>JASDDO010000026.1:511110390-513950744 GCA_030015575.1 Agapanthus africanus | reverse complement strand
TGACTTATGCAACTAAGGCAATCCAAAAGCCAGTATTTTAAGAAGCTTCGGTCAACTTGGTCACTGAGTCATAGTCTAGGGTCGGTTAAAGGTCGCTGCCAAAGAGAGAGAGAAAAGAAACACTCTGCGTGCACTCTAACCTGGATCAGAATGGTTATCACTTTACCTAATCAGGAAACCTCCCACTGTACTGTAAAATTCTCCTCCAAACCTGAAAGAAGAATCATTCGGGATCATCCAAAGAGTAAACCAACTCATCAGTGGGAATCGGGATCCAACTCTCATCGCATGATAACGTGACGGAATCCACTCATGTTATCACACTCCAGAAGGTATGCACATACTTGGCAAGTTTCAGTTTCTTTAGAAACTCCCGATATGATTTTTGCCCCATGCTCTTATGACCTTGGCGTTGGTCAAAATGTCATAAGTCACATGCCAAGTTCTACCCATCACTATCTTGTCAATTTGAACCCACCCGCACATGCCCTTGACGTTGGCCAAAATGGCAGAACGACTGTCCCAAACCAACTCATCTATCTATGCAACAAATGAATACCTAGCAGCTACCAAACACTATGCCGTGGCGTTGGTCAAAATACATAGCTTGAATACTACTGAATACCCAAAAGAAATGACGGAGGGCTACGGCTGGTTTTTGGTGAAAAACCTTTAACGTAATGAACTTGATCTCGTTGAAGGAACCGGATAGCTTTTTATAAAAATATAGTGGCGAAAACGTTTGCTAAAGAGGTCACTCCCGGTGAAGGGATCTCGGCTCTTTCCTCGTGGAATGAGGTGCAGGATATTCCAACTGAATACCGCGATGCAAAGCAACTTGTAATCGACTATAGTGAAGTTATTACCCTGACGCAAACTTCTGCCCAAGGGGTTACTCCCGGTGAAGGGATATCGGCCCTTGCCCCGTCGAATGAGGTGCAGGATATTCCAACCGAATACCACTATGCATGACAAAAGGAAACGTCTTTGCAATAACACTTTTTAAAACTGTTCCAACAACATCCAAACAGGTTTGTTTTCCTTTGCATTGATCAAAATCAACGCAGTCCCATCAATTAATCACACCAGAAAAGAACGAAAATAAAATGTACGTATATGCCATCCGCATTCGTTATTGGGTCCCGTCATTACCCGTTAGGTTACTTAACTAACGACAGAGCGGGGACTGGATTAGCGCGGGTGCAAAACATATACAACATCTACTAGTATATATACCAATATACAATAATCGCTTTAGGCATGATAATATGCAACATTACAGAAAAGTAATAAGCATCACAGAACAGTACAGATAATCTGGGATCCCCGGGTTTCACAGAGCCGCTGCTGAAACCCGACGTTCCCCTGGTCATGTGGATAGCCTGTGCAATGTAACCTAGATCCCTACGGGTGTGGCAAGTTACCCGCCAAAACCTGAAGCGAGGCAGCCCCCTACAGCAAAGTGAATGGACCACCCAGCACTTCACGGAATCCGGTAATTTGAGCACCCCTCCTTGGGTCAACCTGTACCCCCTACGAGTGCGGCGAATAGTCTGCCAATTCTAGAGTGAGGCCTCTCTGCCTCTCAAAGCATGAGATGCGGACCCGTTGCCCTCCAGAACCCGGCTATCCGTGCACTCCGTCGCGGGGTAAAACCTAGTACAGAAATGAAAAATATGTACAACGGGTACATCGATTTCAGCCCGGTCGTGCCCCAAAAGAATATTATACAAACAGGCAGTGACGGCAGTCCACATGTTGGACGCTCGCCCCGCAATATCAAATGTACAAATAAATCCAAACTGCACTACCATTACACACTGCTATCCACCACGACAAATCCGCAACATCACAGCACAACACAGAACATCAACGCGAATGTCACGTTCGCAAACCCGTCTAAAAGAACTATAGCAATTAGACGCAATTTACCGCTCGAATGACATTCACGGTCGGAGATATAATGTAAGTACTGTAAACTAACACGTTTAAATTTTTGATCGACAAAATTTCCCGAAGTGGGCCCCACGTACATCTGCTGTACAGTAAAAAACACTGGGCCCAAAAGAACCATTCCAAAAACCACAATTTCCCATGTAGAAGCTACTGTAGAAATTTGGTGCACTGTGGCTACAGTACGGCGGCGGTTCCGCCGCCAAAACATGGTTTTGGCCGCTGATCCGCCGCGCTATAGTAAAATCAGCCCACCAAATTTTCACAGTTTTCTTAGAAAAGCTTGCTCGATTTTCTGAGATGCTCAAAATGATTTTTAGGCCTGTTTTAAAATCGACAGAAACTTTAGACTTGGAAATTGCGATTTTGAAAATTCCGCTCGATCGATATTTTAAACGCGTTAGAACAATTTAGTAAAGCTTAATGGTGTGGCTCTGATACCATGTAAGTCTACGGTAGCGCCCCGGCCGTCTTTTAGACGCCAAATGCGGAACAAAAACTTTTATAACTGGCGCTATCGCATACTATAACCCGGATCTGCCATTAATGCTAAACTAACAAACTACAAAGAGGGTAGAAAGGTTATACCGAACGATCCGAGTCCTTCATTCTTTAACCATCATCCCACGCTCCGTTGCGGCTGCTCCGATCTCCTGGCTCCTCGTCGAGGTGGCACCACATCTACGGATCTTTAAACGGGCTCCCGCCTCTGAACCGAGACAACTCGGTCATCAAGTCTGCTAAAAGAGATGACCAAGATTGATGTAGAGAATGAGTAGAACACTTTGTCTCGCTTCGTCCAAAGCCATGGACGAACGGTTAATGAAGTTGCCTTTTGGATTGGAATAAAAAATGAGCTATGAAAATATATGTGAACTAAATCTCTCTTCTCATTTTTTAACAACCCTTTCTTTTTACCAAATCATCATCAATCCCAAATGAATGGCCGGCCACTTAAAAGGATGAGGGAGGTGAGTGTAGAAGCAAGGGAGAGGGTGACCATAAGATGAATCTATATCATAACACATAAAGAAAACAATGACTCATTTAAAACAATTAATGCATAAATGATGACTCTTAAACCTAGTCACCATATCAATTAATGCTATGAAAGATTCATGAACCTAGTCACCACAACTAGAACCTTCTAGAATCATGACTCACCTCATGACTCACCCAAGTGAAGAAAAGATAAATCCGCATTTAACCAAATGTTAAAGACGGGTGATAGAAAAATGGAAACTGGCAACTTCCAAAAGCGATCCCGTAACGAATTTCAGGATAACCCCGTAACAGTATAAACATACCCGCATTTGTATTACGACCGAATACAAATGCAACCGAGACAAAGATATTATATCTACACAGTATAATACTCGGATCCGGCTTAAACCAAAGCCCACCAGTATTATCTGCCCGAAATATGACACGTGCGTAAACGCACGTGCATTTTCCGAACCCTGCCATAAAACCATACGGCCTCTACAACGTTTCGCCCGAACTTGGGAAACTATCTGTGGGGGACTCTAATGACTCGTCAGTACCCTGGCAGTGGGTTTAACCACAAGCCGTCAGCGGCACTAGCAGTGCGTAACGGCTGCCCATGTACTGACCTCAAGGGAGGCCGATGAGCGAACTCATCCGGAAACCCTACTGAGCCTAACAGTGATAATGTATATACAGTCTGGTCCGTTCGTCTATGAGTATCGCATATCCGGCCTAGGGGGCTAGTAACGTCAGACCCCCAATAGCGGTATAAGTCGTATCGGAGACAAGCCCTGAACACCCTGAGAAACTACCGGAGTACCTACCAGTAATTCTCACCTGCCTTGGCCAAGGACTTGGTGTAATGGCTTTCCTAGACATAGCGCGATCTCACCCTCAATACCGGGAGAGACGAATCCCCTGCCGATCCACTCACTTGCCTCCATGTGGCTCGGGATTGTACCCAAAAAATACCTGTTTGCACGACTCCTTTGAGCCGTGGTAGGGTAGAAATCAAAGCACAGTGGGAACTCACACGAGACAAATGACGACATCAGGTCGATGAACTAACCTGTACACATGTCACCAGGGTACTGCTATCTGATGATAGGTATAATACCAACTAGCAGATTCCCGGCGAGTTCTGTCCGGTGTACTCATAACCCAATGAGCACCTGTATACATCTGAGGTGATCCAACTGACACCAGTGGCTTATGAGACCGGCCACCGCCTCTCGTAGGGGTCTCGACTGTATACACTAGTCTACTCCGGAGTATCGATGCCCTGTCTCGAAACTCCCATGACTAGGGACCAGAATTAAGGATATGCTTATAGACTACCCAACTCTCACGTATATGATCGCCCTCATACTGTTGGTAGTCAAGCAAGATCCTAAGGGCTCTATCAACGTGTAATCGTGATCAGTCACCTGAACCTATACACGACTGATAAAGGCAAACCAGATAGCATACTATCACCTCGACTAAGACTGTGCTACCGGTATAGATCCTCCTCAATCATTGCAATCACGTACCAGCGATCCAATAATTGACTTTGAGGGCAGTATATCCAACAGTGAATTCATGCGCACCCTATTAAGCAGCTCGAAGCTGTTCCCAGTTGGAACAACAGCATCGACTTCCACCGTTGGGCTGCTGGAGTTAGCCCAGAAGGGGAGTTGCCCCCAGCCTTCCTTACTCGGCGCCAGTGGCGACGTCGAGCGTGTCGAGCCGTTGGGATTGTGTCAGCTTTAAGGGTGACTTCGTCATGCCCCCTGTTCTGGTTAGGCGCTGCTGGTACCAGCCTCTTGAAGACCGACATCCGTCGAGCAGCAGTGTCTAACCTGTCAAAGACAGACCTCTGGGCGGAAACGGGAGCCAGAGTGGTCAGCCTCGTAAAGACTGATCCTTTGACGGGAGAAGCTTCTTTAGTGACCTCGAAAGCGGGAATGGCTATCCGTTTTGGGATGTCCGCTTCAGGTATCGTGAGCTTCTTGACGGGCTTATTGGAATTCAGGCTCAGCCTATCGAAGACTGATGCTGTCGGTTTGGCATTGGATGACCCGTTGAAAGGGGCCATGGTGGTAGTGAGCCGATCAAAGACCAACTTCTTTGCGCTTCTTGCGGCAGCGGGATGTTAACGCTCACTGGTGGGAGCATGGTCCCGAAAAACAACCCGGTGGTAGCCTGCGTTACCTGCTCTACCGGCATTGTGAACAGGGAGGCTGCCTGGGGCCCGTAAGTTACACCTCCAGATGAGGTGGAACGGAAGTTGCAGTTGCAGCTGGAACATTTCGTGCAAGTAGACGCCATTGATCTTTCGTTTTTTGCACGGAGCAAGACACCAAATCTTAGTACCTCGAACCCAACGGCAACCATATCAAACCGCGATTCGTTCGCGAAAACGACACACGAAGTGTAGAGTGGAAAGTGGAAAAGGTCCCACCGGGCGTGCCAGAATCTGTTCACCGTCGAAAACCGGGAAGACATGCGTCTTGCCTGAATTTGGGGGAAGATGCTAATTGGTGCTATCCGTCCACCTCTCCGAAGATGCCAAGTTGATTTATGGCACCATGTATCGAAGGTTTAAACGGATGCGGCCGATGTAGAAGACTTCATCAGATTCCCCCTCATTTGAGGGTTTTTTGATTGTGGGGACGCTCTTCCCTGCAGGCGCAAGCCCCTACAGTTAATTACGCTACCGTATCGCGGTAACCACTTTCTCCTTCTCCAGATGGTCACTTCGTGTCGTGTGTGTTTGTTTTGTTTTTGGTTGCCCGTGGATTGTATACGGAGACTAATTTATGTTGTCGCCCGTAGGGCGTGGATTAGTCCAAATCCGTATCTTCTTAGATTTGGGTTTGGGGGTTGGTTTAAGGATACGTTAGTCTCATTTGAGACTAAGATCAATTTAAACGTTTGTTAAGGATACGTTAGTCTAATTTTAGACTAAGATCAACTTAACGGGATCATTTAGATCAACAAGAGAGCATTTGGGCTCAATTGTTTAGTTTAGGGACATTACGGTCGATTACCAGTTTAAGGACATGGTGGTCCAATGTTAGTTTAAAGACATCACGGTCAAGGTTAAGGACATCATAGTCTGTGGTTTAAAGACCTCACAGTCAAGGTTAAGAACATCATAGTCCGTGAGTTTAAAGACCTCACAGTCAAGGTTAAGGACATCATAGTCCGTGAGTTTAAAGACCTCAGAGTCAAGGTTAAGGACATCATAGTCCGTGAAATGTGTGGTTGTCGGGACCCGTCACCTCTCTGAAGACGTTGAAGGATTACAACGACAAATATCAGAGGAGTGAAGAGATGTACCCTTGAACCAAAGTTGATTTGGGGATCTGTAGTCCTATTTTGAACTAAGATCAATTAATTAGATTATGAGCACATTGACTCAGTTAAATCTGAATTGAGAACTTATAGGCAACTTGGGCTAAGTCCAATTAGATTAGAAATGTTGGCCCTTTATTGGACCATTAGACATTTGTTTGGGTTCAGCGCCTCATCACTTAGCAATGCTAAACAGGAGTTTGAGGGCTCTGATAACATTTTGGTCTTTGGCTGAGCATTAAACATTGCAGCTCTGGATTTTAAAGTTTATTTGAAGGGGATATTTTCCTCTGGAAAACTTAGCCAATTTGGGCTAAACTGGCTTTAAAATAGTGTTAAACACTAGAGGACATCTAGCGGTCACGTGTCCTCACGTGAGGCACTAAAAAAAATAGTGTTAAACACTAAGACTGAAGCGCTCACGTGGGGTCACGTGATGCACCTGAAGATTGGGCCTTTCCTCTGTTATTTTATTCCCAGAATATAAGTGTTAAACACTTGGCCTTTATGACCATCACGTGTGGGAATGTGATGGGTATCCATGATTTGGATATTGAAGTGTTTATTAGGGGTCACGTGGGAGCACGTGATATACCAAAAGAGAAACTATCCTGGCTCTATTCCCCTTTGTTCTGAGGAGCTTTTTAAGGATCACGTGGGAGCACGTGACATACCCCAAAAGAGAAACTGTCTTTATTGTTTTTAAGGGTTCCCTTTTAAATAAGTGTTGAACGCTGGATCTTTGCGGCCATCATGTGTGGGCACGTGATGGGTATCCATGCATTGGATATTAAAAGTATTTGTTAGGGGTCACGTGGGGACACGTGAGGGCGCTCATAATCAGTACTGCCTTTGGCTTTGTTCTCTTTTATTTTGAGGGTCACGTGGGAGCACGTGAGGCATTGCTTCTGGGCTTTTCTCCTTCTCATTTTGAGGGATCTGTTTTAGGGGTCACGTGACCCAGCCTTGTTCTTTCCTTTCTCATCATGGAGGATGAGGGGTCACGTGTCACCACGTGACTAAGTTCTGTTTTTTCTTCTCTGCTCAATGAGAATGGGGGTCACGTGTTACTACGTGATCAAGCTCTTTCCGTGCATGGAGATCTTTCAAGTCTCTTTATTTTAAGAATTAAATTCTCTGTAGGGTTAAATCCTAATTATGTTTTAGAGGAATTAAATTCCTATGTATGTAGAAGAATTAAATTTTTATGTAGGGTTAAACCCTAGTTTCATTTTGAGGAATTGAATTCCTATGAATTTGGGAGAATTGAATTCTCATGTAGGGTTAAACCCTAGTTCTGTTTTGAGGAATTAAATTCCTGTGAATTTGGGAGAATTGAATTCTCATGTAGGGTTAAACTCTAGTTCTGTTATGAGGAATTAAATTCCTTTGAATTTGTGAGAATTAAATTCTTTAAACTCAATTCTCCCTCTAAGTTTTGGATCTGCATGGCAGAATCTCCCCGATGAGAATTAAATTCTCAACCTGTGGGGAGATCTGCTTCTGCAGATCTTCAACCAGAGGAAGAACTAAGTTCTTATTCAGAAGAGTTTAATTCTTAAATTTGAGAATTAAATTCTCTTTTATTTTATGGAGCTCAGATCTCTTTCCCCTTCTCACCTGGGGTTTCTTTTCTCTTTTTAAGAAATCTTCTTTTCTCTCTTGAGAATTAAATTCTCCTCTCTTTTTTTCTTCTCTGTTGTTGTTTTTCTCTCAAAATCCAAGATCCCTTCTCTTTTCTTCTTGGCTCCTATTTATAGGAGAAAGAAAAGAATCAATTTGTTTAGTGAATTTTTCATTAAAAGATTTTGGTTGTTTTTGTAACCAACATGATCTTTTAGATCACTTAGTGAATTTTATTCACCATTGGATTTTTAATCCAAAAGATATTTTATCTATTATTCTTTGTGAATTTTAGGGAAATCTTTCCTTGTATAAAATCTTTCCATAAATTGGTGATTTTTAATCACCATTGGATTTTTAATCCAACGGTGCTCCATTTTACAGAACACCATCCTTTTTGTTTGGAAAGATTTAAAGAAATATTTTTCCAGTTAGGATTTTTGATTTTTCTTAATTAGAATTTAATTCTATTATTTCAGAGATTTTAGGATCCCATCACATGTTGACACGTGACCCCCTTGATAAAGCATTTAACCATAATTTAATTCTGTTGTTTCAAAGAACTCAGGAATTATCACGTGTCAGCACGTGACTCTTGGTCATGTGTGGGCACGTGATGCCCCATTGGGATTTTTCCTGTTGTTTTATTATACTTTTTAACTCTATTTAATGAGTTTAGAGGCCTATCACGTGTTGGCACGTGACTCCATTGTTTAGAATTTAATTCTTATTATTTCAGAGGGTTTAAGAGCTCATCACGTGTTGGCACGTGACCCCACTGATTAATTATTTAATTAGAATTTAATTCTATTAATTCAGAGAGCTTAGGAACCCATCACGTGTCCGCACGTGACCTTTGGTCACGTGATCCCCCATTGGGGTATTTATTATTGTTTTATTACACTTTTAATTTTCTTCAGTGAGTTTTCAAAGGCCTATCACGTGATGGCACGTGACCCCGTTTAATTATTTATTTTATTCAGTTCCTCCAGGCTTTGCCTGTAAATGGTCACGTGATGCCCGGTCACGTGTGGGCACGTGATGCCCGGTCACGTGTGGGCACGTGATGTCTCATAACTTTTGATCCCGGATGAATTATGAGGCCCATAATATATCAAATCGAAGGGTTTTTCGAGACGCTTTCAATACTATCAGAATTTAGTTGTTTCTCATTCAGGAGTTTGTCAAAATACAGTTCGGAAAATACTGTTTCGCACTTTCTTCCTTAGATTAGATGTGCGTAGCACATTTGCTCATAACTTTTGATTCTGGATGAATTATGAGGCTCATAATATATCAAATCGAAGGATTTTTTGAGACGCTTTCGATACCATCAGAATTTAGCTGGTTCTCATGCGGGAGTTTGTCAAAATACTGTCCGAAAAATACTGGTTTTCATTTTCTTAAGCGTATCGCTGCCATTTGACACCTTGGGCTATTTTGCGTAGAAATTTTTGGCGAGAACAACTCCATGGTCATCAATCACGAACTCAGAGTCTCTACCCTGTCTAACCTGATCCATGATCTCCGTCAAGCGAGTACCTGTGGGCCGTGTCTCTCGGATGCGATCCAATAACTGATGACGGGTGCGAATATGAGCTAACTGTACTCCTGTCGATGTGAACTCAAACTGTACACGGCTATCACATAGAATCTTCCAGTTTGCGGAAGACTGTCTTTTCACTGTGCTCAAATAAGATAAGCTACCTCCGGGCCTCCGACTTAAAGCATCTACTACAACGTTCGCTTTGCCCGGATGGTAAAGAATCTCGTAATCATAATCTTTCACGGGTTCCATCCATCGACGCTGCCTCAAATTCAGATCCAGCTGCTGAAAAATATATTTTAAGCTCTTGTGATCTGTGAATATCTGGCACGACTCACCGTATAAGTAATGCCTCCATTTCTTAAGTGCGAAAACCACAGCAGCCATCTCTAAGTCATGAGTGGGATAGTTCTGCTTGTGCTTCTTCAACTGCCGAGAAGCATAAGCGACGATCCAGCCATGCTGCATCAACACACAGCCTAAACCCACTCGAGAGGCATCACAATATACAACAAAACCACTTGACCCAGAAGGTAAAGATAAGACTGGTGCAGTCGTCAAGCGAGCCTTCAACTGCTGGAAACTCTGCTCACATGCATCTGTCCAAAGAAATGGAACTTTCTTCCTGGTCAACCCAGTCAACGGCGCAGCAATACGAGAAAAATCCTGCACAAGACGTCGATAGTAACCGGCCAAACCCAAGAAGCTGCGAATCTCTATAACTGATACAGGTCTGGGCCAGTGCTGTACCGCCTCGATCTTCTTTGGGTCCACACGTATACCGTCTCTCGTAACTACATAACCTAAGAAATCCACACTATCCAGCCAGAAAGCACACTTGGAAAATTTAGCGAACAACTGGTGTTCCCTCAAAATCTACAGTGTAATTCGCAAGTGCTGCTCATGCTCCTCTCGACTACGGGAGTATACAAGGATATCATCAATGAATACAATAATGCAATGATCAAGAAATGACCTAAAAATGCGGTTCATCATATCCATGAAAGCTGCTGGGGCATTGGTGAGTCCGAATGACATCACCAAAAACTCATAATGCCCGTATCGTGTGCGAAAAGCAGTCTTCGGAATGTCATCTTTCCGAACTCTCAATTGGTGATACCCTGATGGCAAATCGATCTTCGAGAAATAGCCAGCTCCCTGCAGCTGATCGAATAAGTCATCAATACGAGGTAATGGATACCTATTTCGCACCGTAACTCAGTTCAGCTGCCTGTAGTCGATACATAACCTCATGCTGCCGTCCTTCTTTTTAACGAACAAGACAGGAGCTCTCCATGGCGATACACTCGGACGAACGAGCCCCCTATCAAGCAATTCTTCCAACTGACCCTTGAGCTCCTTCAGCTCCGTCGGGGCCATCCGATAAGGCGGTATAGAAATAGGCCCCGCACCCGGAATCAAGTCAATGCAGAATTCAATATCGCGATCAGGCGGTAATCCTGGTAACTCAGCAGGGAACACATCAGGAAATTTTCGTATGATCGGAACCTGGTCCATCGGGACCTCAGCGGCTCCCACGTCCTGAACAGACGCTAAGAACCCACGACAACCCTTTTTCAAGAGCCGTCCCGCACAAAAGAGCAGAAATCATGTTGGCAGGAGTTATACTACAGTCTCCCTGCACAACAAAAATCGCTTCGCCCGGAAAACAGAATCTGATCGCTTTCCCCCGACAATCAACGTAAGCATGACAAGCGGCCAGCCAATCCATACCAAGAAGAACATCAAAATATAACATATCCAGGAGAATTAGATCGACTAACGAATTCCTATCACCAATACGTACTGAACAGGACTTGAATACATGTCGGGATACAAAAGAATCCCCCATAGGAGTGATCACAACTAGCGGTAATTCTAATAACGACGACTCTCTCCCCAGAGAGAGTGCAAAATGTGCCGGACACGTAAGAATGCGTAGAACCGGGATCAAATAAAATATGTGCATCTAAGGAACATACGGAGAGAGTACTTGTCACAACTGCATTGGATGCCTGTGCATCTTGTGGAGTCAAGGCAAAAATTCGAGCCTGGCCCTTACCAGCATCTTGACGTCCTTTCCCTCGATCTCCTCGTCCTATCTGAAAGTGTCATGCAAAACCTCGACCTCGCGGTGCAACAGCTTGGCGCATAGTGCCAACTGGTGGAGGAAGTAATGCCATCGAAGTAGAAGGTGGAGAGGGTAAAGCAGCCTGTGGAAATCCAGTCCCTCCGTGGAGTCTACAATCCCTAGCAAAATACCCTGGACGTCCATAACTAAAACATGTAGCTGGGAGCCTCTGCTCATCGGGGTACGAACTGAACATCTGGCCCCGTGTCCAACCGCGACCAAAACTGCGGCCTGGAGTGTGTTTGTAACAACCCTAAATTTCCTATACAAGTTTTTACAAAAAAATTTCAAAAATCCATAAAGGGGTATTTTAGCCTGAGCACAAGATATAAGTAATTATTTTTCTTTTTAATTTCAAGTTACAAGAATGTAACAACTCCATTTTTAGTGTACAAAAATTTGCTTTAAAATTAATGTATACTTGGGGTATTTACATTTTCTGTGACTACTTTAAGTAATTAAATAGCTCCATAATTACAAGAAGGAGCTTGTAGCTCATTGGTAATACCTTGCACTGCTGAAACAAGCCACTAGAGTTCAAATCCCATGCCCCACATTATTTTTAATATTGTTTTATTTTGAACCTTTAGAATACCAAGAGTTTACACGTGCATATCTCACAAAAACCCCACTACGCCTCGTCACGTCCCCTTCGCCGTATACCAGGAAGCGGGGCGTGACAGGTTTTGTTGGCGGCCCATGCAGGTCAGAGCTGTATGGAACTCTACCATGCAATTCTTTTCTGCATGAACAACCTAAGAAATATAACACAAGAACCAGCAACTAAAACATTCTTTACAATCATGTTCCTTGAATCTTATCATTTCATATTCTTTGAATCATATACTTTGAATCTGTCCTAACAGAAGTTTTTCATTCAAGGTTATGGATTCCCCAAACAACACCAGCACCAACTTCAACAACACTCCACCTCCACTACCAATCACACCTGCCGTTCCTGCTCCACTCAATGAGCAAACAGTTCTGCTTGAGGCAATCCGCAGCCTCCTAGAGGGACAGCAGCAGCTCTTGAACCGTCCCGAGGCTGAAGCACCTGGGGTGAAGCAATTCAGAGCTTTACATCTTTTTGATATATAGGGTATCCTACGGATAATCAATGAGCATTCTCAATATTATGCCTTGAAGAGGCCGGCTTTCGAGCCAATTAGATGCAGGTCGGGTGGACAACCCCAATCAAACAGATAGGCCAGGCTAGCCAGGATCAAACTCAGATGTCGGACTATGATTGGGCTTCCCACTTTTGATGTCCCGTTTGAAAGCTTACTCAATAAGGGCGACAAAAGCCTATGAGACCGTTTTTCGTGATCCAGCCGCACCTTCCAGTACGGCTACCTTCCCAAACAGTTCTCAGGAAAGAGGAGCCCACTGGAAGCTGAGGAATGTGCTCAGAGTATCGAGGATGATCTGGCAGCGGCACAAGTGCCAGAAATAGCTTGGGTTCGTATGGCAAAATTACAGCTCACGGACAATGCACGGAACTGGTGGAAGGCGGAAGAAAGCCGTCTTGATCAGCCCATTGAATGGAAGACTTTTCGCGATAAGTTTGACGCGAAGTACTTCCCTGTGACTGCCAGGTTTCCCATGGAATAATAGTTCATTCATCTACAACAAGGTTCTATGTGGGTCAAGTCAGTAGATGAGTATGACACTGAATTCACCATGCTCAGTCGGTAAGATATGTCATATTATTTCAAATTTTTAATATCACATACTACACAGCTAACACAAGACCGTAACAGATTTGCGGCACACCTGATACCGACGGATGAGATCAGAGCCCGTCGATTTCAACAAGGTTTGGACACGAAAATCCAGGCTGCACTATTCACAGGGAAATTTCCAACTCATGAAGATACTCTGGAAGCTGCCCGCAGTTATGAGACAGTGATAATGGCAAGGGGCATACCTCAGTCTGCAGGAGTGAAACGCATTGCCACTCAAATGGCAGGAGGGGCCTCTTCAAGGCCAGCTGTTGAACTCAGAAGACTGGAAGACGCCAATGATCAGCCAAGACCTAATTTTTGCTTTTATTGCAAGAGGGAAGGACACTTGTGGAAGGACTGTAGGCGCGCAAAAGGCCTATGCTTGGTTTGTGGCGCGTCCAATCACGGAATTAGAAACTGTCCTTATGGATGCAACCCAGCTCACACACCCGTCAACTACCCGCAGCAGCCAGCTATCCAGGCTCCTGCAACTCGTCCTGCACTCCCAGCACCACCTCCACGTGGATTTCCTGCACAGCTAAATCGCTAATTCCATCAGGCACTGAGAAACATGCCTCGAGTACAGGGGAATATGCCTCCAGCTAGGAGGAACGTGCCACGGCGACAAGCTTACACCTTAGCAGCCATAGAAGCAGTTGACCAAGGTAACACTAGTAAGACTCTTTCACACTTTTAAACACTTGCACCACCTTATTATTTTTCATACACTGTTAGTACTTTAGTCACCAAACTTTCCTTGAATCTGTTACACTTTCCTTTTACAAATTTCGAGGACGAAATTTTTATAAGGAGGGTAGAATGTGACAACCCTAAATTTCCTATACAAGTTTTTACAAAAAAAATTCAAAAATCCATAAAGGGGTATTTTAGCCTGAGCACAAGATATAAGTAATTATTTTGCTTTTTAATTTCAAGTTACAAGAATGTAACAACTCCATTTTTAGTGTACAAAAATTTGCTTTAAAATTAATGTATACTTGGGGTATTTACATTTTCTGTGACTACTTTAAGTAATTAAATAGTTCCATAATTACAAGAAGGAGCTTGTAGCTCATTGGTAATACCTTGCACTGCTGAACCAAGCCACTAGAGTTCAAATCCCATGCCCCACATTATTTTTAATATTGTTTTATTTTGAACCTTTAGAATACCAAGAGTTTACACGTGCATATCTCACAAAAACCCCACTACACTCTGAAATGTAACTGTAACAGAGGGATCACCAGTCGTCGGGGAAGGATTCCAGCCGCCTGACTCGGCCGGAATCGGCCAACTCGGCCGGCAAACCAGGCCAACTCAGCCGGTGACCGAGTCACGGCCGAGTCGCGACCGAGTCGGCCGATTCCGGCGACGACCCCAACATAAAAAATGTGTCTTTTGGTCTCCCCTGTACACCTGCAAAATTTTATCCTCAGACTATTTCCAGAGCTCTTTTAAAACCCCAATTACTCCACTTTTAATACATTTTATTACATTTTTCATTTTAACCTTTCACCTACCCTAAACCCTAGCCTAACCCTATAAATACTATCCCTACACACTACCCCCTCACTCCAAAACTCTGAGCCAATTCTCAAGAAATCACTAGAAACCCTTGCGTGCAATCGAAGTGAGAGAAAGGCGAAGCTCTGGCGAATTCTCCGGTGGAAATTCCGACGACGACTCTAGGAGCTCCCGGCGACGAAACGACGCACCGGAGACTCCTCCCGATCCTTCTCCCTCTCCTGGTTGTCCTAAACCTGGAAGCCCCCAATTCTATCTTCTCTATTCTATTCTAGAAATACGGAATTACAAAACCCGACGGAATCGGAACAAATCCGATTTCCGATTCGGTTTCTTTATAAAACTTCACTTTTCTTTAATACAATTATGCTTGAACCTTTTCATGTTGACTATTAAACACTAATCAACCATATTGATCAAGTTTCATAATCAAAAGTAATTGCTATTTCATTTTACCGTATTTTCATTTAAATACCACATAGTTTCAATTCTATATATAACATCATAAAACTTGCTATACCTTTAAGTAGATCACGAGGTAATGACCTACCTCCTCACACACTCATATGCAACATAGCACAATACTTTCGGGAACATAAAATACGGGAAAACGAAACATTTCAAATAAATACCATTACTATTAAAACCGTTTTCTAAAAGATTAGTATTTTACACAAATCTTTGCAAAGCGCCGCTACAACCCATTTGGGGAACCCGTTTGGGATGATGCGGATTATCGCACATCTTCGGGCTTAGTAGTGCGAGATGTAGACCTCCGCAAGGAGCATTCGGTCTCGAAAGATTTAAAATACGACATCTTAAGAAAATGAGATTTTTAGAAATATAAAATATATATTAAAATTATTTTTATATATTTATGTATATATAATATTAAAATATCTATTTTGTAATAATATAAATATTCCAACTCTTTTCAAAATCACAAGAATCATTTTACATTAAAATACCATGAATTCCATACAAAACCAATACTACAAATAAATACTATTTATCATGAAAATAGGATATTCTCATTAGAAATATCACAAATATAAAATCTAAATTTATTAAAACTCTAAAGACGATAATAAATACTTGGGGTGTATTTTGAAAACTATACAAAAGTATTTTTACATAACACCCCCCTCAAGTTCTGTAAATTACACTAAGGACCCTAGTAAACATAGGTTTAAGCGGGACCAATCTCTTGAGCCTCAGGGAGCTGGAGAAGTGGGTTCTTGTCTATCTAAGGTAGACAACTTAATAACGGTGTTATCAATACGGTAATCGTTTTTGAAAAAGACACAAATCCTGTCGCCCATGTGCAGCGGTTACCGATAACATCAAAATAATCAGGACTTCAATTTACTTTTCTAATTGTCTGACTCAGTTTGAGTCTCATTATAATTTGACTTGAATATGATTCAAGTACAATCTACAATCTACAATTTACAATATTACAATTCAACATGAATCCATGAATCCATTATTCAATCTATCAACTTGACTAAACCGAACCATAGATATACATTTCATTTACATGATTATACAGTTACATACATGATTCTCCAGTTACATCCGTTTACTGATATCATGGTTTCGGTCAGTCATCCAAACATACAATCTATACAGTTTACAATACAATACAACAATACAATCAAGATAACACGGGGTTTAAGGGGTATACTGGTACGGAATATGTTAAAGGTGGCACGAAGTGGTCACTTAAGACGTAATTACATCCATGCCGTTGTTCCGTGGTATTATCGACGGAGCCTTGTACTACGGGTTACCAAAGTCTCCGGTGTAAGTGAGACTCCTCTCGTATACACTGGCATCTTCTGTACCAAGCTACAAACAACAGCGTTAACACAACACTATAACAATATAATACAATATTAAAAGTTACTTTCTTATTCTGTCTATCCTACTTCTCCCTTATCTTTGGGACTTACCGAGCGATTTGTTCGTTGACGACATTCTCTTTCTTTCTTCTTTGAATGTAGTCAGGTGATCTGGACATTCCTGAGATCGAGCCATCTGCCGAAGACTTGGACCAGTTCAGTGAAGACCCCGAGCTCTAGTTCATTGTACACTTTCCATTCAGTACTTTTTCATTTCTGTTATGCCATTGTTTAGGCATTGTTTTTACTTTCCATGCATTGTACAGAAAGAATGTGAATAAATAAAGTTGTTGTTTTTAATTATATCTTGTCTCTTGTACTTTACTTTTATATTGCTTAGATACGCTTAACGTATTTACTCCACAGTAAATACGTAGCGGCCTCGTCCTGTCCCCTTCGCCGTATACCAGGAAGCGGGGCGTGACAGTGTTTGCCTCGTCCTCTGCCAAACTGCCTAGTAACTGACTGAATATGTCTGGTCCTCTTTGGCTCAGGAACGATCGCTGTTTCGTTCAGACGCTCTTCTACTCGCATAGCTGCGTCCATGGCCTGCGCATAAGTATCGAAATCCTAGGAGCCTATCGCAAGGAACAGCTGTGTATCCAGACTCCTCACAAACCTCTTCACCCTAAGCTCCTCCATAGGAACTAAGTATGGGGCATAGCGTGACAACTGGGTGAACTGTAAATCATACTCTGCCACCGACATATTTGCAGATTTCTGCAATGCCTCAAAATTGCTGGCTTTGGCGTCCCTCACACTGTGTGGAAGAAATCTAGCAAGGAAAACCTCTGAGAACTCTGTCCATGACATCGAAGGAAAACCAGTGGCTCGCCCTCTTTCCATCGACTCACACCACTCCTATGCAAGTCCCTTCAATCGAAAGCTGGTCAGCTCCACCGACCTCACATCAGAACACCTCAATGACCTGCCGATCCTTACCATCCTATCAAGAAAGGACTGAGGATCCTCTGCTGCATCGGTCCCTGTAAAAACATGAGGTCTCAACCTCATAAACTCCAAAAGTGATACCTCCATCACCCTCGAGTCTACAAGTGCGACAGTCTGCATGGACTATACATCGGGCTCTACCATGGTCGGCGCCTGATTCTGTCTCTGTACACGGGTTGCCTCAGCCAACTGTCCCACCATCTGCTGCAGGCCTAACATGCCCTCCTCTATTCTAATCAGTCTATCTGGTGGAGGGGGATCAATATGTTCTGGTACCGCCGGAATGTCCAGTGCGTCAATCGCCGTCACAGGCGGATTCGTCCTAGCTGCATCCCTGGCTGCGGCTCGCCTAGCACGCGTAGCCATAGCAACTGGAACGAGAAACGAGAGTTGATAAGGCGTACGAATAGGAACATTAATAACAGGGAGTCAAAGGAAGGATTGATCAAGATATACATCCTAAGATTACTTAGGCTGAGTATCGTAGCGTAAATATGCCACGGAACATATGTACGGTACTCTACTCATACTAAATCACCTACTCCATCAAACCAAGGGTCAACCTACATATAAAATTTTAAAACCTACTACTACACTTACTACTTGGTTCCGTAAGATTAATCCTAGGCTCTGATACCAACTTTGCCACGAGCCGAAATTTCGGATGTGACCGGCACTTAGAGTGTATGCCATCTAAAGATGTTAACACAATCCGAGTAAGCCAAAAACCAAGATCAAAACCCTTTGTGCGGAATTTATAAAATTTTAGTTTTTAAGTAAAAGGATGAGGTAGTATGTCGAATGATTTTAAGAAATGAAATCTAACCCACTGATTTTGACATTTTAAAAGGTTCGACAACTCCTCCTGATTAATCATTAAATAAAAGCAAGTATAAAGTGTTTAAATAAGTTGCATCCCTAGTTGGGAGCAAAACAATGCCAAACGACGGAATCAACACGCAATAATAATACGACGCCTCAAGTAAAGAATTTCATGCATACATAAAGAAAGTATAAATTAACACAACTAGAAGATCTCACTCAAACGAATTTAAAACATATATAGACATATCTCGTTCTAAGTTAAATATATAGGTCTGATGGAGAAATACTAGATCCAATATATATATACTAAAATAGGAGGTTACTACATAGGTAACCTAGCAAAAAGAGCGATAAAAGCTGACAAGTGGATCCGCACTGCTGCTACGAGTCCACGCGACTCCTGCAAGGAACTAAAGCACAATGGGGGTGAGTTGCCAACTCAGTGAATAAAACTAACATATATCGGCTGATAATGTAAGTATGACGAACTAGAACTAACAGCATAAAGATGAGTATAATGCATGATAACATGTTGAAGCATGAATACGTACTACTAAGTATATAAATCAAAACTGAAATCTCAACCATTATTTTCAATAAGACTTATTTTCCCGTGTCCAACATCGACACAAATCTTCTGTTTCCATCAGGCATCGTTCCCCGAACGATCCTGTCAATCAATAATATCGGTCGGTATCATCTAGATATCCGCCGTATTTCACAACTATCTCCGGTATCGAGTATCCTCGCTAGGCTCCCCGCCTCAAATGCGGCTATCCTGTCCCTCGGTCTCGACCGGGTCCACCATGAATTCGACTGTATAGCTCCCCCACTCAATCCGGATAACGTAAAAATCCGCAACCGTATAGCTCCCCCACTCGGTTCGGAATAAAACCAAATCATAAAAACAACATCTTATGGTGGACATGTCACATCAATCATGAAGAATCACCGAATATACTATATAACACATAAAACTCTAAACCAGAATTCCGCATAATCCAATGCATCTGTTGTCATAATTAATAATACTTGGAATGAAGCATGATATATGTTCATAATAACATTGTTGCAATTTAACTATCATTATTGATGTTTAAGGTATGAAATGAATCATATGCGACAGAATAGGTACTAAGTGTATATGTGACATGTCAATATCGACGAGGTGTAGTATAACATGTAGATATGTGCACGTGCAACATGACTCGTCGATAATTTGTGCAGTGTTCTAGCAATGGTTAAACATGACAATATATATATATATATATATATATATATATATATATATATATGCATATGGTGGAGTTGCTAAATTCAATTTTCATACACAAAGAAACAATTATAGCTACACTTAAATCTACGGGCGTATTACGCCATCCATACAAAATCCCCCGGTAGATGTTTAGTCTACTCACCGGAATATGTTGAATCTATTCAGATATCATCAATCCCTTTCATTTTCTTGCGGCCTCCGAAGTTTTCGTATTCGAATCTAACATTGAAATTAACTTCGTATAAGAAACGGCTAAACTTCGATACGACGAAAACGTGAAAATACAAGATTTACATACTATACAAGCTACGAGTAACTATTGTGAACTTTCTAAGACTTATCTGATCTGGTTTAACCCTTTACTGTTCACAACAGAAAACGCAGAATCGCGACATAAACTATCCGTATCATATTTAGAAGTTTTAACCCCAAAACAGATATTTGTTTCCAGATTTTATATATTGAATAATTAACATAAACTAGCAATACCATATATCCTAACACTTATACAGAGAGCTACCCTAAAACTTTCAACACCCAATTCCCACACAAAACCGGCGAGCTTGGATATTCAATGAATGTCGCCGGCCAAAATCCGAGGATATGGGTTTGGCTTCCTAGGGTTTATTCTAGGTCCAAATTACAAGATGAAGGCACTGTTTGATTTTGTTAATTATCATCTAAACTATATTAGATTCAAAATAGAGCTTAATTTTAACAAAATATGATATTTCCGATATCATGTTTCTAAACTAAAACAGATTAAACTAAACATCTGCAGAGTTAAAGATTATACCTACAGAAAGATCACTGAAACAACTCCTTCAAAGATACACAGGAATTGAAAATCCTAGCTTAAGTGTTGGTATAAGGATTCCTATGACTTAGCTTCTTTCTCTCTTCTCTTTTTTTCTTTAGTGAGTGTTAGGATTTTCTTTTTCTCTTACGCTAATTAACTTGTTTCAAAAAGATATATGAACTGAACAAATTTTGAAGAGATAAGGAGAATGAGTGATGAGTTGTAGGAAGAGGTGTCACCTAGAATGAGTGTGGTATATCCATGCAAGTAGGTGGTGTAAGTATGAAAGAGGGTGGTATTTTCATGCAAGTAGGAGGTGTATGAGCATGAAGTGTTCATGCAAGCATGAAGTGTCATCTAGGTTATGATATTCCAAGGGTTTAATTTATCCTTAAACATGACCCTAGCCCTTTTTACGTATAAACCGTCACAACATTTCCAATTTCCAAAATTAATTAAACTTTCCTTAAAACCCCTCACACTATATCATACTACATAATGAAACTAAATTTTTCACTAAAACCCTTCTTAATAACTAATGTTACAAACTAATTATTTAAATTAATTAGTTCCATACACTACTTAAGAAATATCCCATTTTGTTTCAATAAAATTTTAAATTAACATTTTTAATTAATTTATCATCTAAAATATTTCAAAATGTTACATATATATATGCTATATAGTAGACGTTGCTTATGTTTTACACCCGCGCTAGTCCAATCCTCGCTCTGGCGTTAGTTAAGTAACCTAACGGTGTAAGACGGGGGCCAGTGGCGAATGCGGATGGCATAAGCATACATTGTATTTTTATTTCTTTCTGCAATGGTAGGTGTAAATGATGGGACTGTATTATATGATTAATGCAAAGCAAACAAACCAAATCTGAATCGTTGGAACAATTTCAAAAACCACTCGATTTTTTCAAAAAGCAAACTTTTAAATGCATAGCTTAACCCACTCCTTTAAAAGATATCATGGTTCCTTCGATTAAATCAAGTCCATTACGTTCACGGTTTTGCCAAAACCAGCCACAGCCCTCCGTCATTTCAGTTGGATATTCAGTAGTATTCAAGCTATGTATTTTGACCTTCGCCAAGACATAGTGATTGGTAGCTGCTGAATATTCATCTGTTGCATAGATAGATGCGTTGATTTGGGACAGTCGTACTACTATTTTGGCCTTCGTCAAGGGTATGTACGTGTGGGTTCAAATTAGCCTAGACAATGACGGGTAGAACTTGACTTGCGACTTATGATATGTTGGCCTTCGTCAAGGTCATAAGAGCTTGGGGCAAAAATCCACATCGGGAGTTCCTAAAGAAACTGAAACTTGCTAGTATTGCATACCATTTGGAGTGTGATAATTTTGGTAGGATTTCTTCAAGATTATCACAAAATGATATTTGGATCCCGATCCTACTGTGAGTATCCGCTACTCCTCGGGCGATTTTTTCACTAAACAAGCAATGCTATAAACCAAGTAGGTTTCTAGAACGGTGTTAGCTGGGCTACGCCTCCAGGAAAAAGAGGTTATGTAATTAAGGAACTTCACGAAAGCGTTGGGAAACCTCCCACGAAGTACCGACACCAGCCTGGTTGAAAGGTTAAGCAAATATTGTAAGAGTGAGATTAATCCTGACTAATTCTTCTTTTATGGGTTGAGAAAGGATTCGAGATACAGTAGGAGCCATTCTGTTTAGATAAACTAAAAACCAATCTAAACTTGCAAGAGCATCATGCTGAGTTTTTCTCCTCTCTTTCCTAATAGCAGCGATCAGGTGACCAGACATAGGTTACAGCTAGATAATAAATTGACTGGGCCAAACTATATTGATTGGCAAAGGTTTGTCCAGATGTCCATTACCTACGACAAGCTGGGCCACCTCCTTACTACTAAAGCCCCCGCCATCCCAGGTCCAGTTTCCACTGTCGCGGATGTTGATATCCGTAAGACAAGGGAAAAAGACAGTGCGAATGCTAAGTGCCTCGTGTTAGCCTCAGTAGATGGTGTAAACCAGAGGCAGCACAAGAAGATGGACTTAGCTTCCATCTTCCTCCATAACAAAGATTTATAGGGAGATCAATCTCATATTGCAAGATATGAGACCTCGAAAGAATTGCTTCAAGCGAGATTGGCTGTCGGGTCATCTATAGGGAACCACGTCCTTACAATGACCACCTATATTGAAGAGCTCAAGGACCTGGAGACCACGTTGGAGAACGAGTTATGTACTAATTTGATTCTAAAGTCCCTACCTTCTACTTACACCCTGTAGGAAACCGGGGAGAAACCCACTCTGCTTATTTGGGAATCTTCCTCTTCTAGATCCAAGGCGAAAGCCAAGGGAGAGAAGAAGAAGGCCTCCACCAAGCCGATAGGCGGTGTCAGTAAGGTAGAAGGAAAGGGCAGGGCAAAAGTTTCGGGGCTAACAGTAGGAAAGGAGGGATGTTCCTATTTTCACGGGAAAGGGCATTGGCAGAAGGAATGCAGGGCTTAGAAAGCCAGAATCCAGGATCTGAAGCACGTTGTGGCTTCGGTTTCAGGTGTGTTTGTGATTGAAAACTGTATGTCAATTAACTCTACTTCCTGGGTACTAGATACCGGATCAGGATCTCATATCTGTAATTCATTACAGGCTTTGAGAAACCGTAGAGTTATCAGACCAGAGTTCATACCATAATATTGCATTATTATATTCCCCATTCTTATTCGTTTTATAAATAAACAGGTGCTTTTAATGCATGTCTGCTACATATTACAGGTTACAGGTTCTTGGAGCTAAAACAGTGAAAACAATGAAAAGACAATGAAAAAGTGAGACTACGAATGATAAATGGTGAAATCTTGATCGCACCTACATTGTGAGGAACAATGGACAACAGTTCACCAGGTATAAAGGCAGCGACACGAAGAAACAGTAAAAGTCCACTACAATTATTCACCAAAACTAGGGCAAGGAATTAAATTTATAGAAAATTTTACCAAAACTTTTTGTGGCTCTGACTAGTCAATCTAGGGGTATTCTTGTAAATGCAGACATGCGGATCAATTGTAACCTAGGGTTTCCTATCCTCTATAAATAGGAACTCTAAATCATTGTAAAGGCTATGCCTCCCTTCATTAATACATTTCAGCATTCTTTTGGAGAGCATCATTTTTGTAAGTTCTTTATTTTCAGCCCTAGGTTAATTTTCTATTCTTGCCCTAGATAAATTTAATTCCTTGCCTTAGTTAATCTTTTATTCACTGCCCTAGATAAATGTATTTTAATTCCCTAATGAGTGAGTAGTCTCCTCGCTTGTTAGGATTAGATCTGGGGAAGGTTTGAGAGACGAAGATCTTTCATCCCCTTTCTTGCCCGTCATATATTTTCATAGGACTCTATGCATACATGCACATACCGCTCCCTACGGCACCCTACCCCACGAGGTAGCGGTGATACCGTAGTATAAAGGCCCGGTTGTGATGGTTTTCCATGGAGGTTAGGATAAGGATTTCTAAAGGAAGGACAAGAACCTAGAGAAAGAAACATCTTTCCAAATGGTTCTAATCCCTTTTATTAATAATTACCATAACACCCAATTAGATCTTCATATGGGTATAGAAAGCCATGAGATTTATTGAGTTTCCAAACTTAACCTAGACCTAACCCTAGCAAGATTTAGATATAGATTAATTTAGTTTTTAGATTAAATAATCAATCCGGCTCCCATCGGAATTAACTCATTTGAGCGAATAGGAAATTCACAACATCCCTGTGGATCGACCCGTACTCACCGGCTAGCTGCAAAGCGACGCCGTTCTTGATTGCGGTTACTAGATAGTTTTTGAGACGAATCAAATGTCGCCGTTGCCGGGGATGGCGTGTTATTTCCTTTTTGCAATTTCGGGTTAATCAAAATTAAAAAAATCATAAAAATATAAAAATATATCATCTGTTATTTTTGGGAAGGGTATTTTTGTGTGAATTTTGCAGGATCTACAAACAAATTCGGATCTGGAAATCTACAGAGATCAAAACAGCAAATATCAAATCCGAACAAACAGAGGAATATCACAATAGACAGCAGAAGAAATTTGGAGGACCGAGTCAACAAGAAGAATCGCGGTGATCTGGTCCCAAAAAAAAAAAAACTGCCGAAGCGACCAACACGCTGCGGAACCGCCGCGCAACCCCCATTCCGGCCGCGGAACTGCCGCTCCCTGGTGACATCACCAGAAAAAAAAGTTCCGCCACTGCAAATCTCTGTGAGTTTTCTCTCTCCTCCTCTGCAAATATCTAATATATCTTCTGAAAAATCTCCTGCAGGATTCTTTGCGCTTTAAAAATCTTCCCCCTTCTCAATAACAAATCTTGTGCAGGATTCTTTGCGCCGCGCATAAAATAAAAAGATTTGATTGCAAGTGATTTACTGTTTTGCATATCTTTAATCGGACTTTAAGGGGCTTTTGACCAATTTAGATTGGGTGGGGATTTCATCACCCTTCCCAGGACCCCAGAAATCACATAAGGCATTTGCATTGACCAATCTTTAATTAAAAAATACTAGACTCAGCCCTAAGGACTTCGAGCTCAATAGGACAGAGGACTAGTTATAGGTATCGACCGTTTATCCTAACCTGACTTTGTGTAAGTCTACGGTAGCGCCCCGGCCGTCTACAGACGCCAAATGCGGAACAAAAACTTTTTAACTGACGCTATCGTATACTTTAACCCGGATCTGCCATTATTGCTAAACTAACAAACAGTAAAGAGTGTAGAAAGGTTATACCGAACGGTCTGAGTCCTTCGTTCTTCAACCATCATCCCACACTCCGTTGCGGCTACTCCGATCTCGTCGATCTCCGATCTGCTCGTCCAGGTGGCACCACGTCAACGATTCTTTAAACGGGCTCCCGCCTCTGACTCGAGGCAACTCGGTCGTCAAGTTTGCTAAAAGAGACGACCAAGATTGATGTAGAGAATGAGTGGAAGACTTTGTCTCGTTCCGTCCAAAACTATGGACGAACGGTTAATGAAGTTGCCACTCGAATTGGGTGATGGAATGAAATGAGCTGTGAAATTCCATACACCCCAAAATCTATCATAATCTTTTTACCAGATGAAAACTCAAGTGAGAGAGAGAGACGAGGGGGCCGGCCATATATAGGGAGGTAGGGGGTGAGTGTAGGAGGAGGGAGGTGACCACAAGAAAATATCATGTGTGAACACAAACAAATATCTAGTGTGAACACAAATAAATATCTAGTGTGAACACACAGTGTGAACACAAAGAAAGCAACCAATGAAACAATAACACCTCACTGCTTCTAGAACCTTCTAGAAGCATCCACACTCATCTCAAGAAAAGATAAACCCGTCTTTAACCGAATGTTAAAAGACGGCTGATAGAAAACTGGAAACTGGCAACTTCCAAAAGTGATCCTGAAACTACTTTCAGGATAACCCCGTAACTGTATAAATATACCCACATTTGTATTACGACCGAACACAAATGCAACTGAGACAAAGATATTATATCTACTCAATATAATACTCGGATCCGGCTTAAACCAAAGCCGACCAGTATCATCTGCCCGAAAACTGACACGTGCGTAAACGCACGTGCATTTTCTGAACCCTGCCATAAAACCATACGGCCTCTACAACGTTTCGCCCGAACTTGGGAAACTGTCTGTGGGGGACTCTAATGACTCGTCAGTACCCTGGCAGTGGGTTTAACCACAAACCGTCAGCGGCACTAGCTATGCGTAACGGCTGCCCATGGACTGACCTCAAGGGAGGCTGATGAGCGAACTCATCCAGAAACCCTACTGAGCCTAACAGTGACAATGTATATACAGTCCGGTCCGTTCGTCTATGAGTATCGCATATCTGCCTAGGGGGCTAGTAACGTCAGACCCCCAATAGCAGTATAAGTCGTGTCGGAGTGTAGCCCAATAACACCCTGAGATACTACTGGAGTACCTACCATTAAATCTCCTGCCACGGCCGTGGGCTTTGTGTAATGGCTCTCCTAGACACAGCACGATCTCACCCCCAATACCGGGAGAGACGAATCCCCTGCCGATCCGCTCACGTGCCTCCATATGACTCGGGACTGTACCCAAAAACTACCTGTTTGCACGACTCCTTTGAGCCGTGGTAGGGTAGAAATCAAAGCACAATGGGAACTCACACGAGACAAATGACGACCTTAGGTCGATGAACTAACCTGTACACATGTCACCAGGGAACTGCTATCTAACGATATGTATAATACCAACTAGCAGATTCGCGGCGAGTCCTGTCCGGTGTACTCATAACCCAATGAGCACCTGTATACATCTTAGGTGATCCAACTGACACCAGTGGCTTGTGAGACCGGCCACCGCCCCTCGTCGGGGTCTCGACTGTATACACTAGTCTACTCTGGAGTATCGATGCCCTGTCTCGAAACTCCCATGACTAGGGACCACAATTAAGGATATGCGTATAAACTACCCAACTCTCACGTATATGATCGCCATCATACAGTTGGTAGTAAAGCAAGATCCTAAGGGCTCTATCAAAGTGTAACATGTAATCATTCACCTGAACATGTACACGACCGATAAAGGCAAACCAGATAGCATACTATCATCTCGAGTAAGACTGTCCTACCGGTATAGGTCCTCCGCAATCATTGCAATCACGTACCTGCGATACAATAATTGACTATGAGGGAACTATCTCCAACAATCTCCCACTTGCACTCAAGGCTAATTATTGCGATGTCGACTACTCACAGCCCGTGTGAAACCAAACATCCAACTCCTCTACTAATCAGTTTCATAAAACCCGTTTGTAAAACTTTTGTGTTCGAGAAATAGCCTCAGTGAGTGGATCCGCCTAGATGTTTCTTTATATATCTCTCTTAATCTCAAGTTCGCGGAGAAAGCCATCTCCCGAATTGAGTAATACCTGTCTTAGAATATGTCTGGATATCTGATGGGACCTAGTTCATAAATGAACTCTAAATCCAAACTTCTTAGACTGTATCGATCACTGAACCTAATCAGTATCCTGCACCAAGCCACCCACAGTATCCTCTTGGACCACCTGTCCATAATACTGTCCCTCGTCAGAGGGAAAACTAAAACTCTGACAATCACTCTGTCATCCACGTCACCTTTGAAGCCTGGAATGATAATCGTCTCCCGAAGGAGGCTGCCGTCATCAAATCCGTAGAACATGTACTTATGTTCAAAAACTACTTCCTTATGTTTCTCCAGGATTGGATTAATACAAACTTATTACATCTAGTGCAAAAACAACATTTGGTGTGGTACTTGGTATTTCATGATTGACTCAATTGCCTAAGCAAGTGATCTGCCAATCATGCACATCCCTCTCCCCTCTAGTCTGTAAGACACCTTTAGAGAGGGTGACTCCATTACCTGCAGGTACACCACCATGCCAGGAGTTATCTATTCTAAAAACCATTAGAATACTGTCAAGGTACCCACATTGGGAAACTACCCAAATCCAGATCTAAAACCATAGATCTAGAAACCAGAATGTCAAATATTATATCCATATCCTGTCTGGAGAAACAACTGTGTGACGACCACAGTACAACCGATCGTAGTATAGGAATTTTACTTCCTACTCTGTGTATGTCATCCAGATACCATGACATCACACCCTACTACCTTCGTAACAGATCCATCCCCTATCCTAATTGAAGTCAAACCCATGTCTGTCATATCAAAATTAGATGATCTATCTCCGCTATAACTGCTCAAGTCTATAAATAGACATAAGCTACTTGCCCACTATGTTTTCGCAGCTCCCACTGACTACGACAACCCTCCTACCGGGTCTCATAGCCTGGAACATCAGTAGTGTCAAGTCTGGGTAGATAAGAACCTCCATGTCACCGTCCTTGAGGCTACCGAAGTACCTCTCGGGTGTCTGAGGTTACCCACCATATCTGCGGAGTGGCTATTGGAATGTAAAACCTGATTGAATATATAGGTCCTATTAAATTTTCCGTAATCATTCGCGGTTCTGGAATCATTTCCAGTTCTACCATACTCCCACTACTGTTTTCTGAAAAAGATCCATTTTATTAAAACTGTGGCGAGTCAAGAACAATATCACTATTGATCTTTCAAATGGTAGAATATCAACCCTCGTCATAGCCAGGGTCAACCCACAAACAGCCATTATAGAAACGTGCCCTGAGTTATCCAGAGTCTGGTTTTAAGCATAAGCTGGACAACTCCCCGTACCTTAACATCTTTTAAGGTATGAACCATTCTATATCCAATATAGAAACTTTGGCACTTTATTTAATTGGAACCAGATTCAAATCATGCAGCTGTCTCCAGTGCATATCAACTTAATGGAAAGAGGCTAATCAGCATTACTCAACTTAGGAATCCATCCAATTGTGAGTAACCTGAAAGAGAAACAAGTTTCTCAAAACCATTACTATCATCTGAATACCAATCACAAGAATCTACATCTTCGATCTCTTTGAAGAATCCCGATACTTGTGATACCTGGTTCTCTACTTTATTCTTATACCCACAACTTCTCAAAACTTAGACCTTGTATTTCTACGAAACACTTGTCTAAATACTAGAGAAGTTATAAGTAAACAGAACATAGTACGAGGACCTACCCCTTTGTCCTGATGGACACTTGGACAACATACAATACTCTGTATAAGTCCACTGAGTTGAACAACTCATAACCTGTGCGTCGTAGGTTGAAAACTGTACCTTGGCGATTTCCTCAAATATCACTAATTGCAACGAATTCCGATATAATGAGGATAATTACCTAATTCCCAATAACTTACTCCCACTCATCATCTGTAAAACCATACAGATACGAGAATGAAACCTGGTAAATACATACCCTTGGAGTAAGTATCTAATCGGGAAAACAGTTTTCCTTTAACAATGCACTGAAACATGAAAATGTTTCGTAGGGGTATACTTGTATTCATAGTAATGCCTCTTCCATTATCCAATTCATGACTATAACCGTATATCTCTTTGCCATCTCTCCAAATCCCTTTATTTGTCTTTAGTCGTTACCTTCTGTACACCATCGTTAGGCTAAATGGTTATCTTCCTTCCCTACCGTTCGGCACCAGCCTATGGTTTGGAAGAAGACTATCCAGTAAGCATAATAGGTGTACCCTCCTAAACCAAGGAGTACTCATATCTTGAGAGAAGGTGATGATAAAAGACAACTGAATAATACCTTATTCCTTTAAAGGTGAAATAGGAGTGGCGATGAAGTACGCGGTTTTGGTCGTGAATGATATTAGTCGCAATTTACTTTTCCCTCTTTCTAATCCCTTTTTTTTGTCTTTACATATTACCTTCTGCACACCCTACTTAGGCTAATTGGTTTTCTTCATTCCCTACCTTTCGGCACCTGCCTATGGTTTGGAATAAGACTATCCAATAAGCGTAATAGGTGTACTCTCCTAAACCAAGGAGCCCTCGCAACCTGAGAGAAGGTGATAATAAAAGACAACTGAATAAACCAATTCTATTTCTCCTGAACCTGGATCCATCCTCGAAGAAGTCCTTTCGAGTTCGTATATAACCATACGATGGATCTATCCAATGGAAGTGGATATCCGTAGTAATACGGGTGTTCTGAGAAATGCAAAGGGTAAAAGAAGGAGTGGCAATGACTTATGCAACTCGGACAATCCAAAAGCCAGTATTTTAAGAAGGTTCGGTCAACTTGGTCACTGAGTCATAGTCTAGGGTCGGTCAAAGGTCGCTGCCAAAGAGAGAGAGAAAAGAAACACTCTGCGTGCACTCTAACCTAGATCAGAATGGTTATCACTTTATCTAATCCGGAAACCTCCCACTGTCCTGTCAAATTCTCCTCCAAACCTAAAAGAAGAATCAATCGGGATCACCCGAAGAGTAAACCTAACTCATCAGTGGGAATCGGGATCCAACTCTCATCGCATGATAACGTGATGGAATGCATCCACGTTACTCATACTCCAGAAGGTATGCGCATACTTGGCAAGTTTCAGTTTCTTTAGAAACTCCCGATATGATTTTTGCCCTATGCTCTTATAACCTTGGCGTTAGGTCAAAATGTCATAAGTCACATGCCAAGTTCTACCCGTCACTATCTTATTAATTTGAACCCACCCGCACATGCCCTTGGCGTTAGGTCAAAATGGCAGAACGGCTGTCCCAAACCAACTCATCTATCAATGCAACAATTGAATACCCAGCAGCTACCAAACACTATGCCTTGGCGTTAGGTCAAAATACATAGCTTGAATACTACCGAATACCTAAAAGAAGTGACGGAAGGCTACGGCTGGTTTTTGGCGAAAAACCTTTAACGTAGTGAACTTGATATCGCTGAAGGAACCTGATAGCTTTTTAAAATATAGTGGCGAAAACCTTTTGCTAAAGAGGTCACTCCCGATGAAGGGATCTCGGCTCTTTCCTCGTGGAATGAGGTGCAGGATATTCCACTGAATACCGCGGTGCAAAGCAACATGTAATCGACTATAGTGAAGTTATTACCCTGACGCAAACTTCTGCCCAAGGGGTCAGTCCCGGTGAAGGGATATCGGCCCTTGCCCCGTCGAATGAGGTGCAGGATATTCCACTGAATACCGCTATGCATAACAAAAGGAAACGTCTTTGCAATAACACTTTTTAAATTGTTCCAACAACTGCCAAATAGGTTTGCTTTCCTTTGCATTGATCAGAATCAACGCAGTCCCATCAATCAATCACACTAGAAAAGAACGAAAATAAAATGTACGTATATGCCATCTGCATTCGTCACTGGGTCCCGTCATCACCCGTTAGGTTACTTAACTAACGACAGAGCGGGGACTGGACTAGCGCGGGTGAAAAACATATACAACATCTAATAGTATATAAACCAATATACAATAATCGCTTCAGGCGTGATAATATGCAACATTACAGAAAAGTAATAAGCATCACAGAACAGTACAGATAATCTGGGATCCCCGAGTTTCACAGAGCCGCTGCTGAAACCCGACGTTCCCCTGGTCGTGTGGATAGCCTGTGCAATGAAACCTAGACCCCTACGAGTGCGGCAAGTTACCCGACAAAACCTGAAGCGAGGCAGCCTCCTACAGCAAAGTGAATGGACCACCCTGCACTTCACGGAATCCGGTAATCTTGGGCACCCCTCCTTGGGTCAACCTGTACCCCCTACGAGTGCGGCGAATAGTCTGCCAATTCTAGAGTGGGGCCCCTCCGCCTCTCAAAGCCATGAGATGCGGACCCGTTGCCCCTCAGAACCCGGCTATCCGTGCACTCCGTCGTGGGGTAAAACCTAGTACAGTAATGAAAAATAGTACAACAGGTACATCGACCGCAACCTGGTCGTGCCCCAAAAGAATATTATACAACAGGCAGTGACGGCAGTCCACAAGTTGGACGCTCGCCCCGCAATATCAAATGTACAAATAAACTCAAACAGCACTATCATTGCACACTGCTATCCACCACGATAAATCCGCAACATCACAGCACAACACAGAACATCAACGCGAATGTCACGTTCGCAAACCCGTCTAAAAGAACTATAGCAATCAGACGCGTTTTACCGATCAAATGACATTCCCGGTCGGAGATATAATGTAAGCACTGTAAACTAACATGTTTAAATTTCGATCGACTAAATATCACAAAGTGGGCCCCACGAACAACTGGTGAACAGTAACAAAATCTGGGCCCAAAAGATATGTACCAAAAACCCCAATTCCATAGAAGAATACACTGTGCAAGTTTGGGGTCATGATCACTCAGAACGGCCGCGGATGCACGGCCAAACCATGGGTTTGGCCGCGATTCCGCGGCAGTCTTGTCGATTCATGAGCCCAAATTTGTACGGTGTTCTTATAAAACCCTGCACAGTTTTCTGAGATATGTAGAATAATTTTAGGACATCATTTAAAATCGACAGAAATTGTGAAGCTTGAAAATTGTGTTTTTCGATATCCGGTTCGATCGATGTTTTAAACGCGTTAGCACAACTTAGTATAGCAAAATGGTGAGGCTCTGATACCACTGTAAGTCTACGGTAGCGCCCCGGCCGTCTATAGACGCCAAATGCGGAACAAAAACTTTTTAACTGGCGCTATCGTATACTTTAACCCGGATCTGCCATTATTGCTAAACTAACAAACAGTAAAGAGTGTAGAAAGGTTATACCGAACGGTCCGAGTCCTTCGTTTTTCAACCATCATCCCACGCTCCGTTGCGGCTACTCCGATCTCGTCGATCTCCGATCTCGTCGATCTCCGATCTGCTCGTCCAGGTGGCACCACGTCAACGATTCTTTAAACGGGCTCCCGTCTCTTACTCGAGGCAACTCGGTCGTCAAGTTTGCTAAAAGAGACGACCAAGATTGATGTAGAGAATGAGTGGAAGACTTTGTCTCATTCCGTCCAAAACCATAGACGAACGGTTAATGAAGTTGCCACTCGAATCGGGTGATGGAATGAAATGAGCTGTGAAATTCCATACACCCCAAAATCTATCATAATCTTTTTACCAGATGAAAACTCAAGTGAGAGAGAGAGAGGAGGGGGCCGGCCATATATAGGGAGGTGGGGGGGTGAGTGTAAGAGGAGGGAGATGACCACAAGAAAATATCATGTGTGAACACAAACAAATATCTAGTGTGAACACAAATAAATATCTATTGTGAACACATAGTGTGAACACACAATGTGAACACAAAGAAAGCAACCAATGAAACAATAACACCTCACTGCTTCTAGAACCTTCTAGAAGCATCCACACTCATCTCAAGAAAAGATAAACCCGTCTTTAACCGAATGTTAAAAGACGGCTGATAGAAAACTGGAAACTGGCAACTTCCAAAAGTGATCCTGAAACTACTTTCAGGATAACCCCGTAACTGTATAAATATACCCGCATTTGTATTACGACCGAACACAAATGCAACTGAGACAAAGATATTATATCTACTCAATATAATACTCGGATCCGGCTTAAACCAAAGCCGACCAGTATCATCTGCCCGAAAACTGACACGTACGTAAACGCACGTGCATTTTCCGAACCCTGCCATAAAACCATACGGCCTCTACAACGTTTCGCCCGAACTTGGGAAACTGTCTGTGGGGGACTCTAATGACTCGTCAGTACCCTGGCAGTGGGTTTAACCACAAACTGTCAGCGGCACTAGCTATGCGTAACGGCTGCCCATGGACTGACCTCAAAGGAGGCTGATGAGCGAACTCATCCAGAAACCCTACTGAGCCTAACAGTGACAATGTATATACAGTCCGGTCCGTTCGTCTATGAGTATCGCATATCTGCCTAGGCGGCTAGTAACGTCAGACCCCCAATAGCAGTATAAGTCGTGTCGGAGTGTAACCCAATAACACCCTGAGATACTACTGGAGTACCTACCAGTAAATCTCCTGCCACGGCCGTGGGTTTTGTGTAATGGCTCTCCTAGACACAGCACGATCTCACCCCCAATACCGGAAGAGACGAATCCCCTGCCGATCCGCTCACGTGCCTCCATATGGCTCGGGACTGTACCCAAAAACTACCTGTTTGCACGACTCCTTTGAGCCGTGGTAGGGTAGAAATCAAAGCACAGTGGGAACTCACACGAGACAAATGACGACCTCAGGTCGATGAACTAACCTGTACACATGTCACCAGGGAACTGCTATTTGACGATATGTATAATACCAACTAGCAGATTCGCGGCGAGTCCTGTCCGGTGTACTCATAACCCAATGAGCACCTGTATACATCTTAGGTGATCCAACTGACACCAGTGGCTTGTGAGACCGGCCACAGCCCCTTGTCGAGGTCTCGACTGTATACACTAGTCTACTCCGGAGTATCGATGCCCTGTCTCGAAACTCCCACGACTAGGGACCACAATTAAGGATATGCGTATAAACTTCCCAACTCTCACGTATATGATCGCCATCATACAGTTGGTAGTAAAGCAAGATCCTAAGGGCTCTATCAAAGTGTAACATGTAATCATTCACCTGAACATGTACACGACTGATAAAGGCAAACCAGATAGCATACTATCATCTCGAGTAAGACTGTCCTACCGGTATAGGTCCTCCGCAATCATTGCAATCACGTACCTGCGATACAATAATTGACTATGAGGGCACTATCTCCAACACTTTGCGGTGTCTAGACAAGTGTGTCAAAGGCTAGTGGTTATTAATTAGGCCCACTACTGTAGTTCCTTCCCACTTACCTGGCACTTACCTAGCCGCAATTGGCGGTGAAGAGGCGGTTTGAGGTCCTATCTCTAGCCCTTTGGAACAGTTAGGAGCTGTCTAGCTGACCTAGGTGACCCTAGATCTAGGCCTGATTGTGCATTTTTGGTTGATCGAAAGTGTGTCTTCGCCCTTTATCAAATTTTTTTTTTTGCAAACAGTTCCAAATAAAAAAAAAGGGAAAAAGGAAAAAATTTTTTTTTAACAAAACTTGCAAAGTTTGCCGCTAAGAAATCCTTGCACCACCTACCTTCTTTCTCTTCTCTTTCTTCTATCATGGGTACCCTACATCATAAATCTCTTGCCGAACTTTGGTATCCCGAACCTAACTTTGCCTCGTACGTCAATTGCTTCGGTCGATTTAAGGAAAATCCTTCCATGCCCAAAATTTCTTTGAAAGATCAAATAGAAGCGTCTAGGAGAAACAGTTCGACTTTGCAACCCACTTTGTGTCAACCATGTCAACCTTCACCACCTTCATATGTTGATACCACTTTTTCAAGTCCTGCTGTAACTCCTAAACCGATGTCCATTGCTGAGCATATTGCTCAATCTCGTAGCCGATCTTTCACCCCTCTCCGCTCATCTAGTTCTAGGGATCCACAAGACTATTCACCTTTTTATCCACATGTTGACCTTACCCCTGTCCAACCACCCACTTCCTACCAGTCCTACCCGACTTTCCCACCGTCACTAGACACTGTTTCTACACAGCCTTTTGGGAGTTTCACATATCCAAACAATTTCGAATCTTTTACTGAAACCCCCTTACCACCCAAGTCTAGTTTGGAAGAGTCGTTGGAGGCTTATATCTTAGTAACAAACAAAATGATTAGGAATGTGGATGCGTCCGTAGCCGCCCTTATACAACCTAGTGAACCGGTAGCTAGTTTTCAACTAGCTTCGAATTTTTCAATGTATGAGGAGGCGGTTGGACAGAGTGAGAATTTGAGAGGAGCGAGTGAGTTCTACACATTCCCAAATCAAACCTACCCATACCCACTTGAATCCCACAACTCCGGTTTTTCATCGATTGTCCCAAATGCTTCACAAGTTACAAACAATACATCTAACGAGTTGTGTGACTATGTAGTGGTTGATTTGCCAGATTGTGAAGAACCCCTTTCGAGTGAAACCACACTTAATCCTTTCGATCTTTACACCTCCAATCTAGAACCTAAATCGATAAATATCCATGCTTTTGATGAGGTGTCAGAAAAAATTGATTTTCACTTGATTGAGGATATAGACGCCGGGAATATTTTGGATGATGAACCCGTCGATTTGATTGAAATTTTATGTCCAATTCATCATCCCGAGTCATTAATTGTTTCTCCCGAACTTCATATGCGTCTTGATTTTGATGATAATGGCATGGATGAGATACATATTGAGGAGAATTATGAGGATAGTATTGAGGATGAACCATTTTTGTTTGATGTGTCGGATTTTCCAATTCATCCTCCTGAACCTTTAACTGTTATATCACCCTCCCTCCTTTCCATCGTTCCGACCACGCATAAGATCACGCTTGAAGACTGTGAGCTTGAAAACTTTTCCTTTGAATCTGACACAGTTCTCACAGCCGATGACACTTACGAGTGTTTCACTTTTTCGGACGATGTTGAAGTCTCACCGCCCGAGTTTGAGTCCTTTGAATTTTTAGATGAGTTAGTTGAACCATCAGACTCAGTTGCTTACAGTCGTTTCGAACCATAGATGGAATCTTTCGAGTTCGAGACAGTTTACTACGGTGAGAATGAGACTATCCCGAATTCACTCCCTTTCGTCCTTCCTATCATTCCGACCTTGCAAGAGACTGTTACGCTCTCATCTCCTATACCAAGTTCAACGTGCCTATGCTTTCTTGCGAATCTTGAGGGATTTGACCCCATTTCTCGACAGGTTGATAGATTAGCACAATCGCTTTTAACACATCGGTCATCACAAATTGCGCTAATTTATTCACTCGATTTACACCCTCAAGATCGTACTCCACTTCTTTCTCTTTTCCGCCATTCTTCTCCCCCACTGAGACCGTATCCCGTTTCTACCTCCACACGGTCTCGTGTGCTTCTCATCTCTTTTCTTTCCACTCCATTCTTTCACCAACTCGACCATTACCATGATAAGATTTTTGAATGGTTGGTGCTAATCTTTGGCTTGTGTAAGGCCAAGCTTAAGTTTGGGGGGAACTTTGTTGTATATATATATATATACTTTTTGTTTTCTCTTTCTATAAAAATAAAAATAATTTTTTTTTTATAAATAAATAAACAGGGGAGTTCCGAGAATTTTGACCCTCTTGATGTAGCATGACAGTGAGGACACTGTCAAGTTTAAGTTTGGGGGTATGCTCGGTACGTCTTCTTCCTTCGCATTCATATGTACATATTTTTGCATTTGCATATTTATTTGAAAACCCATAAAAATTGAAAATTTTTGAAAAATTATAAAATTATTGTATTCAATTTTGGATTATTTGACTAGAGTTTGACAGATAGGTTAACTAGCTGGGAACAACTAGATCTTAGACTTAGTAAATTAAAAACCCTAAAGATAACCTTCCTTAAAGTTTAACGGTAGAAAGTATATATCTTTGTAGTTTATTTAGAAATAGGCAAATTTTGGGTTCACTTCTTGGGCTAAATCAAAACAAAGGAAAAGTATTGATATTTTTATTAGAGTATAAGTTTGAAAAATAGTTCCTAGCTTAAGTCTAAATTCTGAAAATGTATACCCTACAATTTGCACAATCACGCACCTTGAAACTTGGAATAGTAGAAGAGACCTTGAAATGCTCTTGTCTAAAGTCCTTAGTACGAAGAAAATAAAAAAATACAAGTGTGCATAAAAAAAAATGAACACTGGTTTTTGTAATTACTTGAGGCTGCAAAAATAGAAAAAATATTTAGCGAGGGTGCTCCATCACCTAGTGCCTTAGACCAACTGGTTTGGGAGTCACTGCTAAAAAGCCTTAGGTGTTACAAGACTAGGAAGTACGCTTTAAAGTGCAAACACATCTTGTAATCGGTTGTTGGTACCTCAAGAAGTATTAACGGTCGCATGAAGGATGTGTAAGCAAAATTCAATTAAAAATTCACCAATTAATAAGTACTTTGGACAACGGACAAGAGTATGATTGCTTGATTTGAATTTCCAAGTGTAGGGGTGATTTATACACACACGTAGGGGTATGCGATTGGAGTTTAGATGAAAGAAAGGAGTGAAGAATAGAACTTGTATCTTTAATAGAGTTGATAAAAATTCCTAAGTGGAGATGGAACCCTAGAAGGAAAACTTAAGAAATGCTGAAAGCTAAGTAAGTCTATAGAACATATATAATCTTAAGTTAAATGATGAGGAAGTGTGAAGAATATGGGTGGATAATTTACGAGTCGACGATAATAGAATTCCTTGTTAGAAAACCTAATTGGAGAATGAAAGTCGAAAGGCCAAATTGATAGGATTTTGTGGGTAGTATCCGCTGAAAACCCTCAGGAGACAACACTCCTCCTACTAGGGACACCTAGAGGTTTAACGGCTTGTTGCATGAGCTCAGTGCAATCGCGATTCCCTGCAAAAGTGCGGTTAGGTTTTTGTCGAGAATAAAAAAATAAGTTTGCTCGAGGACGAGCAAAAGATAAGTTTGGGGGTATTTGTTCATACCATAATATTGCATTATTATATTCCCCATTCTTATTCGTTTTATAAATAAACAGGTGCTTTTGACGCATGTCTGCTACATATTATAGGTTACAGGTTCTTGGAGCTAAAACAGTGAAAACAATGAAAAGACAATGAAAAAGTGAGACTACGAATGATAAATGGTGAAATCTTGATCGCACCTACATTGTGAGGAACAATGAACAACAGTTCACCAAGTATAAAGGCAGCGACACGAAGAAACAGTAAAAGTCCACTACAATTATTCACTGATGATCCGGAGAAGAAACAGAAGTCAATCTGAGAAAAGACCTATATAAACAAGAAGTACAAGTCAGAATAAACCATCACCAGAGAAACCAGAAGCCAACTCCCTATCTTGGCCGCGGAACCGCGGCCAAACCCTGGCTCGGGCCGCGGTTCCGCGGTGGTGTTGCGCAATCAGGAGAAGAAAATTTTACCAAAACTTTTTGCGGCTCTGACTAGTCAACCTCGGGGTATTCTTGTAAATGCAGACATGCGGATCAATTGTAACCTAGGGTTTCCTATCCTCTATAAATAGGAACTCTAAATCATTGTAAAGGCTATGCCTCCCTTCATTAATAAATTTCAGCATTCTTTTGGAGAGCATCATTTTTGTAAGTTCTTTATTTTCAGCCCTAGGTTAATTTTCTATTCTTGCCCTAGATAAATTTAATTCCTTGCCCTAGTTAATCTTTTATTCTCTGCCCTAGATAAATGTATTTTAATTCCCTAATGAGTGAGTAGTCTCCTCGCTTGTTAGGGTTAGATCTGGGGAAGGTTTGAGAGACGAAGATCTCTCATCCCCTTTCTTGCCCGTCATATATTTTCATAGGACTCTATGCATACATGCACATACCGCTCCCTACGGCACCCTACCCCACGAGGTAGCGGTGATACCGTAGTATAAAGGCCCGGTTGTGATGGTTTTCCATGGAGGTTAGGGTAAGGATTTCTAAAGGAAGGGCAAGAACCTAGAGGAAGAAACATCTTTCCAAATGGTTCTAATCCCTTTTATTAATAATTACCATAACACCCAATTAGATCTTCATATGGGTATAGAAAGCGGTGAGATTTATTGACTTTCCAAACTTAACCTAGACCTAACCCTAGCAAGATTTAGATATAGATTAATTTAGTTTTTAGATTAAATAATCAATCCGGCTCCCATCGGAATTAACTCGTTTGAGCGAATAGGAAATTCACAACATCCCTGTGGACCGACCCGTACTCACCGGCTAGCTGCAAAGCGACGCCGTTCTTGATTGCGGTTACTAGATAGTTTTTAAGACGAATCAACCAGGTGATATGACTCTCAGGGTTGCTAACGGAATGAGCGTGGACGCTGAATCCGTAAGGGAATATCACCTAGGATTGACAAGTGGGCAGATATTGATTCTACATAACTGTTTGTATATACCTAGTCTAGCTTGTAATATCATATCTGTATCCTTACTTTCTAAGGAAGGATATGATTTTACATTTGTAAGCGATGTGGTCCACATCTACCTAAATCAAGCTTTGATTGGGTCAGGTACATTAGATAACGTTATATACGTATTAAATCAAGCTCAGGTTTTCAACGTCCAGAACACACTTAAAAGAAAGTCTTCAGAATTAAATAAGGCTTTCTTATGGCATTGTAGACTGGGTCACATCAATGAAACACGGTTGACGAAGTTATATAGAGAGGGATATTTGGATCCGTTCGAATATCAGTCTTATGCACCTTGTCAATCTTGTCTCATAGGAAAGATGACAAAGACTCCGTTCACTGGATACGGAGTAAGAGCGAGCGAGCTCTTGGGACTCATACACGGCGACGTGTGTGGTCCAATGTCTACACATGCAAGAAGTGGTTATTCCTATTTCATTACTTTTACGGATGATTTCTCTAGGTATGGACATGTCTTCTTGATGAAACATAAATCCGATATCTTTGAGAAATTCCGAGAATATAAGAATGAAGTGGAAAAACAAACTGGCAAAAATATCAAGACACTGAGATCTGATCGAGATGGTGAATACTTAAGTGCCGAGTTTCTGGATTACTTAAAAGAGAATGGAATTCTCTCTCAGCTTACTCCTCTATACACACCACAACACAACGGTGTATCGGAAAGATGGAACATAACTCTACTGGATATGGTACGTTCCATGATGATTAACGCTGAGTTACCGCGATCCTTTTAGGGTTATGCACTGGAATAAGCTGCATATCTTTTGAACAAGGTTCCTACCAAGACTGTTCCTACCACACCATATCAGATGTGGAGTGGGAAGAAACCCTATCTTCAGTATCTGAAGATATAGGGATGTCCAGCATTTGTCAAAAAGCAGTATGCGGACAAGCTCGAGGCACGCTCAGTACTATGTAAGTTTGTGGGATACCCAAAGAACTCCAAGGGTATCTTTTCTATTACGCAGAGGATCAAAAGGTTTTTGTTTATCATCATGCCCACTTTTTGGAAAATCAATTTTTGGAAAAAGAAACTAGTGGGAGCTGTTGGGTTCCCAAGGCCGGCAGCAAGGTTTCGGGAGGCATCGTCCATGCCAATTTCAATTTTTTTTGCCGTACTAAAGAACCCTAACCTTAGAATCATAACTAGAGATTTAGACGAACAAGGATGCAAACAAATTTACATCTAAGTGAATGAGGAATACAACCTTTGTAGACCGGTCCTTTACTTCTAAAGCTCCGTGTAGTAGTCCCTTCGCTCCATGTAGTGAACACCCAAACTCTAGTAAGGATTCACATGAAGAAATGAACAAACTTGCTTGAAGTCTTCGAGGCCGAAGATGATCTACGTCGAGGAGACTCAAGCTCATGCTACCTCTTCACTAACGGTAGATTAGCGAAGAAAACACCCTAAACTAAATGGCTAATATAGTAGAGGATGATGAAGTAGGAATTGGGCTCACTTTAGATTTATTTTTCTCACAATATTTCCTCACTTTTAGAAAAGCTAGCAAGATTTCTCATGAGGAAGAAGAAGATGAAGTGGAGATGAGAATAAAACTCATGAGGTGAGAATAACAACCATGGTGAGTTAGTGTCATACACTAACTCATGTAGAGATTAAACCATGGCTAACAATAATGGTTAGGTTAATAAATATCTACAAGTAAAACAAAACTAGTGGACTAAGTCAAAGATGCTTCAAGCTTCTCTAAGCTTTCAAGCATGACAATTTCCAACTAATATTGAATTACTTTAAATAAATAAAACCTCACATTATTATAAGCATGGTGTGAGTCTCATACAACCATGTAGCATGTGGCATCTAGCATGACACAAAAGATTTACATTAATATATATCACATATATACTAAGTGTACACTAGTGAGAAAAAGAAAACTTAAGTGAGCTAATATTAGTTAATCTAAATTAATATATCACATATATAATTATACATTAAATTATTAAATCAACACTTGATTTAATAATCCGGCTATATCACATACAACCGACTAATATCAAATATAACAACTTATCGAATCAATACTTGATCCGATAACCCGGCTATATCACATATAACCGACCGATATCACATATCGCGAGAATAGAATACGGTATCACATACTCGTATTAATCTCGGTCCCGCACATATCACATATGTGCTCCTACTTTGTTTCGCATGAACCAGAAAACCTCTGTGTAGGACTCTAAAGACTCGTCAATACGCCGGCAGTAGGTGATGATCTTATCAAACACCCACAAGCCACAAGCGGTCTGCTAAACGTAACGGCCACCCGGGTATTGAGCGATCAGAAGATCAACAAGCAAGCCTGCTCATACTCCTGCGAATCCAATCAAGTAACATTACCGTACAGTCCGGTCTTTTCGTCTGATATGTCACATATCTTAGCCTGGGGGTGGTAAAACGTCAGACCCCAATAGCCTGATAAGTCATGCCGTTGTAAGGTCTATAACGGTTTGAGAAACTACTGATAACACTTACCAGTAAATTTCGGCAACCCTGGCCAGGGATTTCCTGTTATGGCCAAACGAGCATATCGCAACATCAACCCCAATACCGGGAGAGACGAATCCCCTCCTATCGCTCATTGCCTCCATGTGACTCGGGACTGTACCCAAAAACCACCGGTTTGCATGACTCAGTAGAGCCGTGATAGGGTGGAAATCAAAGCACAGTGGGAGACACACAAGACTCTATGACGACCTCGGGTCGACAGACTATCCTGTACCAGTGTCACCAGAGAACTGCTATCTGACGATAGGTATTATACCATCTAGGAGTTCTCGGTGAGTCCGTTCAGTGTACCCAGTCTCCATTGAGCACCCGTATACCATCTCTGATGTCAAACACCAATGGATATAGGATCATCTTTCGCCCATCATATGGGTCAAGAAGCGTATACGCTAGTCTACTCTGGCGTATCGATACCCTGTCTCGATACTCCCACAACTAGGAACAATTGAAGGATGTACTTGTCGACTGCCTCTTCCCCACTAGTATGATCCGCATCATAATCCTGGTAGTCGGGTACTCATCCTAAGGGCTTTATCAACATGTAATAGAGAGACAATAAGTGTACATGTTAAGATAAAGTGCAACCAGATAGCATACTATTATGTCGAGCAAGAAAGTCCTCCCTATATATGTCCAAGTATCCACTGCAATATACATCACATGTACAACAATGTCCTCTAGGACATACATATAACTAACAATCTCCCATTTGTACTAAGGCCATTTGTTGCAGTATCTCATACTCAATGTCTTATAGAAGTCTCTATAGGGAAAAGCCTTTGTGAGTGGATCCGCCGTGTTATCCTTCGCGTCAACTCTCCTTACCTCGATCCCTTGGAGATCAACCATCTCCCTGATCAGGTGATACTGTCCTCAGAATATGTCGGGATCGCTGATGGGACCGGCGTTCCTAGGCTAAAACCACAACTCCATTGTTGTCACAATAACAGTTATTGGACGCTCAATGGTAGGAACCTTGTTCATCTCATGAACAGGAAATGTCCAGACAACCTCTTTGGCAGCATCGTTAGTAGCGATGTATTCATCCTTTATCGTCTAGTATGTCACGGTATCTAGCTTGGAACTCTTCCAACATACCGTCCCTCCACTGAGGGTAAAGACAACGCCTGTGACTGACTTTCGGTCAACCTTATCACTCTGGAAGCTCTAATTGGTAAGGACTCCTACTGGAGTTCACCGTTACCAAATCTCTAAGAACATCTCTTTAGTGCTTCTCAAGTACTTAAGAATGTCCTTCATAGCTGTCCAGTGATTCTCCCAAGATCCGATTGATTCCTGATCACTACAGCTAGTGAGTTAGCTACATCTGGTCTGGTATATAACATTGCATAATGATAGAGCCTACCGCCGAAGTATAGGGTATCTCTTGCACGCGAGCTCTCTCCAAATCAGTCTCGGGGGACATCTTTTGGAGAGGGTGATTCATGAGTAAGTGGGCGAACCACCACGCTTAGAATCCTCCATACTAAACCCCTTTAGTATGGTGTTAATGTACCTGGATTTGGGACACTCCCAATATCCACTTAGATCTATCATCATAGATCAAAATCCATAAGATGTAGTAGGTATCATCCAGATCTTCCATAGAGAATCCTCGTGATAAGAGGAGCTTGACCGGGTGTAGCATAGGAAACCATTTCCTATCAAGAGTATGTCATCTACGTACAATATGTATAAGATAACCTTACTCTCTACAACCTTCTTGTATATACAAGGTTCATCTACCTTTTTGATGAAGTCAAGCACTTTGACTGCCCCATCAAAACAGATGTTCCAACTCCGCGATGCCTGCTATAATCCCGATGGACTTAAGCATAGCCAATGGAGAAAAGGTTTCATCATAAACCACACCTGGTTATTGACGATAGCCTTTTACTACAAGTCTAGCTTTGAAAGTCTCAACTTTTCCATTTACACCAAGAATCTTCTCAAGATCCATTTGCTCCCAATGGGTTTTACCCCTTCAGGTGCAACATTCAAAGTCATACTTTGTTGGTGTATATGGATTCCATCTTTGAACGCATAGCATCTAGCCTTTTCACAGAGTCCCCACTCGTGATGGCCTGCCTGAACCTAGTTGGGCCATCATCTACCATGATGCAATCCTCGCTCCCACTGTCACCGAGAAGACCGCAGTATCTCTCAAGTGGATGAGAAACCCTACTAGATTCGCGGAGAGGCTGAGGTTTGTTGGAGACGATTGAATTCTTTGGTTTCACCAAATCATCAGCTGTTAGTTTGTCCAGCTGGAACTCCTTCCTGTTCTACCTCATGACCACAAATTTCTTCACAAGAAATTCCTTTTCTAAAAAGGTGGCATGCTGAGAAACAAAACACCTTTTTCTCCTCTGTGTGGTAGAAGATATTCCCTCACGAATGTTCATGATATCCAACAAACTTAGACAAAACTGACATTGCCTCGAGTTTGTCTGGATTTTGCTTTTAAACGCAGGCCGGACAACCCCATATCTTAACTTGTTTAAGATTTTGTCTCTTTCCATACCATATCTCATATGGAGTGGCAGACACTAATTTGGATAGAACCCCATTCAATAGGTATGCAGCTTCTCAAGTGCATAACACCAAAAGTAAATAGGTAACTCAGCAGTACTCATCATAGAGCGCGCCATATCTCATAGGGTGCGATACCTCCGCCCCGATACACCGTTGTGTTGTGGTGTATTCGAAGGAGTAAGCCGAGAGAGAATCATATTCCCCGTTAAGATAATCCAGGAATCCCATGCCCAAGTATTCCCTTCTCCGATCACATCGAAGGACTTTAATACTTCTACCCGTCTGGTTCTCAACTTCAAACTTATATTCCTTGAATTTCTCAAAAGTTTCAGACTCGTGTTTCAACAGGAACACATGTCCGAATCTTGAGAGATGGTCAGTGAATATAATGAAGTACGAGAAACCAGCCCTGGCATGTGTAGACATAGGACCGTATACATCACCATGTATTAGTCCCAAGAGTACAGTAACTCTTTCTCTGTTTCCAGTAAACGGAGTGTTGGTCATTTTACCTTTAAGACAGGATTAGTAAGTATCATAAGATGAAAATTCAAACAGATTCTAATATTCATCCTTATGTAACTTAGCTGTTTGTGTCGCATTGATATGACCTAGTCTACTATATCACAAGAAGGATTCGTTCATTTCTGAACTACTCCTCTTGTGTTTGTTCTTTATACTTTGAACTGTGGTTTGATTTAGAACATATATGCTATTATATAACGTGCCTGACCCAATCAACTCTTGATTAAGGAAAATGTTCACAACATAATCCTCCAATACAGAATTATATCCTTCTTTAACTCAATAAAGAATTTGATGTAATGTTGTATATCTGGTTCGGTATCTAATAACATTTGTTCAGAATCAATATATTTACCACTTGGTAATACAAGGTGATATTCGCCAACTGACTTGGCTGCAACAATTGCACCATTCTCTAACACTTAGAGACATATCACCCATTCCCAGTTCTCTACCTTTCTATTGCCTATGTAACAAATTACATATGTAGGATCCTAATCCGGTATCTCGTACCTAGGACGTAGAGAACACTGAGAAACAGTTCTTGGTAATGAAAACACCTGAAGAATATGCATCAACATGCTTATTCCTCAATTGGGTGGCGTGGAAATCCGGATAATCCCCTATTTCCTGTTCAGACTTATAATAATTATAAGAAAGAACAGAACCAACGTTCCCCAGCACAGTATAAGAAGCAGGTTCGGTCAATACATCTATATTATTATCTTGATTAAGGCATGATATGGTCGCTACCAGGAGAGAGAGAGAAGAAAACACTCTGCATGCGCTCTTGCAAGATTAGATTGGTTATTATTTTATCTAATCAGGATGGCTCCCACTGTTTTTATCAAATCTTCCTTCAAACCCTAAAAGCTAAGACTAGCCGGGATTAATTACACCCTACAAGTTTGCCAATCTTTCGGCCAGGCCAGTGTCGGTACTTTAAGGGATTCCCCGTTCTTTCGCACGGACCTAATTAAAATAAACCTCGTTTTCCCAGGGGCGTAACCCCGTTAACACCTTTCTAGACACCTACTTGATCGGCTAATTGTAATGTGTAAAACTCTCCCAGGAGTAACAATTACTCGCAGTGGGTATCGGGATCCAACTATCTCATAGAAGGTATGCAATCTCATTGCAAATTTCAACTCTTGAAATTCCTGATATTATTTTGTCCCTAGCGTCCTATGACCTTGACGGAGGTCAACAAACCATAGGCTGCTAGTCAAGTTCTACCCGTACATTTCATGATTGAATTAAACCCACCCGCACGACCCTTGACGGAGGTCAACAAGGCCGCACGACTACCTTAATCCAATCGCATCGTATGCAGCAAATAAGTACTAGTCAGCTACCGCACACTACGCCTTGACGGAGGTCAACAAACATAGCATGAATACTAAGTAGCACTTATCTGAAATGACGGAGGGCTACGATAGGTTTTTAAGAAAACCCTTTGCATAATGAACTTGATATCGTTGTAGAATCGAGTGATTTTGAAAAAGGAGTGTTTTTGAGGTTTTTACTAGTTTTGCTAAAGAGGTCACTTCCGGTAAAGGGATCTCGGCTCTTTCCTCATCGAATGAGGTGCAGGATATTTCACAAATACCACTATGCAAAGCATGAACTAAAAAGCAATCAAAAAACAAAACCGAGTGGGATGTAGTATCTGCTAGTTTCGCTAAAAAGGTCACTCCTGTTGAAGGGATCTCGGCTCTTTCCTTATCGAATAAGGTGCTGGATATTCTACAAGGAATACCGCTATGCAAAGCAAGAACTAGAGCTACCAGTTTTTAAAACAAGTTTCTACAACATCTTTAGGTTTCTTTTATTTCATTAATCTCATTAATGAAGTCCCATCATTTATGCTTCATAAGCATCACTGAAGAAACGAAAGCATCAATATTTACTATATATCATCATATATATAATATAAGCATTCGTTTCAATATATAAAGTGATCACATCACAGAATATTAGCTGCAGAAAAACACATATGAAATATTGGATATACTCGGAATTCCGAGTTTTAAATTAAGCCAGTATAAAACACGGATTCCACGGTCGCGATGAATAGCCAAACCCATATCCCTAGACCCCTACGAGAGCGGCAAGCAACCCTACAAATTCTAGAGTTAGGAGACCCGGTCTCGACTCTTCGAGATGGTCTCCCACTGGACCCTAAAACCCGGTTACTTGTGCTCTCCTCCTTGGGTCTATCCTAATGCGGAAAAGTAAATAATATACATCAATGGTGACATCATCCTCAACCCAGAAGTGCCCCAATAAAAGAATATTGCATACAAGTTTTTACATGAATGAAAATGAAAAACTCTCATCTCATATAAAAACCCCCGGCTATTCAAAACATGATGATCCAATACAACATATCACAACAACACATAACATCACATGTCATCAACATAAGTAAATATGCGTATCCCAATTGTCATTGACATATAGCAACGAAACCGGCGATACACCACATATTACACTTACGGTCGCAGAAAAGAAAGTGAAAAAATACAACAATTGGAATCTGCAACCACCTTAGACATCATAAACCCAATGTATCACATACTTTGGATTTCATTCCTAACTAAATGAATTCCTTAGACATCACATGCCTAACAATTATAAACCCCGCATTTTAGTCTCGATATTGAAAACACTTTCCAATAACCTGTCGGGTAATTCAATAAGATTCCCGATAACCTGATCGAATGCTCGTCGGAAACTTTAGTAGAAGGCCGCACCCCCGATGCCGTCGACGAAGTGCACTAAGGCGGAACACCGCGGCCGCGAGCACCTGAACGGATGCTTTTGGCGACGGGGTTCTCCTACAGTCACTTGGTCGGGGCTATGGGGCATGGCTATCTAGTAAGGTTACCCGGTGAGTATCCGCGTACACTACGTAATTGCGACAGACTTTTGATCCACATAAAAATTCCGTGGCAACCGATCAAATGAGACTGAACTGTTAGATTTATAAAATTCAAACTAGTTATCGCATAACTAAATTTATGGATTCCAAATATTGTATCACAATTACAGATAGCTAGACGATGTTAAAATTTTCGATCGAATAAACAAACGCCCAAAATTTCCCAAAAATCTCAACACTTGAGCGGAGTTCAAAAAGTACCCAGAACATGCCACGGCACCTATGAACCATCTGTAAAAGGGTCGACCCATGCCTCACTTATGTCGCCACGGAACTACCGTAAACCCTAGGGTATGACCGCGGTTCCGTGATCCAAAAAGTCAAGTTTGGGTATCGTTCTTCTAGAGGGTCCACAGAATCGCTTGCATGATTTTCTGAAGATTTTAAACTTGGAAAAAATCCAACTCTTGGAAAATTTCCAGCGGGGGAAAATATGGGTTATTGATATCCGTTCGAACTTTTTAACGTCGTCTAAATAACCCGAATAGATATTAGAATTACGATTACGAAACACTCCGAATTGCCTTTGCAGAAAATTAACATCACATGCAAATTTAGCAAAAAATAGCAACACCTGAAACACCGAAACCCAGAGACTGGAACACCATGAAAATTTGAAGTCAAAATTCCTCAAGTGGGCCGAGGAGCTCGGATTTTCCCTCATTGTGGACGGCCATTTTCCGAGGAAACCCCTTCAAATTTTCTTGGTGTTCATGTCATATCTCATACAATATTCTGCAGTTGCTAAAAAAATTTTTAGAGGCCATTTAAAATTCGACAGAAACTAGGATTGTGTATCGGGTGTTTCGGAGTTTCGGTTTCGTAATCCTACAAACTAATTCTCTAGCATGGCTCTGATACCACTGTAGGGTTCCGTAGCGCGGAACCCTACAGTGGTATCAGAGGCCATTTAAAATTCGACAGAAATTAGGATTGCGTATCGGGTGTTTCGAAGTTGTTTCAGTTTCGTAATCCTACAAACATCGTCTAATTCTCTAGCATGGGTTCACATGAAGAAATGAAAAAGCTTGCTCGAAGCCTTCGAGGCCGAAGATGATCTACGTCGAGGAGACTCAAGCTCATGCTACCTTTTCGCTCCAAGTAGTGAACACCCGAACTCTAGTAAGGGTTCACATGAAGAAATGAACAAGCTTGCTCGAAGTCTTCGAGGCCAAAGATGGTCTACGTTGAGGAGACTCAAGCTCATGCTATCTCTTCCCTAACGGTAGATTAGCGAAGCAAACACCCTAAACTAAATGGCTAATATAGTAAAGGATGCTGAAGTAGGAATTGGGCTCACTTTAGATTTATTTTTCTCACAATATTTACTCACTTTTAGAAAAGCTAGCAAGCTTTCTCATGGGGAAGAAGAAGATGAAGTGGAGATGAGAATAAAACTCATGAGGTGAGATTAGCAACCATGTATGAGTTAGTGTCATACAATAACCCATGTAGAGATTAAACCATGGCTAACAATAATGGTTAGGTTAATAAATATCTACAAGTAAAACAAAACTAGTGGAGTAAGTCAAAGATGCTTCAAGCTTCTCCAAGCTTCCAAGCATGACAATTTCCAACTAATATTGAATTACTTTAAATAAATAAAACCTCACATTATTATAAGCATGGTGTGAGTCTCATACACCCATGTAGCATGTGGCATCTAGCATGACACAAAAGATATACATTAATATATATCTCATATATACTAAGTGTACACTAGTGAGAAAAAAGAAAACTTAATTGAGCTAATATTAGTTAATGTAAATTAATATATCACATATATAATTATACATTAAATTATTAAATCAACACTTGATTTAATAATTCGGCTATATCACATACAACCGACTAATATCAAATGTAACAACTTATCGAATCAATACTTGATCCGATAACCCGGCTATATCACATATAACCGACCGATATCACATATCGCGAGAATAGAATACGGTATCATATACTCATATTAATCTCGGTCCCGCATATATCACATATGTGCTCCTACTTCGTTTCGCATGAACCAGGAAAGCTCTGTGTAGGACTCTAAAGACTCGTCAATACGCCGGTAGTAGGTGATGATCATATCAAACACCCACAAGCCGCAAGCGGTCTGCTAAACGTAACGGCCGCCTGGGTATTGAGCGATCAGAAGATCAACAAGCAAGCCTGCTCATACTCCTACGAATCCAATCAAGTAACACTACCGTACAGTCCGGTCTCTTCGTCTGATATGTCGCATATCTTAGCCTGGGGGTGGTAAAACATCAGACCCCAATAGCCTGATAAGTCATGCCGATGCAAGGTCCATAACTGTTTGAGAAACTACTGATAATACTTACCAGTAAATCTCAGCAACCCTGGCCAGGGATTTCCTGTTATGGCCAATCGAGCATATCGCAACATCAACCCCCAATACCGGGAGAGACGAATCCTCTTCTATCGCTCATTGCCTCCATGTGACTCAGGACTGTACCCAAAAACCACCGGTTTGCATGACTCAGTAGAGCTGTGGTAGGGTAGAAATCAAAGCACGGTGGGAGACACACAAGACTCTATGACGATCTCGAGTCGACAGACTAACCTGTACCAGTGTCACCAGAGAACTGCAATCTGACGATAGGTATAATACCATCTAGGTGTTCTCGGCGAGTCCGTTCAGTGTACCCAGTCTCCACTGAGCACCCGTATACCATCTCTGATGTCAAACACCAATGGATATGGGATCATCCATCGCCTATCATATGGGTCAAGAAGCGTATACGCTAGTTTACTCTGGAGTATCGATGCCCTGTCTCGATACTCCTACGACTAGGAACAATTGAAGGATGTACTTGCCGACTACGTCTGCCCCACTAGTATGATTCACATCATAATCCTGGTAGTCGGGTACTCATCCTAAGGGCTTTATCAACATATAATAGAGAGATAATAAGTGTACATGTTAAGATAAAGTGCAACCAGATAGCATACTATTATGTCGAGCAAGAAAGTCCTCCCTATATATGTCCAAGCATCCACTACAATATACATCACATGTACAACAATGGCTTCTAGGGCATACATATAACTAATAGGAGCGCAATAGAACTGGAAGAAATTCCAGAACCACAAACTATTACTGAAAGTATGGTGGAACCAGACGTTTCGAAAAAACAGGACATCCCCGCGCCTCTCTGCAGGACTAGTAGGCAGTCTTATTCGCCCGAGAGATACTACGGTTTTCTCATAGATAGGGATAGAGTGGTTGCATCATTGACAATGATGAGCCAACTAGCTTTCAGCAAGCCATTCAGAGCGGTTACTCGGTAAAATGGCTGGATGCAATACGGACCGAGATGGAGTCCATGTACACCAACAAAGTATGGACTTTGGATATTGCTCCAGAAGGGGTAAAACCCGTAGGCTGCAAATGGATCTTCATAAAGAAGATTGGTGTAGATGGACAGATTGAAACTTATAAAGCTAGACTTATTGCAAAATGTTTTCGTCAAAGACCTAGTTTGGACTATAATGAAACCTTTTCTCCAGTGGTTATGCTCAAATCCATTCGGATCGTTCTTGCCATTGCTGCCTTCTACGATTATGAGATTTGGCAGATGGATGTAAAGACCGCTTTTCTAAATGGTAATTTAGAAGAGTGCGTCTATATAGATCAGCCAGAGGGTTTCATTCAGAGTGGGAGCAGCGGGAAAGTGTGCAAGTTGCTTAAATCCATTTATGGATTAAAACAAGCATCGCGGAGTTGGAACATCTGTTTTGATGAGACGGTCAAAGAATCCGACTTTATCAAAAATACAGATGAACCATGCATCTATAGTAAGATTGTAGCGAGAACTGTGGTATTCCTCGTCTTGTACGTGGATGGCATTCTCTTGATAGGAAATGACATTCCTATGCTACAATCAGTCAAAGGATTCTTGTCACAGGGGTTTTCCATGAAAGACCTGGGTGATGCCTCCTACATTCTGGGGATCCAGATCTATCGTGTTAGATCTAAAAGGATGTTGGGACTTTCGCAGTCCAGGTACATCGAAACCATACTAAAGAGATTTAGTATGGAAGATTCAAAGCGCGACAGTCTACCGGCTTGTCATGGAATCACCCTCTCCAAAGAGATGTCTCCCAAGACTGATTTGGAAAGGGCTCACATGACCTCTATACCCTACGCATCTACGGTAGGCTCTATAATGTATGCGATGTTGTGTATCAGACTAGATGTTGCTTACGCACTTAACGTGGTAAGCCGGTATCAGTCAAATCCAGGAGAGAACCACTGGTTAGTAGTAAAGAATATTCTCAAGTACCTGAGAAGGACTAAGGAGATGTTCTTGGTGTATGGCGTAAAAGACCTCCAGATCGAGGCCTTTGCTGACTCCAGCTTTCAGAGTGACAAGGATGACTCCAAGTCCATGCCGGGTTATGTCTTTACCCTCAATGGAGGGACGGTCTGTTGGAAGAGCTCCAAGAAGGATACCGTTGCTGACTCGACGATAGAAGGGGAGTATATCGATGCTTGTGATGCCGCGAAAGAAGCAGTCTAGATGAGGAAGTTCTTAACAGAATTTCAGGTGGTCCCGTCCATTGTAGAGCCAATACCTCTGTATTGTGGCAACAATGGCGCTATAGCTTTAGCGAAGGAACCCAGGTCCCATCAGAAGTCCAGACATATCTTGAGGCGGTACCACCTGATCAGGGAGATTGTTGATCGCTAGGAGATCGAGGTGAGGAGAGTAGATACAGAGAACAACACTGCAGATCCACTCACAAAGGCCATCCCTCAGACATAGTTCGAGAGATTATTCAAGATGAAAGGTCTGTGATACGCCAATACATGGCCTTAGTGCAAGTGGAAGATTGTTAGTGATATATGCCCTAGAGGTTATTATTGTATCATACTTTTTTATATATTACATATTGGAAGCTTGGGATATACACGGATATAGTAACAGTCTTGCTCGAAATGGTAGTATGCTACCTGGTTTGTTTCTACCTCAATATGTGCATGTGTTTCTTTTAGCATATCGCTTATACATATTGGTAGAGCCCTAAGGATCTTTGCTCGATTACCAGCGTTGTGATGGCAGTCACACTAGTGGGGGCTGGGTAGTCTATAAGCACATCCTTATACAGGTCCTTAGTCGTAGGATTATCGAGACGGGGCATCGATGCTCTAGAGTAGACTAGTATATATGCTTCTCATCCCAGCAGGGGAGATGGTCTGTCCCACAGCCATTATTACGCCGTATTGAAGATAGTATGGAGGTGCTCATTAGGTTATGAGTACACTGGACATGACTCGTAGGGAGCTGGTGGTTGGTATTATACCTATTGTCGGGTAGCAGTTCCCAGGTGACTGAGTGCAACTTAGTCCTTCGACTTGACACTGCTACTTCGCCTCGAGCGTGTTCCCATTGTTCTTAGATTACTATCCTACCACGGCTCAAAGGAGTCGTGAAAATAGGTAGTAGTTGGGTGCAGTCCCGAAGCACTTGGAGGCAATGGCGATTAAATAGGATTCGTCTCTCCTGGTATTGGGGGTTGATATCGCGCTGTGTTCGGAAAGCAATTACACAAAGTCCCTGGCCAGGGCATGCGAGATTTACTGGTAGGTACTCCAGTAGTTTCTCAGGGTGTTTTGGGCTACACTCCGACATGACTTATTACGCTATTAGGGGTCTGACGGTTACTGCCCCCTAAGCCCGATATGCGATACTCTTAGACGAACATACCGGACTGTACGAAGATTGTCACAGATAGGCTTAATAGGAGTTCAGATGAGTTTGTCCTTCTTATCGACTGATACCTGGGTAGTCGTTTTGTGCAGCTAGTACCGCTGACGTGCTTGTGGTTAAACCCACCGCCAGCGTACTGTCGAGTTTTTAGAGTTCCACACAGAGGGTTTCCTTGCATCGGGCAAAAGATGTAGAGGCCGTATGGTTTTACGGCAGGTCTTCAATCACATACGTGTACTTGTGCAAGTATGATGTTCGGGCGGATAATAATTGCGGGCTTTGGTTTAAGCCGGATCTTATTATTATATTCTTGGATTATTTTCGTCTCTTTGTATTCGTATTTTTCTGAATACAGATATGGGTATGTATATACGGATGATGGGCATTCTTGTAATTTACTCAAGATTGCTTCTAGAAGAAGACACCTCATTTTGTATTTAATCTTTTGATTAAAAATAAATGAGGTGGAGCAAATGAGGTGGAGGATTTCATTAAATGAGGCATGTCTCTTAGGTGACTCATGGGGTGACTCATGAGGGTGACTCACTATGTGATATTTTGAAGCATGCTGGATATTTTGTATTTGCATTATTGGATGCTTGATATTATCACAACTCTAGAGCCATCTTCATACTAAAGTTCATTCTACACTCTCACTTCCTCTAACCCTAAATGTCTCATGTGTTGAGAAACCTAGGGTATTTAGAGACAAAGTAATCCATCTACACTCTTTACATCATCTAGGACATCTAGTTTAAAGAACTACGTGCCTTAGTTACCTCGGATTTGAGGTTGGAGCTCGGACTATAGACTTTCGGGTGGATCGTCTTTGACTTGAGGAGACCGACGAGGAGGCCCGATCCGTATACGATCCGAGGAGCTTATGACGAGGAGGAGGACATCAAGAAGACCCGAAGGACATGATACCATGAGGTATAACATTCTTTCCGAGTAGTTAACCTCATACAGTTTTGCTAGTTAGGGTTTAGTATCGATCCTGGAGTTCAAGTCGGTGTTGCGAAGCCCGTAAAAATCGTTTTTTGCGTATTCCGCCTCCCCATGAACCTGCGGGGTGCACTACATTGACTTACACCTCAGGGACAGAGGAATGTGCCTCCAACAAGGAGGAATGTACCCCAGCGTCAGGCTTTCATAATGACTGTGAAAGAAGCTGAAGCCACTGGCCAAGTCATCCCTCGTAGCTACCAAATTTTTCAAACCTTTTTCAATCTTTAAATATCAATATATTTTCCTATACCTAAACATATCCCACACAACTTAGGTACAATCTTAGTAGCCTCCCTATCTTCTTTAGCACTCTTCGATACTGGAGCATCACATTGCTTTATGTCGCAACGGTTCGTCCGAACTAATGCGATTCTAGTTAAACCGCTCATATCCAGCTGGACAGTTCAAGGAATGACATTCTAAAGGCAACTATGGGATACAATCTATGTCCTGTGGTCGTCTGCAGCAGAGAATTTTATGCGGACTTTAAGGTGTTGGACATACCGAATTTCGACGTAGTCTTGGGAATGGACTAGCTGGGAACTTTATTCGCTACCATCGACTGTCGTCAAATGAGGGTAGTGTTCGAGATACCAGATCATCTGATCTTTTATTTCAATAGTGGAGACCGTACTCTGGAAGCTAGCACCTACAAAGCTAAACCAAAGAAGGTAGTGATTGCAATAATACAAGCGGAAGAAGACAAGTCAGAGATAGTTCGAGAGTTTGATGATGTATTCCCTAAAGACATCTCAGGTTTGCCTCCCGATCGAGCTCTTGAATTCAGCATTGGTTTAGTACCTGGTGCGCAACCAGTGATCAAAGCACCATATCGGTTAAGTCCAAAAGGATTGAAGGAGATCCGTACTCAGCTGGACAAACTTCTGAAGAAAGGATGGATTCGTCCCAGTACTTCAAGTTGGGAATCTCCAGTTTTGCTCATGAAGAAGAAGAAGGTTCATACAGAATGTGTATAGATTACCGAGCTCAGAACGAAGTGATGATAAAGAACAAGTATCCACTACCGCGCATCGACGATCTGTTTGATCAGATAAACGGGTCTTGTGTTTTCTCAAAGCTAGATCTTCGTTCGGGTTATCATCAGGTGAAGGTCAAAGAGTCTGATATTCCGAAGACGGCATTCAGGACTCTCTATGGTCATTATGAGTTTCTCGTGATGCCATTTGGAGTGACCAATGCGCCTACTATATTTATGAATCTGATGAACCAGGTTTTCCGAGAGTACCTAGACAAGTTTGTTGTCATCTTTATCGACGACATCTTGGTGTATTCAAAGAATCGGAAAGAGCATGCCGAGCATTTACAGATTTTCCTGGAGACATTACGACAGCATCAACTCTATGCCAAGTACAACAAGTGCAAATTTTGGCTATATCAAGTCGGAATTCTCGAACACATTGTTTCGGGCGAAGGAATCTCAGTAGATCCAGCTAAGGTGTCATCTATCAGCGAATGGCCGACACCAAAGACGGTGAAGGATATTCGAAATTTCTTGGGTTTAGCAGGATACTACCGAAGATTCATAGAAGGCTTTTTGAAGATTGCAGCACCCCTGACCAAGCTCACACGTAAAGATGAAGTATTCGTGTGGTCAGAAGCATGTGAACAAGCTTTTGTAGAACTCAAGTCAAGATTGACATCAGCTCCTATTCTCGTAATACCGGACTAATCAGGAGGATTTGTTGTGCATTGTGATGCATCCGGTAAGGAATTAAGATGCGTTCTACACTAGCATGGAAAAGTTGTAGCCTTTGCATCAAGACAGCTGAAGGTTCATGAGCGCAACTATCCAACACATGACTTGGAGTTGGCAGCCATTATCTTTGCACTAAAGATTTGGCGCCATTATCTTCTGGGAGAGCGAGTGGATATATACACTGACCACAAGAGTCTGAAGTATGTATTTACTCAGAAGAAATTGAATATGCGGCAGAGAAGATGGCTAGAACTTATGGCGAACTTCGACATCAACCTACAATATCATCCAGGGAAGGTGAATGTAGTTCCCGATGCACTTAGTCGCCAACCACTATCAATGAATCTCACCGCACAGGGGAAGCTTTAGCAGAAATTGCACGGGATGGAGATAGAAGTGGTTATGCCAGGTAACACTTTGTATTTAATGAACTCATGGGTTCAGTCTACTATTTTCAATCAGATCAAGGTAGCTCAAGCAAGTGATGCTAAGTTGCAAAAGATCCGAGAACAAATAGAAAGTTGACTTCGAACATACTTCATCATCCATGAAGACGGATCTTTGAGATATGAAAGTCGATTGTGTGTACTACAAGGTCCTGTTCGGGAAGAGTTGATGAAAGAAGCTCACAGCTCTCCATACTCAGTACACCCCTGTGGTACAAAGATGTACAAAGATCTACGACAATACTACAGGTGGCATGGAATGAAGCGCGAAGTAGCCAGAAGCGTAGCCAAGTGCTTGGTGTGTCAGCAAGTGAAGGCTGAACATCACAGAACTGCTGGTTTACTTCAACCGTTACCTATTCTAGAATGGAAATGGCAATACATCACCATGGACTTCGTGACTGCACTTCCTTGCAGCACGAAAGGTATTGATGCAGTATGGGTTATTGTGGATCGAATCACCAAGTCGGCTCACTTCATCCCATTTCGAGTTGGCCAATCTACTGAGACGCTAGAAAAGAAGTACATGGAGGTAAGCATGAATCTAATGTAAGATTTAACCTCAAGATGTACTATTTATGATACCCATGAACTCAAGCAGGAGATCGTGAGATTACATGGAGTACCAGTTTGCATCGTCTCCGATCGTGACACCAGATTCCGATCACAGTTTTGGCAGAGTCTTCAAGCTAGCCTGAGAACGAGTCTGAATTTCAGCACAACTTACCATCCACAAACAGATGGACAGTCTAAGCGAACAATTCATATTCTAGAAGACATGTTAAGAGCTTGTATGCTAGACTTCGGAGGTTCGTGGGAAGATCACCTATACCTTGTGGAGTTTTCATACAACAACAGCTACCAGGCGAGTATTGTAATGGCACCATTTGCAGCTCTTTATGGAAGGAAGTGTCGATCACCACTAAGTTGGGACGACATCGGAGATCGGGAACTTCTAGGACCAGAGATGATCATGGCAACCGTGGACGTAGTTCGAACGATCAGGGAAAAATGCGCATAGCCGAAGACCGACAGAAGCACTGGGCTGATGCAATGCGCTGACACCTGGAGTTCCAACCTGAAGATCATGTTTTCTTAAAGATCTCTCTAAACCGAGGAGTAATCTTTGTTGGAAAGAGGGGTAAGCTCAGTTTGAGATATATAGGACCATTCGAAATTCTCGAACGAGTCGGAGATGTGGCATACCGTTTGGCACTCCCACCCTCATTGGAAGGAGTGCACAACGTGTTCCACATATCCCAGCTCCAAAAATATGTGAGCGACCCCAGCCATATCCTTGATCACTCTGAGCTTACTGTACAGACATATCTATCTTGCGAGTAACAACCCGTTGAAATCCTGGACAGAAAAGTGAAGACACTGTGGAACAAGGAAGTAAACTTGGTCCGAGTGATGTGGAGAAAAGATTCGCCAGGAGAATCAACGTGGGAACGAGAAGAAGACATGCGTGCAAGATCCTCTTTCTTATTTGTAAACTAGTTCTTATATAATTGTAAATTTCGAGGACAAAATTTTTAAAAGGAAGGTAAAAGTAACGACACTGATTTTACCGTACGGAATTTTTTTAAGTTAATGTACAGAAAGGAGTTCCTTAGCCTGAGTACAAGTTATAAATTAAATTTGTTTAAGAACAGCAAGAAACAACTTGTAGCTCACTGGTAAAGTCTTGCACTGCTGTGATATAGCCCTGTGTTCAAATCCCATCAGCCACATATTATTTTTCCTGATTTTTCTTTTAAACTTTTTGGAAACCCAAAAGTTTACACATGCACTGCACACAAAAATGAACAGTCAGGAAAAACAAACATGTGTAAAATGATGTTTATACAGAGGTGAACATGTGGCAAAGATCCGACGGCTCACCTTAACTTTTTAGCCGGCGAGATGGGCTAGAGCCGGCGGTGATGGGTCCCTCATGGGGAAAAGTCCCCGTGCATTGCACACATGTCGTTTCCCTCACCCCCATTACCCTGCACTGTTTGTTTTCTCTGCAATTTAACAGAGAATTCAATTTCCCAATTAATCAAATTTTAAATGCATTTTAATTCATTCTTTCAATTCCAAAACCCTAATTCCACACTATAAATACAACCTTATACCCTAGCCCCTCCTCATTCTGAAATCGCTAGCCAAAATTATCAAAATTTTCTAAGTACAAGTGGAGTAGAAGTGGAGTTAGCCCAATGTCAACTTCCGGCGAGAATCTACGCAAGTTCCGGCGACTCCGCAACGCCACGGCGACTACACAATCTTCTTCTACCTCATCTTCACACTTCTAGCTAATAAGTCCCTCTCCATTCTACTCTTTCTTCTTAAAATGATCTTTTTTCCCAAAACAGTCGGTAAGTGAAGTTATACCCACATTTGATTCTAAAACCCTTGAAACTACATCTTTTCTTAAGCATTGCTCATTCATATTCTACACTTTAATGGTTAATCATGAAACTAATAATTAGAAACAACTTTCACCCTTAATCATCATGCTAAATAACTTTAAATTGAGTTTTACGTTTAAATACCATGAACTTTGTTTTGACCATATTTATTGTTTTGCTTGCTATTACCTTTAGAAAATATCACGGGGTAATGACCTACCCTTCACAACACACATGATTCCATAGCACGATTCTCTTTGAACATATTTTTATGGCGATTACAATTTTTCATTAAAATACCATCGACTATAAAAACTCGGTTTTCTTTTAAATAGTATTATTAAACTCTTTGCAATTATGCCTCTATAACCCATTTGGGGAACCCGTTATTGGATGGTGCGGATTATCGCACGTTCTCGGGTTAGTAGAGCGAGATGGAGACCTCCTCACGGAGCATTCGGTCTCGAAAGATTTTTAATATGATTTTTAAGAAAAACGAGATTTTCTAATTAATAATAAAATTAATTTTTATAATTATATAAATATTATCAAACCATATATTTTCAATATATAATAAAATTTCATGTTTTCTAAAAATTAAACGAATGACAAGTTTCACCAAAATATCACCAAGTATCAATACAAGACACGTATTTCACTAAAATACCATGAACTATTTGAAGCTAAGTTAATATTCACTATAATACATCACATTCTTAAAATTCACAAATTATGGAAACCCTAAATATAATAAATAAATACTCGAGCTTTATTTTGTAAGTATTAAAAATATTTTTCATAAAACACTCTCGAGTTGTATAAAATTACATTTAAGGACCTTAGTAAATTCAGGTTTAAGCGGGATCAATTCTCTTGAGCCTTAGGGAGCTGGAGAAAGTGAGTGCTTGCCTATTTAAGGTAGAAAACTAAAACAGAGTTATCAATGGTAATTGTCTTGGAAAAAGACACACATTCTGTCGTCCATGTGCAGCAGTTACCGATAGCACCCAAACCTAATTCAGGATCAAAATTCTGTTTAAAGTTTCTGACTCAAGTCTGAGTCTAAGTTCAATATGAATCTAATACAAATATGAATTCAATCTAAACATGAATCCAAATCTAACATGAATCCAACATGTATACTTGAATTTGAACCTGAATACCAGAACAATATCAACATGCAAACATGACTTGTCTTGACCGAACCATGGCTATGACTTGACTTGACTACATGACTACTTGATACATCCTGAAACTGTTTACATGAACAACTTATATCCATGGTCTTGGCAAGTCTGATAACTACAATCTATATAATATACGCTACGGGGTTTAACGGGGTAGAGTGGTACGAAATGTGTTAAAAGTGGCACGATGATGGACACTAAAAGACACCTATATGAACATCCTGTGCCGTTGTCCTATGGGTTTTGACGGGGCCTTGTACTTACATGTTACCATATTCCACGGGATAGTTGGACTCCTCGTGTATACACTGATACATTCTGTACCAAGCTACAAACAACTGCGTTAGTATAACAAACATATACCTGTACAGATTACCAGTTCTCTTCTTTTTTTTGGTTCTATTCCACCCTTATCCTTGGGACTTACCGAGTGCTAGTTCGTTGACGACATTTCTGTTTCTTTCTTTCTTTGGAATGTTCATCAGGAGGACCCGACTCTCAGGAGACCGAGCCCATCCAGGAGTACTTGGAGCAGATTGAGGCCCAGATAGATTTCTAGATTACTTGTACTTATTTCTTTTCTTTGTATGCCACTATTTAGGCATTGCTTTCAACATTGTACATTACCCTTTCAAATCAGTTGTAATGTAAAGAAAGAATATTAATAAAATTTGTTATTTATTTTACATCTCTTGTCATTCTTGTGCATTTTATTTATATTGCTTATTTACGCGTAACGTGTTTACTTCTGAGTAAATACGTCGCGGCCCGTCACGTCTACTTCTCTGTCTACTGGGAAGCGGGGCGCGACAAGTTTTGTAGGAAGAGAGATTTTGTAATTTGTATTAAAACTGAATAAAGAAGAGAAATTTGATGATTTTTTCTTGTGTTTGATTGTGTTTTTTATATTTTCTTTTCTTCTAAAAAATCTGTGATTGATTTCTTTATTGTTTGGGACCTAAATAACCTAACACGTCTAAAGGATAACTAGGCTACTTTAGGTAGAAGAGAAGATGGTTAGTTTTGTTAGACCACACCTAGACAAGAATCAAGAATCTTGTACCTCTCTTTGATCCCTTGATCGACATACTGCTTTTAAGTTGTGTTTTTAGTTTGATATATTATGTGCTATTTGCTTTTGTATCAATAGAACTTGCATCATGGAGCATAAAAGATGTTATTACTCAACTGTGTAGCCTTGCTTTCAAAAAATCTCTCCCACGCCCTCTCTCAAACATTTTTACAAATACCTTTCAAACACCATTATGTTCAAAATCTATACAAACGCGTTCCAAGCATATATACAAACACATTCCAAACATATTCTAAGCACCGTTATGTCTAAAATTTATGCAGACACTTTCCAAACAGTAAACAACTCAAAAAATCTCTTATTGGGGGTTAAAATTTACACCCCATTGACCAAAATTCAAAATCAAAGTCAAACCGCGAACAAGTAGGCCCAAACCAAAACAAACGGCCTCTACTGTCGAATCCAAGCTGGGCCCACGGCCAAACACAAGCCGGGCCCACGCCCGAACCTAAGTCCAAACAGGTGGGCCCAAGTCCGGACCGGCCCCATGCCATTAAAGTATAATAAATAAATATGCAAAACGTGAAATAAATGGACAAAAACCCAAATTTTTGTAAAGCTTATGGCTCATGTGCAAAAAGAAATAAGCACATGAGTATGGGATGGGTAAAATGTCATTTTGTAAAGCCCAAGAGACTATGTGTAAATTTGTAAGCCTATATAAAACAACATTACGAAGAAATGAAACACAATTCATTCCCTTCAAAAAAAATATTAGGATTTGTGACTTCATCTTCTCTCTCTCTCCAGTTCTTCTTCTTCCTCTTTATTTCCAATTAAATCAATAGCTTAACTCACTTTTTCTCAAAACTAAATAAAGTTTCACCATAAACCTATTGAAGGAGAGTTTAACTCTCATATCAAATCCAAAAAGGAAATATTTTTGTTATTTTCTTTTTCCTCCTCAAGATCCAATTTGAGAGAGGAAAAAGAAGGGAAACCCACCTCTCAAGACTTCATCAAGAGAAGCAAATGGATCTCTTTTGATCATCCAAGATCCAAATGTTTGAGTTTCAAGAGAACACATTTAGGTTTCTTTCCAAAAAAGAAAGGAGGAAATCTTTTGGAGTTTACTCCATAATAAAAATTCTTTTGGAAGCTTAACTTCATTAAAAATTTTTGGAAGTTCATTTCTATATTTTAAAATTTTTTCGAGGTAACTCCATAATAAAAGTTCTTTTAGGAGTTTAACTCCTTTTAAATTTTTTTTGAGTTTAACTCCATAATAAAAATTCTTTTGAGAGTTTAACTCCAAAACAAAACCTTTTTCAGGAGTTTAACTCCAAAACAAAACCTTTTGGAGTTTAATTCCATAATAAAAATTAAAGAAGTTCAACTCCAAATCTGAAAACTTGGCCCACCTTCCCAGTCCGCGCTCGTGTTCCGCGGGCACGTATTGTGCACGTGCCCCGCGGACGCCCCTGTGGGCACGTGTCGCACACATGCCCCTTTTCGCCGCTTTCCCATGTGAGGGGGGTTCCATTTCCCCATGTGAGGGGGATTTCCTTCCCCTCACATGAGATAGGAGCTAGTGGGAGCTTCTACTCCTTTTCATGTGAGCTCCCACTCCCCCACGTAAGGGCGGGAAGCTCCCACTAAGTGGGAGCTTCCCTCCTTTTCATTTAAAAAAACAATAAAAAATGATTAAAATAAAACAAAATAAAAAAATATATATAGAGAGAGAAAATGGAAATAGAATAATAAACAAGGAAAAATATCTTTTGAATAAATAAATCTTTTTTGTCACAAATAGAATAAATAAATGAAAAAATGAAATGAATACGTCCTTCTGCATTATTTTTAAGCACCAATACCTTACATTGAGTTCGCATGACCAGTTTGACCCGTCAATCGGAGGTTATTTCGTTCCAAAAGTGAGGGGTAATTAACGGCGGCTCAGTTCATGGTTGCTGGTGATTTAGATCCCCACAACCAATAAACCGCAGCCTACCTCAGGCAAAAGGAATCTGTACATACCTGACAAGCGCGTGCATTCCTATCTCAATAGGGTGACGAAAAACACTCTACATCTCTCTCAAGTATTTACACAAACACATTCCAAGCATTATTATCTCTATCCACACTTCTTCAACTCATTACCTCTGGTGAACAATTGCAGGCAACTGTTCACATCGCCGCATTTGACGCAAGATCTCTACAAGAAATCAACAAGCGATGCATCGATCGAGTTCTAATTAGAGTCAAGGTTCTTGTTTCTCTCGATCATTTCGTCGAACGGCTTAAGGGTATCCACGTTGCGCCAAGACCGAGGATCTTGTCGATCATTTCTCTTGATCTTTGGGGTCTTGTCGTCGATGATGCAGTCAACAGAGACGCATGTGCCGAGGATAACCTTGATGGTGCCACTGAGGTCCTTGGCCATGGATCTGGGCCTTATTACCCTCACAATCTCCACCATGTCGTCCAACGAGATGTTGCCTGAGTGCTTGATGTTCTTTGTCTTCTTCCGGTCCCTCTCTAGCTCCTTCAGGGCCTTGATCACCAGTGCCGCCGTCGACAGCACCACCAACACCTTCGCCTGACGGTTCTGGATGATGAGCCCGATAGTGACGCAGAGGCCCTTCCAGTCGGTGGCCGTGAACACAAGCAAACCCTAGAAATGAAAATGTTCATGTGTTGAGTGAAGAGGGGCTGTAAAAAGAGGGAAGAAGGGTGTAGCGTCCCGCTTCCCAAAAGACGGTAACGACATGTGACTAAGCCCACGATGTATTTATTCCGAAAAGACCATTTCCCACAATAAATACGCTAAGCGTCTATAAGCAAAATAAAATAACAAGAGTAAACAAAAGAATGAAATCCAACTCTGATTTAATACATTTAAGATTCACAGTTGACAAAATATCTGAATATAAGATATGATAACATGATAGCCTTAAAAAGGAGCCATACATAAATAAACTGAAATGAAATGAAAAGCTGAATGGAACTAGACGTTCAGTGGTGATGCAAATTGATTGTACTTCTCTTCGACCGCTTCTATCTCTTCTATCTGAATACCACCTGACGAACATTCTGAGGATAGAAAAAAGAGGGTGGAATGCCCATCAGCGAACTAGCGCTCGGTAAGTCCCCAAAAAGGATAAATGTAGATATGATAATGATAAGTGTATAAATTGAGAACTGCTATCATTAAACCGCGAACGAGTAATACTAATAATTAAGCATGGAAATTTTATGTAACATGGCAGTTCTATATAACATGCAGTGTAACATGAGCATGGAAAACAAGTATATAAGCATGACAATGTATATAAACATGGCAAGGCATATAAGATTCTGGTTATTTTATTCTAACATAGTTGTTTGTAATGTAATAAGGAATGTATGCGTGTATACAACAGTAGTCCGACGTATCCCGTGGACCAAAGGTACATGAATACAAGGCCCCATCAAACCCATGAGAGAACAACACCCGATATTCAACTTAGGTGTCTTTTAGTGAACTCTTATGCCACGACATATATTCTTTACCAATCTACCTCTTATTCCCGCGTATTTTATTTTATAGATCAAGTTTACAGGTCTTGACCGAATCCATGAATATAAAGAGTGTAAGTTCATGTTCAAGTTGTGTTTAAGTATTCATGTTAAGTTTAAGTATTCATGTCAAGTTCAAGTATTCGTGTTAAGTTGTATTCATGGTTTGGGTCAACTCAAGTCTATCATGTAATAGGTGTTTCCCTAGAGGCTTTTATTGTATAGGATGCTAGGGGTATGTGTTGGAGATAGTGCCCTCAGAGTCAATTATTGGATCACAGGCACGTGATTGCAATGATTGAGGGAGGACCTATCCCTGTAGGACAGTCTTACTCGAGATGATAGTATGCTATCTGGTTTATCTTTATCATCGTGTACTGCTTTAGGTGACCTGACAGGTCGCTATTACACGTTGATAGAGCCCCTAGGATTCTTGCTTGACCACCAGCAGTATGAGGGCGATCATATAAGTGGGAGCTGGGGGTCTATAAGCACATCCTTAAAAGGTCTCTAGTCGTGGGAGATTCGAGACAGGGCATCGTTTCTCCAGAGTAGACTAGTGTATACAGTCGAGACCCCGACGAGGGGCGATGGCCGGTCTCACAAGCCATTGGTGTCAATTAGATCACCTAAGATGTATACAGGTGCTCATTGGGTTATGAGTACACCGGACAGGACTCGCCGGGAACATGCTAGTTGGTCATATACCAGACGTCAGATGGCAGTTCCCTGGTGACATGTGTACAGGTTAGTTCATCGACCTGAGGATCGTCATTTGTCTCGTGTGAGTTCCCACTGTACTTTGATTACTACCCTACCATGCTCAAAGGAGACGTGCAAACAGGTTTTAGTTGGGTACAGTCCCGAGCCACATGGAGGCAGTGAGCGTATCTTCAGGGGTTCGTCTCTCCCGGTATTGGGGGTGAGGTCGCGCTGTGTCTAGGAGAGCCATTACACGAAGCCCTCGGCCGAGGCAGGAGATTTACTGGTAGGTATTCCAGTAGTATCTCAGGATGTTCTGGGCTACACTCCGACACGACTTGTACCGCTTTTGGGGGTCTGACTTTTACCAACCCCTTAGGCCCGCCATGCGATGCTCATAGACAAACGGACCGGACTGTACGGATATTGTCACTGACAGGCTCAGTAGGGTGTCAGGCTGAGTTCGCTCACAGACGTCCCTTTTGGTCAATACCTTGTAGCCCGTTACGTATTGGCTTATACCTCTGACGTGCTAGTGGTTAAATCCACAACCAAGGTGTTGACGAGTCTTTAGAGTCCCCCACATTCCGTTACTCAAGATTTCGGGCGAAAAGCTGTAGAGGCCGTATGGAGATATGGCAGGGTCCGATCAGATACGTGCGGTATTGCACAGATCAGGATCGGACGGTTAGTACTATAGGCCGTATGGATATATGGCAGGGTTCGATCAGATACGTGCGGTATTGCACGGATCAGGATCGAACGGATATTACTAGCCGGCTTTGGTTTAAGCCGGATCCTAGTATAGTACCGTGTAGACTTTGTCTCATTGCATTTGTATTTCGGTCGGAATACAAATGCGGGTGTGTATACACTGTATCGGGGTTTTCCTGTAATTTATTACGGGACCAGTTTTCTGGAGTTGCCTGTTTGCTTTCCGTTTCGGCCAATTTCCTTTGTATCGTTCATTGGCCGAAGTTTGGTGGAGGACGGCTTATTTGCATTTGTGCAAATAAGCATTTGTGGAGGGGGTCTTTTGCATCTTGATGTATCATGATGGTTTCATGATGGAGCCCCATCCCTTGACCTTTCTTGAGTTCATGATTTCTTGACTTTGTGAGGTGATGATGGCGGTGTTGGAGTGTTGGTTTATTAGCTATCATGGTTGTTGGTTGAGTGTTGGAATTGTTGTGATGATGGTTCTTTGCATGATAGCCTTCTCTCTCTCTCCCTTGGATGATAGGATGGCTCTCTCATTCTTTGCTACACACTCCACTCTCTCACTCTCTTGCTCATTCTTTTTTTGGCCGGCCATATTGGGAGTGGGCTGCCCAATTTTGAGGGTGGGATTTTGGTTCATTTCATGCTGGCAAAATTCCCACAAGTTTCATCTCCAAACTCCATAGTTCATCCCTCCACCAAAAAGGCAATTCCTACAACCCCAAAATTAGATGCAAGTTCTACACCATATTCTACAGCAAATCTTGGGCACGTCGACTAGCCAGCTTTGTGCCCGAGTTGCCTCGGCATTGAGGTGGGAGCCCGTAAAAGATGTAGGCGATGTGGTGCACTTCCGGCGACGAGGTGGAGACAGGACACTCCGCGGGAGATCGGGACGACGACGAGAAGACCGGAGGACTCGGATCAGTCGGTATATCTCTTTTCCCCATCTTATAGTTAGCTAGGACTAGTTAATGGTTCGATCCGGGTGTTTAGTGCGCGGTGGTGCCGGTTTGCTAGTTTGCAAAATTAAAGTTTATCACCGCTTCCGTATTTGGCCGTCGGATTGACGGCCGGGGTGCCGCCGTGCACTTACAGTGGTATCAGAGCCTCGCCATTAACTTAGTCTAGCTTTGTTTAATGTGTTTACATTTCCGATCGACCAAAATTCCAAAATCCGCGTTTTTCACATGCATCAGTTTTCTGTTGAAATTTTTTGGAGTCGAAATTTTTTTCAGGTTGTAAAAAACTAATGTACTGGAAGTTCTAAGACTACTGGAGAAATTCGACAAATTGATCGTTCAAGGGGATCGCGGAACCGCGGCCAAACCCCACTTTGGGCCGCGATTCCGCCGCAGTATGGAAAGTTCAATTGGTCAAAATTTTTCAGTGGGCTTCTGGGGTGATTTTAGGGGTTTTGGAGTATTAATATTGGGCCCAGAATTTCTTGGTGTGCTACAGTAGTACTTGGGGGCCCACTTGTTAAAATTTGATCGATCAGATATTTTAAACACATTATTTCACAGTATTTACATTATATCTGCGACCGTGAATGTCATTCGATCGGTAAATCCTGTCTAACTGCTATAGCCCGGTTAGACGGATTTGCGAACGTGATTTTCACGTTGATGTTTTGTGATTTTGCTGTGATGTTGCGGATCGGTCGTGGGGATAGCCTGGATGCAATGCTAGTACAGTGTTTTGTTGTATTATGTACATTTGATATTGCGGGGCGAGCGTCCGACATGTGGACTGCCGTCACTGCCTGATTGTATTATTATTTTGGGGCACGACCAGGTTGCGGTCGATGTACCCGGTGTATGTATATTTTACTTTCTGTACTAGGATTACCCCGCGGAGGGGTGCACGGATAGCCGAGTTCTAGAGGGCAACAAGCCCGCATCTCATGGCATTAAGACGGAGGGGGCTTCACTCTAGGATTGGCGGGCTATTCGCCGCACTCGTAGGGGGTACAGGTTGACCCAGGAGGGGTGCCCGAGTTACCGGATTCCGTGAAGTGCTGGGTGGTCCATTCACGTTGCTGAAGGGGGCTGCCTCGCTTCAGGTTTTGGCGGGTGACTTGCCGCGCCCGTAGGGGTCTAGGATTTCATTGCACAGGCTATCCACACGACCAGGGGAACGTCGGGTTTCAGCGGCTCTGTGAAACCCGGGGATCCTAGATATCTGTATTGTTCTGTGATGCTGTACATTTCTGTGATGTTGCATTTTATCACGCCTTGAGCGAATATAATATATTGGTATATATATTAGTAGATGTTGTATATGTTTTGCATCCGCGCTAGTCCAGTCCCCGCTCTGTCGTTAGTTAGCTAACCTAACGGGAAATGACGGGACCCAGTGGCGAATGCGGATGGCATATACGTACATCAGTATATTTTCGTTCTTTGTGGTGTGATCAATTGATGGAACTGCGTTGATTCGGATCAATGCAAGTTAAAAACAAACCTAATCTGATGTTGTTGGAACTTTTTCAAAAAGCTGTTATTGCAAGGACATTCACTTTTGTTTTGCATCGTGGTATTCAGTTGGAATATCCTGCTCCTCAGTCGACGAGGCAAGGGCCGAGATCCCTTCACCGGGAGTGACCCCTTGGACAAAAGTTTGCGTCAGGGCAATAACTTCACTATAGCCGATTACTTTTGCTTTGCATCGTGGTATTCAGTTGGAATATCCTGCACCTCATTCTACGGGGAAAGAGCCGAGATCCCTTCACCGGGAGTGACCTCTTTAGCAATGGTTTTCGTCACTATATTTTTAAAAGCTATCCGGTTCCTTCAACGATATTAAGTTCATTACGTTAAAGGTTTTCGCCAGAAACCATTCGTAGCCCTCCGTCGTTTCAGACGGGTAGCACGTAGTATTCATGCTATGTTTGTTGGCCTTCGTCAAGGCATAGTGTATGGTAGCTGCTTGTTGCCTTTCTGCAGCATAGATAGATGCGTTGGTTTGGGACAGTCGTATAGCCTTGTTGGCCTTCGTCAAGGGCTTGTGCGGGTGGGTTCAAATCAACCTGGAGAATGACGGGTAGAACTTGACATGTGACTTATGATTTGTTGGCCTTCGTCAAGGTCATAAGAGCATGGGGCAAAAATCACATCGGGAGTTTCAAAAGAACTGAAACTTGCCAGATATGCGCATACCTTCTGGAGTGTGATGACGTGAGCGGATTCCGTCACGTTATCATGCGGTGATAGTTGGATCCCGATTCCCACTGATGAGTTGGTTTACTCCTCGGGTGACCCCGACTAATTCTTCTTTCAGGTTTGGAGGAGAATTTGACGGTACAGTGGGAGGTTTTCAGATTAGATAAATTGGTAACCATTCTGATATAGGTTAGAGTGCACGCTGAGTGTTTCTTTTCTCTCTTTCTTTGGCAGCGACCATTGACCCAATCCTAAGACTATGACTCAGTGACCAAAATTGACCGAACCTTCTTATAACACTGGCTTTTGGATTATCAGAGTTGCAAACCTCATTGCCACTCCTACTTTTACCCTTTTTCTCCAGGACACCCCGTATTACTACGAACGTCCACTTCCATTAGACAAAACCATCGTATGGTTATATACGAACTCGAAGGGATTTATTCGAGGATGGTTTCCGGTTCTGGAGAAAACGGATAGGATTATTCAGTTGTCTTTTCCTTTTACCTTCTCTCAGGATGCGAGTAATCCTTGGTTTAAGAGATAGTACACCTATTACGCAAATTGGATAGTCTTCTTCCAAACCTTAGGCTGGTGCCGAATGGTGGGGAATGAAGAAAAACAATTAGCATAACGATGGTGTACAGAAGGTATTAAGTTAAGACAAAGCAAGGGATTAGTAAGAGGGCAAAGTAAATTGCGACTGATATTCACGACCAAACCAAGTATTTCATTACCACTCCCACTTCACCTTTGTATTTCTCCAGGACACTCCGTATCACTACGAAGATCCACAGTTTATTGGATACTCCATCGTATGGTTATATACGAACTCGAAAGGAACTTGTTCCAGTTCGGGGATGGATTCTGGTTCAGGAGAAATAGGAATAAGGTTTATTCAGTTGTCTTTTATCTTCACCTTCTCTCGCATTGCGAGTATTCCTAGGATTGGGACAGTACACCCATTATGCTTATTGGATAGTCTTCTTCCAAACCATAGGCTGGTGCCGAACGGTAGGGAAGGAAGAAAACCATTTGGCCTAAAGGGGTGTGCAGAAGGTAATGACTAAAGACATATGAAGGGATTTGGAGAGGTGGCAAAGAATTATACGGTTACAGTCGTGAATCTGGAAGAGGCATTACTAGGAATACCGGGATACCCCATCGGAACATTTCAATGTTTCAGTTTCACTGTGTACTGTTAAATGAAAACTGATTTCCCAATTAGTCCTTACTCCAGGGTATGTATTTACCACGTACGATTCTCACATCTGTATGGTTTTACAGATGATGAGTGGGAGTAAGTTATTGGAAATTGGGTGATCATCCTCATTGTATCGGGATTCGTTGTAATCGGTGATATTTGAGGAAGTCACCTGGACTGTTTGCCGGTCGGCAAATATTTGGTTTTGAATATCCGCTGTCATGCACCAATTTCAAATTGATATATCTGTACGTCTATTTTCATAGAGTGAGATATACCTTTTTGAAATTATGTCTACGACATTTACCTTTATCAGTGGATGGTTAGGTAAGGAGCATTAAACAGCGGTGTAATTCTTCTTAACCATAAGTACAGTTTTCAACCTACGACACACAGTGAATGAGTTTTCAGACTCAAGGGACTTATACATAGTATTGTTTGTTGTCCAGGGTCCATCAGGACAGAGGGGTTGGTCCTCGCACTATATTCGGTTTACTTTTGACTTCTCTAGTTTTTAGACAGGTGTTTCGTAGGAAACACAGGGTCCGAATTTTGAGAAGTTATAGGTATTTGAATAGAGTAGAGAACCAGGTGTAGCAAGTATCGGGATTCTTCAAAGTGATCGAAGATGTAGATACTTGTCAATGGTATTCAGTTGATAGTAGTGATTAAGAGAACTTGCTTCTCTTTCAGGTTACTCATAATTGGAAGCATTCCTAAGTTGAGTAACGCTGATAGGCCTCCTTCCATTTGGTTGACATGCACTGGAGACAGTTGCATGATTTGAATCTGGTTCAATTAAATCAGTGCCTCTGGTTCTATATTGGATATAGAACAGTTCATATCTTAACGATGTTAAGGTACGGGGAGTTGTCCGGTTTATGATTAAAACCAGACACTGGACAACTCAAGGCACGTTTCTGTAATGGCTGTTTGTGGGTCGACCCAGGCTATGATGAGGGTTGACTTTCTACCATCTGGAAGATCAATAGTGATATTGTTCTGAACTCGCCACAGCTTTAATAAAAATGTTTTTTTTCAGAAAACAGTTGTGGGAGTATGGTAGAACTGGAAGTGATTCCAGAACCACAAACGATTACTGAAGATTTGACAGGAACCTAAAGATTCAATCTGGATTGACATTCCATTGGCCACTCCGCAGATACGGTGGGTAACTTCAGGCACTCGAGAGGTACTTCGGTAGCCTCAAGGACGGTGACAGGGAAGTTCTTGTTTACCCACACTTGCCATTGCTGTTGTTCCAGGCTGCGAGACCCGGCGGGAGGATGAGTATAGCGTCGTTCTGAACTGGATTCAGTAGTGTACGTGTATATGACTCTGCCAGAGGGTTGTCGTAGTCAGTGGGAGCAGCGGAAGCATTGGTGGACAGGCAGCTTATGTCTATTTATAGACTAAAGCAGATATAGCGGAGATAGATCATCAATTTCTGATGTGACAGTCATAGGTTTGACTTCATCAGAATAGGGGATGGATCTGTTGAGAAGGTAGTAGAGTGTGATGTCCTGGTATTTGGATGACATACACAGAGTAGGAAGTGATATTCCTATACTACAATCGGTTATACTTTGGTCGTCACACAGTAGTTTCTCCACATGGGACTTGGACATTATATCAGACATACTGGTTACTAGATCTATGGATTTAGATCTGGATTTAGGTGGTTTCCCAATCAGGGTACTTAGACAGCATTCTAAGAGTATTTAGAATGGACGACTCCTGGCACGGTTGTGTACCTGCAGGTGATGGAGTCACCCTCTCTAAAGGTGTCTTACAGACTAAAGGGGAGAAGGATATGCATGATTGGCAGATCACTTGCTCAGGCAATTGAGTCAATCATGAGATGCCAAGTACCACACCAGATGTTGTTCTTGCACTAGGTGCAATAAGTTGACATTAATCCAATCCTGGAGAAACAGTCGGAAGCAGTTTTAGAACATAAGTGGATGTTCTAGGGATATGATAACGATAGCCTCATTCGGAAGACGGTTATCATTCCAGGCTTCCAAGGTGACTTGGACGACAGGGAGGTTGTCAGAGTTATAGTTTTCCTTCTGACGAGGGGCAGTATTTTGGACAGGTGGTCCAAGGCAATACTGAGGGAGGCATGGCGCAGGATACTGATTAAGTTCAGTTGACGATACAGTCTAAGAAGTTTGGAATTGAAGTTCATTTATGAGCTAGGTCCCATCAGACATCCAGACATATTCTAAGACAGGTATTGCTCATTTCGGGAGATGGCTTTCTCCGCGAACTTGAGATATAGAGAGACATAGAAAGAAACATCAAGGCGGATCCACTCACTAAGGCTATTCCTCGAATGTAATAGTTTCGCAAGCGAGCTTTGCAAGACTGACTAGTAGAGGAGTTGGGTGTTCGGTATCACACGGGCTGTGAGTATGCGACATCGCAATAATTAGCCTTGAGTGCAAGTGGGAGATTGTTGGAGATAGTGCCCTCAGAGTCAATTATTGGATCACAGGCACGTGATTGCAATGATTGAGGGAGGACCTATCCCGGTAGGACAGTCTTACTCGAGATGATAGTATGCTATCTGGTTTATCTTTATCATCGTGTACTGCTTTAGGTGACCTGACAGGTCGCTATTACACGTTGATAGAGCCCCTAGGATTCTTGCTTGACCACCAGCAGTATGAGGGCGATCATATAAGTGGGAGCTGGGGGTCTATAAGCACATCCTTAAAAGGTCCCTAGTCGTGGGAGATTCGAGACAGGGCATCGTTTCTCCAGAGTAGACTAGTGTATACAGTCGAGACCCCGACGAGGGGCGATGGCCGGTCTCACAAGCCATTGGTGTCAGTTAGATCACCTAAGATGTATACAGGTGCTCATTGGGTTATGAGTACACCGGACAGGACTCGCCGGGAACATGCTAGTTGGTCATATACCAGACGTCAGATGGCAGTTCCCTGGTGACATGTGTACAGGTTAGTTCATCGACCTGAGGATCGTCATTTGTCTCGTGTGAGTTCCCACTGTACTTTTATTACTACCCTACCACGCTCAAAGGAGATGTGCAAACAGGTTTTAGTTGGGTACAGTCCCGAGCCACATGGAGGCAGTGAGCGTATCTTCAGGGGTTCGTCTCTCCCGGTATTGGGGGTGAGGTCGCGCTGTGTCTAGGAGAGCCATTACACGAAGCCCTCGGCCGAGGCAGGAGATTTACTGGTAGGTATTCCAGTAGTATCTCAGGGTGTTCTGGGCTACACTCCGACACGACTTGTACCGCTTTTGGGGGTCTGACTTTTACCAACCCCTTAGGCCCGCCATGTGATGCTCATAGACAAACGGACCGGACTGTACGGATATTGTCACTGACAGGCTCAGTAGGGTGTCAGGCTGAGTTCGCTCACAGACGTCCTTTTTGGTAAATACCTGGTAGCCCGTTACGTATTGGCTTATACCTCTGACGTGCTAGTGGTTAAATCCACAACCTAGGTGTTGACGAGTCTTTAGAGTCCCTCACATTCCGTTACTCAAGATTTCGGGCGAAAAGCTGTAGAGGCCGTATGGAGATATGGCAGGGTCCGATCAGATACGTGCGGTATTGCACGGATTAGGATCGGACGGTTAGTACTATAGGCCGTATGGATATATGGCAGGGTTCGATCAGATACGTGCGGTATTGCACGGATCAGGATCGAACGGATATTACTAGCCGGCTTTGGTTTAAACCGAATCCTAGTATAGTACCGTGTAGACTTTGTCTCATTGCATTTGTATTTCGGTCGGAATACAAATGCGGGTGTGTATACACAGTATCAGGGTTTTCCTGTAATTTATTACGGGACCAGTTTTCTGGAGTTGCCTGTTTGCTTTCCGTTTCGGCCAATTTCCTTTGTATCGTTCATTGGCCGAAGTTTGGTGGAGGACGGTTTATTTGCATTTGTGCAAATAAGCATTTGTGGAGGGGGTCTTTTGCATCTTGATGTATCATGATGGTTTCATGATGGAGCCCCATCCCTTGACCTTTCTTGAGTTCATGATTTCTTGACTTTGTGAGGTGATGATGGCGGTGTTGGAGTGTTGGTTTATTAGCTATCATGGTTGTTGGTTGAGTGTTGGAATTGTTGTGATGATGGTTCTTTGCATGATAGCCTTCTCTCTCTCTCCCTTGGATGATAGGATGGCTCTCTCATTCTTTGCTACACACTCCACTCTCTCACTCTCTTGCTCATTCTTTTTTTGGCCGGCCATATTGGGAGTGGGCTGCCCAATTTTGAGGGTGGGATTTTGGTTCATTTCATGTTGGCAAAATTCCCACAAGTTTCATCTCCAAACTCCATAGTTCATCCCTCCACCAAAAAGGCAATTCCTACAACCCCAAAATGAGACGCAAGTTCTACACCATATTCTACAGCAAATCTTGTGTTGGAGATAGTGCCCTCGGAGTCAATTATTAGGTCACAGGTACGTGATTGTAATGATTGAGGGAGGACCTATCCCAGTAGGACAGTCTTGCTCGGGATGATAGTATGCTATCTGGTTTACCTTTATCATCGTGTACTGCTTTAGGTGACATGACACGTCGCTATTACACGTTGATAGAGCCCCTAGGATTCTTGCTTGACCACCAGCAGTATGAGGGCGATCATATAAGTGGGAGCTGGGGGTCTATAAGCTTATCCTTAAAAGGTCCCTAGTCGTGGGAGTTTCGAGACTGGGCATCGATACTCCATTAGTAGACTAGTGTATACAGTCGAGACCCCGACGAGGGGCGGTGGCCGGTCTCACAAGCCACTGGTGTCAGTTGGATCACCTAAGATGTATACAGGTGCTCATTGGGTTATGAGTACACCGGAAAGGACTCGCCGGGAACATGCTAGTTGGTCATATACCAGACGTCAGATGGCAGTTCCCTGGTGACATGTGTGCAGGTTAGTTCATCGACCTGGGGATCGTCATTTGTCTCGTGTGAGTTCCCACTGTACTTTGATTACTACCCTACCACGGCTCAAAGGAGTCGTGCAAATAGGTTTTAGTTGGGTACAGTCCCGAGCCACATGGAGGCAGTGAGCGTATCTTCAGGGGTTCGTCTCTCCCGGTATTGGGGGTGAGGTCGTGCTGTGTCTAGGAGAGCCATTACACAAAGTCCTTGGCCAAGGCAAGGAGATTTACTGGTAGGTATTCCAGTAGTATCTCAGGGTGTTCTGGGCTACACTCCGACACGACTTGTACCGCTTTTGGGGGTCTGACTTTTACCAACCCCCTAGGCCCGCCATGCGATGCTCATAGACGAACGGACCGGACTGCACGGATATTGTCACTGACAGGCTCAGTTGGGTGTCGGGGTGAGCTTCCTCATCGACGTCCCATTTGGTCAGTACCTGGTAGCCCGTCACGTATTGGCTTATACCTCTGACGTGCTAGTGGTTAAATCCACAACCAAGGTGTTGACGAGTCTTTAGAGTCCCCCACATTCAGTTACTCAGCTTTCGGGCGAAAGGTTGTAGAGGCCGTATGGAGATATGGCAAGGTCGGATCAGATACGTGCGGTATTGCACGGATCAGGATCGGACAGTCTGTACTATAGGCCGTATGGTTATATGGCAGGGTTCGATCAGATACGTGCGGTATTGCACGGATCAGGATCGAACGGATATTACTGGCCGGCTTTGGTATAAGCCGGATCCTAGTATTGTACAGTGTAGAGTTTGTCTCATTGCATTTGTATTTCGGTCGAAATACAGATGCGGGTGTGTATGCACAGTATCGGGGTTTTCCTGTGATTTATTACGGGACCAGTTTTCTGGAGTTGCTAGTTTGCTTTCCGTTTCGGCCAATTTCCTTTGTTCCGTTCATTGGCCGAAGTTTGGTGGAGGAGGGTTTATTTGCATTGTTGCAAATAGGCATTTGTGGAGGGGGTTCTTTGCATCTTGTTGCATCATGATGGTTTTCATGATGAGCACCATCATTGACTTCTCCTTCTCATGATGGATTGACTTTGGTTTTGTTGATGGTTGTTTTGAGTGTTGGACTTACCTAGCTATCATTCCTTCACATCATAACTTCACACTCCTTTGTATGATGGTTCAACCACTCCCCCTTGACCTTGTTCACTCTCTCTCTCCAATCACAAAAGAGAAATGTGTGGCCGGCCATTCAAAGAGGAATGGGATTGATTTTCATTTTGAGTGTGGAAAATGTTACTCTCATTTTGGTATGCTACATTTTCCCCACCTCTCTCCAAGCTCTCTTTTCCTCCACCACAATGGCATCTCCATAAACCCCAAATGAGACTTCTTCTACTACATATTCTACAACGAACCTTGGGCACGTCGAGTAGCCGGCTTCGTGCCCGAGTTGCCTCGGCATTGAGGTGGGAGCCCGTAAACAAAGTAGGCGATATGGTGCACTTCTGGCGACGAGGAGGAGACGGGACTTTTCCGCAGGAGATCCGGACGATGGCGAGAAGACCGGAGGACTTGGATCGTCGGTATATCTCTAACCCATCTTCTTGTTAGCTTAGACTAGTTAATGGTAACGATCCCGGGTAGTAGTGCGCGGTGGTGCCGGTTTGCAAAGTCCGCAAAATTTAAGTTTTTCACCGCTTCCGCATTCCGGCGTCGGATTGACGGCCGGGGCGCCGCCGTGCACTTACAGTGGTATCAGAGCCTCCCCATTAACTTAGTCTAGCTTTGTGTAATGTGTTTGCATATCCGATCGATCAAAAAGTTCCAAAACTGCATTTTACCCACGACAGTTTCTGTTGAAATTTTTCAGTCTCGAAAAATTTTTCAGGTTATAAAATATTGATGTACTGGAAAATCTAAGGGTTCTGTAAAAATTTGACGAAGTAACTCCACAGTTGGAGCGCGGAACCGCCGCGAAAACCCCATTAGTGCGGCCCTTCCGCCGCGCACTATTCACATCACTTCACTATTTTTTTACAGAGGCCTTCTGGGCTTAAAATATGGGCTTTGGAATATTAAAATTGGGCCAATTGTTTCTGTGAGTGCTACAGTTTTCTTTGGGGCCCACTTGTTAATTGTTTGATCAATCGGAAATTTTTTAAACACATTTTTCACAGTATTTACATTATATCTGCGACCGTGAATGTCACTCGATCGGTAAATCCGGTCTAACTGCTATAGCCCGGTTAGACGGATTTGCGAACGTGACATTCACGTTGATGTTCTATGTATTTGCTGTGATGTTGCGGATCGGTCGTGGGGATAGCCTAGATGCAATGCTAGTACTGTGCTGTTGTATTATGTACATTTGTTATTGCGGGACGAGCGTCCGACATGTGGACTGCCGTCACTGCCTGATTGTATTATTATTTTGGGGCACGACCTGGTTGCGGTCGATGTACCCGGTGTATGTATATTTTACTTTCTGTACTAGGATTACCCCGCGGAGGGGTGCACGGATAGCCGGGTTCTAGAGGGCAGCAAGCCCGCATCTCATGGCATTGGGACGGAAGGGGCTTCACTCTAGGATTGGCGGGCTATTCGCCGCACTCGTAGGGGGTACAGGTTTGACCCAGGAGGGGTGCCCAAGTTGCCGGATTCCGTGAAGTGCTGGGTGGTCCATTCACGGCGCTGAAGGGGGCTGCCTCGCTTCAGGTTTTGGCGGGTGACTTGCCGCGCCCGTAGGGGTCTAGGATTACATTGCACAGGCTATCCACACGACCAGGGGAACGTCGGGTTTCAGTAGCGGCTCTGTGAAACCCGGGGTTCCCAGATATCTGTATTGTTTCTGTGATGCTGTTCATTCTCTGTGATGTTGCATTTTATTCACGCCTTGAGCGAATATAATATATTGGTATATATATTAGTAGATGTTGTATATGTTTTGCATCCGCGCTAGTCCAGTCCCCGCTCTGTCGTTAGTTAGCTAACCTAACGGGTAATGACGGGACCCAGTGGCGAATGCGGATGGCATATACGTACATCAGTATATTTTCGTTCTTTTTGGCGTGATCAATTGATGGGACTGCATTGATTCGGATCAATGCAAAGTTAAAAACAAACCTTATCTGATGTTGTTGGAACACTTTTTCAAAAAAAAAAAAGCTGTTATTGCAAGGACGTTCACTTTTGTTTTGCATAGTGATATTCGGTTATGAATATCCAGCACCTCAGTCGACGAGGCAAGGGCCGAGATCCCTTCACCGGGAGTGACCCCTTGGACAATAAGTTTGCGTCAGGGCATTAACTTCACTATAGCCGATTACTTTTGCTTTGCACCGTGGTATTCATTTGGAATATCCTGCACCCCATTCTACGGGGAAAGAGCCGAGATCCCTTCACCGGGAGTGACCTCTTTAGCAACGGTTTTCGTCACTATATTTTCAAAAAGCTATCCGTTCCTTCAACGATATCAAGTTCATTATGTTAAAGGTTTTCGCCAGAAACCATTCGTAGCCCTCCGTCGTTTCAGACGGGTAGCACGTAGTATTCATGCTATGTTTGTTGACCTTCGTCAAGGCATAGTGTATGGTAGCTGCTTGTTACCTTTCTGCTGCATAGATAGATGCGTTGGTTTGGGACAGTCGTATAGCCTTGTTGACCTTCGTCAAGGGCTTGTACGGGTGGATTCAAATTAACCTGGATAATGACGGGTAGAACTTGACATGTGACTTATGATTTGTTGACCTTCGCCAAGGTCATAAGAGCATGGGGCAGAAATCACATCGGGAGTTTCAAAAGAACTGAGACTTGCCAGATATGCGCATACCTTCTGGAGTGTGATACCGTGAGCGGATTCCGTCACGTTATCATGCGATGAGAGTTGGATCCCGATTCCCACTGATGGGTTAGTTTACTCCTCGGGTAACCCCGACTAATTCTTCTTTCAGGTTTGGAGGAGAATTTGAGGTACAGTGGGAAGATTCCAGATTAGATAAATTGGTAACCATTCTGATCTAGGTTAGAGTGCACGCTGAGTGTTTCTTTTCTCTCTCTCTTTGGCAGCGACCATTGACCCGACCCTAAGACTTTGACTCAGTGACCAAGTTGACCGAACCTTCTTAAACACCGGCTTTTGGATTGTCAGAGTTGCAGACCTCATTGCCACTCCTACTTTTACCCTTTTTCTCCAGGACACCCCGTATTACTACGAACGTCCACTTCCATTGGACAAAACCATCGTATGGTTAGATACGAACTCGAAAGAATTTATTCGAGGATGGTTTCCGGTTCTGGAGAAAACGGATAGGATTATTCAGTTGTCTTTTCCTTTTACCCTCTCTCAGGTTACGAGTACTCCTTGGTTTAGGGGTAGTACACCTATTACGCAAATTGGATTGTCTTCTTCCAAACCTTAGGCTGGTGCCGACCGGTAGGGAATGAAGAAAACCAATTAGCATAACGATGGTGTGCAGAAGGTATTAAGTTCAGACAAAGCAAGGGATTAGTAAGAGGGCAAAGTAAATTGCAACAGATATTCACGACCAAACCAAATATTTCATTACCACTCCCACATCACCTTTGTATTTCTCCAGGACACTCCGTATCACTACGAAGATCCACAGTTTATTGGATACTCCATCGTATGGTTATATACGAACTCGAAAGGAATTTATTCCAGTTCGGGGATGGATTCTGGTTCAGGAGAAATAGGAATAAGGTTTATTCGGTTGTCTTTTATCTTCACCCTCTCTCATTGCGAGTGTTCCTAGGATGCGGACAGTACACCCATTATGCTTATTGGATAGTCTTCTTCCAAACCATAGGCTGGTGCCGAACGGTAGGGAAGGAAGAAAACCATTTGGCCTAAAAGGGTGTGCAGAAGGTAAAGACTAAAGACATATGAAGGGATTTGGAGAGGTGGCAAAGAACTATACGGTTACAGTCGTGAATCTGGAAGAGGCATTACTAGGAATACTAGAATACCCCATCGGAACATTTCAATGTTTCAGTTTCACTGTGTAATGTTAAAGGAAAACTGATTTCCCGATTAGATACTTACTCCAGGGTATGTATTTACCAGGTACGATTCTCACATCTGTATGGTTTTACAGATGATGAGTGGGAGTAAGTTGTTGGGAATTGGGTGATTATCCTCATTATATCGGGATTCGTTGTAATCGGTGATATTTGAGGAAATCACCTGGGCTGTTTGCCGGTCGGCAAATATTTGGTTTTGAATATCCACTGTTATGCACCAATTTCAAATTGATATATCTGTACGTCTATTTTCATAGAGTGAGATATACCTTTCTGAAATTATGTCTACGACATTTACCTATATCAGTGGATGGTTAGGTAAGGAGCATTAAACAGCGGTGTAATTCTTCTTAACCATAAGTACAGTTTTCAACCTACGACACACAGTGAATGAGTTATCAGACTCAAGGGACTTATACAGAGTATTGTATGTTGTCCAGTGTCCATTAGGACAGAGGGGTTGGTCCTCGTACTATATTCGGTTTACTTATGACTTCTCTAGTTTTTAGACAAGTGTTTCGTGGAAACACAGGGTCCGAATTTGGAGAAGTTATAGGTATTTGAATAGAGTAAAGAACCAGGTGTAGCAAGTATCGGGATTCTTCAAAGTGATCGAAGATGTAGATACTTGTATATGGTATTCAGTTGATAGTAGTGATTAAGAGAAATTGCTTCTCTTTCATGTTACTCATAAATGGAAGCATTCCTAAGTTGAGTAACGCTGATCGGCCTCCTTCCATTTAGTTGACATGCACTGGAGACAGTTGCATGATTTGAATCTGGTTCAATTAAATCAGTGCCTCTGGTTCTATATATGATATAGAACAGTTCATATCTTAACGATGTTAAGGTACGGGGAGTTGTCCGGTTTATGATTAAAACCAGACACTGGACAACTCAAGGCACGTTTCTGTAATAGCTGTTTGTGGGTTGACCCAGGCTATGACGAGGGTTGATTTTCTACCATCTGGACGAACAATAGCGATATTGTTCTAGACTCGCCACAGTTTTATTAAAAATGGATTTTTTCAGAAAAACAGTAGTGGGAGTATGGTAGAACTGGAAGTGATTCCAGAACCACAAACGATTACTGAAGATTTGATAAGGAACCTAAAGATTCAATCTGAATTGACATTCCATTGGCCACTCCGCAGATAAGGTGGGTAACTTCAGGCACCCGAAAGGTACTCCGGTAGCCTCAAGGACGGTGACAGGGAAGTTCTTGTTTACCCACAATTGCCATTGCTGTTGTTCCAGGTTACGAGACCCGGCGGGAGGATGAGTATAGCGTCGTTCTAAACCAGTTTTAGAAGTGTACGTCTATATGACTCTGCCAGAGGGTTGTCGTAGTCAGTGGGAGCAGCGGAAGCATTGGTGGACAGGTAGCTTATGTCTATTTATAGACTAAAGCAGATGTAGCGGAGATAGATCATCTATTTCTGACGTGACAGTCATGGGTTTGACTTCATCAGAATAGGGGATGGATCTGTTGAGAAGGTAGTAGGGTGTGATGTCCTGGTATCTGGATGACATACACAGAATAGGAAAAGAAACTCCTATACTACAATCGGTTATACTTTGGTCGTCACACAGTTGTTTCTCCACAAAGGAAATGGATTTTATATCAGACATACTGGTTACTAGATCTATGGTCTTAGATCTAGATTTGGGTGGTTTCCCAATCAGGGTACTTGACAGCATTCTAAGAATATTTAGGATGGACGACTCCTGGCACGGTAGTGTACCTGCAGATAATGGAGTCACCCTCTCCAAAGGTGTCTTACAGACTAAAGGGGAGAGGGACGGGCATGATTGGCAGATCACTTGCTCAGGCAATTGAGTCAATCGTGAGATGTCAAGTACCACACCAGATGTTGTTCTTGCACTAGATGCAATAAGTTGACATTAATCCAATCCTGGAGAAACAGTCGGAAGCAGTTTTAGAACATAAGTGGATGTTCTAGGGAGATGATAACGACAGCCTCATTCAGGAGACAGTTATCATTCCAGGCTTCCAAGGTGACATGGACGACAAGGAGGTTGTCAGAGTTATAGTTTTCCTTCTGATGAGGGGCAGTATTTTGGACAGGTGGTCCAAGGCAATACTGAGGGAGGCATGGCGCGCAGGATACTGAGTAAGTTCAGTTGACGATACAGTCTAAGAAGTTTGGATTTGGAGTTCATTTATGAGCTATGTCCCATCAGACATCCAGACACATTCTAAGACAGGTATTGCTCATTTCGAGAGATGGATTTCTCCGCGAACTTGAGATATAGAGAGACATAGAAAGAAACAACTAAGCGGATCCACTCACTGAGGCTATTCCTCGAACGCAATAGTTCCGCAAACGAGCTTTGTGAGACTGACTAGTAGAGGAGTTGGGTGTTCGGTATCACACGGGCTGTGAGTATGCGACATCGCAATAATTAGCCTTGAGTGCAAGTGGGAGATTGTTGGAGATAGTGCCCTCAGAGTCAATTATTAGGTCACAGGTACGTGATTGTAATGATTGAGGGAGGACCTATCCCAGTAGGACAGTCTTGCTCGAGATGATAGTATGCTATCTGGTTTACCTTTATCATCGTGTACTGCTTTAGGTGACATGACACGTCGCTATTACACGTTGATAGAGCCCCTAGGATTCTTGCTTGACCACCAGCAGTATGAGGGCGATCATATAAGTGGGAGCTGGGGGTCTATAAGCTTATCCTTAAAAGGTCCCTAGTCGTGGGAGTTTCGAGACTGGGCATCGATACTCCATTAGTAGACTAGTGTATACAGTCGAGACCCCGACGAGGGGCGGTGGCCGGTCTCACAAGCCACTGGTGTCAGTTGGATCACCTAAGATGTATACAGGTGCTCATTGGGTTATGAGTACACCGGACAGGACTCGCCGGGAACATGCTAGTTGGTCATATACCAGACGTCAGATGGCAGTTCCCTGGTGACATGTGTGCAGGTTAGTTCATCGACCTGGGGATCGTCATTTGTCTCGTGTGAGTTCCCACTGTACTTTGATTACTACCCTACCACGGCTCAAAGGAGTCGTGCAAACAGGTTTTAGTTGGGTACAGTCCCGAGCCACATGGAGGCAGTGAGCGTATCTTCAGGGGTTCGTCTCTCCCGGTATTGGGGGTGAGGTCGTGCTGTGTCTAGGAGAGCCATTACACAAAGTCCTTGGCCAAGGCAAGGAGATTTACTGGTAGGTATTCCAGTAGTATCTCAGGGTGTTCTGGGCTACACTCCGACACGACTTGTACCGCTTTTGGGGGTCTGACTTTTACCAACCCCCTAGGCCCGCCATGCGATGCTCATAGACGAACGGACCGGACTGCACGGATATTGTCACTGACAGGCTCAGTTGGGTGTCGGGGTGAGCTTCCTCATCGACGTCCCATTTGGTCAGTACCTGGTAGCCCGTCACGTATTGGCTTATACCTCTGACGTGCTAGTGGTTAAATCCACAACCAAGGTGTTGACGAGTCTTTAGAGTCCCCCACATTCAGTTACTCAGCTTTCGGGCGAAAGGTTGTAGAGGCCGTATGGAGATATGGCAAGGTCGGATCAGATACGTGCGGTATTGCACGGATCAGGATCGGACAGTCTGTACTATAGGCCGTATGGTTATATGGCAGGGTTCGATCAGATACGTGCGGTATTGCACGGATCAGGATCGAACGGATATTACTGGCCGGCTTTGGTATAAGCCGGATCCTAGTATTGTACAGTGTAGAGTTTGTCTCATTGCATTTGTATTTCGGTCGAAATACAGATGCGGGTGTGTATGCACAGTATCGGGGTTTTCCTGTGATTTATTACGGGACCAGTTTTCTGGAGTTGCCAGTTTGCTTTCCGTTTCGGCCAATTTCCTTTGTTCCGTTCATTGGCCGAAGTTTGGTGGAGGAGGGTTTATTTGCATTGTTGCAAATAGGCATTTGTGGAGGGGGTTCTTTGCATCTTGTTGCATCATGATGGTTTTCATGATGAGCACCATCATTGACTTCTCCTTCTCATGATGGATTGACTTTGGTTTTGTTGATGGTTGTTTTGAGTGTTGGACTTACCTAGCTATCATTCCTTCACATCATAACTTCACACTCCCTTGTATGATGGTTCAACCACTCCCCCTTGACCTTGTTCACTCTCTCTCTCCAATCACAAAAGAGAAATGTGTGGCCGGCCATTCAAAGAGGAATGGGATTGATTTTCATTTTGAGTGTGGAAAATGTTACTCTCATTTTGGTATGCTACATTTTCCCCACCTCTCTCCAAGCTCTCTTTTCCTCCACCACAATGGCATCTCCATAAACCCCAAATGAGACTTCTTCTACTACATATTCTACAACGAACCTTGGGCACGTCGAGTAGCCGGCTTCGTGCCCGAGTTGCCTCGGCATTGAGGTGGGAGCCCGTAAACAAAGTAGGCGATGTGGTGCACTTCCGGCGACGAGGAGGAGACGGGACTTTTCCGCAGGAGATCCGGACGATGGCGAGAAGACCGGAGGACTTGGATCGTCGGTATATCTCTAACCCATCTTCTTGTTAGCTTAGACTAGTTAATGGTAACGATCCCGGGTAGTAGTGCGCGGTGGTGTCGGTTTGCAAAGTCCGCAAAATTTAAGTTTTTCACCGCTTCCGCATTCCGGCGTCGGATTGACGGCCGGGGCGCCGCCGTGCACTTACATCTTGGGCACGTCGACTAGCCAGCTTCGTGCCCGAGTTGCCTCGGCATTGAGGTGGGAGCCCGTAAAAGATGTAGGCGATGTGGTGCACTTCCGGCGACGAGGTGGAGACAGGACACTCCGCGGGAGATCGGGACGACGACGAGAAGACCGGAGGACTCGGATCAGTCGGTATATCTCTTTTCCCCATCTTATAGTTAGCTAGGACTAGTTAATGGTTCGATCCGGGTGTTTAGAGCGCGGTTGTGCCGGTTTGCTAGTTTGCAAAATTAAAGTTTATCACCGCTTCCGCATTTGGCCGTCGGATTGACGGCCGGGGCGCCGCCGTGCACTTACAGTATGTATGTACAGGACAATCTTGCTCGATATAATAGTATGCTATTTGGTTTGCCTTTATCTTAATATGTATATATATTTTACTTGTTATTTCATATCGTTTACACATGTTGATAAAACCCGTAGTATCCTTTCTTGACCACCAGTGTTGTGATGGCAATCATACTTGTAGGAGCTGGGCAGTCTATAAGCACATTCTTAAATGTCCTTAGTCATGGGAGTATCGAGTATGGGCATCGATATTTCAGAGTAGACTAGTGTATACATTTCTAGACCCTGACGAGGGGCGGTGGTTAGTCCCACAGCCCTTTGTGTGTTTTAGCTAAGATTGTATACAGGTGCTCACTGGGGTGAGTACACTGGACGGACTCGCCGAGAACTGGCTAGATGGTATTATACCTATCGTCAGATAACAGTTCTCTGGTGACATGAGTACAGATAGTCTGTCGATCTGATATTGTCATATGTCTCGTGTGAGTTCCCACTTTACTTTGATTACTACCTTACCATGGTTCTACTGAGTCGTGCAAACAGGTTTTAGTTGGGTACAGTACAGAGCCACATGGAGGCAGTGAGCGATTGTTGGGGATTTGTCTCTCCTGGAATAGGGAGTCGATATCGTGCTGTGTTCGGTTGGCCAACACTATAAGCTCTGGCCAGAGAGGATTGAGAATTACGGATAAGTAGATAAGTAGATTCTCAAATGGTCTTGAGCCACATTGACACAACTTATCAGGTTATTAGGGGCCTGACATTTTCTACCCCTAGACCCGGCATGCGATTGTAACGACTCTAAAATCCCAGTACAAATGTAAGTTATTCAAATGTATAAAAAGGGTATTTCAGCCTGATTAGGAGTTATAAGTTATTTTTGTTCAATAAAAGCAAGAAGCAACTTGTAGCTCACTGGTAAAATCTCTATACTGCTGTGACATAACCCGTGTGTTCGAATCCCATCAGTTCCAATTATTTTTTATATCTTTCTTTTTAACTTTTCGGAAACCCAAGAGTTGCACGTGCAATACACGGAGAATCGAAAACTTTTAGAAAAATCAAATAGGATAAATGAGGGGTTAACACGGAATATAGTACGTGGTACGAATCTCGAGGCAGATGGATTAAATCCAACCGTCCAAATCCTCATTTTGGCCACTACTGATGGTCCATCTAGCCCCAATCACCTCAATTCTTTTCCCGTGCGTTCCTTTGACTCCCCATTACTCCCCTGTTTTGTTTGATTACTCTGTATTCATCCAGAGACCTTTCATTTCACCATTAATCCTATTTTAATTCTAATTCTTTAACTCACACACCCTCATCTATAAATACATCCCATCCCCTAGCTCTCCCCATTCTGAAAAATCTTTATCAAAATTCTCCTAAAATCTTCTAAGTTCAAGTGAAGTCAAGTGGAGTTAGCAACCAAGTTCTTTTCGTTGAAGATCAGAGTTGTTTTCGGAGCTACCGCGACGCCATGAAGACTTGTCCCACTTCTTTACTCTTTTCTCGACACTCTAAAACCGTAAGTCCTTTGCTCTCTCTTTCTTTTCATCTTAAACCAATTTCTAAAAATATTTGACTAAAATGGAGTTAGGTTAGGTAAAACTTCTTTTAATAATGCACTTTTACTATGTCAAAATTTCCACCCTAACTTTTCTAAGCATCACATCATAATATTTCATCCAAATTATTTTTGAGTTGTTCATAATTTTGGGCTAAATACATCATACAATGAAATTTCAACAAAATACCATGAACTTTAATTATAACCCTTTGTTCGATAATTAGTCATACATGCATCTAGAACATTCATGGGGTAACGACCTACTCCACACGCACACTTTTGATTCATAACACGATATTTGGTTAGAATTTTTCATCTAAATGAAACAATTTTCAATAAAATACCCCCACTTTATAAAATTATGTTTTTAATTTTTATTTTTTAATCCTTTGCAATTGTGCTTCTACAACCCTTTTAGAGTAACCCATCTATGAATGGTGCAGGCTATCGCACATCCTTTGGATAGTAGAGTGAGATACAGAACTCCTTACAGATAATTCGGCCTCGAAAGGAAATGAAAATACGATTTTAAAGAAATACGACATTTTTTAACAAATTAAATCATTTGAAAATGTTCATAAATCATAAATCCGTATTTTCTATGAAAACTAATTTTTGAAGAATATATTATTAAAATGAAAAATTAAAATTACACAAAAATACCACCAAGTTTTCAAAAGTATAGTTTTCATACAAATACCATAAACTTTTAAAATCTAGGTTTTATTACTAAAATACCACTAAAATTAAAATACATGTTCATAAAAACTCTAAATAACATAAATCACCATCGAGGTTTATTTTTAAACAATATTAAAGTATTTTTCATAAAACCCCCTCGAGGAATGCAAACAATATAAATACAATATAAACAACAATAATAAATATTAAGGACTCTACGTTAATTTAGGTTTAAGCGATATCATTTATCTTGAGCCCCAGGGAGCCGGAGAGAGTGGGTGCTTACCTAATCAGGTTAGACAAATCAATGGAGTTATCAATGTCAATTGTTTTGGAAAAAGACATAAATTCTGCTATCCATGTGCAGCAGTTGTCTGATTACTCCTGAACTTAAAAAATTCAAAAGCTAAATTCTTTCATAAGATACCGACTCCAACCTGAATCCAAACTCAAACCAGAGTCCAAAATCAAACACAAACTTGGAAACTTGATCATGAACCTGAACACTCGAATTCAAATATCAAACTTGAACTTGAACACTTGATTCGACTTGACCGAATCATGGATATAACTTAACATGAATACCTGAATACATGATTACATCTTGAACACGAATCTGTACTTATATATATATATATATATATTCATTGATTCGGCTAAAACCAGTAAACTATATAATACAATACGCGGGGATAAAGGGGTAGATTGGTACAGAATGTACATCGTGGCACGAGAAGTCACTTAAAAGACACTATAGCACCTTAGAACGCGATTAGGGTTAATTAAGTGATATAATGCGGGTTTTAAATAAATTTAACCAATTATTGTTTTCACATATTTTATTATAATTAATTAATATTATATTTAATTATTTTTATACTTACACACACATGTGCATGCTAATCTAGGGTTAGGGATGTGTTAACCATGCTTTATTAGCCATGGTATGTTAACATATTATGTTATGTTTACATATATCTATTTTAATTATCAAAGGTTTTTATTTTTTAAGTGGGATAAGAAAAAGAAAAGAGAACAATGATGAGGCATGGAGACATGAGGGATATGGCATGGGGGGAATTAAATGAGGAGAGAGAAAGAGCATGGCTCTCATCTCTCATCCTCACCCTCTCACTCTCTCATTTCCTCACAACCCTCATACTCTCTCATTTTCTTCTTCCACTTCTTCACTAAATTCTTCACTTGAAAATATTTCCTCCACTTACCTTAAGCCTAAACCAACTTCAAACCCTACTAAACCCTTCACTAAGTTTGCTTAAGCCCTCTAGCGATGTCTTGGAGCTTGATGGCTAGGGTTTCATCCAAGTCTTGGTGAGGTATTGATGCTAAACTGTTATTTACGCTCTAAAGAAGGGTTTTGTGTTAATTAGTTTCAGTAAAATACATTAATGTCTTAAATGAGTGTTAATATCGTGTTTTGGTTAAACTTGGAGTCTCTGTTGTATCTTCTATCTTTATGTTGATCATAATTAAATCTAACAATACAGCAGAATAATGTTAGAGCTTTGTGTATACCCTAGAAACCTGGACCCAACCCTTCACTTTTCGACCGGCGAGATTCACCATTTTCCCAGCGCCACCGGTTTTTCAGTAGAATTGGGTGTTGGGTTTTTTGTGGGTAGCTCTCTGTGGGTCATGTAGGATATTTGGTATACTTTGTTTTTCCTATATAATCTGTAGGTAAAATCTGGAAGCTTAATGCTTTGCTTTTTCTATAATTCCAGCGTTTCGACTAAGTGCGATGTGGATTTATCCGACTTCCGTTTAAGTGTTTCGTGCGTATAGTAGCCATAGGAGTGGTCTAGGATATCGCTGCACGCGTTAGCCTACTAAGCTAACACTTGGTAGCTTGTGGGAGTCGATTCGTTGGTTTGGCGTTGTTTCCGTGTGTTATCAGAAAGTTTACTAATTTCACTCATGATGGTCTTATGTGATGCTAAGATCATTTGCGGGCATTTCGGACGCTTCTAGGAAAGGGAAAGAGGTGATCGGATTCACCTAGCTCGAGATCGTCCGGTGAGTAGATTTAACATCTACGGGGGAATCGCCTTATGGCGTTAAGCACCGATGGCTAGATTCAGTGATATAACCATATGCTTATATATACATTGTGATTGTGCGTGATTATTCTATTGCGCATCCTATTACCTGTTGTACATTGACATAGTATTAATTGGACATCGCACTATTACTAACGGTTCATGTTGCATGAGTACTGATTTATATGCCACACACACACCGTTGGTAATTACCATGACACGCTCACTATAGAAATTGCAGAAATTGCCATGCCATGCTCACTATAGAAATTGTCATGGATAAATATATTGTACCGCATTCATTATTGACAGTTAGACATTTATTCTTGTAGCAGTACGCATTATGAATTGCATCATACATACATATATGCATACATACATTGCTATAGTAATATATATACACTCTCATATGATATTTTTTTTCGATTTCGTGGATTTAGGAAACCGCAAGATACCTTTTGAAACTTGAAATATTTAAAACTGCGGTTTTCCCCTGATATGATATTTCGTGTCCACCATGAGTTTTCTCGGTTCTGAGTTATAAGCATACCCGATTCGAGGAGTTGGCTGAGCCGTCTGCGGGTATATGGTGGACCCAGTACGGTACCTCAGGGCAAGAAGATCGTGGAGTAGACGATGAGCCTGGCAGGGGGAGCACTGCCTACCAGTGATTGTATGGAAACTCGACGGATATCCGGAGGATATCGTTCGGAGTTATGAGATGGGATTGATATGAGGGCCGATCAGAGTGACGACGCCTGAGATATTGGGATTTGGGGTGTCGTTGATGGACACCGGATTTCTATGATGATGATTCATTGATGGGGATTATGTTTTATCCCACACTTAGGATTTATTATGACATGCACTGTTTCATGTAGTTGTTGTACCCTAGTGGTGTACCTTGGTCATGATTTTGTTGCCTATCCATACTGCTAGACTTATGCCATCAGATTTCATATTTCGGATTATCGTTTTTCGTGCATGCTTGCGATTATCTGTACGATGTTATTTACTATTCACGAGTTGGCAACCCACCCTCGTTGTGCCACAGTGTTTTGCAGGGTTGATCCTCAGTGTAGTCGCGGCATGGTTCTTTATTGCATCTACTTCTGGATACCGCTACTGTTGGTCGTGATTTTGGTGTAGGTGGGTTTTTGCGAGTATCCGTATGATTCCATCATATATCTTATTTTGTATCTAGTATTCTCCATCTACCACTTATATGTATTTGATTTAGAGACGAGACTGAGAGGTTCGATATTGTATTTTATGTGACTATGGGTGTCGTGCTCGTGTGAGCCGGCTTTTATTTATGTTGCGATGTTGTTTTACTTTTTTTTTTGCTTATTTCTTCGCCTTCGGCGTCGTATATACGTGCTGTGGTTGTGTTCCGCCTTTAGGCGTGAGTTGCTCCCATTTGGGGATGCCTTTTCTATATTCTATGTTTTGTACCATTTTGGGGCTAGTTTTTACAAAGGAGATGGTACCGAAAATTTTAAGAAAATAAATTTAAGTTTTGAGATTTTCTTTTACTTGAGATTTTAAATGTTTTTAACTAATGTCTTATCACTCTATCTTTTCATGGTTTATATTTCTGAGTTTTCGGCTTACTTGAATTATGTACGCCTTTAGACGTTGCATGATTTAAGTGCCGGCCGCGTTCCTAATTTGGGTCGTGACAAAATTGGTATCAAAGAGTTAGGTTTTACCTTTCGGAGTATAGGATGACCCTTGGTATGATGGAGTAGGTAGCTTAAGTAGAGTGACGTAGCGTGTGTATGTTCCGCGGCATACTTACGACACAGTACTCTGCCTAAGTGGCCTTAGGACATATTTGCTTGTAATTCCTTTCTTGATTCCATGTATCCTTATGATTCGATTTCTATGTTCTTAGCGAATCTTGTTTCCTTGTTTCAGCCATTATGCCGCCAAAGACTACGAGGGCACAGAGGGCTGCCGCTAGAACTGAGGTCAGGGGAGGCTCATCTGCGACGATGACTGACCAGGATAGTACACCTATTCTTCAGGAGCAGATTGATCCACCTTCTCCAGGTCGTATTGCTAGGATAGAGGCCAGTATTCAGGATTTGCGTCAGATGGTGGGATCTTTGGTTGAGACCAATCGAGTACAGAGATCAGAGGTTATTCCACCTACTACGGAGACCGTGATTGTACCTACTGCTCAGACAGTCGTACCTACCGCTACAAAGACTATCGCTGTATCCTTATATGAGTTTATGAGGCTGAAGCCTCCGGTTTTCACCGGCATCGACGCAGCTGAGGATCCACAGTCGTTCCTCGACCGGATGGCCAGGATCTGTTGTTCTTTAAGATGGTCTTATGTGAGATCGGTAGAGTTTGCTAGTTTCGTCTGGAGGGTCTTGCCCAGACTTGGTGCAAGTCTTTGGAGAGAGGTCGAGATGCATGTTTTCCTCCTATGACCTGGGATGAGTTCGCGACGATTTTTCTTGCTCGTTTCCTTCCGTAGAGCGTCAGAGATGCTCGAGCTAGCAGCTTTGAGTCTTTGCGCCAGACTCCTGGTATGACAGTGGCGGGTATGATATTCAGTTCACCCAGCTATCCGTATATGCTCCTTATTTGGTGGATAATGAAGAGAAGCGTGTCAAGAGATTTGTGCGAGGCCTTGACACTCAGTTGTTCCTCTCTATTGGCGCCCAACACTTTGATACGTATACAGTAGCGATGGACACTGCCTTACTAGTAAAAGAGAGTATTGCCGAGACTTCGGTCGTTCCGGAACCGAAGCGGATTCGTGCTGATGTATTAGCCCAGAGGCAGATAAGTAGACGCCGCGGCAGATTCCTTCCAGGTCATGGTGGTAGCAGAGGCTTGAGGCGAGGCCGGTTATATAGCTCTTACCCATAGGGTCAGCAGCTGTCGTCGGGATGTTTTCGGTGTGGGAGTCCGTATCATCGCATCAGAGATTGTACTAAGGTACGCCAGGGCGAGGCAGCAGTTCCACATATTAATTTACCACCTTCGCTTCCTCAGAGAGCATTTCCTCTTACGCCTGTCGTTACTTCACGCCAGACTGATGCTCAGAGAAGCCGTGGTCGTAGTGGTTTTGTTCAGAGGGGACGAGGTTGCGGAGGCAGAGGACAGCCGGATACCGATAGAGGATAGGCCCGAGTTTTTGCGTTGACTCCTCAGGATGCGCAGGCGTCGAATGAAGTTGTGACAGGTACTTGATTGTATGTCTCAAAGAATAATCTAATAACCGCAATCAAGAACGGCGTCGCTTTGCAGCTAGCCGGTGAGTACGGGTCGGTCCACAGGGATGTTGTGAATCTTCTAATCGTTCTTACGAGTTAATTCCGAAGGGTGTTCGGATTGATTATTAAATCAAAAAAACTAAATCTATCTAAAAACTAAATTAATCTAGATCTAAATCTTGTTAGGGTTAGGTTTAGGAATGGTTTGGAAATGTAAATAAATCTCAACGCTTTCTATACCCAGATTAGGATCTAAGAGGAGTTATGTCAATTATCAATAAAGGGTATTAGATCTATTCGGGAAGGTGTTCCTTCCTCTAGGTTCTTGTCCTTCCTTTGGAGATCCTTACCCTAACCTCCATGGAAAATGCGCGCAACCGGGATTTTATACTACGGTATCACCGCTACCTCGAGGGATAGGGTGCCGTAGGACGCGGTGTGTGCGTGTATGCATGGAGTCCTATTGATTATATGTGATGGGTAAGAAAGGGATGAGAGATCTCATCTCTCAAAAGCCTTTCCCAAAGCTAACATCTAAGGCAAGGAATTAAAATCTAAACTAGAGCAATTAAATAAAACTACTTACAGATGGCTCTCTCCAAACATCAACACAGGGTTGTCAGATCTGAATTCATGAAATGAAAAGAGGCACCGATGCTCTCCAAAAGAAATCTAAAATTATTATTGAAGGGAGGCATAGCCTTTACAATGATTTAGAGTTCTTATTTATAGAGGACGGGAAACCCTAGGTTACAATTGATTCGCACGTCTGCTATTACAAAAATACCCTCTAAGAAAAGACCTAGTCAACTCACGCGCACCGCCACTGTATTATGGTAAAAAAATAATTTTCTCCAGGCTCTAGACGGTCGCGGATCCGCGGCCCAAGCAGGGTTGGGCCGCAGTTCCGCGGCCCATTGACAAGATCAGTCCCTGAAAATTTATATTCTAGCTTTGGGTTTTCTGGGCTTCTTATTTATTTGGTTCTTTTCTCCATTTGACTTCTGGGTATTCTCCAGATCTTCCAGTGAATACTTGTGGTGGACTTTAACCGTGGCTTCGCGATCTTGGACCTTGCATTGCCTTGTACTTTGTGAACTTTATCTTTTATATAGGCTTGATCAAGATCCTTCTATTTGTTGGTTGTAGTTCCACTTTTGCATCGTCTTTTCATCGTTTTCACTGTTTTCTGTCCAAGAACCTGTAACCTGTAATATGTAGCAGACATGCGTCAAAAGCACCTGTTTATTTATAAAAAGAATAAGAATGGGGAATATGATAATGCAATATTATGGTGTGAACAAATACCCCCAAACTTATCTTTTGCTCGTCCTCGAGCAAACTTATTTTTTATTCTCTACAAAAACCTAACCGCACTTTCATAGGGAAATGCGATTGTACTGAGCTCGTGCAACAAGCCGTTAAACCTCAAGGTGTCCCTAGTAGGAGGAGTGTTGTCTCCTGAGGGTTTTCAGCGGATACTACCCACAAAATCCTATCAATTCGGCCTTTCGACTTTAATTCTCCAATTAGGGTTTCTAACAAGGAATTCTATTATCGTTGACTCGTAAATTATCCACCCATATTCTTCACACTTCCTCATTATTTAACTTAAGATTATATATGTTCTGTAGACCTACTTAGCTTTCGGAATTTCTTAAGTTTTCCTTCTAGGGTTCCATCTCCACTTAGGAATTTTTATCAACTCTACTAAAGATACAAGTTCTATTCTTCATTCCTTTCTCTCATCTAAACTCCAATATATCCCCACGTGTGTGTATAAATCACCCCTACACTTGGAAATTCAAATCAAGCAATCATACCCTTGTCCGTTGTCTAAAGTACTTATTAGTAGGTGAATTTTTAATTGAATTTTGCTTACACATCCTTCATGCGACCGTTAATACTTCTTGAGGTACTAACAACCGATTACAAGATATGTTTGCACTTTAAAGCGTAATTCCTAGTCTTGCAACACCCAAGGCTTTTAGCAGTGACTCCCAAACCAGTTGGTCTAAGGCACTAGGTGATGAAGCACCCTCGCTAAATATTTTTCTATTTTTGCAGCCTTAAGTAATCACAAAAACCAGTGTTCATTTTTTTTATTCTTTATTCACACTTGTATTTTTTTTATTTCATTCTCTTCATACTAAGGACCTCAGACAAGAGCATTTCAAGGTCTCCTCTACTATTCTAAGTTTCAAGGTGCGTGATTGTGCAAATTGTAGGGTATACATTTTCAGAATCTAGACTTAAGCTAGGAACTATTTTTCAAACTTATACTCTAATAAGAACATCAATACTTTTCCTTTGTTTTGACTTAGCCCAAGAAGTGAACCCAAAATTTGCCTATTTCTAAATAAACTACAAAGACATATACTTTCTACCGTTAAACTTTAAGGAAGCTTATTTTTAGGGTTTTTAATTTACTAAGTCTAAGATCTAGTTGTTCCTAGCCAGTTACCCTATTTGTCAAACTCAAGTCAAACTAGGCCAAAATTGAATACAATAATTTTTATAATTTTTGAAAATTTTCAATTTTTATGGGTTTTCAAATAAATATGCAAATGCAAAAATATACATATGAATGCGAAGGAAGAAAACGTACGAGCATACCCCCAAACTTAAACTTGACAGTGTCCTCACTGTCATACTACACCAAGAGCGTCAAAACGCCGGCACACCCCTGTTTATTTATTTATAATTTTTTTATTTTATTGTTTTGAAATTTTTTTTGTAGAAAAAGAAAACAAAAAAATATATATATATATACATATATACAACAAGGTTCCCCCCAAACTTAAGCTTGGCCTTACACAAGCCAAAAGTTAGCACCAACCATTCAAAAATCTTATCGTGGTAATGGTCGAGTTGGTGAAAGAATGGAGTGGAAAGAAAAGAGATGAGAAGCACACGAGACCGTGTGGAGGTAGAAACGGGATACGGTCTCGGTGGGGGAGAAGAATGGCGGAAAAGAGAAAGAAGGGTAGCACGATCTTGAGGGTGTAAATCGAGTGAATAAATTAGCACAATTTGTGATGACCGATGTGTTAAAAACGATTGTGCTAATCTATCAACCCATCGAGAAATGGGGTCAAATCCCTCAAGATTCGCAAGAAAGCAAGGGTACGCCGAACTTGGTAAAGGAGATGAGAGCGTAACGGTCTCTTGCACGGTTGGGCAATAGGAAGGACGAAAGGGAGTGAATTAGGGATGGTGTTATTCTCACCTAAGTAATCTGTCTCAAACTTGAAGGATTCCATCAATGGTTCGAAGCAACTGTAAGCAACCGAGTCTGATGGTTCAACTAACTCATCTGAAAATTCAAAGACTCAAACTCGGGCTGTGAGTCATCAACATCGTCCGAAAAAGTGAAACACTCGTAGGTGTTATCGTCTGTGAGAATTGTGTTAGATTCAATGAGAAATTTTTCAAACTCACAGTCTTCAAGCGTGATATTAGGCGTGGTCGGAACGATGGAAAGGAGGGAGGGTGATTTAGGTAAAGGTTCAAGATGATGAATTGAAAAATCCGACACATCAAACAAAAATGGTTCAACCTCAATATTATCCTCAATACTCTCCTTAATACTATCCTCATAATTCTCCTCAATATTTATCTCATTCATGCCATTATCATCATAATCAAGACGCATATGAAGTTCGGGAGAAACAATTAATGACTCGGGATAATGAGTTGGACATAAAATTTCAATCAAATCAACGGGTTCATCATCCAAAATATTCCCGGCGTCTATATCCTCAATCAAGTGAAAACAATTTTTTCTGACACCTCCTCAAAAGCATGGATATTTATCAATTTAGGTTCTAGATTGGAGATGTAAAGATCAAACGGATTAGGTGCGGTTTCACTCGAAAGGGGTTCCTCATAATCTGGCAAATTAAGCCCTACAAAGTCGCACAACTCATCATTTTGGACACTTGTTTGATAATTGGAGTTGTTGGATTCAATTGAGTATGGGTAGGTTTGATTTGGAAATCCTCTCAAATTCGCACTCTGTCCAACCGCCTCCTTATACATTGAAAAATTTGGAGCTAGTTGGAAACTAGCTGCCTGTTCACTAGGTTGCATAAGGGCGGCCATGGACGCTTCCACATTCCTAGTCATTTTATTTGTTGCTGCAATATAATCTGCCAACGACTGTTCCAAACTAGACATGGGTGGTGAAGGGGTTTCGGTAAAAGATTCGAAATTGTTTGGATACGTGAAACTCCCAAAAAGCTGTGTAGAAACAGGGTCTAGTGAAGGTGGGAAAGTCGGGTAGGACTGATAGAAAGTGGATGGTTGGACAGGATTAGGATCAACATGTGGATAAAAAGGTGGATGGACTTGTTGATTCCTAGAACTAGATGGGGGGAGAGGGGTGAAAGATCGGCTACGAGATTGAGCGATATGCTCAGCAATGGACATCGGTTTAGGAGTTACAACAGGACTTGAAAAAGTGGTATCAACATATGAAGGTGGTAAAAGTTGACTTGGTTGACACAAAATGGGTTGCAAAGTCGAACTGTTTCTCCTAGACGCTTCTATTTGATCTTTCAACGAAATTTTTGGCATGGAGGGATCTTCCTTAAATCGACCGAAACAATTGATGTACGAAGCAAAGTTAGGTTCGGGATACCAAAGTTCGGCAAGAGATTTGTGAGGTGGGGTACCCATGATAGAAGAAAGAGAAGAGAAAGAAGGTGGGTGGTGCAAGGATTTCTTAGCGGCAAAGTTTGCAAGTCTTGTAAAAAAAATTTCCTTTTTTCCTTTTTCTCTTTATTTAGAACTGTTTGCAAAAAGATTTTCGAGAAAAGAGCTAAGACACACTTTCGATCCACCAAAAATGCACAATCAGGCCTAGATCTAGGGTCAGCTAGACAACTCCTAACTGTTCCAAAGGGCTAGAAATAGGACCTCAAACCGCCTCTTCACCGCCAATTGCGGCCAGGTAAGTGCCAGGTAAGTGGGAGGCCTCCGCTACAGGTAGCGGTCCTAATTAAGTAACCACTTTCCTTAGACACACCTGCCTAGACACCGCAAAGTCGGGTTAGGATAAATGGCCGATGCCTATAACTAGTCCTCTGTCCTATTGAGCTCGAAGTCTTTAGGGCTGAGTCTAGTATTTTTTAATTAATAGATGGTCAATGCATATGCCTTATGTGATTTCTGGGGTCCTGGGAAGGGTGATGAAATCCCCACCCAATCTGAATTGGTCAAAAGCCCCTTAAAATCCGATTAAAGATATGCAAAACAGTAAATCACTTGCAATCAAATCTTTTTATTTTATGCGCGGCGCAAAGAATCCTGCACAAGATTTGTTATTGGAAGGGGGGATTTTTTTAAGCGCAAAGAATCCTGAAGAAGATTTGACAAAAGATATATGGGGATTGGCAGAAGAGGGAAACGGGGAGCAAACAGTGCAAAATTCGCGCGCTGACGTGGCAGATGGACCGCGGAACCTCGGCGGGAGCGCGCTTGCGCGGCGGAATAGCGGCGGTACGGAGGCTTCATGTCTCCAAAATACTTGAGCTGTTTTTATTTTCCAACCTCTTTCTGTTCTGATGTATCTTTTTCTGTTTCGAACTCTGGAATTTTCCAGATCCGTCGATCCAGCAGAGATTCAAAAAAAATACCCTTCCAAAAATAACAGATGATATATTTTTATATTTTTGTGATTTTTCAGTTTTTTTTATGATTTTTTAATTTTGATTAACCCGAAATTGCAAAAAGGAAATAACACGCCATCCCCGGCAATGGCACCATTTGATTGCATGTCTCAAAGAATAATCTAATAACTGCAATCAAGAACGGCGTCGCTTTGCAGCTAGCCGGTGAGTACGGGTCGGTCCACAGGGATGTTGTGAATCTCCTAATCGCTCTTACGAGTTAATTCCGAAGGGTGTTCAGATTGATTATTAAATCTAAAAATCTAAATCTATCTAAAAAACTAAATTAATCTAGATCTAAATCTTGCTAGGGTTAGGTTTAGGAATGGTTTGGAAATGTAAATAAATCTCAACGCTTTTTATACCCAGATTAGGATCTAAGAGGAGTTATGGCAATTATCAATAAAGGGGATTAGATCCATTCGGGAAGGTGTTCCTTCCTCTAGGTTCTTGTCCTTCCTTTAGAGATCCTTACCCTAACCTCCATAGAAAACGCGCGCAACCGGGCTTTTATACTACGGTATCACCGCTACCTCGAGGGATAGGGTGCCGTAGGGCGCGGTGTGTGCGTGTATGCATGGAATCCTATTGATTATATGTGATGGGTAAGAAAGGGATTAGAGATCTCATCTCTCAAAAGCCTTTCCCAAAGCTAACATCTAAGGCAAGGAATTAAAATCTAAACTAGAGCAATTAAATAAAATTACTTACAGATGGCTCTCTCCAAACATCAACACAGGGTTGTCAGATCTGAATTCATGAAATGAAAAGAGGCACCGATGCTCTCCAAAAGAAATCTAAAATTTATTAATGAAGGGAGGCATAGCCTTTAAAATGATTTAGAGTTCCTATTTATAGAGGATGGGAAACCCTAGGTTACAATTGATTCGCACGTCTGCTATTACAAAAATACCCTCTAAGAAAAGACCTAGTCAACTCACGCGCACCGCCACTGTATTATGGTAAAAAAATAATTTTCTCCAGGCTCTAGACGGCCGCGGATCCGCGGCCCAAGTAGGGTTGGGCCGCGGTTCCGCGGCCCATTGACAAGATCAGTCCCTGAAAATTTATATTTTGGCTTTAGGCTTTCTGGGCTTCTTATTTATTTGGTTCTTTTCTCCATTTGACTTTTGGGTATTCTCCAGATCTTCCAGTGAATACTTGTGGTGGACTTTAACCATGGCTTCGCGATCTTGGACCTTGCATTGCCTTGTACTTTGTGAACTTTATCTTTTATATAGGCTTGATCAAGATCCTTCTATTTGTTGGATGTAGTTCCACTTTTGCATCGTCTTTTCATCGTTTTCACTGTTTTCTGTCCAAGAACCTGTAACCTGTAATATGTAGCAGACATGCGTCAAAAGCACCTGTTTATTTATAAAAAGAATAAGAATGGGGAATATGATAATGCAATATTATGGTGTGAGCAGTACTCTTCCAGTGTGTTCTTTCGATCCGCACATATTGTTCGACCCAGGATCTATGCACTCGTATGTTTCCACACACTTTATACCGAGGTTGGGCCGAGATTCATCCTTGTTAGATCAGCCGCTTTTCGTGATTACTCCCGTTGGTGAGTCTTTTGTTGCGCGACATGTGTTTCGGTCGTGTGTCGTTCGTATCGGAGATAGAGATTCGTTCGTCAATCTGATCCTTCTTGATATGTTGGAATTTGACGTTCTCCTCAGCATGGACTGGTTAGCTACTTGCTATGCGTTTGTGGACTGCCGTGAGAAGGCAATTAGATTATGTTTTACGGGAGAGTCGGTTCTTGTTATGCAGGGGGACCGCAGTGTTGCCCCTCACATTTTGATTTCTGCCCTTTGCGCTAGTCGACTCTTGAGGAAAGGATGTCGGGGATTCTTAGTCTTTATTCGTGATACTGGAGCCACAGTAAATCCATTGGACCAGGTTTCTATTGTGAGAGAGTTTCCCGACATATTTCCTGATGAGTTACCTGGATTACCACCAGAGTGCGATATCGAGTTTTGCATCGATTTGATCCCCGGCGCAGGGCCTATTTCAATACCGCCTTATCGGATGGCCCTGGCGGAGCTTAAAGAGCTTAAAGATCATTTACAAGAGTTGCTTGACATGGGACTTATTCATCCGAGCGTTTCGCCTTGGGGAGCTCATGTCCTGTTCGTCAAGAAGAAGGATGATAATATGAGATTATGCATTGATTATCGTCAATTGAACCGAGTTACGGTGTGGAATAGGTATCCTTTACCTCGCATTGACGATTTGTTTGATCAGCTCCAGGGTGCGGGACATTTTTCTAAGATTGATTTGAGGTCGGGTTATCATCAGTTGTAGGTCCGGACTGATGACATTCCGAAGACCGCTTTTCGTACGCACTACGGGCATTATGAGTTCTTGGTGATGTCGTTCGGGCTCACCAATGCCCCAGCAGCGTTCATGGATTTGATGAACCGGATTTTTAGGCCGTTCCTCGACCAATTCATTATTGTATTTATTGACGACATTCTGGTCTATTTCAGAAGTCGAGAGGAGCATGAGCAGCACTTGAGGATTTTCTTGCACACATTGAGAGAACACCTGCTGTTTGATAAATTCTCAAAGTGTGCATTCTGGCTTAATAGTGTTGAATTCTTGGGTCATGTGGTTACGGGAGACGGTATGCAGGTGGACCCAAAGAAGATCGAGGCTGTACAGCTTTGGCCCTGACTTGTATCAGTGACAGAGGTCTCCATCTTCTTGGGCTTAGCCGGTTATTACCGCTGTTTCGTGCAGGATTTCTCGAGTATCGCTGTACCGCTGACCGGACTGATCCGGAAGGGAGTTCATTTTCTTTGGACTGAGGCATGTGAGCAGAGTTTTCAGCAGTTGAAGACTCGTTTGACGACTGCACCAGTTCTATCTTTGGCTTCTGGATTAGACGGTTATGTCGTTTATTGTGATGCTTCTCGAGTGGGGCTAGGTTGTGTGTTGATGCAGCATGACAGAGTTATCGCTTATGCTTCTCGGCAGTTGAAGAAGCATGAGTAGAACTATCCCACTCATGATCTTGAGATGGCCGCGGTGGACTTTGCGCTTAAGATTTGGAGACACTACTTGTACGGAGAGTCGTGTCAGTTCTTTACGGACCATAAGAGCTTAAAGTAAATCTTCCAGCAGCAGGATCTAAATTTGAGGCAGCGCCGTTGGATGGAGCTTGTGAAGGATTATGATTATGAAATCTTTTAGCACCCGGACATGACGAATGTGGTAGCTGATACTTTGAGTCGTAGACCATGAGGTAGCTTGTTCCATTTGAGCGCAGTTCAGAGACTGTCTTCTACAGATTGGCAGATCTTGTGTGATAGTAGAGTACAGTTCGAGTTCACTTTCGCTGGAGGGCAGCTTGCCCATGTCCGCGCCCATCCACTTCTACTTGATCGTATCCGTGAGGCGCTGTCCGACGATGCTCGTTTGTCCGAGATCTTAGAGCATGTTCGGCAGGGTAGTGATTCGGAGTTTGTGATTGATGACCATAGTGTGCTACGTTTTGGGACTCATCTGTGTGTGCCAGATTCCGAGGGGCTGAGACATGAGATCCTAGAGCAGGCACATCAGTTAGCCTACAGTGTTCATCCAGGTTCCACCAAGATGTATCGTGACTTGAGAGATATCTACTGGTGGAAAGAGATGAAGAAAGATGTTTCTGACTTCGTTTCGAGATGCCCGACTTGCCAGCAGGTCAATGCTGAGCATCAGAGACCGGCAGGAGAGTCGCGGCCTTTGGTCATTCCGGAGTGGAAATGGGAGAAGATCTCCATGGATTTCGTTGTGGGTCTACCCAGGTCCAGTCGACGGTATGATTCCATTTGGGTGATTGTTGACCGGTTGACGAAAGCGGCTCACTTCCTTCCAGTGAAGACCACTTTCGGATTTGCTCAGTATGCTCAGCTGTACATTGATGAGATTGTCCGTTTGCACGGCGTTCCTATATGCATTGTATCCGACAGAGGCACCCAATTTACTAGCCGTCTTTGGCAGAAACTTCAGGAAGTTTTGGGTACTCGATTGAGTTTTAGCACCGCTTTCCATCCGCAGACCGATGGTCAGTCAGAGTGGACTATACAGACTCTCGAGGATATGCTTCGAGCATGCGTGCTTGATTTTGGTGGCAGTTGGGATCATCACTTGCCTTTGATAGAGTTCTCCTACAATAACAATTTTCAGGAGACGATTCAGATGGCACCTTTTGAGGCCTTGTATAGGAGAAAGTGTCGATCGCCAGTCTGTTGGACCGAACTCAGCGAGAGCAGGATTTTGGGACCACAGCTAGTCCAGGAGACTACGGAGAAGATCCAGGTGATCTAGGACAAGATGAGAGCAGCCCAGTGCAGGAAGAAGTTTTATGCCGACCGTCGTCTTCGTAGACTTGTGTTCGTAGTGGGTGATCATGTATTCCTACGGATTTCTCCGATGAAAGGTGTGATGAGATTTGGGAAGAAAGGGAAGCTTAGTCCCAGATTTGTGGGTCCTTTTGAGATCCTTGAGCGAGTTTGTACCGTTGCCTATCGTTTGGCACTTCCGCCCAGTTTTTTGGATGTACACCCCGTATTTCATGTGTCAATACTTCGCAAGTACCTTCATGACCCTTCTCACGTGATTCAGCACTAGGCCATCCAGCTGGAGCGCGATCTTTCTTTCACCGAGCAGCCGGTAGTTATTTTGGATCGGCAGGTGAAGAAACTTCGGTCAAAGGTCTTAACGTCAGTGAAAGTTCTGTGGCATGGCCCAAGTAGCGAAAAGGTCACATGGGAAGCCGAGAGCGAGATTCTGAAGAAATTCCCTCATCTCTTCAAAAGTACGCATAGTAAGAATTTTTTTTAATTCGGGGACCGAATTTCTTTAAGGGGGAAGATTGTAGCACCTTAGAACGCGATTAGGGTTAATTAAGCGATATAATGCGGGTTTTTAATAAATTTAATTAATTATTGTTTTCATATATTTTATTATAATTAATTAATATTTTATTTAATTATTTTTATACTTGCACACACATGTGCATGCTAATCTAGGATTAGGGATGTGTTAACCATACTTTATTAGCCATGGCATCTTAACATATTATGTTATATTTACATATATCTATTTTAATTATCAAAGGTTTTTATTTTTTAAGTGGGATAAGAAAAAGAAAAGAGAACAATGATGAGCCATGGAGACATGAGGGATATGGCATGGGGGGGCATTAAATGAGGAGAGAGAAAGAGCATGGCTCTTATCTCTCATTTCCTCACAACCCTCACACTCTCATTTCCTCACAACCCTCACACTCTCTCATTTTCTTCTTCTTCCTCTTCTTCTTCACTAAAATTCTTCACTTGAAAATATTTCCTCCACTTACCTTAAGCCTAAACCAACATTAAACCCTACTAAACCCTTCACTAAGCTTGCTTAAGCTCTCTTGTGATATCTTGGAGCTTGATGGTTAGGGTTTCATCCAAGTCTTGGTGATGTATTGATGCTAAACTGTTATTTAGGCTCCAAGGAAGGGTTTTGTGTTAATTAGTTTCAGTAAAATACCTTAATGTCTTAAATTAGTGTTAATATCGTATTTTGGTTGAACTTGGAGTCTCTGTTGTATCTGCTATCTTTATGTTGATCTATAATTAAATCTAACAATACAGTAGAATAATGTTAGAGCCTTGTGTATACGCTAGAAACCTGGACCCAACCCTTCACTTTTTGACCGGCGAGATTGTCACGACCCAAGGTTTGGCCCGTGACCGGCACTTAACGACGTAACGTCTACAGGCGTAACGCGGCTAAGTAAGCCGAAACCCAGAAATCAAACCAATAAAAGTATAGAGTGTATTAAGCTTTAAATGGAAGCATTAACTAAAATGTTAAGAATTCTTAAGTGAACAATCACCAGGATAACAATATACGACGCCGTAGCGAAGAAAATGAGCAACAAGTGGGAAACATCACAAATAGAATAAACTGCATAAGTAAAGTCGGCTCACAACGAGCTCGATACCAGAATACAAAATAATATACATCGGCCTCACAACTGGTCTCTAAGTCAATACATAAGTGGTAGATGGAGAGTACTAGATACAACAATGTACATAACTGAAAGATAAACAGATACCGCACAAAACCCACCTATCAGCGAAAGAGCTAGTACAACAACTGTAGGGGTATCTGTGTCAAAAGATGCAAAAATGCAGCTTGCCGCGACTACTCCGAAGGGCAACCTGCAAACACTGTGGCACAACGGGGGTGAGTTGCCAACTCGTGAATAGAAGATAACATATAAAGGTAATCGCGAGTATGCACGTGCTGCGATACTCTAACCTATGCCAACAGATAACATCTATATGATGAACTGGATGCTCAAATCATGCAACAAGTGCGATCTAATAACATCTCCATGTGATGAGCAAGATATGTGATAATCAGGTATAGCAATGCAATCTAACAACCCTATATAGAATGAACAGGGTATGCAATGGTCATGCAAGCATGTGTACTATATCAGGTACAATAGGTACAGGATGAGATATCAATTACTACATACTGAGCATGGGTAATATAACATCTACACGGAATGTCATCGTGGAAAGTATAATCGGTACCCATCAATGCACCCAAATCCCAAAACTACTCAGGCGTCGTCATCCTCCTCGGTCCTCAAATCCTGTAAATCGCATATAATCGTGAGTGCCCAACATCGGCACCCAAATTATCAACAATACTCGTGCCAAGCATCGACACGCAAATCCTCATATATCGGGCATCCGTCAGTCCGGGTCAGCCTACAGGCTCTGTCTGCGGTATCGGCCCTCGGCCCCGGCAGTACGAGTCATCCCATATCCATCCATCGACTCTGGTCGGTATCCTCCGGATAACCACCAGGTCCAACCAATCACCGGTAGGTAGTAGTCTCTCTGCCAGGCTCACCGTCTACTACACAGCGAAACCGTTCTCGCCCCGTGGTACCATACCGGGTCCACCATGTACCCGTAATCGGCCTCATCCAACTCCTTGATTCGGGTTCACATGTATCACTCTGGTACCGAGAAAACACATGGTGGACGCACCGAAATATCATATCAAGGGAAACCGGGTTTTTAAATAATTAACTATTCTCTTTTGAAATATCCACGGTTCCCCAAATCCAGAATTAACATGGAAACAACATATCTCAATGCGTAATCTAAGCAAGTATGAAGATACCAATGTATGTGTGCACTGGTATGAGTATACAGTGTGCATGTGCGCAGGTATGAAGATATCAATATATGTGTGCACTGGTATGAGTATACAGTGTGCATATGCGCAGGTATGAAGATATCAATATATGTGTGCACTGGTATGGGTATACAGTGTGCATGTGCGCAGGTATGAAGATATCAATATATGTGTGCAATGGTATGAGTATACAGTGTGCATGTGCGCAGGTATGAAGATATCAATATATGTGTGCACTGGTATGGGTATGTGATGTATATGTGCCCAAGTATAAATATATGATGTATGTGGTACAAGTATGGGTATGTGATGTATATGTGCCCAAATATGGATATAACATATGCTGTTATGCGGCAAATCATGACAACATCAATAAAGTGGAATCAGTACGATATATGATTTATAACAATCCTATAATGTGAGTGTCATGGCAGTCACTAACGGTGTGAGTGTAGCATATAAATCGTGCTCGTGCAACTTGAACCGTTAGTGACAGTGCAGTATCCTATGCTATCATTTCTATATACAACAATAAGGTATGCTACTACAGTCCATATGAACATCTATACTAAATATCCTAACACTCCCTGACGCTTAACGCCATACGGGCGATTTCCCCGTAGATGTTAAATCTACTCACCTGGTCGTGCGCTACTCGTAGCCGACCACCTGCTTCCCTTTCTTAGCTTCGTCCGACGTACCCGCCTGCGAACCTGGAATTTACACAAGAGTCCATATAAGCAACCACCTTGCAAGATGCGATATCTAAGCCAAACGATACGCTCGCGTCGCGAACTAAACGCGCGTGTGTACGATATGCTAAAACGTGTGTACGCGTCTAAAACTAACCCGACACGTCGCGACGCGCTGGATCACAGAACCCACTCGCGTATCGCGCGTATCGCGCGAACCAAACGTACTAGAAATACGATATAACGTCCCAGATTTTCCTACAGAGAGAAACTAACAAAATTGCACATACCACTGGCCCTAAAATAACAGCAGACTCCTACCCACACAGACCTAACCCAAGACTCCCCTATCTGGCCGCAAATTGCGGCCAGAACTAATAAACCGGTGGCCTCACTATAGAATGGGCGCTTCGTACTCTGGTGGTGTGGTCTATACCTATCTAGTGTTCTCTAGTTAACTCAATTTTTCTCTGAAGTGACCGGGTCTAAAGGAGATCATAGAGAACCAAAATCTCACCTTAAAACATAAAATTGCACAATTTGAAACCCTATGGTATTTTGGTGTAATCTGGGGTCTAATTAGGTTTACATGGCCTCAATAACGCCTAATTAGGCTAGGTTAACCAACACTAACAGCACTTAACCAAAAGTCTACACAAATCACCATTTTAAGCCCAAAACCTCACTTTTTACACAACCGAAGCTAAACTACAAATATGTTAAGCAAGCACGAAGTTGGGCTCAGATTCTATACGTTACAAGACCCTAGGTGCAAAGAGAAAAGAGGTGGAGAAGATGGGAAGTGCTGCTGCAGCTGCTGGGGGCTGCTGTTGATGTTGCTGTTGCCACTGCTTGATGCTGCTGCTGCTGCTGCTGATGATGATCTAGTTGCTGCTGCTGGGGCTTCTTCTTCTGCTGCTAAATGCTGCTGCTGCTGATGCTAGGTGAGTGTGTGTGTGTGTGTATGAGAGTGAGAGTGAGAAGAGAGAGTGAGAAGGAGGGAATCCAAGTCAAACACCCCCTCTCTCTCTCCCTCTCTCTTCATTTAATGAGCATGTCTCATGCCATGCCCATACCCCCTCTCTCACACCAAAGTCAACAAAAGAAAAAGAAATTCAAATAACAAAACAACACACAAATAAATAAAACCCAATTTAAAGTCCAAATACTTAATACAAATAGGTTAACCCACCATGGTTGCTAATCATGGTTTTAACCCTAAATATAAACCCTAGTTTACATGCACAAGTGTGTGTGCGCCTAGAAAAATTCTAATAAAATATTCATTAAATAGGATAAAATATTTGGGACTCAATTTGGTAAACTTTTATTAAAACTATATATTAAAATATAATTAACCCATAAACACAACCTAAGGTGTTATAATCTTCCCCCCTTAAAGAAAATTCGTCCCCGAATTTTAAAATACAAATCTACGCATACCTTCAGAGAGATGAGGGAACTTCTTCCGCATCTCGCCCTCAGCCTTCCAAGTGATCTCTTCACCGTTTGGGATGCGCCAAAATACCTTCACTGATGGCAAGACCTTCGATCAAAGTTTCTTTGCCTGCCGGTCCAATATTACGACTGGCTGTTTGGTGAACGAAGGATCACGCTCGAACTAAATGGTCGGGCGCTGAATCCAATGAGAAAGGTCATAAAGGTAATTGCAAAGTATCGACATAGGGAATACGCGGTGAATACTCAATAATCTGGGTGGAAGTTCCAAATTAAGGCAACGAACTAACTCGCCTTAAGGATCCTAAAAAAAAGACTTACTATCCTGGAAAGCTTCCCAAAACGCAACATAACATTTATCGGAAATTTCCGTAGGAATACATGATTTGTCATTGCGAACTCGAATCTGCGACCATCTTGGTCAGCATCCGATCTCTATCTGAAATGGACAATTCTCATCCTGACCTAAAACAACTGGATCATTTCCGAAGTTTCTAAACTAGCCGAGGTCCAATAATCCTATAACACGGAGTCAGAAAAACAGGCTGGAGATCGACACGACCTAACCTCTAAACCTAAAGGTTACCAATTTGGAGTGTCTCCTGATAACTGCTATCAAAGGAGAATCCTATCGATGGCAAACGACGATCCCCAACTGCCGACAACAATTTCTACAAACACACAACTTAACAAGAACAATGGAGAAAATGAGTATCACCGGATGATAAGCATCCGAATGGAGTCACATCCTGACTAAACCTGGGTAGGCACCATAACGAATTTCGGGATGACCTGCTCTCGTTCCCTTTTCGGAACGGTTAAAGGTTGCAACTCTCCCGCCGGTCTCAGTTGCTCAACTCAAGCACACAACAAGACAGACACCTTGAAATGAATCCCAAGACTTCTCTTTCTGTCCCTGCCCACCCGTAACTACCTCACAAGTCACGTTAACAGTTGGTGGGGCTTGAATGAGTACAGAGAGTTGACCGATGTGCCTGTCCTAGGATTCCACGTCTCTACTCCATAATATCAGGTACACAAGCGTCTCTCTATCCTAGCACACCTTTGCCATAAGTCAAGGATTCCAAAACATTACCCAACCGAGTAGGCTCCAGTATCTTTGACGAACGAGCGTCGGCGGGCAGTGTCTCGCGAAAGCGATTTAGGAAAAGTGGTCGGGCGCGGACATGAGCAAGCTGTCTCCTCAGTAGAGACGAACTTAAGCTGTACTCAACGATCGCACAAGAACTGTAAATCTGCGGAGTGGGATATCCTTCTCGTACTTCCTCCAAATGTAGGGAAGAAAAAGCGATAACTCCATTGTGTCACCTCAGTACACATTCAAGTCCTACTCACGAAACATCACAGTTAAACCACAAAGTCGTCCGAACCAAAAAGCAAGGAAAGAGCTGATGCAGTTGTTAACCGAATCTTCAACTGCCGAAACTCCGTACACAAGCCTCAGTCCAAAGAAAAGAAACCTCTATTCCGGTCAATTTAGTCAACGGGGCAGCATTACACTAGCAATCCTGCATGAGACGGCGGTAAAACCTGCTAAGCCAAAATCTGCGGACCTCCGTCCTGCTCATAAGTCTGGGCCTAAGCTGTACGGCCACGTTCATCCTTGGAACCATACAAAACCGTCTCCGTAACTACAAGACCTAGGAGTCAAACCAACAAGCCTGCAGGAACATCCCGAGAATCTAGCAAACCGCTGGGGCTCTCCCAGTATCTGTAAAACAGATCCTCAAGTGCTACCCTATCCCTCAAGGCACACTACAAAGACCAGGATGTCGTAAATAACACAATAATAACTGGTCGAGGAACGGCCCGAAGAAATCCGGTTCATCACACCTACGAAGGCTGCTAGAGCATTGGTGAGTCCAGTGACACCCAAAACACATAAGGCCCGTAGCACGCACAAGGCAGTCTTCAGAATGTCATCACTCCGAACCCGCAACAAAAGAATCGCTGACAGAAATTAACACAACAAACGGCTGATCTACCTAGCACGACTCTCATCCTAAACTCGGCACGAAGTGTGTAAACATACGAGTGCATGAACCCGGATCAAACAATATGCGTGCAACAAAAGGACATACTGAAAGAGTACCTGAAACCACAGCATTGGACGCCTGAGCATCCCGATGAGTCGAAGCGAAAACTTGTGTCTGCCCTTCATCTGCGACTGACCGAACTCCTCCTCTACTAGTCTGACCCCTCTGTGCGAACCTTCCGCGTCCACGACATCTCAGAATACGACCCTGACGTGGTGTGAAGGAACACTGCCTGATGAGGTATTGAAGGCTTCCGCATCGTAAACATCTACGCGCTGACTGCTGTCCTTCCTGGGAATGAGAGCCAAACGACTGTCTTCGTCCTAAGCCTCTGCTCTGGGCTAGTACACCAGTATGATTCCTCAACTGTTCCGAAACTCTCACGGTCTCTGGAAGACGTGTCTCGTAAACTGGGGCCACCTCCACCTGTGCTATGTAGGGGACGGAATACTGCATGATGATCGCAAGGAACAACTGGGTAATAGGGGTGACAACCATCTGTCGCTGCGCTCAAACAACCTCCACTAATGAGCTCATCGCCTGGCGCAAGCCCTGCATCTCTGCCACTAGTCTAGCGATCTGATCTGTCGTTGGGGAAACAATCTGTCCTGGTACAACAGGGGTACTACTCGGATCAGTCCTCGTCTCAGATAAATTAACTCGAACCTCGGCTCTCACGGCCGCTCTCTGCACCCTCGTAGTCCTTGGCGGCATAATGGCTGAAAAGAAGGTAGGATTCGATGAGGATACGAAAATCGAATCATAAGGATGTATACAATCATGAGGGAATTTCAATCAATAAGTCTTAAGGTCGCTTAGGCGGAGTACCGTGTCGTGAGCATGCTGCGGAACATACGCACGCTACGCCACCCTGCTGCAGCTACCTACTCCATCATACCAGGGTCATCCTACACTCCGAAGGTAAAACCTACGCTCTGATACCAACTTTGTCACGATCCAAGGTTTGGCCCTTGACCGGCATTTAACCACGTAACGTCTACAGGCGTAACGCAGCTAAGTAAGCCGAAACCCAGAAATCAAACCAATAAAGGTATAGAGTGTTTTAAGCTTTAAATGGAAGCATTAACTAAAATGTTAAGAATTCTTAAGTGAACAATCACCAAGATAACAATATACGACACCGTAGCGAAGAAAATGAGCAACAAGTGGGAAACTTCACAAATAGAATAAACTGCATAAGTAAAGTCGGCTCACAACGAGCTCGACACCAGAATACAAAATAATATACATTGTCCTCACAACTGGTCTCTAAGTCAATACATAAGTGGTAGATGGAGAGTACTAGATACAACAATGTACATAACTGAAAGATAAACAGATACCGCACAAAACCCACCTATCAGCGAAAGAGCTAGTACACCAACTGTAGGGGTATCTGTGTCAAAAGATACAAAAACGCAGCCTGCCGCGACTACTCCGAAGGGCAACCTGCAAACACTGTGGTACAACGGGGGTGAGTTGCCAACTCGTGAATAGAAGATAACATATAAAGGTAATCGCGAGTATGCACGTGCTGCGATACTCTAACCTATGCCAACAGATAACATCTATATGATGAACTGGATGCTCAAATCATGCAACAAGTGCGATCTAATAGCATCTCCATGTGATGAGCAAGATATGTGATAATCAGGTATAGCAATGCAATCTAACAACCCTATATAGAATGAACAAGGTATGCAATGGTCGTGCAAGCATGTGTACTATATCAGGTACAATAGGTACAGGATGAGATATCAATTACTACATACTGAGAATGGGTAATATAACATCTACACGGAATGTCATCGTGGAAAGTATAATCGGTACCCATCAATGCACCCAAATCCTAATACTACTCAGGCGTCGTCATCCTCCTCGGTCCTCAAATCCTGTAAATCGCATATAATCGTGAGTGCCCAACATCGGCACCTAAAATATCAACAATACTCGTGCCAAGTATCGACACGCAAATCCTCATATATCGGGCATCCGTCAGTCCGGGTCAGCCCACGGGCTCTGTCTGCGGTATCGGCCCTCGGCCCTGGCAGTACGAGTCGTCCCGTATCCATCCATCGACTCTGGTCGGTATCCTCCGGATAACCGCCAGGTCCAACCAATCACCGGTAGGTAGTAGTCCCTCTGCCAGGCTCACCGTTTACTATACAGCGAAACCGTTCTCGCCCTGGGGTACCATACCGGGTCCACCATGTACCCGTAATCGGCCTCATCCAACTCCTCGATTCAGGTTCATATATATCACTCTAGTACCGAGAAAACACATGGTGGACGCACCGAAATATCATATCAAGAGAAACCAGGTTTTTAAATAATTAACTATTCTCTTTTGAAATATCCACGGTTCCCCAAATTCAGAATTAACATAGAAACAACATATCTCAATGCGTAATCTAAGCAAGTATGAAGATATCATTGTATGTATGCACTGGTATGAGTATACAGTGTGCATATGCGCAGGTATGAAGATATCAATATATGTGTGCACTGGTATGAGTATACAGTGTGCATGTGCGCAGGTATGAAGATATCAATATATGTGTGCACTGGTATGGGTATACAGTGTGCATGTGCGCAGGTATGAAGATATCAATATATGTGTGCACTGGTATGAGTATACAGTGTGCATATGCGCAGGTATGAAGATATCAATATATGTGTGCACTGGTATGGGTATGTGATGTATATGTGCCCAAGTATAAATATATGATGTATGTGGTACAAGTATGAGTATGTGATGTATATGTGCCCAAATATGGATATAACATATGCTGTTATGCGGCAAATCATGAAAATATCAATAAAGTGGAATCAGTATGATATATGATTTATGGCAATCCTATAATGTGAGTGTCATGGCAATCACTAACGGTGTGAGTGTAGCATATAAATCGTGCTCGTGCAACTTGAACCGTTAGTGACAGTGCAGTGTCCTATGCTATCATTTCTATATGCAACAATAAGGTATGCTACTACAGTCCATATGAATATCTATACTAAATATCCTAACACGCCCTGACGCTTAACGCCATATGGGCGATTTACTCGTAGATGTTAAATCTACTCACCTGGTCGTGCGTTACTCGTAGCCGACCACCTGCTTCCCTTTCTTAGCTTCGTCCGACGTACCCGCCTGCGAACCTGGAATTTACATAAGAGTCCATATAAGCAACCACCTCGCAAGATGCGATATCTAAGCCAAACGATACGCTCGCGTCGCGAACTAAACGCGCGTGTGTACGATATGCTAAAACGTGTGTACGCGTCTAAAACTAACCCGACACGTCGCGACGTGCTGGATCACAGAACCCACTCGCGTATCGCGCGAACCAAACGTACTAGAAATACGATATAACTTCCCAAATTTTCCTACAGAGAGAAACTAACAAAATTGCACATACCACTGGCCCTAAAATAACAGCAGACTCCTACCCACACAGACCCAACCCAAGACTCCCCTATCTGGCCGCAAATTGCAGCCAGAAGTAATAAACCAGCGGCCTCACTGTAGAATGGGGGCTTCGTACTCTGGTGGTGTGGTCTATACCTATCTAGTATTCTCCAGTTAACTCAATTTTTCTCTGAAGTGACCGGGTCTAAAGCAGATCACAGAGAACCAAAATCTCACCTTAAAACACTAAAATTGCACAATTTGAAACCCTATGGTATTTTGGTGTAATCTGGGGTCTAATTAGGTTTACATGGCCTCAATAACGCCTAATTAGGCTAGGTTAACCAACACTAACAGCACTTAACCAAAAGTCTACACAAATCACCATTTTAAGCCCAAAACCTCACTTTTTACACAACCGAAGCTAAACTACACATATGTTAAGCAAGCACGAAGTTGGGCTCAGATTCTATACCTTACAAGACCCTAGGTGCAAGGAGAAAGGAGGTGGAGAAGATGGGAAGTGCTGCTGCAGCTGCTGGGGGCTGCTGTTGATGTTGCTGTTGCCACTGCTTGCTGCTGCTGATGCTGCTGATGCTGCTGCTGCTGCTGTTGCTGCTGCTAGTTGCTGCTGCTGGGGCTTCTTCTTTTGCTGCTAAATGCTGCTGCTGCTGCTGCTGATGCTAGGTGAGTGTGTGTGTGTGTATGAGAGTGAGAGTGAGAAGAGAGAGTGAGAAGGAGGGAATCCAAGTCAAACACCCCCCTCTCTCTCCCTCTCTCTTCATTTAATGAGCATGTCTCATGCCATGCCCATACCCCCTCTCTCACACCAAAGTCAACAAAAGAAAAAGAAATTCAAATAACAAAACAACACACAAATAAATAAAACCCAATTTAAAGTCCAAATACTTAATACAAATAGGTTAACCCACCATGGTTGCTAATCATGGTTTTAACCCCAAATATAAACCTTAGTTTACATGCACAAGTGTGTGTGTCTAGAAAAATTCTAATAAAATATTCACTAAATAGGATAAAATATTTGGGACTCAATTTGGTAAACTTTTATTAAAACTATATATTAAAATATAATTAACCCCTAAACAAAACCTAAGGTGTTACAGAGATTCACCATTTTCCCGGCGCCACCGGTTTTTCAGTAGAATTGGGTGTTGGGTTTTTGTGGGTAGCTCTCTGTGGGTCATATAGGATATTTGGTATACTTTGTTTTTTTTATATAGTCTGTAAGTAAAATCTTGATGCTTATTGCTTTGCTTTTGCTATAATTCCAGCGTTTCGACTAAGTGCCATGCGGATTTATCCGACTTCCGTTTAAGTGTTTCGTGCGTATAGCAGCCATAGGAGTGGTCTAGGATATCGCTGCACGCGTTAGCCCGCTAAGCTAACACTTGGTAGCTTGTGATAGTCGATTCGTTGGTTTGGCATTGTTTCCGTGTGTTATCGAAAAGTTTACTAATTTCACTCATGATGGTCTTGTGTGATGCTAGGATCTTTTGCGGGGACTTCGGAAGCTGCTAGGAAAGGAAAAGAGGTGATCGGATTCACCTAGCTCGAGATCGTCCGGTGAGTAGATTTAACATCTACGGGTGAATCACCTGTATGTCGTTAAGCGCCGATGGCTAGATTCAGTGATATAACCATATGCTTATATATATATATTGTGATTGTGCGTGATTATCCTATTGTGCATCCTATTACCTGTTGTACATTGACATAGTATTAATTGGACACCGCACCATTACTAACGGTTCATGTTGTACGAGCACAGATTTATATGCCACACACACCGTTGGTAATTGCCATGACATGCTCACTATGGTAATTGCCATGACAAGCTCACTATAAATTGCCATGACACACTCACTATAGAAATTATCATGGATAAATATATTGTCCCTCTTTCATTATTCACAGTTAGACATTTATTCTTGTATTAGTACGCATTATGAATTGCATCATACATACATACATGCATGCATACATACATACATACATACATACATACATAAATTGCTATAGTAATATATATATATATATATATATATATATACTCTCATATGATGTTTTATTTCGATTTCGTGGATTTAGGAAACCGCATGATACCTTTTGAAACTTGAAATATTTAAAAAGGCAGTTTTTCCCTTGATATGATATTTCGTGTCCACCATGAGTTTTCTCGGTTCTGAGTTATGAGCATACCCGATTCGAGGAGTTGGCTGAGCCGTTTGCAGGGACATGGTGGTCCCGGTAAGGTACCTCGGGGCAAGAAGATCGTGGAGTAGACGATGAGCCAGGCAGGGGGAGCACTGCCTACCAGTGATTGTATGGAAACTCGACGGATATCCGGAGGATACCGTTCGGAGTTATGAGATGAGATGAATATGAGGGCCGATCAAAGTGATGGCGCCTGAGATATTGGGATTTGGGGTGTCGTTGATGGACACCGGATTTCTACGATGATGATTCATTGATAAGGATTATGTTTTATCCCACACTTAGGATTTATTATGATATGCGCTGTTTCATGTAGTTGTTGCACCCTGGTGGTGTACCTTGATCATGATTTTGTTGCATATCCATACTGCTATACTTATGCCATCAGATTGCATATTTCGGATTATCGCTTTTCGTGCATGCTTGCGATTATCTGTATGATATTATTTACTATTCACGAGTTGGCAACTCACCCCCATTGTACCACAGTGTTTTGCAGCCTTGACCCTTAGGGTAGTCGCGGCATGGTTCTTTATTGCATCTACTTCCGTTGGTCGTGATTTTGGTGTAGGTGGGTTTTCGCTAGTATCCGTATGATTCCATCGTATATCTTATTTTGTATTCAGTATTCTCCATCTACCACTTATATGTAATTGACTTAGAGAGGAGAATGAAAGGTTCGATATTGTATTTTATGTGACTCTGGGTGTCGTGCTCATGTGAGCCGGCTTTTATTTATGTTGCGATGTTGTTTTACTTCTTTTTTTGCTTATTTCTTCGCCTTCGGCGTCGTATATACCTGCTGTGGTTGTGTTCCGCCTTTAAGCGTGAGTTGCTCCTATTTGGGGATGCCTTTTCTATATTCTATGTTTTGTACCCGTTTTGGGTTAGTTTTTACAAAGGAGTTGCTGCCGAAATTTTTAAGAAAATAAATTTAAGTTTTGAGATTTTTTTACTTGAGATTTTAAATGTTTTGAACTAATGTCTTATCACTCTATCTTTTCATGGTTTAGATTTCTGGGTTTTCAGCTTACTTGAATCATGTACGCCTTTAGACGTTGCGTGATTTAAGTGCCGGTCGCGTTCCTAAATTGGGTCGTGACAGACACCTACATGAATTCACGTGCCCTTATCCCGTGGGTTATGACGGGGCCTTATACTACATGTTGCCATAGTCCATGGGGTAAGATGGACTCCTCTCGTATACATGAATATATTCTTTATCAAACTACAAAAAGCACGTTAGAATAGAAAATCTTATACCTGTAAATAATCATGCTTAAATGATCGCTTATATAATCTTACATGTTCACATTATTTGGTTTCTATTCACTTTATATACCATTCAGTCATCTTCTTTTAATTCTTTTGGGGACTTACCGAGCGCTAGTTCACAGACAACATTCCTCTATATTTATTTTCTTTGGAATGTTCATCAGGAGGACTGGACTCTTAGGGTATAGAGCCGAGCCAAGAGGACTTGGACCAGTTTGCTACTCAGCCTGACTATTAGCTCCTACTTGTATTTACTTCCAGAATGCCATTGTTTAGGCATTTATTTTATCATTGTATTTTTTTTATTACAAACAGTTGTATGTAAATTTGAATGTAAATAAAATTGTTGTTTCATTTTATTACTCTTGTCTTTCCTGCACATTGTTATATTGCTTAATTACGCTTAACGTATTCTCATAGTAAATACGTCACGGGCTTGCCATGTCACTGTTTTTGTCTACTGGGAAGCGATGCATGACAGGTTTTGTTACTGGCTCATGCAGGCCAATTCTGCATGAAGTCTTAAGAAATATATCATAAGAATTTTAAGAATCAGCAACTATACATTCCTTGCATTTTCAAACCTTTTGAATCTATCCTAACCTTTTCTTTTCTATCAAGGTAATGGATTCTCCAAACAACACGAGCACCAACGTCAATAGTAACACACCACCGCCTACCTTACCACCTCCCCCTACCATTGATGCTTCGATCAATGAACAGACGGTGCTTCTAGAAACCATTAAATGCCTTCCGGAGGGCCAGCAGCAGCAGACTGCTATTATCATGAACCGTCCTGAAGCCGAAGCACCCGAAGTAAAGCAATTTCGGGCGTTGCATCCCAATAACTACTCAGGAAAAGAGAGTCCTCTTGAGGAGCAGCAGACTGCTATTCTCATGAACCGTCCTGAAGCCGAAGCACCTGATGTAAAGCAATTTTGGGCGTTGCATCCCAATAACTACTCAGGAAAAGAGAGTCCTCTTGAGGCTGAAGAATGGGCCTAAAGTATTGAGGATGACCTTGCTGCAGCGCAAGTACCAGACATAGCTTTGGTTCATGTAGCCAAGCTTCAGCTCACAGACAATGCAAAAGTCTGGTGGAAAGCCATCTTATACAACCAATAGAGTGGAAGACGTTCCACGATCTGTTCGATGCGAAGTTTTTCCCCGAGACCGCCGGATTTAAGATGGAACAACAGTTCATCCACTTACAACAAGGCTCTATGTGGGTAAAATCAGTGGATGAATATGAAGCCGAATTCATCATGCTCAGCAGGTAAAGAATTCGTCTCAAATTTTGTTCCGTAAAACATGTAACTATCCTGACATCAACATCTTATAAGGTTCGCGGCACACCTGATCCCAACCGATGAGATTCGGGCTAGACGATTCCAACAGGGCTTAGACGTGGAGATTCAGGCGGCATTAGCCACAGGCGACTATCCAACTCATGAACTCGCTTTAAAGGTTGTGCGCCATTATGAAGCTGTGGTCAAGAAGAAGGGTAAGCCTCAAGTAGCCGGAATCAAATGCCCTGCTATCTAGATGACAAGAGAAGCCTCTTCCAGGCTGACTTTTGCACCCAAGAGGCTAGGAGGATCGTTTAACCGGTCCAGTCCAGATTTCTGTTTCTACTGCAAGAGAACTGGACACTTGGCGAAGGATTGCAGGCGTGCAAATGGCCCGTGTTTGATTTGTGGTGCATCTACTCACGATATAGGAGCATGCCTATATTGAGGTAACACCGCACCAGCACCTAGACCTACAATGCCAGCTCCGTAGAGGCCAGCTATTCAGGCATTTGCACCCCGCCTAACTCTTCCTGCACCACTGCCATGTGGACCACCTGCACATACTCAGCATGAATTCCATCAGGCACAGAGAAACGTGCCTCAAAGGCAAAGGAATGTGCTTCCGGCGAGGAGGAATGTACCGAGACGTCAGGCTTTTATAATGACGGTCGAAGAGGCCGAAGCCACAAGACAAGTCATCACCGGTAAAGTCTTCTCATCCTTTCAACCTTCGATACTAGTACATCGTTATCTTTTTCTATATCTAAACACTACTTAACACAACTTAGGTACTATACTAGTATCTACCCTTCCTGCACTCACACTTTTCGACACTGGAGCTTCACACTGCTTCATGCCATAACGATTTGTGAGAACACACGTGATTCCTGTGAAGCTACTCATTTCAAGCTGGAATGTCAGTTCCAGGAATGGAGTCGTGATGGCAACTTTGGGATATGATCAGTATCCAGTTGTAGTTTGCGGTCGAGAATTCTGCGCAAATTTCAAAGTACTGGACATACCAAATTTCAATATTGTGTTGGTAATGGAATGGCTGGGAGTATTTTATGCTACCATTGACTGCCGTCAAAAACGGATAGTATTTGAGATACCAGATAACCCAGTCTTCTATTTCAAAAGTGGAGACAGAACCTTGAAACCAGGAAGCTACCATGCTAAGCCGAAGAATGCAGAAGTGTTCTCCCTATAAGCCGAAGGAGAAAAGCCTGAGGTAGTTCGAGAGTTTGGGATGTTTTCCCTGAAGACATTTCAGGTTTGGCTCCCGATCGAGTTCTTGAATTCAGTATTGATTTACAACCTGGTGCACAACCTGTAATCAAAGCCCCGTATAGACTAAGTCCGGAAGGATTGAAAGAAATTCATATCCAGTTAGACGGGCTCCTGAAGAAAGGTTAGATTAGACCCAGTACTTTAAGTTGGGGATCACCGGTGTTACTAGTGAAGAAGAAAGAAAGTACCTACCGGATGTGCAAGGATTATCGAGCACTGAACGAGGTGACAATTAAAAACAAGTATCCACTACCTCGCATCGATGACCTTTTCGATCAGCTAAGTGGATCTTGTGTCTTCTCAAAATTAGATCTTCATTCAGGATATCATCAAGTGAAGGTCAATGAGTCTGACATTTCGAAGACGGCATTTAGGACTCGTTATGACCATTATGAATATCTCGTAATGCCATTTATAGTGATCAATGCACCTGCCATCTTTATAAACCTGTTGAACCAAGTTTTCCGAGAGTACTTAGATAGGTTTGTTGTTATCTTCATCAACGACATCCTGATGTATTCAAAGAATCGGAAAGAACACGCCGAGCACTTACGCATTACCCTAGAGACATTACGACAACACTATCTCTACGCTAAGTACATCAAGTGTGAATTTTGGCTAGATCAAGTCGGATTTCTTGGACACATCATTTTAAGTGAAAGAATCTCTGTAGATCCAGCTAAGGTGTCAGCTGTCAGCGAGTGGCCGACACCAAAGACGGTGAAAGATATAAGAAGTTTTCTGGGCTTAGCAGGATATTATAGATGCTTCATCGAAAGATTTTCAAAGATCACAGCACTCCTGACCAATCTTATGAAAGTGTACGTTAGAACCACCACTTGGTTTTACTAGCATCAAGCATGCTGTTTTAAAAAATTTCGGGGTGCTAATCTACACTAACCAAGATCTTAAACTAGATGATTAGGGTTTAACTATGATATCATAAACCTAACTAAGAGATGGATGGCTACAACCTTTGTAGACCGTGTCCTTTTTTTCTAAGGCTCCGGGTTGTAGTCCACGCGACTCCACTAGGCTCTACTTGAAGGTTAAATGAACTTCCTTTTGATGACCTTCGTGCCGAAGATGATCCAACCGAAGTCTGCTAATCCAAGCTATCTCTTAACTAAACTCTATAGTGAAGTAAACACACTACACCAAAGTGCTAATCTAGTGTAGGATGGTGAAGTAGGGGTGTAGTTTTCTCACTAGGGTTCTCACAGGCTCAAGAGTTCACAACTCATGTGAGAGATTGAACTTGGAGGAGGAGGTTAAGAAAATGGAGAGAGCTAGAAAGAAAACTCATCATATGAGCTCAACTAAAAAAAAAAAAGCTAAGTGTGGAATGAAGTGTAGAATGGCTCATATAAACTCACACATTATTGAAGCATACAATTTTTAACACTTAAAAATTGTAGCCATGCTTCAATAGTACAAGCAAATGAATATAATATAGAATAAGCCATGCTATGTCCATGCCTCCAAAGTCTCCCCATTTATCATCTCAATTTCTATTTTCTAAAAATAGAAATACCATGCCATGCTTCATATAATATATATATATATATATATATATATATATATATATATATATAAAGATAAGCATATAATTAGTGAGCAATAATATTAGTCAATATACAATTATATCAAATATAAATATATATCATATTATTAAATCAACACTTGATTTAATAATCCGGTTATATCACATATAACCAACTAATATCATTTATCTGTATATCACATTATCAAATCAACACTTGATTCAATAATCCGGTTATATTACATATAACCTAACTGATAACAAATAGCCACTAGATTACAATACGGTATCTCATACTCGTATTTAACCAAGCCCCCTGCACATATCAGCATATGTGCCCTACTTCGTTTCTCTTGAACCAGGAAACTTCTATGTGGGACTCTAAAGACTCGTCAATACGCCAGCAGTAGGTGATGATCACATCAGTCACCCACAAGCCGTCAGCGGTACTAGCGGCTGCCCAGGTATTGAGCGAATAGAAGATCAACAAGCAAGCTTGTCCAAACTCCCATGAAGCCTATAGGTAACACTTACCGTACAGTCCGGTCTCTTCGTCTGATATGTCGCATATCGAGTCTAGGGGTGGAATCGTCAGACCCCAATAACTTGATAATTCATGCTGATGTATGGCTCATAACGGTTCGAGAAATTACTGATAAAACTTACCAGTAAATCTCATCAACAGCCCTGGCCAGGGACTTATTGTTATAGCCAATCGAGCATAGCGCGACATCAACTCCCAATACCGGGAAAGATGAAACCCCTCCTATCGCTCATTGCCTCCATGTGACTCAGGACTGTACCCAAAATCCACCTGTTTGCACGACTCCTTTGATCCGTGGCAGGGAGGAAATCAAAGCACAGTGGGAGACACACAAGACTCTATGACGATCTTAGGTCTATAGACTAACCTGTACCAGTGTCACCAGAGAACTTCTATGTGACGATAGGTATAGTACCTACTAGGAATTCTCGGCAAGTCCTGTTCGGTATACCCATTCTCTAATGAGCATTTGTGTACAATCTTTGATGTCAAACACCAATGGATATGGGATCAACCATCACCCCATACAGGGTCAAGAAACGTATACACTACTCTACTCTGGAATATCAATGCCCTGTCTCGATATCCCCCGACTAGGAACAATTGAAGGATGTGCTTATGGACTACCCAGGTCCCAGTAGTATGATCTGCATCATAGTCCTGGTAGTCAAGCCAACATCCTAAGGGCTTTATCCACATGTATATGAGAGATGGTATAATAATACCAGTGAACATATTAAGATAAAGGCAACCAGATAGCATACTATTATGCCGAGCAAGAAAGTCCTCCATATATATGTCCAAGCATCCACTATATCATACAATTATGGCCTCTAGGGCATACATATCACTAACAATCTCCTACTTGCACTAAGGCCAGTTGTTATAGTATCTCATACCCAACATCCCAAAAAGTCTCTCGAATAGTATCTGGGGGAGGGCCTTTGTGAGTGGATCCGCTGTGTTATCCTCAATGTCAACTCTCCTGACCTCGATTTCCCGGCGATCTATTATCACCCTGATTAGGTGATACCGCCTAAGAATATGTCTGGATCACTGATGGGACTGGGGTTCCTTGGCCAAAGCCACAGTTCCATTATTATCACAATTCACAGGTATTGGATGCTCAATGGATGGAACCATACCAAGTTCATCTCATGAACTTCTTCATCCAGACAGCCTCTCTGGCAGCATCGTTGGTAGTGATGTATTCAGCCTTCATCATCGAGTCTGCTACGGTATCTAGCTTGGAACTCTTCCAACATACCGCCCCTCCACTGAGGGTGAAGACAAAACCCGAGACCGACTTACTGTCGTACTTATCACTCTGGAAGCTCGAATCGGTAAAGGACTCCACCTGGAATACACCGTTACTATACACCAAGAACATCTCTTTAGTCCTTCCCAAGTACTTAAGAATGTTCTTCACAGCTATTCAGTATTTCTCCCCTGGATCTGATTGATATCTACTCACTACACCTAGTGAGTAAGCTACATCTGGTCTGGTACATAACATCGCATACATGATAGTCCCGACTGCCAAAGCATAGGGTATCTTTTGTATGCGAGCCCTCTCCAAATCAGTCTTGGGAGATATCTCTTTGGAGAGAGTGATTCCTGAACAAGCGGATACATTACCATGCTTAGAATCTTCCATACTAAACATCTTTAGTATGGTGTCTATATACCTGGATTGGGACAATCCCAACATCCGTCTGGATCTATCTCTATAGATCTTTATCCCCAAGATGTATGTAGGAGGCATCACCTAGATCTATCATGGAGAACACGTGTGATAAGAAGAGCTTGACCGAGTGTAGCATAGGAACAACGTTTCCTATCAAGAGTATGTAATCCACGTATAATATGAGGAAGACAACCTTACTCTCTACTACCTTCTTATATATACATGGTTCATCTACATTTTTGATGAAGTCAAACTCTTTGATAGCTTCATCAAAACAGATGTTCCAGCTCCGTAGATTGATTTAAGCAACTTGCACATGCTTTCCCTGCTCCCACTGTCTACGAAGCCCTCTGGCTGTGTCAGGTACACGCTCTCTTTTAAATCACCATTTAGAAAAGCGGTCTCGACGTGCAACTGCCAGATTTCGTAGTCATGGTATGCAGCAGCGGCAAGTAGGATCCTGATGGACTGAAGCATAGCCACTGGAGAAAAGGTTTCATCATAGTTGACACCTGGTCGTTGACAAAAACCTTTTGCTACAAGTCTAGCTTTGAAAGTCTCAACTTTTCCATCTACACCAATTATCTTCTCAAGATCCACTTGCTCCCGATGGGTTTTACCCCTTCAGGAGAAACTTTCAAAGTCCATACTTTGTTGGTGTACATGGATTCCATCTCATATCGCATAGCATCTAGCCATTTCATAGAGTTTCCACTTGTGATGGCCTGCTCGAAACTAGTTGGGTCATCATCTTCCATGATGCAATCCTCGCTCCCACCGTCTATGAGAAAATCGTAGTATCTCTCAGGTGGATGAGGAACCCTACTAGATCTGCGGAGTGGCTGAGGTCCGTCAGGGACTATTGAATCCTCCGGTTCCACCTTGCCTTGAGCTTGTCCAAATTTTGCTTTTTAACATAGGCCGGACAACCCCATATCTTAACTTGTTTAAGAGATGGTCTCTTCTCATTCCATATCTTATATGGAGTAGTAGGTAACGGCTTTAGTCGGAACTCTATTCAATAGGAATGTAGCTGTCTCAAGTGCATAACCCCAAAAGGAAATAGGCAACTCAGCATTACTCATCATAGAGCACACCATATCTAATAGGGTGCGATTCCTCCACTCCAATACTCCGTTGTGCTGTGGTGTAAACGGAGGAGTAATCTGAGAGAGAATCCCATTCACTTTAAAGTAGCCTCTGAATTCCGTTCTCAGGTATTCTCTTCCCTGATCATATCGAAGGATTTTAATACTTTTACCCGTCTGGTTCTCAACTTCGTATATATTCCTTGAATTTCTAAAAAGATTCAGATTTGTGTTTCAACAGGAACACATGCCCGAATCTTAAGAGATCATCGGTGAGTGTAATAAAGTACGATGAACCATTCCTGGTATGTGTAAACATAGGACCACATACATCACTATGTATATGTCCCAAGAGTTAGTAGCTCTTTCTCCGTGTCCAGTAAACAGAGTTTTGGTCATCTTGCCTTAGAGACATGACCGACAAGTTTCATAAGATATAAATTCGAACGGATTCAAATATGCATCCTTATGCAACTCAGCCAGTCTTATTGCATTGATATGATCTAGTCTACAATGCCACAAGAAGTCTTCGTTCATTTCTGAACTGTTCCTCTTGTGTGTTCTTTATACTTAGAACTTTAGTTTGATTTAGAACGTATATACCGTTATACAACGTACCATACCTAATCGACACTTGATTTAGGAAAACATTTACAACATTTTTGGTACGAAATAACAGTCACTCAGAATCATTGTGTTACCAGTTGGTAACACTAGGTGATATTCGCCAACTAATTTGGTTGCAACAATTGCACCATTCCCTACTACTAAAGGCATATCACCATTTTCCAGTTCTCTACCTCTCTCTAGCCCATGTAACAAATTACATACGTGGGATCCTGATCCGGTATCTAATACCTAGGACGTAGAGTAAACTGAGAAACAGTTCTCGGTTACGAACACACCCGAAGACGATGCATCAACATGCTTATTCTTCGTTTGGGTGGCGTGGGAATCCAGATATTCCCCTATTCCTTACTTAGACTTATGACAATCATAAGAAAAAGCGGAACCTAGCCCAGCATAATAAGTGGGTTCGGTCAATACATCCATATTATTATCTTGATTAAGGCGTGTCAATGGTCGCTACCAGAAGAGAGAGAAGGATAATCGCTTTGCGTGCGCTCTTTCCAAGATTAGATTGGTTATTATTTTATCTAATCAGGATGGCTCCCTCTGTTTTTATCAAATTTTCCTTCAAACCCTAAAAGGAAAGATTAGCCGGGATTAATTACACCCTACAAGTTCGCCAATCGTTCGGCCAGGCAGGTATGGAACTTCGAGGGAGTCTCCCCATGTTTTCGCATGGAACTAATTAAATAATCTCGTTTCCACAGGGGTATCACCCCGTTAACACATTTCTTAGACACCTAATTGATCGGCTAATTGTAAAGTGATAAACTCTCTCAGGAGTAACTCTTAGTCGCAGTGGGTATCGGGATCCAACTATCATATAGAAGGTATGCAATCTCATTGCAAATTTCAACACTTAAAATTCCCAATATCTGTTTTTACCCCTAGCTTCCTATGACCTTGACCAAGACCAACAAACCTTAGGCTACTAGTCAAGTTCAACCCGTTTATTTCCTTATTGAATTAAACCCACTCGCACGACCCTTGACGAAGGCCAACAAAGTCGCACGACTCCCCTAATCAAATCGCATCACATGCGGCAGATAAGCACTAATTAGCTACCACACACTACGCCTTGACGAAGGCTAACAAACGTAGCACGAATACTAAATAGTACTTATCTGAAATGACGGAGGGCTACGGCTGGTTTTTAAGAAAACCTTTAACGTATTGAACTTGATATCATTGTAGAATCTAGTGATTTGAAAAGGAGTAGTTTAAGCTCCGCTTTTAAAATCGATTAGTTTTCAAAAACAAACCGAATAGATTTTACTAGCTTTTGCTAAAGCTGTCACTCCCGGTGAAGGGATCTCGGCTCTTTCCTCATCGAATGAGGTGCTGGATATTCATCAAGGAATACCACTATGCAAAGTAAGAACTACAGAAGCTATGATGATAAACTGAGTAGGTTGTAGCATTTTCTAGTTTTTCTAAAGAGGTCACTCCTGGTGAAGGGATCTCGGCTCTTTCCACATCGAATGAGGTGCTGGATATTCATCAAGGAATACCACTATGCAAAGAAAGAACTAGAGCTACCTTTTTAAAATCTTTTGATTCTACAACATCTTCAGGTTTCTTTTCTTTTCATTAATCTCATTAATGACGTCCCATCATTTATGTTTCCTAAATATCACAGAAGAAACGAAAATAGATGTCACGCCCCGCTTCCCGGTATACGGCGAAGGGGACGCGACTGGTCCGCTATGTATTTACTGTGAAGTAAATACGCTAAGCATATCTAAGCAATATAAAAGTAAAGCACAAGAGACAAGCGATATAAATTGAACAACAACTTTATTTATTAACATTCTTTTGTACAATGCATGAAAAGTAAATACAACTGAATAAAAAGCAATGCCTAAACAATGGCATAATAGAAATGAAAGTACTGAAAAGAAAGTGTACAATGACTAGAGCTCGGGGTCTTCACTAAACTGGTCCAAGTCTTCAGCGCTGGGCTCGATCTCTGAAGTGTCCAGATCACCTGACGATATTCAAAGAAGAAAGAAAGAGAATGTCGTCAGCGAACAAATCGCTCGGTAAGTCCCAAAGAGAAGGGAGAAGTAGAAAAGAAGAAAGAGAGAGAGTAGCTTTTAAAGTTGTATTATATTGTTATGATGTTGTGTTAACGATGTTGTTTGTAGCTTGGTACAGAAGGATGCCAGTGTATACGAGAGGGGTCTCAGTATGCTAGAGACCAGGGCAAACGGAATATAGAGTATAAGGCTCCGCTATACAACCTGGAACAACGGCAATTGGATTCATGTTAGGTGTCTTAAATCTTGCAGTCTCGTGCCACTTTTAACACCTTCCGTACCAGTCTACCCTTTAAACCTTGCGATGTCTTGTTTGAATTGTATTGTATTGTAAATTGTATTGATTGTATAATTGGATGACTAACCGAAACCATGATATCAGTAAACAGATGTAACCGTAGAATCATGTAAATGGAATAACTGGAGAACCATGTAAATACAATGTATATCCATGGTTCGGTTTAGTCAAGTTGTATAGATTGATAATTGGATTCATGAATTCATGTTGAATTGTAATATTGAAGATTGTAAATTGTAGATTGTAGATTGTACTTGAATCATATTCAAGTCAGATTATAATGAGACTCAAAGTAAATTGAAGTCCTGATTGTTTTGATATTATCGGTAACCGCTGCACATGGACGGCAGGATTTGTGTTCTTTTTAAAGAAGATTCCCATATTGATAACACCATTATTCAGTTGTCTACCTTAGTTAGGCAAGCACCAACTTCTCCGGCTCCCTGAGGCTCAAGAGATTGGTCCCGCTAAACCTATATTTACTAAGGTCCTTAGGGTAAATTATAGAACTTGAGGGGTTTTTATGTAAAAATACTTTTATATACTTTTCAAAATACACCCTAAGTATTTATTAATCGTCTTTAGAGTTGTAATGAATGTAGATTTTATATTTGTGACAATTCTAATGAGAATATCCTAAATTCATAATAAAAGGTATTTATTTGTAATATTGGTTTTGTATGGAATTCATGGTATTTTAGTGTAAAATTGATTCTTGTGATATTTTTAGCAAAAGGTGGAATATTTATAATAATTCAAAATAGATATTTTTTATGTTACATATACATATATTTATATGAAAATAATTTTTGTATATATTTATAATATTCTAGAAATCTCGTTTTCTTAAGATGTCGTATTTTAAATCTTTCGAGACCGAATGCTCCTTGCAGAGATCTGAATCTTGCACTACTAAGCCCGAGAATGTGCGATAATCCGCACCATCCCGAACGGGTTCCCCAAAATGGGTTGTAGCGGCGCTTTGCAAAGATTGTATAAATACTAAATCTTTTAGAAAACGGTTTTATTTAGTAAATGGTATTTATATGAAACAGTGTCGTTTTCCCGTATTCTATGTTCTCGAGGGTATCGTGTTATGTTGCATATGAGTGTGTGAGCAGGTAGGTCGTTACCTCGTGATCTACTTAAAGGTATAGCAAGTATTGTGATGTTAAAGGTGGAATTGAAACTATGTGGTATTTACATGAAAAATGCGGTAAAATGAAATAGCAATTGTTTTGTAATATGAAACTTGATCAATTTGGTTGATTAGTGTTTAATAGTCAACATGAATTGGTTTAAGCATGATTATATTAAAGAAAAGTGAGGTTTTATAAAGAAACCGAATCGGAAATCGGTTTTGTTCCGATTCCGTCGGGTTTTGTAAATCCGTATTTTAGAATAGAAAAGAGGGGTAGAAACTGGGGACTTACGGGTTTAGGACAACAAGGAGAGGGAGATGGATCGGGAGGAGTCGCCGGTGCATCGTTTCGTTGCCGGGAGCTCCTAGAGTCGTCGTCGGAATTTCCGCCGGAGAATTCGTCGGAGCTTCGCCTTTTGCTCACTTTGATTGCACACAAGGGTTTCTTGAAAATTCTAGAGAGTTGGCTCAGAGTTTGGGGTGAGAGGGTAGAGGGTAGGGGTGGTATTTATAGGGTTAGGCTAGGCTTAGGGTAGATGTGGGGTTTTAATTTAAAAAAAATTGTAAAATGTATTAAAAATAATTAAAAATTGGAGTAAATAGGGTATAATGTGCTCTCTGGAAGTGGTCTGAAGATTTAAAGTATGCAGGGGGGTAGGGCAGACCAAGAGGCACCAATTTATAATTGACGACTCGGCCGAGTCCGGCCGGCGGCGCTGGCCCGAGTCCGGCCGAGTTGAGGGTGTAGGGTTACTAGGCACTCTAACAAGGTTCTACAAGGGATCAACTATGCCCGATTTAAAATTTAGCCATGCCGAACAATCCTAAACCAAGATCTTAGACTAGAAATTAGGAGAAAGAAAGCATGTTAAACAGTTTAACACTAAGTGAGAGGGATTACAACCTTTGTAGATCCTGTTCTTCACTTCTTAAGCTCCGTGTTGAGGTCCCTTCGCTGCGATCATCGTGCATCCGGACTCTAGAGAGGCTCCACGAAGAGAAAGATGCAAGCTTGCTTCCGATCTTCGATAACAAAGATGATCTACCTTGAAGTTTCTTTAACACAAGCTCTCACTCACTAATGATGTGAACACCCTCATCTAAATGGTAAGGATAGATGAGGATGATGAAGTAGGATTTTAGCTCTCATTTGTTTTCTTTAACTCACTCAAAATCATCACTTCATAAAAAGCTAGAAAGCTTTTCATGAAAGAACTCAAGGAAGAAGAAGAAGAATCATGAATCCTTTTGTGATGAATAATGATAGTCAAGTATGAGGTTAGAAATGCAACCATGGTCAATGTAACCTTTGTAGAGATTTAACTAGGGCTAGGGTTTTGGTTGGGTTAAAGAATGAGTCACTTAAAATATCAACACAAATATCTTTGCACAAAACAAAACATAACCTTCTAGAAACTTCTAGAAAAGCTTAACCCAAATCAAACCCTAACCATATTTAATCTCCACTAATCATGTTGCATTAATAACCATATCATGTTACAATATTATATATCACATATATAATATTTATTGTAACAAAATAAAATAATACAATTAACATATATCGCAAATATATCAATGTATTACCCGAGTGAGAAAAAGAATCTTTTAGTGAGCTGATATTAGTTAATGTAATTTAATATATCATATATATAATTATACATTAAATCATCGAATCAACACTTGATCCGACAATCCGGCTATATAGCATATAACCGACTAATATATCATTTACCGATTCATCAAATCAACACTTGATCCGATGACCCGGCTGATATCAAATATCGCGAGAATAGAATACGGGATCTCATATCGCATTATCCTCGGTCCTGGACATATCACATATGTGACCCTACTCCGTTTTGCCCGAGTCAAGAAACCTCTGTGTAGGACTCTAAAGAATCGTCAATATGCCGGCAGTAGGTGATGATCATATCAAACACCCACAAGCTGCAAGCGTTCAGCTAAACGTAACAGCCACCCAGGTATTGAGCGATCAGAAGATCAACAAGCAAGCCTATACATTCTCCTGCGAATCCAATCAGTAACACTCCTGTACAGTCCGGTCTCGTCGTCTGATATGTCGCATATCTCGCCTAGGGGTGGTAAACGTCAGACCCCAGTAGCTTGATAAGTCGTGTCGATATGAGGTCTATAACAGTTCGAGAAACTACTGATAACACTTACCAGTAAATCTCAGCAACCCTGGCCAGGGATTTCCAGTTATAGCCAATCAAACACAGTGCAACATCAACTCCCTATACCGGGAGAGACGAATCCCCTCCTATCGCTCATTGCCTCCATGTGATTCGGGACTGTACCCAAAAGCCACCTTTTTGCACGCCCTCTTGGACGTGGTATGATGTAAATCTAAGCACAGTGAGAATCACACAAGACTCTATGACGATCTCGGATTAACAGACTACTCTGTACTAGTGTCACCGGAGAACTGCCATCTGACGTGAGGTATAATACCATCTGGGAGTTCTCGGCGAGTCCGTCCAGTGTACCCAGTCTCTACTGAGCACCCGTACACCATCCTTGATGTTAAACACCGATAGATATGGGATCATCCATCGCCCATCATATGGGTCAAGATGCGTATACGCTAGTCTACTCTGGTGTATCGATGCCCTGTCTCGATACACCCTCGACTAGGAACAGTTATAGGATGTACTCGTCGACTACCGTGGCCCCACCAGTATGATCTCATCATAGTCCCAGTAGTCGAGTACATATCCTAAGGGCTTTATCAACATGTAATATAGAGACAATCAGAGTACATGTTAAGATAAAGTACAACCAGATAGCATACTATCATGTCGAGCAAGAAAGTCCTCCCTATATATGTCCAAGCATCCATCACAATATACATCATATGTACAGTAATGGCCTCTAGGGCATACATATAACTAACAGAGGGCTCGGAAGGTGGGGGGTCGCCGGATTAGGCCTCTGGTGCATTTAGTTTAGTGGGTGTAGTGGGAAATTCTGGAGTTATCACGTGTTGACTGTTGGGCTTCTATAAAATTTAAAACAAAATAAATATTAAAAATAATGTGGGGTATTGGATTTGAACTCTGGTGGCTTGGTGCAGCAGTGCAAGGTATTACCAATGAGCTACAAGCTTCTTCTTGTAATTAAATTACTAATTAATTACTTATCTTGTGCTCAGGCAATAAATACCCCTTTATGGATTTTGAATTTTTTTTGTAAAAACTTGTATTGGAAATTTGGGGTTGTTACATTCTACCCTCCTTATAAAAATTTCGTCCTCGAAATTTGTAAAAGAAAAGTGTAACAAATTTAAGAAAAGTGTGGTGACTGAGGTACTGACAGTGTGTGAAAAAAATAACAAGGTGGTGCAAGTTTTTTTTTTAAATGTGAAAAATGTGTGAAAGAATGAAAGAATGCGAAGGTTTTGGTAAGATTGTAAAAGAGGCGATGGAATTTTGAGTTAGGACAGATTCAAAGTATATGATTCAAGGAATATGAAAGATAAGATTCAAGGAACATGATTGTAAAGAATGTTTTAGTTGCTGGTTCTTGTGTTATATTGCTTAGGTTGTTCACGCAGAACAGAACTGCATAGTATGGTTCTATACAGCTCTGACCTGTATGGGCCACCAACAAAACCTGTCACGCTCCGCTTTCCGGTATACGGCGAAGGGGACACGACTGGTCCGCTACGTATTTACTGTGAAGTAAATACGCTAAGCGTATCTAAGCAATATAAAAGTAAAGCACAAGAGACAAGAGATATAAATTGAACAGCAACTTTATTTATTAACATTCTTTTGTATAATGCATGAAAAGTAAATACAACTGAATAAAAAGCAATGCCTAAATAATGACATAACAGAAATGAAAGTACTGAAAAGAAAGTGTATAAGGACTAGAGCTTGGGGTCTTCACTGAACTAGTCCAAGTCTTCAGCGCTGAGCTCGATCTCTGAAGTGTCCAGATCACCTGACGACATTCAAAGAAGAAAGAAAGAGAATGTCGTCAGCGAACAAATCGCTCGGTAAGTCCTAAAGAGAAGGGAGAAGTAGAAAAGAAGAAAGAGAGAGAGTAGATTTTAAAGTTGTATTATATTGTTATGATGTTGTGTTAACGATGTTGTTTGTAGTTTTGTACAGAAGGATGCCAGTGTATACGAGAGGGGTCTCAGTATGCTAGAGACCAGGGCAAACAGAATATAGAGTACAAGGCTCCGTTATACAACCCGGAACAACGGCAATTGGATTCATGTTAGGTGTCTTAAATCTTGCAGTTTCGTGCCACTTTTAACACCTTCCGTACCAGTCTACCCCTTAAACCCCGAGATGTCTTGTTTGTAATGTATTGTATTGTAAATTGTATTGATTGTATAATTGGATGACTGACCGAAACCATAAAATCAGTAAACGGATGTAACCGTAGAGTCATATAAATGGAATATCTGGAGAACCATGTAAATGGAATGTATATCCATGGTTCGGTTCAGTCAAGTTGTATAGATTGATAATTGGATTCATGGATTCATATTGAATTGTAATATTGAAGATTGTAGATTGTACTTGAATCATATTCAAGTCAGATTATAATGAGACTCAAAGTAAATTGAAGTCCTGATTGTTTTGATGTTATCGGTAACCGCTGCACATGGACGATAGGATTTGTGTCTTTTTCAAAGACGATTACCGTATTGATAACACCATTATTCAGTTGTCTACCTTAGATAGGAAAGCACCCACTTCTCCGGCTCCCTGAGGCTTAAGAGATTGGTCCCGCTTAAACCTATATTTACTAAGGTCCTTAAGGTAAATTATAGAATTTGAGGGGGTTTTATGTAAAAATACTTTTATATACTTTTCAAAATATACCCTAAGTATTTATTAATCATCTTTAGAGTTGTAATGAATGTAGATTTTATATTTGTGACAATTCTAATGAGAGTATCCTAAATTCATAATAAAAGGTATTTATTTGTAATATTGGTTTTGTATGGAATTCATGGTAATTTAGTGTAAAATTGATTCTTGTGATATTTTTAGCAAAAGGTGGAATATTTATAATAATTCAAAATAGATATTTTTTATGTTACATATACATATATTTATATGAAATTAATTTTTGTATATATCTATAATATTCTAGAAATCTCGTTTTCTTAAGATGTCGTATTTTAAATCTTTCAAGACCGAATGCTCCTTGCGGAGGTCTGAATCTCGCACTACTAAGCCCGAGGATATGCGATAATCTGCACCATCCCGAACGGGTTCCCCAAAATGGGTTGTAGCAGCGCTTTGCAAAGATTGTATAAATACTAAATCCTTTAGAAAACGGTTTTATTATGTAAATGGTATTTATATGAAACAATGTCGTTTTCCCGTATTCTATGTTTTCGTGGGTATCGTGTTATGTTGCATATGAGTGTGTGAGGAGGTTGGTCGTTACCTCGTGATCTACTTAAAGGTATAGCAAGTATTGTGATGTTAAAGGTGGAATTGAAACTATGTGGTATTTACATGAAAAATGCCGTAAAATGAAATAGCAATTGTTTTGTGATATGAAACTTGATCAATTTGGTTGATTAGTGTTTAATAGTCAATATGAATTGGTTTAAGCATGATTATATTAAAGAAAATTGAGGTATTATAAAGAAACCGAATCGGAAATCGGTTTTGTTCCGATTCCGTCGGGTTTTGTAAATCCGTATTTTAGAATAGAAAAGAGAGGTAGAAATTGGGGACTTACGGGTTTAGGAAAACAAGGAGAGGGAGATGGATCAGGAGGAGTCGCCGGTGCGTCGTTTCGTCACCGGGAGCTCCTAGAGTCGTCGTCGGAATTTCCGCCGGAGAATTCGCCGAAGCTTCGCCTTTCGCTCACTTCGATTGCACACAAGAGTTTCTTGAAAATTCTAGAGAGTTCGCTCAGAGTTTGGGGTGAGAGGGTAGAGTGTAGGGGTGGTATTTATAGGGTTCGGCTAGGGTTAGGGTAGATGTAGGGTTTTAATAAAAAAAAATTGTAAAATGTATTGAAAATCATTAAAAATTGGAGTAAATAGGGTATAATGAGCTCTCTGGAAGTGGTCTGAAGATTTAATGTATGCAGGGGCTAGGGTAGACCAAGAGGCACCAATTTGTAGTTGACGACTCGGCCGACCGGCCGAGTCCGGCCGGCGGCGCCGGCCCGAGTCCAGCCGAGTCGAGGGCTCGGAAGGTGGGGGGTCGCCGGATTAGGACTCTGGTGCATTTAGTTTAGTGGGTGTAGTGGGAAATTCTGGAGTTATCACGTGTTGACTGTTGGGCTTCTATAAAATTTAAAACAAAATAAATATTAAAAATAATGTGGGGTATGGGATTTGAACTCTGGTGGCTTGGTTCAGCAGTGCAAGGTATTACCAATGAGCTACAAGCTCCTTCTTGTAATTAAATTGCTAATTAATTACTTATCTTGTGCTCAGGCAATAAATACCCCTTTATGGATTCTGAATTTTTTTTGTAAAAACTTGTATTGGAAATTTGGGGTTTTTACATTCTACCCTCCTTATAAAAATTTCGTCCTCGAAATTTGTAAAAGGAAAGTGTAACAAATTTAAGAAAAGTGTGGTGACTGAAGTACTAACAGTGTGTGAAAAAAAATAACAAAGTGGTGCAAGGGTTTTTTTTTAAATGTGAAAAATGTGTGAAGGAATGAATAAATGCGAAGGTTTTGGTAATATTGTAAAAGAGGCGACGGAATTTTGAGTTAGGACAAATTCAGAGTATATGATTCAACGAATATAAAAGATAAGATTCAAGGAATATGATTGTAAAGAATGTTTTAGTTGCTGGTTCTTGTGTTATATTACTTAGGTTGTTCACGCAGAACAGATCTGTATAGTATGGTTCTATACAGCTCTGACCTGCATGGGCCACCAACAAAACCTGTCACGCCTCGCTTTCCGGTATACGGCGAAGGGGACGCGACTGGTCCGCTACGTATTTACTGTGAAGTAAATACGCTAAGCGTATCTAAGCAATATAAAAGTAAAGCACAAGAGACAAGAGATATAAATTGAACATCAACTTTATTTATTAACATTCTTTTATACAATGCATGAAAAGTAAATACAACTGAATAAAAAGCAATGCCTAAACAATGACATAACAGAAATGAAAGTACTGAAAAGAAAGTGTACAAGGACTAGAGCTCGGGGTCTTCACTGAACTGGTCCAAGTCTTCAGCGCTGGGCTCGATCTCTGAAGTGTCCAGATCACCTGACGACATTCAAAGAAGAAAGAAAGAGAATATCGTTAGCGAACAAATCGCTCGGTAAGTCCCAAAGAGAAGGGAGAAGTAGAAAAGAAGAAAGAGAGAGAGAGAGAGTAGCTTTTAAACTTGTATTATATTGTTATGTTGTTGTGTTAACGATGCTGTTTGTTGCTTGGTACAGAAGGATGCCAGTGTATACGAGAGGGGTCTCAGTATGCTAGAGACCAGGGCAAACGGAATATAGAGTATAAGGCTCCGTTATACAACCCGGAACAACGAAAATTGGATTCATGTTAGGTGTCTTAAATCTTGCAGTCTCGTGCCATTTTTAACACCTTCCGTACCTGTCTACCCCTTAAACCCCGAGATGTCTTGTTTGTATTATATTGTATTGTAAATTGTATTGATTGTATAATTGGATGACTGACCGAAACCATAATATCGGTAAACGGATGTAACCATAGAATCATATAAATGGAATAACTGGAGAACCATGTAAATGGAATGTATATCCATGGTTCGGTTCAGTCAAGTTGTATAGATTGATAATTGGATTCATGGATTCATGTTGAATTGTAATATTGAAGATTGTAGATTGTAGATTGTAAATTGTACTTGAATCATATTCAAGTCAGATTATAATGAGACTCAAAGTAAATTGAAGTCCTGATTGTTTTGATATTATTGGTAACCGCTGCACATGAACGACAGGATTTGTGTCTTTTTCAAAGACGATTACCGTATTGATAACACCATTATTCAGTTGTCTACCTTGGATAGGCAAGCACCCACTTCTCCGGCTCCCTGAGGCTTAAGAGATTGGTCCCGCTTAAACCTATATTTACTAAGGTCCTTTGGGTAAATTATAGAACTTGAGGGGGTTTTATGTAAAAATACTTTTATGTACTTTTCAAAATACACCATAAGTATTTATTAATCGTCTTTAGAGTTGTAATGAATGTAGATTTTATATTTGTGACAATTCTAATGAGAATATCCTAAATTCATAATAAAAGGTATTTATTTGTAATATTGGTTTTGTATGGAATTCATGGTAATTTAGTGTAAAATTGATTCTTGTGATATTTTTAGCAAAAAGTGGAATATTTATAATAATTCAAAATAAATATTTTTTATGTTACATATACATATATTTATATGAAAATAATTTTTGTATATATCTATAATATTCTAGAAATCTCGTTTTTTTAAGATGTCGTATTTTAAATCTTTCGAGACCGAATGCTCCTTGCGGAGTATGAATCTCGCACTACTATGCCCGAGGATGTGCGATAATCCGCACCATCCCGAACGGGTTCTCCAAAATGGGTTGTAGCGGCGCTTTGTAATGATTGTATAAATACTAAATTTTTTAGAAAACGGTTTTATTAAGTAAGTGGTATTTATATGAAACAATGTCGTTTTCCCGTATTCTATGTTCTCGAGGGTATCGTGTTATGTTGCATATGAGTGTGTGAGCAGGTAGGTCGTTACCTCGTGATCTACTTAAAGGTATAGCAAGTATTGTGATGTTAAAGGTGGAATTGAAACTAAGTGGTATTTACATGAAAAATGCGGTAAAATGAAATAGCAATTGTTTTGTGATATGAAACTTGATCAATTTGGTTGATTAGTGTTTAATAGTCAACATGAATTGGTTTAAGCATGATTATATTAAAGAAAAGTGAGGTTTTATAAAGAAACCGAATCGGAAATCGGTTTTGTTCCGATTCTGTCGGGTTTTGTAAATCCGTATTTTAGAATAGAAAAGAGAGGTAGAAATTGGGGACTTACGGGTTTAGGACAACAAGGAGAGGGAGATGGATCGGGAGGAGCTTCGCCTTTCGCTCACTTCGATTGCACACAAGGGTTTCTTGAACATTCTAGAGTGTTAGCTCAGAGTTTGGGATGAGAGGGTAGAGGGTAGGGGTGGTATTTATAGGATTAGGCTAGGGTTAGGGTAGATGTATGGTTTTAATCTAAAAAAATTGTAAAATGTATTAAAAATCATTAAAAATTGGAGTAAATAGGGTATAATGAGCTCTCTGGAAATGGTCTGAAGATTTAAAATATGCAGGGGGGTAGGGCAGACCAAGAGGAACCAATTTGTAGTTGACGACTCGGCCGACCGGCGGCGCCGGCCCGAGTCCGGCAGGCGGCGCTCGCCCGAGTCCGGCCGAGTCGAGGGCTCGGAAGGTTGGGGGTCGCCGGATTAGGCCTCTGGTGCATTTAGTTTAGTGGGTGTAGTGAGAAATTCTGGAGTTATCACGTGTTTACTGTTGGGCTTCTATAAAATTTAAAACAAAATAGATATTAAAAATAATATGGGGTATGGGATTTGAACTTTAGTGGCTTGGTTCAGCAGTGCAAGGTATTACCAATGAGCTACAAGCTCCTTCTTGTAATTAAATTGCTAATTAATTACTTATCTTGTGCTCAGGCAATAAATACCCCTTTATGGATTTTGAGGTTTTTTTGTAAAAACTTGTATTGGAAATTTATGGTTGTTACAATAGAACGTACGTTTATGCCATCCGCACTCGCCACGGGGCCCGTCATGCACCTTTAGGTTACTTAACTAACGGCAGAGCGGGGGTTGGACTAGCGTGGGTGCAAAACATAAGCAACGTTTATTATATATATCATATATATATAGCATTTGTCTCACACAGTTATATGATCACATCACAGAACTCAAGCAGCAAAAGTCAAACATATGAAATATTGGATATACTAGGAGGTCCGTGTTTTAAATTAAGCCAATAATGAAAAACACGGATTCCATAGTCGTGATGAATAGCCAATCCCACATCCCTAGACCCCTACGAGAGCGGCAAGCAACCCTGCCAATTCTAGATTTAGGAGACCCGGTCTCGACTCCTCGAGATGGTCTCCCACTGGACTCCAGAACTCGGTTACTTGTGCTCCCCACCTTGGGTCTATCCTAATGCGGAAAAGTAAATAATATACATAATTGGTGACATCATCCTCAACCCGGAAGTGTACCAATAAAAGAATATTACATACAAATTTTACATGAATAAAAATTGTAAAACTCTAATCTCACATAAAAACCCCTGGCTATTTACTCACGAAGATCCAATATAACATATCACAACAATACATAATATCACATGTCATCAACGTAAGTAAATACGCGTATTCCAAAGAGACTAACATACTAGATTTACTAACAAACTAGTTTTCACAAAACTAATTAAACGTGGATTCCAACTAGTATATCACATATCAAACTTAAACCAGAAAAGATATTAAAATTACGACTACGAAATACTCCGAGTCGCCATAGCAAAAAAGTTATCACATGCAAACTTGGCCAATCAAACATGACCTAAAACCCTAAAACCAAGAGTTAAGAACACCATACAAACCCCAAACCCGAACTGCGTAGAAAAACCGGCCAAGCCGGTGTTTTGGCATATTTGGCCGGCCAAAATGAAAATTTTGGGGTTCATTTTCGTAGGGTGTTCTAATTACATCATATGTAACACTCTGTGTACTTGTTTAAAAAAATTTTAGAGGCCATTTGAAAATTGACAGAGAGCAGGTTTTAGGGTTTCGGTTTTCTGAGTTGTTTCGGTTTCGCAATTCTACTAATATCGTATAATCTTCTAGTTTTGTCTCTGATACCATGAAAGTGTACGTTAGCACCACCACTTAGTTTTACTAGCATCAAGCATGTCATTTTTAAAAATTTCGGGGTGCTAATCTACACTAACCAAGATCATTAGGATTTAACTATGATATCATAAACCTAACTAAGAGATGGATGGCTACAACCTTTGTAGACCGTGTCCTTCTCTTCTAAGGCTCCGGGTTGTAGTCCACGCGACTCCACTAGGCTCCACTTGAAAGTTGAACGAAGTTCCTTTTGATGACCTTCGTGCCGAAGATGATCCACCCGAAGTCCGCTAATCCAAGCTACCTCTTCACTAAACTCTTTAGTGAAGTAAACACATTACACCAAAGCGCTAATCTAGTATAGGATGGTGATGTAGGGTGTGGTTTTCTCACTAGGGTTCTCACAAGCTCTAGGGTTCACAACTCATGTGAGAGATTGAGCTTGGAGGAGGAGGTGAAGAAAATGGAGAGAGCTAAAGAGAAAACTCATCACATGAGCTCAACTTTAAAAAAAAAAAAAGCTAAGTGTGGAATGAAGTGTAAAATGTCTCATCTAAACTCACACATTATTGAAGCATACCATTTTTAACACTTAAAAATTATAGCTATGCTTCAATAGTTCAAGCAAATGAATATAATATAGAATAAGCCATACTATGCCCATGCCTCCAAAGTTTCCCCATTTATCATCTCAATTTCTATTTTCTAAAAATAGAAATACCATGCCATGCTTCATATATATATATATATATATATATAAAGATAAGCGTATAATTAGTGAGCAATAATATTAGTTAATATACAATTATATCAAATATAACTATATATCATATTATTAAATCAAAACTTGATTTAATAATCCGGTTATATCACATATAACCGACTAATATCATTTATCTGTATATCAAATTATCAAATCAACACTTGATTCAATAATCCGGTTATATCACATATAACCTAACTGATAACAAATAGCCGCCAGATTACAATACAATATCTCATACTCATATTTAATCAAGCCCCCGCACATATCAGCATATGTGCCCTACTTCGTTTCGCATGAACCGGGAAACTTCTAAGTATGACTCTAAAGTCTCGTCAATACGCCAGCAGTAGGTGATGATCACATCGGTCACCCATAAACCGTCAGCGGTACTAGCGGCTGCCCAGGTATTGAGCGAATAGAAGACCAACAAGCAAGCTTGTCCAAACTCCCATAAAGCCTATTGTTCCCCTCCGAACGGCGGCCGAGACGCGGGCGTCTCGCCTGAGATTCGGGGCAGATGCTAATTGGTGCTATCCGTCCACCTCTCCGAAGATGCCAAGTTGATTTATGGCACCATGTATCGAAGGTTCGAACGGATGCGTCCGATGTAGCAGACTTCGTCAGATTCCCCCTCGCTTGAGGGGTTTTTTTGATTGTGGGGACGCTCTTCCCTGCAGGCGCAAGCCCTGCAGTTAATTACGCTACCGCATCGCGGTAACCACTTTCTCCTTCTCCAGATGGTCACTTCGTGTCGTGTGTATTTCTTTTATGTTTAGTTGCCCGTGGATTGTATACGGAGAATGAGTTATGTCGTCGCCCGTAGGACATGGACTAGTCCAAATCCGTATTATCTTAGATTTGGGTTTGAGGGTTTGGGTTTAAGGATACGTTAGCCTCATTTGAGTCTAAGATCGACTTAAACGTTTGTTAAGGATACGTTAGTCTAGTTTTTAGACTAAGATCGACTTAACGGGATCGTTTAGATCCAACAAGAGAGCAATAAAAGGGGGGGCTCTGTTGTTTAGTTTAGTGACGTTACGGTCGGTAGGTAGTTTAAGGACATTGCGGTCCATGGGTAGTTTGAGGACATTGCGGTCCAATGTTAGTTTTAAGACATCACGGTCAAGGTTAAGGACGTCATAGTCCATGGGTTTAAGGACCCCACAGTCCGTTGTTAGTTTTAAGATATCTCGGTCAAGGTTAAGGACCTCATAGTCCATGGGTTTAAGGACCCCACGGTCCGTTGTTAGTTTTAAGATATCTCGGTCAAGCTTAAGGACCTCATAGTCCATGAGTTTAAGGACCCCACAGTCCGTGTCAATGTGTGGTCATCGGGACCCGTCACCTCTTTGAAGACGTTGAGGAATTACAACGCCAAGTATCAAAGGAGTGAAGAGATGTACCCTTGAACCAGGGTGGATTAAATAGTCTTTGGCCTAATTTGGGATCAAGCCCAATTAATTATGTTATGAGCCCACTAGCCCGGTTAAGTCTGAATTGAGGACTTATGGCCATCTTGGGCTAAGTCCAATCATGCTTGGAATATTGGCTTTGAAAGAGAGGCTTTGCCTCTGGCCATTTAGCCAATTGGGCTATCGTTAATTCAGCAATGTTGAACACTGGGATCAAGTTAGTGTTTCAACACTAAAAGACAGTTGGTGTTAAACACCAGCAACGAGGGGTTCAAATTAGTGTTAAACACTAGAGCAAATCAGTGTCAAACACTAGCAGCAGAGGCTTCAAATTAGTGTTAAACACTAAGAAATTCAGTGTTAAACACTGCCAATAAAGTTCTTTGATTAGTGTTGAACACTAAGGCCAAACAGTGTTTTCACACTGGATTCAGGGGTTCCAATTTAGTCTTAAACACTAAGGAAAGAGGGGTCACGTGGTAGCACGTGAGGGCGCCCTCCCTTCATTTGTTCTGCTGAGAATAGTGCATCTTTTAGAGCATCACGTGCCATCACGTGACGGGCATTTAAATGTCTGTATGTTAAAGCTTCTGCCGTGGGTCACGTGAGGCACTGCCTCAAAGATCCATCTCTGTGGTTCTTTTCGGGGGTCACGTGATGGCACGTGACCCTGCCTTTTTGTATGTTTTTTAGAAGATCTGTTAATCCCTTTTTAAGAATTAAATTCTTCAGAGGGTTGAACCCTAACGATAAATTTAAGAGGAATTAAATTCCTATTCCCTTCTGAAGATTTATATTCTGGGATAGAGTTGAACTCTGAATTTTCTGTAGGAATTAAATCCCTCATATATGTGAAGAACTGAATTCCATCATAGGGTTAAACCCTAATAAAAGCTTTAAAAGGAATTAAATTCCCACTCTCTTTTAGAGAGGTATGAGATTCTGTCATAGGGTGAAACCCTAATTTCTTCTCTCTTTTTTGTTAAAAGGAATTAAATTCTTGTTATTTTTCTAGGGTTGAACCCTGATTCTGTTCATTCTGAAGGAATTAAATTCCCATAACATAGGGTTAAACCCTAATTTTATTTTAAAGGAATTAAATTCCTATAGTTCTGCGAGAATTAAATTCTCAAGCTTCCATTCCCTCTCTATGCTTTGGATCTGCATGGCAGGATCTCAACCCAATGAGAATTAAATTCTCAATTCGAGGGGAGATGTGCACTTTACAGATCCTCCACTAAAGAGAGAACTATGTTCTTCTGTTTTATATCAGAGTTAAACTCTGTTGAGAATTAAATTCTCTTTTCCTTTCAAAAAGCCTTCCCTTCCTTACCTAGGGTTTTCTTTTGCAGAAGATCCAAATTCCTCCAAAGTATCAAGGCTCTCCTCTTTTTTTATGTATCGATTCCTTTCTGCCTCTCTTTTTTTCTCTGCGTCTCTTGGCTCCTATTTATAGGAGAAGCCGCCGAATCAATTAGTTTTGGTGAATCTTTCATTGAGAGATTTAATTTGTATTCACCATTCGTTTTGGATCTTTGGATTATTAGGTGAATTTTATTCACCATTGGATTTTAAATCCAGAGATTCTCCTTTGTTATTTCGGTTAGATTTTAAAGGGGAAATCTTTCCAAATTCGGGAAATTTCCATAGATAGATGATATTTAAGAATCTTTAAATCTTTAATTCAATCGGTTCCTTTGGAAAGATTTGAGAGGCCTTTTCTCAGAATTTAATTCTGTTAACAGATAGGCTTTGAAAGCCGGTCACGTGTGGCCACGTGACCCTTGGTCACGTGTGGGCACGTGACCCCCTTGGAACGAGACCTCTTCTTCCTTTTTGTGCTCTGCTTTCTGGCTGCCGCTTAGCCGTCACGTGCCACCACGTGACACCTGGTCACGTGTGAGCACGTGACCCTCGTCTGGCGCCTTTTTCTTGATTTAATCAGGGAATTGAGTCTGCTGCTTTTGAGTGTCACGTGCCAACACGTGACCCTGGTCACGTGGGAGCACGCGACCCTTTCTGAAGCCCTTTTCTTTGATGTAGTTGGGAAACTGAATTTTCCTTGCCGATGCTTTTAGATGTCACGTGCCAACACGTGACCCTGGTCACGTGGGAACACGTGACCCTTTCTGAAGCCCTTTTCTTTGATGTAGTTGGGAAACTGAATTTGCCTTACCGATGCTTTTAGATGTCACGTGCCAACACGTGACCCTGGTCACGTGGGAACACGTGACCCTTCCTGAAGCCCTTTTCCGTGGGCTTTCCTGATTTTAAATCAGGAAACAAATGCCCCCACAGCGTTGTTCTCACGTGTCCGCACGTGAGTGCAACACTGTCACCTTTTGTGACCGTCGGATTCCTCTAGGGATTTGGGGAGATGAAACGTTTCTATCACCTCCTATAAATATTGGGGTCATTTCAGAGACGCCTCCACTTTGCTCATCTTCTTCCTTGCAAACTCTCTTCTTTTGAGAATTTAATTCTCTTCTCCCAGAGCTTAGTTCTCTGTCTTGAAACCATCTTCAGAGTTTAACTCTGTTCAAGTGACCATTTTCCTCAGGTAATGTTCCTGGACCAACAGTGAACTTTTACGTTCTTCTGGATTTTAAATCCAAAACAAGGGTTTTTACCCTTTTCTGAGTATGAACCCATTTTTTTTCATCAAGTTTTTCCATAAGAACAGAATACTACCTAACCTTCAAACTGTAGATCTCTTAGGGCTTAGACGATGATCCATGGAGTTTAACTCCGTTTATAGAAAAAATGCTTTTGGGAATTTAATTTCCTTTTCTTAATAAGGAATTTTAATTCCTATAAAGAACTCAGTTTCTTCGCATGGAGGCTCCTTAGGGTCTCTTGGCTCGAGGTTGTCCTTCTGCAATTAGTGAAGAAGACGGTTGCAATGATGTCTTTTGTGGGAATTTAATTCTCCTGGTCTTGTTTGATTTGTTGTAGAGCCCGAGGTAGATTTGTTCTTTAGGAGAATGTGTAGAGCCACTTGAAACTCATTTTTTTATTTAATGAGGGTATCCCCTTTGTCTTATTACAACTGCTCGGTTTCATTATTAATGAGCCGTCATCTTGATTCTGTGGGGCCCATGTATTTTGTAGCAAATGGTCCCAGAAAAATCTACTGTTGCTTTCTTTAACTAATCTTCATGTTCATGCATGGATATATATTGCTGACTTTGCTTTTAACGGTCTTCTTTCATTCGATTTTAGGTGCGATGGCTTCTGCTCCGTGTTTTCCCTTTACTCGTTCGGAGGCCGCTTTTCCTCAATCACCATCCGATGAGGAAGTGATGACGATGATCCGGGCTCATGACCCGAACTGCACCAACTTGCTTTTATGGGGAACTTGGTATAGCCATATTATCCGGGGTCGCCGGAGTTTCCTCTGTGCAGTACCGACAGAGCCTACTTTCCCATTCTTTCCGATGGACCCTCCGAGAACGGTTTTTGCTGTGGAAATTCCCAACTGGACTCCAACGGGGAGGCTCGAGCCTTCAACGACCGGTATTCCGAACCATCCGATCCCGGCCATAGATATCTTGGGGCGGCGTATTTGCTAGGGTGAGGCCCACCCGTGGGGGTAGATCTATAAGATAGGGCTCACTCCCCGACACCCTACGGGCTACCTTCTCTGGGATCGCTACATCCTTGCCATCCATCGTGCGCGGCTGCAGAAGGTCGGGCTTTATCAGGCAATATACGCGTCACTCTTCCATTATAAGTCCCCGCATGTCTGGTGGGTTAAGGCGTTTTTGAACCAATGGAATCTTCCCACCAACACTTTCATTCTAGGAGATCGCGAGGTCTCGATCTCTATGGCAGAATTTTATGAAATCTTGGGATTGCCAATCAGGGGTGCACTGTATGAGGAGTTGTTGCCTCCTGACGAGTATGTCTTCGAGCCCGAGTCTGCACCGGCTGACGGCTTGTCTGTTGAGAACGCCATTCGCCATAAGCGTCCCAATTTGATCAAGGCGCTAGGTATCTTCGACCGATTGTTCACCGAATCCGAAGAGCAGGGTGTTGCTTTCAAGAGCTTCATTGCTTGTTTCCTTCGTGAGGAGGTCGTGTCGAAGACAGCTCCGAAGTTCGCCAACATTAGAGACCCCTTTGGGTTTGGTCCGAAGAAGCTGCCGACCACTGAATCGGATTTACCTCAATACTATATCCCCATCATGTCGCCGGTGTCTTTTGAGTCCATTGCAGCACCCGGTATTGACGATGAGATGTTCTTCGTGGGGTTTGTCAGTGTCTAGCTCAGTTGGTTTGTCATCCCCATGCATCGTCGTTTTATGAGGGCTTCGGTTATCTACCCGGCTCATTGTATACCTGAGGGGACGCGGTTGGCCGTCGGTATCCCGGCGTTGGCGCATCTTTATCACGGGTTGGGCACCGCAGCTAATACCTCTACTCCCGGCGTGGATGTAGTAAACTTTTCGCTTCATTATTTCACGTCCTGGGTCGAAATGCATGTGCTGGGGGCTTTTGCCATGCATCAGAGGCCCTCATTTTACGATGCCTACCCCTTCCCACGACTTATGCGATTAGTGGATGCTTCTGCCGCCGACCCGACTCAGTTCGGGGCTATTCGGGTGCTGATTTCTCCTTACGCTGCCGCCGGCGGGATGGTTTTTAATGATCGGGTCTTGTCTACTCCCTCAGGTCCAGTTCAACAACTCTGGGACCAGTCGAAAGACAACGCACCTTCTTTGAAGCCTCGGGAGGCTGCGCACTTGTATACAATTAGACCGGGCTACTTGGTGTTTCGCCATGACAGTGCAACTCTTTTCATGCGGTACAATCCGCATCGATTCGCCCGACAACTTGGATACCACCAGGGTGTTCCTTTCGAGGCTTTTATAGTCTCCCCGATCCCTTCACTCGATGCCGTTCGCGATGCCGCTCATCATTTCATGAGGCTAAACATCGGTTCCCACTTCATGGTCCCTGAAGCTGAATACCTGCCCCGGTGCGTGGGCGCGTTTACGGGTTGGTATCTTCATCGGGTCAACCCAATCATTCTTGAGAAAAGGAGGGTGCTTCTTGGCCACGATGCCCCTCCTCTGGTTCCAGGAGCTAAGCTGGGACCGAGGGCTCCGGTCCGCTTCCCTCTAAGGGATACCGGCACTGCGCTCATCCCAGGAGAATCGGAGGTAAACCTTACTCCAACGGCTGGTATGCCCCTGGGTTCCCGCTCGCGAGGTGGAAGGGCCCCAGTAGTAGCACCACCGCCTGTGGCAGCACCGCCCCCCGTGGCATCGACAAAGACAGTGTCATCCTCGGTCGTGGCACCAGGAGGGGGTAATAGAGATGAGGGCGTCGTAGGCGATGTGGGTCAGCGCCGCCCTAAGGCTTCGCGGGGGAGGAAACGGTCATCCTCGGCGACCGGCTCTGGGTCTAAGCGGCGGAAGAAAGCGGCCACCAATCTGCTCGATTCTTTGGCTGAGTCTGAGCCTATCCTTGAAGACGAATCATTGGCCCTGCAAGAGTCAGACGCTGGGCTTCTCTTCCCGAGTTCGGCCGATGAGGAGGCCCCACAGTTGGCTGAAGCCATACGGCGTTCCAAAGACGTGTCTCATAACGCCAAGGTTCTGAAGAAGTCCTATCCCGCTGTAATTTTTTACGGAGACCCTTCGTGGATTCGGTGGTGCTTTATCGGTCCTTTGGAGGAATGAGGGGAAAGGGCTCTGAAGCAGGCCGCTTCAGAAGACACAGCGGACGCACTTTCTTTATGGACCGGCGGCCATGAGTCTACCCTTGAACCCCGGCGAGCCCACCTCCTTGAGAAGGAGCAGCGGCTTGAAGAAGCCATATTGAGGGCCTCTTTGCGCATCGATACGTTGTTGTTCTTTTTGTAGTTCTTCAGATTATTCTCGCCTGTATATGTGTATCCTTATTCTTATTTGAATTGTGCAGAATCTTCGACGTTGGGGGAGCTCCCTACGGGCTCATTGAAGCTAAAGCCTGCCGAAATTCCCGATGAAGCATTGCTCGATGTGGAGGGGGCTGACGAGGCTGCTCCTCTTATGGTAGAGCCTCCAGCGGCGGTTCATGATCAGGGAGTGCTTGCCCCTTTGGGGGAGGCTCTTTTGGAGGTCGCCGCCTCAATGGCTCTTCCCAAAGGCGGCCCGGAGGCTGAGATGGAGGTAGTGGGGACTACCCTCCCTCTGTTGGAGCCCGAGGTTCCGGCAGAGGCTGTCGAGGCTGCTATCCCCCCGACTCAGAACGGGAGAAGTGTTGAAGGTAACCTTCTGAATTTTAAATTAGCAGCCTTTCCGTTGTCTGAACTCTTTTGTTTTCTCAGAATTACGCGAGTTGGCGGCCTCTATTGTCGATCTGTCTCCCCGGCAATCCTTTCAGCGTCTGCTGGAGATGGCAGCTCCATAAGCGATATCCCCCCAACGCATTGTCCTCTCATCCGGGCAAGGTTGGTGTCGTCCATCACTTCTCATAGCATCGTCGCTATTTTGCGTATTGACATTGATGTTTTCTACAGTTTTGGAGGCCGATGATGAGGTCGAGGTTCTCGAAGGGCCAGGGGAACCTTCAGCTGCCACTTGCACGACTGTCGGTAAGCGACATTTCATCATACTCTCATTCGTTCTTTGCTTAAGAATTTTACTGACATCTTCCAAATTTGAACAGCTCTGCCAGTCTCCATGGCGTTGGAGTCGCGCATCGTGATGCCGCCCAGCCCTTACGCCTTGCGGGCTTCAGAACACTTGGCCCAATTAAGCCTTGTCTCCTTATCATCTTTGATTGAGGAGCTCCGTGCTGGTAGCGCGACCACCGCTGAAGCGTTTGCCGCCGAAGCTAACGGTTCTCTTCCTTTTCTCGCCACCTACCATAGCGAAGAAGTGGTGCGAGTCTGGGTGGAGTTCTGTCGGCATGTGGAGGCTCGCTTGCATGCCCTTGAATGTTCTCGCCTTTCCTCGGAAGTCGTGGCTGCAAAAGCGGAGTTGCAGGGTCTGATAGCACGATGCGCGGCCAACATGACGTCATGCGAGAAGAGGCTTGGCCGCAAATTCTCGGAGAGGGAGCTAGCTTCCAAGGCGCTGAGCGAGCTTCAAGCCAATCTCACGGCCAAAGCCAACAAAGCGTATGAACTCTGGCGGGTGCTTCAGGAGTCCATCAAAAAGGTGGTGGCTCTCGATAAAGCTGCCACGTTCACTCGTGAAAGGGTTGAGGCCCATAAGGCCACTGAGAAAGAGCTTGAAGCTCGGCTTGCTTCATATCAGGCCCAGCAGGCTCAGGCGGAGGCTCGTCTTCTGGAGATCTTGCGTGATGAAGCCGTGGCTCAGCAACAGAAAGATGAGCTGGTAAAATTGCTACATCACCCGCCAGCTTGAAGACTTGTATCTTTTCTTTTCTCTTTTTGTACATACTCATGGATGAGAGTATCTTTTTTTTGTTTCTTTCATGAATTGTACTTTGTATCCATTTTGGTTCATGAATAAAAGATACATTTTTCTTCTCAACGGCGTGTCTCTTTTATCGAATGCATTCCGTGGACAATTTATCTTGATCTCCTTGCAGGGCATCGGTGGTTTAGGATTCAGGGTTAAGATCTGCTTCCAAAGATTTTTGTACTTTATGAGCCACGAGGATCTCATAAAGAGTTTCTCTCCCTATAGGTCGAGAGGGTCCCATAGGTGTAAGTTCTTCTTAAGAATCGTGAGGATTCTTAAGCGAGTTTTTCCCTTGAGAGTCGTAAGGATCTCACAAGAGAGTTTTCTTCCTTACAGGTCATGAGGACTTGCAAGTGCTGGATATGGTCACCCTTATCCGTGTTTCACGGGGTCAGGGGTCGCTCAGGGTATTATAGTTTAAAGACATCACGGTCAAGGTTAAGGACCTCATAGTCCATGGATTTAAGGACTCCACAGTCCGATGTTAGTTTTAAGACATCACGGTCAAGGTTAAGGACCTCATAGTCCGTGGATTTAGGGACTCCACAGTCCGATGTTAGTTTTAAGACATCACGGTCAAGGTTAAGGACCTCATAGTCCGTGGATTTAGGGACTCCACAGTCCGATATTAGTTTTAAGACATCACGGTCAAGGTTAAGGACCTCATAGTCCGTGGATTTAGGGACTCCACAGTCCGATGTTTGGTTGCAGGGACCCATCACCTCTTTGAAGACGTTGAGGAATTACAACGCCAGGTATCAAAGGAGTGAAGAGATGTACCCTTAAACCAAGGTAGAATCCGTAGGGAATCGGGGTGGTTGATCGTTAGTTTTAAGACATTACGGTCGAGGTTAAGGACATCATAGTCCGTGGATTTTAAGGACTCGACAGTCCGGTGTTTGCTCTGGATGCTTCACACGGGTTCACTGCCGTGCTTGGCGAGGACCAGGCTCCGCTCTGGGCGTTTTCCATGGGGTCAAAGAGTGACGTTATCCGCGTTCCACGTAACCAGGAATTTTGCACTAGATGCTTCACACGGGTTCACTGCCGTGCTCGGCGAGGACTAGGCTCCGCTCTGGATGCTTCACACGGGTTCACTACCGTGCTCCGCGAGGACCAGGATCCGCTCTGGATGTTTTCCACGGGGTCAAAGAGTGACGTTATCCGCGTTCCACGTAACCAGGAATTTTGCACTAGATGCTTCACATGGGTTCACTGCCGTGCTCGGCGAGGACTAGGCTCCGCTCTGGATGCTTCACACGGGTTCACTGCCGTGCTCTGCGAGGACCAGGATCCGCTCTGGACGTTTTCCACGGGGTCAAAGAGTGACGTTATCCGCGTTCCACGTAACCAGGATTTTTGCACTAGATGCTTCACACGGGTTCACTGCCGTGCTCGGCGAGGACTAGGCTCCGCTCTGGATGCTTCACATGGGTTCACTGCCGTGCTCTGCGAGGACCAGGATCCGCTCTGGACGTTTTCCATGGGATCAAAGAGTGATGTTATCCGCGTTCCACGTAACCAGGAATTTTGCACTAGATGCTTCACACGGGTTCACTGCCGTGCTCGGCGAGGACTAGGCTCCGCTCTGGATGCTTCACACGGGTTCACTGCCGTGCTCTGCGAGGACCAGGATCCGCTCTGGACGTTTTCCACGGGGTCAAAGTGTGACGTTATCCGCGTTCCACGTAACCAGGAATTTTGCACTAGATGCTTCACACGGGTTCACTACCGTGCTTGGCAAGGACTAGGCTCCACTCTGGATGCTTCACACGGGTTCACTGCCGTGCTCCGCGAGGACCAGGATCCGCTCTGGACATTTTCCACGGGGTCAAAGAGTGACGTTATCCGCGTTCCACGTAACCAGGAATTTTGCTGATTGTATCCGCATTTCACAGGATGGAGGTTTGACTGTTGGCGATATGTATACCACCGAGCCATGGAACTGGGAGTTGCCGCTGTTCCGCTTAGCTTAGAGTTATGTCCGTTGTTACAAGACGAGTGTTGAAACGCTCTCCAGGTCTCCTTTGGCCCGTCGAGACTTGGCTTCTTCTTCTGATGAAACCTGGGGGAGAAGTATGATCCCTTTTTGTTTACGCCCTTGGATTGTGTACAGGGTGTGATGGAACATCACCTGTAGGGCATAAATTGAAACTTTTTTTTATTTCTTTTTCCGCGATGCTCTATCATTTCAGGTTTTATATCGCGGAGGTCGCGATTGCCCTATCATTTCAGCTATTTTTCGCGGTGCCCAATCATTTCGCTATTTATTTCATTTTCACTCGCTGTTTTTTTTATTGCGAGTTGCCCCATCATTTCGGCTATTTTGCGTGCATACATTTTTGCCTGCTGCTTTTTATTGCAGGTTGCCCCATCATTTCGGCTATCCCGTATGCACGTGCGACCTACTGGCTTTTCGCCATAAACCTGAGATTAGACACAGATTTCGGCATCAGCACCGCTACAACTGGGATATGGCCAGGAGAGAATCATCATCTGCCTCTGTCGATGTTGAACAAAGGTGGCTTAGTAAACAGGGTTAAGGGTCCTGTCGACCAAGGCTTTTGACTTCATGAGCCGTAAGGGTCTCACAAAGGTATTTCTCCCTACAAGTCGTGAGGATCTTGCAGGTGTATTTTCTCCTTAGGGATCGTGAGGATTCCTAAGTGTATGTTCCTCTGTAAGTCGTAAGGATCCTACAGGAGGGTTTTCTCCTTATAAGTCGAGAGGAATTATAAGGGTTGTTCACCATATGGGCATGTCCCTAGTCACGGGTGTGACTTTGCTGGGGAAATATTTATTCGCGCCCGTGGATTGTATACAAGGGTCAGTATTGAGCTACTTGTAGGGCAATATCGAAGGTTGTGGGGGTTGCTTAAGAACAGGTTCAGGTTTCTGTAACTTAAGACTTTCAAATCTCATAAGCCGTGAGGGTCCCATAAGAGAATTCTCCTTACGAGTCGTAAGGATCTCGCAAGTGTATTTTCTCCTTAGGAATCGTGAGGATCCCTAAGTGTGTTGCTCCTTTGTGAGTCGTAAGGATCTCACGCGGGTGGTTTCTCCTTACAAGGTCGAGAGGACCCTGTAAGTGTCTTTTAACGAGGTTGCGCCCTTTCAGGTTTTCACAAACACTCGCCGGTAGCCCTGCTGTTTTTACTCACAGAGCCCTTTCGGGTTTTCATCCGTGCCCTTTTTGCTTGTGGACATACCGTTTTTTTTAATTCTTTTTCTCTCTCTTTTTTTACAAGGTCACGCCCTTTCGGGTTTTCACGAACACTCGCCGGTAGCCCTGCTGTTTTTACTCACGGAGCCCTTTCGGGTTTTCATCCGTGCCCATTTTGCTTATGGACATACCGTTTTTTTTATTATTTTTTCTTTCTCTCTCTTTTTTTTTATCTCGTCAGCCTAAGGATGCTGCGGTAGTAGTTTTAGGGACGTTTCGGTCCGTCGTTAGTTTAAGGACGTTTCGGTCCGTCGTTAGTTTAAGGACGTTTCGGTCCGTCGATAGTTCAAGGACGTTTCGGTCAGTCATTAGTTTAAGGACGTTTCGGTCCGTTATTAGTTTAAGGACATTTCGGTCCGTTATTAGTTTAAGGACATTTCGGTCCTTCAAGGAAAGGGCCAGCTACTACTTATAGAGCTTTGAGCTTTAGGAAGATAGCGAGCGGACATAGTCGTCGTCATCTATCATTGACCTGGGCTGTGGCTCATTAAGCGTGGTATTTCTTTAGGAAGCGGCCGTTTATTGGCCTGAAAGGCCTTTCACCATGCATGTCCATGAGTAGGTAGGTTCCACCCTGGTAGACCTTGTCTATGATGTACGGGTCTTCATAGTTTGGCTCGAATTTTCCCCGCTTGACGCGATTGGGGATCATAGGTCTTTTGACCACTAGTACGAGTTCGCCTTGGCGGAATGTCCTCGGTCGGGTCAATCTTTCGTATGAGCGCGTCATCTTTGCTTTATAAGCTTCTAGATTTTGTTGCGCTATGAGCCGTGTTTCTTCAAGAGCATCAAGCTCCTCGAGCCGGAGGCTAGCATTTTCTTCGTTCGTCAGTTCGTAGTGGACTGCCATCCGTAGAGAGGGTAGCTCTATTTCGAGGGGGAGTACCGCTTCCGTACCGAATACCAGTGCGTACGGCGTTGTGTTCGTGGCCGTCTTGAACGTAGTTCGATAGGCCCAAAGGGCCTCTTGCAGCCTCTCGTACCAGTCTTTCTCATTTCGGGACATCGTCTTTTTCATGATTTTTGTCAAGGTCTTATTGAAGGCCTCGGCTAGACCATTACCTCGCGGATTGTAAACTGAGGAATATCTCCAGTCTATATTATGATGCTGCGCGAAGCGGCTAATTTTATGGCTTCTGTAGGCTGGCCCGTTATCGGAGATAATCCGCCGTGGAGTTTCAAACCGATAGATGATGTGCGTCTTGAAGAAGTGGGGATATTCTCCGTCTTCACTTCCCTCAGCGGTACTGCTTCTGCCCATTTGGAGAAGTAATCAGTTGCCTCCAGGATGAAACGATGTCCCCGGGACGATGCTGGTTCGATGGGGCCGACTATGTCAGTCCCCCACATTTCGACTGGCCAGCTAGCCACCGTCGGATGTAGTGGATTCGGATGCTGGTGGATGAAATCCCCATGGATTTGGCACGAGTGGCACTGCCTCGCATATTCGAGGCAGTCCTGGATCATCGTGGGCCAGTAGTAACCCATCCGTTTAATTTTTAACTTCATCTTTGGGCCTGCTTGATGAGAACCACGGATTCCGTCATGAACCTCTTGAATGACTCTTTCTGCTTCGTCAGGTCCTAAACATCTCAGCCACAGAGAATCAAACGACCTCTTATACAGAGTATTATTGACGAAAGCGAAAGATAGAGCTCGTTTGATGAGCTGATGTCTTGAGGACGCTTCTTCGGGCATTCGGTGGGACTTAAAGTAGTCTATGAAGACTTCCCTCCAGTCCTCAGCCTTCTTACGGTCTTTTATTTGTAGGGTCGTCTGCTCAGTCGCTCCTTTTTCTTCGTATGATTCCGGAGATATTTCTGCTAGGGCAAGCACTCGACGGCTTTGTACCATGATTTTAACGTCATCGAGGTTCTCGTTAGCCAATTCTTTAGCGAGCTTTGCTAATGCGTCCGCTTTGCTATTTTCCGCGCGTGGTATGCTTTCCAAAGTATAGGAAGGAATTTGGGTCAACAGTTGTTGCACTTTTTCGCCGTACTTCACCAACTCCGGTTTGCACGTTTGGTAGTCACCATTTACTTGACTAACGACCAGTTGAGAATCCCCGTATATAAGGAGGTCTTCAATTCCCATGTCGATGGCGATCTCGAGGCCTGCTATCAGAGCTTCGTATTCGGCTTCATTGTTTGTCCTTGGCTCTGTTAAGGAGAAGGCGAAGCGCATTATCCCTCCTTGTGGAGTTACGAAGATGAGGCCTACCCCTGATTTGATCATTGGGATACCCTGTTTGCGCTTCTTTACGGAAGACGCTCCATCGAAATAGAGTTCCCATCGGGTACTACCGCCGCCGATCGCATCGAATGCATGCTTGTTCGGCAGATCGCAGTTCAGAGGAGAACCGGCAGGTACTGGATGCTCAGCAAGGAAGTCGGCAATGGCCTGGCCTTTCACTGCCTTAAGAGGTCGATACGTTATCGAGAACTCCATCAGGAGCAGAGCCCATTTAGCGAGCCGACCCGTCAATATAGCCTTTGACATCAAATATTTAAGTGGGTCCACCTTCGAAATGAGACGGACTTCGTGCGCCAACGCATAGTGCCTGAGCTTTGTTATCGCGAAGATCAACGCCAAGCAGTGTTTTTCGATGGGAGAGTAGTTGCTTTCTGCCCCGAGCAGAACTCGACTTAAGTAGTAGAGTGCTCTCTCCTTTTCTTGATCGTTCTCTTGTGCCCATAATGCGCCTAAGGAACCTTCGAGGGCGGTCGTATAAAGAATGAGGGGTTTTCCCTTGACCGGCGCAGCCAACACCGGAGGGTTCTGCAAGTACTGCTTGATCTCGTCTAGTGCGCCTTGGTATTTGTGATCCCAAACGAATGTTGTTCCCTTCTTCAACAGGTGGCTGTAAGGACGGCACTTGCCTGAAAGATTGGCGATGAATCGCCGGATGTATGCGAGCTTCCCTTGGAGAGACCGCAACTGTTTGAGGGTTCTTGGCGGAGGCATTTCCATGATCGCCTTGATCTTAGATGAATCCACTTCGATACCTCGGTGTCGGATGATGAATCCCAGGAATTTACCCGAGGAGACTCCAAACGCACATTTGAGGGGATTCATGTTCAAATTATATTGCCGAAGGCGTTGAAATACAGTCTCCAGATGCTTTAAATGCTCTTCGTATGACATGCTCTTTACTACAAGGTCATCGATATAGCACTCGACGATGTCATGTATGAGGTCGTCGAAGATCTTTGTCATGGCCCTTTGATAGGTAGCGCCGGCGATCTTTAGACCAAAGGGCATAACCCTGTAGCAGAATATACCCAAAGGGGTCCGGAAAGTGGTGTGCTTCTGGTCTTCGGGATGCATCTTTATCTGATTGTACCCTGATGAACCGTCCATAAAGGAGAAAACCTCGTGAGTGGACGTGTTATCTATCATTAGCTCGGTTACCGGTACTGGGAAATCGTCCTTCGGACAGGCTTTATTGAGATCCTTGAAATCCACGCATATGCGTACCGTCCCATTTTTCTTCATTACCGGGACGATATTGGCGATCCAGTCGCGATATTGGACTTCTTGGATAAATCCAGAATCGATCAGCTTCTTAACTTCGGCGTTGATGCTCATTTCAAGCTCGAGTCGCATCCTTCTCGGCGCCTGCTTGACTGGCTTGATATCTTGGGATATTGCTAATTTATGCATAGCAATCTCCGGATCTAATCCTGGCATCTCCGAATAGTTCCACGCGAAGCAGTCTTTATGCTGTAGAAGCACGTTCTTTAACGCGGCCACCCTTTCTTCAGATAGCAGCTCGCTGACGAATGTCGGTCGCGGATCATCTGCCGATCCCAGCTCAATCTTCTTGAGGTTATCTGCAGTAGTATGTATGCCATCTTCCAATTCTTTCGGAGGTGGCGGAAATTCTGAGATCACCTCATCATTGCTGTTCTCAAAGCACCAGGGAAGGTCATCCATGTTCTCGGGCTCTTCTTTTAATATTGTAATCATGTGACAGGTGCGAATTCGCTTCCAATCCCAATGTGGAACCGGTTCTTCTTTCGTGGCCTTGGGCTCGTGCTTCTGTGGCGGCGCTACCCTCCAGCTGTCAGACAGAGTGAATTTGCCAAGCTGATACTGATCTTCAACCCAATTCTTGAAAGTGAAGCAATCTTCAAGAGGATGCCCTATTACTCGATGGTAAGAGCAATAACTTGGGTCAGAGACTTCGCCTGCTTGTTCGGGATGTTTAGACTCCGGCAATGTAAGCATTTGATGTTTTAGAGCAATATCAAGTATCTTCTTCGTCTTGTCCTGAGGAAACGAGTACACTCGACCCATTTTATTCATGAGGGATAGATCAATAACGCCCAACTCCCGTTTGCGTGGCTTCTTAGCCCTGCTTTGTTGTTGTTGAGCGCCTTTTTGGCCTTTCGACTTATTTCTGCTTTTGCGCCGAGCTTTCTTTATAACAGGTTGACAAGGAGTGGCATTTTCATCCTTTACGGCCTGTTGGAAAAGGCGTTGCGTCTTGGCTTTCTCATAGATGGCCGTCTCGCGGTTGTGATCATCTCGGACTTTTTAACCAGCTTTCTTTATAAGTTTGTCCATTTGTTCCTCGAACGACGGACTGGGCTCCTTTGCATCTGGAACTTTCACTGGCTTAGGATTAGCGTCCTCCCATTGAGCATCCGCTTCTTCATCAAGGTCATACACGACGTAACAGCCGGGTAGTAACTCTCGTTTCTTTGACCGGATGTATCCAAGCCCTTTTGTTTCCATTCTCCCGTTAGGCAGTTTGCGTTGAGTCCCGGGAACGTTCCAGACCCTGTCATAGAATTTGGCCTTTCTAACGGTCTGTTTGAAGGATATCCCCTGGCGTTTCAGCAGCTTCTTCAAACCCTCTGTATAATATCTGGGAAGACGGATAGGCTGAAGCCTGTCGAGCGTAGGATCCGCGCCGTGCCAGATTTCTTTTTCCACCTTGGTTTCTTCAGAGCGGAAGAACAGAATTGCTTTCTCGCTTTCTCGCCTGGGAGGGATATAGAACGTTTGCAACTCTTCTACATTGTAAATATTAAGTGCATCCAGTTCTTTATGGTGTTTAAGCGGCACTATGGCGACTTGTAGACTTTGCTCTTCGTCAGCGGACGTTTGTATTGAAAGTCGAGCAGAGAATACAGCATGGACTTCATCCTCCGAATCACTACCAAAGATCAACATAGGAGCGGATGGTCCCGGCTTGGTGTGTTGGGGAGGACCTGAATAAACTATCTCTTCTTCCTCCTCGGTATCACTGCCGAAGACAGGGATAGTAGCGTTAGTTTTATTCTCCGGCTTGCGACACTTTTCCGTGTCTTCGAAATCCGGTAAGAAGTATTTGGCATCTTCGTATTTGCGGACCTCATTCACAGAGAACGGGTTCAGTTCTCCCGTCACGGTATACTCGAAACCATCCTTAAAATACTTCATACACTGATGTTGTGTAGAAGGGATGATGTTGTACTCGTGTAACCATGGTCGTCCGAGAAAAGCGTTGTAGCATGTCTTGGCATCTATGACGTGGAACTTAATGTCCGTGACGAGTAGCCCGAAGCGTAGCGTCAGTATCACAGATCCAAGAGTCTTTGACGATTGGGAGTCGAACCCGGAGATGGTGATCTTGTCCCGAGCAAGGTGCTGGACGCTCATGCAGATTTCCTTCAACACCCGAACGTTAAGGAGATTGACGGAGGATCCATTATCCACTAGGATCTTGCCTATCTTGATATCATGGCAGTATCCAGAGACATATAGGGGACGGTTGTGGTCGCACGTCCCGAGAAGGAGGTCTTCGTCACCGAAAGTGATGTCGGCCGTATGCACTTCATCCAGTTCATATTTCATCCTTTCCATGGCGAGGAAGGCTTGGAATTGTTCGGGTTCTTGTAACGCCTTGATTAATGAATCTCGCGCTTCTTTTGATAATAGGAGGGCATCGAGAATGCTAAGTTGAGAAGGTAGCTTCCTTAGGTGCGCTAGGATGTTGTAGTCCACCTTATCCTTCCTGGGAGGGTCCTTGGTAGTCAGCTCTTTCATAACTTGGTCATCTAAAGTGATATCCTCAGTGACCTTTTCCTTTCCCTTATCTTTTCTATTTGCGGGCCCGAGATTCTTTTCTGGGAGCGTACGATTGCGCAGCTGAATGTTTTCGCAGGCCTCCGATTCCTCCTCTTTCCCTAAAACGGATTCTTTAAAGAGAGGGCCCAGAGCCGTTTCTTCATCAGAGTCGCTCCCAAAGGTGAGAACTTGTGACCCTCCGACGTTAACCACGTAACAGTTGCCAGTGGTTCTGTTGTGCCCGTCGGCAGTACTTCTTCGTTCCCGACGGGTCTTGCGTTTCATGCGCTTAAAATGTTGTCGATGAGCAACATATCCCTGCCACCATATCCTAAAAGCGTCGCACTCCTCCGTAGGGTGTGAAATTTTCCGATGATATGCGCAATAATCAGGGTGCCTCTCCACCCCATTGAGCGTGTTTTCTTCCGAGGGTGGTAGCTTCATTCCTATTGACATGGTTTTGGCAAACCTTTTCCTCGTCTTGAATATCTTCTTGTCTGCCTCGGATGCCTTTCGATCTGGCGGGAGTACTTCAACTCCTTCATTTAGTCTCCTGCGTTCGGCTCCTTCCGATGCGGCCATCTCACGCTCCTGATCTGCTTTACTCTTTAGACGAATCTCGTCTAGAAAGGCGTCGATCATTTCATCTGTTGGCCACACAAGTCCTGGCTCAGGGTGTGCCCCCAGTTTCTCGGTGCCAGGAGTTTTCTCATCTTCCGAGTGGGAAATCACATGACAACTCGCCACATATCCCTCGGATTCATCTGATGAGCTCTCTTCCTCATCTTCCTTCTGAAAGACGTGGTTGAGGAACTCTTGCAGTGTGACGGGAGTCCGTGCCTTTTGATTGTACTCCTCCAGCGCGTCAATTTATTTCTGCAAATCCGTACGCTTATCTCCAGGCTTCACGGGCTTTTTGGATTTTCTCTTCTTTTTCTTCGAAGATTTTGACGGTTGGGTGTGAGTACTTGGGCCATCACCATGAATCTTTGTAGTTGGGCGCGGCTTCAACATCCTTTCGATGATTTGAGGTTCAAGCGGGTTCTTCCATTCAACCGCTGGGCGCGCATGAAGGTCACTCAGCATCCTTTTGGTTTTAGCTGATAGCATGATTTCCCATTGAGCTTCTTCAATAAAGGAACAAGTCGCCCCCAGTGCGTCCGTCTTCTTGGGAGTATGCGGCTGTGGCGGGTTCACCTTCCACTATTCGGACAGTGCAAACTTCCCCTGGAGGTATTGATCTTCAATCCATCCTTTGAAAATGAAGCAATCCTCAATCGGATGGCTTACCGTTTGGTGGTAAGGGCAATAGTTGGGGTTATTCACCTCAGTGGGTTATGGCGGTCGCCTTGGATTTGGCAAGTTTATAAGTCTATTGCGTACTGCCAGCTCGAATAGCCGTTTCGTCTTGTCCCGTGGGAACGAGTAGGGACGCTTCATCTTCTCATTATAATACCGGTGTCTTTCTTCCAGTTGATCCGTCAGCTTTGGGGCATTGGGTTGCTACTGGGCATTCGCGACGAAGATGGCCTTTCCTTTACCCTTGTCATTCCGAGGTTCTGGCTTCGGGGGAGGTGGTCTATGACCCATCTGGTCCATCTGAGCCAACTTTTCGATTAAAGCCTGGAATGTGGTTGGCTTAAAGAACATCATAAACTGGGAGATAGTTACGTGAGGGTCTAGGGTTCCCACGAACATGCCCACCGCGGGCGCTTCCTCAATGCGTTGCTCGCATTTCGACCACAAATTCCGCCATCGTAAAGCATACTGGACCCAAGTTTCGCCCGGTTTTACCCTGGCGTTAATCAATGCCGTTATTGGAGTGCGTTCGCTGGCGCTTGCGAATCGCTGAGTGAATAGCAACTCCATTTCAGCGAACGTCTTGATAGAATCGTTCGGGAGTTCCGAATACCATTCGAGCGCTGTTTCTGATAAGCTGCCCACGAAATGGCGAAGCAACAGTTTATCATCTCCGCCGGTGTTACCGCAAAGGGCCCTGAACTGGGCGACATGTTGGTGGGGATTGCCGGTCCCCTTGTAAACATGGAACTTGGGAATTGTGTAACCTGGCGGGTACTTGATTTGGTCGTACCAGCTTGGATATGGCCGCCCCGTTTTTACGACTTTACCAGCTGCCTCAGTCGCATGATGAACCCGGATTTGCTGGGCTATATAGTCGACCAAGTCAGCCTTAGAGATTGTCTCTTCCTTGGCCGTTGAGAGGGCCGGTGGTGGATTTGACGTTTCTCCCCTGTCGTCTTCAAGGACGATCGGGGGATCCTCAGCGGATGGATCCTGTTGGATCATCATTCCTATCATATCTTGGAAGAGGAGGCCCATACGCTGTATGTTGGCTGCTTGTTTAGCAGCCACTTTGTCCTTCTTCTCCAACATTCGGCGAAGGAATTCGGCGTCGGTTTCTTCCTCCTGGCGTTCGTCCGAGGACGTTTCTGGGTTTTCTTTTGGCCCGGTAAGTGCGGCCATAGCATTCATCATTTCCTGGAGCTTTTGCTGTTGCTCCTGAGCTTTGGTCACCGACCGTGTAAGCGGTCTATGACCTGTAGACGCACGGCCGTCTTCCTTTCCTGACGCCATGTATACGGTATGGACCATCATGCCCCCAGACTTAGGGCGTCTGGGCTTAGTGACTTTAGCTGTCGTTGCAGGCTGGGGGATCTTCTCTGGCTTCCTCCTTTTATGAGCAGTGGAAGTTGAGGGGGCCATTGAAGTGGGCACCCAAACAGCCTTTCGTGGTTTAGCCTGGTGACTGGCTTCCTGTTGGATTTTCAGCTTCTTGTGCTGGCGGGAGAAGTTTGGATCGATCATCGAGTCTCGGGCCTGCCGCCAAACCTTATAGATTTTGGAAGACAGCCGTTGAGGGGATCGGGGCTGTTCTGGCTTTACTTCCGCAACCTTTTTTGATGGAGGAGGAGACCTCTTTAGCACCGCGGTAGGAGAATTCCTTCGCACCTTATTTAGCATCTCGAAGCTGTTCCCAGTTGGAACGGCAGCATTAACTTCTGCCATCGGGCTGGTGGAGTTAGCCCAGAGGGGGAGTTGCCCTCAGCCTTCCTTACTCGGCGCCAATGACGACGTCGAGCGTGTCGAGCGGACGACGTTGGTTCAGCGGTGAGGATGGCTTCGTCTTGCCCCCTGTGTAGGTGGGGGGTCACTGCTGGTTATATGATCATATATATATAGCATTTGTCTCACGCAGTTATATGATCACATCACAGAACTCAAGCAGCAGAAGTCAAACATATGAAATATTGGATATACTAGGAGGTCCGTGTTTTAAATTAAGCCAATAATGAAAAACACGGATTCCATAGTCGTGATGAATAGCCAATCCCACATCCCTAGACCCCTATGAGAGCGGCAAGCAACCCTGCCAATTCTAGAGTTAGGAGACCCGGTCTCGACTCCTCGAGATGGTCTCCCACTGGACTCCAGAACTCGGTTACTTGTGCTCCCCACCTTGGGTCTATCCTAATGCGGAAAAGTAAATAATATACATCAATGGTGACATCATCCTCAACCCGGAAGTGCACCAATAAAAGAATATTACATACAAATTTTACATGAATAAAAATTGTAAAACTCTCATCTCACATAAAACCCCCTGGCTATTTACTCACGAAGATCCAATATAACATATCACAACAACACATAATATCACATGTCATCAACGTAAGTAAATACGCGTATTCCAAAGAGACTAACATACTAGATTTACTAACAAACTAGTTTTCACAAAACTAATTAAACGTGGATTCCAACTAGTATATCACATATCAAACTTAAACCCGAAACGATGTTAAAATTACGACTATGAAATACTCCGAGTCGCCATAGCAAAAAAGTTATCACATGCAAACTTGGCCAATCAAACATGACCTAAAACCCTAAAACCAAGAGTTAAGAACACCATACAAACACCAAACCCGAACTGCGTAGAAAAACCGGCCAAGACGGTGTTTTGGCATATTTGGCCGGCCAAAATGAAAAATTTGGGGTTCATTTTCGTAGGGTGTTCTAATTACATCATATGTAACACTCTGTGTACTTGTTTAAAAAAATTTTAGAGGCCATTTGAAAATTGACAGAGAGCAGGTTTTAGGGTTTCGGTTTTCTGAGTTGTTTCGGTTTCGCAATTCTACTAATATCGTATAATCTTCTAGTTTTGTCTCTGATACCATGAAAGTGTACGTTAGCACCACCACTTGGTTTTACTAGCATCAAGCATGTCATTTTTAAAAATTTCGGGGTGCTAATCTCCACTAACCAAGATCATTAGGATTTAACTATGATATCATAAACCTAACTAAGAGATGGATGGCTACAACCTTTGTAGACCGTGTCCTTCTCTTCTAAGGCTCCGGGTTGTAGTCCACGCGACTCCACTAGGCTCCACTTGAAAGTTGAACGAAGTTCCTTTTGATGATCTTCGTGCCGAAGATGATCCACCCGAAGTCCGCTAATCCAAGCTACCTCTTCACTAAACTCTTTAGTGAAGTAAACACACTACACCAAAGCGCTAATCTAGTATAGGATGGTGATGTAGGGTGTGGTTTGCTCACTAGGGTTCTCACAAGCTCTAGGGTTCACAACTCATGTGAGAGATTGAGCTTGGAGGAGGAGGTGAAGAAAATGGAGAGAGCTAAAGAGAAAACTCATCACATGAGCTCAACTCAAAAAAAAAAAAAAAAGCTAAGTGTGGAATGAAGTGTAGAATGTCTCATCTAAACTCACACATTATTGAAGCATACAATTTTTAACACTTAAAAATTGTAGCCATGCTTCAATAGTGCAAGCAAATGAATATAATATAGAATAAGCCATGCTATGCCCATGCCTCCAAAGTTTCCCCATTTATCATCTCAATTTCTATTTTCTAAAAATAGAAATACCATGCCATGCTTCATATATATATATATATATATATATATATATATATATATAAAGATAAGCATATAATTAGTGAGCAATAATATTAGTCAATATACAATTATATCAAATATAACTATATATCATATTATTAAATCAAAACTTGATTTAATAATCCGGTTATATCACATATAACCGACTAATATCATTTATCTGTATATCAAATTATCAAATCAACACTTGATTCAATAATCCGGTTATATCACATATAACCTAACTAATAACAAATAGCCGCCAGATTACAATACAATATCTCATACTCATATTTAATCAAGCCCCCGCACATATCAGCATATGTGCCCTACTTCGTTTCGCTTGAACCAGGAAACTTCTAAGTAGGACTCTAAAGTCTCGTCAATACGCCAGCAGTAGGTGATGATCACATCGGTCACCCACAAACCGTCAGCGGTACTAGCGGCTGCCCAGGTATTGAGCGAATAGAAGACCAACAAGCAAGCTTGTCCAAACTCCCATAAAGCCTATTGTTCCCCTCCGAACGGCGGCCGAGACGCGGGCGTCTCGCCTGAGATTCGGGGCAGATGCTAATTGGTGCTATCCGTCCACCTCTCCGAAGATGCCAAGTTGATTTATGGCACCATGTATCGAAGGTTCGAACGGATGTGTCCGATGTAGCAGACTTCGTCAGATTCCCCCTCGCTTGAGGGTTTTTTTTTATTGTGGGGACGCTCTTCCCTGCAGGCGCAAGCCCCTGCAGTTAATTACGCTACCGCATCGCGGTAACCACTTTCTCCTTCTCCAGATGGTCACTTCGTGTCGTGTGTATTTCTTTTATGTTTAGTTGCCCGTGGATTGTATACGGAGAATGAGTTATGTCGTCGCCCGTAGGACATGGACTAGTCTAAATTCGTATTATCTTAGATTTGGGTTTGGGGGTTTGGGTTTAAGAATACGTTAGCCTCATTTGAGCCTAAGATCGACTTAAACGTTTGTTAAGGATACGTTAGTCTAATTTTTAGACTAAGATCGACTTAACGGGATCGTTTAGATCCAACAAGAGAGCAATAAAAGGGGGGGCTCTGTTGTTTAGTTTAGTGACGTTACGGTCGGTAGGTAGTTTAAGGACATTGCGGTCCATGGGTAGTTTAAGGACATTGCGGTCCAATGTTAGTTTTAAGACGTCAGGGTCAAGGTTAAGGACGTCATAGTCCATGGGTTTAAGGACCCCACAGTCCGTTGTTAGTTTTAAGACATCTCGGTCAAGGTTAAGGACCTCATAGTCCATGGGTTTAAGGACCCCACGGTCCGTTGTTAGTTTTAAAACATCTCGGTCAAGGTTAAGGACCTCATAGTCCATGAGTTTAAGGACCCCACAGTCTGTGTCAATGTGTGGTCATCGGGACCCGTCACCTCTTTGAAGACGTTGAGGAATTACAACGCCAAGTATCAAAGGAGTGAAGAGATGTACCCTTGAACCGGGGTGGATTAAATAGTCTTTGGCCCAATTTGGGATCAAGACCAATTAATTATGTTATGAGCCCATTAGCCCGGTTAAGTCTGAATTGAGGACTTATGGCCATCTTGGGCTAAGTCCAATCATGCTTGGAATATTGGCTTTGAAAGAGAGGCTTTGCCTCTGGCCATTTAGCCAATTGGGCTATCGTTAATTCAGCAATGTTGAACACTGGGATCAAGTTAGTGTTTCAACACTAAAAGACAGTTGGTGTTAAACACCAGCAACGAGGGGTTCAAATTAGTGTTAAACACTAGAGCAAATCAGTGTCAAACACTAGCAGCAGAGGCTTCAAATTAGTGTTAAACACTAAGAAATTCAGTGTTAAACACTGCCAATAAAGTTCTTTGATTGGTGTTGAACACTAAGGCCAAACAGTGTTTTCACACTGGATTCAGGGGTTCCAATTTAGTGTTAAACACTAAGGCAAGAGGGATCACGTGGTAGCACGTGAGGGCGCACTCCCTTCATTTGTTCTGCTGAGAATAGTGCATCTTTTAGAGCATCACGTGACAGGCATTTAAATGCCTGTATGTTAAAGCTTCTGCCGTGGGTCACGTGGGTCACGTGAGGCACTGCCTCAAAGATCCTTCTCTGTGGTTCTTTTCGGGGGTTACGTGGTGGCACGTGACCCTGCCTTTTTGTACGTTTTTTAGAAGATCTGTTAATCCCTTTTTAAGAATTAAATTCTTCGTAGGGTTGAACCCTAACGATAAATTTAAGAGGAATTAAATTCCTATTCCCTTCTGAAGATTTATATTCTGGGATAGAGTTGAACTCTGAATTTTCTGTAGGAATTAAATCCCTCATATATGTGAAGAACTGAATTCCATCAAAGGGTTAAACCCTAATAAAAGCTTTAAAAGGAATTAAATTCCCACTCTCTTTTAGAGAGGTATGAGATTCTGTCATAGGGTGAAACCCTAATTTCTTCTCTCTTTTTTGTTAAAAGGAATTAAATTCTTGTTATTTTTCTAGGGTTGAACCCTGATTCTGTTCATTCTGAAGGAATTAAATTCCCATAACATAGGGTTAAACCCTAATTTTATTTTAAAGGAATTAAATTCCTATAGTTCTGCGAGAATTAAATTCTCAAGCTTCCATTCCCTCTCTATGCTTTGGATCTGCATGGCAGGATCTCAACCCAATGAGAATTAAATTCTCAATTCGAGGGGAGATGTGCACTTTACAGATCCTCCACTAAAGAGAGAACTATGTTCTTCTGTTTTATATCAGAGTTAAACTCTGTTGAGAATTAAATTCTCTTTTCCTTTCAAAAAGCCTTCCCTTCCTTACCTAGGGTTTTCTTTTGCAGAAGATCCAAATTCCTCCAAAGTATCAAGGCTCTCCTCTTTTTTTATGTATCGATTCCTTTCTGCCTCTCTTTTTTTCTCTGCGTCTCTTGGCTCCTATTTATAGGAGAAGCCACCGAATCAATTAGTTTTGGTGAATCTTTCATTGAGAGATTTAATTTGTATTCACCATTCGTTTTGGACCTTTGGATTATTAGGTGAATTTTATTCACCAATGGATTTTAAATCCAGAGATTCTCCTTTGTTATTTCGGTTAGATTTTAAAGGGGAAATCTTTCCAAATTCGGGAAATTTCCATAGATAGGTGATATTTAAGAATCTTTAAATCTTTAATTCAATCGGTTCCTTTGGAAAGATTTGAGAGGCCTTTTCTCAGAATTTAATTCTGTTGACAGATAGGCTTTGAAAGCCGGTCACGTGTGGCCACGTGACCCTTGGTCACGTGTGGGCACGTGACCCCCTTGGAACGAGACCTCTTCTTCCTTTTTGCGCTCTGCCTTCTGGCTGCCGCTTAGCCGTCACGTGCCACCACATGACACCTGGTCACGTGTGAGCACGTGACCCTCGTCTGGCGCCTTTTTCTTGATTTAATCAGGGAATTGAGTCTGCTGCTTTTGAGTGTCACGTGCCAACACGTGACCCTGGTCACGTGGGAGCACGTGACCCTTTCTGAAGCCCTTTTCTTTGATGTAGTTGGGAAACTGAATTTGCCTTGCCGATGCTTTTAGATGTCACGTGCCAACACGTGGCCCTGGTCACGTGGGAACACGTGACCTTTCCTGAAGCCCTTTTCCATGGGCTTTCCTGATTTTAAATCAGGAAACACCTATAGATAACACTTACCGTACAATCCGGCATCTTTGTCTGATATGTCACATATCGAGTCGAGGGGTGGAATCGTCAGACCCCAATAACTTGATATGTCATGCCAATGTATGGCTCATAACGGTTCGAGAAACTACTGATAACACTTACCAGTAAATCTCATCAACATCCCTGACCAGGGACTTACTGTTATAGCCAATCGAGCATAGCGCAACATCAACTCCTAATACCGGGAGAGACGAAACCCCTCCTATCGCTCATTGCCTCCATGTGACTCGGGACTGTACCCAAAATCCACCTGTTTGCATGACTCCTTTGTGCCGTGGTAGGGATGAAATCAAAGCACAGTGGGAGCCACACAAGTCTCTATGATGATCTCGGGTCTACAGACTAACCTGTACCAGTTTCACCAGAGAACTGCTATCTGACGACATGTATAGTACAAATTAGGAGTTCTCAGTGAGTCCTGTACGGTGTACCCATTCTCTAATGAGCATCTGTGTACAATCTTTGATGTCAAACACCAATGGATATGGGATCAACCATCTCCCCATACAGGGTCAAGAAACGTACACACTAGTCTACTCTGGAATATCGATGTCCTGTCTCGATATTTCCTCGACTAGGAACAATTGAAGGATGTGCTTATGGACTACCCAGATCCCAATAGTATGATCTGCATCATAGTCCTGGTAGTTAAGCCAACATCCTAAGGGTTTTATCAACATGTTTATGAGAGACGGTATAATAATACCAGTGAACATGTTAAGATAAAGGCAACCAGATAGCATACTATCATGTCGAGCAAGAAAGTCCTCCATATATATGTCTAGGCATCCACTATATCATACAATAATGGCCTATAGGGCATACATATCACTAACTACTTACACATAAAGACGAAGCATTCGTGTGGTCAGAAGCATGTGAAAAGGCTTTTGTAGAACTCAAGTCGAGGTTAACCTCTGCTCCTATACTTATAATACCAGATCAATCTGGCGGATTCGATGTGCATTGTGATGCGTCTGGTAAAGGATTAGGATGTGTTCTACATTAGCATGGAAAATTTGTGGCTTTTTCATCAAGGCAGTTAAAAGTTTATGAACGCAACTATCCAACACATGATCTGGAATTGGTAGCTGTCATCTTCGCACTCAAGATTTGGCGTCACTAATTATTGGGAGAGCGGGTGGATATATACATCGACCACAAAAGTTTGAAATACGTATTTACACAGAAGGAACTCAACATGCGGCAAAGAAGATGGCTCGAGCTCCTGGCGGACTTCGACATCAACTTACAGTATCAGGTGAACGTAGTTCCTGATGTACTTAGTCTCTAGCCATTAGCAATGAACCTCACCGCTCCGTGGAAGCTATAGCAAGAACTGCACCGATTGGAGATTAAAGTAGTTGTCCCAGGTAACACTTCATCTTTGATGAACTTACAAGTCCAGTCTACTCTTGTCAATCAGATCAAGGCAGCTCAAGCAAATGATGCCAAACTACAAAAGATCCGAGAACAAGTAGAAAGTGGTCTTTGAACTTACTTTATCATCCACGAAGATGGATCCTTGCGGTATATGAGCCATTTATGCGTGCCAGTTGGCCCTGTTCGAGAAAAGTTGATGAAAGAAGCTCACAGCTCTCCGTATTCGATACACCCCGGCGACACATAGATGTACAAGGATCTATGACAACACCACTGGTGGCATGGAATGAAGCAAGAAGTAGCAAGGAGCGTAAAAAAGTGTTTAGTGTGTCAGCAAGTGAAGGCTGAATATCACAGAACTGCCGGTCTACTTTAGCCGTTACCAATCCCAGAATGGAAATGGTAGCACATTACCATAGACTTCATGACTGCTCTCCCTCGCAGCCCAAAGGGTAACGACACAATCTGGGTTATTGTGGATCGACTCACCAAGTCGGCTCACTTTATTCCATTCTAAGTTAGCCAGTCAATCGAGACGTTGGCAAGGAAGTACATGTAGGTGAGTAGAAATCTAAATTAAGATTTAAACCTTCAAGATGTACCATACTTGTCTTAATACCCATAAACTCATGTAGGAGATTATGAGATTACATGGAATACCTGTCTGCATCGTCTCCGATCGTGATACGAGATTCTGATCCCAATTTTGGCAGAGTCTGCAAGCTAGCTTGGGAACAAGTCTGAATTTCAGCATGGCGTATCATCCACAAATAGACGGACAACCCGAGCGAACGATTCAGATCCTGGATGATATGCTGAGAGCCTGTATGTTAGACTTCGGAGGTTCATGGGAAGATCACTTACATCTTGTGGAGTTTTCATATAACAACAACTACCAGGAAAGCATTGGGATGGCGCCATTCGCAGCACTCTACGGACGGAAGTGTCGTTCCCCGCTGAGTTAGGACAATGTTGGAGATCATGAACTCCTTGGACCAGAGATGATCGTGGAAACTGTGGATGTAGTTCGCATGATCAGGGAAAAGATGCGCATAGCCCAGGACCGACAAAAGCATTGGGCAGATGCAAAGCGTCGACACCTAAAGTTCCAACCCGGAGAGTATGTGTTTCTGAAGATCTCTCCATACAGAGGAGTGATGCATTTTGATAAGAGAGGTAAACTCAGTCCAAAGTATATCGGACCGTTCGACATACTTGAACGAGTTAGAAAAGTGGCATACCCTTGGGCACTACTACCCTCGTTGGAAGGAATGCACAATGTGTTTCACATATCCTAATTATGACGATATGTGAGCGAGCTCAGCCACATACAAGATCACTTAAAGCTCACTGTACAGACTAATCTGACTTGTGAGCAGCATCCAGTCAAGATCTTGGATCGAAAGGTGAAGACCTTACAGAACAAGGAGGTGAACTTGGTCTGGGTGATGTGGAGAAAGGACTCGCCAGGAGAATCAACATGGGAGAGAGAAAATGATATGCGTGCACGATACCCTCATCTATTCGAAGATTAGTCCTTTGTATAAATTTCGAGGATGAAATTTCTATAAGGAGGGTAGAATGTAAAGGCTCTGAAATCCCTGTACAAATGTAATTTATTCAAATGTATAGAAAGGGTATTTCAGCATGATTAGGAGTTATAAGTTATTTTTGTTCAATAAAATCAAGAAGTAACTTGTAGCTCACTGGTAAAACCTCTACACTGCTGTGACATAGCCTGTGTGTTCGAATCCCATCAGTTCTAATTATTTTTTATATTTTTCTTTTTAACTTTTCGGAAGTCCAAGAGTTGCACGTGCAATACAAAAAGTTTTAGAAAAATCAAACAGGATAAAGGAGGAGTTAACACAGAATATAGTACATGGCATGAATCTCGAAGCAGATGGATTAAATCCAACCGCCTAAATCCTCGTTTTGGCCGCCACCGACGGCCCATCTAGCCCCAATTACCTCCATTCTTTGCCCGTGCGTTCCTTTGACTCCCCACTACTCCCCTGTATTGTTTGATTACTCTGTATTCATCCAGAGACCTTTCATTTCACCATTAATCCTATTTTAATTTATTTTAATTCCAATTCATTAACTCACACACCTTCATCCCTACACTATAAATACATCCCATCCCCTAGCTCTCCCCATTCTGAAAAATCTCTATCAAAATTCTCCCAAAACTTTCTAAGTGCAAGTGGAGTCAAGTGGAGTTAGCAATCAAGTTCTTTTCGTTGAAGATCAGAGTTGTTCCTATTAGTTATATGTATGCCCTAGAGGCCATTGTTATACATGTGATGTATATTATAGTGGATGCTCGGACATATATAAAGAGGACTTTCTTGCTCGACATGATAGTATGCTATCTGGTTGCTCTTTATCTTAACATGTACACTTATTGTCTCTCTATTACATGTTGATAAAGCCCTTAGGATGAGTACTTGACTACCATGATTATGATGCAGATCATACTAGTAGGGCAGAGATAGTCGGTAAGTACATCCTTCAAATGTTCCTAGTCATGGGAGTATCGAGACGGGGCATCGATATTCCAGAGTAGACTAGCGTATACGCTTCTTGACCCATATGATGGGCGATGGATGATCCCACATCCATTGGTGTTTGACATCAGAGAAGGTATACGGGTGCTCAGTAGAGACTGGGTACACTGGACGGACTCGCCAAGAACTCCTAGATAGTATTATACCTATCGTCAGATAGCAGTTCTCTGGTGACACCGGTACAGGTTAGTCTGTCGACCCGAGATCGTCATAGAGTCTTATGTGATTCCCACTGTGTTTTGATTTCCACCTTACCACGTTCAAGAGATTCTGCAAAACGGTGGTTTTTGGGTACAGTCCCGAGTCACATGGAGGCAATGAGCGATAGGAGGGGATTTCGTCTCTCCCGGTATTGGGAGTTGATGTTGCGTTATGTTCGATTGGCCATAATAGGAAATCCCAGGCCAGGGTTGCTGAGATTTACTGGTAAGTGTTATCAGTAGTTTCTCGAACCGTTATGATCCTCACATCGGCATGACTTATCAGGCTATTGGGGTCTGACGTTATACCACCCCCAGGCTGTGATATGCGACATATCTGACGAAGAGACCGGACTGTACGATAGTGTTACTGATTGGATTCATAGGATTATGAGCAGACTTGCTTATTGATCTTCTGACCGCTCAATACCCAGGTGGCCGTTAAGTTTAGCAGACCGCTTGCGGCTTGTGGGTGACTGATATGATCACCACCTACTGCCGGCGTATTGACGAGTCTTTAGAGTTCTACACAGAGGTTTCCTGGCTCAAGCGAAATGAAGTAGGAGCACATATGTGATATGTGCGGGACCGAGATTAATACGAGTATTTGATATCGTATTCTATTCTCGCGATATGTGACATCGATCGATTATATGTGATATAGCCGAGTTATCGGATCAAGTGTTGATTCGATAAGTTGATACATATGATATTAGTCGGTTATATGTGATATAGCCGGATTATTAAATCAAGAGTTGATTTAATAATTTAATGTATAATTATATATTTTATATATTGAATTACATTAACTAATATTAGCTCACTTAAACATTTCTTTTACTCACTTTTGTGTACACTTTAATATATATATGATATATGTTATTGTGTCATGGTTGTTGATATATGCAACATGGATGTATAAGACTCACACCATGCTCTTTATTATTAAAGGTTTTTTTTATTTATTTTGGTAATTCACAAATTGGTGGAATTAGTCATCGTTGAAGCTTGTAGAAGCTTGTAGTGTCCATTGACTTAGTCCACTAATTTGTTTTACTTAAGATATTTATTAACCTAACTATTATCCTTAGCCATATTTTAGTTTCTACATGAGTTAGTATATGATACAAACTCACCCATGGTTGCTATTCTCACCTCAAGAGTTTCATTCTCTTCTCCACTTCATCTTCTTCTTCCTCAAGAGAAAGCTTTCTAGCTTTTCTCAAGGTGAAGAAATATTGTGAGAAAAATAAATCTAAAGTGAGCAATATTTCTACTTCATCATCCTCTACTATACTAGACAATTAGTTTAGGGTGTTTTCTTCACTAATTCCACATCAGTGAAGAGGTAGCTTGAGTTGGTGTCTCCTCGACGTAGATCATCTTCGGCCTCGAAGACTTCAAGCAAGCTTGTTCCGTTCATTTTGTGGAGTCTTTCTAGAGTCCGAGAGTTCTCTACTTGGAGCGAAGGGACTACTACATGGAGCTATTGAAGTGAAGGACCGGTCTATAAAGGTTGTATTCCTTGTTCACTTAGATGTAAAGATGTTTACATTCTAGTATTGTCTAATTCTCTAGTTAAGATTCTAGGGCTAGGGTTGTTTGGCATGACAAATTTTTGAAAATGGTATGGATGATGCCTCCCGAAACCTTGCTGTTGTGCTACGCATCCCTACAATGCGTGTCCGCGCTCATCTTTGGAGGAAAGATTAGAAAGCGCTTACTCGTTTCCTCGCGATAAGATGAGGAGACTATTTGAATTGGCAGTGCGTAATAAACTGATCACATTGCCAGACCCGCAGCGTCCAATGCAACCCGGCGACGTCATTAACCCTAATTATTGCTCCTGTCACAGAATGGTGAGCCACCCAATTGAAAATTGCTACGTCTTTAAGAACTGGGTCGAAGACCAGTATCAACAGGAAAAATTCACGATGTCTGATAACTGGAAGGTAAACCCACCCCAGAAGCACACTCCCATAAAGATTGATGCGCTGGGGGCATCAACCTCACTAGTGGAAGAAGCTCCATGGGAAGTCGTCCTTTCAGCAAAAACCAAATGAATGCTGAAGGATCTACAAGTATGTCCGGCAGTCAGGTGAAAAAGCCCACTTGAACCCGAAATCATCGAAGGGATGCTGAAACCACGTCCCGCGCCGAAAGTTGTTGACAAAGGGCAAATCCCCCAGGTCGAGCCTTCAAAGTCTTCGAAGAAAAAGAAAAGGACCAAGAAGCCTGTGCTGCCTACTGAGTATGACAACAAGCGCACAGATCTACAAAATTATATTGACGCGCTGGAAGAGTACAACCAGAAGGCGCGGGCACCAGTCACTCTCAAAGAGTTCCTCAAGCATATTCTTGAGGACAAAGATAGTGCCTACGATGAGGAAAATGACTCATCAAAAGACACCGAAGACCGTGTAGCAAGATGCCACATGGTCTCCCATCTGTCGTCATATGACCAAGAAGCTCCCTCAGCGTCAGAAAACCACGCAGAGGAACTGGGGGCAAAATTAGCGCTAAAATCCCCGGAACTGCCAGAAGACCCGATCGATAGGATGTTAAACGAAGCTTTTCAAAAAAGAAAAGTTGATCGAGAACACGAAACAACCATATACGAAAAGGCTAAGTGTCAGTATTAGGACAAAGAAGCTGCAGCAAGGATGAGTCGTAAAGTACTCCATCCAAACTAAAGTATACATGCTAAATATAAGAGCAGGTCAAAACAGAGAAGCGGTTCGCCAAAGCCCTGTCAATGGGGATGAAGCTGCCACCTCTCGTAAGAAACACCCCCGAGGTCATATGCTTTGATCGAGAAGATGCATGTCCAAACTACTGCCTATATCATCGGAAGGGTACCCACCACACCGAAGAATGCAGTGCCTTCAAGAAGTGATGGCAAGGATACACTGTCCATCAAAAACACTTCAAGAGGATGGAGCACGAAGCTCGTCGATGGAAAAATAGTGCGACAGATGCACGTGAAGAAACGACTGGCAATTGTCATATGGTTGATACCGGTTCGGAAGGGGGGAAACCCGAAGTTCTTACCTTTGGGAGAGATTCTGAGGATGAAATACCCCTTAGCCCTCTTTTCAAAGACTTCCCCTCCAAAAAAGAAGAGGAGGAGAATGTAGCGTTTTGAAAATCGTTTCGGTGAAATTTCGGAAAATCGGTAAAATAAGGGTTTTTTTTTGTAAAAAGTCAAAATACAAATATCTTATTATAAAAATTAAATATACATATTCTAGCTATGTAATTGCTAGTATTTGGTGTTTATTGAGCCACTGCTGAAATTTCAAATTTTCTGAAATTTTTTCCGAAATTAATTATTTTAATATTATTTTAAGCCGGTAAGAAAATACATTAAATTAGCGATAAATACAAATTTGAATGGGCTAATTTTAATCTTTAAAATCATGTTAATTAAAATCTAGTTGTAATATAATTTTTTAGTATTTTATTTCAAGTTTTAATTGATTTATTTTATGGAAAACAAAAATATAGTTAAATTAAACTAAAACTTGCAATTTGGTAGCTTGAGGGGTTCTTTTTGCATGGAATTTTCTTTGCAACCTTACACCCATCCTCACCCACTCACATGGCCGGCCCCACCACCACATTGGCTGCAACCCACTCCCTCCCCCTCCTTTTTATCTTCTTTCTTGTGAAAATAATGGTTAAAATAAAGGTTTTATTATATATTTATGTAGGTGGGGGTAATTGGGAGGGGCTTTGACCTTGGAATTTCCACACCAATCACTCACCTCTCCCCACTCCCCTCTTCTGGCCGAAAATATTCAGCAGCCCCCCTTCATTTCCCCCCAGGTTTCCACTTCATTTCATCTCCAAAAACCTCACAAAAATCCATCAAAAATCCCACAAAATCAAAATCCAATCTCTACCCATTTCTTCTTGACCTATTCTAGTGTGGATCATGGATCAAGAAGCCATTTTGGAAGCCAATATTTTCATGCTAGATCTCCAATTTGTGAGGTATAAGATCTTAATCTTATGGTTAATTGTTGATATATTGCTTGAGCTAAATTAATTAAGTGTTAATGGAGAGTTGTAAATTCTAGAAAAAAAGGTTTGGATCAAGTTAGGGTTTGAATTCAAATATGGTTGTTGTCACTTGTTTATGTTTGCAAGGTGTAGTTTGGCAAGAGAAGACATGGAAAACCTAATTTAGTTAATAATTACAAATTGTTACTTGCAAAATGTCCATACTTAAGCTTTTTAACAAACTAGTTTTTGGAAACTATGAATATAATTGGGATTAAAACCTAATTAGGGTTTCTATCTTTAGAGTATGGTTTTAATGAGTAGGTTAACTTGAAATTTAATGAAAAAGCTAAACTTGTAACTAGTTTGCTAATTTTTAGTTTAAAATTGTTAAAGGTGGTTAATATTGCAAACTAGGTTTTTAGTTTTAATTCAAAATGCGAGATTAAAAATATGGTTGGGGTTTCATCACATCATTAACATTATTATGAGTGGTTTAATATCTTAGGTTATGCAAAACCAAGCTTAATTGTTGAATTGTGAATTTTGCTTTAAAAGGTGTTAAAAATTGATATTTTTGCAAACTAGGATTTTGGAATTTATGCAAATTGATGAGAATAAAATTATAGGAATGGTTTATATGACTTTGTTATGATATTTAGTGAATATTGTGGATGCTAGGTTCGTTTATACATCGAGTTTTGTACTAAAACGGTGATTTGTGCTTGCTAGATTTTCGGAAAAATGACTTTTTAAGTGAAATTGGAGTTTTTGTGAATTTGAAGCTATTTTATATTATAATTAGTGTTTGTAATTGTACAAATGAGTGTGTTGGGAGTTTTCTCGATGGTTTGGCGTTTGTACGCCGACGTCGAGGGTTTTTGGGTCGATTTGCGAAAGCAACCATAGGTTTTGACCTATGTGGGATTCGTGCGTCGTTTTGGTCATGAGTCGGATTTTAATGCGGTATGGTGCGTTATGATATGTAGGTACCCCATGTGGACTTCGAGACGACAAGTAAGCGCGTGGCGATGTCGGCACCGGCGAACGAGGACCGGGTAAGTAGATTTATATCTACGGGGAGAAGTCGGGTGGATGGCGTATAGCACCCCCGCAGTCCGTGGTGGTGTATACGGATGCGTATACACACCAACAATTTATTATAGGTTATTTGGGATTAATAACGATGTTTAGGATGGATATTGGTGTGTTGGATTATTTTAGTGTTGCGAACCCTAGGATAGTGTTGCACTACACATACACACCTACATACTTGCATACATTCCTATTTATATGTGCTCATGGGATTCTTTATAGTTATGTGATCACATGGGTATGGGACTATGTGTTCATATACGAATTTGAGGATGATGCTTGGGATTGAGCTGAGTCGATGAGATTTGTTTTGTGGTTGTGATATCGGTGATATGGCATGATTCGTACTTGAGGTACGTCCTGGTATTATAGCGGATCTTGGGGCGGCGATATGGGTGAATAGTGTTATAAATATGATTTTGACCCGTACCCAGAATTGGGATGCCGAACGACGGTTTTACGTACGAGCTATATATTGATGATTGATCCGCACTCTTGACTTGGGATGTCGGTTATAGATATGATATTATTGAGGCGGGATCACCGACTATACATATACAGGTATGTATATGTATCGACTCAGATGATAGGCGATTTCCTTACCTGTAGTTCAGCTTGTTAGTTCAGCCGTATAGTTTAGTGTAGTTGTTAGATTAGATTAGACTTCTTACCTATTTCAAAAACTAACGAATCGTGGGTATTTTAAAAGACAGCCCAAGGGATCCTACGGATATTTCAAAAGACGTATCTTTTCATAAAAACACCGTAGTCCCTATTTTCAAAACCCCATGTTTCGTGTTATTTCAAAAGACACCATTTGTAGGACTTATATTAGATTATTGCAGGTTAGTTACAGTTGCGTCTTGTTTTCAGCTCCCGCTTATTATTGTGCTTCGCTTCGCATCGCATACTTATGTTATAATTTCTTATTGCAATGTTGATATCATATTGTTAGGACACCAGCACCATTACCGATGATGCGTATGTATCACGTACACTTACTTGCCGGCTCACACACATCTTCATCGGTAATTGCCATGTCACGTACACCTTAGAAAAGATTATTGCTTGACTTAGCTTGTTAGTTAGTACTTTGACATGATATTAGTGTACCTGCCTTATATGCCAGCCTAACATTGTAGTTATTACTTGCCACTTCATGCATACTGTTATTCATTGTTATGCCTATATTCATGGTTTTACATGCTATTGATGATTTGGATTCGGATTTCCATGAGATTTTCTGGATTTGGGGGGGAAAACCGCAAAACTTATATAAACCGATTTCTCTCTTTTTAAATAGAAAGTGCGGTTTTTTCCCCATGGTGTATGAGTCGTCTACCATGAGTTTGCTGATGGATTTCAAGACCCGATTCGAGGAGACGGATGAACCGTTTCGGGTACATGGTGGACCCGGTAAGGTACCCCGGGGCAAGAAGCGCGTGATGATGACGATGTGAGCCTGGCAGGGGAGCACTACCTACCGGTGATTTTACCCGACGCGTCGGATATCCGGAGGATACCGTCGTGGTCTTGAGATGGATGGTAGGGGCCGGTCTGGACTGACGGCGCCCTAGATATTGTGATTGAGACATTGAGATTTCGAGATATTGAGGTACAGAGACTGTGATACAGAGATATCGAGATATTGGGATTACGTTTTGTGCCGATACTAGGCACTGTTTTATGCTGATTTCATTATGATACCTCATTTTAAAAATACAAAGGAAATCTCACTAAATTATGAAAACGGTTCTTTATTTACATGTATTCTGTTTTCATGCATTCATACCTCATTCATATGATATATTGCTACTTGAGGCACTGACACGGGCACATGAGATTACACTCGGGTTAGATATTTACCCTAGCCTTGTTATAGGCTACGTGTTATTCTTATATTTGAGGATATATTATGATCATTGACCTAGGTTGCGTTATTTATGCGATTTCTGTGCGTAGATATTTTTTCTATTCACGAGTTGGCAACTCACCCCCGTTGTGCCCCAGTTTCTTGCAGGTTTGCCGTACAGGTTTCTTTACGGCTTGCGGGCATAGTTTCCTTCGGGTGATTTGCTAGTAGGTGGGTTTACTTGTATCGTACCCCTATTTTATAACTTGTATATTATTACTCTGTTGTATCTAGAAGTTCCATCAACCAAACATGTATTTACTTTGAGATAGAGACCAGTGATGTTATTCCTTCGACCTTAGAGTCGCACGTTATTTTTTCTGTGGTTTTCTTGTGGTTTTGAGTTTCCTTTGAATTTTAATCCTCGTCGTTGGCGTTGTATATTATATTGCTTGTGTGGTTGTGACCGTCGATTGACGAAGAGCTAGCTCCCGCTTGGGGATGCCTTTTATTGATTTCGTATACTATTTATGTTGTATCCCGTTTGGGAGCCAGTATTTATAAAGGAGACTCTGCCGAAATTTTCAGGAAATACTTGATGTTTTTAAAACCGCATAACTCGGCTTATGCTATTAAAACTACTTGATTTTAAATTGGTTTTCCTTCACTCTACTACTTTTCTTGGTTTGGATTTCTGGTTTTTCGGTTTACTTAGATTACGTACGCCTCGAGACGTTCGTAGTTTAAGTGCCGGTCATGTTCCGTACTTTCGGGTCGTGACAGAGAAGAACTGCGAGAATATTCAGCTGCGTAACCGCACGCTTCCTGAGAAGAACCTCAGACCTACAAACAAAGGTTCGAGCAAAAAAGACAAAGGGAAAGAGATAATCTCTGAGGAAATTGCCCTCGACGATGGAGTTGTCAAAGAGCTCACAGCAAGGGACCCGCCTAGGAAAAACAAGGTGGATTACACTGTCCTAGCACATCTGAGGAAAATACCCTCGCAACTGAGCATATTGGATGCTCTCTTCCTATCCAAAGAGGCATGAAATTCCCTGATCAAGGCATTACAAGAACCCGATCAGTTCCAAACTTTCTTCACGGAAGAGAAGATGAAAGATGAACTGGCAGAGATCCACACGGCTGACATTACATTCAGCGATGAAGATGTCCTCCTCGGTACGTGCGTACATAATCGCCCGTTATACGTCACTGAGTACTTCCACGACATCAATATAGGGAAAATCCTAGTCGACAACGGATCCTCCGTCAACTTTCTCAACGTGAGGGTGCTGAAGGAAATTTGCATGAACGTTCAGCACCTCGCCTGAAATAAAATTACCATATTCGGGTTTGACTCACAATCGTCACGAACGCTTAGGTCTATAATACTGACGTTACGCTTCGGACTGCTCATCACTGACATCAAATTTCATGTCATTGACGCCAAGACTTGCTATAATGCTTTGCTCGGCAGGTCTTGGTTACACGAGTACAACGTCATCCCTTCTACACAACATTAGTGTATGAAGTATTTTAAGGATGGCTCGGAGTACACCGTCATGGGAGAGCTAAACCCATTCTCGGTAAACAAAGTCCGGAAATATAAAGATGCAAAGTACTTCCTACCAGACTTCGAAGATATGGAAAGGTGTCATAAGCCGGAGAATAAACAGAAGTCCGTCGCCACTATCCCCATCTTTGGGAGCGATACAGAGGAAGACGATGAAATAGTCTACTTGGGGCAACCCCATAAAGAAAACAATAGGCCTGGACCATCTACTCCCATTCTGGTCTTTGGCAGCGACTCTGAGGACGAGGCCAATGCAGTGTTCTCCGCCCGCCCGTCAATGGCTCCGCCTCGACATTAAAAGGAACTTGATGCGTTCTATACATACAGTGTACAAGAACTGAAATTTCTACGCACCGCCCAGGCGAAGAGATGAAAAAGCGATCCTCTTCTACCAATCTACGGAAAATAAAGTAGAAAAAGAAGTCTGGCATTGTGCCGATTTTGCACTCGACATGCTTCAACCAATCCGTCTGCCTAGATACTATGTGGAGGGATTGAAAAGGCGGTTAAGATGCCAAGGTGTACCCCTCGAACAAACTGTTCGACAAGCCCATTTCTACAAAAGGATCTGGGATATTCCCAGCAAAAGATGCCCAACGGAAAGATGAAGACAACTGAGCTCGGATACGTTCGGTTCAAGAAACGGGAGCAGTTCCACAGTTGCCGCGTCATAAACAGCTCTAGTGAAGGAGAAAACGCTCGTCCAAATAGCTGTGATGTTGAAACAGAGCGAAATCCCGCTCTAAAAACGTTAAGTCTGTCGCTGAAAGAGCAAACAACGTTAGAAAACAAAAAATTGGATCCAAGAGGCTATGCAATCGAGAAAAAATCGGTTGGAGCCCGTCCATTATAAAGAATATGGGTCGGGAATACTCTTTCCTCCAAGATAAGATAAGGAAAATATTCAACCTTATCATGAAGCACCGAATGATGACACTTCCGGAGTCTCGGCACCCCGAACAAATAAACGAGGACCATCATCCGGATTATGCTCCTATTACCGAGTAATATGTCATCCCCTTGAAGACTGCTTCATCTTCAAAGACTGGGTAGAGTATCAACAAGGCAGGTTCACTTTATCCGACAGCTGGAGGGTAACCCCGCCGCAAAAGAATGAGCCAAAGTGACATATACCATGAGGATAGGATCAGTTCACCATCAAGAACGGAAGCGAACTCGTACCTGCTATATGATAACACTCGCAAAAGAGGGAGGACACGATATTATGGATGACCTCTACATGTGCTTCGCAAATGAAGACGAGGACGAGGTGATCTCAGAGTTTCCACCAGCACCAAAAGAGCTGGAAGATGGGATACACACCACGGCAGACAACCTAAGAAAAATTGACTTAGGGACGGAAAATGATCCGACGCCAACGTTCGTCAGCGAGCTACTATCTGAAAAACAGGTAGTCACGTTAAAAGACGTGCTCATGCAATATAAAGTCTACTTCGTGTGAAACTATTCCGAGATGCCGGGTGTATATCCAGTACATAAACTGGCCATATCGCCGTATATAAAGCCAATCAAACAGGCGCCGAGAAGGATGCGACTCGAACTTGAGATGCGAATCAATGCTGAAGTCAAGAAACTCATCAACTCCGGCTTCATCCAAGAAGTTCAATATTCTGACTGGATCACCAACATCGTTCCGGTGATGAAGAAAAATGGGATGGTGCGCATGTGCGTGAACTTTCGGGACCTCAACAAAGCTTTCCCGAAGGATGACTTCCCAGTACCTGTTACTGAGCTGACGATCGATAATATGTCTACCTATGAGGTCTTTTCCTTCATGGATGGATCTTCAGGATACAATAAAAAAAATGCATCCTGACGACCAAAAGCATACCGCCTTCCGGACTCCGCTGGGCATATTCTGCTATAAGGTGATGCCCTTCGGTTTAAAGAACAATGGCGCTACCTACCAGAGGACCATGACAAAGATCGTCGATGACCTCATCCATGAGATTGTCGAATGTTACATCGACGACCTTGTGGTTAAAAGCAAATCTTATGAGGAACATTGAGAACATCTAAAAATAGTGTTCCGATGCCTTCGGAAGTATAATCTGAAGATGAATCTTCTAAAATGCGTGTTTGGAGTCTCCTCAGGCAAATTCCTAGGATTCATCATATGGCACTGGGGTAACGAAATCGACCCTTCAAAGATCAAGGCGATTATGAAAATGCCTACGCTAAGAACTCTTAAACAGTTGTGATCCCTTCAAGGAAAGCTCGCATATATCCGGCGGTTCATAACTAACCTCTCCGGAAAATGCCTTCCCTACAGTCATTTGATGAAGAAGGGGACCCCGTTCGTCTGGGATCAAAAGTGCCAAAATGCACTAAACGAAATCAAGCAATACCTGCAAAATCCATCGGTATTGAACGCTCCGATTAAGGGAAAACCCCTTATCCTATGTACAACAACTCTTGAGGGTTCTCTAGATGCGCTATGGGCACAAAAGAATGATCAGGGAAAGGATAGAGCTCTGTGCTATTTGAGTCGAGTTCTCCTAGGGGCAGAAAACAACTACTCCCCCATCGAAAAGCATTTCCTGGCACTGATCTTCATGATAACGAAGCTCAAACATTACGTCTTGGCACGTGATGTCCATCTCATATCTAAGGTGGATCCTCTCAAATATCTGATGTTAAGGGCCATACTAACAGGAATGATTGTCAAATGGGCCCTCCTCCTGATGGAGTTCTCAATAATGTATCGACCCCTCAAAGCAGTGAAAGGCCAGGCCATTGCCGATATTCTTGCGGAGCATCCGATACCAGCCGACCCCCCCTTAAATTGTGAGTTGCTGAATGAACATGCGTTCGACACAATCGAAGAAGAGAAGGAAGAAAATGATTCCTTATGGGAACTCTACTTCGATGGAGTATCTTCCGTGAAGAGGCAAAAGCAAAACACCCCCATAATCAAAGCCGGGGTAGGCCATATCTTCATGACTCTGCCAGGAGGGATATTGTGTTATGCCCTCTCCTTAACGGAGCCAAGAACTAATAACGAAGCTGAATATGAAGCTTTGATAGCAGGTCTCGAGATCGCTATCAACATGGGAATCAAAGACTTCCTCATATATGGAGACTCTCAGCTGATCGTTAACCAAGTAAATGGCGACTATCAGACGTGCATGCCAGAGCTGATAAAGTATGGCGAAAGAGTGCAGCAACTGCTGATACAAATCCCCTCCTACATCCTAAAGAGTATACCGCGTGCAGAAAACAGCAAGGCGGATGCATTGGCCAAATTGGCTAAGGAACTGGCCGATGAAGACCTCGATGACGTAAGGATCATTATACAAAGCCGCCGGGTTCTCACGTCAATGGATATATCTTTGGAAGACATAATAGAGCCATCCGAAGGAAAAGAAATGACCGAAAAAGTAGCCCTTCAAATGGAGGACGAAGAAAAGGTCAAGGATTGGAAGTCTTCATAGACTACTTCAAATCCCAACGAACACCCAAAAATGCGTCGTCTAGACATCAGCTCATGAAACGAGCTTTTTCCTTCACCTTCGTCAATGATACTCTATGAAAGAGATCATTCGACTGTCTATGGCTAAGATGCCTAGGGCCGGAGGAAGCAAAGAAAGTCGTCCAAGAAACTCACGATGGACTCTGCGGTTCCCATCAAGCCAGGCTAAATATGAAGCTAAAGATAAAACGAATGGGTTACTATTGACCCACAATGATTCAAGACTGCCTCGAATATACGAAGAAGTGTCACTCGTGCTAAATTCATGGGGACTTCATCCACCAACATCCAAATCTGCTACACCCAACAGTAGCTAGCTGGCCATTCGAAATGTGGGGAACCGATATAATTGGCCCCATTGAACCGGTATCATCCAAAGGACATCGGTTCATACTGGCAATGAACGACTACTTCTATAAATGGGCAGAAGAAGTACCACTAAGGGAGGTGAAGACGGAGAATATCCTCTATTTCTTCAGAAGCCATGTCATCTATCGGTTTGGCACTCCGTGACGGATAATCTCGGATAATGGGCCAGCTTATCGAAGTCATAAAATCAGCTGCTTCGTACAGCAGCATAAAATAGATTGAAGATACTCTTCGGTCTATAATCCTCGGGCCAACGGTCTAGCTGAAGCTTTCAATAAGGCCTTGATAAAAATTATAAAGAAAACGGTGTCCAGAAACAAAAAAAACTAGCATGAAAGGCTGCACGAAGTACTCTGGGCGTACAGAACAACGTTCAAGACGGCCACGAATATAACACCGTACGCATTGGTGTTCAGCACGGAAGTAGTGCTCCCACTGTAAATAGAACTCCCTTCTCTACGAGTAGTGGTTCGTTACGAGCTAACAGATGAAGAAAATGCTCATCTTCGGCTCGAGGAGCTTGATGCCCTCGACGAAACTCGACTAATAGCACAGCAAAACCCGGCAACTCATAAAGATAGGATGCCATGGTCATACGAAAGACTGAGTAGGCCAAGAACATTTCGCCAAGGTGAACTCGTATTAGTCGTCAAAAGACCAATGATCCCCAATCGTGCAAAACGGGGGAAATTTGAGCCAAAATATGATGGCTCGTACATTATTGAAAAAGTCTACTAAGGTGGAGCCTACCTGCTTATGGATATGCATGGAGAAAGACCCTTCCGGCCAATAAACGGCCGATTCCTCAAAAAATACTACGCTTGACGAGTCATGACTTAAGTCAATGATATATGACGACGCTTGTGTCCGCTCTCTATCTTCCCGAGTCAGAACTCCGAGAGTAGTATCCAAAAATTTCCATCGCTTCAAACATGGCGACAACGGACCGAGATGTCCCTAAACTAACAACGGACCGAGATATCCTTAAACTAAAATTTTGCCTCAAACATGGACAACGGACCGAGATGTCCCTAAACTAACAACGGACTGAGATGTCCTTAAACTAAAACTTCGCCTAAAACATGGTGACAACCAGATCGAGATGTCCCTAAATTAATAACGGACTGAGATGTCCCTAAACTAATAACGGACCGAGATGTCCCTAAACTAACAACGGACCGAGATGTCCTTAAACTAAAATTTCGCCTCAAACATGGCGACAACGGACCAAGATATCCCTAAACTAACAATGGACCGAAATGTTCCTAAACTAGTGTGTCGCCTCGAACAGGGCGCATCGCCCCAAATACGGCGATGTCCTCCTTTAAGATTTGTATCGCAATCAAAAGTCTCAACAGCGAGGGTTACAACTCAAGTCCTACCGGCAGACAGATGAGCACCTACGGTGAAACTACTTTCGAGTATTCCATTGTTAAAAAAACAATATGTCCACAATCGAAATGGGCGCGGATGAAAACCTGAAAGGGCGCCGTAAGTAAAAACAGCAGGACTGCCGACGAGCTTCGCGAAAATCCGAAAGGGCGCAATCTAGTAAAAAAACACACACCTGTGTGAGATCCTTACGACTCACAAAGGAGCAACACAGTTAGGAGTCCCCATAATACCTAAGGAGAAATTACACTTACGAGATCCTCAAAACCTGTAAGGAGAATTTTCCCCTATGAGACCCTCACGGCTCATAGGATTCAAAAGCCTTAAACTACAGGGATCTGAACCTGTTCTTAAGCCTTCATATTCCCTTAATATTGCCCTACAGGGGTCCTATATTGACCCTTGTATACAATCCACGAGCACAAATAAATATTCCCTCACCAAGTTCTGCCAATGGCGAGAAATGTTTCCATATGGTGAACGACAGTTATAAGTCCTCTCGACTTATAAAGAGAAAACACACTTGTAAGATCCTTATGAATATCAAGAGAAAACGCACTTAGGAATCCTCATGATTCATGAGGGGAAAATACACCTACGAGATCCTCATGACTCGTAGGGAGAAATTCCTTTATGAGACCCATATGGCTCATAAAGTCAAAAAGCCTTAGTCGACAGGATCCTAACCCTGTTTACTAAGCCATTTTTGTTCAAATCGACAAAGGAAAATGATGATTCGCTTCTGACAATGTCCTAGTTGAAGCGATGCTGAAGCCGAAATAGGTATCAAATTTTAAGTCCTCTCATGGCAAATGATGGTTCGCTCCTGGCAACATTCCAGTTGCAGCGATACTGATACCACAATGAGTATCAGGACCATGTCCCCAACTCGCGACAAAAATCAACGTGCAAAAATATGCATATAAAAAAAAGGAGAGCCAAAATGTTCGGGCAACTCGTAATAAAAAGCAGAGAGTAAATAAAAAAATATAGCCGAAATGATTGGACATCGCGAAAAATAGGTGAAATGATTGGGCAATCGCTACTTGCGCAATATAAAAAGTTGAAAAGATAGAGAATCGCGGAAATAAAAAAAAAATTTAAAAAAAATTCCTCTTCCCTGCAGGTAGATCCACACCGACCCCAGTATACAATTTATGGGCACAAATGAAAGAAAGAGAACCATATTTTCCCACCAGGCTCCGTCAAAGGGAGAGCTAGATCTCGATAGCAACATCTATAGCCTAGAGATTAGCTCGACGTTCTTCTCATTCCAACAGGGTGCAGGTGTGCCGTTGTAACGTTTTGAAAATCGTTTCGGTGAAATTTCGGAAAAATCGGTAAAATAAGGGGGTTTTCAGTAAAAAGTCAAAATACAAATATCTTTATTATAAAATTAAATATACATATTCTAGCTATGTAATTGCTAGTATTTGGTGTTTATTGAGCCACCGGTAAAATTTCTAATTTTCTGGAAAAAAAATTCCGAAATTAATTATTTTAATATTATTTTAAGCCGTCACTAATACATTTAATTATGGAAAATTACAAATTGGAATGGGTTGAAACAAATTTTGTGCATCATAACAAATTAAACAAAGTTTTAACACGTTGTTTTTGAAATGAAATGAAGTTGTTAATCGGTTTTAGAAAATATTGAAGAAAAATGCTTATTTTGTGAAAATAAAAGGGATTTGGTGATGATGGATTTTAGGTATTCTTGGATTGATTTAAGTGTTAGTTGCGAGACCCTAGAGTAAAGGTTGCACCCACACACACGCACACACATACTGGCATACATTTCTTCTTTTACCTGTACGTATATGTGGATATGTATATTTACACATGGGTATGGGACTATGTGTTCATATACTGGATTTGAGGATAGTACTTGGGATTTGAGATGAGTCGAGGAGATTCGATTTGAGGCCGTGAGATCGGTGATATAGCAGGGTTCGTATTTAAGATACGACATGACGTTGTAGCGGGTCCTTTGACCTAGTGTTTCCCACACGTGCATGCATACTTAGGTGGTATCAGTATTGTACTAGACGTAGATCAGTACCCCGGATTATAATCTTTGATAAAGAGGATACCAGATGAATAATGCGATGAATGTGATATTGACCCGTACCCAGATTTGGGATGCCGTACGACGGATTTATGTACGAGCTATATATTGATGATAGATCCGCACTCTTGACTTGGGGATGTCTTATTATAGATACTGTATCGGATATGATACTATTGAGGCGGGATCACCGACTAATATTTATATATATATAAATATGTATTGACTCAGATGTTAGGCGGTTTCCTTACCTTTCGTTTAGCCTGTTAGCTCAGCCCTATAGTTTAGTGTAGTTGTTAGACTAGATTCGATTCCTACCTATTTCAAAAAACCTAACGAATCGTGGGTATTTTAAAAGACAAGCCAAGCGATTCTACGGATATTTCAAAGGACGTATCTTTTCTTAAAAACACCGTAGCCCTTATTTTCAAAACACCACGATTCGTGTCATTTCAAAAGGCACTACTGTATGACTTATATTATATTAAATGCAGATTAGTTATCATTGTGTTTATTATTCAGCTCCCGCACATTATTGCTGTTTGCTCCGCATCGCATACTTATATTGTGATTTCAAATACCATTATTGATATCATGCTGTTAGGACACCAGCACCATTACCGATGATGCGTATGTTCCACGTACACTTACTTGCCGGCTCACACACATCATCATCGGTAATTGCCATGTCACATACACTTTAGACAATACTATTTCATCGACATAGCTTGTTAGCTGGTAGTTTCGACATAATATTAGTGTACTTGCCTTATATGCCAGTTTAGACATTGCAGTTATTACTTGCTACTTCATGCATATTATTATTCACTGTTATGCCGTATTATGGAGTTTTATACCTATATTCACTGTTTACGTGCTATTGATGATTGGATTTCGGATTTTCCTGAGATTTCCTGGATTTGGGGAAAACCGCAAGAATATTGATAAATTTCTTTCTCTCTCTTTTTAAATGAAAAGTGCGGTTTTCCCATGATGTATGAGTCGTCCACCATGAGTTTTCATGATTGCTGATGGATTTCGAGACCCGATTCGAGGAGTTGGATGAACCGTCTCGGGTACATGGTGGGCCCGGTAAGGTACCCCGGGGCGAGAAGTCCGAGTTGTATTCGGTGAGCCTGGCAGGGGAGCACTACTTATCGGTGATATTATTTGGCCTCGTCGGCTATCCGGAGGATACCGGCCGGAGTCATGAGATGGTTATAGGTTGATCCGTTCTACGGAGCCTGAGATATTGATATTTGAGATTTGAGACATTGAGGCATTGAGATTTGATGGTACAGGTTAGTCCGGGCAGCCGGAACATGAGATATTGAGATATTGGGATTTATGTTTTGTGTCGATGCTTGACACGGATTTCTCTGTTGATTTCATTGAGGATACTCGTTTGTATATACATAAAGAAATCCCTTTAAAATAAAGAAAACAGTTGTCTCACTCATTGCATTACATTACATTTATACCTCATACATATGATACATTGCTACCTGAGGCACTGACACGAGCACTAGGATTACACTTATGTTTAGATGTTTACCCTTGCCACCTTTTTATGCTTCTGACTTTATCATTTGAGGATATTGTTGATCGTATGACCTAGGATTGCGTCATACATGCGATTTCTGCTCATAGATGTTTTCTATTCATGAGTTGGCAACTCACCCCCGTTGTGCCACAGTTTCTTGCAGGTTTTGCCGTACAGGTTTCATTACGGCTTTGCTGGCACTACTTCCATTTCCGGGTGATTTGCTAGTAGGTGGGTTCTTTTGCATCAGGACCACTGTTGTACCCTTATTTATTCTGTTGTATCTAGTGACTCCATCAACCAAACATGTATTTATTTCAGAGATAGAGACCAGTGATGTTTATTCTTTCGACCTTAGAGTCGCGTGTTGTATTTCTATGGATTTCTTACTGTTTTGAGTTTCCTTTTGAGTTTTGATCCTCGCCCTTGGCATTGTATATTATATTGCTTGCGTGGTTGTGACCGTCGATTGACGAAGAGCTAGCTCCCGCTTGGGGATGCCTTTTTATTCATTTTTTATACTATTCATGTTGTATCCCGTTTGGGGGCCAGTATTTACAAATGAGATTCTGCCGAAATTTTCAGGAAATACTTGATGTTTTTAAAAACGCATAATTCGGCTTATGATATTAAAACTACTTGCTTTAAGTTGTTTTTTCCTTCACTCTACTGCTTCTTTGGTTTTGATTTCTGGGTTTTGGCTTACTTAGATTATGTACGCCTCGAGACGTCCGTAATTTAAGTGCCGGTCATGTTCCGTACTTTTCGGGTCGTGACAAAGTTGGTATCAAAGCGTTAGGTTTTACCTTCGGAGTGTAGGATGACCCTTGGTTGATGGAGTACATGACTAAAGTAGAGTGACGTACCGTGAGTATGTTCCGCGGCATACTTACGATACGCTACTCCGCTTAAGAAGCCTTAGGATGTACATTTCCTTGCACAGTATTATATTCCTTCCTATGATCTAGCCTCATTGGTACCAGTTATGGTTTTGTTACCACAGTTACACGGGCGTGGAGTGCTACGACTAGAGTTGCGGTCAGCACGAGCTCATCACGAAACGAGGACTGACCAGGGCGTGATTCCAGGGACATACGATTGGATAGGGAGGCTTCGTTTTATTGCGTTTTCGAGCTACGAGCGTTTGATGGATCGCTTTTATGAGATTTCTCGGACGTGCAGATCAGCACCAGAGGATAGGGCCACTGCAAGAGGCCAGCCAGAATGTGATGACCATCGATGCACCGACTATTCTTGATGATTGAAGCACTGTTCAGCGTGCGGACGAATGAGCCAGTTGTTGCGGCGAACGACGAGATATTGCCCCAGATGTTGGAGCTATTGCAGTACGAGTTGTACTAAGAGATTTGATAGAAGGTCGCTAGTCACCCGAGGATGAAAGACTAGGACATGTGGTTCGTTCGCTTACCCGATGCGAGGTCATCAGATAGATTGATTCCAGCTAGAGACGACTTCACGCTGATACGTTGAGATTCGACAGAGGCGATCGAATGTCAGAAACCCATATTCCAAGTTTAAAGTATTCGGAAAGACATGCAGGCAATTCTATGGACCCTCTAGAAGAATGAAACCCTAACTCGACATAATGACCGTGTGAAAGCCTTTGAACCTTAGGGTTTGCGGCAGTTCCGCGGCGCCAATAGTGAGGCTTGGGTTTGCCCTTCTACAGCTGGTCCACCAATGCTGTGGTATGTACTCGATACTATTAAACTGTACCCAAGATGTTGAGCACTTGGGGGATTATGAGGTTTTGACGAATCGGTCGAATGGTTCGACTTCATTCGGATGCTATGCGATGGGATGCATTGCTTGAGAGACTCCAGATACGAGTATAGCCGTTGGAGCACAGTCCATGCAGCCACGACGAGGCGAGTCCGAAACAGTCGACATAAAAGAAAAGTGGAGTAAGAGGTTCGTACGAGATCTTGATGAGGTGACGTTCCACTCGGTCGAATGGTATTAATCGATCCTGGGGAGAATCACTGGAAATGTTCCAGAGTGATAAGGACGACTGAATGTCAGTCACAGGCATTGTCTTTACCCTCAGTGAAGGGACGGTATGTTGGAAGAGTTCCAAGCTAGATACCGTGGCATACTAGACGATAAAGGCAGGATACATCGCTACTTAAGATGCTACCAAAGAGGCTGTTTGGGTGTATATTGGTTCATGAGATGAACTAGGTTCCTACCATTGTGTGACAATGGAAGTGTGGCTTTGGCCCCGGAACCACGGTCCCATCAGTGGCCCAGACATAATCTAAGGCAGTATCACCTCATCATGGAGATGGTTGGTCTCCAAGATGATCGAGGTTAGGAGAACAGACTCAGAGGACAACACGGCGGATCCACTCACAAAGGCCTTTTCCCAGAGAGAGACTTTTATGGGATGGTTGAGTATGAGATACTACAACCACTGCTATCAGATGGCCCTAGTGCAAGTGGGAGATTGTTAGTTATATGTATGCCCTAGATGCCATTACTATACATAGGATCTATATTGTAGTGGATGCTTGGACATATATAGGGAGGACTTTCTTGCTCGACATGATAGTATGCTATCTGGTTGATCTTTACCTTAACGTGTACACTGATTGTCTCTCTGTTACATGTTGGTAAAGCCCTTAGGATGTGTACTTGACTACCTGGACTATGATGCGGATCATACTAGTGGGGACATGGTAGTCCATAAGTACATCCTTCAAGGTCCCTAGTCGTGGGTGTATCGAGACGGGGCATCGATATACCAGAGTAGACTAGCGTATACCTTCTCGACCCATACAGATGGGCGAATGATGATCCCATATCCATTGGTGTTTGACATCGGAGATGATATACGGGTGCTCAGTGAAGACTGGGTACACTGGACGGACTCGCCGAGAACTCCCAGATGGTATTATACCTTACGTCAGATGGCAGTTCTCTGGTGACACTGGTACAGGTTAGTCTGTAGACCCGAGATCGTCATAGAGTCTTGTGTGATTCCCACTGTGCTTTGATTTCCACCTTACCACGTCCAAGAGGGCGTGCAAAACGGTGGTTTTTGGGTACAGTCCCGAATCACATGGAGGCAATGAGCGATAGGAGGGGATTCGTCTCTCCCGGTATAGGGAGTTGATGTTGCACTGTGTTCGATTGGCTATAACCGGAAATCCCTGGCCAGGGTTGCTGAGATTTACTGGTAAGTGTTACCAGTAGTTTTGTCGAACTGTTATAGACCTCATATCGACACGACTTATCGAGCTATTGGGGTCTGACGTTTACCACCCCTAGGCGAGATATGCGACATATCAGACGACGAGACCGGACTGTACGGTAAGTGTTACTGGTTGGATTCACAGGAGTGTGAGCGGGCTTGCTCATCGATCTTCTGATCACTCAATACCCGGGTGGCCGTTACGTTTAGCAGACCGCTTGTGGCTTGTGGGTGTTTGATATGATCATCACCTGCTGCCAGCGTATTGACGAGTCTTTAGAGTCCTACACAGAGGTTTCCTGGTTCAAGCGAAACGAAATAGGAGCGCATATGAGATATGTGCGGGACCGAGAATAATACCAGTATGTGATACTGTATTTGATTCTCGCGATTTGTAACATTGATCGGTTATATGAGATATAGCTGGGTTATCGGATCAAGTGTTGATTCGATAAGTTGTTACTATTGATATTAGTCGGTTATATGCGATATGACCGGATCGTTAAATCAAGTATTGATTTAATGATTTAATGTATAATTATATATTAGATATATTACTTTACATTAACTAATATTGGTTCACTTAAGATGTTTTTTCTCACTTGTTTGTGCACATTGTATATGTGATATATTTTTTTGTGCACAAGATTGTATCATGTTTGATGATACATGCAAACTAGGGTGTATGTTTGATTTAAACCTTGGTTAAGTAAATGGTTAAGGTTTTTATTTATTTATTCATTCATTTATTTTTTTATTTGGCATAAAGAGAAATGGTGGCTTGCTTTGTTTTCTAGTTGAAGCTTCATGAAGCTTTGAATAAGTCCACCATTTTTGTTTCATGCTTAACCCTAACCATTCAACCTAACCTTAGTTTATTCTCTACACCTAACTATGGTTGCAAATATGATAAGTATCATTTTATTTTCCTATTTTAAAAGACATATCATATTCTTTTTCTTCTTCTTCTTCTTCTTCTTCTTTAAGAAGAAGAAAGCTTGCAACCATCAATGGTGACTTGATGAAAAGAGTGAGAAATCCAATTCTAAAGTGAACCCACTTCCTATTTCTTCATCCTCTACCACTTGCCAAGTAGTATAGGGTGTTTTCTTCACAAGTTTCATGGCTTGGTGAAGTTGGAGCTTGATCTTTTGTTGCCTCGACGTAGATCATCTTCGGCATCGAAGTCGACGACCTAGCCCGCCCATTTCTCCGATGAAGCCGACGCTAGAGCCCGGGATCCGATGATCGCAGCGAGGGGACTTCATCACGGAGCTATGGAGGTGGAGGACCGGATCTACAAAGGTTGTATTTCCGTTCACTTAGTTAAGTTGTTAACTAGTTGCATGTTTCGCCTTAAACTCTAGTTAACGATCCGTATTAGGGTTTCTCGGCACTTGTAAAATTTGAAATTGGCATAGTTGATGCCTTGTGAGACCTCATTAGTGTGCCTAGGAACCCTACAGTGGTATCAGAGCCTAGCTAGAGCCTTAGGCGAAGTGTAGACGAAGTTAGAAGTCCGTTCGAACCCGAAACCCTAATACAATAGCCTTCTCTGTACATTTTTCCAAAACTGGGAATTTTCCATATTAAAAATATGCAGAAAATTAAGTAGGGTTTTATAGGAATTACTGTAAATTTCATGGACCTAACTCGATTAAACCGCCGCGGAACCACGGCAGGAGCCTCCTTATGCGGCGGTTCCGCGGCCGTACGGTTGGTTCTTCCAATAAAATTTGCACAGTAATTCCTATATTGTAGTGCTGTATTTTTTGGGATATTTTAATATTTACTCTAGAGTTGAGTTTTCTGGGTTGTATTGGGGACTAGGTGTTTCGATCAGGAAGTTTAACTTCGCCTATGTGTTTTTCCGGGTAATTTTAGAATGTATTAAAAAGTTCGACCGGATATAAATACCCAATTTTTCCCCTGTCGGGAAATTTCCAAGTGTTGGATCTTTCCATGGTTTAATAACGTTCTAAGTAGTGCAAGTAACGCGATGGTCCCTCTAGAAGACAACAAACCTTAACTCGATTATGTGACCGTCTTGAACTGCCCTTTGAACCTTAGGGTTTGGGGCAGTACGGCGTGCCACATGTGAGGCGTTGGCTTAACCCTTCTACGGCTGGACCGTTGGTACTGAGGCATGAACTGGATGTTTTTAAACTTATTTCATGTGTTGATCTGTTTCGGGAAAACTTGGGTGTTGGAAATGTTCAATCGGAAAGTTTAACATTTTCTATTTATCTGGAATGGGATACAATACTTGGAATTCACAAGTAGTTATGTGATAACTAATATGAATGTTATAAACATAGCACTTTAGTCTCAAATGATCGGCTGCCATGGAATTTTGATATGATCAAAAGTCCGTCGCAATCACGTAGCGTACGCGGATACTCGCCGGATAAACTTAATAGACAGCTACACCCCTTAGCCCCGACCAAGTGACTGTAGGAGAACCCCGTCGCCGAAAGCATCCGTTCGGGTGCTCGCGGTAGCGGTGTTCTGCCTTGGTGCACTTCGTCGACGGTATCGGGGGTGCGGCCGTCTACTAAAGTTTGCGACGAGCATTCGATCAGTATGTCGGGAATCTTGTTGAATTTCCCGACTTGATATTGAAAAGAGTTTTCGATAATGAGACTAAAATGCAGGGTTTATAATTGTTAGGTATGCGATGTCTAAGGAATTCATTTGATTAGGCATGCGATGTCTATGCAGGTTGCGGATTCCAACTGTTGTAGTTTTACACTTTCTTTTCTGTGACCGTAAGTGTAATATGTGATATCGTCGGTTTCGTTGCTATATGTCAACGACAATTAGGATGCGCATATTTACTTACGTTGATGACATGTGATGTTATGTGTTGCTAGATATGTTATATTGGATCGTCGTGTTTGAATAGCCGGGGGTTTTTTATGTGAGATGAGTGTTTTTCTTTTTCATTCATGTAAAAACTTGTATGTAATATTCTTTTATTGGGGCACTTCCAGGTTGCGGAAGATGTCACCTTTTGTATATTATTTACTTTTTCCGGATAGACCCAAGGAGGGGAGCACAAGTAACCGGGTTCTAGGGTCCAGTGGGAGACCATCTCGAGGAGTCGAGTCCGGGTCTCCTAACTCTAGAATTGGTAGGGTTGCTTGCCGCTCTCGTAGGGGTCTAGGGGTATGGGTTTGGCTATTCATTGCGACCGTGGAATCCGTATTTTATACTGGCTCGTATTGAAAACACGGACGTCCTAGTATATTTAATATTTCATATGTTTCTTCTGCTGCGATATCTGTGATGTGATCATGTGATGTTCTGTGATAAATACTGTATATAGTATATATGATATATTATATATACGTTACTTATGTTTTACACTCGCGCTAGCCCTGCCCCACTCTGCCGTTAGTTACCTAACCTAACGGTGCACGAGGGGATATCGAGGCGAATGCGGATGGCATAAGTGTACGTTGTATTTATCTGTGATGTTTAGGGTACTTAAATAATGGGACTTCATTAATGTGATTAATGAAAGAAAAGAAACCTAAGATGTTGTGGAATCGAATTTCTAAATAAAACAGGTAGCTACAGTTCTTACTTTGCACAGCGGTATATATGATATATCCTGCACCTTATTCGATGAGGAAAGGACCGAGATCCCTTCACCGGGAGTGACTCCTTTAGCAATAACTGGCAGATGCTACACCCCTCGGTTTGTCTTTTGATTGCTTCTATAATTTCTGCTTTGCACAGTGATATATATGATATATCCCGCACCTCATTCGGCAAGGAAAGGACCGACGATCCCTTCACCGGAAGTGACTCCTTTAGCAAAACTAGAAAAGCCTAAAAAACACTCCATTTTAAAATCATTTGATTCTACAACGATATCAAGTTCATTACGCAATAGGTTTTCAGAAAAACCTGTCGTAGCCCTCCGTCATTTCAGATAAGTACTAGTTAGTATTCGTGCTGCGGTAGTTTGGCCTCCGTCAAGGCGTAGTGTACGGTAGCTAACTAGTGCTTATCTGCTAGCATATGATGCGATTGGATTAGGGTATTCGTACGGCGTTGTTTGGCCTCCGTCAAGGGTCGTGCGGGTGGGTTTAATTCAATCAGGAAATGACGGGTTGAACTTGACTAGCGGACTATGGGTAGTTTGGCCTCCGTCAAGGTCATAGGACGCTAGGGGCAAAATTATCGGGAATTTCAAGTGTTGAAATTTGCAATAAGATTGCATACCTTCTTTGAGATAGTTGGATCCCGATACCCGCTGCGAGTAAGAGTTACTCCTGGGAGAGTTTTACACTTTACAATTAGCCGATCAAATAGGTGTCTAGAAAGGTGTCAACGGGGTTACGCCTCTAGGAAAACGAGGTTTACTGTAATTAGGTCCGTGCGAAAGCACGGGGAACCTCCCTCAAAGTACCGACACTGGCCTGGCTGAAAGATTGGCGAACTTGTAGCGTGTAATTAATCCCGGCTAGTCTTTCCTTTTAGGGTTTGAAGGAAGATTTGATAAAAAACAGTGGGAGCCATCCTGATTAGATAAAATAATAACCAATCTATTCTTGCAAGAGCGCACGCTGAGTGTTTTCTTCTCTCTCTCTCCAGGTAGCGACCATATCATGCCTTAATCAAGATAATAATACGGATGTATTGACCGAACCCGCTTGTTATACTGAGCTGGGAAACGTTGGTCCCGCTCTAACTTATAATTGTTATAAGACAGAGCAGGAAATAGGGGATTACCAGAATTCCCGTGCCGCCCAAACGAAGAGAGTGCATACTGATGCATCATCTTCGGGTGTGTTCATTATACAGAACTGTTTCTCAGTATCCTCTGCGTCCTGGGTATGTAATACCGGATCAGGATCCCGCATATGTAATCTGTTACATAGGGCTATAGAAAGGCAGAGAACTGAGAACGGGTGATAAGTTTCATGAGACAGAAAACGGTGCAAGTGTTGCAGCCAAGTCTGTTGGTCACTGTCACCCTGTATTCCAAATACATTGATTCTGAACGAATGTTATTAGATACCGAACCTGATATACAAAATCATATCAGTCTCTTTATTTATAAAGAAATGATAAAATTTTGTATTGTTGGATAATGTTTTGAACATTTCCTATATCAAAAGTTGATCGGTTCAGGCACGTTATCTAAAAGCATTGATGTTCTAAATCAAATTACAGTTCTTAGTATACAGAACACACACAAGAAGAAGAGTTCAGAAATGAACGAATCCTTCTTGAGGTATTGTAGACTAGGTCATATCAATGCGACCCGACCAGCTAAAGTTACATTTAGATGCATATTTAAATCAGTTTGAATTTACATCTTATGAAACTTGCCAGTCATGTCACAAAGATAAAATGACCATAGCTCTGTTTACTGGAAGCAGAGAAAGAGTTAATGAACTCTTGGGATGATACATGTTGATGTATGTAGGTCCCCTGTCTACACATGCCAAGACCGGTTCTTTATACTTCATTACATTCTCTGATAATCTCTCAAGATTCAGATATATGTTCCTGTTGAAACACAAGTCCGAACCTTTTGAGATATTCACTGAATATAAGTTAGAAGCAGAGAACCAGAATACGGGTATAAGTATTATGTCCTATGATAAGATCAGGGAGGAGAATACTTGTGCATAGAATTCCTGGACTATTCTAAAGGAGAATGAGATTCTCTCTCAGTATTACTCCTCTGAATACACCACAGCACAACGGTGTATCAGGGCGGAGCAATAACACCCTATATGATATGGTGTGCTCTATGATGAGTACTACTGAGTTACCTATTTCCTTTAGGGAGTTATGCACTTATGAAGTTGCATACCTATTGAATAGGGTTCTGATCAAATCAGATGCCTACCATTTCATATATGATATGGAAAGGGAAGAGCTCATCTCTTAAGACAGTTAAGATTTGGGGTTGTCCAGCCTATGTCTAAAAGCAAAATCCGGACAAGCTCGAGGCAATGTCTGTTATGAAGAACTGGAAATGTTCCAGCTATACAAACTGCAGCTGATGATTTGAAAGAACCAAAGGATTCAATAGTTACCAACGAACCTCAGCCTCTCCGCCGATCTAGTAAGGTTCCTCACCCGCCTGAGAGATACTTCGGTTTCTCTATGACAGTGGGAGCGAGGATTGCATCATGAGATGATGACCCAACTAGTTTCGAGCTAGCCATCAGGAGTGGGACTCTGTAAGAATGGCTGGATGCTTAGCGATCTAAGATGGAATCCTTATACACCAACAAAGTATGGACTTTGGTTGCTTTATCTGAAGGGTTAAATCCCCATCAGGAGCAAGTATATCTTGAGAAGATTACTTGGTGTAGATGGAAAAGTTGAGACTTTCAAAGCTAGACTTGTTAAAGGTTTTCGTCATCAACCAGGCGTGGAAAATGATGAAACCTTTTCCAGTAGCTATGCTTAAGTCCATCCAGATCCTACTTGCTACGGCTACATACCATGACTTCTATATCTGGCGGTTGGGTGCCATGACTGCTTTTCTAAATGATGTTTTAGAAGAGTGCGTCTATAAGTACACGGCCAGAGGGCTTCGTAAACAGTGGGAGCAGCGGAAACGTGAACAAGATGCTTTATAGGATAAAGCAGGCATCGCGGAGTTGGAACATCTGTTTTGATGTAGTAGTCAAATAGTTTGACTTCATCAAAATGGTAGATGAACCTTGTATATAAAAAAAGGGTAGTAGGGAGTATGGTGGCGATCCTCGTAGAGTACGTGGATGACATACTCTTGATAGGGAAGGAGTTTCCTATGCTACGCTCGATCAATCTCCGCTTATCACAAGGATTCTCCGTATAGGATCAAAGTGATACCTCCTAAATCCTGAGTTTTGATCTATGAGATAGAAGTAACTGGATGTTAGGATTCTCACTAATTGTAGTGAGATGGTAATAATCGATCCTGGGGAGAATCACTGGAAATGTTCCAGAGTGATAAGGACGACTGAATGTCAGTCACTGGCATTGCCTTTACCCTCAGTGAAGGGACGGTATGTTAGAAGAGTTCCAAGCAAGATACCGTGGCATACTAGACGATAAAGGCAGGATACATCGCTACTTAAGATGCTACCAAAGAGGCTGTTTGGGTGTATATTGGTTCATGAGATGAACTAGGTTCCTACCATTGTGTGACAATGGAAGTGTGGCTTTGGCCCGGGAACCACGGTCCCATCAGTGACCCAGACATAATCTAAGGCAGTATCACCTCATCATGGAGATGGTTGATCTCCAAGATGATCGAGGTTAGGAGAACAGACTCAGAGGACAACACGGCGGATCCACTCACAAAGGCCTTTTCCCAGAGAGAGACTTTTATGGGATGGTTGAGTATGAGATACTACAACCACTGCTATCAGATGGCCTTAGTGCAAGTGGGAGATTGTTAGTTATATGTATGCCCTAGAGGCCATTACTATACATAGGATGTATATTGTAGTGGATGCTTAGACATATATAGGGAGGACTTTCTTGCTCGACATGATAGTATGCTATCTGGTTGATCTTTACCTTAACGTGTACACTGATTGTCTCTCTGTTACATGTTGGTAAAGCCCTTAAGATGTGTACTTGACTACCTGGACTATGATGCGGATCATACTAGTGGGGACATGGTAGTCCATAAGTACATCCTTCAAGGTCTCTAGTCGTGGGTGTATCGAGATGGGGCATCGATATACCAGAGTAGACTAGCGCATACCTTCTCGACCCATACAGATGGGCGATGGATGATCCCATATCCTTTGGTGTTTGACATCGGAGAAGATATACGGGTGCTCAGTGGAGACTGGGTACACTGGACGGACTCGCCGAGAACTCCCAGATGGTATTATATCTTACGTCAGATGGCAGTTCTCTGGTGACACTGGTACAGGTTAGTCTGTAGACCCGAGATCGTCATAGAGTCTTGTGTGATTCCCACTGTGCTTTGATTTCCACCTTACCACGTCCAAGAGGGCGTGCAAAACAGTGGTTTTTGGGTACAGTCCCAAATCACATGGAGGCAATGAGCGATAGGAGGGGATTCGTCTCTCCCAGTATAGGGAGTTGATGTTTTTCTGTGTTCGATTGGCTATAACCGGAAATCCCTGGCCAGGGTTGCTGAGATTTACTGGTAAGTGTTACTAGTAGTTTCTCGAACTGTTATAGACCTCATATCGACACGACTTATCGAGCTATTAGGGTCTGACGTTTACCACCCCTAGGCGAGATATGCGACATATCAGACGACGAGACCGGACTGTACGGTAAGTGTTACTGGTTGGATTCACAGGAGTGTGAGCTGGCTTGCTCGTCGATCTTCTGATCGCTCAATACCCGGGTGGCCGTTACGTTTAGCAGACCGCTTGCGGCTTGTTGGTGTTTGATATGATCATCACCTGCTGCCGGCGTATTGATGAGTCTTTAGAGTCCTACACAGAGGTTTCCTGGTTCAAGCGAAACGAAATAGGAGCGCATATGAGATATGTGCGGGACCGAGAATAATACCAGTATGTGATACTGTATTTGATTCTCGCGATTTGTAACATTGATCGGTTATATGAGATATAGCCGGGTTATCGGATCAAGTGTTGATTCGATAAGTTGTTACTATTGATATTAGTCGGTTATATGCGATATGACCGGATCGTTAATCAAGTATTGATTTAATGATTTAATGTATAATTATTTATTAGATATATTACTTTACATTAACTAATATTGGTTCACTTAAGATGTTTTTTCTCACTTGTTTGTGCACATTGTATATGTGATATATTTTTTTGTGCACAAGATTGTATCATGTTTGATGATACATGCAAACTAGGGTGTATGTTTGATTTAAAACTTGGTTAAGTAAATGGTTAAGGTTTTTATTTATTTATTCATTTATTTATTTGGCATAAAGAGAAATGGTGGCTTGCTTTGTTTTCTAGTTGAAGCTTCATGAAGCTTTGAATAAGTTCACCATTTTTGTTTCATGCTTAACCCTAACCATTCAACCTAACCTTAGTTTATTCTCTACACCTAACTATGGTTGCAAATATGATAAGTATCATTTTATTTTCCTATTTTAAAAGACATATCATATTCTTTTTCTTCTTCTTCTTCTTCTTCAAGAAGAAGAAAGCTTGCAACCATCAATGGTGACTTGATGAAAAGAGTGAGAAATCCAATTCTAAAGTGAACTCACTTCCTATTTGTTCATCCTCTACCACTTGCCAAGTTGTATAGGGTGTTTTCTTCACAAGTTTCATGGCTTGGTGAAGTTGGAGCTTGATCTTGTGTTGCCTCGACGTAGATCATCTTCGGCATCGAAGTCGACGACCTAGCCCGCCCATTTCTCCGATGAAGCCGACGCTAGAGCCCGAGATCCGATGATCGCAGCGAGGGGACTTCATCACGGAGCTATGGAGGTGGAGGACCGGATCTACAAAGGTTGTATTTCCGTTCACTTAGTTAAGTTGTTAACTAGTTTCATGTTTCGCCTTAAACTCTAGTTAACGATCCGTATTAGGGTTTCTCGGCACTTGTAAAATTTGAAATTGGCATGGTTGATGCCTTGTGAGACCTCATTAGTGTGCCTAGGAACCCTACAACCTACGTGTCCGAGATGACACGAAACATTTTATAAAGGAAACCCTTCTGAAATTGCTTTCAAAACGGCGGGACGTGCATATTAAACAAAGGATATATATATATATATATATATATATATATATATATATGTAGTTATTTTCTTACAATAGACGTCCGCCACTGTGCAGTGTTGCGAACATCGCACGGCGATTTGAAAAAGGTTTGGCATGCATTGCTTTTAGATGTTTTAATGATGTATATCATGTTGGTTTTCGTATTGGATCTTGACATTGATGTCTTCCCCATGACTTCGATGATTGCGGGATGCTTGACGGAGTTTTGATTTTGAGTTATATGCTCATTTTTCATGCGCATGCGTTGCGCTACGATTTGTTTTATGTATTTATGATTTCGGAGCCCCGACGACTTGATGGTTTTGCTTAGATATTTTAGTATTTGGGGGGAGTTTTAATTTAAATTCGGGGATCGAATTTCTTTAAGGGGGGAAGATTGTAACGTTTTGAAAATCGTTTCGGTGAAATTTCGGAAAAATCGGTAAAATAAGGGGGTTTTCTGTAAAAAGTCAAAATACAAATATCTTTATTATAAAATTAAATATACATATTCTAGCTATATAATTGCTAGTATTTGGTGTTTATTGAGCCACTGGTAAAATTTCTAATTTTCTGAAAAAAAATTCCGAAATTAATTATTTTAATATTATTTTAATCTGTCACTAATACATTTAATTTGGGAAAATTACAAATTGGAATGGGTTGAAACAAATTTTGTGCATCATAACAAATTAAAAAAAACTTTAACACGTTATTTTTGAAATGAAATGAAGTTGTTAATCGGTTTTAGAAAATATTGAAGAAAAATGCTTATTTTGTGAAAATAAAAGGGATTTGGTGCATGTTGATTTGGTGTATGGTGTTCATTGTTTCACACACACACACCCCACCTATTTCTGACCGAAATCACAACAGCCCCCTCTCCCTCAATTTCTTTTCTTTACCTCATAAAAAAAGTTAAATAAAATGGGGGAATAAAGAAAGAATGGTTAAAGTCAAATGAGGTGTGGTTTCCTTTGACTTGGCCACCACTTTCAACACCTCACTCTCTCTCCAATCCCTCTCCTTGCTGGCCGAAACCTCTTCCCCAAATCTAGCAGCAACCCCCTTCTCATATTCTTCATTTTCCATGAAGAAACCTCACCCAAAATCCAATAAAAAACCATACAAACTCACACCAACTCCAAATCCAACTCCTACCCATTTCTCATTTGTCTATCTAGCATGGAAGCTATTTTTGGAGGCTAGGATTTGCATGCTAGATTTCAATTTGTGAGGTATAAATTTGTGCCCTATGGTTTGTTTGTTGATTCGTTGCTTAAATAATTTTGTTTATAAGTGTTTAATTAGGTTTTTAAAAAAAAGGGTTTTGAATTCAAGTTTGAAATTTCAAGTGGATGGTTTTGAATGAAGATTAGGGTTTGATCATTAGATTAGGGTTGTGATGGGTAGATTAACATGTAATTGCTTGCTAAAATTTAATCTAGTCTATAGTTTGCATTTTTGTTAATTTAAATTTGTAATAATTATATAAATGGCAAACTAGGTTTTAAAAATATATATATATTTTGGTGAGATAAAATTCTAATTAGGGTTTCATGGCATTATTAACATTATAAATTGTGGTTTAATATTTTAGTATATGCAAAACCAAGCTTAATTGTAAAATTGTGAATTTTACTTTAAAAAGAGTTAAAATCGGTATTTTTGCAAACTGGGAATTTGGAATTTATACAAATCGATGAGATTAATTTGTGAAAGTGATTTGTATGACCTAATTATGTTATTTAATGAGCATTTTGGCCATTTGAATCGTTAAAATTAGTAGATTGGTTAAAACATCAAGTTTTTAACCGAAATGGGAATTTGTGCTAACTAGGTTTTTGGAAAACAAAACGATTGGTTTAATTTTATGGTTTTGACGAATTAAACCCTATTTCTTATACAGTTAGTGAGTTTTGAAACCATGATTGGTATGTTTGGTATTTTTCTTGATCAATCGACGTTTGTACACCGATGTCGAGGGTTTTTGGGTTGATTTGTGAAAGCAAACCATCGGTTTTGACCTATGTGGGATTCGTGTGTCGTTTTGGTCATGAGTCGGATTTTAATGCGATATGGTGCGTTATGATATGTAGGTACCCAATATGGACTTCGAGACGACAAGCAAGCGCGTGGCGACGTCGGCACCGGCAAGCGAGGACCAGGTGAGTAGATTATATCTACAGGGGAAGTCGGGTGGATGGCGTATAGCACCCCCGCAGTTCGTTGTGATATATACGAATACGTATACACACCTATATATTTTATATGTTGTTTGAGTTTATTGTTGATGATGATGGATTCTAGGTATTCTTGGATTGATTTAAGTGTTAGTTGCGAGATCCTAGAGTAGAGGTTGCACCCACACACACGCACACACATACTGGCATACATTCCTTCTTTTACCTGTACGTATATGTGGATATGTATATTTACACATGGGTATGGGACTATGTGTTCATATACTGGATTTGAGGATAGTACTTGGGATTTGAGATGAGTCGATGAGATTCGATTTGAGGCCGTGAGATCGGTGATATGGCAGGGTTCGTATTTGAGATACGACATGACGTTGTAGCGGGTCCTTTGACGTAGTGTTTCCCACACGTGCATGCATACTTAGGTGGTATCAGTATTGTACTAGACGTAGATCAGTACCCCGGATTATGATCTTTGATAAAGAGGATACCAGATGAATAATGCGATAAATGTGATATTGACCCGTACCCAGATTTAGGATGCCGTACGAAGGATTTACGTACGAGCTAAATATTGATGATAGATCCGCACTCTTGACTTGGGGATGTCTTATTATAGATACTGTATCGGATATGATACTATTGAGGCGGGATCACCAACTAATATTTATATATATAAATATGTATCGACTCAGATGTTAGGCGGTTTCCTTACCTTTCGTTTAGCTTGTTAGCTCAGCCCTATAGTTTAGTGTAGTTGTTAGACGAGATTCGATTCCTACCTATTTCAAAAAAACTAACGAATCGTGGGTATTTTAAAAGACAGGCCAAGGGATTCTACGGATATTTCAAAGGACGTATCTTTTCTTAAAAACACCGTAGCCCTTATTTTCAAAACACCATGATTCGTGTCATTTCAAAAGGCACTACTGTATGACTTATATTATATTAAATGCAGATTAGTTATCTTTGTGTTTATTATTCAGCTCCCGCACATTATTGCTGTTTGCTTCGCATCGCATAATTATATTGTGATTTCAAATACCATTATTGATATCATGCTGTTAGGACACCAGCACCATTACCGATGATGCGTATGTTCCATGTACACTTACTTGCCGGCTCACACACATCATCATCGGTAATTGCCATGTCACGTACACTTTAGACAATACTATTTCATCGACATAACTTGTTAGCTGGTAGTTTCGACATAATATTAGTGTACTTGCCTTATATGCCAGTTTAGACATTGCAGTTATTACTTGCTATTTTATGCATATTATTATTCACTGTTATGCCGTATTATGGAGTTTTATACCTATATTCACTGTTTACGTGCTATTGATGATTGGATTTCGGATTTTCCTGAGATTTCCTGGATTTGGGGACAACCGCAAGAACATTGATAAATTTCTTTCTCTCTCTTTTTAAATGAAAAGTGCGGTTTTCCCATGATGTATGAGTCGTCCACCATGAGTTTTCATGATTGCTGATGGATTTCGAGACCCGATTCGAGGAGTTGGATGAACCGTCTCGGGTACATGGTGGGCCCAGTAAGGTACCCGGGGCGAGAAGTCCGAGTTGTATTCGGTGAGCCTGGCAAGGGAGCACTACCTACCGGTGATATTATTTGGACTCGTCGGCTATCCGGAGGATACCGTCCAGAGTCATGAGATGGTTATAGGCTGATCTGTTCTGCGAAGCCTATGATATTGATATTTGAGATTTGAGACACTGAGGCATTGAGATTTGATGGTATAGGTTAGTCCGGGTTTCTCTGTTGATATTGAGATATTGAGATATTGGGATATTGGGATTTATGTTTTGTGTCGATGCTTGACACGGATTTCTCTGTTGATTTCATTGAGGATACTCGTTTTTATATACATACAGAAATCCCTTTAAAATAAAGAAAACAGTTGTCTCACTCATTGCATTACATTACATTTATACCTCATACATATGATACATTGCTACCTGAGGCACTGACACGAGCACTGGGATTACACTTATGTTTAGATGTTTACCCTTGCCACCTTTTTATGCTTCTGACTTTATCATTTGAGGATATTGTTGATCGTATGACCTAGGATTGCGTCATACATGCGATTTCTGCTCGTAGATGTTTTCTATTCATGAGTTGGCAACTCACCCCCGTTGTGCCACAGTTTCTTGCAGGTTTTGCCGTACAGGTTTCATTACGGCTTTGCTGGCAATACTTTCATCTCCGGGTGATTTGCTAGTAGGTGGGTTCTTTTGCATCAGGACCACTATTGTACCCTTATTTATTCTGTTGTATCTAGTGACTCCATCAACCAAACATGTATTTATTTCAGAGATAGAGACCAGTGATGTTTATTATTTCGACCTTAGAGTCGCGCGTTGTATTTCTATGGATTTCTTGCTGTTTTGAGTTTCCTTTTGAGTTTTGATCCTCGCCCTTGGCATTGTATATTATATTGCTTGCGTGGTTGTGACTGTCGATTGACGAAGAGTGGGGATGCCTTTTTATTCATTTCGTATACTATTCATGTTGTATCCCGTTTGGGGGCCAGTAATTACAAAGGAGACTCTGCCGAAATTTTCAGGAAATACTTGATGTTTTTAAAAACGCATAATTCGGCTTATGCTATTAAAACTACTTGCTTTAAGTTGGTTTTTCTTTCACTCTACTGCTTCTTTGGTTTTGATTTCTGGGTTTTGGCTTACTTAGATTACGTACGCCTCGAGACGTCCGTAATTTAAGTGCCGGTCATGTTCCGTACTTTTCGGGTCGTGACAGCCGTTAACAAAGCTCCAAGGAGCCAAATCAAAATGGAGTAATGGAAAAATCCTAGCTCCAAGTCTGGACAGTTCATATACAACCAAGAGACTATCCTGGCGTTCCTTCTCATTCCAGCAGGATGCAGACGCAACGTCATCATCGAAAAACAAAGATTCAAGGGTCAAAGCAAAAAAAGAGAGGGAGCAATAGCAAAATCCTAGCTCCAAGTCTTAACGGTACATATAAAACCTAGAGACTATCCCGGCGTTCCTTCTCATTTCAGTAGGGTGCGGACGCGACTATCAAATGAAATTAGAGTAATGGCATATTCCTAGCTCCAGATCTCGATTGCAATATATACAGCATGGGGATCATGTAGATGTTTCCCGACTTCAGCAAAGAATCGGTGAGACATCGTCAAAACAAAAGAAAAAATGAAGTGACGACATATTTCCTGTTTCGGGTCTTGATGACAGCTCATATAAAGCCAAAAAGACCATTGGAGATCATCCCACCCCGGAAGAGTGCGGTTATGGCTCATCGGGGCTCCAAATTGAGCCCAACCTTAGGTAAAAAACGTCGTGGAAAATTCCTAACGCTTGCTCTTCCGACGGTAATATGACCTAAGGAGATTACTTGAAGACGTCTTGTCCAGCCCCCGAAGGGATCAAAGACGCAACAGTCGTGGGGCTACTCGAACAGCGGCTTAAAACTGCATATCGAATAATACATCAACCAACGCGACGGTACCATGGACTAAAACCCTAGTACCACAAACCTAACGGACCTCTGTCATAAAAAATGGGGGTTATCTATATACGACGTTAGGACAAGTTTGCCTGTAAACCCAAGGGAGGTAAACTAAAGATACTCCGAAATGAGTGAATAAACTACAAACTCTGAAATGAGTGAATAAACTAGAAATTCCGAAATGAGTGAATAAACTACAAACTCCAAAACGAGTACATAAACTACAAACTCTGAAATGAGTGAATAAACTAGAAACTCCGAAATGAGTGAATAAACTAAAAATTTCGAAATGAGTGAATAAACTACAAACTCCGAATCGAGTACATAAACTACTTCACGCCATATCAAGACATTAAAGGATAGAGAGGTGAAAACATGAAATAAAATATGTCTTTTATTCATAAATCAAAATGAATACAAGATACAAAGAAGAAGAAAAATATACAGCGACAAAAATTTTAAGACGGCGGACGGTTCAATAGGCCAGCTAGATCATCATTTTTCCGCCGGACCTCCGCCTTAATCTCTAGCAACGCCTCAAGCTGAGCCCCTGCCTATGCCTGTTGTTTCTAGTATAAAGAAAACCGATGCTCAAGCTCTTTCTCGGCAGTCTTGTGGGTCTCAACCATTTCGCGTGTAAAAATGACAGCTTTATCAAGAGCCACCACCTCCATAATTGCCTCCTGGAGGACCCGCCAAATTTCATAGGCCCGAGTAGTCTTGGTTGTGTGTTGGGCCTGAAGTTCCCCCAAAGCCATCAAAATCAAATCCCTCTCCGAAAACTTCCGGTTGAGCCTTTTCTCACAAGACCGGAGATTGGCCGCACACCAATCAATCCATTCACGCAAGCTGACCTTTACAGATAGGATATCAGAGGGAAGGCATACGCATTCGACTCCATGTAATGAAGCCTCCCCTTGATGGAAATATTCAACCCAAGTACGCACCAGCGCCTCGTCATGGTACGTGGCAAGGACGAAAAAAGAAGTATTGGCTTCAACAGCAAATTCCTCAGCCATGACGAAAGTGCCAGCACGAAGATCTTCAATAAGAGTTTCCAGTGAATGAATGATCTGTTTCGCCATCCTCTCAGACATGCGTCTGGCGTAAGGGCCCGGCGGCATGAAAATATGGGAATCTAGTGGAGTCAGGGTTGGCAAAACCGTGAAGATACATGTATGGTCAGTCGCCTTTCTGAACGGGGAATAAGTAAAAGAATACCAGGGCTAAAGCGTCACTTACCCATGGACACAGAAGGCAGATCTGAGAAATCTCCAGGCCCATCAAGAACTTCAACTTCGTCATCAGCCTGTAGGACTGTGGTTTAAAGTAAAGGGCACATCAGCATCATTATGAAAATATAATACGCAAGGCAAAGGAATACCAACCTTGGCTGGAGGAAAAGACGATGTGCTGGGAGGGTACCGCGTGCGGGGCCGCCATGTTAAGTACACGCAAGAAGGTTTCCTTCGGAGAACGATCTACAACAGAGAATGCCAACTCCCGCAATTCTGGGAGAAAAAAAGCATCAGACATATGGAAAGGTCGTTAAACAAAAAAATATAAGATTACCTTCAATACTTCGTCCATTCTGGACTGGAGGGATAGCAGCCTCAGTAATCTCCCCTACACCCTCCGATACGCCACTAGAAATATTTACAGAATTTATGGCCGGTCCGGCAACCTCCGCTGAAGGAACAAAAGCCATCACCAGAGGCTCTATGGCGCGATCTGGGCTCGAAACTGCGCCCGCCGTAGAAGGCCCTAGAAAAGAAAAATATGTAAAGACGAATACGATATGAAAGTAATATAAATTATTTACTGAGAGGGATGTAAAAGATATATACCGATACGCTAGGGAGCCTGAAGTATAACCTTTTCGAGCCACTGCACTTTTCTGGTTAGTCACGCTCGCCGGGTTTCGATCGAAGATAAATCCCTACCCGCCTTCAGAACAGCCTCGTCTTCAGAAGCGGCCGATATTGGATGTTTGAGAGCCCTTTCTTCTTCCAGCGTTAAAGGAACTACTGGTAATACAGTACGAACCGGGTCGACATCACGGAACTCAATAGGGGAAAAGCCCCCCTTCTTGGGGTGCACATTTTCGGTTTCATCCTGTGATCGCTTCAAGGCTTCGGCTCGCTGAGCGGCTTCCTCGGCAGATGTATCAGGAAAAAGAAAACCATCGTTCAGTTCATGCGCAAACTAATTGTCACATCCCGAAAGTACGGAATATGACCGGCACTTAAACTACGAACGTCTCAAGGCGTACGTAATCTAAGTAAGCCGAAAACCCAGAAATCCAAACCAAGAAAAGTAGTAGAGTATAGGGAGAACCATGTCAATCCACCGGTATGCAACAAAATATACAACGCCTAAAGGCGAGGATCACAACAGAAAGAAACTCCAACAACAAGAAATCCACAGAATATAACGTGCGACTCTAAGGTCGAAAGAGTAAACATCACTGGTCTCTATCTCAAATAAGTACATGTTTGGTTGATGGAAATTCTAGATACAACTGAAATATAATATACAATGTATAATGATGGGTGCGATACAATAAACCCACCTACTAGCAAGTCACCCGAAAGGAACAGTGCCCGCAAAGCCGTAATAAAACCTATACGGCAACACCTGCAAGAAACTGGGGCACAACGGGGGTGAGTTGCCAACTCGTGAGTAGAAAAAGATCTACGAACAGAAATCGCATGTATGACACAATCCTAGGTCATACGATCAATATATAAAATCCTCAAATATAGATAACCAGCAATCTATAAAAAGATTAGGGTAAATATCTATCCCAAGTGTAAACCTATGTGCCTGTGTCAGTGCATCAGGTGGCAATATATCATATGAATGATGTATGAATGCATGTACTGAAGAAGACTGCTTTCATAAATTTGTAAGATTTCTGTATTTTAAAATGAGGTATCATAATGAAATCAGATAAAAGAGTGCCCAGCATCGGCACAAAACATAATCTCAATATCTCGATATCTCTGTATCACAATCTCTGTACCTCAATATCTCAAATCTCAATATCTCAATCATAAAATCCAGGGCGCTGTCAGTCCAGATCGGCCCCTACCATCCATCTCATGACTACGACGGTATCCTCCGGATATCCGACGTGTCGGGTAAAATCACCGGTCGGTAGTGCTCCCCTGCACAGGCTCAACGCCATTATCTGCGATCCTCTTACCCCGGGGTACCGCACCGGGCCCACCATGTACCCGAAACGGTTCCTCCACTCCTCGAATCGGGTCTCGAAATGCATCAGCAAACTCATGGTGGACGACTCATACATCATAGGAAAACCGCGCTTTTTATTTAAAAAGAGAGAAAGCAGTTTATATACGTTTTGCGGTTTTCCCCCAAATCCAGAAAATATCATGGAAATCCGAATCTAAATCATCAATAGCATGTAAAATCAAGAATGTAAGCATGCGAATCCATGAATGCAGCATAACAATGAATAACAGTATGCATGATGTGACAGGTAATAACCACAATATCTAAGCTGCATATAAGGCAAGTGCACTAATATCATGTCAAACTACTAGCTAACAAGCTAAATCAAGCAAAAATATTTTCTAAGTGTTCGTGATATGGCAATTACCGATGAATATGTGTGTGCGCCGGCAAATAAGTGTACGTGGTACATACGCACCATCGGTAATGGTGCTGGTGTCTTTACAGCATGATATCAATAATGGAATATAAATCACAACAGTATGCGATGCAGAGCAACAATAATAATATGCGGGAGGTGGATGCTAAACACAATGACAGCTAAACTGAATCTAATGTCATAAGAGTCATATAGCTACACCGCCTATAGGGCTGATCTAATAGGCTAACTGCAGGTAAGGGAAACCGCCTAACCTCTGAGTCGATACGTATATATATATATAGTCGGTGATCCCACCTCGATAATATCACATCCGATAACATATCTCTATAATCAGTTATTCCCAAATCAAGAGTGCGGATCAAACATCAATTTATAGCTCGTACGTAAATCCGTCGTACGGCGTCCCCAAATCTGGGTACGGGTGAATATCACATTCGTCATATCATTCATCTAGTATCATTTTTATCAAGATCATTATCTGGGGTACTGACCTATGTCTAGTACAATGATAATATCATCACTATAATCAAGATCTGACTACTGATCGATAGTCTCGTATAAATCGATATCATCATCACATATCATCACAAGGAGTAAACATCGCCGAATGCGGCCTATCATAATTTTCTGGTCATATCATATCATATCATATCTCATAACATAATCACGTGTCGATCATTATATATTTATGTCATCATTCCTATGGCATCATTATTCCCAAAATCCTCTAAAGTATCAAGACGTATCTTAATTATGAATTTTATCATATCACCGATATCATAACCTCAGATCAAACTCATCGACTCATCTCAATCCCATGTATCATCTTCAAATCCGTATGTGAGCACGTGGTCCCATACCCATGTGAACACATCTATATAGAATCCCGTCTATGCACATATGAAGTAAGGATGTATGCAAGTATGTATGTGTGGGAGTGTGTATGTGTAGTGCACCCGCTATTCTAGGTTTTCGCGACACTAAATCATCCAAGTCAACCAATTATCCATCCTAAACATCAATAATTTCCCAACAACATATAATAATTATAGGTGTGTATATGCATCCGTATACATCACCACGGACTACGGGGGTGCTATACGCCATCCACCTGACTTCTCCCCATAGATATAAATCTACTCACCTCTCTTTAAGTGTGCCGGTGTCGATGTCTCCATTTGCATCTCCAACGCTTCGACGCCACATGTGGTACCTACAAGGATATCACACGCTAAAACACATGAAAACCATGTCGGAAACCAAAATGGTGCACGCTACGCCCATAGGTAAGAACCCGTGGCCTCGCATACAAACACAGCCAATATCCACTGTCGTTGACGTCCAAACGCCATCCGACAGAAACGAATCGTCGAATACAAAAAACCCATGTTAAACAAGTCGTAAATCATATGCCAACTCATGAAAATCAACCCAGATTTTACCCCGATTGGAACCAGACAAAACTAGACATACCAGGGGTCAAGTTTACATGAAATAGGGTCGTGCACGCAAAACGAGGCAGTTCCCTCCTGCTCTGGCCGCAAATTGCGGCCAGAAGGAATAAAACTGCGGCCAGGAAATGGAGTTGGGGGCTAGGGTTTTGTGGGATGGTTCCAGGGTGACTGCACGGCTTACTGCCAAGTCAATTTTATTTTAGGGTTCCCGGGGTGAAAGCAGATCTCAGAAAGGTCACAAAATTGACAAAAACACTGATTTACACCAAGTCGAACAACTCTGGTATTTGGGTGAAATCTTGAACAATCTTGGGTTAACTGGTCTCACACACTCCTAATAAGACTATACTAACATTCAAAACCAACACTTGGTCAAGTCTCACTCAAATCACTTAAAACTAGCACTAGATCACAATATAAACGCTAAATTCCAGTTTAACAACTATAACTTAACAAGATAGGAGTTTGGGTTGCAAGATTATACCTCAAGGGGGTCCTAGGATGGAGGAGAAGGGAAGGAGGAAGTGAAGAGGAGTGAGTTGCTGCTACTGAGCTCCTGTAGCAGCCTCAAGTGTATGGTTGCTGCTACTGCTACTGCTGTTTCCACTGCAGCTAATGCTGCTGTTTTCACTTGAATGTGTGTTGCTGTTGTTTTTGGGTGTTGTGGTAGTGTTTGGGTTGTTGGAGCTGCTGTGTTGTGTCGGTGTGTTTATGGTGTTTGGTTGCTTTTGTGGCTGCTGCAGGAGTTATGGTGTTGTGGTGGCTGATGTAGCAGCTGATGTGAAGAAATTGGGGCTGAAGCTGTTTTTAACAGCAGTTTGTTGCTGTTGCTGAGGGTTTTTGTTGTGGCTGTGTGCAGCAGTAGAAGTGTTGGGGGTTGGTGTTGGGCTGAAGTTGTGGTATGATGAGGGTGTGGTGTGGTTTTGAATGAAGTTACTGCTGTTGCTGCAGATGCTGATGCAATGGGGCTGAAGTGTTGATATTGGGGGCTGAAGTGTTGATATGGGGGCTGAAGTTGTGCTGATGTGAGTGTGTAGGTGTTGGGCTATGGTGTTAGGGCTGGTGTGTGTGCTATGATGTCATGTGGCTGTGTAGGGTTGGCTGATGCAATGTTTCCTGCTGCTGGTTATCATTAAGGGGTGTGTTGTTGTGTGAGGGTGAGAGGGAGAGATGTGAGGGAAGCATGAGATTTGAAATGAGATGGAACATGACCCATACTAGAGCCACCTCTCTCTCCCCTTAATGTTAGCACACACAAGCCATCAAATCCTCTCTCTCTACACAAGGTCAACTAACCCTAATCACCCTTAGACAAGGCCAAATCCCTTAGTCAAACCAAATCAACATAACCAAAAGGTTTAAACCATCAAGCCCAATTAGACATGGTTAACCCTAGGCTACCATGACTAAAACATGAAACAAGTGTAACAAGTGTAGAAAATGTCATGTGCACATTTTTGCACAAAAGCCAAAAATCCAATTAGCGATTTTTAATCGCGGTTAACACCAAAATAGCATTTACGTAACCATAAAAGCTTAAAAATGATATATTTCCACAAAATACCCTATTTTAGAGCTTCCAAAATTATCTCCGGAATTTTCACCGTTTATCGGTATTTAATTATACCGACTATTAAAATATTCATTAAAATTAATATTAAATTATGAAAATTCCCAAAAATAATATTTTATTTTTTTTGAAATGTTACAGTCTTCCCCCCTTAAAGAAATTCGGTCCCCGAATTTAAATTTAAATCCCCAAATTTTAAAACATTTCAATAAAATGTCCAATCCAACGGGGCTCCGGAATCATTAATACATAAAAGGCATCATAGCGCAATACATGCGCATGAGTAACGAGCAGATAACTCGAAATCAAAAATCCGTCAAGCATCTCGCAATCATCGGAGTCAAGGTGAAAACATGAATGCCAAATCCAAGGCAAAAACCGATATGCTAGAAATCGGAACTATACATGTACATATATGAAGGAAATGCATGCCAAAATTCTTTAAAGTCGATGTACAATGCGCATAACACTGCACAGTGGCGGACGTTTCTATAAGAAAATAGCCATATACGTATATATCCTTTGTTTAATATGCATGATCCGCCGTTTTTGAAAACAATTTAGAAGGGCTTCCCCATTATAAATGTCTCGTGTCATATCGGACACGTATGTAAATAATGAGACTATAGCTCGCTTTTGGAAATCCCTTTGAAATCTATCAATGCATGCAAAATATATCCAGGTACCGTCCCTTGACTAGTCCTGCTCAGTACAAAAACAATGATAAACTTCACAAAAACGTACTGCTCTATAAGAAATCAATCCCAAAAATACATATGAAAACCCTGTGCGTCCGGTGCGCACGGAAATCAAAAATCCATATATGTGCCAAGCAGGTGCACAGAAACAACATCAAGGTGCAACGGTTGTGCACACAACATTGGTCATAGGCAACGTGCGTGCCTGGCCGCAAAATCAGGTGCATCTGACATGCACGAAAAATCTCGATTTAGTGCATCTGGTGTGCACCAAATCGCATCTCATATCCTACGCCCAACATGCACTAAAAATCCAAATCCGGTGCATTCATTATGCACAAAACCATGAAATCTAATATCAAGCGTCGAACACGCGCAAATCCAATCAGGTGCATAAAGTGCACAAAACAAATATCGAGCATCACTATCGAAATCGAAGTCCAGTGCATCCAAGTGCATAAAATACATGTCACTGCACTGCAAGCATATGTAAACTATACAGAGTGCAAAAAACCAAATCGTGTGCGTGCATACGCACAAAATCAACTCAAATGTATGAAACCCATGAAATCATAAACATGTGAAACCAAGGCACGAAAACAATATCAAGTGCAACAACTGCGCAAAACTCGCAAACACTCAGCAGGTGTAACCATGGTGCATGAAAACACATATCATGAAACCCAATCATCAAAACCAAATCATACGAATAAATCGCCAAATACCAAAATCAAGTATGGCGGAATAGTTCCGCTCAAGCGCATCCTCCAGGAATCTCTGGCCAACTTTCGTGCTCACTCATAGCATATCTCGTCGACGATCCTGAACTCTGGCCTACTGGTGTGCGTAACATGACCACTCCTGGGTCCAAGTCTTCTCTATGGATTACCAATCTCACGATCCATCGGCTAATCGGCTCTGTCAGACGTGCTAACAGGGACGATCCCGTTCTGGCACTTCTCTGGTCATTTCTCGGTCAATTCTCACGACCACTCGTAAAGCAGCATGTCACCGGTGTCGGCTTCCGGCTCTCTGAATGCACGTGACGCAACTGATCCTGGGTGCAAATATTATTGCAGCAGTGTCCTGGAAGGAATCCTGCTCACGGTCACTTCCAAGTCTCATCTTTGCCAAATGTCCGGGAGTCCTCATCCTTTACTATATCTGCTTCTTGTTCCGGAGCGGCTGCATACTCATCGCGACTCCTTCTGGAAGGTATATCCAGTACTATACCTCGGCATGCGTATCGCATCTCTGATGTCGGCGGAGTAGAACATCATCATATCCAGATCTTGTACGAACCTCTTACTCCACTTTTGTCTAATGTCGACCGCTTCGGACTCATCTCGTCGTGGCTGCATGGACTGAGCTCCCACGGCTATCCTCGTAGCTGGAGTCTCCCAAGAAGTGCATCCCACCACCTAGCATCCGAATTAATTCGAGCCATCCGATCGATTCGTCAAAACCTCATAATCCCCCAAGAGCTCAACATCTTGGGTACAGTATAATAGTATCGAGTACATACCACAGCATCGGTGGTCCAGCCGTAGAAGGGCAAACCCAAGCCTCACTAATGGCGCCGCAGAACTGCCGCAAACCCTAAGGTTCAAAGGCTTTCACACGGTCATTAAGTCGAGTTAGGGTTTCATTCTTCTAGAGGGACCATAGAATTGCCTGCATGTCTTTCCGAATACTTTAAACTTGGAATAATAGGTTTTCTGACATTCGATCGTCTCTGTCGACTCTCAATGTCTCCGCGTGAAGTCGTCTCTAGCTGGAATCAATCTATCTGATGACCTCGCATCGAGGTAGCGAACAAACCACACGTCCTAGTCATTCATCCTTGGTGATTAGCGACCTTCTATCATCTCTTAGTACAATCTCGTACTTGCAATAGCTCCAACATCTGGGGCGATATCCCATCGTTCGTAGCAACAACTGGCTCACTCGTCCGTAAGCTGAACCGTGCCTCAATCATCATGAATAAGTCATTCATCAACGGTCATCAAAATCTGGCTGGCCTCTGTCAGTGGCTCAATCTTCTGGTGCTAATCTGCACATCCGAGTAATCTTATACGGCGATCCATCCACGCTCGTGGCGTGAAAACATAGTAAAAAGACACATCTCTACAATCGTGTATCGCCAGAATCACGCCCTGGTCAGTCCTCGTTCGTAACGAGCTCGTGCTGACCGCAACTCTAGCCGTAGCTCTCCCTGCCCGTAATCGTGGCAGTAAAACCATAACTGTTACCGATGAGGCTAGATCATGAATGAATATGATACTGAACAAAGAAATGTACATCCTAAGGCTTCTTAAGTGGCGTGGCGTGTCGTAAATATGCCGCGGAACATACCAACGGTACGTCACTCTAGTTTAGTCACCTATTCCATCAACCAAGGGTCATCCTACGCTCTGAAGGTAAAACCTAACGCTCTTATACCAACTTTGATACGTCCCGAAAGTACGGAATATGACCGGCACTTAAACTACGAACGTCTCAAGGCGTACGTAATCTAAGTAAGCCGAAAACCCAGAAATCCAAACCAAGAAAAGTAGTAGAGTATAGGGAGAACCATGTCAATCCACCAGTATGCAACAAAATATACAACGCCTAAAGGCGAGGATCACAACAGAAAGAAACTCCAACAACAAGAAATCCACAGAATATAACGTGCGACTCTAAGGTCGAAAGAGTAAACATCACTGGTCTCTATCTCAAATAAGTACATGTTTGGTTGATGGAAATTCTAGATACAACTGAAATATAATATACAATGTATAATGATGGGTGCGATACAATAAACCCACCTACTAGCAAGTCACCCGAAAGGAACAGTGCCCGCAAAGCCGTAATAAAACCTATACGGCAACACCTGCAAGAAACTGGGGCACAACGGGGGTGAGTTGCCAACTCGTGAGTAGAAAAAGATCTACGAACAGAAATCGCATGTATGACACAATCCTAGGTCATACGATCAATATATAAAATCCTCAAATATAGATAACCAGCAATCTATAAAAAGATTAGGGTAAATATCTATCCCAAGTGTAAACCCATGTGCCTGTGTCAGTGCATCAGGTGGCAATATATCATATGAATGATGTATGAATGCATGTACTGAAGAAGACTGCTTTCATAAATTTGTAAGATTTCTGTATTTTAAAATGAGGTATCATAATGAAATCAGATAAAAGAGTGCCCAGCATCGGCACAAAACATAATCTCAATATCTCGATATCTCTGTATAACAATCTCTGTACCTCAATATCTCAAATCTCAATATCTCAATCATAAAATCCAGGGCGCCGTCAGTCCAGATCGGCCCCTACCATCCATCTCATGACTACGACGGTATCCTCCGGATATCCGACGTGTCGGGTAAAATCACCGGTCGGTAGTGCTCCCCTGCACAGGCTCAACGCCATTATCTGCGATCCTCTTACCCCGGGGTACCGCACCGGGCCCACCATGTACCCGAAACGGTTCCTCCACTCCTCGAACCGGGTCTCGAAATGCATCAGCAAACTCATGGTGGACGACTCATACATCATAGGAAAACCGCGCTTTTTATTTAAAAAGAGAGAAAGCAGTTTATATACGTTTTGCGGTTTTCCCCCAAATCCAGAAAACATCATGGAAATCCGAATCTAAATCATCAATAGCATGTAAAATCATGAATGTAAGCATGAGAATTCATGAATGCAGCATAACAATGAATAACAGTATGCATGATGTGACAGGTAATAACCACAATATCTAAGCTGCATATAAAGCAAGTACACTAATATCATGTCAAACTACTAGCTAACAAGCTAAATCAAGCAAAACTATTTTCTAAGTGTTCGTGACATGACAATTACCGATGAAGATGTGTGTGCGCCGGCAAATAAGTGTACGTGGTACATACGCATCATCGGTAATGGTGCTGGTGTCCTAACAGCATGATATCAATAATGGAATATAAATCACAACAGTATGCTATGTAGAGCAACAATAATAATATGCGGGAGCTGGATGCTAAACACAATGACAGCTAAACTGCATCTAATGTCATAAGAGTCATATAGCTACACCGCCTATAGGGCTGATCTAATAGGCTAACCGCAGGTAAGGGAACCGCCTAACCTCTGAGTCGATACGTATATATATATATATATATAGTCGGTGATCCCGCCTCGATAATATCACATCCGATAACATATCTCTATAATCAGTTATTCCTAAATCAAGAGTGCGGATCAAACATCAATTTATAGCTCGTACGTAAATCCGTCGTACGGCGTCCCCAAATCTGGGTACGGGTCAATATCACATTCGTCATATCATTCATCTAGTATCCTTTTTATCAAGATCATTATCTGGGGTACTGACCTATGTCTAGTACAATGCTAATATCATCACTATAATCAAGATCTGACTACTGATCGACAGTCTCGTATAAATCGATATCATCATCACATATCATTACAAGGAGTAAACATCGCCGAATGCGGCCTATCATAATTTTCTGGTCATATCATATCATATCATATCTCATAACATAATCACGTGTCGATCATTATATATTTATGTCATCATTCCTATGGCATCATTATTCCAAAAATCCTCTAAAGCTTCAAGACGTGTCTTAATTATGAATTTTTTCATATCACCGATATCATAACCTCAGATCAAACTCATCGACTCATCTCAATCCCATGTATCATCCTCAAATCCGTATGTGAGCACGTGGTCCCATACCCATATGAACACATATCTATATAGAATCCCGTCTATGCACATATGAAGTAAGGATGTATGCAAGTATGTATGTGTGGGAGTGTGTATGTGTAGTGCACCCACTATTCTAGGTTTTCGCGACACTAAATCATCCAAGTCCACCAATTATCCATCCTAAACATCAATAATTTCCCAACAACATATAATAATTATAGGTGTGTATATGCATCCGTATACATCACCACGGACTGCGGGGGTGCTATACGCCATCCACCCGACTTCTCCCCGTAGGTATAAATCTACTCACCTTTCTTTAAGCGTGCCGGTGTCGATGTCTCCATTTGCATCTCCAACGCTCCGACGCCACGTGGGGTACCTACAAGGATATCACACGCTAAAACACATGAAAACCATGTCGGAAACCAAAATGGTGCACGCTACGCCCATAGGTAAGAACATGTGGCCTCGCGTGCAAACACAGCCAATATCTACTGTCGTTGACGTCCAAACGCCATCCGACAGAAACGAATCGTCGAATAAAAAAAACCCATGTTTAACAAGTCGTAAATCATACGCTAACTCATGAAAATCAACCCAGATTTTACCCCGATTGGAACCAGACAAAACTAGACATACCAGGGGTCAAGTTTACATGAAATAGGGCTGTGCACACAAAATGAGGCAGTTCCCTCCTGCTCTGGCCGCAAATTGCGGCCAGAAGGAATACAACTGCTGCCAGGAAATGGAGTTGGGGGCTTGGGTTTTGTGGGATGGTTCCAAGGTGCCTGCACGGCTTACTGCCAAGTCAATTTTATTTTAGGGTTCCCGGGGTGAAAGCAGATCTCAGAAAGGTCACAAAATCGACAAAAATGCTGATTTACACCAAGTCGAACAACTCTGGTATTTGGGTGAAATCTGGAACAATCTTGGGTTAACTGGTCTCACACACTCCTAATAAGACTATACTAACATTCAAAACCAACACTTGGTCAAGTCTCACTCAAATCACCTAAAACTAGCACTAGATCGCGATATAAACGCTAAATTCCAGTTTAACAATTATAACTTAACATGATAGGAGTTTGGGTTGTAAGATTATACCTCAAGAGGGTCCTAGGATGTAGGAGAAGGGAAGGAGGAAGTGAAGAGGAGTGAGTTGCTGCTACTGAGCTCCTGTAGCAGCCTTAAGTGTATGGTTGCTGCTACTGCTGCTGCTGTTTCCACAGCAGCTGATGCTGCTGTTTTCACTTGAATGTGTGTTGCTGTTGTTTTTGGGTGTTGTGGTAGTGTTTGGGTTGTTGGAGCTGCTGTGTTGTGTCGGTGTGTTTATGGTGTTGGGTTGCTTTTGTGGCTGCTGCAGGAGTTATGGTGTTGTGGTGGCTGATGTAGCAGCTGATGTGAAGAAATTGGGGCTGAAGCTGTTTTTAACAGCAGTTTGTTGCTGTTGCTGAGGGTTTTTGTTGTGGCTGTGTGCAGCAGTAGAAGTGTTGGGGGTTGGTGTTGGGCTGAAGTTGTGGTATGATGAGGGTGTGGTGTGGTTTTGAATGAAGTTTGCTGCAGATGCTGATGCAATGGGGCTGAAATGTTGATATTAGGGGCTGAAGTGTTGATATGGGGGCTGAAGTTGTGCTGATGTGAGTGTGTAGGTGTTGGGCTATGGTGTTAGGGCTGGTGTGTGTGCTATGATGTCATGTGGCTGTGTAGGGTTGGCTGATGCAATGTTTCCTGCTGCTGGTTATCATTAAGGGGTGTGTTGTTGTGTGAGGGTGAGAGGGAGAGATGTGAGGGAAGCATGAGATTTGAAATGAGATGGAACATGACCCATCCTAGAGCCACCTCTCTCTCTCTCCTTAATGTTAGCACACACAAGCCATCAAATCCTCTCTCTCTACACAAGGTCAACTAACCCTAATCACCCTTAGACAAGGCCAAATCCCTTAGTCAAACCAAATCAACATAACCAAAAGGTTTAAACCATCAAGCCCAATTAGACATGGTTAACCCTAGGCTACCATGACCAAAACATGAAACAAGTGTAACAAGTGTAGAAAATGTCATGTGCACATTTTTGCACAAAAGCCAAAAATCCAATTAGCGATTTTTAATCACAGTTAACACCAAAATAACATTTACGTAACCATAAAAGCTTAAAAATGATATATTTCCACAAAATACCCTATTTTAGAGCTTCCAAAATTATCTCCGGAATTTTCACCGTTTATCGGTATTTAATTATACCGACTATTAAAATATTCATTAAAATTAATATTAAATTATGAAAATTCCCAAAAATAATATTTTATTTTTTTTGAAATGTTACACTTATCATGAGTGAGAGGCTTAGACTCAAGTAAAGCATCGAGTAAATGGGCGGCCGATTTCTTTCTCCTTTTAGGGCCCGAGCTAGTACTGGTAGAAGGACGCTTCCTCCCATTCGGAAATTTTGCACGGCGCTGCCCAATCTCGTCTTTGGGATCCGACTTTGGTGACGCCACAGCTGGTGCTTTATCAAGAGTCTCTGCCCCGGTTCCAATGCGAACCGGCTTACCAGCAGTACGGGGATCGATTCTGTTCGAGCGGCTTTTGGAATAAGCACTGAATCGCTGTCCTTAAGAGGAGGGCGAACGAATGACCGTGGCCACAACGGAACGTTGATGGCTTGAGCTGGAACAGAGGTCTTATACTCGAAAAGCATCCGTCTCTCCTCTATGATGATGGGACTAACCCGGTGACGATACCGGCCCTTGAAGGGTCCCACGGGCCTTGAAATGTAGTCGGGCTCGGGGATCATGAAGAGGGGACATGTATTTAACCTCATGAAATGATGAATAACATCACGGGCAATCTCCAGCAAGGGAGTAGGCTCAACTAAAAAGACTTCAAGGGGGACGCCCTGGTTGTAACCTAGCTGCTGGGGAAAGCGATGCGGATTATACCGCATGAAGAGAGTAGCGTCATTTAGTCGGAACACTAAGTACCCTGGCCTGATTGAATACAAATGCATGATCTCTTTGTGTTTTAAAGCCAACGCCCCATTCTTCAACAAATCAAATAACTGTTGAATAGGCCCCGCTGGCGCAGAAAGGACCCGATCATTGAAAACCATGCCACCTTCGTTTGAATACGGGTTAAGCAGCACGCGCAAAGCCCCTAACTAAGTTGGATCAGGAGCGGAGGCATCAACCAATCTGATGACTCATGGGAAGGTATATGACTCATAGAAATCAGGCCGCCGGTGCACAGCAAACGCACCTAACACGTGCATCTCGATCCAGGATGTGAAGTAGTGGAGGGAGAAATTCACGGTGTTTGCACCTGGGTTTGAAGTGTTGGCGGCGGTACTTAATCCATGATATAGGTGTGATAACCCTGCAAAGACAATGGCCAATCGCGCTCCTTCGGCTATGCGATGTGTGGGGTAGAAGACAGAGACTCTCATAAAACGATGGTGCATTGGCATGGCGAACCAGCTGAGCCAGAGACCGATGAAGCCTACAAAGAATGTTTTCTTGTCCATACCAGGAGCAGCGATCACGTCAAAAGTCACGGCTGACGAATTTGGAATATAAAATTGCGGCAGATCTTTTTCTTTAGCCGGCAATTTCTCCAGGACAAATCAAATTTTGGAGCTTTCTTAGATAGAGCATCTTTACGAAGAAAGCGAGCGATGAAAATGTCAAAAGTAACACCTTTTCCCTTTTGATGCCACGAACAGGTTCTCAAAAATACCTAAGTCCTTGATTAAACTTGGATTCTTGTGCCAAACAACATTCTCAGTTATCAAGCCTTCAAGCATGGCTGGCACTGTAGCAAAAATATACTCGTCAAGGGGTAATAATTCTTCGTAGTGTTCTTCCCTAATCGGCAGATCTGAAATTTCTTGGAATTCCTCTAGCAAAATAGAGACTTCACGGTCCCCTAGTAGAAACGTATTCGTTGGAAGATTCCATTGGTTTAAACAAGCCTTGACCCACCAGACGTGGGGAGCATGGTAGTAGAACAACAACGCATACACCCACTGGACATGCCATTGTAATAATGTAAAACATGGATTCCACGGTCGTGATGAATAGCCAAACCCACATCCCTAGACCCCTATGAGAGAGTCAAGTAACCCTGGCAATTCTAGAGTTAGGAGACCCGGTCTCAACTCCTTGAGATGGTTTCCCACTGGACTCTAGAACCCGGTTACTTGTGCTCCCCGCCTTGGGTCTATCCTAATGCGGAAAAGTAAATAATATACAACAGTGGTGTCATCATCCTCAACCCGGAAGTATCCCAATAAAAGAATATTACATACAGATTTTGTTATGTCCACGTTACCCACCCCGGTTCTTTCGGGGAAGCGGAATAGGTAAAAATTAAAATTTTCTCACAAGATAACATGGACTAACCATGAAGGATCTTTACTAAACAAAAACTAACAAACAAGCTAAAAGTTCAAGCTACTAAGTTAGATGGTTATACCTAGATCTTGAACTCCTTCTCTTCTTGTTGTGGTTCTCCTTCTTGCTTGCTCCTTGGAGTGGTGTATACGGCTCCTCCTCGTCGTCTTCTCTTTGCCGAAGAAAGATCCACCCAAAGGCCTCTATCTTGAGCTCCTACCCCAACCAAGAGGTAACTAGAGTGCTTGGCTTGCTAAACTAAGAACCCTAGAATGAGTAGAGAGATATCTTGATGGTTTTATCTCACAAAGCCCATGTTTTTCAACACATGAAAGATGAGAGCTTTGAGAGAGGAAGAGGGAGAGCTTTTCTCATGAGAGAGAAAGAGCAAGAGAGAGTTAGCTAGGAAAAACACAACCATGCTCTCATATAATAATAATAATAATAATAATAATAATAATAACAACTAAAGAAAATTGTGATGGTTAGTTGAAATGACCATTATCATTTCACATTTAATGCAATTTGCAAGAATCTGTAGGGGTACTAGGCACTCTAACAAGGTTCTACAAGGCATCAACCATGCCCGATTAAAATTTTAGCCGTGCCGAATAACCCTAAACAAGATCTTTGCTAGATAATTAGGGTAACACATGCAAGTAAATAATAATTATCACTAAGTGAATACGAAATACAAGCTTTGTAGATCGGTCCTTCACTTCTAAAGCTCCTTGTTGTAGTCCCTTCACTGCGATCATCGAACTTTCGGACTCTCGGATGGCTCCACAAGAAGAGGGCAACAGTTTTGCTTGAAGTCTTCGAGGCCGAAGATGATCTACGTCGAGAGAATATGAACTCAAGCTTCTATTTCACTAACTAGAGAATTAGTGAAGCAAACACCCTAAACTAAAGTGCTAGTCTAGTAGAGGATGATGAAATAGGAAATGGGTACATTTTAGAACTTCTTTTCTCACTATGTATCTCTCCCTTTATCAAACCCTAGAAAGAAATTGAAGGAGGAAGAAGATGAGCTCAAAATGAGAATGAAAACTAATCAAGAGTGTTAGCTAACCATGGGTGAGTGTGTATCATATACTAACTCATGTAGAGACATAACCATGGCTAATTATAGTGGTTAGGTTTATAAAAATCCTAAGTAAAAACAAAACTAGTGAACTTTGGTCAATGCATTCATAAGCTTCATGAAGCTTCATGCACTTGAACAATTATCCACTAATTTTGTATTTACTTTGTATATTAAAACCCCACCAATATAATTACTATGGTGTATGTCTCATACACCCATGTAGTGTGTATCAACAACCATGATACAAAATGTACACAAATAAATATATATCACATATATATTAAGTTGTGCACAAGTGAGAAAAATAAATGCTTAAGTGAACCAATGTTAGTTAATGTAAATTAGTATATCACATATACAATTATACACTAAATTATTAAATCAACACTTGACTTAATAATCCGGTTATATCACATATAACCGATTAACATCCAATGTATCGACTTAGCGAATCAACCCTTGATTCGATAACTTGGTTATATCGCATATAACCGATCGACACAAACATCGCGAGAATATAATACGGTATCACATACTCGCATTATTCTCGATCCCGCACATATCACATATGCGCTCCTATTTCGTTTTGCCTGAGCCAGTAAAACCTCTATGTAGGACTCTAAAGACTCGTCAATACGCAGGCAGTAGGTGATGATCATATCAAGCACCCACAAGCCGTCAGCGGTACTAGCTGGACGTAACGGCTACCCGGGTATTGAGCGATCAGAAGATCAGCAAGCAAGCCCACTCCAACTCCTGCAAAAAGCCTGACAGTGACACTACCGTACAGTCCGGTCTCCTCGTCTGATATGTCGCATATCAAGTCTAGAGGTGGTAAACGTCAGACCCCAATAACCGATGAGTCATGCCGATATGAGGCTCATTACGGGTCGAGAAACTACTGGTAACACTTACCAGTAAATCTCTAAACCAGCCCTGGCCACGGACTTCCCTATTATGGCCAATCGAGCATAGCGCAACATCAATCCCCAATACCGGGAGAGACGAAACCCCTCCTATTGCTCATTGCCTCCATGTAACTCGGGACTGTACCCAAAAACCACCGTTTTGCACGCCCTCTTGGACGTGGTAAGGTGGAAATCAAAGCACAGTGGGAATCGCATAAAACTCTATGACGATCTCGGGTCTATAGACTAACCTGTACCAGTGTCACCAGAGAACTGCCATCTGACGTAAGATATAATACCATCTCGGAGTTCTCGGCGAGTCCGTCCAGTGTACCCAGTCTCCACTGAGCACCCGTATATCATCTCTGATGTCAAACACCAATGGATATGGGATCATCCATCGCCCATCTACATGGGTCGAGAAGGTATACGCTAGTCTACTCTGGTATATCGATGCCCCATCTCGATACACCCACGACTAGGGACCTTGAAGGATGCACTTATGGACTACCATGTCCCCACTAGTATGATCCGCATCATAGTCCAGGTAGTCAAGTATACATCCTAAGGGCTTTACCAACATGTAATAGAGAGACAATCAGTGTACACGTTAAGATAAAGAGTAACCAGATAGTATACTATCATGTCGAGCAAGAAAGTCCTCCCTATATATGTCCAAGCATCCACTACAATATACATCTCATGTATAGTAATGGCCTCTAGGGCATACATATAGCTAACAATCTCCTACTTGCACTAGGGCCATCTGATAACAGTGGTTGTAGTATCTCATACTCAACCATCCCATAATAGTCCCTCTCTGGGAAAAGGCCTTTGTGAGTGGATCCGCCGTGTTGTCCTATGAGTCTACTCTCCTGACCTCGATCCTCTGGAGATCAACCATCTCCATGATCAGGTGATACTGCCTTAGAATATGTCTGGATCACTGATGGGACGGGTGTTCCTAGGTATAAGCCACAACTCCATTATCATACAATGGTAGGAACGAAGTTCATCTCATGAACTAATATACACCCAGACTTCCTCTTTGGTAGCATCTTTGGTATCGATGTATCTAGCCTTTATCGTCTAGTATGCCACGGTATCTGTCTTGGAACTCTTCCAACATACCGTCCCTTTACTGAGGGTAAAGACAATGCCTGTGACTGACATTCAGTCGTCCTTATCACCCTGGAACCCTTCCAGTGATTCTCCCCAGGATCAATTGATACCATCTCACTACAACTAGTGAGTATCCTAACATCCAATTAGATCTATCTCATAGATCCAAACCCAGGATTTAGTAGGTATCACTTTGATCCTATATGGAGAATCATTGTGATAAGCGGAGATTGACCGAGCGTAGCATAGGAAACTCCTTTCCTATCAAGAGTATGTCATCCACGTACTCTACGAGGATCACCACCATACTCCCTACTACCTTTTTGTCTATACAAGGATCATCTACCATTTTGATGAAGTCAAACTCTTTGACTACCACATCAAAACAGACGTTCCAACTCCGCGATGCCTGCTTTATCCCATAAAGCAACTTGTACACGCTTCCGCTGCTCCCACTGTCTACGAAGCCCTCTGGCTGTATACTTATAGACGCTCCCATCCAAATCAACATTTAGAAAAGCAGTCATGACACCCAACCGCCAGATATCGTAGTCATGGTATGTAGCCATGGCAAGTAGGATCTGGATAGACTTAAGCATAGCTACTTAGAAAAGGTTTCATCATAATCCATACCTGGTCAATGATGCAAACCTTTTATAAGTCTAGCTTTGAAAGTCTTAACTTTTCCATGTACACCAAGTAATCTTCTCAAGATATACTTGCTCCTGATGGGGATTTAACCTTTCAGATAAAGCAACCAAAGTCCATACTTTGTTGGTGTATAAGGATTCCATCTCAGATCGCTAAGCATCCAGCCATTCTTTCAGAGTCCCCACTCCTGATGGCCTGCTCGAAACTAGTTTGGTCATCATCTCATGATGCAATCCTCGCTCCCACTGTCATAGAGAAACCAAAGTATCTCTCAGGTGGGTGAGGAACCCTGCTAGATCGGCGGAGAGGCTGAGCTTAGTTGGAAACTATTGAATCCTTTTGTTCTACCAAATCATCAGCTGCAGTTTGTATGGCTGGAACTCCTTCCAGTTCTACCTCATGACCACTAATTTCTTTTCAAGAAATTCCCTTTCGCTAAGGTGGCATGCTGAGAAACAAAACATCTTTTGTTCCTCGGTTTGGTAAAAGATATTCCCTTGCGAATGCTTGGGATATCCAACAAACTTCTACAGAACTGACTTTGCCTTGAGCTTGTCCGGATTATGCCTTTAGACATAGGCCGGACAACCCCAAATCTTAACAAACTTAAGATATGGGCTCTTCCCTTTCCATATTTCATATGAAGTGGTAGGTAACTGATTTTATCGGAACCCTATTCAATAGGTATGCAACTTGTCCAGTGCATAACTCCCAAAAGGAAATTGGTAACTCAGTAATACTCATCATAGAGCATACCTTATCACATAGGGTGTGATTGCTCCACCTCGATACACCGACGTGCTGTGGTGTATACGGAGGAGTAATGCTAAGAGAGAATCTCATTCTCCTTTAGAATAGTCCAGGGATCCCGTGCTAAAGTATTCTCCTCCTTGATCACATCAAAGGACATAATACTTATACCCGTTTTGGTTCTCTACTTTCTAACTTATATTCTGTGAATATCTCAAAAGCTTCGGACTTGTGTTTCAACAGGAACATATGTCTGAATCTTGAGAGATCATCAGAGAATGTAATGAAGTACAAAGAACCGGTCTTGGCATGTGTAGACAGGGGACCTTCATACATCAACATGTATCATCCCAAGAGTTCACTAACTCTTTCTCTGTTTCCTATAAACAGAGCCATGGTCATCTTATCTCTGTGACATGACCGGCAAGTTTCACAAGATGTAAATTCAAACTAATTTAAATATGCATCTATATGTAACTTCAGCTAGTCGGGCCACATTGATATGACCTAGTCTACAATACCTTAAGAAGGATTCGTTCATTTCTGAACTCTTCCTCTTGTGTGTGTTCTGTATACTAAGAACTGTAGTTTGATTTAGAACGTCTATGCTTTTAGATAACGTGCTTGAACCGATCAACTCTTGATATAGGAAATGTACAAAACATTATCCAACAATACAAAATTATATCCTTTCTTTTCTAATAAAGAGACTGATAAGATGTTGTATATCAGGTTCGGTATCTAACAACATTCGTTCAGAATCAATGTATTCTGGTAATACAGGGTGATAGTGACCAACAGACTTAGCTGCAACACTTGCACCATTTTCTATCTCATGAAACTTATCACCCGTTCTCAGTTCTCTACCTATCTGTAGCCCATGTAACAAATTACATATGTGGGATCCTGATCCGGTATCTAATACCCAGGACGTAGAGGATACTGAAAAACAGTTCTTGGTAATGAACACACCCGAAGAAGATGCATCATCATGCACTTTCTTCGTTTGGGCGGCACGGGAATTCTGGTAATCCCCTATTTCCTGCTCTGTCTTATAACATTTATAAGTTGGAGCGAGACCAACGTTCCCCAGCACAGTATAACAAGCGGGTTCGGTCAATACATCCGTATTATTATCTTGATTAAGACGTGATATGGTCGCTACCTGGAGAGAGAGATAAGAAAACACTCTGCGTGCGCTCTTGCAAGATCAGATTGGTTATTATTTTATCTAATCAGGATAGCTCCCACTGTTTTTATCAAATCTTCCTTCAAACCCTAAAAGGAAAGACTAGCCCGGATTAATTACACCCTACAATTTCGCCAATCTTTCAGCCAGGCCAGTGTCGGTACTTTGAGGGAGGTTCCCCGTGCTTTCGCACGGACCTAATTAAAGTAAACCTCGTTTTCCCAGAGGCGTAACCCCGTTGACACCTTTCTAGACACCTACTTGATCGGCTAATTGTAATGTGTAAAACTCTCCCAGGAGTAACTCTTACTCGCAGCGGGTATCGGGATCCAACTATCTCATAGAAGGTAAGCAATCTCATTGCAAATTTCAACACTTGGAATTCCCGATAATTTTGCCCCTAACCTTCTTTGACCTTGACAAAGGCCAACAAACCATAGGATGCTAGTCAAGTTCAACCCATCATTTCTTGATTGAATTAAACCCACCCGCACGACCCTTGACAAAGGCCAACAAGGTCGTACGACTACCCTAACCCAATCTGCATCATATGCATAAGCAGATAAGCACTAGTCAGCTACCGCACACTACGCCTTGAGAAAGGCCAACAAACGCAGCACGAATACTAACTACTACTTATCTGAAATGACGGAGGGCTACGACAGGTTTTTCAGAAAACCTATTGCGTAATGAACTTGATATCGTTGTAGAATCAAATGATTTTAAAATGGAGTGTTTTTGAGGCTTTTGCTAGTTTCGCTAAAGAGGTCACTCCCGGTGAAGGGATCTTGGCTCTTTCCTCATGGAATAAGGTGCAGGATATATCATATATATCGCTATGCAAAGAAAAAACTCCAAAAGCAATCAAAAGACAAACCGGGTGTTGTAGCATCTGCCCGTTATTGCTAAAGGGGTCACTCCCGGTGAAGGGATCTCGGCCCTTTCCTTATCGAATAAGGTGCAGGATGTTCTACAAGGAACACTGCTATGCAAAGCAAGAACTGTAGCTACCATGTTTTTCAAAATTCGATTCCACAACATCTTTTAGGTTTCTTTTCTTTCATTAATCATATTAATGAAGTCCCATCATTTAAACACCTAAACATCACAGATAAATACGACGTACACTTATGCCATCCGCATTCGCCTCGATGTCCCCTCGTGCACCGTTAGGTTAGGTGACTAACGGCAGAGCGGGGCAGGGCTAGCGTGGGTGTAAAACATAAGTAACGTCTATATAATATATCATATATACTATATACAGTATTTATCACAACTTATCAAATGATCACATCACAGATATCGCAGCAGAAGAAACATATGAAACATTGGATATACTAGGACGTCCGTGTTTTATTTTAACCCTCTATAAAACACGAATTCCACGGTCGCGATGAATAGCCAAACCCACAACCCTAGACCCCTACGAGAGCGGCAAGCAACCCTACCAATTCTAGAGTTAGGAGACCCGGACTCGACTCCTCGAGTTGGTCTCCCACTGGACCCTAGAACCCGGTTACTTGTGCTCTCCTCCTTGGGTCTAACCTAGTGCGGAAAAGTAAATAATATACAAATGGTGACATCAACCTCATCCCGGAAGTGCCCCAATAAAAGAATATTACATACAATGAATTTTACATGAATGAAAATAAAAACCCTCATCTCACATAAAGCCTCCGGCTATTCAGAACGCGACGATCCAATATAACATATCCAGCAACACATAACATCACATGTCATCAACGTAAGTAAATATGCGCATCCCAATTGTCGTTGTCATATAGCAACGAAACCGGCGATAACACATATTACAGTTACGGTCGCAGAAAAGAAAGTGTAAAACTACAACAGTTGGAATCCGCAACCTCCTTAGACATCGCATGCCTAACAATTATAAACCCCGCATTTTAGTCTCTATATCGAAAACACTTTTCAATATCTAGTCGGGCAATTCAACAAGATTCCCGATATACAGATCGAATGCTCGTCACAAACTTTAGTAGACGGCCGCACCCCCGGATGCCGTCGACGAAGTGCACTAAGGCGGAACACCGCTGCCGCGAGCACCCAAACGGATGCTTTTGGCGACGGGGTTCTCCTACAGTCACTTGGTCGGGGCTTTGAGGCGTGTCTGTCTATTAAGTTTACCCATCGAGTATCCGCGTACGCTACGTGATTGCGGCGGACTTTTGATCGCATCAAAATCCCGTAGCAACCGATCATTTGAGACTAAACTGCTATGTTTATAACATTCAAATTAGTTATCTCATAACTACTTGTGGATTCCAAATATTGTATCACATTCCAGATAAATAGACAATATTAAACTTTTCGATCGAATAATCAAACACCCAAGTTGTCCCAAATAGTTCTCAACACTTGAGGGGAGTTTAAAAATATCCATTACATGCCACAGTACCAATGGTCCAGCCGTAGAAGGGTCAAGCCAACACCTCACATGTGGCAACGCCGTACTGCCCTAAACCCTAAGGTTCAAAAGGCGGTTCAAGACGGTCACATAATCGAGTTAAGATTTTTTGTCTTCTAGAGGGTCCATTGCGTAACTTGCATGATTTAGACGTTCTTAAACAACGGAAAAATCCAACACTTCGAAATTTTCCGGGTCGGGAAAAAGTGAGTTATTGATATCCGTTCGAATATTTTAATACTTTCTAAATATCTGGAAAACATTACGAAATTAAATTTTCCGATCGAATCAACGAATACAAAATAAACCCCAGAACACTCAACACTTGAGTCAGATAAAAAAAATACCCAGAAAATATAAATAGCAGCTACGGGCATTACTGTGCCAAAAGGAAAAGTCAAAGCCCACTGTACGACCGCGGATCCGCGGCCCAAGCAGGGTATGGCCGCGGTTCCGCGGCGGTCCGTACGGCTTACGTCATCGTTTTGCACAGTTATGCTTAAAATTACCTCATGATTTTTTTAGGTATTTTTAATTCAGAAAAATCACAGATTTTAAAAATGTCCAGAGAAGGGTATATTTCGTCGATTCGGAGTTCGTTCGGAGTTTTAACTTCGTATACACGTCGCCTAATGCTCTAGCTAGGCTCTGATACAACTGTAGGGTTACTAGGCACTCTAACAAGGTTCTACAAGGCACCAACCATGCCCGATTAAAATTTTAGCCGTGCCGAATAACCCTAAACAAGATCTTTGCTAGATAATTAGGGTAACACATGCAAGTAAATAACAATTATCACTAAGTGAATACGAAATACAACCTTTGTAGATCGGTCCTTCACTTCTAAAGCTCCTTGTTGTAGTCCCTTCGTTGCGATCATCGAACTTCCGGACTCTCGGACGGCTCCATGAGAAGAGGGCAACGGTTTTTCTTGAAGTCTTCGAGGCCGAAGATGATCTACGTCGAAGGAATACGAACTCAAGCTTCTACTTCACTAACTAGAGAATTAGTGAAGCAAACATCCTAAACTAAAGTGCTAGTCTAGTAGAGGATGATGAAATAGGAAATGGGTACACTTTAGAATTTCTTTTCTCACTATGTATCTCTCTCTTTATCAAACCCTAGAAAGAAATTGAAGGAGGAAGAAGATGAGCTCAAAATGAGAATGAAAACTAATCAAGAGAGAGTTAGCTAATCATGGGTGAGTGTGTATCATATACTAACTCATGTAGAGATATAACCATGGCTAATTATAGTGGTTAGCTTTATAAAAATCCTAAGTAAAAACAAAACTAGTGGACTTTGGTCAATGCATTCAAAAGCTTCATGAAGCTTCATGCACTTGAACAATTATCCACTAATTTTGTATTTACTTTGTATATTAAAACCCCACCAATATAATTACTATGGTGTATGTCTCATACACCCATGTAGTGTGTATCAACAACCATGATACAAAATGTACACAAATAAATATATATCACATATATATTAAGTTGTGCACAAGTGAGAAAAATAAATGCTTAAGTGAACCAATGTTAGTTAATGTAAATTAGTATATCACATATACAATTATACACTAAATTATTAAATCAACACTTGACTTAATAATCCGGTTATATCACATATAACCGACTAACATCCAATGTATCGACTTATCGAATCAACCCTTGATTCGATAACTTAGTTATATCGCATATAACCGATCGACACAAACATCGCGAGAATATAATACGGTATCACATACTCGCAATATTCTCTGTCCCGCACATATCACATATGCGCTCCTATTTCGTTTTGCCTGAGCCAGTAAAACCTCTATGTAGGACTCTAAAGACTCGTCAATACGCTGGCAGTAGGTGATGATCATATCAAGCACTCACAAGCCGTCAGCGGTACTAGCTGGACGTAACGACTACCCGGGTATTAAGCGATCAGAAGATCAGCAAGCAAGCCCGCTCCAACTCCTGCAAAAAGCCTGACAGTGACACTACCGTACAGTCCGGTCTCCTCGTCTGATATGTTGCATATCAAGTTTAGGGGTGGTAAACGTCAGACCCCAATAACCGATAAGTCATGCCGATATGAGGCTCATAACGGGTTAAGAAACTACTGGTAACACTTACCAGTAAATCTCTAAACCAGCCCTGGCCACGGACTTCCCTGTTATGGCCAATCGAGCATAGCGCAACATCAACCCCTAATACCGGGAGAGACGAAACCCCTCCTATCGCTCATTGCCTCCATGTGACTCGGGACTGTACCCAAAAACCACCATTTTTCACGCCCTCTTGGATGTGGTAAGGTGGAAATCAAAGCACAGTGGGAATCACACAAGACTCTATGACGATCTCGGGTCTACAGATTAACTTGTACCAGTGTCACCAGAGAACTGCCATCTGACGTAAGGTATAATACCATCTGGGAGTTCTCGGCGAGTCCGTCCAGTGTACCTAGTCTCCATTGATCACCCGTATATCATCTCTGATGTCAAACACCAATGGATATGGGATCATCCATCGTCCATCTACATGGGTCGAGAAGGTATACGCTAGTCTACTCTGGTATATCGATGCCCCGTCTCGATACACCCACGACTAGAGACCTTGAAGGATGCACTTATGGACTACTATGTCCCCACTAGTATGATCCGTATCACAATTCAGGTAGTCAAGTACACATCCTAAGGGCTTTACCAATATGTAACAGAGAGACAATCAGTGTACACGTTAAGGTAAAGAGTAACCAGATAGTATACTATCATGTCGAGCAAGAAAGTCCTCCCTATATATGTCCAAGCATCCACTACAATATACATCTCATGTATAGTAATGGCCTCTAGGGCATACATATAACTAACAGAATCAAGAAGCATCTTGCAAAAGAAATGATCATGGTCAAAAAGTCAACAAAAGTCAAATGGTCAACAAAAGTCAAATGGTCAACCAAAGTCAAACGGTCAACCTAACCATGGCACAATTATCCTTAATTAATATTATTAATCATATTTCTCATTCTCATTAGGGTTTAGAAAAATTCAACTGTCAAAAAACCCTAATGAGATTCCTCTGCCTCTGTCAACTGTGCATACACACCCGCATCCGTTTTCCGAGGAACACGAATACAATAAGACAAAACCAATCCCAAAATAAATACTAGGATCTGGCTTAAACCAAAGCCCGCTAGTAATAACTGCCCGGACACCAAACGTGCACAAGTGCGCGGATGTGAACGAACCCCGTCGCAAAACCATGCGAGCTATACTATGTTTTTCCCAAAGGCGAACAACCCTCTGTGTGGGACTCTAAAGACTCAACACTACGATGGCAATGGGTTTAACCACAGGCCGCAAGCGGTACTAGCTGTACGTAACGGTCCCCAGGTAGATGCCGATAAGAAGACGATGAGGTGAACCCATCCGAACTCCTACTGAGCTTGAATGTGACAATCTCCGTACAGTTCGGTCTATTCGTCTGAGAGTATCGCATGTCGGGCCTAGGGGGCGGTAAACGTCAGTCCCCTAATAGCAGTACAAGTCGTGTCGGAGTGTAGCTCAGAACACCCTGAGAAACTACTGGAAACACTACCAGTAAATCTCGCTTGCCCTGGCCAGGGACGACTATGTGTAATGGCTCTCCTAGACACAGCGCGATATCGACTCCCAATACCGGGAGAGACGAATCCTGTCTAATCGTCATTACCTCCAAGTGCTTCGGGACTGCACCCAACTACTACCTGTTTGCACGACTCAATAGAGCCCTGGTAGGGTAGTAATCTAAGAACAGTGGGAACACACTCGAGGCGAAGTGACAGTGTCAAGTCAACGGACTAAGCTGTACTCATGTCACCTGGGAACTGTTAACTGACGATAGGTATAATACCAAACAACAGTTCCCGACGAGTCCTATCCAGTGTACTCGTAACCTAACGAGCACCTGCATACTATCTCCAATACGACGTACTGATGGCTGTGGGACAGACCATCTCCCCTGCTGGGATAAGAAGCGTATGCACCAGTCTACTCTGGAGTATCGATGCCCTGTCTCGATAATCCTATGACTAGGGACCAAAATAAGGATGTGCTTATAGACTACCCAGCCTCCACTAGTGTGATCACCATCACAACGCCGGTAGTCAAGCAAAGATCCTAAGGGCTCCATCAATATGTATTAGCGATATGTTAAAAGAAACATATACACATATTAAGATAGAAACAAACTAAGTAGCATACTACTATATTGAGCAAGACTGTCGTAAACCCGTATATATCCGAAGCTTCCAAAATGTATTATACAAACTAGTACTATATAATAATGGCCTCTAGGGCATACATATCCAACAATCTCCCACTTGCACTAAAGTCCAGTAATTGGCGTACCGCATACCCAACGTCTGCTCTATGGCCAGCTGCTGGCATACCGCATACCCAATAGCTCAAAAATTCGCTCGAACTGTGTTTGAGGGAGGGCCTTTATGAATGGATCCGCCGTGTTGTCTTTTGTGTCCATTTTCCGTACCTCGATCTCCTGGCGATCAATGATCTCCCTGATCAGGTGATACCGCCTTAAGATGTATCTGGACTTCTGATGGGACCTTGGTTCCTTCGCTAAAGCTATAGCCTCATTGTTATCACAATACAAAGGTATTGGGTCAACAATGGACGGAACCACCTGAAGTTCACTAATGAACATTTTCATCCAGACCGCCTCTTTTGCGGTATCGCTTGCAGCAATGTATTCAGCCTCCATCGTCGAGTCTGCGACGGTGTCCTGTTTGGAACTCTTCCAACACACCGCCCCTCCGTTGAGGGTAAGCACAAAATCCGAGACAGACTTGCTGTCGTCCTTGTCACTCTGGAAGCTAGAATCGGTATAGCACTCGACCCTGAGGTCTCCATTACCATAAACCAGGAACATCTCCTTAGTCCTTCTCAGGTACTTGAGAATGTTCTTCACTGCCGTCCAGTGGTTCTCACCTGGGTCTGACTGATACCGGCTCACCACGCTTAGTGCGTAAGCTACATCTGTCCTTGTACATAGCATCGCATACATTATAGATCCTACCGCCGAAGCGTAGGGTATAATGCTCATGCGAACCCTCTCCTCGTCAGTTTTAGAAGACAGCTTCTTGGAGAGGGTGATTCCGTGCAATGCTGGTATATTACCGCGTTTGGAATCTTCCATACTAAATATCTTTAGTATGGTCCCTATGTACCTGGACTGCGAAAGTCTCAGTAATCTCTTGGATCTATCTCTATAGATCCTGATCCCCAGTATGCATGTGGCATCACCCAGGTCCTTCATGGAGAACCGTTGTGACAAGAATAGCTTAACTGATTGTAGCATAGAAACATAATTTCCTATCAAAAGAATGTCGTCCACGTACAAGACTAGGAACACGACAGTTCGTCTTACAATCTTCTTATAAATACAAGGCTCATCCTCGTTCTTGATGAAATCAAATTCCTTGATTGCTTCATCAAAACAGACGTTCCAGCTTCGTGATGCCTGTTTTAATCCATAAATGGATTTAAGCAACTTGCACACCTTTCCGCTGCTCCCACTGTCTACAAAACCTTCTGGCTAATCCATATAAACGCATTCTTCCAAACTGCCGTTTAGAAAAGCCGTTTTTACGTCCATCTGCCAGATTTTATAGTCATGGAAGGCAGCAATGGCAAGTAGGATCCGGATGGATTTGAGTATAGCCACTGGAGAAAAAGTTTCGTCATAGTACACACCTGGTCTTTGACGAAAACCTTTTGCAACGAGTCTAGCCTTATAGGTTTGCACCTGCCCATCTACACCAAGTTTTCTTTTGTAGATCCATTTGCATCCAACGGGTTTTACCCCAGGTGGAGCAATATCCAAGGTCCACACTTTATTGGTGTACATAGACTCCATTTCGGATCGCATAGCATCCATCCACTTATCAGAGTCCTTACTGATAATGGCCTGCCTGAATTTAGTAGGATCATCTTCTTCCAAGATGCAATCCTCTCGATCCCCGTCTATAAGAAAACCGTAGTATCTCTCGGCGGATGAGAAATCCTACCAGATCTGCGGAGTGGCTGAGGTTCGTTGGGTATAACTGAATCTAGCGGTTCTACCAAATCTTCAGTTACATTTTGTGGTTCATGGATTTCTCCCAGTTCTACCGAACTCCCACTAGTTTCTTTTGTAAGAAACTCCCTTTCTAAAAAGGTAGCATGGCGAGATACAAACACCTTCTGTACCTCAGTGTGGTAGAACATATATCCTAGTGAATCTTTAGGATATCCCACAAATTTACATAGAACTGACCGTGCCTCTAGCTTGTCCGGTTTCTGTGTTTTCACATAGGCCGGACAACCCCATATCTTAAATCGCTTAAGATATGGATTTCGTCCACTCCATACTTCATATGGAGTCTTAGGGACAGATTTGGATGGAACGTAGTTCAGTAGGTATGCCGCTGTCTGAAGCGCATGTCCCCAGAATGAAAGAGGCAACTTAGTACTACTCATCATGGAGCGAACCATATCCAATAGGGTATGATTCCTCCGCTCCGATACACCGTTGTGCTGTGGTGTATAAGGAGGAGTAAGCTGAGAGAGAATTCTATTCTCTTTTAAGTAATCTAGGAATTCCGTGCTTAAGTACTCCCCTCCTCTATCCGATCGGAGGATCTTGATACTTTTGCCAATCTGGTTCTCCACTTCGTTTCTGAATTCTCTGAATTTCTCAAAAGCTTCAGATTTGTGTTTTATCAGATACACATATCTGAACCTAGAGAGATCGTCAGTGAATGTGATGAAGTAAGAGAACCCACCCCTTGCATGTATAGACATTGGACCAAATACATCACTGTGTATGAGTCCCAAGAGCTCTGTTGCTTTTTCTCAATGTCCGGTGAATGGAGATTTGGTCATCTTTCCTTTGAGACAAGACTGACAAGTTTAATAAGATGAAAACTCGAACGTATTCAAGAGTCCATCTTTAAGCAACTTACTTAGTCTTTTCTCTCCGATATGACCAAGTCTATAATGCCACAAGTAGGATTCATTCGTATCTGAATTCTTCCTCTTGCGTGTGTTTTGTACATTGAGAACTGTATTCTGATTTAGAACATAGATACCATTACACAGTGTACCTTCTGCAACCAGTACCTTATCAAGGTAAATGTTCATGATATTTCAATCAAGAACAAAGTTATATCCATCTTTATCGAGTAAAGAAACTGATATGATGTTGCAAACCATGGAAGGTACATAGTAGCAATTGTTCAAAACCATAGTATTGCCATTTGGCAACACTAGGTGATATTCACCGACGGCTGCAGCATTAACTAGTGCTCCGTTCCCTACCTTGAGGGACATATCACCAGGTGCAACTTTCCAACTTTTTTCAGTCCCTGCAATAAATTACAGATATGAGATCCTGATCCGGTATCAAGTACCCAGGAGGTAGGGCTGACCGAAAAGCAGTTCTCAATAACAAGAACACCTGAAGTAGATGCAATACTATGCTTCTTCTTCAACTGGGTATCATTGGAATCCATACAATCCTCTTTCCCTTGCTCATACTTATGACTGTTGTCGTAAGTTAGAGCCGAACCGACGTTCCCCAGCCCCGAATAAGAATTCAGATCGGTCAAACGATACATTTTATTATCTTGATTAGGGCGTGAAATGGCTGCTACCTGGAGAGAGAGAAAAGAAACACTCAGCGTGCGCTTTCGCAGGATTAGATTGGTTATTAATTTATCTAACCAGGATGGCTCCCACTGTTTCCTCAAATTCTTCTTCAAACCCTAAAAGAAGAACTAGTCAGGATTAATCGCACGTCACAATACTTGCTTAACCTTTCAGCCAGGCTAGTGTTGGTACTTCGAGGGAGGTTTTCCAACGCTTTCGCGAAGTTCTTTAATTATATAACCTCTTTTCCCTGGAGGCATAGCCCCGCTAACACCGTTCTAGACACCTACTTAGTTTATAGCATTGATTGTCAAGTGAAATGATCTCCCGAGAGTAATCCAACTCATCAGTGGGATCGGATCCAACTATCATTGTGTGATGACCTAGATGGAATCCACTCTAGTCACCACACTCCAGAAGGTATGCTGAATCTGCAAGTTTCCTGTATGTTTGAAACTCCTGATGTGGTTTTTGCCCCTAGGATCCCAGTGACCTTGACGGAGTCAACAAATCAAAGAGTCCTAGTCAAGTTCAACCCGTCATTATCTGGATTGCATTAAACCCACCCGCATAACCCTTGATGGAGTCAACAAGGTTATACGACTGTCCTAACCAATCCCATATAGTGCTACAAACAAGCACCACTCAGCTACCGTACACTACGCCTTGACGGAGTCAACAAACGCAGCACGAATACTAAGTGTTTCTTGTAAGAAATGACGGAGGGCTACGGCTGGGTTATTTAGCGAAAAAACCCGTTAACGTAATGAAATTGATATTGTTGAAGGAACCTGAGTGGTTTTACAAATATATTGTGGCGAAAACTTTTGCTAAAGAGGTCACTCCCGATGAAGGGATCTCGGCTCTTTCTTCGTAGAATGAGGTGCAGGATATTCCAACTAAATACAGCGATGCAAAGCAAAAAGTAATCGACTATAGTGAAGTTATTACCCTGACGCAAGCATCTGTCCAAGGGGTCACTCCTGATGAAGGGATCTCGGCCCTTGCCTCGTCGAATGAGGTGCTGGATATTCATAACCGAATACCTCTGTGCAAAACAAAAGTGAGCGTTCTTGCAATAACAGCTTTTTGAAAATTGTTCCAACAACATCTTTTAGGTTTATTTTTCTTTGCATTAACAATGCGTCCCATCAGTTAATCCTACCATTGCAGAAAACAACGAAAATATAACGTACGCTTATGCCATCCGCATTCGCCACTGGGCCCCGTCATCACCCGTTAGGTTACTTAACTAACGACAGAGCGGGGACTGGACTAGCACGGATGCAAAACATAAGCAACGCCTACTAGATATCATATATAGATATATACATTCGTCAGATGCAATGATAGCCATTCCAGATCACAGATGAACACATTGGATATGCTAGGAATCCGCGTTTCGTTCAAGCCTGCAACGAAAAACGGATTACACGGTCGTGATGAATAGCCACACCCCACCCTAGACGCCTACGGGTGCGGCAAACTACCCGCAAAGTACCCGAAGTGAAGCAACCTCCCTCAACAACGTGAGTAGGCCACTCGGCACTTCAAACTACCCGGTAGTTTGTGCACCCCTCCTTGGGTCTATCCTAGGAGCTTAAACAATAAAAGAAATAATATACAATAGCGGCTACAACCTCATCCTGGATGTGCGGCCATAAAAATAATATTACATCAATTTACAATTTACATCAAATGAAAGATAAAGAAACTCTCATCTTACAACCCCGGCTATTCATCTGCGACAATCCAACAAGTTCATATACACAATCCAACATTACAGATCACAGATATGCACAACTCCCACTAATCGACGTATAGCGATTAGTCGACGTTCAGTACATATAACACATTACAGATATAACCAATTAGCTAAAATTTATAGAATTTCGATCAATATTTCAATTTGAAACTATCCCAAAAACAATACTGTTCTCTGAAGAATCTGGGAAATCATCTTAAAAATCACAAAACATCAGTCTGAACACACTGCAGGAAAAATGAGTCGCGACCGAGTCGACTCGGCCGCAGATCCGCGGCGAAACGCTTGGTTTCGCCGCGCTTCCGCGGCGGTCTGAACGATTCAGGAGTTCGTTTTTCTTGGGTGTTCCTAGAAAACCCTGGACGTATTTTTCAGGTCTGTGGAAATATTTTTTGACCTGTTTTTAAAATCGGCAGAAAACACTAAAATTTAACGTATTTTGTGATTTTTTTCCGGATCGAAGTTCTAAACACTATGCTAACATGTTAGTTGTTGTTTAACCAGGCTCTAATACCACTGTTAGGTCCACGTTACCCACCCCGGTTCTTTCGGGGAGGCGGAATAGGTAAAAATCAAAATTTTCTCACAAGGTAACATGGACCAACCATGAAGGATCTTTACTAAACAAAAACTAACAAACAAGCTAAAAGTTCCAGCTACTAAGTTAGATGGTTATACCTAGATCTTGAACTCCTTCTCTTCTTGTTGTGGTTCTCCTTCTTGCTTACTCCTTGGAGTGGTGTAGACGGCTCCTCCTCGTCATCTTCTCTTTGCCGAAGAAAGATCCACCCGAAGGCCTCTATCTTGAGCTCCTACCTCAACCAAGAGGTAACTAGAGTGCTTGGCTTGCTAAACTAAGAACCCTAGAATGAGTAGAGAGATGTCTTGATGGTTTTATCTCACAAAGCTTATGTTTTTCAACACATGAAAGATGAGAGCTTTGAGAGAGGAAGAGAGAGAGCTTTTCTCATGAGAGAGAAAGAGCGAGAGAGAGTTAGCTAGGAAAAACACAACCATGCTCTCATATGAGAATAAAAATAATAATAATAATAACTAAAGAAAATTGTGATGGTTAGTTGAAATGACCATTATCATTTCACATTTAATGCAATTTGCAAGAATTAAGAAGCATCTTGCAAAAGAAATGATCATGGTCAAAAAGTCAACAAAAGTCAAATGGTCAACCAGAGTCAAATGGTCAACCAAAGTCAAATGGTCAACCTAACCATGGCAAAATTATCCTTAATTAATATTATTAATCATATTTCTCATTCTCATTAGGGTTTAGAAAAAGTCAACTGTCAAAAAACCCTAATGAGATTCCTTTGCCTCTGTCAACTGTGCATACACACCCACATCCGTGTTCCGAGGAACACGAATACAATGAGACAAAACGAATCCCAAAACAAATACTAGGATCTGGCTTAAACCAAAGCCCGCTAGTAATAATTGCCCGGACACCAAACGTGCACAAGTGCGCGGATGTGAACGAACCCCGTCGCAAAACCATGCGACCTCTACTCTGTTTTGTCCAAAAGCGAACAACCCTCTGTGTGGGACTCTAAAGACTCGACACTACGCTGGCATGGGGTTTAACCACAGGCCGCAAGTGGTACTAGCTATACGTAACGGTCCCCAGGTAGATGCCGATAAGAAGACGATGAGGTGAACCCATCCGAACTCCTACTGAGCCTGAATGTGACAATCTCCGTACAGTCCGGTCTGTTCGTCTGAGAGTATCGCATGTCGGGCCTAGGGGGCGGTAAACATCAGTCCCCTAATAGCGGTACAAGTCTTGTCGGAGTATAGCCCAGAACACCCTAAGAAACTACTGGAAACACTACCAGTAAATCTCGCTTGCCCTGGCCAGGGACGACTATGTGTAATGGCTCTGCTAGACATAGCGCGATATCGACTCCCAATACCGGGAGAGACGAATCCTGTCTAACCGTCACTGGCTCCAAGTGCTTCGGGACTGCACCCAACTACTACCTGTTTGCACGACTCAATAGAGCCATGGTAGGGTAGTAATCTAAGAACAGCGGGAACACACTCGAGGCGAAGTGACAGTATCAAGTCAACGGACTAAGCTGTACTCATATCACCTGGGAACTGTTAACTGACGATAGGTATAATACCAACCAACAGTTCCCGACGAGTCATGTCCAGTGTACTCGTAACCTAACGAGCACCTGCATACTATCTCCAGTACGACGTACTGATGGCTGTGGGACAGACCATCTCCCCTGCTGGGATAAGAAGCGTATGCACCAGTCTGCTCTGGAGTATCGATGCCCTGTCTCGATAATCCTACGACTAGGGACCAAAATAAAGATGTGCATATAGACTACCTAGCCCCCACTAATGTGATCACCATCACAACGCCGGTAGTCAAGCAAAGATCCTAAGGGCTCCATCAATATGTATTAGCGATATGTTAAAAGAAACATATACACATATTAAGATAGAAACAAACCAAGTAGCATACTGCTATATTGAGCAAGACTGTCGTAAACCCGTATATATCCCAAGCTTCCAAAATGTATTATACAAACTAATACTATACAATAATAGCCTCTAGGGCATACATATCCAACAGATTTTACATGAATGAAAATAAAAACCCTCATCTCACATAAAACCCCCGGCTATTCTTTCACGACAATCCTATGAATCATATCAACAGCAACACATGATATCACATATCATCAACGTAAGAAAATATGCGCATCTCTAAAACTTGTTGACATATAGCAACGAGATTAGGATACCCCACATATTACACTTACGGTCGCAGAAAAGAAAACAGAAAACTACAATAATTAGAATCCGCAATATCCTTAGACATCATAAACCCGGAATATCTTATATTCCGGATTTTATGCCTAATTTATAAAACTTGCATTTTAGTCTCAAATTGAAAACTCTTTTCAATTGGTTGTCGAATAATTCAACAAGATTCCCGACTTAGTGATCACGTACAATACGCAATTGCGACGGAGTTTTGATCCGAATCAAAATTTCGTGGCAATCGATCAATTGAGACTAAACGGCTAGGTTTATAATATACTAAATAGTTTTCATAAAACTAAATAATCCGGATTCTAATAATTGTATCACACACATCACAAAGTTTGTAAAGTTCATTAGAATTCCGCACGCAACTAGCAAACTAAACCAATTTTTCCAACACTTGAAAAATCCAGTGAGCTAAAGTTCCAAAACTGATCGTTTTAAGCCAATCCGGGAGTCGAAACGAACTCGAAAGCTGCCCGAATCTTCGCGGGGGCAAAGACCCAAAATGAAGTATTGAATGGGGGGCCTCAGGAGGGGGTACCCACCCCCATGGGCCACCACGAAGTGGCCCCTAGGGTTGGCAGACCCAAGAGCACCCATATGGGGTGCTCTCGGGGCACCCACCTCGAAGGCCACATTATGGTGGTCTTGGGGTATGGGTCCGGCCTCTGGTCCTCTCCGAGGTGTCCCCAAGGTGTGCATGCTCCATGCCGCGGCTTCTCGGTTCAAACCGTGAGCCCGCGGGGTGTGCAAACAACTTATAGCATCAATTTTGAAACTGTTTTTATCGGCAGTTTTTGTGCGACAAAAACGACGGATTTCTGACGTCGCTACAAGTTATCCTAATGTTCTAGCTTGGCTCTGATACCATGAAAGTCTACCTTAACACCACCATGAGGTTCTAGAGGCATCAAGCATTCCAAAATTTAATTTTTATTAGGTGCTAAGTTAGACTAACAAGATCTTTGCTTGACTATTAGGGTATGCCTTTGTGATGTGATAAAACCAAGAGAGGAAAAGAGCATACAACCTTTGTAGTTCGAGTTCTTCTCTTCTAAAACTCCGGGTTGAAGTCCACGCGACTCTATTAGGCTCCTCTTTGAGATGAATGACCCTCCTTCGTGATCTTCGCGCCAAAGACGATCCACCCGAAGTCCCTTTAGCCCAAGCTAACTCTACGCTAAACTCCTTTAATGTAGCAAACACACCACACCAAATTGCTAGTTTGGTGTGGGATGGTGAAGTATAGGATGTTAAAAGCTCACAAGATTATGTTCAAGCTTCATGATTCACATCTCATGTGAGGGTTGAAACTTGAACCATGACATTTGAGGAGGAAGATGAAGCTAGTGAGCAACCATGGAAGAAACTCAAGAAAAATGGCTAAGTGTGGAGAATGAGACTAGAATCAATGGCAACTCTTGACCCCCACTCATTCAAGCATGGAATTTTTCAATATAAAATTGCAACCATGCTTGAATAGTAAGTCAAGATGAATAAACTATGAATAAAGCCCATGCTTGCAACCATGCTCTCATTTTCCACCTCTTTTCTATTTTTCTCAAAAATAGAAATCATGTCATGCTTCATTATTATATATATATATATCATATATATTAATATATATATATATATATAATGAAGAATAATTAGTGAGCTAATGATATTAGTTAAGATATAATTATATCACATATAATATATATCACATTATTAAATCAACACTTGATTTAATAATCCGGTTATATCACATATGACCGACTAATATCATTCATCTGTATATCACTTTATCAAATCAACACTTGATTCAACAATCTGGTTATATCACATATAACCGAACCGATAAAAGATAACTGCTGGATTACAATACGGTCTCACATACTCATATTTAATCAGGCCTACGCACATATCAACATATGTGCCCTACTTCGTTTCGCTCGAACTAGGAAACTTCTCTGTGGGACTCTAAAGACTCGTTAATACGCCAGCAGTATGTGATGATCACATCAATCACCTACAAGCCGTCAGCAGTACTAGTTGGACATAACGGTTACCCGGGTATTGAGCGATTAGAAGATCAACAAGCAAGCTTGTCCATACTCTCCTGAAGCCTATCAGTAACACTATCGTACAGTCCGGTCTCTTCGTCTGATATATCGCATATCATGTCTAGGGGCGGTAAACGTCAGTCCCTAGTAACGTGATAAGTCATGCCGACGTCTGGCCTATAACGGTTTGAGAAACTACTGATAACTCTTATCAGTAAATCTCAGCAGCCGCCATGGCGAGGGACTTCCAGTTATAGCCAATCGAGCATAGCACAACATCAACCTCCAATACTGCAAGAGGCAAAACCCTTCCTATTGCTCATTGCCTACATGTGACTCGGGAATGTACCCAAAATCCACCTGTTTGCACGACTCCTTTGAGCCGTGGTAGGGAGGAAATCAAAGCACAGTGGGAGCCACACAAGCCTCTATGACGATCTCAGGTCTACAGACTAACCTGTACCAGTGTCACCAGAGGACTGCTATCTGAAGATAGGTATACTACCACATAGGATTCCTCAGCAAGTCCTGTTCGGTGTATTCATTCTCCAATGAGCACCTGTGTACAATCTTTGATGTCACACACCAATGGTCGTGGGATCAACCATCGCCCTCTAAGGGACAAGAAACGTACACACTAGTCTACACTGGAATATCGATGCCCTCGTCACGATATTCCCACGACTAGGAACTGATTAAAGGATGTACTTGTGGACCATCCTGGCCCCACTAGTATGATCTCATCATAGTCCTGGTAGTCAAGTACATATCCTAAGGGCTTTATCAACATGTAAGAGACAGACAGTAAAAATACAAGTCTACATGTTAAGATAAAGGTAACCTGATAGCATACTATCATGTCGAGCAAGAAATTCCTCTATATATATGTCCAAGCATCCACTATATCATCAATAATGGCCTTTAGGGCATACATATTACTAACACAGAGCATATAAGCGCCGCAATCAAACAACTAAAGGCTAAATGAGCCTCATGTGTTAAACACGTGAGCTCTTATATGCAGAGCATATAAGCGCCGCAACCAAATAATTAAAGACTACAATGGCCTCACGTGTTGGCGCCAATGTGTAAAGCATATAAGCACAAAGAAAAATCCTTACCGGGGTCATGTGTTAAACACGTGAGAATACCCTTTTGAAGCATTTGCTTCAAATAAAGTTAAACTCTATGCATAGAATTAAAATCTATTTTTGTATGCAAAGCATATGAGCATTAAGAGTAAATGGCCAAACGCCAAATTATTCTCATGTTTTAAACACGTGAGCGCCCATATGTAAGGCATATGGATGCCAAATGAGAGAAGCTAAATAAGCCTCAAGTGTTGAACACTTGAGGGCGGCTCCTTATGTAGAATTAAGTTCTATTCTTGGGAAATACCTTCCTGAATTTTTCTAAAAGAGAAAGATCCTCTCTGTTAAACAGAGAACCATTGGATCAAAGATCCAATAGTGATTAAACATATAATTAAATTCTATTGGGAGAAAATATCTCTCTGATCTTTCTAAATGAGAAGGATATTTTCTGTTAAATAGAAAGTTGGTGGATTAAAGATCCAATAAGATGGAAAATATTTCCTATATCTTTCTAAACAGAGAAATATTGTGCTCTGTTAAACCGAGCACCCTTAGATAAAAATAAAATTCTATATATGGGAAAATATTCCCCCAGTCTTGTTAAAATCAAGAAAGCATATTTTGTAAGACAGAAATACTTGGATCAAAGATCCAACGGTGGGTAAAACTCCCCAAACAAATGTTGAGACTAATTAAATCAATTAGAATCTCTTAATGAGAGATTTTCTCAAAACTAATTAAGAATTTGCCTCCATTTTATAAAGGCCACGAGACTTCAAGTTTCACAAAAAAACACAGAGATAGAAACACACAAAAGAAAGAGAGCTCTAAAAAAGAACAGAGAATTTAATTCTCAAAGAAGAAGATTTTCCTCCTCAAAACCTTAGGTAAAAAACACAGAGGTAAAAATATCTCTTTTACCTATCTAAGGGTTTAACCCTTCTCAAAGAACTTAGTTTTTCCTCTGAATCAGAGATCCACAAAACAAGTCTCCCACAAGTTGAGAATTTAATTCTCATCGGGAAGATTTTATTCTTGAGAATCAAAGATTCAAAAAAGAACTAAGTTAAAAAGGATGAAAAAGGAAAAGAACATATGTTCTGGGAATTTAATTCCTCCGAAATTAGGGTTTAACCCTACATAAAGAAATTAGTTCTTATAAAAAAAAGAAGAACTTGGTTCTCTAATTAAAAAATTATCCAAGATCTTCAAAACAGAAATCTTGATGATCATCAATGACTAAAATATCATTAACAGAGATTAACATCTCTAAAAAGAAGATTGGCGTCTCACGTGAAACACACGTGAGCAAAAATTAGTGCTAAGCACTATTATAGCGCCTTACGTGTTTCCTACGTGAGTGCCTAAAACAAACAAAAGAAGAGCTAAAACGCCTCACGTGCTTCCTACGCGAGCGTCCAAAAACAAAGAAAACTCATTTGTGTTGATTGGGCAGTCACCAAATAAAGGAACCCAGCACCAAAAAAATAAAGCAATCATGTGAAATACACGTGAAACAAAAAAAAGAGGCTGAATGTCTCACGTGCTTCATACATGAGCACCAGAGCTCTAGCCAAGCGCTTAGCATTTCTGTCCAGAGAAAAAGGGGTGAACAAACAAAACTCGAAATCAATACTCAGCGCCTTACTTGCTTCCCATGAAAGTGCCATACAAACTGCTTATCACTATATTGTAACATTTTAAAAATTTAGAAATAAATAAAATTAATTAATTAAATAATAATATGATAAATCAAAAAGTTATTAGAACCAAATAAGACATTTTTATAAATAGTAGGTAAAACAAATTAAAGTAAAATTTTAATATGTAACATAAATAAATTATAAGGGTTTTAATGTGAATTTTAGCTTCATTTTAAGAAAAAGGGTGTTTTATAATAACATAAGTTGTGAAGGGTTTCTATGTAAAGTTTAAGAAATTGTGCAAATGGGAATTTGTTTAGGGTGTAAGTGAAAAAGAGGTAAATTAGGTTTTTGTTCAGAAATTTTATCTCAAGATAAATCAAAATGGAAGGATAATGCATTACCACCACCTTCTTACATGCATAACCCACACCCACACCTCCTCCTTGCATGAGGATGGCACATCTAAGTCTTTGACACCTCCTCCTACCACCTTCCTCTTCCCATCACCATATATATTAAGTGTTCAGATCATTAATCCAATTAAACTTCTGAAAATTCCCAACCAAAGTGAAAGAAAACACTTAAAATTCAAAAAGAGAAATAAAGGAGAAAAGAAGTGAAAGAGAAGAACAAGACAAGGAGTTCATCATCAAGCTAGGATTAGGAGCTTGTGCATCTTGGAGAGTGTTATTCCAACAAGTTATTGTAGGTAAAATCCTCATTCACAGTAGAGAATTAAGTTATGGAGTTGGGTTAAGATTGAAATCAAAAGTCTATAATATCGTATTTTTGGAACAACTAAGTTCTGTTTGAATCTGCTATTGTTTAAATAAAAGTTAACTTAACAAAACAATGTCAAATTGTTGTATAATGGACCTAGAACAAACCATAGGGATACGAGCAGGGGAGCTCGGATTTTGGCCGGTGACCATAAGAGGAATTCCGGTGTCGCCGGATTTGTAGGGAGCTAGGAAGTTTTGGTTTGTTGGGTAGGTTTCTGTGTAGAATTTTGGTCATTTTGGTATTGTTTAAATAAGTTAGTTTAACTGTATAGAAAATCTGGGATCTAATATCGGAAAAAGGTATCTAAAAACCCAAAATACGACACGGTTAAAACGTATCGCGATTTGTTTTCTGTCGCGATGCAGAGTAGGGTTAAATTCCAGTAAGGTTAAGTGTTAGATAGCTTGAAATAGTCGTACAATATAACTAGTACATAGGAACATATGTTTTCATATTCGCCGTGTCGGAGTAGCCGTTTCTTTATACAAGTTGATTTTCGATGTTAGATTCAAATACGGGAACTTCGGAGGCCACGAGGAAAGGAAAGGGATTGGCGATTTCTGAATAGTTACGACGTATTCCGGTGAGTAGACTAAACATCTACCAGGGGATTGTGTAAAGATGGTGTGTTACGCCCGTAGTTAGATTTAAATTCAAGTTTTCTTTTGTGTGTTAACTTTATCATATGCATGCTAAAATCTACATATATATCTCCAGGATTAATATTCGTTAGAACACTGCACCATTATCGACGAGTTATGCTACACATGCACATATCTACATGTTACACTACACCTCGTCGGTATTAACATGTCACTGCACACTTAGAAATTATCTTGAAAAAAATGATTCTTATCATACCTTAAGTATAAATAGTAGTAGAAATTAGCATATATGACATCATATTTCATATTCAAGTATTAGTAGTTGATATAAGAGGCAATTATATTATTGAGGATTTATGGTTTTAAGTTTTCATATACTATTACGAAAAATCAGTGATTTTCATGAGTTCGTGTCACGTTTTGTCGATTTTATGAATTGGTTTTTATTCCGAATCGAGTTGGGGGTCATACGGTTGCGGATTTACAATGTTTATCCAGACTGAGTCGGGGGGCATACAGTTGGATACATGGTGGACCCGGTCAAGACCGAGGGGCAGGATAGCCGCACTTTAGGCGGGGAGCCTAACAAGGTTACTCGATTTCGGAGACAGTTATGAACACGGCAGATATCTAGATGATACCGACCGGTGTTATTGATTATAGGATCGTTCGTGGAATGATGCCTGAGAGAGACAGAAGATTTGTATCGATGTTGGACACGGAAAGATAAACTTTATTTGGAAATAAGTGATGAGATTTCAGTTTGGTTTATATGATTAGTAGTACCAATTCAAGTTTTTCATATGCTATCATGCATCATACTTACCCATATTGCATTTAGTTATAGTCGTCATATTTACACTATTAGCCGTTATATGTTAGTCATATTCACTGAGTTGGCAACTCACCCCCGTTGTGCCACAGTTCCTTGCAGGGGTAGAGTGGACGGTTAGCAGCAGTGCAGATCTACTTCTTCCGTTTTTACCGCATCTTTTGATAGGTGGGTTACATATGTAGTAACCTTCTCTTTTGGTATTGTATTTTGTATCTAGAAAATCTCCATCAGACTTTGTACTATGACTTAGAACGAGAGATGATTATATGTATATTATTTGACAGGTGAGATCGTTGTTATGTTAGTGGATATTTCTGTTATTCATATCTGTGGTTTTATTAGTCTCATTTAAGTTGTAAAATTTTATTCCGATGTTGTTATTGTTGATCCCAACTAGGGATGCAACTAAACTTAACACCTTATGCTTGTTTTATATTTTAATTACATAAAAACTGTGATTTTTACTTAAAAACTAAATTTTTATAAAAATTCCGCAAAAAGGGTTTTTGATCTTGGTTTTTGGCTTACTCGGGTTGTGTAGATATCTTTAGATATTATACAATCTAAGTGCCGGTCACATCCAAACTTTTGGTCGTGACATCTATATTCAGTCAAAATGAGTAAGTGCTTAGCACGGATTGTGCAGCGCCCATATCTGAGCGCCTCACATGTTTCACATGTGAGCACTAGAGAAAATTAGTGCTTAGCACTATGGTAGCGCCTCACGTGAAAAGCACGCGGCGCCCAAGGCAAAAAAACTCAGCGCCTCATGTGAAAAGCACGTGAGCGCCAGGAATGATTAGTGCTTAGCACTATTCAAGCGCCCCATGTGAAACACACGTGAGCGTTGTATATCTTAGTGTTTAGCACTGCTGGGTTGTATAGAAACCCAATCTTAGCCCAAATTGGCTAAGTCTGTGAAGTTTGAGCTTCCTCTTTAATTTTAAATCAACCGCGCCCATATGCTCGTGATTTCCAAACTGATCTTAATCTCAAGCATGACTAATGATCTCTCATTGATGATATCCAAAAATGATACTCATCCCATATCTCCTAAGTTAATCTTAGTCTCAAACATGACTAACGATTCTTAGGACCATCACTCCCTTTCCCTCAAATATGGGACTTGGTTTAAGGGTACATCTCTCCACACCTCTGATATATGTCGTTGTAATTCCTCAACGTCTTCATAGAGGTGGCGGGTTCCGACAACCAACAACAACTCCTCGTCCCAACTTGATGTAAAATTTCATCAAGATAAGGAATTATACACCCCACATTGATGCACTTCCAAATTGACTTGCATACCTCAAATCAGATCGCATCCCAAATTGGGCGCATTCCATATCAGCACCGTTCACTCCGCCACGTAACAAATACACGTGCGTGCAAGATGAATGGTGGACCGAAATGTCCTTAAACTAACATTCATCCCCAAAATAGGAATGTTGGACCGAAATGTCCTTAAACTAACATTCGTCCCAAATAGGGAATGTTGGACTGTAATGTCCCTAAACTAAAATAATTAAGCCCATATGCTCATTTTTTTCTAAGTTGATCGTAATCTCAAATATGGCTAACGATCCTTAGATCAAACCCAAATATCCCATGAACCAATGTACCTCATTTATATGAGATCCACGTCTTAAATTCATTCCCGTTGGCAAACCAAGCTGCCAACGTGGATCCCGTCAGGCAAATCCTTGATCCAAAACCCAAATCTAAAAATATACGGATTTGGACTAATCTGCGCCCTACGGATGATGACATAAACTAGTCTCTGTATACAATCCATAGGAAACCAAAATAAACAAAAATACACATGACACGAAGTGAACTGCTGGAGAAGGAGAAAGTGGTTATCTCAATGCGGTAACGTAATTAACTGCAGGAGCTTGCACCTGCAGGAAAGAGCGTCCCCACAATCAAAAACCCCTCACAAATGAGGTAGAATCTGATAAAGTTTGCTACATCGGTCGCATCTATTCAAACCTATGATATACGGTGCTATAAATCAACTTGGTATCTTCGGAGAGATGGATGGAAAACTCCAAATAGTATCTGCCCCCAAATTCAGGCTAGATGTCCCAACGTCTCGGTCCGGTCTTTCGGTGGAGAATAGCGGGCTTAGGATTAAGCCGAATTGTTGAATCAAGTATTGATTTTATTGTCACGCCCCGCTTCCTAAAGGTATAGAAACAGTAACATACCAAGGTCCGCAACCTAACTATGTCGAGGGCGATCTTTCTCGATACAGTTATCTTAAGCGTATAAATAAATCATGTAGGTAATGTACCAAAAATGATAATAAAAACAGAAACATTTATTTCAATTAACTAAAATTATTATATCCCAAAGTGCTGAAAGTAACTAAATAGTTTGATTGCATTGATAAAAAGAAAGCAAGCCCTAAACAGATGGGCAATAGAAGAGCTATCCTAATACTCTTGCATAGACTTCATTAGTCGGCTCCATTCCATCGTCTCCTTCTTCATCAAGCTCGTCCTCATCTAACGAACGTTTCAAGGATAGAGAAAGGGAAAGGAAGTCCGTCAGCGAGTTATACCCGGGTAAGATTTTCTCAACAGAAAGTAATGGTAAAAAGAACAAGTGTGTGTAATGTATGATGTCATATATGTGTAGAGATATGATGTATGTATTGTAGACATCAGGTAAAGTATGGTATACTGCGTAACTACAAGTAATATGTTCGTTTAGTTTGTTAGACAAGGGTAACGGTTTCTAGAGATTATTCCGTTCTAACCACGGAACAACGGTTGGGAAAAGTGAAATGTACTGTTTCTGTTAGGAATATGTATATCCTAGAGGCCACTATTGTATATTATAGTGGATGCTTGGACACACACACACACACACACACACATAAAGGACTTTCTTTCTCGACATGATAGTATGCTATCTGGTTGCTCTTTATCTTAACATGTGTAGTTGTTTAGTTTACTATTTCACTGATACATGTTGATAAAGCCCTTATGATGTTTTTCTTGATTACCAAGACTGTGATGTAGATCATACTAGTGGGGCTTGTGTAGTTCACAATTACATCCTTGAAGTGTTCATAGTCAAGAGTGTCACGCCCCGCTTCCCAGTATATGGGCAGAGGACGTGACGAGGCCACTACGTATTTACTCAGAAGTAAATATGCTAAGCGTAACTAAGCAATATAAAGAAATATATAAAAGAGACAAATGTAATGAACAACAACTTTATTTATTCACATTCTTTTTACAGTATATGGAAAAGTAAATACATGGGATGAAAAGCAATGTCTAAACAGTGGCATAACAGAAAAGGAAAATACAGAATGTAAATGTGTACAAGAATCTAAAGCTCTGGGTCGTAAACTAGCTGGTCCAAATCCTCGCTGGTGGGCTCGATCTCCTGAAGGTCCGATCCACCTGACAACATACCAAAGAAGAAAGAGAAGGAATGTCGTTAGCGAACAATCGCTCGGTAAGTCCCAAAGATAAGGGAGAAGTAGAATTGACACACACAGAGAGAGTGAGTATAACTTTTAAAGTGATATTATATTGTTATTGTAACAACCCCAAATTTCCAATACAAGTTTTTACAAAAAAATTTCAAAAATCCATAAAGGGGTATTTTAACCTGAGCACAAGTTATAAGTAATTATTTTGCTTTTTAATTACAAGTTAAAAGAATGTAACAACTCCATTTTTAGTGTACAAAAATTTGCTTTAAAATTAATGTATACTTCGGGTATTTACATTTGCTGTTATTACTTTAAGTAATTAATTAGCTCCATAATTACAAGAAGGAACTTGTAGCTCATTGGTAATACCTTGCACTGCTGAACCAAGCCACCAGAGTTCAAATCCCATACCCCACATTATTTTTAATATTGTTTTTATTTTGAACCTTTAGAATACCAAGAGTTTACACGTGCATATCTCACAAAAACCCCACTACACCTAAAGATGTAACATTGCCAGAGGGTAGATGAACCGTCGGGGGGGATCCCGGTGGCCTGACTCGGCCGGGAATCGGCAAAATTAGCCCTGACTCGGCCGACTCAGTCCTCCGACCGAGTCACGGCCGCGTCGGCCGATTCCGGCGACAACCCCAACATGAAAATTATGTCTTTTCATATTCCCTATGCACCTGCAAAAGTTTAGCCTCAGACCATTTCCAGAGCTCTTTTAAAACCTCAATTACTCCACTTTTAATACATTTTTAATACATTTTATCACATTTTTCATTTTAAACTTTCACCTACCCTAACCCTATAAATACCACCATACCCTCTACCCTTTCACCCCAAAATTCTAAGCCCACTCTCTCAAAATTCCAAGAAAACTTGTGTACTTTGAAAACAAGCTCGAGGCGAAGCTCCGTCGAAATCTACGGCAAACTTCCGGCGATCGTTTTAGGAACTACCGGCGACGACGCAACACATCGGCGATTTCTCTACTTCGCTCTCACTCTCTTGTGTGATCTAAAACCCGTAAGTCCTAATTTCTACCTATCTCTTCTATCAAAAAAAAATACGGTTTTACAAAACCCGACGGAATCGGAACAAATCCGATTTCCGATTCGGTTTCCTATAAAATTCCACTTCTCACTAATACAATCATACTTAAACTTCGTCATGTTGACTATTAAACATTAATCAAACAAATTGATCAAGATTCATTACATAAAATGATAGCTATTTCCATTCATCGTATTTTTCACATAAATACCACATTGTTTCAATTCTACATTTAATCCCATTAAACTTGCTATACCTTTAAGTAGATCACGAGGTAACGACCTACCTCCTCACGCACTCGTATACAACCTAACACGATACCCTCGAGAACCTAAAATACGGGAAAACAAACATTTTCATTTAAATACCATTTACTTAATAAAACCATTTCTAAAAGATTTAGTATTGAGACATCTTTTAAAATAAATACCACTTATTATGAAAATAGGATAAGTTATGGACATCAGTCGTTTATCTAAACTTGACTTTGTGGTGTCTAGGCTAGGCAAATGAGAAAGGTAATTTTAAAAGGCCCGTCTCACGGTGATTCGTGAGCGGATCCCTCCTTTCTTCACTTGTACTTACCTGGCCACAATTGGCGGTGAAGAGGCAATTTCAGGCATCTCACAACTTGTCGTTTTGGACCAGTTAGGAACAGTCTAGTTGACTTAGGAGACCCTAGAACATAGAATACGGAAAATTGGCATCTTTACAAATAAATACCACTTACTTCATAAAACCGTTTTCTAAAGGATTAGTATTTATACAATCTTTGCAAAGCGCCGCTACAACCCATTTTGAGGAACCCGTTCGGGATGGTGCGGATTATCGCACATCCTCTGGCTTAGTAGTGCGAGATTCAGATCTCCGCAATGAGCATTCGGTCTCGAAAGATTTAAAATACGACATCTTAAGAAAATGAGATTTTAGAATATAAAAAAATATATTAATTATTTTTGTATAAATATATGTATATTTATCATTAAAATACCTATTTTGTTATGATATAAATATTCCACCTTTTTCTAAAAATCACAAGAATCAATTTTACACTAAAATACCACGAATTCCATATAAATCAATATTACAAATAAATACCTTTATTTCTGAATTTAGGATATTTCATTAGAAATATCACAATATAAAATCCACATTCATTACAACCCTAAAGACGAATAATAAATGCTTGGGGTATATTTTGAAAAAGTATATAAAAGTATTTTTACATAAAACCCCCTCAAGTTCTATAAATTACCCTAAGGATCCTAGTAAACATAGGTTTAAGCGGAACCAATCTCTTGAGCCTCAGGGAGCCGGAGAAGTGCGTGCTTACCTATCTAAGGTAGATAAATTAATAAAAACAATCAGGAATTCAAGTTACTTTGCTGATTGTCTGACTCAGTTTGAGTCTCAGTATAATCTGACTTGAATATGATTCAAGTACAATCTACAATCTACAATCTTCAATATTACAATTCAACCTGAATCCATGAATCCAATTATCAATCTATACAACTTGACCGAACCGAACCATGGATATACATTCCATTTACATGGTTCTCCAGTTATTCCATTTACATGATTCTACGGTTACATCCGTTTACTGATATCATGGTTTCGGTCAGTCAACCAATTATACAATCAATACAATTTACAAGACAAACAATACAATCAAAACACTACGGGGTTTAAGGGGTAGATTGGTACGGAAGGTGTTAAAAGTGGCACGAGACGGTAAGATTAAGACACCTAACATGAATCCAGTTGTTGTTGTACCGTGGCATAAACGGTTCCTTGAGTTCCTGATACCTTAGTCTCCGGGGCAAGTGAGACTCCTCTCGTATACACTGGCATCCTTCTGTACCAAGCTACAAACAACAATGTTAACACTAAATACAACAATATAACAATATAGTACAACTGTAAAAGTTGCTCTCCTTCTCTCTCCTACTCTCTTTCTATTCTATTTCTCCTCTATCTTTAGGACTTACCGAGCGACCTGTTCGCTGACGACATTCTATTTTTTTCTTCTTTGAATGCCGTCAGGTGATTTGGAACCATCAGAGATCAAGCCAACTACAAAAGACTTGGATCAGTACAGTGAAGACCCTGAGCTCTAGACATTGTATATTTTCCATTCAGTACTTTTCATTTCCTGTTATGCCATTGTTTAGGCATCGCTTTTATTTCAGTTGTATTTTCTTTTCTGTATTGTACAAAAGAATGTTAATAAATAAAAGTTGCTGTTTTTATTATATCTTGTCTCTTGTGTATTTACTTTTATATTGCTTAGATACGCTTAGCGTATTTACTTCAGAGTAAATACGTAGCGGACCAGTCCCGTCCTCTTCTCCGTATACCGGGAAGCGGGGCGTGACAGTTATAATGTTGTATTTAGTGTTAACGCTGTTATTTGTAGCTTGGTACAGAAGAAGCAAGTGTATACGAGAGGAGTCTCACTTGTCCCGGAGACTAAGGTATCAGGAACACAAGGAACCGTTCATGCCACGGTACAACAACAATTGAATTCAGGTTAGGTGTCTTATGGTTGCTGTCTCGTGCCACTTCTAACACCTTCCGTACCAATCTACCCCTTAAGCCCCGCGATGTCTTGATTGTATTGTTGGTATTGTATTGTAAATTGTATTGTTTTGTATTATAGATTTTATAGATGGATGACTTGCCGAAACCATGATATCAGTAAATGGATGTAACTAGAGAATCATGTAGATGGATGTATATCCAAAGTTCGATTTAGTCAATACAGATTGAATATATTGAACGGATTGATTATATGGATTCATATTGAATTGTTATATATACTTGAATCTCATTCAAGTCAGATTGATTATATTGAGACTCAGTCTGAGTCAGACAATTAGAAAAGAAATTGAAATTCTGAATTAAGTTTTGATGTTATCGGTAACCGCTGCACATGGACGGCAGGATCTGTGTCTTTTTCAAAAACGATTACCGTGTTGATAACACCGTTTGTTAAGTTGTCTACCTTAAATAGGCAAGCACCCATATCTCCGGCTCTCTGAGGCTCAAGAGACTGGTCCCGCTTAAACCTATGTTTATTAGGGTCCTTATTGTAATTTAGTATAACTTGAGGGGGTTTTATGTAAAAATAATTTTGTATAATTTTCAAAATACACCTCAAGTATTTTATTATCGTCTTTAGAGTTTTCATGGATGCATATTTGATCAATATAGCATTTCTAGTGAATAAAACCTAATTTCATAATATATGGTATTTATTTATAATATTGGAATTTGTATGGTATTTTTATGTAAAGTGATTCTTTTGATTTAGAAAAGTTGGAATATTTATATTATATCAAAAATTATATATTTTGATGATACATATATATATATATATATATTTATATAAAATAATTTTAATTTATTATTTTTCTAGAAATCTCATTTTCATAAGATATTTGTATTTTTAAATTTTTCAAGATCGTATGCTCTTTTCGGAGGTCTGCATCTCGCACTAGTAAGCCCGATGATGTGCGTTAATCCGCACCATCCCGAACGGGTTTCCCAAAATGGGTTGTAGTGGCACTTTGCAAAGATTTGTTTAAAATACATAATCTTGTAGAAAAATATTTTTATATAAGTCGGAAGTAGTTTTATGTAAAACCGTATTTTCCCAAATCTATATTTTCCAATATCATCGTGCTATGTTACATATGAGTGTTGTGAAGAAGTAGGTCATTACCCCGTGAACTATCTAAAGGTATAGCAAGGGTAATGATGTTTTTATGTCGAAACTAAACTATATGGTATTTTTCTGTAAAAGAGCAATAAAAATTGAAATATGAATTCTTTTGATATGGAACTTCTTCAATATGTTTTTTTAATGATTAATAGTCATGTTGTGAGAGTTTGGTATTGTTGTTTTTAAGAAAAATGGAAATTTTAAAGAAAAATCGAATCGGAAGTCGGATTAACTCTGCTTCCGTCGGGTTTTAGAATTACGAGTTTTCAGAATAGAAAAGAGAAGAGGGAGGAGGGTCTTACTGAAATTTGGATTAGAGAAGAGGAAGAGGGAGTGGTAGGAGGTGCCGGTGCATCGTTTCGTCGCTGGAAACTCCTCGTATCGTCGTCGGATGTTTGTCGGAGTTTTTCCCTTCGCTAACTCCACTTGCACACTTTTGAACTTAGGATTTTCTTGAAAGTTTTAGATAGAGATTTGGAGTGAGGAGGTGGAAAAGAGTGTGGGGGTATTTATAGGAGAATTTTAGGTTTATGGTAGATGAAAAGATGTATTGAAAATTGTATTAAAAAGAATAGATTGATGGGATTTTAATTGGCTCTGTAATGTGCAGGAAAATTAAACTATACAGGGTAATGGGGAATGCAAAGAGTTACAAGAGTAAAGAAGAACCAAATCTGATCCGAGGTGAGTCGGCCGGCGGCGGCGGCCGATTCGGCCGATCCGCTGGCCGAGTCAGGCCGAGTCGGGCCCCCCCGACGCCACGTGTCCCTTGTTGCTTGGTCTTTCTCGTGGAACAGTTTGTTTTTAGTGTGACCTTTGGGTTTACGGGTTAAGCACGTGTAGACTCTTGGGCTTCTAAAAAGATTAAAAGAAACCAATATAAAAAATAATGTGGCTGATGGGATTTGAACTCTGGTGCTTTGGTTCAGCCGTGCAAGGTCTTACCAATGAGCTACAAGCTCCTTCTTGCTGTTCGAAAGCAAAACAAATTTATAACTTGTGCTCAGGCGCAAGTACCCCTTTCTGTATTTTTTTGCAAAAATTTTGTACAAAAGATTTAGGGATGATACAAAGAGAGTATCGAGACAGGGTATCGATATTCCAGAGTAGACTGGTGTGTACGTTTCTTGACCCTGTATGGGGTGATGGCTGATCCGCAGCCATTGGTGTTTGACATCAAAGATTGTACACATGTGCTCATTGGAGAATGAATACACTGAATATGACTCGTCGAGAACTCTTAGATGGTACCATACCTATCGTCATATAGCAGTTCTCTGGTGACACTTGTACAGGTTAATCTGTAGACCCGAGATCGTCATAGTGTCTTGTGTGGTTCCCACCGTGCATTGATTTCCATCTCTGTTTCCCCAATAAAAGAGAAAAGCTCTATTTAAAAAAAATGAGACAGCGCCTCACGTTCTTCCCATGAGGGCGCCAGCGCCATAGACCAATCTGATAGGAACTAATCCTATGGTAGCGCCTCACGTGGTCCTCACACGGGCGCCAATGTGCAATGCGGGTGCCAATGTGCAAAGCACATAAATACTTATTATAAGAATTAAAACCTTAAGTAGCGCCCACGTGCACAACACGTGAGCGCCGGCGTCCAAGTAGAATTAAATTCTACTCTTTGTTAAACAGAGCCGTTGGATCAAAGATCCAACGGAGATGATAAATCATCAAAAATGCAGAATTAAATTCTGTCGGGAGAAAATATCCCCCAAATTGGATTATAGAATAAAATTCTATTTTGGGATATATTCTCTCAATCTTTCTAAACAAGAAAGATCGCCCTCTGTAAAACTGAGAACCGGTGGATTAAAAATCAAACGGTGATTAAAAAATCACCGTTTTACAGAATAAATTCTGTGTAAGGGAAAATATTTCCCCAATCTTATTAGAAACAAGAAAATATGTTCTGTAAAACAGAAACCCTTGGATCAAAGATCCAATGGTGGGTAAAAATCCCCAAATCAATTGGGATCTCTTAATGAGAGATTTCTTCAGAGTTAATTGCCTCTACAATATAAATGACCCAAGACTTCAAGTCTGATAGAGAGGAACCCCCCATAAGCTTCTAAAAATAAAAGCAAAAGGCTTCAAAAGGGAACAGAGAAGAAGATCTCACTCTTCAAAAACTCTAGGTAAATAAAAAGAGCAGAAATCAAAACATCTCGTTTACATATCTAAGGGTTTTACCCTTTTAAAAAAATGAGAACTTAGTTCTTTCCCTGGATATGAGATGCATAAGACAAGTCTCTCATAAGTTGAGAATTTAATTCTCATCGGGAAGAATTTGGTATTGAGAATCGAAGATTCAGAAAAGGACTGGGAATTGAATTCCTTAAAACGAAGCGTATAAGAGAAACCTGGTGTTCATAGAAGAACTTGGTTCTTAAAAAAACGAAAGCTTGATCACCAATGGGCGCCACAAAAGAAAAGAGTGCTTAGCACTCATTGGGCAGCGCCCAGCGCCTCACTTGTCCCTCACATGGACGCCACAGAAGAAGAGAGTGCTTAGCACTCATTGGGCAGTGCCTCATGTGTCCCTCACGTGGGCGCCACAGAAGAAAAAATGCTTAGCACTCACTGGGCAGTGCCCAGCGCCTCACGCGTCCCTCCCATGGGCGCCACAGAAGAAGAGAGTGCTTAGCACTCAATGGGCAGTGCCCAACGCCTCACGTATCCCTCATGTTGGCGCCACATAAGAAAAGAGTGCTTAGCACTTAGAGCCTAGCGCCTCACGTGTCCCTCACGTGGGCGCCAAAGAAGAAGAGAGTACTTAGCACTTATTTGGTAGCGCCCAATGCCCAGTGCCTCACGTGTCCCTCGCGTGGGCGCCACAAAAGAAAAGAGTGCTTAACACTCATTGGGCAGTGCCCAGCGCCTCACGTGTCCCCCATGTGGACGCCATAAAGAGTGCCTAACACTCCATATAAAGACAAAAGGAGTAAAGTGTTCAACACTTATTGGGCAACCCCCATGACTGACAGTTCCACTTGATTATATGTAGGTGTCAGAACTCATATAAGTGCTTAGCACTTTTGCATAAAAAAGGGGGGCTGATTAAACAGAACCCAAATCAGTGCTCAATATTTTTTCAAAAAATAGGGGAGACTAAGCAAACTAAAGCCCAAGTTGGCTAAGTTGCTAAAGTCTTACAACTGAGTCTAAATGCTCTGTTGCTGGGTCTTAAATAAGGAAGATCCTAAAATATTGTTAAGTGGATTTTAGTCTCCAATTGGACTAACGTATCCTTAACAAAAATTCTTAAGGCTCCCATAACCTTTCTCCCTCAAATACGGGATTCGGTTCAAGGGTACATCTCTTCACACCTCTGATATATGTCGGTGTAATTCTTCAACGTCTTCAAACAGATGGCGGGTCCCAACGACTAACAACTCCTTTCATCCCACATTGATGCATTTCCAAATTAACGTGCACACCTCAAATCGGATCGTACCCCAAATTAAGCACATTCCATATCACCATTGTCACTTCGTCATGTAACAAATACGCGTGAGCGCAAGTTGAACAATGGACCGAAATGTCCCTAAACTAAAATTCGCCTCCAAAATGGCAATAACAGACCGAAACGTCCCTAAACTAATATTCGCCTCCAAAATGGTGACAATGGACCGAAACGTCTTTAAACTAAACAATAGAGCCTAAATGCTCTTTTGTTGGATCTGAAATAAAAATGATCCTAAAATTTGTTAAGTGGATCTTAATCTCAAATTGGACTAATGTATCGTTAAAAACAACAAATCGAGCCCCAAATGCTCACATACATTTAAGTCGATCTTAATCTCAAACCAGATTAACGATCCTTAAATAGAAACCCAAATCTAAAATATACAGATTTGGACTAATCTACGCCCTACGGGCGCCGACATAAATTAGTTTTCGTATACAATCCATGGGCAACCCAAACAAACAAAAACACACACAACACGAAGTGAACTTCTGGAGCAGGAGAAAGTGGTTATCGCAATGCGATAATGTAATTAACTACAGGGGCTTGCGCCTGCAGGGAAGAGCGTCCCCACAATCAAAAACCCCTCGCAAACGAGGGGGAATCCGACGAAGTCTGCTACAACGACCGCATCTATCCAAACCTCCGATATACGGTGCCATAAATCAACTTGGCATCTTCGGAGAGGTAGACGGATAAATTCAAATAGAATCTGCCCCCGGAATTCAGGTAAGACGATCCATCCCAGTTCGTCTCCGTTTTCGGCGGTGAACAGATTCTGGCACGCCTGGTGGGACATTTTTCTCTTTCCACTCCATACTTTGTGTGTCGTGTTTCGCGAATAAAATCGCGGTTTTCCATTGTTTCTCTTGGATTCGAGGTACTAAGCTTTGGTGTCTTTCTCCTGTCTAGGAAAAAGGTCAATGGCTTTCAGCTGCACAAACTGCAACAGCAACTCCCGCTGCGCCCCAACTGGAAGAGTGACTTACGGGCCCAATGCGGTCACCATCTTTTCAATGCCGGTGGAGCAGGTGACTCAAGCCACCAATGGATTGTTCTTCGGGACCATGCTCCCGCCAGCAAGCTTCAGCACACCAGTGCCACCACAGGAAGCTCCCAAGAAGTCGGTCTTCGGTCGACTTGTAACCACCACGGCCTCTCTCAATGAGTTGTCCAAGTCCGCTACCTCAGTCTTCAACAGGCTGAGCCGAAGTTCAAGTGGACCTGCAAATAGGCTCGTGATACCTGAAGCGGCTATCCCAAAACGGATAGTCCTCCCAACTCCTCCGGCGGGTGAAGTCGTCAAAGGTGCTTCGCTTACCAAAAGATCGGTCTTTGACAGATTGGCCGTTTCAACTCTTGCTGCGGATGAAGTCGTCAAAAGTACTTCCCCTACCATAAAATTGGCCTTCGAAAGATTGGCCGTTCCTTCTCAACGGACGTTAGTCTTCGTCAGGCCGGCACCAACAGTAGCCCCTCATCAAAGCCGAGAGCATGACGGAGCCGATTCCACAACTGAGATGGTCCCTTCTGCAAGACACGCTCAACGTCTCCACTGGCGTCGAGTGAGAAAGGCTGGGGGCAACTCCCCCTCTGGACTTACCCCACCAGCTCCAATGGTGGAAGTTGCCGCTGCTGTTCCAACCGGGAACAGCTTTGATCTACTTAGGAGGGTGCGAAAGAACTCTTCAACCGCGGTACTGAGGAAATCTCCCCTACCTACTAAAAACATGACGCAGACAAAGCAGGAGCAGCCCCCTCAGCGCCTGTCCTCCCAAATCCACAGGGTCTGGCGAAAAGTCCAAGATTCTGTGATCAACAAAGACTACTCTCGCCGACCAAAGAAATAGAAGGCTCGGCAAGAGGAGGACCATCCCTCCGTCATACAGAGAGGGATGTCTTCAACATGGGTGCCTATTACAACGACTCCTTTGTTAGTTATATGTATGCCCTAGAGGCCATTACTGTATATACGATGTATATTGTAGTGGATGTTTGGACATATATAGAGAGGACTTTCTCGCTCGACATGATAGTACACTATCTGGTTGCTCTTTATCTTAACATGTACTATGATTGTCTCTATGTCACATGTTGATAAAACCCTTAGGATGAGTACTTGACTACCAGGACTATGATGCAGATCATATTAGTGGGGACAGTATAGTCGCCAAGTACATCCTTCAAATGTTCCTAGTCGTGGGAGTACCGAGACAGGGCATCGATACTCCAGAGTAGACTAACGTATGCGCTTCTTGACCCATATGATGGGCGATGGATGATCTCATATCCATTGGTGTTTGACATCAGAGAAGGTATACGGGTGCTCAGTAGAGACTGGGTACACTGGACGGACTCGCCGAGAACTCCCAGATGGTATTATACCTCACGTAAGGCGGCAGTCCTCTGGTGACACTGGTACATAGTAGTCTGTAGACCCGAGATCATCATAGAGTCTTGTGTGATTCCCACTATGCTTTGATTTCCATCATACCACGTCCAAGAGGGCGTGCAAAAAGGTGGCTTTTGGGTACAGTCCCGAATCACATGGAGGCAATGAGCGATAGGAGGGGATTCGTCTCTCCCAGTATAGGGAGTTGATGTTGCGCTGTGTTCGATTGGTTATAATTGGAAATCCCTGGCCAGGGTTGCTGAGATTTACTGGTAAGTGTTATCAGTAGTTTCTCGAACTGTTATGGACCTTATATCGACATGACTTATCAAGCTACTGGGGTCTGACGTTTACCACCCCTAGACGAGATATGCGTCATATCAGACGAAGAGACCGGACTGTACGGGAGTGTTACTAATTGGATTCGTGGGAGAAAGTACAGGCTTGCTTGTTGATCTTCTAATCACTCAATACATGGGTGGCTGTTACGTTTAGTTGACCGCTTGCAGCTTGTGGGTGTTTGATATGATCATCAGCTACTGTCGTCGTATTGACGATTCTTTAGAGTCCTACACAGAGGTTTCCTGGCTCAGGAAAAACGGAGTAGGAGCACATATATGATATGTGCGGGACCGAGAACAATACGTGTATATGATACCGTATTAGATTTTCGTGATATGAGATATCGGCCGGGTATATGTGATATAGCCGGGTCATCGGATCAAGTGTTGATTCGATAAACTGATACAGATTATATTAGTCGGTTATTTATGAAATAGCCGGATTATCTGATCAAGTGTTGATTCGATAATTTAATATATAATTATATATTTGATATATTAAATTACATTAACTAATATAAGCTCACTAAAAGATTCTTTTTCTCACTCGGGTAACACATTGATATATATACGATATATGTTAATTGTATTATTTTATTTTGTTACAATAAATATTGTATATGTGATATATAATATTGTAACATATTAGGGTTATAAATGCAACATGTTTTGTGGAGTTTAATTGTGGTTAGGGTTTGGATTAGGGTTAAACATTCATGAAGCTTTCAAGAAGCTTCTTGAAGCTTTGACTTTGACCTTGATATTTTGTGATATTTTGTGATATTTCTTTAACCCAACCCAACCCTTTAACCATAGTTAAATCTCTACATGGGTTAAGTCTTCATACTTAACCCATGGTTGCATTTCTAACCTCACATTGATTCATTATTCATCACAAAAGAAATAGATCATCTTCTTCCTTCTTCTTCTTTGGATGAAAAGCTTTCTAGCTTTTTATGAAGTGATGAAAATGAGTGAGATTAAGAAAACAAATGAGAGCTAAAGTTCTACTTCATCATCCTAATCTATTCTTGCCAATTAGATTAGGGTGTTCACTTCATTTAGTGAGTGAGAGCTTGTGTTAAAGAAACTTCAAGGTAGATCATCTTAGTTATCGAAGATCGGAAGCAAGCTTGCATCTTTCTCTTCGTGGAGCCTCTCTAGAGTTCGGAAACTTGATGATCGCAGCGAAGGGACCACAACATGGAGCTTTAGAAGTGAAGGAACGGACTACAAAGGTTGTAATCCCTATCTCTTAGATATAAAGTTATTTACATGCTTTGTTTCGCCTAATCTCTAGTTTAAAGATCTTGGTTAAGGGTTGTTCGGCACGTCTAAATTTTAAATCGGGCATGGTTGATGCCTTATAGACCCTTGTGAGAGTGCCTAGTAACCCTACAGTGGTATCAGAGCCAAGCTAGAGCTTTAGGCGAAGTCCAGGCAAAGTTTAAAGTCCGATCGAACCCCGAATACCCGATAAAACCTAGTTTCTGGAAATTTTTTAAAAATGTTGATTTTTTCGTATTAAAAATACTCAAAAATATAAGCAGGGAATTATAAGGATATCTGTGAAAAACGAGACAGTAAGCCCATTAAAGAGCTGTGGAACCGCGGCAAAGACATGCCTTGCGCGGCGGTTCCGCGGCGCTACAGTGCGATTAGGGTTTTCTTTTTCACAGTAACTTCCGTACGAATTTCCTGATGCTTCTGGGAATTTTTAATTATACTCAAGTGTTGAGTTTTCTGAGATGTATTGGGGACTCGTTGATTCGATCGGATAATTTAACTTCGTTTAAGTTTTTCCGGATAATTTTAGAACGTGTTATAAAGTTCGAACGGATATCAATAACTCACTTTTTCCCCTGCCGGAAAAATTTCCAAGTGTTGGATTTTTCCGTAGTTTAAGAACGTTCTAAGTCGTGCAAGTAACGCGGTGGTCCCTCTAGAAGAACACAAACCTTAACTCGATTATGTGACCGTCTGAACCGCCTCTGAACCTTAGGGTTTGGGGCAGTACGGCGTTGCCAAATGTGAGGCGTTGGCTTGACCATTCTACGGCTGGACCATTGGTACTGTGGCATGTGATGGATGTTTTAAAACTAATTTCAAGTGTTGAGAACTTTTTGGGAAATCTTGGGTGTTTATTTATTCGATCGGAAAGTTTAACATTGTCTGTTTATCTGAAATGTGATACAATATTTGGAATCCACATGTAGTTATGAGATAACTAATTTGAATGTTATAAATATAGCAGTTCAGTCTCAGATGATCGGTTGCCACGGGATTTTGATGCGATCAAAAGTCCGTCGCAATCACGTAGCGTATGCGGATACTCGCCGGGTAAACTTAATAGACAGCCACGCCCCATAGCCCCGACCAAGTGACTGTAGGAGAACCCCGTCGCCAAAAGCATCCGTTTGGGTGCTCGCGGCAGCGGTGTTCCTCCTTAGTACACTTCGTCGACGACATCGGGGGTACGGCCGTCTACTAAAGTTTCCGACGAGCATTCGACCAGGATGTCGGGAATCTTGTTGAATTGGCCGACTAGATATTGAAAAGTGTTTTCGATATTGAGACTAAAATGCGGGGTTTATAATTGTTAGACATGCGATGTCTAAGGAATTCATTTGGTTGGGCATGCGATGTCTTGGGAGGTTGCGGATTCCAACTGTTGTAGTTTTACACTTTCTTTTCTGTGACCGTAAGCGTAGTATGTGGTGTGTCGCCGGCTTCATTGCTATACATCAACGACAATTGGGATACACATACTTGCTTACGTTGATGATATGAGATATTATGTGTTGCTGTGATATGTTGTATTGGATCGTCGCGTTTTGAATAGCCGGGGGTTTTATGTGAGATGAGAGTTTTTCTTTTTCATTCATGTAAAATTCATTGTATGTAATATTCTTTTATTGGGGCACTTCCGGGCTGAGGATGATGTCACCATTGTATATTATTTATTTTTCCGCATTAGGTAGACCCAAGGCGGGGAGTACAAGTAACCGGGCTCTAGGGTCCAGTGGGAGACCATCTCGAGGAGTCGAGACCGGGTCTCCTAACCCTAGAATTGGCAGTGCTGCTTGCCGCTCTCGTAGGGGTCTAGGGATATGGGTTTGGCTATTCATCGCAACCGTGGAATCCGTGTTTTATGCAGGCTCGATATAAAACACGGACGTCCTAGTATATCCAATATTTCATATGTTATCTTCTGCTGCATTGTTATGTGATGAGATCATATTACTGCCTGAGACGAATATTTATATTATATATATGAGATATATGTTATATTGCAGATTTCGTTTCAAATGAGATGCTTGTGAAGCATAATAAAATGGGACTTCATTAATGAGATTAATGAAACTAAAAGAAACCTAAAGATGTTGTAGAAACTTGTCTCAAAAACTGGTAGCTCTAGTTCTTGCTTTGCATAGCGGTGTTCCTTGTAGAACATCCAGCACCTTATTCGATAAGGAAAGAGCCGAGATCTCTTCACTGGGAGTGACCTCTTTAGCGAAACTAGCAGATGCTACAAACTCGGTTTGTCTTTTGATTGTTTTTATAGTTTTTGCTTTGCATAGTGATATTTGTGAAATATCCTGCACCTTATTCGATGAGGAAAGAGCCGACGATCCCTTCACCGGGAGTGACTTCTTTAGCAAAACTAGAAAAGGCCTAAAAAACATTCCATTAAAAATCACTCGATTTTACAACGATATCAAGTTCATTACGCAAAGGGTTTTCTTAAAAACCTGTCGTAGCCCTCCGTCATTTCAGATAAGTGCTAGTTAGTATTCGTGCTACGTTTGTTGACTATGTTAAGGCGTAGTGTGCGGTAGCTGATTAGTGCTTATCTGTATAAGCATATGATGCGATTGGATTAGGGTAGTCGTGCGACTTTGTTGACTATGTTAAGGGTCGTGCGGATGGGTTTAATTCAATCGGGAAATGACGGGTTGAACTTGACTAGCACTTATGATTTGTTGACTATGTTAAGGTCATATAGCTGCTAGGGGTAAAACATTATTGGGAATTTCAAGAGTTGAAATTTGCAATGAGATTGCATACCTTCTATAAGATAGTTGGATCCCGATACCCGCTGCGAGTAAGAGTTACTCCTGGGAGAGTTTTACACATTACAATTAACCGATCAAGTAGGTGTCTAGAAAGGTGTCAACGGGGTTACGCTTCTGGGAAAACGAAGTTTATTTTAATTAGGTCCGTGCGAAAGCGCGGGGAACCTCCCTCAAAGTACCGGCACTGGCCTGGCTGAAAGATTGGCGAACTTGTAGAGTGTAATTAATCCCGGCTAGTTTTTCCTTTTAGGGTTTGAAGGAAGATTTGACTAAAACAGTGGGAGCCATCTTGATTAGATAAATTGATAACCAATCTAATCTTGTAAAAGCGCACGCTGAGTGTTTTCTTCTCTCTCTCTCCAGGTAGCGACCATGTCACGCCTTAATCAAGATAAAAATACGGATTTATTGACCGAACCTGCTTGTTATACTGCGCTAGGGAACGTTGGTCCCGCTCAAACTTATAATTGTTATAAGACAGAGTAGGAAATAGGCGATTACCAAAATTCCCGTGCCACCCAAACGAAGAAAGTGCATGCTGATGTATCTTCTTCGGGTGTGTTCATTGCCGAGAACTGTTTCTCAGTATCCTTTACGTCCTGGGTATGAGATACCGGATCAGGATCCCACATATGTAATTTGTTATATGGGCTACAGATAGGTAGAGAACTGAGAACGGGTGATAAATTTCATGAGATAGAAACGGTGCAAGTGTTGCAGCCACGTCTGTTGGTAGTTATCACTCTGTATTACCAAAATACATTGATTCTGAACGAATGTTATTAGATACCAAACCTGATATACAACATCATATCAGTCTCTTTATTAGTAAATAAGGATATAATTTTGTATTGTTGGATAATGTTCTTGAACATTTCCCATATCAAGAGTTGATCGGTTCAGGCACGTTATCTAAAAGCATAGACGTTCTAAATCAAACCACAGTTCTTAGTATACAGAACACACACAAGAGGAAGAGTTCAGAAATGAACGAATCTTTCTTGAGGTATTATAGACTAGGTCATATCAATGCGACCCGACTAGCTGAAATTACATATAGATGCATATTTAAATTAGTTTGAATTTACATCTTGTGAAACTTGCCGGTCATGTCACAGAGATAAGATGACCACAGCTCCGTTTATTCGAAATAGTGAAAGAGTTAGTGAACTCTTGGGATTAATACATGCTGATGTATGAAAGTCCCCTGTCTACAAATGCCAGGACCGGTTCTTTATACTTCATTACATTCACTGATGATCTCTCAAGATTCAGACATATGTTCCTGTTGAAACACAAGTCCGAAACTTTTGAGATAATCACAGAATATAAGTTAGAAGTAAAGAACCAAAAATGGGTATAAGTATTATGTCCTTTGATGTGATCAGGGAGGAGAATACTTGAGCACGGGATTCCTGGACTATTCTAAAGGAGAATGAGATTCTCTCTCAGCATTACTCCTCCGTATACACCACAGCACGTCGGTGTATCGAGGCGGAGCAATCGCAAAGATTCTCAATGAAAGATCTTGGTGATGCCTCCTGCATATTGGGAATTAGGATCTATAGAGATAGATCCAAACGGATATTGGGATTGTCCCAAACAAGGTACATTGACACCATACTAAAGAGGTTTAGTATGGAAGAATCCAAGCGTGGGAATTTACCCACGATCTCTGGAGTCACTCTCTCCAAAGAGATGTCTCCCAAGACTGATTTGGAGAGAGCTCGCATGCAAGGGATACCCTATGCTTCGACTGTAGGCTCTATCATGTATGCGATGCTATGTACCAGACCCGATGTAGCATACTCACTAAGTGTAGTGAGCAGGTATCAAGCTGATCCTGGAGAGAGTCACTGGACAGCTATGAAGAGCATTCTCAAGTACTTGCGAAGGACTAAAGAGATGCTCTTGGTGTATGGTAACGGAGAACTCCAAGTAGAGTCCTTTACCGATTCGAGCTTCCAGAGTGATAAGGACGACTCTAAGTCGCAGTCGGGATTTTTCTTTACCCTTTACGGAGGGGCGGTTAGCTGGAAGAGTTCCAAGCAGGAAACCGTGGCAGACTCGACGATGGAGGCTGAATACATCGCTGCCAACGATGCTGCTAAAGAAGCTGTCTGGATCAAGAAGTTCATTGCTGAACTTGGATGGTTCCATCCATTGAGCATCCAATACCTTTGTATTGCGATAACAATGGAGCGGTGGCTTTGGCCAAGGAACCCAGGTCCCATCAGCGATCTAGGCATATTCTGAGGCGGTATCACCTGATCCGGGAGATAGTAGATCGCCGGGAGATCGAGGTCAGGAGGGTTGACACGAAGAACAACACGGCGGATCCACTCACGAAGGCCATTCCCCAGATACAGTTTGAGAGACTCTTCGGGATGCTCGGTAAGCGATACTACAGCAGCTGGCCCTAGTGCAAGTGGGAGATTGTTAGTTTTATGTATGCCCTAGATGCTAGTATTATACAGATGATGTATATTATATTGGATGCTTGGACATATATAGAGATGACTTTCTTGCTCGATATGATAGTATGCTATCTGGTTGCTCTTTATCTTAATATGTTTACTAGTCTCTTTAAACCGTCTTATAGTTACATGTTGATAAAGCCCTTAGGATGTGTACTTGACTACCTGGACTATGATGCAGATCATACTAGTAGGGACATGGTAGTCCATAAGTACATCCTTCAAGGTCTCTAGTCGTGGGTGTATCGAGACGGGGCATCGATATACCAGTGTAGACTAGCGTATACGCTTCTCGACCCATGAGATGGGCGATGGATGATCCCATATCCATTGGTGTTTGACATCAGAGATGGTGTACGGGTGCTCAGTGGAGACTGGGTACACTGGACGGACTCGCCGAGAACTCCCAGATGGTATTATACCTCACGTCAGATGGCAGTTCTCAGGTGACACTTGTACAGGTTAGTTTGTAGACCCGAGATCGTCATAGAGTCTTGTGTGATTCCCACTGTGCTTTGATCTCCACCTTACCACGTCCATGAGGGCATGCAAAACGGTGGTCTTTGGGTACAGTCCCGAGTCATATGGAGGCAATGAGCGATAGGAGGGGTTTCGTCTCTCCCGGTATTGGGGGTTGATGTTGCGCTGTGCTCGATTGGCCGTAACAGGGAAGTCCCTGGCCTGGGCTGATCAGAGATCTGCTGGTAAGTGTTACCAGTAGTTTCTCGACCCGTTATGAGCCTCACATCGGCACGACTTATCGGTTACTGGGGTTTGACGTTTACCACCCCTAGACTTGATATGCGACATATCAGACGAACAGACCGGACTGTACGGTAAGTGTTACTGATTGGATTCACAGGAGTGTGAGCGGGCTAGCTCGTCGATCTTCTGATCGCTCAATACCCGGGTGGCCGTTACGTTTAGCAGACCGCTTGCGGCTTGTAGGTGATTGATATGATCATCATCTGCTACCGGCGTATTGACGAGTCTTTAGAGTCCTACAAAGAGGTTTCCTGGCTCAAGCGAAACGAGATAGGAGCGCATATGAGATATGTGCAGGACCGAGAATAATGCGTGTATGTGATACCGTATTCCATTCTCGCGATGAATGTTTCGATTGGTTGTATGTGATATAACCTAGTTATCGAATCGAAGATCGATTCGATAAGTCGATACATTGTATACTAGTCGGTTATGTGCGACATGACCGGATCATTGAATCAAGTGTTGATTCAATGACTTAATGTATAATTATATATATTTGATATATTACTTTGCATTAACTAGTATTGGTTCACTTTAAAGGGATTTTCTCACTTGTATAGCACATTGTATATGTGATATATTTTGTGTGCACTTGATTGTATCATGTTTGATGATACATTCTCACTTGGATTTGTGTAAAGACTTAAACCATGTTTAGTGAATGGTTAGGGTTTCATATTTTCACTTAATTATTTATCTTTTCTTTTTAGTGAAAAAAAAAGATATTAGAAAACAAAATGGTTTCTTTCTTTCATGAAGCTTGTTGAAGCTTCATGAAGCTTTGACTAAAGTGACCATTTTGTCTTCATCCTTAACCCTAACCATTCCTACTAATCATGGTCTATTCTCTACACTCAACTAAGGTTAGTATATGATAAGTATTTCATTTATTTTCCAAATAATTCCACACTTATCATATTCTAGCTTCTTCTTCTTCTTCATCTTCATGAAGGAAACCTTGCCTTCATCAATGGCACCTTGAGCAAAAGAGTGATAAATCCAATTCTAAAGTGAACCCACCTCCTATTTCTTCACCCTCTACCTCTTGCCAAGTAGTATAGGGTGTTTTCTTCACAAGTTTCACAACTTGGTGAAGTTGGAGCTTGATCTTGTGCAACCTCGACGTAGATCATCTTCGGCATCGTAGCCGACGACTTGTCCGCTTATTTCTCCGATGAGGCCGATGCGAGAGTCCCGGATCCGAGATGGACAGCGAGGGGACAACTACGAGGAGCTAAGGAAGTGGATAACCGGATCTACAAAGGTTGTAGTTTACTACTTTTAGTTAAGATGTTAACTAGGTTTTTGTTTCGCCTAAAATTCTAGTTAACGATCCGTATTAGGGTTTCTCGGCACCCACAAAATGTGAAATTGGCATGGTTGATGCCTTGTGAGACTTCATTAGCGTGCCTAGGAGCCCTACAGTGGTATCAGAGCCTAGCTAGAGCCTTAGGCGATGCTTAGACGATGTTTGAAATCCGATCGAAACCGAAACCCTAAAACCAAATCGCTCTCTAGACTTTTTCTAAAAACTGGGTTTTTTCCATATTAAAAATGCTTAAAAAATTCAGCAAGAAGTTGTAAGAATTATGGTGCAAAATTGGACAAGTGATGCCTCCAACCTGCGGCGGAACCGCGGCAGAAGCCTAGCTTCTGCGGCGGTTCCGCGGCGACATGATGACGTTAGCCCTCCAAATTTGCACAGTAATTCCTAATTCACAGTGCTGAGTTTTATGGGAATTTTTAATATTTATTCAAGAGTTGAATTTTCTGGGGTGCTTTGGGAGTTCGCTGATTCGATCGGATTATCAGATTTTGTCTATGTGGCTTTTCGGATATTTTGGAATATGTTAAAAAGTTCGACCGGATGTAAATACCCAATCTTTCCCCTGCCGGAAAATATCCAAGTGTTGGATTTTTCTGTGGTTTAAGGACGTTCTGAGTAGTGCAAGTAACGCGATGGTCCCTCTAGAAGACAAGAAGCCTTAACTCGATTATGTGACCGTCTTGAACTGCCCTTTGAACCTTCGGGTTTGGGGCAGTACGGCGTGCCACATGTGAGGCGTTGGCTTGACCCTTCTACGGCTGGACCGTTGGTACTGAGGCATGAAGTGAATGTCTTTGAACCTATTTCATGTGTTGAACGGTTTCGGGAAAACTTGGGTCTTCGAATGTTCGATCGGAAAGTTTAATATTTTCTATTTATCCGGAATGGGATACAATAATTGGAATTCACAAACAGTTATGAGATAACTGAATGAATGTTATAAATCTAGCGGTTTAGTCTCATTTGATATTGAAAAGAGTTTTCGATAATGGGACTAAAATGCGGGGTTTATAATTGTTAGGCATGTGATGTCTAAGTATTTCATTTGATTAGGCATGCGATGTCTAAAGAGGTTGCGGATTCCAACTGTTGTAGTTTTACACTTTCTTTTCTGTGACCGTAAGTGTAATATGTGATATCGCCGGTTTCGTTGCTATATGTCAACGACAATTGGGATGCGCGTATTTACTTACGTTGATGACATATGATGTTATGTGTTGCTGGATATGTTATATTGGATTGTCGTGTTTGAATAGCCGTGGGTTTTTATGTAAGATGAGTGTTTTTCATTTTCATTCATGTAAAAACTTGTATGTAATATTCTTTTATTAGGGGCACTTCTAGGTTGCGGAAGTTGTCACCTTTTGTATATTATTTACTTTTCCGCATTAGGATAGGCCCAAGGAGGGGAGCACAAATAACCGGGTTCTAGGGTCCAGTGGGAGACCATCTCGAGGAGTCGAGTCCGGGTCTCCTAACCCTAGAATCGGTAGGGTTGCTTGCCGCTCTCGTAGGGGTCTAGGGGTGTGGGATTGGCTATTCATCACGACCGTGGAATCCGTGTTTTATACTGGCTCGTATTGAAAACACGGACGTCCTAGTATATCCAATGTTTCATATGTTTCTTCTGCTGCGATATCTGTGATGTGATCATATGATATTCTGTGATAGATACAGTATATAGTATATATGATATATTATATAGACGTTACTTATGTTTTGCACCCGCACTAGCCCTGCCCTGCTCTGTCGTTAGTTACCTAACCTAACGGTGCACGAGGGGACATCGAGGCGAATGCGGATGGCATAAGTGTACGTCGTATTTATCTGTGATGTTTAGGTGACTTAAATGATGGGACTTCATTAATGTGATTAATGAAAGAAAAGTAACCTAAGATGTTGTAGAATCAAATTTTAAACAAAACAGGTAGCTACAGTTCTTGCTTTGCATAGCGGTATATATGATATACCCTGCACCTTATTCGATGAGGAAAGGACCGAGATCCCTTCACCGGGAGTGACTCCTTTAGCAATAACTGGCAGATGCTACACACTCGGTTTGTTTTTGATTGCTTCTATAGTTTCTGCTTTGCACGGTGATATATATGATATATCCCGCACCTCATTCGACGAGGAAAGGGCCGATGATCCCTTCACCGGGAGTGACCCCTTTAGCAAAACTAGAAAAGCCTCAAAATCACTCCATTTCAAAACTTCATTTGATTCTACAACGATATCAAGTTCATTACGCAATAGGTTTTCAGAAAAACCTGTCGTAGCCCTCCGTCATTTCAGACAAGTTGCATATAGTATTCGTGCTACATTTGTTGGCTTTCGTCAAGGTGTAGTGTGCGGTAGCTATGTGCTGCTTATCTGCTGCATATGATGCGACTGGATTAGGGTAGTCGTACGGCTTTGTTGGCTTTCGTCAAGGGTCGTGCGGGTGGGTTTAATTCAGTCAAGAAATGTACGGGTTGAACTTGACTAGCGGGCTGTGGTTTGTTGGCTTTCGTCAAGGTCATAGCACGCTAGGGGCAAAAGCATTATCGGGAATTTCAAGTGTTGAAATTTGCAATGAGATTGCATACCTTCTATGAGATAGTTGGATCCCGATACCCACTGCGAGTAAGAGTTACTCCTGGGAGAGTTTTACACATTGCAATTAGCTGATCAAGTAGGTGTCTAGAAAGGTGTCAACGGGGTTACGCCTCTGGGAAAACGAGGTTTACATTAATTAGGTTCGTGCGAAAGCACGGGGGACCTCCCTCAAAGTACCGACACTGGCCTGGCTGAAAGATTGGCGAACTTGTAGTGTGTAATTAATCCCGGCTAGTCTTTCCTTTTAAGGTTTGAAGGAAGATTTGATAAAAACCAGTGGGAGCCATCCTGATTAGATAAGATAATAACCAATCTGATCTTGCAAGAGCATACGCTAAAGTGTTTTCTTCTCTCTCTCTCCAGGTAGCGACCATGTCATGCCCTAATCAAGATAATAATATGGATGTATTGACCGAACCCGCATGTTATACTGTGCTGGGGAACGTTGGTTCCGTTCTTTCCTATAAAAGTTATAGGACTGAACAGGATATAGGGGAATACCAGGATTCCCATGCCACCCGAATGAAGAAAGTACATATTGATGCATTTTCTTCGGGTGTGTTCGTTACAGAGAACTGTTTCTCCATTTGCTCTACGTCCTGGGTATTAGATACCGGGTCAGGATCCCATATATGTAATCAGTTACATGGGCTTAGGAAAGGTAGAGAACTTAGAGAAGGTGATAAAGACATTAGAGTTGGAAATGGTGCAATTGTTGCAGCTAAGACTGTCGGGGAATATCACCTTGCATTACCAACTGGTAATACATTGGTTCTGAACGAATGCTATTACATGCCGAACCTGATATGCAACATTATATCGGTTTCTTTATTGAGTAAAGAGGGATATAATTTTGTATTACAGGACAATGTTATGAACATTTTCCGTAACCAAAAGTTGGTTGGATCAGGCACGTTGTGCAATGGCATTTATGTTCTAAATCAATCAACAGTTCTGAGCATAACAAACACACACAAGAGGAAGAGTTCAGAACTGAACGAATCCTAGTTGTGGCATTGTAGACTGGGTCACATCAATGCGACATGACTGGCTAAGTTGCATAAGGATGGATATTTGAAACCATTCGAATTTTAATCTTATGACACTTGCCAGTCATGTCTCAAAGGCAAGATGACTAAAACTCCGTTTACGGGACACGGAGAAAGAGTTACCGAACTCTTGGGACTAATACATAGTGATGTATGCGGTCCCATGTCTACACATGCCAGGGATGGTTCTTCGTACTTCATTACATTCACTGACGATCTCTCAAGAAACGGACATGTGTACTTGATAAGACACAAGTCTGAAGCTTTTGAGAAATTTAGAGAATATAAACAAGAAGTCGAGAACCAAACCGGAAAAAGTATTAAAATCCTTCGATCTGATCGAGGAGGTGAATACTTGAGCAATGAATTCCTGGACTTCCTAAAAGAGAATGGGATTCTCTCTCAGCTGACTCCTCCATATACACCACAGCACAATGGTGTATCAGAATGGAGGAACCGCACCCTATTAGATATGGTGCGCTCTATGATGAGCACAGCTGAGTTACCTATTTCCTTCTGGGGGTATGCGCTTGAGACAGCCATACATCTATTGAATATGGTCCCCACCAAATCTGTGCCTACAACTCCATATGAGATATGGAAAGGAAAGAGACCATGTCTTAACTATGTTAAGAGATGGGGTTGTCCAGCCTATGTCAAACGACAAAATCCGGACAAACTCGAGGCACGGTCTATTTTATGCAAATTTATAGGATATCCCAAGAATTCACAAGGGTATATCTTCTACCACCCTGAGGAACAAAGAGTGTTTGTTTCTCGGCATGCCACCTTTTTAGAAAAGGAATTTCTTGAAAAAGAGATTAGTGGTCATGAGGTAGAACTGGAAGAGGTTCCAGCTACAAAAGCTACAACAGAAGATCTGGTGGAACCAGAGGATTCCGTAGTTCCCGATGAACCCCAGCCACTCCGCCGATCTAGTAGGGTTCCTCACCCACCTAAGAGATACTACGGTTTTCTCATGGATGGTGGGAGCGAGGATTGCATCATGGAGGATGATGACCCAACTAGCTTCGAGCAGGCCATCACGAGTAGGGACTCAGTGAAATGGCTGCATGCTATGCGGTCCGAGATGGAATCCATGTACACCAACAAAGTATGGACTTTGGAAGTTGCTCCTGAAGGGGTAAAACCCATTGGGAGCAAGTGGATCTTCAAGAAGAAACTTGGTGTAGATGGGAAAGTGGAGACTTTCAAAGCTAGACTTGTTGCAAAGGGCTTTCGTCAAAGACCAGGTGTGGATTATGACGAAACCTTTTCTCCAGTGGCTATGCTTAAATCCATCCGGATCATGCTTTCCATCGCTGCATATCATGACTACGAAATCTGGCAAATGGATGTTAAGACCGCCTTTCTCAATGGTGATTTAGAAGAGTGCGTGTACATGACTCAGCCAGAGGGCTTCGTAGACAGTGGGAGCAGCGGGAAAGTGTGCAAGCTGCTTAAATCCATTTATGGATTAAAGCAAGCATCGCGGAGTTGGAACATCTGCTTTGACGTCGTTATCAAAGAGTTTGATTTCGTCAAAAACCCAGATGAACCTTGTATCTACAAGAAGGTGGCAGAGAGTAAGGTTGTCTTCCTCGTATTGTACGTAGACGACATACTCTTGATAGGAAATGATATTCCTATGCTGCAATCGGTCAAGCTCTTCTTATCACAAAGATTCTCAATGAAAGATCTTGGTGATGCCTCCTGCATATTGGGAATTAGGATCTAAAGAGATAGATCCAAACGGATATTGGGATTGTCCCAATCAAGGTACATTGACACCATACTAAAGAGGTTTAGTATGGAAGAATCCAAGCGTGGGAATTTACCCACGATCTCTGGAGTCACTCTCTCCAAAGAGATGTCTCCCAAGACTGATTTGGAGAGAGCTCGCATGCAAGGGATACCCTATGCTTCGGCTGTAGGCTCTATCATGTATGCAATGCTATGTACCAGACCCGATGTAGCATACTCACTAAGTGTAGTGAGCAGGTATCAAGATGATCCTGGAGAGAGTCACTGGACAGCTGTGAAGAGCATTCTCAAGTACTTGCGAAGGACTAAAGAGATGCTCTTGGTGTATGGTAACGGAGAACTCCAAGTGGAGTCCTTTACCGATTCGAGCTTCCAGAGTGATAAGGACGACTCTAAGTCGCAGTCGGGATTTGTCTTTACCCTTTACGGAGGGGCGGTTAGCTGGAAGAGTTCCAAGCAGGAAACCGTGGCAGACTCGACGATGGAGGCTGAATACATCGCTGCCAACGATGCTGCTAAAGAAGCTGTCTGGATCAAGAAGTTCATTGCTGAACTTGGAGTGGTTCCATCCATTGAGCATCCAATACCTTTGTATTGCGATAACAATGGAGCGGTGGCTTTGGCCAAGGAACCCAGGTCCCATCAGCGATCCAGGCATATTCTGAGGCGGTATCACCTGATCCGAGAGATAGTAGATCACCGGGAGATCGAGGTCAGGAGGGTTGACACGAAGAACAACACGGCGGATCCACTCACGAAGGCCATTCCCCAGATACAGTTTGAGAGACTCTTCGGGATGCTCGGTATGCGATACTACAGCAGCTGGCCCTAGTGCAAGTGGGAGATTGTTAGTTGTATGTATGCCCTAGAGGCCAGTATTGTACAGATGATGTATATTATATTGGATGCTTGGACATATATAGAGATGACTTTCTTGCTCGATATGATAGTATGCTATCTGGTTGCTCTTTATCTTAACATGTTTACTAGTCTCTTTAAACTGTCTTATAGTTACATGTTGATAAAGCCCTTAGGATGCGTACTTGACTACCTGGACTATGATGCAGATCATACTAGTGGGGACATGGTAGTCCATAAGTACATCCTTCAAGGTCCCTAGTCGTGGGTGTATCGAGACGGGGCATCGATATACCAGTGTAGACTAGCGTATACGCTTCTCGACCCATGAGATGGGCGATGGATGATCCCATATCCATTGGTGTTTGACATCAGAGATGGTGTACGGGTGCTCAGTGGAGACTGGGTACACTGGAAGGACTCGCCGAGAACTCCCAGATGGTATTATACCTCACGTCAGATGGCAGTTCTCAGGTGACACTTGTACAGGTTAGTTTGTAGACCCGAGATCGTCATAGAGTCTTGTGTGATTCCCACTGTGCTTTGATCTCCACCTTACCACGTCCATGAGGGCGTGCAAAACGGTGGTCTTTCGGTACAGTCCCGAGTCATATGGAGGCAATGAGCGATAGGAGGGGTTTCGTCTCTCCCGGTATTGGGGGTTGATGTTGCGCTGTGCTCGATTGGCCGTAACAGGGAAGTCCCTGGCCAGGGCTGATCAGAGATCTGCTGGTAAGTGTTACCAGTAGTTTCTCGACCCGTTATGAGCCTCACATCGGCACGACTTATCGGTTACTGGGGTGTGACGTTTACCACCCCTAGACTTGATATGCGACATATCAGACGAACAGACCGGACTGTACGGTAAGTGTTACTGATTGGATTCACAGGAGTGTGAGCGGGCTAGCTCGTCGATCTTCTGATCGCTCAATATCCGGGTGGCCGTTACGTTTAACAGACCGCTTGCGGCTTGTGGGTGATTGATATGATCATCATCTGCTACCGGCGTATTGACGAGTCTTTAGAGTCCTACACAGAGGTTTCCTGGCTCAAGCGAAACGAGATAGGAGCTCATATGAGATATGTGCAGGACCGAGAATAATGCTTGTATGTGATACCATATTCCATTCTCGCGATGAATGTTTCGATTGGTTGTATGTGATATAACCTAGTTATCGAATCGAAGATCGATTCGATAAGTCGATACATTGTATACTAGTCGGTTATGTGCGACATGACCGGATCATTGAATCAAGTGTTGATTCAATGACTTAATGTATAATTATATATATTTGATATATTACTTTGCATTAACTAGTATTGGTTCACTTTAAAGGTATTTTCTCACTTGTATAGCACATTGTATATGTGATATATTTTGTGTGCACTTGATTGTATCATGTTTGATGATACATTCTCACTTGGATTTGTGTAAAGACTTAAACCATGTTTAGTGAATGGTTAGGGTTTCATATTTTCACTTAATTATTTATCTTTTCTTTTTAGTGAAAAAAAAAAGATATTAGAAAACAAAATGGTTTCTTTCTTTCATGAAGCTTGTTGAAGATTCATGAAGCTTTGACTAAAGTGACCATTTTGTCTTCATCCTTAACCCTAACCATTCCTACTAACCATGGTCTATTCTCTACACTCAACTAAGGTTAGTATATGATAAGTATTTCATTTATTTTCCAAATAATTCAACACTTATCATATTCTAGCTTCTTCTCCTTCTTCATCTTCATGAAGAAAACCTTGCCTTCATCAATGGCACCTTGAGCAAAAGAGTGAGAAATCCAATTCTAAAGTGAACCCACCTCCTATTTCTTCACCCTCTACCTCTTGCCAAGTAGTATAGGGTGTTTTCTTCACAAGTTTCACAACTTGGTGAAGTTGGAGCTTGATCTTGTGCAACCTCAACGTAGATCATCTTCGGCATCGTAGCCGACGACTTGTCCGCTTATTTCTCCGATGAGGCCGATGCGAGAGTCCCGGATCCGAGATGGACAGCGAGGGGACAACTACGAGGAGCTAAGGAAGTGGATAACCGGATCTACAAAGGTTGTAGTTTACTACTTTTAGTTAAGATGTTAACTAGGTTTTTGTTTCGCCTAAAATTCTAGTTAACGATCCGTATTAGGGTTTCTCGGCACCCACAAAATGTGAAATTGGCATGGTTGATGCCTTGTGAGACTTCATTAGCGTGCCTAGGAACCCTACAAGTGAAATATGTCCAACGGAAGGATGGAGACGACTGGGCTTGGATATGTTCGGTCAAATAAACGGGAGCAATTCCACAACTTCCGCGGCATAAATAACTCTGGTGGAGAAAGGAATGCTTTTCTAGACAGCTGTGACGTTGAAACGAAGCAAAATCCCGCTATAAGAACGTCAAGTCCATCATTTGAAGATCAAGTTGGCAAGCTAATAAGAGAAGCCGGTCAAAAGGTTCGGCATGATCACAACCGCAAAATGGCTATTTACGAAAAGGCCAGGACGCAGCGTCTCAATCAGCAGTCTGCGGAAAGAGAAGATTATGATTCCCTTCACCTTCAGCCCGCTGTACGTTCTCGCGACAAGAGAAAAGCCCAAAACATGGGCAAAAACAAAGTGAAGAACGAGAATGAGATTTGGAAACAGCGAAGCGGATCCAAGAAGCCACGCAATCAAGAAAAAGTCAGCTGGAATCCGTCTTTTATGAAGAAGATGGGACGGGAATACTCTTTCCCTTAAGACAAGACAAGGAAAATATTCAACCTTTTCGTGAAGCATCAAATGATGACGCTCCCGGAGCCTCGGTACCCCGAACAGATAAATGAGGTCAATCACCCGGATTATTGCTCCTATCATCGAACAATAGGACATCTTCTTGAAGACTGCTTCACCTTTAAAGACCCGGTCGAAGACCAATATCAACAAGACAGGTTCGCTTTATCTGACAGCTGGAGGGTGACCCCACCGTAAAAGCATGAGCCAAAGAGAACCTATATCGCGAAGGTAGGACCGTCTCAACACCAAGAATAGAAGCGAACTCGTACTTGCTATATGATAACACTCTCAAAGGAAGGAGGGCATGACAATATGGATGACTTCTTCAAGTGCTTCGCAAATGAGGATGAGGATGAGATGATCTCAGAGTTTCCACCAGCACTAAAAGAGCTGGAAGATGGGATACACACTACGACAGACAACCTGAGAAAAATCGACTTGGGGACGGAAAACGAGCCGAGGCCTACATTCATCAGTGAGCTGTTGTCTAAAAAACAAGTGGCCACACTAAAGGAGGTGCTTTTGCAATATTCGCATAGAACTATTCCGAGATGCCGGGACTAGATCAAAAAATAGCGGTGCATAAACTGGCTATATCGCCGGAAGTCAAGCTAGTCAAACAGGCTCCAAGAAGAATGCGGCTCGAACTCGAGATGAGTATCAACGCCGAATTCAAGAAACTAATTGACTCTGGCTTCATCCAAGAAATTCAATATCCCGACTGGATCGCCAACATTATTCCAGTAATGAAGAAAAATGGGACGGTGCGCATCTGCGTAGACTTTTGGGACCTCAACAAAGCTTGCCGAAAGGATGGCTTCCCAGTACCAGTTACCGAGATGATGATAGATAACATGTCTACCCATGAGTTCTTCTACTTCATGGATGGATCTTCAGAGTACAATCAAATAAAAATGCATACTGAAGACCAAGGTAATGCCTTCTGGACTCCGTTGAGCATATTCTGCTACAAGGTAATACATTTCGGTCTGAAGAACGCTGGCGCTACCTACCAGAGGGCCATGAAGAAAATCTTCGATGGCCTCATTCATGAGGTTGTTGAATGCTACATTGACGACCTTGTGGTGAAGAGCAAATCTTATGAGGAGCATTGGGAGCATCTAGACATAGTGTTCCAACGTCTTCGGAAGTATAATCTGAAGATGAATCCTCTAAAATGTGCATTTGGAGTCTCTTCGAGAAAATTCCTAGGATTCATCATACGACACCGAGGCATCGAAATAGACCCATCGAAGATCAAGGCGATTAAGGAAATGCATACACCGAGAACTCTCAAAAAACTGTGGTCTCTCTAAGAAAAGCTCAAGTATATCCGGTGGTTCATAGCCAACCGCTCCGGAAATTGCCGTCCCTACAGTTATCTAATGAAGAAGGGGACCCCGTTCATCTGGGTTCATAAGTGCCAAAATGCACTTGACGAAATAAAGCAATACCTACAGAATCCACCGGTATTGACCGCTCCGGTTAAGGGAAAAACCCTTATCTTATATACAACGGCCCTTGAGGGTTCTCTAGGCATGCTATGGGCATAAGAGAACGATCAGGGAAAGGAAAGAGCTCTGTACTATTTGAGTCGAGTTTTCCTGGTGGCAGAAAACAACTACTCCCTCATCGAAAAGCATTGTCTGGCGCTGATCTTCACGATAACGAAGCTCAGACACTACGCCTTGGCACATGAGGTCCATCTCATATCAAAGGTGGATCCTCTCAAATATTTGATGTCAAGGGCCATACTAACAGGAAGGCTTGCCAAATGGGCCCTCCTCCTGATGGAATTCTCGATAACGTATCGACCTCTGAAAGCAGTGAAGGGCCAGGCCATCGCCGACTTTCTCGCCGAGCATCCGACACCTGCCGACTCCCCCTTAAATTGTGAGTTACCGGATGAACATACGTTCGACGCAAAGGAGGAAGAGAATGGTGCCCGATGGGAACTCTACTTCGATGGAGCACCTTCCATGAAGAAGTGGAAGCATAACACACCCATAATCAAAGCTGTGGTAGGCCTTATTTTCATGACCCCGCAACGAGGGATATTGCGTTACGCTTTCTCCCTGACAGAGCCAAGAACTAACAACGAAGCTGAATATAAAGCTTTGAAAATAGGTCTCGAGATCGCTGTTGATACGAGAATCAAAGACCTTCTCATATATGGAGATTCCTAGCTCATTGTCAGCCAAGTGAATGGCGACTATCACACATGCAAGCCAGAACTGATCGAATATGGTGAAAGAGTGCAGCAACTGCTGACACAAATCCCCTCCTACATCTTGGAGAGTATACCGCGTGCAGAAAATAGCAAAGCGGATGCATTTGCTAGATTGGCTAAAGAATTGGCCGACGAAGACCTCAATGACGTAAAGATCATCGTGCAAAGCCGTCGGGTTCTCGCGCCTACAGGGATACCTTCGGAGTATTTAACAGAGTCATCCGAAGAAAAGGAAACGACCAAACAAGTAGTCCTCCAAATAGAAGATGGAGAAAAGGTCAAGGATTGGAGGGAAGTCTTCATAGACTACTTCAAATCCCATCGAGCTCCCGAAAACGCGTCATCAAGACATCAGCTCATGAAACGGGCTCTGTCTTTCGCTTTCGTCAAGGATACTCTATACAAGAGATCGCTTGACGGTTTGTGGCTAAGATGCTTGGGGCCAGGAGAAGCAAGGAGAGTCGTTCAAGAAACTCACGACGGACCCTGTGGTTCTCTTCAAGCTGGGCCAAAGATGAAGCTGAAGATCAAAAGGATGGGATATTATTGGCCCACGATGATTCAGGACTGCCTCAAATATGCGAACAGGTGTCACTCGTGCCAGATTCATGGGGACTTCATCCACCAACATCCAAATCCGCTACGCCCAACCGTAGCTAGCTGGCCGTTCGAAATGTGGAGAACCGACATAATTGCCCATGTTTCCCCCAATCAGAGAGCAAAGCTCTATTCAAAATTTGAAATTTGAAATGAGGCAGCGCCTCATAAGAGCACTCGCGCCAAGAGCGCCAGCGCTAGGAGTCAAAGGCTCTGAGGCAGCACTCACGTGCAAAGCATGAGAGAGCTAGCGCCAAGAGCGCCAGAGTCAAAGACTCTGAGGCAGCGCCCACGTGCAAAGCACGAGAGCGCTCGGGCCAAGAGCGCCAACGCTAAAGACTCTGAAGCAGCGCTCACGTGCAAAGCATGAGAGCGCTCGCACCAAGAGCGCCAGCGCTAAAGACTCTGAGGCAGCGCCTCACGTGCAAAGCACGAGAGCGCCAAGCTCTAGAACTAATATTCTCCACCATTGGATCAAAGATCCAACTGAGATGAATAAATCATCAAATTACAGAATTCAATTCTGTTGAGGAAATACTCCTCAAATCTTTCCAAACAAGAAAGATTGTACTCTGTAAATCAGAGCACCGTTGGATCAAAGATCCAATGGTGATTAAAAATCACCAAGATACAGAATAAGTTCTGTATGGGAAAACACTTTCCCAATCTTGTTAATAACAAGAAAACTATCTTCTGTAAAACAGAAGCCCTTGGATCAAAAATCCAACGGTGGAAAACATTCCCCAAATCAATCGGAAATTTCTCAATGAGAGATTTCCTTAACTGATTCAACAAATCAGCCTCCCCTATATAAAGGACCAAGACTTCATGTCTTGGACAGAAGAACCCCTCCATAAACTTCAAGTTCTCAGAAAAGAAAAAAAGAAGAGCAAGCTCTAAGAAGAAGAAATTTTCTTAAAGGTAAATAAAAAGAAGAGAGATCATAACATCCCCTCCATATTTGAGAGTTCAGCTCTCACATCAGAAGAACTTAGTTCTTTTTCTAGATCACAGATCTATAAGACCAAGTCTTTCACAAAAAACAGAAGAGATCAAAGCATTTCCTCACAAAAAGAAGAACTCGGTTATTAGATTCATGAGACAAAGTCTGTTATAAACCGAGAATTTAATTCTCAGAGCACAGAACTAATCAGAGCTGCCAAAGAAGCGCCTTAGCACTCCAATTTAAAAGAAATGCTTTAAGCGCTCCAAGTTTGGCGCTCAGCGCCAAGCGCGCCACGTGCTCTTCACGTGGGCGCTATTTTATAAGAAGCATCTTAGCGCTCCAATTTATAAGAAACGCCTTAGCGCTCTAAGTCTGGCACTCAGCGCCAAGCGCACCATGTGCTCCTCATGTGGGCGCTATTCTAAAGGAAGCGCTTTAGCGCTCCAGCGCTGTAAATCCGGCTCTCAGCGCCAAGAGCTCCACATGCTCCCCACGTGGGCGCTATTTCAGAAGAAGCGCCTTAGCGCTCCAAATATGGCACTCAGAGCCAAGCGCTCTGTACATAAAGCGCTCTGCGCCATAAAGAGTGTTCAACACTCAATAAAAAACAAAAAGAAAGTGGGTGTCAGTACCCCAATAAATGTTTAGCAGTATGTGCACAGAGAAAGGACTATATCCTAACAAGTGTTTAACACTTTATAAAAAAAGAAGAGATATGACAGAGACTCAGTGGGCTCAGCCCAAGTTGGCCAAACTCATAATCAACTGAGCCAATGCGCTCTTTATTGGACTCAGTCCCAAACAGGATTATCAAATTTTTGATGAGCATTCACTGGTTCAAGGGTACATCTCTCCACACCTCTAATACGTGTCGTTGTAATTCTTCAACGTCTTCAGAGAGGTGGAGGGTCCCAATAACCAATAACTTTTGGTGCATCCCCAAATTGGCTAAACCAGAACCCTACAGACTATGACGCCTTTAAACCCTACAGACTATGACGTCTTTAAACATGGACTATGATGTCCTTAAAATTCATGGACCACGATTTCCTTAAAACCAATGGACCGCAACGTCCCTAAACTAAAACGATAGAGTCCAAATACTTTTTCGTTAGATCTAAATGATCCCAAAATCCTGTTGAGTAGATCTTAGTCTAAAATTAGACTAACGTATTCTCAACAAACGTTTGAGTTGACCTTAGTCTAAAATAAGACTAACGGTCCTTAAACCAACCCAAACCCAAATTTAAGAAAATAAGGATTTGGACTAATCCACGCCCTACGGGCGACAACGTAAATTAGCCTTCGTATACAATCCACGGGCAACCAAAAATAAAACAAACACACATGAGAAGAAGTGACCATATGGAGAAGGAGAAAGTGGTTACCGCTATGCGGTAGCGTAATTAACTTCAGGGGCTTGCGCCTGCAGGGAAGAGCGTCCCCACAATAAAAAAAAACCTCGTACACGAGGGGGAATCTGACGAAGTATGCTACAACGGCCGCATCCGTCTAAACCTCCGATATACGGTGCCATAAATCAACTTGGCATGTTCGGAGAGGTGGACGGATAAACCCAATTAGCATCTGCCCCCAAAATTCAGGCCAGACGTCTCAACGTCCCCGTCGCGTCTTTCGGCGGAGAACAGGTTCTGGCACGCCTTGTAGGACCTTTTCCTCTTTCCACTCCACACTTCGTGTGTCGTGTTCGCGAACAAATCACGGTTTAACATGATTGCCCTTTGATTCTAGGTAATAAGATTTGGTGTCTTGCTCCCGTGCAGAGAAAAGAAGAGCAATGGCCTATAACTGCACCAGCTGCAACAATAACTCCCACTCCATCTTTGCCGGAGGAGTGACCTATGGGCCCTAAGCGGCCTCCATCTTTGCCATGCCAGCGGAGCAGGAGACACAAGCCACCACTGGGTTGTTCTTTGGGACCATGCTCCCGCCAATGAGCTTCAACACTCTAATGCCAACGCAGGAGGCTCCAAAGAAGTCGGTCTTTGATCGGCTCACCACTACCGCGGCCCCTCTCAACGGGTCGTCCAATTCCAGTGCCTCGGTCTTTAAAAGACTAGGCCAAAGCTCAAATGGGCCCATGAAGAAGCCTGCAATACCCAAAATGGTTATCCCAAAGCGGATAGCCATTCCGTCTCAAGTAAAGGAAGTCGTCAAAGCAGCTTCTCCTGCTAAAGGACCAGTCTTTGCAAGACTGACCGTTCCGGCTCCCGCTTTGGGCGAAGTCACCAAGGCTGCTTTCCCTGCTAAAAAGTCAGTCTTCGATAGGTTGGATGTTTCTTTTCAGCGGACGTCAGTCTTCGATAGGCTGGCACCGGCAGCAACCCTTCACCAGAACAGGGGGCATGATAAAGTTGCCCCGAAAACGGAGATGATCCCATCTGTAAGAAGCACTCGACGTCACCACTGGCGCAGATTGAGGAAAGCTGGGGGCAGGTCCCCTTCTGGATTGACTCCATCAGCTCTAATGGTGGAAATTGATGCTGTTGTTCTAACTGGTAACAAATTTGAACCACTTAGGAAGGTGCGCAAAAACTCTCCAACTGCTGTGTTAAAAAGGTCTCCTCCACCTGCTGAAAATGTTACAAAAGCGGAGCCAGAGCAGCCTCCTCAGCGGCTATCCTCCAAAATCCACACGGTCTGGTAAAGGGTCCAAGACTCTGTGATCAACTAAGACTACTCCCGCCGACCGAAGAAAATGAAGGTTCGGCAAGAGAAGGATCATCCCGCCGTACCACAGAAGGTATCGTCTACATGGGTGCCCGCTGCAACGGCCCCCTCAACTTCGACCGCCCATAAAAAGAGAAGGTCAGATAAAATCCCTGTGTCTGTGACGAATATCAAGGGCACTGAACCTAAACGCCCCAAGTCTGGGGGCATAGTAGTACACACCGTCTATATGGCTTCCGGAAAGGAGGAAAGTCGTGCTTCCACGGGTCATCGACCACTTACACGGTCTGTGACAAAGGCTTAAGAGCAACAACAGCAAAAGCTCCAGGAGATACTAATGAAGATGGCCGCGCTCACTGGGCCGAAAGAAAGCCCGGAGACGTCGTCGGAACAACGCCAAGAACAGGAAACTGACGCCGAGTTCCTCCGAAGAATGCTCAAGAAGAAAGACAATTAGGCCGCGGAACAAGCGGCTAGCATAAAGCAAATGGCGCTTCTATTCTAAGATATGGTCGGGATGATGATACAGCCGGATCCTCCAGCCGAAGACCCTCCGATCATCCTTGAAGACGACAGAGGGGAGACATCAAACCCTCTTCCTACACTATCAGAAACCAAGGAAGAGACCATCTCCAAAGCCGCCCTTGACGATTATATAGCTCAACAGATACGAGCTCATCAGGCGAATGAAGCAACCGGCCAAGTCGTCAGAATTGGACGACCCTATCCGGGCTGGTACGATCAAATTAAGTACCCGCCAGGATACACGATCCCTAAATTTCACGTATATAAGGGGACCGGCAATCCCCATCAGCATGCCGCCCTGTTCAGGGCTCTCTGCGGCAATACTGGAGGTGACGATAAGCTGCCGCTTCGCCAATTCGTCGGCAGCTTGGCAGAGACGGCCTTCGAACGGTATCACTTCCAAACGACTCCGTCAAAACATTCACGAAGATGGAGTTGCTATTCACTCAGCGTTTCGCAAGCACCAGCGAACGCACCCCAATCACGGCATTGATCAATGCCAGGGTGAAGCCAGGCGAAACATTGGTTTAGTATGCGATATGGTGGCGGAACCTATGGTCGAAGTGCGAACAGTGCATAGAAGAGGCTCCTGCAGTAGGCATGTTTGTGGAAACCCTCGATCCGCAGGCGACCATATCCCAATTCATGATGTTTTTCAAGGCGACCACCTTCCAGGCCTTGATTGACATGTTGGCCCAAATGGACCAGATGGGCCATAGGCCTTCTTCTTCAAAGACGGAGCCTCGGAATGAAAAGAGGAAAGGGAAAGCGACCTTCGTCGCCAATGCTCAGCCACAGCCGACTGGTCCAAAACCAGCTGATCGCCAAAACGATTGACAATGATTCCTCAACGAAAAGTTAAAACGTCCTTACTCATTTCCGCTGGAGAAAACAAAGAGACTGTTCGAACTGGCGGTGCGCAATAGGCTCATCACTCTGCCAGTTCCGAGACGCCCACTGCAGCCAGGTGACGTCAACAATCCCAATTACTGCCCTACCACCGAGTAGTAGGCCATCAAATCGAAGATTGCTTCGTCTTCAAAGGTTGGATTGAGGATCAATACCAACAGGGCAAATTCGTATTGTCCGAGAATTAAAAAGTAAGCCCGCCCCAGCCGCACGCTCTTAAAATGGTGGACACACCAGGGGCATCGTGCTCTTTTATAGAAGAAGCTCCATGGGAGGTCGCGCTTTCAGCCAAAACGAAAAGAATGCTGAAGGGTCTCCAAACATGCCCGGCGATCAGGTGGAAAAGTCCGCTGGAACCCGAGGTCATTGAGGGAATGCTGAAGCCGCGCCCGACGCCAAGAATTGGTAGCGACAGTCAAAACGCCCATTCCCAGCTGTCAAAGTCTTCAAAGAAGAAAAAGAAGACCAAAAAGCCCGTAAAGCCTGATGACAAGCGCACGGACCTGCAAAAACATATTGACGCGCTGGAGGAATACAACCAAAAGACACGAACCCCGGTCACACTCCAAGAATTTCTCAACAATATCCTTAAGAGCGGAGATAATGACAATAACGACGGAGATGACTCGTTAGAAGAATCTGAGGATTATGTGGCATGTTGCCACATGATCTCTCATTCGGTGTTAACTAACGAAGAAACTCACTCGGCGTTAGAAGACAACATAAAGGAGCTGGGGGCAGGATCGAAGCCAAAACCCTTAGAACCGTCTGACGAGATGATCGACCTACTGCTGAATGAAGCTCGTTAGAAGAGCAAGGATGATCAAGAACGCGAAATGACCATATTCGAAAAAGCCAGGAGTTGCCGTCAATTTGAAGAAGTCGTGGGTCATGAAACACTCCAACCAGATCAAAGCACATCCGCGGCAGACAAAAACAAACTTAAGACGAGGAAACAGTTCGCCAAAGCCTTGTCCATGGGAATGAAGCTGCCACTTTTCAAAGGGAATACTCCCGGCGGTATTCACCCTGACGAAGCGGATGTACATCCCATCTATTGCTTATACTATCATAGGATTGCATATCCTACCGAAGAATGCACGGCCTTTAAAAAATTGTGGCAAGGGTATGTCGCTCACAGGCAACACTTCAAGAGGATGAAGCGTGAAGCTCGTCGACAGCGAAAAAGTACGACAGATGAATGTGGAAGAGCTGCCGGCAACTATCATATGGTTGATAGCAGGGGAACGCAAGTTCTCACCTTCGGGAGCGATTCTGAAGAAGAAATGGCTCTCGGCCCTCTCTTCAAAGAATCAACTTTAGGAAAGAGGAAGAAACGAAGAGTTGTGAGAGTATTCAGCTGCGTAGCCGTATGTTGCCCTAAAAGAATCTTGGACCTACGAATAAAGGATCGAATAAGAAAGATAAGGGGAAGGAAAAAGTCCTTGAAGATATCGCCCCCGATGACCGAGTCGTCGAAGAGCTGGCAACCAAGAACCCACCCAAGAAAAGCAAAGTGGATTACAACGTCCTAGCACACTTGAGGAAGATACCCTCACAGCTGAGCATCTTGGATGCCCTTCTATTGTCTAAAGAGGCACGAGATTCCCTGATTAGGGCACTACAAGAGCCCGAACAGTTTCAAGCTTTTCTCGCCGAAGAAAAGATGAAGGACAGGCTCGAAGAAGTTCACACAACTGACATCACTTTCGGCGACGAAGATCTCCTCCTCGGAACGTGCAAGCATTACCGTCCCCTCTATGTCTCCGGGTATTTCCATGACATCAAGATAGGGAATATCCTAATTGACAATGGGTCCTCTGTCAACTTTCTCAACGTGAGGGTGCTAAAGGAAATTTGCATGAGCGTGCAGCACCTAGCTCGAGATAAAATCACCATCTCCGGGTTCGACTCCCAGTCATCACGGACGCTCGGGTCTGTGATACTGACATTACGCTTTGGGTCGCTCGTCACTGACATCAAGTTCCACGTCATTGACGCCAAGACTTGCTACAACGCCTTGCTCGGTAGGCCTTGGTTGCACGAGTACAACATCATCCCTTCTACACAACATCAGTGTATGAAGTATTTCAAGGATGGTCTCGAGTACACCGTAACGGGGGAGCTAAACACATTCTCCGTGAATGAAGTCTGCAAATACGAGGATGCAAAGTATTTCCTGCCAGACTTTGAAGACACGGAAAGATGCCATAAACCGGAGAATAAGCAAAAAGCTATCACCACTATTCCGGTCTTCGAGAGCAATATCGAGGAGGAAGAAGGGATAGTCTATTCGGAGCCGCTCCAATGCAACAAGCCGGGACCATCTACCCCTATTCTGGTTTTTGGCAGCGACTCTGAAGACGAAGTTAACGCAGTTTTCTCAGTCCGTCCATCGGTGCAGGTCCTCACTAGAGATGATCAGAGTTTGCAAATCGCCATGGTTCCGCAAAAGCATTACAAAGAGCTCGACGCACTTGATACCTATAGTGTGCAAGAACTACAGATGTTCTACGTCCCTCACAGGCAAAAAGATGAAAAGGCGATCCTCTTTTATCGATCCGCGGAAACCAAAGTGGAGAAAGAAATCTGGCATGGTGCCGATTCTACGCTTGACAGGCTCCAGCCTATCCGTCTGCCTATATACTACACAGAAGGATTAAAAAGGCTGTTGAGGCGCCAAGGCATACCCTTCAAACAAACTGCTCGACAAGCTCAGTTCTACGACAGGATCTGGAACGTCCCCAGAACTCAGCGAAAATTGCCTAACAGGAGAATGGAAACGATCGGGCTTGGATATGTTCGATCCAAGAAACGGGAGCGATTCCATGGCTGCTACGTTATACATGACTTCGATGAAGAAGGAGATGCTCTGTAAGAAGACACTGCGGTTGAACCAAAACGAGATACTGCCGTAAAAATACCAAGTCCGTCGTTTGAAGAACAAATGGACAAGCTAATAAGGGAAGCGGGTCAAAAGGTTCGGGATGACCACAACCGTAAAATGGCCATTTACGAGAAAGCCAGGACGCAACGCCTCCTTCAGCAGGCTACGGAGAATGACAATGCCCTTCACCATCAGCCCACCATGCATTCCCAAGATAGGAAAATGACCCGACGCAGAGGCAAGAACAAGTCAAAGAACGGAAAAAACGTTCGACAGTGGCAAAGCGGGTCCAAGAAGTCACGCGATCGAGAATTGAGCAGCCGGGATCCGTCTTTTATAAAGAAGATGGGTCGAGCATATTCTTTTCCCCAAGACAAGACAAGGAAGATATTCGATCTTGTCATAAAACATCAAATGATTACGCTCCCAGAGTCCAAACACCCCGAACAAGCAGACGGGGTCTCTCACCCAGATTATTGCTCCTATCACTGAGTGATAGGACATCCTCTCGAAGACTGCTTCACATTCAAAAACCGGGTAGAAGACTAGTATCTGCAAGGCAGGTTCGCTCTATCTAGCAATTGGAGGGTAACCCCACCATAGAAGCATGTTCCAAAAGCAACGTACATAGCGAGAGTAGAACCAGATCAACATCGGTCTTGGAAACTATCTCGTACCTGTCACGCGATAACGCTGTCAGATGAAGGGGTACATGAGGATATGGATGACCTCTCCTAGTGCTTCGAAAATGAGGATGAAGATGAGTTGATCTCGGAACTTCCACCGACGCCAAAAGAGCTGGAAGATGGAATATATACTACTGCGGACAACCCAAGGAAAATCGATTTGGGGATGGCAAACGACCCGAGGCCTACGTTCGTCAGTGAGCTGCTGTCCGAAGAACAGGTAGCTACGCTAAGAGACGTGCTCATGCAGTATAAAGACTGCTTCGCATGGAACTACTCCGAGTTGCCGGGGCTAGATCCGGAAATAGCTGTGCATAAATTGGCGATATCCACGGACGTCAAGCCAGTCAAACAAGCACCGAGGAGAATGCGGCTCCAACTTGAAATGAGCATCAACGCTGAAGTCAAGAAGCTAATCGACTCCGGATTTATCCAAGAAGTTCAGTATCCTGATTGGATCGCCAACATTGTCCCAGTGATGAAGAAAAATGGGACGGTGCACATCTGCGTAGACTTTCGGGACCTCAACAAAGCTTACCCGAAGGATGATTTTCCCGTACCGGTTACCGAACTGATGATAGACAACACGCCCACTCACGAAGTCTTCTCCTTCATGGACGAATCATCAGGGTACAATCAAATAAAGATGCACCCCGAAGACCAGAAGCATACCGCTTTCCGGACTCCCCTGGGAATATTCTTCTACAAAGTGACGCCTTTCGGCTTGAATAACGTCGGCGCTACCTATCAGAGGGCCATGACAAAGATTTTCGATGACCTCATACATGAAATCGTCGAATGCTATATCGATGACCTCGTGGTGAAAAGCAAGTCGTACAAGGAGCATTGGGAGCATCTGAAGATCATGTTTTAGCGCCTTCGGAAATACAACCTGAAGATGAACCCTCTGAAATGCGCGTTCGGAGTTTCCTCAGGCAAATTCCTAAGATTCATCGTACGACACCGGGGCATCGAGATAGACCCGTCGAAGATCAAGGTGATCCTGGAAATGCCTCCGCCAAGAACTCTTAACCAACTGCAGTCTCTCCAAGGGAAGCTCGCGTATATCCGACGGTTCATAACTAACCTCTCCGGCAAATGCCGCCCCTACAGTCATTTAATGAAGAAGGGGACCCCGTTCGTCTGGGATCGCAAATGCCAAAGCGCACTGGACGAAATCAAGCAATACCTACAGAATCCGCCGGTGCTGACCGCCCTGGTCAAGGTAAAGCCCCTCATCTTGTACACAACCGTCCTTGAAGGTTCTTTAGGCACGCTATGGGCATAGGAAAATGACCAAGGGAAAGAGAGAGCCCTATACTATTTGAGTCAAGTTCTCCTAGGGGCAGAAAACAACTACTCCCCTATCGAAAAACACTGCCTGGCGTTAATCTTCGCGATAACGAAGCTCAGACACTATGCTTTGGCACATGAGGTCCATCTTATATCAAAGGTAGATCCTCTCAAGTATTAGATGTCAAGAGCCATACTAACAGGACGACTTACTAAATGGGCCCTCCTCTTGATGGAGTTCTCGATAATCTATCGACCCCTCAAAGTAGTGAAAGGCCAGGCCATCGCCGACTTCCTCGCTGAGCATCCGATACCTGCCGATTCACCCCTAAATTGTGAACTGCCAGACGAGCATGCATTTGACACGATCGACAGGGAGAGAGGAGGGAGTGATACCCGATGGGAACTCTACTTTGATGGGGAATCTTCCATGAAGAAGCGAAAGCACAACACTCCCATAATCAAATCTGGGGAGGCCTCATCATCGTGACTCAATAAGGAGGGATAGTGCGCTTTGCCTTTTCCTTGACAGAGCCAAGGATAAACAATGAAGCGGAATATGAAGCTTTGATAGCAGGTCTTGAGATTGCTGTCAACATGGGAATCGAAAACCTCCTCATATACGGGGACTCCTAGCTAGTCGTTAATCAAGTAAACGGCGACTATCAAACGTCTAAACCAGAGTTGGTAAAGTACGGTGAGAGAGTGAAACAATTGCTGACTCAAATCCCTTCCTGTGCCATGGAAAGCATACCGCTTGCGGAAAATAGCAAGGCGGATGCGTTAGCCAAACTCGCTAAAGAACTGGCTGACGAAAACCTCGATGACATAAGGATCGTTGTACAAAGCCGTCGGGTTCTTGCGCTAGCGGAAATATCTCCGGAGTCTTCTGAAGAAAAGGAAGCGACCAAGCGAACAGCTCTGCAAATAGAGGACTAGGAAATGTCCAAGTATTGGAGAGAAGTATTTATAGACTACTTCAAATTCCATCGAACACCTGAAGATGCATCCTCAAGGCACCAGCTCATGAAATGAGCTCTGTCCTTCGCCTTCGTCAATGATACTCTATATAAGAGATCGTTCGACTCTCTGTGGCTAAGATGCCTGGGACCAGAAGAAGCAAGGAAAGTTGTCCAAGAAACTCACGACGGACTCTGTGGTTCTCATCAAGCCGGGCCGAAGATGATGCTGAAGATTAAAAGGATGGGCTACTATTGGCCCACGATGATTCAGGATTGCCTCGAGTATGCGAAGCAGTGCCATTCGTGCCAAATTCATGAAGACTTCATCCACCAGCATCCAAACCCGCTACACCCAACAGTGGCTAGCTGGCCGTTCGAAATGTGGGGAACCGACATAATTTGGCCTATCGAACCAGCGTCATCCGGAGGACATCGGTTTATATTGGCAACAACCGATTACTTTTCTAAGTGGGCAGAAGCAATACTGCTAAGAGAAGTGAAGACGGGGAACATCCTCCATTTCTTCAAGACACACGTCATCAATCGGTTCGGCACTCCGCGACGGATTATCTCCGATAACAGCCCAGCCTACAGAAGTCATAAAATCGGTCGCTTCGCATAGCAGCATAGCATAGACTAGAGATACTCTTCGGTCTATAATCTCCGAGCTAATGGTCTAGCTGAGGCTTTCAACAAAACCTTGATGAAGATCATAAAGAAGACGGTGTCCAGAAATAAAAAGGACTGGCACTAGAGGCTGCCTGAAGCTCTCTGGGTGTATCGAACCACGTTCAAAACAGCTACGAATACAACGCCATATGCGTTAGTATTCGACACAGAAGCAGTACTCCCCTTGGAGATAGAGCTACCCTCTTTACGAGTGGCGGTTCATCATGAGCTAACAGACGAAGAGAATGCTCGTATTCGGCTCGAGGAGCTTGACGCCCTCGATGAAACTCGTCTCATAGCGCAGCAAAACCTAGAAGCTTACAAAGCAAGGATGACGCGCTCATACGAGAGATTGACTAGGCCGAGAACATTTCGCCAAGGCGAACTCATGCTAGTGGTCAAGAGGCCTATGATCCCCAATCATGCCAAACGGGGGAAATTCGAGCCGAACTATGAGGGCCCATACATTATATACAAAGTCTACCAAGGAGGGGCATATCTACTCATGGACATGCATGGAGAAAGACCCTTCAGGCCAATAAATGGCCGGTTCCTGAAAAGATATTACGCCTGACGAGTCACGGCCCAGGTCAACGATAGATTACGACACCTATGTCCGCTCGCTATCTTTCCAAGCCCAAACTCTATAAGTAGTATCCAGCGAAGCCTTGCCTCAAAATCGCTACCGGACCGAAACGTCTAGGATCTATTGTTCTTAAACTAACAATGGACCGAAACGTCCTTAAACTAACAACGGACCAAAATGTCCCTAAACTAATAAGGGGCTGTAACGTCTTAAAACTAACGATGGACCGAAACGTCCCCAAACTAACAATGGAACGTAATGTCCTAAAACTAGCTATGGACCGCAATGTCCTAAAACTAGCGACGGACCAAAACGTCTCTAAAACTACTACAAACTGCAGCATCCTTGGGCTGACGCAAAAAAAAAAAGGTATGTCCATAAGCAAAATGGGCACGGATGAAAACCCGAAAGGGCTCCGTAAGTAAAAACTACCGGCGAGTTTGTGAAAACCCGAAAGGGCGCAAACTCGTTAAAAAATTTAAGCACACTTGCAAAGTCCTCTCGACCTTATAAGGAGAAAATACCAGAGTGAGATCCTTACGACTCACAAGGGAGCAACACACTTAGGGATCCTCACGATTCCTGAGGAGAAATTGCACTTACGAGATCCTCACGACACGTAAGGAGAACCCTCTTATGAGACCCTCACGGCTCATAAGATTCAAAAGCCTTAAGCTACAAGGATCTGAACCTGTTCTTAAGCCATCACTTTTCCCAGACTGCTCTACAAGCGGTTCAATACTGACCCTTGTATACAATCCATGGGCATAAATAATCATTTCCTTGCCGAGTCCCACCAACGACGAGAAATACCCTCTTTTGATGAACAAACACTTGTAGGTCCTTTCGATTTACAAGGAGAAAACACTCTTGTAAGATCCTTATGACTTACAAGAGAACATACACTTAAGAATCCTCACGATTCCTAAGGAGAAATCACACTTATGAGATCCTCACGACTCGTAGCGAGAAACACCTTTATGAGACCTTTACGGCTCATGAAGTCAAAAGCCTTAGTCGGCAGGATCCTAACCCTGTTTGCTAAGCCACCTTTGTTCGAATAGACAGAGGCAAATGATGATTCGCTCCTGGCAATGTTCCAGTAGTAGCGATGTTGATGCCTAAATCGGTAACAAATTCCTAGTCCTTTCACGGCAAATGATGATTCGCTCCTGGAAATATTCCAGTCGCAGCGATGCTGATGCTAAGATTGGTATCAGATCCTAGGTTCCATACTTGCGGCGAAAAGTCAGCGAGCCATAAATGCATATGAAATAGCCGAAATGATAGGGCAACTTGCAACAAAATCAACAAGTAAAAGATATGCATACAAAAATAGCCGAAATGATTGGGCAACTCGCAATAAAAAGCAGCGAGTAAAAAGAAAAATAGCCGAAATGATTGGGCACCGCGAAAAATAGCCGAAATTATTGGGCAATCGCGACTTTCGCGATATAAAAATTTGAAATGATAAAGCATCACAGAAAGAAATAAAAAAATGAAATAAAACTTTTTGCCCCACAGGCGAGCCCATACTGACCCCTGTATACAATCTATGGGCATAAACGAAGAGGGAACCACATTCCCCGACAGACTCTGTTAAAGAGAGAGCCGGATCTCAACGGCAACATCTGCATCCCAGAAGACCCCGTTGCGGAAATAAGTCAGCAAATCACCCCGTCGTGGAAATACGTCATCCAATGACCCTGTCGTGGAAACACGTCAGCCAATGACCCCGTCGCGGAAATACGTCAGCCAGTGACCCCGTCGCGGAAATATGTCAGCCAATGACCCCGTCTTGGAAATACATCAGAAAATGACCCCGTCGCTGAAACACGTCAGCCAATGATCCCGTCGCGGAAATACGTCAGCCAATGACCCGTCTCGGAAATACGTCAGCAAATGACCCCGTCATGGAAATACGTCATCCAGTGACCCCGTCGCGGAAATACGTCAGCCAATGACCCCGTCTCGGAAATACGTCAGCAAATGACCCCGTCGCGGAAACTCATCAGCCAATGACCCCGTCGCGGAAATACGTCAGCCAATGACCCCATCGCGGAAATACGTTAGCCAATACCCCGCCTCGGAAATACGTCAGCCAATGACCCCGTCTCGGAAATACGTCAGCAAATGACCCCGTCACGGAAATACGTCATCCAATGACCCCGTCGCGGAAATACGTCATCCAATAATCCCGTCGCGGAAATATGTCAGCAAATGACCCTGTCGCGGAAATACGACATCCAATGACCCCGTCTCGAAAATACGTCAGCAAATGACCCCGTCACGGAAATACATTATCCAATGACCTCGTCGCGGAAATACATCATCCAATGACCCCGCCTCGGAAATACGTCAGCAATGACCCCGTCGCGGAAATATGCCATCCAATGACCCTGTCACGGAAATACGTCATCCAATGACCCCGTCTCGGAAATACGCCAGCCAATGACCCTGCCTCGGAAATACGCCAGCCAACGACCTCCCCGTCGGAGCAACGCTTCGACTCGGGAACAGGTCAACTCACCAACCACTTATGAGTCCTCTCGACTTGTTGGGGAGAAAATTCTCTTGTGAGATCTTCACGACTCTCAATAGAGAACGCACTTAGGAATCCTCACGATTCCTAAGGAGAAAATACACCTACGAGATCCTCTCGACTCGTAGAGAGAAAAATCATTATGAGACCCTCACGGCTCATAAAGTCGAAAAGTCTTAGGCAACAGACCCGAACCTGTTTTCTAAGCTATCACTACCCCACAAAGAGTTCAAGATGAATTATTATCTATCATCTATAGGCTACACTTGCTAGAGCAATATGACAACAACACAACAAGGAAAAGAAGGCGATAGTACAAGATAGAAGAAAATGTGTCCTTTATTCATGAATTTGATTGAATACAAGATACATCATATAAACAAAATGAAATGAATACATGTTATTCATAAGTTACAAATTTTCAATTGATACAAGGACGACTATTGGCAAGGAGGCGTTTTCAACAAGTCGGCAAGCCGCTCGCGCACTCCTCTCAACTCCTTTTCATGGTCAGCCGCTGCGGTCAGCTCCGCTTCGACTCGGGCCCGTTGCTCCAAACAGGATGAAAACTTCTCATCGATCTCCCACTGGGCACTTCGCGACTCTACGTAACCCGCTCAATGAAGTCGAGCTTCTACCTCAGTGCCATCCCGTCCGAAATGCATCACTGCAGATTATCAAAGACGGCTTTCAGTTGCGCAGCATTCGCTTTGACCTCGGCACGCAGCCAGGAAGATTCGCTTGAAGCCTCCTCGCGTTCTTTCTACCTCAAGGCCGCCTCTTGTTCAAAATGGCAAAGGAAAAGAATACTCTGCTCAACCCATGCAGTTCGCTGGGAGTTCAAAGCCAATACCTCCGGAGCGGGACGCCTGAGCTCAATCTCATGCAAGCAGGCCTCGATCTGTCTGCAATAATTAACCTAAGATTCGATGACGCCCTCGTTATGGAAGTGCACAAGCGTCGCCGGCATTAGATTAACCTCAGAAGAAAAATCTGCAGCGAATGCAGGAGCCTCCGCGTCAAGCTCTTCGATAGATTCACTCAACATACACATGCTGGTCACAGCACCCTTGGAAGATGGACGTCTAGAAAAGGGCCCTGCCGGCATTAGGATGCAAGACTCGAGGGGAGCTGAAGCCGGTGCGATTGCTGCAAAATGAATTACGGTTAAAAGCTGACTCGCAAAATAAAGAAATCACACGAGCGATGGAGTCTACTATACCGGCTGCGACAAGCGGCAAAGTTGGGAGTACCGGAGGCGCGACTATTCTCTCATCCCCTCATCCAATCTGTAACGCTGCAATCAATTCAAAGAAGAATTAGCAACGACATGGCTGCCCATAAAAGAAAAGAAAGGATGTCGGTTAAAGACTATACTCACCGACACCAGTTGGTGGAGCAATCTCCGACTGGAAGGAGAAATTGTAAGTCTACGGTAGCGTCCCGGCCGTCAATCCGAGGCCAAACGTGGAAACAAAAACTTTTATGAAACTGGCGCTATCGTAGGCTTTCACCCGGATCGTACCATTAACACTAAACTAGCAAACTACAAAGATGATAGAAAAGCTATACCGATCGATCCGTGTCCTTCGGTCTTTAGCTACCATCCCTAGCTCCTCGCGGCATCTCCAATCTCGCTCGATCTCCGGTCTCCTCGTCGAAAGGGAACCACGTCAAGAAGTCTTTTTACGGGCTCCCGCTTCAAATAGAAGCAACTCGAACATGAAGTTTGCTAGCCGACATGCCCAAGGTGAAGTAGATAATGTGTATGGTAACTTTGTCTCTAAACATCCATTGATTCTCAACACATGAGATGGCATGGATGGAGGTTAAAGAAGAAGCCATAGGAGAGGAAGTTGTGAGCTAAAGAAGAAGAAGAAGGAGAGCTTTGTTTGCTTATTGTGTTGTATGAAAATCGTGAGAGTGCTAGAACTAAATCTCAAGACCAACCCCACTACTTGTGGCTGTCCATTCTCTCTCCACACATCATTTCAACACAATAATCAATCACAAATGCCGACATAGCACAAAAAATAAGACCATGATTCATCACCCATGCACATGCCACATTAATTGCTCTTCATGATGATTTCCACTCACAATTTCCACCACAAAACATTTAAACCAAAATGTTTAATCCAAAAAGAGAATGGCAACATCTAAAATAAATTCGTGACGGATCACAAGGATACCCCTCACCTGTATATACATACCTGCATCTGCATTCCGACTGAATGCGAATGCAATGAGACTAAAGTAATCCAACAAATCTAATACTAGGATCCGGCTTAAACCAAAGCCCACTAGTATGATCCGTCCGATCATGATCCGTGCACAAGTGCACGTATATGATCGAACCCTGCCATAAAACCATACGGCCTCTACAAAGTTTCTCCCAAACTTGGAAAACTTTCTATGGGGGACTCTAAAGACTCGTCAGTACGCCGGCAGTGGGATTAACCACAAGCACGTCAGTAGTACTAGCTGTACGTAACGGCTACCCATGTATTGACCAAAAGGGAGACCGATGAGTGAACTCATCCTGAAACCCTACTGAGCCTGTCAGTGACAATATCCGTACAGTCCGGTCCGTTCGTCTATGAGTATCGCATGTCGGGCTTAGGGGGCTGGTAAACGTCAGACCCCCAAAAGCGGTACAAGTCATGTCGGAGTGTAGCCCAGAACACCTTGAGATACTACTGGAATACCTACCAGTAAATCTCACTTGCCTTGGCCAAGGTCTTCATGTAATGGCTCTCCTAAACACAGCGCGATCTCACCCCCAATATTGGGAGAGACGAATCCCCTACCGATCTGCTCACTGCCTCCATGTGGATCGGGACTGTACCCAACTAAAACCTGTTTGCACAACTCCTTTGAACCGTGGTAGGGTAGTAATCAAAGCACAGTGGGAACTCACACGAGACAAATGACGATCTCAGGTCGATGAACTAACCTGTACACATGTCACTAGGGAACTTCTATCTGACGCTAGGTACAATACCAACTAGCAGGTTCCCGGCGAGACCTATCCGGTGTACTCATAACCGAATGAGCACCTGTATACATCTTAGGTGAACCAACTGACACCAATGGCTTATGAGACCGGCCACTGCCCCTCGTCGGGGTTTCGACTGTATACACTAGTCTACTCCAGAGAATCGATGCCCTGTCTCGAAACTCCCACGACTAGGGATACTTTTAAGGATGTGCTTATAGACTACACAACTCTCACGTATATGATCGCCATCATACAGCTGGTAGTCAAGAAAGAATCCTATGGGCTCTATCAACGTGTAATAATGATCTGTAATGTCACCTAAAGCATGTACACGATAATAAAGACAAACCAGATAGCATACTATCATCTCGAGTAAGACTGTCCTACCGGTATAGGTCCTCCTAAATCATTGCAATCACGTGCCTGCGATCCAATAATTGACTTTGGGGGCACTATATCCAACAATCTGCCACTTGCACTTAAGGCTAATTATTGCGATGTCGCATACTCACAGCCCGTGTGATACCGAACACCCAACTCCTCTACTAATCAGTGTCACAAAGCTCGTTTGTAAAACTATTGTGTTTGAGAAATAGCCTCAGTGAGTGAATCCGCATTGATGTTTCTTTCTATGTCTCTCTTAATCTCAAGTTCGCGGAGAAAGCCATCTCCCGAATTGAGTAATACATGTCTTAGAATATATCTGGATATCTGATGGGACCTAGTTCATAAATGAACTCCAAATCTAAACTTTTTAGACTGTATCGTCAACTGAACCTAATCAGTATCCTGCGCCACACCTCCCTCAGTATCCGCTTGGACCACCTGTCCAAACTACTGCCCCTCGTCAGAGGAAAAACTATAACTCTGACAGTCACTCTGTCATCCAGGTCACCTTGGAAGCCTAGATAACCGTCTCCCGAAGGAGGCTGCCGTTATCAAATCCCTAGAACATCCACTTATGTTCTAAAACTGCTTCCGAATGTTTCTCCAGGATTGGATTAATATAAACTTATTGCAGCTAGTGCAAAAACAACATCTGGTGTGGTACTTGGCATCTCATGATTGACTCAATTGCCTAAGCAAGTGATATATCAATCATGCATATCCCTCTCCCCTTTAGTCTGTAAGACACCTTTGGAGAGGGCGACTCCATCACCTACAGGTACACCACCATACCAGGAGTCATCCATTCTAAAATACTTTTAGAATACTATTTAAGTACCCAGATTGGGAAACTACCCAAATCTAGATCTAAAACCATAGATCTAGTAACCAGAATGTCTGATATAATATCCATATCCTATGTGGAGAAACTACTGTGTGACAACCACAGTAAAACCGATCGTAGTATAGGAATTTCACTTCCTACTTTGTGTATGTCATCCAAATACCAGGACATCAAACCCTACTACCTTCTTAACAGATCCATCCCCTATTCTGATGAAGTCAAAACCTATGACTGTCACATCAAAAATAGACGATCTATCTCCGGTATATCTGCTTTAGTCTATAAATAGACATAAGCTACTTGTCCACTATGCTTCCGCTGCTCCCACTGACTACGACAACCCTTTGGCAGAGTCATATACACGTGCACTTCTAAAGTTAGATTAGAACGACGTTATACTTATCCTCTTGCCGGGTCTCATAGTCTGGAACAGCAGTAATGGCAAGTCTTAGTAAACAACCTCCCTGTCACCGTCCTTGAGGCTACCGGACTAACTCTCGGGTGCCTGAGGTTACCCACCATATCTGCAGAGTGGCTAATGGAATGTCAATCCTGATTGAATCTTTAGGTCCTATTAAATTTTCAGTAATCGTTTACGGTTCTGGAATCACTTCCAGTTCTACCATACTCCTACTACTGTTTTCTGAAAAAGTCCATTTTCCTAAAACTGTGGCGAGTCAATAACAATATCACTATCGATCTTCCAGATGGTAGAAAGTCAACCCTCGTCATAGCTCGGGTTAACCCACAAACAGCCATTACAGAAATGTGCCTTGAGTTATCCAGAGTCTGGTTTTAAGCATAAGCCGGACAACTCCATATACCTTAACATCGTTAAGATATGATCCATTCTATATACAATATAGAAACAGAGGCACTGATTTAATTAGAACCAGATTCAAATCATGCAGCTGTCTCCAGTGCATGTCAACTAAATGGAGAGAGGCCGATCTGCATTACTCAACTTAGGAATGCATCCAATTATGAATAACCTGAAAGAGAAACAAGTTTCTCAAAACCATTACTATCAACTGAATACCATACACAAGTATCTACATCTTCGATCACCTTGAAGAATCCTGATACTTGCAACACGTGATTCTCTACTTTATTCTTTTACCCATAACTTCTCAAAACTTAGACCTTGTATTTCTACGAAACACTTGTCTAAAACTGGAGAAGTCACAAGTAAACAGAATATAGTATGAGGACCAACCCCTCTGTCCTAATAGACACTGGACAACATACAATACTTTGTATAAGTCCCCTGAGTTTAATAACTCAAACCCTGTGCGTTGTAGGTTGAAGATTGTACTATGGTTATGAAGAATTACACCGCTGATTAATGCTCCTTACCTAACCATCAACTGATATAGGTAAATATCATGGACATAATTTCAAAAATTTATATCTCACTTTATAAAAAATAAACGTATAGATATATCAATTTGAAATTGGTACACAACAGCAGATATTCAAAACCAAATATTTGCCATCCGGCAAAAACCCAGGCGATTTCCTCAAATATCACCAATTACAACGAATCCCGATATAATGAGGATGATCACCTAATTCCCAATAACTTACTCCCACTCAACATCTGTAAAACCATACAGATGTGAGAATCAAACCTGGTAAATACATACCTTGGAGCAAGGGTCCAATTGGGAAATTAGTTTTCAATTAATAATGCACAGTGAAACAGAAACATGAAAATGTTTCGAAGGGGTGTCCGGGTATTCCTAGTAATGCCTCTTCCATTATCCAGATTCATGACTGCAACCGTATATTTCCTTGCCATCTCTCCAAATCCCTTTATTTTTCTTTACTCATTACCTTCTGTACACCATCATTAGGCTTAATGGTTTTCTTCCTTCCCTACCTTTCGGCACCAGCCTATGGTTTGGAAGAAGACTATCCGGTAAGCATAATAGGTATACTCTCCTAATCCTAGGAGTACTCGTAACCTGAGAGAAGGTGATGATAAAAGACAACTGAATAAACCTTATTCTATTTCTCCTGAACCGGAAAAATGCAAAGGTGAAGTAGGAGTGGTGATGAACTACGCGGTTTGGTCGTGAATGATAGCAGTGACAATTTACTTTGCCCTCTTTCTAATCCCTTTATTTGTCTTTACTTATTACCTTCTGTACACCCAACTTAGACTAATTGGTTTTCTCCTTTCCCTACCTTTCGACACCTACCTATGGTTTGGAAGAAGACTATCCAATAAGCATAATAGGTGTACCCTCTCCTAATCCTAAGAGTCCTCACAACCTGAGAGAAGGTTAAAGGAAAAGACAACTCAATAAACCTATTCAATCTCTCCAGAACCAGAATCCATCCTCGAATCTGGAACAAGTTCCTTCGAGTTCGTATATAACCATACGATGGATTTATCCAATGGAAGTGGATGTTCGTAATAATACAGGGTGTTCTCAAGAAATGCAAAGGGTAAAAGAAGTAGTAGCAATGATGAATACAACTCAGACAATCCAAAAGCCAGTGTTTTAAGAAAGTTCGGTCAACTTGGTTACTGAGTCATAGTCTAGGGTCGGGCCATGGTGGCTGCCAAAGAGAGAGAGAAAAGAAACACTCTGCGTGCACTCTAACCTAGTTCAGAATGGTTATCACTTTATCTAATTAGGAAGTCTCCCACTGTAACCTCAAATTCTCCTCCAAACCTGAAAGAAGAATTAGTCGGGATCACTCGAGAAGTAAACCAACTCATCAATGGGAATCAGGATCCAACTATCATCGCATGATAACGTGATGGAATCCACTAACGTTATCACACTCCAGAAGGTATGCGCATGCTTGGCAAGTTTCCTGTATGTTTGAAACTTCCGATAAGATTTTTACCCCATGCTCTTATGACTTTGACGAAGGACAACATATCATAAATCACATGTCAAGTTCTACCCGTCATTATCCAGGTTAATTTGAACCCACCCATACATACCCTTGACGAAGGCCAAAATAGTAGTACAACTGTCCCAAACCAATGCATCTATCTATGCAACAGAAAAATAACAAATAGCTACCATACACTATGCCTTAACGAAGGCCAACATACATAGCATGAATACTAAGTGCTACCCGTCTAAAATGACGGAGGGCTACGAATGGTTTTTGGCGAAAAACCTTTAACGTAATGAACTTGATATCGTTGAAGGAACTGGATAGCTTTTTACAAAAACATAGTGGCGAAAACCTTTGCTAAAGAGGTCACTCCCGGTGAAAGGATCTCGGCTCTTTCCTCGTGGAATGAGGTGCAGGATATTCCAAACCGAATACCACGATGCAAAGAAAAAAGTAATCGACTATAGTGAAGTTATTACCCTGACGCAAACCTCTGTCCAAGGGGTCACTCCCGATGAAGGGATCTCAACCCTTGCCTCATCGAATGAGCTGCTGGATATTCATAACCGAATACCACTGTGCAAAACAAAAGAAAAAGTCCTTGTAATAACAGCTTTTTAAAATTGTTCCAACAACATTGAATAGGTTTGTTTTCCTTGCATTGATCCGAATCAACGCAGTCCCATCAATTAATCACACCACAAAAGAACGAAAATATGATGTACGTATATGCCATCCGCATTCGCCACTGGGTCCCGTCATCACCCGTGAGGTTACTTAATTAACGACAGAGCGTGGACTGGACTAGCACGGGTGTAAAACATATACAACATCTATTAGTATATATATATCAATATATAATAATCGCTCCAGGCTTGATAAATGCAACATCACAGAAAAGTAATAAGCATCACAGAACAATACAGATAATCTGGGAGCCCCGGGTTTCCTTTGAGCAGCAAGTGAAACTCGACGTTCCCCTGGTCGTGTGGATAGCTTGTGCAATGAAAACCTAGACCCCTACGGGCGTGGCAAGTTACCCGCCAAAACCAAAAGCGACGCAGCCCCCTTCAGCAAAGTGAATGGGCCACCCAGCACTTCACGGAATCCGGTAACTTAAGCACCCCTCCTTGGGTCAACCTGTACCCCCTACGAGTGCGGCGAATAGCCCGCCAATTCTAGAGTGAATCCCCCTTCGTCTCAAAGCCATGAGATGCGGGTCCATTGCACTCTAGAACCCGGCTATCAGTGCACTCCACCGTGGGGTAATCCTAGTACAGAAAAGAAAATATGTACAACGGTGACATCGACCTCAACCCGGTCGTGCCCCAAAAGAATAATATACAAACAGGCAGTGACGGCAGTCCACATGCCGGACGCTCGCCCCGCAATATCAAATGTACAAATAAAACTAAACTGTACTAACATTGCACCCAAGCTATCCACTACGACAAATCCGCAACAACACAGCACAACACTAAAAATCAACGTGAATATCACATTCGCAAACCCGTTTAAAAGGACTATAGCAATTAGACGAGTTATACCGCTCTAATGACATTCACGGTCGCAGATATAATGTAAGCACTGTAAACTAACGTATTTAAAATCTCGATCGACAAAACATCCCGAAGTGGGCCCCAAGTACAAAACCAGTACACAAACAAAATCTGGGCCCAAACAAAATATTCCAGAAACCATAATTCCAAAATTAAGAGCCCCAGAAGAAAGATTGCGCACTGTTTCCCCAAAACGGAGGCGGAACCGCGGCTAAACCGTGGCTTGTGTGACGATTCCGCAGCGTTCTTGTGGGATCAGTCGCCCAATTTTCTTTTGGAGTCTTAAAAAAGCCTGCATGATTTTTTGATACACTGAAAATAATTTTTCGACCAAGAAAAAATTTCGACAGAAACTTTACTAATGGAATTGCGGTTTTGGAAATTTCGTTCGATCGATATTTTAAACATGTTAGAACAAGCTAGTAAAGGTTAATGGCGTGTCTCTGATACCATGTAAGTCTACGGTAGCACCCCGACCGTCAATCCGAGACCAAACGCGGAAACAAAAACTTTGAAACAAGCGTTATCGTAGGCTTTCACCCGGATCGTACCATTAACACTAAACTAGTAAACTACAAAGATGATAGAAAAGCTATACCGATCGATCCGTGTCCTTCGGTCTTTAGCCACCATCCCTAGATCCTCGCGGCATCTCCGATCTCGCTCGATCTCCGGTCTCCTCGTCGAAAGGGTACCACGTCAAGAAGTCTTTTTACGGGCTCCCGCTTCAAACCGAAGCAATTCGAACATGAAGTTTGCTAGCCGACATGTCCAAGATGAAGTAGAGAATATGTGTGATAACTTTGTCTCTAAACATCCATTGATTCTCAACACATGAGATGGCATGGATGGAGGTTGAAGAAGAAGCCATGGGAGAGGAAGTTGTGAGCTAGAGAAGAAGAAGAAGAAGGAGAGCTTTGTTTGCTTATTGTGTTGTATGAAAATTGTGAGAGTGCTAGAACTAAATCTCAAGACCAACCCCACTGCTTGTGGCTGTCCATTCTCTCTCCACACATCATTTCAACACAATAATCAATCACAAATGTTGACATAGCACAAAAAATAAGACCATGAGTCATCACCCATGCACATGCCACATTAATTGCTCTTCATGTAATTTCCACTCACAATTTCCACCACAAAACATTTAAACCAAAATGTTTAATCCAAAAAGAGAATGGCAACATCTAAAGTAAACTCTTGATGGATCACAAGGATACCCCTTACCTGTATATACATACCTGCATCCGCATTCCGAATGAATGCGAATGCATTGAGACTAAAGTAATCCAACAAATTTAATACTAGGATCCGGCTTAAACCAGCCCACTAGTATGATCCGTTCGATCATGATCCATGCACAAGTGCACGTATATGATCGAACCCTGCCATAAAACCATACGACCTCTACAACATTTCGCTCGAACATGGGAAACTTTCTGTGGGGGACTCTAAACACTCGTCAATACGCCGGCAGTGGGATTAACCACAAGCACGTCAGTGGTACTAGCTGTACGTAACGGCTACCCATGTATTGACCAAAAGGGAAACCGATGAGCGAACTCATCCTGAAACCCTACTGAGCCTGTCAGTGACAATATCCGTACAGTTCGGTCCGTTCATCTATGAGCATCGCATGTCGAGCCTAGGGGCCTGGTAAACGTCAGACCCCCAAAAGCGGTACATGTCGTGTCGGAGTGTAGCCCAGAACACCCTGAGATACTACTGGAATACCAACCAGTAAATCTCACTTTCCTTGGGTAAGGATTTCGTGTAATGGCTCTCCTAAACACAGCGCGATCTCACCCCCAATACCGGGAGAGACGAATCCCCTACCGATCTGCTCACTACCTCCATGTGGCTCGGGACTGTACCCAACTAAAACCTGTTTGCACGACTCCTTTGAGCCGTGGTAGGGTAGTAATCAAGGCATAGTGGGAAATAACACGAGACAAATGACGATCTCAGGTCGATGAACTAACCTGTACACATGTCACCAGGGAACTGCTATCTGACGCTAGGTACAATACCAACTAGCAGGTTCCCGGCGAGTCCTGTCCGGTGTACTCATAACCCAATAAGCACATGTATACATCTTAGGTGAACCAACTGACACCAATGGCTTGTGAGACCAGCCACCGCCCCTCGTCGGGGTCTCGACTGTATACACTAGTCTACTCCGGAGTATCGATGCACTGTCTCGAAACTCCCACGACTAGGGACACTTTTAAGGATGTGCTTATAGACTAGCCAACTCTCACGTATATGATCGCCATCATACTGCTGGTAGTCAAGCAAGAATCCTATGGGCTCTATCAACGTGTAATAGTGATCTGTAATGTCACCTAAAGTATGTACACGATGATAAAGACAAACCAGATAGCATACTATCATCTCGAGTAAGACCGTCCTACCGGTATAGGTCCTCCTCAATCATTGCAATCACGCGCCTGCGATCCAATAATTGACTTTCAGGGCACTATATCCAACATAAATGCTGGCTCAGCACCTGATATAGGTGGTCAAAAAGGACTCCTGCAAAGTTGCGACAACATACTTTCAATACAAGGAAGATGTTATTCACAATTGAACCAAATAAGTCGCAAACCCATACCTTCCAGCATTTGAAAGGACATGGGAGGAGACGAAGGGACGGCTAGCGTCAAAGCAGCAACTGGTGACGCTTCTTCTGATGGTACAACCTTAGGACTCACCGCGCCTGTACTCAAGACAAAAAACATATCATTAGAAAGGTCGAACAAGATTGAAAAGCTTGAAAATAGCGACTCAGCAATTACCTGGTAGATCAGAGACCGAAACCATGGCGGAGGCATCACCGGGTGCAACAGCTTCTTCGCTCTCCTTCAGTGGAATAGTTTCGGCGCCTGTGGTTTCGTCCCCTGACTCGACAAGAGCCGTCGTGACACTCGCGATGCCCGCCGACAGCAGGGAACCAAAAGGAGAAAGAGCGGTGGTTTGGGCAGTCCCAGACTCCCGAGAGAGTAGCCGCTTCGGGCTCTGTGGTCGCCGTCATCTCACCTGCCACCTCATCATTAGGACTTGGCCCTGCAGGATATGGTATATAAGAATTTGAAGATCAATTTCTAATAAAAGACTCAGCGTTACGTTATCTTGGGGCGGCTTTTCAATTTCTTCTCGAGCCGTGCGCACAACCTGTCTATGGGCGGTAGACAGGTGTAACATTTTGGAAAAAAATTAATAATATTAAATTATAATTTTATTATAAAAATAATAAAATTGATAAGTTTACGAAAATGATATCGCTTATGAAATTGAGTATCAGAATCATATCCGAAAAATGTAATTATTTTGATAAATATGAATAAAGTGGGTGATATCAAGAAAATGATATTTTAGTTATTTTTTCGTGACATTGTATTTGTCATTAAGCCAATAATAATTAAGTAATAGATTTATCATTTCATATCTTTTATGTTATATGAAATTTAATTATGATATGAAGGTTTTTACTTAGTGTTATATATTATCATGGATGGCATATATCATGATATGTTAACCTTCACACAAAACACCTCATTTCACCCTTATTTATAAGCAAACACCTCCTTTAATCCCTTGCTTAAAACTGAACATCTCCTCCTTCATAACTCTCCACCTCTTCCTTGCATGAATACCCCACCTCACTACTTGTGTGACACTTCCTTCTCCTTCCCTTTACACTACCACCTTGCACTTTCCACCTCCTCCTTTCTCTACAATAAACCTCCACCCTATTCTTATCTCCTTACCATATATTATAATTCCCAAACTGAACCAAACACCTAAAAATCCCCAAATTTAATCCATCATCAAATCAAAGAGAAGAAATGAAAGATGGGACTAAGTATTAAGATCACTTTCCTCACCCTCAAGCTAGGAACTAGGAGCTTGTGCATCTTGTAGGAAGATCTTCCAGCAATCCTCTGTAGGTAATCTTTAAACACTGTATGATTTTAGTTCTGTACTGTTTTAGTTTAGAGATCGAATATCGGTAAATATCGTATTTTTACAAGTTTAGACTCTGTCTGGAATCAGCTATAGTTTAGATGGAAATTAACCTAACCAAACAGTGTCATTATATTGTAATATGGACTTATAATAACCCATAGGAAGATGGGCCCCTCACCTCGGATTTTGGCCGGCGACATGTACCCCATTTCCGAGCTCGCCGGTTTTCCTAAGGATTTGGGTGTTGGTAATTTTATGGTAGCTCCATATATCTATATTAGGATGTTTGGTATTGTTAGTTTAAGTTAGTTTATCAGCATGTGAAATCTGGGAGCAAATATCAGTTTTGGGGTTAAGATTCTTAGATACGACACGGATATATCATACCATGATTTCTGTTCTTATATGTCATGACCAGGGAAGTGTTAGATCAGATTAACTTAAGTTCAGTAACTCACATAGCATGTTTAGTTGTGCCGTATCATAAGCTAGGATTTTGTGTTATCTAGTTCACTGTAAGGAATCTGGAACTAATATGTATAATCACTAGAAAAACTAACTAGACCATACGAATAGTGAGCCAACTAGAAGACTCACTTAAAACCTAAGCCCCTAAGTCATTGTTTGATCCGGCGACACATAACCAAATTCCGGCGACGCCGGCCCCTTTGTGGGTTTTGGTGTTGGTTTTTCTCTTATAGCTTTGAGTTGGTATTTTACAAGTCTCCGTATTGTTTGTTTTATCTAAATAGTTATACAGTAAAATCTGGGAACGTTTTAGAAATGGTTTTATCAAATTTGAGATATTTACGATATGGAGTTTTCGTATTTTGATGTTGCAGCTGAACCGTTGACGTTTATACGTTAACGAAAGAATTATATTGTCGTTTTTGGGTTAAGTGTACTGTAGGTTCTAACCTACGGGTGTTTAGCTTGTTGTTTTGGTTTTCGATATGATATTTACATCTATACGATTTAAATACGACTATAGGTACGATTCAAGGATTCCGAGACGGAGTTGGCGATATAGCAGCAGGGATTCAGTAAGCTCATCAAGTTGGTGAGTAGATTTACATCTACGGGGGAAGTCGGGTGGATGGTGTATAGCACCCCTGCAACCTTATAAATATTATTATGAAATCTAGTCAGTTAGTTTTTATTCAAGATATTAATATAAGTACCGCATCTAGTATGTCCTTCAATTTCATATAGTTTCATGCATAATTATAGATGTGATACATTGATACGATATGGATATGGTTTGGTGGATTTGTACGAGAGATCATGCCGTACTTAAGATGATACAGATATAGCGATATGATGAGATATAATACAAGGATTTATACGTATTGGAAATGATGAAATTTGTATGCCGAATAACGGCCAATTTATCCTTTGACTCGTAGAGTTAGGTTATATTCTGTTTAGGATGTAATACTTGTATGAGCTATATTCTTTTAAAAGCTACGATTCGTTTGTCTTTTAAATAAAATACTAGGATGCGTGCCAGTTTCTAAAATGGATATCTATTTTAAATCTAGGGCAGCTTCCCTATTTTAAACTTAACGTTTCGATCATTTCTCAAGATAATGGTATAGCTCATAGCAAGTAATTACAATAGTTATGTTTAGATTACTTTACATGTTTGCATTATATTATCCATATTATACGTTTCTGCGTTACGCACACTCTGATAGAACACTGCACAAATACCAATGAGTACTATGCTGCACAAGCACGTGAATATATGTTACACTACACCTCATTGGTACTGCCATGTCACTGTAGAACCGTTCTATTATATATGTATTAAAATATATAAGTTGTTACACCGTAGAACACTTGCACAAATACTAATGATTACCATGTTGCACGAGCACAGACGTGCATGCTACACTACACATCATTAGTTGTACCATGACACAGTAGAATTGAAATCTATGTTTATGTGATATAATTACGTAGTCTTCTTTATTCCTGTTGTAAATTCCGAATATTACTACTATAAATGTTGTATTTGATTCTTTGGATTTTCTGGGTATTTTACTCCTGATGATATATATCGGTGGTATGGGACACTGTTATATATGTATATATATATAATATATCATCAATACAATCTATGAAAGTTTCTTATTCCTTACTTGATATTTCTGGTATGATGAGTTAAACGTCCACCATGAGTTTTGTGTTTTCTGATTTGATATCCGAACCGAGTCAGGGGTCTTACGGTTGCGGATTTGTTTGTTATCCAGACTGAGTCGGTGGGCATACAGTTGGATACATGGTGGACCCGGTCGAGACCGAGGGGCAGGATAGCCGCAGTTATAGGCGAGGAGCCTAACGAGGATACTCGATTCCGGAAATAGAAATGAGCATGGCAGATATCCAGGGGATACTAACCGGGGTTCGATTGGGCACGGCGGATATCCAGGGGATACCGACCGAGCCAGGGATATCGGGGGCGATCATCTGTTGAGATGGTGTCGACGTATCTGCATTTACGTGTCGATGATGGACACGAGAGATTTCGGATTTCGATGTCGATGCTGGACATCTATCTATCTATATATATATATTGATATGATCATTATCATGAGGTACACAGTTAGATATTATTTAGTGGATCCAACCAGGACTGATCCGGGGGACAGTCCCTGCAAATATTTGTACAGACTTCATATACAAAAAGGGATTCCAATACGAACTATAGATTCATGATTTTGATTCATATGATATTGAGATATCATACTTGGGATTGCATGATAGTTGGTATTGCGCATATGCATATCATATAGTATATTGGTACAGATTATGATAGGACTATACTTATGACCTAGGTATCGTCATGCATTTCGATTTCTACGTTTAGATGTACTTTAATTCACTGAGTTGGCAACTCATCCCCGTTGTGCCACAGTTTCTTGCAGGTTTTACCGCTTGGATTATCAGTGGCTTGGGCATACATTCTTTTCGGGGATTGATTGGTAAGTGGGTTATTATTGTATCATACCCGCTCTTGATTATTCATATATTCTTGTATCTCAAATGACATCAAAACGAAATCAGGTGCAACTGTGGTGCACCAATACGTATCAATGCACTACAAGCACATATAAGCTATACCGAGTGCAAAATCAAATCATCCGTATGAAATCCACGAAATCATAAACACATGCCACGAAGGTATAAAGTCGACAAAAAATGCAATAGGTATGCACAAATCGCAAATCAACACAACGGTGTATAAAATATATGTCAAGTGTGACAACTATGCGCAAAATGTAAATACCTAGTAGGTGCAACCATGGTGCATGAAATCTATATCAGGAAATTCATCATCAAAACTCAAATCGAAGCAATATAAGCGTGATACTCAGATCACAAACGCAAATCGCAACAAAGGATATTGAGGTACACCTCCCATAATGTCGAAAAATGAATCGGTGCGCCTAAAACCGGCAGAACAAGAATATCCGCTCGCCTCCTACTCACGGTCTAGTGTCCTCTGTCTCTGGGTACTCGTCTTCTCCTTGGATTACCAATCCCGCAATCCATCGGCTCATCGGCCTTGTCAGGTGTGCTAACGGGGACGATTCCGTTCTGGCACTTCTCTGGTCATCTCCCGGTCAATCATCACGACCACTCATAAGGCAACACTTCACTAGCGTCGGCCTCTGGCTCTCTGAATACACATCACACATCTGATCCTGGGTGCAATTCTTATTGCAGCAGTGTCCTGGAAGGAAATCCTGCTCGAGGTCTCTTCCGATCTTGCCTATGCTGAACTGTAAGGAGGCTGGTACTCTTGTATAATCTTTTCTCGTTTTCTCGACATCTGCATGTTCTGCACACATTCCCTCGGGAATAGGCCGTGTCCCAACGCCTCTGTATATATATCAGACCTCCAATCTCGATGGGGAGTAGCAACAGCTCGTCAGCGTCTCGCATGAACCTCTGGCCCCACTCGTCTGTATCATCGTCCATTTCGACGTCACATCGTGCTATCTGTGTACTGCTACTGTTCTCGGCTACAGTCAATCCGAAATCTCTCACACAGACTCGAAATTGCGTACTCTGTATCTTCATCGCTCTGTAGAAGATATCTGGCCGAACGCGTCCTCGGGAACTCGCCCCAACCATCGGAAGAATACTCTATACTCGCCCGCTCTCGATCAACTCACAACGCATCTGGGTGAGGTCCTCTATCCGAAGCTGGTCAGCTTGCTGATCTCTTATCACTTGAAATCTGGACGACTTCAAACTTTTCGATCGAGTCATCAAGGTCCCAAAATTTCCCGAAGGCTCAGCACCTGAGCACAGTCTAAAAATATCCGGTACATACCACAGTACCTCTGTACCAACCGTAGAAGGGCAAACCCAAGCCTCACTGATGGCACCGCTAAACTACCACAAACCCTAAGGTTCAAAGCGGTTCCATGGTAATCATGTCGAGTTAGGGTTTCAATCTTTAAGAGGGTCCACAGAATTACCTGCATGTTCTAACGAACACTTTAAACTTAGGGAAAATGGGTTTCTGACACTCGTCCGAACTTTTTAGCTTCGCCTATACAACATGTGAATATTCTTCGCCTGCATGCTAAACAATGCCTCAATCCTCCAAGAAAGGCGATACATCGGCGGTCATCTCTGGATCGGTCTACTCTAGATCTGAGTAAGACTCTCCATACTGAAAATCTTCAACTCAACTGGGCCTACGTCGACGCATCAATCTGACGAACCACCTCCGTCCCTCAACTCGGGATAGACTAGCTATCATCTGTCGCATTTCTGCCTGGATGCTCTGGCGATCTTAGCTCGTAAGCTCTGGAAGCGATATCCTATTAATCTCAGCAACAGTTGGGTCATCTGTCTGCACAGTAGGCGACATCACAATCTATGAGGTACGATGTACATCAACAGTCCTCTCGCAACTGGAAGCTCTAACAGTGGCCCGATCCTCCAGTGTAAAACTAAGCACTCGCCTCCATAAGAGGCCACAACATAACACTACATCGAGATGTTCCCATGTCACCAGAAAACACAATGGTCAGCCCTCGTACCAGACGAGCTCGTCCTGACCGCAACACTAGCAGCAGCTCAATCTGCGCTCACACATGGTGACAGGAACCTCAATCAAGTATCGAAGAAGGCAGATCAACGGCATGAGAGGAAGCGACAGATCCGGAATGGATACATGATCATAAGAAGGAACAGCATCAATGAGAGTATGATCATGGAACAAATAAAATCAAGGATCTTAAATGGATGCATAATCAAGGATACGAAGAGAATCACAGATCTCAAAATATGTACATCCTAAGGTTTCTTAAGTGGAGTATCGTATCGTAAATATGCCGCGGAACATACGTACGGTACGTCACTCTACTCAAGCTACCTACTCCATCAATAAGGGTCAGCCTATGAAACGAAAGTTCGGGTCTAATACCCCCCGTTCAAGTCTAAGTTCCGTAAGGTCAAGCCTAGGTTCCGAAATACATACCCGCCCTAGACTCCGCATAGTCAAACATAGACTTGAACAAAGGTTAAACCTAACGCTCTGATACCAACTTTATCACGACCCGAAATGTTAGCTCGTGACCAGCACTTGAATCACGCAACGTCCAAAGGCGTAACGGAATTCAAGTAAGCTGAAACCCAAAAATCTAAACCTTTTTAAGAAAATAAAGGAGGTGAAGTTTTGAAATAAAGGTTTAATGAAAACGAGTTTTCTTAATGCATAAAAAAGGGACATGAAAATGCAAGTGAAATTTTGTTAGTTTGAAAACATGTTTCGTCTTTTAAAATTTGGGCAGCACCTCTTTTGTAATTTTTGATCCAAAACCACCAATACATAATAAGAATAATGGCATCTCCAAGCGGGAGCTAGCTCTTCGCCAAACGGCGGATCACAACCATGCAATACAGTAAAAATAAGTATACGACGCCCAGCGGCGAAGTTCACCACAAAAGATAAAGGAAAGCAAGACATAAATATCACCAGTAGCAAAAAAACCCTCGCTCTAAGTCTCGCAACCACAATCCCACTAAGTCTCATTACTTATACAATTTACTAAATTTGATTGATTGATGGAGTTAACTAGATACAATATGAAATATAATACCAGAGTGGATACGATACAAATGTCCCACCTACCACTGCAAAACACCCAATGAAGCTGTGTGCCAGCGATGCCGCTATTGATCCAAGCGGTCAACCTGCAAGAACTGTGGCACAACGGGGGTGGGTTGCCAACTCGTGAGTAGAAAAATATCAACAGATAGAAATCGAATAAACAACGACTCCTAGGTCAACTATATCATAAAGGTAAAACTATGATATCTAGGGTAACCGGGTCGGTATGTGTGCCAACAAGGTAGTCAATGCCTACAAGCGTGTGGATAACATCCAACAGTAATAATCAATGCATGTGTGCATGTGGATCCCGTCCACCCATATAATCAATGTCTGTATGCACATAAATATCATAAAAGAGTGTGCATGAAAGTATGAGGATATAAATCGACGGTGTCCCTCGGGACACATCAAAATCATGGAACCTGAGTGCCTAGCATCGACACTCCAAAACATCATGAAAACCGTGCCCAGCATCGGCACGTAAATCCTTATATATCGGGCTCCGTCAGTCCGGATCGGCCCACGGGCTCCGTCAGTTCGGATCGGCCCATATCATCTCTCGACTCCGGTCGGTATCCTCCGGATATCCGCCGAGCCCAAATACTATCACCGGTAGGTAGTAGTCCCTCTGCCAGGTTCATCGTCATCCACACAAAATCTCTCTCTCGCCCCGGGATACCATACCGGGTCCACTATGTACCCGCAATCGGCCTCATCCGCCTCCTCGAATCGGGTTTCACATGTCGCTCTCAGAACAGAGAAAACACATGGTGGACGCACTGAAATATCATATCAAGAGAAACCGGGTTTTCAATACAACACATAATCTCCTTTAAAATATCAACGGTTCTCAAATCCAGAATCTCATAAAAACAGCATATCTCAATGCGTAAAATCATATAGCATGATGCATGCGACATATAATGGAAATGTAAGCATATCCGTATATCATGCAACATGGAACAGTAGTATGACATATTAAGGGAAAACCGCTCTTTTAAATGATTCCATTTTTAAAATATAACATATGGTTCCCAATTTTCCAATAAAACCAGTTATCTTTGTAGGCACAATATGTATATGCACAAGTATAGAGGTACCAATATGTATATGCGCCAATATGGGTATGCAATGTGCATATGGGCAAGTGTGGATGTATCAATGTATACGTGCACCAATATGAATATACAATATGTATGTGCACGAATATGGATGTATCAATGTATATGTGCATCAATATGAATATACAATGTGTATGTGCGCGAATATGGATGTATCAATGTATATGTGCACCAATATGAATATACAATGTGTATGTGCACAGATAAGGATGTATCAATGTATATGTGCACCAATATGAATATACAATGTGTACGTGCACAAATATGGATGTATCAATGTATATGTGCACCAATATGAATATACAATGTATATGTGTGCAAATAAGGATGTATCAATGCATATACGCAAGCAGGTTATGCGAAGAGTCATATCATGATGCAGCAATCTTACTGTGTAGTGACATGGCAATTATCGATGATGAAGTGTGTGAGTCTACAATCTGTGTACGTGTAATATACGCATCATCGATAATGGTGCAGGTGTACTATCACAGGTTTAAGTAGTACAATGTGAATAACATGAATGCATCATAAGGTAAATCGTCAGCTAGAAGCTATAAGGTATACATATCTAACATGGTCGAGTCGATGAATCTATCAATCGGCATCCAGCCTAACAACATTGCGTACGGTATAATCCATCGTACGACAACCTCTAGTCAAGGGTATGGATCAATCATCAAGTCAAACTCATCACGCACGGAAAATCATCATACGGCGGCATTAAGCTAATAGGGATCCTATCATCCTATACGACAAATGAGGGTACGGCCTAATATCACGTACGGCCTATCATCCATGATTCACAACATTTATATATATATATATCCCGGTATACCTATATCCCAGGTCACATCCGCAATAATCTCATATCAGGGGACCGGCAGGGTATAAATCATCTCGATCAACTCGCATTCGTATACCATCATATCATCATATCATCATCTCATCATCTTATCATATCCGTCTTATATTCTTTCGTTGCATTTATATCTCACATCATGTCGCGTTTACATAAACATTCTATCTCTACTATAAGTATAAGTATCTAATCTAACATACACACCCGAACCATACAAGCAGATTTTAAAGAAGCGAATCGTAGTTTTGAAAATAGGAGTTACGGTGTTTTTAAGGAAAAGATATCATTTGAAAATCCGTAACGTCCCTTAAGGTATATGTTTAAAAGATGCATACGATTCTTCAGTTTATAAATAGGTATGGTTCGGATGACACATCTACGTCGACTATCTAGTCCTACAGTACCCTAAACGGCAATATCGCTAAACGTCATCCTCAAATTCCGTCATCACATATTAGCCATACTATATCACTTCTACTATTCTTAGTTTCTAATATGGTTTCACTAACTATCATTTAAATCTAACCCTAGTTTCCTAATCTAGGTTTCATTAACCACATTCTATAAATCAGTTTCCATCAAAACTTTGCAGGGGTGCTATACGCCATCCACCCGACTTCCCCGGTAGATATAGATCTACTCACCGTAGCCTTCGCTTGCTGAAGTCGTTGACGCCACGCTCCGTCGCCTCGGAATCCACGCGATGGTACCTACAATAATACACAATTGCAATGCGTGTCAAAATCAAGGCGGAAAACCAAAACGGCACACGTTTCACTCATAGGTTAAAACCTATAGCCCACGCATGCAAAACCAACCAATTACCCCTAGCCGTTGATATACAAACATTCAACAACCAAATACAAATCCAAATATAAAAACTTAGCATTTCAAAATACGGAAAACCATAGCTAAAATCACATAAAAAGGCTCCCAGAATTTGACTCGGGTCAAATAAAGGCAAGCAAACAAGTATAGGGTGATGCATAATGTGTAATTGAGCTACTGAACCAACCCCAACACTCCAGACAACCAAGTGGCCGGCCCCACCCCTAGAAATTCCGGCGAGCCCGGCCCCCCATGCTCAGTTGGGTCTCGTTTTGTCATGGTGGTCTTCTATGGTCAAAAATGGGTCCCTGGTGTTGTTTGCTACTCTCAGAAATTCTCTGGGTTGCTCCAGATTTCCCTGCACACCCAAAATACTCACAAAACCGACATGGATCAATTCTAAAGTTTGTGCATCGGGTTCGATTCTATGGTTCCGGTCAGGGTAACGTGTCACCATGGTCTCACAAACACTCACAACAGTTCCCAGATTTCACCTAAATCCATTACAGAAAAATCTAGTAGCACCAAACACCTCCAAACACCTTCAGATAACTACCCTACAAAACCCAAACCCTAGCTCTCCTACCTACCCAAGGTCGCCGGATTTGGTCCTATAGTCGCCGGCCATAACCGATGGGAATGGGTTAGGGTCCTAGGTGAACACTCAGGGTCTCGAGTACAATACTACCACACTGTTTGTTTTCACCAACAAGTCTTGGGGTCATAGCAGGTTGTCGATGTCACAAAACGACACTAAAATACGACATCATACAAAACTAAACTAAAAGGAAGAAGTTATACCTCATTTGGTCCCCTCTAGGCAGCACTAACTTTCCAATGTCGTCAAAATCCCACTTTGCTCGGTTCAAAGTGTAGAGGAAGAGATGTGGATTGATTTTTGTGAAGGAAGTGTAGGGTTTTGGGGATTATTTGGAGATGGATCTAGGGTTATTTGAGGAGGGAAGTGAGGTTGGAGAATGAAGAAGAAGGAGGAGAAAATGATGGGGCAAGGAGATGGCAGGAGCCCCCTCTCTCTCTCACTATTATTCATACACTCTCTCTCTCCAAAAGTCTACCTACCTAATCATTATGTCCCCTCTTTCACTTTTCCTTTTTTTTTCTTTTCTCACCACCAATAAACCATAACACATAACCCAAATGAAATGAAACAATATGTAACCACATGAAACATGTCATGGTGCACTAACCATGAAAACTGTAGAAACACGGATTTGGCTTAATCACGATTAGCAGTGCACTAATCGGGTTTTTATCAAAACTGCATATAATAAATTTTAAAATTGCCAAATCCTTTAAATATATTTTAAAATGAATAAATCATTTTAATTTCCTTTTATTTCACAATTATTGGTATATATTTATACCCTTTTTCGAAAACCCCAATTTCGCAAATCGGCAGTTTTCGGGAAATATATCATTTTAATATTAAATTCCAAAAATAATATTTTATATTTTCTGAAATGTTACAGTTCCTTAGAGAATTGATATAGGGAATTTATGAAACAATAGAATGATGCAAAGTTTTAGTGAACAGTTGTTCTTCACAATTGATATTAAAGATTTAATGACGCGTACGACTACACTTCCAGGAGGAAATCAAAAAGGAAGGACAATGGTTACTAAAGGAAAAAGTGGATTTAGTAATGAGTACTAGTTCCGGATAGACTGGATTAATGATTTTAGCAGAAAACTTGAGGGATTCTCTTCCAGGAGTTTATAATAAATAAGATTGGATTAGGATTAATTGTTATCACACAAGCAGATGACAGAGATTTCCGTTATCAATCTGTTGTGTTACATGGGACTGAACTACTGATCAAGACGGTGTGATGGGATGTATCAGCAATAAGACGAATGGTGTCGTTGCTCCTCACCGGACGATCGTATAAAGAAGCAATGGTATTAAAGATCTGCAAGGAAAAACCAGAATTCAGAGACAGAGAACGTTAGAGCGTGGCAGACGGCAAGTAGTAATCCTTGCTATGCCAATTCCGGCGGTATAAACACCTTCCGACATTGAAGAGAGTATGCTTCGATGTCCTTTGAGTTTGATTTACGTTTTTATACTCTAAAACATTCATTTTCAAACGTTGGAGAAAGGACAACTCGACGTCCGTGATTTTAATATATGTATTTTAAGGATTTGAGGATCAATTTATGTTTTGTGCACACCAGGTGCACTTGATGAGATTTCTATGTACAGTAATTTCACTTTGACTTATGCTTTGTGCACACCAGGTGCTCTTGTTAAGATTTTAGTGCGAAGTGACTGCACTCGATGGGAGTGTTGTGTACACCCGATGCACTACACTGAATTTCCGTGCACATCAGATGCACATGGTTAAGAATTTATATACATATTCTAGGTATACTTGGTTTGATTTCGTGCACACTAGTTGCACGTTTTGATTTTGTGCACTCTGATGCATTTGATTTTAGTTTTGTGCACCCCAACGCACTTGAGATTTAAATTGTGCACCCTGATGCACTTGGATTTGATTTTGTGCACCCCGATGCACTTGGTATTATTTTGTATACTTTTATTCCATGCACAGTGGATGCAGTGGATATCGTTTCGTGCACGCCTGTTGCACTAAGCGCTGTTGTTTTCATGCACACCGTGAAGTGTGATTTGAGACTTACGTGCAAACCCATTAGGGTTGATTTTGTTTTCGTACTTTGCACTTGATAGGATATGTGATAGATTTGATTTTTATATTTTCGCTTGGTCGTGTGCACTGATATTGCACTGCGATCATGGCATTGATTTCGTGTACTTAGGATACACAATGGTTTTTGTATTTGGCAAAATTTTTGTCATAACTGGAGTAATTCTCATAGCAACCGCTAGAGTTACAGTAATGAAAGATTATATCTTTTGAGTTTTCACGCACACAGTTGCTTTGTGATGCATTTTACCTCATATGGGACTTTGGAGTCTTGTGATATCGAGCAAATTTTATGTTTTAAAATTGGACCCCGGGAAATTGTTTTCAAATAAGTTGATTGGATTAAGAAAATGTTTACGAAAAGTGGTTTAATTTAAATTCGGGGACCAAATTTCTTTAAGGGGGAGAGACTGTAACATTTTGGAAAAAAATTAATAATATTAAATTATAATTTTATTATAAAAATAATAAAATTGATAAGTTTACGAAAATGATATCGCTTATGAAATTGAGTATCGGAATCATATCCGAAAAATGTAATTATTTTGATAAATATGAATAAAGTGGGTGATATCAAGAAAATGATATTTTAGTTATTTTGTCATGACATTGTATTTGTTATTAAGCTAATAATAATTAAGTAATAGATTTATCATTTCATATCTTTTATGTTATATGAAATTTAATTATGATATGAAGGTTTTTACTTAGTGTTATATATTATCATGGATGGCATATATCATGATATGTTAACCTTCACACAAAACACCTCACTTCACCCTTATTTATAAGTAAACACCTCCTTTAATCCCTTGCTTAAAACTGAACATCTCCTCCTTCATAACTCTCCACCTCTTCCTTGCATGAATACCCCACCTCACTACTTGTGTGACACCTCCTCCTCCTTCCCTTTACACCACCACCTTTCACTTTCCACCTCCTCCTTTCTCTACAATAAACCTCCACCCTATTCTTATCTCCTTACCTTATATTATAATTCCCAAACTGAACCAAACACCTAAAAATCTCCAAATTTAATCCATCATCAAATCAAAGAGAAGAAATGAAAGATGAGACTAAGTACTAAGATCACTTTCCTCACCCTCAAGCTAGGAACTAGGAGCTTGTGCATCTTGTAGAAAGATTTTCCAGCAATCCTCTATAGGTAATATTTAAACACTGTATGATTTTAGTTCTGTACTGTTTTAGTTTAGAGATCGAATATCGGTAAATATCGTATTTTTACAAGTTTAGACTTTGTCTGGAATCTGCTATAGTTTAGATGGAAATTAACCTAACCAAACAGTGTCATTATATTGTAATCTGGACTTAAAATAACCTGTTGAATATGTATGCCCTAGAGGCCATTATTGTATATTACTAGTTTGTATAATACATTTTTGAGGCTTGGGATATATATACGGGTTTACGACAGTCTTGCTCGATATAGTAGTATACTACTTGGTTTGTTTCTATCTTAATATGTGTATATGTTTCTTTTAACATATCGCTAATACATATTGATGGAACCCTTAGGATTTTTGCTTGACTATCGGCGTTGTGATGGCGATCACACTAATGGGGGCTGGGTAGTCTATAAGCACATCCTTATTTTGGTCCCTAGTCGTAGGATTATCGAGACAGAGCATCGATACTCCAGAGTAGACTAGTGCATACGCTTCTCGTCCCAACAGGGGAGATGGTTTATCCCACAGCCATCAGTACGTCGTACTGGAGATAGTATGCAGGTGCTCGTAAGGTTACGAGTACACTGGACAGGACTCATCGGGAACTGTTGGTTGGTATTATACCTATCGTCAGTTAACAGTTCCTAGGTGACATGAGTACAGCTTAGTCCGTTGACTTGACACTGTCACTTCGCCTCGAGTGTGTTCCCACTGTACTTAGATTACTACTCTACCACGGCTCTATTGAGTCGTGCAAACAGGTAGTAGTTGGGTGCAGTCCCGAAGCACTTCGAGGCAGTGATGGTTAGACAGGATTCGTCTATCCCGGTATTGGGAGTTGATATCGCGCTGTGTCTAGGAGAGCCATTACACATAGTCGTCCCTGGCCAGGGCAAGCGAGATTTACTGGTAGTGTTTCCAGTAGTTTCTCAGGGTGTTTTGGGCTACACTCCGACACGACTTGTACCGCTATTAGGGGTCTGACGTTTGCCACCCCCTAGGCCCGACATGTGATACTCTTAGACGAACAGACCGGACTGTATGGAGATTGTTACATTCAGGCTCAGTAGGAGTTCGGATGGGTTCACCTCATCAGTCTTCTTATCGGCATCTACCTAGGGACTGTTACGTACAACTAGTACCGCTTGCGGCCTATGGTTAAACACACTGCCAGCGTAGTGTCGAGCGTTTAGAGTCCCACACAGAGGGTTACTCGCTTTTGGGCAAAACAGAGTAGAGGTCGCATGGTTTTGCGACGGGGTTCGTTCACATCCGCGCACTTGTGCACGTTTGGTGTCCGGGCAGTTATTACTAGCGGGCTTTGGTTTAAGCCAGATCCTAGTATTTGTTTTGGGATTGGTTTTGTCTCATTGTATTCGTGTTCCTCGGAATACGGATGCGGGTGTGTATGCACAGTTGACAGAGGAAGAGGCAGAGGATTCTCATTAGGGTTGTTGACCGTTGACTTTTTCTAAACCCTAATGAGAATGAGAAATATGATTAATAATATTAATTAAGGATAATTGTGCCATGGTTAGGTTGACTATTTGACTTTTGTTGACTTGTTGACTTTGGTTGACCGGTTGACTATTGTTGACATGTTGACCATCATCATTTCATTTCAAAGATACTTCTTGTTTCTTGCAAATGCATTAAATGATGAAATGATAATGGTCATTCATAAACTAACCATCACAATTTCTTAATTATTATTATTATTATCATTATTCTTATTATGTGAGCATGGTTGCAAAAAGAGAGTTCATTCTATCATACTCTTTCTCTCTCTTGAAAAAGCTCTCCCTCTTCCTCTCTCAAAGCTTAAGTGTTCCATGTGTTGGAAATCATAAGCTTTTGAGACTAAACCATCAAAGCATCACTCTACTCTTTCTAGGATTCTTTGTTTAGCAAACCAAGCACTCTAGTTACCTCTTGGTTGAGGTAGGAGCTCAAGTTCGAGGCCCTCGGATGGATCTATCTTCGGCAAAGAGAAGACGACGAGGAGGAGCCGTTCAAACCACTACAAGGAGCAAGCAAGAAGGAGAACCACAACAAGAAGAGAAGGAGTTCAAGATCTAGGTATAACCATTCTACATAGTAGCTAGAACTTGTAGTTTATGTATTAGTTTTGTTTAGCAAAGATCCTTCATGCATGGTCCATGTTACCTTGTGAGAAAATTTTGATTTTTACCTATTCCGCCTTCCCGAAAGAACCGGGGTGGGTAACGTGGACCTAACATAACCCATAGGAAGATGGACCCCTCACCTCGGATTTTGGCCGGCGACATGTACGCAATTTCCGAGCTCGCCGGTTTTCCTAAGGATTTGGGTGTTGGTAATTTTATGGTGGCTCCATATATCTATATTAGGATGTTTGGTATTGTTAGTTTAAGTTAGTTTATCAGCATATGAAATCTAGGAGTAAATATCAGTTTTGGGGTTAAGATTCTTAGATACGACACGGATTTATCGTACCATGATTTCTGTTCTTATATATCATGACCAGGGAAGTGTTAGATCAGATTAACTTAAGTTCAGTAACTCACATAGCATGTTTAGTTGTACCGTATCATAAGCTAGGATTTTGTGTTATCTAGTTCACTGTAAGGAATCTGGAACTAATATGTATAATCACTAGAAAAACTAACTAGACCAAAAGAATAGTGAGCCAACTAGAAGACTACACTTAAAACCTAAGCCCCTAAGTCATTGTTTGATTCGGCGACACATAGCCAAATTCCGGCGACGCCGGCCCCCTTGTGGGTTTTGGTGTTGGTTTTTCTCTTATAGATTTGAGTTGGTATTTTACAAGTCTCCGTGTTGTTTGTTTTATCTAAATAGTTATACAGTAAAATCTGGGAACGTTTTAGAAATGGTTTTATAAAATTTCAGATATTTACGATACGGAGTTTTCGTATTTTGATGTTGCAGCTGAACCATTGACGTTTATACGTTAACGACAGAATTATATTGTCGTTTTTGGGTTAAGTGTGTTGTAGGTTCTAACCTTTGAGTGTTTAGCTTGTTGTTTTGGTTTTCGATATGATATTTACATCTATACGATTTAAATACGACTATAGGTACGATTCGAGGATTCCGAGACGGAGTTGGCGATATAGCAGCAGGGATTCAGCAAGCTCATAAAGTTGGTGAGTAGATTTACATTTACGGGGGAAGTCGGGTGGATGGCGTATAGCACCCCCGCAACCTTATAAATATTATTATGAAATCTAGTCAGTTAGTTTTTATTCAAGATATTAATATAGTACCGCATCTAGTATGTCCTTCAATTTCATATAGTTTCATGCATAGTTATAGATGTGATACATTGATACGATATGGATATGGTTTGGTGGATTTGTACGAAGGATCATGCCGTACTTAAGATGATACAGATATAGCGATATGATGAGATATAATACAAGGATTTATACGTATTGGAAATGATGAAATTTGTATGCCGAATAACGGCCAATTTATCCTTTGACTCGTAGAGTTAGATTATATTATGTTTAGGATGTAATACTTGTATGAGCTATATTCTTTTAAAAACTACGATTCGTTTGTCTTTTAAATAAAATACTAGGATGCGTGCCTGTTTCTAAAACGGATATCTATTTTAAATATAGGGCAGCTTCCTTATTTTAAACTTAACGTTTCTATCATTTCTCAAGATAATGGTATAGCTCATAGCAAGTAATTACAATAGTTACGTTTAGATTACTTTACATGTTTGCATTATATTATCCATATTATACGTTTCTGCGTTACGCACACTCTGATAGAACACTGCACAAATACCAATGAGTACTATGTTGCACAAGCACGTGAATATATGTTACACTACACATCATTGGTACTGCCATGTCACTATAGAACCGTTCTATTATATATGTATTAAAATATATAAGTTCTTACACCGTAGAACACTTGCACAAATACTAATGATTGCCATGTTGCACGAGCACAGACACGCATGCTACACTACACATCATTAGTAGTACCATGACACAGTAGAATTGAAATCTATGTTTATGTGATATAATTACGTAGTCTTCTTTATTCCTGTTGTAAATTGCGAATATTACTACTATAAATGCTGTATTTGATTCTTTGGATTTTCTGGGTATTTTACACCTGATGATATATATCGGTGGTATGTGACATTGTTATATATGTATATATATATAATATATCATCAATATAATCTATGAAAGTTTCTTATTCCTTACTTGATATTTCTGGTATGATGAGTTAAACGTCCACCATGAGTTTTGCGTTTTCTGATTTGATATCCGAACCGAGTCGAGGGTCATACGGTTGTGGATTTGTATGTTATCCAGACTGAGTCGGTGGGCATACAGTTGGATACATGGTGGACCCGGTCGAGACCGAGGGACAGGATAGCCGCAGTTATAGGCGGGGAGCCTAACGAGGATACTCGATTCCGGAAATAGAAATGAGCATGGCAGATATCCAAGGGATACTAACCGGGGTTCGATTGGGCACGGCGGATATCCACGGGATACCGACCGGGCCAGGGATATCGGGCGGCGATCATCTGTTGAGATGGTGTCGACGTATCTGCATTTACGTGTCGATGATGGACACGAGAGATTTCGGATTTCGATGTCGATGATGGACATCTATATATATATATATATATATATTGATATGATCATTATCATGAGGTACACAATTAGATATTATTTAGTGGGTCCAACCAGGACTGATCCGGGGGACAGTACCTGCATATATTTGTACAGACCTTCATATACAAAAAGGGATTCCAACACGAACTATAGATTCATGATTTTGATTCATATGACATTGAGATATCATACTTGGGATTGCATGATAGTTGGTATTGCGTATATGCATATCATATATTATATTGGTACAGATTATGATAGGACTATACTTATGACCTAGGTATCGTCATGCATTTCGATTTCTACCTTTAGATGTACTTTTATTCACTGAGTTGGCAACTCATCCCCGTTGTGCCACAGTTTCTTACAGGTTTTACTGCTTGGATTATCGGCGGCTTGGGCACACATTCTTTTCGGAGATTGATTGGTAAGTGGGTTATTATTGTATCATACCCACTCTTGATTATTCATATATTCTTGTATCTAGTGGAAACTCCATCAACTTAAAAATGGTATATTGTGGACTTAGAAGCGAGACTTAGAGTTTATGTGTGGTGATGTCGCACTCTTTGGGAGTCGATTTCTGATTTAGATTGTTGGTTGCTCCATCGTTTGGACGTGGAGACTAGCTTCCGTTGGGAGGCTATTTTGGTATTATGTTGTATCGGATTTTACAAAAATGTAAAGGAGTTGACGTCAAATTTAAAAACATCATAGATGCTTATCAACATACTTAGTTAAATTCAAATGCTATTTTTAAATTGATTTCATCAGATGACTATTTTAAAACCCATGTCCAATAATTTTAAAAAGGGTTTAGATTCCGGGTTTCGGCTTACTTAAACCGCGTCGACGTCTTTTGATGTCACATGTTTTAAGTGCCGGTCACGTGCCACATTTAGGTCGTGACAACAGGGCAGCTGGAGCATCCTTTGAAGAAATAGCGACGGATGGGGTAGTGCTTGTACCTGCACCCACAGCCAAGCTGGCATTACATTCCTTCGCCGCACGCTTCCTACGCTTCTTGTCGGTCTGAGCGGTGAGAAGCGATCTCCTCAAGACCTCCGTCAAAGGGACGTCATCGTCCGAACCAAGCTCTGCCTCTGGAGCGGCTACAGCGTCCGTCATCAGCTGTTTAAGTGAAGTCTCTTGCAGTACTGGCGGGGGAGCTGGGGCCACAATAGCTGGCTCTGGAAGCGTCGTCGCGTCACCACTTGGGATCGGCACCGCACTTGGGATAAACCGCGGTAAGGCAGTCCCTGCAACAAAATAAAGGAGGGGGACAGACTACAAATGAAGAAAAAGGGAATGAAGGCACAATAAGCTGAAGTATACCAAGGCCCAAAGAAGCACGGAGCCTTTCTTCCTCTTCAAATGTTTTGAGGGAAGCCGCAAGAGCCTCTTCGGCAGAGATACCTGTTGAAGAAAAATACATTAGAAAAATTAAGGAAGGAATGAACGCGGAAAAATATAACTGAAGTATACATGACTGCACGATAGTGATTATTGCTGCTTCATCGCGAGCCAGTCGCTCGGAAGCCACAAGGGCAGCATGAAGATCGGTATCATCTGCAGGTGCAATAAATAGACCCTCATTGGTCCCGTACTCACTTAAGCCTTCACTGTAAGGAGCATGAGACTCCTGGCCGAATGCAACGTCCATAAAAAATAGCGACTTTTTCTTCTTCTATGAGCGGACGCCGGCAGCCGGCAACATGAGTTTGCCCTTGGCGGGCAACTTTGGGCGACAAGTCCCAATCTCTGTACCCACGCAAGAATCAAGAGATGCTGCAGCCACTGTTTCTACAGACACGCGAGGTAGAGGCTTATCAGGAAAGGCACGTGGGACCACCACCGCAGCAGCTCCTTTCAAGGAAGGACGAACGATAGTCCGTCGCTTCAAAGGAACGGCTGGATTACCAACTGGGATAGCACCCTTGCGATCAAGCAATAATCACTTTTCTTCCCTGATAACTTGCAACATTTCAGAAAATATAAAATTTTATTTTTTGAATTTAATATTAAAATAATATATATCGCGAAACTACCGATTGGCGAATTTGGGGTTGTCGTAAAATGGTATAAATATATACCAATATTTGTGAAATAATTTGGAGATTTAAAATGATTTATTCATTTAAAATATAATTAATATAAAGTGTGAGTTTTGTGTATGCATTAATTAAGTGTGCATGCATTTGTGAGTGTGGGTTTTGGGAATGGGCTGGGAATTGTTACGGGCAGTGGGGATTTTGGGCTTTGGTGATTCATTGATTTGGCATTAAATGGGCATGGGCAACATTATTGTGTCATGGTGCTTTAATTGCTTTTTTTTGGCTTAGGATATTTCCTTATTCTCACCACTTGATAGTATAAGCTCACCTCTCCCAATCAACAACCAGTGAACCATTTCCTTCTTGTTTGGCCGAGCACTATTTGAGGGGGTGAGGTGGCTGCCAAGTGTGGGGGTGCTGGAATTTTTTTTGTGAGAGTTGATTTATTATTTGACCACCACTTCACTTGAATAAAATCCCCATAGAACATTTGTAGTGGCCGGCCCATTTTTTGAAGGGGAGATGATTTCCAAAGCTCACAATTCTTCACTTGATTTCATTTTTGGCAACTTCATTTACCTCCACCCAAACGCTTGGGTGTCTTGAGACAAAATATTCACACACTATCTCTACTTCACCTTGGACATGTCGGCTAGCAAACTTAATGTCCGAGTTGCTTCGGTATGAAGCGGGAGCCCGTATAAAGAATTCTCGACGTGCGTCCTCTTTGACGAGCGGGACCGGAGAGTGAACTTCGTCGAGGCAGCCGTAACATGCTAAGGACTGAGATTGAAGACCGAAGAACACGGATCGATCGGTATAATTTCTTAAACCACTTTACAGTTTACTAATATAGGGATTATTGGTACGATTGGGGTTTTAGGCTTGGTGGTTTTCACGAATAGTGACCATAGTTAGGATTTTGGCTATGTTTTCCGGTATTGGGATTCTTGGTTTTGAGATTTGATATTTGTTTTAGTCGTTGGATGTTTGTACATCAACGACGAGAGTTGTTTGGTTGTTTTGCATGCGTAGGCTATAGATTCTAACCTATGAGCGCATCACGTGCCGTATTGGATTTCGGAACTTGATGTTAATAGCTTGGCAATTTCATATTGATTGTAGGTATCTTCGCGTGGATTCCGAGACGACGAAGCACATCGACTACGCCTGAACGAGGAGTTCCACAGGTGAGTAGATTTATATCTATGGAGGAAGTCGGGTGGATGGCGTATAGCACCCCCGCAAATTTTGAATGGAAACCGATATATATATATATATGATACTGTTAGAGAAACCTATATTAGAAAATTATAGATATGGTTAAAAAGATAGTTAGAGGTCATATTAATGATTGAATATATATATCGAGATATGAGATGAAAGCTATAGGGACATAACTCTTGGACATGATATGATGGAAATGATGTCTCGAGTTGAGATATAAGGATATGAAAAGTGAAGGTGAATCACGATGTATAGATATGTAGTTGCACGAGATTAAGCATGAGATTTAGAGTAGCGTGACATGAGATTCATATGATAGAATGCATATGTAAAATGACTTGATGTGAGAGATTGATGCGATGAAAAGAGTATACGATGAGATATGATGACTTGGTTGATATGTCGTTATATGCATGCGAGTCGATAAGAGATAGTTGATACCTTATCGGTCCCCTGATACGAGATTGACGCGGATGTGACCTGAGAGATAGGTATATATATATGGATAATGATATGCATAATGAGTGATATGCCGTACGAGATTTAGGTTCGTACCCCCGATGTTGTATAGGTTGATAGAATCCCTAAATTGTTTAATGCCACCGTACGATAAATTACCGTACGCGATGGGTTTTACTTGTTGATTTATCCATACCCTTGATTAGAGGATGCCGTACGATGGATTGTACCGTACGTGATGTTGTGAGGCTGGATACCGATTGATAGATTCACCGACTCGGTCATGTTAGATACGTATACCTTATAGCATTTAGTTCACGATGTACTTTATGCTGCATTCATATTATTCTCATTGCATTTCATATGCTTGTGCTAGTACACCTACACCATTATCAATGATGTGTATGTTACACTTACACAGATTTCCGGCTCACACACTTCATCATCGATAATTGCTATGTCACTTACACAGTAGAATTGCAACATCATGCTATGATATACTTGCCATGTTCATATCACTATGCTAGGTTGCATGATATACTAGCTATGCTCACACCATTATTTTATGTTGCACGATTTACTTGATATGATCACATCACTGTTCCATGTTGCATTGTATACGGATATGCTTACATTCTGTTATAGGTCGCATACATCATGCTTTATGATTATTCACATTGAGTATGCTGTTTTCATGAGATTTTAGATTTAAGAACCGTGGATATGTTTTCAAGAAAATTTATGTATTGTATGAAAACCCGGTTTCTCTTGATATGATATTTCAGTGCGTCCACGATGAGTTTTCTCGGTTCTGAGACTTGTGTTATATACCCGATTCGAGGAGCGGATATGCACCGTCTGCGGGTACATGGTGAACCCGGTTGGTTACTCGGGGAAAGAGGTGATTTTCGTGGTATAGACGATGAGCCTGGCAGGCGGGCTAGTACCTACCGGTGATAGTATTTGGGCTCGGCGGTTATCCGGAGAATACCGACCGGAGTCGTAAGATGATACGGGCTGATCCGGACTGACGGAGCCCGTAGGCCGATCCGGACTGACGGAGCCCGAGATATTGATATGGGCCGATCCGGAGCCCGAGGGCCGATCCGGACTGACGGAGCCCGAGATATGAGGATTTACATGTCGATACTGGACATGGGTTTTCATGATGTTTCGAGTGTCAATATTGGACACTCAGGTTCCATGATTTGATGTGTCATTGATGGACACATATTCCTTGATATCTTCATATTTACATGCATATGTTTTATGATATTTACATGCATGATACTGTTGTGTCAATGGCTGACACGTGGATGAGATCCACATGCACACTGCATTGATTATATTGTTGGATGATATCCACATGCATACAGGTATTGATTTCTACACTGTTGGCACATATGTCGATACGGTCACCCTAGATATCATAGTATTTCCTTATGATATAGTTGACCTAGGAAATCGTTATTTATTTCGATTTCTACCTGTTGATGTTTTTTCTACTCACGTGTTGGCAACTCACCCCTGTTGTGCCACGGTTCTTGCAGGTTGTCCGTATGGATCAGCAGCGGCATCGCTGGCACACAGCTTGCTTTCGGGTGTTTTGCTTTGGTAGGTGGTACATGTTGGATCGTGCCCCTCTTGTATTTGTTATTCATATTGTATCTAGTCAACTCCATCAAATCAGAAACTAGTATTTGTTTATGTAGTAAGACTTAAAAAGACTTGTAGTTGCGAGACTTGAGCGATGGGTGTTATGTTCGCTTTTGGGTTGATGTCTTGCTTCATTCATTATCTTTTGTGTTGATCTTCGCCGTTGGGCGTCGTATACTTGTTATATATACTTATGGTGGTTGTTTCCGCCATTGGGCGTGATTTTCTCCTATTTGGGGATGCTTTCTTTATATTCTTTGTTGTACCCGTTTCGGGGCTAGTTTTTACAAAGGAGGTGCTGCCTAAATTTTTATGAAAACAAAAAGAAAAGGAAAGAAAAAAAATAGTTTAAGGACTTTTACTTAAGGTTTCCAAATGTTGTATCAATGTTTTTATTACTTACATCTTTTGAAAGGTTTAGATTTCTGGGTTTCGGCTTACTTAGATTACATTACGCCTGTAGACGTTGCATGATCTAAGTGCCGGTCACGTGCTGATATTTCGGGTCGTGACAAAGTTGGTATCAGAGCGCCAGGTTTAACCTTGGTTCGAGTCTAGGTTTGACTATGTGGAGTCTAGGGCGTATATATTTTGGAACCTAGGCTTGACCTTACGGAACTTAGACTTGAACAGGGGGGTGTTAGACCCGAACTTTTGTTACATAGGCTGACCCTGATTGATAGAGTAGGTAGCTTGAGTAGAGTGACGTACCGTACGTATGTTCCGCAGCATATTTACGATACGATACTCCACTTAAGTGACCTTAGGATGTATATATTTTGAGATCTGTGATTCTCTTCGTACCCATGATTATACATCCATTTGAGATCCTTGATTCTATTCGTTTCCATGATCATACTCTTATTGATTTGCCCCTCCTTATGATCATGTATCCATTTTAGGATCTGTTGACCCTTTTCATCCCTTTGATCTATTTTCATCGATACTTGATAGAGGTTCCTGTCACCATGGTTTGAGCGCAGATTGAGCTGCTGCTAGTGATGCGGTCAGGGCGAGCTCGTCGTGGACGAGGACTGACCATCGTGTTTTCTGGTGACATAAGAACGTATCGATTTAGTGGTTGTGTTGTGACCTTTCATTTGAGACGAGTGTTCGGTTTTGCACCGGATGATCGGGCCATTGTTAGAGGCTGCCTGTTAGGAGAGGACTGCTGAGGTGCAGCCTACCTCGGAGATTATGATGTCGTCTACCGTGCAGACAGATGACTCAGCTGTTGCTGAGATTGACGAGATGCCGCTTCCACAGCTTACGAGCTGAGATCGCTGGAGCTTCCAGGCAGAGAGGCGACAGGTGATAGCTAGTCTATCTTGAGTTGAGAGACGAAGGTGATTTGTCTGATTGATGCGCCGATGCAGGCCCAGTTGAGTTGAAGATTTCCAGTGTAGAGAGTCTTAATCAGATCCAGAGCAGATCGATCCAGAGACGACGTCATTCGTTGGATGATCCGATAGGAGATCAGTAACATGACCAGCTTTGGATAGAGGACCTCACCCAGATGCGTTGTGAGTTGATCAAGAACGAACGAGTATAGAGTATTCTTCCGATGGTTGGGATGAATTCCCGAGGACGTGTTCGGCTAGATATCTTCGACAGAGTGATGAAGATACCGAGTTTGTAGTTTGAGTCCGTGTGAGAGATTCCGGATTGACTGTAGCCGAGGACAATTGCGGTATGCAGATAGCATGATGCGACGTCAAAGTAGACGATAATAAAGACGAGTGGAACAAGAGGTTCGTGCGAGATGCTAACGATCTGTTGTTACTCCCCGTTGAGATTTGAGATTCAGATGTGTATACAGGAGCGTTGGAATACGACCAGTTCCCAAGGAAATGTTGTGCTGAGAACGCAGATGTCCAGAGAACGAGAAAAGATTATGTAAGAGTACCATCCTCCGTATAGTTCGGCATAGGCGAGATCGGAAGAGACCCTGAGCAGGCTCCTTCCAAGAGACTGCTGCAATAAGATTTGCACCGAGGATCATATGTGTCATGTGTATTCAGAGGACCAGAGGCCGACGCCAGTGATATGCTGCTTTATGAGTAATCATACTAATTGACCAGAGGAGTGCCAGAGCGGAATCATATCCATTAGCACACCTGATCGGACCGACAAGCCGATAGATTGCGAGATTGGTAATCCACAGAGAAAATGAGGACCCAGAGACGGAGGACGCCAGATCATGAGCAGGAGGCAAGCGGATGTTCTTGCTCTTCCAGTTTTGGGCGCACCGATATTTTCGACATTGTAGGAGGGGTACCTCAATGTCATTTGTTTCGATTTGTGTTGTGATCCGAGTATCACGCTTATATCGCTTGGATTTGAGTTTTGATGATTGAGTTTCAGGATCTTGTTTTCGTGCGCCATGGCTGCACCTACTGGGTATTTACATTTTTTGTGCATAGTTAATGCACTTGATATGTATATTTTATACACCGTTGTGTTGATGTCGATTTTTGCCTTAGTTGCACATGTTTATGATTTCGTGGATTTCCCATAGTTGATTTGATTTGTGCGTGTAGTATGCACTCGATTTGATTTCTGCACTCGGTATAGCTCACATATGCTTGCAGTGCATTAATACGTGTTTTGTGCACGCAGTTGCACACATTTATGATTTTTATACACCTTGGTACACTTGGTGTAGTTTTCATACACAATTGAGTTAGTGATGAGTTTCTGTGCATTTATCGCACTAGATTGATATTTCGTGCACTGGATTTGTATTTCGTGCACTGGATGCACTGGATTTGTATTTCGTGCACTGGATGCACCCGATTGGTATTTTGTGCATTTATTGCACCAGATTCGTATTTCGTGCCTTTGTTGCACTATACTGCATTTCATGCATTGGTTGCACCGGATGAGTATTTCGTGCATTAGTTGCACTAGACTTATACTCCGTGCATTGGTTGCACCTGATTTATGTTTTTGAGCATTTGTTTTAAAGATTTATGTTTTTGCGCGCGTTTACCCTTGACGTTGTTTTCGTGCAAGCTACTGCAATAGATGATTTTACGAACCCGACGTGGTTTGGTTGGATTTTTGCGCATATTAGGCGCTTGGTATTGGATTTTGTGCGCATCGGATGCACTTGAGTATGATTTTATTCGTGCATGTGGGATGCACTTGATTTCGATTTCATTCGTGCATGATGGATGCACTTGATTTGGATTTTCACGCATGTTGGGCGCATGATATGAGATGTGATTTTGTGCACACCGGGTGCACTCGATTGGGATTTTCTTTCGTGCATGCTAGTTGCACTGGATTGAGATTTTCGTGCACTATAGATGCACTAGATGTTGTTGACGTGCACATCCATTGCACTGGACAGAGGTTATCGTGCACACCCGTTGCACTTAGTTTGGTTTTGTGCACATTCATAGCACGTGTATTTGGTTTTGATTTCCGTGCGCACTAGACGCACGTGATTATTGGATACGCCTTTTGAGGTTAATTTTTTCTTGAGCACCTTGTTTTCATGTTGGGCACTATACTATATAGCAGCAGAACGGGACTGATCTGAGGACAGTACCTGAGTACTTTGCATGCATTAAAAGATTAACAAGAGGTTTTCAAAAAAGGAGATATAGTTTCGCTATTCTTACGTGTCTGAGAGTGACACGAACATTTACAAAGGAAACATTTTAGGATATTTTAAAAAAAAGGGCGGAACGTACATTTTGGCAAAACATATACGAACATACATTTATTACTTCATAAATGAGCGTCCGTCACTTGTACCGTGAGTTACGCATCACACGGCAATTCAGAAAAGATTCTGCATATGTTTTTATTCAGTTTTAAGAGCTTTTTCAAGGATGCGTACTATATATGTATTATACTATTCGATTAGTGCATATGGGATTTCGATAGTGAATTTCGAGATCTGTATCTCCATTATGACACCGATGATATGCGTGCAAGTATGATGATTTGCGTGACGCATGAAGGAGTTCGGTTTTGAGTTTTCATACTCATTTTCCGGCGCACATATCTTCCGTGATTTCGGAGCCCCGTTGATTTAAGCTGATTATTGAAATGTTTTAGAAATTGGGGGTTTAAATTTAAATTCGGGGACCAAATTTCTTTAAGGGGCGCAGACTGTAACATTTCAGAAAATATAAAATATTATTTTTGAATTTAATATTAAAATAATATATTTTGCGAAACTACCGATTTGCGAATTTGGGGTTGTCGTAAAATGGTATAAATATATATCAATATTTGTGAAATAATTTGGAGATTTAAAATGATTTATTCATTTAAAATATAATTAATGTGAAGTGTGAGTTTTGTGTATGCATTAATTAAGTGTGCATGCATTTGTGAGTGTGGGTTTTGGGAATGGGCTGTGTACAATTTCGTGGGAATTGTTATGGGCAGTGGGGATTTTAGGCTTTGGTGAGTCATTGATTTGGCATTAAATGGGCATGGGCAACATTGTTGTGTCATGGTACTTTAATTGCTTTTGTTTTGGGTTAAGATATTTCCTTATTCTCACCACTTGATAGCATAAGCTCACCTCTCCCAATCAACAACCAGTGAACCATTTCCTTCTTGTTTGGCTGAGCACTATTTGAGGGGGTGAGGTGGCTGCCAAGTGTAGGGGTGCTGGGATTTTTTTGTGAGAGTTGATTTCTTGAGTGTTGATTTATTATTTCACCACCACTTCACTTGAATAAAATCCCCAGAGAACATTTGTAGTGGCCGGCCCATTTTTTGAAGGGGAGATGATTTCCAAAGCTCACAATTTCTTCACATGATTTCATTTTTGGCAACTTCATTTACCTTCACCCAAACGCTTGGGTGTCTTGAGACAAAGTATTCACACGCTATCTCTACTTCATCTTGGACATGTCGGCTAGCAAACTTCATGTCCGAGTTGCTTCGGTATGAAGCGGGAGCCCGTATAAAGAATCCTCGATGTGCGTCCTCTTCGACGAGCATGACCGGAGAGCGAACTTCGTCGAGGCAGACGTAACATGCTAAGGAATGAGATTGAAGACCGAAGGACATGGATCGATCGGTATAATTTCTTAAACCACTTTACAATTTACTAATATAGGGATTATTGGTACAATTGGGGTTTTAGGCTTGGTGGTTTTCACGAATAGCGACCATAGTTAGGATTTTGGCTATGTTTTCCGGTATTGGGATTCTTGGTTTTGAGATTTGATATTTGTTTTAGTCGTTGGATGTTTGTACGTCAACGACGAGAGTTGTTTGGTTGTTTTGCATGCGTAGGCTATAGGTTCTAACCTATGAGCGCACCGCGTGCCGTATTGGATTTCGGAACTTGATGTTAATAGCTTTGCGATTTCATATTGATTGTAGGTATCTTCATGTGGATTCCGAGACGACGAAGCACATCGACTACGCCTGAATGAGGAGTTCCACAGGTGAGTAGATTTATATCAACGGGGGAAGTCGGGTGGATGGTGTATAGCACCCCCGCAAATTTTGAATGGAAACCGATATATATATATACTGTCAGAGAAACCTATATTAGAAAATTATAGATATGGTTAAAAAGATAGTTAGAGGTGATATTAATGATTGAATATATATATCGAGATATGAGATGAAAGCTATAGGGACATAACTCTTAGACATGATATGATGGAAATGATGTCTCGAATTGAGATATAAGGATATGAAAAGTGAAGGTGAATCACGATGTATAGATATGTAGTTGCACGAGATTAAGCATGAGATTTAGAGTAGCGTGACATGAGATTCATATGATAGAATGAATATGTAAAATGACTTGATGTGAGAGATTGATGCGGTGAAAAGAGTATACGATGAGATATGATGACTTGGTTGATATGTCGTTATATGCATGCGGGTCGATAAGAGATAGTTGATACCTTGTCGTTCCCCTGATACGAGATTAACGCGGATGTGACCTGAGATATAGGTATATATATTTGGATAATGATATGCAAAATGAGTGATATGCCGTACGAGACTTAGGTCCGTACCCCTGATGTTTTATAGGTTGATAGAATCCCTAAATTGTTTAATGCCACGTACGATAGATTACCGTACGCGGTGAGTTTTGCTTTTTGATTTATCCATACCCTTGATTAGAGGATGCCGTATGATGGATTGTACCATACGTGATGTTGTGAGGCTGGATGCCGATTGATAGATTCACCGACTCGGTCATGTTAGATATGTATACCTTATAGCATTTAGTTCACGTTGTATTTTATGCTGCATTCATATTATTCTCATTGCATTTCATATACCTGTGCTAGTACACCTACACCATTATCAATGATGCGTATGTTACACTTACACAGATTTCCGGCTCACACACTTCATCATCGATAATTGCTATGTCACTTACACAGTAGAATTGCTACATCATGCTATGATATACTTACCATGTTCACATCACTATGCTAGGTTGCATGATATACTGGCTATGCTCACACCATTATTCTATGTTGTACGATTTACTTGATATGATCACATCACTGTTCCATGTTGCATTGTATACGGATATGCTTACATTCTGTTATAAGTCGCATACATCATGCTTTATGATTATTCACATTGAGTATGTTGTTTTCATGAGATTTTAGATTTGAGAACCGTGGATATGTTTTCAAGAAAATTTATGTATTGTATGAAAACCCGATTTCTCTTGATATGATATTTTAGTGCGTCCACGATGAGTTTTCTCGGTTCTGAGACTTGTGTTATATACCCGATTCGAGGAGCGGATCTGCACCGTCTGCGGGTACATGGTGGACCCGGTTGGTTCCTCCGGGCAAGAGGTGATTTTCGTGGTATAGACGATGAGCCTGGCAGGCGGGCCAGTACCTACCGGTGATAGTATTTGGGCTCGGCGGTTATCCGGAGGATACCGACCGGAGTCGTGAGATGATACGGGCCGATCCGGGCTGACGGAGCCCGTATCGAGGGTGATTAAGTTATATAGTATCCGGACTGATGGAGCCCGTATTTTGAAAATTTAGAATTAAATAAAATTAATTAATTAAATAATAAAATGTTAAATTAAAAAATTATTAAAACCAAATAAGACAATTTCATAAGTTGTATGTAAAACAAATTAAATAAAAATTTTAGTATGCAACATAAATAAGTTATAAGGGTTTTAATGTGAATTTTAGTTTCATTCTAATAAAATGAATGTTTTATAATAGCATAAGTTGTGAAGGGTTTTTATATAAAATTTAGGAAAATTATGCAAATTTGGTTTTGTGAGGGTGTATATGGAAAATGGGTAGAAAATGTTTTAGTTCAGAAGTTAATTACAAATTAAATCAATTTGGAAGAGATAATATGTTGACAACTCCTACTCTCATGCACAACACACACCCCACACCTCCTCCTTGCATGAAATCCCCACATCTTGCTTGGTGAAACCTCCTTCTTCACCTTATCCTTTCTTTTGTCATATATAACTCCTGTTCAGATCATTAAACTAGTTTAAAACTTCAGAAAATTTAAAAGAAGGAAAAGAAAACTAGAACCAACAAACAAGAGCAAGAGAAAGAAGGAGAGAAGAGCTAAATCAAGGATCTCATCATCAAGCTAGGACTAGGAGTTTGTGTATCTTGGAGGGTGTTATTCCAACAAGTTAATTGTAGATAAATCCTTAATCACAGTAGGGATTTAAATTCTGTATTCTGTTTAAATTAGAAATCAAAGTGTCTAGAATATCGTATCTTTATGCAAAATCGAGTCTGTTTGAATCTGCTTTAACTTAGAGAAAATTTTTCTCAACTAAACAGGACCTAAATGATGTATGTTGAACCTAGAGCAAAGCTTAGGAGCACGAACCAGAGGGATCGGTTTTGGGCCGGCGACCAATAGGTAAATTCCGGCGTCGCCGGATTTTTGATTGGGTTTGATGTTTTGGTTTGTTGGGTAGGTATCTGTGCAGAATTTTTGTTAATTTGGTATTGTTTAATCAATTCAGTTTAACTGTATATAAAATCTGAAGGCTTATATCGGAAAAGATATCTAAAAATCTAAAATACGACACGGTTAAAACGTATCGCGATCTGTTTTCTGTCGCGATGCAGGTTTGAGTTAAAATCCAGTAAGGTTATGTATATGATCTCTTGAAATAGTCGTATACAATATAACTAGTACGTAGGAACGTGTGTTTGCATATTCGCCGTGTTGGAATAACCGTTTCCTTATACAAGTTAATTTTCGATGTTAGATTCAAATACGGGAACTTTGGAGGCCGCAAGGAAAGGAAAAGGATTGGCGATTCCTGAGTAGATACGATGTTTTTCCAGTGAGTAGACTAAACATCTACCGGGGAATTTTGTAGAGATGGCGTGTTACGCCCGTAGTTTTATTTAAATAAATGCTTTACTTTTGTATGCTAAATGATAATATGCATTCATATCTACATGTACCTCACTTTAGTTGTTAGAGCACTGCACAATTATCGACGAGTTATGCCGCACGTGCACATCTCTACTGTTCGATATATATGCCCTAGAGGCCTTCATTGTATAGGATGCTAGGGATATGTATGTACATGACAATCTTGCTTAATATGATAGTACGCTATTTGGTTTGACTTTATCGTAACGTGTGATATGTTTTACTTTGTATTTATAAACATGTTGATAAAGCCCATAGGGTGTTTTCCTGACTACCGACGTTGTGATGGCAGTCATACTTGTGGGAGCAGGATAGTCAATAGGCACATCCTTAGATGTCCCTGGTCGCAGGAGTATCGAGACTGGGCATCGATACTCCAGAGTAGACTAGTGTATACATATCTAGACCCCGACGAGGGGCGATGGATTGGTCCCGCAGCAATTGGTGATGTGCACCTAAGATTGTATACAGATGCTCACTGGGTATGAGTACACTGGACAGGACTCGCCGAGAACTGACTGGATGGTATTTATACCTAACGTTATATAGCAGTTCTCAGGTGACATGTGTTCAGATAGTCCGTTGACTTAAGCTCGTCATTTGTCTCGTGTGAGTTCCCACTGTGCTTTGATTACTAACCTACCACGGTTCAAAGGAGTCATGCAAACAGGTTTTAGTTGGGCACAGTCCCGAGCCACGTGGAGGCAGTGAGCGACTGTTAGGGATTCGTCTCTCCCGGTATAGGGAGTTGATATCGCACAGTGATCGGTTGGTCATTACCATAAGTCCCTAGCCAGGGCTGATTGAGAATTACTGATGGACGGATCAGTAGATTCTCGGATGGTCTTGAGCCATGCCGGCACGACTTGTACGGTTATTAGGGGTCTGACGTTCACCATCCCCCTAGACCATACATGCGATACTCTTAGACGAACAGACCAGACTGCGCGGATATTGTCACGGACAGGCTCAGTAGGAGTTCGGATGGGTTTCCTCATCGGCCTTCTTATCGACATCTACCTGGGGACCGTTACATACAGCTAGTGCCGCTTGCGGTCTGTGGTTAAACCCACTGCCAGCGTAGTAGTCGAGTCTTTAGAGTCCCACACAGAGATTTCCCAACTCCAGGCGAAACGATATAGAGGTCGTATGGTTTTACGACAAAGGGTTTGGACGAATACGTGTTTAAACGCACGTACGACATTCGGACAGTTTTTACTAGACGGCTTTGGTTTAAGCCAGATTCTAGTATCAGGTTATTGGATTTATACAGTCTAAAGTTTTTTCGTGTTTTCACGGATAGGAGGGGCGTTCTCGTAATTTTACGGGAAGCTTCTAGAAGCATAGTGACTTGAGGGTTTGGTGGCATTATCATTAAATGATATTGTGACTCATTTTGTGTGATTCATCATGTCATTAATGCATTATTAAATGCTTAATGACTCACATAGTGAATCACTCATAATGAATTAATATAGCATGATGAATAATCACATTTATTCATTTATTTGTTTATTCATTATGCTTCATATATTCAAGTGAGAAACAATATCATTATCATTATCTTCTTCACCTTCTCTCTCCTCAAGCTCACTCTCTCTTCAAACTCTAATCCTACCACTCATGAGTTGAGATCAAGGATTAGAATAGACTAAACACTCCATAACCTAACTCCTATATGATCTAAGTTCCTTTCATTAGCAACTAGAGAAAGTTAGTTACCTCAAGTTTGGAGGTGAAGCTTGGATTAGGGTTCTCGGGTGGATCATCTATCACTTAGAGGAGGCCGAGAAGGACGTAGAGATCGAAAAGACGAAGGACACGATTCACTAGGTATAATCTCTTTACATAGTAGCTAAGAACTTCTATGGTTGTTGTTAATTATCGTTTAGCAAAGATCTTCGGTTAGTTGATGTATGCTTAAAGAACAAGATCGTTTTTCATATTTCCGCCTCCCCGCAACTCATGGGGTGTTGCACATCGACTTTCAGTGGTATCAGAGCCTCACTAAACAATAATTAACTCATTTGCAAAGTCGTATGAATTTCGAACGCAAAACAAACCGGAAAATACATGGATATCACATAGTTTCTGTCGATTTTAAAATGAGGCCTAAAATTTTTTCAGGGACCTCCAGAATAACCTACATGAAATTATACGAACACTGAAAAAAAATGGGCTCCTGAATCGGCCACAGAGCCATGGAACCGCGGCCGATCCCTCCGATCCGCCGCGGATCCGCGGCCGAGTTGGAGCCGATCCAGCCCAGTTTTTCCCTGTGAATCTTCTGTGATGTTTTGTCTTTTCTGGAATGATTTATTTTCTGCTCAAGTTTCAGATTTACAGAGAAGTTTTGGAATAGAATCTAATGTGTTTGATCGATCGAAATTATACAATATTTGTTAATTTGATTATATTTGTGAACTGTATTATGTGTTCGTAAACCTCCCCTAACTGCTAGTATGTCGGTTGGCAGGGGGTTGCACATATCTGTAATGTTTTAACTGTTTGTGATTATGAACTGTATTGGTTTGTTGTGATGATTAGCCGGGGTTTTGTGATGGGTTTTTGTATTAATTCATTCGATGTAATTGTAATAAGTTGTAATATTATTTTGCAGGGCACATCCAGGTTGCGGTTGTAGCCACCGTTGTATTATTTCTTTTTACTGTTTTTGCTCCTAGGATAGACCCAAGGTGGGGTGCACAAACTATCGGGTATTTCGAAGTGTTTAGTGGCCTACTCACGTTGTTGAGGGAGACCGCTTCACTTCGGGTACTTGGCGGGTAGTTTGTCGTGCAAGTAGGGGTCTGGGGTGGGGTAATGGCTATTCATCACAACTGTGTAATCCGTCTTTCGTTGCAGGCTCAAAAGAAATGCGGATTGCTTGTATATCCAATAAAGTTCATCTGTGATCTGGAATGCCTATTATTGCGTCTGACGAATGTACAATATCTATATATGATAGCTATTTAGACGTCACTTATGTTTTACACCCGTACTAGCCCAGCCCCCGCTCTGCCGTTAGTTAAGTAACCTAACGGGCGATGACGCGACCCCGTGGCGAATGCAGATGGCATTAGAGGACGTTGTATTTTCGTTGTTATCTGTAATGATAGGTTAATAATGGGACGCATTATTTTATTAATGCAAAGAAAATAAAACCTAAACTGAATCGTTGGAACAATTTCAAAACCACTCGGTTTTCTTCAAAAAGCAAATTTTAAATGCGGAGCTTAAACCACTCCTTTTAATGAAGGCTATCATGGTTCCTTCGATCATATCAAGTTCACTACGTTAACGATTTTTTGCCAAAAACCAGCCGTAACCCTCCGTCGTTTCAAATAGAAAGCACATCGTATTCATGCTATGTTTGTTGGCCTACGTCAAGGCATAGTGTATGGTAGCAGTGTGTTTGCTTATTTGTTACATAGATAGATGCATTAGTATAGGACAGATGTACAGCCTTGTTGGCCTACGTCAAGATCATGTACGATGTACCTAAATTAATCAGGACAACGACGGGTAGAACTTGACTTGCGTCTTATGATTTGTTGGCCTACGTCAAGGTCATAAGAGTTTGGGGTAAAAATCACATCGGGAGTTTCAAACATAAAGGAAACTTACAGATTTAGCATACCTTCTGAAGTGTGGTGACTAGAGTGGCTTCCATCTAGGGCATCATGCAATGATAGTTGGATCCCGATCCCACTGATGAGTAGGATTACTCTCGGGAAATTTTCTCACTTAACAATCAATGCTATAAACCAAGTAGGTGTCCAGAAAGGTGTTAGAGGGGTTACGCCTCCAGGGAAAAGAGGTTATTTAATTAAGGAACATCGAAAAGCGTTGGAAAACCTCCCTCGAAGTACCAACACTGGCCTGGCTGAAAGGTTAAGCAAGTATTGTGACGTGTGATTAAATCCTGACTAGTTCTTCTTTTAGGTTTTGAAGAAGGATTTGAGGAAACAGTGGGAGCCATCCTATTTAGATAAATTGATAACCAATCTAAACTTGCAAGAGCATATGCTGAGTGTTTTCTTTTCTCTCTCTCTCTGGCAGCTACCATGACAGGACTAAAACTATTACTTGAAAAAAATATACTGACCGGGTAGAACTATAAAGATTGGATAAGGAACGTCAACATTGCACTGACTTATGGCAAAGTAGCATATGTTACCACCGCTGTTCCTCCCCTTATCCCAGGACCAGATTCCTCAGTTGTGGACAAGAAAGTTCGCAAAACCTGGGATCTAGACTGTGAGAGAGCTAAGTGTATCGTGCTGGTGTCCATGAACAATGAACTCCAGAAACAGCACGAGAGTATGGATATTATATCCATCTTTCTCCATTGCAAGGAATTGTATGGGGAGCACTCTCGTATCGCGTGGTATGAGACCTCAAGGAAACTCTACAAGATGAGATTAGCTCCAGGATCACCTGTAGGAGAGCACGTCCTGAAAATGATCAGCCTCATAGAGGAACTCACAAACCTGGGATGCGTGCTAGAGAATGATTTGTATATCGACTTGATTTTGCAGTCCCTTCCCCACACCTTCTCTCAATTCGTGCTGAGCTTCAACATGCAAGAAATGGAAGCTGATCTTCCAAAGCTCCTCAACATGTTGAGGGTGGCAGAGACCTCCTTGAAACAGGAGAAGACCCCTGTTCTGAATGTTGGTCAATCATCCTCTTCTAAATCTAAAGCGAAAGCTAAAGGGAAGAAGAAGATGAAAGCCACCAAACCGAAAGGCGGGGTCAAGAAGGTGCAGGGAACGAACAAGGCAGGAAGTGTTAGTTATATGTATGCCCTAGAGGCCATTACTATACATAGGATGTATATTGTAGTGGATGCTGGGACATATATAGGGGGGACTTTCTTGCTCGACATGATAGTATGCTATCTGGTTGATCTTTACCTTAACGTGTACACTGATTGTCTCTCTGTTACATGTTGGTAAAGCTCTTAGGATCTGTACTTGACTACCTGGACTGTGATGCGGATCATACTAGTGGGGACATGGTAGTCCATAAGTACATCCTTCGAAGTCCCTAGTCGTGGGTGTATCGAGATGGGGCATCGATATACCAGAGTAGACTAGCGTGTACCTTCTCGACCCATACAGATGGGCGATGGATGATCCCATATCCATTGGTGTTTGACATCGGAGATGATATACGGGTGCTCAGTAGAGACTGGGTACACTGGACGGACTCGCCGAGAACTCCCAGATGGTATTATACCTCACGTCAGATGGCAGTTCTCTGGTGACACTGGTACAGAGTAGTCTGTTGACCCGAGATCGTCATAGAGTCTTGTGTGGTTCCCACTGTGCTTTGATTTCCATCTTACCACGTCCAAGAGGGCGTGCAAAATGGTGGTTTTTGGGTACAGTCCCGAGTCACATGGAGGCAATGAGCGATAGGAGAGGATTCGTCTCTCCCGGTATAGGGGGTTGATGTTGCGCTGTGTTCGATTGGCTATAACAGGAAATCCCTGGCCAGGGTTGCTGAGATTTACTGGTAAGTGTTACCAGTAGTTTCTCGAAGTGTTATAGACCTCATATCGACACGACTTATCGAGCTATTGGGGTTTGACGTTTACCACCCCTAGGCGAGATATGCGACATATCAGACGATCAGACCGGACTGTACGGTAGTGTTACTGGTTGGATTCACTGGAGTGTGAGCGGGCTTGCTCGTCGATCTTCTGATCGCTCAATACCCGGGTGGCCGTTACGTTTAGCAGACCGCTTGCGGCTTGTGGGTGTTTGATATGATCATCACCTGCTGCCGGCGTATTGACGAGTCTTTAGAGTCCTACACAGAGGTTTCCTGGCTCAAGCGAAACGAAATAGGAGCGCATATGAGATATGTGCGGGACCGAGAATAATACGAGTATGTGATACTGTATTCAATTCTCGCGATGTGACATTGATCGGTTATATGCGATATAGCCGGGTTATCGGATCAAGTGTTGATTCGATAAGATGTTACTAATGATACCAGTCGGTTATATGCGTCATGACCGGATCATTAAATCAAGTGTTGATTTAATGATTTAATGCATAATTATATATTTGATATATTACTTTGCATTAATTAGTATCGGTTCACTTTAAATGGATTTTCTCGCTCGGTTGTGCGCATTGCATATGCGATATGATTTTGTGCACTTGTTTGTATCATATTTGATGATACATGCAAATTAGGGTTTGTGTAAAGAATTAAACCTTGGTTAAAGAAATGGTTAGGGTTTTTATTTGATTATTCATTTATTCATTTGTTTTTATTTTTGGAAAATAAATTGCATAAAATAGAATGGTGGCTTTCTTTTGTTTTCTTTCATGAAGCTTCATGAACTTTTGACTTAGTCACCATTTTGTCTCATGCTTAACCCTAACCAATTCAATTAACTCAAGTTAATTCTCTACACCTAACCATGGTGAGAATTATGATAAGAATGGATTTTTATTTATTCTTTAAAAACTTATCATAACACTTATCATCTTCTTGCTCTTCTTCTTCTTCATTCTTCAAGAAGAAAAGCTTGACTACATCAATGGTGATTGATGAATATGAGTGAGAAATCCAAATCTAAAGTCTACCCACTTCCTATTTCTTCATCCTCTACCTCTTGCCAAGTAGTAGAGTGTGTTTCCTTCACAAGTTTTCAAGGCTTGGTGAAGGTGGAGCTTGATCTAGCGATGCCTCGACGTAGATCATCTTCGGCATGGACATCGACGACCTAGCTCGCTTATTCTCCGATGAAGTCGATGCTAGAGCCCGGATTCTTTTTGGACAGCGGAGAGGACTTCGTTGCGGAGCTATGGAGGTGGAGAACCGGATCTACAAAGGTTGTATTTCCGTATCTCTTAGTTAAGTGTTAACTAGTTTACTTTTCGCCTAGATTTCTAGCCAACGATCCGTAGTTTAGGGTTTCTCGGCACCGTAATTTTTGAAATTGGCATGGTTGATGCCTTGTGAGACCTCATTAGGATGCCTAGGAACCCTACAGTGGTATCAGAGCCAAGTTAGAGCCTTAGGCAAAGTCTAGACGCAATTTGAAGTCCGAACGGAATCGAAACCCCAAAATTAACTTGCTCTCTGTCCTTTTTTCAAAAACTGGGATTTTTCCAAATTAAAAATATGCAGAAAACCCAGCAGGAAATTGTAAGAATTACTGTGCAAATACGACACTGTTTAGATTTTAAACAGGCACGGAACCGCTGCAAGAGCATGCCTCTTGCGGCGGTTCCGCCGCAGCCTGATGACGTCAGCCATACCTATTTTCACAGTAATTCCTATTTAACTGTGCTGAGTTCTCTGGGTATTTTTTAAATTTATTCAAGAGTTGAATTTTCTGGAGTTGTTTTGGGGATTCAGTGTTTTGATCGGAGTATCAAATTTTGCCTGTGTGGCTTTCCGGATAAATTTTAGAATATGTTAAAAAGTTCGACCGGATATAAATACCCAATTTTTCCCCTGTCGGGAAATTTCCAAGTGTTGGATTTTTCCGTAGTTTAACGACGTTCTAAGTAGTGCAAGTAACTCGATGGACCCTCTAGAAGACAACAAACCTTAACTCGATTATGTGACCGTCTTGAACTGCCCTTTGAACCTTCGGGTTTAGGGCAGTACGGCGTGCCACATGTGAGGCGTTGGCTTGACCCTTCTACGGCTGGACCGTTGGTACTGAGGCACGAACTGAATGTTGTTAGACTTATTTCATGTGTTGATCTGTATCGGGAAAACTTGGGTGTTCGATCGTTCGATCGGAAAGTTTAACATTTTCTATTTATCTGAAATGTGATACAATACTTGGAATTCGCAAATTGTTATGAGATAACTGAATGAATGATATAAACATAGCAGTTTAGTCTCACTTGATCGGTTGCTACGGAATTTTGAGGTGATCAAAAGTCCGTCGCAATCACGTAGCGTACACGGATACTCGCCGGGTAAACTTAATAGACAGCCTCACTCCATAGCCCCGACCAAGTGACTGTAGGAGAACCCCGTCGCCGAAAGCATCTGTTCGGGTGCTCCCAGTAGCGGTGTTCCGCCTTGGTGCACTTCGTCGACGGCATCGGGGGTGCAACCGCCTACTGAAGTTTGCGACGAGCATTCGATCAGGATGTCGGGAATCCTGTTGAATTGCCCGACTTGATATTGAAAAGAGTTTTCGATTTTGAGACTAAAATGCGGGGTTTATAATTGTTAGGCATGCGATGTCTAAGTAATTCATTTGGTTAGGCATGCGATGTCTAAGTAATTCATTTGGTCAGGCATGCGATGTCTGAGGTGGTTGCGGATTCCAACTGTTGTAGTTTTACACTTTCTTTTCTGTGACCGTAAGTGTAATATGTGATATCGCCGGTTTCGTTGCTATATGTCAACGACAATTGGGATGGGCATATTTACTTACGTTGATGACATGTGATGTTATGTGTTGCTGGATATGTTATATTGGATCGTCGTGTTTGAATAGCCGGGGTTTTTTATGTGAGATGAGTGTTTTTCATTTTCATTCATGTAAAAACTTGTATGTAATATTCTTTTATTGGGGCGCTTCCAGGTTGCGGAAGATGTCACCCTCTGTATATTATTTACTTTTCTGCACTAGGATAGACCCAAGGAGGAGGGCACAAGTAACCGGGTTCTGGAGTCCAGTGGGAGACCAACTCGAGGAGTCGAGTCCGGGTCTCCTAACTCTAGAATTGGTAGGGTTGCTTGCCGCTCTCGTAGGGGTCTAGGGGTATGGGTTTGGCTATTCATCACGACCGTGGAATCCGTGTTTTATACTGGCTCGTATTGAAAACACGGACGTCCTAGTATATCCAATATTTCATATGATTCTTCTGCTGCGATATCTGTGATGTGATCATGTGATGTTCTGTGATAGATACAGTATATAGTATATATGATATATTATATAGACGTTACTTATGTTTTACACCCGCGCTAGCCCTGCCTCGCTCTGCCGTTAGTTACCGAACCTAACGGTGCACGAGGGGACATCGAGGCGAATGCGGATGGCATAAGTGTACGTCGTATTTATCTGTGATGTTTAGGTATTTAAATGATGGGACTTCATTAATGTGATTAATGAAATAAAAGAAACCTAAGATGTTGTAGAATCGAATTTCAAAATAAAACAGGTAGCTACAGTTCTTGCTTTGCACAGCGGTATATATGATATATCCTGCACCTTATTCGATAAGGAAAGGACCGAGATCCCTTCACCGGGAGTGACTCCTTTAGCAATAACTGGCAGATGCTACACACTCGGTTTGTCTTTTGATTGCTTTTAAGAGTTTTTTCTTTGCACAGTGATATATATGATATATCCCGCACCTCATTCGACGAGGAAAGGACCGACGATCCCTTCACCGGGAGTGACTCCTTTAGAAAAACTAGAAAAGCCTCAAAAACACTCCATTTCAAAATCATTTGATTCTACAACGATATCAAGTTCATTACGCAATAGGTTTTCAGAAAAACCTGTCGTAGCCCTCCGTCATTTCAGATAAGTAGTAGTTAGTATTCGTGCTACGTTTGTTGGCCTGCGTCAAGGCGTAGTGTGCGGTAGCTAACTGGTGCTTATCTGCATAAGCATATGATGTGATTGGATTAGGGTAGTCGTGCGACTTTGTTGGCCTGCGTCAAGGGTCGTGCGGGTGGGTTTAATTCAATCAGGAAATGACGGGTTGAACTTGACTAGTGGACTATGGTTTGTTGGCCTGCGTCAAGGTCATAGGACGTTAGGGGCAAAATATTATCGGGAATTTCAAGTATTGAAATTTGCAATGAGATTGCATACCTTCTATGAGATAGTTGGATCCCGATACCCGCTGCGAGTAAGAGTTACTCCTGGGAGAGTTTTATACATTACAATTAGCCGATCAAGTAGGTGTCTAGAAAGGTGTCAACGGGGTTACGCCTCTGGGAAAACGAGGTTTACATTAATTAGGTTCGTGCGAAAGCACGGGGGACCTCCCTCAAAGTACCGACACTGGCCTGGCTGAAAGATTGGCGAACTTGTAGTGTGTAATTAATCCCGGCTAGTCTTTCCTTTTAGGGTTTGAAGGAAGATTTGATAAAAAGCAGTGGGAGCCATCCTGATTAGATAAAATAATAACCAATCTATTCTTGCAAGAGCGCACGCTGAGTGTTTTCTTCTCTCTCTCTCCTGGTAGCGACCATATCACGCCTTAATCAAGATAATAAAACGGATTATTGACCGAACCCGCTTGTTATACTGAGCTGGGGAACGTTGGTCCCGCTCCAACTTATAATTATTATAAGACAGAGCAGGAAATAGGGGATTACCAGAATTCCCGTGCCGCCCAAACGAAGAGAGTGCATGCTGATGCATCATCTTCGGGTGTGTTCTTTATACAGAACTGTTTCTCTATTCTTTACGTCCTGGGTATGTGATACCGGATCAGGATCCCGCATATGTAATATGTTACATGGGCTACAGATAGGTAAAGAACTGAGAACGGGTGATAAGTTTCATGAGGCAGAAAACGGGGCAAGTGTTGCAGCCAAGTCTGTTGGTCACTGTCACCCTGTATTACAAATACATTGATTCTGAACGAATGTTATTAGATACCGAACCAGATATACAAAATCATATCAGTCTCTTTATCAGTAAAGAAATGATAAAATTTTGTATAGTTGGATAATGTTTTGAACATTTCCTATATCAAAAGTTGATCGGTTCAGGCACGTTATCTAAAAGCGTTGATGCTCTAAATCAAACTACAGTTCTTTAGTATACGGAACACACACAAGAGGAAGAGTTCAGAAATGAACGAATCCTTCTTGAGGCATTGTAGACTAGGTCATATCAATGTGACCCGACTAGCTGAAGTTACATAAAGATGCATATTTAAATAAGTTTGAATTTACATCTTATGAAACTTGCCAGTCATGCCACAGAGATAAAATGACCATAGCCCTGTTTATTGGAAACAGAGAAAGAGTTAGTAAACTCTTGGGATGATACATGTTGATGTATGTAAGGTCCCCTGTCTACACATGCCAGGACTGGTTCTTTATACTTCATTACATTCTCTGATGATCTTTCGAGATTCAGACCTATGTTCCTGTTGAAACACAAGTCCGAACCTTTTGAGATATTCACAGAATATAAGTTAGAAGTAGAGAACCAAAATACGGGTATAAGTATTAAGTCCTATGATGAGATCAGGGAGGAGAATACTTGAGCATGGAATTCATGGACTATTCTAAAGGAGAATGAGATTCTCTCTCAGCATTACTCCTCCGTATACACCATAGCACGATGGTATATCGGGGCGGAACAATCACACCCTATATGATAAGGTGTGCTCGATGATGAGTAATACTGAGTTACCTTTTTCCTCAAGGGGTTATGCACTTGAGAAGCTGCATACCTATTGAATAAGGTTCCAATCAAATCAGTTGCCTACCACTTCATATGTGATATGGAAAAGGAAGAGCCCATTTCTTAAGTTAGTTAAGATTTGGGGTTGTCCGACCTATGTCTGAAAGCAAAATCCGGACAAGCTCGAGGAAAGGTCTGTAATGTAGAACTGGAAAGGTTCCAGCTATACGAACTACAGCAGATGATTTGATAGAACCAAGGGATTCAGTAGATACCAACGAACCTCAGCCTCTCCGCCGATCTAGTAGGGTTCCTCACCCACCTAAGAGATACTTCGGTTTCTCTATGACAGTGGGAGCGAGGATTGCATCATGAGATGATGACCCAACTAAGTTCGAGGTGGCCATCAAGAGTGGGACTCTGTAAGAATGGATGGATGCTTAGTGATCTGAGATGGAATCCTTATACACCAACAAAGTATGGACTTTGGTTGCAATATCTGAAAGGTTAAATCCCCATCAGGAGCAAGTATATCTTGAGAAGATTACTTGGTGCAGATGGAAAAGTTGAGACTTTCAAAGCTAGACTTGTTAAAGCTTGTCGTCATCGACCAGGTATGGATGATGATGAAACCTTTTCTAAGTAGCTATGCTTAAGTCCATCCAGATCCTACTTGCCACGGCTACATACCATGACTACGATATCTGGTGGTTGGGTGTCATGACAGCTTTTCTAAATGATATTTTGGAAGAGAGCGTCTATAAGTACACAGCCAGAGGGCTTCGTAGACAGTGGGAGCAGCGGAAACGTGTGCAAGATGCTTTATAGGATAAAGCAGGCATCGCGGAGTTGGAACATCTGTTTTGATGAAATAGTCAAAGAGTTTGACATCATCAAAATGGTAGATGAACCTTGTATAAACAAAAAGGTAGTAGGGAGTATGGTGGTGATCCTCGTAGAGTACGTGGATGACATACTCTTGATAAGAAAGGAGTTTCTTATGCTACGCTCGATCAATCTCCGTTTATCACAAAGATTCTCCGTGTAGGATCAAAATGATACCTCCTAAATCCTGAGTTTTGGATCTATGAGATAGATTTAATTGGATGTTAGGATTCTCACTAGTTGTAGTGAGATAATATCAAACGATTCTGCGGAAAATCACTGGAAAGGTTCCAGGGTGATAAAGACGACTGAATGTCAGTCGCAGGCATTGTCTTTACCTTCAGTACAGGGACGGTATGTTGGAAGAGTTCCAAGCTAGATACCGTGACATACTAGACGATAAAGGCAGGATACATCGCTACTTAACATACTACCAAAGAGGCTGTTTGGATGTATAATAGTTCATGAGATGAACTATGTTCCTACCATTGTGAGACAATGGAGTTGTGGCTTATGCCAAGGAACGCCGGTCCCATCAGTGATCCAGACATATTCTAAGGCAGTGTCACCTGATCATGGAGATGGATGATCTCCAGGGTGATCGAGGTTTGGAGAGTAGACTCAGAGGACAACACAGCGGATCCACTCACAAAGGCCTGTTCCCAGAGTGAGACTTTTATGGGATGGTTGAATATGAGATACTGCAACCACTGCTATCAGATGGCCCTAATGCAAGTGGGAGATTGTTAGTTATATGTATGCCCTAGAGGCCATTACTATACATAGGATGTATATTGTAGTGGATGCTGGGACATATATAGGGAGGACTTTCTTGCTCGACATGATAGTATGCTATCTGGTTGATCTTTACCTTAACGTGTACACTAATTGTCTCTCTGTTACATGTTGGTAAAGCCCTTAGGATCTGTACTTGACTACCTGGACTGTGATGCGGATCATACTAGTGGGGACATGGTAGTCCATAAGTACATCCTTCGAAGTCCCTAGTCGTGGGTGTATCGAGATGGGGCATCGATATACCAGAGTAGACTAGCGTGTACCTTCTCGACCCATACAGATGGGCGATGGATGATCCCATATCCATTGGTGTTTGACATCGGAGATGATATACGGGTGCTCAGTAGAGACTGGGTACACTGGACGGACTCGCCGAGAACTCCCAGATGGTATTATACCTCACGTCAGATGGCAGTTCTCTGGTGACACTGGTACAGAGTAGTCTGTTGATCCGAGATCGTCATAGAGTCTTGTGTGGTTCCCACTGTGCTTTGATTTCCATCTTACCACGTCCAAGAGGGCGTGCAAAACGGTGGTTTTTGGGTACAGTCCCGAGTCACATGGAGGCAATGAGCGATAGGAGGGGATTCGTCTCTTCCGGTATAGGGGGTTGATGTTGCGCTGTGTTCGATTGGCTATAACAGGAAATCCCTGGCCAGGGTTGCTGAGATTTACTGGTAAGTGTTACCAGTAGTTTCTCGAAGTGTTATAGACCTCATATCGACACGACTTATCGAGCTATTGGGGTCTGACGTTTACCACCCCTAGGCGAGATATGCGACATATCAGACGATCAGACCGGACTGTACGGTAGTGTTACTGGTTGGATTCACTGGAGTGTGAGCGGGCTTGCTCGTCGATCTTCTGATCGCTCAATACCCGGGTGGCCGTTACGTTTAGCAGACCGCTTGCGGCTTGTAGGTGTTTGATATGATCATCAGCTGCTGCCGGCGTATTGACGAGTCTTTAGAGTCCTACACAGAGGTTTCCTGGCTCAAGCGAAACGAAATAGGAGCGCATATGAGATATGTGCGGGACCGAGAATAATACGAGTATATGATACTGTATTCAATTCTCGCGATATGACATTGATCGGTTATATGCGATATAGCCGGGTTATCGGATCAAGTGTTGATTCGATAAGATGTTACTAATGATACCAGTCGGTTATATGCGTCATGACCGGATCGTTAAATCAAGTGTTGATTTAATGATTTAATGCATAATTATATATTTGATATATTACTTTGCATTAACTAGTATCGGTTCACTTTAAATGGATTTTATCGCTCGGTTGTGCGCATTGCATATGCGATATGATTTTGTGCACTTGTTTGTATCATATTTGATGATACATGCAAATTAGGGTTTGTGTAAAGAATTAAACCTTGGTTAAAGAAATGGTTAGGGTTTTTATTTGATTATTCATTTATTCATTTGTTTTTATTTTTGGAAAATAAATTGCATAAAATAGAATGGTGGCTTTCTTTTGTTTTCTTTCATGAAGCTTCATGAACTTTTGACTTAGTCACCATTTTGTCTCATGCTTAACCCTAACCAATTCAATTAACTCAAGTTAATTCTCTACACCTAACCATGGTGAGAATTATGATAAGAATGGATTTTTATTTATTCTTTAAAAACTTATCATAACACTTATCATCTTCTTGCTCTTCTTCTTCTTCATTCTTCAAGAAGAAAAGCTTGACTACATCAATGGTGATTGATGAATATGAGTGAGAAATCCAAATCTAAAGTCTACCCACTTCCTATTTCTTCATCCTCTACCTCTTGCCAAGTAGTAGAGTGTGTTTCCTTCACAAGTTTTCAAGGCTTGGTGAAGGTGGAGCTTGATCTAGCGATGCCTCGACGTAGATCATCTTCGGCATGGACATCGACGACCTAGCTCGCTTATTCTCCGATGAAGTCGACGCTAGAGCCCGGATTCTTTTTGGACAGCGGAGAGGACTTCGTTGCGGAGCTATGGAGGTGGAGAACCGGATCTACAAAGGTTGTATTTCCGTATCTCTTAGTTAAGTGTTAACTAGTTTACTTTTCGCCTAGATTTCTAGCCAACGATCCGTAGTTTAGGGTTTCTCGGCACCGTAATTTTTGAAATTGGCATGGTTGATGCCTTGTGAGACCTCATTAGGATGCCTAGGAACCCTACAGGAAGGGTGAAGGCAGATAAGAACGAATGCTATTATTGTCACAAGCAAGGGCACTGGAAGAAGGACTGTATGGCCTTCAAGGCAAAGGACACGAAGCGGGCTGTTGCTTCTGCTTCAGGTGTGTTCGTAATCGAAAATTGTCCTTCAGTAAACTCTACATCATGGGTACTTGATACCGGTTCTGGTTCTCACATCTGTAATTCATTGCAGGATCTGAGAAATAGTAGAGTACTGGGGACAGGTGATATGACTCTCCGGATAGGCAATGGAATGCGTGTAGATGCTATTGCAATAGGGGAATATCACCTAGGGTTGACTAGTGGGCATATTTTGGTGTTGTACAGCTGTTTTTGTATTCCCAGTATGTTGTGTAATATTATATCAGTATCTTTGTTATCTAATGAAGGATATAATTTTGCACTTGAAAGAAATGTCATGAACATTCTCCTAAATCAAGAACTGATTGGGTATGGCACACTGGAAAACGGCATATACATACTTAATCAACCTCGAATTTTCAATATTCAAAACACGCTTAAAAGAAAGCCTCCAGATTCAAATCAAGCTTTCCTATGGCATTGTAGACTTGGTCATATAAATGAAACAAGGTTGACTAAGTTACATAAAGATGGATATCTAGATCCGTTTGAATATTCATCATATGCAACTTGTCAATCATGTATCAAAGGAAAAATGACCAAATCTCCGTTCACCGGACACGGAGAAAGAGCCACAGAACTCTTAAGACTTGTACACAGTGATGTATGTGGTCCAATGTCTACGCATGCGAGAAGCGGTCACTCCTACTTCATCACTTTTACTGATGACTTCTCTAGGTATGGACATGTGTTCTTAATGAAACATAAATCTGAGGGCTTTGAGAAGTTTAAGGAGTATAAAAATGAAGTAGAGAAACAAACTGGTAAAAGCATCAAGACACTTCGATCTGATCGAGGTGGAGAATACTTAAGTACCAGTTTCCTCGAATGCTTAAAAGAGAATGGAATTCTCTCTCAGCTTACTCCTCCTTATACACCTCAGCAGCATACTTATTGAATATGGTGTATCAGAAAGGAGGAATCGCACGCTATTAGATATGGTGCGTTCAATGATGAGTAGTGCTGAGTTGCCACTTTCCTTCTAGGGTTTTGCTCTAGAATCAGCAGCATACTTATTGAATAGAGTTCCAACTAAGTCTGTGCCTACCACTCCATATGAAATGTGGAGCGGGAAGAGACCATATCTCAAGTATATCAAGATATGGGGGTGTCCGGCATATGTTAAAAAGCATAATCCGGAAAAGCTCGAGGCACGATCGGTTTTGTGCAAGTTTGTAGGATACCCCAAACATTCAAGGGGGTATATGGTCTACCAAACTGAAGAACAAAAGGTGTTTGTCGCTCGCCACATTGTCTTCTTAGAGAGAGAATTTCTTGCAAAAGAAATTAGTGGGAGCGCGGTAGAGCTGGAAGAAATTCCAGAACCTCAAACTGCTGCCGAGGACTTAGTAGAATCTCAGGTTTCAATAGAACCCGACGAACCAACGCCACTACGCAGATCTAGTAGGCTTTCTCATCCTCCTGAATGATACTATGGTTTTCTTCTAGATGGGGATCAAGAGGATTGCATCATCGATGATGATGAGCCTACTAGTTTTCAGCAGGCTATCATGAGTATTGACTCGATGAAGTAGCTGGATGCTATGAGATCCGAATGGAATCCATGTACACCAATAAAGTATGGACTTTAGAAGTTGCTCCTCCTGGGGTGAAACCAGTTGGATGCAAATGGATCTTCAAAAAGAAGATTGGTGCACTTGGACAAGTGGAAACCTACAAAGCTAGACTCGTTACAAAAGGTTTTTGTCAAAGGCCAGGATTGGACTATGATGAAACCTTTTCACCTGTAGCTATGCTTAAATCCATTCGGATCCTGCTTGCCATTGCTGCCTTCCATGACTATGAAATCTGGCAGATGGATGTAAAAACAGCTTTTCTAAATGGACATTTAGAAGAGAGTGTTTACATGGATCAACCAGAAGATTTCCTAGACAGTGGGAGCAGCGGAAGAGTGTGCAAGTTGTTTAAATCCATCTATGGATTAAAGCAAGCATCGCGGAGTTGGAACATCTGCTTTGATGAGACAGTCAATGAATTTGACTTTATCAAAAATATAGATGAACCATGTATTTATAGGAAGATTGTAGAAGGAGCAGTAGTCTTCCTCGTTTTGTACGTCGACGACATACTATTGATAGGGAATGATGTCCCTATGCTACAATCAGTAAAGCTCTTCTTGTCACAGAAATTCTCCATGAAAGACTTGGGAGATGCAACCTACATTCCGGGCATTAAGATCTATCGTGATAGATCTAATAGAATGTTGGGACTTTCACAGTCCAGGTATATTGACACTATACTAAAGAAATTTAGTATGGAAGATTCCAAGCGCGGTAATATACCCGCTTGTCACGGGATCACCCTCTCCAAAGAGATGTCTCCAAAGACTGATGAAGAGAGGACTCGCATGGGCATTATACCCTACGCTTCGGCAGTAAATCTATAATGTATGCGATGTTATGTACCAGACCAGATGTAGCTTACGCACTTAGTGTAGTAAGCAGGTATCAGTCTGACCCAGGTGAGAAGCATTGGATAGCGGTAAAGAACATTCTCAAGTACCTGAGAAGGACTAAGGAGATGTTCTTGATTTACGGTAATGGGGACCTCCAGGTTGAGGCTTTTACCGACTCCGGATTCCAAAGTGATAAAGATGATTCTAAATCCATTTCGGGTTTTGTGTTTACCCTCAATGGAGGATCGGCATGTTGGAGGAGTTCCAAACAGGATACCGTCGCAGACTCAACTATGGAGGCTGAGTATATAGCTGCTGGTGAAGCCGCAAAAGAGGCTGTCTGGATGAGGAAGTTCATCTCTGAACTTCAGGTGGTTCCGTCCATTGCCAATCCAATACCTTTGTATTATGATAACAATGGGGCTGTAGCATTAGCAAAGGAACCAAGGTCCCATCAGAAATCCAGGCATATCTTAAGGCGGTTTCACCTGATCAGGGAGATCGTGGATCGTCAGGAGATCGAGGTACGGAGAGTGGACACAAAAGACAACACGGCAGATCCATTCACCAAGGCCATCCCTCAAGTCCAGTTCGAGAGGCTGTTTGAGATGTTGGGCATGTGGTACGCCAGCAACTGGATCTAGTGCAGACAGTAGATACTCATTGCGCCAATTATAGGCCTTAGTGCAAGTGAGAGATTGTTGGATATATATGCCCTAGAGGCCTTCATTGTATAGGATGCTAGGGATATGTATGTACATGACAATCTTACTTAATATGATAGTACGCTATTTGGTTTGACTTTATCTTAACGTGTGATATATTTTACTTTGTATTTAAAAACATGTTGATAAAGCCCACAGGGCGTTTGCCTGACTACCGGCGTTGTGATGGCAGTCATACTTGTGGGAGCTGGATAGTCAATAGACACATCCTTAGATATCCCTGGTCGCAGGAGTATCGAGACTGGGCATCGATACTCCAGAGTAGACTAGTGTATACATATCTAGACCCTGACGAGGGGCGATGGATTCGTCCCGCAGCCATTGGTGATGTGCACCTAAGATTGTATACAGATGCTCACTGGGTGGGAGTACACCGGACATGACTCGCCAAGAACTGACTGGATGGTATTTATACCTAACGTCAGATAGCAGTTCTCAGGTGACATGTGTGCAGATAGTCCGTTGACTTAAGCTCGTCATTTGTCTCGTGTGAGTTCCCACTGTGCTTTGATTACTACCCCACCACGGTTCAAAGGAGTCGTGCAAACAGGTTTTAGTTGGGCACAGTCCCGAGCCACGTGGAGGCAGTGAGCGACTGTTAGGGATTCGTCTCTCCCGGTATAGGGAGTTGATATCGCAAAGTGATCGGTTGGTCATTACCATAAGTCCCTGGCCAGGGCTGATTGAGAATTACTGATGGACTGATAAGTAGATTCTCGGATGGTCTTGAGCCATACCGGCACGACTTGTACGGTTATTAGGGGTCTGACGTTCACCACCCCCCTAGACCATACATGCAATACTCTTAGACGAACAGACCAGACTACGCGGATATTGTCACGGACAGGCTCAGTAGGAGTTCGGATGGGTTTCCTCATCGGCCTTCTTATCGACATCTACCTGGGGACCGTTACGTACAGCTAGTGCCGCTTGCGGTCTGTGGTTAAACCCACTGCCAGCGTAGTAGTCGAGTCTTTAGAGTCCCACACAGAGATTTCCCAACTCCAGGCGAAACGATATAGAGGTCGTATGGTTTTACGACAAAGGGTTCGGACGAATACGTGTTTAAACGCACGTACGACATACGGACAGTTTTTACTAGACGGCTTTGGTTTAAGCCAGATTCTAGTATCAGGTTATTGGATTTATACTGTCTAAAGTTTTATCGTGTTTTCACGGATACGAGGGGCGTTCTCGTAATTTTACGGGAAGCTTCTAGAAGCATGGTGACTTGAGGGTTTAGGTGGCATTATCATTAAATGATATTGTGACTCATTTTGTGTGATTCATCATGTCATTAATGCATTATTAAATGCTTAATGATTCACATAGTGAATCACTCATAATGAATTAATGTAGCATGATGAATAATCACATTTATTCATTTATTTGTTTATTCATTATGCTTCATAAATTCAAGTGAGAAACAATATCATTATCATTATCTTCTTCACCTTCTCTCTCCTCAATCTCACTCTCTCTTCAAACTCTAATCCTACCACTCATGAGTTGAGATCAAGGATTAGAATAGACTAAACACTCCATAACCTAACTCTATATGATCTAAGTTCCTTTGATTAGCAACTAGAGAAACTTAGTTACCTCAAGTTTGGAGGTGAAGCTTGGATTAGGGTTCTCGGGTGGATCATCTATCATTTAGAGGAGGCCGAGGAGGACATAAAGATCGAAAAGACGAAGGACACGATTTACTAGGTATAATCTCTTTACATAGTAGCTAAGAACTTCTATGGTTGTTGTTAATTATCGTTTAGCAAAGATCTTCGGTTAGTTGATGTATGCTTAAAGAACAAGATCGTTTTTCATATTTCCGCCTCCCCGCAACTCGTGGGGTGTTGCACATCGACTTATATCTACATGTTACACTACACCTTGTCGATATAAAAATGTCACCTTTACACTAAATATTCATCTTGTTAAATATGATTCCTATCATACCTAAATTATTAACAATAGTGGTAACTTGCATAAATGACACCATGTTTATCATCCGAGTATATTAAGTTGATATATGAAACTTTATATTATTGAGAATTTTTTATTTGAGTTTATTCCGAACCGAGTCGGTGGGTATACGGTTATGGATTTATAGTTTTATTCCGGACCGAGTCGGTGGGTATACAGTTACGGATTTACAGTTTTATCCAGACTGAGTCGGTGGGGATACAGTTGGATAAACGGTGGACTTTGTTGATTAAAGGATCGTTCGAGGAATGATGCCTGAGAGAAATGGAAGTTTTGTGTCGATGATAGACACAGAAAGATGAAATTTGTTGATAATAAATGATGAGATTTCAGTTTTGGTTATCTGATTTGTAGTACAGATTCTTGCTTTCCATATACTATCGTACATCCTACTTGCTCTCATTTCAGTTAGTTGTGATCGTTATATTTACATTCTTAACCGTTATATGTTAGTTATATTCACTGAGTTGGCAACTCACCCCCGTTGTGCCATAGTTCCTTGCAGGGTAGAGTGGATGGTTAGCAGCAGTATAGCTCCACTTTTCGCAGCTTATATCGCATCTTTTGATAGGTGGGTTATATATGTAGTAACCTTCTCTTTTGGTATTGTATTTTGTATCTAGAAAATCTCCATCAGACCTGTATTTGACTTAGAGTGAGGGATGGTTATATGTATATTAATTGACAGATGAGATGGTTTAGTTCTATAAATTGTTACTTCTTTTACTTATCTGAAATTCTTATTGATGTCATATACTCTTGGATATTTATCTCCACTATGAATATTGTTGATCCCAACTAGGGATGCAACCAAATTTAACACCTTATTCTTGTCTTTATGTCTTAATTTCATAACAACTGTGATTTTCACTTAAAAGCTAAAATTTATATAAAGAATTCCGCAAAAATGATTTTGATCTTGGTTTCTCGGCTTACTCGGATTGTGTATATATCTTTAGATATTATACAATCTAAGTGCTGGTCACATCCAAACTTTGGGTCGTGACAAAGTTGGTATCAGAGCCTAGGATTAACCTTACGGAATCGAGTAGTGAGTTAAGATAGGTTGACGTGAGTCCGTGATTTAGGATGACCTTTGGTTTGATGGAATAGGTGATTAAGGATGAGTGCAGTACCGTACGTATGTTCCGTGGCATATTTACGTTACCACACTCAGCCTAATTAACCGTAGGATGTATGTCTTGATTTGTCCTTCCTTTGACTCTCCGTTATTGATTGTTCCTATTCTTAAGCCTTATCAACTCTCGTTTCTTGTTCCAGTTGCTATGGCTACACGAGCTATGCGAGCTGCAGCCAGAGATGCAGCTAGGGTGAATCCGCCTGTAATGACGACTGGTACACCGGACGTTCCGGTGGTGCATGAGCATGTCGATCCTCCTCCTCCTCCAGATCGTATGACTAGGATAGAGGAGGGCGTGTTAGGATTACAGCGAGTGGTAGGACAGTTAGTTGAGGCCACTCGAGTACCGAGACAGGATCCGTCACCAACCGTGGCAGAGTCCGAGGTACAGCCCACGTAGACGGTAGCACTTGTAGATACAAGAGTGATGGAGGTATCGCTTGCAGAGTTCATGAGATTGAGAGCTCCGGTATTTACAGGGACCGATGTAGCGGAGGATCCTCAGTCCTTTCTTGATAGGATGGCGAGGATTGGCAGATCATTGCATTGTTCTGATGCAAGGTCAGTTGAGCTGACTAGCTTTCGTTTAGAGGGACTTGCACAGGAGTGGTGTGAGTCGATGGAGAGAGGACGAGCTACGGGTCTTCCTCCGATGTCGTGGACCGAGTTTTCCGAGGTCTTTCTTGCGAGATTTCTTCCACAGAGTGTGAGAGACGCTAGAGCTAGCAGTTTTGAAGCGTTGAGGAAATCTGCAAGTATGTCGGTGGCCGATTATGATTTACGATTCACCCAGCTGTCGCGCTATGCCCCATATTTAGTTCCTACGGAGGAGCTTCGGGTGAAGAGATTCTTAAGGAGTCTGGACACGCAGTTGTATTTGGATATAGGCTCCCAGCATTTTGATACGTATGCGCAGGCCATGGATGCAGCGATACGAGTAGAGGAGCGGTTGAGCGAGGCAGTGGTTGTTCCGGAACCAAAGAGGAGTAGACCGATCGGGCCAATGACTAGACAGTTTGGCGGAGGTAGAGGCAGATATACTCCAGGCCGCAGTTTCGGACGAGGTTAAACCCAGGGCCAGATGTTCAGTTCATACCCCGATGATCAGGGGACCCCACTTACATGTTATAATTGCGGACTTCCAGGGCATACGGCTAGAGGGTGTACACGCTATAGCGGGACTGTTACTCCACAGGTTGCTTTACCCCCTCCACCTTCTACGCCGATGGCTTTACTTCCTCCCCCAGTTGGCTCTACATGCCAGGCAGTTGCACCACGAGGTAGAGGTTTTGCAGGACGATCTTAGAGAGGTCGAGGAGATAGAGGTAGAGGAAGACAGGATGCGAGCAGGGGCCAGGCACGGGTTTTTGCGCTGACTCCACAGGATGCCCAGGCATCAAATGCAGTTGTGACAGGTACTCTTCCAGTATGTTCGTTAGATGCACATATTTTATTTGATCCGGTTCTACACATTCTTATGTATCTTCACACTTTGCATTTTCTTTGGGGAAAGAGTCATCGTTGTTAAAGTTACCATAAGAGGTGATTACCCCGGTGGGAGATTCTTTTATAGCTCGACACGTATTCAGATCATGTTCTGTGCGTATTGGTGATAGAGATTCTCTAGTTGACCTGATTCTCCTGGATATGTTAGATTTTGATATACTTCTCGGTATGGATTGGTTGGCCGCTTGTCATGCTTATGTAGATTGTCGGGGGAAAGCGGTCAGATTTTGTTTTCCAGGTGAACCGATCTTTATTTTGCAAGGAGACTGTAATATAACTCCTGCCAACTTGTTTTCTGCTCTTTGTGCGGGACGACTCTTGAAGAAGGGTTGTCATGGGTTCTTGGCATTTGTTCAAGACTTAGGAGTCTCTGAGATTCTATCAGACCAGGTTCCGATCGCACGAGAATTTCCGGATGTGTTTCCTGCTGAGTTACCAGGATTACCGCCCGATCGCGATATTGAATTTTGCATCGATTTGATTCCAGGTGCGGGGCCTATTTCTATACCACCCTATCGGATGGCCCCGACGAAGTGGAAGGAACTCAAAAATTAGTTGCAAGAGTTGTTAGATAGAGGACTTGTTCGTCCCAGTGTATCACCGTGGGGAGCTCCTGTGTTATTTGTAAAGAAGAAGGACGGTAGTATGAGACTGTGCATCGACTACCGACAGCTGAATCGCGTCACTGTGCGAAACAGGTATCCACTACCACGTATCAATGACTTGTTCGATCAGTTGCAGGGAGCTGGTTACTTCTCGAAGATTGATTTGCGGTCAGTGTATCGCCAGTTGAGGGTTCGGAAAGACGATATTCCGAAGACTACGTTTTACACAAAATATGGACACTATGAATTTCTGGTGATGTCGTTCGGACTCACCAACGCCCCAGCAGCTTTTATGGATATGATGAACCGTATCTTCAGGCCCTTTCTTGATTAGTTTATTATAGTATTCATAGACGATATTCTCATTTATTCCCGGAGCCGAGTGGAGCACGAGCAGCATTTGCTTATTACGTTGCAGACCTTGAAGGAGCATCAGCTGTTTGCAAAATTCTCCAAGTGTGCTTTCTGGCTAGATAGTGTGGAGTTCTTGGGTCACGTAGTTATAAGAGATGGGATATGTGTGGACCAGAAGAAGATTGAAGCAGTACAACACTGGCCCAGACCTGTGTCAGTTACAGAGGTTCGGAGTTTCTTAGGTCTGGCAGGTTATTACGGACGTTTTGTGCAGAATTTTTCTCGAATCGCTGCCCCGTTGACCGGACTGACTAGGAAGGAGGTTCCATTTCTATGGACAGATGCATGTGAGCAGAGTTTCCAGCAGTTGAAGATTCGCTTGACGACTGCACCTGTATTATCATTACCTTCTGGGTCAGGTGGCTTTGTTGTGTATTGTGATGCCTCTAGAGTGGGTTTAGGCTGTGTGTTGATGCATCACGGCAGGGTTGTAGCTTATACTTCTCGACAGTTGAAGAGGCACGAGCAGAACTACCCCACTCATGATTTGGAGATGGCTGCGGTAGTTTTCGCACTGAAGATTTGGAGGCATTATTTGTATGGGGAGTCATGCCAAATCTTCACAGATTATAAGAGTTTGAAGTATATTTTTCAGCAGAGGGATCTGAACCTAAGGCAGCGTAGATGGATGGAACTGGTGAAAGATTACGATTGTGGGATCTTGTGTCATCCAGGCAAAGCGAATGTTGTAGCAGATGCTTTGAGTCGGAGACCTGGATGTAACTTATCTCATTTGCGCATCTTGCAGAGATAGTCTTCTAGAGACTGGAAGATTTTATGTGATAGTCATATACAGTTTGAGTTCACCCCGACAGGAGGACAATTAGCACATGTTCACACCCGACCTCAGTTGTTGGATCGTATTCGAGAGACGCAACCCGCATATGCTCGTATATCGGAGATTATGGATCAGGTTAGGCAGGGCAGGGAGTCGGAGTTTATGATTGATGATCATGGAGTATTACGTTTTAGGACTCATCTTTTTGTACCAGATTCTGACGGATTGAGACGTGAGATCTTAGAGGAGGCCTATAGATCGGCATACAGTATTCATCCTGGTTCCACCATGATGTATCATGATCTGAAGGATGTTTATTGGTGGGAAGGAATGAAGAGGGATGTTGCGGAGTTTGTTTCGAGATGTTTGACTTGTCAGCAAGTCAAGGCAGAAACCCGAGGCCAGCCAGAGAGTTGCAGCCCTTGCCCATTCCAGAGTGGAAATGGGAACATATTTCCATGGATTTCGTTGTGGGTCTACCTAGGACTAGAAGAGGGTATGATTCCATTTGGGTGATTGTACATAGATTGACAAAGGCGGCTCATTTTCTTCCAGTGAAGACGACGTATGGATTTGCACAGCATGCTCAGATTTATATTGATGAGATTGTACGTTTACATGGAGTTCCGACGTGCATAGTATCAGATCGGGGTACCCAGTTTACTAGCAGGCTATAGCAGAAACTTCATGAAGCTCTCGGTACACGACTGAGTTTTATTACAGCTTTCCACCCACAGACAGATGGTCAGTCAGAGCGGACCATTCAGAGTTTAGAGGATATGCTTCGGGCTTGTAGCCTTGATTTTGGTGGTAGTTGGGATCGTCACTTACCTTTGATAGAATTCTCATACAACAACAGTTTTCAGGAGACGATCCAGATGGCACCCTTTGAAGCTTTGTATGGGAGGAAATGTCGATAACCCATTTGTTGGACGGAACTGAGCGAGAGTAGCATCTTGGGACCGCAGATAGTACAGGAGACTACAGAGAAGATTCAATTGATACGGGATAGAATGAGGGCGGCCCAATGAAGACAAAAATCATATGCAGATTGACGACGTCGTAGACTCGAGTTTCAGGTGGGAGATCATGTGTTCCTTCGTGTATCTCCGATGAAAGGTGTGATGCGTTTCGGGAAGAAGGGGAAGCTCAGCCCCAGGTATGTCGGACCTTACGAGATTCTGGAAAGAGTGGGTGCTGTAGCTTATCGGTTAGCAATTCCACAGAGTTTTCCTGATGTGCATCCGGTGTTTCACGTTTCAATACTTCGCAAGTATCTTCACGATCCTTCTCACGCGATCCAGCATCAGACCTTACAGTTTGAATCGGATTTATCCTACACAGTGCAGCCAGTCGCTATTCTAGACAGACAGGCAAAGATACTAAGATCAAGGGTACTTCCGTCTGTAAAGGTTCTTTGGCAAGGAAAGAATCGCGAGGAGATTACTTGAGAGACCGAGGATGCGATGCGAAAGAAATTTCAACATCTTTTCGAAGGTATGTCTAGTTAATTTTTAAATTCGGGGACCGAATTTTCTTATGGGGGGAATATTGTGACATTTTGAAAATTTAGAATTAAATAAAATTAATTAATTAAATAATAAAATGTTAAATTAAAAAGTTATTAAAACCAAATAAGACAATTTCATAAGTTGTATGTAAAACAAATTAAATAAAAATTTTAGTATACAACATAAATAAGTTATAAGGGTTTTAATGTGAATTTTAGCTTCATTCTAATAAAATAAGTGTTTTATAATAGCATAAGTTGTGAAGGGTTTTTATATAAAATTTAGGAAAATTATGTAAATTTGGTTTTGTGAGGGTGTATATGGAAAATGGGTAGAAAATGTTTTAGTTCAGAAGTTAATTACAAATTAAATCAATTTGGAAGAGATAATGTGTTGACAACTCCTACTCTCATGCACAACACACACCCCACACCTCCTCCTTGCATGAAATCCCCACATCTTGCTTGGTGAAACCTCCTTCTTCACCTTATCCTTTCTTTTGTCATATATAACTCCTGTTCAGATCATTTAACTAGTTTAAAACTTCTGAAAATTTAAAAGAAGGAAAAGATAACTAGAACCAACAAACAAGAGCAAGAGAAAGAAGGAAAGAAGAGCTAAATCAAGGATTTCATCATCAAGCTAGGACTAGGAGCTTGTGCATCTTGGATGGTGTTATTCCAACAAGTTAATTGTAGGTAAATCTTTAATCACAGTAGGGATTTAAATTCTGTAATCTGTTTAAATTAGAAATCAAAGTGTCTAGAATATCGTATCTTTATGCAAAATCGAGTCTGTTTGAATCTGCTTTAATTTAGAGAATTTTTTTTCAACTAAACAGGACCTAAATGATGTATGTTGAACCTAGAGCAAACCTTAGGAGCACGAACCAGAGGGATCGGTTTTGGGCCGGCGACCAATAGGTAAATTCCGGCGTCGCCGGATTTTTGATTGGGTTTGATGTTTTGGTTTGTTGGGTAGGTATCTTTGCAGAATTTTGGTTAATTTGGTATTGTTTAATCAATTCAGTTTAACTGTATATAAAATCTGAAGGCTTATATCGGAAAAGATATCTAAAAATCTAAAATACGACACGGTTAAAACGTATCGCGATCTGTTTTCTGTCGCGATGCAGGTTTGAGTTAAAATCCAGTAAGGTTATGTATATGATAGCTTGAAATAGTCGTATACAATATAACTAGTACGTAGGAATGTGTGTTTGCATATTCGCCGTGTCAGAATAACCGTTTCCTTATACAAGTTAATTTTCGATATTAGATTCAAATACGGGAACTTTGGAGGCCGCAAGGAAAGGAAAAGAATTGGCGATTTCTGAGTAGATACGACGTTTTTCCAGTGAGTAGACTAAACATCTACCAGGGAATTTTGTAGAGATGGCGTGTTACGCCCGTAGTTTTATTTAAATAAATGCTTTACTTTTGTATGCTAAATGATAATATGCATTCATATCTACATGTACCTCACTTTAGTTGTTAGAGCACTGCACAATTATCGACGAGTTATGCCGCACGTGCACATCTCTACATGTTACACTACACCTCGTCGATATAAAAATGTCACCATTACACTAAATATTCATCTTGTTAAATATGATTCCTATCATACATAAATTATTAACAATAGTGGTAACTTGCGTAAATGACACCATGTTTATCATCCGAGTATATTAAGTTGATATATGAAACTTTATATTATTGAGAATTTTTTATTTGAGTTTATTCTGAACCGAGTCGGTGGGTATACGGTTGTGGATTTATAGTTTTATTCCGGACCGAGTCGGTGGGTATACGGTTACGGATTTACAGTTTTATCCAGACTGAGTTGGTGGGGATACAGTTGGATACACGGTGGACTTTGTTGATTACAGGATCATTCGAGGAATGATGCCTGAGAGAAATGGAAGTTTGTGTCGATGATGGACACGGAAAAATGAAATTTGTTGATAATAAATGATGAGATTTCAGGTTTGGTTATCTGATTTGTAGTACAGATTCATGCTTTCCATATACTATCGTACATCCTACTTGCTCTCATTTCAGTTAGTTGTGATCGTTATATTTACATTATTAACCGTTATATGTTAGTTATATTCACTGAGTTGGCAACTCACCCCCGTTGTGCCAAAGTTCCTTGCAGGGGTAGAGTAGACGGTTAGCAGCAGTACAGCTCCACTTTTTGTAGCTTATATCGCATCTTTTGATAGGTGGGTTACATATGTAGTAATCTTCTCTTTTGGTATTGTATTTTGTATCTAGAAAATCTCTATCAAACCTGTATTTGACTTAGAGTGAGGGATGGTTATATGTATATTAATTGACAGATGAGATGGTTTAATTCTATAAATTGTTACTTCTTTTACTTATCTGAAATTCTTATTGATATCATATACTCTTGGATATTTGTCTCCACTATGAATATTATTGATCCCAACTAGGGATGCAACCAAATTTAACACCTTATACTTGTCTTTACATCTTAATTTCATAACAACTGTGGTTTTTACTTAAAAGCTAAAATTTATATAAAGAATTCCGCAAAAAGGATTTTGATCTTGGTTTCTCGGCTTACTCGGATTGTGTATATATCTTTAGATATTATACAATCTAAGTGCCGGTAACATCCAAACTTTGGGTCATGACATAGACCCGGTGTTAAGCCGCATGAAATGGTGTAGCGCATTACGGATACCCTCTTCCGTGACAACCGGCTCAGCTAAGAAGGCCTCAAGCGGGACACCCTGATTATAGCTTGATTGTTGAGTGAAACGATACGGGTTGTATCTCATGAACAACGCCGAATCGTTCTGCCTAAACACTAGAAAGTCCGGCCTGATTGAATATAAGTGAAGAATCTCCCGAGCTTTTAAGGTAGAAGCCCCGTCTTTGAAGGTGTCCCGCAGCGGCTGCACCGTCTTAGCGGATTCCTTGCCGATAGTTAAAACCTTATCGACAAAGGTCATGCCATCCCCAATCGTACATGGGCGAAGAACCGAGCCCCGAGCCTCCCGCTGAGTCGGTTCCAAAGCGGAAGCGTCAACTAGCCGCATAACCCGAAGAAAGTTATAACTTTCGTAGAAATGGGGCCTTTTTTTGATTCCAAAGGCGCCGAGCACATGTAGCTCGAGCCATGAAGTGAAATAATGCATTGGGAAGTTTACGGGCTGCACCCCCGGTTGAGTGGTGTCTGCCGCCAAGCTAAGACCATGATACAGGTAACCCAGCCCAGCGACCCCGACGGCCACTTGCATCCCAATAACCATTCGGTAAGATGGGTAGAAGAAAGATGGCCTCATATGAAGAGGGTGCATTAGGAGCACAAACCATCTTAGCTATAACCCGAGGAACCCCAAAAAGAACGCTTCTTCGTCGACGTCAGAAGCTGCGAGCTCTGCGAAAGAGACGACCGGGGTGTCAGGGAGAAAGAAATTCCTCTGATCCGCTTCCGCTGCCGGCTGGTTGTCCAAACCAAAACCAAAAGGATCATCGAGTTTGGCGAATTTCGAGGCTTCCTTCGACAGGACTTCTGGGCGGAGAAAACGGGCGATGAAATTTATGAAGTTAACCTCGTGGCTTCCTTATTCGAGAAATAGACTCTCATAAATATTCAACACCTTAATCAGACTTGGGGCTTAATGTTGAATGGCATTCTCCGGGGTAAGGCCAATCACCACTGGCTTGGCGGCAAAGATGTACTCGTCAGGAGGAAGTAGCTCATCGTAATGTTCTCCCCTGATAGGAAAGCCGGAGATCTCCGCGAATTCCTCCAAAGAGATTGAGACTTCCCGATCTGATAAAAGAAAGGTATGAGTCGGAACGTTCCATTGTTCCAAGAAAGCTTTGACCCACCATACAGGGGGCATGGAATACTGGAAGAGAGACGCATAAATCGTGGGGTACAACCCGAGCTTCAGCGGCTGCGATTTCTTGGCCGAAAAAATGTACCGGGCCCACTGCAAATATCTTTCTGGATGGCAAGGAGTCAAGCCTATCTTGTACGGCTGTCCCCAGGGGCACGACTCGTGTTGACATATACGCCGCCCCAGAGTATCCAAAGCCATCAGTGGCTGTACGGGTATCACGGCCATAGAGGGCTGAAGGCAACTCTCCGAAGTCCAGCTGACCTCCTCTACGGCATAGTTCACTAGCGGTGAGTCGGCATAGTGGATCGCCGAAATGGGCTCCGAAGGCACCCTGCATAAGAAGCTGCGTCGACCCCGGATGATTTGATTGTACCACGACCCCTATAGATGAAGAGATTTCGACTTCGGGTCATAATCTTTGATGAGAGCGAATACTTCCCCATCCACGGGAGCGTCGGCAAATGCGCTTTCTGGACGAACGAATGGGAAGGAAGTGTCAAAAGACATGGTATCTGCGCGCGAGAAAGAATAAGGGTTATCTGTCAATTCTACAGTCCAAATTCTGACACTTGGTACTTAAAAATTTGTACCACACTGCAATGCAGTGGAGAGGGACCAAAGGGGACCCACCAAATCAAGGTTACGACTCATCATTGATGAGACAGTCACTCATTAAATAGGAAATCCTAAAAGGATTCTCATTTAATGGGAGGCCCCTCGGGCCGAGGAGTAAAACTCCCTTGAAAGCAGCGCTCTGCAAAAGAGAGTGACATCTGTCAACTCTAATGATGAAGGGAATAAAAATTCCCCCAAAAATTCTGAAGAGCTATGCTCTGTGAAGATGATGGAGTAACCCATCAAAAACCCTTAGAAAGCAAAGCTTTACTAAGTTAAAAACTCCAAGATCTATGAACAGACTCTAAGAGTTCTTCATGGAAGATGAACAGATCTATGATGAGCATGACTCTATTAATGGGTAAAACCCTAAAACTTTTTTTAAGATTTAAGATCTGAGAAGAGCAAAGCTCTGTTAATAAGTTCATCCTTACCAAATTTGGGCAGAGTTTTGACTCTAAGAAATTTCTTAAAGCAGAGAGTTTATCTCTGAAGGAGAATTAAATTCTCAAGAACAAGAAAATAAGAAGATGAACAAGCAGTCATCTCAAGGGCCAAAGGCCCTATTTATAGCCGCTAGAAGTCGATCCAACTTCCAAGTAAAACTAACGGCGGAGAGGCTGCCAACGCTGCACTCACGTGTGAGCCATGTGAGCGCAACGGTAGGGGGTCATTTATTTCCCCTAATCAGAGAGCAAAGCTCTATTCAAAATTTGAAATTTGAAATGAAGCAGCGCCTCATAAGAGCGCTAGAGCCAAGAGCGCCAGCGCTAAGAGGCAAAGACTCTGAGGCAGGGCTCACGTGCAAAGCACGAGAGCACTAGCGCCAAGAGTGCCAGAGTCAGACTCTGAGGCAGCGCCCACGTGCAAAGCACGAGAGCGCTCGCGCCAAGAGCGCCAGCGCTAAAGACTCTGAAGCAGCGCTCACGTGAAAAGCATGAGAGCGATCGCCCTAAGAGCGCCAGCGCTAAAGACTCTGAGGCAGCGCCTCACGTATAAAGCACGAGAGCGCCAAGCGCTAGAACTAAATGTTCTCCACCATTGGATCAAAGATCCAACTGAGATGAATAAATCATCAAATTACAGAATTCAATTATGTTGAGGAAATACTCCTCAAATCTTTCCAAACAAGAAAGATTGTACTCTGTAAATCAGAGCACCGTTGGATCAAAGATCCAATGGTGATTAAAAATCACCAAGATACAGAATAAGTTATGTATGGGAAAATACTTTCCCAATCTTGTTAATAACAAGAAAACTATCTTCTGTAAAACAGAAGCCCTTGGATCAAAGATCCAACGGTGGGAAACATTCCCCAAATCAATCGAAAATCTCTCATTGAGAGATTTCCTTAACTGATTCAACAAATCAGCCTCCTCTATATAAATAACCCAAGACTTCGAGTCTTGGACAGAAGAACAGCCCATAAACTTCAAGTTCTCAGAAAAGAAAACGAGAAGAGCAAGCTCTAAGAAGAAGAAATTTTCTTCAATGTAAATAAAAAGAAGAGAGATCATAACATCCCCTCCATATTTGAGAGTTCAGCTCTCACATCAGAAGAACTTAGTTCTTTTTCTAGATCGCGGATCTATAAGACTAAGTCTTTTACAAAAAACAGAAGAGATCAAAGCATCTCCTCACAAAAAGAAGAACTCGGTTATTAGATTCATGAGACAAAGTCTCTTATAAACCGAGAATTTAATTCTCAGAGCACAGAACTAATCAGAGCTACCAAAGAAGCGCCTTAGCGCTCCAATTTAAAAGAAGCGCTTTAAGTGCTCCAAGTTTGGCGCTCAGCGCCAAGCGCGCCACGTGCTCCTCACGTGGGCGCTATTTTATAAGAAGCGCCTTAGCGCTCCAATTTATAAGAAACGCCTTAGCGCTCTAAGTCTGGCTCTTAGCGCCAAGCGCACCACATGCTCCTTACGTGGGCGTTATTCTAAAAGAAGCACTTTAGCGCTCAAGCGCTCCAAATTCGGCGCTCAGCGCCAAGCGCTCCACGTGCTCCCCACATGAGCACTATTTCAGAAGAAGCGCCTTAGCGCTCCAAGTCTGGCACTCAGCACAAAGCGCTCTGCGCCATAAAGAGTGTTCAACAATCAATAAAAAAAAAGAAAGTGGGTGTTAGTACTCCAATAAATGCTTAGCAGTATGTGCACAGTGAAAGGACTATGTCCTAACAAGTGTCTAACACTTTATAAAAAAAAGAAGAGAAATGACAGAGACTCAGCCCAAGTTGGCCAAAATTATAATCAACTGAGCCCATGCGCTCTTTATTGGACTCAGTCCCAAACAAGATTATCAAATCTTTGATGAACATTCACTGGTTAAAGGGTACATCTCTCCACACCTCTGATACGCGTTGTCGTAATTCTTCAACATCTTTAGAGAGGTGGAGGGTCCCAATAACCAATAACTTTTGGTGCATCCCCAAATTGGCTAAACCAGAACCCTACAGACTATGACGTCTTTAAACATGGACTATGATGTCCTTAAACTCCATGGACTACGATGTCCTTAAAACCAATGGACCGCAACGTCCCTAAACTAAAACGATAGAGTCCAAATACTTTTTTGTTGGATCTAAATGATCCCAAAATCCTGTTGAGTAGATCTTAGTCTAAAATTAGACTAACGTATCCTCAACTAAAGTTTGAGTTGACCATAGTCTAAAATAAGGCTAATGGTCCTTAAACCAACCCAAACCCAAATCTAAGAAAAATACGGATTTGGACTAATCCACGCCCTACGGGCGACAAAGTAAATTAGCCTCCGTATGCAATCTATGGGAAACAAAAAATAAAACAAACACACACGAGACGAAGTGACCATCTGGAGAAAGAGAAAGTTGTTACCGCTATACGGTAGCGTAATTAACTGCAGGGGCTTGCGCCTGCAGGGAAGAGCGTCCCCACAATAAATAAAAACCCTCGTACATGAGGGGGAATCTGACGAAGTCTGCTACAACGGCCGCATGCGTCTAAACCTCCGATACACGGTGCCATAAATCAACTTGGCATCTTCGAAGAGGTGGACGGATAAATCCAATTAGCATCTGTCCCCAAAATTCAGGCCAGACGTCCTAACGTCCCGGTCGCGAGAACAACCCCATTGAACCAGCGTCATCTAAAGGACATCGGTTCATACTAGTAACGACCGATTACTTTTCTAAGTGGGCTGAAGCAGTACTGCTAAGGGAAGTGAAGACGGAGAATATCCTCCATTTCTTCAGGACGCATGTCATTTACCGGTTCGGCACTCCGCGACGGATAATCTCAGATAATGGGCCAGCCTACAGGAGCCATAAAATCAGCCGCTTTGTAGAACAGTATAAAATAGATTGGAGATACTCTTTGATCTACAATCCTTATGCTAACGGTCTAGCTGAAACTTTCAACATGACCCTGATGAAGATTATAAAGAAAACAGTGTCGAGAAACAAAAAGGACTGGCACGAGAGACTGCACGAAGCTCTCTGGGCATACCGAACGAAGTTCAAAATGGCTATTATTACAACACCATACGCGTTAGTATTCGGCACAGAAGCAGTCCTTCCTTTGGAAATAGAACTCCCTTCTCTACGGGTAGCAGTTCGATTCGAGCCGATGGATGAAGAAAATGCCCATCTTCGGCTTGAGGAGCTCGACTCCCTAGATGAAACTCGCCTCATGGCACGGCAAAACCTAGAAGCTTACAAGGAAAGGATGACGTGCTCATACGAAAGACTGACTAGGTCGAGAACATTCCGCCAAGGGGAGCTCGTGCTAGTTGTCAAACAACCTATGATTCCCAATCGTGCAAAACGAGAGAAATTCGAGCCAACTATGAGGGCCCGTACATCATAGACAAGGTCTACCAAGGTGGAGCCTTGATTGATAGAGATTTAGCGTGCTTGCGCTTTTTAAAAGATATGAATCAAAAATATTTAGTAACCGCAATCAAGAACGGCGTCGCTTGGTAGCTAGCCAGTGAGTACGGGTCGGTCCATAGGGATGTTGTGAATTTCCTAATCACTCTAACGAGTTAATTCCAAACGGCGTGAATGGATCAATTAAATCTAAAAACTTAAATTAATCTAGATCTAAATCTTGCTAGGGTTAGGTCTAGGTTAAGTTTGGAAAGTCAATAAATCTCACTGCTTTCTATACCCATATTAAGATCTATTAGGAGTTATGGTAATTACTAATAAAGGGAATTAGAACCATTGGAAAGATGTTTCTTCCTCTAGCTTCTTGTCCTTCTTTTATCAATCCTTACCCTAACCTCTATGGGAAACACGCGCAACCGGGCCTTTATACTACGGTATCACCGCTACCTAGTGGGATAGGGTGCCGTAGGGAGCGGTATGTGCATGTATGCATGGAGTCCTATTAATTATATGTGATGGGCAAGAAAGGGGTGAGAGATCTTCATCTCTCAAACATTCCCCAAAGCTAACCCAAACAAGGGAGGAGACTATTCGCTCATTAGGGAATTTAAGAACAGATCTAACTATTTATCTAGGGCAAGGAATTAAAGATCTAACTAGGGCAAGGAATAGAAATTACCTAGGGCAAATAAGAAATTTAACCTAGGGCAGAAAAATAAATTAAGAACTTACAAATTGATGCTCTCCAAAAGAATTCTGAATTTTATTAATGAAAGGAGGCATAGGGAGGCATAAAAAGAATACAATGAGTTGGGTCTCTATTTATAGATTCATACAAACCCTAGGTTACAATTGATTCGCACGTCTGCTTTTACAAAAATGCCCTCTAAGAAAAAACCTAGTCAAAGATCCGCGCCGCCTCTGGAATTTTGGTAAAAATTATTTTCACAGTAGGCTCTGGATGGCCGCGGAATCGCGGCCGCAGCATGGGTTGGGCCGCGGTTCCGCGGCCCAATGATGGAGTTGAAGGCACCAAATTCTGGGCTTGGTTCTGGGCTGTTTGGGCTACTTAATTCTTTATTTCTTTTCTCAAATTAACTTCTGGTTTTCCTCCAGATCTTCCAGTGAACATTGTAGTGGACTTCTACCCGTTCGCTTTGTGTCGACGTCTTGAACCTTGCTTTGTGAAACGATCTTTATGTAGGCTTGATCAAGAGTCTTCTGTTTATTGGTCAAAGTCTCACTTTTACATCGTCTTTTATTGTTTTCACTGTTTTAGATCCAAGAACCTGTAACCTGTAATATGTAGCAGACATGCGTCAAAAGCGCCTGTTTTATTTACAAAAAGAATAAGAATGGGGAATATAATAATGCAATATTATGGTATGAACAAATACCCCCAAACTTATCTTTTACTCGTCCTCGAGCAAACCTAGTTTTTATTCTCAACAAAATCCTAACCTCACATTCGCAGGAAAACGCGATTGCACTGAGCTCGTGCAACAAGCTGTTAAACCTCTAGGTGTCCCTAGTAGGAAGAGTGTTGTCTCCTGAGGGTTTTCAGCGGATACTACCCACAAAATCCTATCAATTAGGCTTTTCGACTTTTGTTCTCCAATTAGGGTTTCTAACAAGGAACTCTATTATCTTCGACTTGCAAATTATCCAGCCATATTCTTCACACTTCCTCATCATCTAACTTAAGATTATATATGTTCTATAGACTTACTTAGCTTTCGGCATCTCTTAAGTTTTCCTTCTAGGGTTCCATCTCCACTTAGGAATTTCTATCAACTCTACTAAAGATACAAGTTCTATTCTTCACTCCTTTCTCTCATCTAAACTCCAATCACATATCCCCACGTGTGTGTATAAATCACCCTTACACTTGGAAATTCAAATCAAGCAATCATACCCTTGTCCGTTGTCCAAAGTACTTATTAATAGGTGAATTTTTAATTGAATTTTGCTTACACATCCTTCATGCGACCATTAATACTTCTTGAGGTACCAACGACCGATTACAAGATGTGTTTGCACATTAAAACGTACTTCCTAGTCTTGCAACACCTAAGGCTTTTAGCAGTGACTCCCAAACCAGTTGGTCTAAGGCACTAGGTGATGAAGCACCCTCGCTAAATATTTTTTCATTAATGCAGCCTTAAGTAATCACAAAAACCAGTGTTCATTTTTTTTCTCTTTATTCATTTTTTTCTTTTATTTTCTTCGTACTAAGGACTTCAGACAAGAGCATTTCAAGGTCTCCTCTACTATTCCAAGTTTCAAGGTGCGTGATTGTGCAAATTGTAGGGTATACATTTTCAGAATCTAGACTTAAACTAGGAACTATTTTTCAAACTTATACTCTAATAAGAACATCAATACTTTTCCTTTGTTTCGACTTAGCCCAAGAAGTGAACCCAAAATTTGCCTATTTCTAAATAAACTACAAAGACATATACTTTCTGCCGCTAAACTTTAACGAAGGTTATTTTTAAGGTTTTTAATTTACTAAGTCTAAGATCTAGTTGTTCCTAGCTAGTTAACCTATTTGTCAAACTCAAGTCAATTAGGCCAAAATTGAATACAATAATTTTTATAATTTTTGAAAATTTTCAATTTTTATGGGTTTTAAAATAAGTACGCAAATGCAAAAATATGTACAAATGAATGCGAAGGAAGAAGGCTTACCGAGCATACCCCAAAACTTAAACTTGACAGTGTCCTCACTGTCATGCCACACCAAAAGGGTCAAAATTGTCGGCACTCCCCTGTTTATTTATTAATTTATTATTATTATTTTTTTAATAAAAAAAAGAAAACAAAAAATATATATACATATATACAACAAGGTCCCCCCAAACTTATGCAAGGCCTTACACAAGCCAAAGGTTAGCACCAACCATTCAAAAATTTTATCGTGATAATGGTAGGGTTGGTGAAAGGAGGGAGTGAGAAGCACACGAGACCGAATGGGAAGAAGAGTGGAATATGGTCTCGGCGGAGGAGAAGAATGGCGGAAAAGAGAAATAAGTGGAGTACGATCTTGAGGGTGTAACTCGAGTGAGTAAATTAGCGCAATTTGTGATGACCGAAGTGTTAAAAGTGATTGTTCTAATCTATCAACTCGTCGTGAAATGGGGTCAAATCCCTCAAGATTCGCAAGAACGCATGGGTACGTCGAACTTGGTATTGGAGATGAAAGCGTAACGGTCTCTTGTACGGTCGGAATGATAGGAAGGACGAAAGGGAGTGAATTAGGGATAGTCTCATTCTCACCGTAGTAAACTGTCGCGAACTTGAAAGATTCCATCAATGGTTCGAAACGACTGTAAGCAACCGAGTCTGATGGTTCAACTAACTCATCTGAAAATATAAAGGACTTAAACTCGGGCGGTGAGTCATCAACATCGTCCGAAAAAGTGAAACACTCGTAAGTGTTATCGGCTGTGAGAATTGTGTCAGATTCAAAGAAAAATTTTTCAAGCTCACAGTCTTCAAGTGTGATATTAGGCGTGGTCAGAACGATGGAAAGGAGGGAGGGTGATTTAGTTAAAGATTCAAGAGGATGAATTGGAAAATCCGACACATCAAACAAAAATGGTTCAACCTCAATATTATCCTCAATACTCTCCTCAATATTATCCTCATAATTTTCCTCAATATTTAACTCATCCATGCCATTATCATCAAAATCAAGACGCATATGAAGTTCGGGAGAAACAATTAATGACTCGGGATGTTGAGTTGGACATAAAATTTTAATCAAATCAACGGGTTCATCATCCAAAATATTCCCGGCGTCTATATCCTCAATCAAGTGAAAATCAATTTTTTCTGACACCTCATTAAAAGAATGGATGTTTATCAATTTAGATTCTAGATTGGAGGTGTAAAGATCGAAAGGATTAAGTGTCATTTCACTCGAAAGGGATTCTTCACAATCTGGCAAATCAAGCACTACAAAGTCACACAACTCGTTAGATGTTTTATTCTCAACTTGTGAATCATTTGGGACAATCGATGGAAAACCGGAGTTGTGGGCTTCAATTGGGTATGGGTAGGTATGATTTGGAAATCCTCTCAAATTCGCACTCTGTCCAACCGCCTCCTCATACATTGAAAAATTTGAAGCTAGTTGGAAACTAGCTACCGGTTCACTAGGTTGCAGAAGGGTGGCAATGGACGTATCCACATTCCTAACCATTTTGTTTGTTGCTAAGATATAAGCCTCCAACGACTCTTCCAAACTAGACTTGGGTGGTAAGGGGGTTTCGGTAAAAGATTCGAAATTGTTGGGATATGTGAAACTCCCAAAAGACTGTGTAGAAACAGTGTCTAGTGACGGTGGGAAAGTCAGGTAGGGCTGGTAGGAAGTGGGTGGTTGGACAGGGGTAGGGTCAACATGTGGATAAAAAGATGAATAGTCTTGTGGATCCCTAGAACTAGATGAGTGGAGAGGGATGAAAGATCGGATACGAGATTGAGCAATATGGTCAGCAATGGACATCGGTTTAGGAGTTACAGCAGGACTTGAAAAAGTGGCATCAACATATGAAGGAGGTAAAGGTTGACTTGGTTGACACAGAGTGGGTTGCAAAGTTGAACTGTTTCTCCTAGACGCTTCTATTTGATCTTTCAAAGAAATTTTGGGCACGGAGGGATCTTCCTTAAATCGACCGAAACAATTGACGTATGAAGCAAAGTTAGGTTCGGGATACCAAAGTTCGGCAAGAGATTTGTGATGTGGGGTACCCATGATGTAAGAATGGGAAGAGAAAGAAGGTTGGGGTGCACGGATTTCTTAGCGATAAAAGTTGCAAGTCTTTTTTTAAAAAAAGTTTCCTTTTTCCTTTTTTCTCTTTATTTAGAACTGTTTGCAAAAAGATTTTCGATAAAGGGCTTAGACAAAAATGCAATCAACCACAAATGCACAATCAGGCCTAGATCTAGGGTCACCTAGGTCAGCTAGACAGCTCCTAACTGTTCCAAAGGGCTAGAAATAGGACCTCAAACCGCCTCTTCACCGCCAATTGCGGCCAGGTAAGTGCCAGGTAAGTGGGAAGCTCTCCACTACAAAAGTAGTGGTCCTAATTAAATAACCACTTGCCTTAGACACACTTGCCTAGACACTGCAAAGTCAGGTTAGGATAAACGGTCGATACCTATAACTAGTCCTCTGTCCTATTGAGCACGACGTCCTTAGGGCTGAGTTTAGTATTTTTTAAATTAAAGATTTGGTCAATGCAAATGCCTTATGTGATTTCTGGGGTCCTGAGAAGGGTGATGAAATCCCCACCCAATCTGAATCGGTCAAAAGCCCCTTAAAGTCCGATTAAAGATATGCAAAACAGTAAATCACTTATAATCAAATCTTTTTTATTTTATGCGCGGCGCAAAGAATCCTGCACAAGATTTGTTATTTGGAAGGGAAGATTTTTTTAAGCTCAAAGAATCTTGCAGAAGATTTGACAAAAGATATATGGGGATTGGTAGAAGAGGAAAAATGGGAGCAAACAGTGCAAAATTCGTGCGCTGACGTGGCAGATGGACCGCGGAACCTCAGCGGGAGAGCGCTTGCGCGGAGGATTAGCGGCGGTACGGAGGTTTCAGGTCTCCAAAAATATTGAGTTGTTCTGCTTTTCCAACCTTTTTCTGTTCTGATGTATCTTTTTCTATTTCGAACTCTGGATTTTTCCAGATCCGTCGATCCTGCAGAGATTCAAAAAAATAATACCCTTCCAAAAATAACAGATGATATATTTTTATATTTTTGTGATTTTTCAGTTTTTATGGTTTTTTTTAATTAAGATTAACCCGAAATTGCAAAAAGGAAATAACACGCCATCCCCGGCAACGGCGCCATTTGATTGATAGAGATTTAGCGTGCTTGCGCTTTTTAAAAGATATGAATCAAAAATATTTAGTAACCGCAATCAAGAACAGCGTCGCTTGGTAGCTAGCCGGTGAGTACGGGTCGGTCCACAGGGATATTGTGAATTTCCTAATCACTCTAACGAGTTAATTCCAAACGGTGTGAATGGATCAATTAAATCTAAAAACTTAAATTAATCTAGATCTAGATCTTGCTAGGGTTAGGTCTAGGTTAAGTTTGGAAAGTCAATAAATCTCACCGCTTTCTATACCCATATTAAGATCTATTAGGAGTTATGGTAATTACTAATAAAGGGAATTAGAACCATTAGGAAGATGTTTCTTCCTCTAGCTTCTTGTCCTTCCTTTATCAATCCTTACCCTAACCTCCATGGAAAACACGCGCAACCGGGCCTTTATACTACGGTATCACCGCTACCTCGTGGGATAGGGTGCCGTAGGGAGCGGTATGTGCATGTATGCATGGAGTCCTATTAATTATATGTGATGGGCAAGAAAGGGGTGAGAGATTTTCATCTCTCAAATCTTCCCCAAAGCTAACCCTAACAAGCGAGGAGACTACTCGCTCATTAGGGAATTTAAGAACAGATCTAACTATTTATCTAGGGCAAGGAATTAAAGATCTAACTAGGGCAAGGAATAGAAATTACCTAGGGCAGATAAGAAATTTAACTTAGGGCAGAAAAATAAATTAAGAACTTACAAATTGATGCTCTCCAAAAGAATTCTGAATTTTATTAATGAAAGGAGGCATAAAAAGAATACAATGAGTTGGGTCTCTATTTATAGATTCATAGAAACCCTAGGTTACAATTGATTCGCACGTCTGCTTTTACAAAAATGCCTTCTAAGAAAAGACCTAGTCAAAGATCCGCGCCGCCTCTGGAATTTTAGTAAAAATTATTTTCACAGTGGGCTCTGGACGGCCGCGGAACCGCGGCCGCAGCATGGGTTGGGCCGCGGTTCCGCGGCCCAATGATGGAGTTGAAGGCACCAAATTCTGGGCTTGGTTCTGGGCTGTTTGGGCTACTTAATTCTTTATTTCTTTTCTCAAATTAGCTTCTGGTGAACATTGTAGTGGACTTCTACCCGTTCGCTTTGTGTCGACGTCTTGAACCTTGCTTTGTGAACTGATCTTTATGTAGGCTTGATCAAGTGTCTTCTGTTTATTGGTCAAAATCTCACTTTTACATCGTCTTTTATTGTTTTCACTGTTTTAGATCCAAGAACCTGTAACCTGTAATATGTAGCAGACATGCGTTAAAAGCCACTATTTTATTTGTAAAAAGAATAAGAATGGGGAATATAATAATGCAATATTATGGTATGAACATGCCTATCTGCTCATGGATATGCATGGCGAAAGACCCTTCCGGCCAATAAATGGCCGATTCCTCAAAAGATACCACGCCTAACAGGTTACAATTTAGGTCAATGATAGATGACGACGCCCGTGTCCGCTCTCTATCTTCCTGAGTCAGAACCCTGAAAGTAGTATCCAGAAGATCCGTTGCCTCGAAAATGGTAACAATAGACCACTACATCATTAAACTGGCCATGGACCGAGATGTCCCTAAACTAACAATGGACCAGAATGTCCTTAAACTAGGACGCCGCCTCAAACATGGTGCATCGCCCCAAATACGACGATATCCTCTCTTGAGATATATATTGCAATCAAAACTCCAACAGCGAAGACTGCAACTCAAGTGCCATTGGCAACCCGATGATAAAAAAACGGTATGTCCACAAGCAAAATGGGCACGGATGAAAACCCGAAAGGGCACCGTGAGTAAAAACAGCAGGGCTACCGGCGAGTTTGTGAAAACCCGGAAGGGCGCAATCTCGTTAAAAAAATAAAAAATAAAAACGGTATGTTCACAAGCAAAATGGGCACGGATGAAAACCCGAAAGGGCGCCGTGAGTAAAAACAGCAGGGCTACCGGCGAGTTTGTGAAAACCCGGAAGGACGCAATCTCGTAAAATTTTCACTTACGATATCCTCTCGACTCGTAAGGGGAACTCTCCCTATGAGACCCTTACGGCTCATATGATTCAAAACCCTTAAGCTACAGGCACTTAAACATGTTCTTAAGCCATCATATCCCCCAAGTTGCCCTATAGGTGGTCCAATATTGGCCCTTGTATACAATCCACGGGAACAAATAAATATAGCCCTTACCTAGTTCCCCCAATGGCGCGAAATGTCCCTATATGGTGAATGACACTTGTAAGCCCCCTCGACTTATAGAGAGAAAACACTCTTATAAGATCCTTATGACCTGCAAGGGAGAGCACACACTTAAGAATCCCCACGATTCCTAAGGTGAAAATAAACCTACGAGATCCTAACGACTCGTAGGAAGAAATAATTTTATGAGACCCTTACAGCTCATAAAGTCGAAAAGTCTTAGTTAACACGATCCTAACCCTGCCTATTAAGCTATCTTTGTTCAAATCGACAAAGGTAAATGATAATTCGCTCCTGGAAATATTCCAGTGGTAGCAATACTGATGCCTGAACCGGTGTCAAGCTCCAAGTCCTTTCAAGGCAAATGATGATTCGCTTCTGGCAATATTCTAGTCGCAGCGATACTGATGCCAAGATTGGTATCAGATCTTAAGTTCCATACTCGCAACAAAAAATCAGCGAGCTAAAAAATCCATATAAAATAGCCGAAATGATATGGCAACTCGCAATAAAAATCAGCGAGCAAAAAATATGCATATGAAAAAACCAAAATGTTTAGGCAACTCGCAATAAAAAGCAGCGAGTAAAAATATAAAAATTGCCGAAATGATTGGGCACCGCAATAAGTAGCCGAAATGATTGGGCAATCACGACTTTCGCGATATGAAAAGCTGAAAAGATAGAGTATCGCGGAAATAAAAAAATAAAATAAAATTTTCTCTACCCTGCAGGTGAGTCTACACCGACCCTTATATACAATCCATGGGCACAAATGAAAAAAGGGAACCATATTTTCCCACCAGGCTCCATCAAAGGGAGCCAGATCTCAACAGCAACATCCACAGTCTAGAGATTAGTTCGACGTACCTTCTCATTCCAGCAGGATGTAGACGCAACGTCAATAAAAGGCCCAAGAGTCAAAACAAAGTGGAGCCATGGCAAATTCCTAGCTCCAAGTCTTAACAGTTCATATACTACCTAGAGACAACCCTGGCATACCTTCTCATTCCAAAAGGATGCAGATGCAACGTCAACAAAGGCTCCAAATAGCCAAAATAAAAAGGAGTGACGGCAAAATCCCAGCTCCAGCCCGACATTCTTCTCATTACAGCAGATGCAATGTCAACAAAGGCTCTAAATAGCCAAATCAAATCGAAGCAACGACATATTCCTAGCTTCAGGATCTCGACGGCAAGTCATATAAAGCCTAAGAGACTATCGAAGATCATCCCACACCAGCGTGGAGTGGTTATGACTCATCGGGGCTCTAAACTGAGCCTGTCCTCAAGTAAAAAGCGAAATGGCAAATTCCTAACTCTTGCTCTTCCGACGGTCATATAGTCTAAGGAGATTACTTGAAGACGTCTTGTCCAGCCCCCGAAGGGATCAGAGACACGACTGTCATGGGGCTACTCGAACAACAGCTTAAAGACTGCATATCGAGGAATACATCATCCAACGCGACGGTACCACGGACTAAAGCCCTAGTACCACAAAACCTAATGGACCTCTGTCGCAAAGAGCAGGGGTTATCTATATATAACATTAGGATAAGTTTTCCTGTAAACCCAAGGGAGGTAAACTAAAAAAACTCCGAAACGAGTGAATAAACTACAAACTCCAAAATGAGTCCATGAACTAGAAACTCCGAAACGGATGAATAAACTACAGACTCCGAAATGAGTCCGTAAACTAGAAACTCTGAAACGAGTGAATAAAATACAAACTCCAAAACGAGTAAATAAACTAATTAGTGCCACATTAAGACACAGATAAGCGCATGCAAAAAAAATGTATATTCTTATTCACAAATCAAAGTGTTTGAGAGATACGATTAATACAAAAGGGGGAATACAATTACAATTGTTAAAAAGGCGGGGCTTTCAACAAGTTGGCAACCCGCTCACGCGCTCCCCACATCTCCTCCTCGCATGCTTCTACTGCGGCCAACCCGCTTCAATTTGAGCCCGTTGTTGCAAGCATGATGAAAGCTTCTCAGCGATTTCCTGCTTGGCAACTTCGCAATCTTGTATGCCCCACCCGGTAAAGTCCAGCTTCTGCCTCAGCGCCATGTTAGTTATATGTATGCCCTAGAGGCCATTATTGTACATATGATGTATATTATAGTGGATGCTTGGACATATATAGAGAGGACTTTCTTGCTCGACATGATAGTATGCTATCTGGTTGCTCTTTGTCTTAACATGTAGACTTGTATTGTGATATTGTCTTACTCTCACATGTTGATAAAGCCCATAGGATGTGTACTTGACTACCAGGACTATGATGGAGATCATACTAGTAGGGCCAGGGTAGTCCACAAGTGCATCCTTTAATTGTTCCTAGTCGAGGGTGTATCGAGACAGGGCATCGATATTTAAGAGTAGATTAGCGTATACGCTTCTTGACCCATATGATGGGCGATGGATGATCCTACATCCATTGGTGTTTGACATCAAAGTTGGTATACAAGTGCTCAGTGGAGACTGGGTACACTGAACGGACTCGCCGAGAACTCCTAGATGGTATTATACCTAGCGACAGATAGCAGTTCTCTGGTGACACTGGTACAGGTTAGTCTGTAGACCCGAGATCGTCATAGAGACTTCTGTGATTCCCACTGTGCTTTGATTTCCACCTTACCACGTTCAAGAGAACGTGCAAAAGGGTGGCTTTTGGGTACAGTCCCGAGTCACATGGAGGCAATGAGCGATAGGAGGGGATTCGTCTCTTCTGCTTTTGGGGGTTGATGTTGCATTGTGCTCGATTGGCTATAACAGGAAGTCCCTGTCCAGCGCTGATACGGAGATTTACTGATAAGTGTTATCGGTAGTTTCTCGACCCGTTATGAGACTCACATCGGCACGACTTATCAGTTACTGGGGTCTGACGTTTACCACCCCTAGGCTAGATATGGGACATATCAGACGAAGAGACCGGACTGTACGGTAGTGTTACTGACAGGCTTTACAAGAGTATGAGCAGGCTTGCTTGTTGATCTTCTGATCGCTAAATACCCGGGTAGCCGTTACGTCCAGCTAGTACCGCTGACGGCTTGTGGGTGACTGATATGATCATCACCTACTGCCGGCGTATTGACGAGTCTTTAGAGTCCTACACAGAGGTTTCCTGGCTCAGGCGAAACGAGGTAGGAACACATATGTGATATGTGCGGGACCGAGATTAATACGAGTATGTGATACCGTATTCTATTCTCGCAATATGTGATATTGGTTGGTTATATGTGATATAGCCGGGTTATCGAATCAAGTGTTGATTCGATAAGTTGATACATATGATATTAGTCGGTTATAAGAGATATAGCCGGATTATTAAATCAAGTGTTGTTTTATTAATTTAATGTATAATTGTATATTTGATATATTAATTTACATTGACTAATATTAGCTGACTTAAGATTTTCTTTATCTCACTTATTTTTTTAATATATATGTGATATATATTAATTGTGAACACTAAATATATATGTGATATATATTATTGTGTCATGCTTGATGCTACATGCTACATGGGTGTATGAGACTCACACCATGCTCATGATAATGTAGGGTTTATTTATTTAATGTAAATCACAAATTGGTTGGAAATTAATCATGGTTGATGCTTAGTAGAAGCTTGTAGAACCCATTGACTTGGTCCACTAATTTTGTCTTACATTAGATATTTATTAACCCAACCATTGCCATTAGTCATTGGTAAGTCTCCACAAGAGTTATATGAGATATTTTTTCACCCATGATTGCTATTCTCACTCATTCTATTTTTCATCTTCATCTTCTTATTCATCAAGAGAGAGCTCTCTAAGTTTTGGAGAGGTGAAGAAAATAAATGAGAAAATTAATTCTAAAGTGAGCAAAAATCCTACTTCATCATCCTCTATTAGACTAGCCATTTAGTTTAGGGTGTTAGCTTCACTAATCCCTAATTAGTGAAGAGGTAGCTTGAGTTAGAGTCTCCTCGACGTAGATCATCTTCGGCCTCGAAGACTTCAAGCAAGCTTGTTCCTTTCACCTTGTGGAGCCATTCTAGAGTCCGGAAGATCACTACTTGGAGTGAAGGGACTACTACACGGAGCTATTGAAGTGAAGGACCAGTCTACAAAGGATGTATTCCATTTTCACTTAGATGTAAAGTTGTTTACTTGTTGTATCGTCTAATTCTCTAGTTAAAAATTATGGGGTTAGGGTTGTTTAGCATAGCAATTTTTGGAAAATGGCATGGACGATGCCTCCTGAAACCTTACTGTCGTGCTAGGCATTCCTACAGTGGTATCAGAGCCAAGCTAGAGAATTAGATGATGTTTGTTGAATTACGAAACCGAAACAACTCCGAAACACCGAAACTAAATATCTAGTTTCTGTCGAATTTTAAAAGTCTTCCAAAAAAAATTTTAAGCAACTGCAGAATGTCACATGAGATGTAACATGAACACCACAGAAAATTGAACCCCCTTCGCCGGAATTGACCCGAAGACATGAGGAAAATTCCCACCTAGCCGGCCATATTAGCTTGTTCTAGGTTGAATTTTTCGTGGTGTTCCGGTCTCTGGGTTTTGGTGTTTCAGGTGTTGCTTGTTTTTACTGAAATTGCATGTGATGTTATTTTTCTGTAAAAGCAATTCGGATTGTTTTATAGTCGTAATTCTAATATCGTTTCGGGTAATTTAGACGACGTTAAAAAGTTCGAACGAATATCAATAACCCATTTTCTCCCTCGCTGGAAATTTTCCAAAAAGTTGGATTTTATCAAAGTTAAAAACATTCAAAAATCATGCAAGTAATTCTATGGACCCTCTATAAGAACGATACCCAAACTCAACTTTTTGGACGCGGAACCGCGGTTATACCCTAGGTTTGCGGCAGTTCCGTGGCGCTATGAGTGAGGCATAGGTCGGCCCTTCTACGGTTGGTTCATAGGTACTGTGACATGTTCTGAGTATTTTTAAACTGTGCTGAAGTGTTGAGCTCTTTGGGAAATTTTGGGTGTTTGTTGATTCGATCGGAATGTTTAACATCGTCTAGCTATCTATGGAATGTGATACAATATTTGGAATCTACACTAATTAGTTTTATGAAAATTGATTAGTTGCTTGTAAATTTAACATTTCGGTCTCGGTAGGAATCGGTAATCTTGTTGAATTACCCGATTTCTTTTGAAAAGTTGTTTTCATGAGTTAGACCCAAATGTAAGGTTTACAATATTAGGCATGAAATCCGAAGTATGTGATATTCCGGGTTTATGATGTCTAAGGGCTGTGTCGATTCCAAATGTTGTAGTTTGACATTTTCTTTTCTGCGACCGTAAGTGTAATATGTGGTGTATCGCCGGTTTCGTTGCTATATGTCAACGACAATTGGGATACGCATATTTACTTACGTAGATGACTTGTGATGTTATGTGTTGCTGTGATATGTTATATTGGATCGTTGTGTTTTGAATAGCCGGGGGTTTTGCTTGAGATGAGAGTTTTTCATTTGCATTCAGCAAAAATTTGTATGTAATATTCTTTTATTGGGGCATTTCCGGGTTGAGAATGATGTCACCATTGATGTATATTATTTACTTTTCTGCATTAGGATAGACCTAAGGTGGGGAGCACAAGTAATCGGGTTGTAGAGTCCAGTGGGAGACCATCTCGAGGAGTCGAATCCGGGTCTCCTAACTCTAGAATTGGAAGGGTTGCTTGCCGCTCTCGTAGGGGTCTAGGGATGTGGGTTTGGCTATTCGACGTGACCGTGGAATCTGTGTTTTTACTGGCTTAATATAAAACACGGACCTCCTAGTATATCCAATATTTCATATGTTGACTTCTGCTGCTGATATTATATGATGTGATCACTTTATATACTTGAGACAAATGCTTTATTATTATATATATGATATATAATAAACGTTGCTTATGTTTTACACCCGTGCTGGTCCCGCCCCGCTATGCCGTTAGTTAAGTAACCTAACGGTGCATAACAGGACACTGTGGCGAATGTAGATGGCATAAGCGTACATTGTATTTTCGTTTCTTCTGTGGTGCTTAGGAAGCATAATTGATGGGACTTCATTAATGAGATTATTGAAAAAGAAAGAAACCTAAAACGACATTGTGGAATCAAATTTTCAAAAAGGGTAGCTCTGGTTTTTGCTTTGCATAGCGGTATTCCTTGTAGAAAATCCAACACCTCATTCGATGAGGAAAGAGCCGAGATCTCTTCACCGGGAGTGAGCTCTTTAGCGAAACTAGCAGATGCTACAAGCCACTCGGTTTTGTCTTTTGATTGTTTCTCTAGTTCTTGCTTTGCATAGTGGTATTTGTGAAATATCCTGGACCTTATTTCGATAAGGAAAGAGCCGAGATCCCTTTACCGGGAATGACCTCTTTAGAAAAACTAGCAAAAGTCTTAAAAACACTCATTTTCAAAAATCACTAGATTCTACAACAATATCAAGTTCATTATGCAAAAGTTTTTCTTAAAAACCTATTGTAGCCCTCCGTCATTTCAGATAAGTGCTACTTAGTATTCGTGCTACATTTGTTGATCTCCGTCAAGGCGTAGTGTGTGGTAGCTGATCAGTGCTTATCTACTGCATATGATGCGATTAGATTAGGGTATTCGTACGGCCTTATTGACCTCTGTCAAGGGTCGTGCGGGTAGGTTTAATTCAATCATGAAATGCATGGGTTGAACTTGACTAGCAGCCTATGGTTTGTTGACCTCCGTCAAGATCATAGGACGCTAGCAGCAAAATATTATCGGGAATTTCAAGTGTTGAAATTTGCAATGAGATTGCATACCTTCTATGAGATAGTTGGATCCTGATACCCGCTGCGAATAAGAGTTGCTCCTGGGAGAGTTTTACACATCACAATTAGCCGATCAAGTCGGTGTCTAGAAAGGTGTTAACGGGGTTACGCCGCTGTGAATAAGGTTTATTTTAATTAGGTCCGTGCGAAAGCATGGGGAACCTCCCTCAAAGTACCGACACTGGCCTGGCTGAAAGATTGGCGAACTTGTAGCGTATAATTAATCCCGGCTAGTCTTACCTTTTAGGGTTTGAAGGAAGATTTGATAAAAACAGTGGGAGCCATCATGATTAGATAAGATAATAACCAATCTAATCTTGCAAGAGCATACGCTAAGTGTTTTCTTCTCTCTCTCTCCAGGTAGAGACCATGTCAGGCCTTAATCAAGATAATAATATGGATGTATTGACCGAACCCGCTTTATACTGAGCTGGGGAACGTTGGTTCCGCTCCAACTTATAATTGTTATAAGTCCGAGCAGGAAATAGGGGAATATCCGGATTCTCACGCCACCCAAATGAAGAATAAGCATGTTGATGCATCTTCTTCGGGTGTGTTAGTTGCCGAGAATTGTTTCTCAGTACAATCTATATCCTGGGTATTAGATACCGGATCGGGATCCAACATATATAATATGTTGCATGGGCTAAGGAAAGGTAGAGAACTGGGAATGGGTGATCATTCCTACACGCCAGCCCATCAGAAATACATTGCTGGAGGTTTTCGAAAATAACTTGCAGCTGAGTGGCATTCGCTTCAGCTGGGCGTGCAATTTGATGATTCGCCAGAAGCCGTCTCATGCTCTTTCCGCTTCAGGGTCAACTTCTGTTCAAAATGTTGAATGAAATTGGCACTTTTCTTAATCCATGCGACCCGCTGAGCCTTCAAGGTCAATACTTCAGGAGCGATACACTTGAGCTCGATCTCATACAGACAGATCTCGATCCTCTTATAATTGTCGACCCAAAAGCCGAAGAAATCTTTGCTGTGGAAGTTCACAAGCATCGCCAACATAGAATTGACTTCGTCAGTGAACTCTGCAGCAGAGGTGAGAGCTTCGGCATCAAGATCTTCGATAAATTTGCATAACATCCGCTTGCTAGTTGCTGCACCCCTAGAAGATTGACGCTTAGCAAAAGTCCCCGCATGCAAAGGAATGCGAGACTCAAAAGGAACTGAAGCCGGTGTAGTCGCTGCAAAATAAATAACGCACGAATGAGGGTCAGATTTCGATGTAAAAAAATAATAAAGAAGACGGCTGATGGACGAGATCTATCGTACTATCTGTTGAAGGCGGCACGACAGGGAGCATAGGAGACTCGGCTATCACTTCACTTCCTCCCTCGAGCAGTGGTACTGTGGTCAACATGGGGAAAGCTTAGCAACAGAATGAAAAGAAGAAACACCAAGCAAGGAGTATACTAACCCATGCCGGAAGGAGGAATGAATTCCGACTGGAAGGCAAAATGCGGGCTTAACACCTGGTGTAAGCGATCAAAGAGCACTCCTGCAGGATTGCAATAATATATGGTCAATACAGGAAAATGGTATGTATACTGAAGCAAAGAATTGAGAAATCTTCAACTTCCAAAGTTCGGAGAGACGCAGAAGAAATGGGTGGAACCGTAGCTGTCAGAGCAATGACCAGCGGCAATTCTTCAGTCAATATAGCATTAGGGTCTACTGCACTTATACTCAGGATAAAGAAAATATCATTAGATACCTAGTAGGATTAAAAACTTAAAGATAATAACTCAAGGAGTACTTGACAGAGAAGAAACTGAGACAGTGCTTAAAGCATCACCAGTTGTGACGGCTTCCTCGGTTGCCACTGGGAAAGTGGATTCAGCACCCCCATCTTCATCCCCTGATTCGATAAGGGCAGTTGTAATGCTGGCATCCCCCGCCGATATCAAGGATCCACAGGGAGAAGAGGCGACAGTCGGAGCAGTCTCAGATTCCAGAGAAAGATTGGCCACTTCAGGCTCTTTAGTCGTCGGCACTTCACCTGCCAGGCCATCGCCGGAGCTTGGCCCTGCTTTAAAACCAAAAAAATGTGTCATGATTCGAGGAAAAATGGTTAGTAAGTTCTAATAAGGGACTGCGCATTGTTATACCTTGAAGCAACCACTCGTCCTCTTCCTGAGCCGCACATGCAACTCACCTATGAGCAATAGACAAGTCAAAAGGGACGCCCGCCATGGGAACGATATAAGGTCGAACTTCACTCGAACCTGCGCCCGCGGCCAAGACAGCCTGACGTTCCCTCCCAGCATGCTTTCTACGTTTCCTTTCAGCCTGGGCTGTATAAACCGACCTCCTTAAAACTTCTAACAGGGGGAATTCGTCATCCAAACCGAGATCGGCCTCCGGATCCGCTGTGGCATCCATCATAGGCAGCTTCAGCAACACCTCCTGTGGTGTCCTTGGGAAGGCCTTAACTGTAACCGATGTCTCTGAAGTCTTGTCTACATCACCACCCAGGGCTTGCATTACATTCGGAACAACCTGGATTGTGGTGGTTCCTGTAATAGGATAAAGGAAAGTGTCAGATCATAAATAAAATGAACTAAAAATATAAAGGTGTAGTGAAGCGAAGCATACCAAGGCCCAAGGAGGAACGGAGCCTTTCCTCCTCCTCAAACGTCTTGAGGGAAGCCGAGAGAGCCTCTTCAGCAGAAATACCTATTAAGGAAGAGAGCGTTAGTAAAACTTAATAAATTCAAAAAAAAGGGAGGGGATATACACAGGAGAGTGTAAATAAAGTATACCGGACTCCGCAATAAAAGCTAATGCCGCCTGTTCATGGCCCAGTCGTTTCGACGCTTCAATGGCAGCCTGAAGATCGGTATCAGTCACAGGCTCATCAAATAGACCGACATTACTGCCATACTCGCACAAGCCCTCACTATAGGGAGCAAGGGGCTCCTAGCCAAATACGACATCAGCAGAAAATAAGGACTTCTTTCTCTTTTGCGAGCTGGCACCAACACCCAATGATAAGAGTTTTCACTTGACAGGTCTCTTCGGGCGGCGAGTCCCAATCTCCAAACTGACACCCGACTCCGGGGACGCCACGACTACCGCTGTCGCAGGAACATCCGGTCGAAGCTTATCTGGAAAATCTCATAGGACTAAAGCCGTAGCGATCTCTTTTAAAGAAGGACGAACAATTGTCCTCCGCTTCAGCGGGACCGCCCGATTACTACCAGGAACGGCATCCTTATGGTCGAGCAGCAGTGTTGGGAATCCTCCCGCGAGCAAAAACGTGTATATTTTGAAAACGGATATGAAATGAAGGAAATGGATTCGCACGCGAGATCGTTCTCATTTGAAATATTTATAAACCGTAAGTGCACGGTGTGTTGTAGCAAGCCGGAAAGTACGAGTCGATCCATAGGGAATTTTTTATTAGGTTTTGTGATTTAAGGTTCAATAAATTAACGAATTGAGTTGGTTGTCACAAAAAATAGAAAGAATACGAAAACAAGAAAAACAAGAAATAAGTTAAGAAAGAATGGTCATGGCTTTGGCTCCGAAGATCGAATCGCGACGATTCCCTCGACGCTCCTTTGATCATGAGTTGTCCGTCCTCACGTTGATCCTGGCATGAAGCACGACTTGTCAAAGCGGTTGTGAGGCACAAGTCGTCAAATTCCGATATTCTCCGTAAAACACGAAACTAGTCCATTTTGTTCACTTACCGTTGTATATCCAAATTTGGGATATCAACACTAAACACAAGGGTTAGCATGCATACCGCAACATCAAAAACATAAAGTGGTGAGTGATAGCAAATAGTTTTAGTGTTGAGTTTGCTAGGTGTTTTTGATAGTATATCGTATATGAAACCAAGAGATTGTCAAGCACTTGATCACAAAATACCATATCTAAGCTTAGAAAACTTAACACTAAATTGATTTTAACTTAAACATTGAAATGGGGAAAGGGAGTGAATATGGTATATGAGGAGGTTACAAAGTAAACCATGTGTCAAAATACCATATCACATCAAAACATAAGCAATATTTAAGTTAAAATCATATAAATAAGCACATTAAACAATCACAAGAGGAGGAGGAGGTAAAGTCTTTCATCTCACTTCCTTACCATAACCACAACCAAAGAAGTTAAGTTACACATCATAAAATGAAAAACAAGTAAAGAAAAGAAGCAATTAAACAAAGCAACACAAATATTATTAACACTTGATGAAGAGTTACAAGATTTTGGTAACTTATTCAACCTCCATAATGAAGCTCTCCAAAGAAAGCTTCAAGAGGGAAGTAGAAGAAGAAACAAAGTTGAAGCCCACTCACTCTCAAGCCTAAACAAAAACAAAAGAAACTAAGAAAATATATGTATTCTAGTCGATATGTGGCACCCTTCCCTTGCTCACTGATCTGGCTTATATAGACACCAAAAAAGATTAACCAAGTAATAGAAATAAGGTGATGTGACTGCAAGGAACGGACAGTGAAAAGATGGGGACAAACTGAGCAAGGGGGCCGGCGAGCTCGGTAAATGTGAGGTAGTGGCCGATCCAAAACCGAGCTATGGGGCTCGTATTCATTGTGTAGTCTTGTGTCTCCTCCAACATCACTCTGGTGCTGCTTGTTTTATCATTTTAATCCTGGTTTGCATGCAGAGATTTGGAGGGAAACATGATGCCAATATCACATCAAAACTTTATAGCATTCAATGCACATCACACCCACACATGTACCTACTTGCATAATTTGTGCATGGGCAGCCCCCATATGGTCCATGGTCCATGTCAAAGAGCTAGTGTCACACATGTATTGTGTTGGACCAAAAATTATGTGCACACTTGTTATTGCAAAAGAGCTCTTTGGATATCGGTCGGTTTTTTGTTCTGATTGCAGTGTCGGCTCCGAAATGCTATATCCGTAATCTTGAGTGTTCCTTCAATGTTATATCACGAATACCTGTAATCTGTAATTACTGAGCAGACACTTATTAATAGCACTGATATATAACAAAATAGATAATGAATGAGCGGTATTAAAATGCAGTTTTCTGATATGAACAAGCAGCCGCCTCTCCTCCCTAATGATAGCACCCGTTGCATGTTGATACCAAGCAACGTAAGCATTCGATGCCCTTGGAGTATAACCCGGCTCACTGACAAGGAAGTGGGACCCCATATTTAGACACATGAAGTGATGCGTCGCATTATGAATACCTTCCTCAGTAGTGACGGGGTCCACGATGAACGCCTCGAGAGGAACGCCTTGGTTGTAACCCAATTGCTGAGCAAAGCGATGCGCGTTATACCTCATAAATAGCACCGAAGTATTCTGTCTAAATACTAGAAAACCCGGCCTGATAGAATACAGGTGCATAACCTCTCGAGCCCTCAACACAGAAGCCCCGTCCTTTAAAACATCGTGCAATGGATGGACCGCTATTAAAGGTTCTTTGCCAATGGTCAGGACTTTGTCGACGAAGGTCATGCTATCCCCGACCATGCGTGTGCGAAGAAGCAGTCGCCGAGCCTCCCGTTGTGTCGGGTTGGGTGAAGAAGCATCGACTAAGTGCATGACCCGAGGAAAATTGTATCCTTTATAAAATTTGGGTCGTTTATGTACACCAAAGGCACCCGGTACATGCATCTCAATCCATGAGGTGAAGCAATGCAGTGGGAGATTGACGGGCTTCAAACCCGGCTGAATAGTGTCGGCTGCTAAGCTTAGGCCTTGATATAAGTGAGCTAATCTCGCAACCCCAACGGCCACGCGTATCCCTGCGGAGATACGTTGAGCCGGATAAAAAACAGACGGTCTCATGTAGCGGGGTGCGTCGAAAGCGCAAACCAACTCAACCTCAAGCCGATAAACCCTATAAAGAACGTCTCTTCGTCAACGTCCGGGGCAGCAATCTTTGCGAAGGGGATGACTGAAGTATCTGGAATAAAGAATTTCTTTAAATCCACCTCCGCAGTCGGCTAGTTATCTGAACCAAATCCGAACGAGTCGTCGAGTTTGGCAAACTTCGCAGCTTGTTTAGACAGAGCCTCTGGATGAAGAAAGCAGGTGATGAAATCTGTGAAGCTAACTTCATGCCCACCAGACTCCGGAATAAACTCTCGTACATGTTAAACACCTTGATCAAGCTCGAGAACTGATGTTGAAACGCATTCTTCAGAGTAAGGCCCATTACCACTGACTTGGTAGCGAAGATATACTCGTCGGGGGAAGTAGCTCCTCATAATGCTCCCCTCTGACAGGTTAGCCGGAAATCTCCACAAACTCCTCAAATGAAATCGAAACCTCTCGATCTGATAAGAGAAAGGTGTCGGTCGGGACGTTCCATTGTTCCAAAAAATATTTGATCCACCACACATGAGGAGCATAGTAGTGAAAGAGGGACACATAGATCACGGGAAACAACCCGGTCTTTAATAACAGCAATTTTTGGGCCGACAGGATATATCGAGCCCACTGTAGATAGCCAGCCGAATGACGGGGAGTCATTCTTATCACGTAAACTTGCCCATAAGGACACGACTCTCCTTGGCATATGCGTCACCCTAAAATGTCCAAAGCCATCGGCGGATGCACTGGTATTGAGGCCATAGAAGGCTGAACATGACCTTCCGAGATCAAGTTGACCTTTTCTACTGCGTAGGTTACCGGCGGCGGATCGGCATAATGGATCGCCGGGATCGTTTTCGAAGGTGGTGCACAAGTAAAACTATGCCGACCCCAAATAATTTGATTGTACCATGACCCCGACAAATGAAGAGACTTTTTCTCTGGGTCATGGTCCCGAATAAGTGCGAAGACGTCCCGATCTGTAGGTGCGTCGGCGAAAGCACTCTTCGAGCGAACGAAGAGAAAGGAGGAATCAAAAGCCATAGTACCTACACAAAAAGGGAGGGGTTAAGTATCGACACGATATTCAAGACTTTAACATTCTTTTACACCTAAAAATTGTACTGCACCGCAGTTCTAAGAGAAAGGGACAGGGGACCCCACAAAATCAAGGTAACACTCCATCAATGATGAGACAGTCCCTCATTGAAAGAATCCAAAAGGATTCTCATTTAATAAGAAATTATTATACAGTCAAACTCCCTCGAGAAATGTATCATGCAAACAAATTTCGAATCTGCATGGAAAACAAGAAAGGGAATAAAATTCCCAAAAGAATTTCTTTAAAAGAATTTTTTCAAAGTCAAGCTCTGTAGAACAATGGGATAACATCCCAGAACTCCGCTCGAGAAACGGAATTAAATTCCAAATAAAATCATAGTTAATAACAGGGTAAAACCCTAAAGATTTTTAAGATCTACGATCTACTCAAGTAAAAGTTTTAGATCTCTAAGTGATCATTACAAAAGAAGAGCAAAGCTCTGTTAAAGAGTTAAAAATCCTAGAACACGAAGAGATTCCTCCAAAGATTTCTTCAGGAGTTAAATCATGAGCATGATTCTTACCAATTTTTGACAGAGTTTTAACTCTGGGGGAAGTTTCTTTGCACAAAGATCTGAGCTTTGGAAAGAGAATTAAATTCTCAAAGAAGGAAGAAGACTAAAGAAGATGAACAGCAGTCATCTAAAGGGCCAAAGGCCCTACTTATAAACACAAAGAGAGGGTTCAACTCCTAAGGAGATCGAACGGTGGAAAAGATACCATCGCTGCACTCACGTGCGAGCCACGTGAGCGTAACGGTGGGAGGCATTTGTTTCCTGAATAAAATAGCAAAGCTCTGTTAAAAAAAATGAGGCAACGCCTCACGTGCTTCCCATGAGGGCGCCAGCGCCAAGACCAATCTGATAGGAACTAATCCTATGGTAGCACCTCACGTGCTCCTCACGCGGGCGCCAATGTGCAACGCAGACACCAATGTGCAAAGCGCATAAATACCCATTATATGAATTAAAAGCCTAAGTAGCGCCCACGTACATAACACGTGAGCGCCGGCGCCCAAGTAGAATTAAATTCTACTCTCCGTTAAACAGAGCAGTTGGATCAAAGATCCAACGGAGATAATAAATCATCAAAAATACAGAATTAAATTCTGTCAAGAGAAAACATCACCCAAATTGGATTATAGAATAAAATTCTATTTTGGGATATATTCCTTCAATCTTTCTAAACAAGAAAGATTGCCCACTGTAAAACTGAGAACCGGTGGATTAAAAATCCAACGGTGATTAAAAAATCACCGTTTTACAGAAAAAATTCTGTGTAAGGGAAAATATTTTCCCAATCTTGTTAGAAACAAGAAAATATGTTCTGTAAAACAGAAACCCTTGGATCAAAGATCCAATGGTGGGTAAAAATCCCAAAATCAATTGGGATCTTTTAATGAGTGATTTCTTCAGAGTTAATTGTCTTTACTATATAAAGGACCCAAGACTTCAAGTCTGATAGAGAGGAAACCCCCCCATAAGCTTCTAAAAATTAAAGCAGAAAGCTTCAAAAGGGAACAGAGAAGAAGATCTCCCTCCTCAAAAGCTCTAGGTAAATAAAAAGAGTAGAAATTAAAACATCTCGTTTACATATCTAAGGGTTTAACCCTTTTAAAAAAATGAGAACTTAGTTCTTTCTCTGGATCTGAGATCCATAAGAAAAGTCTCCTATAAGTTGAGAATTTAATTCTCATCGGGAAGAATTTGTTCTTGAGAATTGAAGATTCAGAAAAGGTCTAGGAAATGAATTCCTTGAAATGAAGCATATAAAAGAAACCTGGTGCTCATAAAAGAACTTGGTTCTTAAAAAAACAAAAGCTTGATCATCAATGGGCGTCACAGAAGAAAAGAGTGCTTAGCACTCATTGCGCCTCACGTGTCCCTCACGTGGATGCCACAGAAAAAGAGAGTGCTTAGCACTCATTGGGCAGCACCTAGCGCCTCACGTGTCCCTCGCGTGGGCGCCACAGAAGAAAAGAGTGCTTAGCACTCACTGGGCAGCGCCCAGCGCCTCATGTGTCCCTCACGTGGGAGCCACATAAGAAGAGAGTGCTTAACACTCATTGAGCAGCGCCCAGCGCCTCACGTGTCCCTCACGTGGGCGCCACAGAAGAAAAGAGTGCTTTGCACTTACTGGGCAGCGCCCAGCGCCTCATTTGTCCCTCACGCGGGCGCCACAGAAGAAGAGAGTGCTTAGCACTCATTGGGCAGCGCCCAACGCTTCACGTGTCCCTCACGTGGGCACCACGGAAGAAGAGAATGCTTAGCACTCATTGGGCAGCGCCCAGCGCCTCACGTGTCCCCCATGTGGACGCCATAAAAAGTGCCTAACACTCCATATAAAGACAAAAGGAGTAAAGTGTTCAACATTTATTGGGCAAACCCCATGACTGACAGTTCCACAAGATCATATGTAGGCATCGGAACTCATATAAGTGCTCAGCACTTTGGCATAAAAGAAGGGGGGCTGATTAAACAGAGCCTAAACCAGTGCTCAGAACTTTTTCAAAAAAGAGGGGAGACTATGCAGACTAAAGCCCAAATTGGCTAAGTTACTAAAGTCTTGCAACTGAGTCCAAATGCTCTGTTGCTGGGTCTTAAATGAGGAAGATCCTAAAATGTTATTAAGTGGATCTTAGTCTTAAATTGTACTAACGTATCCTTAACAAAAATTCTTAAAGCCCCCATAACCTTTCTCCCTCAAATACGGGATTCGGTTCAACGGTACATATCTTCACACCTCTGATATATGTCGTTGTAATTCTTCAACGTCTTCATAGAGGTGGCGGGTCCCAGCGACCAACAACTCCTTTCATCCCACATTGATGCATTTCCAAATTAACGTGCACACCTCAAATCGGATCGTACCCTAAATTGGGCACATTCCATATCACCATTGTTAACTTCGTCACGTAACAAATACACGTGCGCGCAAGTTGAACAATGGACCGAAATATCCCTAAACTAATATTCGCCTCCACAATAGCGATAACAGACCAAAACCTCCCTAAACTAATATTCGCCTCCAAAATGGTGACAATGGACCGAAACGTCTTTAAACTAAAACAATAGAGCCTAAATGCTCTTTTGTTGGATCTGAAATAAAAATAATCCTAAAATTTGTTAAGTTGATCTTAATCTCAAATTGGACTAATGTATCCTTAACAATAACAAATCGAGCCCCAAATGCTCACATACATTTAAGCCGATCTTAATCTCAAACCAGATTAACGATCCTTAAATAAAAACCCAAATCTAAAATATACGGATTTGGACTAATCGACGACCTATGGGCAACGACATAAATTAGTCTCCGTATACAATCCACGGGTAACCCAAACAAAAAAAAAAAAAAACATGAAGTAAACTTCCGGAGCAGGAGAAAGTGGTTATCACGATGTGATAACGTAATAACTGCAGGGGCTTGCGCCTGCAGGGAAGAGCGTCCCCACAATCAAAAACCCCTCGCAAACGAGGGGGAATCTGACGAAGTCTGCTACAACGGCCGCATCCGTCTAAACCATCGATATACGGTACCATAAATCAACTTTGCATCTTCGGAGAGGTGGACGGATAAATCCAAATAGCATCTGCCCCCAGAATTTAGGCAAGACGATCCATCCCAGTTCGTCTCCGTTTTCGGCGGTGAACAGGCTCTACTGAGTCATGCAAACAGGTGGTTTTTAGGTACAGCCCCGAATCACATGGAAGTAGTGAGCGATAAGAGGGGTTTCGTCTCTCCCGGTATTGGGAGTTGATGTTGTGCTATGTGCGATTGGCTAAAACCGCAAGTCTCTGGCCAGGGCTGATGAGATTTATTGATAAGTGTTATCAGTAGTTTCTCGATTGGTTATAGGCCACAAATCGACATCACTTATCGAGTTATTGGGGTCTGACGATTCCACTACCCAGACTCGATATGCGGCATATCAGACAAAGAGACCGGACTGTATGATAAGTGTTGCTTATAGGCTCTAGGGGAGTTTGGACAAATTTTCTTGTTGATCTTCTATTCGTTCAATACCTGGGTAGCCGTTACATCCAGCTAGTACCGCTAACAACTTGTGGGTGTTTGATCTGATCATTACCTGCTGCTAGCGTATTGGTGAGTCTTTAGAGTCCCATATAGAGGTCTTCTAACTCAAGCAAAACGAAGTAGGGCATGTATAGAGATATGTGCAGGAGCTTGATTGAATACGTGTATATGATACTGTATTCTAATCTAGTGTTTTTGATATTAGCCGGGTTATATATGATATAACCGGATTATTGAATCAAATGTTGATTTAATAATTTGATATATATATATATATATAAACTAATATAATGCTCACTTTAATTCTTTTCTTCTCTTTATATATTTGATATAAACAAATATGTATCATGGTTGATGATACATAGAACAAGGATGTATGAGAATTACATTGTGAAAAAGGATAAAAGAAAAAAATTTCTTATTTGAATTTAAACAAAAGAACAATGAGCCATTGTTTTGAGAACTTTGAAGAAGCCATGACTCATGATTTCCTTTTGTCTATAGTTCATATAAGTTAACCTTTTCCTCTAATCCTCAACACAATCTTATCCTCAAAGCTCATTCTCTCATCATCTTCTTCTTCTTCTTTATTCACTTGATACACTATTCATGCAAGAAGAAAAATAAGAGAAGAATTTTTAGTGAGCAAAATCTATGCTTCATCAATCTACACTATTCTAGCAAATTAGTATAAATTGTTCTCTTCACTTCTTCATAGATTAGTGAAGTGTGAGCTTGAGTATGAGAAACTTCAAGGTGGATCATCTTCGACAACGAAGATTTCGAACAAGCTCATTCCATCTTTCAAGTGGAGTCAAAGAAGAGTTCTATGACTACGACTCGGAGCAATTGAAGTGAAGGACTAGACTACAAAGGTTGTAGTTTCTATTCATTGAGTTTTAAATTTCTGTTTTTCTATGTTTTTGAAACCCTAATCTCCAGTTCGATTCTTATTTAGTATACTTAACCCTATAAAAATTTAAAATTGCATACTTGATATTCATAGAAAACTAGTAGAGGTGCTAAGACATACTTTCATGGTATCATAGCCAAACTAGAGTATTAGGACATGTTTAGACGACATTAAAGTGTTCGATCGACGTTTTACAATCCGAACTTTGCTAGTTTCTGTTGATTTTTCCAAACTTCAACTTTTTCATATTAAAAATGCTCAGAAAATCATGCAGGCTTTTCTAAGAAGGCACAGGAAAATGGAGCACCTAAGACCACAAATTGGTCGCGGAACTGCCTCCTATACCATGCATTTACCGCAGTTCCGCCGCTCAATTAGTTCCTTAGAACTCCAATTTTCTTTTGTTGCTTCATTTTGTCTTTTTGGATTTTCTGGATAGTTTAGATGAGGCTCAAGTGGTTGAGATCTCTAAAATTTTTTATTGATTAGAATGTCGATCGAAATGTTAATATCGTCTAAATTGTTTTGGTTATGTGGTACAATGGTTAGAATCCACATTAATTAGTTTTGCGAAAAATAATTATCGATTTATAAATCTCACATTTTGGCCTTGATTGATGAATTACCACGGAGTTTGGATTTGGATCGAAACTCTGCCGTAATCTTGTATTGTACGTGAATACTCGCCGGGAGATATTAAGATATTAGTAGAGATCCATGCCCCTTTGCCTCGACCAAGTGAATATAGGAGAACCCCATGGCCAAGAGCATCCACTCGGGTGCTTGCGGCCATGGTGTTCCGCCCATGTCCACTTCGTTGACGGCCTCGGGGGTGCGGACATCCACTAAAGTTCCTAACGAACCTTCGATCTTTTAACTGGGAATCTTTTTGAATAGCCCGGCTATAACTTTGAAAATTGTTTTCAATTCAAGGCTTAAATGTAAGATTTATAGCATTAGGCATGAAATTCAGAATATGTGATAATCCGGGTTTATGATGGCTATTGACACGGATTCGAATTATTGTAGTTTTCATTTCCTTTTTGAAACCATAAGTGTAATATGTGGCAGTATCCCCGATCTCGTTGCTATACGACAACGACATTAGGGATACATATATTTACTTACATTGATGACATGTGATGTTATTGTGTTGCTATATCGATATGTTATATTGGATCGTCGTGATTGAATAGCCGGGGGATTTATGTGAGATGAGGGATTTTCTTTTTCATTCATGTAAATTATTGTATATAATATTCTTTTATTGGGACACTTCCCGGTCGAGGTTATTGTCTCTATTCGATATATATTATTTACATTACCGCATTAGCATAGACCTAAGGTGAAGAGCACAAGTAACTGGGTTCTAGAGTCCAGTGCGAGGTCATCTCGAGGAGTCAAGACCGGTCGCCTAACTCTAGAATTGGAAGGGTTGCTTGCCGCTCTTGTAGGGGTCTAGGAGTGTAGGCTTGGATATTCATCACGACCATGGAATCCATGTTTTTTGTTAATGGTTTAATCTAAAACACAGACCTCCTAGTATATCATATATTTTACATACCTGCTTCTGCTGTGCTGTGATGTGATGTGATCATATAACTGTGTGTGATGAATTCTGCTTATATATATGATATATTAGTAGACACTTTATATGTTTTGCATCTGTGCTAGTCCTAACCCCGCCCTGCTGTAAGTTAAGTAACCTTACGGTGAAGACCCGAGTCCCCGTGGCGAATACGGATGGTATATATGTGTGTTTTATTTTCGTTTCTTCTGTGATGTTTAGGAAATATAAATGATGGGAGTTCATTAATAAGATTAATGAAAAGACAAGAAAGCTAAAAGATGTTGTAGAATCAAATTTTTCAAAAAGGTAGCTCTAGTTCTTATTTTGCATATTGGTATTCCATTATGAATATCTAATACCTCATTCGATGAGGAAAGAGCCTAGGTCCCTTCACCGGAAATGACCTCTTGAGCAAAGACTAGCATATGCTACAATCGACTCGGTTTGTTTTGAAAAACTACTCGATTTTTAAAGCGGAGCGTAAACCACTCCTTTTCAAATCACTAGGTTCTACAACGATATCAAGTTCATTACATTAAAGGTTTTCTTCAAAACCAGTCGTAGCTCTCTGTCATTTCAGATAGATACTGTTTAGTATTCGTGCTGCGTTTGTTGACCTTTGCTGAGGCGTAGTGTTCGGTAGCTAATTAGTGCTTTTCTGCCGCATATTGATGCGACTGGTTAGGACAGTCGTACGGTTTTGTTGACCTTTGCCAAGGGTCGTGCGGGTGGGTCTAAATCAGTCACGAAATAACGGGTTGAACTTGACTTGCGGATTATAATTTGTTGACCTTTGCCACGGTCATAAGTCGCATAGGGTAAAAACCATTATCGGGAATTTCAAGTGTTAAAATTTGCAATGAGATTGCATACCTTCTATGTGATAGTTGGATTCCGATACCCACTGCGAGTAAGCGTTACTCCTGAGAGATTTTTCCACTTTAAAATTAGCTAATCAAGTAGGAGTCTAGAAAGATGTTAACGTGGTTATGCTCCTGCAGAAACAAGGTTACTTAATTAGTTCCATGAGAAAGCATGGGGAGACTCCCTCGGAGTACCCACACCAGCCTGGCTGACCGATTAGCGAACTTGTAGGGTGTAATTAATCCCAGCTAATCTTATCTTTTAGGGTTTGAAGGAAGATTTGATAAAAACAGTAGGAGCCATCCTGATTAAATAAGATAATAACCAATCTAATTTTAGAAGAGCGTACGGTAAAGTGTTTTCTTCTCTCTCTCTCTCTTCAAGTAGCGACCATGTCACGGCTTAATCAAGATAATAACATGGATGTATTGACCGAACCCGCTTATTATACTGGGCTGGGGATCGTTGGTTCCGCTCTATCTTATGAAAATTGTCATGAATCAGGGCATATGATAGGGGAAAGCAAGGATTTCCACGCAACCCGAATGAAGAAGGAGCATTCTGATGCATCTTCTTCGGGTGTGTTAGTTATTGAGAACCGTTTCTTAGTTTTCTCTACATCTTGGGTATTGGATATCGGATCAGGATCTAACATTTGTAATATGTTACAAGGGTTGAAGAAAAGTAGAGAACTGGGAAAAGATGATGTCTCTTAGAGTAGGAAATGGAGCAATTGTTGCTGCCGAAACTGTTAGCGAATATCACCTTATATTGCCAACTGGTAATACATTGATTTTGAACGATCGTTATTTCGCACCGTCTATGATGTGAAATATAATATCCGTGTCCTTATTAGATAAAGATGGATATAACTTTGCATTAGAGAAAAATGTTATGAACATTTTCCTAAATCAAGTGTTGATTGGGTTTGGTACACTGTGTAATGGTTTAAATGTTCTAAATTTAAATACAGTTTTAAATATACAGAACACACACAAGAGGAAAAGTTCAAAAATAAACGAAGCCTTCTTGTGGCACTGTAGACTTGGTCATATCAATGTGACCAGATTAGCTAAGTAGCATAAAGATAGATATTTGAATTTGTTCGAATTTATATCTTATGAAACTTGTCGGTCATGTCTCAAAAGAAAGATGACCAAAACTCTATTTATGGGACATGGAGTAAGAGCCACTGAACTCTTGGGACAGATACATAGTGATGTATGTGATCCTATGTCTACACATGCCAGAAATGGCTCCTTGTTCTTCACTACATTCACCGATGATCTCTCTAAATTCGGACATGTGTTCCTGTTGAAATACAAATCTGAAGTTTTTGAGAAATTCAAAGAATATAAAAGCAAAGTAGAGAACCAGACGGGTAAAACTATCAAAATCCTTCGATCTGATCGAGGAAGCAAATACTTAAGCACGGAATTATGAGATTATCTAAAAGAGAATGGGATTCTCTCTCAGCTTACTCTTCCGTATACACCACCACACAATGGTTTATCGGAGCGGAGGAATCGCACCCTATTGGATATGGTGCGCTCTATGATGAGTAATATTGAGTTACCTATTTCCTTTTAGAGTTATGCACTTAAGACAGCTGCATACCTATTGAATCAAGTTCTATCAAAATCCATGCCTAAAACACCATATGAGATATGGAGTGGAAAGAGGCCATATCTTAAACGAGTTAAGATATGAGGTTGTCCGGCCTATGTTAAAATACAGAATCCAGACAAACTCGAAGCACGATCAGTTCTTTGAAAGTTTGTAAGATATCCAAAGAATTCACATGGATATTATTTACCGCCGAAAGCTAGGAAGACAAACGTCTTGCCTGAATTTAGGGGCAGATGCTATTTGGTTTATCCGTCCACCTCTCCGAAGATGCCAAGTTGATTTATGGCACCGTGCATCGGAGGTTTGGATGGATGTGGCCATTGTAGCAGACTTCGTCAAATTCCCCCTCATTTGTGAGGGGTTTTTGATTGTGGGGACGCTTTTCCCTGCCGGCGCAAGCCCCTGCAGTTAAATACGTTATCGCGTAGCGATAATCACTTTCTCCTACTCCAGATGTTCACTTCATGTCGTGTGTGTTTGTTTTATTTTTGGTTGCCCGTGGATTGTATACAGAGACTAATTTATGTTGTCGTCCGCAGGGCGTGGATTAGTCCAAATCCGTATATTCTTAGATATGGGTTTGGTTTGATTTAAGGATCGTTAATCTTGTTTGAGATTAAGATCAACTTAAATTTTTATTAAGGATACGTTAGTCCGATATTGGACTAAGATCTACTCAACGAGGGTTCAGGATCATTTTTTATCCAACAGAAGAGCATTTGGGTTCTATCGTTTTAGTTTAGGGACGTTACGGTCCGTAGATCACCATTTTTGGGGTGAAGGTTTAGTTTAAAGACGTTGCGGTCCATAGCTAGTTTAAGGACATTGCGGTCCATTAGGATGTGCTCATGGGTTTGCGAGTGTACCAAAAGAGCTGTTGGTTGTCGGGGCCCTCCATCTCTCTGAAGACGTTGAAGAATTACAACGCCATGTATCAGAGGTATGGAGAGATGTACCTTTGAACCGAACTCCAAGTTGAAGGGAAAGATCATGGTAGAACGAACATCATTTTAGATGCCATGTGTTTGGAGATCATTAGTCATCTTTGGAACTAAAATCGATTTGGGGAGTATAGGAAGGCTCAGTTGATTGATGGTCAAAAGGTTTTTTGGCCTCGGGAGACTTGTCCAATTTAGGCTAAGGTTGGACTCTCATAGTGTTAAACACTAACATTTGCTCAGAGTTCACATGCTCCCATGTGATGCTCTAAAGCAGTGTTAAACACTAAAATTTGGAGCGCTCACGTATGGCACGTGAGGCGCCTGAAAATTGGGCACTGCTTCTTTGGGTTTATTCTCTTTTTCTTTTATAAGTGGTAAGCACTATTGGGGGTCACATGGGCTCACGTGAGGCGCCCCAAAAATGGGAACTGTCTTTGATTTACTCCCCTTTTCCTTTTATAAGTGCTAAGCACTATTGGGGGGTCACGTGGGATCACGTGACTGGATCTCAGTCATTCCTTTTTGTTCCTCGGAGGTGCTCACGTGGGAACACGTGATCTGTTTTTATAGCGTTGAACACTAATTATTTCTTTTATGTGCATGGAGATCTTGATATGAGTTTTGAGAATTTCAGGCCCCTTATTTTTATAAGAATTAAATTCTTATGCAGGGTTAAACCCTAGTTTTATCAGAGGAATTAAATTCCTATATCTTTTGGAAGAATTAAATTCTTCAAACTTAGTTCTTTCCCTTAAGTTTTAAGTCTGCATGACATAATCTCCGCGATGAGAATTAAATTCTCAACTTGGGAGGAGATCTGCTTCTGCAGATCTCAACCAGAGGAAGAACTAAGTTCTTTTTTAGAATAGTTAAACTCTTGGAGTGGTGAAGAAGAGATAAAATGATCTCTATGTCTTTCTTCTTACCTAGGGTTTCTTTTTCTAAAAGAAAGCACTTCTTCATCTTTTTTTTGTTTCTCAAATCTTATGGGGGGTCTCTTCTTTTTTCCAGACTTGAAGTCTTGGATCATTTATATAGTAGAGGCAAGTCTATTGATTTAGTTGAAGAAATCTCTCATTGAGAGATCCTTAATTGATTCGGGGATCTTATCCACCGTTGGATTTTTGATCGAAGGACTTCTGTTTTACAGAAGATATTTTTCTTGTTTTTAACAAGATTAGGGAAATATTTCCCCAGACAGAATTTTTCTATAGATAGATGATTTTTTAATCACCATTGGATTTTTTAATCCAACGGTGCTCTGTTTTACAGAGTGCAATCTTTCTTGTTTAGAAAGATTCAAGGAAATATTTTCCAAATAGGGTTTTGATCCCTTTATTTAGAATTTAATTCTATTGGCTCAGAAGGCATTTAAGACCACTCACGTGTAGCACGTGACCCCGCAGGGTTAAACTCATTTGCTTATGTACAACAACCCAAAAAAGACATCACGTGCTGACATGTGAGCTTCTCTGGCCTGTTATTTATTTTTAAAAGGCGCCCATATACTTTGTATATAGATGCTCACGTGCTTGCATGTGAGGCTCAATTTCAGCCTTAATTGTTAAGCGCAATGCCTATGAATTTTGTTTATAGGCGCATCACGTGTGGGCACGTGATGCTCCATCAGGGGAATTTTTTCCATTACTTTTTTCTTTCTTTTCTTTCTTCTTCTTTTTTATAAGGGAACAAATGCCCCCACAGCATTGTTCTCACATGGCTTGCACGTGAGTGCAACGCTGTCACCCTTATAGCCGTTGGATCTGCCTAGGGGAACGGGGAGATGAACCGCCCTCGTCACGTCTTAAAAATACAAGATCTTGTCTTTAGGAAGCCACTGTTCTTTCATCTTCTTCCTTCATTTTCTTCTTTGAGAATTTAATTCTCTTCTTCAGAGCTTAGTTCTCTGCCCATTGAAATTTCAGAGTTAAACTTTGTCAGAAAAAGAAACCTTTTTTAGGTAAAGATCTTGAACAACAAAGAAACCCTTATCATAAAAAATTTCCTGGATTTTAAATCCACCATAAGGGCTTTACTCTCTTCTGAAACCCATCACTTAGAGATCCAAAGACGTGATCATTGAGTAGTAAACCTCAATGTCTTGGGCATTCCTCCTCTGATCTTTAAGGATTCATGACATTGTAATTTTATTTTTCGTTTCCTTATCATGGGGAGGAATTAAATTTCCCACCGCATAAAAGGAATTTAATTTCCCACCAAAGAGCTTAGCTCTGAAGATCAAGAGGGCCCTTAGGGAATTTCATTCCCCGATGCTCTTGAGAATATTTTCATAGGGTTTTTACCTTATTTGCACAAATTCAAATTTGTTGGGTATTTTAAAAGAATTTGTTTTCTCTATGAGGATGTTAAGAGTTGTTTAAACTCCCGTGTATGTTTAATGAGAATCTTTTTTGATTCTCACAATGATTGTCCTGTCTCGCAATTGTGAGCAGCCATATTGATTTTATGGAGTCCATTAGTTTTGCAATCAGAGGTCCCATGGAACGAACTTTCTGTCGTTTCCCTCTGTTGATATATATATATATATATATAGGTTCCATTAACGGTTTTTCTTTCCTTTATTTCAAGAACAATGGTTGTTTATCTGTATGATCTTGACGAGATTATCTCCTATGAAGACATTCGCGTCCAAGGTCGCTGCCAAGGCAAGGAGTTTACGAATGCCCAATGCGCTGAGGTGATGCGTCGCTTCGATGAATACAACGGCCGACTACTCTCCCGTCGTTCCGTTCTTTTGAAAATTATCGTGGGGGCGATTTGGGAAGCACTTCCTGAATTTAACGAGGCCATGCCGCTTGAGGCACTTGATGATGCCGAAGACAAGGTGCACTTAGTATATCTGATGGGCTTGATCTCGAAGAGGCGGCGAGATGATCTTGTCGATGTTTTGCATCAGGTCTTCCAATAGACGACGATAATCTCTGCCTACTAGAGGACAGACGATATCAGCGGGAATTCCGACGCTTGCATTCGTGAGAAAATGCATAAAAAAATGATCAGAGAAGCCAGAAGCATTTTACTCGGACTCGCTTCTGACTTCCTAAATCCATGTCCTGGATTCAGTGTCTTTCCATTGTAAACATTTTGATGATATTTTGTTTGTTGTTATCACCGACGTATAAATTTTTTCCAAGTATGAATGGCAAAACATCCCTTTCTTTTATACCGTGAAATGGTAGTTACTCATATATATATATATATATATATATATATATATATATATATATATAATGCTGGGGTCCCTGTGTTATACATGCGAGTCATGTGAGGCGCTGCCTCGTTACTGAAGATGTCTTTTCACCTTTTTTCTCTGCTTTTCCTGAGTCAAACTTCTCTTTCCCAATGCCTTCTTTCAACAAAGCTTGGAAATAGTCCATCATGCACAACCTTTTCTGTGCCTAAGCTTACATGTCTCCCTTCATAATCTGAAGCAATGCTTCTTATCTTTCTTTTTTTTTACTCACTCCTGAATGAGAGTATCTTATATTCATTTTGATTCTTTTATGAAATGTACCTTGTATTCACTTGAATTCACGAATAAAAGATATATTTTATTTCATATTGGCATGTATCTCTGGCGAATGTGGCCCATAGATGGTCTATCTTGACTTCCTTTTAGGGCAACGATGGCTTAGGAAACAGATTCAGATCTGCCGCCTAAGACTTTTCAACTTTATGAGCCATGAGGGTCTCATATAGACTTTTCTCCCTACGAGTCGAGAGGATCCCGTAGGTGTATTTTCTCCTTAGGAGTCGTGAGGACTCCTAAGTGCATTTTCCCTTGAGAGTCGTAAGGATCTCATAAGAGAATTTCCCCTCTTTATGAGTCGAGAGGACTCGTAAGTGGTTTTTTCCCTCATTGTCGATATTCGACTTTGGAGAGTGTGGCCCGTGGATAGTATACAATAGTCCATCTTGGACTTAATTGCAGGGCCCCAATGCTTAGGAAACAGGTTGATATCCCCGTTGCCTAAGGCTTTTTCCCTACGAGTCGAGACGAGTCGAGAAGTTCTCGCATGAACATTATTTTCCCTACGAGTCTAGACAAATCGAGAAGTTCTCGCAAGAATGTCCTAACGTCACAGTTAACCTTTGCTGATAGAGGTTCGTTAGGGTCTGTGTTACTAGGGATTTTGTCCATCGTACCATCGCGTTGGCCAATGTATTCCTTGATACACAATCTTGCTATTCGAGTAGCCCCGCAACTGTCGTGTCTCTAATCCCTTTGGGGGCTGGACAAGACGCCTTCAAGTAATCTTCCAGGTGATATTACCGTCGAAAGAGCAAGCGTTAGGGATATTCCATGTCGCTTTTTACTTGAGGTTAGGCTCGGTTTGGGAGCCCCGATGAGTCATGGCCACTCCGCGCTGGTGTGGGATGATCTCCGATAGTCTTTTAGGTTTTATTTGAGTTGCCGTCAAGACCGTGAAGCTAGAGATCTTCCTTTGCTTCATTTGTTGACATTGTGTCTACAATATTATGACGAATGTCGAGGTTGTTTCTAGGTTGTCAGTGAACCATCGAGTCTTGGAACTGGGGAATTTGTCATGGCTCCATTGTTTTGACCTTGGGGTCGGTTGTTGACGTTGCGTATGCATCCTGCTGGAGTGAGAAGGAACGCCGTGGTGATCTCTAGGCTATAAATGTTGCCGTCGAGACCCTGAAGCCAGGGGATCTTCATTTGCTTCGTTTGTTGACATTGTGTCTGCTATATTGAGAAGAATGTCGAGGTTGTCTCTAGGTTGCCTGTGAACCGTCGAGGCTTGGAACTAGGGACTTTGCCATGGCTCCATTGTTTTGACCTTGGGGTCGGTTGTTGACGTTGCGTCTGCATCCTGTTGGAGTGGAGAAGAAACGTTGTTGTTGATCTCTAGACTGTAGATGTCGCCGTCGAGATTTGGCTCTCTTTCTGATGGTGCCTGGTTGGAAATGTGGTTCCCTTCTTCATTTGTGCCTATGGATTGTATACAGGGGTCGATGCGAACTCACCTGCAGGGCAAAAATTTCATTTTTTTGTTTCTTTCCGCGATGCTCCATCATTTCAGCTTTTTATATCGCGAAGGTCGCGATTGCCCAATCATTTCGGATGTTTTTTTCTTTTTACTCACTGCTTTTTATTGCGGGTCGCCCAAACATTTCGGCTGTTTTTGCATGCATATATTTTGCTCGCTGGTTTTTATTGCGAGTATAGAACTTGAAATCTGACACCAATCTTAGCATCGGCATCGCTGAGACTGGAATATGGCTAGGAGCGAATCATCATTTTCTTTGAGATGACTTGGAATTTGCTACCAATTTAGGCATCAATATCGCTGCCACTGGAATATTTCCAGGAGCGAATCATCATGTGCCTTTATCAATTTGAACAAAGGGGGCTTAGCAAACAGGGTTGGGATCCTATTGACAAAGGGTTTTTGACTTTACGAGCCGTAAGGGTCTCATAAAGGTATTTCTCCCCACGAGTCGTAAGGAACTCGTAGGTATAGGTTCTCCCTAGAAGTCGTGAGGACTCCTAAGGGATATTTTCTCTTGCAAGTCGTAAGGATCTTACGAGAGTGTTTTCTCCTTACATGTCGAGAGGACTTATAAGTGTCGTTCACCACATGAGGACATTCTTCGTCACTGGTGGGACTTAGTGAGGGAACGTTTGTTTGTGCCCGTGGATTGTATACAAGGGTCAATATTGAACCGCTTGTAGGGCAACTTGGGGAGCATGATGGCTTAAGAACAGGTTCAAGTCCCTGTATCTTAAGGCTTTTGAATCCTATGAGCCATGAGGGTCTCGTAGGGGGGAATTCTCCTTACGAGTCGTGAGGATCTCGTAAGTGTAATTTCCCCTTAGGAATCGTGGGGATCCCTAAGTGTGTTGCTCCCTTGTGAGTCGTAAGGATCTCACGCAGGTGTTTTCTCCTTACAAGGTCGAGAGGACCTTGCAGGTGTTTTTATTTTAATGAGATTGTGCCCTTTCGGGTTTTCATAAACTCGCCGGTAGTTCTACTGTTTTTACTCACGGCGCCCTTTCGGGTTTTCATCCGTGATCATTTCGCTTGTGGACGTACCCTTTTTTTGCCTTCGCCGTGGGAGCTTTGATTGCAACACAGATCCCAGAAGAAGATATCACCATGTTTGGGGCAAAGAGTACTAGTTTAGGGACATTTCGGTCCAATGTTAGTTTAAGGACATCTCGGTCCACAGCTAGTTTTAGGACGTTGCGGTCCGTTGGGATTTTGAGGCGAGGATTTTCCGGATACTACTTATAGGGTTTGGACTCAGGAAGACAGCGAGTAGACACGAGCATCGTCATCTATCATTAACCTGAGCGTGACTCGTCAAGCGTAGTATTTCTTAAGGAACCAACCGTTTATTGGCCGGAAGGGTCTTTTTCCATGCATATCCATAAGCAAGTAGGCCCCACCTTGGTAGACCTTATCTATAATGTACGGGCCCTCATAGTTCGGCTCGAATTTTCCTCGTTTGGTACGATTGGGGATCATAGGTCTTTTTAAGACTAGCACGAGTTCGCCTTGGCGGAATGTTCTCGGCCTAGTCAGTCTTTCGTATGAGCGTGTCATCCTTTCTTTGTAAGCTTCCACATTTTGTTGCGCCACGAGACGAGTTTCATCGAGAGCATAGATCTCCTCAAGCCGAAGATGGGAATTTTCTTCATCCATCAGCTCGTATCGAACTGCTACTCGTAGAGAGGGTATCTTTATCTTCAAGGGAAGTACTGCTTCCGTGCCGAATACTAGTGCGAATGGCGTTGTATTCGTGGCCGTTTTGAACGTGGTTCGATACGCCCAGAGATCTTCATGCAGTCTTTCGTGCCGGTCTTTTCTGTTTCTGGAAACCATTTTCTTTATGATCGTCATCAAAGTCTTGTTGAAAGCCTCAGCTAGACCGTTAGCGCGGGGATTATAGACCGAAAGAGTATCTCCAATCTATATTATGCTGCGGTGCGAAGCGACTGATTTTGTGGCTTCTGTAGGCTGGCCCGTTATCAAAGATAATCCATCGCGGAGTGCCGAACCTATAGAGGACGTGTGTCCTGAAGAAATGAAGCATGTTCTCCGTCTTCACCTCCCTTAGCGATACTGCTTCTGCCCACTTGGAGAAGTAATCGATCGTTGTCAATATGAACCGATGTCCCTTGGATGATGCCGGCTTAATGGGCCCGATAATATCGTTTCCACACATCTTGAACGGCCAACTGGCTATCGTTGGGTGTAGCGGATTTGGATGCTAGTAGATGAAGTCCCCGTCAATTTGGCACGAGTGACACTGCTTAGAATATTCGAGACAGTCCCGAATCATTGTGGGCCAATAGTAGCCCATTTTCTTGATCTTCAGCTTCATCTTGGGCCTAGCTTGATGGGAACCGCAGAGTCTATTATGAATTTCTTAGACGACTCTCCTTGTTTCTTCCGGTCCCAGGAACCTTAGCCACAGACAGTCGAATGATCTCTTATAAAGAGTATCATTGACGAAGGCGAAAGACAGGGCTCGCTTCATGAGCTGATGTCTTGACGACGCGTCTTCGGGTGTTTGATGGAATTTGAAGTAGTCTATGAAGACTTTTCTCCAATCCTTAGCCTTTTCTTCGTCCTCTACTTAGAAAGTCACTTGTTTGGTAGCTTCCTCTTCTTCAGACGACTCCGGAGATATTTCTGCTGGCGCGAGAATCCGGGGGCTTTGCACAATGATCCTTAAGGCATCAAGGTTTTCGTCGGCCAGCTCCTTAGCAAGCTTGGCTAGCACATCCACCTTACTATTTTCCGCACGCGGTATGCTTTCCAGGATGTAGGAGGGAATTTGTGTTAGCAGTTGCCGCACTCTTTCGCCATATTTTACCAACTCCGGTTTGCATGTCTGATAGTCGCCCTTCACTTGGCTAACGACTAGCTGGGAGTCTCCATATATGAGGAGGTTTTCAATGCATGTCAATAGCAATCTCAAGACCTCCTATCAAAGCTTCAAATTCCGCTTCGTTGTTTGTTCTTGGCTCCGTTAAGGACAAGGCAAAATACATTATCTCTCCTTGTCGAGTCACGAGGATAAGGCCCACCCCAGCTTTGATTATGGGGGTGTTTTGCTTTCGCTTCTTCATGGAAGATTCCCCGTCGAAGTATAGTTCCCATCGGGAATTATTTCCTTCTGTCTTCCCTTCGATTGCATTGAATACGTGTTCATCTGGCAATTCGCAATTTAAAGGAGAATCAGCTGGTATCGAATGCTCAACGAGAAAGTCGGCGATAGCCTGGCCTTTTACCGCCTTGAGGGGTCGATATATTATCGAGAACTCCATCAAGAGGAGGGCCCATTTGGTGAGCCTTCCCGTTAGTATGGTTCTTGTTATCAAATACTTGAGAGGATCCACCTTTGATATGAGATGGACCTCATATGCCAAGGCATAATGCCGAAGCTTTGTTATCGCGAAGATTAATGCCAGGAAATTCTTTTCGATGGGGGAGTAGTTGTTTTCTGCCCCCAGGAGGACTCGACTCAAATAGTAGAGTGCTCTCTCCTTTCCCTGGTCGTTCTCCTGTGCCCATAGTGCGCCTAAAGAACCTTCAAGGGCTGTTGTATACAGGATGAGGGGTTTTCCCTTTACCGGAGCGGTCAGCACTGTGGATTCTGTAGATATTGCTTGATTTCGTCCAATGCACTTTGGCATTTACGATCCCACACAAATGGAGTCCCCTTCTTCATTAGATGTCTGTAGCGGCGGTATTTGCCGGAGAGGTTAGCTATGAACCGTCGGATATACGCGAGCTTCCTTTGAGAGACCGCGGTTGTTTGAGAGTTCTTGGCGAAGGCATTTCCATAATCACCTTGATCTTTGATGGATCTATTTCGTTGCCTCGATGCCGTACGATGAATCCCAGGAATTTGCCTGAGGAGACTCCAAACGTGCATTTCAGAGGGTTCATCTTCAGGTTATATTTCCGAAGACGCTGGAACACTATCTTCAAATACTCCCAGTGCACCTCGTACGATTTTCTTTTCACCCCGAGGTCGTCAATATAACATTAGACAATCTCGTGTATCAGGTCATCAAAGATCTTCGTCATGGCCCTCTGGTAGGTAGCGCCAGCATTCTTTAAGCCGAAGGGCATCACCTTATAGCAGAATATACCTAGCGGAGTCCGGAAGGCAGTATGCTTTCGGTCTTCAGGATGCATTTTTATTTGATTGTAGCCTGAAGATCCATCCATGAAGGAGAAGACCTCGTGAGTGGAAGTGTTATCGATCATCAGCCCGGTAACAGGTACTGGGAAGTCATCCTTCGGGCAAGCTTTGTTGAGGTCCCGAAAGTCCACGTATATGCGTAGTGTCTCATTCTTCTTCATCACTGGGACAATGTTGGCGATCCAGTCGAGATATTGAACCTCTTGGTTGAAGCCAGAGTCGATTAGTTTCTTGACTTCGGCATTGATGCTCATCTCGAGTTCGAGCCGCATTCTCCTTTGTAACATTTCGAAAATTTAGATAATAAATTAATTTAGTTAATTAAATAATAAAATGTTAATTTAAAAAGTTATTGAAAAAATAGGATATTTCAGAAGTGGTATGTGAAACTAATTAAATTGAAAGTTTAATTTGTAATATTAATGAATCACAAGGGTTTTAGTGAAAAGATTAGCTTCATATGTAATATGATATAGTATGGGGGGGTTATGTGAAAAGGTTAATTTCTTTATGCAAATTAGAATTTGTTAAGGGTTGTTATGCAAAAAGGGATAGGAATTGGTTAAGGTTAAGTTAAACCATTTGGTATATCATAACACCATGAAGACACCTCCTTCTTGCACATTTACACCTCATGCACACACCTCACCCTTGAATGAAAACCCCTCCAATTTTGTGCACACACCTCACCCTTGCATGAAACAATCACCTCCCTTTTGGTGACACCTCCTCCTACCACCCTCACTCATTTACCTTATATGGTTCAGATCATATATCTTGGGAATTTAGGAATCAACTGAATTAGAAAAGAAAAAGGGGGGAAATATTAGAACACATAAGAGAAAAGAAAAGAGAAGTGAAGAGAAGAGCTAAGTTCTGAGATTTTCCTCACCCTCAAACTAGGAACTAGGAGCTTGTGCATCTTGGAGGAAGATCTTCCAGCAATCCTTTGTAGGTATAATCTTTAAACACTATAGGATTTTAGTTCAGTAACTGTTTTAAATTAGAAATTGAATATCGGTAATATCGTATCTTAGGCAAAGTTTAGCTCTGTGAACATCTGCAATAGTTTAGATGATAACTAAATTGATCAAGCAGTACCTTGATCTTATAAACTAGACCTAGAATTAACCATAGGAAAATGAACCAGGGTGCTCTGATTTTGGCCGGCGACCATCATAAGAATTCCGAGCTCGCCGGAATTTTAGAAGAGTTGGGTGTTGAAAATTTTGGGGTAACTCTATATATCTATATTAGGATGTTTGGTATTTTTAGTTTAAGTTAGTTTATCAGTATGTGAAATCAGGGAGCAAATATCAGTTTTGGGGTTAAGATTCTTAGATACGACACGGATATATCGTACCATGAGTTCTGTTTTTATATGGCATGACCAGGGAAGGGTTAGCTTAAATTAATTTAAGTTCAGTAACTCACGATATCATCACATAGCATGTTTAGTTATGCAGTATCATAAACTAGGTTTTTGTGTTATCTAGTTCACTGTAAATGAATCTGAAACTAATAAGTATAATCACTAAAAAAACTAGCAAGACCAAAAGTATAATGAGCCAACTAGAAGACTGCACTTAAAACCTGAGCCCCAAACTCCCCATAAAATCCGGCGAGGCACCCTTGAAATCCGGCGACGCCGGCCATCGTATGGCTTTTGGTGTCGATTCTTCTTATGTAGCTTTGAGTTGGTATTTTACAAGTCTTTGTATTGTTTGTGTTGTCTAAATATGTACACAGTAAAATCTGGGAACGTTTTAGAAATGTTTTTATCAAATTTCAGATATTTACGATACGGAGTTTTCGTATTTTGATGTTGCAGCTGAAACGTTAACGTTTATACGTTAACGACAGAATTATATTGTCGTTTTTGGGTTAAGTATACTATAGGTTCTAACCTATGGGTGTTTAGCTTGTTGTTTTGGTTTGCGATATGCTATTTACATCAATGCGATTTAATTACGAATATAGGTACGATTCAAGGATTCCGAGACGGATTTGGCGATATAGCAGCGTGGATTCAGCAAGCTTTTAAGTTGGTGAGTAGATTTACATCTACAGGGGAAGTCGGGTGGATGGCGTATAGCACCCCCGCAACCTTATAAGCATTATTATGACATCTAGTTAGTGTAGTATTTATTCAAGATATTGATATAGTATCGCCTCTTGTATGTCCTTCATTTGCATAAAGTTTCATATGTAGTTTTAAATGAGATACGTACGTGATGTTAGATCCGTACAACATGGATATAGTTTGATGGATTTGTACGAGGGATTATGCCGTACTTGAGATGATACAGATATAGCGATATGATGAGATATTATACAAGAGTTTATAAGTATTGGAATTGATGAAATTCGTATGCCGAATAACGGCAAGGTTTTTCCTTTAGACTCGTAGCAATAGGTGATATTCCGTTTTAGGATGTAATACACGTGTGAGATATATTCTTTTAAAAACCACGATTCGTTTATCTTTTAATAAAATACTAGGATGCGGTGCCAATATCCAAAATGAATATCTATTTTAAATCTAAGGCAGCTTCCTTATTTCAAACGTTTCGTGTATTTTTAAAGATAATGGTATAGCTCATAGCAAGTAATTACAATAGCTACGTTTAGATTACTTTACATGTTTGTATTATATTATCGACATTATCTACGATACGAACACTCTGATAGAACACTGCACAAATACCAATGAATACTATGCTGCACAAGCACGTAAATATATGTTACACTACACCTCATTGGTACTGCCATGTCACTGTAGAACCGTTCTGTTGTATAATGCGTATATATATACATGTGTTAATATAAATAGGTTGTTACACCGTAGAACACTTGCACAAATACTAATGATTGCCCTGTTGCACGAGCACAGACGCGTATGCTACACTACACATCATTGGTATTGCCATGACACAGTAGAATTGAGATCATTATGCCTATGTGATATAATTACGTAGTCTTCCTTTATTCCTGTTGTAAATTACGAATATTAGTACTATAGATGTTGTACTCAATTCTTTTGGATTTTCTGGATATTTTACTCCTGATGATATATATCGGTGGTATGGGACACTGTTATATATGTATATATATAATATATCATCAATATAATCTATGCAAGTATTCTTATTCCTTACCTGATATTTATGATATGATGAGTTAAACGTCCACCATGAGTTTTGTGTTTTCTGATTTTGATTCCGAACCGAGTTGGGGGTCATACGGTTATGGATTTACAAGTTATCCAGACTGAGTCGGGGGGCATACAGTTGGATACATGGTGGACCCGGTTCAGGGCCGAGGGGAAGGATAGCCGCATTATAGGCGGGGAGCCTAACGAGGATACTCGAACCAGAGATAGAGATGAGCACGGCAGATATCCAGGGGATACTGATCGGGGCCAGATTGGGCACGGCGGATATCCAGGGGATACGGATCGTAGCCAGGGATATCGGGTGGCGATCATCTGTTGAGGTGGTGTCGACGATACCTGAATTTACGTGTCGATGTTGGATACGAGAGATTTCTGATTTCGATGTCGATGCTGGACATCCATATAGATATACTGATATGATTGTTATCATGAGGTACAGAGTTAGATTTCATTTATTGGATTCGACTAGGACTGATCCGGGGGACAGTACCTATATATATATATATTCTACTTAGGGTTGCATGATAGTTAGTGCTACATTATGATATATATGCATATCATATAGTATATTAGTACGCTTATGGTAGTACTATACTTATGACCTAGGTATCGTCGTGCATTTCGATTTCTACCTTTAGATGTACTTTTATTCACTGAGTTGGCAACTCATCCCCGTTGTGCCACAGTTTCTTACAGGTTTTACCGCTTGGATTATCAGCGGTTTGGGTACACATTCCTTTCGGTGATTGGTTTGTAAGTGGGTTATTATTGTATCATACTCACTCTTGATTATTCTTATATTCTTTTATCTAGTGGAAACTCCATCAACTTAGAAATGGTATAGTGTGGACTTAGAAGCGAGACTTAGAAATTATGAGGTCGCACTCTTTAAAGTCGACTTCTGATATAGATTGTTTGGTTGTTCCGTCTTTTGGACGTGAAAGCTAGCTCCGGTTGGGATGCTATTTTATTTTTGTAGTGTATCGGGTTTTTATATAAAATTTTCAAAGGAGGTGCTTTCAGATTTTCAAAACGTCATAGATGCTTTTCAAAAATACTTAGTTAAATTTAAATGTTATTTAAACTGATTCCATCTGATGACTATTTTAAACTCACCTCCAATATTTTCAAAAGGGTTTAGATTCCGGGTTTCGGCTTACTTAAACCGCACCGACATCTTTAGATGTCATATGATTTAAGTGCCGGTCACGTGCCACATTTGGGTCGTGACAAAGTTGGTATCAGAGCGTTTGGTTTAACCTTTGTTCGAGTCTAGGTTTGGCTATATGGGGTCTAGGTATGCACTTTTGTTACCTGGATTTACCTTATAGGACTTAGACTTGACTTTAGGGGTCTTATACCAGAACCTTCGTTATATAGGATGACCTTTGTTGATGGAGTAAGTACTAAGTAGAGTGACGTACCGTACAAATGTTCTGCGACATATTTACGATATGATACTCCGCCTAAGTTACCTTAGGATTTATATCTTGAGATCTTCCTTCTATTCTTCCGTTGATCTACCTTCGTCATTACATGTTGATTGTTTCTGTCACCATGTTTATGAGGACCGAGAGGGTTGCAGTTAGAGATACGGTCAGAGCAGACTGGTCGGGGACAAGGACTGACCAAGGTGACTTTCCGGTGATATAGAAACATGTCGTTTATTTATATTTGATCGAGTTCTAATATTGACGCGAGTTTCTTCAGGATCCGCACCAAATGGTGAAGTCATTGCTAGAGATCAGTCGGACTTGAGACGTGATGTTTTCTCCTCTTCGAAGATCATGGTGTCGCGTACTGTTCAGACAGCGGTACCAATCACTGATGAAGTTATCGAGATGTCGCTTCCAGAGTTCATGAAGTTAAAAGTTGACGATGTTTACGAGTATAGATGGATCAGAAGGAGTCGTAGCCTTTCAGATGTGGGATGGTTAGGACTTTTAATCCATTGTGGCGCTCCAGTTACGAGATCGGTGAAATTGATTTGTTTCTTCCGATGGGTCTTGCTCAGACCAGATACAAATCTCTTGAGAAAGAGATCGTACAGTAATTTTTCCTCCGACCAATTTGGACGAGTTTTCGAAGGTGGGCTTAGTTAGATTCTTTTACAGAGTATCAGAGATGCTGGATTCGTGTTTTTGAAAATCTTGTAAAGCTCCGGGCATGGTCATGATCGAGTATGACTTGCAACTCGCCGGATAGTCGAGATACGCTCTTTAAGTGGTTGATATTGGAAATGTATGAAATAGGAGATTTATGCAGAGTTTTAGGGGACAGTTGATCTTCACCGCCGATGTTGAAGATTCAAAGAAAATGCAGAAGAGAGTACGACCATACGTTTAGGGAAATTTTTAAGGAAATGACAATCGTTATTAAAGAGAAAGTGGATTCAGAACCGAGTGTTGGTTCCGGGCAGGCTGGATAAATGATTTAGCAGAAGATTTGATGGATTCTCTTCCAGGAGTTTATAACAAATAAGATTGGACTGGGATTAGTTGTTAGCACACAAGCAGAGGACAGAGATTTCGTTATCAACATGTTACTACTGGTCAAGAAGGTGTGATGGGATGTATCCGCAATAATACGAATGGTGTTGTTGCTCCTCACCAGACAATCGCATAAAGAAGCCATGGTATTAGAGATCTGCAAGAAAAACTAGAATTCAGAGACAGAGAACGTTAGAATGTGGCAGACGGCAAGTAGTAATCCTTCCTATGCTAATTCCGGTGGTATAAACACCTTCCGACATTGAAGAGAATATGCTTCGATGTCCTTTGAGTTCGATTTACGTTTTTAAAATCTAAAACATTTATTTTCAAACGTTGGAGAAAGGACAACTCGACGTCCGTAATTTTGATATATGTATTTTGAGGATTTGAGGATCAATTTATGTTTTGTGCACATCAGGTGCACTTGATGAGAATTCTATGTACAGTAATTTCACTTTGATTTATGTTTTGTGCACACCAGGTGCACTTGTTGAGATTTTCGTGCGAGATGCCTGCACTCGATAAGAGTGATATGTACACCGTATGCACTATACTGATATTTCTGTGCTCATCAGATGCACATGGTTAAAAGATTTTATATATATACCCTAGGTATACTTGATTTTTATTTTGTGCATTCCGATGCACTTGAGATTTATTTGTGCACCCCGATGCACTTGATACATTTTGTATACTTGTGTTCCATGCACAGTGGATGCAGTGGATATCGTTTCGTGCATGCCTGTTGCACTTAACGCAGTTTTGTTTTTTTCACGCCCTGCTTCCCAGAGTACGCTAAAATGGGCACGTGACATAGCTAACCATGCTACCTGTGGGTAGGAAGTATCCATCCACAGTCACATTACGGATGTAGAGATAACAAGAACAGAATAAAACCATCTAAAACATGTCCATAATCCAAGATAACATGAGTCAAGAATAAATAAATACGGAAGCGAAAGATTCAATAAAAAATAACTGGAATGTATATCCCATAATGCGGGCTCACATCAGGAATAAAATGCAGTAAAGAAAGCTAACTACTGCTAACACTCACAGCTCAGCCTGTCGGCTGAAGTACTCCTGCTCGGGCTGCGACAACGGTACAGAATCTGGGCCATGCAAAACCCAGACGTCAGCGCGTCAAGTCATCAAGTAATAAAATATGAACAGTGTAACAGGCAATGCGAATATAAACATGAATAAAGCAATGGTAACAAAATATATATCAGGGCAGTGCAGGGTAGTGTGCAGTGGGTAAACTAAACTGTTCTATCAGGTTTTCGTTTCTAAAGTCTTTGAAATCAAATTGATGAATCATTGATGTAACTCAATAGTATCCCGTGCATGCCCGGGACCACTGTCTAAGACTCTCGGGCTGAAACCGAGACGTGCCGCTAGGCACTAACAGGGAAAGGATAAAGACCAACGATGTCAGCAGCATCGTCACGAGGCAGGCCTGGCCTCTAAAACTGATCAGTACAAGTAGTGAACTGTTGAGTTACAAGTCAGGTTTCACCTTTGATTTCCCCATACCCCTAAGTTATATGTGTAAGTCAAGTCAGGTATCCCGAAATCAAGAAACTAATGCCAACACAGGATCAGGTAAACAGGTTTGTCTGGATAGACAACAGGAACGGTCCATGAGGACTACATGTCAGGTTTGTTGGCATTAGACACAAGATCAGGTAACGGGTCAGGTCATGGTACATCAGGTCAAGTAAAGCAGTAAACGGTACCATGTCGGGTAGATCAATATATATGTAGCAAGTCAGGTCAAGATGTACACAATATCATGGGTGTGCTCACAATCAGTTATACAATCAAGCATGGTTATCATCAACATGATATAAGCAATGAATTAAGCAATAGGCAGATTCATTCAATTAGCAGTACCCTTATCAGTTGTGTCACAGAGATGATTTCAACCATATAAGAATGCAGTAAGACAATTATAGCCATTTAATCATGTTAACAAGTTTAAGACTTCATAGATGCAATGTTGTACGTGTATATAGGTTACACGAATGAAATCACAGTTTAAGCAGGTTAAATGTATACGAGTGTCCGAATGAAGTAAAACGGTAGAAAAGGTGCCATAAGCTACATCATCAGTGAAAGTGTACTCAAAACAAGTAAATATGATTATTAGGTTCCAAATTAGTAATTACAACAGGTAGGTTCCAAGTTTTGAAAGATAAATGATATTTAACAATATTGAACATGAAAAATGGGAAATTATAATACCAAAGTTAAATTGCGGGTTTTAGGGTGTCATTAATTATAAGTAAATATTGTTTAGCATGTTGCAAGGGAAACTTGCCTCGACGGGTCGCGAACCGGGAAAAACGGAACGTAAAACGTCGGCGGGGAAACTCGCGACGGGCGCACGGTTCACGGAATGAACCCAAACGACGAACAAAGGAACCACGCGGGTCGGGGTACCTCGCTGGAACATCGGGTCACGTCTTCGGCATCGTCGTATTCCGGCCAAGAAATGAACAGTAAACAAACAAGAGATGCAAAGAAAAGAGAATAAAGAAGAAGGGAAGAAGGAAAGAGGAGAAGGGAATGCTCACGAGGATCTGTGGGACGGGTGGTGACGGTCGACTTCGTCGACGGAGCTTCGGCGGTGGCCTACGACGACAGTGGAAGAAGTGTTTTCAGATCAAGAACCAGGTCAGCAAGGAAAAGAAGAAAGAAGGAGTTGAAGGAATGTGAAACTCACCGAGGGGGTGCTTGCGAGGCCGGGGACACGGGGACGGGGTCACCGGCGGCGACTCACGGCGGTGCAACGGGTGCAGGGGCGCAGGTGGCCGCGGCGCTGGTCGGGGTGTGCAGGCGCGTGCAGGGTGCACGAGGTTGATGAAGGAGGAAGCGGACGAGACGAGGTTGAGGAGGCGAGGATGCTGGTGACGTTTGCGTCGGCGTTGGTGCTGCAGCGGAGAGGGGTGAGGCGGCCGGGTTTGTGGTGTTTGCGTTTTCTTTCAAAAAAAAGAAAAGGAGGGAAGAAGATATAGAAGTGGGAAAGAGAGAGAGAGAGATATGGGGGAGAGAGAAAGAGGAGAGAGATAGAGAGAGACGGGGGAGAGAGAGAGAGAGAGAGATACGGGGGAGAGAGAGAGAGATGTGTGAGATATGGGGCCCACGGGAAATAAAGGGAAGGAGGGGATTGGTTGGAAAGGATTCTGGTTAGTTTAGGAAATGATTTTTAAGATATAAGGGAAACAGTGAAATATCATAAGGTTAAGAAAATATTCGAAGGTTTAAAAATATTAAAAATTGGGGTTTTGGCGCAAAGTAAAACATTTCCAAATCGCGCCCGGGTCGGGTCCAAAAATTTGAAATTGAAATAATAGAATTTTAAGCGGGATCCAAAAGTGAAAATGAAGTGTTTTGCAATCAAAAAGCATACCCCCAAAACGGACATACGTACGTGCGCGTAGCTGTCCAAATTCGCCCGTTTCACTGAACGGGACGAGAACACGATAAACGGATGCTACAGCAGGGTTAGGGGTGTCAAGTAGGCCAAGATGAATATTTTTAATTTTATTTTAGGTGCCAAAAATTGTTATATGCAGAACTGAATTGACGGGGTAAAATTTACAGTAAGTAACAATCAATCAAGATAAAAGAAATGGGTGCCACACTACGTTCAAACGGTAACTGAAATCAGTAGCATTGGGCTCGGGTGTTACATTATACCCAACTACAAAAAGAATTTCTTCCTCGAAATTCCAAGAATACAAAGATAGATAACTACAAGAACAGGCGAGGAAACTTCTGCCGGATTTTATCTTCTCGTTCCCAAGTGGACTCTCCATGCGGGCGATTACCCTAAGAAACAAGCACAAGAGGGATCACCTTGTTCTTAAGAACCTTTTCCCTTCGATCCACGATTTCAATCGGTCGTTCTTCAAAAGTCAAGTCTTCTCATACTGTTAGCTCCGAATGTTCCAATACGTGCATTTCATCTCGAACATACCTACGGAGTTGAGATACGTGAAACACATCGTGCACATTCGCCAAGGACTGCGGTAACGCCAAACGATACGCTACCTCACCAACACGCTCCAAAGTCTCAAAGGGTCCAACGAATTGAGGACTAAGCTTTCCTCGACTTCCAAAACGAATCACCCCTCTAGTCGGTGATATCTTCAAGAATACCAAATCTCCCACGGCGAACTCTAGAGGTCTTCTTGACGTATCTGCCCAACTCTTCTGTCGGTCTTGTGCTGCCTTCATATGATTTCTGATAGTGTTAACCTTCTCAACTGTCTGCACAACCAAATCTGGTCCCAATAATCATCATTCACCGACATCGTCCCAACAAACAGGTGAACGGCACTTACGACTATACAATGCTTCAAATGGAGCCATCTGGATAGTTGCCTGAAAACTGTTGTTGTAAGAAAACTCTACCAAATGTAGATGATCTTCCCAAGACCCCTTGAAGTCCAACATGCATGCTCTCAACATATCTTCAAGAGTTTGGATTGTTCTCTCCGACTGACCATCAGTTTGAGGATGATAAGCTGTGCTAAACTTCAATCGAGTCCCCAAACTTTCCTGTAAACTCCTCCAGAAGTGTGATAAGAACCGAGTGTCCCGATCGGACACAATGCTCACCGGTACTCCATGCAATCTTACAATCTCTTGCATGTACCGTTCTGCCAAAGTCTCTATTGATTGACCAACCCGGAAAGGAATGAAGTGAGCTGCTTTGGTCAATCGATCAACAATCACCCATATAGCATTGTTGCCCTTTGGACTCCGCGGTAAAGCCGTCACGAAATCCATGGTTATATATTCCCACTTCCACTGAGGAATCGGAAGTGGTTGCAATAAACCAGCAACCCTTTGATGTTCAGCCTTAACTTGCTGACACACCAAGCACTTCGCCACAAAGCACGCAATCTCCCGTTTCATGCCTTTCCACCAGAAATGCTGTCGAATATCTCGGTACATCTTTGTGCCTCCTGGATGTACAGAATAAGCTGAGCTGTGTGCCTCCTTCATAAGCTCTTCGTGAATATCTCCCTTTGGTACACACAAACGGCTACCATACCTCAACGAACCATCTTCATGAACCAATAAATCTGTTCGTAGTCCGGCTTCAACCTGTCCTAGAAACTTTTGCAGTCTAGGGTCCTGCGATTGTGCTGCTTTAATACTCTCGATCAACGATGACTGTACTTGCAGCTGCATCAACTGTCCCATAGAATGCGGTAGCACGACTACCAAGTCAAATCTTTGGAAATCTTCAACAAGCTCCTTCTGTGTAGTTAACACCTGGATTGCTGGTAACCGACTAAGCGCATCCGGCACGACATTAACCTTCCCCGGATGGTACTTAAGATCAAGATCGTAGTCAACCATCAGCTCCAACCATCTACGCTGCCTCATATTAAGCTCCTTCTGTGTGAACACATACTTCAAGCTCTTATGATTAGTAAAAATTTTGACCCTTTCGCCCAAAAGGTAGTGTCTCCAAATCTTCAAAGCGAAAATCACAGCCGCAAGTTCTAAGTCATGAGTTGGATAATTCTTCTCATGGGTCTTCAACTGTCTCGATGCGTACGCTACAACCTTCCCATGCTGCATCAAAACACATCCCAATCCTTTCCCAGATGCGTCGCTGTGAATCACCAATCCTCCGGAATTGTCTAGAACGGTCAGAATAGGGGCGGTTATCAACTTCTGCTTCAACGTCTCAAAAGCTAACGCACATTTGTCCTTCCAAACAAAAGGTACCTTCTTGCGCGTAAGTTTGGTTAACGGCTCTGCCAGGCGAGCAAAGTTCTCCACAAATCTCCTGTAATACCCGGCGAGTCCAAGAAAGCTTCTTGTCTCCGCAACAATCTCTGGAATCGGCCAATCTCAAACTGCTGCAATCTTTTCTGGATCGACGGCAATTCCATCGCCAGACACAACGTGCCCCAAAAACTTTACTTCCTCCAGCCAAAACTCGCACTTATCCATCTTCGCATATAACTTCTCTTGTCTCAACGTTTGCAGTGCGATCTTCAAATGTTCAGTATGCTCTTCAAAGTTCTTTGAGTAAACCAGAATATCGTCAATGAATACCACAATAAACTGATCCAAGAATGGTGAAAAGATTCGGTTCATCAAGTCTATGAATACTGCCGACGTATTCGTTACTCCGAAGGGCAACACTAAGTATTCGTAATGTCCATACCGCATTCAAAACGCCGTCTTGAAAATATCTTCTGCTTTCACTCGAACCTGATGATATCCGGATCGCAAATCCAGCTTCGAGAATACCCTCGCGCCACTAAGCTGCTCAAAAAGTTCTCCAATGCGAGTGATAGGGTACTTGTTCTTAATAGTCACCCGGTTTAATTCTCGATAGTCGATGCACATCCTCCTTGTTCCATCCTTCTTCTTTACTAGAAGAACTGGAGCTCCCCAAGGAGAGTTACTGCTTCGAATCCAACCCTTCTCAAGCAATTCAGCAACATGTTTCTTGACTTCTTCCAATTCTACTGGTGCCATAGGATAATACGCTTTAGATACCGGTGCTGCACCAGGAATAAGATCAATTGCGAACTCCACGTCTTGCTTCGGCGGTAAACCCGATATATCTTCAAACACGTCCATAAAATCACGAACAACGGCTGGCTCTTCACTTTTATCAACCTCCATTGATGCAAGAATATCATTTGTCGGCCTAGCCCTAAACTCGACTGGCCCGACAGAACTGCTTCCTCCAGTGAAGGTAAACTCGGGGTGTCCGGGAATCTGGAAAATTACTTTCTTTGCCCTACAATCAATGTGAGCGTGGAAAGGGCCAAGAAAATCCATTCCCAAGACGACTTCGTAGCTGCCCGTATCAATCACCAAGAAATCTGCAAAAAGCTCCCGTCCGCACACAACAACTGTACAATCTTTACATTCCCTACTAGCTATGATTTTCCCATTCCCAGTGTGTATGTCCCAGAAACTAGACAGGGTCGTGCAGTCAATCGAGTGTGTAGTTATAAACTTGGATGACATAAAACAATGGGATGCACCAGAATAGAATAACGCTAATGCGGGAAAACCATGAACGGGTAAAGTACCTGAAACAACTTCTCCTGACGCCTTAGCTTCTTCAGTTGTCAAGGTAAAAGCTCAAGCCTGATTAGGTCCTTGAGTCAGCTGTTTCTGTCCCTGGAACGGTCTCTGCGGAGGCTTCTGAATATCATCCCTTGTACGAAGCTTCGACGGACATGAGTTAATAGTATGATCTGCCGCTCCACAAACTAAACAGAGTCCTTGCATCCTGCGACACTCCCTTTGCAAATGTCCGGGTAAGTGGCAATAGCTACAGACCATGCGCTTCCTCTGATCAACGACAGCAGGTATCTTCATTTGTGCTACGCCTCGACGGTCCACTGGAATACCTCTGCGACCATGAGCTCGGTTTGGTACAAATGCTGGCTTCCTTACCGCAACTGCTGTCTGCTGTGAACTCCCAGTTTTTCCCGATAGGCTCTGCTGTTCTCGAGCTGCCGCAAGTACTTGTGAGAAAGTGGTCAAACCCAGGGAGACAATCTGCCTCTGGATGTCCACGTCCAAGCTGCGCATGAACCTCCGTGCCCTGTCTGCATCGTTGGTAACTAAAGGTCCGGCGAATCTGCTGAGTCTTGTCCATTCTGCTGCATGCACATCCACTGGTGATCCATTCTGCTTTAGCCCGATGATTTTCTCTTCCATTTCCTCCCGTGCAGTCCGCGGGAAGAACTTCTCCAGGAAACTCTTTGAAAAATCCGCCCACTTGATCGGCTTGGGCAAGCGGGTCTCCTCTACAAGCCACCATTCACGGGCGTAGTCCACTAACTGAATGCGCACCACATCCACTCTTTTGTCATCTGGAATATGTGCCGCAATAAGTAAGTTCTCCGTGTCAACTAGCCACTGCTCCGCTGGCAACGGCTCCTCCAATCCAGTAAATGTAGACGGACCCAAACGCCTGAAATCTGCTACGGTCCCTACTCGGTCAACTGGTTTAGCTCCAACATTGTTCACAGACTGCTGAACGATCTGCAAACCTTCCTGAAATGATTCCGCTTGCTGCTGGATCAGCTTGGTCTGTTTCTTTTGATTCTCTAGCATTCCCCTTATCACTCCAAGCATGGCGGCTTCGTCCACACGCCTTTGGTACGTCTTCAAATTCTTATCTGCCATAATCCTGAAATCAAAACACCCAACATTAGCATGATGATAGATTCTGAACATAGATCAAGGCTAGAACTCCAAGATACTTAAATAGAGTGCCGCATTGTAACTATGCCGCGGTATCATAGCCACAATTACATAACTCCACCCAAGTCGCCTAAGTCTTAGAGATAACAAGGAATCAGGTTTCGAGTCGATATGCAAAGGAAGTTTGCACAACGTGAAAGATATAATCAGGAAGAATGTGATTCAAGAATGGTAAAACGGCAAGGTGGCAGGACATGTTTCCTAAACACGGGTATTCTGATTCGTGTATTGGGTACAATACCCAACTACAAAAGAATCAGCCCGACTATCCTATGGCTCTGATACCAAAAGAACCATGTCACGCCCCGCTTCCCAGAGTACGCTAAAATGGGCACGTAATATAGCCAACCATACTACCTGTGGGTAGGAAGTATCCATCCACAGTCACATTACGGCTGTAGAGATATCAAGAACAGAATAAAACCATCTAAAACATGTCCATAATCCAAGATAACATGAGTCAAGAATAAATAAATGCGGAAGCGAAAGATTCAATACAAAATAATTGGAATGTATGTCCCATAATGTGGGCTCACATCAGGAATAAAATGCAGTAAAGAAAGCTAACTACTGCTAACACTCACAGCTCAGCCTGTCGGCTGAAGTACTCCTGCTCGGGCTGCGATAGCGGTACAGAATCTGAGCCAGGCAAAACCCAGACGTCAGCGCGTCAAGTCATCAAGTAATAAAATATGAACAGTGTAACAGGCAATGCGAATATAAACATGAATAAAGCAATGGTAACAAAATATATATCAGGACAGTGCAGGGTAGTGTGCAGTGGGTAAACTAAACTGTTCTATCAGGTTTTCTGTTCTAAAGTCTTTGAAATCAAATTGATGAATCATCGATGTAACTCAATAGTATCCCGTGCATGCCCGGGACCACGGTCTAAGACTCTCGGGCTGAAACCGAGACGTGCCGCTAGGCATTAACAGGGAAAGGATAAAGACCAACGATGTCAGCAGTATCGTCACGAGGCGGGCCTGGCCTCTAAAACTGATCAGTACAAGTAGTGAACTGTTGAGTTACAAGTCAGGTTTCACCTTTGATTTCCCCATACCCCCAAGTTATATGTGTAAGTCAAGTCAGGTATCCCGAAATCAAGAAACTAATGCCAACACAGGATCAGATAAACAGGTTTGTCTGGATAGACAACAGGAACGGTCCATGAGGACTACATGTCAGGTTTGTTGGCATTAGACACAAGATCAGGTAACGGGTCAGGTCATGGTACATCAGGTCAAGTCAAGCAGTATACGGTACCATGTCGGGTAGATCAATATATATGTAGCAAGTCAGGTCATGATGTAAACAATATCATGGGTGTGCTCACAATCAGTTATACAATCAAGCATGGTTATCATCAACATGATATAAGCAATGAATTAAGCAATAGGCAGATTCATTCAATTAGCAGTACCCTTATCAGTTGTGTCACAGAGATGATTTCAACCATATAAGAATGCAGTAAGACAATTATAGCCATTTAATCATGTTAACAAGTTTAAGACTTCATAGATGCAATGTTGTACGTGTATATAGGTTACACGAATGAAATCACAGTTTAAGCAGGTTAAATGTATACGAGTGTCCGAATGAAGTAAAACGGTAGAAAATGTGCCATAAGCTACATCATCAGTGAAAGTGTACTCAAAACATGTAAATGTGATTATTAGGTTCCAAATTAGTAATTACAACAGGTAGGTTCCAAGTTTTGAAAGATAAATGATATTTAACAATATTGAACATGAAAAATGGGAAAATATAATACCAAAGTTAAATTGTGGGTTTTAGGGTGTCATTAATTATAAGTAAATATTGTTTAGCATGTAGCAAGGGGTACTTGCCTCGACGGGTCGCGAACCGGGAAAAACGGAACGTAAAACGTCAGCGGGGAAACTCGCGACGGGCGCACGGTTCACGGAATGAACCCAAACGACGAACAAAGGAACCACGTGGGTCGGGGTACCTCGCTGGAACGTCGGGTCACGTCTTCGGCATCGTCGGATTCCGGCCAAGAAATGAACAGTAAACAAACAAGAGATGCAAAGAAAAGAGAATAAAGAAGAAGGGAAGAAGGAAAGAGGAGAAGGGAATGCTCACGAGGATCTGTGGGACGGGTGGTGACGGTCGACCTCGTCGACGGAGCTCCGGCGGTGTCCTACGAAGACAGTGGAAGAAGTGTTTTCAGATCAAGAACCAGATCAGCAAGGAAAAGAAGAAAGGAGGAGTTGAGGGAATGTGAAACTCACCGAGGGGGTGCTTGCGAGGCCGGGGACACGGGGACGGGGTCACCGGCGGCGACTCACGGCGGTGCAACGGGTGCAGGGGCGCAGGTGGCCGCGGCGCTGGTCGGGGTGTGCAGGCGCGTGCTGGGTGCATGAGGTTGATGAAGGAGGAAGCGAACGAGACGAGGTTGAGGAGGCGAGGATGCTGGTGACGTTCGCGTCGGCGTTGGTGCTGCAGCGGCGAGGGGTGAGGCGGCCGGGTTCGTGGGGTTTGCGTTTTCTTTCAAAAAAAAAGAAAAGGAGGGAAGAAGATATAGAAGTGGGAAAGAGAGAGAGAGAGAGAGAGATATGGGGGAGAGAGAAAGAGGAGAGATAGATATGGGGGAGAGAGAAAGAGGAGAGAGATAGAGAGAGACGGGGGAGAGAGAGAGAGAGATGTGCGAGATATGGGGCCCACGGGAAATAAAGGGTAGGAGGGGATTGGTTGGAAAGGATTCTGGTTAGTTTAGGAAATGATTTTTAAGATATAAGGGAAACAGTGAAATATCATAAGGTTAAGAAAATATTCGAAGGTTTAAAAATATTAAAAATTGGGGTTTTGGCGCAAAGTAAAACATTTCCAAATCGCGCCAGGGTCGGGTCCAAAAATTTGAAATTGAAATAATAGAATTTTAAGCGGGATCCAAAAGTGAAAATGAAGTGTTTTGCAATCAAAAAGCATACCCCCAAAACGGACACACGTACGTCTGCGTAGCCGTCCAAACTCGCCTGTTTCACTGAACGGGACGAAAACACGATGAACGGACGCTACAGCAGGGTTAGGGGTGTCAAGTAGGCCAAGATGAATATTTTTAATTTTATTTTAGGTGCCAAAAATTGTTATATGCAGAACTGAATTGACGGGGTAAAATTTACAGTAAGTAACAATCAATCAAGATAAAAGAAATGAGTGCCACACTACGTTCAAACGGTAACTGAAATCAGTAGCATTGGGCTCGGGTGTTACAGTTTTCATTCACACCATGATGTATGGTTTGAGATTTCACGTAAACCCATTAGGGTTGATTTTGTTTTCGTGCTTTGCACTTGATAGGATATGTTATAGAGTTGATTTCTTTATTTTCGCTTGGTCGTGTGCAATGATATTGCACTGCGATTATGGCATTGATTGTGTACTGAAGATACACAACGGTTTTCATTTTTGGCAAAATTTTTGTCATAAGTGGAGTAATTCTCATAGCAACCGCTAGAGTTACAGTTATGAGAGATTATATGTTTTGAGGTTTCACGCACACAGCTGCGTTATGGTGCGTTTTACCTCATGTGGGACTTTGGAGTTTCAATATTTGCATAGACATTGTATGTTTTAAGTTGGACCCCGGAAAATTGTTTTGAATTTGAACAGAATGGATTAAGGAAAATATTTTAAAAGGGGATTTAATTTAAATTCGGGGACCGAATTTTCTTAAGGGGGGAATATTGTAACATTTCAAAAATTTAGATAATAAATTAATTTAGTTAATTAAATAATAAAATGTTAATTTAAAAAGTAATTGAAATAAAATAGGATATTTCATAAGTGTTATGTGAAGCTAATTAAATTGAAAGTTTAGTTTGTAATATTAATGAATCACAAGGGTTTTAGTGAAAAGATTAGCTTCATGTATAATATGATATAGTATGGGGGGTTATGTGAAAAGGTTAGTTTCTTTATGAAAATTAGAATTTGTTAAGGGTTGTTATGCAAAAAGGGGTAGGAATGGGTAGGTTAAGTTAAACCCTTTGGTATATCATAACACCATGAAGACACCTCCTTCTTGCACATTTACACCTCATGCACACACCTCACCCTTGCATGAAAACCCCACCAATTTTGTGCACACACCTCACCCTTGCATGAAACAATCACCTCCCTTTTGGTGACACCTCCTCCTACCACCCTCACTCATTTACCTTATATGGTTCAGATCATATATCTTGGGAATTTAGGAATCAACTGAATTAGAAAAGAAAAAGGGGAAAAACATTAGAACACATAAAGAGAAAAGAAAAGAGAAGTGAAGAGAAGAGCTAATTCTAAGATTTTCCTCACCCTCAAGCTAGGAACTAGGAGCTTGTGCATCTTGGAGGAAAATCTTACAGCAATCCTTTGTGGGTATAATCTTTAAACACTGTAGGATTTTAGTTCGGTAACTGTTTTAAATTAGAAATCGAATATCGGTAATATCATATCTTAGGCAAAATTTAGCTCTGTGAACATCTGCTATAGTTTAGATGATAACTAAATTGATCAAACAGTACCTTAATCTTGTAAACTAGACCTAGAATTAACCATAGGAAAACGAACCAGGGTGCTCGGATTTTGGCCGGCGACCATCACAAGATTTCCGAGCTCGCCGGATTTTTAGAAGAGTTGGGTGTTGAAAATTTTGGGGTAACTCTATATATCTATATTAGGATGTTTGGTATTGTTAGTTTAAGTTAGTTTATCAGTATGTGAAATCAGGGAGCAAATATCAGTTTTGGGGTTAAGATTCTTAGATACGACACGGATATATCGTACCATGAGTTCTGTTTTTATATGGCATGACCAGGGAAGGGTTGGCTCAGATTAATTTAAGTTCAGTAAATCACGATATCATCACATAACATGTTTAGTTGTGCAGTATCATAAACTAGGTTTTTGTGTTATCTAGTTCACTGTAAATGAATCTGGAACTAATAAGTATAATCACTAGAAAAACTAGCAAGACCAAAAGTATAATGAGCCAACTAGAAGACTACACTTAAAACCTGAGCCCCAAACTCCCCATAAAATCCGGCAAGGCACCTTTGAAATCCGGCGACGCCGGCCATCTTATGGCTTTTGGTGTCGATTCTTCTTTTGTAGCTTTGAGTTGGTATTTTACAAGTCTCTGTATTGTTTGTGTTGTCTAAATATATACACAGTAAAATCTGGGAACATTTTAGAAATGGTTTTAACAAATTTCAGATATTTACGATACGGAGTTTTCGTATTTTGATGTTGCAGCTGAAACATTAACGTTTATACGTTAACGACAGAATTATATTGTCTTTTTTGGGTTAAGTATGTTGTAGGTTCTAACCTACGGGTGTTTAGATTATTGTTTTGGTTTGCGATATGATATTTACATCAATACGATTTAAATACGAATATAGGTACGATTCAAGGATTCCGAGACGGATTTGACGATATAGCAGCGTGGATTCAGCAAGCTTTTAAATTGGTGAGTAGATTTACATCTACAGGGGAAGTCGGGTGGATGGCGTATAGCACCCTCGCAACCTTATAAGTATTATTATGATATTTGGTTAGTGTAGTATTTATTCAAGATATTGATATAGTATCACCTCTTGTATGTCCTTCATTTGCATAAAGTTTCATATGTAGTTTTAAATGAGATACGTACGTGATGTTAGATCCGTACAACATGGATATGGTTTGATGGATTTGTACGAGGGATCTGTAGGGTTCCTAGGAACGCTAATGAAGTCTCACAAGGCATCAACCATGCCAATTTCAAATTTTATGAGTGCCGAGAAACCCTAATACGGATCGTCGACTAGAATTTTAAGCGAAAAAGGAAACTAGTTAACATCTTAACTAAAAGTGAGAAGCTACAACCTTTGTAGATCCGGATATCCACTTCCTTAGCTCCACGTAGTCATCCCCTCGCTGTCCATCTCGAATCCCGGACTCTCGCATCGGCTTCATCGGAGAAATGAGCGGAATAGTCGTCGGCTACGACGCCGAAGATGATCTACGTCGAGGTTACACAAGATCAAGCTCTAACTTCACCAAGTCGTGAAACTTGTGAAGAAAACACCCTATACTACTTGGCAAGAGGTAGAGGGTGAAGAAATAGGAGGTGGGTTCACTTTAGAATTGGATTTCTCACTTTAGAACTCAAGATGCCATTAATGGAGTCTAGTTTTCTTTCTTGAAGAAGAAGGAGAAGATGAAGATAGAATATGATAAAAGTATTTTCATAATAGAAAAGAAATCAATACTTATCATATCCTAACTAAGGTCAAGTGTAGAGAATAGTCCATGGTAAGTGGGAATGGTTAGGGTTAAGCATGAAGACAAAATGGTCTCTTTAGTCAAAGCTTCAACAAGCTTCATGATAAAAAGAAACCATTTTATTTTCTTTTATCCATTTAAATAAATAAAGAATGGATAAATAAATGAGTGAATAAATCAAAAACCCTAACCATTATCATAACCATGGTACAATTCTTTACAAAAGCCAATATGCATGCATCATCAAGCATGATACAATCAAGTGCACAAAAGTATATCACATATACAACTTGTGAACTTCAAGTGAGAAAATCCATTTAAAGTGAACCAATACTAGTTAATGCAAAGTAATATATCAAATATATAATTATACATTAAATCATTAAATCAACATTTGATTCAATGATCCAGTCATGTCGCACATAACCGACTAGTATCCAATGTATCGATTTATCGAATCAATGATTCGATAACTAGGTCATATCGCATACAACCAATCGAAACATTCATCGCGAGAATGAAATACGGTATCACATACACGCATTATTCTCGGCCCCGCACATATCTCATATGCGCTCCTATTTCGTTTCGCTTGAGTCAGGAAACCTCTGTGTAGGACTCTAAAGACTCGTCAATACGCCGGTAGCAGGTGATGATCATATCAAGCACCTACAAGCCGCAAGCGGTCTTCTAAACGTAACGGCCACCCGAGTATTGAGCGATCAGAAGATCGACGAGCTAGCCCGCTCACACTCCTGTGAATCCAACCAGTAACACTTACCGTACAGTCCTGTCTGTTCGTCTGATATGTCGCATATCAAGTCTAGGGGTGGTAAACGTCAGACCTCAGTAACCGATAAGTCGTGCCGATGTGAGGCTCATAATGGGTTGAGAAACTACTGGTAACACTTACCAGCAAATCTCTGATCAGCCCTGGCCAGGGACTTCCCTGTTACGGCCAATCGAGCACAGCGCAATATCAACCCCAGATACCGGGAGAGACGAAACCCCTCCTATCGCTCATTGCCTCCATGTGACTCGGGACTGTGCCCAAAGACCACTGTTTTGCACGCCCTTATGGACGTGGTAAGGTGGAGATCAAAGCACAGTGGGAATCACACAAGACTCTATGACGATCTCGGGTCTACAGACTAACCTGCACAAGTGTCACCTGAGAACTGCCATCTGACGTGAGGTATAATACCATCTGGGAGTTCTCGGCGAGTCCTTCCAGTGTACCCAGTCTCCACTGAGCACCCGTATATCATCTCTGATGTCAAACACCAATGGATATGGGATCATCCATCGCCCATCTCATGGGTCGCGAAGCGTATACGCTAGTCTACACTGGTATATCGATGCCCCGTCTCGATACAGCCATGACTAGGGACCTTGAAGGATGTACTTATGGACTACCAAGTCCCCACTAGTATGATCTGCATCATAGTCCAGGTAGTCAAGTACACATCCTAAGGGCTTTATCAACATGTAACTATAAGACAGTTTAAAGAGACTAGTGTACATGTTAAGATAAAGAGCAACCAGATAGCATACTATCATATCGAGCAAGAAATTCATCTCTATATATGTCTAAGCATCCAATATAATATACATCATCTGTACAATACTGGCCTCTAGGGCATACATACAACTAACAATCTCCTACTTGCACTAGGGCCAGCTGCTGTAGTATCGCATACCGAGCATCCCGAAGAGTCTCTCAAACTGTATCTGGGGAATAGCCTTCGTGAGTGGATCCGCCGTGTTGTTCTTCGTGTCAACTCTCCTGACCTCGATCTCCCGGTGATCAACTATCTCCCGGATTAGGAGATACCGCTTCAGAATATGCCTGGATCGCTGATGGGACCTAGGTTCCTTGGCCAAAGGCACTGCTCCATTGTTATCGCAATACAAAGGTATTGGATGCTTAATGGATGGAACCACTCCAAGTTCAGTAATGAACTTCTTGATCCAAATAGCCTCTTTGGCAGCATCGTTGGCAGCGATGTATTCAGCCTCCATCGTCGAGTCTGCCACGGTTTCTTGCTTGGAACATCCAAACAGCCTCTTTAGCAGCATCGTTGGCAGCGATGTATTCAGCCTCCATCGTCGAGTCTGCCACGGTTTCTTGCTTGGAACTCTTCCAGCTAACCGCCCCTCCGTAAAGGGTAAAGACAAATCCCGACTGCGACTTAGAGTCGTCCTTATCACTCTGGAAGCTCGAATCGGTAAAGGACTCCACTTGGAGTTCTCCGTTACCATACACCAAGAGCATCTATTTAGTCCTTCGCAAGTACTTGAGAATGCTCTTCACAGCTGTCCAGAGACTCTCTCCAGGATCAGCTTGATACCTGCTCACTACACTTAGTGAGTATGCTACATCGGGTCTGGTACATAGCATCGCATACATGATAGAGCCTACAGCCGATGCATAGGGTATCCCTTGCATGCGAGCTCTCTTCAAATCAGTCTTGGGAGACATCTCTTTAGAGAGAGTGACTCCAGAGATCGTGGGTAAGTTCCCACGCTTGGATTCTTCCATACTAAACATCTTTAGTATGGTGTCAATGTACCTGGATTGGGACAATCCCAATATCCGTTTGGATCTATCTCTATAGATCCTAATTCCCAATATGCAGGAGGCATCACCAAGATCTTTCATCGAGAATCTTTGTGATAAGAAGAGCTTGACCGATTGCAGCATAGGAATATCATTTCCTATCAAGAGTATGTCGTCCACGTACAATACGAGGAAGACAACCTTACTCTCTGCTACCTTCTTGTAGATACAAGGTTCATCTGGATTTTTGACGAAATCAAACTCTTTGATAACGACGTCAAAACAGATGTTCCAACTCCGCGATGCTTGCTTTAATCCATAAATGGATTTAAGCAGCTTGCACACCTTCCCGCTGCTCCCACTGTCTACGAAGCCCTCTGGCTGAGTCATGTACATGCACTCTTCTAAATCACCATTTAGAAAGGCGGTCTTAACATCCATTTGCCAGATTTCGTAATCATGATATGCAGCGATGGCAAGCATGATCCGGATGGATTTAAGCATAGCCACTGGAGAAAAGGTTTCGTCATAATCCACACCTGGTCTTTGACGAAAACCCTTTGCAACAAGTCTAGCTTTGAAAGTCTCCACTTTCCTATCTACACCAAGTTTCTTCTTGAAGATCCACTTGCTCCCGATGGGTTTTACCCCTTCAGGAGCAACTTCCAAAGTCCATACTTTGTTGGTGTACATGGATTCCATCTCGGACTGCATAGCATCCAGCCATTTCACTGAGTCCCTACTCGTGATGGCCTGCTCGAAGCTAGTTGGGTCATCATCATCCATGATGCAATCCTCGCTCCCACCATCCATGAGAAAACCGTAGTATCTCTCAGGTTGGCGAGGAACCCTACTAGATCGGCGGAGTGGCTGGGGTTCATTGGGAACTATTGAATCCTCTGGTTCCACCATATCTTCTGTTGTAGCTTCTGTAGCTGGAACTTCTTCCAGTTCTACCTCATGACCACAAATCTCTTTTTCAAGAAATTCCTTTTCTAAAAAGGTGGCATGCCGAGAAACAAACACTCTTTGTTCCTCAGGGTGGTAGAAGATATACCCTTGTGAATTCTTGGGATATCCTATAAATTTGCATAGAACAGACCGTGCCTCGAGTTTGTCCGGATTTTGTTGTTTGACATAGGCTGGACAACCCCATATCTTAACATAGTTAAGACATGGTCTCTTCCCTTTCCATATCTCATATGGAGTGGTAGGCACAGATTTGGTGGGGACCATATTCAATAGATGTATGGCTGTCTCAAGCGCATACCCCCAGAAGGAAATAGGTAACTCAGCTGTGCTCATCATAGAGCGCACCATATCTAATAGGGTCGGTTCCTCCGTTCTGATACACCGTTGTGCTGTGGTGTATATGGAGGAGTCAGCTGAGAGAGAATCCCATTCTCTTTTAGGAAGTTCAGGAATTCATTGCTCAAGTATTCACCTCCTCGATCAGATCAAAGGATTTTAATACTTTTTCCGGTTTGGTTTTCGACTTCTTTTTTGTATTCTCTAAATTTCTCAAAAGCTTCAGACTTGTGTCTTATCAAGTACACATGTCCGTATCTTGAGAGATCATCAGTGAATGTAATGAAGTACGAAGAACCATCCCTGGCATGTGTAGAAATGGGACTACATACATCACTATGTATTAGTCCCAAGAGTTCGGTAACTCTTTCTCCGTGTCCCGTAAACGGAGTTTTGGTCATCTTGCCTTTGAGACATGACTGGCAAGTGTCATAAGATGAAAATTCGAATGGTTTCAAATATCCATCCTTATGCAACTTAGCTAGTCGTGCCGCATTGATGTGACCCAGTCTACAATGCCACAAGAAGGATTCGTTCAGTTCTGAACTCTTCCTCTTATATGTGTTTGTTATGCTCAGAACTGTTGATTGATTTAGAATATAAATGCCATTGCACAACGTGCCTGATCCAACCAACTTTTGGTTACGGAAAATGTTCATAACATTATCCTTTAATACAAAATTATATCCTTCTTTACTTAACAAAGAAACCGATATAATGTTGCATATCAGGTTCGGCATGTAATAACATTCGTTCAGAACCAATGTATTACCAGTTGGTAATACAAGGTGATATTCCCCGACAGTCTTAGCTGCAACAATTGCACCATTTCCAACTCTAATGTCTTTATCACCTTCTCCAAGTTCTCTATCTTTCCTAAGCCCATGTAACTGATTACATATATGGGATCCTGACCCGGTATCTAATACCCAGGACGTAGAGCAAATGGAGAAACAGTTCTCTGTAACGAACACACCCGAAGAAAATGCATCAACATGAACTTTCTTCAATCGGGTGGCATGGGAATCCTGGTATTCCCCTATATCCTGTTCAGTCCTATAACTCTTATAGGAAAGAACGGAACCAACGTTCCCAGCACAGTATAACATGCGGGTTCGATCAATACATCCATATTATTATCTTGATTAGGGCATGACATGGTCGCTACCTGGAGAGAGAGAGAAGAAAACACTTTAGCGTATGCTCGTGCAAGATCAGATTGGTTATTATCTTATCTAATCAGGATGGCTCCCACTGGTTTTTATCAAATCTTCCTTCAAACCCTAAAAGGAAAGACTAGCCGGGATTAATTACACACTACAAGTTCGCCAATCTTTCAGCCAGGCCAGTGTCGGTACTTTGAGGGAGGTCCCCCGTGCTTTCGCACGAACCTAATTAGTGTAAACCTCATTTTCCCAGAGGCGTAACCCCGTTGACACCTTTCTAGACACCTACTTGATCAGCTAATTGCAATGTGTAAAACTCTCCCAGGAGTAACTCTTACTCGCAGTGGGTATCGGGATCCAACTATCTCATAGAAGGTATGCAATCTCATTGCAAATTTCAACACTTGAAACTCCCGATAATGCTTTTGCCCCTAGCGTGCTATGACCTTGACGAAAGCCAACAAACTACAGCCCGCTAGTCAAGTTCAACCCGTACATTTCTTGACTGATTTAAACCCACCCGCACGACCCTTGACGAAAGCCAACAAAGCCGTACGACTACCCTAATCCAGTCGCATCATATGCAGCAGATAAGCAGCACATAGCTACCGCACACTACACCTTGACGAAAGCCAACAAATGTAGCACGAATACTATATGCAACTTGTCTGAAATGACGGAGGGCTACGACAGGTTTTTCTAAAAACCTATTGCGTAATGAACTTGATATCGTTGTAGAATCAAATGAAGTTTTGAAATGGAGTGATTTTGAGGCTTTTCTAGTTTTGCTAAAGGGGTCACTCCCGGTGAAGGGATCGTCGGCCCTTTCCTCGTCGAATGAGGTGTGGGATATATCATATATATCACTGTGCATAGCAAAAACTATAGAAGCTATCAAAAGCAAACCGAGTATGTAGCATCTGCCAGTTATTGCTAAAGGAGTCACTCCCGGTGAAGGGATCTCGGTCCTTTCCTCATCGAATAAGGTGCAGGGTATATCATATATACAGCTATGCAAAGCAAGAACTGTAGCTACCTGTTTTGTTTAAAATTTGATTCTACAACATCTTAGGTTTCTTTTCTTTCATTAATCACATTAATGAAGTCCCATCATTTAAGTCACCTAAACATCACAGATAAATACGACGTACACTTATGCCATCCGCATTCGCCTGGATGTCCCCTCGTGCACCGTTAGGTTAGGTAACTAACGACAGAGCAGGGCAGGGCTAGTGCGGGTGCAAAACATAAGTAACGTCTATATAATATATCATATATACTATATTCTGTATCTATCACAGAACATCACATGATCACATCACAGAAATCGCAGCAGAAAATATTATATGAAATATTGGATACACTAGGACGTCCGTGTTTTCAATACGAGCCAGTATAAAACACGGATTCCACGGTCGTGATGAATAGCCAATCCTACACCCCCAGACCCCTACGAGAGCGGCAAGCAACCCTACCAATTCTTGGGTTAGGAGACCCGGACTCGACTCCTCGAGATGGTCTCCCACTGGACCCTAGAACCCGGTTACTTGTGCTCCCCTCCTTGGGTCTATCCTAATGCGGAAAAGTAAATAATATACAAACGGTGACATCTTCCGCAACCTGGAAGTGCCCCAATAAAAGAATATTACATACAAGTTTTTACATGAAGGAAAATGAAAAACACTCATCTCACATAAAAAAAACCCGGCCATTCAAACACGACGATCCAATATAACATATCCAGCAACACATAACATCACATGTCATCAGCGTAAGTAAATATGCGCATCCCAATTGTCGTTGACATATAGCAACGAAACCGGCGATATCACATATTACACTTACGGTCACAGAAAAGAAAGTGTAAAACTACAACAGTTGGAATCTGCAATCTCTTTAGACATCGCATGCCTAATCAAATGAAATACTTAGGCATCGCATGCCTAACAATTATAAACCCCGCATTTTAGTCCCATTATCGAAAACTCTTTTCAATATCAAATGAGACTAAACGGCTAGATTTATAACATTCATTCAGTTATCTCATAACTGTTTGTGAATTCCAATTATTGTATCCCATTCCGGATAAATAGAAAATATTAAACTTTCCGATCGAACATTCGAACACCCAAGTTTTCCCGAAACTGTTCAACATATGAAATAGGTTCAAAGACATTCACTTCATGCCTCAGTACCAACGGTCCAGCCTAGAAGGGTCAAGCCAACGCCTCACATGTGGCACGCCGTACTGCCCCAAACCCGAAGGTTCAAAGGGCAGTTCAAGACGGTCACATAATCGAGTTAAGGTTTGTTGTCTTCTAGAGGGACCATCGCGTTACTTGCACTACTCAGGACGTCCTTAAACCACAGAAAAATCCAACACTTGGAAATTTTCCGGCAGGGGAAAAGTTGGGTATTTATATTCGGTCGAACTTTTTAACATATTCGAAAATATCCGGAAAGCCACATAGACAAAGTCTGATAATCCGATCGAATCATTGATTCCCAATACAACCCCAGAATACTCAACTCTTGAGTCAATTTAAAAATTCCCAGAAAACTCAGCATAATAAAATAGGAGTTACTGTGCAAACAGGGAATGATGATGTCATCAGAGGGCCGCGGAACCGCCGCAGAAGCTAGGCTTCTGCCGCGGTTCCGCCGCAGGATTGTGGTATCAATGGTAAAATTTTGCACCGTAATTCTTATAATTCCCTGCTGAATTTTTTAAGCATTTTTAATCTGGAAAAAACCCAGTTTTTAGAAAAAGTCCATAGAGCATTTTGGTTTTTAGGGTTTCGGTTCGATCGGGTTTCAAACGTCGTCTACACTTCGCCTAAGGCTCTAGCTAGGCTCTGATACCACTGTAGGGTTCCTAGGCACGCTAATGAAGTCTCACAAGGCATCAACCATGCAAATTTCAAATTTTATGAGTGCCGAGAAACCCTAATACGGATCGTCGACTAGAATTTTAGGCGAAAAAGGAAACTAGTTAACATCTTAACTAAAAGTGAGAAGCTACATTGTAGATCCGGATATCCACTTCCTTAGCTCTACGTAGTCATCCCCTCGCTGTCCATCTCGAATCCCGGACTCTCGCATCGGCTTCATCGGAGAAATGAGCGGAATAGTCGTCGGCTACGACGCCGAAGATGATCTACGTCGAGGTTACACAAGATCAAGCTCTAACTTCACCAAGTCATGAAACTTGTGAAGAAAACACCCTATACTACTTGGCAAGAGGTAGAGGGTGAAGAAATAGGAGGTGGGTTCACTTTAGAATTGGATTTCTCACTTTAGAACTCAAGATGCCATTAATAGAGTCTAGTTTTCTTTCTTGAAGAAGAAGGAGAAGATGAAGATAGAATATGATAAAAGTATTTTCATAATAGAAAAGAAATCAATACTTATCATATCCTAACTAAGGTCAAGTGTAGAGAATAGACCATGGTAAGTGGGGATGGTTAGGGTTAAGCATGAAGACAAAATGGTCTCTTTAGTCAAAGCTTCATGAAGCTTCAACAAGCTTCATGATAAAAAGAAACCATTTTATTTTCTTTTATCCATTTAAATAAATAAAGAATGGATAAATAAATGAGTGAATAAATCAAAAACCCTAACCATTATCATAACCATGGTACAATTCTTTACACAAAGCCAATATGCATGCATCATCAAGCATGATACAATCAAGTGCACAAAAGTATATCACATATACAACTTGTGAACTTCAAGTGAGAAAATCCATTTAAAGTGAACCAATACTAGTTAATGCAAAGTAATATATCAAATATATAAATATACATTAAATCATTAAACCAACATTTGATTCAATGATCCGGTCATGTCGCACATAACCGACTAGTATCCAATGTATCGATTTATCGAATCAATGATTCGATAACTAGGTCATATCGCATACAACCAATCGAAACATTCATCGTGAGAATGAAATACGGTATCACATACACGCATTATTCTCGGTCCCGCACATATCTCATATGCGCTCCTATTTCGTTTCGCTTGAGTCGGGAAACCTCTGTGTAGGACTCTAAAGACTCGTCAATACGCCGGTAGCAGGTGATGATCATATCAAGCACCTACAAGCCGCAAGCGGTCTGCTAAACGTAACGGCCACCCGGGTATTGAGCGATCAGAAGATCGACGAGCTAGCCCGCTCACACTCCTGTGAATCCAACCAGTAACACTTACCGTACAGTCCGGTCTGTTCGTCTGATATATCGCATATCAAGTCTAGGGGTGGTAAACGTCAGACCCCAGTAACCGATAAGTCGTACCGATGTGAGGCTCATAACGGGTCGAGAAACTACTGGTAACACTTACCAGCAAATCTCTGATCAGCCCTGGCCAGGGACTTCCCTGTTACGGCCAATCGAGCACAGCGCAACATCAACCCCCAATACCGGGAGAGACGAAACCCCTCCTATCGCTCATTGCCTCCATGTGACTCGGGACTGTGCCCAAAGACCACCATTTTGCACGCCCTCATGGACGTGGTAAGGTGGAGATCAAAGCACAGTGGGAATCACACAAGACTCTATGACGATCTCGGATCTACAGACTAACCTGCACAAGTGTCACCTGAGAACTGCCATCTGACGTGAGGTATAATACCATCTGGGAGTTCTCGGCGAGTCCGTCCAGTGTATCCAGTCTCCACTGAGCACCCGTATATCATCTCTGATGTCAGACACCAATGGATATGGGATCATCCATCGCCCATCTCATTGGTCGAGAAGCGTATACGCTAGTCTACACTGGTATATCGATGCCCCGTCTCGATACACCCACGACTAGGGACCTTGAAGGATGTACTTATGGACTACCAAGTCCCCACTAGTATGATCTGCATCATAGTCCAGGTAGTCAAGTACACATCCTAAGGGCTTTATCAACATGTAACTATAAGACAGTTTAAAGAGACTAGTGTACATGTTAAGATAAAGAGCAACCAGATAGCATACTATCATATCGAGCAAGAAAGTCATCTCTATATATGTCCAAGCATCCAATATAATATACATCATCTGTACAATACTGGCCTCTAGGGCATACATACAACTAACAGGATTATTCCGTACTTGAGATGATACAGATATAGCGATATGATGAGATATTATACAAGAGTTTATACGTATTAGAATTGATGAAATTCGTATGCCGAATAACGGCAAGGTTTTTCCTTTAGACTCGTAGCAATAGGTGATATTCCGTTTTAGGATGTAATACATGTGTGAGATATATTCTTTTAAAAACCACGATTCGTTTATCTTTTAATAAAATACTAGGATGCGGTGCCAATTTCCAAAATGAATATCTATTTTAATTCTAGGGCAGCTTCCTTATTTCAAACGTTTCGTGCATTCTTAAAGATAATGGTATAGCTCATAGCAAGTAATTACAATAGTTACGTTTAGATTACTTTACATATTTGCATTATATTATCGACGTTATCTACGATACAAACACTCTGATAGAACACTGCACAAATACTAATGAATACTATGCTGCACAAGCACGTAAATATATGTTACACTATACCTCATTGGTACTGCCATGTCACTGTAGAACCGTTTTATTGTATAATGCGTATATATATACATGTGTTAATATAAATAGGTTGTTACACCATAGAACACTTGCATAAATACTAAAGATTGCCCTGTTGCACGAGCACAGACGCGTATGCTACACTACACATCATTGGTATTGCCATGACACAGTAGAATTGAGATCATTATGCCTATGTGATATAATTACATAGTCTTCCTTTATTCCTGTTGTAAATTTCGAATATTAGTACTATAGATGTTGTATTCAATTCTTATGGATTTTCTGGATATTTTACTCCTGATGATATATATCGGTTGTATGGGACACTGTTATATATTTATATATATAATATATCATCAATATAATCTATGCAAGTTTTCTTATTCCTTACCTGATATTTATGATATGATGAGTTAAACGTCCACCATGATTTTTGTGTTTTTTTGATTTTGATTCCGAACCGAGTTGGGGGTCATACGGTTACGGATTTACAAGTTATCCAGACTGAGTCGGGGGGCATACAGTTGGATACATGGTGGACCCGAATCGGGGACGAGGGGAAGGATAGCCGCATTATAGGGGGGAGCCTAACGAGAATACTCGAACCGGAGATAGAGATGAGCACGGCAGATATCCATGGGATACTGACCGGGGCCAGATTGGGCACGGCGAATATCCAGGGGATACCGATCGTAGCCAGGGATATCGGGTGGCGATCATCTGTTGAGGTGGTGTCGACGATACCTGAATTTACATGTCGATGTTGGACATGAGAGATTTCTGATTTCGATGTCGATGCTGGACATCCATATAGATATACTGATATGATTGTTATCATGAGGTACAGAGTTAGATTTCATTTATTGGATTCGACTAGGACTGATCCGGGGGACAGTACCTATATATATATACATATATATATATACATACATATATATATATATATATTCTACTTGGGGTTGCAAGATAGTTAGTGCTGCATTATGATATATATGCATATCATATATAATATATTAGTACGCTTATAGTAGTACTATACTTATGACCTTGGTATCGTCGTGCATTTTGATTTCTACCTTTAGATGTACTTTTATTCACTGAGTTAGAAACTCATCCCCGTTGTGCCACAGTTTCTTACAGGTTTTATCGCGTGGATTATCAGCGGTTTAGGAACACATTCATTTCGGTGATTGGTTGGTAAGTGGGTTATTATTTTATCATACTCACTCTTGATTATTCTTATATTCTTGTATCTAGTGGAAACTCCATCAACTTAGAAATGGTATAGTGTGGACTTAGAAGCGAAACTTAGAAATTATGAGGTCGCACTCTTTAGAGTCGACTTCTGATATAGATTGTTTGGTTGTTCCGTCTTTTGAACGTGAAAGCTAGCTCCCGTTAGGATGCTATTTTATTGCTGTAGTGTATCGGGTTTTTATATAAAATTTTCAAAGGAGGTGCTGTCAGATTTTCAAAACGTCATAGATGCTTTTCAAAAATACTTAGTTAAATTTAAATGTTATTTAAACTGATTCCATCTGATGACTATTTTAAACTCACCTCCAATATTTTCAAAAGGGTTTAGATTCCGAGTTTCGGCTTACTTAAACCGCGCCGACGTCTTTAGATGTCATGTGATTTAAGTGCCGGTCACGTGCCACATTTGGGTCATGACATCCTTGGTGCCTGTTTGACTGGTTTAACGTCCGGTGATATCGCCAGTTTATGCACCGCTATTTCTGGATCTAGTCCCGGCATCTCGGAATAGTTCCATGCGAAGCAGTCTTTATACTGCATAAGCACGTCTTTTAGTGTAGCCACCTGCTCCTTAGACAGCAGCTCACTGACGAATGTGGGCCTCGGATCGTTTGTCGTCCCTAAGTCGATTTTCTTCAGATTTTCTGCTGTGGTGTGTATCCCATCTTCCAGCCCTTTTGGCGTCGGTGGAAATTCTTGTAGGGTTACTGGGCACTCTAATAAGGTTCTACAAGGCATCAACCATGCCCGATTTAAATTTTAACCGTGCCGAACAACCCTAACCAAGATCTTTAAACTAGAGATTAGGCGAAACAAAGTATGTTAAACACTTTAACATCTAAGAGTTTAGGATTACAACCTTTGTAGTCCGGTCCTTCACTTCATAAGCTCCATGTTGTGGTTCCTTCGCTGCGATCATCATGTACCCGGACTCTAGAATGGCTCCACGAAGAGAATGATGCAAACTTGCTTCCGATCTTCGATAACAAAGATGATCTACCTTAAAGTTTCATTAACACAAGCTCTCACTTACTAATCAAGTGAACGCCCTAATCTAAATGGCTAGGATAGATTAGGATGATGAAGTAGGAATTTAGTTTTCATTTGTTTTCTTAATCTCACTCAAAATCATCACTAATGAAAAAGCTAGTAAGCTTTTTCATGAAAGAAGAAGGAAGAAGAAGAAGAAGATCAAAATCCTTTTGTGATGAATAATGAATCAAGTGAGGTTAGAAATGCAACCATGGGTTAAGTATGAAGACTTAACCTATGTAGAGATTTAACTATGGTTAAAGGGTTGGGTTGGGTTAAAGAAATATCACAAAATATCAAGGTCAAAGTCAAAGCTTCAAGAAGCTCCTTGAAAGCTTCATGAATGTTTAACCCTAATCCAAACCCTAACCACACTTAAACTCCACAAAACATGTTGCATTTATAACCCTAATATGTTACAATATTATATATCACATATACAATATTTATTGTAACAAAATAAAATAATACAATTAACATATATCGCATATATATCAATGTATTACCCGAGTGAGAAAAAGAATCTTTTAGTGAGCTTATATTAGTCAATGCAATTTAATATATCAGATATATAATTATACATTAAATTATCGAATCAACACTTGATCAGATAATCCGGCTATTTCACAAATAACCGACTAATATAATCTGTATCAGTTCATCGAATCAACACTTAATCCGATGACCCGGCTATATCACATATACCCGGCTGATATCTCATATCGCGAGAATCTAATACGGTATCGCATACACGTATTGTTCTCGGTCCCGCACATATCATATATGTGCTCCTACTCCGTTTTTCCTGAGCCAAGAAACCTCTGTGTAGGACTTTAAAGAATTGTCAATACGCCGGCAGTAGGTGATGATCGTATCAAACACCCACAAGATGCAAGCGGTCAGCTAAACGTAACAGCCACCCAGGTATTGAGCGATCAGAAGATCAACAAGCAAGCCTGTACATTCTCCTGCGAATCCAATCAGTAACACTCCCGTACAGTCCGGTCTCTTCGTCTGATATGTCGCATATCTCGCCTAGGGGTGGTAAACGTCAGACCCCGGTAGGTTGATAAGTCATGTCGATATGAGGTCTATAACAGTTTGAGAAACTACTGATAACACTTACCAGTAAATCTCAGCAACCCTGACCAGGGATTTCCAGTTATAGCCAATCGAACACAGCGCAACATCAACTCCCTATACCGGGAGAGACGAATCCCCTCCTATCGCTCATTACCTCCATGTGATTCGGGACTGTACCTAAAAGCCACCTTTTTGCACGCCCTCTTGGACGTGGTATGATGGAAATCAAAGCACAGTGGGAATCACACAAGACTCTATGACGATCTCAGGTCTACAGACTAACATGTACCAGTGTCACCAGAGAACTGCCATCTGACGTGAGGTATAATACCATCTGGGAGTTCTCGGCGAGTCCGTCCAGTGTACCCAGTCTCGACTGAGCACCCGTATACCTTCTCTGATGTCAAACACCAATGGATATGGGATCATCCATCGCCCATCATATGGGTCAAGAAGAGCATACGCTAGTCTACTCTGGAGTATCGATGCCCTGTCTCGGTACTCCCACGACCAGGAACATTTGAAGGATGTACTTGGCGACTACTCAGTCCCCACTAGTATGATCCGCATCATAGTCCTGGTAGTCAAGTACTCATCCCAAGGGCTTTATCAACATGTAACATAGAGACAATCAGAGTACATGTTAAGATAAAGAGCAACCAGATAGCGTACTATCATGTCGAGCAAAAAAGTCCTCCCTATATATGTCCAAGCATCCACTACAATATACATCATATGTACAATAATGGCCTCTAGGGCATACATATAACTAACAATTCTGAGATCACCTCGTCCTCATCCTCATTTGCGAAGCACTGGAAGGGGTCATCCATATTCTCATGCTCTCCTTCCTTTGAGAATGTTATCATGTGGCAGGTGCGAGCTCGTTTCCAAGCTCGATGTTGATCCAGACTTTCCTTCGTAGTGTAGGTTGCTCTTGGCTCTTACTTTCATGGAAGGGCTACCCTCCAACTGTCGGATAGAGCAAACATGCCTTGCTGAAACTGGTCTTCGACCCAGTCTTTGAAGGTGAAGCAAATTTCAAGAGGATGTCTTATTGCTCGGTGGTAGGAACAATAAGCTGGGTGATGGATCTCGTTTATTTGCTCACGGTGCCGAGACTCCAGGAGTGTCATCATTTGATGCTTCATGACAAGGTTAAATATTTTCCTTGTCTTGTCTTGAGGGAACGAGTACTCCCGACCCATCTTCTTCATAAAAGACGGGTTCCATATGACTTTTTCTCGATCGCGTGGCTTCTTGGATCCGCTTTACTGTCTTCGAACGCCATTCCCGTTCTTGATCTTGTTGTTGCTTCCGCGTCGGACTTTTTCCTTTCCACAAGAGCACACATCAGGTTGAGGATGAAGGGCATCATCGTCTTTCTTTCAGAGGACTGCTGGATGAGACATTGTGTCCTGGCTTTCTCGTAAATGGCCATTTCGCGGCTGTGGTCATTCTGCACCTTTTGACCCGCTTCCCATTTTAGCTTGTCAATTTGTTCTTCGAATGACGGGCTTGGTATTCTCATGGCGGGATCTCGCTCTGGTCCGACATCAACGCTATCTGGAAATGCATTCGCTTCTCCACCGGAGTTATTTATGACATGGCAACCATGAAATCCCTCCCGTTTCTTAGACCGAACGTATCCAAGCCATGTCGTTTCCATCCTTCTGTTGGGCGTCTTTCGCTGAGTCCCGGGAATGTCCCAAATCTTGTTGTAGAACTGGTCTCGTCGAGCGATTTGTTTGAAGGGTATGCCTTGGCATCATAACAGCCTATTCAATCCCTCTACGTAATATCTGGGTAGAAGGATTGGTTGGAGCCTATCGAGCGCAAAATCGGTACCATGCCAGACTTCTTTTTCCACTTTAGTCTCCGTAGATTGGTAGAAGAGGATCACCTTTTCACCTTTTCGTCTAGGAGAAACGTAGAAGGTCTGCAGCTCTTGAACGCCGTATGTATCGAGCGCATCAAGTTCCCTGTAATGCTACTGTGAAACCATGGTGATTTGCAAGCTCGAATCATCTCAAATGAAGGTTTGTATTGAGGGACGAACAAAGAATACTATGTTGACTTCATCTTTAGAGTCGCTGCCAAATACCAAAATAGGCGTAGATGGTCCAGGCCCGCTGCCTTGGGGTTGCCCCGAGAAGACCATCTCTTCATCATCTTCGGTATCGCTCCCAAAGATCGGGATAGTAGTGACGGCTTTTTGTTTATTCTCCAGTTTACGACATCTTTCCGTATCTTCGAAGTCTGGTAGGAAGTACTTAGCGTCTTCATACTTGCGGACTTCATTTATGGAGAATGGGTTCAGCTCCCCTGTAACTGTGTACTCGAGGCCGTCTTTGAAGTACTTCATACACTGATGTTGTGTTGAAGGGATGATGTTGTACTCGTGTAACCAAGGCCGGCCGAGCAGAGTGTTATAGCTAGTCTTGGCGTCATGAAACTTGATGTCAGTAACGAGCATCCCGAAGCGTAATGTCAGTATTATAGATCCAAGCGTCCGTGATGACTGCGAGTCGAACCCGGAGATGGTAATTTTATCCCGAGTCAGGTGCTGAACGTTCATGCAAATTTTCTTCAACACTCTCACATTGAGAAGGTTGATGGAGGACCCGTTGTCAACCAGGATCTTCCCTATCTTGATGTCGTCGCAATACCCAGTGACATACAGAGGACGGTTTTGCTCGCACGTTCCGAGGAGGAGATCTTCATTGCCGAATGTGATATCAGTTGTATGAACTTCTTCCAGCTCGTCCTTCATCTTTTCTTCTGCAAAGAATGCTTGAAACTGATCGGGCTCCTGTAATGCCTTGATCAGAGAATCTCATGCCTCTTTAGACAGGAGGAGAGCATCCAGTATGCTCAGTTGTGAAGGTATCTTCCTCAGGTGTGTCGGGACATTGTAATCCACTTTGTTTTTCTTAGACAGGTCCTTAGCTGTGAGCTCTTCGAAGACTCTATCATCGAGGGCAATTTCCTCAGAGACCTTTTCCTTCCCTTGTCTCTCTTACCTGAACCTTTGTTTGAGGGTCCGAGATTCTTTTCAGGCAACGTACGATTATGCAGCTGAATGTTCTCGCATTTCTTCACCTCTTCTTCTTTTCCAGAGGTGGATTCCTTGAAGAGAGGGCCGAGGGCCATTTCTTTGTCCGAATCGCTCCCAAAGGTAAGAACTTAAGATTTCTCTTTTGTTGGGATGGCATAAACCATATGACAGTTACCGGTTGTTCCTTTACGTTCATCTATCGTACTTCTCTGCTCCCGATGGGCTTTGCGCTTCACTCGCTTGAAGTGTTGTCGGTGGGCCACGTATCCCTGCTACCACTTCTTGAAGGCATTGCACTCTTCGGTAGGGTGTATGACCCTCCGATGGTATAAGCAGTATTTTGGATGTAGATCCGATTTCTCAAGGCACGTACTTCCGGGAGTATTTCCTTTGAAAGGTGGCAGCTTCATTCCCATTGACAAGGCTTTGGCAAACCGTTTCCCTGTCTTAAACTTTCTTTTGTCTTCCGCGGGTGTACTTCGATCCAGTTGGAGTACTCTGTGACTCTTCCTTACCGCGGCTCTTTCATCCTGACGCTGACGCTTGGCCTTTTCGTATATGGCTGTTTCACGCTCTCGGTCAGCTTTGCTTTTTTGAAGGGCTTCTTCAGTTGTTTATCGATCAGGTCGTCTGACGGTTCCAGGGATTTTGACGCCGGTCTTGCCCCCAATTCCTTTGTGTTGCTTTCCGACGCCGAGGGAGCTTCTTCGTCTCTTAACGACAAGTGGGAGACCATATGGAAACTCGCTACATACTCCTCAGGTTCTTCTGACGAGTCGTTCCCCTCATCATTGTCACTGTCTCCGTTCTCAAGAATATGCTTGAGGAATTCTTCAAGTGTGACTGGGGTCTGCGCTTTCTGGTTGTACTCCTCCAGTGCGTCGATGTACTTTTGCAGATCCGTGCGCTTGTCGTTAGGATGCGCGGGCTTCTTGTTCTTCTTCTTTCTTTTCGAAGACTTTGAAGACTTGACCTGGGTGTTTTTCCCATTGTTACCGGCGTTCGGTGTCGAGCGCGGTTTCAGCATCCCCTCAATGATCTTGGGCTCCAACGGGCTTTTCCACCTGATTGTCGGGCATGCTTGAAGATCTTTCAGCATTTTTTTAATTTTAGCCGAAAGGACAATTTCCTACGGAGCTTCTTCTACAAATAAGCACGATGCCCCCGGCGTGTCCACCTTTTTAGGAGTGTGCTGTTGTGGCGGGTTTACCTTCCAGTTTTCGGACAGAGCGAACTTACCTAGCTGGTACTGGTCCTTAACCCAGTTTTTGAAGACGTAGCAATCTTCGATTGGGTGGCCCATTATTCTATGGTAGGGGCAGTAGTTAGGACTGTTGATGTCACCAGGCTGCAGTGGGCGCCTCTGATCTGGCAGAGTGATGAGCCTGTTGCGCACTGCCAGTTCAAACAATCTCCTTGTTTTATCCCGGGGAAATGAGTAAGGAAGTCTCAACTTCTCTATCAGGGATCGGCTTATGTTGCTTTGGCGAGCAACCGATTTCGGATCACTCGGTTGTTATTGAGCGTTGGCAACGAAGGTCGCTTTCCGTTTGCCCTTTTCATTCCGGAGATCCGTTTTTGAAGAGGACGGCCTATGGCCCATCTGGTCCATTTAGGCCAGCTTGTCAATCAAGACCTGGAAGGTGGTCGGCTTGAAGAACATTATAAATTGGGATATAGTCGCCTGAGGATCAAAGGTCCCGACGAACATACCCATAGCAGGAGCTTCTTCTATGCGGTGTTCGCATTTTGACCATAGGTTCCGCCACCGAATTGCGTATTGAACCCAGGTTTCTCCCGGCTTCACCCTGGCATTGATTAATGCCATGATCGGGGTGCCCTCGCTTGCGATTGTGTAACGCTGCGTGAACAGTAGCTCCATTTCTATAAATGTTTTGATGGAGTCATTCAGAAGCTCCGAGTACCATTCAAATGTTGTCTCCGCCAAGCTGCCAACGAACTGGCGAAGCAGCAGTTTGTCGTCACCTCCAGTATTGCCGCATAGAGCTCTAAACTGAGCGACGTGTTGATGGGGATTGCCCGTCCCCTTATACACGTAGAATTTAGGGATCGTATATCCCGGCGGATACTTGATTTGATCATACCAGCCTGGATAAGGTCGCCCAGTCCTGACGACTTGGCCAGCCGCTTTTCTTGCCTGATGAGCTCGTATTTGTTGAGAAATGTAATCATCAAGGGAAGCTTTGGAAATCGTCTCCTCCCTGGCTGCTGATAGAGCCGGAAGAGAGTTTAATGTCTCCCCTCGGTCGTCTTCAATGATTATTGGAGGGTCTTCGGCTGGAGGGTCCGGTTGGATCATCATCCCCACCATGTCTTGGAACAGAAGCGCCATTTGTTTTATATTAGCCACTTGTTCCACGGCCTCTTTATCTTTCTTTTCAAGCACCCTTCGTAGGAATTCGGTGTCGGTCTCCTGCTCTTGGCGTTGTTCCGACGATGCTTACGGGCTTTCTTTCTGCCCAGTGAGTGTGGCCATCCTCGTCAAAATCTCTTGGAGCTTTTGTTGTTGCTCCCGAGCTTTTGTCATTGATCGTGTAAGTGGTCGATGACCCATGGAAGTACGGTTTTCCTCTTTCCCAGAAGCCATGTACACCGTGTGTATTACCATGCCCCCAGACATGGGGCGTTTGGGTCCACTGCCTTTGATATTTGCCGCCGGTGGTGGGAGATTCTCAGGCCTTCTCTTTTTATGGGAGGCCGAAGTCGAAGGAGCTATGACAACAGGCGCCCAAGAAGTCACTCGCTGCATGCTAGAGGGATGACTTCCCTCTTGTCGAACCTTCATTTTCTCCAGTCGACGAGAATAGTCTTTGTTGATCACAGAATCCTGAACTTTCTGCCAGACTCTGTGGATTCGGGAGGACACCCGCTGAGGGGGCTGTTCCGGCTTCGCCTGCACCGTGTTTTCAACATGTGGAGGCGACTTCTTCAGTACAGCGGTTGGAGAGTTCTTTAGCACTCTCTTGAGCGGATCAAAACTGTTCCCGGTTGGAACAGTAGTATCAATTTCCACCATTAAAGCTGGTGGGGTAAGTCCAAAGGGGGAACTGCCCCCAGCTTTCCTTACTCGACGCCAGTGGCGACGTCGAGCATGTCGTGCCGACAGGACTACCTCTGTCGTTGGAGCGACTTCGTCATGCCCTCTGCTCTGATGGGGTGTTGTTGGTGTCAACCTGTCAAAGACCGATGTCCGCTGAGGGGGAACGGTCAATCTTGCAAAGGCCGATCTTTTGATAGGGGAAGCATCCTTGGTGACTTCGCCTGAAGCGGGAGTTGGAACGGCAAGTCTTGTGAAGACCGATCCATTAATAGGAGAAGACCCTTTGACGACTTCGTCTGCCGGAGCTGGAATGGCTATCCACTTCGGGATAACCCCTTCAGGTATCGCGAGCCTCTTTGCGGGCCCACTTGAGCTTAAGCTCAGCCTGTCGAAGACTGAGGCGGCAGACTTGGATGACCCATTGAGAGGGGCCGTGGTGGTTGCAAGCCAATCGAAGACTGGCTTCTTTGGAGCCTCTTGTGATGTCATTGACGCATTGAAGCTTATTGGCAGAAGCATGGTCCCAAAAAACAGTCCAGTGGTGGCCTGAGTCATCTGTTCCACCGGCATTGCAAAGATGGAGGCCGCTTGGAGCCCATAAGTCACTCCTCCGGCGGGGACAGAGCGAGAGTTGTCGTTGCAGTTTGTACAACTGGAAGCCAACGATATTTCCTTTTCTGCATAGGAGAAAGACACCAAATCTTAGTACCTTGAATCCAGGGGCAACCATATCAAACCGCGATTTGTTCGCGAACACGACACACGAAGTGCGGAGTGGAAAGAGGAAAAGGTCCCACCGGGCGTTCCAGAATCTGTTTACCGCCGAAAGCCGGGAAGATAAACGCCTTGCCTGAATTTGGGGGCAGATGCTATTTGGGTTTATCCGTCCACCTGTCCGAAGATGCCAAGTTGATTTATGGCGCCGTGCATCGGAGGTTTGGATGGATGCGGCCATTGTAGCAGACTTCGTCAGATTCCCCCTCGTTTGCGAGGGGTTTTTGATTGTGGGGACACTCTTCCCTGCAGGCGCAAGCCCCTGCAGTTAATTACGTTATCGCGTAGCGATAACCACTTTCTCCTGCTCCAGATGTTCACTTCGTGTCGTGAGTGTTTATTTTATTTTTGGTTGCCCGTGGATTATATACAGAGACTAATTTATGTTGTCGCCCGTAGGGCGTGGATTAGTCCAAATCCGTATATTCTTAGATTTGGGTTTGATTTGATTTAAGAATCGTTAACTTTGTTTGAGATTAAGATCAACTTAAATGTTTGTTAAGGATACATTAGTCCGATATTAGACTAAGATCTACTCAATGGGGGTTCAGGATCATTTTTGATTCAACAGAAGAGCATTTGGGCTCTATCGTTTTAGTTTAGGGTCGTTACAGTCCGTAGATCACCATTTTTGGGGTGAAGGTTTAGTTTAAGGACATTGCGGTCCATTGGGATGTGCTCATGGGTTTGGGAGTGTACCAAAAGAGCTGTTGGTTGTCGGGACCCTCCATCTCTCTGAAGACGTTGAAGAAATACAACGACATGTATCAGAGGTATGGAGAGATGTACCCTTGAACCGAACTCCAGGTTGAAGGGAGAGATCATGGTGTAACGAACATCATTTTTGATGCCATGTGTTAGGAGATCAGTAGTCATCTTTGGAACTAAGATCGATTTGGGGAGACCTGAGTATAGGAGGGCTCGATTGATTGATGGTCAAAAGGTTTTTTGGCCTCGGGAGACTTGGCCAATTTAGGCTAAGGTTGGCCTCTCATAGTGTTAAACACTAACATTTGCTCAGCATTCACGTACTCCCACGTGAGGCTCTAAAGCAGTGTTAAACACTGAAATTTGGAGCGCTCACGTGTGGCACATGAGGCGCTTGAGAATTGGGCACTGCTTCTTTGGGTTTATTCCCTTTTTATTTTATAAGTGTTAAGCACTATTGGGGGTCACGTGGGCTCACGTGAGGCGCCCCAAAAATGGGAACTGCCTTTGATTTACTCCTATTTTCCTTTTATAAATGCTAAGCACTATTGGGGGGTCACGTGGGATCACGTGACTCGATCTTAGCCGTTCCTTTTTGTTCCTCGGAGGTGCTCACGTGGGAACACGTGATCTATTTTTATAGCGTTGAACACTAATTATTTCTTTTATGTGCATGGAGATCTTGATCTGAGTTTTGAGAATTTCAAGTCCCTTATTTTTATATGAATTAAATTCTTATGCAAGGTTAAACCCTAGTTTTATCAAAGGAATTAAATTTCTATATATTTTGGAAGAATTAAATTCTTCAAACTTAGTTCTTTCCCTTAAGTTTTAAGTCTGCATGACAGAATCTCCCCGATGAGAATTAAATTCTCAACTTGTGGGGAGATCTGCTTCTGTAGACCTCAACAAGAGAAAGAACTAAGTATTTTTTTAGAAGAGTTAAACTCTTGGAGTGGTGAAGAAGAGATAAAATGATCTCTATGTCTTTCTTCTCATCTAGAGTTTCTTTTTCTAAAAGAGAGCTCTTCTTTTTTTTCTAAAATCTTTTGGGGGTCTTTTCTTTTTTCCAGACTTGAAGTCTTGGGTCTTTTATATAGTAGAGGCAAGTCTGTTGATTTAGTTGAATAAATCTCTCATTGAGAGATCCTTAATTGATTCAGGGATCTTATCCACCGTTGGATCTTTGATCCAAGGACTTCTATTTTACAGAAGATATTTTTCTTGTTTTTAACATGATTACGGAAATATTTCCCCAGACAGAATTTTTCTGTAGATATGTGATTTTTTAATCACCATTGGATTTTTTAATCCAACGGTGCTCTGTTTTACAGAGAGTAATCTTTCTTGTTTAGAAAGATTCAAAGAAATATTTTCCAAAGGTTTTTGATCCCTCTATTTAGAATTTAATTCTATCGGCTCAGAAGGCATTTAAGACCACTCACGTGTAGCACGTGACCCCGCAGGGTTAAACTCATTTTCTTATGTGCAACAGCCCAAAAAAGGCATCACATGCTGACACGTGAGCTTCTCTGGCCCGTTATTTATTTTTAAAAGGCGCCTATATACTTTGTATATAGATGCTCACGTGTTTGCACGTAAGGCTCAATTTCAGCCTTAATTGTTAAGCGCAATTCCTATGAATTTTATTTATAGGCGCATCACGTGTGGGCACGTGATGCTCTATCAGGGGAATTTTTCCCCTTACAATTTTCTTTCTCTTCTTTCTTCTTTTTTTTATAAGGGAACAGATATCTATTCTACCACATTGAGGAACAAAAGGTGTTTGTTGCTCAACACGCCACCTTTTTAGAAAAGGAATTTCTTGTAAAAGAAATTAGTGGTGATGAAGTGGGACTGGAAGAAATTCCAGAAACACAAACTGCAACAGATGATTTGGTAGAACCGGAGGATTCAATAGTCCCCGACGAACCTCAGCCACTCCGCAGATCTAGTAGGGTTTCTTATCCACCTGAGAGATAGTACGATTTTCTCATAAACGGTGGGAGCGAGGATTGCATCATGGAAGATGATGACCCGACTAGTTTTGAGCAGGCTATCACAAGTAGGGATTCTGTGAAATGGCTGGATGTTATGCGATCTGAGATGGAATCCATATACACCAACAATGTATGGACTTTTGAGGTTGCTCCTGAAGGGGTAAAACCCATTGGGAACAAATGGATCTTCAAGAAGATGATTGGTGTAGATGGAAAGGTTGGGACCTTTAAAGCTAGACTTGTAGGAAAAGGTTTCTATCAACGACCATATGTCGACTATGATGAGACATTTTCTCTAGTGGCTATGCTTAAGTCCATCAGGATCCTACTTGCTATTGCTGCATACCATGACTATGAAATTTGGCAGATGGACGTTAAGGACGCTTTTCTAAATGGTGCTTTAGAAGAGAGCATGTATATGACACGGCCAGAGGGCTTCATAGACAGTGGGAGCAGCGGAAAGGTGTGCAAGCTGCTTAAATCAATTTACGGATTAAAGCAGGCGTCGCGGAGCTGGAATGTCTGTTTTAATGTAGAATTCAAAGAGTTTGACTTCATCAAAAACGTAGATGAACCATGTACATATAAAAAGGTAGTAGAGAGTAAGGTCATATTTCTCGTATTGTACGTGGATGACATACTCTTGATAGGAAATGGTGTTCCTATGCTGCACTCGGTCAAACTCTTCCTATCATAAAAGTTCTCCTTGAAAGATCCGGATGATGCCTCCTACATCCTGGGGATAAAGATCTATAGGGATAGATCTAAAAAGATGTTGGGATTGTCCCAATTCAGGTACATAGACACCATACTAAAGAGTTTTAGTATGGAAGATTCTAAGCGTGGTAATTTACCCGCTTGTTCAGGAATCACTCTCTCCAAAGAGATATCTCCCAAGACTGATTTGGAGAGGGCTCGCATGAACGTGATACGCTATGCTTCTGCAGTTTGGTCTATCATGTACGCGATGTTATGTACCAGACCGGATGTAGCTTATGCACTTAGTCTATTAAGTAGGTATCAATCAGACTCAGGAGAGAAGCACTAGACAACTATGAAGAACATTCTTAAGTACTTGCGAAGGACTAAAGATATGTTCTTGGTGTATGGCAACGGAGAACTCCAAGTGGAGTCCTTTACCGATTCGAACTTCCAGAGTGATAATGATGACAACAATTCTGTCTCGGGTCTCTTCACCCTCAATGGAGGGGCGGTATTGTTAGTGATACATGCCCTAGAGGCCATTATTGTATCAAACTGGATTGTATATTATTTAATGGAAGCTTGGTATATACACGGATATAGTAACAGTCTTGCTCAAAATGGTAGTATGCTACCTGGTTTGTTTCTACCTCAATATGTGCATGTGTTTTCGTAGCATATCGCGTATACATATTGGTAGAGCCCTTAAGATCTTTGCTTGATTACCAGCGTTGTGATGGCAGTCACACTAGTGGGGGCTGGATAGCCTATAAGCACATCCTATACAGGTCCCTAGTCGTAGGATTATAGAGACGGGGCATCGATACTGTTTCCCCCAATCAGAGAAAAGCTCTGTTTGAAATTCAAATTTCAAAATTGAAGCAACGCTTCAGATGCAGCGCCAAGTGCGCTGCGCCCTAGGCAGCGCACCATGTGTGCGCTAGCGCTAGGCGCGCTGTGCAGCGCGCCATGTGTCAAACACGGGTGCGCTGCGCTCTAAGCAGTGCCCCACGTTTCCTCTAAGCAGTGCCCCACGTTTCAAACACAGGTCCGCTAGCGCAAGGTGCGCTAGCGCTGGAATTAAAAAAAACTCCCCACCGTTAGATCAAAAGATCTAATAATAATGATAAATCATTAATTAATCAGAATTAAATTCTGTTATGGAAAGATTTTCCAATCTTGATTAAAAACAAGAAGATTGCCTTCTGTAAAACAGGAGCCCTGGGATCAAAGATCCAATGGTGGGGAAACATCCCCAAATCAATCAGAGAAAAGATCTCTTTAACTGATCGAACTGATCAGCTTGCCCTATATAAAGGACCCAAGACTTCAAGTCTCATACAGAGAAACCCCCCCCCCTTCTAAACTTTGAGAAATTAAAAGATAAAGGGCAAGCTCTTGCAAGAAGATATTCTTCATGGTAGAGATGATGGATGATGAACACAGAGATGAAATCATCTCATAAAAAGAAGAATTCTTTTCTTTAAAAAAGATCATAGACCTGCAAGACAAAAAGTCTTTTACAAAAGAGATCAAAAGATCACATCATAAAATAAAAGAAGAACATGATTCTTATCCCAGATCATGGATCTAAAAAGGCAAAGCCTTTCATCAACATAAGAAATTGGAAAAATCTCTTGCAAAAATAAGAACTGTTGTCCTTAGATTTTGAGACAAAGTCTCTTTTAAAAGAACATAAATTTGTTCCCAGATCATAAATTTGATCAGATGCACTTTGCGCTCTTGAAATGCGCCTTGCGCTCTTGAACTGCGCTTTTGCGCTCTCTGGACCGGCGCTCAGCGCCAAATGCGCCACGTGTCAATCACGTATGCGCTAATTGACAGCTTGCGCTTTGCGCTTCTGAAATAGCGCACTGCGCTCATGGGTTGGCGCTCAGCAGCAAGCGCATCATGTGTCACTCACGTGTGCGCCACTAAATTGAAAGCGCAATGCGCTCATGGACAAGCGCTCAGCGCTCATAAACTGGCATCATGCGCTCATCATCTGGCACCTAGCGCTGAGCGTGACACGTGTCCCTTACATGTGCGCTACTCGGCAGAAGCACAATACGCTCTTTGACTGGCGCAAAGCGCCTGGCGCACCATGTGTTGCGCTGACAGAATATAAATTGTTCTTTAATAAGCCAGAGCTCTGATGAATGCTCTGCATTCAATACAAGATAAAAAAAGATTTGGTCAAGATATAAATTAATGCTCAGTATTGTTAAAGGGGCCAAGCCTAAATAAAGGCTCAACAGCCCAGAATAAGAATGTTAAACATTTATTGGACTTAACCCAAGATTGGCCATAAGTCCTCAACTCATATTAATTGAGCCCATCTGCTCATGAATATTTCAACAGATCTTAGTCCCAAATTGGACTACAGATCTTTCAACCAACTCACACCGGTTCGAGGGTACATCTCTTTACTCCTCTGATATTTGTCGTTGTAATCCTTCAATATCTTCAGAGAGGTGGTGGGTCCCGACAACCAAATGCCCTACGGACTATGATGTCCTTAACCTTGACTGTGAGGTCTTTAAAATCACGGACTATGATTTCCTTAACCTTGACTGTGAGGTCTTTAAACTCACGTACTATGATGTCCTTAACCTTGACTGTGAGGTCTTTAAACTCACGGACTATGATGTCCTTAACCAAGACCGTGATGTCCTTAAACTAATGGACTGAGATGTCCTTAAACTAACGCTGGACCTTGATGTCCTTAAACTAATCGACCGCAAAGTCCCTAAACTAAACAATAGAGCCCAATTGCTCTCTTGTTGGATCTAAATGATCCTGTTAAGTTGATCTTAGTCTAAAAATTGGACTAACGTATCCTTAATACACGTTTAAGTTGATCTTAGTCCTAAATGAGACTAACGTATCCTTAAACCTAACCCCCAAACCCAAATCTAAGAAGATACGGATTTGGACTAATCCACGCCCTACGGGCGACAACATAAATTAGTCTCTGTATACAATCCACGGGCAACCAAAAAACAAACAAACACCCACGACACGAAGTGACCATCTGGAGAAGGAGAAAGTGGTTACCGCGACGCGGTAGCGTAATTAACTGCAGGGGCTTGCGCCTGCAGGGAAGAGCGTCCCCACAATCAAAAACCTCTCAAATGAGGGGGAATCTGACGAAATCTGCTACATCGGCCACATCCGTTTAAACCTTCGATACATGGTGCCATAAATCAACTTGGTATCTTCGGAGAGGTGGACGGATAGCACCAATTAGCATCTGCCCTTGGAATTCAGGCCCCGACGTCCCAACGTCCCTGTCCCGTCTTCCGGCGGGGAACAGATTCTCCATAATAGACTAGTATATACGCTTCTCATCCCAGCAGAGGAGATGGTCTCTCCCGCAACCATTAGTACGTCGTACTGGAGATAGTATGCAGGTGCTCATTAGGTTATGAGTACACTGGAAAGGACTCGTCGGGAACTGTTGGTGGGTATTATACCTGCCGTCGGGTAGCAGTTCCCAGGTGACATGAGTACAGCTTAGTCCGTCGACTTGAAACTGCTGCTTCGCCTCAAGTGTGTTCCCACTGTACTTTGATTACTACCCTACCACGGCTCAAAGGAGTCGTGCAAACAGGTAGTAATTGGGTGCAATCCCGAAGCACTTGGAGGCAGTGGCGGTTAGATAGGATTCGTCTCTCCCGGTATCAGGGGTTGATATCGCGCTGTGTTCAGAAGGCCATTAAACAAAGTTCTTGGCTAAGGCAAGCGAGATTTACTGGTAGGTACTCCGGTAGTTTCTCAGGGTGTTTTTGGCTACTCTCCGACACGACTTGTTGCGCTATTAGGGGTGTGACGATTACCGCCCCCTAGGCCCGATATGCGATACTCTTAGAAGAACAGACCGGACTGTACAGAGATTGTCGCATTCAGGCTCAGTAGGAGTTCGGATGAGTTAGCTCATCGGCCTTTTTATCGACATCTACCTGGGTAGCCGTTACGTGCAGCTAGTACCGCTTATGGCTTATGGTTAAATCTACTGCCAGCGTACTGTCGAGTCTTTAGAGTCTCACATAGAGAGTTTCCCTGCACCGGGAAAAAGGTGTAGAGGCCGTATGGTTTTACGGCAGGGCTTCGATCACTTACGTGTAGTTATGCACGTATGATGATCGGGTGGATAATACTAGTGGGCTTTGGTTTAATCCGGATCCTGGAATTATATTGATGGATTATTTTCATCTCTTTGTATTCATATTCTTCTGAATACGGATGTGGGTATGTATATACGGATGAGGGGCATTCTCGTAATTATTGCGGGAAAGCTTCTAGAAGGGACACCTCATTTATGGTTTATTTCTTTTATGGATTAAACATAATGAGGTGGAGAAATGAGGTGGAGATATTTTCTATGGATGGCTATGAGTCATCACTTGACAAAATAGATATTTCTGAACCATGGATAATTGTTGTGAGATATTTATCACAACAATAATTCATTTGGTTCAACTATTCATCACAAATGAAAACTCAAGTTTCATCCAAGCTCTCTTCTCCTCTCTCATTTTCTTCATGTCTCCTTCTTCTTCCTCATAACCCAAAAAGTCTCATGAGTTGAGAAATCTTGGGTTCCAAGAGACAAAGCACTCTATCTTTTCACTCTACACCCTCTAGGACTTCTAGTTTAGCGAAATAGAAGCCGTAGTTATCTCGGATTTGAGGTAGGAGCTTGGACTATAGACTCTCGGGCGGATCGTCTTTGACTCGAGGAGGCCGTCGAGCTTGCTACGATCCGTTACGATTCTTAGAGCCGACGACGAGTGGAGGACAGCGATGAAGACCTAAAAGACTTGAATCGTGAGGTATAACTTCGTATCCGAGTAGTTAAACCTCAAGTAGTTTGCTAGCGATGGTCTATGTTCGATCCTTGGTTCTAGTCGGTGTTGCGAAGCCCATAAAAATCATTTTTTTGCCATTTTCGCCTCCCTGCGAACACGTAGGTGTTAGTTGTATGTATGCCCTAGAGTCCATTATTGTACATATGATGTACATTATAGTGGATGCTTGGACATATATAGAGAGGACTTTCCTGCTTGACATGATAGTATGCTATCTGGTTGCTCTTTATCTTAACAAGTATACTTGTCTCTTGATACTGTCTCATGGTTACATGTTGGTAAAGCCCTTATGATGTGTACTTAACTACCAGGATTATGATGCAGATCATATTAGTGGGGACATGGTAGTCCATAAGTTCATCCTTTAATGTTCTTATTCGTAGGTGTATCGAGACAGGGCATCGATAGACCAGAGTAGACTGGCGTATACGCTTCTCGACCCATGAGATGGGTAATGGATGATCCCATATCCATTGGTATTTGACATCAAAGATGGTATACGGGTGCTCAGTGGAGACTGGGTACACTGGATGGACTCGCCGAGAACTCCTGGATGGTATTATACCTGACGTCAGATAGCAGTTCTCTGGTGACACTGGTGCAAATTAGTCTGTAGACCCGAGATCGTCATAGAGTCTTGTGTGATTCCCACTGTGCTTTGATTTCCACCTTACCACGTTCAAGAGGATGTGCAAAACGGTGGTTTTTGGGTACAGTCCCGAGTCACATGAAGGCAATGAGCGATAGGAGGGGATTTCGTCTCTCCCGGTATTTGGGGTAGATGTCGTGCTGTGCTCGATTGGCTATAACTGGAAGTCCCTGGACAGGGCTGATTTGGAGATTTACTGGTAAGTGTTATCAGTAGTTTCTTGACCCGTTATGAGCCTCATATCGGCATGACTTATCGAGTTATTGGGGTCTGAAGTTTACCACCCCTAGACTTGATATGCGACATCTCAGACGAAGAAACCGGACTGTACGGTAGTGTTACTGATAGGCTTTACAGGAGCTAGAGAAGGCTTGCTTATTGATCTTCTGATCGCTCAATACCCGGGTAGCCGTTACGTCCAGCTGGTACCGCTGACGGCTTGTGGGTGCTTGATATAATCATCACCTACTGCTGGCGTATTGACGAGTCTTTAGAGTCTTACACAGAGGTTTTACTGGCTCAGGAAAAAAGAAGTAGGAGCACATATGTGATATGTGTCGGACCGAGATTAATACGAGTATGAGATACCGTATTTTATTCTCGCGATATTTGTATCGGTCGGTTATATGTGATATAGCCGGGTTATCGAATCAAGTGTTGATTCGATAAGTTGGTACATATAATATTAATCGGTTATATATGATATAGCCGGATTATTAAATTAAGTGTTGATTTGATAATTTAGTGTATAATTTTATATTTGATATACTAGTTTACACTAACTAATATTAGCTCACTTAAGCATTTATTTTTCTCACATGCGCACACTTAATATATATGTGATATATATTAATTGTGTTTTATTATGTGTCATGGTTGATGATACATGCAATATGGGTGTATGAGACTTACACCATGATAAAGAAAATGTAGGGTTTATTTATTTATTGTAATTCAATTATTAGTTAGAAATTTGACATATGGCATGAAGCTTTGAGAAGCTTGGAGAACCATTGACTTAGTCCACTAGTTTTGTCTTACAATAGATATTTGTTAACCCAACCATTATCTAAACTCATGGTTAAGTCTCTACATGAGTAATATTAGATATTTTCTCACCCATGGTTGCGATTCACTCTCACAACATTATCTCTCTTCATCTTCTTCTTCAAGCTCAAGAGCTCTCTAGCTTTTGAGCAGTGAGAAATATTAGTGAGAAAATCAATTCTAAAGTGAGCAAAAATCCTACTTCATCATCCTCTACTAGATTAGAACTTTAATATAGGGTGTTAGCTTCACTAATCTCTCATTAGTGATGTAGTAGCTTGGGTTAGTGTCTCCTCGACGTAGATCATCTTCGGTCTCGAAGACTTCAAGCAAGTTCGTTCCTTTTTTCTTGTGAAGCCATGCAAGAGACAGGAAGATCACTACTTGGAGAGAAGGGACTACTACACAGAGCTATTGAAGTGAAGGACCGGTCTACAAAGGTTGTATTCATAGTTCACTTAGTTGTAATGTAGTTTACAATTTGTTTCGTATGATTCTCTAGTTAAAGATTCTAGTTTAGGGTTCTTTAAAACGGCAAAAATTTGAAAATGGCATGGACGATGCCTTCCGAAACCTTGTTGTCGTTCATAGGAACCCTACAGTGGTATCAGAGCCTAGCTATAGAATTCTACGATGTTTGTTAGATTACGAAACCGAAATGAATCCAAAACTTGAAACCCTTTAAACTAGTTTCTGTCGAATTTAAAAAGTGCTCGAAAATTTTTTTAAACAACTGCAGAATGTTATATGTGATATGACATGAACACCATGAAAATTCGAGGCAATTTGGAGATAATCTGGCCGGCCACAATGGGTTAAAATCCGGTGTGCTCGGGTCAATTTTGAAGTTTGGGCTTCAAATTTTCAAGGTGTTCCCGTCTCTGGGTTTTAGGGTTTCAGGTGTTGTTTGTTTTTGATAAAAATTGCATGTGATGTTAATTTTCTGCATAGGCAACTCAGACTGTTTCGTATTAATAATTCTAATGTTTGTTTCGATTATTTTAGACGGTGTTAAAAAGTTCGATCGGATATCAAATACCCACTTTAACCCTTGCCGGAATTTTTCCAAGTGTTGGATTTTTCCTTAGTTTAAAACTTTCAGAAAATCATGCAAGCGATACTGTGGACCCTCTAGAAGAACGAAACCTTAACTCGATTATGTAACCATCAGAACCGCCACTAAACCCTAGGGTTTGTGGTAGTTCAGCGTGTTGGATGTATGTGCCCTAAAGGCCATTATATGATAGTGGATGTATTTATACATGTATATATATATATATATATATATATATTCTGTGTACATTCTTGCTCGACATGATAGTATGCTATCTGGTTCTTCTTTATCTGACATGTTGACTTGATCATGCTTTTATTCATTTATACATGTTGATAAAGCCCTGAGGATATTTTCTTGACTACTGTGATTATGATGGAGATCATATTAGTGGGACGTCTGTAGTTTATAAGCATATCCTGAAATGTCCCTAGTCGTAGGTGTATCGAGATGGGGCATCGATATACCAGAGTAGACTAGCGTATATGATACTAGACCCATATGATGGGTGATGGATTATCCCATATCCATTGATGTTTGACATCGAGATCATATGCGGGTGCTCAGTGGAGACTGGGTACACTGGACGGACTCGCCGAGAATTCCTATATGGTATTATATTTATCGTCGGATTGCAGTTCTCAGGTGACACTGGTACATGTTAGTTTGTAGACCCGAGATCGTCATAGAGTCTTGTGTGTTCTCCCACTGCACTTTGATTACCACCCTAACACGGCTCTACTGAGTCGTGCAAATGGGTGGCTTTTGGGTACAGTCCCGAGACACACGAAGACAATGAGCGATAGGAGGGGTTTCATCTCTCCCGGTATTAGGAGTTGATGCTGTGCTGTGCTCGATTGGCTATATCAGTAAGTCCCTGGCCAGGGCTATTGAGATTTACTGATAAGTGTTATCAGTAGTTTCTGAATCTGTTATAGACCATTCATCGGCACGACTTATTGAGTTATTGGGGTCGACGTTACCATCCCTAGACTCGATATGCAGCATATCTGACGAAGAGACCGGACTGTACGGTAGTGTTGCCGGTTGGCTCGACGAGAGTTATGACAGGTTCGCTTGTTTTCTTCTGATCGCTCGATACTCGGGTGGCCGTTACGTTTAGCTGACCTCTTGCGGCTTGGGGGTGCTTGATATGATCATCACCCACTGCCGGCGTATTGACGTGTCTTAGAGTCCCACAATGGAGTTACTTAGTCTAGGCGAAACGATGTGGTGTGCATATGTGATATGCACGGGGACCTAATTAAATGCGCGTATGTGATACCGTATGTTAATCGGGCGGTTTGCTATTGGTCGGGTCGTATGAGATATGAATGGTTTGCTAAATCAAGTGTTGATTTAACATTGACCATTAGCTTTTCACTTTAAACCCTTTTGAGTTTTGGTGTATGCATGCATGTATGCACATGTTTACATTGATGCACATATGGATGTGCATGCACACATACATGCATACTCATTTGTATCATGGTTGTTGATACATTTGATGGTGGCAATATAAGACTCACACCTTTGTAAATATGTTGATATTTAATTTTGGATTAATGGAAATGGAAAAATCTATCATGGTTGATTATTTTATTCATCCACTAAACCCTTTGTTAACCTTGAGTTATCTTTCCATGGCCATTATTGTTCCAAAAGAAAATATCTAGATATTTATAAACTAGGGTTAAGAATGAGAAGAAGAAAATATATATATTTTCTTTTCTCATTTTTATCCTAACACTTATCATTATCTTGAGCTCTTTCATTTGCCATCTTCTTCTTCCTCACTCTCTTGCTCTCTAGGTTTTGATAGTGAACAAAAGAGTGATCAAGTTAGGGTTTTAAGTGAGAAATCAAACCGCATCATCATTCTATACTACTCTTGCCCATTAGTTTAGAGTGTTGGCATTAACTTCTTCTCTTGATCAAGTGGAGCTTTGAGCTTGGACAAAGAGAACTCCTGGTGGATCATCGTGGACTTGGAGGATCTCAAGCAAGCTTCTTTCAACTCTCAAGTAGCCAAAGAGTCTAGCAAAGGGAGCTACAAAGATTGTATTCTCTAAACCTAGTACTTTATTACTTGTGGATTGTGATAGTTTTAGTGTTACCCTAGCTTTTCTAGTTTGATCCTTAGGATAGTTTCTTTAGAACCCTATAATTTTTTAATATAGCATGTGTGATGCTACCAAACCCTAGTAGTGGTGCTAAGGAAATTCCTTCATGGTATCAGAGCCAAACTAGAAACCTAGACGATATTACGATAATCCGAAAACGAAAAACTCCGCAAAAATACGATTTTAGAAACCCTTAGAAATGCTCTCTGTAATTTTTTTAAAAAGTGGTTTAAAAATTATTTTAGCAACTACAGAGTGGCATTTAGGATATTTTAAGAACACAGGTGAAATGCGAGTGGGGGGGCTCAGAAATGTCCGGCGACGACACCCATTTTTCCGGCATCGCCGGCCAGTTTGGCTCCTCCCTGCTCGTATTGCACTAGTGCTCTGTACATCATGATCTGGGGTTTCTGGTATTGTTTGGGTAGTCCATAATTGCATGTGATGTAAGTTTGGTAATGGACTTTTTGCGGAGTATTTCGTATTCATATTTTTATAGCATTGTATTGGTAACTTTGGCGACGTTAAACAGGTCGAAAGAATTATCAAACACTGGTATTTTCCAGGTTGAACATACTCGATATATAATGCAGTTATTCCTATGGACTCTCTAGAAGAATGAAACCCTAACTCGATATGTGACCACCAAACAGCGACTAAACCTTAGGGTTTACCGTAGTTAGTGGCGCCACAAATGAGGCTTGGGTTTGCCCTTCTACGGCTGGTCCATTAAATACTATGGCATAGATATTGAGTATTATTTAAAAGTGCTCAAGTGTTGAGCTTGCTGAGGAATGCGGGTGTTCGTTAATTCGATCGAAGGGTTTAACATCGCCTAGTAGTATGTGATACTTGTTTCTGCGACCGTAAGCGTAGTATGCGTATCGCCGGTTTCGTTGCTATATGTCAACGGCAATTGGGGTACGCATACTTGCTTACGTTGACGACATGTGATGTTATGTGTTGCTATGCTATGATGTATAGGATTGTCGTGATTGAATAGCCGGGGGGGTTTATGTGAGATGAGAGTTTTACTTTTCATTCATGTAAAATTCATTTGTAATGTAATATTCTTTTATTTGGGGCACTTCCGGGATTAGGATGATGTCACCATTTTTTTATATTATTTACTTTTCCGCATTAGGATAGACCTAAGGTGGAAAGCACAAGTGACCGGGTTCTGTGGTCCAGTGGGAAACCATCTCAAGGCGTCGAGACCGGGTTTCCTAACTCCAGAATTGGCAGGGTCACTTGCCGCTCTCGTAGGGGTCTAGGGTGTGGGATAGGCTATTCATCACGACCGTGGAATCCGTATTTTCTATTGTTGGCAAAATACTAAATACGGACGTCCTAGTATATCCTATATAATCATATCTGTGTTTCTGCTGCCTATATTCTGTTATGTGATCGCTTAATATATCTGAGACGAATGCTATATTATATATGAGATATATAATAGACGTTACTTATATTTTACACCCGCGCTAGTCCCGTCCCGGTATGCCGTTAGTTAAGTAACCTAACGGTGCATAACGGAACATTGCAGCGAATGCGGATGGCATAAGCGTACGTTGTATTTTCGTTTCTTTTCTGTGATTGGCTTAAGGACTTAAATGATGGGACAACATTAATATGATTAATGTGAAGAAAAATAAACCTAAAAAGATTTTGTAGAATCGGATTTGAAAACCACTCGGCTTTTTACGAAAAAGCTACATTTCAAAACTGCGGAGCTTAAGCCACTCCTTTTGAAAACCATTTGATTCTACGACGATATCAAGTTCAAAGCGTTAAAGGTTTTCTTAAAAACCATCCGCAACCCTCCGTCATTTTAGGAAGTAGAGTACTTAGTATTCGTGCTACGTTTGTTGACCTTAGCCAAGGCGTAGTGTACGGTAGCTAAGTGATGTCTTCCTACAATGCATATGATGCAGATTAATCGGGACGGGCATATGACTTTGTTGACCTTAGCCAAGGGTCATGTGAACGTGTCTAATTAATCAAGAAATGACGGGTTGAACTTGACTAGTGCTTATGATTTGTTGACCATATCCAAGGTCATGAGTACTAGGGGTAAAAACCATATCGGGAATTTCAATAGTTGAAATTTGCAATGAGATTGCATACCTTCCATATGATGGTTGGATCCCGATCCCACTGTGGGCAATAGTTGCTCCCAGGAGAGTTTTGCAGTTTACAATTAGCTAACCTATTAGGTGTCTAGAAAGGTGTTAACGGGGCTACGCCTCTGGGAAGACGAGGTTTATATTAATTAGGTCTATGCGAAAGCACGGGGAACCTCCCTCAAGTACCGACACTGGCCTGGCTGAACGGTTAGCGAAGTTGTAAACTGTAATTAATCCTGGCTAGTTTTCTTTTTAAGGTTTGAAAGAAAAACTTGATTAAAGCAGTGGGAGACATCGATTAGATAAGATAATAACGAATCTGATCTTTCCAAGAGCTTTCGCTGAGTGTATTCTTTTCTCTCTCTTAATGGCAGATACCAATGACAGGACTCAAGCTTTTACTAGATAAAAATAAACTGAATGGGACCAATTATAAAGACTGGCTGGGGAACCTTAACATTGCCTTAACTTATGATAAGATATCATATGTCCTCACGGCTCCAGCCCCGCCCGTCCCAGGTCCTAAATCTTCAGTTGCGGATAAAGAAATCCGCAAAACATGGGACGCTGACTGTGCCACGGCCAAATGCCTCGCGCTTGCATCGATGGATAACATACATCAGAAGCAGCACGAGAATATGGACCTCCAAGCCATATTTCTCCATACAAAGGAGTTATATGGGGAGCAATCTCGTGTCTTACGATATGAAGCATCACGAAAGCTGTTTCAGATGCGGATGACCCCTGGCACACCAGTAGGAGACCATGTTCTGAAGATGATAGCTCTCATAGAAGAGCTTAAGGACCTTGGGTGGACAATGGACAATGAGCAATATACTGATATTATTCTGCAGTCTCTCCCCTCGACCTTTGCTCAATTTATAGTTAACTTCAACATGCACAACATGGAGTAGGAACTACCTGAACTCCTTAATATGTTAAGGAGTGCAGAGAGCACGCTCAAGTCAGTGAAGACTCTCGTTTTGAGTGTTGGGCTATCTTCCTCCTCTCCCCCGAAGGCTAAGGCCAAGGGAAAGATGAAGAAGAAACCCACCAAACCTAAGGGTGGAGTCAAAAAGGCTAAGGGGAAAGAAAAGTCCACGGCTGGGGAATCGGGGAAAGGGGAATGTTATCACTGCCACAAAGCTGGACACTGGAAGCGCAATTGCACTGAGTACTTGGAGCTCAAGAAGAAGAAGCATGGGGATGCTTCCGCTACAGGTGTGTTTGTGACAGAAAACTGTTTTTCAATAAACTCTGCTTCCTGGGTATTAGATACCGGTTCAGGTTCTCACATTTGCAATTCTATGCAGGGGCTGAGAAATAGCAAGGTTTTGAAGACAGGTGACCATACTCTCCGCGTTGGAAATGGTTCCAATGTACATACAGTTGCAGTGGGAGAGTATCACTTGGGGTTGCCGTCTGGATGTATATTGGTTTTGAACCCATGTTATTATGTACCTAGTATGCTTTGTAATAAAATATCTGTTTGTTTGTTAGACAATGAAGGATATAATTTTGTATTGCAGAACAATATTATGAACATTCACCTGAATCAAATGTTGGTTGGGTATGGTACACTTAATAACGGGATATACGTCGTAAATCAACACATAGTTTTCAGCATACAACACACTAATAAAAGAAAACTTTCAGAAATAAATGAAGCTTTTCTTTGGCACTGTAGACTTGGTCATATTAACAAAACAAGGCTAAACAAGTTACACAAAGATGGATATTTAAACCCTTTTGAATATAAATCTTATGCGACTTGCCAGTCTTGTATCAAGGGTAAAATGACCAAAACTCTGTTTACCGGACACGGAAAAAGAGCTACTGAGCTCTTAGGCCTCATACATAGTGATGTATGCGGGCCAATGTCTACACAGGCTAGAGGCGGTTTTTCTTACTTCATTACTTTCACTGATGATTTCTCAAGATTCGGTCATGTATTTTTATTAAAGCACAAATCTGAAGCTTTCGAGAAATTCACTGAATATAAACTTGAAGTAGAAAAACAAACCGGCTTGAGCATCAAAATACTTCGATCAGATCGAGGTAGAGAGTACCTCAGTACAGAGTTTGCAGACTTCCTAAAAGAGAATAGGATTCTCTCTCAGCTCACTCCTCCTTACACACCACAACACAACGGTGTGTCAGAACGACGGAATCGGACCCTATTAGATATGGTTCGTTCCATGATGAGTGATGCTGAGTTACCCGTCTCATTTTAGGGGCATGCATTGGAGACTGCAGTATTTCTACTGAACAGGGTCCTAACCAAAACCGTGTCTACCACACCATATGAGATATGGCATGGGAAGAGACCATCTCTTAAATGAATTAAGATTTGGGGTTGTCCGGCCTATGTTAAAAAGTAGAATCCAGACAAGCTCGAGACACGGTCAGTCATGTGTAATTTTGTAGGATATCCAAATAATTCTTATGGATATCTATTCTACCACAAGGAGGAACAAAAGGTGTTTGTTTCTCAGCATGCCACATTTTTAGAAAAAGAGTTTTTTACAAATGATACAGATGGCAGTGTGGTAGACCTAGAAGAAGTTCTAGAAACACAAATTACAAATGATGACTTGGTTGAACCGGCTGTTGCGACAGAAACTGATGAACCTCGGCCACTCCGTAGGTCTGGTAGGACTTCTCGCCCACCGGAGAGGTACTACGGTTTCCTCATTGATGGTGATAGAGAAGATTGCATCATGGAGGAGGATGATCCTACCAGTTTTCAGCAATCTATCACGAGTGGAGACTCTGTAAAGTGGCTAGATGCCATGAGATCTGAAATAGAGTCTATGTACACCAACAAAGTATGGACTTTGGACGTTGTACGCCCTGGGGTAAAACCAGTGGGGTGTAAATGGATCTTTAAAAGAAAGATTGGTGTAGATGGGCAGGTAGAGACCTATAAGGCAAGACTTGTGGCGAAGGGTTTTCGTCAAAGACCGGGTCTGGACTATGACGAAACCTTTTCTTCCGTAGCCATGCTTAAATCCATTCGGATCCTACTTGCTATTGCTGCTCACTACGACTATGAAATCTGGCAGATGGACGTTAAAACTGCATTTCTAAATGGAGATTTAGATGAATGCGTTTATATGGATCAACCAGAGGGATTCACCGACAGTGAGAGCAGCGGGAAAGCATGTAGATTGCTTAAATCTATTTATGGGTTAAAGCAGGCATCACGGAGTTAGAATATCTGTTTCAATGATGTTATTAAAGAGTTTGATTTCATCAAAAATCCAGATGAACCTTGTGTTTATAAGAAGGTTGTAGGGAGAGCTGTCACATTCCTCGTATTGTACGTGGATGACATTCTTCTGATAGGAAATGATATTTCTATGCTACAGTCGGTCAAATCTTTCTTATCACTAAGGTTCTCCATGAAGGACCTGGGTGATGCCACATACATTCTGGGCATTCGGATCTATAGGGATAGATCCAAGAGGTTATTGGGATTGTCCCAAACCAGGTACATCAACACCATCCTAAAAAGGTTTAGTATGGAAGACTCCAAGCGGGGTGCCTTACCCGCTTGCCATGGAGTCACTCTCTCCAAGGACTTTTGCCCAAAGACCGATGAAGAGAGAGCTCGCATGAGCATTATACCCTATGCTTCAGCCGTAGGATCTATAATGTATGCGATGTTATGTACACGCCTAGATATAGCTTATGCACTTAGTGTAATAAGCAGGTATCAATCCAACCCAGGGGAGAATCACTGGATAGCTGTGAAGAACATTCTTAAGTACTTGCGAAGGACTAAAGAATTGTTCTTTGTGTATGGTAACGGAGATCTCCAAAGGGAGGCCTTTATCGATTCGAGCTTCCATAATGATAAGGACGACAGCAAATCTATCTTTGGGTTTGTATTTACCCTCAATGGAGGGACGGTAAGTTGGAAGAGTTCCAAACAGGATACCGTTGCAGACTCTAAGATGGAAGCTGAGTACATTGCTGCGAATGATGCCGCCAAGGAAGCCGTCTGCATGAAGAAGTTCATCTTGGAGCTAGGAGTAGTTCCAACCATTATTGATCCAATACCATTGTATTGTGATAATAATGGGGCTATGGCGTTAGCTAAGGAGCCCAGGTCCCATCAGCAGTCCAGACACATCCTGAGGCGCTTTCATTTGATCCGGGAGATTGTAGATCGCCGCGTGTAACAACCCTAATTTTCTTATACACTATTTCCATACAAATTTTTAAATTGTTTTTTTTAAATCCTTAAAGGGGTATTTATTGCCTGAACACAAGACTTAAGTAATTAATTAGCAATTTAATTACAAGAAGGAGCTTGTGGCTCATTGGTGATACCTTGCACTGCTGAACCAAGCCACCAGAGTTCAAATCCCTTGCCACACATTATTTTTAATATTTATTTTGTTTAAATTTTATAGAAGCCCAACAGTCCACCTGAGATAACTCCCAAACTTTGAACTAAACCTGAAAATCTGAAAGTACCAGTGCCTACCCCATGAGACCCCCCACCTCCCTAGGCCATGACTCGGCCCGACTCGGGCCGGCGCCGCCGGCCGGACTCGGCCGGACGGCCGAGTCACCAACTAGGAATTTGTGCCTTTTGGCATTCCCATACTCCCTGCATACTTTAAATTCTGAGATCGTTTCCAGAGAGCTATGAATACCTCAATTACTCTAATTTTTAATGATTTTTACATTTCTTTGTACATTTTTAATTAAAAACCCTACACCTACCCTAACCCTAGCTTAACCTTATAAATACACCTCTACTCTCTACCCTTTCACCCTAAAATTCTGAGCCCACTCTCTCAAAATTCCAAGAATCATGTGTACTTTGAAAACGAGCGAAAGGCGAAGCTCCGGCGAAATCTACGGCAAACTTCCAGCGATCATTTTAGGAACTACCGGCGACGACACAACACATTGGCGATTCCCCTACTTCCATTTCACTCTCTTGTGTGACCTAAAACCCGTAAGTCCCTTTTCTATCTCTCTTTTCTATTCTAAAAATACGAAATTACAAAACCCGACGGAATCGGCACAAATCCGATTTCCGATTCGGTTTTCTTATAAACTTAACTTCTCGTTATTTCAATTATGTTTAAACACTCTCATGTTGACTATTAAATACTAATCAACTAAATTGATCAAGTTTAAATTCATAAAATGATGGCAATTTCAATTTATCGTATTTTTCACTTAAATACCACATTGTTTCAATTCTACATTTAAATCCATTAAACTTGTTATAATTTTAAGTGGATCACGAGGTATCGACCTACCTCCTCACACACTCATATGCAAACATAACATGATACCCTCGAGAACTTGGAATACGGGAAAACAAACATTTTCATTTAAATACCCTTTACTAAATAAAGTCATTTCTAAAGGATTTAGCATTGATACATCTTTACAAATAAATATCACTTATTATGAAAATAGGATAAGGTTGTGGGCATCGGTCGTTTATCTAAACCTGACTTTGTGGTGTCTAGGTAAGACAAGTGAGAAAGGTAACTTTAAAAGGCCCGTCTCACGGTGATTCGTGAGCGGATCCCTCCTTTCTTCACTTGTACTTATCTGGCCACAATTGGCGGTGAAGAGGCGATTTGAGGTATCTCACAACTTGACATAGAATATGGGAAATCGATATCCTTACAAATAAATACCATTTACTTAATAAAACCGTTTTCTAAAGGATTAGTATTTATAAAATCTTTGCAAAGCGCCACTACAACCCATTTTGGGGAACCCGTTCGGGATGGTGCGGATTATCACACATTCTCGGACTTAGTAGTGCAAGATTCAGACCTCCGCAAGGAGCATTCGGTCTCGAAAGATTTAAAATACGACATCTTAAGAAAATGAGATTTCTAGATTATATTAAATATATAAAAATTTATTTCCATATAAATATATGTATATGTAACTCCAAAATACCTACTTTGAATTATTATGAATATTCAACCTTTTTCTAAAAATGGCACAAGAATCGGTTTACACTAAAATACCATGAATTCCATTTAAACAATATTTACACATAAATACCTTTATTTATGGAATTAGGTTATTCTCATTATAAATATCACTAATATAAAATCTACAATTATTACAACTCTAAAGACGATTAATAATTACTTGGGGTTTATCTTGAAAACTATATAAAAAAATATTTTTACATAAAACCCCCTCAAGTTTTATAAATTACCCTAAAGACCCTAGTAAATATAGGTTTAAGAAATAATCAAAACTTCGATTTACATTTCTAATTGTTTGACTCGGGTTTGAGTCTCATTATAATCTGACTTGAATATGATTCAAGTACAACCTACAATCTACAATCTCCAATCTACAATATTTCAATGCAACATGAATCCATGAATCCAGTTATCAATCTATACAACTTGACTGAACCGAACCATGGATATACATTCCATTTACATGATTCTACAGTTATTCCATTTACATGATTATTCTGTTACATCCATGATTCTACGGTTACATCCGTTACAGACATCATGGTTTCGGTTAGTCATCCAATTATACAATCAATTCAGTTTACAATACAATACAACCAAAAACACTACGGGGTTTACGGGGTAGACTGATACGGAAGGTGTTAAAAGTGGCACGAGACTGCAAGATTTAAGACACCTAACATGAATCCAATTGTCGTTGTTCCGGGCCTTCTAACGAAGCCCTGTACTCTAAATTCTGTTTGCCCTGGTCTCTAGCATATAGAGACCCCTCTCGTATACACTGGCATTCTTCTGTACCAAGCTTCAAACAACAGCGTTAACACAATATTATAACAATATACTACAACTTTAAAAGCTACCTTCTTATTCCGTCTATTCTCTTTCTCCCTTATCTTTGGGACTTACCGAGCGACCTTTTCGCTGATGACATTCTATTCTTTCTTTTTTGAATGTCGTCAGGTGATCTGGATACATCAGAGATCGAGCCCAGCGCTGAAGACTTGGACCCGTTCAGTGAAGACCCCGAGCTCTAGTATATTGTACATTTCCATTTCAGTACTTTTCTTTTCTGTTATGTCATTGTTTAGGCATTGCTTTTTATCCAGTTGTATTTACTTTTCATACATTGTACAAAAGAATATTAATAAATAAAGTTGTTGTTCAGTTGATATCTCTTGTCTCTTGTAATTTTACTTTTATATTGTTTAGATACGCTTAGCGTATTTACTTCACAGTAAATACGTAGCGGTTGCGTCCCCTTCACCGTATACCGGGAAGCGGGGCGTAACACTGCGAGATCGAGATTAGGAGAGTAGACACAAAGAATAACACTGCGGATCCACTCACCAAGGCCCTCCCTCAGCTGCAGCATAAGCGACTTTTTGAGATGTTGGGTATGAGATACGCCAATAACCGGTCTTAGTGCAAGTGGGAGATTGTTAGATGTATGTATGCCCTAGAGGCCATTATATGATAGTGGATGTATTTATACATGTATATATATATATATATATATATATTCAGTGTACATTCTTGCTCGACATGATAGTATGCTATCTGGTTCTTCTTTATCTGACATGTTGACTTGATCATGCTTTTATTCATTTATACATGTTGATAAAGCCCTGAGGATATTTCTTGACTACTGTGATTATGATGGAGATCATATTAGTGGGACGTTTGTAGTTTATAAGTATATCCTGAAATGTCCCTAGTCGTAGGTGTATCGAGATGGGGCATCGATATACCAGAGTAGACTAGCGTATATGATACTAGACCCATATGATGGGCGATGGATTATCCCATATCCATTGATGTTTGACATCAAGATCATATGCGGGTGCTCAGTGGAGACTGGGTACACTGGACGGACTCGCCGAGAACTCCTATATGGTATTATATCTATCGTCGGATAGATGTTCTCAGGTGACACTGGTACAGGTTAGTCTGTAGACCCGAGATCGTCATAGAGTCTTGTGTGTTCTCCCACTGCACTTTGATTACCACCCTACCACGGCTTTACTGAGTCGTGCAAATAGGTGGCTTTTGGGTACAATCCCGAGACACACGAAGACGATGAGCGATAGGAGGGGTTTCGTCTCTCCCGGTATTGGAAGTTGATGATGTGATGTGCTCGATTGGCTATATCAGTAAGTCCCTGGCCAGAGCTGTTGAGATTTATTGATAGGTGTTATCAGTAGTTTCTCGATCTATTATAGACCATTCATCGGCATGACTTATTGAGTTATTGGGGTCGACGTTACCATCCCTAGACTCGATATGCAACATATCTGACGAAGAGACCGGACTGTACGGTAGTGTTGCCGGTTGGCTCGACGGGAGTTATGACAGGTTTGCTTGTTTTCTTCTGATCGCTCGATACCCGGGTGGCCGTTATGTTTAGCTGACCTCTTGCGGCTTGGGGGTGCTTGATATGATCATCACCCACTGCCGGCGTATTGACGAGTCTTAGAGTCCCACAATGGAGTTACCTAGTCTAGGAGAAACGATGTGGTGTACATATGTGATATGCGCGGGGACCCGATTAAATGCGCGTATGTGATACCGTATGTTAATCGGGCGGTTTGCTATTGGTCGGGTCGTATGAGATATGACCGGTTTGTTAAATCAAGTGTTGATTTAACATTGACCATTAGATTTTCACTTTAAACCCTTTTGTCTTTTGGTGTATGCATGCATGTATGCACATGTTTACATTGATGCACATATGGATGTGCATGCACACATACATGCATACTCATTTGTATCATGGTTGTTGATACATTTGATGGTAGCAATATAAGACTCACACCTTTGTAAATATGGTAGCAATATAAGACTCACACCTTTGTAAATATGTTGATATTTATTTTTGGATTAATGGAAATGGAAAAATCTATCATGGTTGATTATTTTATTCATCCACTAAACCTTTTGTTAACCTTGAGTTATCTTTCCATGGCCATTATTATTCCAAAAGAAAATATCTAGATATTTATAAACTAGGGTTAAGAATGAGAAGAAGAAAATATATATATTTTCTTTTCTCATTTTTATCCTAATACTTATCATTATCTTGAGCTCTTTCATTTTCCATCTTCTTCTTCCTCACTCTCTTGCTCTCTAGGTTTTGATAGTGAACAAAAGAGTGATCAAGTTAGGGTTTTTAAGTGAGAAATCAAACCACATCATCATTTTATACTACTCTTACCTATTAGTTTAGAGTGTTGGCTTCAACTTCTTCTCTTGATCAAGTGGAGCTTTGAGCTTGGACAAAGAGGACTCTGGGTGGATCATCGTGGATTTGGAGGATCTCAAGCAAGCTTCTTTCAACCCTCAAGTAGCCAGAGAATCCAGCAAAGGGAGCTGCAAAGGTTTTATTCTCTAAACCTAGTACTTTACTACTTGTGGATTGTGATAGTTTTAGTGTTACCCTAGCTTTTCTAGTTTGATCCTTAGGATAGTTTCTTTTGCACCCTATAATTTTTTAATATGGCATGTGTGATGCTACCAAACCCTAGTAGTGGTGCTAAGGAAATCTCTTCACAGCGGTGCCACATGTGAGGCATTGGTTGACCCTACTACGGATGGTTCGTAGGAACTGTGGCATGTACTGAGTATTTTTAAACTATGCTCAAGTGTTGAGTTTTTGGAAAATTTTGGGTTTTTGTTGATTCGATCGGAATGTTTAAAATCGTATAGCTATTTGTGGAATGTGATACAATATATGGAATTCATATAGTTAGGCATGAAATCCAAAGTATGTGATATTTTGGGTTTATGATGTCTAAGGTTATTATGGATTCCAAATGTTGTAGTTTGACATTTTCTTTTCTGCGACCGTAAGTGTAATATATGGTGTATCGCCGGTTTCGTTGCTATATATCAACGACAATTAGGATACGCATATTTATTTACGTTGATGACATGTGATGTTATGCGTTGCTGTGATATGTTATATTGGATCGTCGTGTTTTGAATAGCCGGGGGGTTTTATGTGAGATGAGAGCTTTTATTTTCATTCATGTAAAATTCATAGTATGTAATATTCGTTTATTGGGGCACTTCTGGGTTGAGGATGATGTCACCATTGTTGTATATTATTTAGTTTTCCGCATTAGGATAGACCCAAGGAGGGGAATACAAGTAACCGGGTTCTAGAGTCCAGTGGAAGACCAACTCGAGGAGTCGAGTCCGGGTCTCCTAACTCTAGAATTGATAGGGTTGCTTGCCGCTCTCTTAGGGGTCTAGGGATGTGGGTTTGGCTATTCATCACGACCGTGGAATCCGTGTTTTATACAGGCTCAAAATAAAACACAGACCTCCTAGTATATCCAATATTTCAAATGTTATCTTCTGTTGCTGATATTCTGTGATGTGATCACTGTGGATTCTGAGACGAATGGCTATATATTATATATAAGATATATAATAGACGTTGCTTATATTTTGCACCCGCGCTAGTCCCGTCCCGGTATGTCGTTAGTTAAGTAACCTAACGGTGCATAACAGGATACTGTGGCAAATGCGGATGGCATAAGCGTACGTTGTATTTTCGTTTCATTTTTTGTGATGCTTAGGAAGCTTTAATTGATAGGACTTCATTAATGAGATTAATGAAAAGAAAGAAACCTAAAAGATGTTGTAGAATCAAATTTTCAAAAAAGGGTAGCTCTAGTTTTTACTTTGCATAGCGGTATTCCTCGTAGAATATCCAGCACCTTATTCGATAAGGAAAGAGCCGAGATCCCTTCACCGGGAGTGACCTCTTTAGCGAAACTAGCAGATGCTATAACTCACTCGGCTTTGTTTTTTGATTTCTTCTATAGTCCTTGCTTTGCATAGTGATATTTATGAAATATCCTGTACCTTATTCGATAAGGAAAGAGCCGAGATCCCTTCACCGGGAGTGACCTCTTTAGCGAAAATAGTTAAAGCCTAAAAAACACTCCTTTTCAAAAATCACTTGATTCTACAACGATATCAAGTTTATTACGCAAAAGGTTTTCTTAAAAACCTGACGTAGCCCTCCGTCATTTCAGATAAGTACTACTTAGTATTCATGCTACGTTTGTTTGCCTTCATCAAGGCGTAGTGTGCGGTAGCTAACTAGTGCTTATCTGCAACATGAGATGAGATTGGATTAGGGTATTCGTGCAACTTTGTTGGCCTCCGTCAAGGGTCGTGCGGGTGGGTTTAATTCAATCATGAAATGTACGGGTTGAACTTGACTAGCAGCCTAAGGTTCATTAGCCTCCGTCAAGGTCATAGGACGCTAGGGGCAAAAATTATTGGGAATTTCAAGTGTTGAAATTTGCAATGAGATTGCATACCTTCTATGAGATAGTTGGATCCCGATACCCACTGCGAGTAAGTGTTACTACTGGGAAAGTTTTACACTTTACAATTAGCTAACCCATTAGGTGTCTAGAAAGGTATTAACAGGGCTACGCCTCTGGAAAGACGAGGTTTATTTTAATTAGGTCCATGTGAAAGCATGGGGAACCTCCTTCAAAGTACCGACACTGGCCTGGCTGAATGGTTAGCGAAGTTGTAGACTGTAATTAATCCCGGCTAGTCTTTCCTTTTCGGGTTTGAAGGAAGATTTTATAAAAACAGTGGGAGCCATCCTGATTAGATAAAATAATAACCAATCTGATCTTGCAAGAGCATACGCTAAAGTGTTTTCTTCTCTCTCTCTCTCTCTCCAGGTAGCGACCATGTCACGTCTTAATCAAGATAATAATATGGATGTATTGACCGAACCCGCTTGTTATACTAAGCAGGGGAACGTTGGTTCCGTTCTTTCTTATAATTGTTATAAGACTGAACAGGGAATAGGGACATATCCGGATTCCCACACCGCCCAAACGAAGAATAAGCATGTTGATGCATCTTCTTCGGGTGTGTTAGTTATCGAGAACTGTTTCTCGGTTCACTCTATGTCCGGGGTATTAGATACCGGATCGGGATCCCACATATGTTACATGTTACATGGGCTAAGGAAAGGTAGAGAACTGGGAATAGGTGATCATTCCGTAAGATTAGGGAATGGTGCAAATGTTGCAGTCAAAGCAGTTGGCGAATATCACCTTGTATTACCAAATGGTAATACATTGATTCTGAACGAATGCTATTACATTCCGACCCTGATATGCAATCTTATATCAGTTTCTTTATTAAGTAAAGAAGGATATAATTTTTTAGTTGTCACGACCCGAAATGGCACGTTACTGGCACTTGAATCATATGAAGTCTATAAAACCCCCATCTAATTCAAGTAATCCAAAATTCCAGAAAATCTAAACCATTTAAAGAAGAAAGTGAAGGAAAACTTTAGTTTTAAAGCGATTAGTTTAACAAAATAAGCCGAAGTATGCATTTTTAAAACCTCAAGTCTTTTCTGAAAATTTTGGCAGAGTTTCCTTTATAAATACTGGCCCCAAAAAGGGTACAGCACAAGAAATATATATAAAAGCATCCCTAAGCGGGAGCTAGCTCTTCGCCAATTAGCGGTCACAACCACGCAAGCAATAATATACAACGCTGAAGAGCGAAGATCAAAACTCAAAAGGAAACCAATAATATCAAGAAAACCATAATAATATAAGCGCGACTATAAGATCGAAAGAATATACAACTGGTCTTCTAAGTCTATAAATAATACAAGTGTGGTTGATGGAGTTTACTAGATACAACTGAAATATAATAAAAGGTACAATGGTGGTCACGATACAAGTGAACACACCTATCAAAGCAATCACCCGGAAAGAAGCAGTAGGCCAGCAAAGCCGCCAAGGAAACCTGTATGGAAAAACTTGCAAGAAACTGTAGCACAACGGGGGTGAGTAGCCAACTCATTAGTAGAAAAAATCACCGAGCAAAAATCGCATGTATGACTCAATCCTAGGTCATACGATAGTAATATCCTCAGATAATAAAGCCTGAAGCATAAATAATGGCAAGGGTAAACATCTATACATAAGTGTAATACCGAGTGCTCGTGTCAGTGCCTCAGGTAGCAACATATCATAAATATGATGTACGAATGCATGGAAATAGAATACATCTAAATGAGAAAACTGTTTTCTTATCTCAGTGAGATTTATGTATAAAAATCGAAGTATCATCAATGAAATCAACAGAGAATCAATGTCTAGCATCGACACAAAATATATATCTCGATATCTCAATATCTCAGGCTCCAGCAATCCGGACTGGCCTATATCATCAAATCTCAATACCTAAGGCTCCGGCAATCCGGACTGGCCTATACTCCGATCGGTATCCTCCGGATATCCGTCTAGTCACAATAAAATCACCAGTCGGTAGTGCTCCCCTGCCAGGCTCAACGCCATCATCTGCGACCATCTTGCCCCGGGGTACCGCACCGGGTCCACCATGCACCCACAGACGGTTCCTCCTCCTTCTCGAATCGGGTGTATGATATCGCTCAAGAGCCGAGAAAACTCATGGTGGACATATCTCAGATCATATCATGAGAAAACCATAATTTTATCTTTAGAAATGATAATACGTTATAAAATCCTTGTGGTTTCTCCAAATCCATAAATCTCATGGAAATCCGAAATCTCAAAATCACGATATCAATAGACGGTGAATACTGGCATAAAGCTCATGACATACGAATGTATAAATGTATGAAGTATCTCAGTAATAAATGCAATATCTAATCTAGCACAGTAATGATATATCGGAACTATCAGCTAGCAAGCGATATCAATGAATTAATATTCTCTAAAGTGTACGTGACATGGCAATTACCAATGATGATTTGTGTGAGCCGGCAAGTAAGTGTTCGTAGACCTACGCATCATCGGTAATGGTGTTGGTGTCCTGATAACATGGGTTCAATATAACAATAAAAACACATTTAAACATGCAATGCGATGCGAATAGCAAGAATATGCGGAAAATGAATAATAAACACAACAATAAAGAATCTACATTAATATACACGGGTCATACCATTTGGCATTGAAATAGCAAGAATCGTAGTGTTTAGAAAATAGGGGCTACGGCGTTTTTAAGAAAAGGTACGTCCTTTGAAATATCCGTAGTATCCCTTGGCCTGTCTTTAAAACACTCACGATTCGTTAGTTTTGGAAATAGGTATGACTCGAGCCTAGTCTAACATCTGCTAAGTAAACTACAGGACTAAACTAACAGACTAATCGAAAGGGTAAGGAAAACCACCTAAGTCTGAGTCGATATTTATATCTAATAGTCGGTGATCCCGCCTCAATAGTATCACGTATGATACAATATATAATATGACATTCTCGAGTCAAGAGTACGGATCTATCATCATAATTATATCTCGTACGGTAAATCTATCGTACGGCATCCCAAATCTGGGTACGGGTCGAACATTACATATAACACAACATCCATATGGTATAATCATCACATATCATAAACTAGGGGTACTGATCTAAAGTCTAGTACATACCGATACCATCAACATATATATATATATATATATATATATATATGCGTGTGTATAAAAACACATCACCTAAGGACCCGCTATAACATCATGTCGTATCTCATAATACGAACCAAGTCACATCACCGATCTCGTGGCATCATGCCCAATCAAATCGACTCATCTCCAAGTACCATATACTATCCTCATCATCCATGTATCATACTCACATACATATATGTGTGTATATATATATATATGTATGTATGTATCCCCATATACGCATAAGTAAAACAAATGTATGCATGTGTGTGCGTGTGTGCAAAACTTTATTCTAGGGTTTCGCGACTAAGAAGCTAAACTAAGGCATTAACTTCCAAATACGCTAACACTAACCCAAAGTCACCTAAAGCATTTCTTGATAATCATCCACGTATCACAATACACACACACACACACACACACATATAATAATCATCCACGTATCACAATACACACACACATATATATATAACGTATTCGTAAACTACACTACGAAACTGCGGGGGGCTATACACCATCCACCCGACTTCCCCTGTAGATACCCGACTTCCCCCGTAGATATATATCTACTCACCTTGATCCTTGCTTTCCAGAGTTGATGTCTCCATCCTCTTATTCATCGTCCGAAGTCCACGTGAAGGTGCCTACACATATAAATACAAAGTATCGTAAACCGAAATCGTGCACGAAAACCAAAATGACACGCGAATCACACATAGGTTAAAACCTATGATCTACTTAAGCAAAAGAACCAAATAACACCCGATATCGACGTACAAATGTCAAGTGATCGAGATAACAAAATATACAAAAATTCAAGTCGTTAAAATCCACAAAACATAAACATTAACTTAGAAAACTGGTCCCAGATTTTAGTTCAGGTGAAATAGGGATAAACAAACAGTACTGGGGTGTAGTATATAGGGTATATGATCTACAGAACCAATTTCAACACGTTCCCTCACAGTTTTGCCGACCACATCATCCCAAAATCCGGCCACCTCAGTTTGGATTGCTCAGATTTGGTTCGTATTCACAGGGTGGTCACCTAGTGTCAAATCTAGGTCTCTGGGGTTGTTTGTTTTTCTCGTAATCAACTATGGTTACACCAGATTCCCTGTAGGCCACCAATTAAACAAAAAACCGAAAATTAGATATCTAATCCAAGTTTGGTTTGTTTCTGTTTGGTCTGGGTTTCTAACACTATGGGAGGTTTAAGGTCACCATTAAAGCTCATTATCACTATCACAACTCAAGAATCCCTCAAATCTCATTTAGGAATTTTCAAAGCTTACTAATCTATACTTAATCAATTCTAAACTAACAATAGAAGTTAGGAAACTCAAATACTAAACTAATAGTGCAGGAAATACCTCATTTGGCAACTCAAGAATTTTCTTGAATTGCCCCAAGTGCTCAAAATCATAACTTGATCCCACCATGGCCTATATGAGGAGCTTATGCACATTTTTTGTGAAGGGAATAAGATGTTTTGATGTGGAAATGGGGTTGTGGTGAGGAGTTAGAGTAGGAGGAAGAAGAGGGCAGCCATGGAGATGGGGAAGGGGAGAATGATGAAGATGAAGGGAAAAGAAAACAAAGCCATGGTCAACAAATGACCCCTCACTCTCTCTCTAATAAGCCCATGCTCTCTTGTCTCCCCATGCCTCAATCTAAAATTCCTTTTTCTTTTTCTTTTCTTTCCATTTTTAAAAGCCAAAACACTTAAAATTAAAGATGAAGACATGCTTCATATCATAAAATGTAACAAGTATATGTGACATACTATGGTGCATGTCATAAAGCATAATCAAGCTTAATGCACGATTAGTGATATTTAATCGAGATTAGCATTAATATAGAATATAATTAATTATAAGAAATCTATGAATACTCCATTCTTATAATCTCTTTCAAAAACAATAATTAACATAAATTTCCAAATATTCCCCAATTTATCGGTATTTAATTATACCCCTTTCATTAAAACTAATTTCCACACATTAAAATATTCCTAATATTTATTATTTTAATTATTTAAATTCCCAAAAATAATATTTTATTTTTCTGAAATGTTACCGTCTTCCCCGCTTAAATAAATTCGGTCCCCGAATTTAAATTTAAACCCCTCAAATACAAAAACATTTCCGTAAAATGATCAAGTCGTCGGGGCTCCGAAATCCTAAATATATAAAAACACATCGTAGCGCAATGCATGCGCATGAAAAAGAGTGTATAACTCAAAAACAAACTCCGTCAAGTATCCCGCAATCATCGGAGTTATGGTGAAGACACCAATGTCAAAATCCAATACGAAAATCAACATGATATACATCAAAACTATACGTGCACGCATCGTTGTAAATTCGTCAAATCATCTAAATGAAATGCATGCTAAACCTTTTCAAGTCGATGTGTAATGCGCGTATCACGGCACAATGGCGGACGTCTATTGTAAGAAAAGAATTATTTATATATACACCCTTTGTTTAACATACACGTCTCGCCTTTTTGAAAAATAATTTAGAAAGGTTTCCTTTGTTAAATGTCTCGTGTCATCTCGGACACGTAGGTAAATACTGAGACTATAGCTCCTTTTTGGAAATCCCTTCGATAACCATCAATGCATGCAAAATATGTTCAGGTACTGTCCTCGGACTGGCCCTGCTCAACTACTATACCAAATAGTAAATATCATAAAAACATACTGCTCAAAAGAAATCAATCCCAAAATGTATATAAGGATGCCACGTGCGTCTGGTGCGCATGGAAATCGAAATCAATGAATGTGCCATACATGTGCACAGAAACAAAATCTAAGTGCAACGGGTATGCACGAAAATGTTAGTGTATATGCCCTAGGGGCCATTATTGTATCATACTAGCTTGTATATTACTTAATGGAAGCTTGGGATATTCACAGTTATATATACAGTCTTGCTAAAAATGGTAGTATGCTACTTGGTTTAAGTCTACTTTAATATGTGCATATGTTTCTTGTAACGTATCACTTATACATATTAGTAGAGCCCATAGGATCTTTGCTTGATTACCAGCGTCGTGATGGTAGTCACACTAGTGGGGGCTGGGTAGTCTGTAAGCAACATCCTATACAGGTCCCTGGTCGTTGAATTATCGAGATAGGGCATCGATATTCCGGAGTAGACTAAGTGTATACGCTTCTCATCCCAGTTGGGGAGATGGTCTGTCCCACAGCCATCAGTACGTCGTACTAGAGATAGTATACATGTGCTCGTTAGGTTACGGGTACACCGGACAGGACTCGCCGGGAAACTGATTGGTTGGTATTATACCCATCGTCAGTTAACAGTTCTCAGATGACATAAGTACAGCATAGTCCGCAGACTTGACACTGCTACTTCGCCTCGAGTGTGTCCCACTGTTCTTAGATTTCTACCCTACCACGGCTCAAAGGAGTCGTGCAAACAGGTAGCAGTTGGGTGCAGTCCCGAGCACTTGGAGGCAGTGGCGGTTAGATAGGATTCGTCTCTCCCGGTATTGGGAATTGATATCGCACTGTGTCAGAGAGCCATTACGCAAAGTCCCTGGCCAGGGCAAGCGAGATATACTGGTAGGTTCTAGTAGCTTCTCAAGGCGTAATGGGCTTCGCTCCGACATGACTTATACAGCTATTAGGGGACAGACGCTTGCCGCCTCCTAGGCTTGATATGCGATAGTCTTAGACGAACAGACCGGACTGTACGAAGATTGTCACATCAAGCTCAGTGGGAGTTCGGATGATTTTCCTCATCGGCCTTCTTATCGACATCTACCTGGGGACCGTTACGTACAACTAGTGCCGCTTGCTGTCTGTAGTTAAACCCATTGCCAGCGTAGTATCGAGTCTTTAGAGTCCCACACAGAGAGTTTCCCTGCTCCAGGCGAAACGATATAGAGGTCGTATGGTTTTACGACAAGGGTTCGGATGCGTACGTGTGTTTACGCACGTACGACTTTTCGGACAGTTTTTACTAGCCGGCTTTGGTTTAAGCCAGATTCTAGTATCGGGTTATTGGATTTATACAGTCTAAAGTTTTTCTGTGTTTTCACGGATTGGAGGGGCGTTCTCGTAATTTGTCGGGAAGGTTCTAGAAGAGTGGTGACTAAGGGGTTAAGGTGGCATGAGCATTAATTGCTTAATGACTCATTTGTGTGATTCATGCTTTGTATTAAATGATTCATTAATGAGTTAGTGAGTCATATGATGAATCACACTAGATGAATGAATCTAACCATGATGATAAATCATTTATATTATTTATTTGATTTATTGTTATGGTTGATATATTCATATGAGTTCATTATTCTTTTCATTATCATTCTCACCTTCTCTCTCCTCAAGCTCACTCTCTCTTGAAAGCCTAACCCTAACCTCTCATGTGTTGAGATCAAGGGTTAGATAGACTAAAACATCCATAACCTCACTCTATATCGTCTAGGTAGCTTAGATTAGCACTTTAAGCAACCTAGTTATCTCAAGTTTGAGATTAAGCTTGGTGTAGAAGCTTTCGGGTGGATCGTCTTTGATTTGAGGAGGCCGTGAAGTTGCTGATGTTCCAAGGAGCCTACGAGGAGTGGAGGACAGCGATGAAGACCCGAAGGACACGGTTCTTGAGATATAATCATTTCACATAGTAGTTTAGAACTTCTATGATTGTTGTTAGTTATCGTTTAGCTTCGATTCATGCGGTTAGTCGATGTTTAAGCAAAGAACAAGATCGTTTTTCATATTTCCGCCTCCCCGCAAGTCGTGGGGTGTTGCACATCGACTTACAGTGGTATCAAAGCCTCGCTAAACAATAAATAACTCACTTGCAAAATTGTAAGAATTTCGAACGGAAAAAACAAACCGGAAAACCCCGATATCATGAGTTTTCTGTCGTTTTTTAAATGAGGTCCAAAATTTTTTCAGGGACCTTCAGAAAGCCTTAAATGATAGTATAAGAACACCCAAGAAATTTGGGCTCATGAATCGGCCAAAGCGCCGCGAAACCGCGGCTGATCACACCGATCCGCCGCGGTTTGGACGATTCATCAGCCCAATTTTCCTGTGTGGGTCCTCTGTGATATTTGGTATTTTCTGGAATTTTTTAATTTTTGCTCAGGTTTTAGATTTACAGAGAAGTATTGGAGCAAAATTAAATGTGTTTAATCGATCGAAATTATACGGTATTTGCTTATTGGATTATATCTGTGTTTGTATAATGTGTTCGTAAACCTCCCCTAACTACTAGTATGTCGGTTGGCAGGGGGTTGCACATTTCTGTAATGGATTTTATCTGTTTGTGTATATGAACTGTGTTGGACTGTTGTGATGTATAGCCGGGGTTATGTGATGGGTTATTATTTAATTCATTTGATATAAATGTAATTTGTTGTAATATTATTTTGCGGGGCACATCCAGGTTGCGGTTGTAGCCACCGTTGTATTATTTTATTTTACTGTTTTTTACTCCTAGGACAGACCCAAGGTGGGGTGCACAAACTTCCGGGCGGGTAGTTTGCCATACCCGTAGGGGTCTTGGGTGGGGTAATGGCTATTCATCACAACTGTGTAATCCGTCTTTTGTTGCAGGCTCAAAACAAACACAGATTGCTTGCAAATCCAATAAAGTTCATCTGTGATCTGGAATGCCTATTATTGCGTCTGACGAATGTACAATATCTATATATGATAGCTATTTAGACGTCACTTATGTTTTACACCCGCGCTAGCCCAGCCCCCGCTCTGTCGTTAGTTAAGTAACTTAACGGGTGATGACGGGACCCCGTGGCGAATACGGATGGCATAAGAGGACGTTGTATTTTCGTTGTTTTCTGCAATGATAGGTTAATGATGGGACGCATTATTATAATGCAAAGAAAATAAACCAAAGTTGAATCGTTGGAACAAATTTAAAAGAAACCACTCGGTTATTTTAAAAGATCAGAATTTTTAATTGCGGAGCTTTAACCACTCTTTTTAAAAAGTATCAGGTTCCTTCGATTATATCAAGTTCACTACGTTCACGGTTTTGCCAAAACCATTCGTAGCCCTCCGTCATTTCATATAGATAGTCAATAGTATTCAAGCTGTGTTTGTTGACTAAAGTCAAGGCACGGTGTTTGGTAGCTGTTGGATATTTATATGCAGCATAGATAGATGCGTTGGTTTGGGACAGTCGTATTACCTTGTTGACTAAAGTCAAGGGTATGTACGGGTGGGTTCAAATTAACCTGGACAATGACGGGTAGAACTTGACATGTGACTTATGATTTGTTGACTAAAGTCAAGGTCATAAGAGCATAGGGCAAAAATCCACATCGGGAATTTCTAAAGAAACTGAAATTTGCAGAGAGAGCATACCATTTGGGAGTTTGATGAATGTTGGTAGGATTCCTTCAACATTATCATACGATGATATTTTGGATCCCGATCCTACTGTGAGTACATGCTACTTATCAGGAGATTCGTCACTTAACGATCAATGCTATAAACCAAGTAGGTGCCAAGAAAGGTGTCAGCGGGGTTACGCCCCCAGAGAAAAGAGGTTATTTAATTAAGGAACTTCGCGAAAGCGTTGGAAAACCTCCCTCGAAGTATCGACACTGGCCTGGCTGAACGGTTAAGCAAGTATTGTACGGTGAGAATTGTCCTGGCTAATTCTTCTTTTATGGTTTGAGAAAGGATTCGAGAAACAGTGGGAGCCATCCTGTTTAGATAAACTTAAAACCAATCTAAACTTGCAACAGCATCATGCTAAAATATTTTCTTCTCTCTCTCTCTTAATTACAGCGACCTTGTGACCACACATAGGTTATATCTAGATAATAAATTGACTGAATCTGACTTATATGACTGGCAAAGGTCTGTCCAGATGTCCATTGCCTATGACAAGCTGGACCACCCTATTACTACTCAAGATCCCGCCGTCCCAGGTCCAGTTTCTACTGTTGTGGATATGGATATCCGTCAGACAAGGGAAAAAGATAAAGCGAAAGCTAAGTGCCTCGTGTTAGCTTCAGATGATGATGTATACCAGAAGCAGCACGAAAAGATGGACTTAGTTTCCATCTTTCTCCATAAAAAGGAATTATATGGAAAGCAATCTCATATCACGAGATATGAAACCTCGAACGAATTAATTCAAGCGAGATTGGCTGACGGGTCATCTGTAGGGGACAACGTCCTTACAATGACTAGCTATATTGATGAGCTCCAGGACCTGGAGACCGCGTTGCAGAACGAGTCAAGTACTGACTTGATTCTACAGTCTCTACCTTCTACCCTGAAAGAAACCAGGGAAGTAGAAGGAAAGAGAAGGGCAAAAGTTTCGGGACTTAAAATAGTAAAAGAAGGACGTTCCTATTGTTATGGGATTGGGCATAGGCAGAATGATTGCAGGGCTTTAGAACCCAGTAGCCAAGATACAAAGCATGTTGTGGCTTCAGCCTCAAGTATATTTGTTATTGAGAACTGTTTGTTAATTAACTCTACTTCCTGGGTATTAGATACCAGAGCAGGATCTCATATTTGTAATTCATTACATGCTTTGAGAAACCGTAAAGTTATAAAGGTAGGTGATTGGTCTCTCAAAGTTGCAAACGGAATGACAGTGAATGCTGAATCCATGGGAGAATATCGCCTAGGTTTGACAAGTGGACATATATTGATTTTACGTAACTGTCTGTATGTACCTAGTATGACTTGTAATATCATATCAGTGTCCTCACTTTCAAGAGAGGGATATAATTTTACATTCGAAAGCGATGTAGTAAACATCCACCTAAATCAAGTTCTGATTCGGTCAGGTACATTAGATAACGGCATATACGTATTAAGTCAAGCACAGGTTTTCAATATCCAGAATACACTTAAAAGAAAGTCTCCGGAATTAAATCAGGCTTTCTTATGGCATTGTAGACTAGGTCACATCAATGAAAGAAGGTTGACTAAGTTACATAGAGAAGGATATTTGAATCCGTTTGAATATCAATCTTATGCTACTTGTGAATCTTGTCTCATGGGAAAGATGACAAAGACTCCATTTTCTGGACACGGAGTAAGAGCAAGCGAGCTCTTGGGACTTATACACCGTGACGTGTGCGGTCCAATGTCTACACATGCGCGAGGTGGTTATTCCTACTTCATTACTTTTACGAATGATTTCTCTAGGTATGGATATATCTTCTTAATGAAGCATAAATCCGATACTTTTGAGAAATTTCAAGGATACAAGAATGAAGTGGAAAAACAAACCGGCAAAAGTATCAAGACACTGAGATCTGATCGAGGTGGTGAATACTTAAGCGCCGAGTTCCTGGGTTACTTCAAAGAGAATGGAATTCTCTCTCAGCTTACTTCTCCATACACACCACAACACAATGGTGTATCAGAAAGGAGGAATCGAACCCTATTGGATATGGTTCGTTCCATGATGAGTAAGGCTGAGTTACCGCGATCATTCTGGGGATATGCACTAGAATCAGCTGCATATCTTTTGAACCGAGTTCCAACCAAGACTGTGCCTACCACACCATATCAGATGTGGAGTGGGAAGAAACCCTATCTTAAGTATCTTAAGACATGGGGATGTCCAGCTTTTGTAAAGAAGCAGCATGCGGACAAGCTCGAGGCACGCTCAGTACAGTGTAAGTTTGTGGGATATCTAAAGAACTCCATGGGATATTGTTTCTATTACGCAGAGGAACAAAAGGTCTTTGTTTCTCAACATGCCCGCTTCTTGGAAACTGAGTTTTTAGAAAATCAGAAGAGTGGGAGCGCAATAGAACTGGAAGAAATTCCAGAACCACAAGCTATTACTGAAACCTTAGTAGAACGAGAAGGTTCAGGAGAACAGGACATCCCGACGCCACTCCGCAGGAGTAGTAGGCAATCTCATCCGCCCGAGAGATACTACGGTTTTCTCATAGACGGGGATAGAAAGGATTGCACTATTGATTATGATGAGCCTACTAGCTTCCAGCAAGCCATTCAGAGCGGTGACTCAGTAAAATGGCTGGATGCAATGCGGACCGAAATGGAGTCCATGTACACCAACAAAGTATGGACTTTGAACATTGCTCCAAATGGGGTAAAACCTGTAGGATCTAAATGGATCTTCAAAAAGAAGATTGGTGTAGATAGACAGGTTGAAACCTATAAGGCTAGACTTGTTGCAAAGGGTTTCTGTCAAAGACCTGGTTTGGACTATGACGAAACCTTTTCTCCAGTGGCTATGCTTAAATCTATTCGGGTCCTTCTTGCTATTGCTGCCTTCCACGATTATGAAATCTGGCAGATGGACGTAAAGACGGCCTTTCTAAATGGAAATTTGGAAGAAAGCGTCTATATGGATCAGCCGGAGGGATTCATTCAGAGTGGGAGCAGCGGTAAAGTATGCAAGCTGCTTAAGTCCATTTATGGACTAAAGCAGGCATCGCGGAGCTGGAACATCTGTTTTGATGATGCTGTCAAAGAATTCGACTTCATCAAAAATCCAGATGAACCTTGTATATACAGTAAGATTGTAGGGAGAGCTGTAGTATTCCTCGTCTTGTACGTGGATGACATTCCCCTAATAGGAAATGATATTCCTATGTTACAGTCAGTCAAAAGATTCTTGTCACATAAATTCTCCATGAAAGACCTGGGTGATGCCACCTACATTCTGGGGATCCGGATCTATCGTGATAGATCAAAAAGGATGTTGGGGCTTTCGCAGTCCAGGTACATAGACACCATAGTGAAAAGATTCAGTATGGATGATTCTAAGCGCGGTAACCTACCGGCTTGTCACGGAATCACCCTCTCCAAAGAGATGTCTCCCAAGACTGATTTGGAAAGGGATCGCATGTCGATTATACCCTACGCTTCTGCGGTAGGCTCTATAATGTATGCGATGTTATGTACCAGACCGGATGTAGCATACGCATTGAGCATAGTAAGCCAGTATCAAGCAAACCCAGGGGAGAAGCACTGGATAGCAGTAAAGAACATTCTCAAGTACCTAAGGAGGACTAAGGAGATGTTCTTAGTATATGGCGGAAAAGACCTCCAGATGGAGGCCTTTGCCGACTCCGGCATCCAGAGTGACAAAGATGACTCCAAATCCATGTCGGGTTATGTCTTTACCCTCAATGGAGGGGCGGTCTGTTGGAAGAGTTCCAAGCAGGAGACCGTTGCTGACTCAACAATGGAAGCGGAGTACATAGCTGCTTGCGATGCCTCAAAAGAAGCAGTCTGGATGAAGAAGTTCCTCACAGAACTTCAGGTGGTTCCTACCAGTGTTGGTCCAATACCTCTATATTGTGACAACAACGGCGCTATAGCTTTAACGAAGGAACCCAGGTCCCATCAGAAGTCCAGACACATCTTAAAGTGGTATCACCTGATCAGGGAGATCATAGATCGCCGGGAGATCGAGGTGAAAAGAGTAAAGATGGAGGATAACATTGCTGATCCATTCACAAAGGCCATTCTTCAGACGCAGTTCGAGAGGCTATTCGAGATGATAGGTCTACGATATGCCAGCTCATGGCCCTAGTGCAAGTGGGAGATTGTTAGTGTATATGCCCTAGGGGTCATTATTGTATCATACTAGCTTGTATATTACTTAATGGAAGCTTGGGATATTCACAGTTATATATACAGTCTTGCTAAAAATGGTAGTATGCTACTTGGTTTAAGTCTACTTTAATATGTGCATATGTTTCTTGTAACGTATCACTTATACATATTAGTAGAGCCCATAGGATCTTTGCTTGATTACCGGCGTCGTGATGGCAGTCACACTAGTGGGGGCTGGGTAGTCTGTAAGCAACATCCTATACAGGTCCCTGGTCGTTGGATTATCGAGATAGGGCATCGATATTCCGGAGTAGACTAAGTGTATACGCTTCTCATCCCAGTTGGGGAGATGGTCTGTCCCACAGCCATCAGTACGTCGTACTAGAGATAGTATACAGGTGCTCGTTAGGTTACGGGTACACCGGACAGGACTCGCCGGGGAACTGATTCGTTGGTATTATACCCATCGTCAGTTAACAGTTCCCAGATGATATGAGTACAGCATAGTCCGCAGACTTGACACTGCTACTTCGCCTCGAGTGTGTCCCACTGTTCTTAGATTTCTACCCTACCACGGCTCAAAGGAGTCGTGCAAACAGGTAGCAGTTGGGTGCAGTCCCGAGCACTTGGAGGCAGTGGCGGTTAGATAGGATTCGTCTCTCCCGATATTGGGAATTGATATCGCACTGTGTCAGAGAGGCATTACGCAAAGTCCCTGGCTAGGGCAAGCGAGATATACTGGTAGGTTCCAGTAGCTTCTCAGGGCGTAATGGGCTTCGCTCCGACACGACTTATACAGCTATTAGGGGACTGACGCTTGCCGCCTCCTAGGCTTGATATGCGATATTCTTAAACGAACAGCTAGTGCCGCTTGCGGTCTGTGGTTAAACCCACTGCCAGCGTAGTGTCGAGTCTTTAGAGTCCCACACAGAGAGTTTCCCTTCTCCAGGCGAAACGATATAGAGGTCGTATGGTTTTACGACAAGGGTTCGGATGCGTACGTATGTTTACGCACGTATGACTTTTCGGACAGTTTTTACTAGCCGGCTTTGGTTTAAGCCAGATTCTAGTATCGGGTTATTGGATTTATACAGTCTAAAGTTTTTCCTTGTTTTCACGGATTGGAGGGGCGTTCTCGTAATTTGTCGGGAAGGTTCTAGAAGAGTGGTGACTAAGGGGTTAAGGTGGCATGAGCATTAATTGCTTAATGACTCATTTGTGTGATTCATGCTTTGTATTAAATGATTCATTAATGAGTTAGTGAGTCATATGATGAATCACACTAGATGAATGAATCTAACCATGATGATAAATCATTTATATTATTTATTTGATTTATTGTTATGGTTGATATATTCATATGAGTTCATTATTCTTTTCATTATCATTCTCACCTTCTCTCTCCTCAAGCTCACTCTCTCTTGAAACCTTAACCCTAACCTCTCATGTGTTGAGATCAAGGGTTAGAAAGACTAAAACATCCATAACCTCACTCTATATCCTCTAGGTTGCTTAGATTAGCACTTTAAGCAACCTAGTTATCTCAAGTTTGAGATTAAGCTTGGCGTAGGAGCTTTCGGGTGGATCGTCTTTGATTTGAGGAGGCCGTGAAGTTGCCGATATTCCAAGAAGCCTACGAGGAGTGGAGGACAGCGATGAAGACCCGAAGGACACGGTTCTTGAGGTATAATCATTTCACATAGTAGTTTAGAACTTCTATGATTGTTGTTAGTTATCGTTTAGCTTCGATTCATGCGGTTAGTCGATGTTTAAGCAAAGAACAAGATCGTTTTTCATATTTCCGCCTCCCCGCAAGTCGTGGGGTGTTGCACATCGACTTACAGAAAACACCTGTTAAGGGCAATAGGTGTGCCTGACAGCAATATCAGGTGCATCTGATATGCATGAAGAAACCGGATTTAGTGCATCCGGTGTGCACCAAAATCGCGTCAAGCGCGTCAAGTATGCGCAAGAATACAAATCAAATGCACAAGATGCACGAAAACAATATCGAATATCATAATCGAAATCGACGGTATACAACACATCTCAAACCAAATCAGGTATACCGTGGTGTTGTTGGAGATAGTGCCCTCAGAGTCAATTATTGGATCACAGGCACGTGATTGCAATGATTGAGGGAGGACCTATACCGGTAGGACAGTCTTACTCAAGATGATAGTATGCTATCTGGTTTATCTTTATCATCGTGTACTGTTTCAGGTGACATTACTGATCACTATTGCACGTTGATAGAGCCCCTAGGATTCTTGCTTGACTACCAGCAGTATGATGGCGATCATATACGTGGGAGCTGGGGTCTATAAGCACATCCTTAAAAGGTCCCTAGTCGTGGGAGTTTCGAGACAGGGCATCGATACTCCAGAGTAGACTAGTGTATACAGTCGAGACCCTGACGAGGGGCGGTGGCCGGTCTCACAAGCCACTGGTGTCAGTTGGTTCGCCTAAGATGTATACAGGTGCTCATTGGGTTATGAGTACACCGGACAGGACTCGCCGGGAACATGCTAGTTGGTCTTATACCTGACGTCAGATAGCAGTTCCCTGGTGACATGTGTACAGGTTAGTTCATCGACCTGAGATCGTCTTTTGTCTCATGTGAGTTCCCACTGTACTTTGATTACTACCCTACCACGGCTCAAAGGAGTCGTGCAAACAGGTTTTAGTTGGGTACAGTCCCGAGCCACATGGAGGCAGTGAGCGGATCGACAGGGGTTCATCTCTCTCGGTATTGGGGGTGAGGTCGCGCTGTGTCTAGGAGAGCCATTACACAAAGCCCTCGGCGGAGGCAGGAGATTTACTGGTAGGTATTCCAGTAGTATCTCAGGGTGTTCTGGGCTACACTCCGACACGACTTGTACCGCTTTTGGGGGTCTGACTTTTACCAACCCCCTAGGCCCGCCATGCGATACTTATAGACGAACGGACCGGACTGTACGGATATTGTCACTGACAGGCTCAGTAGGGTGTCAGGATGAGTTCGCTCATCGACGTCCCTTTTGGTTAATACCTGGTAGCCCGTTACGTATGGCTAATACCTCTGACGTGCTAGTGGTTAAATCCACAACCAAAGTATTGACGAGTCTTTAGAGTCCCCCACAGACAGTTTTCTTAAGTTTCGGGCGAAACGCTGTAGAGGCCGTATGGAGATATGGCAGGGTTCGATCATATACGTGCGATATTGCACGGATCATGATCGGACAGATAATACTAGCAGGCGTTGGTTTAAGCCGAATCCTAGTATTGTACAGTGTAGATTTTGTCTCATTGCATTTGTATTCAGTGGGAATACAAATGCGGGTATGTATATACAGTCGCGGGGTTTTCCTGTTATTTGTTACGGGATCAGTTTTCTGAAGTTGCCAGTTTGCATTCCGTTCCGGACAGTTTTTTCTTTGTTCCTTCACGGCCGGATTTTTCCGATGGACGGGATTATTTGCAAGTGTGCAAATTATCTTTTGTGGAGGTGTTATTTGTAAATGAAGGATTATGATAGATATAGCATCATGAGATTCTTTTTGCATCACTTCCTTTGCATTTATGAGATGGGCTTTGTGATAGGATTGATTTGGAAATTTGGTGTGACCATAATTTCCTCTTTATCATTCTTTTTTCTCCACTTGCAATTTTGCTCCACCAATTTTTGATAGGGCAAGGGCCGGCCACTTCTAGTGGGAGAGAGAGAGAGGGGTTCATTTTGGTTGAGGGAAAATATTCATCACACATTATTGCTTGCTTGCAAAATTCCTAATACCTCTCCAAAGTTCATTTTTCCTTCTCCATCAAAGGCAACTTCAACCCCATTGAGACAATGGTTTCTACACTTCATCTACAGCATCCTTGGGCATGTCGACTCGCCAACTTCGTGCCCGAGTTGCCTCGGTCCAGAGGTGGGAGCCCGTAAAAGAACCCGGCGATATGGTGCCCGTTCCGACGAGGAGATGAAGACCGGAGATTCCGCGAGGAGATCGGAGTGGAGGCCGAAGACCGAAGGACACGGATCGTTCGGTATAGCATTCTACCCTTTCTCTTGTTTGCTAGGTATAGGTTAATGGTTCGATCCGGGTTTTTAGGATGCGGTAGTGCCGGTTTAAAGTTAAGAAAATTTTTGTTTCCGCATTTTGGCCTCGGATAGACGGCCGGGGCTCTACCGTAGTCCTACATGGTATCAAAGCCACGCCGTTAACCTTTACTAGCTTGCACTAACGTGTTTAGAAATTCGATCGAACGAAAATTCCAAAAACCGCATTTTCAAATCACAGTTTCTGTCGAAATTTTTCTTTGGTCTAAAAATTATTTGGTATATTTTAAAACTACGAGCAGGGTTTTCTGAGAACACTGTAAAAATTTGGAACCCTGATCCCACAGTTGAGCCGCGGAACCGCGGCTATAACCCCATTTTGGCCGCGGTTCTGCCGCCGAAATATACTTTCTCTGCACCAAATTTGTACAGTGGGTTTCTGACTTGAAATTAGGGTTTTTGGTATATACTGTTTGGGCCCAGATTTTCTTTGAGTGCTACAGTAGTGCTTGGGGCCCACTTCGGTAAATTTGATCGATCGAAAATTTTTAAATATATTAGTTCACAGTATTTACATTATATCTGCGACCGTGAATGTCATTTGATCGGTAAATCCTGTCTAACTGCTATAGCCCTTTTAGACGGATTTGCGAACGTGATATTCACGTTGATATTCTGTATTGTGCTGTGTTGTTGCGGATTGGTCGTGGGGGATAGCCTGGATGCAATGGTAGTACAGTTTTGGTATTTTATGTACATTTGATATTGCGGGGCGAGCGTCCGACATGTGGACTGCCATCACTGCCTGTTTGTATATTGTTCTTTTGGGGCACGACCGGGATGAGGTCGATATACCCGTTGTATATTTTAATTTCTGTACTAGGATTGCCCCGCGGAGGGGTGCACGGATAGCCGGGTTCTAGAGGGCAACGGGCCCGCATCTCATGGCGTTGAGACGGAGGGGGCTTCACTCTAGAATTGGCGGGCTATTCGCCGCACTCGTAGGGGGTACAGGTTGACCCAAGGAGGGGTGCTCAAGTTACCGGATTCCGTGAAGTGCTGGGTGGTCCATTCACGTTGTTGAAGGGGGCTGCCTCGCTTCAGGTTTTGGCGAGTAACTTGCCGCGCCCGTAGGGGTCTAGGATTTAATTGCACAGGCTATCCACATGACCAGGGGAACGTCGGGTTTCAGTAGCGGCTCTGAAACCCGGGGATCCCAGATATCTGTATTGTTCTGTGATATTTATTACATTTCTGTGATGTTGCATTTTATCACGCCTTGAGCGAATATTATATATTAATATATATACTAGTAGATGTTGTATATGTTTTGCATCCGCGCTAGTCCAGTCCCCGCTCTGTCGTTAGTTAAGTAACCTAACGGGTGATGACGGGACCCAGAGGCGAATGCGGAAGGCATATACGTACATCATTATTTTCGTTCTTTATTGGTGTGATCAATTGATGGGACTGCGTTGATTCGGATCAATGCAAGCAAAACAAACCTATTCTGATGTTGTTGGAACTTTTTTCAAAAAAAAAACTGTTATTGTAAGGACGTTCTTTTTTTTTTTGCACAGTGGTATTCGGTTATGAATATCCAGCACCTCAGTCGACGAGGCAAAGGCCGAGATCCCTTCACCGGGAGTGACCCCTTGGACAGAATTTTGCGTCAGGGTAATAACTTCACTATAGCCGATTACTTTTTGCTTTGCATCGTAGTATTCAGTTGGAATATCCTGCACCTCATTCTACGGGGAAAGAGCCGAGATCCCTTCACCGGGAGTGACCTCTTTAGCAAAGGGTTTTCGCCACTATAATTTTATAAAAAGCTATGCAGTTCCTTCAACGATATCAAGTTCATTACATTAAAGGTTTTTCGCTAAAAACCAGCCGTAGCCCTCCGTCATTTCCAACGGGTATTATTTAGTATTCGTGCTGTGTTTGTTGACCTAGTCAAGACGTAGTGTTCAGTACCTAAGTGGTACTTGTTTGTTGCATAAGTAGGATTGGTTAGGACAGTCATGCGGCCTTGTTGACCTAGTCAAGGGCACGTACGGTTGGGTTTAATGCAATCCAGAATAATGACGGGTTGAACTTGACTGGCGGCTTATGGTTTGTTGACCTAGTCAAGGTCATAAGCCGCTTGGGGTAAAAATCATATCGGGAGTTTCTAAAGAAACTGAAACTTGCCAGGCATGCGCATACCTTCTAGAGTGTGCTGACGTGAGTGGATTCCGTCACGTTATCATGCAATGATAGTTGGATCCCGATTCCCACTGATGGGTTGGTTTACTCCTCGGGTGATCCCGACTAATTCTTCTTTCAGGTTTGTAGAAGAATTTGACTTTACAGTGGGAGGTTTCCTGATTAGATAAATTGATAACCATTCTGATCTAGGTTAGAGTGCATGCTGAGTGTTTCTTTTCTCTCTCTCTCTCTTTGGCAGCGACGATGACCCGACCCTTGACTATGACTCAGTGACCAAGTTGACCGAACCTTCTTAAACACAGGCTTTTGGATTGTCAGAGTTGCAAACCTCTTTGCCACTCCTACTTTTACCCTATTCTCCAGAACACCCCGTATTACTACGAACGTCCACATCCATTGGATAAAACCTGTTAGTGCATATGCCCTAGGGGCCATTATTGTATCATACTAGTTTGTATATTACTTAATGGAAGCTTGGGATATTCACATGTATATAACAGTCTTGCTAAATATGGTAGTATGCTACTTGGTTTTTCTATCTTAATATGTGAGTATACGTATTGATAGAGCTCTTAGGATCTTACTTGACTACCAGCGTTGTGATGGCAGTCACACTAGTGGGGGCTGGGTAGTCTACAAGCACATCCTTATTCAGGTCCCTAGTCGTTGGATTATCGAGACAGGGCATCGATACTCCGGAGTAGACTAGTGTGTACGCTTCTCATCCCAGTTAGGGAGATGGTCTGTCCCACAGCCGTCAGTACGTTGTACTGGAGATAGTATGCAGGTGCTCGTTAGGTTACGGGTACACCGGACAGGACTCACAGGGAACTGTTAGTTGGTTTTATACCAGTCGTCAGTGAACAGTTCCCAAATGACATGAGTACAGCATAGTCCACAGACTTGACACTTCTACTTCGCCTCGAATGTGTCCCACTGTTCTTAGATGGCTACCCTACCACGGCTCAAAGGAGTCGTACAAACATGTAGCAGTTGGGTGCAGTCCCGAGCACTTGGAGGCAGTGGTGGTTAGACAGGATTCGTCTCTCCCGGTATTGGGGGTTGATATCGCGCTGTGTCAGAGAGCCATTACGCAAAGTCCCTGGCCAGGGCAAGCGAGATTTGCTGGTAGGTTCCAGTAGTTTCTCAGGGTGTAATGGGCTTCGCTCCGACACGACTTATACCGCTATTAGGGGATTGACGCTTGCCGCCCCCTAGGCCCGATATGCGATAGTCTTAGACGAACGGATCGGACTGTACGGAGATTGTCACATCAGGCTCAGTAGGAGTTCGGATGGGTTTCCTCATTGGCCTTCTTATCGACATCTACCTGGGGACCGTTACGTACAGCTAGTGCCGCTTGCGGTCTGTGGTTAAACCCACTGCCAGCGTAGTAGTCGAGTCTCTAGAGTCCCACACAGAGAGTTTCCCTACTCCGGGCGAAACGATATAGAGGTCGTATGGTTTTACGACAAGGGTTCGGACGCATACGTGTGTTTACGCACGTACGACTTTCGGACAGTTTTTACCAGTCGGCTTTGGTTTATGCCAGTTATTGGTATCGGGTTATTGGATTTATACAGTCTAAAGTTTTTCCGTATTTTTGCGGAAAGGAGGGGCGTTCTCGTAATTGCGCGAGAAGCTTCTAGAAGGTGGTGACTAAGGGGGTTTAGGTGGCATATACAATGAATGTGATTAATGAGTCATATGGATGATTCATCCATGTCATTAATGCATCATAAATGCTTAATGACTCATGGAGATGAATCATCACTAGATATTATCAAGCATGGTTGTTAAATTGATTTATTTTCTTTTCTTGATAAAAAGAAATGCTTGATATATATTATCATAACTCATTATTCTCACTTCATTATTATGTTCACCTTCTCTCTCCTCAAGCTCTCCCTCTTCAAACCCTAATCCTCCCCTCTCATGTGTTGAGTATAAGGATTAGTTAGACTTATTAAACCATAACCCTCACTCTATTTCACCTAGCTTCTTTGATTAGCACTTAAAGAAGTTTAGTTGCCTCAAGTTTAGAGGCTAAGCTTGGAGTAAAGCTCTCGGGTGGATCGTCTACTATTTCGAGAAGGCCGAGGAGGAGGTGGAGTTCGTAAAGACGAAGGACACGATTCTTTAGGTATAATCCCTTTACATAGTAGTTGTTAACTTCTATGTTTGATGTTAGTTATCGTTTAGCTTCGATTCTTGCGGTTAGTCGATGTTTAAGCAAAGAACAAGATCGTTTTTCATATTTCCGCCTCCCTGCAAGTCGTGGGGTGTTGTACATCGACTTACAGTGGTATCAGAGTCTCGCTAAACAATAAATAACTTACTTGCAAATTTGTATGAATTTCGAACGAAAAAAAACGAAACCGGAAAAGCCCGAAATCATGAGTTTCTGTCGATTTTTAAATGAAGTCCAAAAATTTTTCAGGGATGTTCAGAATGCTTGAAAAGACAGTAGAAGAACACCCAAGAAAATTGGGCCCCTGAATCGCCTAAAGCGCCGTGGAACCGCGGCGGTTCCTACCGATCCGCCGCAATTCCGCCGCCGAGTTGGCGATTCAGGAACCCAATTTTTCTGTGTTGGTTCTCTGAGATATTTGGTATTTTCTGGAATTTTTAATTTTTGCTCAGGTTTCAGTTTTACAGAGAAGGATTGGAGCAAAATTAAAAGTGTTTAATCGATCGAAATTATACAGTATTTGCTTGTTGGATTATATCTGTGTTTGTATAATGTGTTCGTAAACCTTCCCTAACTGCTAGTATGTCGGTTGGCAGGGGGTTGCACATTTCTGTAATGGATTTTATCTGTTTGTGTATATGAACTGTGTTGGACTGTTGTGATGTATAGCCGGGGTTATGTGATGGGTTATTATTTAATTCATTTGATGTAAATGTAATTTGTTGTAATATTATTTTGCGAGGCACATCCAGGTTGCGGTTGTAGCCACCATTGTATTATTTCATTTTACTGTTTTTGCTCCTAGGACAGACCCAAGGTGGGGTGCACAAACTGCCGGGTGGGTAGTTTGCCGTACCTATTGGGGTCTTGGGTGGGGTAATGGCTATTCATCACAACTGTGTAATCCGTCTTTTGTTGCAGGCTCAAAACAAACACGGATTGCTTGCAAATCCAATAAAGTTCATCTGTGATCTGGAATGCCTATTATTGCGTCTGACGAATGTACAATATCTATATATGATAGCTATTTAGACGTCACTTATGTTTTACACCCGCGCTAGCCCAGCCTCCGCTCTGTCGTTAGTTAAGTAACCTAACGGGTGATGACGGGACCCCGTGGCGAATGCAGATGGCATAAGAGGACGTTGTATTTTCGTTATTTTCTGCAATGATAGGTTAATGATGGGACACATTATTTATAATGCAAAGAAAATAAACCAAAAGTTTAATCGTTGGAACAATTTAAAAGAAACCACTCGGTTAATTTTTAAAAACAGATATTTTTAAATGCGGAGCTTTAACCACTCCTTTTAAAATGCTATCAGGTTCCTTCGGTTATATCAAGTTCACTACGTTCACGGTTTCGCCAAAACCATTCGTAGCCCTCCGTCATTTCATTTGGGTATTCAGTAGTATTCAAGCTGTGCATTTTGGCCAAAGTCAAGGCATAGTGTTTGGTAGCTGCTGGGTTTTCATTTGTTGCATAAGATAGATGAGTTGGTTTGGGACAGTCGTATTATCATTTGACCAAAGTCAGGGGTATATACGGATGAGTTCAAATTTGACAAGATAATGACGGGTAGAACTTGACATGTGACTTATGACATTTTGACCAAAGCCAAGGTCATAAGAGCATGGGGCAAAAACTTATATCGGGAATTTCTAAAGAAACTGAAATTTGCAAAGAGATACATACCATTTGGAGTTTGATGAATGTTGGTAGCATTCCTTCAACATTATCATACGATGATATTTGGATCCCGATCCTACTGTGAGTATATGCTACTTATCAGGAGATTCGTCACTTAACGATCAATGCTATAAACCAAGTAGGTGTCAAGAAAGGTGTCAGCGGGGTTACGCCCCCAGAGAAAAGAGGTTATTTAATTAAGGAACTTCGCGAAAGCGTTGGAAAACCTCCCTCGAAGTATCGACACTAGCCTGGCTGAACGGTTAAGCAAGTATTGTATGGTGAGAATAGTCCTGGCTAATTCTTCTTTTATGGTTTAAGGAAAGATTCGAGAAACAGTGGGAGCCATCCAGTTTAGATAAACTAAAAACCACTCTAAACTTGCAAGAGCATCATGCTAAAGAGTTTTCTTCTCTCTCTCCTAATTGCAGCGACCCTGAAAATGACTGGACTTAAGTTACTTTTAGAGAAAAATATACTGACAGGGCCAAACTATAAAGATTGGCTGCGGAATGTCAAAATGGCTTTGACCTATGACAAATTGGGGTACGTCCTCACCGCTACGGCACCTGCTGTCCCTGGTCCCAAATCCAGTAATGCGGATAAGGAAATCCGCAAAACCTGGGATTTAGATTGCGCGAAAGCCAAGTGCATCGTGCTTGCCTCGATGAACAATGAACATCAGAGGAGGCACGAGGATATGGACCTAGATGGCATATTTCTCCATACAAAGGAACTTTATGGAGAGCAATCTCGTATAGCAAGATACGAGACCTCTAAGAACTTGTTTTGAGCGAGGTTGGCTGTCGGGTCATCGGTAGGAGAACATGTCCTAAAGATGATCGGCTATATTGAAGAGCTCGCAGACCTTGGGACGACTTTGGATAATGAGCTCTATACAGACCTTATTCTCCAGTCCCTTCCTCACACCTACGCCCAGTTTATCCTGAACTTCAACATTCAAAGAAAAGAAGTTGAACTTCCGGAACTCCTGAACATGTTAAGGAGTGCAGAGGGCACCTTGCAGAAGACAAGGGAAACACCCGCTATGTTTGTTGGCGGTGCATCTTCTTCCGGGTCCAAGGCTAGGGCCAAAGGAAGGAAGAAGAAGGCCGCCACCAAACCTAGAGGAGGTGTTAGTAAGGTGGGAGGGAAGGGAAAGAAAAAGTTTGCAGTACCGGTAGTGGGCCAGGATGAGTGCTTCCATTGTCACAGGAAAGGGCACTGGAAGAAAGATTGCAAGGCGTGGAACGCCAAGAACCAGGAACCGAAGCAAGCTGTGGCTTCGACTTCAGGTGTGTTTGTAATTGAGAATTGTCTGTCAATTAACTCTACTTCCTGGGTATTGGATACCGGATCAGGATCTCATATTTGCAATTCATTGCAGGCACTGAGAAACCGTAGAGTGCTGAAGGAAGGTGATATGACCCTAAAGGTTGCTAACGGAGCTAGCGTGGGAGCTGCGTCCGTCGGGGATTATCACCTGGGATTGACGAGTGGACATATTTTGGTTTTACATAACTGTTTTTTTGTACCAAGCATAACGTGTAATATCATATCAGTTTCCTTGTTATCAAATAAAGGTTATGATTTCACGTTTGTAAGAGATGTTGTTAACATCCACCTTAATCATGGTTTGATTGGGTCCGGTACACTAAATAACGGTATATATGTTTTAAACCAACTCCAAATTTTCAATGTCCAGAACACACTAAAAAGAAAGTCTCCAGATTTAAATAAAGCTTTCTTATGGCATTGTAGACTGGGTCACATCAATGAAAGAAGGTTGACTAAGTTGCATAGAGAAGGATATTTGGACTCGTTCGAATATCAAACTTATGACACTTGTCAATCTTGTCTCAAAGGAAAGATGACAAAGACTCCATTTACTGGACAAGGAGTGAGAGCGTGCGAGCTCTTAGGACTCATACACAGTGATGTATGTGGTCCAATGTCTACGCATGCAAGAGGTGGTTTTTCCTATTTCATTACTTTCACGGATGATTACTCAAGGTACGGATTCATTTATCTAGTGAAACATAAATCCGAGGCTTTTGAGAAATTCTAAGAGTATAAGAATGAAGTAGAAAACCAAACCGGCAAAAGTATCAAGACACTTAGATCTGATCGAGGTGGTGAATACTTGAGTGCCGAGTTCCTAGGTTACCTAAAAGAGAAAGGAATTCTCTCTCAGCTTACTCCTCCATACACTCCACAGCATAATGGTGTATCGGAGAGACGGAATCGAACCCTATTGGATATGGTACGATCCATGATGAGTAATGCTGAGTTACCGCGATCTTTCTGGGGTTATGCGCTAGAATCAGCGGCATATCTTTTGAACAGGGCTCCTACCAAGACTGTGCCTACCACTCCATATCAGATGTGGACTGGGAAGAAACCCCATCTTCAGCATATGAAGATTTGGGGATGTCCAGCTTTTATTAAAAAGCAGCATGTGGACAAGCTCGAGGCACGATCAGTAAAATGTATGTTTGTGGGATATCCAAAGAACTCCAAGGGATATTATTTCTATTACGCAGAGGAACAAAAGGTTTTTGTTTCTCGTAATGCCCATTTTCTGGAACATCAGTTTTTAGAAAAGGAAATAAGTGGGAGCGAAATAGAACTGGAAGAAATTCCAGAACCACAAACTGCTACTGAAAGTTTGGTAGAACCAGTAGTTCAAGAAGAACAGGACATTCCCGCACCCCTCCGCAGGAGTAGTAGGCCGTCTCATCCGCCTGAAAGATACTACGGTTTTCTCATAGATGGGGATAGAGAGGATTGCGTCATAGATGATGATGAACCTACTGACTTCCAGCAGGCCATCCAGAGCGGCGACTCGGTACGATGGCTAGATGCAATGCGAACCGAAATGGAGTCCATGTACACCAACAAAGTATGGACTTTGGACTTTGCTCCAGATGGGGTAAAACCCATAGGATGCAAATGGATCTTCAAGAAAAAGATTGGTGTAGATGGACAGGTGGAAACCTATAAGGCTAGACTTGTTGCAAAGGGTTTTCGTCAAAGACCTGGTTTGGACTATGACGAAACTTTTTCTCCAGTGGCTATGCTCAAATCCATTCGGGTCCTTCTTGCTATTGCTGCCTTCCATGATTATGAAATCTGGCAGATGGACGTAAAGAAGGCTTTTCTAAATGGAAATTTAGAAGAGTGCGTCTATATGGATCAGCCAGAGGGTTTCAATCAGAGTGGGAGCAACGGGAAAGTATGCAAGCTGCTTAAGTCCATTTATGGACTAAAGCAGGCATCGCGGAGTTGGAACATCTGTTTTGATGAGACAGTCAAAGAATATGACTTTATCTAAAATCCAGATGAACCGTGCATATATAGTAAAGTTGTAGCAAGAAGTGTCGTATTCCTCGTCTTGTACGTGGATGACATTCTATTGATAGGAAATGACATTCCTATGCTACAATCTGTCAAAGGATTCTTGTCACACAGGTTCTCCATGAAAGACCTGGGTGATGCCTCTTACATTTTGGGGATCCGGATCTATCGTGATAGATCCAAGAGGATGTTGGGACTTTCGCAGTCCAGGTATATCGACACTGTACTGAAAAGATTCAGTATGGAAGATTCTAAGCGCGGTAATCTACCGGCTTGTCACGGAATCACCCTTTCCAAAGAGATGTCTCCCAAGACAGATTTGGAAAGGGAACGCATGTCTATTATACCCTACGCTTCTGCGGTAGGCTCTATAATGTATGCGATATTGTGCACCAGACCAGATGTAGCTTACGCACTGAGCGTGGTAAGCCGGTATCAATCAGACCCAGGGGAGAAGCACTGGATAGCAGTAAAGAACATTCTCAAGTACCTGAGGAGGACTAAGGAGATGTTCTTGGTTTACGGCGGAAAAGACCTCAGGTTGGAGGCCTTTGCTGATTCCGGCTTTCAGAGTGATAAGGACGATTCCAAGTCCATGTCGGGTTATGTCTTTACCCTCAATGGAGGGGCGGTGTGCTGGAAGAGCTCCAAGCAGGACACCGTTGCTGACTCAACGATGGAAGCGGAGTATATAGCTGCTTGCAATGCAGCAAAAGAAGCAGTCTGGATGAAGAAGTTCCTAACAGAACTTCAGGTGGTTCCTACCATAGTTGATCCAATACCTCTGTATTGCGACAACAACGGAGCTATAGCTTTAGCGAAGGAACCAAGGTCCCATCAGAAGTCCAGACACATCTTAAGGCGGTATCACCTGATCAGGGAGATCATTGATCGTCGGGAGATCGAGGTTCGGAGAGTTGCTTCTGAAGAGAACATTGCTGATCCATTCATAAAGGCCCTACCTCAGATTCAGTTCAAGAGGCTACTCGAGATCATTGGTCTTCGATATGCCAGTACATGGCCCTAGTGCAAGTGGGGGATTGTTAGTGCATATGCCCTAGGGGCCATTATTGTATCATACTAGTTTGTATATTACTTAATGGAAGCTTGGGATATTCACATGTATATAACAGTCTTGCTAAACATGGTAGTATGCTACTTGGTTTTTCTATCTTAATATGTGAGTATACGTATTGATAGAGCTCTTAGGATCTTGCTTGACTACCAGCGTTGTAATGGCAGTCACACTAGTGGGGGCTGGATAGTCTACAAGCACATCCTTATTCAGGTCCCTAGTCGTTGGATTATCGAGACAGGGCATCGATACTCCGGAGTAGACTAGTGTGTACGCTTCTCATCCCAGTTAGGGAGATGGTCTGTCCCACAGCCGTCAGTACGTTGTACTGGAGATAGTATGCAGGTGCTCGTTAGGTTACGGGTACACCGGACAAGACTCACAGGGAACTGTTGGTTGGTTTTATACCAGTCGTCAGTGAACAGTTCCCAGGTGACATGAGTACAGCATAGTCCGAAGACTTGACACTGCTACTTCGCCTCGAGTGTGTCCCACTGTTCTTAGATTGCTACCCTACCACGGCTCAAAGGAGTCGTGCAAACAGGTAGCAGTTGGGTGCAGTCCCGAGCACTTGGAGGCAGTGGCGGTTAGACAGGATTCGTCTCTCTCGGTATTGGGGGTTGATATCGCGCTGTGTCAGAGAGCCATTACGCAAAGTCCCTGGCCAGGGCAAGCGAGATTTGCTGGTAGGTTCCAGTAGTTTCTCAGGGTGTAATGGGCTTCGCTCCGACACGACTTATACCGCTATTAGGGGACTGACGCTTGCCGCCCCCTAGGCCCGATATGCGATAGTCTTAGACGAACGGACCGGACTGTATGGAGATTGTCACATCAGACTCAGTAGGAGTTCGGATGGGTTTCCTCATCGGCCTTCTTATCGACATCTACCTGGGGACCGTTACGTACAGCTAGTGCTGCTTGCGGTCTGTGGTTAAACCCACTGCCAGCGTAGTAGTCGAGTCTCTAGAGTCCCACACAGAGAGTTTCCCTACTCTGGGCGAAACGATATAGAGGTCGTATGGTTTTACGACAAGGGTTCGGACGCATACGTGTGTTTACGCACGTACAACTTTCGGACAGTTTTTACCAGTCGGCTTTGGTTTAAGCCAGTTACTGGTATCCGGTTATTGGATTTATACAGTCTAAAGTTTTTCCGTATTTTTGCGGAAAGGAGGGGCGTTCTCGTAATTACGCGAGAAGCTTCTAGAAGGTGGTGACTAAGGGGGTTTAGGTGGCATATACAATAAATGTGATTAGTGAGTCATATGGATGATTCATCCATGTCATTAATGCATCATAAATGCTTAATGACTCATGGAGATGAATCATCACTAGATATTATCAAGCATGGTTGTTAAATTGATTTATTTTCTTTTCTTGATAAAAAGAAATGCTTGATATATATTATCATAACTCATTATTCTCACTTCATTATTATGTTCACCTTCTCTCTCCTCAAGCTCTCCCTCTTCAAACCCTAATCCTCCCCTCTCATGTGTTGAGTATAAGGATTAGTTAGACTTATTAAACCATAACCCTCACTCTATTTCACCTAGCTTCTTTGATTAGCACTTAAAGAAGTTTAGTTGCCTCAAGTTTAGAAGCTAAGCTTGGAGTAAAGCTCTCGGGTGGATCGTCTACTACTTCGAGAAGGCCGAGGAGGAGGTGGAGTTCGTAAAGAAGAAGGACACGATTCTTTAGGTATAATCCCTTTACATAGTAGTTGTTAACTTCTATGTTTGATGTTAGTTATCGTTTAGCTTCGATTCTTGCGGTTAGTCGATGTTTAAGCAAAGAACAAGATCGTTTTTCATATTTCCGCCTCCCCGCAAGTCGTGGGGTGTTGTACATCGACTTACAAAACCATCGTATGGTTATATACGAACTCGAAGGAATTTATTCGAGGATGGATTCTGGTTCTGGAGAAAACGAATAGGACTATTCAGTTGTCTTTTCCTTTTACCTTCTCTCAGGTTGCGAGTGCTCCTTGGATTAGGACGGTACACCCATTACGCTAATTGGATAGTCTTCTTTCAAACCATAGGCTGGTGCCGAACGGTAGGGAATGAAGAAAACCATTTAGCCTAAACGGTGTGCAGAAGGTATTAAGTAAAGACAAATAAAGGGATTAGTAAGAGGGCAAAGTAAATTGCGACTGCTATTCACGACCAAACCAAGTATTTCTTCGCCAATCCTAAATCACCTTTGTATTTCTCCAGGACACTCCGTATCACTACGAAAATCCACAGTTTATTGGATACTCCATCGTATGGTTATATACGAACTCGAAAGGAACTTGTTCCAGTTCGGGGATGGATTCCGGTTCAGGAGAAATAGGAATAAGGTTTTATTCAGTTGTCTTTTATCCTCACCTTCTCTCAGGTTGCGAGTGCTCCTAGGATTAGGACAGTACACCCATTATGCTTATTGGATAGTCTTCTTCCAAACCATAGGCTGGTGCCAAGCGGTAGGGAAGGAAGAAAACCACTTGGCCTAAAGGGGTGTACAGAAGATAATGACTAAAGACATATAAAGGGATTTGGAGAGATGGCAAAGAAATATACGGTTACAGTTGTGAATCTGATAATGGAAGAGGTATTACTAGGAATACTAGGATACCCCACCGAAACATTTCAATGTTTCAGTTTCACTGTGTACTGTTAAAAGAAAACTGATTTCCCAATTAGACACTTACTCCAGGGTATGTATTTACCAGGTATGATTCTCACATCTGTATGGTTTTACAGACGATGAGTGGGAGTAAGTTATTGGGAATTAGGTGATCATCCTCATTATATCGGAATTCGTTGTAATTGGTGATATTTGAGGAAATCACCTGGGTAGTTTGCCGGACGGCAAATATTTGGTTTTGAATATCCGTTGTTGTGCACCAATTTCAAATTGATATATCTGTACGTCTATTTTTATGGAGTGAGATATACCTTTTTGAGATTATGTCCTTGACATTTACCTATATCAGTGGATGGTTAGGTAAGGAGTATTAAACAGCGGTGTAATTCTTCTTAACCATAAGTACAGTTTTCAACCTATAACACACAGGGAGTGAGTTATTAGACTCAAGGGACTTATACAGAGTATTGTATGTTGTCCAGCGTCCATGAGGACAGAGGGGTTGGTCATCGCACTATATTCTGTTTACTTGTGACTTCTCTAGTTCTTAGACATGTGTTTCGTGGAAACACAAGGTCTGAGTTTTGAGAAGTTATAGGTATAAGAATAAAATAGAGAAACAGGTGTTGCAAGTATCAGGATTCTTCAAGGTGGTCGAAGATGTAGATACTTGTGTATAGTATTCAGTTGATAGTAATGATTAAGAGAACTTCCTTCTCTTTCGGGTTACTCATATCTGGATGCATTCCTAAGTTGAGTAACGTTGATCGGCCTCTTTCCATTTAGTTGACATGCACTGGAGACAGCTGCATGATTTGAATCTGGTTTAGTTAAATCAGTGCCTCTGGTTCTATATTGGATATAGAACAGTTCATATCTTAACGATGTTAAGGTATGGGGAGTTGTCCGGCTTATGCTTAAAACCAGACTCTGGATAACTCAAGGCACGTTTCTGTAATGGCTGTTTGTGGGTTGACCCAGGCTATGACGAGGGTTGATTTTCTACCATTTGGAAGATCAATAGTGATATTGTTTTTGACTCGCCACGGTTTTTAATAAAAATGGATTTTTTCAGAAAACAGTAGTAGGAGTATGGTAGAACTGGAAGTAATTCCAGAACCGCAAACGATTACTGAAGATTTGATAAGAATCTAAAGATTCAATCTGGTTTGACATTCCATTAGCCACTCCGCAGATTTGGTGGGTAACCTTAGGCACTCGAGAGGTACTTTGGTATGCCTCAAGGACGGTGACAGGGAGGTTCTTGTTTACCCAGACTTGCCATTGCTATTGTTCCCGACTATGAGACCCGGCAGGAGGATGAGTATAGCGCCGTTCTAAACTGGCTTTAGAAGTGTACGTCTATGTGACTCTGCCAGAGGGTTGTCGTGGTTAGTGGGAGCAGCGGAAGCATTGGTGGACAAGTGGCTTATGTCTATTTATAGACTAAAGCAGATGTAGCGGAGATAGATCATCTATTTCTGATATGACAGTCATAGGTTTGACTTCATCAGAATAGAGGATGGATCTGTTAAGAAGGTAGTAGGGTGTGATGTCCTGGTACTTGGATGACATACACAGAGTAGGAAGTGAAATTCCTATATTACGATCGGTTATACATTGGTTGTCACACAGTGGTTTCTCCACATGGGACTTGGATATAATATCAAGACATTCTGGTTACTAGATCTATAGATCTAGATTTGGGTGGTTTTCCAATCAGGGTACTTAGACAGCATTCTAAGAGTTTTTAGAATGGACGACTCCTGGCACGGTAGTGTACCTGCAGGTGATGGAGTCACCCTCTCTAAAGGTGTCTTACAGACTAAAGTGGAGAGGGGTGTGCATGATTGGCAGATCACTTGCTTAAGCAATTGAGTCAATCATGAGATGTCAAGTACCACAGCAGATGTTGTTTTTGCATTAGATGCAATAAGTAGATATTGATCCAATCCTGGAGAAACTTTCGGAAGCAGTTTTAGAACATAAGTGAATGTTCCAGGATATGATAACGACAGCCCTATTCGGAAGACAGTTATCATTCCAGGCTTCCAAGGTGACCTGGATGACAGAGTGGTTGTCAGAGTTATAGTTTTCCCTCTGACGAGAGGCAGTATTTTGGACAGGTGGTCCAAGTGGATACTGAGGGAGGCATGGCGCAGGATACTGATTGGTTTCAGTTGATGATACAGTCTAAGAAGTTTGGATTTGGAGTTCATTTATGAGCTAGATCCCATCAGATATCCAGACACATTCTAAGACAGGTATTGCTCATTTCGGGAGATGGCTTTCTCCACGAACTTGAGATAAAGAGAGACATAGAAAGAAACATCAGAGCGGATCCACTCACTGAAGCTATTCCTCGAACGCAATAGATTCGCAAACGACCTTTGTGAGACTGACTAGTAGAGGAGTTGGGTGTTCGGTATCACACGGGATGTGAGTATGCGACATCGCAATAATTAGCCTTGAGTGCAAGTGGGAGATTGTTGGAGATAGTGTCCTCAGAGTCAATTATTGGATCACAGGCACGTGATTGCAATGATTGAAGGAGGACCTATACCGGTAGGACAGTCTTACTCAATATGATAGTATGCTATCTGGTTTATCTTTATCATCGTGTACTGTTTCAGGTGACATTACTGATCACTATTGCACATTGATAGAGCCCCTAGAATTCTTGCTTGACTACCAGCAGTATGATGGCGATCATATACGTGGGAGCTGGGGTCTATAAGCACATCCTTAAAAGGTCCCTAGTCGTGGGAGTTTCGAGACAGGGCATCGATACTCCAGAGTAGATTAGTGTAAACAGTCGAGACCTCGACGAGGGGCGGTGGCCGGTCTCACAAGCCACTGGTGTCAGTTGGTTCACCAAAGATGTATACAGGTGCTCATTGGGTTATGAGTACACCGGACAGGACTCGCCGGGAACATGCTAGTTGGTCTTATACCTGACGTCAGATAGCAGTTCCCTGGTGACATGTGTACAGGTTAGTTCATCGACCTGAGATCGACTTTTGTCTCGTGTGAGTTCCCACTGTACTTTGATTACTATCCTACCACGGCTCAAAGGAGTCGTGCAAACAGGTTTTAGTTGGGTACAGTCCCAAGCCACATGGAGGCAATGAGCGGATCGGCAGGGGTTCGTCTCTCCCGGTATTGGGGATGAGGTCGCGCTGTGTCTAGGAGAGCCATTACATAAAGCCCTCGGCCGAGGCAGGAGATTTACTGGTAGGTATTCCAGTAGTATCTCAGGGTGTTCTGGGCTACACTCCGACATGACTTGTACCATTTTTGGGGGTCTGACTTTTACCAACCCCCTAGGCCCGCCATGCGATACTCATAGACAAACGGACCGGACTGTACGGATATTGTCACTGACAGGCTCAGTATGGTGTCAGGATGAGTTCGCACATCGACGTCCCTTTTGGTCAATACCTGGTAGCCCATTACGTATGGCTAATACCTCTGACGTGCTAGTGGTTAAATCCACAACCAAAGTATTGACGAGTCTTTAAAGTCCCCCACAAACCGTTTTCTCAAGTTTCGGGCGAAACGCTGTAGAGGTTGTATGGAGATATGGCAGGGTTCGATCATATACGTGCGGTATTGCACGGATCATGATCGGACGGATAATACTAGCAGGCTTTTGTTTAAGCCGGATCCTAGTATTGTACAGTGTAGATTTTGTCTCATTGCATTTGTATTCAGTGGGAATACAAATGCGGGTATGTATATACAGTCGCGGGGTTTTCCTGTTATTTGTTACGGGATCAGTTTTCTGAAGTTGCCAGTTTGCATTCCGTTCCGGCCAGTTTTTTCTTTGTTCCTTCACGGCCGGATTTTTCCGATGGAGGGGATTATTTCCAAGTGTGAAAATTATCTTTTGTGGAGGTGTTATTTGTAAATGAGGGATTATGATAGATATAGCATCATGAGATTCTTTTTGCATCACTTCCTTTGCATTTATGAGATGGGCTTTGTGATAGGATTGATTTGGAAATTTGGTGTGACCATAATTTCCTCTTTATCATTCTTTTTTCTCCACTTGCAATTTTTCTCCACCAATTTTTGAGAGGGCAAGGGCCGGCCACTTCTAGTGGGAGAGAGAGAGGGGTTCATTTCGGTTGAGGGAAAATATTCATCACACATTATTGCTTGCTTGCAAAATTCCTAATACCTCTCCAAAGTTCATTTTTCCTTCTCCATCAAAGGCAACTTCAACCCCATTGAGACAATGGTTTCTACACTTCATCTACAGCATCCTTGGGCACGTCGACTCGCCAACTTCGTACCCGAGTTGCCTCGGTCCAGAGGTGGGTGCCCGTAAAAGAACCCGGCGATGTGGTGCCCGTTCCGACGAGGAGATGAAGACCGGAGATTCCGTGAGGAGATCGGAGTGGAGGCCGAAGACCGAAGGACACGGATCGCTCGGTATAGAATTCTACCCTTTCTCTTATTTGCTAGGTATAGGTTAATGGTTCGATCCGGGTTTTTAGGATGCGGTAGTGCCGGTTTAAAGTTAAGAAAATTTTCGTTTCCGCATTTTGGCCTCGGATAGACGGCCGGGGCGCTACCGTAGTCCTACAGGTGTATCATCTCACAACCATGTGCATCAGCGTGCACAAAATCGAATCAAAAATACTAAAAGTGTATGGAAACTACACCGAAAGCACAAGTCAAATCACATACATACCATAGGCATGAAATCAAAATCAACATCTCGAATGACATCAAAACGAAGTCAAGTGCAACTGTGGTGCACAAAATCTCAATCATGCAAATAAATCGCCAAAAATACCAAAATCAAAGATGACGGAAACAGTCCCGCCCTTCATCCTCTAAATATCTCTGGCCAACTTTCATGGTTACTCATAACATGTCTCGTTGACAATGTCGAACTCTGGCATGCTGGGTGTGCGTAATATGACTGATCCTGGGTCCAAGTCTTCTCGTATTGTATTCTAGAAAGGTTCTGTCGAGATCTCTCCCAAATCTCGTTTCTGCTAAACTGCCCGGAAGTCATCATCCTTTACTAAATCTATTTCTCGTTCCGGAACGGCTGCATACTCATCACGACTCCTTCTGGAAGATATATCCATGTACAACGCCTATGCATGCGTATCACATCTCTGATGTCAACTGAGTGGAACGTCATCTCGTCGAAAGCTCGTACGAACCTCTTACTCCATTTTTCTCTAATGTTGACTGATTCGGACTCGTCTCTTCATGGCTGCATGGACTGCGCTCCAACGGCTATACTCATATCTGGAATCTCCCAGCAAGGTATCTCATTACATGATATCCGAACGACGTCGAACTTTTCGATCGATTCATCAAAGTTCCATAATTCCCCGAGAGCTTAACTCTTGAGTACAGTTTAATAATATCCAGTACATGCCAGAGTACCTGTGGACCAGCCGTAGAAGGGAAAACCCATGCCTCATTAATGGCACAGCGGAACTGCTGCAAACCCTAAGGTTCAAAAGTGTTCCCATGGTTATTATATCGAGTTAGGGTTTCATTCTTCTAGAGGGTCCACGGAATTACTTGCATGTTTTTCCGAATACTTTAAACTTGGTAAAATGGGTTCCTGACATTCGATTGTTTCTATCGACTCTCAACGTATCTGCGTGAAGTCTTCTCTAGCTGAAATCAATCAATTTGATGACCTCGCATCGGGGTGTGCAAACGAACTACATGTCCTAGTCATTCATCCTTGGGTGACTAGCGATCTTCTATCATATCTCTAAGTATAAACTCATGCTGCAATAGCTCCAAAGATCTGGGGCGATATCTTGTCATTCACGGCAACAAATAGCTCATTCGTCCGCACACTGAACATTGCCTCAATCATCAAGAATAATCGGTGCATTGACGGTCATCACATTCTGGCTGGCCTCTAGCAGTGGCCCAATCCTCTGGTGCTGATCTGCACGTTCGAGAAATTTTGTAAAAGCAATCCATCAAACGCTCATGGCGCGAAAAACACAATAAAACGACACATCTATGCAATCGTGTGTCGCCGGAATTACGCTCTGGTCAGTCCCCGTTCAAGACGAGCTCATGCTGACTGCAACTCTAGCCGCAGCTCTCTCTGCCTATGCAATCGTGGTAACAAATCACCAACCAATATCGATGAGAATAGATGATAGGAATGAATATAATACTGTGCAAAGAAATGTACACCCTAAGGCTCCCTAAGCGGAGAAGCGTATCGTAAATATGCCGCGGAACATACACATGGTACGTCACTCTACTTAAGTCACCTACTCCATCAACCAAGGTCAACTTACGCGACGAAAGTTCGGGTCTAATACCCCCTCGACCAAGTCTAAGTTCCGTAAGGTCAAGCCTAGGTTCCGAATATATATACGCCCTAGACTCCGCATAGTCAAACTTAGACTCGAACCAAGGTTAAACCTAGGGCTCTGATACCAACTTTTTCACGACCCGAAATTGTACGTGACTGGCTCTTGAATCATATGAAGTCTATAGGACCCCATCTAATTCAAGTAAGCCAAAATCTCAGAAAATCTAAACCATTTAAAGAAGAAAGTGAAGGAAAACTTTAGTTTTAAAGCGAGTGGTTTAACGAAATAAGCCGAAGTATGCATTTTTAAAACCTCAAGCCTTTTCTGAAAATTTCGGCAGAGTTTCCTTTGTAAATACTAGGCCCAAAAAGGGTACAACACAAGAAATATATATAAAGGTATCCCCAAGCGGGAGCTAGCTCTTTGTCAATTGGCGGTCACAACCACGCAAGCAATAATATACAACGCCGAAGGGCGAGGATCAAAACTCAAAAGGAAACCAATAATACCAAGAAAACTATAATAATACAAGCGTGACTCTAAGGTCGAAAGAATATACAACTGGTCTTCTAAGTCTATAAATAATACAAGTGTGGTTTATGGAGTTTACTAGATACAACTGAAATATAATAAAAGGTACAATGGTGGTCACGATGCAAGTGAACCCACCTACCAAAGCAATCACCCGAAAAGAAGCAGTGTGCCAGCAAAGCCGCTAAAGAAACCTGTACGGAAAAACCTGCAAGAAACTGTGGCACAACGGGGGTGAGTTGCCAACTCGTGAGTAGAAAACATCACCGAGCAGAAATCGCAAGTTTGACTCAATCCTAGGTCATACGATAGTAATATCCTCAGATAATAAAGCCTGAAGCATAAATAATGGCAAGGGTAAACATCTATACATAAGTTTAATACCGAGTGCTCGTGTCAGTGTGTAACATTTCAGAAAAAATAAAATATTATTTTTCGGAATTTTTATAATTAAATATTAAATATTATGAATATTTTAATTATGCGGTATAATTAAATACCGATAAATCGGAAAAATATTTGGAAAATTGTAAGAATTTCTAAAATGAGGGTACTTTTTATGATTTATGCAAATTATAAATTTTTATGATTAATTATATATTATTTTCATGCTAATCACGATTAAATATCGCTAATCTTGCATTAATCCGGTTTTGTGCACATGACATGCACCATGTCATTTTTCACACTTGCGACCTTTTCTTTCATGGTTTTATTTGGGTTTCCTATTGCATCAAGAAAAGAGAAAAGATAAAATAAGAAAAGAAAAAGAAATGAATATAGAAATGAGGGATGGGCAAGAGAGAGAGGGGGTGAGGGGTCAACTTGACCAAGCTCCCATTATTTGTTCCCTTCATTATTTCTTCATCACTCTCCCTCTTCACTCACCATGGCAACACCCATCTCCCTCCCCCTCTTCATCCTCTCAAACACCCCCAAAACAACATCCAAAGTCCATCTCCATTTCATTAAAAATGTGCACAAGCTCTCTAGCTACACTTTGGACCAAGAAAGCATAGATTTTGGACACTTGGGGCAACTCAAGAATTTTCTTGAGTTGCCAAATGAGGTAATCTCTTCACCATTAACATAGTATTTCAATTTCCTTAGCACCCATGTTAGTTTAGAAACCGATATTGGGTAGTTTAGTGAACTTTGAAATTTCAAGTTAGGGTTTTGTTGAATCTTGAGTAGTGAAGGTGTAATTGAGTGTACTAGTGACTACAACCCGTGGAGTGATGTTATATTAGACCCTAACCATAGACTTAAACCCTAAATACGAACTTAGAAAATCTGCCAATATTGGATTTTGTGGAAATTATGTTGGTATTTTGTGATCTGTTATCACCCGGGGACACTAGGAATTATTTAGCAAACACAGAGAGATGTGCAGGCAGTATGTAGCATACCTTAAAGACCCCAGCCCCTAACCCAAAGCCCATGCCGAAGATTTATTCCGTCTGGCCGCAAATTACGTCCAGGGTGGGTTGGATTTGATTCGTGCTTGTTATTTAGCTCCATCTCCAGTAAACTAGACCCTTTACATATGCAAAATTGGCTAATTTCATCTAGGCTAAAATCTGGGAGCACATTGGGGTGTTTTTGGCTATGTTTTTCCATATTTTGGGATGCTTGGTTTTGATATTGGGATTTGTATTTGGTCGTGTGGCGTTTGAACGTCAACGACTAGGATTATTAGTCGTGTTTTGCACGCGAAGCTATAGGTTTTAACCTATGAGTGAAACTTGTGCCGTTTTGGTTTCTCCGACTCGATTTTAATAAGCTTTTGCGATTGTGTATTGGTTGTAGGTACCCTCGCATTGATTCCGAGACGACGAAGCGCCTCGACTTCGGCAAGCAAGGATCAAGGTGAGTGGATCTATATCCACGGGGGAAGTCGGGTGGATGGCGTATAGCACCCCCACAAGTTTTTGATGGAAACCGATTCATAGTTTATGGTTAAGGAAACTTTTAATAGAAAATGAGAGTTAGAATTATATGATAGTTAGAGAAAACATATTATAAACTAGAAGATAGTTAGTGATGATTGACTATATTTTGGGATATGAGTTGGAAGCTTTAGGGATAGGAAAAGGCGAATTATGAATCACGACTTATAGTTATGTAATTACCTTAGAATCAGTATGAGTTTAGAATATCATGACCTTTGACGTATAGTGTAGATTGCATATATAAATTGACTTATTGCGAGATATAAAATGCGATGAAAAGAGAATACGATTTGATATGTGATCCGATGATATGTTGGTATACGGATATGAGTCGATTGAGATGATTGATACCTTGCCGGTCCCCTGATATGAGATTATTATGGACGTGACCTGGGACATAGGTATATAGATATATATATATATATATATATATATATATATATATATATATATTGTGGTGAATCGTGAGTGATATGTCATACGTGACGTTAAGTCCGTACCCCTCATTGTTATATAGGTTGATAAGATCCCTATTGGTTTAATACCGTCGTACGATGATTTTCCGTACGTGATGAGTTTGACTTGAGGATTGATTCATACCCTTGGCTAGAGGATGCCGTACGATGGTTTATACCGTACGTGAGGAGTGAGGCTGGATGTCTATTGTTGTGAGGCTGGATGCCGACTGATAGATTCACCGACTCGGTCATACTCGATACGTATACCTGTCAGCATTTGCATATGATTTACCCTATGCTGCATTCATGTTATTCTCATTGCATTGAATATACCTGTGCTAGTACACTTACACTATTATCGATGATGCGTATGTTATACGTACACAGATTTGCCGGCTCACACACTTCATCATCGATAATTGCCATATCACTACACAGTAGGATTTGCTGCATCATGATATGACTCCTTGCAGGACTTACTTGATATACTTGCATATGCACATTTATACGATGTTGCATTGGACATTGGAGAATTTGGGAACCGCGGGATATATTTTAAAACTGGATTCATTTAAAAGAGCGGTTTTCCCTCGTTATGTACACATCACTGTTCCATGTTGCATGATATATGGATGCTTACATTTCTGCTATATGTCGCATACATCATGGTTTACGATTATACGCATTGAGATATATTGTTTTCATAAGATTTCTGGATTTGAGAACCGTGGATATTTCAAAGGAAAGTTTGTATTGTTTTAAAAACCCGGTTTCTCTTGATATAATATTTCAGTGCGTCCACCATGCGTTTTCTCGGTTCTGAGACGTATGATAGAAACCCGATTCGAGGAGGTGGATGATCCGTTTGCGGGTTCATGGTGGACCCGGTATGGTTTCCCGGGGAGAGAAATTTTTTTCGTGGAGTAGACGATGAGCCTGGCAAGGTGGCTAGTACCTACCGGTGATTAGTTAGACCTGGCGATTATCCGGAGGATACCGACCGGAGTCGTGAGATGATTGGGCCGATCCGGACTGACGTAGCCAGAGAGATATGAGGATTTACGTGTCGATACTGGACACGGGTTTCATGATGTTTCGAGTGTCGATGTTGGACCCTGAAGTTCCATGATTTTTTGTTAGGTCCACGTTACCTCTCCCGGTACTTTCGGGGTTGCGGAAACGGTAAAACAAAAATTTTCTGAACATGGTAACATGGACCGTAAAAGCTGGATCTTTACTAAACAATACACTAGCATCCTAACTAGAGATTTATCTACTCGGTTAGGGGTTATACCTCAACTTGTACTCCTTCTCTCCTTGTTGTTCTTCTCCTTGCTTAGTCCGAGGCTTGATCCGGACTTTAGTCACCTCCGCGGCCTCCTTGAGTCGAAGACGATCCACCCGAGAGATGTACACCGAGCTCCACCTCGAGCCGAGGTAACTAGAGCAAAGAGATTGCTAATCTAGAAGCCCTAGGTTGTGTAGAGGAGATGTATGGATGTGTTTGTCTTTGTGGGATCTTTTTCTCTCAACACATGAAATCAAAAGATGAGATCAAGAGGAGGAAGAAGAAGGAGAAACTTAGCAACCATGGAGCTTTTCTTTTTCTTCTCACTTTCAAGAGAGAGAATGAGAAGAGAATAATGAAAAGATTAAAACAAAAGAAATGAACCAAGGTTCCAATAATACACAAAATCATCATTACTAATCCTATCATGATAGAAGTTGATGGCACATTGAATTGACCATTATCATAACACAAGAAATAAAAAGAAAATGAAAGAAGAGTGTGGATCTCTCTTGAAGGTCAATGGTCAACACGGTCAACGGGTCAACAAAGTCAAGAGAGATCCAAGTGGTCAAATGGTCAATGCAATTAGCCATCACAAATCTATCACTAAAAAAGGATTAGTAAACAATGTCTCCGGCTCATAACGGTTTTGACCAAACGAACTGTCAAAACCCTAATGAGTGTGCCACATTACGGTTTTGGCCGAACCAACTGCCAAAACCCTAATGGGGCACCTCCTCCTTCATCGCTCCTCAAAACTGTGCATACACACCCGCATCCGCATTCCGTAGAATGCAAATGCACAGAAGACAAATCAAATCCATCTGTGCAATACTAGGATCTGGCTTAAACCAAAGCCTACTAGTGTTGCCTTCCCGAACAGCATACGCACACAAGTGCACGTAAGTGATCGTAGCTCCGCCGTAAAACCATACGGCCTCTACACGTTTCGCTCAATGCAGGGAAACTCTCTGTGTGGGACTCTAAAGACTCGACACTACGCTGGCAGTGGGTTTAACCACAGACCGCAAGCGGCACTAGCTGTACGTAACGGTCCCCAGGTAGATGTCGATAAGAAGGCCGATGAGTTAAACCCATCCGAACTCCTACTGAGCCTGTATGTGACAATCTCCGTACAGTCTGGTCTGTTCGTCTGATACATCGCATGGCGGGCCTAGGGGGGCGGTAAACGTCAGTCCCCTAATAGCGGTACAAGTCGTGTCGGAGTGAAGCCCAGAACACCTTAAGATAACACTGGAAACCTACCAGTATATCTCGCTTGCCCTGGCCAGGGACTACTCGTGTAATGGCTCTCCTAGACACAGCGCGATGTCAACCTCCAATACCGGGAGAGACGAATCCTGTCTAACCGTCACTGCCTCCAAGTGCTTCGGGACTGCACCCAACTACTACCTGTTTGCACGACTCAGTAGAGCCGTGGTAGGGTAGTAGTCAAAGAACAGTGGGAACACACTCGAGGCGAAGTGAAAGTGTCAAGTCAGCGGACTAAGCTGTACTCATGTCACCTGGGAACTGATAACTGACGATAGGTATAATACCAACCATCAGTTCCCGACGAGTCCTGTCCAGTGTACTCGTAACCTAACGAGCACCCGCATACTATCTCAAGTACGATATACTGACGGCTGTAGGACAGACCGTCTCCCGTGCGGGGATGAGAAGCGCATATGCTAGTCTACTCCGGAGTATCGATGCCCTGTCTCGATAATCCCACGACTAGGGACGTGTATAAGGATGTGCTTGTGGATTACCCAGCCCCCACGAGTGTGATCGCCATCACAACGCCGGTAATCAAGCAAAGATCCTAAGGGCTCTACTAATGCGTATAGGTGATACAATAAAGAAACACACATGTACACATTAAAGCAGAGACAAACCAAGTAGCATACTACTATATTGAGCAAGATTGTCTATACAACTGTGAATATCCCAAGCTTCCATCAAGTAATATACAAACTAGTATGATACAGTAATGGCCTCTAGGGCATATACACTAACAATCTCCCGCTTGCACTAAGGCCATATACTGGCGTATCGAAGACCTATCATCTCGATCAGCCACTCGAACTGAGTCTGGGATAAGGCCTTCGTGAATGGATCCGCCGTGTTGTCTTTTGTGTCCACTCTCCGCACCTCGATCTCCTGGCGATCAATGATCTCCCTGATCAGGTGATACCGCCTTAAGATGTGCCTGGATTTCTGATGGGACCTTGGTTCCTTCGCTAAAGCTATAGCCCCATTGTTATCGCAATACAAAGGTATTGGGTCAACAATGGACGGAACCACCTGAAGTTCACTAATGAACTTCTTCATCCAGACCGCCTCTTTTGCGGCATCGCTTGCAGCAATGTATTCAGCCTCCATCGTCGAGTCTGCGACGGTATCCTGTTTGGAACTCCTCCAACATACCGCCCCTCCGTTGAGGGTAAACACAAAACCCGAGATAGACTTGCTGTCATCTTTGTCACTCTGGAAGCTTGAATCGGTAAAGGACTCGACCCTAAGGTCTCCATTACCGTAAACCAGGAACATCTCCTTAGTCCTTCTCAGGTACTTGAGAATGTTCTTCACTGCTGTCCAGTGGTCCTCACCTGGGTCTGACTGATACCGGCTTACCGTGCTCAGCGCGTAAACTACATCTAGTCTTGTACATAGCATCGCATACATTATAGATCCTACCGCCGAAGCGTAGGGTACAGTGCTCATGTGAACCCTCTCCTCGTCAGTCTTAGGAGACATCTTCTTGGAGAGGGTAATTCCATGCAATGCGGGTATGTTACCGCGCTTGGAATCCTCCATACTAAATCTCTTTAGTACGGTCTCTATGTACCTGAACTGCGAAAGTCCCAGTAGTCTCTTGGATCTATCTCTATAGATCTTGATCCCCAGAATGTACGAGGCATCATCCAGGTCCTTCATGGAGAACCGTTGTGACAAAAATAGCTTGACCGATTGTAGCATAGGAATGTCATTTCCTATCAAAAGAATGTCGTCCACGTACAAGACTAGGAATACGACAGTTCGTCCTACAATCTTCTTATAGACACAAGGTTCATCTTCGTTCTTGATGAAATCAAATTCCTTGATTGCCTCATCAAAACAGATGTTCCAGCTCCGCGATGCCTGCTTTAATCCATAAATGGATTTAAGCAACTTGCACACCTTCCCGCTGCTCCCACTGTCTACGAAACCTTCTGGCTGATCCATGTAAACGCACTCTTCCAAACAACCATTTAGGAAAGCCGTTTTAACATCCATTTGCCAGATTTCATAGTCACGGAAGGCAGCAATGGCAAGTAGGATCCGAATGGATTTGAGCATAGCCACCGGAGAAAAAGTTTCGTCATAGTCCAAACCAGGTCTTTGACGAAAACCTTTTGCAACGAGTCTAGCCTTATAGGTTTCCACCTGCCCATCTACACCAAGTTTCCTTTTGTAGATCCATTTGCATCCAACGGGTTTTACCCCAGGTGGAGCAATATCCAAGGTCCACACTTTATTGGCGTACATGGACTCCATTTCGGATTGCATTGATTCCTGCCACTTATCAGAGTCCCTACTGATAATGGCCTGCCTGAAACTGGTAGGGTCATCTTCTTCCAAGATGCAATCCTCTCGATCCCCGTCAATGAGAAAACTGTAGTATCTCTCGGGCGGATGAGAAATCCTACCAGATCTGCGGAGTGGCTGAGGTTCGTTTGGGGTTATTGAATTCAGTGGTTCCTCCAAATTTTCAGTTACATTTTGTGGTCGCTGAATTTCTTCCAGTTCTACCGAACTCCCACTAGTTTCTTTTGCAAGAAACTCCCTTTCTAAAAAGGTAGCGTGGCGAGATACAAACACCTTATGTTCCTCAGTGTGGTAGAACAGATATCCTAGTGAGTCTTTAGGATATCCCACAAATTTACACAGAACTGACCGTGCCTCTAGCTTGTCCGGTTTCTGTGTTTTCACATAGGCCGGACAACCCCATATCTTAAATCGCTTAAGATACGGATTTCTTCCACTCCATATTTCATATGGAGTCTTAGGCACTGATTTGGATGGAACGTAATTCAATAGGTATGCCGCTGTCTGAAGCGCATGTCCCCAAAATGAAAGAGGCAACTCAGCACTACTCATCATGGAGCGAACCATATCCAATAGGGTACGATTCCTCCGCTCCGATACACCGTTGTGCTGTGGTGTATAAAGAGGAGTAAGCTGAGAGAGAATACCATTCTCTTTTAAGTAATCTAGGAATTCCGTGCTTAAGTACTCCTCTCCTCTATCAGACCGGAGGATCTTGATACTTTTGCCAATCTGGTTCTCTACTTCCTTTATGAATTCCTTGAATTTCTTAAAAGCTTCAGATTTGTGTTTCATAAGATACACATATCTGAATCTAGAGAGATCGTCAGTGAATGTGATGAAGTACGAGAACCCACCCCTTGCATGTATAGACATCGGACCATATACATCACTGTGTATGAGTCCCAAGAGCTCTGCTGCCCTCTCTCCATGTCCGGTGAACGGAGATTTGGTCATCTTCCCTTTGAGACAAGACTGACAAGTTTCATAGGATGAAAACTCGAACGTATTCAAGAGTCCATCTTTATGCAACTTACTCGGTCTTTTCTCTCCGATATGACCAAGTCTACAATGCCACAAGTAGGATTCATTCGTATCTGAATTCTTCCTCTTGCATGTGTTTTGTACATTGAGAACTGTATTCTGATTTAGAACGTAGATACCATTACACAGTGTACCTTCTGCAATCAGTACCTTATGAAGGTAAATGTTCATGATATTTCTATCAAGAACAAAGTTATATCCATCTTTATCGAGTAAAGAAACTGATATGATGTTGCAAACCATGGAAGGTACATAGTAGCAATCGTTCAAAATCATAGTCTTGCCATTTGGCAATACTAGGTGATATTCACCGACGGCTGCCGCATTAACTTATGCTCCGTTCGCTACTCTGAGCGACATATCACCCGGTGCAACCTTCCTACTTCTTCTCAGTCCCTGCAATAAATTACAGATATGAGATCCTGATCCGGTATCAAGTACCCAGGAGGTAGGGCTGACCGTAAAACAGTTCTCAATTACAAGAACACCTGAAGTAGATGCAAAACCATGCTTCTTCTTCAACTGGGTATCCTGGGAATCCATACAATCCCCTTTCCCTTGTTCATACTCATAACTGTTGTCACAAGTTAGAGCTGAACCAACGTTCCCCAGCCCCGAATAAGAATTCGGATCGGTCAAGCGATACATTTTATTATCTTGATTAGGGCGTGAAATGGTTGCTACCTGGAGAGAGAGAAAAGAAACACTTAGCGTGCGCTCTTGCAAGTTTAGATTGGTTTTTAATTTATCTAAACAGGATGGCTCCTACTGTCTCCCGAATCCCTCTTCAAACCATAAAGGAAGAATTAGTCGGGATTAATCTCACCGTACAATACTTGCTTAACCGTTCAGCCAGGCCAGTGTCGGTACTTCGAGGGAGGTTTTCCAACGCTTTCGCGAAGTTCCTTAATTAAGTAACCTCTTTTCCCTGTGGGCGTAGCCCTGCTAACACCTTTCTAGACACCTACTTGGTTTATAGCATTGATCGTTAAGCGAGAAAGTTCCCGAGGAGTAGCATATACTCACAGTAGGATCGGGATCCAAATATCATCGCGTGACAAAACTGAAGGAATCCTACCAGAATCATCACACTCTAAATGGTATGCAACACTAGCAAGTTTCAGTTCTTTTGAAACTCCCGATGTGGTTTTTACCCCTAGGACCCAAGTGACCTTGACGAAGTCAACAAATCAAAGAGTCCTAGTCAAGTTCAACCCGTCATTATCTGGATTGCATCAAACCCACCCGCATAACCCTTGACGGAGTCAACAAGGTTATACGACTGTCCTAACCAATCCCATATACCGATACAAACAAGCAGCATTCAGCTACCGTATACTACGCCTTGACGGAGTCAACAAACGCAGCACGAATACTAAGTGTTACTTGTAAGAAATGACGGAGGGCTACGGCTGGGTTTTTGGCGATAAACCCGTTAACGTAATGAACTTGATATCGTTGAAGGAACCTGGTAATCTTTTGAAAAATATAGTGGCGAAAACTTTTGCTAAAGAGGTCACTCCCTGTGAAGGGATCTCGGCTCTTTCCTCGTCGAATGAGGTGCAGATATTCCAAACTGAATACCTCGATGCAAAGCAAGAATAATCAACTATAGTGAAGTTATTACCCTGACGCAAACTTTTGTCCAAGGGGTCACTCCCGATGAAGGGATCTCGGCCCTTGCCTCGTCGACTGAGGTGCTGGGCATTCATAACCGAATACCTCGATGCAAAACAAAAATGAACGTTCTTGCAATAACAGCTTTTTGAAAAAATTGTTCCAACAACGTTTTTTAGGTTTATTTTCTTGCATTAGTTCTTTTAATGCGTCCCATCATTTAAATCCTACCATTGCAGAAAACAACCAAAATATGACGTACGCTTATGCCATTCGCATTCGCCACGGGGCCCCGTCATCACCCGTTAGGTTACTTAACTAACGACAGAGCGGGGGCTGGGCTAGCGCGGCTGAAAAACATAAGCAACGCCTAAATAGTTATTATATATAGATATATAGCAATGATAGCCAATCCAGATCACAGATGAACACTTTGGATATACTAGGAACCCGCGATTCGTTCGAGCCTGCAACGAAAAGCGGATTACACGGTCGCGATGAATAGCCAATACCCCACCCAAGACCCCTACGGGTGCGGCAAACTACCCGCCAAGTACCCGAAGCGAAGCAACCTCCTTCAACGCCGTGAGTAGGCCACTTGGCACTTCGAGATACCCGGTAGTTTGTGCACCCCCTCTATGGGTCTATCCTAGGAGCAAAAACAGTAAAAAGAATTATACAATAACGGCTACAACCCCGACCCGGTTGTGCGGCCATACAAATAATGTTACATCAATTTACAAATTTATTACATGAATGAAAGAAAAAGAAACTCTCATCTCACATCCACCCCGGCTATTCATCCGCGACAATCCAACGAGTTCATATACACATACCATCAATAACACAGATCACAGATATGTATAACCCCCACTAATCGACGTATAGCGATTAGTAGACGTTCAATACACATATAACATTACAGATATAACCATTAGCCAAAGTCTACAGAACATCGACCAAAAATACGGATTTTTAAGTCCCAAAAACAAATTTTGCTTTCTGGAAAATCTGGGCAAAAAAGTCATATTGTAAAAATCCGAAAATACCCATATAAGAAAACTGCAGGAAAAAGATTCCCCAACTGAGCTAACTCGGCCGCGGTTCCGCGGCATAAGCAAGCTTATGCCGCGGAACCGCGGCGCTTTAGACGACTTGGGGGATCAAATTTCTCCAGTTTTCTAACAAAAGCCTGAGCCGATTTTTAGTGTATGATTTATTAATTTTGGAACAGTTCTAAAAATCGGCAGAAACTTCAAATTTCCGGGGTGTTTTGCGTTTTTTCGTCCGGTCGAAATTCTAAATACTTTGCTAACATGCTAGGGTGTGTTTAGTTAGTCTCTGATACCACTGTTAGGTCCACGTTACCTCTCCCGGTACTTTCGGGGTTGCGGAAACGGTAAAACAAAAATTTTCTGAACATGGTAACATGGACCGTAAAAGCCGGATCTTTACTAAACAATACACTAGCATCCTAACTAGAGATTTATCTACTCGGTTAGGGGTTATACCTCAACTTGTACTCCTTCTCTCCTTGTTGTTCTTCTCCTTGCTTGCTCCGAGGCTTGATCCGGACTTTGGTCACCTCCGCGGCCTCCTTGAGTCGAAAACGATCCACCCGAGAGATGTACACCGAGCTCCACCTCGAGCCGAGATAACTAGAGCAAAGATATTGCTAATCTAGAAGCCCTAGGTTGTGTAGAGGAGATGTATGGATGTGTTTGTCTTTGTGGGATCTTTTTCTCTCAACACATGAGATCAAGAGGAGGAGGAAGAAGGAGAAACTTAGCAACCATGGAGCTTTTCTTTTTCTTCTCACTTTCAAGAGAGAGAATGAGAAGAGAATAATGAAAAGATTAAAACAAAAGAAATGAACCATGGTTCCAATAATACACAAAATCATCATTACTAATCCTATCATGATAGAAGTTGGTGGCACATTGAATTGACCATTATCATAACACAAGAAATAAAAAGAAAATGAAAGAAGAGTGTGGATCTCTCTTGAAGGTCAATGGTCAACACGGTCAACGGGTCAACAAAGTCAAGAGAGATCCAAGTGGTCAAATGGTCAATGCAATTAGCCATCACAAATCTATCACTAAAAAAGGATTAGTAAACAATGTCTCCGGCTCATAACGGTTTTGACCAAACGAACTGTCAAAACCCTAATGAGTGTGCCACATTACGGTTTTGGCCGAACCAACTGCCAAAACCCTAATGGGGCACCTCCTCCTTCATCGCTCCTCAAAACTGTGCATACACACCCGCATCCGCATTCCGTAGAATGCGAATGCACAGAAGACAAATCAAATCCATCTGTGCAATACTAGGATCTGGCTTAAACCAAATCCTACTAGTGTTGCCTGCCCGAACAGCATACGCACACAAATGCACGTAAGTGATCGTAGCTCCGCCGTAAAACCATACGGCCTCTACACGTTTCGCTCAATGCAGGGAAACTCCCTGTGTGGGACTCTAAAGACTCGACACTACGCTGGCAGTGGGTTTAACCACAGACCGCAAGCGGCACTAGCTGTACGTAACGGTCCCCAGGTAGATGTCGATAAGAAGGCCGATGAGGTAAACCCATCCGAACTCCTACTGAGCCTGTATGTGACAATCTCCGTACAGTCCGGTCTGTTCGTCTGATACATCGCATGGCGGGCCTAGGGGGGCGGTAAACGTCAGTCCCCTAATAGCGGTACAAGTCGTGTCGGAGTGAAGCCCAGAACACCCTGAGATAACACTAGAAACCTACCAGTATATCTCGCTTGCCCTGGCCAGGGACTACTCGTGTAATGGCTCTCCTAGACACAGCGCGATGTCAACCCCCAATACCGGGAGAGACGAATCCTGTCTAACCGTCACTGCCTCCAAGTGCTTCGGGACTGCACCCAACTACTACCTGTTTGCACGACTCAGTAGAGCCATAGTAAGGTAGTAATCAAAGAACAGTGGGAACACACTCGAGGCGAAGTGACAGTGTCAAGTCAGTGGACTAAGCTGTACTCATGTCACCTGGGAACTGATAACTGACGATAGGTATAATACCAACCATCAGTTCCCGACGAGTCCTGTCCAGTGTACTCGTAACCTAACGAGCACCCGCATACTATCTCAAGTACGACATACTGACGGCTGTGGGACAGACCGTCTCCCGTGCGGGGATGAGAAGCGCATACGCTAGTCTACTCCGGAGTATCGATGCCCTGTCTCGATAATCCCATGGCTAGGGACGTGTATAAGGATGTGCTTGTGGATTACCCAGCCCCCACGAGTGTGATCGCCATCACAACGCCGGTAATCAAGCAAAGATCCTAAAGGCTCTACTAATGCGTATAGGTGATACAATAAAGAAACACACATGTACACATTAAAGCAGAGACAAACCAAGTAGCATACTACTATATTGAGCAAGATTGTCTATACAACTGTGAATATCCCAAGCTTCCATCAAGTAATATACAAACTAGTATGATACAGTAATGGCCTCTAGGGCATATACACTAACATTTTTATGTGTCGCGAGAAACACACGTTGATTTATATCCTCATACCTTCATGCATATGCTTTTATGATATTTACATGCATGATATCGTTGTGTCAGTGGTTGACACGGGGACGAGATCCACATGCATACTGCATTTATTATTACTGTTGGATGTTATCCGCATGCTCATAGGCATTGTGTATATTATTGGAACATATGCAGATACGGTCACCCTAGATATCATAGTATTACCTTCATGATATAGTTGACCTAGGATTCGTTGTTTATTCGATTTCTACTTGTAGATATTTTTCTACTCACGAGTTAGCAACTCACCCCCGTTGTGCCACAGTTCTTGCAGGTTGACCGCATGGATCCGTAGCGGCATCGCTGGCACATAGCTACTTTTGGGTGATTTGCTTGGTAGGTGGGACATTTGTATCGTACCCACTCTTGTACTTATTATTCATATTGTATCTAGTTAACTCCATCAATCAAAGTTAGTATTTGTATAAGTAATGAGACTTAGTGAGACTTGTGGTTGCGAGACTTAGAGCGAGGGGTTTCCGCTACTTATGGTTTTGATTTCTTGCTTATTTCTTTATCTTTTGTGGTGAACTTCGCCGTTGGGCGTCGTATACTATTTACTGTCTTGCGTGGTTGTGATCCGCCGTTTGGCGAAGAGCTAGCTCCCACTTGGGGATGTCTTTTATTATTGCCTTGTATTTGTTGTTTTGGATAAAAATATACAAAGGAGGTGCTGCCCAAATTTTTAAAAGACAAACATGTTTTCAAACTAATAAATTCCACTTGCATTGTCATGTTTCTTACTTATGCATTTATGAAAACATCGATTTCATTGTACCTTTATTTCAAAACTTCACCTCTTTTATTTTCAAAAAGGTTTAGATTTTCTGGGTTTCGGCTTACTTGAATTACATTACGCCTTTAGACATTGCGTGATTTAATTGCCGGTCACGAGCTATTATTTCGGGTCGTGACAAAGTTGGTATCAGAGCACTAGGTTTAACATTGGTTCAAGTCTATGTTTGATTATGCGGAGTCTAGGGCGGGTATGTATTTCGGAACCTAGGCTTGACCTTACGGAACTTAGACTTGAACGGGGGGGTATTAGACCCGAACTTTAGTTTCATAGGTTGACCCTAATTGATGGAGTTGGTAGCTTGAGTAGAGTGACGTACCATACGTATGTTCCGCGGCATATTTACGATACGATACTCCATTTAAGAAACCTTAGGATGTACATATTTTGAGATCTGTGATTCTCTTCATAACCATGATTATACATCCTTTTGAGATCCTTGATTCTGTTTGTTTCCATGATCATACTTTCATTGATGTTGTTTCTCCTTATGATCATGTATCCATTTTGGATCTGTCGTTTCCTTTCATGCCCTTGATCTGTTTTCATCGATACTCGATTGAGGTTCCGGTCACCATGTTTGAGCGCAGATTGAGCTGCTGCTAGTGTTGCGGTCAGGGCGAGCTCGTCGTGGACGAGGACTGACCATTGTGTTTTCGGGTGACATAGGAACGTCTCGATGCAGTGTTGTGTTGTGACCTCTTGTTGAGGCGAGTGTTTGGTTTTACACCGGATGATCGGGCCATTGATAGAGCTGCCAGTTGCAGAAGACTGTTGATGTATAGCCTACATCAGAGATTGTGATGTCGTCTACCGTGCAGACAGATGACCCAGCTATTGCTGAGATTGATAGGATGACGCCTCCAGACATTGCGAGCTGAGATCGCTAGAGATTTCAGGCAGAGATACGACAGATGATAGCTAATCTACCTTGAGTTGAGAGACGAAGGATATTCACATGTCGGCTAGGCGAAGCTAAAAAGTTCGAACGAGTGTCAGAAACCCATTTTTTCCAAGTTTAAAGTGCTCGGAAGAACATGCAAGTAATTATGTGGACCCTCTAGAAGAATGAAACCCTAACTCGACATGATGACCATGGAACCGCTTTTGAACCTTAGGGTTGGCGGAAGTTTAGCGGTGCCATCAGTGAGGCTTGGGTTTGCCCTTCTACGGCTGGTCCAGAGGTACTGTGGTATGTACCAGATATTTTTAGACTGTGCTCGGGTGTTGAGCTTTGGGGAACTTTTGGGACCTCGATGACTCGATCGGAGTGTTTTACGTCATTCGGATATCATGTAATAGGAGACCAGTAAGCCGACCAGCTTGGAATAGAGGACCTCACCCAGATGCGTTGTGAATTGACAGAGAACGGATGAGTATGAGTATTCCGATGGTTGGGACGAGTTCCCGAGGATGTGTTCGGCTAGATATCTTCTACAGAGTGATGAAGATACCAAGTTCGTGACTTCGAGTCCGTGTGAGAGGCTCCGGATTGACTGTAGCCGAGAACATTGCAGTACGCAGATGGTATGATGTGGCGTCGAAGCGGACGATGATACAAACGAGTGGAACCAGAGGTTCGTGTGAGATGCGGCGAGCTATTGTTATTCCCCGTCGAGATTAGAGATTTGATATGCATACAGAGGAGTTGGGATGCGGCCGGTTCCCGAGATAATGTTGTGCTGAGAAAGCAGATGTCCAGAAAACGAGAAAAGATTATGCAAGAGTACCAGCCTCCGTACAGCTCGGCATAGGCGAGATCGGAAGCGACCCTGAGCAGGTTCCTTCCAGGACACTGTTGCGATGAGATTTGCACCGAGGATCAGATGTGTCACGTGTATTCAGAAGGCCAGAGGCCGACGCCAGTGACGTGCTGCTTTATGAGTGGTTGTGATAATTGGCCGAAAGGTAACCAGAGAAGTGCCAGAGCGGAATCGTTTCCGTTAGCACACCTGACCGGGCCGACGAGCCGATGGATTGCGAGATTGGTGAATCCACAGAGAAATGAAGACCTAGAGACAGAGGACGCCAGACCGTGAGCAGGAGGCGAGCAGATGTTCTTGCTCTGCCAGTTTTGAGCGCACCGACATTTTTTCGATATTGTAGGAGGTGTATCTCAATGTCATTTATTGCGATTTGCGTTTGTGATCCGAGTATCACGCTTATATCGCTTGGATTTGAGTTTTGATGATTGAGTTTCGCAATATCATTTTCGTGCACCATGGCTGCACCTACTGGGAATTTATATTTGGTACATAGTTATTGCACTTAAGATATGCTTTATACACCGTTGTGTTGGTTTATGATTTGTGCATATTTATTGCACTTGATATCGGTTTTATGCCTTTGTAGCACGTGGTTATGATTCATGGATTTCATATGGTTGATTTGATTTTGTGCATGTGGTATGCACTCGATTTGATTTTGCACTCGGTATAGCTTATATATGCTTGCAGTGCATTGATGCGTGTTTTGTGCACGCGGTTGCACATGTTTATGATTTCATAAACCTTGGTACACTCGGTGTTGCTTTTTACGCATTTGAGTTATTGATGAATTTTCGTGCATTTATTGCACCGGATTTGTACTTTGTGCATTTGCATGCACTGGATTTGTATTTCGTGCACTGGATGCACCCGATTTGTGTTTTGTGCATTTGTTGCACTAGATTCGTATTGTGTGCATTGTTGCACCATCTTGGTATTTTGTGTATTGGTTGCACCGGCTCTTACTCCGTGCTATGGTTGCACTCGATTTATGTCTTTGAGCATTTGAGTTATCAATTGCGTTTTTTGTGCGCATTGGCACTTGCTGTGCGTTTTCGTACATGCTACTGCACTGGATACTTTTTACGAACCTGACGCGCTTGGATTGGATTTTGTGCATATTCAGCACTCGATATTGGATTTTGTGCACACCGGGTGCACTCGATTTGGGATTTTCATTCGTGCATGTTAGTTGCACTGGGTTGAGATTTTTGTGCACTATAGGTGCACTTGATGTTGTTGTCGTGCACACCCGTTGCACTGGACATATGCTTTCGTGCACACCCGTTGCACTTTGTTTTGCGTTTGTGCATATTGCGGCACTTGTATTTGGATTTGATTTCCGTGCGCACCAGACACACGTGATTTTTGGATACGCCTTTTTAGGCTGATTTTGTTTTGAGGCACTTTGTTTTCATGATGGGTACTATATTATGTAGTAACCGAACAGGACTGATCTGAGGATAATAATTAAGTATTTTGCATGCATTAACCGTTTAACCAAAGGCTTTCAAAAAAAAGAGCTATAGTCTCGCTATTTCCTACGTGTCCGTGAGCGACACGAATGTTTACAAGAAAAACCTTTTGGGATATTTCAAAAAGGCGGAACGTATGTTTAGCAAAACCGATATCAGCATATATTTATTACCTTACAAATGAGCGTCCGTCACTTGTGCCGTGAGTTACGCATCACACGGCGATTTAGAAGAGATTTTGCATGTGTTTTATCCAGTTTCAAGGATTTTTCCAGGGATGCGTACTATATATATATTATAGCATTTGACTAGTGTATATTGGATTTCAGTAGTGGATTTCGAGATCTGTATTTCCATGTAACTCCGATGATATGCGTGCAAATCCGATGATTTGCGTGACGCTTGACGGAGTTCGGGTTTTGAATTTTGTACTCATTTTCATGCGCATCTGACGCGCTGTGTTATTCGGTATCTTCTGTGATTTTGGAGCCCCGTTGATTTGAGCTGTCTATTGAAATGTTTTCGTATTTGGGGGTTTAAATTTAAATTCGGGGACCGAATTTCTTTAAGGGGGGAAGATTGTAACATTTCAGAAAAAAATAAAATATTATTTTTGGGAATTTTTATAATTAAAATGAATATTTTAATTATGCGGTATAATTAAATACCGATAAATCGGAAAAATATTTGGAAAATTGTAAGAATTTCTAAAACGAGGGTACTTTTTGTGATTTATGCAAATTATAAATTTTTATGATTAATTATACACTATTTTAATGCTAATCGCGATTAAATATCGCTAATCTTGCATTAATCCGGTTTTGTGCACATAACATACACCATGTCATTTTTCACACTTGTGGCCTTTTCTTTTATGGTTTCATTTGGGTTTCCTATTGCATCAAGAAAAGAGAAAAGATAACATACGAAAAGAAAAGAAAAAGAAATGAATATATAAATGAGGGATGGGCAAGAGAGAGAGAGAGGGTGAGGGGTCAACTTGACCAAGCTCCCATTGTTTGTTCCCTTCATTATTTCTTCATCACTCTCCCTCTTCACTCACCATGGCAGCACCCATCTCCCTCCCCCTCTTCATCCTCTCAAACACCCCCAAAACAACATCCAAACTCCATCTCCATTTCATTAAAAATGTGCACAAGCTCTCTAGCTACACTTTGGACCAAGAAAGCAAAGATTTTGGACACTTGGGGCAACTCAAGAATTTTCTTGAGTTTCCAAATGAGGTAATCTCTTAACCATTAACATATTATTTCAATATCCTTAGCACCCATGTTAGTTTAGAAACCGATATTAGGTAGTTTAGTGAACTTTGAAATTTCAAGTTAGGGTTTTGTTGAATCTTGAGTAGTGAAGGTGTAATTGAGTGTACTAGTGACTACAACCCCTGTAGCGATGTTATATTAGACCCTAACCATGGACTTAAACCCTAAATACAAACTTAGAAAATCTGCCAATATCGGATTTTGTGGAAATTGTGTTGGTATTTTGTGATCTGCTATCACCCGGGGACACTAGGAATTATTTAGCAAACACAGAGAGATGTGCAGGCAGTATATAGCATACCCTAAAGACCCGAGCCCCTAACCCAAAGCCCAGGCCATAGATTTATTCCGTCTGGCCGCAAATTGCGGCCAAGGTGGGTTGGATTTTATTCGTGCTTGTTATGTAGCTCCATCTCCAGTAAACTAGACCCTTTACATATGCAAAATTGGCTAATTTCATCTAGGCTAAAATCTGGGAGTACATTGGGGTGTTTTTGGCTATGTTTTTCCGTATTTTGGGATGCTTGGTTTTGATATTGGGATTTGTATTTGGTCTTGTGGTGTTTGAACGTCAACGACTAGGATTATTAGTCGTGTTTTGCACGCGAAGCTATAGGTTTTAACCTATGAGCGAATCTTGTGCCGTTTTGGTTTCTCCGACTCGATTTTAATAAGCTTTTACGATTGTGTATTGGTTGTAGGTACCCTCGCATGGATTCTGAGACGACGAAGCGCCTCGACTTCGGCAAGCAAGGAACAAGGTGAGTGGATATATATCCACGGGGGAAGTCGGATGGATGGCGTATAGCACCCCCGCAAGTTTTTGATGGAAACCGATTCATAGTTTATGGTTAAGGAAACCTTTAATAGAAAACGAGAGTTAGAATTAAATGATAGTTAGAGAAAACATATTATAAACTAGAAGATAGTTAGTGATGATTGACTATATTTTGGGATATGAGTTGGAAGCTTTAGGGATAGGAAAAGGCGAATTGTGAATCACGACTTATAGCTATGTAAGTGCCCTAGAATCAGTATGAGTTTAGAATATCATGACCTTTGATGTATAGTGTAGATTGCATATATAAATTGACTTATTGTGAGATATAAAATGCAATGAAAAGAGAATACGATTTGATATGTGATCCGATGATATGTTGGTATACGGATGTGAGCGATTGAGATGATTGGTACCTTGCCGGTCCCCTGATATGAGATTGTTATGGACATGACCTGGGACATAGGTATATAGATATATATATTGTGGTGAATCGTGAGTGATATGTCGTATGTGACGTTAGGTCCGTACCTCTCATTGTTATATAGGTTGATAGGATCCCTATTGGTTTAATGCCGCCGTATGATGATTTTCCGTACGTGATGAGTTTGACTTGAGGATTGATTCATACCCTTGGCTAGAGGATGTCGTACGATGGTTTATACCGTACGTGAGGAATGAGGCTGGATGCCGATTGTTATGAGGCTAGATGTCGACTGATAGATTCACCGACTCGGTCATACTAGATACGTATACCTGTCAGCATTTGCATATGATTTACCCTATGCTGCATTCATGTTATTCTCATTGCATTGAATATACTTGTGCTAGTACACTTACACCATTATCGATGATGCGTATGTTACACATACACAGATTTGCCGGCTCACACATTTCATCATCGATAATTGCCATGTCACTACACAGTAGGATTTGTTGCATCATGATATGACTCCTTGCAGGACTTACTTGCTATAGTTGCATATGCACCTTTATACGATGTTGCATTGGACCTTGGATAATTTGGGAACCGCGGGATATATTTTAAAACTGGATTCATTTAAAAGAGCAGTTTTCCCTCGTTATGTACACATCACTGTTCCATGTTACAAGATATATGGATATGCTTACATTTCTGTTATATGTCGTATGCATCATGCTTTACGATTATACGCATTGAGATATGTTGTTTTCATGAGATTTCTGGATTTGAGAGCCATGGATATTTCAAAGGAAAGTATGTATTGTTTTAAAAACCCGGTTTCTCTTGATATGATATTTTAGTGCGTCCACCATGCGTTTTCTCGGTTCTGAGACGTATGATAGAAACCCGATTCGAGGAGGTGGATGATCCGTTTGCGGGTTCATGGTGGACTCGGTATGGTTCCCCGGGGGGAGAAATGTTTTTCGTGGAGTAGACGATGAGCCTGGCAGGGTGGCTAGTACCTACCGGTGATTGATTGGACCTAGCGGTTATCCGGAGGATACCGACCGGAGTCGTGAGATGATATAGGCCGATCCAGACTGATGGAGCCCGGGAGATATGAGGATTTACGTATCGATGCTGGGCACGGGTTTCATGATGTTTCGAGTGTCGATATTGGACACTCAGGTTCCATGATTTTTATGTGTCGTGAGGGACACACGTTGATTTATATCCTTATACCTTCATGCATATTCTTTTATGATATTTACATGCATGATATCATTGTGTCATGGGTTGACACGGGGACGAGTTCCACATGCATACTGGCATTTATTATTACTGTTGGATGTTATCCGCATGCTGATAGGCATTTTTTACATTGTTGGCACATATGCAGATACGGTCACCCTAGATATCATAGTATTACCTTCATAATATAGTTGACCTAGGAGTCGTTGTTTATTCGATTTCTACTTGTAGATGTTTTTCTACTCACGAGCTGGCAACTCACCCCCGTTGTGCCACAGTTCTTGCAGGTTGACCGCATGGATCCATAGCGGTATCGCTAGCACATAGCTACTTTTAGGTGATTTGCTTGGTAGGTGGGACATTTGTATCATACCCACTCTTGTAATTATTATTCATATTGTATCTAGTTAACTCCCTCAATCAAAGTTAGTATTTGTATAAGTAATGAGACTTAGTGAGACTTGTGGTTGCGAGACTTAGAGCGAGGAGTTTTCCGCTACTTATGGTTTTGATGTCTTGCTTATTTCTTTATCTTTTGTGGTGAACTTCGCCGTTGGTCGTCGTATACTATTTACTGTCTTGCGTGGTTGTGATCCGTCGTTTGGTGAAGAGCTAGCTCCCGCTTGGGGATGCCTTTTATTATTGCCTTGTATTTGTGGTTTTGGATCAAAATATACAAAGGAGGTGCTGCCCAAATTTTTATAAGACAAACATGTTTTCAAACTAATAAATTCCACTTGCATTGTCATGTTTCTTACTTATGCATTTATGAAAACATCGATTTCATTGTACCTTATTTCAAAACTTCACCTCTTTTATTTTCAAAAAGGTTTAGATTTTCCGGGTTTCGGCTTACTTGAATTACGTTACGCCTTTAGACGTTGCGGGATTTAATTGCCGGTCACGAGCTATTATTTCGGGTCGTGACACAGTGCCTCAGGTAGCAACATATCATAAATATGATGTATGAATGCATGAAAATAGAATATATCTAAATGAGAAAACTATTTTCTTATCTCAGTGAGATTTATGTATAAAAATCGAAGTATCATCAATGAAATCAACAGAGAATCAGTGTCTAGCATCGACACAAAATATATATCTCGATATCTCAATATCTCAGGCTCCGGCAATCAGGACTGGCCTATATCATCAAATCTCAATATCTCAGGCTCTGGCAATCCAGACTGGCCTATACTCCGATCGGTATCCTCCGGATATCCGTCGAGTCACAATAAAATCACCGGTCGGTAGTGCTCCCCTGCCAGGCTCAACGCCATCATCTACGACCATCTTGTCCCGGGGTACCGCACCGGGTCCACCATGCACCCACAGACGGTTCCTCCTCCTCCTCGAATCGGGTGTATGATATCGCTCAAGAGCCGAGAAAACTCTTGGTGGACATATCTCAAATTATATCATGAGAAAACTAAAATTTTATCTTTAGAAATGATAATCAGTTTATAAAATCCTTGCGGTTTCTCCAAATCCATAAATCTCATGGAAATCCGAAATCTCAAAATCACGATGTCAATAGACAGTGAATACTTGCATAGAGCTCCATAATATTTCATGACAAACGAATGTATAAATGCATGAAGTATCTCAGTAATAAATGCAATATCTAATCTTGCACAGTAATGATATATCGGCACTATCAGCTAGCAAGCAATATCAATGAATTAATATTCTCTAAAGTGTACGTGACATGGCAATTACCGATGATGATGTGTGTGAGCCGGCAAGTAAGTGTTCGTAGACATACGCATCATCGGTAATGGTGCTGGTGTCCTGATAATATGGGTTCAATATAACAATAAAAACACATTTAAACATGCGATGCGATGCTAATAGCAAGAATATGCGGAAAATGAATAATAAACGCAACAATAAATAATCTACATTAATATACACGGGTCATACCGTTTGGCATTGAAATAGCACAAATCGTGGTGTTTAGAAAATAGGGGCTACGGTGTTTTTAAGAAAAGGTATGTCCTTTGAAATATCCGTAGTATCCCTTGGCCTGTCTTTAAAATACTCACGATTCATTAGTTTTGGAAATAGGTATGACTCGAGCCCAGTCTAACATCTGCTAAGTAAACTACAGGACTAAACTAACAGACTAATCGAAAGGGTAAGGAAAACCACCAAAGTCTGAGTCGATATTTATATCTAATAGTCGGTGATCCCGCCTCAATAGTATCACGTACGATACAATATATAATATGACATTCTCGAGTCAAGAGCGCGGATCTATCATCATAATTATATCTCGTACGGTAAATCCATCGTACGGCATCCCAAATCTGGGTACGAATCAAACATTACATATAACACAACATCCATATGGTGTCATTATCACATATCATAAACTAGGGGTACTGATCTAAAGTCTAGTACATACTGATACCCTCAACATATATATATATATATATATGCGTGTGTATGAAAACACATCGCCTAAGGACCCGCTATAACATCATGCCGTATCTCATAATATGAACCAAGTCACATCACCGATCTCGTGGCATCATGCCCAATCACATCGACTCATCTCTAAGTACCATATACTATCCTCGTTATCCATGTATATGTATACATACATACATATATATATACATACTCACATACATATATGTATATATATGTATATATATCCATATACGCACAAGTAAAACAAATGTATGCGTGTGTGTGTGCGTGTGTGCAAAACTTTATTCTAGGGTTTCGCAACTAAGAAGCTAAACTAAGGCATTAACTTCCAAATACGCTAACACTAACCCAAAGTCACCTAAAGCATTTCTTGATAATCATCTACGTATCACCATACACATCTTTATATATATATATATATAACGTATTCGTAAACTACACTACGAAACTGCGGGGGGGGCTATACGCCATCCACCCGACTTCCCTCGTAGATATATATATCTACTCACCTTGATCCTTGCTTGCCGAAGTCGATGTCGCCATCCTCTTCTTCATCGTCCGAAGTCCACGTAAAGCTTCCTACACATATAAACACAAAGTATCGTAAACCGAAATCGCGCACGAAAACCAAAACGATGCGCGAATCACACATAGGTTAAAACCTATGATCTACTTAAGAAAAAGAACCAAATAACACCCGATATCGACGTACAAACGTCAAGTGATCGAGATAACAAAATATCCAAAAATTCAAGTCGTTAAAATCCCCAAAACATAAACATCAACTTAGAAAACTGGTCCCAGATTTTAGTTCAGGTGAAATAGGGGATAAACAAACAGTACTGGGGTGTAGTATATAGGGTATATGAGCTACAGAACCAATTTCAACACGATCCCTCACAATTTTGCCGGCCACATCATCCCAGAATCCGGCCACCTCGGTTTGGATTTCTCAGATTTGGTTCGTATTCATAGGGTGGTCTCCTAATGTCAAATCTAGGTCTCTGGGGTTGTTTGTTTTTCTCGTAATCAACTCAGGTTACACCAGATTCCCTGTAGGCCACCAATTAAACACAAAACCGACATTTGGATAACTAATCCAAGTTTGGTTTGTTTCTGTTTGGTCTGGGTTTCTAACTCTATAGGGGGTTTAAGGTCACCATTAAAGCTCATTATCACTATCACAACTCAAGAATCCCTCAAACTTCATCTAGGAATTTTCAAAACTCACTAATCTATACTTAATCAATTCTAAACTAACAATAGAAGTTAGGAAACTCAAATACTAAACTAATAGTGCAGGAAATACCTCATTTGGCAACTCAAGAATTTTCTTGAATTGCCCCAAGTGCTCAAAATCATAACTTGATCCCACCATGGCCTATATGAGGAGCTTGTGCACATTTTTTGTGAAGGGAATAAGATGTTTTGATGTGGAAATGGGGTTGTGGTGAGAAGTTAGAGGAGGGGGAAGAAGAGGGCAGCCATGGAGATGGGGGAGGGGAGAATGATGAAGATGAAGGGAAAAGAAAACAAAGCCATGGTCAACAAATGACCCCTCACCCTCTCTCTCTCCTAAGCCCATGCTCTCTTGTCTCCCCATGCCTCAATTTAAAATTCCTTTTTCTTTTTCTTTTCTTTTCATTTTTAAAAGAAAAAACACTTAAAATTAAAGATGAAGACATGATTCATATCATTAAATGTAACAAGTATATGTGACATACTATGGTTCATGTCATAAAGCATAACCAAGCTTAATGCACGATTAGTGATATTTAATCGAGATTAGCATTAATATAAAATATAATTAATTATAAGAAATCTATGAATGCTCCATTCTTATAATCTCTTTCAAAAACAATAATTAACATAAATTTCCAAATATTCCCCAATTTATCGGTATTTAATTATACCCCTTTCATTAAAACTAATTTCCACACATTAAAATATTCCTAATATTTATTATTTTAATTATTTAAATTCCCAAAAATAATAGTTTATTTTTCTGAAATGTTACAGTAGTACAGGATAATGTTATGAACATCTTCCTGAATCAAAAGTTGATTGGATCAGGCTCGTTAAATAATGGCATATACATTCTAAATCAAACCACAGTTCTTAACATACAAAATACACATAAGAAGAAGAGTTCAGAAATGAACGAATCCTTCTTGTGGCATTGTAGACTAGGTCATATTAATGCGACACAACTAGCTAAGTTACATAAGGATGGATATTTGAATTCGTTCAAATTTTCATCTTATGACACGTGCCGGTCATGTCTCAAAGGCAAGATGACCAAAACTCCGTTTACAGGACACAGAGAAAGAGCTAGTGAGCTCTTGGGACTTATATATAGTAATGTATGTGGTCTTATGTCTACACATGCCAGGAATGGTTCTTCGTACTTCATTACATTCACTGACGATCTCTCAAGATACGGACATGTGTTCCTGATGAAACACAAGTCTGAAACTTTTGAGAAATTAAAGGAATATAAATCCGAAGTTGAGAATCAAACGGGTAAAAGTATTAAAATCCTACGATCTGATCGAGGAGGTGAATACTTGAGCACGGAGTTCCTGTACTTTTTAAAAGAGAATGGGATTCTCTCTCAACTTACTCCTCCGTATACACCACAGCACAACGGTGTATCGGAACAGAGGAATCGCATCCTATTAGATATGGTGCGCTCTATGATAAGCACCACTGAGTTGCCTATTTCCTTTTAGGGTTATGCGCATGAGACAGCAGCATACCTATTGAATAGAGTTCCAACCAAATCAGTGCCTACCTCTCCGTATGAGATATGGGAGGGAAAGAGACCGTGTCTTAATTTTGTTAATATATGGGGTTGCTCGGCCTATGTTAAAAAGCAAAATCCGGACAAGCTCGAGGCAAGGTCTTTTCTGTGCAAGTTTATAGGATATCCGAAGCATTCGCGAGGAAATATCCTCTACCACCCTGAGGAACAAAAGGTGTTTGTTTCTCGACATGCCACCTTTTTAGAAAAGGAATTTCTTGAAAAAGAAATTAGTGGTAAGGAGGTAGAACAGGAAGAAGTTACAGCTATACAAACTACGACAGAAGATTTGGTAGAACCAGAGGATTCGATAGAACCCAACGAACATCTACCTCTCCGCCGATCTAGTAGGGTTCCTCATCCACCTAAGAGATACTACGGTTTTCTCATTGATGGTTGGAGCGAGGATTGCATCATGGAGGATGATGACCCAACTAGCTTCGAGCAGGCCATCACGAGTAGGGACTCTGTGAAGTGGCTGGATGCAATGCGATCTGAGATAGAATCTATGTACACCAACAAAGTATAGACTTTGGAAGTTGCTCCTGAAGGGGTAAAACCCATTGGGAGCAAATGGATCTTTAAGAAGAAACTTGGTGTAGATAGAAAAGTTGACACTTTCAAAGCTAGACTTGTTACAAAGGGTTTTCGTCAATGACCAGGTGTGGATTATGACGAAACCTTTTCTCCAGTGGCTATGCTTAAGTCCATCCGGATCCTACTTGCCATTGCTGCATACCATGACTATGAAATCTAGCAAATGGATGTTAAGACCACCTTTCTAAATGGTGATTTAGAAGAGAGCATGTACATGACTCAGCCAGAGGGCTTCGTAGACAGTGGGAGCAGCGGAAAGGTGTGCAAACTGCTTAAATCCATCTACGGGTTAAAGCAAGCATCGTGGAGTTGGAACATCTGTTTTGATGTCGTTGTCAAAGAGTTTGACTTCGTCAAAAACGTAGACGAACCTTGTATATACAAGAAGGTGGCAGAGAGTAAGGTTGTCTTCCTCGTATTGTACGTAGATGACATACTCTTGATAGGAAATGATATTCTTATGCTGCAATCGGTCAAGCTCTTCTTATCACAAAGATTCTCAATGAAAGGTCTAGGTGATGCCTCCTACATCTTGGGGATTAAGATCTATAGAAATAGATCTAAACGGATACTGGGATTGTCTCAATCCAGGTACATTGACACCGTACTAAAGAGGTTTAGTATGGAAGAATTCAAGCGTGGGATTTTACCCACGATCTCAGGACTCACTCTCTCCAAAAAGATGTCTCCTAAGACTGATTTGGAGAGAGCTAGCATGAAAGGGATACCCTATGCTTCGGCAGTAGGCTCTATCATGTACGTGATGCTATGTACCAGACACGATATAGCATACTCACTAAGTGTAGTGAGTAGGTATCAAGAAGATCCAGGAGAGAGTCACTGGACAGCTGTGAAGAGCATTCTCAAGTACTTGAGAAGGACTAAAGAGATGCTCTTGGTGTATGGTAACGGAGAACTCCAAATGGAGTCCTTTACCAATTCGAGCTTCCAGAGTGATAAGGGTGACTCTAAGTCGCACTCGGGATTTGTCTTTACCCTTAATGGAGGGGCGGTATGCTGGAAGAGTTCCAAGCAGGAAACCGTGGCAGACTCGACGATGGAGGCTGAATACATCGCTGCCAACGATGCTGCCAAAGAGGTTGTCTGGATGAAGAAGATCATAACTGAACTTGGTGTGGTTCCATCCATTGAGTATCCAATACCTTTGTATTGTGATAACAATGGAGCGGTGGCTTTGGCCAAGGAACCCAGGTCCCATCAGCGATCCAGGCATATTCTAAGGCAGTATCACCTGATCCGGGAGATAGTTGATCGCCGAGAGATCGAGGTCTGGAGAGTTAACATGAAGAACAACACAGTGGATCCACTCATGAAGGCTATTCCCCAGATACAGTTTAAGAGATTCTTCGGGATGTTGGGTATGCGATACTACAACAGCTGGCCCTAGTGCAAGTAGGAGATTGTTAGTTGTATATATGCCCTAGAGGCCATTATTGTACATATGATGTATATTATAGTGGATGCTTGGACATATATAGAGAGAACTTTCTTGCTCGACATGATAGTATGCTATCTGGTTGCTCTTTTTCTTAACATGTATACTTGTCTCTTGATACTGTCTCATGGTTACATGTTGGTAAAGCCCTTAGGATGTGTACTTGACTACCAGGATTATGATGCAGATCATACTAGTGGGGCCATGGTAGTCCATAAGTTTATCCTTTAATGTTCCTAGTCGTGGGTGTATCGAGACAGGGCATCGATATACCAGAGTAGACTAGTGTATACGCTTCTCGACCCATGAGATGGGCGATGGATGATCCCATATCCATTGGTGTTTGACATCAGAGATGGTATACGGGTGATCAGTGGAGACTGGGTACAGTGGAAGGACTCGCCGAGAAATCCTAGATGGTATTATACCTGACGTTAGATAGCAGTTCTCTGGTGACACTGGTGCAGGTTAGTCTGTAGACCCGAGATCATCATAGAGTCTTGTGTGATTCCCACTGTGCTTTGATTTCCACCTTACCACGTTCAAGAGGACGTGCAAAACGGTGATTTTTGGGTACAGTTACGTGTCATATGGAGGCAATGAGCGATAGGAGGGGATTTCGTCTCTCCCGGTATTGGGGGTAGATGTCGTGATGTGCTCGATTGGCTATAACTAGAAGTCCATGGCTAGGGCTGATTTGAAGATTTACTGGTTTGTGTTATCAGTAGTTTCTCGATCCGTTATGAGCCCCGTATCGGCATGACTTATTGAGTTATTGGGGTCTGACGTTTACCACCCCTAGACTTGATATGCGACATCTCAGACGAAAAGACTGGACTGTATGGTAGTGTTACTAACAGGCTTTACAGGAGCTAGAGCAGGCTTGCTTGTTGATCTTCTGATCGCTCAATACCCGGGTAGCCGTTACGTCCATCTAGTACCGCTGACGGCTTATTGGTGCTTGATATGATCATCACCTACTGTCGGTGTATTGACAGGTCTTTAGAGTCCTACACAGAGGTTTTACTGGCTCAGGCAAAACGAAGTAGGAGAACATATGTGATATGTGCGAGACCGAGATTAATACGAGTATGAGATACCGTATTTTATTCTCGCGATATTTGTATCGGTCGGTTATATATGATATAGCCGGGTTATCGAATCAAGTGTTGATTCGATAAGTTGGTAAATATAATATTAGTTGATTATATGTGATATAGCTGGATTATTAAATCAAGTGTTGATTTGATAATTTAGTGTATAATTGTATATTTGATATACTGGTTTACATTAACTAATATTAGCTCACTTAAGCATTTATTTTTCTCACATGTGCACACTTAATATATATGTGATATATATTAATTGTGTTTTATTATGTGTCATGGTTGATGATACATGCAACATGGGTGTATGAGACTTACACCATGATAAAGATAATGTAGGGTTTATTTATTTATTGTAATTCAATTATTAGTTGGAAATTTTTCACATGGCATGAAGCTTTGAGAAGCTTGGAGAACCATTGACTTAGTCCACTAGTTTTGTCTTACACTAGATATTTGTTAACCCAACCACTATCTAAACTCATGGTTAAGTCTCTACATGAGTAATATTAGATATTTTCTCACCCATGGTTGCGATTCACTCTCACAACATTATCTCTCTTCATCTTCTTCTTCAAGCTCAAGAGCTCTCTAGCTTTTGAGCAAGTGAGAAATATTAGTGAGAAAATCAATTCTAAAGTGAGCAAAAATCCTTTTTCATCATCCTCTACTAGATTAGCACTTTAGTATAGGGTGTTAGCTTCACTAATCTCTCATTAGTGAAGTAGTAGCTTGGATTAGTGTCTCCTCGACGTAGATCATCTTCGGCCTCGAAGACTTCAAGCAAGTTCGTTCCTTTCTTCTTGTGAAGCCATGCTAGAGTCCGGAAGATCACTACTTGGAGCGAAGGGACTACTACACGGAGCTATTGAAGTGAAGGACCGGTCTACAAAGGTTGTATTCCTAGTTCACTTAGTTGTAAAGTAGTTTACAATTTGTTTCGTATGATTCTCTAGTTAAAGATTCTAGTTTAGGGTTCTTTAAAACGGCAAAAATTTGAAAATGGCATGGATGATGCCTCCCGAAACCTTGCTGTCGTTCATAGGAACCCTACAGTGGGGTGCGCGATATCGACTTACAGTGGTATCAGAGCCTCTCATAAACCTTAGATAGCTTGTAGCGACGTTAGAAATCCGCCGTTTTTGTCGCGCAAAAACTGCCGTAAAAACAGTTTCCAAAAATGATGTTTTGAGTTGTTTGTGTTAGTGTGATATGCCCTAGAGGCCATTATTGTATAGCACTAGTTTGTATATTACATTTTGGAAGCTTGGGATATATACACGGATTTATGACAGTCTTGCTCGATATAGTAGTATGCTACTTGGTTTGTATCTATCTTAATATGTGTATATGTTTCTTTTAACATATCGCTAATACATATTGATAGAGCCCTTAGGATGTTTACTTGACTACCAGCGTTGTGATGGAAGTCACACTAGTGGGGGCTGGGTAGTCTACAAGCACATCCTTATACAGGTCCCTAGTCATAGGATTATCGAGACAGGGATCGATACTCCAGAGTAGACTAGTGTATACGCTTCTTATCCCAGCAGAGGAGATGGTCTGTCCCACAGCCATCAGTACGTCGTACTAGAGATAGTATGCAGGTGCTCATTGGGTTATGAGTTACACTGGACGGACTCGTGGGGTACTGCTGGTTGGTACTATACCTATCGTCAGGTAGCAGTTCCCAGGTGACATGAGTACAGCTTAGTCTGTTGACTTGACACTGCTATTTCACCTCAAGTGTGTTCTCACTATTCTTAGATTGCTACCTTACCACGGCTCTATTGAGTCGTGAAAACATGTAGTAGTTAGGTGCAGTCCCGAAGCACTTGGAGGCAGCGGCGGTTAGATAGGATTCGTCCCTCCCGGTATTGGGGGTTGATACCGCGCTGTGTTCGGAAAGCCATTACACAAAGTCCCTGGACAGGGCAAGTGAGGTTTATTGGAAGGTACTCCAGTAATTTCTCAGGGTGTTTTTGGCCGCACTCTGACACGACTTATTGCACTATTAGGTGTCTGACACTTGCCGCCCCCCTAGGACCGATATGCGACACTCTTAGACGAACAGACCGGACTGTACGAAGAGTGCCACAGACAGGCTCAGTAGGGGTACGGGATGTAACGTTTTGAAAATCGTTTAGGTGAAATTTCGGATAATCGGTAAAATAACTAGTGTTTTCCGTAAAAACCCAGATACAATTATTTTTCAACATAGACTTAAATATACCTATTCTAGCTATATAATTACTAGTATTTGGTATTTAATTGGTCACTTGTAAATTTCTAGTTCACTAAAATGTTTTCCGAAATTAATTATTTTAAATATTATTTTAAGCCTTCACTAATACATTTAATTAGTGGTAATTACAAATTGGAATGGGTTAATACAAGTTTCGTGTATCATGGCACATTAAACCAACACGTAACATGTTGTTTTTGAAATGAAAAGAAGTCGTCAAGACGGTTTTGGGAAATATAAAATATAAAGGCTTAAATGGGGAAAATAAACTAAATAGAAATTAGATTTGGGCTTGTTGACTTGTGGTTTTGGGTTGTTTTTTATTTAGAAAAGTTTCCCACACACCCACACACACCCTACACACCCATGTACTGGCCGAGCCTAACATGGGCAGCCCCAATCCCCCCCCCCCCAATGTTTTCCCACTTCAAGTAAAGAAAAAAAAACAAAGGAAAAAGAAATTATTAAAGAAAGAGGTATGGGTATAATTGAGGTATGGGTTATTTTTCTTTGACTAAATCACCCACTCACCTCACCTTTTCTCTCTCCCTCCTTGCTCATTTCCCCCATCTCATTCCACCTCAAAACCCTTCAAAAATCCATCAAAAATCCTTATAAAACCTCACAAAATCCTCATTTAACCCTTACCCATTATTCATTAGCCAAACTAATAAGGATCTTGGAGTAAGGAGGCATCTTTGGGAGGCTAGGTTGCATGTTTGATTCAAGTTTTGTTGAGGTAAATCCTAACCCTAGTGTTTAATGGTTGGTTTAATGCTTTGGATCAACTTAATTAGGTGTTTAATTAAGTTTAATTGCAAGTTTGGAAAATTCAAGAATAGGGTTTGAATTCAATTAGGGTTTTTACCTCTTGTTTAAGGTTACAATGTGTAGTTGAACCTCTTAAGACTTGGAAAACCTAATCTTGTTGCTAATTTGTAAATTGTTATTTTTAATTAAGCTAATTGAGCAAACAAGGTTTTTAGATATTATGAAAATAATTGAGATTTAAAATCTAGTTAGGGTTTTCATCACATCATTAAAATTATAAATTGTAATTTAACACCTTAGGTCATGCAAAACCTAGTCTAGTTGTTGATTTGTGTATTGTTACTTTAAAATTTTTAAAATTGGATTAATTTGCAAACTAAATTTTAACGATTAATACAAATTGGTGTGATAAAATTTTAGTAATGGTTTGTATGACCTAGTTATGATACTTAGTGAGTATTGTGGCCACTAGTTTTGTTAAAACATCAAGTTTTGAAGTAAAACGGTAAATGAATGACTTCTAGGTTTTCGGGAATAAATCGATTTGATTATTTTGAGGTCTTGATGAGTTACAACTTATTTCTTATAATAATTAGTGAGTTATGAAACCACGATTGGTACGTTTGAGTTTTTCTTGATCAATCGGCGTTTGTACGCCGAAGTCGAGGGTTATTTGGTTCTTTTGCCTGAGCGGGTCATAGGATTTAACCTATGCGCGTTTAGTGTGCCGTTTTGGTTTTTGTCCGCGATTTCGGTTTACGATATTTTACGTTTGCATATAGGTATCCCTCATGTGGACTTCGGACGATGAAGAAGAGGATGGAGACATCGACTTCGGCAAGCGAGGATTAAAGTGAGTAGATATATATATCTACGGGGGAAGTCGGGTGGATGGCATATAGCACCCCCACAGTTTCGTAGTGTAAAATACGAATATATTATATTATATATAAAGGTGTGTATTGTGAGACTATGATTATCAAGATAGGTTTATGTGTTCGTGGGTTAGTTTAGTAAAATTAGAAGTAACTTAGTTTACCTTCTTAGTCGCAAAATCCTAGATTAATGATTTGCATACACGCACATACACACTCGCATACATTTTATTTTCTTATGCGTATATGGGGATACACACACACACACACACACAGGTATGGGACTGTGTGTGTGTGTGTGCGTGTGTGTGTGTGTGTATACGTATACATATACATGGATGATGAGGATAGTATATGGTACTTGGAGATGAGTCGATGTGATTGGGCATGATGCTATGAGATCGGTGATGTGATTTGGTTCGTATTATGAGATACGACATCATATTATAGCGGTTCTTTAGGCGATGTGTTTTCATACACACGCACATGTTCCCCTCCGAAAGACGGCGCACAAGACTGCGGTGTCTTGGCACTGAGATTCGGGCAGATGCTAATTGGTGCTATCCGTCCACCTCTCCGAAGATGCCAAGTTGATTTATGGCACCATGTATCGAAGGTTTAAACGGATGCGTCCGATGTAGCAGACTTCGTCAGATTCCCCCTCGCTTGAGGGGGTTGTTGATTGTGGGGACGCTCTTCCCTGCAGGCGCAAGCCCCTGCAGTTAATTACGCTACCGCATTGCGGTAACAACTTTCTCCTTCTCCAGCTGGTCACTTCGTGTCGTGGGTGTTTGTTTTGTGTTTTGTTGCCCGTGGATTGCTTACGGAGACTGAGTTATGTCGTCGCCCGTAGGGCGTGGACTAGTCCAAATCCGTATTATCTTAGATTTGGGTTTGGGGGTTTGGTTTGAGGATACGTCAGCCATACTTGAGGCTAAGATCAACTCAAACGTTTGTTAAGGATACGTTAGTCTAACTTTGTGACTAAGATCAACTTAACGGGATCGCTTGGATCCGATAAAGGAGTGTTTAGACTCCATTGTTTCAGTTTAGGGACCTAGAGGTCCAACGTATGTATGGCCGTCAGGACCCATCACCTCTCTGACGACGTTGAAGAATTACAACAACGGATGTCAGAGGAGTTCAGAGATGTACCCTTGAGCCAGAGTTAATTGGGGGGATTTATAGTCCACTCTGTTTGAAGGCTTAAGGATACGTTAGCCATCTTTGAAGCTAAGATCAACTTAAACGGGACCGTTTAGATCCGACAAAAGAGCATGCGGGGCTCTATTGTTCTAGTTTAAGGACATTGCGGTACATGGGTAGTTTAAGGACATTGCGGTCCACTGTTAGTTTTAAGACATCTCGGTCAAGGTTAAGGACGTCGTAGTCCATGGGTTTAAGGACCCCACAGTCCGTTGTTAGTTTTAAGACATCTCGGTCAAGGTTAAGGACGTCGTAGTCCATGGGTTTAAGGACCCCACAGTCCATTATGTGCTCTGGATGCTTCACACGGGTTCGCTGCCGTGCTCTGCGAGGACCAGGCTCCGCTCTGGACGTTTCCCACGGGGTCAAAGAGTGACATTATCCGCGTTCCACGTAACCAGAAATTTTGCATTAAACACGGGTTTAAGGACCCCGCAGTCCGTATCAATGTGTGGTCGTCGGGACCCGTCACCTCTTTGAAGACATTGAGGGATTACAATGCCAAGTATCAAAGGAGTGAAGAGATGTACCCTAGAACCGGAGTGGATTAAATAGTCCTTGGCCCAATTTGGGATCAAGACGAATTAATTATGTTATGAGTCCATTGGCCCAGTTAATCACAAATTGAGGACTTATGGCCATCTTGGGCTAAGTCCAATCAGGAGAGGCTTTGCCTCCATCCATTTAGTCAATTGGGCCAAAGCCTAGTGTTAAACTCTACAGAGCAATCAGTGTTGAACACTGGGAATGAGGTTGACAAGTTAGTGTTTAACACTAAGAGATAATTGGTGTTAAACACCAGCAACAAGGCTTTTCAAATTAGTGTTAAACACTAAACAGATCAGTGTTGAACACTGCAAATAAAGCTTTTTAATTAGTGTTGAACACTAAGGCCCAACAGTGTTTTAACACTGGGTTCGAGAGTTTTAATTTAGTGTTAAACACTAAGGCAAGAGGGGTCACGTGGCAGCACGTGAGAGCGCCCTCCCTTCATTTATTCTGCTGAGATTATCGCGTCTTTCAGAGCATCACGTGCCATCACGTGATGGGCATTCAAATGCCTATGTATTAGAGCTTCTGCCAGGGGTCACGTGGATCACGTGGGGTGCTGCCTCAAAGGGACTTTCTGTAGATCTCTTGGGGGGTCACGTGATGACACGTGACCCTGCCTCTATGTATTTTGTTTAGAGGCTTTGTTAATCTTTTTTCAGGAATTAAATTCCTCGAGCTGTAAATTTCAGAGGAATTAAATTCCTACTTCCTTTTGAAGGTTTATATTCTGAATAGAGTTGAACTCTAAATCTTCCGTAGGAATTAAATTCCTCGTATATGTGAAGAACTGAATAGGGTTAAACCCTAATAAAAGCTTTTAAGGAATTGAATTCCCATTCCCTGTTAAATGATGATTAAGGGAATTAAATTCCCGTTGTTTCGACAGAACTAAGTTCTTAATTAGGGTTAAACCCTGTTTCTTTTGTTATGAAGGAATTAAATTCCCATGATACAGGGGCAAGCCCTAATTTTATTTTAAAGGAATTAAATTCCTATAGTTCTGTGAGAATTAAATTCTCGTGCTTGCATTCCTTCTCTATGTTTTGGATCTGCATGGCAGGATCTCAACCCATTGAGAATTAAATTCTCAACCTTAAGGGGAGATGTGCACTTTGCAGATCCTCTATCAAAGAGAGAAGAAATATGTTCTTCTGTTTTTACATTATCAGAGTTAAACTCTGTTGAGAATTAAATTCTCTTTTTCTTTCAAGGAGCTTTTCCCTTTCTTACCTAGGGTTTTTGCAGAAGATCCAAGTTTCTCCAAGTATCGAAGCTCTCTTCTTTTTCTTTTTCTCTCCCTGTCTCTGTATATATCTCCCTCTTTTGTATCTCTTGGCTCCTATTTATAGGAGAAGCAGCCGAGTCAATTAGTTTTTGACGAATCTTCGTGAAAGATTTGATTTGCATCCATCATTCATTTTGGACCTTTAGATTGTTGGGTGAATTTTATTCACCATTGGATTTCAAATCCAGGGGTTTTTCCTTTGTTGTTTCGGTTAGATTTAAAGGGGAAATCTTTCCAAACCCGAGATTTTCCCATAGATAGATGATATTTCATCACCTCTGAATCTTTAATTCGATCGTTTCCAGATAGCCGCTTTCCTTTGGAAAGATTTGATTCTCCTTCAGAATTTAATTCTGTTTGACAAAATGGGCTTTGAAAGCCGGTCACGTGTGACCACGTGACTCATGGTCACGTGTGGGCACGTGACCCCCTTTGGAATGAGCCTTTTCCTTTCTTTTGCGCTCCGTCTTCTTATTGCTGCTTAAACGTCACGTGCTGCCACGTGACCCCTGGTCACGTGTGAGCACGTGACCCTTGTTTGAACTCTCTCTTTCCTTGGTTCAACTGGAGAACGAGTCTGCTGTCTTGAACGTCACGTGGCAACACGTGACCCTGGTCACGTGGGAGCACGTGACCTCTTCTGAACCCTTTTCCTTGACTTGATCAGGGAACCGGTTTTCCTTTTGACGCTTGCATTTAAATTTCATGTGTCTCCACGTGACCCGGGTCACGTGGGAGCACGTGACTCTTTGTGAAGCCCCCTTTTCTTCAACGTAGTCAGGAAACTGAACTTGCCTTGACGATGTTTTTAGGTGTCACGTGCCAACACGTGACCGCTAGTCACGTGTAAGCACGTGACCCTCTTCTGAAGCTTTTCCCAGAAGCTTTCCTGATTTTAAATCAGGAAACAAATGCCCCCACAGCGTTGTTCTCACGTGTCTGCACGTGAGTGCAACGCTGTCACCTCTTGTGACCGTTGGATTCCTCTAGGGATCTGGGGAGACGAAACGTTTTCATTGTCTTCTATAAATACCTCTGTCTCTTCATAGGAGCCTTCACTTTATTCATCTTCTTCTTCTGAGAACTTCTTCTTTGAGTATTTAATTCTCGCTTTCAGAGCTTAGTTCTCTGTCTTGAAACAATCTTCAGAGTTTAACTCTGTTCGAAAGGAATCCTTTTTCCTCAGGTAATGTTCTTGGACAACGATGGACCTTCACATTTCTCTGGATTTTAAATCCAAAACAAGGGTTCTTTACCCTTTTCTCTTCATATTTTTCCATAAGAACATGAAACTGCTTAATCTTCAAACTGTAGATCTTTTAGGGTTTAGATGATCCTTGGGGAGATGATGATGGCGTCTCAACTCCATGGAATTTAATTCCATCAAAAACATGTTTCTGGGAATTTAATTCCCTTTTCTCAATAAGGAATTTAATTCCAACGAAGAACTCGATTTCTTCACACAGAGGCTTCCTGGGGTCTCTTGGCCTGAGGTTGTTCTTCTGCAATTAATGCGATGGGGGTTTTGTAATGAATCTCACGACCTTTATTTCAGATATCATGGATGCCCATCTGTATGATCTTGACGAGATCATTTCCTATGGGAATATTCGTGCACTGGGCCGCAGTCAGAATCAGGAGTTCACCGATGCTCAATGTGCCGAGATTATGAGCCGCTTTGATGAGTACAACCATCGGCTACTCCCCCGTCGCTCTTCTGTTCTGAGGCTGATCGTGCTGGCAATCAGGGAGGCTCTCCCTCTATTCTGTGCTGGTGTGCCGCTTGGGGCATTGGACGCCGCCGAGGATAAAGTACACTCGGTGTATCTGATGCACTTGATCTCAAAGAGAAGGCGGGATAATCTCATTGATCTCCTGCATCAGATGTTCCAGCAGTCGGCCATACTTGCCGCCTATCGGAGGGTAGAGGACATTCATGAGGACCCCGATGCTTGTGATCGCGAGAGGAAGCATACTCGGGAGGTTCGAAATGCTTGGAAGATTTTGAATAAAGTTAATTTTGAGTTTCTCAACCCATGTCCCGCATCTGAAGTTTTACCATTGTAAATGTGTCCTCTATATTTGTATGAACCTCTTGTAGTATGAGTGACAAGTTCTATTATGTCTTTGTATGTCTGCATGCTTTTCTCTGGGATTTTATCATTTTGCTATTGTTGTTGTTGGTGCTTTCAATATGCAGGGTGCTACTCCATTTTTTTTGGTGTACATCAGGTTTAGGCCTCACGTAGTCTGCATGTGGGATCCCTTGATGTGGCTGTTCACAAAATCTTCCCATGCCCTATTTTCAGTGCACAATATTAGACGCAGAAGAAAGGGCCTTGGAATTAGTCCCATCTCCTTGATTTTCGATGCCTTTCCTTTTTTGGGTCTTGGAAATAGCTTCACCATGCAAGATTTTCCGCGCACAGCACTTAATGCATTTCCTTATATATGAGGCTATAGCTTCCCTTTTCCTCTCAAAAAGAGATTTATATTATTATTATTTTTTTATCTTGGAGTAACTTGTCTTGAGAAACAAACGAGCGCCATGGCCTGCAATCGCCCTCATGCTCGTCGACAGCCATGGGAAGTTCCTATTGAGGAAATGGTCCCCCGCTTTGCTGCTCGGTTGGTGGATCCCCTCCTTACCGACAACGAATGCGACTCAGCCATGCATGAACTCTCGATCCGTAGGGGGTCCCCCCTCCCGATGGGTTCTCTCTGGCTCCGGATGATTCTCAAGGCCGTGCTTGCCGACATCCCTCCTCATCCGGCGGAGATGACCCTGGCGATGCTCGACGCGGCAGAAGAAAAGCTCGAGGGTTTTCATGAAGCGTGCCTGATTACTCAGGCTTTGAAGGATTGCTCAATTTATCTGCTGAGCCAGATCAAGGCCCGGCGAGCTATTATGTCTGCTTTCGCGGACGAACACGACGCCAATCGGTGGGGAGTGACTCCTCGTGAGAACCGTCGCTTTGACGTGCTGGAGAAAGCAGAGAGAGAGATGGAGAATTTTGTCCTCTGTTTCATTAACCCTTGTGCCGTTGATCCCATGTTTGGTGACCTTTTCCATTAGCGTAGAACATTTTTTTTTATTAGTCCCTCCTTTTTTACGCTTTATGCCGAGATTCCATGTAGGCTTGGTGCTAGTATGTATGTTTCCGCTTGCATAAATAAACTTTGTATTCTTCTCATGAGAACTTTCTTTAATTGCAGATGCTACCATCACTTTCCTGCGCATCAGACCTTTTTGGGTATCATGAACGTTCATGCGATTGCAAATGCTATTATTATTATTATTCCCTTTTTGAATACTCATATGAAATATGTCGGAAACCTTTCTTGTTGCCTTTCACATCAGGCGATGTGAGCGCGTTTTAGATCGACTATTCCCGTCGACTGGAAGCCCATTCATATGGTCTTGTCAATGTCTTGTTTCCAAGGCTGTGGTTACGAAAGCGAGCTTACGTGGCCTGATAGAGCGATATGTAGCGAACATAAGGTTGTGGCTCTCGATAAGGCTGCCACGTTCACTCGTGAGAGGGTTGAGGCTCATAAGGCCATTGAGAAAGAGCTTGAAGCCCGGCTCGCTTCGTATCAGGCTCAGCAAGCTCAAGCGGAGGCTCGTCTTCTAGAGATCTTGCGTCATGAAGCCGTGGTCCAGCAAAAGCAAGATGAGCTGACCAAGCTGCTGAATCGCCCGCCGGCTTGAAACATTTGTATCTTTTTCTTCCTTTTTGTACATACTCATGGATGAGAGTATTTTCTTTTTGTTTCTTTCATGAATTGTACTTTGCACCCATTTTGGTTTATGAATAAAAGATACATTTTTCTTCTCAATGATGTGTCTCCTTTTCATTGAATGTATTCTGCGGATATTCTATCTTGATTTCCTTGCAGGACAGCAATGGCTCAGGACTCAGGGTTAAGATCTGCTTCCTAAGACTTTTGCATTTCACGAGCCACGAGGGTCTTATAAAGAGTTTTTCTCCCTACAGGTCGAGAGGATCCCATAGGTGTAAGTTCTTCTTAAAGATCGTGAGGATCCTTAAGCGGGTCTTCCCTTGAGAGTCGTAAGGATCTCGCAAGAGAGTTTTTCTTCCTTACAGGTCGTGAAGGCCTGCAAGTGTCGGATGTGATCACCCTTGTCCGTGTTTTACGGAGTCAGGGGTTTCTCCAGGTATCGTAGTTTAAAGACATCACGGTCAAGGTTAAGGACCTCATAGTCCGTGGATTTAAGGACTCCACAGTCCGCTGTTAGTTTTAAGACATCACGGTCAAGGTTAAGGACCTCATAGTCCGTGGATTTAGGGACTCCACAGTCCGGTGTTTGGTTGCAGGGACCCGTCACCTCTTTGAAGACGTTGAGGAATTACAACGCCGGGCATCAAAGGAGTAAAGAGATGTACCCTTAGACCAAGGCAGAATCCGTAGGGAATCGGGATGGTTGATCGTTAGTTTTAAGACATCACGGTCGAGGTTAAGGACGTCATAGTCCGTGGATTTTAAGGACTCCACAGTCCGGTATTTGCTCTGGATGCTTCACACGGGTTCACTGCCGTGCTTGGCGAGGACCAGGCTCCGCTCTGGACGTTTTTCACGGGGTCAAAGAGTGACATTATCCGCGTTCCACGTAACCAGGAATTTTGCACTAGATGCTTCACACGGGTTCACTGCCGTGCTCGGCGAGGACTAGGCTCCGCTCTGGACGTTTTTCACGGGGTCAAAGAGTGACATTATCCGCGTTCCACGTGACCAGGAATTTTGCACTAGATGCTTCACACGGGTTCACTGCCGCGTTAGGCGAGGACTAGGCTCCGCTCTGGATGCTTTGCACGGGTTCACTGCCATGCTCTGCGAGGACCAGGATCCGCTCTGGACGTTTTCCACGGGGTCAAAGAGTGACATTATCCGCGTTCCACGTAACCAGGAATTTTGCACTAGATGCTTCACACGGGTTCACTACCGCGTTAGGCGAGGACTAGGCTCCGCTCTGGATGCTTCGCATGGGTTCACTGCCATGCTCTGTGAGGACCAGGATCCGCTCTGGACGTTTTCCACGGGGTCAAAGAGTGACATTATCCGCGTTCCACGTGACCAGGAATTTTGCACTAGATGCTTCACACGGGTTCACTGCCGCGTTAGGCGAGGACTAGGCTCCGCTCTGGATGCTTCGCATGGGTGCACTGCCATGCTCTGCGAGGACCAGGATCCGCTCTGGACGTTTTCCACTGGGTCAAAGAGTGACATTATCCGCGTTCCACGTGACCAGGAATTTTGCACTAGATGCTTCACACGGGTTCACTGCCGCGTTAGGCGAGGACTAGGCTCCGCTCTGGATGCTTCGCATGGGTTCACTGCCATGCTCTGCGAGGACCAGGATCCGCTCTGGACGTTTTCCACGGGGTCAAAGAGTGACATTATCCGCGTTCCACGTAACCAGGAATTTTGCTGAATATATCCGCATTTCACGGGGTGAAGGTTTGACTGTTGGCGATATGTATACCACCGAGCCATGGAACTGGGAGTTGCCGCTGTTCCGCTTAGCTTGAAGTTGTGTCCGTTGTTACGAGACGAGTGTTGGGATGATCACTAGGTTATTTGTGGCCCGTCGAGATTCGGCTCCTTCTTCTAATGAAACCTGGGGAGGAGGAGTGCGACTCCTTCTTTGTTTGCGCCCCTGGATTGTATACAGGGATTGATGTAGCATCACCTGTAGGGAAAAAAGTTTCATTCTTTCATCATTTTTTTTTATTCTTTCCGCGATGCTCTATCATTTCAGCTTTTTATATCGCGAAAATCGCGATTGCCCAATCATTTCGGCTATTTTTCGCGGTGCCCAATCATTTCGGCTATTTATTTTATTTTTACTCGCTGCTTTTTATTGCGAGTTGCCCAATCATTTCGGCTATTTTTCATGCATACATTTTTTTTACTTGCTGATTTTTATTGCAAGTTGCCCCATCATTTCGGCTATTTCGTATGCACGTATGGCTCGCTGTTTTTTTTTATCGCGAGTGTGGAACTTGGAATCTGGTGCCAATCTCAGCATCAGCATCGCTACAACTGGAATATTGCCAGGAGCGAATCATCATCTGCCATGAAAGGACTTGGAATTTGATACCGATTTAGGCATCAGCATCGCTACAACTGGGATATTGCCAGGAGCGAATCATCATTTGCCTCTGTCGATGTCGAACAAAGGTGGCTTAGCGAACAGGGTTAGGGTCCCGTCGACTAAGGCTTTTGACTTCGTGAGCCGTAAGGGTCTCACAAAGGTATTTCTCCCTACAAGTCATGAGGATCTCGTAGGTGTGTTTTCTCCTTAGAAATCGTGAGGATTCCTAAGTGTATGTTCCCCTGTAAGTCGTAAGGATCTTACAAAAGGGTTTTCTCCTTATAAGTCGAGAGGACTTACAAGTGTTGTTTGCTGTACAAGCATATCCCTAGTCACGGATGGGACTTTGTTAGGGAAATATTTATTCGTGCCCGTGGATTGTATACAAGGGTCATTATGAGCCGCTTGTAGGGCCAAAAGGTTGTGGGGGTTGCTTAAGAACAGGTTCAGGTCTCTGTAACTTAAGACTTTCAAATCTTATGAGCCGTGAGGGTCCCATAAGAGAGTTCTCCTTACGAGTCGTGAGGATCTCGCAAGTGTAATTTCTCCTTAGGAATCGTGAGGATCCCTAAGTGTATTGCTCCCTTGTGAGTCGTAAGGATCTCACGCGGGTGGTTTCTCCTTACAAGGTCGAGAGGACCCTGTAAGTGTCTTTTAACGAGGTTGCGCCCTTTCAGGTTTTCACAAACACTCGCCGGTAGCCCTGCTGTTTTTACTCACGGAGCCCTTTCGGGTTTTCATCCGTGCCCACTTTGCTTATGGACATACCGTTTTTTTTTATTCTTTTTAACTTTTTTTCTTCTTTTTTTTTATTTTATTTTTTTTTCTTCTCCTCTTTTTTTTATCTCGTCAGCCTAAAGATGCTGCGGTAGTAGTTTTAGGGACGTTTCGGTCCGTTGTTAGTTTAAGGACGTTTCGGTCCGTTGATAGTTTAAGGACGTTTCGGTCCGTCGTTAGTTTAAGGACGTTTCGGTCCGTCGTTAGTTTAAGGACGTTTCGGTCCGTCGCTATGGGAAGGCCGGCTGCTGCTTATAAAGTCTGAGCCTAGGAAGATAGCGAGCGGACATAGTCGTCGTCATCTATCATTGACCCAGGCTGTGGCTTATCAAGCGTAGTATTTCTTTAAGAAGCGGCCGTTTATTGGCCTGAAAGGCCTTTCACCGTGCATGTCCATGAGTAGGTAGGCTCCACCCTGGTAGACCTTGTCTATGACGTACGGGCCTTCGTAGTTTGGCTCAAATTTTCCTCGCTTGGCACGATTGGGGATCATAGGCCTTTTGACCACTAGTACAAGTTCGCCTTGGCGGAATGTCCTCGGCCTGGTCAATCTTTCGTATGAGCGCGTCATCTTTGCTTTGTAGGCCTCTAGATGTTGTTGCGCTATGAGCCGGGTTTCGTCGAGGGCATCAAGCTCCTCAAGCCGAAGGTGAGCATTTTCTTCGTTCGTCAGCTCGTGGTGGACTGCTACTCGTAGAGAGGGTAACTCTATCTCGAGGGGGAGCACTGCCTCCGTCCCAAATACCAACGCGTACGGCGTTGTGTTCATGGCCGTCTTGAATGTAGTTCGATAAGCCCAAAGGGCTTCTTGCAGCCTTTCGTGCCAGTCTCTCTTATTCCTGGAAACGGTCTTTTTTATGATCTTCGTCAAGGTCTTATTGAAGGCCTCGGCCAGACCGTTAGCTCGTGGATTGTAAACCGAAGAATATCTCCAGTCTATATTGTGCTGCTGTGCGAAGCGGCTAATCTTATGGCTTCGGTAGGCCGGCCCGTTATCGGAGATAATCCGCCGTGGAGTTCCGAACCGATAGATGACATGCGTCTTGAAGAAATGGAGGATATTCTCCGTCTTCACTTCCCTCAATGGTACTGCTTCTGCCCATTTGGAGAAGTAATCAGTTGTCGCCAGAATAAAACGGTGTCCCCGGGATGATGCTGGCTCAATGGGGCCGACTATGTCAGTCCCCCACATTTCGAATGGCCAACTAGCCAGCGTCGGGTGCAGTAGGTTCGGATGTTGGTGGATGAAGTCTCCATGAATCTGGCATGAGTGGCATTGCTTCGCATACTCGAGGCAGTCCTGGATCATCGTGGGCCAGTAGTAACCCATCCGTTTAATTTTTAACTTCATCTTTGGGCCTGCTTGGTGAGAACCGCAAAGTCCATCATGAACTTCCTGAATGACTCTTTCTGCTTCGTCAGGTCCTAAGCATCTCAGCCATAGAGAATCAAACGATCTCTTGTATAGAATATCGTCGACAAAAGCGAAAGATAAAGCTCGTTTCATGAGCTGATGTCTTGAGGACGCTTCTTCGGGCATTCGGTGGGACTTAAAGTAGTCTATGAAGACTTCCCTCCAGTCTTCGGCCTTCTCATGGTCTTTTATTTGTAGGGTCGTCTGCTCAGTCGTTCCCTTTTCTTCGCATGATTCCGGAGATATTTCTGCTGGGGCGAGCACTCGACGGCATTGTACCACGATTCTGACGTCATCGAGGTTCTCGTCAGCCAGTTCTTTAGCAAGTTTAGCCAACGCGTCTGCTTTGCTGTTTTCCACGCGCGGTATGTTCTCCAAAGTATAGGAAGGAATTTGTGTCAATAGTTGTTGCACCCTTTCTCCGTACTTCACCAACTCCGGCTTGCACGTTTGGTAGTCACCATCTACTTGACTAACGACCAGCTGAGAATCCCCGTATATGAGGAGGTCTTCAATTCCCATGTCGATGGCGATCTCGAGGCCTGCTATCAGAGCTTCGTATTCGGCTTCATTGTTTGTCCTCGGTTCTGTTAAGGAGAAGGCGAAGCGCGTTATCCCTCCTTGTGGAGTTGCAAAGATGAGGCCTATCCCTGATTTGATCATTAGGACACCTTGTTTCTGTTTCTTTATGGAGGATGCTCCATCGAAGTAGAGTTCCCATCGGGCGCTTCCGCAGCTAATCGCATCAAATGCATGCTCGTCCGGCAAATCACAGTTCAGAGGAGAATCGGCCGGTATCGGGTGCTCGGCGAGGAAGTCGGCAATGGCATGGCCTTTCACTGCCTTGAGAGGTTGATATGTTATCGAGAACTCCATCAAGAGCAGGGCCCACTTAGCGAGTCGTCCCGTCAATATGGCTTTCGACATCAGATATTTGAGAGGATCCACCTTCGAAATAAGACGGACTTCATGTGCTAATGCGTAATATCTAAGCTTTGTTATTGCGAAGACCAACGCCAGGCAGTGCTTTTCAATGGGGGAATAGTTGCTTTCTGCCCCCAGCAGCACTCGACTTAAGTAGTAAAGTGCTCTTTCTTTCCCCTGATCATTCTCTTGTGCCCATAGTGCGCCCAAGGAACCTTCGAGGGCGGTCGTATAAAGAATGAGGGGTTTTCCCTTCGCTGGAGCAGCCAACACTGGAGGGTTCTGCAGGTACTGCTTGATCTCGTCTAGTGCACCTTGGCATTTGTGATCCCAAACGAATGGAGTTCCCTTCTTCATCAGGTGGCTGTAAGGACGGCATTTGCCTGAAAGATTGGCGATAAACCGCCGGATGTATGCGAGCTTCCCTTGGAGAGACCGCAACTGTTTGAGGGTTCTCGGCGGAGGCATTTTCATGATCGCCTTAATCTTTGACGGATCTATTTCAATACCTCGGTGTCGAACGATGAATCCCAGAAATTTGCCCGAGGAGACTCCAAACGCGCATTTGAGGGGATTCATTTTCAAATTATATTGCCGAAGGCGTCGAAATACAGTCTCCAGATGCTTTAAATGATCTTCGTATGACATGCTCTTTACTACGAGGTCGTCGATATAGCACTCGACGACGTCGTGTATGAGGTCATCAAAGATCTTTGTCATTGCCCTTTGATAGGTAGCGCCAGCGTTCTTAAGACCAAAGGGCATAACCCTGTAGCAAAATATACCCAAAGGGGTCCGGAAAGCGGTGTGCTTCTGGTCTTCGGGATGCATTTTTATCTGATTGTATCCTGACGAACCATCCATAAAGGAGAAAACCTCGTGAGTGGACGTGTTATCTATCATTAGCTCGGTTACCGGCACCAGGAAATCGTCCTTTGGACAGGCTTTATTGAGATCCCTGAAATCCACGCATATGCGTACCGTCCCATTCTTCTTCATTACCGGGACGATATTGGCGATCCAGTCGGGGTATTGGACTTCTTGGATAAATCCAGAATCGATCAACTTCTTGACTTCGAAGTTGATGCTCATTTCAAGCTCAAGTCGCATCCTCCTTGGCGCCTGCTTGACTAGCTTGATATTTGGGGATATTGCTAATCTATGCACGGCAATCTCCGGATCCAATCCTGGCATCTCGGAGTAGTTCCACGCGAAGCAGTCTTTATGCCGTAGAAGCACGTTCTTTAACGCTGCCACCCTCTCTTCGGATAACAGATCGCTGACAAATGTCGGTCGCGGGTCGTCTGCCGATCCCAACTCAATCTTCTTGAGGTTATCTGCAGTAGTATGTATACCATCTTCCAGTTCTTTCGGAGCGGGCTGAAATTCCGAGATCACCTCATCATCGCTGTTCTCAAAGCACCGGTAAAGGTCATCTACGTTCTCGGGCTCTTCTCCTAATATCATAATCGTATAACAAGTGCGAACCCGCTCCCTGGACTGAAGTGGACCCGGTTTTGCTCTTGCGGCCTTGGGCTCATGCTTTTGCGGTGGCGTCACATTCCAGCCGTCGGATAAAGCGAATCTGCCCCGTCAGTATTGGTCCTCGACCCAGTTCTTGAAGGTGAAGCAGTCTTCGGTAGGATGTCCTATGGCTCGGTGATAAGAGCAATAACTCAGATGAGAAGCCTTGTTAGCTTGCTCAGGATGTCTAGACCTTGGAAGCGCGATCATTTGATGTTTTATGGCGAGGTTAAGTAACCTCCCCGTTTTGTCTCGGGGGAAGGAGTACGCTTGACTCATCTTCTTCATGAGGGACAAACCCGAGCCGCTTCTTGATTTATTTCCGTCTCTGCGTCGGGCCTTTCGTACAACGGATTGACGAGGATAAGCGTCTTTGTCTTTTGCAGCACGTTGAGATAGACGTTGCGTCCTGGCCTTCTCGTAGATGGCCATTTCGCGGTTGTGGTCTTCCCGAGCTTCCTGACCCATTTTCCTGATAGGCTTGCCCACTCGCTCTTCAAACGACGGACTCGGCGCTTTAATTGCGGGGTCTAGTTTTGATGGGTGGTTAGCATCTCCTAACAGGGCGTCCTCCTCTTCATCAAAGGTATATATAGCGTAGCTATTGTGAGCCCGTTCCCGTTTTCCGGCTCTTGCGTATCCAAGCCCGAGTGTTTCCATCTTCCCGTTGGGCAATTTGCGTTGAGTCCCGGGGACATCCCAAATCCTGTTGTAGAACCGCGCCTGCCGAACGGTCTGTTCTAAGGGTACTCCTTGGCACTTCAATAGCTTCTTTAATCCATTTGTATAGTATCTAGGCAGACGGATGGGTTGGAGCCTGTCAAGTGTAGCATCCGCGCCATGCCAGATCTCTTTCTCTATTTTCGACTCTGAGGATCGGTAGAATAGGATCACCTTCTCACCCCTTCGCCTGGGAGGGACGTAGAATGTTTGCAGGTCCTGCACATTGTGAGCCTGAAGCGTGTCGAGATCCTTGTAGTGTTCTCGCGGTACCATGGTGATTTGCAAACTATAGTCATCGCCAGGGGGTGCTTGTATTGACAGCCGATTGGAGAACACAGCATTAACTTCATCTTCTGAATCACTTCCGAGGACCAACACGGGGGCGGGCGTCCCCAGGTTGTTGCGTTGAGATGGCCCTGCATAAACTATCTCTTCCTCTTCTTCGGTGTTGCTTCCGAAAACGGGGATGGTGGCGGCGGCTTTGTTCTCCGGATTGCGACACCTTTCTGTATCCTCGAAATCTGGCAAAAAGTACTTCGCATCTTCGTATTTGCGGACTTCGTTCACGGAAAATGGGTTTAACTCACCTGTTACGGTATACTCGAAACCATCCTTAAAGTACTTCATACACTGATGTTGTGTAGAAGGGATGATATTGTACTCGTGTAGCCAAGGACGGCCGAGTAAGGCGTTGTAGCAGGTCTTGGCGTCAATGACATGGAATTTGATGTCTGTGACGAGAAGTCCAAAGCGTAATGTTAGTATCACAGATCCGAGAGTCCGTGACGATTGTGAATCGAAACCGGAGATAGTAATTTTGTCACGAGCGAGGTGTTGCACGCTCATGCAGATTTCCTTCAACACCCGAACATTAAGGAGGTTGACGGAGGATCCATTATCCACTAGGATCTTGCCTATCTTGATATCATGGCAGTATCCGGAGACATATAGGGGACGGTTGTGGTCGCACGTCCCGAGAAGGAGGTCTTCATCACCGAAAGTGATGTCGGCTGTATGCACTTCCTCCAGTTCATCCTTCATCTTTTCAGTGGCGAGGAAGGCTTGGAATTGCTCAGGTTCTTGTAACGCCTTAATTAGTGAGTCTCGCGCTTCTTTTGATAATAGGAGGGCATCGAGAATGCTAAGCTGAGAAGGTAGCTTCCTTAGGTGCGCGAGGATGTTATAGTCCACTTTACTCTTCCTAGGAGGGTCTTTGGCAGCCAGCTCTCTCATGACTTGGTCATCTAAAGTGATATCTTCAGTGACCTTTTCCTTTCCCTTATCCCTTCTATTCCCGGGCCCGAGATTCTTTTCTGGGAGTGTGCGATTGCGCAGCTGAATGTTCTCGCGGGCCTCCGATTCTTCTTCTTTCCCCAAAACGGATTCTTTAAAGAGAAGGCCCAGAGCCATTTCTTCATCAGAGTCGCTCCCAAAGGTGAGAACTTGTGACCCCCTGGCGTTAACCATGTAACAGTTGCCAGTCGTTCTGTTGTGCCCATCGACAGTACTTCTTCGCTCCCGACGGATCTTGCGTTTCATGCGCTTAACATGTTGCCGACGAGCGACATATCCTTGCCACCATATCTTAAAGGTGTCGCACTCCTCCGTGGGGTGTGAGATTTTCCGGTGATATGCGTAATAATCAGGGTGCCTCTCCACCCCATCGTGTGTGTTTCCTTCCGAGGGTGGTAGCTTCATCCCCAGTGACATGGCTTTGGCAAACCTTTTTCTCGTCTTGAATATCTTCCTGTTTACTTCGGATGCCTTTCGCTCTGGTAGTTCAACTCTTTCGTTCAGCTGCCCGCATTTGGCTCCTTCAGATGTGGCCATTTCACGCTCCTGGTCCGCTTTACATTTTAGACGAATCTCGTCTAGAAAAGCGTCGATCATTTCATCTGTTGGCCATGCACGCTCTGGTACAGGCTCTGTCTCCAGCTTTTCAATGCCAGGAGTTTTCCCATCATCGGTAAACGAGTGGGAGATTACGTTACAACTCGCCACATATCCTTCGGATTCATCCGACGAGCTCTCTCCATCATCTTTCTCTTGAAAGATATGGTTGAGGAACTCTTGGAGTGTGACAGGAGTTCGCGCCTTCTGATTGTATTCTTCCAACGCGTCGATTTGCTTCTGCAAGTTCGTGTGTTCGTTTTCAAGCTTCACGGGCCTCTTGGATTTCTTCTTCTTTTTCCTCGAAGATTTCGACGGTTGGGCGTGAGTATTTGGGCCCTTATCGCGAATCTCCGTAATTGGGCGGGGCTTCGACATTCCTTTGCTAATTTAAGGTTCAAGAGGGTCCTTCCATTCGATCGCAGGGCACGCATGAAGGTCTCTCAGCATTCTTTTGGTTTTAGTTGATAGCACGACCTCCCATGGAGCTTCTTCAATAAAAGAACATGTTGCCCCCGGTGTATCCGCTTTCCTGGGAGCATGTGGCTGTGGTGGGTTCACCTTCCACTTTTCGGACAGTACAAACTTCCCCTGGAGGTACTGGTCTTCAATCCATCCTTTGAAGACGAAGCAATCTTCGATCGGATGGCCTACCGTTTGATGGTAAGAGCAATAGTTAGGGTTATTCACTTCGGTGGGTTGCGGCGGTCGCCTTGGATTTGGCAGGTTTATAAGTCTGTTGCGTATTGCCAGCTCGAATAGCCGTTTCGTCTTGTCCCGTGGGAACGAGTAGGGACGCTTCATCTTCTCATTATAATACCGACGCCTTTCCTCGAGTTGATCTGCCGGTTTCGGGGCGTTAGGTTGCTGCTGGGCATTCGCAACAAAGGTTGCCCTCCCTTTACCCTTGTCATTCCGAGGTTCCGACTTCGGGGGAGGCGGTCTATGACCCATCTGGTCCATCTGAGCCAACTTGTCGATTAAAGCCTGGAATGTGGTTGGCTTAAAGAACATCATAAACTGGGAGATAGTTGCGTGAGGGTCTAGAGTTCCCACGAACATGCCCACCGCAGGTGCTTCCTCAATGCGTTGCTCACATCTCGACCACAAGTTCCGCCAGCGAATAGCGTACTGGACCCAGGTTTCGCCCGGTTTTACCCTGGCGTTAATCAGTGCAGTTATTGGAGTGCGTTCGCTGGCACTTGCGAATCGCTGAGTGAACAACAGCTCCATTTCAGCGAACGTTTTGATAGAATCGTTCGGGAGTTCCGAATACCATTCGAACGCAGTTTCTGATAAGCTGCCCACGAACTGGCGGAGCAACAGTTTATCATCACCGCCGGTGTTACCGCAGAGGGCCCGGAACTGGGCGACATGCTGATGGGGATTGCCGGTCCCCTTATACACGTGGAATTTTGGTATCGTATAGCCTTGCGGGTATTTGATTTGGTCGTACCAGCTCGGATACGGCCGCCCCGTTTTCACGACTTGACCAGCTGCCTCAGTCGCGTGATGAACCCGGATTTGCTGGGCTATGTAGTCAGCCAAGTCAGCCTTAGAGATTGTCTCCTCCTTGGCCGTTGAGAGGGTTGGTGGTGGATTTGACGTTTCTCCTCGGTCGTCTTCAAGAACGATTGGGGGATCCTCGGCGGGTAAGTCCTGCTGGATCATCATTCCTATCACATCTTGGAAGAGAAGGCCCATCCGTTGTATGTTGGCCGCTTGTTCAGCAGCCTCTTTGTCCCTTTTTTCCAGTGTCCGGCGAAGGAATTCAGCATCGGTTTCTTCCTCCCGGCGTGCGTCTGAGGACGTTTCTGGGTTTTCTTTTGGCCCGGTGAGTGCGGCCATAGCATTCATCATTTCTTGAAGCTTTTGTTGCTGCTCTTGAGCCTTCGTCACGGATCGGGTTAGCGGTCGATGGCCCGTAGAAGTGCGGCTTTCCTCTTTTCCAGAGGCCATGTAAACAGTGTGCACCACCATGCCCCCAGACTTAGGGCGTCTGGGCTCAGTGCTTTTGGCCGTCGTTGCATGCTGTGGGGTTTTCTCTGGCCTCCTCCTTTTATGAGCCATGGAGGTTGAGGGGGCCGTTGAGGTGGGCGTCCAGACAGCCTTTTGGGGTTTAGCCTGGTGACCAGCTTCCGGTTGGATTTTCAGCTTCTTGTGTTGGCGGGAGAAGTTTGGATCGATGATCGAGTCCCGTGCCTGCCGCCAAACCTTATAGATTTTGGAAGACAGCCGTCGAGGAGATCGGGGTTGTTCGGGTTTTATTTCGACAACCTTTTTTAATGAGGGAGGAGACCTCTTCAGCACTGCCGTAGGAGAATTCCTTCGCACCTTATTTAGCATTTCAAAGCTGTTCCCAGTTGGAACAGCAGCATTAACCTCTGCCACCGGGGCCGATGGAGTCAACCCGGAAGGGGAGTTGCCCCCAGCCTTCCTTACTCGGCGCCAATGGCGACGTCGAGCGTGTCGAGCGGACGGTGTAGGGTCAGCGGTAAGAATGGTTTCGTCTTGCCCCCTGTCTGGGTGGGGGGTCGCAGTTGGTATTAGCCTGTCAAAGACCGACGTCCTTTGGGCAGCAGGAGCGGGAGCGGGAGCCGTCAATCTTGTAAAGACCGACCTTTTGGCCGGAGAAGCCGCCTTGACGATTTCGGGAGCAGGAGCAGCCACTTTCTTAGAAGCAGCCTTCTCTGAGATTGTAGGCCCCATGATGGGTTTGCAGGATTTCTGGCCCAATCTAGAGAAGACCGAGGCGTTAACGTTGGGCGACTCGTTGAGAGGAGCCGCGACAGGGGTAAGACGATCAAAGACCGACTTCTTAAGAGCTTCCGTTGTCAGTACTGGCGCGGTGAAGTTTGTCGGCGGGAGCATGGTCCCAAAGAACAATCCTGTGGTGGCGCGAGTGACCTGTTCCACGGGCATTGTGAATAGCAAAGCAGCTTGGGGTCCGTAGGCTATACCTCCTGGCGAGGCAGAGCGTTGGTTGCAATTGCAGTCTGAGCAGTTGGAGAATTTCATGGAAGTAGAAGCCATCGATCCTTTGCTTTCTGCAATAAGCAAGACGCTAATTCTTAGTATCTTGAAACCCAAGGGCAACCATTGGCGAACCGCGATTAGTTCGCGAGTCACGACACACGAAGTGTGGAGTGGAAAGAGGAAAAGGTCCCACCGGGCGTGCCAGAATCTGTTCCCCTCCGAAAGACGGCGCACAAGACTGCGGTGTCTTGGCACTGAGATTCGGGGCAGATGCTAATTGGTGCTATCCGTCCACCTCTCCGAAGATGCCAAGTTGATTTATGGCACCATGTATCGAAGGTTTAAACGGATGCGTCCGATGTAGCAGACTTCATCAGATTCCCCCTCGCTTGAGGGGTTTTTTGATTATGGGGACGCTCTTTCCTGCAGGCGCAAGCCCCTGCAGTTAATTACGCTACCGCATTGCGGTAACAACTTTCTCCTTCTCCAGCTGGTCACTTCGTGTCGTGGGTGTTTGTTTTGTGTTTTGTTGCCCGTGGATTGTTTACGGAGACGGAGTTATGTCGTCGCCCGTAGGGCGTGGACTAGTCCAAATCCGTATTATCTTAGATTTGGGTTTGGGGGTTTGGTTTGAGGATACGTCAGCCATACTTGAGGCTAAGATCAACTCAAACGTTTGTTAAGGATACGTTAGTCTAACTTTGTGACTAAGATCAACTTAACGGGATCGCTTGGATCCGATAAAGGAGTGTTTGGACTCCATTGTTCCAGTTTAGGGACCTAGAGGTCCAACTTATGTATGGCCGTCAGGACCCGTCACCTCTCTGACGACGTTGAAGAATTACAACGACGGATGTCAGAGGAGTTCAGAGATGTACCCTTGAGCCAGAGTTAATTGGGGGGATTTATAGTCCACTCTGTTTGAAGGCTTAAGAATACGTTAGCCATCTTTGAAGCTAAGATCAACTTAAACGGGATCGTTTAGATCCGACAAAAGAGCATGCGGGGCTCTATTGTTCTAGTTTAAGGACATTGCGGTCCATGGGTAGTTTAAGGACATTGCGGTCCACTGTTAGTTTTAAGACATCTCGGTCAAGGTTAAGGACGTCGTAGTCCATGGGTTTAAAGACCCCACAGTCCGTTGTTACTTTTAAGACATCTCGGTCAAGGTTAAGGACGTCGTAGTCCATGGGTTTAAGGACCCCACAGTCCATTATGTGCTCTGGATGCTTCACACGGGTTCGCTGCCGTGCTCTGCGAGGACCAGGCTCCGCTCTGGACATTTCCCACGGGGTCAAAGAGTGACATTATCCGCGTTCCACGTAACCAGGAATTTTGCATTAAACACGGGTTTAAGGACCCCGCAGTCCGTATCAATGTGTGGTCGTCGGGACCAGTCACCTCTTTGAAGACATTGAGGGATTACAATGCCAAGTATCAAAGGAGTGAAGAGATGTACCCTAGAACCGGAGTGGATTAAATAGTCCTTGGCCCAATTTGGGATCAAGACGAATTAATTATGTTATGAGTCCATTGGCCCAGTTAATCACAAATTGAGGACTTATGGCCATCTTGGGCTAAGTCCAATCAGGAGAGGCTTTGCCTCCATCCATTTAGTCAATTGGGCCAAAGCCTAGTGTTAAACTCTACAGAGCAATCAGTGTTGAACACTGGGAATGAGGTTGACAAGTTAGTGTTTAACACTAAGAGATAATTGGTGTTAAACACCAGCAACAAGGCTTTTCAAATTAGTGTTAAACACTAAACAGATCAGTGTTGAACACTGCAAATAAAGCTTTTTAATTAGTGTTGAACACTAAGGCCCAACAGTGTTTTAACACTGGGTTCGAGAGTTTTAATTTAGTGTTAAACACTAAGGCAAGAGGGGTCACGTGGCAGCACGTGAGAGCGCCCTCCCTTCATTTATTCTGCTGAGATTATCGCGTCTTTCAGAGCATCACGTGCCATCACGTGATGGGCATTCAAATGCCTATGTATTAGAGCTTCTGCCAGGGGTCACGTGGATCACGTGGGGTGCTGCCTCAAAGGGACTTTCTGTAGATCTCTTGGGGGGTCACGTGATGACACGTGACCCTGCCTCTATGTATTTTGTTTAGAGGCTTTGTTAATCTTTTTTCAGGAATTAAATTCCTCGAGCTGTAAATTTCAGAGGAATTAAATTCCTACTTCCTTTTGAAGGTTTATATTCTGAATAGAGTTGAACTCTAAATCTTCCGTAGGAATTAAATTCCTCGTATATGTGAAGAACTGAATAGGGTTAAACCCTAATAAAAGCTTTTAAGGAATTGAATTCCCATTCCCTGTTAAATGATGATTAAGGGAATTAAATTCCCGTTGTTTCGACAGAACTAAGTTCTTAATTAGGGTTAAACCCTGTTTCTTTTGTTATGAAGGAATTAAATTCCCATGATACAGGGGCAAGCCCTAATTTTATTTTAAAGGAATTAAATTCCTATAGTTCTGTGAGAATTAAATTCTCGTGCTTGCATTCCTTCTCTATGTTTTGGATCTGCATGGCAGGATCTCAACCCATTGAGAATTAAATTCTCAACCTTAAGGGGAGATGTGCACTTTGCAGATCCTCTATCAAAGAGAGAAGAAATATGTTCTTCTGTTTTTACATTATCAGAGTTAAACTCTGTTGAGAATTAAATTCTCTTTTTCTTTCAAGGAGCTTTTCCCTTTCTTACCTAGGGTTTTTGCAGAAGATCCAAGTTTCTCCAAGTATCGAAGCTCTCTTCTTTTTCTTTTTCTCTCCCTGTCTCTGTATATATCTCCCTCTTTTGTATCTCTTGGCTCCTATTTATAGGAGAAGCAGCCGAGTCAATTAGTTTTTGACGAATCTTCGTGAAAGATTTGATTTGCATCCATCATTCATTTTGGACCTTTAGATTGTTGGGTGAATTTTATTCACCATTGGATTTCAAATCCAGGGGTTTTTCCTTTGTTGTTTCGGTTAGATTTAAAGGGGAAATCTTTCCAAACCCGAGATTTTCCCATAGATAGATGATATTTCATCACCTCTGAATCTTTAATTCGATCGTTTCCAGATAGCCGCTTTCCTTTGGAAAGATTTGATTCTCCTTCAGAATTTAATTCTGTTTGACAAAATGGGCTTTGAAAGCCGGTCACGTGTGACCACGTGACTCATGGTCACGTGTGGGCACGTGACCCCCTTTGGAATGAGCCTTTTCCTTTCTTTTGCGCTCCGTCTTCTTATTGCTGCTTAAACGTCACGTGCTGCCACGTGACCCCTGGTCACGTGTGAGCACGTGACCCTTGTTTGAACTCTCTCTTTCCTTGGTTCAACTGGAGAACGAGTCTGCTGTCTTGAACGTCACGTGGCAACACGTGACCCTGGTCACGTGGGAGCACGTGACCTCTTCTGAACCCTTTTCCTTGACTTGATCAGGGAACCGGTTTGCCTTTTGACGCTTGCATTTAAATGTCACGTGTCGCCACGTGACCCGGGTCACGTGGGAGCACGTGACTCTTTGTGAAGCCCCCTTTTCTTCAAAGTAGTCAGGAAACTGAACTTGCCTTGATGATGTTTTTAGGTGTCACGTGCCAACACGTGACCGCTAGTCACGTGTAAGCACGTGACCCTCTTCTGAAGCTTTTCCCAGAAGCTTTCCTGATTTTAAATCAGGAAACAGCACATATAAATATGTTGATGGTATCAGTATGTACTAGACTTTAGATCAGTACCCCCAGTTCATGATATATGATGATAAGGATACTAGATGAATAATGAGATAAATGTGATATTCGACCCATACCAAGATTTGGGATGCCGTACGATGGATTTACCGTACGAGCTATAATTATGATGATAGATCCACACTCTTGACTCGAGTATTTCATATTATATATTGTATCGTATGTGATACTATTGAGGCGGGATCACCGACTATTATATATATATATATATATATATCGACTCAGACTTAGATGGTTTTCCTTACCTCTTTCGATTAGTATGTTAGTTTAGTCATGTAGTTTACTTAGTAGATACTAGACTGGGCTCGAGTCATACCTATTTCCAAAACTAACGAATCGTGAGTATTTTAAAGACAGGCCAAGGGATTCTACGGATATTTCAAAGGACGTACCTTTTCTTAAAAACACAGTAACCCTATTTTCTAAACACCACGATTCGTATTATTTCAAATGTCAAAACTGTATGACTCATATATAAATGTGTATTCATATATGTTGTGTTATTATTCATGTTCCGCATATTCATGTTGTTCGCATCGCATTGCATGCTTATTGTGTTTTCATTAGTTGTTATTAAAATAATGCTGTCAGGACACCAGCACCATTACCGATGATGCGTATGCTCCACATACACCTGCTTGTCGGCTCACACACATCATCATCGATAATTTCCATGTCACGTACATATTAGAAAACACTATTCATTAGTATAAATTGCTAGCTGATAGTTTCGACATAGTACTAGTACGCTTGTTTCTATATGATAGCTTAGACATTGCATTTATTACTGTGATACCTCATGCATGTGTATTTTCATTTTTCATGTAATATTATGGAGCTTATTACCGATATTTCATTGTTTATTTACCCTTGAGATTTGGATTTCGGATTTCCATGAGATTTCTGGATTTGGAGAAACCGCAAAGATTTTATAAACTTATTATCATTTTAAGATAGAAAATTTGCGGTTTTCTCATGATATGATTTGATAGAGGTCCACCATGAGTTTTCTCGGCTCTTGAGTGATATCATACACCCGATTCGAGGTGGAGGAGGAACCGTCTGTGGGTGCATGGTGGACCCGGTGCGGTATCCCGGGGCAAGATGGTCGCAGATGATGGCGTTGAGCCTAGCAGGGGAGCACTACCGACCGGTGATTTTATTGTGACTCGACGGATATCCGGAGGATACCGATCGAAGTATGGGCCAGTCCGGATAGCCGAAGCCCTAGATATCGAGATTTGAGGATACGGGCCAGTCCGGATTGCCGGAGCCTGAGATATTGAGATATTGAGATATATGTTTGTGTCGATACTTGACACTGATTCTATGTTGATTTCATTAATGATACCTCAATTTAAATATACAGAAATCTCACTAAATTAAGAAAATAGTTTTCTCATTCACGATGTACTCTGTTTTCATTATATTGCATTCATACCCCATATTTATGATATGTTGCTACCTGAGGCACTGACACGAGCACTTGGTATTACACTTATGTATAGATATTTACCCATGCCATTATTAGATGCTTTAGACTATATCATTTTGAGGATATATTATGATCGTATGACCTAGGATTGAGTCATACATACGATTTCTGCTCGGTGATGTTTTCTACTCACGAGTTGGCAACTCACCCCCGTTGTGCCACAGTTTCTTATAGGTTTTGCCGTACAGGTTTCCTTGGCGGCTTTGCTTGCACAACTGCTTCCTTTCGGGTGATTGCTTTGGTAGGTAGATTCACTTGCATCATGACCACCATTGTACATTTATTTATTCAGTTGTATCTAGTAAACTCCATCAACCAGACTTGTATATTTTATAACCTTAGAAGACTAATTGTGTATTCTTTCGACCTTAGAGTCGCGCGTTGTATTATTATGGTTTTCTTGATGATTTTGAGTTTCCTTTTGAGTTTTGATTATCGCCCTTCGGCGTTGTATATTATAGTGCTTGCGTGGTTGTGACCGCCTATTGGCGAAGAGCTAGCTCCCACTTGGGGATGCTTTTATGTATATTTCATGTGTTGTACCCTTTTGGGGCTAGTATCTACAACGGAAACTCTGCCGAAATTTTCAGAAAAGACTTGATGTTTTAAAAAATACATACTTCGGCTTATGTTGTTAAACTACTTGCTTTAAAACTAAATTTTTCCTTCTTCCTTAAAAATGGTTTAGATTTCTGGGATTTTTTGGCTTACTTGAATTAGATGGGGTTCTATAGACTTCATATGATTCAAGTGCCAGTCACGTGCCATTTCGGGTCGTGACAACGGATGAGTTTCCTCATTGACCTTCTTATCGACAGATACCTGGGTAGCCGTTATGTACAGCTAGTGCCACTGACGCGCTTGTGGTTAAACCCACTGCCAGAGTACTGTCGAGTCTTTAGAGTCCCACACAGAGGGTTTCCCAGCTTCGGGCGAAATGATGTAGAGGTCGTATGGTTTTACGACCGGGTTCGATCACATACGTGTACTTGTGCACATGTGATGTTCGAGCGGACAATGCTAGTGGGCTTTGGTTTAAGCCGGATCCTAGTATTTGATTATTGGATTAGTTTCATCTCGTTGTATTCGTGTTTATCAGAACGTGGATGCGGGTATATATATACGAATGAGAGGGGGTATAGAAGGAGACACCTCATTAGGGTTTTGACCATTGACTTGATCAAAACAAATATGAGGTGGAGAAAAGTATTTGTTATTTTTGGTAAATGATAAGTTAGTGGCATGACTACTTGGGTTGACCATTTGACTTGGATTGACTTTTTGACTTCAGATATTTTTGTGAGATATTTTGAGACCTAGATATTTTGATGAGTTATTTTATTGTGCCATGCTTATGGTCATATCAAGCTAGCCATTCCATTTTGAATTATCATTTATCAAAACATTTCTTTTTCCTCAAGTTCACTCTCTCCTTCTTCCTCTCAAAAACCCTAGTGTCTCATGTGTTGAGAATTAAGGGTTTGTGAGACTAAGCCACCCAAAATCACACTCTACTCATTCTAAGTTACTTAGTTTAGCATACCAAGTGATCTAGTTGCCTCAACTTGGAGGTTTAGCTCAAGGTTGGAACTCTCGGGTGGATCTTCTACGACTTCGAGAAGCCGACGAAGATGTGATATCCATTTCCACTCCAAGGAGCTCGCGAGGTGAAGGAGGACAGCAAGAAGACAAGAAAGACTTGAAACTTTAGGTATAATCTTCTTACATAGTAGATAAAACCTTAGTTAGTTTGTTAGTTATGGTTTAGCTAAGATCTTGGAGTTCAAGTCGATGTTACCTTTTTGTAAAAATCGTTTTTTACCCGTTCTGCCTCCCCGCAAACCCGTGGGGTATGTGACGTCGACTTACAGTGGTATCAGAGCCAACTAAACCATGACTAACTTGATTGCACGTATTAGAACTTCGATCGTCGGAAAAACCGGAAAAGTAAACACCGAAAACCCTATTTTCTGTCGATTTTTAAAACTGTCTGGAAAATTATTTCAGTACCATGAAAAATATATGCAGGGTTTTCTAAGATATCACAAGAAAATTGAGCCACTGAATCGCCGCAGAATGGACCTTTCTGCGGCGGAGTCGCGGCCGAGTCAAGGCCGATTCAACTCATCTTTCTTCTGTTATTTCTTAATTTTGGTGTTTTATTTTCTGGAATATTTGGTTTCTACCCAGTATGTTTTTTAATGCTGGTTTGCATTTGGGGTGGTTACGGAAAATATGTTTCGGTCGAATTTATATTGTACTTGGCTAATTGGTCCTTCTGTAATGATAAATGTGTTCGTAAACTTCCGTTAATTGCTATATGTCGGTTAGTTGGGGGTTGCACATTTCTGTGATAATTATATTGGTTTGTGAATATGAACTTGTTGGATCGTCGTGGATGAATAGCCGAGGATGTGAGATGAGGGTTTTCATTCTTTCATTCGATGTAAAATTTGTAAAGTGATGTAATATTATTTTTGCGGGGCACGTCCGGGTTGAGGTTGTAGCCATCGTTGTATTATTTCTTTTACTGTTTTCTGCTCCTAGGATAGACCCAAGGTGGGGTGCAAAAACTACCGGGTACTTTGAAGTGTCGAGTGGCCTACTCACTTTGTTGAGGGAGGTTGCTTCACTTCGGGTATTTGGCGGGTAGTTTTCCGCACCCGTAGGGGTCTAGGGTGGGGTTTGGCTATTTATCACGACCGTGGAATCCGTCTTTCGTTACAGGCTCAAACGAAACGTGGAATTCCTAGTATATCCAATGTGTTCATCTGTGATCTGGAATGCCTATCATTGAGTCTGACGAATGTATATATCTATATATGATATCTAGTAGACGTTGCTTATGTTTTTCATCCGCGCTAGTTCATCCCCTGCCCTGTCGTTAGTTAAGTAACCTAACGGGTGATGACGGGGCCCCGTGGCGAATGCGGATGGCATAAGCGTACGTTATATTTTTGTTGTTTTCTGCAATGGTAGGTTAATTGATGGGACTGCATTACATTAATGCTAAGCAAACAAACCAAAGTTGAATCGGTGGAACAATTTCAAAACCACTCGGTTTTTTCAAAACGGCAAAACATTTAAAATGCGGAACTTAAACCACTCCTTTTAAAAGCTATCAGGTTCCTTCGATTATATCAAGTTCACTACGTTCACGGTTTCGCCAAAACCATTCATAGCCCTCCGTCATTTCAGTTGGATATTTAGTAGTATTCAAGTTATGTATTTTGACCTTCGCCAAGGCATCGTGATTGGTAGCTGCTTTATATTCATCTGTAGCATAGATAGATGCGTTGGTTTGGGACAGTCGTACTACTATTTTGGCCTTCGTCAAGGGTATGTACGGGTGGGTTCAAATTAACCTGGACAATGACGGGTAGAACTTAACATGTGACTTATGATATGTTGGCCTTCGTCAAGGTCATAAGAGCATGGGACAAAAATCCACATCGGGAGTTTCTAAAGAAACTAAAACTTGCTGGTGTTGCATACCATTTGGAGTGTGATAATTTTGGTAGGAGTCCTTCGACTTTACCACACGATAATATTTGGATCCCGATCCTATTGTGAGTATATGCTACTCCTCGGGTGATTTTTTCACTTAACGATCAATGTTATAAACCAAGTAGGTATCTAGAAAGGTGTTAGCGGGGCTACGCCCACAGGGAAAAGAGGTTATTTAATTAAGGAACTTCGCGAAAGCGTCGTAAAACCTCCTTCGAAGTACCGACACTGGCCTGGCTGAATGGTTAAGCAAGAATTGTACGGTGAGATTAATCCTGACTAATTCTTCTTTTATGGTTTGGGGAAGGATTCGAGAAACAGTGGGAGCCATCCTGTTTAGATAAACTAAAAACGAATCTAAATTTGCAAGAGCATCATGCTAATGTGTTTCTTCTCTCTCTCCTAATTGCAGCGACCACAAACATGATGGGCCTTAAGTTATTATTATATAAAAATATATTGACAGGGCCAAACTACAAAGATTGGTTCAGGAATGTCAAAATGGCAATAACTTATGACAAGTTGGGCTATGTCCTTACTACTAAAGCCCCCGCCGTCTCAGGTCCAGAATCCAGTGTCGCGGATAAGGAAATCCGTAAGTCCTGGGAGATTGACTGCGCGAAGGCCAAGTGCCTCGTGCTGGCCTCTATAGACAATGAACATCAGAGGTGGCACGAAAATATGGATCTAGAATCCATATTCCTCCATACCAAGGAATTATATGGAGAGTAATCTCATATCGCAGGATACGAGACCTCGAAGAAGCTATTTCAGGCGTGGTTGGTCGTCGGATCATCTGTTGGGGAACACGTCCTTAAGATGATCGGCTATATTGAAGAGCTCACGGACCTCGGGGCCACGTTAGAGAATGAGCTGTATACAGACTTAATTCTGCAGTCTTTTCCTTCCACCTACGCCCAGTTTATCTTGAATTTTAATATTCAAGGTAAAGAAGTTGAACTTCCGGAACTCCTCAACATGTTGAGGAGTGCAGAGGGCACCCTGTAGAAAGCCAGGGAAACACCCGCTCTACATATTGGTGGAGCTTTCTCTTCTAGATCCAAGGTGAAAGCCAAAGGAAAGAAGAAGAAGGCCTCCCACCAAGCCGAGAGGCGGTGTTAGTAAGGTGGAAGCAAAGGGGAAGGCAAAAGTGGCGGGGCCGACAATAGGAAAGGAAGAATGTTCTACTGTCATAAAAAAGGCTATTAGAAGAAAGATTGCAAGGCATAGAAGGCCAAGAACCAGGACCCGAAGCAAGTTGTGGCTTCGGCTTCAGGTGTGTTTGTAATTGAAAACTGTCTGTCAATCAACTCTACTTCCTGGGTATTGGATACTGGATCAGGATCTCATATCTGTAATCCTTTGCAGGCACTAAGAAGCCGTAGGGTTCTGAAGACCGGTGATATGACCCTCAGGGTTGCTAACGGAGCAAGCGTGGATGCTTTGTCCGTAGGGGAATATCACCTTGGATTGACGAGTGGACATATTTTGGTTTTGCGCAACTGTTTTTGTGTGCCTAGTTTGACTTGTAATATCATTTCTGTTTCTTTGTTATCTAAAGAAGGTTATGATTTTACATTTGTAAGCGATGTCGTAAACATCCACCTTAATCATAGTCTGATTGGGTCAAGTACTCTAAACAACGGTATATACGTATTAAACCAACTACAAATTTTCAATGTCCAGAACACACATAAAAGAAAGACACCAGAAATAAATCATGCTTTCTTATGGCATTGTAGACTGGGTCACATCAATGAAACAAGGTTGACCAAGTTACATAAAGAAGGATATTTGGATCCGTTCGAATATCAATCTTATGCAACTTTTCAATCATATCTCAAAGGAAAGATGACAAAGACTCCATTCACTGGACGCGGAGTAAGAGCGAGCAAGCTCTTAGGACTAATACACAGCGATGTGTGTGGTACAATGTCTACACATGCAAGAAGTGATTATTCATATTTCATTACTTTTACGGATGATTTCTCTAGGTATGAGCATATTTTCTTGATGAAACATAAATCCGAGGCCTTTGAGAAATTCCAAGAATATAAGAATGAAGTGGAAAAACAAACCGGCAAAAGTATCAAGACACTGAGATCTGATCGAGGTGGTGAATACTTGAGTGTCGAGTTTCTGGATTACCTAAAAGAGAATGGAATTCTCTCTCAGCTTACTCCTACATACACACCACAACACAACGGTGTATCGGAGAGACGGAACCGAACCCTATTGGATATGGTACGTTCCATGATGAGTAACGCTGAGTTACCGCGATCATTCTGGGGCTATGCACTGGAATCAGCTGCATATCTTTTGAACAAGGTTCCTACCACACCATATCAAATGTGGAGTGGGAAGAAACCCTATCTTCAGTATCTGAAGATATGGGGATGTCCAGCTTTTGTTAAAAAGCAGCATGCGGACAATCTCGAGGCACGATCAGTACTGTGTAAGTTTGTGGGATACCCAAAGAACTCCAAGAGGTATCTTTTCTATTACACAGAGGAACAAAAGATTTTTGTTTCTCGGCATGTCCACTTTCTGGAACATCAGTTTTTAGAAAAAGAAACTAGTGGAAGCGCAATAGAACTGGAAGAAATTCCAGAACCACAAGCTATAACTGAAAGCTTGGTGGAACCAGAAGTTTCAAAAGAACAGGACATTCCCGTACCACTCTGCAGGAGTAGTAGGCTGTCTCATCCACCTGAGAGATACTACGGTTTTCTCATAGACGAGGATTGAGAGAATTGCATCATTGATAATGATGAGCCGACTAACTTCCAGCAAGCCATTCAGAGCACTGACTCGGTAAAATGGCTAGATGCAATGCGGACCGAGATGGATTCCATGTACACCAACAAAGTATGGACTTTGGACATTGCTCCAGAAGGGGTAAAACCCGTAGGCTGCAAATGGATCTTCAGAAAGAAGATTGGTGTAGATGGATAGGTTGAAACCTATAAGGCTAGACTTGTTGCAAAAGGATTTCGTCAAAGACCTGGTTTGGACTATGATGAAACCTTTTCTCCAGTGGCTATGCTCAAATCCATTCGGATCCTTCTTGCCATTGCTACCTTCCACGATTATGAGATTTGGCAGATGGACGTAAAAACCGCTTTTCTAAATGGAAATTTGGAAGAGTGTGTCTATATGGACTAGCCAGAGGGTTTCATTCAGAGTGGGAGTAGCGGGAAAGTGTGAAAGTTGCTTAAGTCCATCTATGGACTAAAGCAGGCATCACGGAGTTGAAACATCTGTTTTGATGAAACGGTCAAAGAATTTGACTTTATCAAAAATCCAGATGAGCCATGCATTTATAGTAAGATTGTAGCACGAACTGTTGTATTCCTCGTCTTGTACGTGGATGACATTCTCTTGATAAGAAATGGCATTCCTATGCTACAATCTGTCAAAGGGTTCTTGTCACACAGGTTCTCCATGAAAAACCTGGGTTATGCCTCTAACATTCTGGGGATCCAGATCTATCGTGATAGAACTAAGAGGATGTTGGGAATTTCACAGTCCAGGTTCATCGACACCATACTGAAAAGATTCAGTATGGAAGATTCTAAGCGCGGTAATTTACCGGCTTGTCACGGAATCACCCTCTCCAAAGAGATGTCTCCCAAGATTGATTTGGAAAGGGATCGCATGTCTATTATACCCTACGCTTCTGCGGTAGGCTCTATAATGTATGCGATGTTATGTACCAGACCAGATATTGCTTACGCACTGAGCGTGGTAAGCCGGTATCAGTCAAACCCTGGGGAGAAGCACTGGATAGTAGTAAAGAACATTCTCAAGTACCTGAGAAGGACTAAGGAAATGTTCTTGGTTTACGGCGGAAAAGACCTCCAGATCGAGGCCTTTGCTGACTCCGGCTTCCAGAGTAACAAGGATGACTCAAAGTCCATGTCAAGTTATGTCTTTACCCTCAATGGAGGGGCGGTCTGTTGGAAGAGTTCCAAGTAGGACACCGTTGCTGATTCGACGATGGAAGCGGAGTATATCGCAGCTTCTGATGCCGCAAAAGAAGCATTCTGGATGAAGAAGTTCATAACAGAACTTCAGGTGGTTCCGTCCATTGTTGATCCAATACCTCTGTATTGTGACAACAACAGGGCTATAGCTTTAGCAAAGGAACCCAAGTCCCATCAGAAGTCCAGACAAATCTTGAGGCGGTATCACCTGATCAGGGAGATCGTGGATCGCCGGGAGATCGAGGTTCGGAGAGTAGCTACTAAGGAAGACACTACAGATCCATTCCCAAAGGTCATCCCTCAGACGCAGTTCTAGAGGCTATTTGAGATGATAGGTCTGCGATATGCCAGCACATGGCCTTAGTGCAAGTGGGAGATTGTTAGTATGATATGCCCTATAGGCCATTATTGTATAGTACTAGTTTGTATATTACATTTTGGAAGCTTAGGGTATATACACGGATTTATGACAGTCTTGCTCGATATAGTAGTATGCTACTTGGTTTGTATCTATCTTAATATGTGTATATGTTTCTTTTAACATATCACTAATACATATTGATAGAGCCCTTAGGATCTTTGCTTGACTACCAGCGTTGTGATGGCAGTCGCACTAGTGGGGGCTGGGTAGTCTACAAGCACATCCTTATACAGGTCTCTAGTCGTAGGATTATTGAGACAGGGCATCGATAATCCAGAGTAGACTAGTGTATACGCTTCTAATCCCAGCAGGGGAGATGGTCTGTCCCACAGCCATCAGTACGTCGTACTGGAGATAGTATGCAGGTGCTCATTGGGTTATGAGTTACACTGGATGGACTCCTGGGGTACTGCTGGTTGGTACTATACCTATCGTCAGGTAGCAATTCCTAAGTGACATGAGTACAGTTTAGTCCGTTTACTTGACACTGCTACTTCGCCTCAAGTGTGTTCCCACCGTTCTTAAATTGCTACCCCACCACGGCCCTATTGAGTCGTGCAAACAGGTAGTAGTTGGGTGCAGTCCCGAAGCACTTGGAGGCAGTGGCGGTTAGATAGGATTCGTCTCTCCCGGTATTGGGGGTTGATGTCGCGCTGTATTCGGAAAGCCATCACACAAAGTCCCTGGCCAGGGCAAGCGGGGTTTACTGGTAGGTACTCCAGTGTTTCACAGGGTGTTTTTAGCCGCACTCCGACACGACTTATTGTACTATTAGGGGTTTGACGCTTGTCGCCCCCCTAAAACCGATATGCAACACTCTTAGACAAATAGACCGGACTGTACGGAGATTGCCAAAAACAGGCTTAGTAGGGGTACGGATGAGTTTCCTCATCGACCTTCTTATCGACAGATACCTGGGTAGCCGTTACGTACAGCTAGTGCCACTGATGCGCTTGTGGTTAAACCCACTGCCAGAGTGCTGTCGAGTCTTTAGAGTCCCACTAAGAGGGTTTCCTAGCTTCGGGTGAAACGATGTAGAGGTCGTATGGTTTTAAGACATCACATACGTGTACTTGTGCGCATGTGATGTTCGAGCGGAAAATACTAGTGGGCTTCAAGTATTTGATTATTGGATTTGTTTCGTCTCATTGTATTCGTGTTTCTCAGAACAGGGATGTGGGTATGTATATACGGATGAGAGAGGGGGTATAGAAGGAGACACCTCATTAGGGTTTTGACCATTGACTTGATCAAAACAAATCTGAGGTAGAGAAAAGTATTTGTTATTTTTGGTAAATGATAATTTTGTGGCATGGCTACTTGGGTTGACCATTTGACTTGGATTGACTTTTTGACTTTAAATATTTTTGTGAGATATTTTGAGAATTAGATATTTTGATGAGATATTTTATTGTGCCATGCTTATGGTCATGTCAAGCTAGCCATTCCATTTTGAATTATCATTTATCAAAAACAAATCTCTTTCCTCAAGTTCACTCTCTCCTTCTTCCTCTCAAAAACCCTAGTGTCTCATGTGTTGAGAATTAAGGGTTTATGAGACTAAGCTACCAAAAATCACACTCTACTCATTCTAGGTTACTTAGTTTAGCACACCAAGTGATCTAGTTGCCTCAACTTGGAGGTTTAGCTCAAGGTTGGAACTCTCGGGTGGATCTTCTACGACTTCGAGAAGCCAACGAGGAAATTCTATCCATTTCCACTCCAAGGAGCTCACGAGGTGAAGGAGGACAGCGAGAAGACAAGGACTTGAAACTTTAGGTATAATCTTCTTACATAGTAGATAAAACCTCTAATTAGTTTGTTAGTTATGGTTTAGCTAAGATCCTGGAGTTCAAGTCGATGTTACCTTGTTGTAAAAATCATTTTTACCCGTTCTGTCTCCCCGCAAACCCGTGGGGTATGTGACGTCGACTTACAGTTTCTACACCCCGCGGGCTCACAGTTTGAACCGAGAAGCCGCGGGGTGAAGCGTGCACACCCCGGGGACACCCCGGGGGGACCAACGGCCGGGACCACCCCCCAAGACCACCACAAGGTGGCCTAGGGGGCTGATGACTCGAGAGCACAAAGGATTGGTGCTCTCGGGTCTGCCTCCCCTTTGGGGGCCACCTCATGGTGTCCCCCGGGGGTGGATACCCCCCCCCCGAGGCCCCCCATTCGATAGTTATTCTTGTGTCTTTGCCTCCGCGAAGATTCGGGCGGGATTCGAGTTCGTTTTGTGCCATGCCCCACTTCCCGGTATACGGGCAGAGAACGCGATGAGGCCGCTATGTATTTACTCTGAAGTAAATACGCTAAGTGTATCTAAGCAATATAAAAGAAATATACAAAAGCGACAAATGTAAAGAACAACAACTTTATTTATTAGCATTCTTTTGTACAATGCATGGAAAAGTAAATACATCTGAATGAAAGCAATGCCTAAATAGTGGCATAACATTAATGGAAAATACATAATGTAAAAGAAATGTACAAGTGTAACTAAAGCTCGGGATCTTCAATAAACTGGTCCAAGTCTTCAATGGTAGGCTCGATCTCTGCAAGGTCCGTATCACCTAACGACATTCAATGAAGAAGAAAGAGAACGTCGTCAGCGAACAAATCGCTCGGTAAGTCCCAAAGATGAGAGATAAATAGAATAGACAGAGAGAGAGAGTATATTTTTTTTATAATATTGTATTTAGTGCTAAAGCTGTTGCTTGTATCTTGGTACAGAAGGATGCCAGTGTATACGAGAAGAGTCTGTATATGCTAGAGACTAAAGGCAACTGGAAGTACAAGGCTCCGTGGGAAAGCCCGAAATAACGGCGTTGTATTCAGGTTAGGTATCTTAAATCTTGCAGTCTCGTGCCACTTCTAACACCTTCTGTACCAATCAACCCCTTAAACCCCGCGATGTCTTAATTGTATTGTTTGTATTGCATTGCAACTTATATTGTCTTGTAATATAGATTGTATAATTGGATGACTTGCCGAAACCATGATATCGGTAAATGGATGTAACTGGAGAATCATGGATGTAACTGGAGAATCATGTAGATGGAAGTATATCCATGGTTCGGTTCGGTCAATACAGATTGAATAGATTGAATATATGTATTCATGGATTCATGTTGAATTGTAGTATTATAGATTGTACTTGAATCATATTCAAGTCAGATTATTTAATGAGACTCAGTCTGAGTCAGAACAATTAGAAAAGAAATTGAAGTCCTGAATTAGGTTTCGATGTTATCGGTAACTACTGCATATGGGCGGCAGGATTTGTGTCTTTTTCAAAGACGATTATCATGTTGATAACACCGTTTGTTAAGTTATCTACCTTAAAATAGGCAAGCACCCACTTCTCCGGCTCCCTGAGGCTCAAGAGACTGGTCCCGCTTAAACCTATATGTACTAGGGTCCTTATTGTAATTTATAAAACTTGAGGGGGTTTTATGTAAAAATAATTTTGTACAATTTTCAAAATACACCTCAAGTATTTTATTATCATCTTTAAAGTTTTCATAGATGTAGATTTTATATATGTGACATTTCTAGTGAGATAAACCTATTTTTCATAATAAATAGTATTAATTTATAAAGTGTTGGACTGGTATGAAATTTCATGGTATTTTCATGTAAAGTGATTCTTATGATTTAGAAAAATTGGAATATTTATATTATATCAAAAATAGATATTTTGATGATACATACATACATACATACATACATACATATATATATATATATATATAATATTTAATATATTATATTTCTAGAAATCTCATTTTCTTAAGATATTTGTATTTTTTTAAATCTCTCGAGACCGAATGCTCCTTGCGGAGGTCTGAATCTCGCACTACTAAGCCCAGGGATGTGCGATAATCCACACCATCCCAGTCAGGTTCCCCAAAAATGGGTTGTAGCGGCGCTTTGCAAAGATTTGTAAAAATACGTAATGTTGTAGAAAACGGTTTTTATAAGTTAAAGGTAGTTTTGTGTAAAACGGTATTTCCCGAATCTATATTTCCTAAAAGGTATTGTGCTATATTTCATATGAGTATTGTGAAGAGGTAGGTCATTACCTCGTGATCTATCTAAAGGTATAGCAAGAAATATGATGTTTAATGTCAAAATTAAACTATGTGGTATTTTACTGAAAAAGTACGATAAAAATTGCAATATAAAATATTTTGCTATGAAACTTATTCAACATGTTTTATTAATGATTCATAGTCAATATATAGGAGTTTAGTATGGTTGTGTTAAGCAAAATTGAACTTTACAAAGAAAACCGAATCGGAAGTCGGTTTTAACTCCGCTTCCGTCGGGTTTTAGTAAAAAAGTTTTAAGAATAGATTAGAGAAGAGGGAGGTGGGACTTATGGGATTAGAGCTTTAGAAAAGAGGAAGGGGGAGTGGAAGTAGGTTCCGGTTCATAGTTTCGTCGCCGGGAGCTTCTAGGGTTGTCGTCGGAATTTCGTCGAAGTTTCGCCCTTCGCTAAATTCACTTGCACACAAAAATTTTAGAGAGTTTTCTTGAGAGTTTTGGACAGAGTTTGTCAGTGAGGGGGGTGTGGAATGGAGTGGTATTTATAGGAAAAGATTAGGGTTAGGGTAGGTGAAAGGGTGTATTGAAAATTGTATTAAAAATTATAATAAAAAGAGATTAATGGGGTTTTGAATGGCTCTGTTAATGTGCAGGATTTTTAAAGTATACAGGAATTTCCAGAAGACAAAGAGGCACAAGTTTCATGAAGGGTCAACTCGGATTCAGCCGAGTCAACCCGGCCTCGCCGGCCGAGTCGGTCGAGTCGCCAGCCCGAGTCGGCCGAGTTGGGCCGAGGCTCGCCGTCGAAGGTCCATCGTCGTCAGGTTAGCACAGTGAGGTAGTTTGCTTTTAGTGTGACCTTTGGTTTTACGGGTTTAGCACGTGTAGACTCTTGGGATTCTAAAAATTTAAAAAGAAATCAATATTAAAAATAATGTGGGGATAGGATTTGAACTCTGGTGCTTTGGTTCAGCAGTGCAAGGTCTTACCAATGAGCTACAAGCTCTTGCTTGCTATTAAAAAGCAAAACAAACTTATAGCATGTGCTCAGGCAAAAGTACCCATTTCTGTATATTTTTTAAAAATTTGTACTAAAAGTTGTACAGAAAGTTTATGGTTGTTACATTCTACCCTCCTTATAAAAATTTCGTCCTCAAAATTTGTAAAAGGAAAGTGTAACAGAAGGAAAGTTTGGTGATAGAACTATTGGTAGTGTATGAAAAATATGTAAAGGAATGAAAGAATGCGAATGATTTTGGTAAAAATGTAAAAGAGGTGAGGGAATTTTGGGTTAGGACAGATTCAAGGTATATGAAATTGGAAGATTCAAGGAATATGAATTGTAAAGAATGTTTTTAGTTGCTGGTTCTTGTGTTATATTGCTTAGGTTGTTCATGCAGAACAGAATTGTATGGTAGTGTTCCATATAGCTCTGACCTGCATGGGCCACCAACAAAACCTGTCACGCCCCGCTTCCCGGTATACGGGCAGAGAACGCGACGAGGCCGCTATGTATTTACTCTGAAGTAAATACGCTAAGCGTATCTAAGCAATATAAAAGAAATATACACAAGAGACAAATGTAAAGAACATCAACTTTATTTATTAACATTCTTTTGTACAATGCATGGAAAAGTAAATACATCTGAATGAAAGTAATGCCTAAACAGTGGTATAACAGCAATGGAAAATACATAATGTAAAGGAAATGTACAAGTGTAACTACAGCTCGGGATCTTCAATAAACTGGTCCAAGTCTTCAATACTAGGCTCGATCTCTGGAAGGTTCGTATCACCTGACGACATTCAAAGAAGAAGAAAAAGAATGTCGTCAGCGAACAAATCGCTCGGTAAGTCCTAAAGATGAGGGAGAAATAGAATAGACACACACACACAGAGAGAGAGAGAGAGTAAATATTTTTTTTATAATGTTGTATTTAGTGTTAACGTTGTTGTTTGTAGCTTGGTACAGAAGGATGCCAGTGTATACGAGAGGAGTCTCTATATGCCAGAGACTAAAATCAACTGGAAGTACAAGGCTCCGTTAGAAAGCCCGAAACAACGGCGTTGTATTCAGGTGTCTTAAATCTTGCAGTCTCGTGCCACTTCTAACACCTTCCGTACCAATCTACCCCTTAAACGCCACGATGTCTTGATTGTATTGTTTGTATTGTATTGCAACTTGTATTGTCTTGTAATATAGATTGTATAATTGGATGACTTTCCGAAACCATGATATCAGTAAATGGATGTAACTGGAGAATCATGGATGTAACTGGAGAATCATGTAGATGGAAGTATATCCATGGTTCGGTTCAGTCAATACAGATTGAATAGATTGAATATATGTATTCATGGATTCATGTTGAATTGTAGTATTGTAGATTGTACTTGAATCATATTCAAGTCAGATTATTTAATGAGACTCAGTCTGAGTCAGAACAATTAGAAAAGAAATTGAAGTCCTGAATTAGGTTTTGATGTTATCGGTAACCGCTGCACATGGGTGGCAGAATTTGTGTCTTTTTCAAAGACGATTACCGTGTTGATAACACCGTTTGTTAAGTTATCTACCTTAAAATAGGCAAACACCCACTTCTCCGGCTCCCTGAGGCTCAAGAGACTGGTCCCGCTTAAACCTTTATTTACTAGGGTCCTTATTGTAATTTATAAAACTTGAGGGGGGTTTATGTAAAAATAATTTTGTATAATTTTCAAAATACACCTCAAGTATTTTATTATTATCTTTAAAGTTTTCATAGATGTAGATTTTATATATGTGACATTTCTAATGAGATAAACATATTTTTCATAATACATAGTATTTATTTGTAAAGTGTTGGACTTGTATGGAATTTCATGGTATTTTCATGTAAAGTGATTCTTGTGATTTAGAAAAGTTGGAATATTTATATTATATCAAAAATAGATATTTTGATGATACATATATATATATATATTTTTTTATATAAAAATAATATTTAATATATTATATTTCTAGATATCTCATTTTCTTATTTGTATTTTTTTAAATCTCTCGAGACCGAATGCTCCTTGCGGAGGTCTGAATCTCGCACTACTGAGCCCAGGGATGTGCGATAATCCGCATCATCCCATTCGGGTTTCCCAAAAATGGGTTGTAGCGGCGCTTTGCAAAGATTTGTGAAAATACGTAATCTTGTAGAAAACGGTTTTTATAAGTTAAAGGTAGTTTTGTATAAAACGGTATTTCCCGAATCTATATTTCCTAAAAAGTATTATGCTATGTTGCATATGAGTGTTGTGAAGAGGTAGGTCATTACCTCGTGATCTATCTAAAGGTGTAGCAAGAAATATGATGTTTAATGTCAAAATTAAATTATGTGGTATTTTACTGAAAAAGCACGATAAAAATTGCAATATGAAATATTTTGCTATGAAACTTGTTCAACATGTTTTATTAATGATTAATAGTCAAGATGTAGGAGTTTAGTATGGTTGTGTTAAGGAAAATTGAACTTTACAAAGAAAACCGAATCGAAAGTCGGTTTTAACTCCGCTTCCGTCGGGTTTTAGTAAAAGAAGTTTTAAGAATAGATTAGAGAAGAGGGAAGTGGGAATTACGGGATTAGAGCTTAGAAAAGAGGAAGGGGGACTGGAAGTAGGTTCCGGTGCGTCGTTTCGTCGCCGGGAGCTCGTAGGGTCGTCGTCGGAATTTCGCCGAAGTTTCGCCCTTCGCTAACTTCACTTGCACACAAAAATTCTAGAGAGTTTTCTTGAGAGTTTTGGACAGAGTTTGTGAGTGAGGGGGTGTGGAATGGAGTGGTATTTATAGGAAAAGATTAGGGTTAGGGTAGGTGAAAGGGTGTATTGCAAATTGTATTAAAAATTGTAATAAAAAGAGATTAATGGGGTTTTGAATGGCTCTGTTAATGTGCAGGAGTTTTAAAGTATACAGGAGTTTCTAGAAGACAAAGAGGCATATGTTTCATGAAGGTCCAACTCGAATTCAGCCGAGTAAACCCGGCCTCACCGGCCGAGTCGGTAGAGTCGGGCTGGGGCTCGCCGTCAAAGGTCTGTCGTCGTCTGGTTAGCACAGTGGGGTAGTTTGTTTTTAGTGTGACCTTTGGTTTTACGGGTTTAGCACGTGTAGACTCTTGGGATTCTAAAAATTTAAAAAGAAATCAATATTAAAAATAATATAGGGGATAGGATTTGAACTCTGGTGTTTTAGTTCAGCAGTGCAAGGTCTTACCAATGAGCTCCAAACTCTTGCTTGCTATTAAAAAGCAAAACAAACTTATAACTTGAGCTCAAGCAAAAGTACCCCTTTCTATAAATTTTTGAAAAATTTATACAGAAATTTGTACAGAAAGTTTAGGGTTGTTACATTTCGACTCCCGGATTGGCTCAAAACGATCGGTTTTGGAACTTTAGCTCACTGGATTTTCATGTTTTGGAAAATTGGTTAAGTTTGCTAATTGCGTGCGGAATTCTAATGTCGCGATTACTTTACAAGCTTTGTGATTTGTATATGTGTTTGGAAACGTCGACTAATTGCTATACGTCTATTAGTCGGGGTTGCACATATCTGTGATGTTGTTATGTTGGTTTGTGTATATAAACTTGTTGGATTGTCGTGGATGAATAGCCGAGGATGTGAGATGAGAGTTTTCATTCTTTCATTCAATGTAAAATTTGTAAAGTGATGTAATATTATTTTTGTGGGGCACATCCGGGTTGAGATTATAGCCACCGTTGTATTATTTCTTTTACTGTTTTTGCTCCTAGGATAGACCCAAGGTGGGGTGCACAAACTACCGGGTACTTTGAAGTGCCGAGTGGCCTACTCACTTTGCTGAAGGAGGTTGCTTCACTTCGGGTATTTGGCGGGTAGTTTTCTACACCCGTAGGGGTCTTGGATGGAGTTTCGCTATTCATCACGACCGTGGAATCTGTCTTTCATTACAGGCTCAAACGAAACGCTGAATTTCTAGTATATCCAATATATTCATCTGTGATCTGGAATGCCTATTATTGCGTGAGACGGATGTATATATCTATATATGATATCTAGTAAGCGTTGCTTATGTTTTGTATCCGCGCTAGTCCAGCCCCCGCTCTGTCGTTAGTTAAGTAACCTAACGGGTGATGAAGAGGCCCAGTAGCGAATGCGGATGGCATAAGTGGACGTGGTATTTTCGTCTTTTTCTGTGATGATAGGTGTAAATGATGGGACTGCATTACATTAATGCAAAGCAAACAAACCAAAGCTGAATAGTTGGAACAAATTTTAAAAACCACTCGGTTATTTTAAAACAGGAGACTTTTAAATGCGGAGCTTAAACCACTCCTTTTAAAATTTATCAGGTTCCTTCGATTATATCAAGTTCACTACGTTCACGGTTTCAACAAAACCATTTGTAGCCCTCCGTCATTTCAGTTGAATATTCAGTAGTATTCAAGCTATGTATTTTAACCTTCGCCAAGGCATAGTGATTGGTAGTTGCTGGATATTCATCTATAGCATAGATAGATGCGTTGGTTTGGGACAGTCGTACTACTATTTAGGCCTTCATCAAGGGTGTGTACGGGTAGGTTCAAATTAACCTGGACAATGACGGGTAGAACTTGACATGTGACTTATAATATGTTGGCCTTCGTCAAGGTCATAAGAGCATGGGGAAAAAATCCACATCGGGAGTTTCTAAAGAAACTGAAACTTGCTAGTGCTGCATACCATTTGGAGTTTGATAATGTTGGTAGGATTCCTTCAGCATTATCACACAATGATATTTGGGTCCCGATCCTACTGTAAGTATCCACTGCTCTTCGGGAGATTCTTCACTTAACTATCAATGCTATAAACTAAGTAGGTGTCTAGAATAGTGTTAGCAGGGCTACGCCTCCAGGGAAAAGAGATTATGTAATTAAGGAACTTCACGAAAGCGTTGGAAAACCTTCCTCGAATTACCGACACTAGCCTGGCCGAATGGTAAAGCAAGTATTGTACGGTGAGATCAATCCTGACTAATTCTTCTTTTATGGTTTGAGGAAGGATTCGAGAAACAGTGGGAGCCATCCTGTTTAGATAAATTAAAAACCAATCTAAACTTGCAACAGTATCATGCTGAGTGTTTTCTTCTCTCTCTCCTAATTGGAGCGACCAGGTGACCAGATTAGGTTAGAGATAGATAATAAAATGGCTGAGTTATACTATAGTGACTGGCAAAGGTTTGTCCAGATGTCCATTACCTATGACAAGATGGACCACCTCATTACTGCTCATGGCCTCCGCCGTCCCAGGTCCAGTTTCCACCGTCGATAATGTTGATATTCGTAAGACAAGGGAAAAAGAATGTGCGAATGCAAAGTGCTTCGTGTTGGCCTCAGTATATGGTGAATACCAGAGGCAGCACAAGAAGATGGACTTAATTTCCATCTTCCTCCATAACAAAGATTTATATGGAGAGCAATCTCGTATTGCAAGATATGAGATCTCGAAAGAATTGCTTCAAGCGAGGTTGGCTATCGGGTCATTTGTAGGGGACCACGTCCCTACAATGATCAGCTGTATTAGACAGCTCACAGATATGGAGACCATGTTGGAGAACGAGTCATGTACTGACTTGATTCTACAGTCCCTACCTTCTACTTATGCCCAGGGGAAGAAAGTTATACTTCCAGTTGAGGGCGCCCTGAAGGAAACCAGGGAGACACCCTCTCTACTTATTGGGGAATCTTCCTCTTCTGGATCTAAGGCGGATGCCAAGGGTGAGTAGAAGAAGACCTCCACAAAGCCAATAGACGGTGTCAGTAAGGTAGAAGGAAAAGGAAGGGCAAAAGTTTTGGGGTTAACTGTAGGGAAGGAAGGATGTTCTTATTGTTATGGGAAAGGGCATTGGCAGAAGGGATGCAGGGCTTGGAAAGCCAGAATCCAGGATCCGAAGCATGTTGTGGCTTCGACTTCGGGTGTGTTTGTGATTGAAAATGGTCTGTCAATTAACTCTACTTCCTGGGTACTATATACCGGATTAGGATCTCGTATCTGTAATTCATTACAGGTTTTGAGAAACCGTAGAGTTATCAGGGCAGGTGATATGACTCTCAGGGTAGTTAACGGAATGAGCGTGGACGCTATATCCGTAGGGTATATCACCTAGAATTGACAAGTGGACAGATATTGATTCTACATAACTGTTTGTGTGTACCTAGTCTAGTTTGTAAGCGTTGTGGTCCACATCCACCTAAATCAAAGTTTGATTGGGTCAGGTACACTAGAGGAAAGTATATACGTATTGAATCAAGCTCAGGTTTTCAAACGTCCAGAACACACTTAAAAGAAAGTTGTTCCCGCCAAAAATTTCTACGCAAAGGAGTCCAAGGTATCGAATGGCAGTGATACGCTTAAAGAAATGCAAACCAGTATCTTCCGGCCTATATTTTGATAAACTCCCGAAAGAGGAACTATTAAATTCTGATGGTATTGGAAGCATCTCAAAAAATCCTTTGATTTGATATATTATGGGCCTCATAATTCATCCAGGATCAAAAGTTATGAGGTATCACGTGTCCACACGTGATGGACCTTTAAGAATCCGCTGGAGAAGTTAAAAGATATAATAAAAACTCAGAAAAGACCCCAATGGGGCATCACGTGCTCACACGTGACCATGGGTCACGTGCAGACACGTGATGGGCTCTTAAGACCTCCAAAATAATGAATAGAATTAAATTCTAAAATATGTTCCCTGATTAAAAATCAGAGGTCACCTCAATGAGGTATCACGTGCTCACACATGACCATGGGTCACGTGCAGACACGTGATGGTTAAAACTGAAGCGTGAATGAACACTGAGAAGAGGAACCAATTTGGGGGTCACGTGCTCACACGTGACCAAGGGTCACGTGCCAGCATGTGACAGGCTTTGAAAGCCTTACAGTTTAATAGAATTAAAATTCTAAATTTCTCTAAAATCTTTCGAAATAGAATTAAAATTCTAAATCTTTCTAAATCTTTCCAAATGGAAAAGGATTATGGGGACCGTTGGATTAAAGATCCAAGGGTGATTAAATATCACCTATCTATGGAAAAAATTTGGACAAGGAAAGATTTCCCCTAAATCTCACCGGAAATAACAAACAGAATATCTTTGGATTTAAAATCCAACGGTGAATAAAATTCACTGAATGATCTAAAGGATCATATTAATCATGAAATCAATTAAAATCTTTCAATGAAAGATTCATTGAACAAATTGATTCTTTTCCTTCTCCTATAAATAGGAGCCAAGAAAAGAAAAGAGGGACCTTTTTTTTGGGGAGAGAAAAACAGAGAGAAGAGAATTTAATTCTCAAGAAGGAAGAAAAGAAAGGAGAATTTAATTCTCAACAAAAGAAAACCCTAGGTGAGAAAAGAAAGGGAATCAAAACTTCAAACAGAGAATTTAATTCTCAAAAATCCAAGAGTTTAACTCTTATACAAAAAAGAACTTAGTTCTTCTTCTGGTTGAAGATCTGTACAGAGCACATCTCCCCATAGGATGAGAATTTAATTCTCATCGGGTCGAGATCCTGCCATGCAGACCCTAAACTTAGAAGGGGAATTGAGTTTTGAGAATTTAATTCTCCCAAACTAATTGGAATTTAATTCCTACAGAATCATAATTCCTACAGAATCATAATTAGGGTTTTATCCTAAATAAGAATTTAATTCTTTCACGATAGGAATTTAATTCCTCCAAAATCATAATTAGGGTTTAACCGTACAGAGAATTCAATTCTTAAAAGATCTCTGTTCATGAAAAGAACTAGGGTCACGTGCCCCCACGTGACCCTTGAAAAGATCCCCTGCAAAGAACTTTGAAGCATCACCTCACGTGCTCCCACGTGACTCCCAAAACGCAGAAAGAAAAAGCAAAGGGAATGAAAGCTTTGGGCGCTCTCACGTGTTATCACGTGACCCTTCAGCAAATGCTTTAACAATCGGCGCACAGATCCCCATCACGTGCCAACACGTGATGCTCTAAAATAAAAATAAAAGTGTTTAACACTTATTCGCAGATTTGAGGATAAACCAAAAGGAGATCTGGCTCCACATTTAGGGCACCCTCACGTGCCCCCACGTGACCCCTAACGAATCCCTTTAATATCGAACGGATGGATGCCTATCACATGCCCACACGTGATGGCCAGGAAATTAAAAGTGTTAAACACTTACCTGTAGAATAAAATAAGGGAAATCAGGGCGCTCTCACGTATCCGCACGTGACCCCTCCCTCCTTAGTGTTTAACACTAATTGGAAAACTCTATCTGCAGTGTTTAACACTGATTTTCTTAGTGTTTAACACTAATTTGGAAAACTCTATTTGCAGTGTTTAACACTGATTTTCTTAGTGATTAACACTAATATGAAAACTCTGTTCCCGGTGTTTAACACTGATTTGCATTAGTGTTTAACACTAATTTGAAATCTATACTACCAGTGTTTAACACTGATTTGCTTTAGTGTTTAACACTAATTTGAAAGCCCCGTTGCTAGTGTTTAACCCTAATTATCTTTTAGTGTTAAACACTAACTTGCTAATCTTAATTCCAGTGTTCAACACTGTTGGTCTTTAGTGTTTAACACTAGCTTTAGCCCAATTGGCTAAGTTTCTAGAGGCAAAGCCTCTCCTTCAATGAGCCAACAAAGGGCCAATATTTCAAACATAATTGGACTTAGCCCAAACTGGCCATAAGTCCTCAAATCATCTTGAACTGAGCACATCTGCTCTTTCAACCAACTCATTGGTTCAAGGGTACATCTCTGAACTCCTCTGATATTTGTCGTTGTAATCCTTCAACGTCTTCAAAGAGGTGACGGGTCCCGACAACCACACATTAATACGGACTGTGGGGTCCTTAAACTCATGGACTAATGCGTCCTTAAACTAACATTTGTCCCCAAAACGGGAATGATGGACCACCATGTCCTTAAACTGGTATTGGACCACCATGTCCCTAAACTGGAACATGGACCACTATGTCCCTAAACTGGCAATGGACCACTATGTCCCTAAACTGGAACAATAGAGCCTAAATACTCTTTTGTCGGATTTAAACGATCCCGTTAAGTTGATCTTAGTCTCAAATTAGACTAACGTATCCTTAACAAATGTTTAATGTGATCTTAGCCTCAAATAGGGCTAACGTATTTTTAAACCCTCAAACAGACTTTAGTCCTAAATTGGACTACAGGTCTCCCAACCAACTCTGGTTCAAGGGTACATCTCTAAACTCCTCTGATATCTGTCGTTGTAATCCTTCAACGTCGTCAGAGAGGTGACGGGTCCCGACGGCCATACATTCAATGGACCACTATGTCCTTAAACTGGTATTGGACCACTATGTCCTTAAACTGGTATTGGACCACCATGTCCCTAAACTGGAACATGGACCACTATGTCCCTAAACTGGCAATGGACCACTATGTCCCTAAACTGGAACAATAGAGCCTAAATACTCTTTTGTCGGATCTAAACGATCCCGTTAAGTTGATCTTAGTCTCAAATTAGACTAACGTATCCTTAACAAATGTTTAAGTTGATCTTAGCCTCAAATAGGGCTAACGTATTTTTAAACCCTCAAACAGACTTTAGTCCTAAATTGGACTACAGGTCTCCCAACCAACTCTGGTTCAAGGGTATATCTCTGAACTCCTCTGATATCTGTCGTTGTAATCCTTCAACGTCGTCAGAGAGGTGACGGGTCCCGACGGCCATACATTCAATGGACCACTATGTCCTTAAACTGGTATTGGACCACTATGTCCTTAAACTGGTATTGGACCACCATGTCCCTAAACTGGAACATGGACCACTATGTCCTTAAACTGGTATTGGACCACTATGTCCTTAAACTGGTATTGGACCACCATGTCCCTAAACTGGCAATGGACCACTATGTCCCTAAACTAGAACAACAGAGCCCAAACGCTCTTTTGTCGGATCTAAACGATCCCGTTAAGTCGATCTTAGTCCCAAACTGGACTAACGTATACTTAACAACCGTTTAAGTTGATCTTAGCCTCAAATATGGCTAACGTATTCTTAAACCTTCAAACGGACTTTAGTCCCAAATTGGACTATAGATCTCCTAAGCAACTTTGGTTCAAGGGTACATCTCTGAACTCCTCTGACATCTGTCGTTGTAATCCTTCAACGTCGTCAGAGAGGTGATGGGTCCCAACGGCCATACATGCAATGGACCACTATGTCCCTAAACTGAAACAACAGAGCCCAAACGCTCTTTTGTTGGATCTGAACGATCCCGTTAAGTTGATCTTAGTCTCAAATTGGACTAAAGAATCCTTAACAAGCGTTTGAGTTGATCTTAGCCTCAAATATGGCTAACGTATCCTCAAACCAAAACCCCAAACCCAAATCTAAGAAAATACGGATTTGGACTAATCCACGTCCTACGGGCGACGACATAACTCAATCTCCGTATACAATCCACGGGCAACCGAACACAAAACAAACACCCACGACACGAAGTGATCATCTGGAGAAGGAGAAAGTTGTTACCGCAATGCGGTAGCGTAATTAACTGCAGGGGCTTGCGCCTGCAGGGAAGAGCATCCCCACAATCAAAAACCCCTCAAGCGAGGGGGAATCTGACGAAGTCTGCTACATCGGACGCATCCGTTTAAACCTTCGATATACGGTGCCATAAATCAACTTGGCATCTTCGGAGAGATAGACGGATAGCACCAATTAGCATCTGCCCCGAATCTCAGGCAAGACGTCCCTGTCTTGCGCGTCTTTCGGAGGGGAACTAAAGTCTCCATAATTAAATAAGGTTTTCTTAAGGCATTGTAGACTGGGTCACATCAATGAAACACGGTTGACGAAGTTACATAGAGAGGGATATTTGGATCCGTTCGAATATCAGTCTTATGCAACTTGTCAATCTTGTCTCATAGAAAAGATGACAAAGACTCCATTCACTGGACACGGAGTAAGAGCGAGCGAGCTCTTAGGACTCATACACAGCGACGTGTGCAGTCCAAGATCTACAGATGCATAAAGTGGTTATTCCTATTTTATTACTTTTACAGATAATTTCTCTAGGTTAGGATATGTCTCCTTGATGAAGCATAAATCCGAGACCCTTTGAAAAATTCCAAGAATATAAGAATGATGTGGAAAAACAAACAGGTAAAAGTATCAAGACACTGAGATCTGATCGATATGCTGAATACTTAATTGCCGAGTTCCTGGATTACTCAAAAGAGAATAGAATTCTCTCTCAGCTTACTCTTCCATACACACCACAACACAATGGTGTATAGGAAAAGCAGAACAGAAACCTATTGATATTTTCCGTTCCATGATGAGTAACGCTGAGTTTCCGCGATCCTTCTGAAGGTATGTACTAGAATCAGCTGCATATCTTTTGAATAAGGTTCCTACCAAGACTGTGCCTACTACACCATATCAGATGTGGAGTGGGAAGAAACCCTATCTTCAGTATCTGAAGATATAGGGATGTCCAGCTTTTGTTGAAAAGCAGTATGCGGACGAGTTTGAGGCACGCTCAGTACTGTATAGGTTTGCGGGATACCCAAAGAACTCCAAGGGGGTATCTTTTCTATTACGCAGAGGAACAAAAGGTTTTTGTTCCTCGTCATGCCCACTTTTTAGAAAATCAATTTTTTGTAAAAGGAAATAGTGGGAGCGTATAGAACTGGAAGAAATTCCAGAACCACAAACTATTACTGAAAGTATGGTAGAACTAGAGGTTTCAAAAGAACCGAACATCCCTGTGCCAATCCGCAGGACTAGTAGGCAGTCTCATCCACCCGAGAGATACTACGGTTTTCTCATAGACGGGGATCGAGAGGATTGCATCATTGACAATGATGAGCCAACTAGCTTCCAGTAAGCCATTCAGAGCGGTGACTCGGTAAAATGGATGGATGCAATACGGACCGAAATGGAGTCCATATACACCAACAAAGTATGCACTTTGAACATTGCTCCAGAAGGGATAAAACCCGTAGGCTGCAAATGGATCTTCAGAAAGACGATTGGTGTAGATGGATAGGTTGAAACCTATAAGGCTAAACTTGTTGCAAAAAGGTTTTTTGTCAAAGACCTGGTTTGGAGTATGATGAAACCTTTTTTCCAGTGATCTATGCTCAAATCCATTCGGATCTTTCTTGCCATTGTTGCCTTCCAAGATTGTAAGATCTGGCAGATGGTCGTAAAGACGACTTTTCTAAATGGTTATTTGGAAGAGTGCGTCTATATGGATCAGCCAAAGGGTTTCAATCAGAGTGGGAGCAGCGGGACAGTATACAAGTTGCTTAAGTCCATTTATGGACTAAAGCAGGCATCACGGAGTTGGAACATCTGTTTTTATTGAGACAGTCAAAGAATTCGACTTTATCAAAAATCCAGATGAACCATGCATTTATAGTAAGATTGTAGCAAGAACTGTGGAATTCCTCGTTGAGTACGTGGATGACATTCTCTTGATAGGAAATGACATTCCTATGCTACAATCAGTCAAAGGATTCTTGTCACAGAGGTTCTCCATCAATGACCTGGGTGATGCCAACTACATTCTGGGGATCCAGATCTATCGTAATATATTAAAGAAGATAGTGGGACTTTCACAGTCATGGTACAACAACACCATACTGAAAATATTTAGTATGGATGATTCTAAGCACGGTAGTCTACCGGCTTGTCACGGAACCACCCTCTCCAAAGAGATGTCTCTAAAGACTGATTTGGAAAGGGCTCACATCACATTTATACCCTACACTTTTGCGGTAGGCTCTATAATGTATGCGATTTTGTGTACCAGACCAGATGTTGCTTACGCACTCAGGGTGGTAAGCCGGTATCAGTCAAACCCAGCGGAGAAGAACTGGGAAGCAGTAAAGTAACCTGAGAAGGACTAAGGAGATGTTCTTGGTGTATGGCGGAAAAGACCTCCAGATCGAGGCCTTTGCTGCTCCAGCTTCCAGACTGATAAGGATGACTCCAAGTCCATGTCGGGTTATGTATTTACCCTCAGTGGAGGGGCTGTCTGTTGGAAGAGCTCCAAGCAGGACACCATTGCAGACTCGACGATGGAAATAGAGTACTTCGCTGCATGAGATGCCGCAAAAGAGGCAATCTGGATTAGGAAGTTCTTAATTGAACTTCAGGTGGTTCCTTCCATTGTTGGTCCAATACTTTAGTATTGTGACAACATACGGTGCTATAGCTTTAGGGAAGGAACCCAGGTCCCATCAGAGATCCAGACATATCTTGAGGCGAAACCACCTGATCAGGGAGATCGTTGATCCTAGGAGATCGAGGTGAGGAGATTAGATACAGAGAACAACACTGCAGATCCACTCACAGAGGCCATACCTCAGACAGTGTTCGAGAGTCTATTCGAGACCTTCGGTCTGCGATATGCCAGTATATGGCCTTAGTGCAAGTGGGAGATTGTTAGTGATATATGCCCTAGAGGCCATTATTGTATTATACTGGATTGTATATTACTTAATGGAAGCTTGGGATATACACGGATATAGTAACAGTCTTACTCAAAATGGTAGTATGCTACCTGGTTTGTTTCTACCTCAATATGTGCATGTGTTTTCTTAGCATATAGCTTATACATATTGGTAGAGCCCTTAGGATCTTTGCTTGATTACCAGCATTGTGATGGCAGTCACACTAGTGGGGGCTGGGTAGTCTATAAGCACATCCGATACAGGTCCCTAGTCGTAGAATTATCGAGACTGGGCATCGATACTCCATAGTAGACTAGTGTATACGCTTCTCATCCCAGCAGGGAAGATGGTCTGTCCCGCAGCCATTAGTACGTCGTACTGGAGATAGTATGCAAGTGCTCATTAGGTTATGAGTACACTGGACAGAACTCGTCGGGAACTGTTGGGGGGTATTATACCTGTCGTTGGGTAGAAGTTCCCAGGTGACATGAGTACAGCTTAGTCCATCGACTCAACAAAACTACTCCGCCTCAAGTGTGTTCCCACTGTACTTTGATTACTACCCTACCACGGCCCAAAGTGTTAGTTGTATGTATGCCCTAGAGGCCAGTATTGTACAGATGATGTATATTATATTGGATGCTTGGACATATATAGAGATGACTTTCTTGCTCGATATGATAGTATGCTATCTGGTTGCTCTTTATCTTAACATGTACACTTGTCTCTTTAAACTGTCTTATAGTTACATGTTGGTAAAGCCCTTAGGATGTGTACTTGACTACCTGGACTATGATACAGATCATACTAGTGGGGGCATGGTAGTCTATAAGTACATCCTTCAAGGTCCCTAGTCGTGGGTGTATCGAGACGGGGCATCGATATACCAGTGTAGACTAGCGTATGCGCTTCTCGACCCATGAGATGGGCGATGGATGATCCCATATCCATTGGTGTTTGACATCAGAGATGGTATACGGGTGCTCAGTGGAGACTGGGTACACTGGACGGACTCGGCGAGAACTCCCAGATGGTATTATACCTCACGTCAGATGGCAGTTCTCAGGTGACACTTGTACAGGTTAGTCTGTAGACCCGAGATCGTCATAGAGTCTTGTGTGATTCCCACTGTGCTTTGATCTCCACCTTACCACGTCCATGAGGGCGTGCAAAACGGTGGTCTTTGGGTACAGTCCCGAGTCATATGGAGGCAATGAGCGATAGGAGGGGTTTCGTCTCTCCCGGTATTGGGGGTTGATGTTGCGCAGTGCTCGATTGGCCGTAACAGGGAAGTCCCTGGCCAGGGCTGATCAGAGATCTGCTGGTAAGTGTTACCAGTAGTTTCTCGACCCGTTATGAGCCTCACATCGGCACGACTTATCGGTTACTGGGGTCTGACGTTTACCACCCCTAGACTTGATATGCGACATATCAGACGAACAGACCGGACTGTACGGTAAGTGTTACCGGTTGGATTCACAGGAGTGTGAGCGGGCTAGCTCGTCGATCTTCTGATCGCTCAATACCCGGATGGCCGTTACGTTTAGCAGACCGCTTGCGGCTTGTGGGTGCTTGATATGATCATCATCTGCTACCGACGTATTGACGAGTCTTTAGAGTCCTACACAGAGATTTCCTGGCTCAAGCGAAACGAGATAGGAGCGCATATGAGATATGTGCGGGACCGAGAATGATGTGTTTATGTGATACCGCATTTCATTCTCTCGATGAATGTTTCGATTGGTTATATGCGATATAACCTAGTTATCGAATCAAAGATTGATTCGATGAGTCGATGCATTGTATACTAGTCGGTTATGTGCGACATGACCGGATCATTGAATCAAGTGTTGATTTAATGATTCGATGTATAATTATATATTTGATATATTACTTTGCATTAACTAGTATTGGTTCATTTTAAAAGGATTTTCTCACTTGAAGTGCACATTGTATATGTGATATATTTTTGTGTACACATGTTTGTATGATACATGTTAGCTTGTGCTTGTGTAAAGATTAAACCATGGTTATATGAATGGTTAGGGTTTTATTTACTTATTCATTTATTTATATTGATTATTCATTTTGGAAAGGAAAAGAAAAATGGTGGCTTTATTTGTTTCTTTCATGAAGCTTCATGAAGAGTTGAATAATTGACCATTTTTGTTTTCTTCTCTTAACCTAACCATGCACCTAACCCTAGTTTGCTCTCTACACTTCACCATGGTTAGTATATGATAAGTAATGATATTATTCTCATTTTTAATCTAATACTTATCATATTCTATCTTCATCTTCTTCTTCTTCTTCAAAGAAAAAGCTTGACACCATTAATGGCACCTTGAGCTAAAGAGTGAGAAATCCAATTCTAAAGTGAACCCACCTCCTATTTCTTCATCCTCTACCTCTTGCCAAGTAGTATAGGGTGTTTACTTCACAAGTTTCACAACTTGGTGAAGTTGGAGCTTGATCTTGTGTAACCTCGACGTAGATCATCTTTGGCACGAAGCCGACGACCTTGTCTGCCCATTTCTCTGATGAAGCCGATGCTTGAGTCCGGGATTCGTGACGGACAGTGAGAGGACGTCTACGTGGAGCTTAGGAAGTGGAGAACCGGATCTACAAAGGTTGTAGCCTCTTTCTTTTAGTTAAGTAGTTAACTAGTTTCACTTTGTCGCCTAAAATTCTAGTTAACGATCTAGTCTAGGGTTTCTCGGCACCGTAAAATTTGAAATTGGCATGGTTGATGCCTTGTGAGACCTCATTAGCGTGCCTAGGAACCCTACAGTGGTATCAGAGCCTAGCTAGAGCCTTAGGCAATGTGTAGACGACGTTTGAAACCCGATCGAACCGAAACCCTAATTCCCGATGTGCTCTCTGGACTTTTTTCAAAAACTGGGATTTTTATAGATTAAAAATGCTTTAAAAATTCAGCAGGGAATTCTAAGAATTACGGTGCAAAATTTTTCAAATAAACAGTATAGTCTGCGGCGGAACCGCGGCAGAAGCATGGCTTCTGCGGCGGTTCCGCGGCGTGATGATGAGGTCAGCCCTCCTCCTTTGCACAGTAATTCCTATTTCACAGTGCTGAGTTTTCTGGGAATTTTTAAATTGACTCAAGAGTTGAGTGTTCTGGGGTTGCATTGGGAATCGAAGATTCGATCGGATTATCAAGTTTTGTCTATGTGTTTTTCCGGATAATTTTTGAATATGTTAAAAAGTTCGACCGGATATAAATACCCAACTTTTCCCCTGCCAGAAAATTTCCAAGAGTTGGATTTTTCTGTGGTTTAAGGACGTTCTGAGTAGTGCAAGTAACGCGATGGTCCCTCTAGAAGACAACAAACCTTAACTCGATTATGTGACCGTCTTGAACTGCCCTTTGAACCTTAGGGTTTGGGGCAGTACGGCGTGCCACATGTGAGGCGTTGGCTTGACCCTTCTACGGCTGGACCGTTGGTACTGAGGCATGAAGTGAATGTCTTTGAACTTGTCTCATGTGTTGATCGGTTTCGGGAAAACTTGGGTGTTCGAATGTTTGATCGGAAAGTTTAATATTTTCTATTTATCCGGAATGGGATACAATAATTGGAATTCACATACAGTTATGAGATAGCTGAATGATTGTTATAAATCTAGCGGTTTAGTCTCACTTGATATTGAAAAGAGTTTTCGATAATAGGACTAAAATGCGGGGTTTATAATTGTTAGGCATGTGATGTCTAAGTATTTCATTTGATTAGGCATGCGATGTCTAAAGAGGTTGCGGATTCCAACTGTTGTAGTTTTACACTTTCTTTTCTGTGACCGTAAGTGTAATATGTAATATCGCCGGTTTCGTTGCTATATGTCAACGACAATTGGGATGCGCATATTTACTTAATGTGATGTTATGTGTTGCTGGATATGTTATATTGGATCGTCGTGTTTGAATAGCCGGGGTTTTTATGTGAGATAAGTGTTTTTCATTTTCCTTCATGTAAAAACTTGTATGTATTATTCTTTTATTGGGGCACTTCCAGGTTGCGGAAGATGTCACCGTTTGTATATTATTTACTTTTCCGCATTAGGATAGACCCAAGGAGGGGAGCACAAGTAACCGGGTTCTAGGGTTCAGTGGGAGACCATCTCGAGGAGTCGAGACCGGATCCCTAACCCTAGAATTGGTAGGGTTGCTTGCCGCTCTCGTAGGGGTCTAGGGGTGTGGGATTGGCTATTCATCACGACTGTGGAATCCGTGTTTTATACTGGCTCGTATTGAAAACACGGACGTCCTAGTATATCCAATGTTTCATATGTTTCTTCTGCTGCGATATCTGTGATGTGATCATGTGATGTTCTGTGATAGATACAGTATATAGTATATATGATATATTATATAGACGTTACTTATGTTTTGCACCCGCACTAGCCCTGCCCTGCTCTGTCGTTAGTTACCTAACCTAACGGTGCACGAGGGGACATCGAGGCGAATGCGGATGGCATAAGTGTACGTCGTATTTATCTGTGATGTTTAGGTGACTTAAATGATGGGACTTCATTAATGTGATTAATGAAAGAAAAGAAACCTAAGATGTTGTAGAATCAAATTTTGAACAAAACAGGTAGCTACAGTTCTTGCTTTGCATAGCGGTATATATGATATACCCTGCACCTTATTCGATGAGGAAAGGACCGAGATCCCTTCACCGGGAGTGACTCCTTTAGCAATAACCGGCAGATGCTACACACTCGGTTTGACTTTTGATTGCTTCTATAGTTTATGCTTTGCACAGCGATATATATGATATATCCCGCACCTCATTCGACGAGGAAAGGGCCGACGATCCCTTCACTGGGAGTGACCCCTTTAGCAAAACTAGAAAAGCCTCAAAATCACTCCATTTCAAAACTTCATTTGATTCTACAACGATATCAAGTTCATTATGCTCATGGTTTTCAGAAAAACCTGCGTAGCCCTCCGTCAATTCAGATATGTAATATTCAGTATTCGTGCTACGGTTGTTTGGCATGCGTCAAGGCGTAGTGTACGGTAGCTGATTATTACTTATCTGTAGCATGAGATGCGATTGGATTAAGGTATTCGTACGGCGTTGTTTGGCATGCGTCAAGGGTCGTACGGGTGGGTTTAATTCGATCACGAATTGTACGGGTTGAACTTGACTAGTGGACTATGGGTTGTTTGGCATGCGTCAAGGTCATAGCACGCTAGGGGCAAAATATTATCGGGAATTTCAAGTGTTGAAATTTGCAATGAGATTGCATACCTTCTATGAGATAGTTGGATCCCGATACCCACTGCGAGTAAGAGTTACTCCGGGGAGAGTTTTACACATTGCAATTAGCTGATCAAGTAGGTGTCTAGAAAGGTGTCAACGGGGTTACGCCTCTGGGAAAACGAGGTTTACATTAATTAGGTTCGTGCGAAAGAACGGGAGACCTCCCTCAAAGTACCGACACTGGCCTGGCTGAAAGATTGGCGAACTTGTAGTATGTAATTAATCCCGGCTAGTCTTTCCTTTTAGGGTTTGAAGGAAGATTTGATAAAAAACCAATGGGAGCCATCCTGATTAGATAAGATAATAACCAATCTGATTGTGATGACCCGAAAGAGCACGTGACTGGCCCTTGAACCATATGAAGTCTATAGGACCCCATCTGATCCAAGTAAGCCAAAAGCCCAGCAATCTAAAACCATTTAAAGAGTAAATAAGGAAAAACTGTTTTTGAAAAGTAAGGAAATCATGTTTGGAGATCAAAGTTTTTAAATAACTAAGCCGAATATGAATTTTTTAAAATGTGTAATTTTTCCTGAAAATTTCGGCAGAGTTTCCTTTGTAAAAGCTGGCCCCGAACGGGGTACAACAAGAATAATATATATGACATGATAAAAGGCATCCACAAGCGGGAGCTAGCTCTTCGTCAATCGACGGTCACAACCACGCAAGCAATAATAATATACAACGCCAAGGGGCGAGGATCAAAACTGAAAAGAAACTCAAAAACAGCCAGAAAACCGCAATACTACAAGCGCGACTCTAAGGTCGAAACAATACAACACTGATTTCTAAGCCTGAAACAAACTACAAGTTTTGGTTGATGGAAATTCTAGATATAATAAATGATACATGAACAATGGCGGTTCTGATACAAAAGAACCCACCTATCCAAGCAAGTCACCCATAAGGAAGCAGTGTGCCAGAAATGCCGCTATGGAATCTGTACGGCAAAAACCTGCAAGGACTGGGGCACAACGGGGGTGAGTTGCCAACTCGTGAATAGAAAATATCTACAAGCAGAGATCGAATGCATGACCCATCCTAGGTCAATACGATCAGATATAAATAAACCTCAATATGAATAAAGCTGAAGCATGCTAAACTGGCAATGTAATCTCTACATGAGTGTAATGCCAAGTGCTCGTGCTAGTGCCTCAGGTAATAGCATGTCATGAATATGAGGTATGATCAATGTAATCAAATCTGCACACACGTGGATCCCGTCCACTCGTCACCCAATGACAATACCCATCATGCAAGTAAATATCATGAAACCTGTGCATGGAAATATGAGGATATAACCCACCCGTGTCCCTCGCGACACGTCAAAATCATGGAACCGGAGTGCCCAGCATCGGCACTCGAAAACATCATGAAAACTGTGCCCAGCATCGGCACATAAATCCTCATATATCGGGCTCCGTCAGTCCGGATCGGCACGCGGGCTCTGTCTGCGGTATCGGCCCTCGGCCCCGGCAGGACGCCCAAATCTATCCATCGACTCTGGTCAGTATCCTCCGGATAACCGCCAGGTCCAACCAATCACCGGTAGGTACTCGCCCGCCTCCAGGCTCAATCGGCAAAGCTCATCGATCATCTTGCCGAGGGGAACCATACCAGGTCCACCATGTACCCGCAATCGGCTCATCCACTCCTCGATTCGGGTTTCACATGTCGCTCTCAGCACCGAGAAAACACATGGTGGACGCACTGAAATATCATATCAAGGGTAACCGGGTTTTTAAAGAAATGACATATTCTCTTTTGAAATACCCTCGGTTCCCAAATCCAGAAATATCATAGAAACAACATATCTCAATGCGTACAGTCAAAGCATGATGTATGCGGCATGTAACAGTAATGCAAGCATATCAGTAAGTCATGCAACATGGAATAATAATGTGCACATGTCGAGGGAGACCGCTCTTTTAAAAGGAATCTGTTTTTAAAGAGTATCTTGCGGTTCCCAAATCCCCAATCAAGCTAGAATCATCTATATATGTGTACAGGTATAAGTGTACAATATGCCATGCCAGAATCATATCATGAATGCAATAGTACTATAGTGTAGTGACATGGCAATTATCGATGATGAGTGTGTGAGCCGGCAACAAGTGTACGTAGAACATATACATCATCGATAATGGTGCTGGTGTCCTAGCAGCATGACTGAATGTCACAACAATACAAGCGATGCAATGCAAATAGCAGGAATATGCGGAAACGAATGATCAACGCAAAAGTACAGAACCTGCCCCAATAGATATGTCATGCAACCTTGCCTTTTGAAATAAGACGAATCAGGGCTTTTGGTAAAGTAAGGGCTACAGTGTTTTAAGAAAAGATGCATCATTTGAAAATATCCGTATAACCCTTCTGCTTATCTTTAAAATATCCCCGATTCGTTAGTTTTGAAATAGGTATGACTCGGTCTAGTCTAATGCCTACTAAATAATCTAGACAGGAGGGGTATGAAACCACCTAATCTGAGTCAATATATAAATATAGATATGATAGTCGGTGATCTCGCCTCAATAACATATCGTATGATATCCTCGAGTCATGAGTGTGGATCTATCATCAATATTGGCTCGTACGGTAAATCGTCGTACGGCATCCCAATAGCTGGGTAGGGGTCAATATCACACTATCTCATCACATATCAGGTATCACTTATCATCAGATCACACAATCTGGGGTACTACTGTAAGTCTAGTACAAATCGACACCATCTATAAAATATGAATGCGGGTAAAGCACATGTCCAAAGGCCCGCTAAAACTATCATATCACACCTCAAAGGCAAACTATGTCACATCGCCGATCTCACGGCCTCACATCAAGTATCATCTCAAACCACGTATCATCCTCAAATCCCGTATATAAACACATAGTCCCATACCCATGTGTAGATATACGCACCATCATATGCACTCTAATAAATGAAAGAATGAATGCAAGTATGTGTGTAAATGTATGTGTGAGTGCAACCACTACTCTAGGGTTCGCACTATACTAAACCAATATATTCTTATCATCAAAATATCATTATTACCATCAATAACCCTAAACAACACAATATAAATATTCGTGTGTATACGTATTCGTATACATCACCACGGACTGCGGGGGTGCTATACGCCATCCACCCGACTTCTCCCCGTAGATATAAATCTACTCACATTGCTTCTCGTGTGCCAAAGCCGATGTCGCTATCTTCACCTCCTTTGCCTCAACATCACGCGGGGTACCTACAAGTATATCACAATGCTAAAGCACATGAAAATCACATCGGAAACCAAAATAGCACACGCTACCCGCATAGGTAAAAACCTATCGACTCGCATGTAAACACAATCAAAATCCACTCGTCGTTGACGTCCAAACGCCACCCGACAGGAATGAATCACCAAATACCAAAATCCATGCTAAAACAAGTCCCAAATTATACACCAACATAGGAAAATCAACCCAGATTTCACCCTAGATGGAATCAGTCAAAACTAGACATACTCAGGGTCAAAACTAGAGGAAATGGGGGCATGCACAGAAAACGAGGCAATTCCTTAAAATACCTTATTTTAGAATTTTCCATAATTTTTCCCCATTTATCTGTATTTAATTATACCAGAAAATTAAAATATTCATTAAAATAATATTAAATTATAAAATTTCCCAAAAATCATATTTTATTATTTTGAAGACGTTACAATCTACCCCCCTTAAAGAAATTCGGTCCCCGAATTTAAATTTAAACCCCCAAATACTAAAATATTTCAATACAAATTCCAAGTCATCGGGGCTCCGAAATCATCTATACATAAAACATCATAGCGCAATGCATGCACATGAGTACTGAGCAGATAACTCAAAAGCAACACTCCATCAAGCATCCGCAATCATCGGAGTCATGGTAACGACACAATGTCAAATCCAATACAAAATCAATATGATATGGACCAAGACTATACATGTAGACACCCAATCTATACATGTAATTAGCTGATGTAAAAGCATGCCAAATCCTTTTTAAGTCGCTGTGCGATGCGCATAACACTGCACAGTGGCGGACGTTTTTCATAAGAAAGTAACTATATATGTATATATATATCCTTTGTTTAATAAGCACGTTCCGCCGTTTTCAAAACAATCAGAAGGGTTTCCTTGATTTTTTTTTAAAACGTTTCGTGTCATATCGGACACGTAGGTATATACTGAGACTATAGCTCGCTCTTTGGAAATCCCTTCGATAACTATCGATGCATGCAAAAAAAAAAATATCCAGGTACTGTCCTCTGACTAGTCCTGCTCAGTAAGAAAATAATATCCAATATCATAAAAATGTACTGTTCCAAAAGGAATAAATCTCAAAAATATACATAACCCACCCTGTGCATCTGGTGCGCACGGGAATCAAAATCCATATATGTGCTAAACAGATGCACATAACAGCATCTAGGTGCAACGGGTGTTCACGAAGTATCTGTCATAGGCAACGTGTGTGCCTGACAGCCAAAAACCCGGTGCATCTGACATGCACGAAGAAATCTCGATTTAGTGCATCGGGTGTGCACCAAAATCGTATCTCAAAACATGCGCCCAACATGCGCGGAAATCCAAATCGGTGCATCCATCGTGCATGAATGAAAATCTAAACCCTGCGCACTCAATATGCACGGAATCACAAAATCCAATAGCAACGTCGAATATGCGTAAGTCCAGTCAAAAGCACGGAGTGCAAGAATCCACATCAATATCACAATCAAAATCGACATACCGAAAGGCATCAAATCGAAGTCAGGTGCAATCGTAATGCACAAAATATAAATCCGGTGCAACAAAGGCACGAAATATAAATCTGATGCGATAAACGCAAGAAACATAAAACTGGTGCGACAAATGCACGAAGTATAGAACTGGTGCATCCCATGCACAAATACCAAGCAATAACTCAAATACGTAAACAGCAACACCAAGTGTATCCAGATATGAAGAAAATCATAAACGTGTGCAGCTGCGGGCACAAAACACATATCGATGCACTACAAGCACATATAAGCTATACCGAGTGCAAAATCAAAACACTAAAATTACATGAAACTCTGCTGGAAGCGTAAATCAAATCACCAGCATAAAATAGGCATGAAATCGCAATCAACAGCTCAAGAGTAATAACTATGTACAAGGTATAAATACCCAGTAGGTGCAACCATGGTGCACAAAATCAAATATCATGAAACTCAGTCATTAAGACTAAATCATGCGAATAGATCGCCCAAAATACCGAAATCCAAAGCAACGGATACGTGATAATCAAATCACAAAATCACAAATCATAATTACCGTCGTCGGTATATCCTTCTTCAGGGTCGAGAAGGTACCGGTACATCCGATGCTAGCGGCGCAAGATATCTACTTGCCTCTTACTCGCGGCTGGCGTCCTCTGCCTCTGGTTCCTGATCTTTCCTGTAGATTACCAACTCGCAATCCATCGGCTCATCGGCCCGGTCAGGTGTGCTGACAGGAACGATTCCGTTCTTGCACTTCCCTGGTCATCTCTCGGTCAATCCTCACGACCGCTCGTAAAGCAGCACATCTCTGGCGCCGACCTCGGGTCCTCTGAATGCATATCACACATCTGATCCTGGGTGCAACTCTTATTGCAGCAGTGTACTGGAAGGAATCCTACTCAAGGTCTCTTCTGATCTTGCCTAAGCCAAACTGTAAGGAGGCTGGTACTCTGGCGAAATCTTTTCTCGCTCTCTGGACCTCTGCGTCCTTAGTACAACATCTCCTCGGAAGCTGGTCGCATCTCTGCGCCTCTGTATGCATGTCCGGCCTTTAATCTTAACGGGGTGTAGTGACAGCTCTCCTGCCTCTCGCACGAACTTCTCGTCCCGCTTGTCTGTATCATCGACCATTCGACGTCGCGTCTTTATCTGCACACTGCAATGTCCTCGGCTACGGTCCACCCGAAGTCTCTAACACGGACTCGAAATCACGAACTCAGTATCTTCATCACTCAGTAGAAGATATCTAGCCGAACACGTCCTCAGCGTGCATATCGCATCTCTGATGTCAGCGGAGTGGAACGTCATCTCGTCGAAATCTCGTGCAACTCTTTACTCCACCTTGCTCCACTATCGACTGATTCGGACTCATCTCATCATGGCTACACAGACTGCGCTCCGACGGCTATGCTCGTATCTGGAGTCTCCCAAGCAGTGTCCCATCACATGATATCCGAATGATGTCGAATCATCCGATCGACTCGTCAGAACCTCACAATCCCCCAAGGGCTCAACATCTCGGGTACAGTTTAATAGTATCGAGTACATGCCACAGCGTCGGTGGTCCAGCCGTAGAAGGGCAAACCCAAGCCTCACTAATGGCGCCGAGGAACTGCCGCAAACCCTAAGGTTCAAAGGCTTTCACACGGTCATTAAGTCGAGTTAGGGTTTCATTCTTCTAGAGGGTCCATAGAATCACCTGCATGTCTTTCCGTATACTTTAAACTTGGAAAATGGGTTCCTGACCTTCGATCGTCTCAATCGACTCTCAACGAATCTGCGTGAAGTCGCCTCTAGCTGGAATCAATCTATCTGATGACCCCGCATCAGGGTAAGCGAACGAACTACATGTCCTAGTCATTAATCCTCGGTGACTAGCGACTCACTATCACATCTCTAAGAATATGCTCATGCTGCAGTAGCTCCAATCATCTGGGCGATATCTCATCACTCGCAGCAACAACTGGCTCATTCGTCGGTACGCTAAGCAGCGCCTCAACCATCATGAATAAGCGATACATCAACGGTCATCACATCCTGGCTGGCCTCTATCAGTGGCTCAATCCTCTGGTACCGTCCGGTACATCCGAGAAATCTCGCAACAGCGATCTGTCAAACGCTCAAAGTGCGGAAACACAAAATACAAAGCCTCAATGCAACCGTATGTCTCTGGAATCACGCCCCGGTCAGCCCTCGTCCGCGACGAGCTCATGCTGACAACTCGAGCCGTAGCTCACTCTGCCCGTGCAATCGCGGCAGCAAAACCACAACCAGTATCGATGAAGATAGATCATAGGAAGGAATATGACACAATGCAAGGAAATGTACAACCTAAGGTTTCTTAAGCGGAGTGGCGTGTCGTAAGTATGCCGCGGAACATACCAACGGTACGTCACTCTACTTTAGTCACCTATTCCATCAACCAAGGGTCATCCTACGCGAAGAAAGTTCGGGTCTAATACCCCCTCGACCAAGTCTAAGTTCCGTAAGGTCAAGCCTAAGTTCCTTATATAGATAACGCCCTAGGCTCCACATAGTCAAACTTAGACTCGAACCAAGGTCAACCTAGCGCTCTGATACCAACTTTGTCACGACCCGAAAGAGCACGTGACTGGCCCTTGAACCATATGAAGTCTATAGGACCCCATCTGATCCAAGTAAGCCAAAAGCCCAGCAATCTAAAACCATTTAAAGAGTAAATAAGGAAAAACTGTTTTTGAAAAGTAAGGAAATCATGTTTGGAGATCAAAGTTTTTAAATAACTAAGCCGAATATGAATTTTTTAAAATGTGTAATTTTTCCTGAAAATTTCGGTAGAGTTTCCTTTGTAAAAGCTGGCCCCGAACGGGGTACAACAAGAATAATATATATGACATGATAAAAGGCATCCCCAAGCGGGAGCTAGCTCTTCGTCAATCGACGGTCACAACCACGCAAGCAATAATAATATACAACGCCAAGGGGCGAGGATCAAAACTGAAAAGAAACTCAAAAACAGCCAGAAAACCGCAATACTACAAGCGCGACTCTAAGGTCGAAACAATACAACACTGATTTCTAAGTCTGAAACAAACTACAAGTTTTGGTTGATGGAAATTCTAGATACAATAAATGATACATGAACAATGGCGGTTCTGATACAAAAGAACCCACCTATCCAAGCAAGTCACCCATAAGGAAGCAGTGTGCCAGAAATGCCGCTATGGAATCTGTACGGCAAAAACCTGCAAGGACTGGGGCACAACGGGGGTGAGTTGCCAACTCGTGAATAGAAAATATCTACAAGCAGAGATCGAATGCATGACCCATCCTAGGTCAATACGATCAGATATAAATAAACCTCAATATGAATAAAGCTGAAGCATGCTAAACTGGCAATGTAATCTCTACATGAGTGTAATGCCAAGTGCTCGTGCTAGTGCCTCAGGTAATAGCATGTCATGAATATGAGGTATGATCAATGTAATCAAATCTGCACACACGTGGATCCCGTCCACTCGTCACCCAATGACAATACCCATCATGCAAGTAAATATCATGAAACCTGTGCATGGAAATATGAGGATATAACCCACCCGTGTCCCTCGCGACACGTCAAAATCATGGAACCGGAGTGCCCAGCATCGGCACTCGAAAACATCATGAAAACTGTGCCCAGCATCGGCACATAAATCCTCATATATCGGGCTCCGTCAGTCCGGATCGGCACGCGGGCTCTGTCTGCGGTATCGGCCCTCGGCCCCGGCAGGACGCCCAAATCTATCCATCGACTCTGGTCAGTATCCTCTGGATAACCGCCAGGTCCAACCAATCACCGGTAGGTACTCGCCCGCCTCCAGGCTCAATCGGCAAAGCTCATCGATCATCTTGCCGAGGGGAACCATACCGGGTCCACCATGTACCCGCAATCGGCTCATCCACTCCTCGATTCGGGTTTCACATGTCGCTCTCAGCACCGAGAAAACACATGGTGGACGCACTGAAATATCATATCAAGGGTAACCGGGTTTTTAAAGAAATGACATATTCTCTTTTGAAATACCCTCGGTTCCCAAATCCAGAAATATCATAGAAACAACATATCTCAATGCGTACAGTCAAAGCATGATGTATGCGGTATGTAACAGTAATGCAAGCATATCAGTAAGTCATGCAACATGGAATAATAATGTGCACATGTCGAGGGAGACCGCTCTTTTAAAAGGAATCTGTTTTTAAAGAGTATCTTGCGGTTCCCAAATCCCCAATCAAGCTAGAATCATCTATATATGTGTACAGGTATAAGTGTACAATATGTCATGCCAGAATCATATCATGAATGCAATAGTACTATAGTGTAGTGACATGGCAATTATCGATGATGAGTGTGTGAGCCGGCAACAAGTGTACGTGGAACATATACATCATCGATAATGGTGCTGGTGTCCTAGCAGCATGACTGAATGTCACAACAATACAAGCGATGCAATGCAAATAGCAGGAATATGCGGAAACGAATGATCAACGCAAAAGTACAGAACCTGCCCCAATAGATATGTCATGCAACCTTGCCTTTTGAAATAAGACGAATCAGGGCTTTTGGTAAAGTAAGGGCTACAGTGTTTTAAGAAAAGATGCATCATTTGAAAATATCCGTATAACCCTTCTGCTTATCTTTAAAATATCCCCGATTCGTTAGTTTTGAAATAGGTATGACTCGGTCTAGTCTAATGCCTACTAAATAATCTAGACAGGAGGGGTATGAAACCACCTAATCTGAGTCAATATATAAATATAGATATGATAGTCGGTGATCTCGCCTCAATAACATATCGTATGATATCCTCGAGTCATGAGTGCGGATCTATCATCAATATCGGCTCGTACGGTAAATCGTCGTACGGCATCCCAATAGCTGGGTAGGGGTCAATATCACACTATCTCATCACATATCAGGTATCACTTATCATCAGATCACACAATCTGGGGTACTACTGTAAGTCTAGTACAAATCGACACCATCTATAAAATATGAATGCGGGTAAAGCACATGTCCAAAGGCCCGCTAAAACTATCATATCGCACCTCAAAGGCAAACTATGTCACATCGCCGATCTCACGGCCTCACATCAAGTATCATCTCAAACCACGTATCATCCTCAAATCCCGTATATAAACACATAGTCCCATACCCATGTGTAGATATACGCACCATCATATGCACTCTAATAAATGAAAGAATGAATGCAAGTATGTGTGTAAATGTATGTGTGAGTGCAACCACTACTCTAGGGTTCGCACTATACTAAACCAATATATTCTTATCATCAAAATATCATTATTACCATCAATAACCCTAAACAACACAATATAAATATTCGTGTGTATACGTATTCGTATACATCACCACGGACTGCGGGGGTGCTATACGCCATCCACCCGACTTCTCCCCGTAGATATAAATCTACTCACATTGCTTCTCGTGTGCCAAAGCCGATGTCGCTATCTTCACCTCCTTTGCCTCAACATCACGCGGGGTACCTACAAGTATATCACAATGCTAAAGCACATGAAAATCACATCGGAAACCAAAATAGCACACGCTACCCGCATAGGTAAAAACCTATCGACTCGAATGTAAACACAATCAAAATCCACTTGTCGTTGACGTCCAAACGCCACCCGACAGGAATGAATCACCAAATACCAAAATCCATGCTAAAACAAGTCCCAAATTATACACCAACATAGGAAAATCAACCCAGATTTCACCCTAAATGGAATCAGTCAAAACTAGACATACTCAGGGTCAAAACTAGAGGAAATGGGGGCATGCACAGAAAACGAGGCAATTCCTTAAAATACCTTATTTTAGAATTTTCCATAATTTTTCCCCATTTATCTGTATTTAATTATACCAGAAAATTAAAATATTCATTAAAATAATATTAAATTATAAAATTTCCCAAAAATCATATTTTATTATTTTGAAGACGTTACACTGATCTTGCAAGAGCATACGCTAAAGTGTTTTCTTCTCTCTCTCTCCAGGTAGCGACCATGTCATGCCCTAATAAAGATAATAATATGGATGTATTGACTGAACCCGCATGTTATACTGTGCTGGGAAACGTTGGTTCCGTTCTTTCTTATAAGAGTTATAGGAATGAACAGGATATAGGGGAATACCAGGATTCCCGTGCCACCCGATTGAAGAAAGTACATGATGATGCATTTTCTTCGGGTGTGTTCGTTACAGAGAACTGTTTCTCCATTTGCCCTACGTCCTGGGTATTAGATACCGGGTCGGGATCCCATATATGTAATCAGTTACATGGGCTTAGAAAAGGTAGAGAACTTGGAGAAGGTGATAAAGACATTAGAGTTGGAAATGGTGCAATTGTTGCAGCTAAGACTGTCGGGGAATATCACCTTGTATTACCAACTGGTAATACATTGGTTCTGAACGAATGCTATTACATGCCGAACCTGATATGCAACATTATATCGGTTTCTTTGTTGAGCAAAGAGGGATATAATTTTGTATTACAGGACAATGTTATGAACATTTTCCGTAACCAAAAGTTGGTTGGATCAGGCACGTTGTGCAATGGCATTTATGTTCTAAATCAATGAACAGTTCTGAGCATAACAAACACACACAAGAGGAAGAGTTCTGAACTGAACGAATCCTTCTTGTGGCATTGTAGACTGGGTCACATCAATGCGACACGACTAGCAAAGTTGCATAAGGATGGATATTTAAATCCGTTTGAATTTTCATCTTATGACACTTGCCAGTCATGTCTCAAAGGCAAGATGACCAAAACTCCGTTTACGGGACATGGAGAAAGAGTTACTGAACTCTTGGGACTGATACATAGTGATGTATGCGGTCCCATGTCTACACATGCCAGGGATGGTTCATCGTACTTCATTACATTCACTGACGATCTCTCTAGATTCGGATATGTGTTCCTGATGAAACACAAATCAGAAGCTTTTGAGAAATTTAGAGAATATAAACATGAAGTCGAGAACCAAACCGGAAAAAGTATTAAAATCCTTCGATCTGATCGAGGAGGTGAATACTTGAGCAATGAATTCCTGGACTTCCTAAAAGAGAATGGGATTCTCTCTCAGCTAACTCCTCCATATACACCACAGCACAACGGTGTATCTGAACGGAGAAACCGCACCCTATTAGATATGGTGCGCTTAATGATGAGTACAGCTGAGTTACCTATTTCCTTCTGGGGATATGCGCTTGAGACAGCCATGGACCTATTGAATAGAGTTCCTACCAAATCAGTGCCTACCACTCCATATGAGATATGGAAAGGGAAGAGACCACATCTTAATTACATTAAGATATGGGGTTGTCCAGCCTATGTCAAAAGACAAAATCCGGACAAACTCGAGGCAAGATCTGTCTTATGTAAGTTTATAGGATATCCCAAAAATTCACAAGGGTATATCTTCTACCATCCCGAGGAACAAAAGGTGTTTGTTTCTCGACATGCCACTTTCTTAGAAAAAAGTTTTCTTATGAAACAGATAAGTGGCATTGAGGTAGAACTGGAAGAGGTTCCAGCGACACAAACTATAACAGAAGACATGGTAGAACCAGAGGATTTAGTAGTACCCGACGAACCCCAGCCTCTCCGCCGATCTAGTAGGGTTCCTCGCCAACCTGAGAGATACTACGGTTTTCTCATGGATGGTGGGAGCGAGGATTGCATCATGGAGGATGATGACCCAACTAGCTTCGAGCAGGCCATCACGAGTAGGGACTCAGTGAAATGGCTGGATGCTATGCGGTCCGAGATGGAATCCATGTACACCAACAAAGTATGGACTTTGGATGTTGCTCCTGAAGGGTTAAAACCCATTGGGAGCAAATGGATCTTCAAGAAGAAACTTGGTGTAGATGGGAAAGTGGAGACTTTCAAAGCTAGACTTGTTGCAAAAGGTTTTCGTCAAAGACCAGGTGTAGACTATGACGAAACCTTTTCTCCAGTGGCTATGCTTAAATCCATCCGGATCATGCTTGCCATTGCTGCTTATCATGACTACGAAATCTGGCAAATGGATGTTAAGACCGCCTTTCTAAATGGTGATTTAGAAGAGTGCGTGTACATGACTCAGCCAGAGGGCTTCGTAGACAGTGGGAGCAGCGGGAAGGTATGCAAGCTGCTTAAATCCATTTATGGATTAAAGCAAGCATCGCGGAGTTGGAACATCTGCTTTGACGTCGTTATCAAAGAGTTTGATTTCGTCAAAAACCCAGATGAACCTTGTATTTACAAGAAGGTGGCAGAGAGTAAGGTTGTCTTCCTCGTATTGTACGTGGACGACATACTCTTGATAGGAAATGATATTCTTATGCTGCAATCGGTCAAGCTCTTCTTATCACAAAGATTCTCAATGAAAGATCTTGGTGATGCCTCCTGCATATTGGGAATAAGGATCTATAGAGATAGATCCAAACGGATATTGGGATTGTCCCAATCCAGGTACATTGACACCATACTAAAGAGGTTTAGTATGGAAGAATCCAAGCGTGGGAACTTGCCCACGATCTCTGGAGTCACTCTCTCCAAAGAGATGTCTCCCAAGACTAATTTGGAGAGAGCTCGCATGCAAGGGATATCCTATGCTTCGGCTGTAGGCTCTATCATGTATGCGATGCTATGTACCAGACCCGATGTAGCATACTCACTAAGTGTAGTGAGCAGGTATCAAGCTGATCCTGGAGAGAGTCACTGGACAGCTGTGAAGAGCATTCTCAAGTACTTGCGAAGGACTAAAGAGATGCTCTTGGTGTATGGTAACGGAGAACTCCAAGTGGAGTCCTTTACCGATTCAAGCTTCCAGAGTGATAAGGACGACTCTAAGTCGCAGTCGGGATTTGTCTTTACCCTATACGGAGGGGCGGTTAGCTGGAAGAGTTCCAAGCAGGAAACCGTGGCAGACTCGACGATGGAGGCTGAATACATCGCTGCCAACGATGCTGCTAAAGAGGCTGTCTGGATCAAGAAGTTCATTACTGAACTTGGAGTGGTTCCATCCATTGAGCATCCAATACCTTTGTATTGCGATAACAATGGAGCGGTGGCTTTGGCCAAGGAACCTAGGTCCCATCAGCGATCCAGGCATATTCTGAGGCGGTATCACCTGATCCGGGAGATAGTTGATCGCCGGGAGATCGAGGTCAGGAGGGTTGACACGAAGAACAACACGGCGGATCCACTCACGAAGGCCATTCCCCAGATACAGTTTGAGAGATGCTTCGGGATGCTCGGTATGCGATACTACAGCAGCTGGCCCTAGTGCAAGTGGGAGATTGTTAGTTGTATGTATGCCCTAGAGGCCAGTATTGTACAGATGATGTATATTATATTGGATGCTTGGACATATATAGAGATGACTTTCTTGCTCGATATGATAGTATGCTATCTGGTTGCTCTTTATCTTAACATGTACACTTGTCTCTTTAAACTGTCTTATAGTTACATGTTGGTAAAGCCCTTAGGATGTGTACTTGACTACCTGGACTATGATACAGATCATACTAATAGGGGCATGGTAGTCTATAAGTACATCCTTCAAGGTCCCTAGTCGTGGGTGTATCGAGACGGGGCATCGATATACCAGTGTAGACTAGCGTATGCGCTTCTCGACCCATGAGATGGGCGATGGATGATCCCATATCCATTAGTGTTTGACTTCAGAGATGGTATACGGGTGCTCAGTGGAGACTGGGTACACTGGACGGACTCGCCGAGAACTCCCAGATGGTATTATACCTCACATCAGATGGCAGTTCTCAGGTGACAGTTGTACAGGTTAGTCTGTAGACCCGAGATCGTCATAGAGTCTTGTGTGATTCCCACTGTGCTTTGATCTCCACCTTACCACGTCCATGAGGGCGTGCAAAACGGTGGTCTTTGGGTACAGTCCCGAGTCACATGGAGGCAATGAGCGATAGGAGGGGTTTCGTCTCTCCCGGTATTGGGGGTTGATGTTGCGCAGTGCTCGATTGGCCGTAACAGGGAAGTCCCTGGCCAGGGCTGATCAGAGATCTGCTGGTAAGTGTTACCAGTAGTTTCTCGACCCGTTATGAGCCTCACATCGGCACGACTTTTCGGTTACTGGGGTCTGACGTTTACCACCCCTAGACTTGATATGCGACATATCAGACGAACAGACCGGACTGTACGGTAAGTGTTACTGGTTGGATTCACAGGAGTGTGAGCGGGCTAGCTCGTCGATCTTCTGATCGCTCAATACCCGGATGGCCGTTACGTTTAGCAGACCGCTTGCGGCTTGTGGGTGCTTGATATGATCATCATCTGCTACCGGCGTATTGACGAGTCTTTAGAGTCCTACACAGAGGTTTCCTGGCTCAAGCGAAACGAGATAGGAGCGCATATGAGATATGTGCGGGACCGAGAATGATGCGTGTATGTGATACCGCATTTCATTCTCGCGATGAATGTTTCGATTGGTTATATGCGATATAACCTAGTTATCGAATCAAAGATTGATTCGATGAGTCGATGCATTGTATACTAGTCGGTTATGTGCGACATGACCGGATCATTGAATCAAGTGTTGATTTAATGATTTGATGTATAATTATATATTTGATATATTACTTTGCATTAATTAGTATTGGTTCATTTTAAAAGGATTTTCTCACTTGAAGTGCACATTGTATATGTGATATATTTTTGTGTACACATGTTTGTATGATACATGTTAGCTTGTGCTTGTGTAAAGATTAAACCATGGTTATATGAATGGTTAGGGTTTTATTTACTTATTCATTTATTTATATTGATTATTCATTTTGGAAAGGAAAAGAAAAATGGTGGCTTTATTTGTTTCTTTCATGAAGCTTCATGAAGAGTTGAATAATTGACCATTTTTGTTTTCTTCTCTTAACCTAACCATGCACCTAACCCTAGTTTGCTCTCTACACTTCACCATGGTTAGTATATGATAAGTAATGATATTATTCTCATTTTTAATCTAATACTTATCATATTCTATCTTCATCTTCTTCTTCTTCTTCAAAGAAAAAGCTTGACACCATTAACGGCACCTTGAGCTAAAGAGTGAGAAATCCAATTCTAAAGTGAACCCACCTCCTATTTCTTCATCCTCTACCTCTTGCCAAGTAGTATAGGGTGTTTACTTCACAAGTTTCATAACTTGGTGAAGTTGGAGCTTGATCTTGTGTAACCTCGACGTAGATCATCTTTGGCACGAAGCCGACGACCTTGTCCGCCCATTTCTCCGATGAAGCCGATGCTTGAGTCCGGGATTCATGACGGACAGCGAGAGGACGTCTACGTGGAGTTTAGGAAGTGGAGAACCGGATCTACAAAGGTTGTAGCCTCTTTCTTTTAGTTAAGTAGTTAACTAGTTTCACTTTGTCGCCTAAAATTCTAGTTAACGATCTAGTCTAGGGTTTCTCGGCACCGTAAAATTTGAAATTGTCATGGTTGATGCCTTGTGAGACCTCATTAGCGTGCCTAGGAACCCTACACAAAGGAGTCATGCAAACAGGTAGTAATTGGGTGCAGTCTCGAAGCACTTGGAGGCAGTGGCGGTTAGATAGGATTTGTCTCTCCCAGTATTGGGGGTTGATATCGCGCTGTGTTCGGAAGGAAATTACACAAAGTCCTTGGCAAGGCAAGCGAGATTTACTGGTAGGTACTCCAGTAGTTTCTCAGGGTGTTTTTGGCTACTCTCCGACACGACTTGTTACCCTATTGGAGGTCTGAAGATTACCGCCCCTAGCTCCGATATGCGATAATCTTAGACGAACAGACCGGACTGTACAGAGATTGTCACATTCAGGGTCAGTAGGAGTTCGGATGAGTTAGCTCATCGGCCTTCTTATCGACATCTACCTGGGTAGTCGTTACGTGCAGCTAGTACCGCTTGCGGCTTGTGGTTAAACCTACTGCCAGCGTAGTGTCGTGTCTTTAGAGTCCCACATAGAGAATTTCCCTGCACCGGGTAAAAGGTGTAGAGGCCGTATGGTTTTACGGCAGAGCTTCGATCACTTACATGTACTTGTGCACGTATGATGATCGGGCGGATAATACTAGTGGGCTTTAGTTTAAGCCGGATCCTAGTATTATATTGATGGGTTATTTTCGTCTCTTTGTATTCGTATTCTTCGGAATACGGATGCGAGTATGTATATACGGATGAGGGGCATTCTCGTAATTCTTGCGGGAAAGCTTCTAGAAGGGACACCTCATTTAGGGTTTATTTCTTTTATGGATTAAACATAATGAGGTGCAGAAATGAGGTGAAGATATTTTCTATGGATGGCTATGAGTCATCACTTGACAAAATAGATATTTTTGAACCATAGTTAATTGTTGTGAGATATTTATCTCAACAATAATTCATTTGGTTCAACTATTCATCACAAATGAAAACTCAAGTTTCATCCAAGCTCTCTTCTCCTCTCTCATTTTCATCATGTCTCATTCTTCTCCCTCATAACCCAAAAAGTCTCATGAGTTAAGAAACCTTGGGTTCCAAGAGACAAAGCACTCTATCTTTTCACTCTACACCCTCTAGGACTTCTAGTTTAGCGAACTAGAAGCCATAGTTACCTCGGATTTGAGGTAGGAGCTCAGACTATAGACTCTCGGGTGGATCTTCTTTGACTCGAGGAGGCCGTCGAGGTTACTACGATCCGTTATGATCCTTAGAGCCGACGACGAGTGGAGGACGGCAATGAAGACCCAAAGGACTTGAATCGTGAAGTATAACTTCGTATCCGAGTAATTACACCTCAAGTAGTTTGCTAGCTATGGTTTATGTTCGATCCTTGATTCTAGTCGGTGTTGCGAAGCCCGTAAAAATAAAACAAAATTCCATTTCCGCCTCCCCGTGAACATGTGGGGTGCGCGACATCGACTTATAGATATGTTGGAAGAGTTCCAAGAAAGATACCGTTGCAGACTCGACGATGGAGGCTGAATACATTGCTGCTAACGATGCTGCCAAAGAGGCTGTCTGAATGAAGAAGTTCATCACTGAACTTGGTGTGGTTCGATCTATTGTTGATCCAATACCTTTGTATTATGATAACAATGGAGCTATAGCTTTGGCCAAGGAACCCCGGTCCCATCAGCGATCCAGATATATTCTGAGACAGTATCATCTGATCCGGGAGATAGTTGATCACCACGAAATCGAGGTCAGGTTTGTTGACACGAAGGACAACACGGCGGATCCACTTACGAAGGCCCTCTCCCAGACACAGTTCGAGAGAATTTTTGGGATGTTAGGTATGTGATACTATAACAACTAGCCTTGGTGCAAGTGGGAGATTGTTAGGAATATATATGCCCTAGAGGCCATTATTGTATATTATAGTGGATGATTGGACATATATATAGAGAGAGGACTTACTTGCTCGACATGATAGTATGCTATCTGGTTGCTCTTTATCTTAACATGTGCACTTATTTAGTTTATTATTTTACTGATACATGATGATAAAGCCCTTAAGATGTTTTGCTTAACTACCAAGACTATGGGCTTGTATAGTCCATAAGCACATCCTTGAAGTATTTCTAGCCGAGAGAGTATCGAGACAGAGTATCGATATTCCAGAGTAGACTAGTGTGTACGTTTCTTGACCCTATATGGGGCGATGGCTGATCCTACAGCCATTGGTGTTTGACATCAAAGATTGTACACATGTGCTCATTGGAGAATGAGTACACTGAACAGAACTCACTGAGAACTCCTAGATGGTACCATACCTATCGTCAGATAGCAGTTCTCTGGTGACACTTGTATAGGTTAGTTTGTTGACTCGAGATCGTCATGGTGTCTTGTGTAATTCCCACTGTGCTTTGATTTCCACCCTACCACGGCTCTACTGAGTCATGCAAACAGATGGTTTTTGGGTACAGTTCCGAGTCACATGGAGGAAGTGAGCGATAAGAGGGGTTTCGTCTCTTCCGGTATTGGGAGTTGATGTTGTGCTATGCATGATTGGCTATAACTGCAAGTCCCTGGCCAGGGCTGATGAGATTTACTGATAAGTGTTATCAGTAGTTTATCGATTGGTTATAGGCCACACATCGGCATGACTTATCGAGTTATTAGGGTCTGACGATTCCACCCTCCGGACTCAATAAGCGACATATCAGATGAAGAGACTGGACTGTACGGTAAGTGTTGCTTATAGTCTCTACGGGAGTTTGGACAAGTTTGCTTATTGATCTTCTATTTGTTCAATACCTGGATAGCCGTTACGTCCAGCTAGTACCGCTGACGGCTTATGGGTGTTTTATCTGATCATTAACTACAGCTAGCGTATTGGCCAGTCTTTAGAGTCCCACATAAAGGTTTCCTAGCTCAAGCGAAACGAAGTAGAGCATGTATAGAGATGTGTACGGGAGCTTGATTGAATACGTGTATTTGATATTATATTCTAATCTAGTGTTTTTTATATTAGCTGGGTTATATATGATATAACCGGATTATTGAATCAAGTGTTGATTTAATAATTTTATATATATTTATATATTTGATATATATATATATATATTAACTAATATATTTCTCACTTTAATTCTTTTCTTCTCTTTATATAGTTGGGGTTTGCTAGTGCCCTGGCCATCTACCGTGGCCGATGCGAAACAAAAATTACGTTTAAAAAAAACTTGACACTAAGAAACCCGTCTAGAATCGAACCATAAACCTACACTAGCTACAAAAGATATTCTAGCTACAAGGTTAGAAGTTGTATACCGAATGAACCGTGTACTTCGGTCTTCTACCATCTTCCTTAGCTCCTTTAGGTGTCCTGGATTGAGCTTGGCCACCGGTCTTCCTCCGTCGAAGATGATCCACCCGAAGGATGTAGCTTATGGCTCTAGCTCCACACTAAGAATCTAGTGAAGCATCTAGGGACTCTAGGTTGCTAATCTAGAGTGCCTAGGGATATAGTGAGTTGCACAAAGTGTTTATCTATCTCTCTTCTAACCTTGTTTCTCAACACATGAGATGGTAGGGTAGAAGATGAAGAAGGAGGAGGAGGTCAAGAAAGGTGGTGAAGAGAGCAAGTAAATGGTGAGAGTGTTTACAAAAACCAACCATGCATGAGCTCAAGTGAGAGAACTAAAGTGAGTAAAACTCAAATGGAAAAACAAGTGAAGAAAAACTCTCTAGAGAGAAAAAAAATAACAAGCATGGTTTTGTAAAACACAATATCCAAATATAATAATGCAACCATACTTGAATAGTGAGCATAAATGAATAAACAATTCATTTGTCAACACTATTAAAGCATGGGTCTCACCATACTCTCTTCTTTACCTTTACACCTCATTTCCATTTAATTTAATAAATGGATAAACAAAAATGAGGTGTCCACCTTCTAGAATGTTTTCCGTATAAATACGGATTACACTCAACTGCATATACATACCTGTATTCGTACCAAAATATGAATACCCAAAGAGATAGAATAACACAAAGAACATAATACTAGAATATACATATCGAAATATATATACGTAAATTATTAAATCAATACCTCATTTAATAATCCGGCTCAATCCCGAGTCGGCTAGTATTATCAACTGTCCAATAGAAAGTGCGGGTAACTAGTACAATCATTCGATCGGAACCCCGCACGTATCAAAATACGGCTACTACATCATTTCTCCTAAACCAGGGAAACCCTCTGTGTGGGACTCTAAAGACTCGTCAATACACTGGCAGTGAGTTTAACCATAAGCATGTCAGCGGCACTAGCTGTACGTAACGGCTACCCAGGTATTGAGCGAAAGGAAGGCCAACAAGCAAACTTATCTGAACTCCTACTGAACCTGTCTATGACAATCTCCATACAGTCCGATCTTTTCGTCTAAGAGTATCGCATATCGGGTCTAGGGGGTGGACAAAGTCAGACCCCTAATAATGCGATATTTCATGTCGGTATGAAACCCATCACCCACTGAGAAACTACCGATCCAAATCAGTAATTCTCGTCTACCTTGGCCAAGGATTTCTGGTGATGGACACCCGTGCACAGCGCAACATCAACCCTCAATACCGGGAGAGACGAATCCCCGACGATCAGCTCACTACCTCCATGTGGCTCGGGATTGTACCCAACTAAAACCTATTTGCATGACTCCTTTGAGCCGTGGTAAGGTAGTAATCAAAGCACAGTGGGTACTCACACGAGAAAAATGACGATCTCAAGTCGACAGATTAACCTGTACTCATGTCACCTGAGAACTGCTATCTGACAATAGGAATAATACCAACTAGCATGTTCCCGGCGAGCCCGTCCAGTGTAACTCATAACCCAATGAGCACATGTATACTATCTTAGGTGACTAACTGACACCAATGGCTTGTGAGACTGGACACCGCCCCTCGTCGGGGTCTCGAAAAGTATACACTAGTCTACTCCGGAGTATCGATGCCCAGTCTCGATACTCCCTCGACTAGGGACGTTTAAGGATATGCTTATAGACCACCCAGCACCCACGTATATGATCGCTATCATAATGCTGGTAATCAAGCAAGAATCCTATGAGCTCGATCAACATGTAATAGTGATCTGTAATACCACATAATGCATGTACATGATGATAGAGACAAACCAGATAGCATACTATCATTTTGAGTAAGACTGTTCTACCCGTATAGGTTTTCCCTCAATCATCACGATCGCGTGCCTGGGATTACAATAATGGACTTAAGGGCACTATATCCAACATATATATTTGATATAAACAAATATGTATTATGGTTGATGATACATAGAACAAGGATGTATGAGAATTACATTGTGAAAAAGGATAAAAGAAAAGATTTTCTTATTTGAATTTAAACAGAAGAACAATAAGTCATTGTTTTGAGAACATTGGAGAAGCCACGACTCATGGTTTCTTTTTGACTATAGTTCATATAAGTTAACCTTTTGCTCTAATCTTCAACACAATCTTATCCTCAAAGCTCATTCTCTCATCTTCTTCTTCTTTCTTCACTTGCTACACTATTCATGCAAGAAGAAAAATAAGAGAAGAATTTTTAGTGAGCAAAATCCCTATTTCATCAACCTACACTACTCTAGCAAATTAGTATAGGTTGTTCTCTTCACTATTTCATTGATTAGTGAAGTGTGAGCTTGAGTGTGAGAGGCTTCGAGGTGGATCATTTTTGACGACGAAGATTTCGAACAAGCTTGTTCCAACCTTCAAGTGTATTCAAAGAAGAGTTCTAGGACTACGATTCGTAGCAATTGAAGTGAAGGACTAGACTACAAAGGTTGTAGTTTCTATTCACATAGTTTTAAGTTCTTGTTTTGCTATGTTTTTGAAACCCTAATCTCCAATTCAATTCGTGTTTAGTATACTTAGCCCTCTAAAATTTTAAAATTGCATACTTGATCTTCATTGAAAACTAGTAGAGGTACTAAGGCATACTTTCAGTTTCACTTTCCCGGATCCGATCGAGTAATAAGAGAATCTGAGTTCATGTGCTATCTTGTCTAATCAAACTACCCAGCCCCATTTTATTCAGTGTAAAGGTTTTGCGAATTAGAGTTAGTGTGTATATCATCTAGGCATGAAATGTCATTTGTCAATATTGGGATCGTTCGTATCATTTGCCCGAATATCAGGATTAATAGTCGTCCATGTTGGGACTTTTCAATTCATTCGTAGTAGTCGTCCATGTTGGGACTGTTCACCCTGCCTGTAGAGATCTTCATTTGTAATAGTATTCCATACCTAGGTTCGTGCATTCTAACCCTAACCGTATCGTAGGTCATGTCATGTGATGTATCAATAGTTGGACTTAAGTAGATGATATCTCAGTCGATATGCACTCCCACAGTCGTGGGTTATATCTCGTTTTATTATAGTTGTAAGGTAAACATAGTATTTTATAGAAAACTTAGTTTATAATGGACTATGGTATTTTATCATAATTATTATTTATATAGAAACAATGGTATTTTTAGGGCAAAATATTGTTTTATGAAGTGCTATGGTATTTTAGAGTAAAGATTGTGACGCTTTAATAAGAATAACCCTTTATGAAAGAGTATGGTATTTATATGGTATATTAACGTAAATTATCTTTTATTATAAAGGTTATAGTATTTGAATAAAAAAAACTTTATAAAAAGGTAAGGGTATTTTAGTGAAATTATAAAAACTTCACTTTCGAAATTAGGGTTTTTTGGTAAGATTTATTTCTTAAAGGTATTTAGTAAAAATCTAGTTTTAGAATTATTGTTGATTTTTGCAAGAAAAACCTAGCTTTTAAAAGTTCAGGGTATTTTAATAAAACTAATTATTCTACCAAGTTCTTGGTATTTCGTAAAAATTATGATTCAGAAAAGTTCATGGTATTTTAATAAAAATATCACTTAGAAAAGTTTAGGGTATTTTAAGGAAAGTACTATTTTTCCAAAATTCGTGGTATTATAATGAAAATATAAAATCTTAAGAGTTGATAGTATTTTTGTGAAATACCCATTTTAGTGAAAATATGGTTTTACATTTTTACCGTCAATTTTATTTTAAAATAACCAATATATAAGAATTTACTATAATTTTTCCATGTTTTAATAATTAAGGAACTAATTATCGATGGGTTTTATTTAATATCGTAGAATAATTACATTTATTCCTGTAAAAGTTGTCCCGGTCATGATAGTCGCATTACGACTTAGTTCCATATGTCCAAGGATTAATTTGGGGTTGTCCGTTACCCCGTGATTTTATTGTGAAGGATAACTGCTAAAAGTTTGTTATTTTATTTAGGGTTTAATATCGTTTTTAATCGTCAAAACCCGTATAATAGATAATCTAGTTAAAACATCATAATTAGGTTCTGAAATTTTTTTCACAGATAGATATTTTTATAATGAAGATAACAAAGGGCCAAGTGTTGAGAGATCCTACATGAAATGAGCTAGAAAAATGAAAGTCAGTGAGCGTCAGGTTGTAAGTGTTGGATATAGTGCCCTCAGAGTCAATTATTGGATCACAGGCACGTGATTGCAATGATTGAGGGAGGACCTATGCCGGTAGGACAGTCTTACTCGAGAGCTTTGTATACTATCTGGTTTATCTTTATCATCGTGTACAGTTCACTATTACATGTTGATAGAAAATAGTATACTATCTGGTTTATCTTTATCATCGTGTACTGCTTTAGGTGATGGTACAGATCACTATTGCACGTTGATAGAGCCCTTAGGATTCTTACTTGACTACCAGCAGTATGATGGCGATCATATACGTGGGAGCTGGGGTCTATAAGCACATCCTTAAAGTGGTCCCTAGTCGTGGGAGTTTCGAGACTGGGCATCGATACTCCATTAGTAGACTAGTGTATACAGTCGAGACCCCGACGAGGGGCGGTGGCCGGTCTCACAAGCCATTGGTGTCAGTTGGTTCACCTAAGATGTATACAGGTGCTCATTGGGTTATGAGTACATCGGAGAGGACTCGCCGGGAACATGCTAGTAGGTATTATACCTGACGTCAGATAGCAGTTCCCTGGTGACATGTGTACAGGTTAGTTCATCGACCTGAGGTCGTCATTTGTCTCGTGTGAGTTCTCACTGTGCTTTGATTACTACCCTACCACGGCTCAAAGGAGTCGTGCAAACAGGTTTTAGTTGGGTGCAATCCTGAGCCACATGGAGGCAAGTGAGCGTATCGGCAGGGGTTTCGTCTCTCCCGGTATTGGGGGTAAGATCGCGCTGTGTCTAGGAGAGCCATTACACGAAGCCCTCGGCCGAGACAGGAGATTTACTGGTAGGTATTCCAGTAGTATCTCAGGGTGTTCTGGGCTACACTCCGACACGACTTGTACGGCTTTTGGGGGTCTGACTTTTACCAGCCCTCTAGGCCCGAAATGCGATACTCATAGACGAACGGACCGGACTGTACGGATATTGTCACTGACAGGCTCAGTAGGATGTCAGGATGAGTTCGCTCATCGACCTCCCTTGTGGTCAATACCTGGTAGCCCATTACGTACGGCTAGTACCTCTGACGTGCTAGTGGTTAAATCCACAGCCAATGTATTGACGAGTCTTTAGAGTCCCCCACAGACTGTTTCTCAAGTTTCGGGCGAAACGTTGTAAAGGCCGTATGATATATGGTAGGGTTCGATCTTATACGTGCGGTATTGCACGGATCATGATCGGACAGATCATACTAGTAGGCTTTGGTTTAAGCCGGATCCTAGTATTAGATTTGTTGGATTACTTTTGTCTCATCGCATTCGCATTCAGTCGGAATGCGGATGCAGGTATGTATATACAGGTGAGGGGTATCCTTGTGATCCGTCACGAGTTTACTTTAGATGTTGCCGTATCTTTTTATTGTTGCAAACATTTGGATTAATGTTTTTTAATGGAAATTGTGAGCTTAAGCCATCATTTTGTGCATTAAATGATACATGTACTTCATGGGTGACTCATAGTATCATTTCTTGTGCAAATGTCACATATTGTGATTGATTTGTGTTGATATGATAACAAGAGAGAGAGGGGCTGCCATGAGGTAAGGTTGGTCTTGTATTGTTTTATATCTCATACTCTCTCTTTTTATCATAAGAAACACATAAGGAAAAAAGAGAGCTCTTCTTCTTCTTCCTCTCTTTTCTTCTCTTGAGCTCATGACCTCCATTAATAGCAATACCTTCAACCTCCATCCAAGCAATGGATGCAAGAGACAAAGTGATCACAAACATTCTCTACAACACCTTGGACGCGTCGGCTAGCACACTTCGTGCCCGAGTTGCTACGGATGAAGCGGGAGCCCGTAAAAAGACTCGTAGATGTGGTGCCCTTTCTGACGAGGAGATCGAGACCGGAGATGCCGCGAGGAGCTTGGGATGATGGCCAAAGACCAAAGTACACGGATCGATCGGTATAACTTTCCAACCCTCTCTCTAGATAGCTAGTTGAAGGTTAATGGTTCGATCCGGGTTTTAAGCATACGATAGCGCCGGTTTTCAAGTTAAGAAAAATTTCCGTTCCGCATTTTGGCCTCGGAATGACGGCCGGGGCGCTACCGTAGTCTTACATGGTATAAGAGACACGCCATTAACCTTTACTAGCTTGCTCTAGCGTGTTTAGAACTTCGATCGGACGAAATTTCCAAAAACCGCGTTTCCAATTATTCAGTTTCTATCGAAATTTTTCTGTTGTCAAAAAATTATTTGGTGTATTGTAGAAAATCAAGCAGGGTTTTTAGAGAACACTGCAGAAAAACGGTTGCATGATCTCACTGTATAGCCGCGGAACCGCGGCCGTAACCCCCTTTTAGCCGCGATTCCGCCGCAGAACAGTAACTTCTCTGCAACATTTTTCCTGCAGTGATTCCTGACTTGGAAATGGGGTTTTTGGTATTTTTATTTTGGGCCCAGATTTGTTTGAGTACTGGGTATTATGCTTGGGGCCCACTTCGGGAAATTTTGTCGATCGAAATTTTTAAATATGTTAGTTCACGATATTTACATTATATCTGCGACCGTGAATGTCATTTGATCGGTAAATCCTGTCTAATTGCTATAGTCCTTTTAGACGGATTTGCGAACGTGACATTCACGTTGATGTTCTGTGTTGTGCTGTGATGTTGCGGATTTGTCATGGTGGATAGCCTGGATGCAATGTTAGTACAGTTTGGTTGTATTTGTACATTTGAAATTGCGGGGCGAGCGTCCAATATGTGGACTGCCGTCACTGCCTGTTTGTATATTATTCTTTTGGGGCACGACCGGGCTGAGGTCGATGTACCCGTTGTATATTTTAATTTCTGTACTAGGATTACCCCGCGGTGGGGTGTACGGATAGCCGGGTTCTAGAGGGCAACGAGCCCGCATCTCATGGCTTTGAGACGGAGGGGGCTTCACTCTAGAATTGGCGAGCTATTCGCCGCACTCGTAGGGGGTACAGGTTGACCCAAGGATGGGTGCTCAAGTTACCGGATTCCGTGAAGTGCTAGGTAGTCCATTCACGTTGTTGAAGGGGGCTGCCTCGCTTTAGGTTTTGGCGGGTAACTTGCCGCGCCCGTAGGGTTCTAGGATTTCATTGCACAGGCTATCCACACGACCAGGGGAACGTCGGGTTTCAGTAGCGGCTCTATGAAACCCGGGGATCCCAGATTATCTGTATTTTTCTGTAATGCTTATTACTCTCTGTGATGTTGCATTTTATCACGCCATGAGCGAATATTATATATTGATATATATACTAGTAGATGTTGTATATGTTTTGCACCCGCGCTAGTCCAGTCCCCACTCTGTCGTTAGTTAAGTAACCTAACGGGTGATGACGGGACCCAGTGGCGAATGCGGATGGCATATACGTACATCGTATTTTCGTTCTTTTGTGGTGTGATTAATTGATAGGACTGCATTGATTCGGATCAATGCAAGCTAAACAAACCTATTCTGATGTTGTTGGAACATTTTTTAAAAAGCTGTTATTGCAAGGACGTTCTCTTTTGTTTTGCATAGTGGTATTCAGTTGGAATATCCTGCACCTCAGTCGACGAGGCAAGGCCCGAGATCCCTTCACCGGGAGTGACCCCTTGGACAGAAGTTTGCATCAGGGTAATAACTTCACTATAGTCGATTGCCTTCTGCTTTGCATCATGGTATTCAGTTGGAATATCCTGCACCTCATTCTACGGGGAAAGAGCCGAGATCCCTTCACCGGGAGTGGCCTCTTTAGCAAAGGTTTTCGCCACTATATTTTTATAAAAAGCTATCTGGTTCCTTCAACAATATCAAGTTCATTACGTTAAAGGTTTTTCGCCAAAAACCATTCGTAGCCCTCCGTCATTTCAGACGGTAGCACGTACTATTCATGCTATGTTTGTTGGCCTTCGTCAAGGCATGGTGAATGGTAGCTGCTTGTTACATTTCTGCTGCATAGATAGATGCGTTGGTTTGGGACAGTCGTATAGCCTTGTTGACCTTCGTCAAGGGCTTGTACGGGTGGGTTCAAATTAACCTGAACAATGACGGGTAGAACTTGACATGTGACTTATGATTTGTTGACCTTCGTCAAGGTCATAAGAGCATGGGGTAAAAATCACATCGGGAGTTTCTAAAGAAACTGAAACTTGCCAGATATGCGCATACCTTCTGGAGTGTGATAACGTGAGTGGATTCCATCACGTTATCATGCGATGATAGTTGGATCCCGATTCCCACTGATAAGTTGGTTTACTTCTCGGGTGATCCCGACTAATTCTTCTTTCAGGTTTGGAGGAGAATTTGAGGTTACAGTGGGAGGTATCCTGATTAGAAACAGTGATAACCATTCTGATCTAGGTTAGAGTGCACGCTGAGTGTTTCTTTTCTCTCTCTCTTTGGCAGCGACCATGACCCGACCCTTGACTATGACTCAGTGACCAAGTTGACCAAACCTTCTTAAAACACTGGCTTTTGGATTGTCTGAGTTGCATACCTCATTGCCACTCCTACTTTTACCCTTTTCTCTAGAACACCCCGTATTACTACGAATATCCACTTCCATTGGATAAAACCATCGTATGGTTATATACGAACTCGAAGGAACTTATTCGAGAATGGTTTCCGGTTCTGGAGAAAACGAATAGGTCTATTCAGTTGTCTTTTCCTTTTACCTTCTCTCAGGTTGCGAGTGTTCCTTGGATTAGGACAGTACACCTATTACGCTTATTGGATAGTCTTCTTCCAAACCATAAGTAGGTGTCGAACGGTAGGGAATGAAGAAAACCAATTAGCCTAACGATGGTGTACAGAAGGTATTAAGCAAAGACAAATAAAGGGATTAGTAAGAGGGCAAAGTAAACTGTGACTGCTATTCATGACCAAACCAGGTATTTCATCGCCAATCCTACATCACCTTTGTATTTCTCCAGAACACTCCATATCACTACGAAGATCCACAGTTATTTGGATACTCCATCGTATGGTTATATACGAACTCGAAGGAACGTGTTCCAGTTCGGAGATGGATTCTGGTTCAGGAGAAATAGGAATAAGGTTTTATTCAGTTGTCTTTTATCTTTACCTTCTCTCGGGTTGCGAGTGCTCTTAGTATTAGGACAGTACACCTATTACGCTTATTGGATAGTCTTCTTCCAAACCATAGGCAGGTGCCGAACGGTAGGGAAGGAAGAAAACCATTTAGCCTAACGATGGTGTGCAGAAGGTAACGACTAAAGACATATAAAGGGATTTGGAGAGATGGCAAAGAAATATACGGTTACAGTCATGAATCTGGGTAATGGAAGAGTCATTACTAGGAATACCCGGATACCTCTTCGAAACATTTACATGTTTCAGTTTCACTGTATACTGTTAAAAGAAAACTGATTTCCCAATTAGTCCTTGCTCCAGGGTATGTATTTACCATGTTTGATTCTCACATCTGTATGGTTTTACAGATGATGAGTGGGAGTAAGTTATTGGGAATTGGGCGATCATCCTCATTATATCGGGATTCGTTGTAATTGGTGATATTTGAGGAAATCACCTGGATTGTTTGCCGGACGGCAAATATTTGGTTTTGAATATCCGTTGTTATGCACCAATTTCAAATTGATATATCTGTACGTTTATTTTCATAAAGTGAGATATAACTTTTTGAAATTATGTCCATGACATTTACCTATATCAGTGGATGGTTATGTAAGGAGCATTAAACAGCGGTGTAATTCTTCTTAACCATAAGTACAGTTTTCAACCTACGACACACAGGGAATGAGTTATTAGACTCAGGGGACTTATACAGAGTACTGTATGTTGTCCAGTGTCCATTAGGACAAAGGGGTTGGTACTCGTACTATATTCTGTTTACTTATGACTTCTCTAGTTCTTAGACAGGTGTTTCGTAGAAATGCAAGGTCCAAGTTTTGAGAAGTTATAGGTATATGAATAAAGTAAAGAACCAGGTGTTGCAAGTATCAGGATTCTTCAAGGTGATCGAAGATGTAGATACTTGTGTATGGTATTCAGTTGATAGTAATGATTAAGAGAACTTGCTTCTTTTTCAGGTTACTCATAATTGGAAGCACTCCTAAGTTGAGTAATGCTGATAGGCCTCTCTCCATTTAGTTGACATGCACTAGGGACAGCTGCATGATTTGAATCTGGTTCTAATTAAATCAGTGCCTCTGTTTCTATATTGGATATAGAATAGTTCATATCTTAACAATGTTAAGGTACGGGGAGTTGTCCGGTTTATGCTTAAAACTAGACTCTGGATAACTCAAGACACGTTTCTGTAATGGTTGTTTGTGGGTTGACCCGGGTAATGACGAGGGTTGACTTTCTACCATCTGGAAGATCAATAGTGATATTGTTCTTGACTCGCCACAGTTTTAGTAAAATGGATTTTTTCAGAAAACAGTAGTAGGAGTATGGTAGAACTGGAAGTGATTCCAGAACCACAAACGATTACTGAAAATTTAATAGGACCTAAAGATTCAATCTGGATTGACATTCCATTGGCCACTCCGCAGATATGGTAGGTAACCTCAAGCACCCGAGAGGTACTTCGGTAGCCTCAAGGACGGTGACAGGGAGGTTCTTGTTTACCCAGACTTGTCATTGCTGTTGTTCCAGACTGTGAGACCCGGCAGGAGGATGAGTATAGCGTCGTTCTGCACTGGCTTTAGAAGTGCATGTGTATATGACTCTGCCAGAGGGTTGTCGTAGTCAGTGGGAGCAGCGGAAGCATAGTGGACAAGTAGCTTATGTCTATTTATAGACTAAAGCAGATATAGCGGAGATAGATCATCTATTTCTGATGTGACAGTCATAGGTTTGACTTCATCAGAATAGGGGATGGATCTGGTAAGAAGGTAATAGGGTGTGATGTCCTGGTATTTGGATGACATACATAGAGTAGGAAGTGAAATTCCTATACTACGATCGGTTATGCTTTGGTTGTCACACAGTGGTTTCTCCACATAGGGCTTGGATATTATATTAGACATTCTGGTTACTAGATCTATGGTTTTAGATCTAGATTTGGGAAGTGTCCCAATCTGGGTACTTTGACAGCATTCTAAGGGTGTTTTAGAATGGACAACTCCTGGCACGGTAGTGTACCTGCAGGTGATGGAGTCACCCTCTCTAAAGGTGTCTTACAGACTAAAGGGGAGAGGGATGTGCATGATTGGCAGATCACTTGCTTAGGTAATTGAGTCAATCATGAGATGTCAAGTACCACACCAGATGTTGTTTTTGCACGAGATGCAATAAATTGATATTAATCCAATCCTGGAGAAACGATCGGAAGCAGTTTTAGAACATAAGTGGATGTTCTAAGGATATGATAACAACAGCCTCTTTTAGGAGATGGTTATCATTCCAGGCTTCCAAGGTGACCTGGATGACAGAGTGACTGTCAGAGTTATAGTTTTCCCTCTGACGAGGGGCAGTATTATGGACAGATGGTCCAAGCGGATACTGAGGAAGGTGTGGCGCAGGATATTGATTAAGTTCAGTTGTCGATACAGTCTAAGAAGTTTGGATTTGGAGTTCATTTATGAACTAGGACCCATCAGATATCCAGACATATTCTAAGACAGATATTGCTCATTTCGGGAGATGGTTTTTTCCGCGATCTTGAGATAAAGAGAGACATAGAAAGAAATATCAGGGCGGATCCACTAGCTGAGGCTATTCCTCGAACGCAATAGTTTCATAAACGGGCTTTGTGAGACTGATCAGTAGAGGAGTTGGGTGTTCGGTATCACACGGGCTGTGAGTATGCGACATCGCAATAATTAGCCTTGAGTGCAAGTGGGAGATTGTTGGATATAGTGCCCTCAGAGTCAATTATTGGATCACGGGCACGTGATTGCAATGATTGAGGGAGGACATATGCCGGTAGGACAGTCTTACTCGAAAGCTTTGTATACTATCTGGTTTATCTTTATCATCGTGTACAGTTCACTATTACACGTTGATAGAAAATAGTATACTATTTGGTTTATCTTTATCATCGTGTACTGCTTTAGGTGATGGTACGGATCACTATTGCACGTTGATAGAGCCCTTAGGATTCTTGCTTGACTACCAGCAGTATGATGGCGTTCATATAGGTGGGAGTTGGGGTCTATAAGCACATCCTTAAAGTGGTCCCTAGTCATGGGAGTTTCGAGACTGGGCATCGATACTCTATTAGTAGACTAGTGTATACAGTCGAGACCCCGACGAAGGGCGGTAGCCGGTCTCATAAGCCATTGGTGTCAGTTGGTTCACCTAAGATGTATACAGGTGCTCATTGGGTTATGAGTACACCGGACAAGACTCGCCGGGAACATACTAGTTGGTATTATACCTGACGTCATATAGCAGTTCCCTGGTGACATGTGTACAGGTTAGTTCATCGACCTGAGGTCGTCATTTGTCTCGTGTGAGTTCCCGATGTGCTTTGATTACTACCCTACCACGGCTCAAAGGAGTCGTGCAAACAGGTTTTAGTTGGGTACAGTCCCGAGCCACATAGAGGCAAGTGAGCATATCGGCAGGGGTTTCGTCTCTCCCGGTATTAGGGGTGAGATCGCGCTGTGTCTAGGAGAGCCATTACACGAAGCCCTCGGCCGAGGCAGGAAATTTACTGGTAGGTATTCCAGTAGTATGTCAGGGTGTTCTGGGCTACACTCCGACACGACTTGTACCGCTTTTGGGGGTCTGACTTTTACCAGCCCCCTAGGCCCGACATGCGATACTCATAGACGAACGGATCGGACTGTACGGATATTGTCACTGACAGGCTCAGTAGGGTGTCAGGATGAGTTCGCTCATCGAACTCCCTTATGATCAATACCTGGTAGCCCGTTACGTACGGCTAGTACCTCTGACGTGCTAGTGGTTAAATCCACAGCCAATGTATTGACGAGTCTTTAGAGTCCCCCACAGACTATTTCTCAAGTTTCGGGCGAAACGTTGTAGAGGCCGTATGATATATGGCAGCCAGGAGCCCCATGCTCCCTACAGTGAGGGCTTGTGAGAATATGGCACCAATGAGGGTTTGTTTGACATGCCTGCAACTGATACTGATCTTCAGGCTACCATCGCAGCTTCCGAGTGACTGGCTCGCGAGGAAGCAGCGTTGGTATCTATTGCGGAGTCGGGTATACTTCATTTACATTCTTCTGCATCTATCCCTTCTCCCCCTTATTATGCTTTATTAACGCTCTCTTCTTTAACAGGTATTTCTGCCGAAGAGGCTCTTGTGGCTTCCCTCAAGACGTTTGAGGAGGAAGAGAGGCTTCGTGCCAGCTTGGGTCTTGGTATAATTCTCTTCACTACACCTTTGCTCTTTTAGTTCCTTCTATTCATGGTTTGACTCTTCTCTTCATCTTGCTGCAGGGACTACCAAAACCCAGGTTATTCCAAGTGTAATTCCAATCTCAGGTGGTGACGCAGAAAATCTTCCAGAGCCACCGACTACGACCGAGGCCATCCCGAAGCCACCACAGGAGGCGTTGTTGAAGTAGCCGATGATAGACGTCGTAGCGGCTCCGGAGGCAAAGCTTGGTTCGGACGACTACGTCCCCCTGTCGGAAGTTTTAAGTAGGTCGGTTATCACGGCTCAGGCTGAGAGGAAGCGCAAAAAGCATGCGGCGAGGGAATGCGACGCTGTCTTGGCCGCGGGTGCAGGCTCAAGCAATGTTCCGCCTGCTGACATTCCTTCTGCCCTGTCTATTGCCCATAGACAGGTTGCGTCTTTAGCTCGTGAAGAGAGTGAACGACTATTTCAAGGTAGAACAATGCGTGGTCCTTAATAACAGCTCCTTATCCCTGTCTATTTATTTAACATACGCATTTTTTTATTTACAGGACCAAATTTGGATGACGGCGTGACAGTTGAAACGCCGGCAACTAAAGAGCATGAAGCGTCCAATCTTTCTTTGGACTCTGGGACCATTCCAACTGCCACTCTTTCCCCCTGTGGATCTTTGATATCGGCGGGTGACGCAAGAGTTACGACGGCCCTTGTCGAATCAGGTGATGAAGCTGTGGGCGTTGAATCTGCTCTCCCAATGGAAACCGAAGAAGCCATCACAGCAGTTGACACTTCGGGTAAGGTTTTAGTTTCTGACTTGTCAAGTATTCCTTGAGTTATCATCTTTCTTTTTTTTAAAAAATCCTGCTAAGTGTTTCTGATGATATTTCCTTTGTCTTGAGCATAGGTGCCATAAACCCTAAAGTTGTACTGGCCGAAGAATTACTGTTGGCCGCTGCATTGACTGTCACAGTTCCTTCTGTGCTTCCCTGAGTTTTAGAAGGTAAGGGTTTCTCATTTAGTTTCTTTATTGCAGATACCAATTTTCTCTGCCTTAACCATATAATGTCGCAACCTTGCAGGAGTGCTCTTTGACCACTTATACCAAGTGTTACACCCGCACTTTTCCTTCGAATCGGAAATCGTTCCCTCTTCCAGCAGTAGTCAGTATATTCTTTGTTTAGTGTTTCTCTTTTTCGTGAGTAAACTTTCTGCTGATAAGCCTTCCTTATATTGACCCTAGCATCACAGTTCAAAGGAGGGAGCGAAGGAATGGCTAAGCCTCCGGAGCTCCCTATTTTGCCACCTTCAACAGCTAGTATGGTAGATTTCGTTCGTCAGGTTTCTTCTTTGTCTTTCAAGTTGAAATCTGACCGTAATTTATTTTGCAACGATTACACCGGCTTCAGCTCCTTTTGATTCCCGCATTCCCATGCCCACGGGGCCCTTCGCTAAACGTCCATCTTTTAGGGGCGTGGTGACTAGCCAACGAATGTTAAGTGAATTTATCGAGGATCTTGAAGCCGAGGTTCTTACTTCTGCTATGGATTTTGCCGACGAAATCAATCCAATGTTAGCGACGCTCGTGAATTTCCACACTGAAGACCTCGTCGGTTTTTGGGTTGATTATTGCAAGAAGATCGAGGCTTGTCTACATGAGATTGAGCTTAAGCGCCTCGCTCCTGAGGTATTAACTTTGAAATCTCAGCGAACCACATGGATCGAGCAAAGTATCGCTTTCATTTGATATTTTGAACAAGATGGGACTCTGAGGCAAAAGGCGCATGAGACGGCTTCCGGTGAATCCGTCCAATTGCGCGCCCAAATTGAAGTGAATGCCGCGCAGCTGAAAGCTATTTTTGAAAACCTCCGACGATGTATTTCTGACGGGTTGGCGCTAAGGCAGAAGCTTGACTTCACTGAGTGGTTCACGCAAAGTTGCGAAGCTGCCAAACGGGAAATTGCTGAGAAGCTTTCATCCTGCTTGCAACAACGAGCTCAAATTGAAGCGGAGCTGGCCGCCGTAGCTGAACGTGAGGAGGAATTGCAGGGAGCGCATGAGCGGGTCGTCAGGCTGTTGAAAGCGCCTCCTTCTTAATCATTATAATTGTATTTCCTTTTTTGCATTGGTTGTATCTCTTAAACATTTTGATTCATGAATAAGAAAATACATTCTCTTTTATGTGCTTATTCGTATCTTGAAGCCTTAATGTGGCGGTAATTAGTTTATTTACTCGTTTCGGAGTTTGTAGTTTATGCGCTCGTTTCGGAGCCTGTAGTTTATTCACTCATTTCGGAGTTTCTAGTTTATGGACTCATTTCGGAGTTTGTAGTTTATTCACTCATTCCGAAGTCTCTAGTTTATGGACTCATTTCGGAGTTTATTTAGTTTACCTCCCTTGGGCTTATAGGCAAACTTGTCCAATTATAGCTAACCCCTGCTCTTTACGACAGAGGTCCGTTAGGTTTTGTGGTACTAGGGTTTTAGTCCGTGGTACCGTCGCGTTGGCTGATGCGTTCCCCGATATGCAGACTTTACGCTGTTGTTCAAGCAGCCCTACGACTGTCGTGTCTCTGTTCCCTTCGGGGGATGGACAAGACGTCTTCAAGTAATCTTCTTAGGCAGTTTGACCGTCAGAAGAGCAAGCATTAGGAATTTTTCCATGTCGCTTTTTACTTGATATTAGGCTCAGTTTGGGAGCCCCGATGAGTCATAACCACTACGCAGTGGTGTAGGATGATCTCCGATAGTCATTCGGGTTTTATTTGATTTGCCGTCAAGACCCTGAAGCTAGGAATTTGGTCTTCGCTTCCTTTTGATTCGGCTATTTGGAGCTTTTGTTGACATTGCGTCTACTGTAACGAGAAGAATGTCGGAGTAGTCTTTAGGTTGTTTTTGAACCGTCAAGACTAGGAGCTAGGAATTTTTCCATAGCTCCGTTTTGTTTTGACCCTAGATTCTTTGTTGACGTCGCGTCTGCATTCTGCTGGAGTGAGAGGGAACGCTGTTTTTGACATTGCGTTTGCTGTAACAAGACGAATGTCGGGATAGTCTTTATGTCGTTTTGTGAACCGTCAAGACTTGGCTCTCTCTTTGATGGAGCCCGGTGGGAAAACATGGTTCCCTTTTTCATTTGTACCCATGGATTGTATACAGGGGTCGGTGTAGACTCACCTGCAGGGCAGAGAAAATTTATTTTATATTATTTTTTATTTCCGCGATGCTCTATCATTTCGGCTTTTCATATCCCAAAAGTCGCGATTGCCCAATCATTTCGGCTATTTATCGCGATGCCCAATCATTTCGGTTATTTTTATATTTTTACTCGCTGCTTTTTATTGACCCCAAACATTTCAGCTGTTTTTATATGCATATATTTTGCTCATTGATTTCATTGCGAGTTACCCCATCATTTTGGCTATTTTATATGCATTTTTTTTGCTCACAGATTTTTTGTTGCGAGTATGGAACTTGAGACCTGATACCAATTTTGGCATCAACATCGCTGCGACTGGAATATTGCCATAAGAGAATCATCATTTGCCTTGAAAGGACTTGGAATTTGATACCGATTTAGGCATCAGCATCGCTACGACTGGAATATTGCCAGGAGCGAATCATCATTTACCTTACTGATTTGAACAAAGGTGACTTGTAACGTTTTGAAATCGTTTCGGTGAAATTTCGAAAAAATCGGTAAAATAAGGGGGGTTTCTGTAAAAAATTAAAATACAAATATCTTATTATAAAATTAAATATACATATTCTAGCTATATAATTGCTATTATTTGGTGTTTATTGAGCCACTGGTGAAATTTCAAATTTTCTGAAAAAAATATTATTTTATTATTATATTAAGCCGTCATTAATACATTTAATTAGGGAAAATTACAGATTGGAATGAGTTGAAACAAATTTTGTGCATCATAAAACATTAAATAAAATTTTATCATGTGGTTTTTGGAACGAAATCATTTGCCAAAACGGTTTAGAAATTATTGAAGAAAAAAAGGCTTTTTTGACGTAAATGGATGTTTGGGGTATTGTATTTATCATTTTTCATCACCCCACACCCGTACCCACATCCACACACTTCCATTTACTTCTCCCCTTGAAGAATTCAGCAGCCCCCATTTTTTTTCCCCACTTGAATTTCAAAGGAAAGAAATGAAAGAAAAGAAAAGAAAATGGAGAAATGAGGTGGACCTTTGACCTTGAATTGACTTTGACTTCTTCCTCCACTTTCTCTACCTCCCTCTCTCTCCTCTCCCACTCCCAATCAGCCGACCCCCCACCCTCCTACAGCAGCAACAGCCCCCCCCCCCCATTTCCCTTCTCTTTTCTCTTCAAACTTCATCAAAAATTGCCTCAAATCCATCAAAAAAAATCCCAAAACCCAAATCCGACTCCTACCCATTTTAGCTTAGCCCGTATAGCATGGATCTTTGTGAAAAGAGAGCATTTTGGGAGGCCATGGATGCTTGTGGATCTTCAAATGTTTTTGGGTATAATTCTAAAACATTTTTGCTTAATTTGTTACTAATTTCTTAAAGCTAAACTACTTAAGTGTTAATTAGGCTTAAGTTGCAAGTTTTGGAATTCAAGTTATGAATTTGAATGCAAGTTAGGGTTTTATAAAATTGGTGTATGGTTGTGTGTTATATTTAGGCTTTTTTTTTTGTCATGTTAATACAAGATTAGTAGCTTGTGCTAATGGTTAGTTTAAAAATTGTGTTAATTTGCTAATTTGCTTACTAGGTTTTTGAAATTGGTTAAATACTTGGGATTAAAAATGTGTTTAGGTTTTTCATGACTTCATTAACTTTATTAAGTGTGGTTTAATGCTTTAGATCATGCAAATCTAAGCTAGATTGTAGTTTGTGCATTTTTGCTTTGAAATTGTTAAATTTTAGGTATTTTGTAAACTAGAATATTAAGGTTTTTGGAATTTAATGAGATTAAATTCCGGGAATTGTTTATATGACTTATTTAAGATATTTAATAAATATATTGGCCGCTACATTCATTTAAACATCCTGTTTTGTACAAAAACGGCGATTTGTGCTTGCTAGATTTTCGGAAAAATGACTTTTTAAGTGAAATTGGGGTTTTTGTGAGTTTTAACCTAGTTTATATTAAAATTAGTGTTCATGAATGTGCAAATGAGTGTGATTGGATTTTTCTCGATGGTTTGACGTTTGTACATCGACATCGAGGGTTGGTTTGACTATTCTTGCATGCGTAGGCGATAGGTTTGGACCTATGCGTGATACGCGTGCCGATTTGATTTTCGTATGCCGTTTCGATTTCGAATTTAGTTTTAATGCGATATGGTGCGTTATGATATGTAGGTACCCCCATGTGGACTTCGAGACGACAAGCAAGCGCGTGGCGACGTCGGCACCGGCTAGCGAGGACCAGGTGAGTAGATTTATATCTACGGGGAGAAGTCGGGTGGATGGCGTATAGCACCCCCGCAGTCCGTGGTGGTGTATACGGATGCGTATACACACCAACAATTATTATATGTTATTTGGGATTAATAACGATGCTTAGGATGGATATTGGTGTGTTGGATTACTTTAGTGTTGCGAACCCTAGGGTAGTGTTGCACTACACATACACACATACATACTTGCATACATTCCTATTGATATATGCTCATGGGATTCTTTATAGTTATGGGTTCACATGGGTATGGGACTATGTGTTCATATACGGATTTGAGGATGATACTTGGGATTGAGCTGAGTCGATGAGATTTGATTTGAGGCCGTGAGATCGGTGATATAGCAGGGTTCGTATTTGAGATACGACATGACGTTGTAGCGGGTCCTTGACGTAGTGTTTCACACACGTCCATGCATACGTAGGCGGTATCAGTATGGTACTAGACGTAGATCAGTACCCCGATCATGATAATTGATAAAGAGGATACCAGGTGAATAGTATGATGAATGTGATATTGACCCGTACCCAGATTTGGGATGCCGTACGACGGATTTACGTACGAGCTATATTGATGATTGATCCGCACTCTTGACTTGGGATGCCTGATTATAGATATGGTATCGGATATGATATTATTGAGGCGGGATCACCGACTATACATATACATGTATGTATATGTATCGACTCAGATGTTAGGCGGTTTCTTTACCTGTAGTCCAGCTTGTTAGCTTAGCCCTTTAGTTTAGTTTAGTTGTTAGATTAGATTCGATTCTTACCTATTTCAAAACTAACGAATCGTGGGTATTTTAAAAGACAGCCCAAGGGATCTTACGGATATTTCAAAAGACGTATCTTTTCATAAAAACACCGTAGCCCTATTTTCAAAACCCCATGATTCGTGTTATTTCAAAAGGCACCATTTGTAGGATTTATATTAGATTAATACTGATTAGTTATCGTTGTGTCTGGTATTCAGCTCCCGCACATTATTGCTGTTCGCTCTGCCTCGCATACTTATTTTGCTGCATATTCCATTATTGATATCATGTTGTTAGGACACCAGCACCATTACCGATGATGCGTATGTACCACGTACACCTACTTGCCGGCTCACACACATCTTCATCGGTAATTGCCATGTCACGTACACCTTAGAAAATATTATTGCTTGACATAGCCTGTTAGCTAATAGTTAGACATGATATTAGTGTACTTACCTTATATGTTAGTTTAGACATTGTAGTTATTACCTGCTACTTCATGCATACTGTTATTCATTGTTATGCCGCATTCATGGATTCTCATGCATATATTCACTATTTTACGTGTTATTGAGGTTTTGGATTCGGATTTCCATGAGATTTTCTGGATTTGGAGGAAAACCGCAAAAACTTATATGAATTGATTTCTCTCTTTTTAAAATAAAAAGTGCGGTTTTCCCATGATGTATGAGTCGTCCACCATGAGTTTGCTGATGGATTTCGAGACCCGATTCGAGAAGACGGATGAACCGTTTCGGGTACATGGTGGACCCGGTAAGGTACCCCGGGGTAAGAAGCGCGTGATGATGACGATGTGAGCCTGGCAGGGGAGCACTACCTACCGGTGATATTACCCGACGCGTCGGATATCCGGAGGATACCGTCGTGGTCTTGAGATGGATGGTAGGGGCCGGTCTGGACTGACGGCGCCCTAGATATTGTGATTGAGACATTGAGATTGAGACTTGAGGTACATAGATTGTGACACAGAGATATCGAGGTATTTGGACACTTGTTTTGTGTCGATGCTGGGCACTGTTTTATGCTGATTTCATATATGGTACCTCATTTCTTTTAAAATACAGAAATCTCACTGATTTATGAAACCAGTTTTATTCAGTACATGCATTCTGTTTCATGCATTCATACATCATCCATATGATGTATTGCTACCTGAGGCACTGACACGGGCACATGAGATTACACTCGGGTTAGATATTTACCCTAGCCATTGTTATAGGCTGCATGTTATATATATTTTTGAGGATATATTATGATCATTGACCTAGGATTGCGTTATTTATGCGATTTCTGTGCGTAGATGTTTTTCTACTCACGAGTTGGCAACTCACCCCCGTTGTGCCACAGTTCTTGCAGGTTTCGCCGTACAGGTTTCATTACGGCTTGCTGGCACTCTTTCCATTTCCGGGTGACTTGCTAGTAGGTGGGTTTATTTGTATCGCACCCATCATTATATCTTGTATATCATTATCCTGTTGTATCTAGAAGTTCCATCAACCAAACATGTATTTATTTTGAGATAGAAACCAGTGTTGTTTATTCTTTCGACCTTAGAGTCGCTCGTTATATTTCTGGTGGTTTTGAGTTTCCTTTTGAGTTTTGATCCTCGCCGTTGGCGTTGTATATTATATTGCTTGTGTGGTTGTGACCGTCGATTGACGAAGAGCTAGCTCCCGCTTAGGGATGCCTTTTTATTGATTTCGTATACTATTCATGTTGTATCCCATTTGGGAGCCTGTATTTACAAAGGAGACTCTGCCGAAATTTTCAGTAAATTTTTGATGTTTTAAAAAACCGCATAATTCGGCTTATGCTATTGAAACTACTTGCTTTAAGTTGGTTTTTCCTGCACTCTACTACTTTTCTTGGTTTGGATTTCTGGGTTTTTGGTTTACTTAGATTACGTACGCCTCGAGACGTTCGTAGTTTAAGTGCCGGTCATGTTCCGTACTTTCGGGTCGTGACAAAGTTGGTATCAGAGCGTTAGGTTTTAACCTTCGGAGCGTAGGATGACCCTTGGTTGATGGAATAGGTGACTAAAGTAGAGTGACGTACCGTTGGTATGTTCCGCGGCATATTTACGACACGCCACTCCACTTATGAAGCCTTAGGATGTACATTTCCTTGTTCAGTATTATATTCCTTCCTGATCTAGCCTCATCGGTACCAGTTTGGTTTTGCTGCTACGGTTACGGGCAGGGAGAGCTACGGCTAGAGTTGCGGTCAGCACGAGCTCGTCACGAACGAGGACTGACCAGGGCGAAATTCCGGCGACACACGATTGCAGAGATGTGTCTTTTTACTGTGTTTCCGTGCCACGAGCGTTTGGCGGATCGCCTTTATGAGGTTACTCGGAGGCGCTGATCAACACTAGAGAATTGAGCCAATGATAGAGGCCAGCCAGATTTTGATGACCGTTGGTGTGTTGCTTATTCATGATGTATGAGGCACTGTTCAGCATGCAGACGAGTGAGCTAGTTATTGCTGTGAACGACGAGATATCGCCCCAGATGTTGGAGCTATTACAGTACGAGTTGTACTAAGAGATGATAGAAGGTCGCTAGTCACCCGATGATGAATGACTAGGACAGGTGGTTCGTTCGCCTACCCCGATGCGAGGTCATCAGATAGATTGCTTCCAGCTAGAGACGACTTCACGCAGAGACGTGAGGGTCGACAGAGACGATCGAATATCGGAAACCTATTATTCCAAGTTTAAAGTAGTCGGAAAGACATGCAGGCAATTCTATGGTCCCTTTAGAAGAATGAAACCCTAACTCGACTTAATGACCGTGTGGAAGCCTTTGAACTTTCGGGTTTGCGGCAGTTCTACGGCGCCATTAGTGAGGCTTGGGTTTGCCCTTCTACGGCTGGACCACCGATGCTGTGGTATGTACTCGATACTATTAAACTGTGCCCAAGAGGTTGAGCTCTTGGGGGATTATGAAGTTTCGACGAATCGATCGAATGGTTCGACTTCAATCGGATTCTAGGTGGTGAGATGAATTCTTGGGAGACTCCAGATACGAGGATAGCCGTTGGAGCTCAGTCCATGCAGCCGCGACGAGACGAGTCCAAAGCAGACGACATTAGAGAAAAGTGGAGTAAGAGGTTCGCACCAGATCTAGGTGAGATGACGTTCCACTCCGCCGACATCAGAGAGGCGATGCGCATGCCGAGGCATGGTACTTGGACTTACCTTCCAGAAGGAGTCGCGATGAGTATGCAGTCGTTCCAGAGGAAGATGCAGATATAGGAAAGGACAATGACTTCCGGACAGTTGGCAGAGACGAGACATGGAAGAGACCGTGAGCAGGATTCCTTCCAGGACACTGCTGCAATGAGACTTGCACCCAGGATCAGATGTGTCACGTACATTCAGAGAGCCAGAGGCCGACGCCAGTGATATGCTGTCTTACGAGTGGTCGTGATGATTGACCGGGAGATGACAAGAGACATGCCAGAACTGGATCATCCCCGTTAGCACACCCGACAGGGCCGATGAGCCGATGGACCGAAAGATTAGTAATTTACAGTAAAGACCTTGACCCAGGAGTGGTCATGGTTACGCACGCCAGCAGGACAGAGTTCATGATCATCGACGAGACGTCCCACTAGTGACCGCGACAGTTGGCCGAAATTCTTAGAGGATGCGCTTGAGCAGTACTGTTCCGCCATTATTGATTTCGATGTTTTGGGTGATTTATTCGTATGATTTGATTTTGATGATTGAGGATTTACGATCTTTGCACAGTGTTGCACTTGATATCGTTTTCGTGCTTTAGTTTCACATGTTTGTGATTTTACGGTTTTAAACAGTTGAGTTGGTTTTGTGCGTATGCATGCACACGAATTGGTTCCTGCACTCTGTATAGTTATTATATGCTTGCAGTGCAGTGATACGCCTTTTGTGCACTTAGATGCACTGGACTTCGATTTCGATTTTGATACTCGATAATTGTTTTGTGCACCTTGTGCACCTGATTGATTTTGCGCACGTTCGGCGTTTGATATTGGATTTCATGATTTCGTGCACGATGGATGCACCTGATTTGGATTTTCGCGCATGTTGGGCGCATGTTTTGAAGGGTGATTTTGGTGCACACCAGAGGCACTAAATTGAGAATTTTTCGTGCATGTCAGATGCACCTGATTTTACTGTCAGGCACACATGTTGCCTACGACAGATGTTTCGTGCACACACGATGCACTTAGATGTTGTTTCTGTGCGCATGTATGGCACATTCATGGATTTTGATTTCCGTGCGCACCAGACGCACGTAGCATTCATGTGCATATTTTGGGATTGATTTCGTATAGAGCAGTACATTTTTATGATATTGCTATGTGTTTTCGTACTGAGCAGGACTAGTCAGAGGACAGTACCTGAATATATTTTGCATGGATTGATAGTTATTGAAGGGATTTCCAAAAAGCGAGCTATAGCCTCAGTATTTACCTACGTGTCTGATATGACACGAAATGTTTAAAACAAGGAGACCCTTCTAAATTGTTTCCAAAACGGCGGAACGTACATTTCAAACAAAGGTATATATGTATATAGTTATTTTCTTATGATAGACGTCCGCCACTGTGCAATGTTATACGCGTTGCACAGCGACTTAAAGAGATTGGCATGCATTTCCTTCAGATACTTACAGATATAGATTCGATATTTACATGTATAGTTTCGAGTTATATCATATTGGTTTGATTTGGATTTGGCATTGATGTCTTCTCCATGACTCCGATGATTGCGGGATGCTTGACGGAGTTTTGATTTGAGTTATATGCTCATTTTTCAAGCGAATGCGCTGCGCTACGATTTGTTTTATGTATTTACAATTTCGGAGCCCCGACGACTTGATGGGTTTTCTTAGATGTTTTAGTATTTGGGGGAGTTTGAATTTAAATTCAGGGACCGAATTTCTTTAAGGGGGGAAGATTGTAACGTTTTGAAAATCGTTTCGGTGAAATTTCGAAAAAATCGGTAAAATAAGGGGGTTTTCTGTAAAAAGTCAAAATACAAATATCTTATTATAAAAATTAAATATACATATTCTAGCTATGTAATTGCTATTATTTGGTGTTTATTGAGCCGCTGGTGAAATTTCAAATTTTCTGAAAAAAATATTATTTTATTATTATTTTAAGCCGTCACTAATACATTTAATTAGGGAAAATTACAAATTGGAATGAGTTGAAACAAATTTTGTGCATCATAAAACATTAAATAAAATTTTATCATATGGTTTTTGGAACGAAATCATTTGCCAAAACGGTTTAGAAATTATTGAAGAAAAAAGGCTTTTTTGGCGTAAATGGATGTTTGGGGTATTGTATTTATCATTTTTCATCACCCCACACCCGTACCCACATCCACACACTTCCATTTACTTCTCCCCTTGAAGAATTCAGCAGCCCCCATTTTTTTTCCCCACTTGAATTTCAAATGAAAGAAATGAAAGAAAAGAAAAGAAAATGGAGAAATGAGGTGGACCTTTGACCTTGAATTGACTTTGACTTCTTCCCCCACTTTCTCTACCTCCCTTTCTCTCCTCTCCCACTCCTAATCAGCCGACCCCCCACCCTCCTATAGCAGCAACAGCCCCCCCCCCCATTTCCCTTCTCTTTTCTCTTCAAACTTCATCAAAAATTGCCTCAAATCCATCAAAAAAAATCCCAAAACCCAAATCCGACTCCTACCCATTTTAGCTTAGCCTGTATAGCATGGATCTTTGTGAAAAGAGAGCATTTTGGGAGGCCATGGATGCTTGTGGATCTTCAAATGTTTTTGGGTATAATTCTAAAATATTTTTGCTTAATTTGTTACTAATTTCTTAAAGCTAAACTACTTAAGTGTTAATTAGGCTTAAGTTGCAAGTTTTGGAATTCAAGTTATGAATTTGAATGCAAGTTAGGGTTTTATAAAATTGGTGTATGGTTGTGTGTTATATTTAGGCTTTTTTTTTGTCATGTTAATACAAGATTACTAGCTTGTGCTAATGGTTAGTTTAAAAATTGTGTTAATTTGCTAATTTGCTTACTAGGTTTTTGAAATTGGTTAAATACTTGGGATTAAAAATGTGTTTAGGTTTTTCATGACTTCATTAACTTTATTAAGTGTGGTTTAATGCTTTAGATCATGCAAATCTAAGCTAGATTGTAGTTTGTGCATTTTTGCTTTGAAATTGTTAAATTTTAGGTATTTTGTAAACTAGAATATTAGGGTTTTTGGAATTTAATGAGATTAAATTCCGGGAATTGTTTATATGACTTATTTAAGATATTTAATAAATATATTGGCCGCTACATTCATTTAAACATCCTGTTTTGTACAAAAACGGCGATTTGTGCTTGCTAGATTTTCGGAAAAATGACTTTTTAAGTGAAATTGGGGTTTTTGTGAGTTTTAACCTAGTTTATATTAAAATTAGTGTTCATGAATGTGCAAATGAGTGTGATTGAATTTTTCTCGATGGTTTGACGTTTTTACATCGACATCGAGGGTTGGTTTGACTATTCTTGCATGCGTAGGCGATAGGTTTGGACCTATGCGTGATACGCGTGCCGATTTGATTTTCGTATGCCGTTTCGATTTCGAATTTAGTTTTAATGCGATATGGTGCGTTATGATATGTAGGTACCCCCATGTGGACTTCGAGACGACAAGCAAGCGCGTGGTGACGTCGGCACCGGCTAGCGAGGACCAGGTGAGTAGATTTATATCTACGGGGAGAAGTCGGGTGGATGGCGTATAGCACCCCCACAGTCCGTGGTGGTGTATACGGATGCGTATACACACCAACAATTATTATATGTTATTTGGGATTAATAACGATGCTTAGGATGGATATTGGTGTGTTGGATTACTTTAGTGTTGCGAACCCTAGGGTAGTGTTGCACTACACATACACACATACATACTTGCATACATTCCTATTGATATGTGCTCATGGGATTCTTTATAGTTATGGGTTCATATGGGTATGGGACTATGTGTTCACATACGGATTTGAGGATGATACTTGGGATTGAGCTGAGTCGATGAGATTTGATTTGAGGCCGTGAGATCGGTGATATAGCAGGGTTCGTATTTGAGATACGACATGACGTTGTAGCGGGTCCTTGACGTAGTGTTTCACACACGTCCATGCATACGTAGGCGGTATCAGTATGGTACTAGACGTAGATCAGTACCCCGATCATGATAATTGATAAAGAGGATACCAGGTGAATAGTATGATGAATGTGATATTGACCCGTACCCAGATTTGGGATGCCGTACGACGGATTTACGTACGAGCTATATTGATTATTGATCCGCACTCTTGACTTGGGATGCCTGATTATAGATATGGTATCGGATATGATATTATTGAGGCGGGATCACCGACTATACATATACATGTATGTATATGTATCGACTCAGATGTTAGGCGGTTTCCTTACCTGTAGTCCAGCTTGTTAGCTTAGCCCTTTAGTTTAGTTTAGTTGTTAGATTAGATTCGATTCTTACCTATTTCAAAACTAACGAATCGTGGGTATTTTAAAAGACAACCCAAGGGATCTTACGGATATTTCAAAAGACGTATCTTTTCATAAAAACACCGTAGCCCTATTTTCAAAACCCCATGATTCGTGTTATTTCAAAAGGCACCATTTGTAGGATTTATATTAGATTAATACTGATTAGTTATCGTTGTGTCTAGTATTCAGCTTCCGCACATTATTGCTGTTCGCTCTGCCTCGCATACTTATTTTGCTGCATATTCCATTATTGATATCATGCTGTTAGGACACCAGCACCATTACCGATGATGCGTATGTACCACGTACACCTACTTGCCGGCTCACACACATCTTCATCGGTAATTGCCATGTCACGTACACCTTAGAAAATATTATTGCTTGACATAGCCTGTTAGCTAATAGTTAGACATGATATTAGTGTACTTACCTTATATGTTAGTTTAGACATTGTAGTTATTACCTGCTACTTCATGCATACTGTTATTCATTGTTATGCCGCATTCATGGATTCTCATGCATATATTCACTATTTTACGTGTTATTGAGGTTTTGGATTCGGATTTTCATGAGATTTTCTGGATTTGGAGGAAAACCGCAAAAACTTATATGAACTGATTTCTCTCTTTTTAAAATAAAAAATGCGGTTTTCCCATGATGTATGAGTCGTCCACCATGAGTTTGCTGATGGATTTCGAGACCCGATTCGAGGAGACGGATGAACCGTTTCGGGTACATGGTGGACCCGGTAAGGTACCCCGGGGCAAGAAGCGCGTGATGATGACGATGTGAGCCTGGCAGGGGAGCACTACCTACCGGTGATATTACCCGACGCGTCGGATATCCGGAGGATACCGTCGTGGTCTTGAGATGGATGGTAGGGGCCGGTCTGGACTGACGGCACCCTAGATATTGTGATTGAGACATTGAGATTGAGACTTGAGGTACATAGATTGTGACACAGAGATATCGAGGTATTTGGACACTTGTTTTGTGTCGATGCTGGGCACTGTTTTATGCTGATTTCATATATGGTACCTCATTTCTTTTAAAATACAGAAATCTCACTGATTTATGAAACCAGTTTTATTCAGTACATGCATTCTGTTTCATGCATTCATACATCATCCATATGATATATTGCTACCTGAGGCACTGACACGGGCACATGAGATTACACTCGAGTTAGATATTTACCCTAGCCATTGTTATAGGCTGCATGTTATATACATTTTTGAGGATATATTATGATCATTGACCTAGGATTGCGTTATTTATGCGATTTCTGTGCGTAGATGTTTTTCTACTCACGAGTTGGCAACTCACCCCCGTTGTGCCACAGTTCTTACAGGTTTCGCCGTACAGGTTTCATTACGGCTTGCTGGCACTCTTTCCATTTCCGGGTGACTTGCTAGTAGGTGGGTTTATTTGTATCGCACCCATCATTATATCTTGTATATCATTATCCTGTTGTATCTAGAAGTTCCATCAACCAAACATGTATTTATTTTGAGATAGAGACCAGTGTTGTTTATTCTTTCGACCGTAGAGTCGCTCGTTATATTTCTGGTGGTTTTGAGTTTCCTTTTGAGTTTGGATCCTCGCCGTTGGCGTTGTATATTATATTGCTTGTGTGGTTGTGACCGTCGATTGACGAAGAGCTAGCTCCCGCTTGGGGATGCCTTTTTATTGATTTCGTATACTATTCATGTTGTATCCCGTTTGGGAGCCTGTATTTACAAAGGAGACTCTGCCGAAATTTTCAGTAAATTTTTTATGTTTTAAAAAACCGCATAATTCGGCTTATGCTATTGAAACTACTTGCTTTAAGTTGGTTTTTCCTGCACTCTACTACTTTTCTTGGTTTGGATTTCTGGGTTTTTGGTTTACTTAGATTACGTACGCCTCGAGACGTTCGTAGTTTAAGTGCCGGTCATGTTCCGTACTTTCGGGTCGTGACATGGCTTAATAGACAGGGTTAGGATCCTGTCGACTAAGACTTTTCGAATTTATGAGCCGTAAGGGTCACATAAAATTATTTCTCCCTACGAGTCGTGAGGATCTCGTAGGCGTATTTTCTCTTTAGGAATCGTGGGGATTTCTAAGTGGGTGTTCTCTTATAAGTCGTAAGGATCTTACAGGAGTGTTTTCTCCTTATAAGATGAGAGGACTTACAGGTGTCGTTCACCATATGAGGACATTTCTTGTGATTGGTGGAAATTGGTGGGGGAAACATTTATTTATGCCCGTGGATTGTATACAAGGGCCAATATCGGACCGCCTGTAGGCAACTTGGGGAATACGACAGCTTAAGGACAGGTTTGGATACCTGTAACGTAAGACTTTGAATTCTATGAGCCGTGAGGGTCTCATATGGGGAGTTCTCCTTACGAGTCGAGAGGATCTCGTAAGTGAAAATTTTACGAGATTGCGGCCATTCAGGTTTTCACAAGCTCGCCGGTAGCCCTGCTGTTTTTACTCACGGCGCCCTTTCGGGTTTTCATCCGTGCCCATTTTGCTTGTGGACGTACCGTTTTTTTTAACAACGAGATTGCGCCCTTTCAGGTTTTCACAAGCTCGCTGGTAGCCCTGCTGTTTTTACTCATGGCACCCTTTCGAGTTTTCATCCGTTCTCATTTTGCTTGTGGACGTGCCATTTTTTTTAACAACGAGATTGCGCCCTTTCAGGTTTTCACAAGCTCGCCGGTAGCCCTGCTGTTTTTACTCACGGTGCCCTTTCGGATTTTCATCCATGTCCATTTCGCTTGTGGACGTACCATTTTTTTGTTTTTTTGTTTTTTTAACAACGAGATTGCACCCTTTCGGGTTTTCACAAACTCGCCGGTAGCCCTGTTGTTTTTACTCACGGCGCCCTTTCGGGTTTTCATCCGTGCCCATCTTGCTTGTGGACATACCGATTTTTTTAACAACGAGATTGCGCCCTTTCGGGTTTTCACAAACTCGCTGGTAGCCCTGCTATTTTTACTCACGGTGCCCTTTCGGGTTTTCATCCATGCCCATCTTGCTTGTGGACATACTGTATTTTTTTTAACTTGGGTTGCAGTCTTTGCCGTTGGAGCTTTGATTGCAACATAGATCCCAAGAGAAGATATCGTCGTATTTGGGGCGATGTGTCATGTTTGAAGCGGAGTACCAGTTAAGGGACATTTCGGTCCATTGCCAGTTTAAGGACATAGTGGTCCATTATCACCATTTTTTTTTGAGGTGAAGTTTTAGTTTAAGGACATTACAGCCCGTTGTTAGTTTAGGGATGTTTCGGTCCATTGTTAGTTTAGGGACATTTCGGTCCATTGCCAGTTTAAGGACGTAGTGGTCCATTATCACCATTTTTTTAAGTGACGCTTTAGTTTAAGGACATTACGGTCCGTTGTTAGTTTAGGGACATTTCGGTCCATTGCCAGTTTAAGGACGTAGTGGTCCATTGCCAGTTTAAGAACGTAGTGGTCCATTATCACCATTTATTAGGTGAAGCTTTTACGAATACCACTTAGAGTTTGGACTCAGGAAGATAGCGAATGGACACGAGCGTTGTCATCTATCATTGACCTAAGTCATGACTCGTCATGCGTGGTATTTCTTGAGGAATCGGCCGTTTATTGGCCGGAAAGGTCTTTCGCCATGCATATCCATGAGAAAATAGGCCCCACCTGGATAGACCTTATTTATGATGTACAAGTCTTCATAGTTTGGCTCAAATTTCCCTCGTTTTGCACGATTGGGGATCATAGGTCTTTTGACGACTAACACAAGTTCATCTTGGCGAAATGTTCTCGGCCTAGTAAGTTTTTCGTATGAGCGCGTCATCCTTGCCTTGTAAGCTTCTAGGTTTTGTTGCGTCATGAGGCGAGTTTCATCGAGGGCGTCGAGCTCTTCAAGCCGAATATGGGCATTTTCGTCATCTGTTAGCTCGTATCGAACCGCTACTCGGAAAGAAGGGAGTTCTATTTTCAAAGGAAGGACTGCTTCAGTGTCGAATACCAACGCGTATGTTGTTGTATTCGTAGCCATTTTGAACGTCGTTCGGTACACCAAGAGAGCTTCGTGCAGTCTCTCATGCCAGTCCTTTTTGTTTCTGGACACTATTTTCTTTATAATCTTAGTCAAGGTCTTGTTGAAAGCTTCAGCTAGACTGTTGGCACGAGGATTATAGACAGAGGAGTATCTCCAGTCTAGTTTATGTTGTTCTGCGAAGCGGCTGATTTTATGGCTCCAGTAGGCCGGTCCATTATCTGAGATTATCCGTCGCGGGGTGCCGAACCGGTAGATGGCATGTATCTTGAAGAAATAGAGAATATTCTCCGTCTTCACCTCCCTTAGTGGTACTACTTCTGCCCACTTAGAAAAGTAGTCGGTCGTTGCCAGTATGAACCGGTGTCCTTTGGATGATGCTGGCTCAAAGGGACCGATTATATCGGTTCCCCACATTTCGAACGGCCAGCTAGCTATCGTTGGGTGTAGCGGATTTGGATGTTGGTGGATGAAGTCCCCGTGAACTTGGCACGAGTGACACTGCTTCGCATATTCAAGACAATCCTGAATCATTGTGGGCTAATAGTAACCCATTTTCTTAATCTTCAGCTTCATCTTTGGCCCGGCCTGATCAGAACCGCAGAGTCTATCGTGAATTTCTTGAACTACTCTCCTTGCTTCTCCTGGCCCCAAGCACCTTAGCCACAAACCGTCAAGCGATCTCTTGTATAGAGTATCATTGACGAAAGCGAAAGACAGAGCCCGTTTCATGAGCTGATGTCTTGACGACGCGTTTTCGGGCATTCGATGGGATTTGAAGTGGTCTATGAAGACTTCCCTCCAATCCTTGACCTTTTCTACATCTTTTATTCGGAGGACCGCTTGGTCATTTCTTTTCCTTCAGATGGCTCCATTGAATCCTCTGAAGATATTTCTGCTGGTGCGAGAACCCGGCGGCTTTGCACAACGATCCTTACGTCATCGAGGTTTTCGTCAGCCAGCTCCTTAGAAAGCTTGGCTAATGGATCTGCCTTGCTATTTTCTGCACGCAGTATGCTTTCCAGGATGTAGGAGGTGATTTGTGTTAGCAGTTGCTGCACTCTCCTACCATATTTTATTAACTCTGGTTTGCACGTCTGATAGTCGCCATTTATTGGCTAACAACCAGCTGGGAGTCTCCATATATGAGGAGGTCTTCGATTCCCATATCGACAGCGATCTCAAGACCCGCTATCAAAGCTTCATTTTAGCCTCATTTTTTGTTCTTGGTTCCGTTAAGGAAAGGGCGAAACGCATTATCCCTCCTTGCGGAGTTACGAAGATGAGGCCTACCCCGGCTTTGATTATAGGGGTGTTATGCTTCCGTTTCTTCATGGAAGATGCTCCATCGAAGTAGAGTTTCCATTGGACATTATTTTCTTCCTTCTCCCCTTCGATTGTGTCGAACGCGTGTTCGTCTGGCAATTCGCAATTTAAGGGAGAATCGGCTGGTATCAGATGCTCAGCGAGAAAGTCGGCGATGGCCTGACCTTTCACTGCCTTGAGGGATCGATACGTTATCGAGAATTCCATTAAGAGGAGGTCCCATTTGGCAAGCCTTCCTGTTAATATGGCCCTTGACATCAAATATTTGAGAGGATCCACCTTTGATATGAGATGGACCTCATGTGCCAAGGCGTAGTTCCTGAGCTTCGTTATCGTGAAGATCAGTGCCAGACAATGCTTTTCGATGGGGGAGTAGTTGTTTTCTGCCCCCGGGAGAACTCGACTCAAATCATAGAGAGCTTTCTCCTTCCCTCTGGCCGTTCTCCTGTGCCCATAACGCGCCTAGAGAACCTTCCAGAGCTGTTGTGTACAGGATAAGGGGCTTTCCCTTAACCGGCACGGTTAGTACCGGCGGGTTCTGCAGGTATTGCTTGATTTTGTCGAGTGCACTTTGGCATTTATGATCCCAAACGAATGGGGTCCCCTTCTTCATTAGATGGCTGTAGGGGCGGCATTTGCCGGAGAGGTTGGCTATGAACCACCGGATATACGCAAGCTTTGCTTAGAGAGACCGCAGTTGTTTAAGAGTTCTCGTCATGGGCATCTCCATGATCGCCTTGATCTTTGATGGGTCTATTTCGATACCTCGGTGTTGTATGATGAATCCTAGGAATTTACCTGAGGAGACTCCAAACGCGCATTTCAGAGGATTCATCTTTAGATTGTATTTCCGAAGTCGCTGGAATACTATATTCAGATGTTCCCAGTGCTCCTCATACGATTTGCTTTTCACCACAAGGTCGTCAATATAGCATTCGACAATTTCATGTATGAGTTCATCGAAGATCTTCGTTATGGCCCTCTGGTAGGTAGCACCTGCATTCTTCAAACCGAAGGGCATCACCTTATAGCAGAATATGCTTAGCGGAGTTCGAAAGGCGGTGTGCTTGTGGTCTTCATGGTGCACTTTTATTTGGTTATATCCTGAAGATCCATCCATGAAGGAGAAGACCTCATGGGTAGACGTGTTATCGATCATTAGCTCGGTAACAGGCACTGGGAAGTCATCCTTCGGAAAAGCTTTATTAAGGTCCCGAAAGTCCACGCAGATGCGCACTGTCCCAGTTTTCTTCATCACTGGAACAATGTTGGCAATCCAGTCGGGATACTGAACTTCTTGGATTAAGCCGGAGTCAATTAGTTTCTTGACTTCGGCATTGATACTCATCTCGAGTTCGAGCCACATTCTTCTTGGCGCATGTTTGACTGGCTTAACGTCCGTCGATATAGCCAATTTATGCACCGTTATTTTTGGATCCAGTCCCAGCATCTCGGAATAGTTCCATGCGAAGCAGTCTTTATATTGCATAAGCACGTCCTTTAGTGTGGCCGCCTGTATTTTAGACAACAGCTCACTGACGAATGTGGGCCTCGACTCGTTTTCCGTCCCCAAGTCGATTTTTCTCAGGTTGTCCGCCGTAGTGCGTATCCCATCTTCCAGCTCTTTTGGTGCTGGTGGAAACTCTGAGATCACCTCATCCTCGTCTTCATTTCCGAAGCACCTGAAGGAGTCATCTATATTCTCGTGCTCTCCTCCTTTGAGAGTGTTATCATATGTCAAGTACGAGTTCACTTCCATTCTTGGTGTTGAGCTGGTCCCGCCTTCGCGATATAGGTTCTCTTTGGCTCGTGCTTTTGCGGTGGGGTCACCCTCCAGCTGTCGGATAAAGCGAACCTGCCCTGTTGATATTGATCTTCGACCCGGTTTTTAAAGGTGAAGCAGTTTTCAAGAGGATGTCCTATTGCTCGATGATAGAAGTAATAATCCGGATGATGAACCTCGTTTATTTGTTCGGGATGCCGAGACGCCGGGAGCGTCATCATCTGATGCTTGATGACAAGGTTGAATATTTTTCTTGTCTTGTCTTGAGGGAAAGAGTATTTCCAACCCATCTTCTTGATGAAAGACGGATTCCAACTGACTTTTTCTTGATTGCGTTGCTTCTTGGATCCGCTTCGCTGTTTTAGAACGTCATTCTCATTCTCCAACATGTTTTTTCCTCTGTGTCAGGATTTTTCCTTATCGCGAGAACGTACAGTGGGCTGAGGGTGAAGGGCATCGTAATTTTCCTTTTCCGCGGACTGCTGAATGAGACGCTGAGTCCAGGCCTTTTCATAAATAGCCATTCTGCGGTTATGATCATCCAGAACCTTTTGACCGGCTTCCATTATTATCTTGTCAACTTGATCTTCGAACAACAGACTTGACGTTCTTATAGCGGGATCTCGTTCTATTTCAACGTCACGGCTATTTGAAAGAGCGTTCACTTCTTCACCGGAGTTATTTATAATGCAGCAGCCATGGAATCGCTCCCGTTTCTTTGACCGAACGTATCCAAGCCCAGCCGTCTTCATCCTCCCATTGGGCATCTTTCGCTGAGTTCCAGGAATGTCCCAAATCTTGTTGTAGAACCGGGCTTGTCGAGCAGTTTGTTTGAAGGGTACGTCTTGACATCTTAATAGCCTTTTCAATCCCTTTGCGTAAAATCTGGGTAGACGGATTGGTAGAAACCTGTCAAGTGCAAATTCGGTACCATGCTAGACTTTTTTCTCCACTCCGATCTCCGTAGATTGATAGAAGAGGATTGCCTTTTCACCTCTTTGCCTGGAAGGGACGTAGAAAGTTTGCAGCTCTTGTACACGGTATGTATCGAGTGCATCAAGTTCTTTGTAATGCCGCGGCGGAACTATGGTGATTTGCAAGATCTGATCAGCTCCAGTAATGGTTTGTGCTGGCGGGCGAATGGAGAATACGGCATTAGTCTCGTCCTCAGAGTCACTGCTAAAGACCAAAATAAGAGTAGATGGTCTGGGTCTGTTGCATTGGGGTTGCCCCGAGTATATTATTTCCTCATCTTCCTCGGTATCACTCCCAAAGACCGGGATAGTGGCAACGGCTTTTTGTTTATTCTCCGGCTTATGACATCTTTCCATGTCTTTGAAGTCTGGTAGGAAGTATTTTGCATCTTCATATTTTTGGACTTCTTTTACAGAGAATGGATTTAGCTCTTCTGTAACTGTGTACTCGAGGCCGTCTTTGAAATACTTCATACACTGGTGTTGTGTAGAAGGGATGATGTTGTCCTCGTGTAACCAAGGTTATCCGAGCAGAGCGTTATAGCAAGTCTTGGCGTCGATGACATGAAATTTGATGTCAGTGAAGAGAAGCCCAAAGCGTAATGTCAATATTACGGACCCAAGCGTCCGTGATGACTGTAAGTCAAACCCGGAGATGGTAATTTTGTCCCGAGCCAAGTGTTGAACGTTCATACAAATCTCTTTCAGCACCTTTACGTTGAGAAGCTCGACGGAGGACCCGTTATCAACCAGGATCTTCCTTATCTTGATGTCATGGCAGTACCCGGTGACATATAGAGTATGGTTATGCTCGCACGTTCCAAGGAGGAGATCTTCATCGCCGAATGTGATGTCAGCTGTATGAACCTTTGCCAGCTCGTCCTTTATCTTTTCTTCTGCAAGGAAAGCTCGGAATTGATCGGGCTCCTATAATGCCCTGATCAGAGAATCTCTTGCTTCTTTGGATAGGAGGAGAGCATCCAGTATGCTCAGTTGTAAGGGTATCTTCCTCAAATGTGCCAGACATTATGATCCACCTTGTTTTTCTTAGGTGGGTCCTTAACTGCGATCTCTTTGATGACTCTATCATCGAGGGCAATTTCCTCAGGGACTTTTTCCTTCCCCTTGTCTCTTTTGCTCGAACCTTTGTTTGTGAGCCCGAGGTTCTTTTCAAGCAACGTATGGTTACGCAGCTGAATGTTCTCGCAGTTCTTCTCCTCTTCTTCTTTTCCAGAGGGGGATTCTTTGGAGAGAGGGTCAGGGGTTATTTCTTCCTTAGAATCGCTCCCGAATGTGAGAACTTGAGATTTTCCTTTTGTCGAACTGGTATCAACCATATGACAGTTGTCAGCCGTTCCTTCATGCTCATCTGTCGCGCTTCTTTGCTGTCGATGAGCATTGCGCTTCATCCGCTTGAAGTGTTGTCGGTGGGCAACGTATCCTTGCCACCACTTTTTGAAAGCATTGCACTCTTCGGTGGGGTGTGTGGCTCTTCGATGGTATAAGCAGTAGTTCGGATGTATATCCGTTTCGTCAAAGCACATGATCCCGGGAGTGCTTTCCACGAGAGTGGGCAGCTTCATTCTCATTGACAGGGCTTTGGCGAACCGCTTCTCTACTTTGATCCTTCTCTTGTTTGTGGCAGGTGTGCTTTGGCTTGGTTGGAGTACTTTACGACTCATCCTTACAGCAGCTTCTTCATCCTAACGCCGATGCTTGGCCTTTTCGTATATGGCTGTTTCACGTTCTCGGTCAGCTCTGCTCTTTTGAAAAGCTTCGTTTAGCAGCCTGTCAATTGGGGCTTCTGGCAGCTCCGGGGATTTTTTCACCGATCCTGCCCCCAGTTCCTCTGCGTTGCTTTCCAACGCCGAGGGAGTTTCTTTGTTATTTAACGACGAATGAGAAACCATATGGCAACTTGCTGCATAATCTTCGGTTTCTCCTGACTCATCATTTCCCTCATCATCATCACTATCTCCGTTCTCAAGTATATGGTTGAGAAACTCTTCGAGGGTGACTAGGGTCCGCGCCTTCTGGTTGTACTCCTCCAGCGCGTCGATGTACTTTTGCAGGTCCATACACTTATCGTCAGGCTGCATGAGCTTCTTGGTCTTCATCTTTCCCTTCGAAGACTTTGAAAGCTTGACCTGGGTGTTTTGCCCATCGTTAGCAGTTTCCGATGTGGGATGCGGTTTCAGCATCCTTTCAATGATCTTGGGCTCCAGCGAGCTTTTCTATCTGATCGCCGGACATGCCAGAAGACCTTTCAGCATTCTTTTGGTTTTAGCTGAAAAGGCAACTTCCCTTGGAGCTTCTTCCATGAACAAGCATGATGCCCCCGGTGTATCCACTTTTTTAGGGGAGTGCCTCTGTAGCGGGTTCACCCTCCAGTTTTCAGACAGCGTGAATTTCCCTTTGCGGTATTGGTCCTCAACCCAGTTCTTAAAGATGTAGTAATCCTCAATGGGGTGGCTCACCATTCGGTGATAAAAGTAGTAATTGGGATTTTTGACGTCACCGGGCTGCGGTGGACGTTTTAGGTCCGGCAGAGTGATGAGTTTGTTGCGTACGGCCAGTTCAAACAATCTCCTCGTTTTATTACGGGGAAATGAGTAAGCACGTCCTAGCTTCCCTTCCAGGGATTGGCGCGGACGCGCGTTGTTTTGGCGAGCAACCGGTTTCGGGTCACTTGGTTGTTGTTGAGTGTTGGCAACGAAGGCCGCTTTCCCTTTACCCTTTGCATTCCGAGGGTCCATTTTTGAAGAGGAAGGTCCGTGGCCCATCTGGTCCATTTGAGTCAACTTGTCGATCAGAGCCTGAAAGGTGGTCGGCTTAAAGATTGTCATGAACTGGGACACAGTCGTCTGAGGATCCAGAGTCCCTATGAACATGCCCACGGCAGGAGCTTCTTCGATGCGTTGTACGCATTTTGACCATAGGTTCCGCTACTGGATTGCGTATTGAACCCAGGTCTCTCCTGGCTTCACCCTGGCATTGATTAATGCCGTGATCAGGGTGCGCTCTCTTGCGCTGGCGAACCACTGCCTGAATAGAAGTTCCATCTCTATGAATTTTTTGATGAAGTCATTTGGGAGCTCCGAGTACCATTCAAACGCCGTCTCTGACAGGCTGCCAACGAACTGACGAAGCAGCAATTTTTTGTCTCCTCCAGTATCCGCATAAAGCTCTGAACTGAGCGATGTGCTGATGTGGGTTTCCTGTCCCTTTGTACACATGGAATTTTGGGATCGTATATCCCAGCGGGTATTTGATTTGGTCGTACCAGCCTGGGTACGGTCGCCCGGTTCCGACGACTTGGCCAGTCGCTTCGCTTGCCTGACGAGCTCGTATTTGTTGAACTATGTAATCATCAAGGGCAGCTTTGGAGATCGTTTCCTTCCTGGCTGTCGATAAGGATGGAAAGGGGTTTGATGTTTCCCCTCTGTCGTCCTCGATAATTATCGGCGGGTCTTCATCTGGAGGTTTTGGCTGGATCATCATTCCAACCATGTCTTGGAACAGGAGCGCCATCTGTTTTATATTAGCAGCATGTTCCACGGCCTCCTTATCCTTTCTTTCCAGTACCCTTCGTAGGAACTCCATATCGGTCTCCTACTCCTGGCGCTGTTCAGACGCTGCTTTCGGGCTTTCTTTCTGCCCTGTGAGTGATGCCATTTTCGTCAGCATCTCCTGGAGCTTTTGTTGCTGCTCCTGAGCTTTTGTTAACGACCGATTTTGCGGCCGATGACTCACGGAAACACGGCTCTCCTCTTTTTCGGAAGCCATGTAAACCGTGTGCACGATCATGTCCCCAGACTTGGGGCGTTTCGTTCCAGCGCCTTTGGAATTTGTCACCGGTGGTGGGAGATTCTCTGACCTTCTCTTTTTGTGGGAGGTCGAAGTTGAAGGAGACATTATAGCAAGCACCTGTAGGAAAGAAGTCCCTCGCTGTATGGTGGAGGTAAGAATTTCTTCTTGTCGAACCTTCATTTTCTCCGGTTGACGAGAGTGGTCCTTGTTGATCACAAAATCCTGGACTTTCCGCTAGACTCTATGGATTTGGGAGGACAGCCACTGAGGGGGCTGTTCCGGCTTTGCCTACGTCATGTTTTCAGCAGGAAGTGGAGATTTCTTCAGCACTGCGGTCGGAGAGTTCTTTCGCACCCTCCAAAGCAGATCAAAGATATTCCCGGTTGGAACAGCAGCGTCAACTTCCATCATTAGAGTTGGTGGGGTGAGTTCAGAGGGAGAGTTGCCCCCAGCTCTTCTCACTCGGTGCCAGTGGCGACGTCGAGCGTGCTTTTCGGATGGGACCACCTCAGTTGTGGAAGCGGCTCCGTTGTGCCCCCTGCTTTACTTAGGGGCTGCTGCTGGTGTCAGCCTTTCGAAGACCAACGTCCGTTGAGAGGGAACGGCCAATCTTTCGAAGGCCGACTTTCTGGTAGAAGAAGATCTTTTGATGACTTCGCCCGTAGCAGGAGTGGGCAGAACTATCCATTTTGGAATAGTCCCTTCAGGTATCGCGAGCCCCTTTGCGAGCCCACTTGAGCTTTGGTTCAGCCTATTGAAGACTGAGGTGGCAGACTTGGACGACCCGTTGAGAGGGGCCATGATGGTTGCAAGTCGATCGAAGACCGACTTCTTGGGAGATTCCTGTGGTGGCATTGGGGCGCTGAAACTCGCTGGCGGGAGCATGGTCCCGAAGAACAATCCAGTGGTGGCTTGAGTTGCCAACCCCATCGGCATTGAAAAGATGGAGGCCGTATTGGGCCCATATGTCACTCCTCCGGTTGGGGCGGAGCGGGAGTTGCTGTTGCAGTTTGTGCAGCTGGAAGCCTTTGATGTTTTTTCTTCTTTCTTCACAGGAACAAGACACTAAATCTTAGTACCTCAAATCCAAGGGCAACCATAGCAAACCGCGATTTTTGTTCGCGAAACACGACACACAAAGTGTAGAGTGGAAAGAGGAAAAGGTCCCACCGGGCGTGCCAGAATCTGTTTACCGCCGAAAACAGGGATGAACCGGGATGGATCGTCTTGCCTGAATTTGGGGGCAGATGCTATTTGGATTTATCCGTCCACCTCTCCGAAGATACCAAGTTGATTTATGGCACCGTATATCGGAGGTTTGGGACGCGGCCGTTGTAGCAGACTTCGTCAGATTCCCCCCCCCACCGTTTTGCGAGGGGTTTTTGATTGTGGGGACGCTCTTCCCTGCAAGCACAAGCCCCTGCAGTTAATTATGTTACCGCATCACGATAACCACTTTCTCCTGCTCCGGAAGTTCACTTCGTGTCGTGTGTGTTTGTTTTATTTTTGGTTGCCTGTGGATTGTATACGGAGACTAATTTATATTGTCGCCCGTAGGGCGTGGATTAGTCCAAATCCGTATTTCTTAGATTTAGGGTTTTTATTTAAGGACCGTTAATCTATTTTGGGATTAAGATCGAATTAAACGTATGTGAGCATTTGGGCGCTCAGTTGGTTTTTTGTTAAGGATACGTTGGTCCAATTTGAGACTAAGATCTACTTAACAGGGTGTTAGGATCATTTTTTGTTTCAGATCCAACAAGAGAGCATTTGGGCTCTGTTGTCTTAGTTTAAGAACGTTTCGATCCATTATCTTCATTTTGGAGGCGAAGTTCTAGTGTCACGCCCCGCTTCCCGATATACGGCGAAGGGGAAGTGACAAGGCCACTATGTATTTACTCAGAAGTAATTACGCTAAGCGTAACTAAGCAATATAAAAGAAATATACACAAGAGAAAAATGTAATGAACAGTAACTTTATTTATTAAAATTCTTTTACAGTACATCTGAAAAGTAAATACATAGAATGAAAAGCAATGCCTAAACAGTGGCATAACAGAAATAGAAAGTACTGAAATAAAAATGTGTACAAGGAACTAGAGCTCCGGGTCGAAGGCTAGCTGATCCAAGTCCTCGCTGGTGGGCTCGATCTCCTGAAGGTCCGATCCACCTGACAACATTCCAAAAAAGAAAGAGAAGGAATGTCGTCAACAAACAATCGCTCGGTAAGTCCCAAAGAAGAGAGAGAAGTAGAATAGACAGAGAGAGTGTAGCTTTTTAAGTTGTATTATATTCTTATAATGTTGTATTTAGTGTTAACGTTGTTGTTTACGTAAGTTGAAGGGTGAATATCAACCAATCTCAAGAGTGTTCTCGAACCCAACAGGCCGTAATCCAGGGGTAGGGAACCACGGGCCCGAATCAAATGTTAGTAACGGGACTTCAACCTAGTATTGAAGTATTCCAAACTCAACAGGCTGTAATCCAGGAGCAAGGAAACACGGGCCCTCATGATAGCTTGCTTGTGTTAGTAGACATGGATTCATGATCTAGGGGGATTCTTGAGATTTTGTTGAATTCACGCATGAACTACCCCAACACCACGTATATTTATTTTATTGAAAGTAATGATTGTACTAATGGTATTGTATTGTATTGTATTGTATTATAGATTGTATAGATCGATGACTTGCCGAAACCATGATATCAGTAAAAGGATGCAATCTAGAGAATCATGTAGATGGAGGTATATCCATGGTTCGGTTCGGTCAATATAGATTGATAGATTGAACATATTGAATATATGGATTCATTGATTCATATTGTAATGTAGTTGTATACTTGAATCTGATTCAAGTCAGATTGTATATATTGAGACTCGGTCTGAGTCAGACAATTAGAAAAGAAATTGAATTCTGAATTAGGTTTTGGTGTTATCGGTAACCGCTGCATATGGAAGGCAGGATTTGTGTCTTTTTCAAAGACGATTACCGTGTTGATAACACCATTTGCTAAGTTGTCTACCTTAAATAGGCAAGCACCCATATCTCCGGCTCCCTGAGGCTCAAGAGACCGGTCCCGCTTAAACCTATATTTACTAGGGTCTTTATTGTAATTTATAAACTTGAGGGGGTTTTATGTAAAAATAATTTTGTATAATTTTCAAAATACGCCTCAAGTATTTAATTATCGTCTTTAGAGTTTTCATAGATGTAGATTTTATATATGTGACATTTCTAGTGAGTAAAACCTAATTTCATAATATATGGTATTTAATTATAAAGTATTGAACTTGTATGGAATTGCATGGTATTTTCATGTAAAGTGATTCTTTTGATTTAGAAAAGTTGGAATATTTATATTATATCAAAATTTAGATATTTGATGATACATACATATATACATATATATATATATATATACATATATATATATATATTTATATAAAATAATTTTAATTTATTATTTTTCTAGAAATCTCATTTTCTTAAGATATTTGTATTTTTAAATCTTTCGAGACCGTATGATCCTTGCGGAGGTCTGCATCACGCACTACTAAGCCCGAGGATATGCGATAATCCGCACCATCCCGAACGGGTTCCCCAAAATGGGTTGTAGTGGCGCTTTGCAAAGATTTGTAAAAATACATAATCTTGTAGAAAAAGGTTTTGTAGTTTATGGTATTTATTTGTAAGAATCGTATTTCCGTATTCTAGTTTCCCAAAAGATATCGTGTATGTTACATATAATTGTTGTGAAGAGTTAGGTCATTACCTCGTGAACTATCTAAAAGTATAGCAAGGGTAATGATGTTTTATGTCGAAACTAAACTATATGGTATTTTTCTGAAAAAGTGCGATAAAAATTACAATATAAATTCTTTTGATATGGAACTTGTTCAATATGTCTTGTTAATGTTTAATGGTCATGATGTGCAAGTTTGGTATTGTTGTATTTAAGAAAATTGTAACATTTTAAAGAAAACCGAATCGGAAGTCGGATTAACTCCACTTCCGTCGGGTTTTAGAAATACAAGTTTTTAGAATAGAAAAGAGAAGAGGGAGGAGGGACTTACTGGATTTTAGTGTAGAGAAGAGGAAGAGAGAGTGGTAGGAGGTGTCGGTGCGTCATTTCGTCGCCGGGAGCTCCTAGGGTTGTCGTCAGAAGTTCGTCGGCGCTTCGTCCTTCGCTAACTCCACTTGTACACAAAAGTTCTTGAAATTTTTCTTAAGAGTTTGGAAAGAGTTTGTTAGTGAGGGGTGTGATTTGGAGTGGTATTTATAGGGTAATCTAGGGTTTACGGTAGATAAAAGGTTGTATGAAAATTGTATTAAAAAAGAATGGATTTATGGGATTTTAATGTCTCTGTTACTGTGCAGATGAAATAAACTATACAGGGGTTATCAGAAGACTAAAAGGCACAATACTCCAGAAGACAAAATCCTATTTTGTCATGACTCGGCCTGCGCCGCCGGCCGATTCTGCCGAGTCGCCGGCCGAGTTAGGCCGAGTCAGGCCGGGTCTCGTTGCCTTGTGTCCCCCGTCGCTTGGTCTACCTCCTGGGCTCGTTTGTTTTTAGTATGACCTTTGGATTTACGGGTTATGCACGTGTAGACTCTTGGGCTTCTAAAATTTTAAAAGAAAACTAATTAAAAAAATAATATGGCTGATGGAATTTGAACTCTGGTGCTTTGGTTCAGCAATGCAAGGTCTTACCAATGAGCTACAAGCTCCTTCTTGTTGTTTAAAAGAAAATCAAGCTTATAACTTATGCTCGGGCTCAAATACCCCTTTCTGTATTTTTGAAAAAAAATTGTACAGAAAGTTTAGGGTTGTTACATTCTACCTTCCTTATAAAAATTTCGTCATCGAAATTTGTAAAAGGAAAATGTAACAGATTCAAGGGAAATTTGGTGACTGAAGTACTGATAGTGTATGAAAAATTACAAAGTGATGCAAAAGTTTGAAAAGGTTGAAGAGAATTACCAGGGTTACCCTGGCCAACCGTCTCAGCTTCTATGGTCGCCAAAGTGTAAGCCTGGCGTCTCAGCATATTTCTTCGTGCATACTGGTACATCGATGGTTATCGAGATAGAGGTGGTCCACGTGGAGGTGGTGCAGGAAGAGCTAACCAAGTAGGTGGAGCTTGGATAGCTGGTCTAGCTGCGGAATTAGGATTAGTTCGGTTGTGTGGGCAAGTTCCTATGGTATGTGAGGATGATCCACATAACAGGCAAAGACCGTTTTCTCATCGGCAATCTTTCATCAGATGTCCAGCTCTCTTGCAGTAGGTACAAAAGGCTGGGCTGGGCCTGTTGATTGGTACTCCCGGTCTCCTTGGTATAAATGGTGGTCATGATGAGGCTCCTCCTGCCATCTGGTTGGCAGGGCGCTTCACTCCGGCAGATTGAGGTCTGCCCTTCTTCTTCACCACTGCCTCATATCTTCGGGCAGATTTCAAAGCCATATCATGGGTTGGGAAATCCCCTGTAGCTAATGCAGCTTGGATTTCCGGGTCCAACCCTTGCTGAAATATTCTAGCTCTGATCTCAGCAGTCGGTATGAGATGGGCCGCCCACATTGAACCTTATTGCAGATAGATGAACTGATGTTTCATGTCGAACCTGGCAGTCTCAGGGAAGTACTTTGCGTCGAACATGTCGCGGAAAGTCTTCCATTCGATGGGTTGGTCAAGACAGCTTTCTTCTGCCTTCCACCAAACCCATGCATTGTCCGTGAGCTGCAGTTTCGCAACACGGACCCAAGCTATCTCTGGCACTTGAGCCGCTGTCAGATCGTCTTCGATGCTTTGAGCCCATTCCTCCGCTTCCAGAGGGCTCTCCTTTCCTGCAAACTGTTTGGGGTGCAAAGTCCTGAATTGCTTCACCCCAGGGCTCTCCTTTTCTGGAATTGCAGGAAAGGAGAGCCCAACAGTTTGCAGGAAAGGAAAGCCCTAGAGGCCTTCATTGTATAGACAGTTAGGGATATGTATGTACATAACAATCTTGCTAATGATAGTACGCTATTTGGTTTGACTTTATCTTAAACGTGTGATATATTTTACTTTATATTTATAAACATGTTGATAAAGCCCATAGGGTGTTTTGCCTGACTACCGGCGTCATGATGGCAGTCATACTTGTGGGAGCTGGATAGTCAATAGGCACATCCTTAAATGTCCCTGGTCGCAGGAGTATCGAGACAGGGCATCGATACTCCAGAGTAGACTAGTGTATACATATCTAGACCCTGACGAGGGGCGATGGATTGGTCCCGCAACCATTGGTGATGTGCACCTAAGATTGTATACAGATGCTCACTTCATGTGAGTACACCGGACAGGACTCGCCGAGAACTGACTGGATGGTATTATACCTAACGTCAGATAGCAGTTCTCAGGTGACATGTGTGCAGATAGTCTGTTGACTTAAAGCCATCATTTGTCTCGTGTGAGTTCCCACTGTGCTTTGATTATTACCCTACCACGGCTCAAAGGAGTCGTGCAAACAGGTTTTAGTTGGGCACAGTCCCGAGCCACAAGGAGGCAGTGAGCGACTGTTAGGGATTCGTCTCTCCCGGTCTAGGGAGTTGATATCGCACTGTGATCGGTTGGTCATTACCATAAGTCCCTGGCCAGGGCTGATTGAGAATTACTAATGGACTGATCAGTAGATTCTCGGATGGTTTTGAGCCCTGCCGGCACGACTTGTACGGTTATTAGGGGTCTGACTTTCACCACCCCCCTAGACCATACATGCGATACTCTTAGACGAACAGACCGGACTGCGCGGATATTGTCACGGACAGGCTCAGTAGGAGTTCGGATGGGTTTCCTCATCGGCTTTCTTATCGACATCTACCTGGGGACCGTTACGTACAGCTAGTTCCGCTTGCGGTCTATGGTTGAACCCACTACCAGTGTAGTAGTCGAGTCTTTAGAGTCCCACACAGAGATTTCCCAACTCCAGGCGAAACAATATAGAGGTTGTATGGTTTTACGACAAAGGGTTCGGACGAATACGTGTTTAAACGCACGTACGACATTCGGACAGTTTTTACTATACGGCTTTGGTTTAAGCCAGATTCTAGATCAGGTTATTGGATTTATACAGTCTAAAGTTTTTCCGTGTTTTCACGGATAGGAGGGGCGTTCTCGTAATTCTACAGGAAGCTTCTAGAAGCATGGTGACTTGAGGATTTAGGTGGCATTATCATTAAATGATATTGTGACTCATTTAGTGTGATTCATCATGTCATTAATGCATTATTAAATGCTTAATGACTCACATAGTGAATCACTCATATTGAATTAATGTAGCATGATGAATAATCACATTTATTCATTTATTTGTTTATTCATTATGCTTCATATATTCAAGTAAGAAACAATATCATTATCATTATTATCTTCACCTTCTCTCTGCTCAAGCTCACTCTCTCTTCAAACTCTAATCCTACCACTCATGAGTTGAAATCAAGGATTAGAATAAACTAAACACTCCATAACCTAACTCTATATGATCTAAGTTCCTTTGATTAGCAACTAGAGAAACTTAGTTACCTCAAGTTTGGAGGTGAAGCTTGGATTAGGGTTCTCGAGTGGATCATCTATCACGGGAAGGAGGCCGAGGAGGACGTAGAGATCGAAAAGACGAGGGACACGATTCACTCGGTATAATCTCTTTACATAGTAGCTAAGAACTTCTATGGTTGTTGTTAATTATCGTTTAGCAAAGATCTTCGGTTAGTCGATGTATGCTTAAAGAACATGATCGTTTTTCATATTTCCGCCTCCCCGCAACTCGTGGGGTGTTGCACATCGACTTACAGTGGTATCAGAGCCTCACTAAACAATAATTAACTCATTTGCAAAGTCGTATGAATTTCGAACGCAAAACGAACCGGAAAATATAACGATATCACATAGTTTCTGTCGATTTTAAAATGAGGCCTAAAAATTTTTTAGGGACCTCCAGAATAACCTACATGAAATTATAAGAACACAGGAAAAAAATGGGCTCCTGAATCGGCCACTGAGCCATGGAACCGCGGCCGATCCCACCGATCCGCAGCGGATCCGCGGCCGAGTTGGAGCCGATTCAGCCCAGTTTTTCCCTGTGAATCTTCTGTGATGTTTTGTCTTTTCTGGAATGATTTATTTTCTGCTCAAGTTTCAAATTTACAGAGAAGTTTTGGAGTAGATTCTAATGTGTTTGATCGATCGAAATTATATGATGTTTGCTAATTTGATTATATCTGTGAACTGTATTATGTGTTCGTAAACCTCCCCTAACTGCTAGTATGTCGGTTGGCAGGGGGTTGCACATATCTGTAATGTTTTAACTGTTTGTGATTATGAACTATATTGGATTGTTGTGATGATTAGCCGGGGTTTTGTGATGGGTTATTATATTAATTCATTCGATGTAATTGTAATATGTTGTAATATTATTTTGCAGGGCACATCCAGGTTGCGGTTGTAGCCACCGTTGTATTATTTCTTTTTACTGTTTTTGCTCCTAGGATAGACCCAAGGTGGGGTGCACAAACTACCGGGTACTTTAAAGTGTTTAGTGGCCTACTCACGTTGTTGAGGGAGACCACTTCACTTCGGGTACTTGACGGGTAGTTTGCCGTACCCGTAGGGGTTCTAGGTGGGGTAATGGCTATTCATCACAACTGTGTAATCCGTCTTTCGTTGCAGGCTCAAAAGAAACGCGGATTGCTTGCATAATCCAATAATGTTCATCTATGATCTGGAATGCCTATTATTGCATCTGACGAATGTACAATATCTATATATGATAGCTATTTAGACGTCACTTATGTTTTACACCTGCGCTAGCCCATCCCCCGCTCTGCCGTTAGTTAAGTAACCTAACGGGTGATGACGGGACCCCGTGGCGAATGCGGATGGCATAAGAGGACGTTTTATTTTCGTTGTTATCTGTAATGATAGGTTAATGATGGGACGCATTATTATTAATGCAAAGAAAATAAAACCTAAACTTAATCGTTGGAACAATTTCAAAACCACTCCGTTTTCTTCAAAAACGCAAATTTTTAAATACGGAGCTTAAACCACTCCTTTTAAAAACAGCTATCATGGTTCCTTTGATCATATCAAGTTCACTACGTTGACGGGTTTTTTCCAAAAACCAGTCGTAACCCTCCGTCGTTTCAAATAAAACAGTACATCGTATTCATGCTATGTTTGTTGGCCTACGTCAAGGCATAGTGGATGGTAGCAATGTATTGCTTTTTTGTTGCATAGATGATGCATTAGTTTAGGACAGACGTACAGCCTTGTTGGCCTACGTCAAGGGCATGTACGATGGACCTAAATTAATCAGGACAATGACAGGTAGAACTTGACTTGCATCTTATGATTTGTTGGCCTACATCAAGGTCATAAGAGCTTGAGGTAAAAATCACATCGGGAGTTTCAAAAATTGAAACTTGCAGATTTAGCATACCTTCTGGAGTATGGTGACTAGAGTGGCTTCCATCTAGGGCATCATACAATGATAGTTGGATCCCGATCCTACTGATGGGTAGGATTACTCTCGGGAAATTTTCTCACTTAACAATCAATGCTATAAACCAAGTAGGTGTCCAGAAAGGTGTTAGAGGGGCTACGCCTCCAGGGAAAAGAGGTTATTTAATTAAGGAACTTCGCGAAAGCGTTGGAAAACCTCCCTCGAAGTACCAACACTGGCCTGGCTGAAAGGTTAAGCAAGTATTGTGACGTATGATTAAATCCTGACTAATTCTTCTTTTAGGTTTTTAAGAAGGATTTGAGGAAACAGTGGGAGCCATCCTGTTTAGATAAATTAATAAACCAATCTAAACTTGCAAAAGAATATGCTGAGTGTTTCTTTTCTCTCTCTCTGGCAGCTACCATGACAGGACTAAAACTATTACTTGAAAAATATATACTGACCGGATAGAACTATAAAGATTGGCTAAGGAACGTCAACATTGCACTGACTTATGAAAAAGTAGCATATGTTACCACCGCTGTTCCCCCCTTATCTCAGGACAAGATTCCTCAGTTGCGGACAAGGAAGTTCGTAAAACCTGGGATCTAGACTATGAGAAAGCTAAGTGTATCATGCTGGCGTCCATGAACAATGAACTCCAGAAACAGCACGAGAGTATGGATATTGTATCTATCTTTCTCCATTGCAAGGAATTGTATGGGGTGCACTCCCGTATCGCGAGGTATGAGACCTCAAGGAAACTCTTCCAGATGAGGTTAGCTCCAGGATCACCAGTAGGAGAGCACGTCCTCAAAATGATCAGCCTCGTTGAGGAACTCGCAAACCTGGGATGCGTGCTAGAGAATGATTTGTACATCAACTTGATTTTGCAGTCCCTTCCCCACACCTTCTCTCAGTTCGTGCTGAACTTCAATATGCACGAAATGGAAGCTGATCTTCCAAAGCTCCTCAACATGTTGAAGGTAGCAGAGACCTCCTTGAAAAAGGAGAAGACCCATGTTCGGTATGTTGGCCAATCATCCTCTTCTAAATCTAAAGCGAAAGCTAAAGGGAAGAAGAAGATGAAAGCCATCAAACCGAAAGGCGGGGTCAAGAAGGTGCAGGGAACGAACAAGACAGGAAGGGTGAAGGCGGATAAGAACGAATGCTATTATTGTCACAAGCAAGGGCACTGGAAGAAGGACTGTATGGCCTTCAAGGCAAAGGACACGAAGCAGGCTGTTGCTTCTGCTTCAGGTGTGTTTGTAATCGAAAATTGTCTTTCAGTAAACTCTACATCATGGGTACTTGATACCGGTTCTGGTTCTCACATCTGTAATTCTTTGCAGGATCTGAGAAATAGTAGAGTACTGGAGACAGGTGATATGACTCTCCGGATGGGCAATGGAATGCACATAAATGCTGTTGCAATAGGAGAATATCACCTAGGGTTGACTAGTGGGAACATTTTGGTATTGTACAACTGTTTTTGTATTCCCGGTATGCTGTGTAATATTATATCGGTATCTTTATTGTCTAATAAAGGATATAATTTTGCGCTTGAAAGAAATGTCATGAACATTCTCCTAAATCAAGAAATGATTGGGTTTGGCACACGGGAAAACGGCATATACATACTTAATCAACCTCAAGTTTTCAATATTCAAAACACGCTTAAAAGAAAGGCTCCAGATTCAAACCAAGCCTTCCTATAGCATTGTAGACTTGGTCATATAAACGAAACAAGGTTGACTAAGTTACATAAAGATAGATATTTAGATCCGTTTGAATATTCATCATATGCAACTTGTCAATCATGTATCAAAGGAAAAATGACCAAATCTCCGTTCACCGGACACGGAGAAAGAGCCACAGAATTCTTGGGACTTGTACACAGTGATGTATGTGGTCCAATGTCTACACTTGCACGAAGCGGTCACTCCTACTTCATCACTTTTACTGATGACTTCTCTAGGTATGGACATTTGTTCTTAATGAAGCATAAATCCGAGGCCTTTGAGAAGTTTAAGGAGTATAAGAATGAAGTAGAGAAACAGACTGGTAAAAGCATCAAGACACTTCGATCTGATCGAGGTGGAGAATACTTAAGTACCAGTTTCCTTGAATGCTTAAAAGAGAATGGAATTCTCTCTCAGCTTACTCCGCCTTATACACCTCAGCATAATGGTGTATCAGAAATGAGGAATCACACGCTATTAGATATGGTGCGTTCAATGATGAGTAGTGCTGAGTTGCCACTTTCCTTCTGGGGTTTTGCTCTAGAATCAGCAGCATACCTATTGAATAGAGTTCCGACTAAGTCTGTGCCTACCACTCCATATGAAATGTGGAGCGGGAAGAGACCATATCTCAAGTATATCAAGATATGGGGGTGTCCGGCATATGTTAAAAAACATAATCCGGACAAGCTCGAGGCACGATCGGTTTTGTATAAGTTTGTAGGATACCCCAAGCATTCAAGAGGGTATATGGTCTACCACACTGAAGAACAAAAGGTGTTTGTCGCTCGCCACATTGTCTTCTTAGAGAGCGAATTTCTTGCAAAAGAAATTAGTGGGAGCGCGGTAGAGCTGGAAGAAATTCCAGAACCTCAAACTACTACCGAGGACTTAGTAAAACCTCAGATTTCAATAGAACATGAAGAACCAACGCCACTCCGCAGATCTAGTAGGCTTTCTCATCCTCCTGAAAGGTACTATGGTTTTCTTCTGGATGGGGATCGAGAGGATTGCATCATCGATGATGATGAGCCTACTAGTTTTCAGCAGGCTATCACGAGTAGCGACTCAGTGAAGTGGCCGGATGCTATGAGATCCGAAATGGAATCCATGTATACCAATAAAGTTTGGACTTTAGAAATTGCTCCTCCTGGGGTGAAACCAGTTGGATGCAAATGGATCTTCAAAAAGAAGATTGGTACATTTGGACAAGTGGAAACCTACAAAGCTAGACTCGTTGCAAAAGGTTTTCGTCAAAGACCAGGATTGGACTATGATGAAACCTTTTCACCCGTAGCTATGCTTAAATCCATTCGGATCCTGCTTGCCATTGCTGCCTTCCATGACTATGAAATCTGGCAGATGGACATAAAAACAGCTTTTCTAAATGGACATTTAGAAGAGAGTGTTTACATGGATCAACCAGAAGGTTTCTTAGACAGTGGGTGCAGCGGAAAGGTGTGCAAATTGCTTAAATCCATTTATGGATTAAAGCAAGCATCACGGAGTTGGAACATCTGCTTTGATGAGACGGTCAAGGAATTTGACTTTATCAAAAATGTAGATGAACCATGTATTTATAGGAAGATTGTAGAAGGAGCAGTAGTCTTCATCGTTTTATATGTCGACGACATACTACTGATAGGGAATGATGTCCCTATGCTACAATCAGTAAAGCTCTTCTTGTCACAGAAATTCTCCATGAAAGACTTGGGAGATGCATCATACATTCTGGGCATTAAGATCTATCGTGATAGATCTAATAGAATGTTGGGACTTTCACAGTCCAGGTATATTGACACTATACTAAAGAGATTTAGTATGGAAGATTCCAAGCGCGGTAATATACCCGCTTGTCACGGGATCACCCTCTCCAAAGAGATGTCTCCAAAGACTGATGAAGAGAGGGCTCGCATGGGCATTATACCCTACGTTTCGACAGTAGGATCTATAATGTATGCAATGTTATGTACCATACCAGATGTAGCTTATGCACTTAGTGTGGTAAGCAGGTATCAGTCTGACCCAGGTGAGAAGCATTGGATAGCGGTAAAGAACATTCTCAGGTACCTAAGAAGGACTAAGGAGATGTTCTTGATTTACGGTAATGGGGACCTCCAGGTTGAGGCTTTTACCGACTCCGGATTCCAAAGTGATAAAGATGACTCTAAGTCCATTTCGGGTTTTGTGTTTACCTTGAATAGAGGGGCAGTATCTTAGAGGAGTTCCAAACAGGATGCCGTCGCAGACTCAACTATGGAGGCTGAGTATATAGCTGCTAGTGAAGCCGCAAAAGAAGCTGTCTGGATGAAGAAGTTCATCTATGAACTTCAGGTGGTTCCGTCCATTGCCAATCCAATACCTTTGTATTGTGATAACAATAGGGCTGTAGCATTAGCGAAGGAACCAAGGTCCCATCAGAAATCCAGGCATATCTTAAGGCGGTATCACCTGATCAGGGAGATCGTAGATCGTCGAGAGATCGAGGTGCGGAGAGTGGACACAAAAGACAACACGGCAGATCCATTCACCAAGGCCGTCCCTCAAGTCCAGTTCGAAAGGCTGTTTGAGATGTTGGGCATGCGGTATGCCAACAACTGGATCTAGTGCAGACAGTGGGTACTCATTGCGCCAATTATAGGCCTTAGTACAAGTGGGAGATTGTTGGATATATATATGCCCTAGAGGCCTTCATTGTATAGACAGTTAGGGATATGTATGTACATAACAATCTTGCTAATGATAGTACGCTATTTGGTTTGACTTTATCTTAAACGTGTGATATATTTTACTTTATATTTATAAACATGTTGATAAAGCCCATACGGTGTTTTGCCTGACTACCGGCGTCATGATGGCAGTCATACTTGTGGGAGCTGGATAGTCAATAGGCACATCCTTAAATGTCCCTGGTCGCAGGAGTATCAAGACAGGGCATCGATACTCCAGAGTAGACTAGTATATACATATCTAGACCCTGACGAGGGGCGATGGATTGGTCCCGCAGCCATTGGTGATGTGCACCTAAGATTGTATACAGATGCTCACTTCATGTGAGTACACCGGACAGGACTCGCCGAGAACTGACTGGATGGTATTATACCTAACGTCAGATAGCAGTTCTCAGGTGACATGTGTGAAGATAGTCTGTTGACTTAAAGCCATCATTTGTCTCGTGTGAGTTCCCACTGTGCTTTGATATTACCCTACCACGGCTCAAAGGATTCATGTAAACAGGTTTTAGTTGGGCACAGTCCCGAGCCACGTGGAGACAGTGAGCGACTGTTAGGGATTCGTCTCTCCCGGTCTAGGGAGTTGATATCGCACTGTGATCGGTTGGTCATTACCATAAGTCCCTGGCCAAGGATGATTGAGAATTACTGATGGACTGATCAGTAGATTCTCAGATGGTTTTGAGCCCTGCCGGCACGACTTGTACGGTTATTAGGGGTCTGACTTTCACCACCCCCTAGACCATACATACGATACTCTTAGACGAATAGACCGGACTGCACGGATATTGTCACGGACAGGCTCAGTAGGAGTTCGGATGGGTTTCCTCATCGGCTTTCTTATCGACATCTACCTGGGGGCTGTTACGTACAGCTAGTGCCGTTTGCGGTCTGTGGTTGAACCCACTGCCAGCGTAATAGTCGAGTCTTTAGAGTCCCACACAGAGATTTCCCAACTCCATACAAAACAATATAGAGGTCGTATGGTTTTACGACAAAGGGTTCGGACGAATACGTGTTTAAACGCACGTACGACATTCGGACAGTTTTTACTATACGGCTTTGGTTTAAGTCAGATTCTAGATCAGGTTATTGGATTCATACAGTCTAAAGTTTTTCCGTGTTTTCACGGATAGGAGGGGCGTTCTCGTAATTCTACGGGAAGCTTCTAGAAGCATGGTGACTTGAGGGTTTAGGTGGCATTATCATTAAATGATATTGTGACTCATTTAGTGTGATTCATCATGTCATTAATGCATTATTAAATGCTTGATGACTCACATAGTGAATCACTCATATTGAATTAATGTAGCATGATGAATAATCACATTTATTCATTTATTTGTTTATTCATTATGCTTCATATATTCAAGTGAGAAATAATATCATTATCATTATTATCTTCACCTTCTCTCTCCTCAAGCTCACTCTCTCTTCAAACTCTAATCCTACCACTCATGAGTTGAGATTAAGGATTAGAATAGACTAAACACTCCATAACCTAACTCTATATGATTTAAGTTCCTTTGATTAGCAACTAGAGAAACTTAGGTACCTCAAGTTTGGAGGTGAAGCTTAGATTAGGGTTCTCGAGTGGATCATCTATCATGGGAAGGAGGCCGAGGAGGACGTAGAGATCGAAAAGATGAGGGACACGATTCACTGGGTATAATCTCTTTACATAGTAGCTAAGAACTTCTATGGTTGTTGTTAATTATCGTTTAGCAAAGATCTTCGGTTAGTCGATGTATACTTAAAGAACAAGATCGTTTTTCATATTTCCGCCTCCCCGCAACTCGTGGGGTGTTGCACATCGACTTACAAATCCATACCTAGAACCACATCAAAGTTCGGTATGTCCAGCACTTTGAAGTCAGCATAGAATTCTCTGCTGCAGACGACTACTGGACACAAGCTGTATCCCATTGTTGCCTTTAGAACGCCATTTCCTGAGCTGACATTTCAGCTGGATACAAGTGGTGTGACTGGAATAGCATGAGTTCGGGCGAACCGTTGGGACATAAAGCAGTGAGATGCTCCAGTATCGAAGAGTGCTAGTGCAGGGAGTGAGGCTACTAAAATTGTACCTAAGGTATGTGGGATATGTTTTAGGTATAGGAAAAATATGTGGATAGATATTAAGACTGAAAGAAAAGCTTTAGAAGAAAGGGTTACCGGTGATAACTTGGCCAGTGACCTCAGCTTTTTCTACGGTCATCGTGAAAGCCTGTCGCCGTAGTACATTCCTCCTGGCCTCAGGAGCATTCCTCGGAACGTTCCTTTGAGCTTGATGGAACTAACGAGGAGGAGGTGCAGTTGGTGGTCCTCTAGGTGGTGGAGCAAGTAGTGCAAGTCTCGGAGCAGGTGCTTGGATAGCTGGGCGTTGAGAGTAAGTGATTGCTGGCCTGGATGCAGCATATGAGTTTTGTCTTTGGGGACAAGACTCAATACCATGAGTAGCTGAGCCGCAGACTAAGCAAAGACGGTTGGCTCGCCAGCAGTCTTTCATCATATGCCCATCTCTCTTGCAGTAGTTACAAAAGGCTGGGCTGAGCCTGTTGTTCAGTACTCCCGGTCTCCTTGGCACAAAAGATGGCCTTGATGAGGCTCCTCCTGCCATCTGGTTGGCAGGGCATTTAACTCCAGCAGATTGAGATACAGCCTGGATCTCCGAGTCCAAACCTTGTTGAAATCGACAGGCTCTGATCTCATCCGTCGGTATCAGGTGTGCCGCAAATCTGGTAAAGTATTTAGTTAGCTGTGTAGTATGTGATATATATATATATATATTGAAAATTTGAATTATTGAGACATATCTTACCAACTGAGCATGGTGAACTCAGCGTCATATTCATATACTGACTTGGTCCACATTGAACCTTGTTGCAGATGGATGAACTGCTGTTCTATGACGAACCGGGCAGTCTCAGGAAAGTACTTTGGGTCGAACATGTCTCGGAAAGTCTTCCATTCAATGGGTTGTTCAAGGCGGCTTTCTTCCGCCTTCCACCAATTCCGTGCATTGTCCGTGAGCTGTAATTTTGCAACACAAACCCAAGCTATTTCTGGCACTTGTGCCGCTGCCAGATCATCTTCGTGTTAGTGTATATGCCCTAGGGGCCATTATTGTATCATACTTGTATGTATATTACTTAATGGAAGCTTGGGATATTCACAGTTGTATATACAGCCTTGCTAAACATGGTAGTATGCTACTTGGTTTGAGTCTACTTTAATATGTGCATATGTTTCTTGTTACATATCACTTATACATATTAGTAGAGCCCATAGGATCTTTTCTTGATTACCAGCGTTGTGATGGCAGTCACATTAGTGGGGGCTGGGTAGTCTATAAGCAACATCCTATACAGGTCCCTGGTCGTTGGATTATCGAGATAGGGCATCGATATTCCAGAGTAGACTAAGTGTGTACGCTTCTCATCCCAGTTGGGGAGATGGTCTGTCCCACAGCCATCAGTACGTCGTACTGGAGATAGTATACAGGTGCTCGTTAGGTTACGGGTACACCGGACAGGACTCGCAGAGGAACTGATTGGTTGGTATTATACCCATCGTCAGTTAACAGTTCCCAGGTGACATGAGTACAGCATAGTCCGCAGACTTGACACTGCTACTTCGCCTCGAGTGTGTCCCGCTGTTCTTAGATTGCTACCCTACCACGGCTCAAAGGAGTCATGCAAACAGGTAGCAGTTGGGTGCAGTCCCGAGCACTTGGAGGCAGTGGCGGTTAGACAGGATTCGTCTCTCCCGGTATTGGGAGTTGATATCGCGCTGTGTCAGAGAGCCATTACGCAAAGTCCCTGGCCAGGGCAAGCGAGATATACTGGTAGGTTCCAGTAGCTTCTCAGGGTGTAATGGGCTTCGCTCCGACACGACTTATACAGCTATTAGGGGACTGACGCTTGCCGCCCCCTAGGCTTGATATGCGATAGTCTTAGACGAACAGACCGGACTGTACGGAGATTGTCACATCAGACTCAGTAGGAGTTCGGATGGTTTTCCTCATCGGCCTTCTTATCGACATCTACCTGGGGACCGTTACGTACAGCTAGCGCCGCTTGCGGTCTGTGGTTAAACCCACTGCCAGCGTAGTGTCGAGTCTTTAGAGTCCCACACAGAGAGTTTTCCTGCTCCAGGCGAAACGATATAGAGGTCGTATGGTTTTACGACAAGGGTTCGGACGCATACGTGTGTTTACGCACGTACGACGTTCGGACAGTTTTTACTAGTCGGCTTTGGTTTAAGCCAGTTTCTAGTATCAGGTTATTGGATTTATACAGTCTAAAGTTTTGCCGTGTTTTCACGGATTGGAGGGGCGTTCTCGTAATTTTCCAGGAAGCTTCTAGAAGCATGGTGACTTGGGGGCTAAGGTGGCATTTTCATTAATTGGATTAGTGAGTCATGTAGTGATTCATGCAATGAGTTAATGATTCATTTAATGATTTATATGACTCATATGATGAATCACTTAGGGTATTAATGAAACATGATGATAATGCTTTATTTATTATTTACTTAATAATATCATATGTTTCATATATACTCAAATGATTTCATTCATCCAAAGTAATTCACTTTCTCACCTTCTCTCTCCTCAAGCTCTTATTCTTGAAACCCTAACCCTAACCTCTCATGTGTTGAGATCAAGGGTTAGCTAGACTAATACATCCATAACCTCACTCTATATCCCCTAGGTAGCTTAGATTAGCACTTTAAGCAACCTAGTTATCTCAAGTTAGAGATCAAGCTTGGCGTGGGAGCTCTCGGGTGGATCGTCTTTGACTCGAGGAGGACGTTGAGGTGCCGATGTTCCAAGGAGCCTACGAGGAGTGGAGGACCACGATGAAGACCCGAAGGACAAGTAACGTGAGGTATAACTTCAAATTCGAGTAGTTAAACCTCTAGTAGATAGTTAGCAATGGTTTAGATACGATTCATGAGCTCAAGTCCATGTTACGAAGCTTTGATAATCGTTTTTCATATATTCCGCCTCCCCGTAAGTTTGTGGGGTGCGTGACATGGACTTACACTTCGATGCTCTAAGCCCATTCCTCAGCTTCCAGTGGGCACTCTTTTCCTGAGAACTGTTTGGGGTGCAAAGCTCTGAATTGCTTCACCCCAGGTGCTTCTGCCTCTGGACGGTTCATTAAAAGAGCAGTCTGATGCTGCTGTCCTTCCAGGAGGCTGCGGATTGCCTCAAGCAGAACCGTCTGCTCGTTGATCGGAGCAGGAACGGCAGGTGTGATTGGTAGTGGTGGTGGAGTGTTGTTGAAGTTTGTGCTGGTGTTGTTCGGGGAATCCATAACCTTGAATGAAAATTTTGGGTTAGGACAGATTCAAAGTATATGAAATGATAAGATTCAAGGAGTATGAATTGTAAAGAATGTTTTCGGTTGCTGGTTCTTATGTTATATTGCTTAGGTTGTTCACGCAGAACAGAACTACATGGTAGAGTTCCATACAGCTATGGACCTGCATGGGCCACCAACAAAACCTGTCACGCCCCGCTTCCCAGTATACGGGCAGAGAACGCGACGAGGCCGCTACATATTTACTCTGAAGTAAATACGCTAAGCGTATCTAAGCAATATAAATGAAAATGCACAAGAGACAAAAGATATAATTGAACAGCAACTTTATTTATTCACATTCTTTTTACAATACATGGAAAAGTAAATACATGGGATAAAGCGATGCCTAAACAATGGCATAACAGAAATGAAAGTACTGAAATGAAATGTGTACAATGAATCTAAAGCTCTGGGTCATAGGCTAGCTGATCCAAGTCCTCGCTGGTGGGCTCGATCTCCTCAGTGTCCAGATCACCTGACAACATTCCAAAGAAGAAAGAGAAGGAATGTCGTCAGCGAACAATTGCTCGGTAAGTCCCAAAGATAAGGGAGAAACAGAATAGACAAAGAGAGAAAGTAGCTTTTAAAGTTGTATTATATGGTTAATGCTGTTGTTTGTAGCTTGGTACAGAAGGATGCCAGTGTATATGATATGAGTCTCTATATGCCAAAGACTAAGGGCAACAGGAGTACAAGGAACCGTTTATGCCACGGTACAACAGGTACATGAATTCAGGTTAGGTGTCTTAAGTCTTGCAGTCTTGTGCCACTTCTAACACCTTCCGTACTAATCTACCCCTTAGAAACCCCGCGATGTCTTGATTGTATAGTTGTATTGTATTGTAAATTGTATTGTCTTGTATAGGTGGATGACTTGCCGAAACCATGATATCAGTAAAATGGATGTAACTGGAGAATCATGTAAATGGAAGTATATCTATAGTTCGGTTCAGTCAATACAGATTGAATAGATTGAATATATGGATTCATGGATTCATATTGAATTGTAGTATTGTAAATTGTACTTGAATCATATTCAAATCAGATTAGTTATAATGAGACTCGGTCTGAGTCAGAACAATTTGAAAAGAAATTGAAGTCCTGAATTAGGTTTTGATGTTATCGGTAACCGCTGCACATGGGCGGCAGGATTTGTGTTTTCTTCAAAGATGATTACCATGTTGATAACACCGTTTGTTAAGTTGTCTACCATAAATAGGCAAGAACCCATATCACCGGCTCCCTGAGGCTCAAGAGACTGGTCCTGCTTAAACCTATAATTACTAGGGTCCTTATTGTAATTTATAAAACTTGAGGGGGGTTTATGTAAAAATAATTTTGTATAATTTACAAAATACACCTTAAGTATTTAATTATCGTCTTTAGAGTTTTCATAGCTGTGGATTTTATATTTGTGAAATTTCTAGTGAATAAACTTATTTTTCATAATACATGGTATTAAATTGTAAAGTGTTGGACTTGTATGGAATTTCATGGTATTTTCATGTAAAGTGATTCTTGCGTTTTAGAAAAGTTGGAATATTTATATTATATAAAAAAAATAGATATTTTGAGGATATATATATATATATATAAAATAATTCTTTTAATATATTATATCTCTAGAAATCTCATTTTCTTAAGATATTTGTATTTTTAAATCTCTCGAGACCGAATGCTCCTTGCGGAGGTCTGAATCTCACACTACTAAGCCCAGGGATGTGTGATAATCCGCACCATCCCAGTCGGGTTCCCCAAAATGGGTTGTAGCGGCGCTTTGCAAAGACTTGTTTAAAATACATAATCTTGTGAAAATGGTTTTTATAAGTTAGAGGTAGTTTTGTGTAAAACGGTATTTCCCGAATCTATATTTCCCAAAAGGTATTGTGCTATATTGCATATGAGTATTGTGAAGAGGTATGTCATTACCTCGTGATCTATCTAAAGGTATAGCAAGATTAATGATGTTTTAAAGTCGAAACTATATTACATGGTATTTTACTGAAAAAGAGCGGTAAAAGTTACAAAATAAAATATTTTGCTATGAAAATTATTCAACATGTTTTGTTAATGACTAATAGTCAAGATGTAAGAGTTTAATCTGGTTGTGTTAAGGAAAATTGAACTTTATAAAGAAAACCGAATCGGAAGTCGGATTTAACTCCGCTTCCATCGGGTTTTATTAAAAGAAGTTTTAAGAATAGATTAGAGAAGAGGGAGGTGGTACTTACTGGTTTAGAGTCAAGAGAAGAGGGAGAGTAAGTGGTAGGAGGCGCCGGTGCGTCGTTTCGTCGCCGGTAGCTCTAGGGTCGTCGTCGGAAAATTGCCGGAGCTTCGCCCTTCGCTAACTCCAATTGCACACTAAAATTCTAGAGAGTTTTCTTGAGAGTTTGGACAGAATTGTGAGTGAGGGGGTGTGTTTAGGGGTAGTATTTATAGGGTAAAACTAGGGTTAGGGTAGGTGAAAGGGTGTGAAGAAAAAATGTATTAAATTGTATTAAAAATTGGATTTATTGATATTTTAAAGGGCTCTGTTAATGTGCAGAATTTTTAAAGTGTACAAGGGTTATGGGAATGCAAAAAGACATAGGGTTCAAGAAGAGACTGGGCCGATCCAACTCAGCTAGGCCGGTGGCGGGCCGAGTCGGCCGAGTCGCCGGCCGAATCACGGCGAGTCGGGCCGGGGCTTGCTGCCGTGGGTCGCTCGTCGTTTGGTCTATCACCTGGGTCAGTTTGTTTTATTTGTGACTTTTGGTTTTACAAGTTATGCACTTGTAGGCCCTTGGACTTCTAAAAATTTAAAAGAAAACAATATTAAAACTAATGTGGGGGATGGGATTTGAACTCTGGTGCTATGGTTCAGCAGTGCAAGGTCTTACCAATGAGCTACAAGCTCTTACTTGCTATTAAAAAGCAAAACAATTACTTACAGTACTCACAGGAAATGCAAATACCCCGAGTATATATTAACTTTTAAACAAATTTTTGTACACTAATATTGGAGTTATTACAGAGTAAAACCTAATTTCATAATATATGGTATTTAATTATAAAGTATTGAAATTGTATGGAATTGCATGGTATTTTCATGTAACGTGATTCTTTTGATTTAGAAAAGTTGGAATATTTATATTATATCAAAAATTAGATATTTTGATGATATATATATATATATATATAAAATAATTTTAATTTATTATTTTTCTAGAAATCTCATTTTCTTAAGATATTTGTATTTTTTAATCTTTTGAGACCGTATGCTCCTTACGGAGGTATGCATCTCGCACTACTAAGCCCGAGGATATGAGATAATCCGCACCATCCCGAACGGGTTCCCCAAAATGGGTTGTAGTGACGTTTTGCAAAGATTTATAAAAATACATAATCTTGTAGAAAAAGGTTTTGTAGTTTATGGTATTTATTTGTAAGAATCATATCCGTATTCTAGTTTCCCAAAAGATATAGTGCTATGTTACATATGAGTGTTGTGAAGAGGTAGGTCATTACCTCGTGAACTATCTAAAGGTATAGCAAGGGTAATGATGTTTTATGTCAAAACTAAACTATATGGTATTTTTCTGAAAAAGTGCGATAAAAATTACAATATAAATTCTTTTGATATGGAAATTGTTTAATATGTCTTGTTAATGTTTAATGGTCATGATGTGCAAGTTTGGTATTGTTGTATTTAAGAAAATTGGAACTTTTAAAAAAAACCGAATCGGAAGTCGGATTAACTCCACTTCCGTCGGGTTTTAAAAATACAAGTTTTTAGAATAGAAAAGAGAAGAGAGAGGAAGGACTTACTGGATTTTTAGTGTAGAGAAGAGGAAGAGGGAGTGGTAGGAGGTGCCGGTGTGTCGTTCCGTCGCCGGGAGCTACTAGGGTCGTCGTCGGAAGTTCGTCGGCGCTTCGCCCTTCGCTAACTCCACTTGTACACAAAAGTTCTTGAAATTTTTCTTCAGAGTTTGGAAAGAATTTGTGAGCGAGGGGGTGTGATTTGGAGTGGTATTTATAGGGTAATCTAGGTTTTAGAGTAGATGAAAGGTTGTATGAAAATTGTATTAAAAAAAGAATGGATTTATGGGATTTTAATGTCTCTATTACTGTGCAGATGAAATAAACTATACAAGGGTTATCAGAAGACCAAAAGGCACAGAACTCCAGAAGACAAAATCCGATTTTATCATGACTCGGCCGGCGTCGCCGGCCAATTCGGCCGAGTCGCCGGCCGAGTTAGGCCGAGTCAGGCCGGGTCTCGTTGCCTTGTGTCCCCCGTCGCTTGGTCTACCTCCTGAGCTCGTTTGTTTTTAGTGTGACCTTTGGGTTTACGGGTTATGCACGTGTAGACTCTTGGGCTTCTAAAAATTTAAAAGAAAACTAATTAAAAAAATAATGTGGCTGATGGGATTTGAACTCTGGTGCTTTGGTTTAGCAGTGCAAGGTCTTACCAATGAGCTACAAACTCCTTCTTGTTGTTTAAAAGCAAATCAAACTTATAACTTGTGCTCGGGCTCAAATACCCCTTTCTGCATTTTTGAAAAAAAAATTGTACAGAAAGTTTAGGGTTGTTACATCTAGTTTGAGGACATCTCGGTCTGTTGATCACCATTTTGAAGGTGGGGTTTTAGTTTAAGGACGTCTCGGTCCGTTGATCACCATTTTGGAGGTGAGATTTTAGTTTAAGGACGTATCGGTCCATTGTTAGTTTAAGGACGTTTCGGTCCATTGTCGCCATTTTGGAGGCGAAGTTCTAGTTTAAGGACATCTCGGTCTGTTGATCACCATTATGAAGGTGAGGTTTTAGTTTAAGAACGTCTCGGTCCATTGATCACCATTTTGGAGGTGAGAGTTTAGTTTAAGGACGTCTCGGTCCATTGATAGTTTAAGAACGTTTCGGTCCATTGTCCATCTTGTGTGCACGTGTATTTGTTACGTGACGGGATGAGCAACGATGATATGGGATGCATCCAGTTTGGGATGTGGTTCGATTTGGGATGTGCACGTAAGTTTGGGAAGTGCACCAAAAAGCAGTTGGTTGTCGGGAACCGCCACCTCTCTGAAGACGTTGAGGAATTACAACAACATATATTATAGGTGTAGAGAGATGTACCCTTGAACCAATTCCCGTAATTGAGGGAAAAGGGATTAATGGTAAACCCAGGAATCATTAGTCGTATTTTGAGACTAAGATTTCCCCAAGGGAATGTGGGACGAATATCGTTTTGGGATATCATCAGTTGGAAGATCGATAGTCGTATTTGGGACTAAGATCAGTTTGAGCACTTGGGCTCGATTGATCTAAATTAGGGAGTTTCTACTCTGAAGGGACCTAACCAACTTGGGCTTGGTCCACTCAATTTTCTTTTTATTTGAAAAAGAGTGCTAAGCACTTGTTGGGGCTCGGTCCCTTTTTTTGTGCAAAAAGTGCTGAGCACTTATGTAAATTCTGACACTCGCATATAATCTTGTGGGCTTTTAGTCATGGGGATTGCCCAATAAGTGTTAAACACTTTACCCCTTTTGTCTTTATATGGAATGCTAAGCACTCTTTATGGCGCCCACATGCGAAGCACATGAGGAGCTAGGTGCTAGGCGCTGCTTAATGGGTGCCAAGCAATTTTATTCTGTGGCGCCCACATGAGGCACTGGGAGCTGATCGCCGCTCAATGAGTGCTAGGCACTCCTGTAGCGCCCACGTGAGCGGCACGTGGGGCACTGGGCGCTGAGCACCGCCCACTGAGTGCTAAGCACTCCTGAGTTCTTTTGTAGCGCCCACGTGAGAGGCACGTGAGGCGCTGGGTGTTGAGCGCCGTCCACTGATTGCTAAGCACTCCTGAGTTCTTTTGTAGCGCCCACGTGAGAGGCACATAGGGCGCTGGGCACTGAGCACCGCCCACTGAGTGCTAAGCACTCCTGAGCTCTCTCTTTTTTGAATGATCCACAGGATCTTTATCTACTTTTATTTACCTAAAATTTCCAAGAAGAGAGATCTTCTTCCTCGAGAATTTAATTCTCTGTTCTTTCGAAACTTTCTCTTTTTTTAAGCTTATGTGGGAGTTCCTCCTCCTTAGACTTGAAGTCTTGTGTCCTTTATATAGTAGGGGCAGTTTGTTGGTTAGCTCCGAAGAAATCTCTCATTAAGAGATCCCAAATGATTTGGGGATTTTACCCACCGTTGGATCTTTGATCTAAGAACTTCTGTTTTACAGAAAATATTTTCTTGTTTTTAACAAGATTAGAGAAATATTTACCCATACAGAATTCATTCTGTAGATCGGTGATTGTTTAATCACCATTGGATTTTTAATCCAACGGTACTCTGTTTTACAGAGGACAATCTTTCTTGTTTAGAAAGATTTGAGGAATATTTCCTCTAAACAGAATTTAATTCTGCATCCTGATGATTTATCGTCTCCGTTGGATCTTTGATCCAACGGCTCTGCTTAACAGAGAGTAGAATTTAATTCTACTGGACGCCGGCGCTCACGTGTTGTGCACGTGGGCGCTGCTTAAGATTTTTGTGTGCTTTGCACACGAGCGCTGCTCATATAAGAGTTTTTAACTCTGGCGCTGGCGCCCTCGTGGAAGGCACGTGAGGCGCTGCCTCTTGAATTTTAAACAGAGCTTTGCTCTTTTATTAGGGGAAACAAACATGTAGTACAAAGCCCCATCATAACCCACGGAACAACGGCACGAGAATTCATGTAGGTTTCTTTTAAGTGACCTCTCATGCCATGATATACGTTTCGTACCAATCTACCCCTTTATCCCCACGTAATGTATTGTATAGATTAGGTTTACAAGTCTTGCCGAAACCATGGATACAAAAATGTTCAGGTATTCATGTTCAGAATGTAGTCATGTATTCAAGTAGTCATGTCAAGTTATAACCTCGGTTCGGTCAAGTCAAGTATTGATGTTTGATATTGAAGTTTGAATTCGAGTATTCATGTTCATGATCAAGTATTCAGGTTCTTGTTTGATTTGGATTCAGGTTTGAATTGGACTCAGACTGAGTCAGACACTTGTACTGATTTAAATGTTGAATTAGGTTCGGAAGTCATCGATAATTGATGCACATGGACGGCAGGATTTGTGTCTTTTTTCAAGACAATTACCATTGATAACTCCGTTAAGTTGTCTACCTTACATAGGCAAGCACTCACTTTCTCTGGCTTTCTGGGGCTCAAGAGAATTGATCCTGCTTAAACCTATATTTACTAAAGTCCTTAAATATTGTTTTTATATATCTCGAGGGGGTTTTATGAAAAAACAGTTTAATATAGTTAAAAATAATCCTCGAGGGTGATTGGTATTATTTAGGGTTGTCATGAGCATGGATTTTAACGATTTAGGTATTTTAATGATAAATATTTAGCATTTGAAAGTTCATGGTATTTTATTGAAAAACTTGTCCTTCTCGGTATCTTGATGGTATTTTATTGACATTTGTTAAACTTTCATTTTTTAGAAAAAAGAAATATAGGTTTATTATATTTTGAAAATATGAATCAATAATATTATATAAAATTTTAAAGAAAAATAATTTTATTTTATCTAGAAAAATTGTATTTCTTACAAATGTATTTAAATCCTTTCGGGATTGAATGCTCCGTGAGGAGGTCTGTATCTCGCTCTACTAACCTAAGAAAGTGCGATAATCCACACCATCCATTAGCGGGTCCCCTAAAGAGGGTTGTAGATGCATAATTGCAAAGGAAATGAAATATCGCTTTTAAAATAAATCCGGTTTTAGAATTTATGTGGTATTTTATTGTAAAGTTTTCTTCGTAATAAATATTCATACAAAAGAGGTATCGTGCTATGGATCCAAGTGTGCGTGTGGGGTAGGTCGTTACCCCATGAAGTTTTCCTAAAGGTATTGTTAAGCTATTTTGTCGAAAAGATGTGATAACAAAGTTCAAGGTATTTTAATGTAAAAGTTAAATTATGATTGTTTTACATGAGATTCTTGGATAAAATTTATTCTAAACATTGGTATTAAGATTACAAGTGAAATAGTAAAATTGGTTTGACCAAATGATAAAGGAAAATGGAGTTATAGGTTTTAGAAAAGATGATATCCGTAATAACTCCACTTTTACCGATTTTGTTTAAAAAAGAAATTCAATGAAGAGTAAAGGAGTTTGGGAGGGACTTACGGTTTAGAAAACTCAAAGAAAGGGTTAGGAAGGAAAGGGTGTCGTCGTGGCGTCGCGGGAGATTTGTTTCGATCTTCGCCGGAACCAACTTGCTCGCTATCTCCACTTTACTTCATTTGCACTAGAAACTTTTTAGAGGGATTTTGCTAGAATTTCAAAATGGTGCTGAGCCAAAATGTGGGGTGGTATTTATAGTAGAGAATTAGGGTTTTGGAATTAAAATGGGGTTTAATTGTGAAATGAAAGATCTCTGTTTGATTGCAGGGAAATCAAACAGTGCAGAGGAGTTAGGAGTGGTTGAAAAGACAAGTGTGCAAAGCACGGGCTTCATTGGCCTTTATCCGACCGTCGATGCCGGTTTTTATGCTCATTTGACCGGTCGATCTCGAGGCATTTGCCTCAAGATTCGTGCCACTTGATCAACCCTCTATTTACTCCATTTTCCACATATTTGATTTTTCTGAACTTTTCATTTCCCCGTGTATTGCACGTGAAATCTTTTAGCCTTCCAAAAAGTTATAAAAATATCAGAAAATAAAATAATTGTGTCTGATGGGAATCGAATATAAGGGTTATGTCACAGCAGTGTAGAGACTTTACCAGTAAGCTACAAGTTGTTTCTTGCTGTTATTTAACAAAAGTAACTTATTGTTAGTCCATATTGCGACCCCCGGTGCTTACGGGGAGGCGGAAACGGTATAAAATCAAAATTTTAACGCAAGAGGCAACATGGACTAAACTATGGTCGGGATCGTGTCTAAACTAAACTAGCAAATACGCTAAAAGGAGTTAGCTACTCGGATGAGGGTTATACCTAAACTTGAACTCCTTCTTCTTGAAATCTTGTAGAGGTTGATGGTTCTCTTTTGTCGCCTTCTTCCGTCGAAGATGGATCCACCTCGAAGGCTCGACCTTGGGCTCTTTCTCGGACTTGGAGTGAACTAGAATCGCCGGCTTGCTAAACCCTTGATCCTAGAGTGAGTAGAGAGAGTGTCTAAGGGTTGCTTTTGTTTTAAAAGAGAATGATTCTCAACTCATGAGAAGGTTTCTCTTTGCTAGAGGAAGAAGAAGATGAAGAGAGGAGAGAGAATGAGAATGATAGAATGAGCTATATCTTTTTCTTTCTTGCAACCATAATGCAAAAGAAAAGAATTATCTAATAATAATAATTGAAAATGAGAATAGTTGATGGCAATTTGGAATGACCACAACCATGCTTCATTTAAAAATGTAAGCATAAATCAAGGAAGACTTTTGAAGCATGATGGTGGTCAACTTTCAACCATGGTCAACAAGTCAACAAAATAAACCATAACAAAATTCTCATTTAATTACTATTATAAATAGATAATCCATAAATCCATTAGGGTTTGGAAAAAGATAACTGTCAACTGTGCATACGCACCCGTTCCGAAACCCTAATGAAATACCTCATCCTCCGCCTCAAGCAACTGTGCATACACACCTGCATTCTCGTTCCGAGGAACAAGAATACCAAGATATAAAAGCAACCCCAAATATATATACCAGTATCTGGCTCAAACCAGAGCCTGCCAGTATAATCCGTCCGGACTCCAAACGTGCACAAGTGCGCGGATGAGAACGAACCCTGTCGCAAAACCATGCGACCTCTACTCTGTTTTGCCCAGAGGCGAATACCCTCTGTGTGGGACTCTAAAGACTCGACACTACGCTGGCAGTGGGTTTAACCACAGACCGCAAGCGGCACTAGCTGTGCGTAACGGTCCCCAGGTAGATGCCGACAAGAAGGCTGACGAGGTGAAACCCCATCTGAACTCCTACTGAGTCTGAATGTGACAGTCTCCGTACAGTCCGGTCTGTTCGTCTGATACATCGCATGGCGGGCCTAGAGGGTGGTAATCGTCAGTCCCCCAATAGCGGTACAAGTCGTGCCGGAGCGAAGCCCAAAACACCCTGAGATAACACTGGAAACCTACCAGTATATCTCGTTTGCCCTGGCCAGGGACTACTCGTGTAATGGCTCTCCTAGACACAGCGCGATGTCAACCCCCAATACCGGGAGAGACGAATCCTGTCTAACCGTCACTGCCTCCAAGTGCTTCGGGACTGCATCCAACCACCACCTGTTTGCACGACTCCTTTGAGCCGTGGTAGGGTAGTGATCAAAGTGCAGTGGGAACACACTTGAGGCGAAGTGCCAGTGTCAAGTCAGCGGACTAAGCTGTACTCATGTCACCTGGGAACTGATAACTGACGATAGGTATAATACCAACCTGTCAGTTCCCGACGAGTCCTGTCCAGTGTACTCGTAACCCAACGAGCACCCGTATACTATCTCCAGTACGACGTACTGATGGCTGTGGGACAGACCATCTCCCACACTGGGATGAGAAGCGCATACGCTAGTCTACTCCGGAGTATCGATGCCCTGTCTCGATAGTCCTGCGACTAGGGACCTGTATAAGGATGTGCTTATAGATTACCCAGCCCCCACTAGTGTGACTGCCATCACAACGCTGGTAATCAAGCAAAGATCCTAAGGGCTCCACTAATGCGTATAAGTGATATACTGAAATAAACACAAGTACACATTGAAGTAGAAACAAACCAAGTAGCATACTACTATTTTGAGCAAGATTGTATATACAAGGTGAATATCCCAAGCATCCATTAAGTAATATACAAACTAGTATGATACAGTAATGGCCTCTAGGGCATATACACTAACAATCTCCCACTTGCACTAAGGCCATGTACTGGCGTATCGAAGACCTATCATCTCGATCAGCCGCTCGAACTGAGTCTGGGGCAAGGCCTTGGTGAATGGATCTGCAGTGTTCTCTTCTGAAGCAACCCTCCGAACCTCGATCTCCTTGCGATCCACGATCTCCCTGATCAGGTGATACCGCCTCAAGATGTGCCTGGATCTCTGATGGGACCTGGGTTCCTTCGCTAAAGCTATAGCCCCGTTGTTGTCGCAATACAGAGGTATTGGGTCAACAATGGACGGAACCACCTGAAGTTCTTTCAAGAACTTCCTCATCCAGACAGCTTCTTTTGCGGCATCAGATGCAGCGATGTATTCCGCTTCCATCGTCGAGTCTGCAACGGTTTCCTGTTTGGAACTCTTCCAACACACCGCCCCTCCATTGAGGGTGAAGACAAAACCCGACATGGACTTGGAATCATCCTTGTCACTCTGGAAGCTGGAGTCAGCAAAGGCCTCGATCTGGAGGTCTTTTCCGCCATACACCAAGAACATCTCCTTAGTCCTCCTCAGGTACTTGAGAATGTTCTTTACTGCTATCCAGTGTTTCTCCCCAGGGTTAGACTGATACCGGCTTACCACACTCAGTGCATAAGCTACATCCGGTCTGGTACACAACATCGCATACATTATAGAGCCTACCGCAGAAGCGTAGGGTATAATAGACATGCGATCCCTCTCCAAATCAGTCTTGGGAGACATCTCTTTAGAGAGGGTGATCCCGTGACAAGCCGGTAGGTTACCGCGCTTGGAATCTTCCATACTGAATCTTTTCACTATGGTGTCGATGTACCTGGACTGAGAAAGTCCCAATATCCTCTTGGATCTATCACGATGGATCCGGATCCCCAGGATGTATGAGGCATCACCCAGGTCTTTCATGGAGAACCTTTGTGACAAGAACCCCTTGACAGATTGTAGCATAGGAATGTCATTTCCTATCAAGAGAATGTCATCCACGTATAAAACGAGGAATACTACAGTTCTCGCTACAAATCTACTATAGATGCATGGTTCATCTGGATTTTTGATAAAGCCAAATTCTTTGACTGTCTCATCAAAACAGATGTTCCAACTCCGCGATGCCTGCTTTAGTCCATAGATGGACTTAAGCAACTTGCACACCTTTCCGCTGCTCCCACTCTGAATGAAACCCTCTGGCTGATCCATATAGACACACTCCTCTAAATTTCCATTTAGAAAAGCTGTCTTTACGTCCATTTGCCAGATCTCATAATCGTGGAAGGCAGCAATGGCAAGAAGGATCCGAATGGATTTCAGCATGGCTACCGGAGAAAAGGTTTCGTCGTAGTCCAAGCCAGGTCTTTGACGAAAACCCTTTGCTACCAGCCTAGCTTTATAGGTCTCAACCTGTCCATCTACACCAATCTTCCTTTTGAAGATCCACTTGCATCCTACGGGTTTTACCCCGTCTGGAGCAATGTCCAACGTCCATACCTTGTTGGTGTACATGGACTCCATTTCGGTCCGCATTGCATCCAGCCATTTCACTGAGTCAACGCTCTGAACGGCCTGCTGGAAGCTAGTAGGCTCATCATAATCTATGATGCAATCCTCTCTATCCCCGTCTATGAGAAAACCGTAGTATCTCTCGGGCGGATGAGACTGCCTACTACTCCTGCGGAGCGGCGTAGGAATGTCCTGTTCTGTTGAACCCTCTGGTTCCACTAACCTTTCAGTAATAGTCTGTGGTTCTGGAATTTCTTCCAGTTCTACTGCGCTCCCACTAATCTCCTTTTCTAAGAACTGGTGTTCTAGAAAGTGGGCATTACGAGAAACAAGGACTTTTTGTTCCTCTGCGTAGTAGAAAAGATACCCTCTGGTGTTTTTTGGGTATCCCACAAACTTGCACAGTACTGAGCGTGCCTCGAGCTTGTCCGCATGCTGCTTTTTGACAAAAGCCGGACATCCCCAGACCTTCAGATATTGAAGATAGGGTTTCTTCCCACTCCACATTTCATATGGTGTGGAAGGCACAGTCTTAGTCGGAACTCGGTTCAAAAGGTACGCAGCTGATTCTAGCGCATACCCCCAGAATGATCGCGGTAACTCAGCGTTACTCATCATGGACCGCACCATATCCAATAGGGTGCGGTTCCGTCTCTCCGATACACCGTTATGTTGCGGGGTGTAAGGAGGAGTAAGCTGAGAGAGAATTCCGTTCTCTTTTAAATAGTCCAGGAATTCGGCACTTAAGTATTCTCCACCTCGATCCGATCTTAGAATCTTAATACTTTTGCCGGTCTGTTTCTCTACTTCATTCTTATACTCCTGGAATTTTCCAAAGGCCTCGGACTTATGTTTCATTAAGAAGACATAACCGTACCTTGAGAAGTCATCCGTAAAAGTAATGAAGTAAGAATGTCCGCTTCGGGCATGTGTAGACATTGGACCGCACACGTTACTGTGTACGAGTCCCAAGAGCTCGCTCGCTCTTACTCCATGTCCAGTAAACGGAGTCTTTGTCATCTTTCCCTTGAGACAGGATTGACAAGTGGCATACGATTGATATTCGAACGCATTCAAATACCCTTCTGTATGTAACTTCGTCAACCTTCTCTCATTGATGTGACCCAGTCTACAATGCCATAAGAAAGCCCGATTGATATCTGGAGACTTTCTTTTGTGTGTATTCTGGACATTGAAAATCTGTGGTTGGTTCAATACGTATATACCATTGCTCAGTGTACCTGACCCAATCAGAACTTGATTAAGGTGAATGTTTACAACATTACTTACAAACGCAAATTCATAACCTTCTTTAGAAACTAAAGATACAGAAATGATATTACAAGTTGCGTTGGGTACAAAAAAGCAATTACGCAAAACCAAAACATGTCCATCTGACATTCCCAGGTGATAGTCCCCCACGGCTTTAGCATCCATGCTAGCTCCGTTCGCAACTCTGAGGGTCATGTCACCTGCCTTCAAATCCCTACGGTTTCTCAACGCCTGCAAAGAATTACAGATATGAGATCCTGATCCGGTATCCAATACCCAGGAAGTAGAGTTTATTGAAAGACAGTTTTCAATAACATACACACCTGAAGCTGAAGCTGCAACCTGCTTCAATTCCTGTGTTCTGGCCTTCCAGGCCCTGCAATCATTCTTCCAGTGTCCTTTCTTATGACAAAAGAAGCATTCTTCCTTATCCACAAGCTTCCCCGCTATCTTTGTTGCTTTACCTTTTCCCTTCGTATCCACTTTACTAACACCGCCCCTTGGTTTGGCGGGGGCCTTCTTCTTCTTTCCCTTGGCTTTCGCCTTGGATCTAGAAGAAGATGATCCTCCTACAAACAAAGTGGATGTATCCCTACTTTTCTGTAGGGTGCCCTCTGCGCTCCTCAGCATGTTGAGGAGCTCTGATAGTTCAACCTCTTTTTCTTGTAGGTTGAAGTTCAGTATAAACTGGGCGTAAGTGGAAGGAAGGGACTGGAGAACTATATCCGTATATAGTTCACTCTCCAATGTGATCCCTAGGTCAGCGAGCTCCTCAATGTAGCCGATCATCTTTAGCACGTGCTCGGCTACTGATGATCCGACGGCCATCTTTGTCGAAAACAACTTTTTCGACGCTTCGTATCTTGCGATACGTGATTGCTCTCCATACAGTTCTTTTGTATGGAGCAATATGGACTCCATGTCCATATTCTCATGCCTCCTCTGATGTTCGTTGTCCATCGAGGCAAGCAGGAGGCACTTGGCCTTCGCGCTATCAATCTCCCAAGTCTTGCGGATTTCCTTATCCGCGACACTGGAAGTTGGACCAGGGACAGGGGGAGCTATGGTGGTAAGAAGATACCCCAGCTTGTCATAAGTGATTGCTATCTTGACATTCCTGAGCCAATCTTTGTAGTTTGGCCCTGTCAGTTTGTTTTTATCTAGGAGTAACTTAAGTCCAGTCATGTTGATTGGTCGCTGCAATTAGGAGAGAGAAGAAGAAACACTCAGCATGATGCTCTTGCAAGTTTAGAGTGGTTTTTAGTTTGTCTAAACAGGATGGCTCCCACTGTTTCTCGAATCCCTCCTCAAACCATAAAGGAAGAATTAGTCAGGATCAATCCCACCGTACAATACTTGCTTAACCGTTCAGCCAGGCCAGTGTCGGTACTTCGAGGGAGGTTTTCCAACGCTTTCGCGAAGTTCCTTAATTAAAGAACCTCTTTTCCCTGGGGGCGTAACCCCGCTAACACCTTTCTAGGCACCTACTAGGTTTATAGCATTGATCGTTAAGTGAGAAATTTCCCGAGGAGTAGCATATACTCACAGTAGGATCGGGATCCAAATATCATCGCGTGACGAAAATGAAGGAATCCTACCATAATCATCACACTCCAAATGGTATGCAAATCTAGCAAGTTTCAGTACTTATGAAACTCCCGATGTGGATTTTTGCCCCATGCTCTTATGACCTTGGCGTGAGGTCAAAATGTCATAAGTCACATGTCAAGTTCGTCCCATCATTATCCAGGTTAATTTGAATCCACCCGTACATACCCTTGACGTAGGCCAAAATGGCAGTACGACTGTCTCAAACCAACGCATTCTATCTATGCAACAGATAAATATCCGGCAGCTACCAATCACTATGCCTTGGCGTGAGGTCAAAATACATAGCTTGAATACTACCGAATATTTAACTGAAATGATGGAGGGCTACGGATGGTTTTGGCGAAACCGTGAACGTAGTGAACTTGATATAATCGATGGAACGAGATAGCTTTTAGAAGGAGTGGCTCAAGCTCCGCATTTAAAAGTTAGTTTTGAAAAGAACCGAGTGGTTTTTCGAAAGTGTTCCATCGACTTAAACTTGGTTTATTATCTTGCATTAGTTCTTTTAATGCGTGATATTCTTGCATTAGTACTTTTAATGCGTCCCATCATTTAATCCTACCATTGCAGAAAACAACCAAAATATGACGTACGCTTATGCCATTCGCATTCGCCACGGGGCCCCGTCATTACCCGTTAGGTTACTTAACTAACGACAGAGCGGGGGCTGGGCTAGCACGTCTGTAAAACATAAGCAACGCCTAAATAGAAAGCAATGATAGACATTTCAGATCACAGATAAATACATTGGATATACTAGCAATCTGTAATTTGTACGAGCCTGTAACAAAAACAGATAACACGGTCGCGGTGAATAGCAAATACCCCACCCAAGACCCCTACGGGTGCGGCAAACTACCCTCCAAGTCCTCGGTAGTTTGTGCACCCCTCCATGGGTCTATCCTAGGAGCAAAAACAGTAAAAAGAATTATACAATGACGGCTACAACCCCGACCCGGTTGTGCGGCCAAACAAATAATATAATTACATCAATTTACATTTACAATGAATTGCAAGAAAAGAAAACTCTCGTCTCACAACCCCCGGCTATTCACCCGCGACAATCCAACATATTTATATACACATTCCAGCACATTACAGATCATGTATAACCCCGACTAATCGTCTTATAGCGATTAGCCGACGTTCAATACATGCAAACATCACAGATATAACCAACATAGCCAAAGTGCAGTGAAGTTCGGAAAAAAATACGGAATTATAGGACCCCAAAAGTGAATTTCAGTTCTGGAAAATCTGGGTGCATATAATATATCTTAAAAATCCCAAAACCAACACAGAAGAACACTGCACGAAAAACGATGCAAAGATGACACCAACTTGCGGCGGTTCCGCGGCCAGATGAGTAGCTCAGGCCGCGGAAGGGCGGCGGTTTTGATGAAACATGCTATCGTTTTTCTTGTGTGTTCTTAGAAAACCCTGAGACAATTTTACAAGTATAAAGTTTTTCATTTTGAGCCAAAAAATTTTCAACAGAAACTCAGGTTTTGTGATTTTCCGGTTTTGTGATTTTTTTCGGTTCCGAACTTCGTTACACTTCACTACCAAGCTAGTTTAAGTTTAGTTAGGCTCTGATACCACTGTAAGTCCATATTGCGACCCCCGGTGCTTACGGGGAGGCGGAAACGGTATAAAATCAAAATTTTAACGCAAGAGGCAACATGGACTAAACTATGGTCGGGATCGTGTCTAAACTAAACTAGCAAATACGCTAAAAGGAGTTAGCTACTCGGATGAGGGTTATACCTAAACTTGAACTCCTTCTTCTTGAAATCTTGTAGAGGTTGATGGTTCTCTTTTGTCGCCTTCTTCCGTCGAAGATGGATCCACCTCGAAGGCTCGACCTTGGGCTCTTTCTCGGACTTGGAGTGAACTAGAATCGCCGGCTTGCTAAACCCTTGATCCTAGAGTGAGTAGAGAGAGTGTCTAAGGGTTGCTTTTGTTTTAAAAGAGAATGATTCTCAACTCATGAGAAGGTTTCTCTTTGCTAGAGGAAGAAGAAGATGAAGAGAGGAGAGAGAATGAGAATGATAGAATGAGCTATATCTTTTTCTTTCTTGCAACCATAATGCAAAAGAAAAGAATTATCTAATAATAATAATTGAAAATGAGAATAGTTGATGGCAATTTGGAATGACCACAACCATGCTTCATTTAAAAATGTAAGCATAAATCAAGGAAGACTTTTGAAGCATGATGGTGTTCAACTTTCAACCATGGTCAACAAGTCAACCATGGTCAACAAGTCAACAAAATCAACCATAACAAAATTCTCATTTAATTACTATTATAAATAGATAATCCATAAATCCATTAGGGTTTGGAAAAAGATAACTGTCAACTGTGCATACGCACCCGTTCCGAAACCCTAATGAAATACCTCATCCTCCGCCTCAAGCAACTGTGCATACACACCTGCATTCTCGTTCCGAGGAACAAGAATACCAAGATATAAAAGCAACCCCAAATATATATACCAGTATCTGGCTCAAACCAGAGCCTGCCAGTATAATCCGTCCGGACTCCAAACGTGCACAAGTGCGCGGATGAGAACGAACCCTGTCGCAAAACCATGCGACCTCTACTCTGTTTTGCCCAGAGGCGAATACCCTCTGTGTGGGACTCTAAAGACTCGACACTACGCTGGCAGTGGGTTTAACCACAGACCGCAAGCGGCACTAGCTGTGCGTAACGGTCCCCAGGTAGATGCCGACAAGAAGGCTGACGAGGTGAAACCCCATCTGAACTCCTACTGAGTCTGAATGTGACAGTCTCCGTACAGTCCGGTCTGTTCGTCTGATACATCGCATGGCGGGCCTAGGGGGTGGTAATCGTCAGTCCCCCAATAGCGGTACAAGTCGTGCCGGAGCGAAGCCCAAAACACCCTGAGATAACACTGGAAACCTACCAGTATATCTCGTTTGCCCTGGCCAGGGACTACTCGTGTAATGGCTCTCCTAGACACAGCGCGATGTCAACCCCCAATACCGGGAGAGACGAATCCTGTCTAACCGTCACTGCCTCCAAGTGCTTCGGGACTGCATCCAACCACCACCTGTTTGCACGACTCCTTTGAGCCGTGGTAGGGTAGTGATCAAAGTGCAGTGGGAACACACTTGAGGCGAAGTGCCAGTGTCAAGTCAGCGGACTAAGCTGTACTCATGTCACCTGGGAACTGATAACTGACGATAGGTATAATACCAACCTGTCAGTTCCCGACGAGTCCTGTCCAGTGTACTCGTAACCCAACGAGCACCCGTATACTATCTCCAGTACGACGTACTGATGGCTGTGGGACAGACCATCTCCCACACTGGGATGAGAAGCGCATACGCTAGTCTACTCCGGAGTATCGATGCCCTGTCTCGATAGTCCTGCGACTAGGGACCTGTATAAGGATGTGCTTATAGATTACCCAGCCCCCACTAGTGTGACTGCCATCACAACGCTGGTAATCAAGCAAAGATCCTAAGGGCTCCACTAATGCGTATAAGTGATATACTGAAATAAACACAAGTACACATTGAAGTAGAAACAAACCAAGTAGCATACTACTATTTTGAGCAAGATTGTATATACAAGGTGAATATCCCAAGCATCCATTAAGTAATATACAAACTAGTATGATACAGTAATGGCCTCTAGGGCATATACACTAACACTTATAACTCAAACTCAAGCTGTAAAACTCATTTCTTGTATATTAACAGAAAAAAATTTGTACAAAGATTTTAGAGTCGTTACATTCTACCCTCCTTATAAAAATTTCGTCCTCGAAATTTACATTTACAAAGGGACTAATTTTCAAATAGATAAGGGTATCTTGCACGCATGTCTTCTTCTCGTTCCCATATTGATTCTCCTGGCGAATCCCTTCTCCATATCACTTGGACCAAGTTTACTTTCTTCTTCCGTAATGTTTTTACCTTTCGGTCCAGGATCTCAACGGGTTGTTGCTCGCAAGTCAGATCAGTCTATACTATGAGCTCTGAGTGATCAAGTATGTGGCTGGGGTCGCTCACATAACGTCGCAGCTGGGATATGTGGAACACATTGTGCACTCCTTCTAATGAGAGTGGTAGTGCAAAACGGTATGCCACTTCTCCAACTCGTTCGAGTATATCAAAAGGTCATATGTATCTGGGACTTAACTTACCCCTCTTGCCAAAGCGGATCACTCCTTGGTTTGGAGATATCTTTAGAAAAGCATGGTCTCCCAGTTAGAACTCCAGATGTCGGCGCTTTGCATCTGGCCAATTTTTCTGTCGATCTTGGGCTATGCGCATTCTTTCCCTGATCGTGCGAACTACGTCCACAGTTGCCACGATCATCTCTGGTCTAAGGAGTTCACGATCTCCAACGTCGTCCCAACTTAGTGGTGAACGACACATTCGTCCGTTGAGTGCTGTGAATGGTGCTATTCCAATGCTTGCCTAATAGCTGTTGTTGTATGAAAACTCCATAAGGTGTAGGTGATCTTCCCACAAACCTCCGACTGTCCGTCCGTTTGTGGATGATAAGCCGTGATGAAATTCAGACTCGTTCCCCGGCTACCTTGCAGACTCTGCCAGAACTGTGATCGGAATCTGGTATCACGATCGAAGACGGTGCAAACAGGTACTCCATGTAATCTCACAATCTCCTGCATGAGTTCATGGGTATCAAATATAGTACATCTTGAAGGTTTAAATCTTACTTTAGATTTATGCTTACCTCCATGTACTTTTTTGCTAGTGTCTCGGTTGATTGGCCAATTCTGAATGGAATAAAGTGAGCCGACATGGTGAGTCGATCCACAATAACCCCTATTGCGTCATTACCCTTCACGCTGCGAGGAAGGGCAGTCACGAAGTCCATGGTAATGTGCTGTCATTTCCATTCTGGGATTGGTAACGGCTGAAGTAGATCGGCAGTTCTGTGATGTTCAGCCTTCACTTGCCGACACACCAAACACTTGGCTACGCTTCTAGCTACTCCGCACTTCATTCCATGCCACCAATAGTGTTGCCATAAATCCTTGTACATTTTCGTACCACCGGGGTGTACAGAATAAAGAGAGTTGTGAGTTTCTTTCATTAACTCTTCTTGAATAGGGTCATTTGGTACACATAATCGACTTCCATATCACAAGGATCCATCTTCGTGGATGATGAAATCAGTTCAAAGTCCACTTTCTACTTGTTCTCGGATCTTTTGCAGCTTGGCATCGTTTGCTTGATCTGTCTTGATCTGATTGATAATAGTGGACCGGGCTTGTTAGTTCATCAAATATGAAGCATTGCCTGGCATAACTACTTTGATCTCCATCCCGTGCAATTCTTGTTGTAGCTTCCACTGTGCGGTGAGGTTCATTGCTAATGGCTGGCAACTAAGTGCATCAGGAACTACGTTCACCTTCCCGGGATGATACTGTAGGTTGATGTCGAAATCCGCCATGAGTTCTAGCCATCTTCTCTACAGCATGTTTAATTCCTTCTGAGTAAATACATATTTCAGACTCTTGTGGTCAGTGTATATATCCACCCGTTCTCCCAGAAGATAATGGCGCCAAATCTTAAGTGCGAAGATGACGGCTGCCAACTCCAGATCATGTGTTGGATAGTTGCGCTCATAAACCTTCAGTTATCTTGATGCAAAAGCCACAACGTTTCCATACTGGTGTAGAACACATCCTAATCCTTTACCGGACGCATCACAATGTACAACGAAACCTCCAGATTGATCCGGTATTACAAGAATAGGAGCAGAGGTTAATCTTGACTTGAGTTCTACAAAAGTTTTTTCACATGCTTCTGACCACACGAATGCTTCATCTTTACGTATGAGCTTGGTCAGGGGTGCTGCAATCTTTGAAAATCCTTTGATGAATCGTCGATAGTATCCTGCTAATCCCAAGAAACTTCGTATATCTTTCACTGTCTTTGGTGTCGGCCACTCACTAACAGCTGACACCTTAGCTGGATCTATTGAGATTCCTTCGCCTGAAATGATATGTCTGAGAAATCCGACTTGGTCTACCCAAAATTCACACTTGTTGTACTTGGCGTAGAGCTGATGTTGTCGCAATGTCTCTAGGACAATCCGTAAGTGCTCGGCGTGTTCTTTCTGATTCTTTGAATACACCAGGATGTCGTCGATGAAGATGAAAACGAACATGTCTAAGTACTCTTGGAAAACTTGGTTCACCAGGTTCATAAATATGGCAGGTGCATTAGTCACTCCAAATGGCATTATGAGATATTCATAATGACCATAACGAGTCCTAAACGCCGTCTTCGGAATGTCGGGCTTTTTGACCTTCACCTGATGATAACCTGAACAAAGATCTAGCTTTGAAAATACACAAAACCCACTTAGCTTATCGAAAAGATCATCGATGTGCGGTAGTGGATACTTGTTCTTTATCTTCACTTCGTTCAGAGCTCAATAATCCACACACATCCTGTATGAACCTTCTTTCTTCTTCACGAGTAATACTGGAGATCCCCAGCTTGAAGTACTAGGACGAATCCAACATTTCTTTAGAAGTTCGTCCAACTGAATGCGGATCTCCTTCAAACCTTCTGGACTTAACCGGTACGGAGCTTTGATTACAGGTTGCACACCAGGTTGTAGAACAATACTAAACTCAAGAGCTCGATCGGGAGGTAAACCTAATATGTCTTCAAGAAACACATCTTCGAACTCTCAAACTACTTCGGGCTGTTCTTCTTCTGCCTGTAGCGAGAAAACTTCTGCATTCTGTTTACCGCCGGAAACCGGGAAGACGGACTGTCTTGCCTGAATCTGGGGGCAGATGCTAATTGGTGCTATCCGTCCATCTCTCCGAAGATGCCAAGTTGATTTATGACACCATGTATCGAAGGTTTAGACGGATGCGGCCGTTGTAGCAGACTTCGTCAGATTCCCCCTCGTCGAGGGGTTTTTGATTGTGGGGACGCTCTTTCCTGCAGGCGCAAGCCCCTGCAGTTAATTACGCTACCGCATCGTGGTAACAACTTTCTCCTTCTCCAGATGGTCACTTCGTGTCGTGGGTATTTGTTTTGTGTTTGGTTGCCCGTGGATTGTATACGGAGACTAATTTATGTTGTCGCCCGTAGGACGTGGATTAGTCCAAATCCGTATTTTCTTAGATTTGGGTTTGGGGGTTTGGGTTTAAGGATACGTTAGTCTCATTTGAGACTAAGATCAACTTAAACGTTTGTTAAGGATACGTTAGTCTAATTTTAGACTAAGATCAACTCAATGTTTATTAAGGACACGTTAGTCTAATTTTAGACTAAGATCAACTTAACAGGATCATTTAGATCCAACAAAAGAGCATTTGAACTCTATTGTTTAGTTTAGGGACATTGCGGTCGATTACCAGTTTAGGGACATAGTGGTCCAATACCAGTTTAAGGACATAGTGGTCCATGTTAAAGACATCATAGTCCGTGAAATGTATGGTTGTCGGGACCCATCACCTTTCTGAAGACGTTGAAGGATTACAACGACAAATATCAGAGGAGTTCAGAGATGTACCCTTGAACCAAAGTTGATTGGGTGATCTATAGTCCAATTTGGAACTAAGATCAATTAATTAGACTATGAGCATATTGGCTCAGTTAAATCTGAATTGAGGACTTATGGTCAATTTGGGCTAAGTCCAATTAAGTTTGAAATGTTGGCCCCTTGTTGGACCATTAAACATTTGTCTGGGTTCAGCCCCTCATTTTTTAGCAACGCTAAACAAGAGTTTGAGGGTTCTGACAACATTTCGTCTTTGGCTGAGCACTGATTGATAGCGTATGTTCGTGTTCAAGTTCTAGTTTAATACCGCAATCAAGACGGTTTCGCTTGTAGCTAGCCGGTTGAGTACGGGTCGTCCGCAGGGAGATGGGAGTCTTTTTCAATGTGTTTTAACGAGTTAAGTCCGGTTGTTCAGATTTTTGTTTGTGATTATCTAAGTGTTGAGTTGATATTTAAAGAGAGCTTGTTAGGGTTAGGATTAGGTTAGTTTGAGTTAGGAGTCTCCACATCTTTCGTTGCCCCTCTTAATATCGGTGTTACGGTAATCGGCAACAACGGGGATTAGCACGACTAGGAAGGACTTTGCGAGTATAAGCTAGGCTTTCCAACGCATAAGTCTTCTTTTTGGTGCTTGTCCGTCCGTTCTTGGCTCTTAGCCATAACCTCCGGTTAATTCAACCACAACCGGTCTCACTACGGAATCACCGCTATCATTGGATAGGGTGCCGTAAGGAGCGGATTGTGGTTCAATTAACGGAAGTCGATTTAAGCTGTTGGGCAAGGAAAGAGTGAGAGAGATTTCCTTCTCTCAAACTTCCCTTATCCTACCCTAACAAGTATTAACTACTCACACATCATGATAAGGAAAAACAAAACAAAACAAAAGAGGAAGATAGAAAGAAGGAGATTAGAAGAATACGACTAACTATTTGCGACCTCACCTTGGCGAGGATCAAGCGTAAGCATCATTGTCGTATGTAAGGATAAATAAAAAAGAGAAGAAAGAAACAACAAGAAAATAACAACAACTACTTAACGAATTTAAAGTTACAACAATTATAGCAAAAGTAAGACAAGTATGATAATAAAATGATCTTCTTTATTCACCATTCCTCACTCACAAAGCTCACTACAAGTTTAATGGAGAAGAGATGAGAAGAAGAAGAACATGTAAACTAAAACCTAGCAAAAAGAAAATACAAGAATGGACCCTTTCCTTCACAAAGTTCTGGGCTATTTATAGGCCAAAAAATGAAAACCTAGGGCAACAACCAGAACACCTGTACAATGACCAAAATACCCCCCAAAACCCTGCGCATGCGGCGCCAGTACGGCCGCGGATCCGCGGCCTATACCCCCCTTTGGCCGCGGATCCGCGGCCCTTTGGAGGAGTTGGGGCTTCTTCTTTTGTGTACTTTCCTGGTCTTCTGTCCCCTCTTTTCTGGTATATGTATTTTCTGAAAATACTTTCACATTTCTTCCAGAATTTCTGTTGAGGAAAGGTGGACTTTTTGTGGATGTTTTTGTCATGATTGCCTCGAGCTCCGCGTAGATTTCTTGGAATTTGTTGTTGCCATTGAGCCTTGTGCATGAAGGTGACATTGATTTGACATTTTGTCTTCCTAAACTGGTATCTGGCAATATACGGATGAAGAGCGGAGACCGTGTTTTATCTGTGGTTGGCAGGAACCCGGATTTTGTCGTGTTTTTCATGAATTTCACCGTTTTAGAACCGAGAACCTGTATCCTGCAATTGACTAGCAAACACGGCTCAAGAGTATCTACCGATATGCAATGTGATAAAAATTGGGCGGTATGAAAATGCAAAAATCTGATATGAACAAATACCCCCAAACTTATCATTTGCTCGTCCCGAGCAAAGCCCATTTATTCACAAAAAATTTCCTAACCTCACTTTCGCAGGGAACGCGATTGCACTGAGCATGTGCAACAAGCCGTTAAACCTCTAGGTGTCCCTAGTAGGAGGAGTGTTGTCTCCTTAGGGTTTTCAGTGGATACTACCCACAAAATCCGGTCAAGTTGGTTCTGTAAAATAACTAAGCTTCAAACCCTAAAGTTTTGTTTTAGAAAATAACAATTCTATAATCCTAAGTCTAGACCATCGAACCTTTATTTTTCACACCTCGCTTCTTATTTAACTACAGATTTTACATGTCTTTACGTGCAGTGCAAATAGTGTCGTTAAGTTCCCGAAAGGTCGAATAAAGTCATCATGTCGCACAATAAAGCCCAGATAACAATTTAAAAAGGATCACATAAGTTTTATAAAGAGTTAAGCATTTTTCAAGTTTCGTTTTCCAGTAAGGTTTCAACTTCAGAATTTCTATCTTCCATAACAGGAAACTAAGTCGTATTTTTCACTCCACCTTTTTCTTGTTTTCATTTCATACACACCTCTGTGAACGTGCAATAGTCTTTATCATAGAATAAAACCTTCATATCTCTGCTAAAATTTTTATAAAAGCCTGTCTTTTATCAAGATTATTCTCACACAAAGAACCGTTAGGAATTTTAACTCGGAGAGAACACTTGCTTGACTTTGTTTTAAAACTGGACTTTCTAGGCTTCTTAGCGAGCTTTGGGCCAATGCACCCAAACCAGTTGGTTTTAGGGTATTAGGTGTAAAAACACCCCAGCGGACTTAATTACTCAAGTTACCTAGGTCCAAAAACAAAAGACAGTTTGGCGTGAAAATCAGATGATTTAATACGAACGGAGATATAACCGGCAGTTCAATTATTTTTTGGATAAAAGACGTGTTTAGTGGGTTTGGTGTGTAATCATTCCAATCAAGTTTCCGATGGGTTATTTTTCAGACTTAGCTCCAATTACGGCATCAATAACATTCCTTCATATTCGCTTTACTTCATAAACTATTCTTGGCATTACTTATTTCAGAACAAACCTATTTGATCCTCAGAAAATCATTTATCTGTTTAAAAGTTTAAACATGAAAGACTTGTCGTCTAATTCCCAAAATCTTACGACACGTGTAGTGTGATGTAAAGACGTATATCAGCTATAGGTAACTTCAAAGGAGAGTTATCTTTTAGGTTTTCAAAATCCAAACATAAGATTTAGTTATTCCTATTTTTTCAAACAAAAACCGTCGAATGTTGAATCAGAGTTCTTCCACAAGCTAACTTGACAAAAAAGTTTTTATATTTTTTTAGAAAATTTTCAAATTTTTATGGATTTTATGGATATTAATATGCAGATGCAAAATATACATATGAATGCGAAGGTAAGAAATGCGTACCGAGCGTACCCCCAAACTTAAACTGGACAGTGTCCTCACTGTCATTGCATGAAGAAATCATTTGAAGGGTCAAAATTGTCGGTTAGCAAAACACAAGTTTTTATTTGTTTTTGTTTTTAAAGAATATACACAAATATATACAAAATGATTTGTTCATACCCCCAAACTTATTTGGAACAGTGTCCACTGTTCTTGGCTGGATAACCGAAGTTTGGAGGTAGGTAGAGGAAGATCATGCAGGGTAAACTGGCTCCTGTAAGAACAGGAGCTCCTCTGTTGGTTCGGCGCTAAGGTACGGTTTGCATCGGTGTCCGTTCACTTTGAAAAATGAACCGTCCTTTGGAATTTCCAAATCCACGGCGCCCTGCGGATACACATTCCGCACAAAATACGGCCCTTTCCAGCGAGATCTGAGCTTTCCTGGATGGAAGTGAAGTCGGGTGTCGTAAAGCAATACCTGCTGACCAGGTACGAAGGTTTTGCGCAAAAGGTGTTTATCGTGAAACACCTTCGTTTGATTCTTAACGACAACCACGTTATCGTAAGCCTCATCCCTAAGCTCGTTTAGTTCGTTCAACTGCAGCTTCCGATGGCTGCCCGCATCTTCAAGAGACAGATTCTGCTCCTTTATCGCCCAAAATGCGCGATGCTCGATTTCGACAGGAAGGTGGCAGGCTTTTCCGTACACAAGCCGATAGGGAGACATGCCAAGGTCGGTCTTATAAGCGGTTCTAAATGCCCAAAGGGCATCAATGAGTTTTAGCGACCAATCCTTACGGTTCTTGGAAACCGTCTTCTCCAGTATCTGCTTGATTTGCCGATTTGAAACTTCGGCCTGCCCGCAGGTTTGGGGGTGGTAGGGCGTAGAAAGCTTATGATTAATGGAATATTTCCGCATCAAGGCCTCGAAAGTCCTATTGCAGAAATGACTTCCATTGTCGCTAATGATCGCTCGGGGGTGCCCAAAACGAGAGAAAATGTTTTCTTTAAGGAACCTAACGACAACCTTGTTGTCGTTAGTTCGGCTGGGCACAGCCTCGACCCATTTAGAAACGTAATCAACAGCTAGAAGGATGAACAAGTTCCCAAAAGAGCCGGGAAACGGCCCCATGAAGTCTATCCCCCAAACATCGAAAATCTCCACAACCAAGATCGGTTGGAGCGGCATCTCGTTCCTCCGGGATATCTGGCCCATGTGTTGGCACCGGGAGCAAGTCTTGCAATAGTCGTGAGCGTCTTTGAAAAGTTGTGGCCAGTAGAAACCACATTACAAGATCTTCTCAGCTGTCTTTCTGGGCCCAAAATGCCCGCCACATGCTTGATCGTGGAAAATGACACCACACTCTTGAATTCCTCATCAGGGACACACCGACGAATAATCTGGTCGGGACAGTACTTGAACAAGTAGGGTTCGTCCCAGTAAAAGTGTTTTACTTGGGATAAGAAGCGAAGTCTGTCCTGACTCGACCATTCAGTCGAGAGTAATCCTGTGGCCAAATAGTTCACAATATCTGCGAACCAGGGTTCGCATGATACTGTCAAGAGCTGTTCATCCGGAAAAACATCGTTGATCGGAATTGGAAGCGAAGGCGAAGAAGGAAGTCGTGAGAGATGGTCGGCAACTACGTTTTCACATCCTCGTTTGTCCTTAATGACAAGGTCAAACTCTTGAAGCAAGAGGATCCAACGTATTAACCGAGACTTGGCATCTTTCTTCGCAAAAAGATGGCGCAGAGCAGAATGGTCAGTGTAGACAATGACTGGAGAGCCGATGAGGTAGGGCCTGAACTTTTCTAAAGCAAATACAACAGCCAAGAATTCTTTCTCGGTTGTTGTATAATTGAGTTGGGCGTCGTTCAGGGTTCGGCTCGCGTAATAGATTACGTGCGGCATCTTGTTGATGTGCTGTCCAAGGACAGCACCGATGGCAAAGTCGGATGCATCGCACATAATCTCGAATGGGTGCGTCCAGTCAGGTGAAGAAAGAACGGGAGCAGAAGTGAGTGAGCGTTTCAGTGACTCGAAGGCAGTCACACAGCTTGAGTTGAAGTCGAATGGTGTTTCCTTGGCCAGCAAAAGAGTCAAGGGCCTAGCAATCTTGCTAAAGTCCTTGATAAACCGTCTATAGAAACCGGCATGGCCAAGGAAGGCTCGAATATCTCTGACGCATCGGGGAGGAGGCAGATTGGAAATGACCTCAATCTTTGCTTTGTCAACCTCTATGCCATTTTGCGAGATGATATGTCCTAAGACAATACCTTCGCGCACCATGAAGTGGCATTTCTCCCAGTTCAAAGTGAGATTCTTGTCCTTACATCGGGTAAGGACAGCGTCAAGATGCAGCAAACACTCGCTGAAGGAATCGCCGAAGATGGAGAAGTCATCCATGAAAATCTCCAGAAATTTTTCCACCATGTCTGAGAAAATTCCCATCATACACCGCTGGAAGGTAGCGGGCGCATTGCATAACCCAAAGGGCATGCGTCGATATGCAAACGTGCCGAAAGGACAAGTGAAAGTGGTCTTGTCCTGGTCTTTTTTGGCGATGGGAATTTGATTATAGCCGGAGTAGCCATCAAGAAAGCAGTAGTACTCGTGTCTGGCCAATCGTTCAAGCATCTGGTCAATGAAGGGTAGCGGAAAGTGGTCTTTCCGCGTTGCGGCGTTGAGTTTTCTGTAATCAATGCAAACTCGCCACCCAGTTTGGGTGCGAGTAGGGATTAACTCGTTTGCCTCGTTAGTGATGACCGTGATGCCCGACTTTTTGGGGACAACATGAATGGGGCTAACCCACTGGCTATCAGAGATAGGGTAAATGATACCACTATCTAGACATTTGACGATCTCCTTCTTCACAGCCTCCTTCATGACTGGATTAAGACGTCTTTGTGGATCCCGGGCTGGTTTGGCATCATCCATCAGATGAATGTGATGCTCAACGATCAGGGGACTAATCCCCTTGATGTCCGCCATGGACCAGCCAAAAGCTTGCCTGTTGCTGTGCAAGACCGCGAGAAGGGCTTTCTCTTGCTCTGGAGCTAGAGAAGCCGAAATGATGACAGGGAGGGTCTCGTTCTCACCTAAGTAAGCATACTTAAGGTGAGACGGCAACGGCTTGAGTTCGAGCGTTGGAGGTGAAATGATGGAAGGCAAGACTGGTGCAAAGGTCTCGAACTCAAAGGACTCCAGCAAAGGTTCAAAACGAGTGTAGGCAACCGAGTCGGATGGTTCAGGTAACTCATCCGGAAAGTCGAAGGATTCAAACTCGGGTTGTGCGCAGCTAAGATCGTTTGAGAACGTGAAACACTCGTAGTCGTTGTCGGGCGCAGAAACAGCAGCAGGTTCGAAGAGAAACGCACTAGTGGCGTCAAGATTATCGTGATCAAACAGAAACTCCTCGAATTCACACTTTTCGGGGGTGATCTCCTGGATCGAGCAGACGTCCAGTATATGAGCATTAGGTTCGGCGGGCTGATTCCCCAACCTAAAAATGTTGAGTTCAATCGTCATATTTCCAAAAGAGAGGTTCATCGAACCATTGCGACAATTGATCACAGCATTTGAGGTTGCGAGAAATGGTCGACCGAGTATCACCGGAATTTGATTCCGGGGGTTAGCTACAGGCTGTGTATCTAATACAATGAAGTCAACGGGGAATATGAAGTCCCCGACTCTTATCAACACATCCTCTAGCTCACCCCTAGGGTGGGTGATCGATCGGTCGGCCATTTGGAGAGTGCAGTGTGTGGGTTTCAACTCTCCGACGTCTAATTGCTCGTATACTGAATACGGAAGCAGGTTAACACTGGCACCAAGATCTAATAGTGCGCGGTTGATGTTCTTATCCCCAATAGTAATTGAAATCGTAGGACAGCCAGGGTCCTTCCGTTTTTGTGGTAAAGATTGGGTAAGGGCATCACTCACAGCACTAGCCAAGAAAACTTTCTTGGGTACCTGAGACTTCCTCTTTTTCGTGCACAAGTCCTTTAAGATTTTCGCGTAAGACGGGACTTGTTGGACAGCATCTAAAAGAGGAATATTAATGTTAACCTGCTTAAATAACTCCAGAATCTTCTCCATTTGAGGATTTTGTTTATTAGATCTCAACCGGTTTGGAAATGGGACATTTTGAAAATTGGTTGAGTCTAATGCTGGAGGAGAAGATTGTGGAGTTGGAACGGATCCCAGAATAGGTGTTTTCGTGGAATGAGAAGTGGGTCCGTTCAGAGAAGAAGAGGAAGGAGAGCCTTGTGAAGAACGGAGAATAGGCTCAGAAGACGAAGAAGAAGAAGAAGGAGAAGAAGAAGAAGCGGCGGCAGGGGTGTCATCGTTGATCCGTGTGCCAATGTTGTTTTGCAGCATCCTCCCCGATCTCAATGTAGTCACGGCACTCACATTATGGTTCTGTTGTTCAAGAGCAACATGTGCATTATGTGGGTGCCCGGGATTTGGAAGTGGCTGGGACGGGAGCTTCCCCTTTTCTCGCTCGCTTAAGGCCGCGTTCAGCTGTGCAATCTGGGCCTCGATGGTCTTGATGCTTTGCCCGTGTGCGGCAGTGTGTTGCACTAAAGATTGAATCGAAGACTGGATGTTGGCGGTGGATTGAGTCGATTGTTTAACAAACGCCTCCAGACTTCGCTCGAGCGAGGAAACATTATCGTTGTTTGACGGAACAAAGTTGTTTGGTGGAAAAGAGTTATTGGGTGCGAAGTTGTTCGTCTGGTTTTGGAAAGGTTGGGGTTGGAAGGGCTGCTGGTATTGATGTTGAGTTTGTTGTGGCGCTTGTTGTTGCGGTGGAGGGGCCCTTTGGAAATTGTTGCCTTGGAATTGATTCTGATTCTGATTCCAGACGAAATTGGGGTGGTTCCTCCAACCGGGATTGTAGGTGGAAGAGTATGGATCATTCCTCGGTCTTTGCTGGAAGGCAGCATTAACCTGATCCTGTCCTTGCGAGGGTGGATTGTAAGGACACTCTTCGGTCAAGTGAGAAGGATCGGAACAACAAGCGCAGATGGTACGAAGGGGGAGAACAGGGGTGGGGGCAGGAGCAGAAAATTTGCTCTCTATTGCTTCAAGCTTTCGTGTTATTGCAGCCATTTCAGCTTTCATCGCAATAGAGACATCAAGTTGGTGGATTCCTACCCTAGACTGACCAGTAGAAGTGGAGGTAGAAGAAGAAGAAGTCGGTCTGGTGCTTTCCCACTGTAGCGTTTGCTCCGCAAGATCGTCAAAGAACTGCCACGCTTCCTCGTCAGATTTCGATAGGAAGTGGCCCTGACAGATGGTTTCCAGCAACTGCTTCGTTGCTGGGTTCAGTCCCTCGTATAAGGTTTGGCAAAGTTGCCATTTCTCTATACCGTGGTGAGGACACTGAACAAGAAGGTCTTTGTACCGGTCAAAGCACTTCCAGAAGGGTTCAGAAGGAAGCTGGGAGAATTGGTTGATTTCATTTCGAATTCTTGCAGTCTTATGATTTGGATAGAATTTTTTCAGAAACGCTTTAACAAACTCGTCCCAGCTGGTGATTGAGTGGGAAGCGGTGCTATACAGCCATTTTTCAGCGAGGTCGCATAAAGTGAACGGAATGACCCGTAGACGTATAGCATCGTCCGACAGCTGGGTGGTTTTCATCATGGCAAAGACATTTTGAAATTTGTTGATGAAGATATAGGCATCTTCAGATTCAAGCCCATGAAAACGTGGAAGCATGTTGATGAAATGGGGCTTAATTTCAAAGTTGTCCCCATTGGCCGGAGGAAGAGAAAGGCAAGTGGGAAGTGCAGAACGGGTGGGGTAGAAACGATCCTGGAGCGCGATTCGCTGCGGCGCTACAACAGGCGGTGGTGGTGGGATATTGGTCTCCGTAGGAGGTGGAGCCAATCCAGGGGTGGTCAAAGAGATGTTCGGATTAAATCCTGACATCGCGGAAGAAGAGGTTGGTGAAGGTGAAGGTGAAGGTGAAGATGTATGAACAGAATTCCGGTCAACGTCGGAGTTGGCCGGCAAAGGAAGGGGTGAAAGAGGAGTGGATGGAGTATCGACTTCGGAGTCGATCGCGTAGTCGGTAGCGACTAACGTAACGCGGACTAGACGGGCGCTAGTGTCCCAAGTCCAAGCGGACATACACTAAACGAGTTTAGTATAGTCAAAGCGGAGAAGGTGAGGGTAAGAAAACGTCAATGGAGAAAGGCGATGGGTGGTGGGTGAAAAAATGGATTTGGCGACAAAGGGCAAGTTTTTATAAAAGTTTTTGATTTTTTCTTCTTTTTTTTTTGTTTTTGTTTTTAGAAAGAGATTTACAGAAATATGTACGGAAATACGGCTTAAGCAATCACAAACAAGATATGCACAATCACACCTAGATCTAGGGTAACCTAGGTCTACTAGACCTGCTCCTGAACTTGATTGTCGAAGTTAAACAGTGTCGAGAAACAGGCTTAAAAATACACTGATCACGAGGCCAGGTAAGTGCAGAGATAAGGGGAGGTTGTCCAACGCATTCGCGAAGTTCCTTAATTAAATAACCCTTTCTCTTTCGGCGGTTGCGCCTTTAACACTTTCCTAGACACCCCGTAAACAATATACCGTTAAGCGAGGTTCTAAACACGGTTTATCTTCTCCTAATGAGCGCGAAGTCCTTAGGGCTGAAGTCTAGTATTTTTTAATTTACAATGGACAATGCATATGCTTTAGTGATTTTTGGGGTCCTGGGAAGGGTGATGAAATCCCCACCCAATCTGGATTGGTTTCAAGCCCCTTAAGTCCGTATTAAAGAAATGCAAAGCAGTAACAAATCAACTGCAAACAATTTTTTTTATTTTGCGGTGCAAAGAATCCTGCACAAGAATAGTTTATTGGAAGGGGGAGAAGAGTTTGCGCAAAGAAGGCTGCAGAAAACACAATTCAGTGGAGTCCAGAGGAGTGGAGTGGAGAGAGAGGTTCACCAAAAAGAAGTTGGCAGCCCAAAGGCACCAAGTGGCCGCGGATCCGCGGCCTAAGCCCCCTATTGCCGCGGATCCGCGGCAGGAAGGGGATATTGGGGCCTCATTTTTTCTGTGGGTGCTGGTATAGGTCTCCTCTGCTTGTCTGGAACTTCTGAATTTTTATTTGCTCACTGTACCTGCTCCAGATCTTGACAGTAGACCGTATGCTTCGTTTTGTCCGTCGCGGTGTAGCCGCGAAATGTGGGTCTATCTTCCCACGTCTTTGGCACTGTACTTGAACTCCGTATTTTCAACGTCTTGGCCACGGAACTCGAACCTTGTATTTTCCTGCACACCTGCACAAAAGCTAATCAAAAATAACAAGATGATTTTTTTTTTTACAAAGTATATTTTTTTTTTTCGGTTGTTTTTATATTCACAAATTAACCCGAAATTACACAAGGAAATAAACTACCGTCTCCCCGGCAACGGCGCCATTTGATTGACAGCGTATGTTCGTGTTCAAGTTCTAGTTTAATACCGCAATCAAGACGGTTTCGCTTGTAGCTAGCCGGTTGAGTACGGGTCGTCCGCAGGGAGATGGGAGTCTTTTTCAATGTGTTTTAACGAGTTAAGTCCGGTTGTTCAGATTTTTGTTTGTGATTATCTAAGTGTTGAGTTGATATTTAAAGAGAGCTTGTTAGGGTTAGGATTAGGTTAGTTTGAGTTAGGAGTCTCCACATCTTTCGTTACCCCTCTTAATATCGGTGTTACGGTAAACGGCAACAACGGGGATTAGCACGACTAGGAAGGACTTTGCGAGTATAAGCTAGGCTTTCCAACGCATAAGTCTTCTTTTTGGTGCTTGTCCGTCCGTTCTTGGCTCTTAGCCATAACCTCCGGTTAATTCAACCACAACCGGTCTCACTACGGAATCACCGCTATCATTGGATAGGGTGCCGTAAGGAGCGGATTGTGGTTCAATTAACGGGAGTCGATTTAAGCTGTTGGGAAAGGAAAGAGTGAGAGAGATTTCCTTCTCTCAAACTTCCCTTATCCTACCCTAACAAGTATTAACTACTCACACATCATGATAAGGAAAAACAAAACAAAACAAAAGAGGAAGATAGAAAGAAGGAGATTAGAAGAATACGACTAACTATTTGCGACCTCACCTTGGCGAGGATCAAGCGTAAGCATCATTGTCGTATGTAAGGATAAAGAAAAAAGAGAAGAAAGAAACAACAAGGAAATAACAACAACTACTTAACGAATTTAAAGTTACAACAATTATAGCAAAAGTAAGACAAGCATGATAATAAAATGATCTTCTTTATTCACCATTCCTCACTCACAAAGCTCACTACAAGTTTAATGGAGAAGAGATGAGAAGAAGAAGAACATGTAAACTAAAACCTAGCAAAAAGAAAATACAAGAATGGACCCTTTCCTTCACAAAGTTCTGGGCTATTTATAGGCCAAAAAATGAAAACCTAGGGCAACCACCAGAACACCTGTACAATGACCAAAATACCCCCCAAAACCCTGCGCATGCGGTGCCAGTACGGCCGCGGATCCGCGGCCTATACCCCCCTTTGGCCGCGGATCCGCGGCCCTTTGGAGGAGTTGGGGCTTCTTCTTTTGTGTACTTTCCTGGTCTTCTGTCCCCTCTTTTCTGGTATATGTATTTTCTGAAAATACTTTCACATTTCTTCCAGAATTTCTGTTGAGGAAAGGTGGACTTTTTGTGGATGTTTTTGTCATGATTGCCTCGAGCTCCGCGTAGATTTCTTGGAATTTGTTGTTGCCATTGAGCCTTGTGCATGAAGGTGACATTGATTTGACATTTTGTCTTCCTAAACTGGTATCTGGCAACATACGGATGAAGAGCGGAGACCGTGTTTTATCTGTGGTTGGCAGGAACCCGGATTTTGTCGTGTTTTTCATGAATTTCACCGTTTTAGAACCGAGAACCTGTATCCTGCAATTGACTAGCAAACACGGCTCAAGAGTATCTACCGATATGCAATGTGATAAAAATTGGGCGGTATGAAAATGCAAAAATCTGATATGAACAAGCACTGACCATTCATCATGGCTCTGGGATTTTATTTTTGAATGTCATAGGAAATGATCAAGTTTGGAAGAATGTAGTTGGGATTCAACCAAAGGAGAGATCTTGTCTCAGGAAAGCTTAGCTGATTTGGGCTAAGGCTGATTTGAAAATAGTGTTAAACACTAGCACATATCTGGCGGTCACGTGTTCCCACGTGATGCATTTAAAGTAGTGTTAAACACTGGAGACAAAATGTTCAAAATAGTGTTAGACACTAGAAAGGAAGGGGTCACGTGGGGTCACGTGAGGCGCCTGAGATGGGGCCAGACCTTCTTTTTCCTCGTTCTGCAATTAAGTGTTAAACACTTTTTATATTTTTATTTTGAGCATCATGTGTTGGCACGTGATGGTCATCTGTGAGCTGATCATTAAAGCGTTTGCTAAGGGGTCACGCGGTAACACGTGAGAGCGCCCAAAGCTTGGATTTCCTTTGCTTTTTCTTTCTGTGTTTTGGAAGTCACGTGGGAGCACGTGAGGCGTTGCCTCAGAGCTTTTCCCTTCTCATTTTTGGGGATCTTTTTAGGGGTCACGTGGGAACACGTGACCTTAGTCCTTTGCATGCATGGAGATCTTTCAACTCTCTTTATTTCTTTCAAAATTAAATTCTCTGTAGGGTTAAACCCTAATTTCTTTTTGGAGGAATTAAATTCCTGTTGTGAAAGAATTAAATTCTTGATTATGGTTAAACCCTAGTTTCTTTTCATCTTGAAGGAATTAAATTCCTATATTTTCAGGAGAATTAAATTCTCATATAGGGTTAAACCCTAGTTTTGTTTTGGGAGAATTAAATTTTCTAAACTCAATTCCCCCTCTAAGTTTTGGATCTGCATGGCAGGATCTCAACCCGATGAGAATTAAATTCTCAACCTATGGGGAGATGTGCTTCTGCAGATCTTCAACTAGAGAAGAACTAAGTTCTTTTTGCAGAAGAGTTAAACTCTTAGATTTTGAGAATTAAATTCTCTGTTTGAAGTTTTGATCCCCTTTCTTTTCTCACCTAGGGTTTTCTTTGTTGAGAATTAAATTCTCCTTCTTTTTTTTCTCTGCTATTGTTTTCTCCCCAAAAAAGTCAATCCCTTCTCTTCTCTTCTTGGCTCCTATTTATAGGAGAAAGAAAAGAATCAATTTGTTTAGTAAATCTTTCATTGAAAGATTTTGTTTGTTTTCATAATTAATATGATCCTTTAGATCACACAGTGAATTTTACTCACCGTTGGATTTTAAATCCAAAGATATTCTGTTTGTTATTTTGGTGAGATTCGGGGAGATCTTTCCTTGTTTGAGATTTTTCCATAAATTGGTGATATTTAATCACCCCTGGATTTTTAATCCAACGGTTCCCCCTAATCCTTTCCCATTTGGAAAGATTTTAGAGAAATTAAGAATTTTAATTCTATTAAACTGCAAGGCTTTCGAGGCCAGTCACGTGCTGACACGTGACCTTTGGTCACGTGTGAGCACGTGACCCCCAATTGAGTTCTTTTTCTCAGCGTTTACTTACGCTTCAGTTTTAACCATCACGTGTCAACACGTGACCATTGGTCACGTGTGAGCACGTGACACCTCATTGAGGTATTTCCTTCATACGTTTGTTATTTTATTTCTGTTTTAATTGTCACATGTCAACACGTGACCGTTGGTCACGTGTGAGCACGTGATACCTCATTGAGGTAATTCCCGATTTTTAGAATTAAATTCTATTAATCTGCAAGGCTTTCAAAGCCTGTCACGTGATGGCACGTGACCCTTGGTCACATGTGAGCACGTGACCCCCAATTGAGTCATTTTTCAGCTGTTTGTTTTTATTTCTGTTTTAACTATCACGTGTCAACACGTGACCATTGGTCACGTGTGAGCATGTGACCCCCAATCGGGTCTTCTTTCAGCCGTTTGTTTTTATTTCTGTTTTAACTATCACGTGTGAGCACGTGATACCTCATTGAGGTAATTCCTGATTTTTAATCAGGGAACACATTCTTCGGTTTAGCCCGATATCTTCCTGGCTCCAAAGTTATATCTCCACTCTTGAAATAGAAGACTGGGTGATCCAGTATCTCAAATACTACCCTCCTTTGACGGCAGTCAATAGTAGCATAGAATACTCCTAGCCAATCCATTCCCAACACAAAATCGAAATTTGGGATATCCAGTACTTTGAAATTTGCGTAGAATTCTCGTCCGCAAACTACAACTGCACATTGATCAAACCCCATAGTTGCTTTCAATACTCCATTCCCGGAACTGACATTCCAGCTTGAAATTAGTGGCTTCATGGGAATCGCGTGCATTCTCACGAATCGTTGCGACATGAAGTAGTGTGACGCTCCAGTGTCGAAAAGTGCGAGTGCAGGAAGGGTGGCTACTAGTATAGTACCTAAGTTGTGTGAGTTGGTTTTAGATATAGGAAAAATATATTGATATATAAGGATTGAAAAGGTTTGAAAGGATTGGGAATTACCAGTGATGACTTGGCATGTAGCTTCGACCTCCTCGACCGTCATTGTGAAAGCCTGACGTCGTGGTACATTCCTCCTGGCTGGAGGCACATTCCTCGGTCCTTAGGGTATGTTTCTCTGCCCTTGAGGCATGTTTCTCTATGCCTGATGGAATTGACATTGAGGCTGTGCAGGAGGTCCACGCGAAGCTGGTGCAGGGAGAGCTAGTCGGGGTGCAGGAGCCTGAATGGCTGGCCGCTGCGGAACTGTGATTGCGGGTCTGGGTGCTAGAGCTGGGTTGAAATGATATGGACATGCTCCAACGGCGTGAGTGGATGCGCCACAAACTAAACACAGGCCATTTGCACGCCTTCAGTCCTTCGCCAGGTATCCCGTCCTCTTGCAATAGAAACAAAAGTCTGGACTGGACCGGTTAAATGATCCTCCCGGTCTCCTGGATGCAAAAGTTAGCCTAGAAGATGCTCATCCTGTCATCCGTGTGGCAGGGCGTTTCACACCGGCAGTCTGCGGTATGCGTTTCTTCTTCACAACTGCCTCATAGCGTCAAGCGGCCTTCAAAGCAAGATCATGGGTTGGGAAATCCCCTGTAGCGAGTGCAGCTTGGATTTCCAGGTCCAGCCCTTGCTGAAATCGTCGTGCCCGGATCTCAACAGCAGGAATCAGGTGTGCAACAGAAATTTGAATTTGAGACAATATCTTACCTGCTAAGCATGGTAAACTCAGCATCGTATTCATCCACAGACTTGACCCATATCGAGCCTTGTTGTAGATGGATAAACTGCTGCTCCATGTCAAAATGGGCAGTCTCAGGGAATTACTTCGCATCGAACAGATCGCGAAATGTCTTCCACTCAATAGGTTGGGTAAGACGGCTTTCCTCAGCCTTCCAGCAGATTCTGGCGTTGTCTGTCAGTTGCAACTTAGTAACTCTCACCCATGCAATATCTGGCACTTGAGCTGCTGCCATATCATCTTCAATCGATTGAGCCCATTCTTCTGCCTCCAGTGGGCTCTCTTTTTCCCGAGAAGTGTTTTGGATGCAGTGCCCGGAATTGCTTGACTCCGGTTGTATCGACTTCGGGACGGTGCATAAGGATGACAGCCTGCTGCTGCTGACCCTCCAATAGGCTCTTAATAGCCTCAAGCAGTACCGTTTGCTCATTTATAGGAGCTGCAACGGTAGGTAGTGGTGGTATAGTAGGAGGTGGAGTGTTGTCGTTGACGTTCGTGCTGGTATTGTTCGAAGAATCAATTACCTTGATATAAAAGAAATGGCTAGGATAGATTTAAGAAATTTGAAATGTAAGGAATGTATAGTTGCTGATTCTTATAATTCTTGTGATATATTGTTTAAGATTTCATGCAGAACTGACCTGCATGGTCCACCAACAAAACCTGTCACACCCCGCTTTCCAGTAGACGGAAATGGTGACGTGGCAGGCCGCAACGTATTTACTAAGAAATAAATGCATTAAGCGTAATTAAGCAATATATAAAAATGTACAAGAATGACAGGTGATATAAAATAAAACAACAATTTTATTTACATTTCACTTTACATACAACTGTTTTGAAAAGAAAAAATACAATAAATAAAGCAGTGCCTAAACAATGGCATACAAAATGAAAGTGCAAGTGAACTAGTAGTCAGGCTGAGTGGTGAGTTGGTCCAAGTCCTCCTAACTAGGCTCGATCTCCTGAGAGTCTGGTCCTCCTGACGAACATTCCAAAGAAAGAAATAGAAAGGAATGTCGTTAGTGAACCAACGCTGGGTAAGTCCCAAAAGAAAGAAAAAGAATATAACAAGTAATGTGAAATTAACAAATAAGTTGTGTATGATTGGTTACTGGTATATGATAGTTATTATAACGTGGTTGTTTGTAACTTGATACAGAAGCTATTCATGTATACGAGAGGAGTCCATCTTACCCCGTGGATTATGGTAACATGTAGTATAAGGCCCCGTCATAACCCACGGGACAACAACACGAGAATTCATGTAGGTGTCTTTTAAGTGACCTCTCGTGCCACGATATACGTTCCGTACCAATCTACCCCTTTATCCCCGCATAATATATTGTATAGATTAGGTTTACAAGTCTTGCCAAAACCATGGATACAAAAAAGTTCAGGTATTCTTGTTCAGGATGTAGTCATGTATTCAAGTAGTCATGTCAAGTTATAACCATGGTTCGGTCAAGTCAAGTCGAGTATTGATGTTTGATATTGATGTTTGAATTCGAGTATTCATGTTCATGATAAAGTATTCAGGTTCTTGTTTGATTTGGATTCAGGTTTGAATTGGACTCATACTGAGTCAGACACTTGTACTGATTTAAATCTTGAATTAGGTTCAGGAGTTATCGGCAACTGCTGCACATGTAAGGCAGGATTTGTGTATTTTTTCAAGACAATTACCATTGATAACTCCGTTAAGTTGTCTACCTTAAATAGGCAAGCACTCACTTTCTCTGGCTTCCTGGAGCTCAAGAGAATTGATCCCGCTTAAATCTATATTTACTAAAGTCCTTAAATATTGTTTTTATATATCTCGAGGGGGTTTTATGAAAAAATAGTTTAATATAGTTAAAAATAATCCTCGAGGGTGATTAATATTATATAGGGTTGTCATGAGCATGGATTTTAAGGATTTATATTTTAATGATAAATATTTAGCATTTGAAAGTTCATGGTATTTTATTGAAAAACTTGTCCTTTTTGGTATCTTGATGGTATTTTATTGACATTTGTTAAACTTTCATTTTTAGAAAAAAAATATAGGTTTATTCTATTTTGAAAATATGAATATATAATATTATATAAATTTTTAAAGAAAAATAATTTTATTTTATCTAGAAAATTTGTATTTCTTAAAAATTTATTTAAATCCTTTCAAGATCGAATGCTCCGTGAGGAGGTCTGCATCTCGCTCTACTAGCCCAAGAATGTGCGATAATCTGCATCATCCATTAGCGGGTCCCTTAAAGTGGGTTGTAGATGTATAATTGCAAAGGAAATGAAATATCGCTTTTAAAAGAAATCCGGTTTTAGAATTTATGTGGTATTTTATTGTAAAGTTTTCTTTGTAATAAATATTCATACAAAAGAGGCATCATGCTATGGAACCAAGTGTGCATGTAGGGTAGGTCGTTACCCCGTGAAGTTTTCCTAAAAGTATTGTTAAGCTATTTTGTCGAAAAGATGTGATAACAAAGTTCAAGGTATTTTAATGTAAAAATTAAATTATGATTGTTTTATATGAGATTCTTGGATAAAATTTATTCTAAACTTGATATTAAGATTACAAGTGAAGTGGTAAAATTGGTTTGACCAAATGATAAAGGAAAATGGAGTTATAAGTTTTAGAAAAGATGATATCGATAATAATTCCACTTTTACCGATTTTGTTTGAAAAAGAAATTCAATAAAAAGTAAAGGAGTTTGGGAAGGACTTACGGTTTAGAAAACTCAAAGAAAGGGTTAGGAAGGAAAGGGTGTCATCGTGGCGTCACGGGAGCTCCGGAATTTGCTTCGATTTTCGCCGGAACCAACTTGCTCGATAACTCCACTTTACTTCACTTGCACTAGGAACTTTTTAGAGGATTTTAGCTAGAATTTTCAGAATGGTGCTGAGCCAAAGTGTGGAGTGGTATTTATAGTGGAGAATTAGGGCTTTGGAATTAAAATTGTGGATTAAAAAGCATTAAAATGGGGTTTAATTGTGAAATGAAAGGTCTCTGTTTGATTGCCGGGAAATCAAACAGTGCAGAGGAGTTAGGGGTAGCTGAAAAAACAAGTGTGCAAGGCACAGGCTTCATTAGCCTTTATCCGACCGTCGATGCCGGTTTTTATGCTCATTTGGCCGGTCGATCTCGAGGCATTTGCCTCGAGATTCGTGTCACTTGATCAACTCTCTGTTTACTCTATTTTCCACATGTTTGATTTTTTTGAACTTTTCATTTCCCCGTGTTTTGCACATGAAATCTTTTAAGCTTTCAAAAATTTTTTAAAACATCAGAAAAAAATAATTGTGTCTAATGGGAATCGAACACATGGGCTACCTCACAGCAGTGTAGAGGCTTTACCAGTGAGCTACACGTTGTTTCTTACTGTTATTTAAAAAAAAGTAACGTATAACTCAAACTCAGGCTGTAAAACTCATTTCTTGTATATTAACAAAAAAAATTCTGTACAAAGATTTTAGAGTCGTTACATCAAGCCCTGGTGATAGATAAACCGGCCTCCAAAGGAAAAAAGGCCAAATATCATGGTCGCGAAGGCACCTCAACCCAAGCCCAAATCCATTTATGAACGACTCTCCGTTCCTCCAGCTAGGGGCAAGGCCATCAACACCAACAAAGCAATAAGGCATCTCGAGCAAGCTCCAGCGGTGCCCCTGACAACTGCTCAATCGGGTATCTTCTCTAAGCTCCCCGAACAATCGACCACCATGTCGTTAAACTGGGTACAATCGACCACCACGTCATTAAACTGGGGACAGTCGACCACCACGTCGTTAAACTGATAACAGTGAACCACCACATCGTTAAACTGGGAATGTAAAAAAATTGTGTAAATAAAAAAAGCGCCGAAATGATGAGGCAACCGCAATAAAAATCATCGAATAGAATAAAAATGAAAATAAAGCCGAAATTATGGGGCAACTGCGAATAAATAGCCAAAATGATAGGGTAATCGCGACCTTCGCGATAAGAAAAGCTGAAATGATAGAGTAATCATGGTAAAAAAAAGACGAATGATGAGTCGTTCCTGGTACCATATTCCAGTGCAGCAATGCAGACGCCAACCAAAATTTCAAATCCCTGAATATTCCCAAATGGAGAATGATGAGTCGCTCCTGGTACCATATTCCAGTGCAGCGATACAGACGCCAACCAAAATCCAAATCCCCAAACGGAGAATGATGAGTCGCTCCCGGTACTATATTCCAGTAAGTAATGCAGATGCCAATAAAGTTCAAAATTCCCCCAGCCTTATGGCCGGTCCCCAAACGGACTACCGTATACAATCCATGGGCATAAATAATTCTCATAACACTCATGCCCCACCGCAATCACCAGTCACGCGGCCGGTCTCCGCCTTCGAAATTATGCTCCATTTGGGAAGACCTACTCATGTGTCCTCACGATACATGAGGAGAACAAAACTTATGAAATCCTCTCGACTCGTATGAAAACACCTTCGTGGGATCCTTACGACTCACAAAGGAAAAACACACTTGGGGGTCTCTATGACTCCTAAGGAGAAAATACACCTACGAAATTCTTTCGACTCGTAGGGAGAAAATGCTTTTATGAGACCCTTACGGCTCATAAAATTGAAAAGCCTTAAGTGATAAGGACCTAAACCTGTCTCCTAAGCCGTCGCTCCCCAACAGACAAAAGCAAATGATGAATTGCTCCTGGCATCCGTGCTCCAGTGTTAGTAACGCTGATGCCAACCCCAACCCAAAAATTCCAAACTTTCGATCCAATAGACCCCTAAGTCGTTAAACTGGGAACAGATGACCCCTAAGTCATTAAACTGGGAACAGATGAACCCTAAGTCGTTAAACTAGGAACGAGAAAAATCCCCTCATGGCGAATGATGATTCGCTCCTGGTACCATATTATAGTGTAGCGATACTGATGCTAAACCAAAACCAAAATCCTCAAATCCTCTCATGGCAAATGATGATTCGCTCCTGGTACCATATTCCAGTGTTGCGATGCTAATGTCAACACAGATCCCATATTCTCTATGGCAAATGATGATTCACCCATGGTACCATATTCCAGTGTAGCGATGCTGATGCCCAACAAAAACCCAAATTCCAAGTTCCAGGCTCAAAAGCCCTGCTGGACGGATAAGAAACCCCCAAATAAAATCAAACCAACAATCTCTGCATCGGAATCATGTTTCATCTCAGAATGTATCCTGTGTCGAAATCATGTTTCGCCTCGGAGTATTTGCCTTCCCTGTTGGAATTATGCTCCGTCTCGGAATCAAGTCAACCAACGACCTCCCCATCGGAATCAAGCTCCGCCTCGGAATCAAGTCAACCAACGACCTCCCCGTCGGAATCAAGCTCCGCCTCGGAAACAAGTCAACCAACGACCTTCCCGTCGGAATTATGCTCCGTCTCGGAATCAAGTCAACCAACGACCTCCCCGTCGGAATCAAGCTCCGCCTCGGAATCAAGTCAACCAACGACCTCCCCGTCGGAATCAAGCTCCGCCTCGGAATCAAGTCAACCAACGACCTCCCTGTCAGAATTATGCTCCGTCTCGGAATCAAATCAACCAACAATCTCTGTGTCGGAATCACGTTTCGTCTCAGAATGTACCCCATGTCGAAATCATGCTTCGCCTCGGAGTATCTGCCTTCCCTGTCGGAATTATGCTACATTTCGGAATTAAGTCAACCAACAATCTCTGTGTCGGAATCATGTTTCGTCTCGGAATCAATTCAACCAACAATCTCTGCGTTACCCCTTTTCGAAATCATGTTTCTCCTCGGAATATCTGCCTTCCCTGTCGGGATTATGCTCTGCACCTCAGAATAATGCTCCGACCCCCGGAATTATGCTCCGCTCTTTAGAATGATGCTCCGACCCTAGAATTATGCTCCGCAAATCAGAATGATGCTCCGACCCCGGGAATCATGCTCCTGGAAGGATGCTCCGCCCCCAGAATGATACTCTACCACAAAGTCAAACTTCTGCAGAATAAGATCCATCAATTTCATGCACACAACTCATATACGCGGTGTGCATTTATTAATAGGGGACACTTTGTTGGGATCAAAAATTGCATCCCGGTTGACCAAGTCAAAGTCAAAGTCAACCCCAAGTAAGAGGGCCCAAGCCCAGGTCAAGTGGGCCCATGCCCAAGTCGAGCCCCGCGGCCGGCCTCTCCCATGCCAAAATGAAAATCATGTAATAAATAATATTGATGTAATTTTTATGAATAAATGTAAGAAAAATGGGCATAAAGCCAAATTTTTATAAAGCCTATGGCTCATGTGCAAAAGAAATAAGCACATGAGGCATGGGATGGGGCAAAATGTTATTTTGTAAAGCCCAAGGGCTATGTGTAAATTTGTAAGCCTATATAAGGCAACATGATGATGAAATGAAGGATAATAATTCATTCCCCTCAAAAGCTAAGGTTTCTGTGCCTCCTTCTCCTTTCTCAAGGTTCTAAATCTTCTTCCCCTTTTTGAATTAAATCAAGAGTTTACATCTTCTTTTTCCAAAAAGAATTAGTTTTCACCATAAAACTCTTGAAGGGGAGCTCGAATCTTCCGTCAAATCTCCAAAAGGGAAATTTTTTAAGTATTACCCCCCTTTTCTCCAAGATCCAGCTAACAGAGATGAGGGGGAGATCCATCTCCAAAAACCCTATTTCGGGAAGATCCAAAACTCAAAAGAAGATCTAAGGCTAAAGGGGAGAGGAAAGGAGTCCCCTTTGATCATCTCCAAAGATTTCTAGGAGTTCAACTCCACTTGTCAAGATCTTTTGGAGTTTAACTCCATAAATAAAACCCTTTTGGGAGTTTAGCTCCATTCAAAATCTTTTGGAGTTTAACTCCATAAATAAAAAATCCTTTTTGAGAGTTTAACTCCACTCAAAATCTTTTGGAGTTTAACTCCATAGATAAAAATCCTTCTCGGGGGTTTAACTTCTCATTCCGGGGATAAGCCCTTTCTTTCTGCAGGCGCCCAGCGCCCACGTGCCGGGCGCGTGAGGCGGTGACGCCCAGTGCCCACATGCCGGGCGCGTGAGGCGCTGGTGTCCAGCACCTAGCACCCAGCGCCCACATGTCGGGCACGTGAGGTGCTGGCGCCCAACGTCTACACGTACTTAGAACGTTACTCACCGTTTTTTCTTTCTTTTCTTCTTTCTTTTTCTCATACATTCCACACTCAAAACACGTTCCCAGCTAGAAAAATTTCTAACAGGGCGCTGCCCCGCACCCCGCAAGGGGGATGCTAGCCCCCTTGACCCCCAGCCCGCTATCCGGGTAGCGGGACCCCCGTAAACTCTGCGAGGCCCCCGATATACGCAAAACCCCTCACGACACACATACGCACACTGCACATTGAGTTCGCATGACTAGTTGACCTATCAATCGGAGGTTCCTTCGCTTCAAAGGCGAGGGGTAATTAACGGCAGCTTAGTCCGCAGCTGCCAGAGATTCGGATCCCCACAATCAATAAACCCCGGCCTACCCTAGGTAGGGGGAATCCGTAATGCGCCTGACAAGCGGCGCGTATTTCCTATCTCAATGGGGTAACGAAAAACACCCTACATGTTCTACTTTCCCGGATCTGATCGAGTAATAAGGGAATCCGGGTCCGTATATTATCTTGTCTAATCAAACTACCCAACCCCATTTTATTCAGTATAAAGGTTTTGCTAATTAGAGTTAGTGCGTATATCATCTAGGCATGGAATGTCATTTGTCCATGTTGGGACTGTTCATATCATTCGCCCGAACATCGAGATTAGTATATTAGGACTTTTTAATTCATTCGTAGTAGTCGTCCATGTTGGGACTGTTCACCCTGCCGCAGGGATCTTCATTTGTAATAGTATTTCATACCTAGGTTCGCGCATTCTAACCCTAACTGTATCGGAGGTCATATCGTGTGATGTATCAAAAGTTGGATTTAAGTAGATGATATCTCGGTCGATATGCACTCCCACAATCGTGGATTATATCTCGTTCCATTATAGTGTCACGACCCAAAAATTTAGCACATGACCGGCACTTAAATTATGCAACGTCTAAAGGCGTAACGTAAATCAAGTAAGCCGAAGCCCAAAAAATCTAAACCTTTTTGCGGAAAATAGTGGGGGTGCAGTTTTGAAATAAAGGTATAATGAATCGTGTTTTGTCTTTAAAATTTTGGGCAGCACCTCCCTTGTATATTTTGATCCAAAAACATATATACAACAATATATAGGCATCCCAAGCGGGAGCTAGCTCTTCGCCAACTGGCGGAATCACAACTACGCAACAACATATATACAACGCCCAACGGCGAAGAAACAACCCAGAAAGAACAAATAAAGAGGCAAGACATCAAACTCAAGAAAAGCGATCATAAACACATCGCTCTAAGTCTCGCACAATACCCAAGTATGACTAGGTCTACCAATATACAATTCTAGTCTCTGATTTGATGTGATGGAGTTTATATAGATACAATAGAATATAACAGTACGAGAGTGGGCACGATCCAACATGTGTCCCACCTACCAAAGCAAACACTCTGGATGAAGCTGTGTGCCAGCGATACCGCAACTGATCCCAAGCGGTCAAACCTGCAAGAACTGTGGTACAACGGGGGTGAGTTGCCAACTCGTGAGTAGAAAACATCAACAAGTAGAAATCGAATAACACAACGATTTCCTAGGTCACTATATCCTAAAGGTAATACTATGATATCCAGGGTGACCACAAATGCATATATGTCAACAATCGAGTCAATGCAATGACATATATAAATAAACATCCGACATCATATGCCTGTATGCATGTGGATATCATCCACGTGTCCGTTAACGACACAACAAATATCATGAAACCTGAGTGTCCAACACCGACACTCAAAACATCATGAAAACATATGCATGTATATATATATGAGGATATCAACTACGTGTGTCCATCAACGACACAACTAAATCATGGAACCTGAGTGTCCAATATCGACACTCGAAACATCATGAAACCCGTGTCCAACATCGACACATAAATCTTCATATCTCGGGCTCCGTCAATCCGGATCGGCCCACGGGCACCGTCTGTCCGGATCAGCCCTCGGGCTCCGGCAGAACGGGTCGGCCCATATCCATCTCTTGACTCCAGTCGGTATCCTCCGGATAACCGCCAGGTCCAACCAATCACTGATAGGTAGTGCCCTCCCTGCCAGGCTCATTATCTACACCACAAAAACCATTTCTCTCCCCGGGGAACCATACCGTGTCCACCATGAACCCGCAAACGGATCATTCAACTCCTCGAATCGGGTTTCACGTATCACACGTCTCAGAACCGAGAAAACGCATGGTGGACGTCTCAAAATATCATATCAAGAGAAACCGGATTTTTAAAATAATACATACTTTCTTTTGAAATAACCACGGTTCTCAAATCCAGAATCTCATGAAAACCGCATCTCAATGCATATAATCGTAAAGCATGATGTATGCGACATATAACAGAATGTAAGCATATCTGTATATCATGCAACATGGAACAATGATGTGAGCATGGGCATATCATCATAATGTGAGCATAGCAATATAATAGCATGATATAGCAATTCTACTGTGTGAGTGACATAGCAATTATCGATGATGAAGTGTGTGAGCCGGCCAATCTGTGTGAGTGTAACATATGCATCATCGATAATGGTGTAGGTGTACTAGCAAAGGTACATGTAATGCAATGAGAGCGACATGAATGTAGCATAAAGTAAATCGTAGGCGCAATACTATAAGGTATACGTCTCTAGCATATATCCGAGTCGGTGAATCTAATAATCGGTATCCAGCCTCACAACATCACGTACGGTATAATCCATCGTACGGCATCCTCTAGTCAAGGGTATGGATCAGTCATCAGATAAAACTCATCACATACGGTAAATCATCGTACGGCGGCATTAAACCATTAAGAATCCTATCAACCTATATGACAATGAGGGTACGGACCTAACGTCTCGTACGGCATATCACTCATGATTCACAACATTATATATATCTATATACCTATATCCCAGGTCACATCCGTATCAATCTCATATCGTGGGACCGACAAAGGTATCAACTATCTCATATCGACTCGCATCCATATAACGACATATCAATCAAGTCATCATATCACATCGTATACTCTTTCATCACATTAATATCTCACATCAAGTCATCTTACGTATACATTCTATCTTATAAATCTCATGCCATGCTACTCTAAATCTCATACATATCAATTCTTAAGTCGTGGTATATCTTGTCTCCTACTAATCCTAAACCATATCCATAAGTTTCTAACATGGTTTCCTTAGCCATATTATATATATATATATATATATATATATATATATGTATATATATATATATATATCTCAGTTTCCATAATAATTTGCGGGGGTGCTATACGTCATCCACCCCACTTCTCCCATAGATACAAATCTACTCACCTGCGAAACTCCTTGTTCAACCGTAGTCGATGTGCTCCGTCGTCTCGGAATCCACGCGAAGGTACCTACAGTCAATACGCAATCGCAAAGCTATTAACATCAAGTTCCGAAATCCAATACGGCACGAGGTTCGCTCGTAGGTTAAAACCTATAGCCTCGCATGCAAAATCAACCAAATAACCCTCGTCCGTTGACGTATAAACGTCCAACGACGGAATCCAAACTCAAATACAAAACCAAGTTTTAGAAACCGCACAACACTAAATCAGCAACAAGGGAAAACACCTCCAGATTTTGACTCAGGTAAAATTAGTCAATTCTGCACATGGGGTTGCTCTAAATATAGGATAACAATGCCACAGACCAAAAATCACACATTTTCACCACAACTTGGCCGCAAATTGCGGCCAAACCCAATAAATCTGCGGCCTGAAAAGAAGAGGATGGGCTCGGGTTTCTAGGGTAGGTTCCTGGTTGCCTGCACGTCTCTCTGTGTTCGCTAAATATTTTTCAGGTCCTCCGGGTCATAGCAGATCATAAAATCCTAACACAAATCACACAAAATACGATATCGGCCAAATTCAAAGTTCATGTTTTGGGTTATTGTCTCAGGTCTTGGCCAGTAAAACACTCTCTAAGGTCAAGTAAACACTCACTATACCTCAACTTATCATTTAACGGCAACTTATAATTTTCCAAGATCACATAACCTATTTATACCGATTTCTAACTAAACTAGGATATATAACACAAATACTAATTTAAAAGTGAAGGAATATACCTCATTGGCCACTTAGGAAAATTCTAGAGTTGTTCAAAGTCTTCAAAATCTAAACTTGATTGGTTCAAGGGGTTTAGAATTGGTTTGTGCATGTTTTTGATGAAGGGTGCATAGGGTTTTGAGAAGAAAATGAAGATGATGCATGGATGTAGTGAGGGGAATGAGCTTGAAGCAATTTAGTGGAGGAAACAATGGAGGAGAAAGGGGCAGCCAAGTTAAAGCCTTAGGCTCACTCTCTTCACAAATATCTTTCCCCTATACTCATCTCTCACAAATATCAATTTTGTCCATGGCATCTATTTTTATTCCATTCACACTACACTCTTTCTATTCTTTTCTTTGATTTTCTTTTCCTTTCTCTTTTGTTTTCATTCCTATTCTCTTTATTTCTCTAACTCCCAAACTCACAAGTCACAAATCCAACATGCACATGACACGGTGCACGAGTCACGGAAAAATGTAAAAACACGGGTTTGACCAAAAATCCGATAAATATCATTAAAATAAATAAATCATTTTAATCTCCGATAAATTTCCAAATATTGGTATATAATTATACCATCTTACAAAAAATCCCTATTCGCAAATCGAATAGTTTTCGCGAAATATATTATTTTAATATTAAATTTCCAAAAATAATATTTTATATTTCTGAAATGTTACATATAGTTGTAAGGTAAACACAGTATTTTATAGAAAACTTAGTTTATAATGGACTATGGTATTTTATCGTAATTAATGTTTATATAAACAATGGTATTTTTGGGACAAAATATTGTTTTATGAAGTGCCATGGTATTTTAGGGTAAAGATTGTGACGCTTTAATAAGAATAACCCTTTATAAAAGAGTATTGTATTTATATGGTATATTAACGTAAATTATCTTTTATTATAAAGGTTGTGGTATTTTAATAAAAGAATCTTCTTTATTAAAAGGTAAGGGTATTTTAGTGAAATTCTAAAAACTTCACTTTTGAAATTAGGAGTATTTTTTGTAAGGTTTCACTTCTTAAAGGTATTTAATAAAAATCTAGTTATAGAATTATTATTAATTTTTACAAGAAAACTCTAGCTTTTAAAAGTTTATGATATTTTAATAAAACTAATTACTCTACCAAGTTCATGGTATTTCATAAAATTTATGATTCAGAAAAGTTCGTGGTATTTTAATAACAATATCACTTGGAAAGGTTTAGTATATTTTAAGGAAAATACTATTTTTCCAAAATTCGTGGTATTATAATGAAAATATAAATTCTTAAGAGTTGATGGTATTTTTGTAAAATACCCATTTTAGTGAAAATATGGTTTTACATTTTTACCATCAATTTATTTTAAAATAACCAATATATAAGAATTTACTATAATTCTTCCATGTTTTAATAATTAAGAAACTAATTATCGATAATCTTTATTTAATACCGTAGAATATTACATTTATTCCTGTAAAAGTTGTCTCGGTCATGATAGTCATTTTACGACTTATTTCCATATGTCCAAGCATTAATTTTGGGTTGTATGTTACCCCTTGATTTTATCGTGAAAAATTCGTTATTTTATTAGGGTATAATATCGTTTTAATCATCAAAACTCGTATAATAAATAATATAGTTAAAATATCATAATTAAGTTCTAGAATTTTTTTCACAGATAGATATTTTCATAATGAAGATAACAGAGGGTTAAATGTTGAGAGATCCAATCTGAAATGAGCTAGGAAAATAAAAGTCGGTGAGCGTTGGGTTGTACGATAACATGTATATATTGAAGCCAAAAAATTTTGCCTATGGGACATGGTCCAGAGTGTATAAAACTCAAAAAGAGAGCTTTGGAAATATTTTGAGATTTTTTGTAGAACAGATATATTTTGGGGGATTTTAGAAGCCAAGGGGTCTATTTATAGGATTTTCGGGATTAAAAAAATCCTTATTTTTCTACCCCGGTTATAGGAGCGCACCCACGAGCCGATCAGATCCGGACCGTCGCTCGACCAGATCCAACGACTCCCATCATGTCGCTGGTGAGCCGGCGCGGGCCCCGGCTCGAGTTGGCGTTGGCGATCCTTGGCCGTTGGATCGTTGATCCAACTGTCCAGATCAAAGAAGCTTATATTTTTATTTTATTTTTATTTTTCTTTTATTTAAAACTGTCGACAAAATCTGGACCGTTGGTTTCCAGATCCAACGGTCCAGATTCATTCCCGTTCTTAAAATTAAATAAAATTTGTTTTTAATATTTAAAATTGTTTTAAAAATTGTTTTTGGCTTCTAAAAATTATTTTAAAATATTATAAAAATATGGGAAAATTATAGAAAATGTATTTTGATATTTTCTATCCTTTATAACCAAATTTGGTCAAAAATATCCCCCCTTGTCGATTTTAAAAACTTTTCTCTTCGATAAAAAAATCTATTTAAATTCTTAAAAATTCATAAAAATCATATTAATTCATTTCAATCATGGAAAAATATTTTTAAAGTGTTTTCTACCAATAGAAGCAATAAAATAATTGTTTTGACCTCGAAAAAAATTATAAAACGTCTTTATTGCATATCTAGAGTACACGGTCGTTATATCAATAATGATCTAGTATTATATTATTGGATTATTTTATCTCTAAGTATTCGTATTTTTTGTAGTATGAATACATGTATGAATATACGGTGTAGGTATTCTTGTATTTATACTTGAATACTTCTAGAAGCGGACACCTCATTTTGTGTTAATCTATTTAGTGTAAATAGATAATGAGGTGGAGAGATGGGATGTATTTTAACATAGAATGAAGAATGGCTATTTATTTTATTTATTCATTTGTGAATACTATTCAAGCATGGCTTGTATTTTTTATTTGGAAAATGAAATGCTTGATGTTTTTCCTTAGCCATTCTTCACATCATTTTAACCTAAGCATTCTTTCTCCTTCCTTGAGCTCTTCTTTTTTGTAAAACCCCAACCCTTTCATGAGTTGAGAAATATAAGATTAATGAGATAAATTAATCCAATTAACACACTCTACATCCACTAAACTATTTAGATTAGCAAACTAGGTATTTTAGTTACCTCACTTTTGAGGTTGGAGCTTCAATTAAAAACTCTTGGGTGGCTCGTCTTCGACGTGAGGAGGCCGACGGCCAAGCTCGATCCTGACGGATGAGGAGCTTAAGAAGAGGATTAAGAAGACTCGAAAGACTTGAGCACATAGGTATAAATCTCTTCATAGTTGATAAAAAAACGTATGTGGTTTTTTCTATATAGAGCTTATGGTTGTTCTTGGAAGATTAGTCGATATTGTCCGCTTTAAAATCGTTTTTTGTAAATTCCGCCTCTCTACAAAGCTTGTGGATTGTGCGACATCAACTTACAATAGGTTTAAGTTAAACATATAATATCTAATTATGTCTTCATGTACATACAATAATTCAGAGATCAAGAAAAAAAATATGGTATACATGTTCGAATAGCATGAAATAAGGCAGGTATAGTATTCAAGTAAGGACCGTAAACAATGCTGTAAATAAATATTATGTACATCTAATTACTCATGTTAATAGAATGCGGAATATAAACAGAAATATATATCTAAGTGTTGTGCACGCGTGAGTTCTAGTCGCGCCTAAATACAACTACCGGTTTGGAAGATATACCCATTATTGTATCTTCGCGCAAAACAGATCAGAATCTGTTCAGCACCGTCACATATTTTGAAAACACAATTTGAGTCAATTTTCATCGTGTTTCAGGTTTCGGATATTTTGAGAAACTTGTAGGTATTTCGATATAGTTATTCAAAACACTAAGTTCCGCGCGATTTGAATTTTTGAAGCTCTAGTTATGGACATTTTAACATTAGGGATTTAAAACAGAAATCAGTATTTCTAGAAAGCAACTATAGGGTGTATTATCGGGATTATATCGGGTCGTTCTATGCATTTTTGGATCACCGGGTATTTAGTTAATTCCGGGGCTGTCAATTGTGAATCTATGTATATAAATTTTGCCATGAACGGACAGTGTTAGCTCAACTTATGTCCAATTTAAAAACAGTGTGCGAATCAGAACAGATTTTGTCAAGATTCGTCACTTAATCTTGAAACGTATTTTTCTATATTTTACTTCGATTTTCAGGAAAATTATATAACTAAACAAATCTAAATCTTTCGATGTAGATATCCAACACACCTGAAGTTGCTCAATTTGGACATCGGTAGACTAAGTTATTTATTTTAGAAGCTGACCGATAAATACAGTTTTCTGTTTTTTAAAATAGTGAATAAAAACTACGCAACTCTTAAACCGTTATCTGATCTAATCCGATTTTTTTTGTAGATATGAAATTCTATATAATATTTAATCTAATTTTCCTAGAATGTTCAGAAGTCAAGATTTATTTTCTAAAAATTATTTTGAAGACAAGGGTATTGATATGTATACTAAAATCGGCAAAAAGATTAACTACTATTTTTATGCAAGCTTCTCCTTTTCTTTTAATAAGCAAACCGATTCCATAAGACATCGTAAATATATTTTAGCATGAAATTTATGTTCTCACAACTCATAATAAATATTCATAATCATGAACAAAGAATAAAAAACACTTTAATTTGAACAAGAGCCAATAAGGTATTATCAAACCATATAAAACCATATATATCTAAACTTATATATGTATATGTTTAGATTTATCTTCTCTTACGGACTACGATATAACAAGAATAGCGGGTTCACAAGATATGACAAGAGGAGGATAAAGAGATGGAGGGAGGGAGAGAGAAAAGACTTAAATATACAAGCCGGTATTGTCACCGAGCTTGTCTATCCCCCGATAGCCTCGCGTTACCAGCGAAATTTTCTCCACAGCTTCTTCGTGTTCTTTTTCGAGAAATCCAGATGAAGAGGGAGATAAGAAATGATAGATATGTGTGATAAATAAAAGAAAGAGAAAAGTGACATATAAAAAGGGGTTTATGTCCACCATAATTCTAATTAATTATAGCTCATAACCATTTTAATTATTTTGGGAGTTAAAAGGAAGATAAAATGAAAGGTCTTTGTAGGTTATGAGTAGATAAAAAATTAATAAAAATAATTGCAAGAACGGAGTTTGAACATTTGGCCAATAGGATAGCAATGCAATGACTTAACCAATATATTCCAAGCTTGTACATGCACATATTTAATAAGAATTAAATATATGTCGTTACATCAAATAAAAGTGGATTTGGAAAAAGTAAGAGAAAATCAAGCGGGATTGTTTTGGCTTAGATTTTTGGTTTTGAAAAATTATAGAATAAACAAAAATAGAAGGAGGGATAAAACAATATATTTAATAGAGAAGAAATATAAGGAGATACTCAAAAACAAAAAACTACGGTATTTTATAAAAAAAGGATGATATGAATATTTTATTAAAAAGGATGATATGAAGGTATATTAATTTTAGGGTCATTACAAAAGGACGATTTGGGAATTATAAAATAAAAAACTCACATAAGGGGTATAAAATAGCTTTAAAAATGCCAAACCTGACAGCAAAGAGTCAAGGGGTCGGGTTTAATTGAAGGTAACATTAGGGGGTTTCTGTGATGAGAATTTTCTTTAAGATGGTTTTGGGAACATATGCTATAGTACATGATGGGTTTGGTGAGATTTCCCTAAAAATAATAAGAAATTCGGAGGAGGTGTTAGTCACTGGTCATTTCAGCAGCCAAAACCGAAAACTTGAAATATTGTGTTTGTCTTGAATCATTTGAAATTGATATGTTGCTTCATAGCGTCAGATGAATCTTGTATTCTGTGATGCAAAATTAGAATTCTCAGATTCGTAATTTAGATCATAGTACAAATATAAGTGAATGCATCGGTCTCAAAATTAGCACATACCATCAGGAGTTCTATGTTGGAAGCTCCATGATGGGAAGATGCTAATTAGTCTACCAAAACAACAATTTGAAAGAAAGGAAAGGAAAACTTTCCGCATTTCTTAGTTTTGCAAAGCTTCTTCCTTGAAAGCAAGTTTCAGAAATCTAAAATATTTCATTAAAGGCTACCAAATATGGTAGCCTTTAATATATTTGCTAATTAGGTACAGCATTAATGTAACCTTTTTATTTATGGGTTGTTTACTAAAAGATCCCTCTATATCTCGTGAATTACAAAAAACATATACGTTGTATTTACCTAAAAAAACTCATCATATGCACTAAAAAAGCCCTCTAAAAAACCCCACGCAGATTCTAAGAAAACCTTTTATTACAAAATTGAACAAAAAACGATAATGTGTTAGGATTTCTGCTCGTTTCATAGAAAAAAGCCTTGAAAAGCTTTTCGGCAAAAATACCTGTTGGCATATGAGCTGGCCAAATTCAGCCTTATGTTTCCCAGTCCAACCAAAGAAACAGAGAAAATCCTAACATGCTATGAAATTCAGCCTTATGTTTCCCAGTGAGTTGAATAGAGAAAGGAGGCACAATGAGTTTATGTGGCATGGCACTTAATGACAAACATGCTATGAAATTTAAGAGGATTACATGCGGCTCAAGTACATGGCTAAGTGTTTACGCCAAAATTCAGCTGAGTAGGCCGATGGACTTTATTCGGGCCGGTCGATCCAACGGTTGGTAACTACGCAGACAACCGAGTACCGACTGCGGCTGCAAAACAAGAGCAGGTCGAGACAACGGCCGCTATGTAAAGACATGCGCTAGAACATGAGAAATTGCACTAAATAGTCAAGTCGACACCCCTATGATTAACAAGGGTCATAAGAGCTGCAACAATAATTGCGAGCATGAATGTTCCCCGTTAAGACTATAAATCAGAATTAAATTGAAGAAAAGAGGGCCTCAACCATTCAACCAAAAATACTCTTTTATTAAGAGAAGGATGAGCGCGTGCACCGGAAATAAAGAAGCAGAAATCTTCAGCCTCAAAATGCAATTAATGTTTCCTCATTGAAAACGGTAGGTGATGATCCTCAATATTGGCGATCTTCAAGATCAGGACACGTGGCAGATGACGTGTCCCAAGTCCCAGAAGAAAAGGCCCACAGAGGCCAATCAGGCCACCCCTGTACCCGACTTGCAAGCACAAGCTGGCCCTCCTCGGGCCCCCCTGCAAATTGGCCTCCTCGGTCCCTCAGCTCGCCCCGAGCTGCCACAGGACCAAGACTCCTCGGCCCTCTTGTTCGTCTCCGAGCTCCCCAGCCGAGGCTGTCTTCCTCGGTCCCTCCGACCGACCAACTCCACCACTCACAGGCGTAACCGCCGCTCCGCAAATCCCGCCACGCACAGATTCCCCGCCAGCAACGTCCCACGTTCCACGCCATCACGATCCCCATTAATGGACGATCCGCTCTTTACGCGGGCGTGACGTCGGGAGCATAACTGCCGGCGAGATTCTCGCGCCTGCTGCTGCGTGCTACCGCCGCTATATAAACCCCCATCACAGAGGGGTCAAGTAAGCCATTTTTATTCCACTTAGCCGTTACTCTTCTCGGATCTCGTACTAACTTGATCGTCGGAGGGTCCTCGGTGGTACCAAACCACCCCGGGACTTCTTTGCAGGTGCTTGGCGCTAAACTCCTCAAATCACCAATCTCCTCAAAACCCACTGAGACCCACACGCAACAGGAGATCACCTCCAAAATCCATCGGGAGATCGACGGAAGACAACATCTGAAGGAGACCCGTAAAGGACCTCCATCAGTTGGCGCCGTCTGTAGGAACGAAAACTCCACAAAAAACAAAGTTGGCCTTCCGATCTCCATCCACATGGAAAGCAATCACCCTGAAGATCCAAGTACCAGCCGCCGCCTCCCCCTCACCGAAGGCGCGGAGAAGCCTCCTCCGGCAACCATCATCAACGCCCTCGCCAGCCGAATAGATCGGCTACAGACCCTTGTGGAGGCGCTCGTCCGCGTCCAAACGGCCGGCCCGGGGCCCCAGATCGCCGCTCCTCCGCCTCCAGAAGGCTCAGCCCTCGTCGGCACGGCTGACCACCGGCAGGAGACGACCCCCGGCCATAGATCTCACGGGCCGATATTCTCTGAGGCCCGCTGTGCGCCCCACGGCTCCACACCGAGGTCCGCCGCCAGAGCGCCTCGCCTCGAGCTTCCTCGCGACCCTTACCCCCCTGAGGAGATGTCGGTCACTTCGCCCGTCCACAGGCATGATCGACACCCCCTCCCTAGACGAGGTCGCACAGAGGGGACTCGCCATGATGGCTCGAGGGCCACTCCACCCGGGGATCTGAAGAACCTCATCGAAAGGAACCGGGGCCACGCCCAAACGCAGGTCTCCCACAGCAGAGGCCAGGGATCGCAAGGCGCCGAATCCTCAGGGTACCACGGCCGACTCGACGCCCTCGAAAAGAAGATCGAGGGCATGCGCCGGGAAGGTCACCTCTCGGGCGACGGGGCTAGGTACGCCGCCGACTCGCTCACCAAGCCGTTTACCAAGGGGCTGCTCGCTGTCCGCGTCTCCTCGCGCAACAATCCCCCGAAGGTCTCTCTGTTCGACGGGAAAACCGACCCCAAAGACCATTTGGATGCTTTCACCGTTGGGATGAGCTTCCAGGACCATTCCAACGACGCCCAGTGCAGGGCCTTCCCAGCGACCCTCATCCGCTCTGGTCGGGACTGGTTCCGAGGACTCGAGCCTGGCTCCATCTCGACCTTTGACGAGCTGTCTACTCAGTTCCTCGGCCACTTCGTTGGGAACCATCGGCAGAAGCGCACAATCGACTACCTCTTCACAATTAAGAGCGGGGACAAGAAGACGTTCAAAGCTTACATCACCTGCTTCTACAACGCCCTCCTCGAGGTCCCCGAGCACCGGGTCGAGACCGTCATCACGACACTCAGATCTGGTCTTAGGCACAAGGAGTGGTTGCGCTCCTTTGCGTTGGCGCAGCCTAAGACCATGGCCGAGGTCAAGGCGTGGACCGAGCGCGAGGTTCAGCTGGAGTCCGAGGTGAACGCGAACCTCCCCCGAGCAGAATGGTCCAACCAGAAGAAGAGGCCTCGGGAAGAAAGGTCGGAGCGTCAGCAGCCCTATCACCCGAAGTTCCAGGAGTACACCCCGCTCAACGTCTCCCTTGCAGTGTTACTAGAGGAGGCCCAGGGCGAGGGGTTCTTCAAGTTTCCTCCAATCCCGCGTCAAGCCTCGAAGCAAACCCGGGGCCCCTACTGCGCCTTCCACCGGACGCTGGGCCACGCCACGGAGGATTGTAAGCAACTCCGGGACTACATCGAGGAGCTCATCTGATCGGGGCACCTCGCCACCTACTTGAGGGACAAACGGCAGGCCGACCGCGAGCAGGAGCAGCGTCCTCCTCCTGCCGAGCTGACCATCGTCCATATCATGCTCGTTTCGACAGATGACCAGTCTGGCGCTCAGGGAGCTCCGTACCAGGTGCCGAGCACAGAAACCAACAAGCCCCCAGGGAGCTCGGGCCGCGCTAATAAGGTCATTTATTAGCATGTACTTTTCTTTTAGGGCAATGTAAACTCTTCCTAAGGTCTGTTGTTAATTTAATAAAGATCAATGGAACATTGCGAAAAAGAAGGAAAGTTCTTATTTATTCAAAAAAATGTATTATGGGCTCCTCAGCCATACATACAAAAAGAAAAAATTACAACAGCGGGGGAAGGGGGTGCAGAGAGAACTGCTCATGGTACTCGGTGAAGATCTCCGCCAGCCGAGGCCTCGCGAGATCCAACCTCAGCCCTCGATTCCCCCCGCTCGCGTTGACCCCTAGCCTCAGTTCGTAGCACTCACGGACGAGCATCTCTGAGCGGGCCAGCCGATTCGCGGAGATCAGGCAGAAGCGCCTCAGAGACCGCAACTTGCCCACGGCCTCGTCGAAGAGCTGCTCGGACAAGGGGTTGTAAAGCCCCGGCGATGCCCTCCAGATGGAGTACATCAGCAGCTGCAGCAGGGAGGAGCGTCGGGGGAGCAGCCGGTCGAAATGGTCCTCAATGCTCCCATAGACCAACTGCACCGTATCCTCGGTGCAGTTCTGGTCATAGAGGTATACGTCTTCGAAGTGGATGATCTCGGGAATGGTAAAGGGGAAGTCTTGCATTCTCAATGATCTGCCTACGAAGAAAGGAAGGACCAGCGCTCCTTCAGCCTTATATAGCCCACTGCGCCCCAACGGAGCTCGACAGTCGCCCGCTTTCGCCCAAAAAGTCGCCGCCACGCGGCGATCATCGAGCCTTCTCTAGCGGAATCGAAACGACGCGACCCTGGCGCTTCGCCTCCCCCCACATTCAATGCGCATGCTACGCGCACGGTCGCCGCGACCGTTCCTGTTCCCCATACCTGCTACCGGATGGTCGGGCGAAAGCTCATGAAGAATTATCCGAGCATCTACCCTGCTCGGCTATACCTAGCCGGTAGCTTCCCTACTCACAACGCCAGGGATCAAAGCCCTCGCCAAGAGGCAGCTGTGCATCTTCACTGCCCGGTTATCCTTAGCAGGCCTCCTACGGCCCCTCCAACGCTAAGGATCCAAGTCCTCCTTAGAGGCAGCTCAGCAGCTTCCCTGCTCGGTTATCCCTGGCCGGTAGCTTCCCTACTCGCAACGCCAGGGATCAAAACCCTCGTCAAGAGTCAACCGCGCAGCTTCACTGCCCGGTTATCCTTAGCAGGCCTCCTAAGGCCCCTCCAACGCTAAGGATCAAAGTCCTCCGTAGAGACAGCCGAGCGGCTTCCCTATTCGGCTATCCCTGGCCGGTAGCTTCCCAACTTGCAACGCCAGGGATCAAAGCCCTCGCCAAGAGGCAACAGCGCAGCTTCACTGCCCGGTAATCCTTAGCGGGCCTCCTACGGCCCCTCCAACGCTAAGGATCCAAGTTCTTCTTGGAGGCAGCTCAGCAGCTACCCTGCTCGGCTATCCCCAGCTGGTAGCTTCCTACCACGGCCTGACAGGGATCAAAAGCCCTCCCAGAGGCAGTCGATGTAAGTCCATGTCACTCACCCCACAAACTTGCGGGGAGGCGGAATATATGAAAAACGATTATCAAAGCTTCGTAACACGGACTTGAGCGCATGAATCGTATCTAAACCGTTACTAGCAAACTACGAGAGGTTTAACTACTCGGATTCGAAGTTATACCTCACGTTACTTGTCCTTCGGGTCTTCATCGCTGTCCTCCACTCCTCGTAGGCTTCTTGGAACATCGGCACCTCAACGGCCTCCTCGAGTCAAAGATGATCCACCTGAGAGATCCTACGCCAAACTTGATCTCTAACTTGAGATAACTAGGTTGCTCAAAGTGCTAATCTAAGCTACCTAGGGGATATAGAGTGAGGTTATGGATGTATTAGTCTAGCTAACCCTTGATCTCAACTCATGAGAGGTTAGGGTTAGGGTTTGAAGAAAGAGAGCTTGAGGAGAGAGAGAAGGTGAGAAAGTGAATCCTTTTGGATGAATGAAGTCATATATGTATATATGAAACAAAACATATAATTAAATGAATAACAAATAATGATATATCATCATGTTTCATTAATACACTAAGTGATTCATCACATGAGTCATATAAAACATTAAATGAATCATTAACTCAATGTATGAATCACTACATGACTCATTAATCCAACTAATGCATATGCCACCTTAACCCCCAAGTCACCGTGCTTCTAGAAGCTTCTAGGAAAATTACGAGAACGCCCCTCCAATCCGTGAAAACACGGAAAAACTTTAGACTGTATAAATCCAATAACCTGATACTAGAATCTGGCTTAAACCAAACCCGGCTAGTAAAAACTGTCCGAACGTCGTACGTGCGTTTAAACACGTATGCGTCCGAACCTTTGTCGTAAAACCATACGACCTCTATATCGTTTCGCCTGGAGCAGGGAAACTCTCTGTGTGAGACTCTAAAGACTCGACACTACGCTGGCAGTGGGTTTAACCACAAACCGCAAGCGGCACTAGCTGTACGTAACGGTCCCCAGGTAGATGTCGATAAGAAGGCCGATGCGGAAACCCATCCGAACTCCTACTGAGCCTGATGTGACAATCTCCGTACAGTCCGGTCTGTTCGTCTAAGACTATCGCATATCGAGCCCAGGGGCGGCAAGCGTCAGTCCCCTAATAGCGGTATAAGTCGTGTCGGAGCGTAGCCCATTACACCCTGAGAAACTACTGGAACCTACCAGTAAATCTCGCTTGCCCTGGCTAGGGACTTTGCGTAATGGCTCTCTGACACAGCGCGATATCAACTCCCAATACCGGGAGAGACGAATCCTGTCTAACCGCCACTGCCTCCAAGTGCTCGGGACTGCACCCAACTGCTACCTGTTTGCATGACTCCTTTGAGTCGTGGTAGGGTAGCAATCTAAGAACAGTGGGACACACTCGAGGCGAAGTAGCAGTGTCAAGTCTGCGGACTATGCTGTACTCATGTCACCTGGGAACTGTTAACTGACGACGGGTATAATACCAACCAATCAGTTCCCCTGCGAGTCTTGTCCGGTGTACCCGTAACCTAACGAGCACCTGTATACTATCTCCAGTACGACGTACTGATGGCTGTGGGACAGACCATCTCCCCAACTGGGATAAGAAGCGTACACACTAGTCTACTCTAGAGTATCGATGCCCAGTCTCGATAATCCTACGACTAGGGACAAGTATAGGATGTTGCTTATAAACTACCCAGCCCCTACTAGTGTGACTGCCATCACAACGCTGGTAATCAAGCAAAGATCCTATGGGCTCTACTAATATGTATAAGTGATACGTTACAAGAAACATATGCACATATTAAAGTAGACACAAACCAAGTAGCATACTACCATTTTAAGCAAGACTGTATATACAACTGTGAATATCCCAAGCTTCCATTAAGTAATATACATACAAGTATGATACAATAATGGCCCCTGGGGCATATACACTAACAATCTCCCACTTGCACTAGGGCCATGAGCTGGCATATCGTAGACCTATCATCTCGAATAGCCTCTCGAACTGCGTCTGAGGAATGACCTTTGTGAATGGATCGGCAATGTTATTCTCTGTCTCTACTCTCTTTATCTCGATCTCCCGGCGATCTACAATCTCCCTGATCAGGTGATACCGCCTTAAGATGTGTCTGGATTTCTGATGGGACCTGGGTTCCTTCGCTAAAACTATAGCGCCGTTGTTGTCACAATACAGAGGTATTGGATCAACACTGGTAGGAACCACCTGAAGTTCTGTGAGGAACTTCTTCATCCAGACAGCTTCTTTTGCGGCATCGCAAGCAGCTATGTACTCCGCTTCCATCGTTGAGTCAGCAATGGTCTCCTGTTTGGAACTCTTCCAACAGACCGCCCCTCCATTGAGGGTAAAGACATAACCTGACATGGACTTGGAGTCATCTTTGTCACTCTGGAAGCCGGAGTCGGCAAAGGCCTCCATCTAGAGGTCTTTTCCGCCATACACCAAGAACATCTCCTTAGTCCTTCTCAGGTACTTGAGAATGTTCTTTACTGCTATCCAGTGCTTCTCCCCTGGGTTTGCTTGATACCGGCTTACTACTCTCAATGCGTATGCTATATCTGGTCTGGTACATAACATCGCATACATTATAGAGCCTACCGCAGAAGCATAGGGTATAATCGACATGCGATCCCTTTTCAAATCAGTCTTGGGAGATATCTCTTTGGAGAGGGTGATTCCGTGACAAGCCGGTAGGTTCCCGCGCTTAGAATCATCCATACTGAATCTCTTCACTATGGTGTCTATGTACCTGGACTGTGAAAGTCCCAACATCCTTTTTGATCTATCACGATAGATTCGGATCCCCAGAATGTAGGTGGTATCACCCAGGTCTTTCATGGAGAATTTCTGTGATAAGAATCTTTTGACTGACTGTAACATAGGAATATCATTTCCTATTAGGAGAATGTCATCCACGTACAAGACGAGGAATACTACAGCTCTCCCTACAATCTTACTGTATATGCAAGGTTCATCTGGATTTTTTATAAAGTCGAATTTTTTGACAGCATCATCAAAACAGATGTTCCAACTCTGCGATACCTGCTTTAGTCCATAAATGGACTTAAGCAACTTGCATACTTTACCGCTGCTCCCACTCTGAATGAATCCCTCTGGCTGATCCATATAGACGCTCTCTTCTAAATTTCCATTTAGAAAGGCCGTCTTTACGTCCATCTGCCAGATTTCATAATTGTGGAAGGCAGCAATAGCAAGAAGGACCCGAATGGATTTAAGCATAGCCACTGGAGAAAAGGTTTCGTCATAGTCCAAACCAGGTGTTTGACGGAAACCCTTTGCAACAAGTCTAGCCTTATAGGTTTCAACCTGTCTATCTACACCAATCTTCTTTTTGAAGATCCATTTGCATCCTACGGGTTTTACCCCAACTGGAGCAATGTCCAAAGTCCGTACTTTGTTAGTGTACATGGACTCCATTTCGGTCCGCATTGCATCCAGCCATTTTACCGAGTCACCGCTCTGAATAGCTTGCTGGAAGCTAGTACGGTCATCATCATCAATGACGCAATCCTCTCTTTCCCCGTCTATGAGAAAACCGTAGTATCTCTCGGGCGGATAAGACGGCCTACTACTTCTGCGGATAGGCACCGGTATGTCCCTTTCTTTTGAAACCTCTGGTTCTACCATACTTTCAGTTGTAGTTTGTGGTTCTGGAATTTCTTCCAGTTCTATTTCTCTCCCACTTGTTTCCTTTTCTAAAAACTGATATTCTAGAAAATGGGCATTACGAGAAACAAAAACTTTTTGTTCCTCTGCGTAATAGAATAGATACCCCTTGGAGTTCTTTGGATATCCCACAAACTTACAATGTACTGATCGTGCCTCGAGCTTGTCCGCATGCTGCTTTTTAACAAAAGCCGGACATCCCCAAATCTTCAGATACTGAAGATAGGGTTTCTTTCCACTCCACATCTGATATGGTGTGGTAGGCACAGTCTTGGTAGGAACTAGGTTCAAAAGATATGCAGCTGATTCTAGTTCATATCCCCAGAATGATTGCGGTAACTCAGCGTTACTCATCATGGAACGAATCATATCCAATAGGGTTCGATTCCTCCTTTCCGATACACCGTTGTGTTGTGGTGTGTATGGAGGAGTAAGCTGAGAGAGAATTCCATTCTCTTTTAAGTAACCCAGGAACTCGGCACTTAAGTATTCACCACCTCGATCAGATCTCAGTGTCTTTATACTCTTGCCTGTTTGTTTTTCCACTTCATTCTTGTATTCTTGGAATTTCTCAAAGGCCTCGGATTTATGCTTCATTAAGAAGACATATCCATACCTAGAGAAATCATCCGTAAAAGTAATGAAGTAGGAATAACCACCTCGCGCATGTGTAGACATTGGACCGCATACGTCACTGTGTACGAGTCCTAAGAGCTCGCTTGCTCTTACTCCGTGTCCAGTAAACGGAGTTTTTGTCATCTTTCCTATGAGACAAGATTCACAAATAGCATAAGATTGATATTCGAACGGATTCAAATATCCTTATCTAAGTAATTTAATCAACCTTCTCTCATTGATGTGACCTAGTCTACAATGCCATAAGAAAGCCTGATTTAATTCTGAAGACTTTCTTTTAAGTGTGTTCTGGACATTGAAAACCTGAGCTTGACTCAATACGTATATGCCATTATCTAATATACCGGACCCAATCAAAACTTGATTTAGGTGGATGTTAACTACATCGCTTACGAATGTAAAATCATATCCCTCTTTTGAAAGTGAGGATACTGATATGATATTACAAGTCATACTAGGTACACACAGACAGTTACGTAGAATCAATATCTGCCCACTTGTCAAACCTAGGCGATATTCTCCCACGGATTCAGCGTCCACGCTCATTCCGTTTGCAACTCTGAGAGACAAATCACCTACCTTCATAACTCTACGGTTTCTCAAAGTATGTAACGAATTACAGATATGAGATCCTGCTCCGGTATTGAGTACCCAGGAAGTAGAGTTAATTGACAAACAGTTCTCAATAACAAATACACTTGAGGTTGAAGCCACAACATGCTTCGTATCCTGGCTACTGGCTTCTAAAGCCCTGCAATCTTTCTGCCTATGCCCAATCCCATAACAATAGGAACGTCCCTCTTTTACTATATCTAGTCCCGAAACTTTTGCCCTTCTCTTTCCTTCTACTTCCCTGGTTTCCTTCAGGGTAGGAGGCAGAGATTGTAGAATTAAGTCAATATTTGACCTGTTTCCCAACGTGGTCTCCAGGTCCTTGAGCTCATCAATATAGCTAGTCATTGTAAAGACGTTGTTCCCTACAGATGACCCGACGGCCAACCTCACTTGAATTAATTCGGTCGAGGTCTCATATCTTGCGATATGAGATTGCTCTCCATATAAAACATTATGGAGAAAGATGGAAACTGAGTCCATCTTCTCGTGCCGCTTCTGGTATACACCATCAACTGAAGCTAAAACGAGGCACTTGGCTTTCGTTTTATCCTTTTCCCTTGTCTGACGGATATCAATATCCGTGACGGTGGAAACTGGACCTGGGACGGCGGGATCTTGAGTAGTAATAGGGTGGTCCAGCTTGTCATAGGCAATGGACATCTGGACAAACCTTTGCCAGTCATATAAGTCAGATTCAGTCAATTTGTTATCTAGATGTAACCTAGTCATGGTCACAAGGTCGCTGCAATTAAGAGAGAGAAGAAAACACTTTTAGCATTATGCTCTTGCAAGTTTAGAGTGGTTTAATTTATCTAAACAGGATGGCTCCCACTGTTTCTCGAATCCCTCCTCAAACCAAAAAGGAAGAACTAGCCAGGACAATTCTCACTGTACAATACTTGCTTAACCGTTCAGCCAGGTCAGTGTCGATACTTCGAGAGAGGTTTTCCAACGCTTTCGCGAAGTTCCTTAATTAAAGAACCTCTTTTCTCTGGGGGCGTAGCCCCGCTGACACCTTTCTAGGCACCTACTTGGTTTATAGCATTGATCGTTAAAGTGACGAATCTCCTGATAAGTAGTATATACTCACAGTAGGATCGGGATCCAAAATATCATCGTATGATAATGTTGAAGGAATCCTACCAACATTCATCAAACTCCAAAATGGTATGCTCTCCCTGCAAATTTCAGTTTCTTTAGAAATTCCCGATATAAATTTTTGCCCCATGCTCTTATGACCTTGGCGTTGGTCAAAATATCATAAGTCATATGTCAAGTTCTACCCATCATTATCCTTGTTAATTTGAACCCACCCATACATATCCTTGACGTTGGCCAAAATGATAATACGACTGTCCCAAACTAACACATCTATCTATGTAACAAATGAAATACCCAGCAGCTACCAAACACTATGCCTTGGCGTTGGTCAAAATACATAGCTTGAATACTACTGAATACCCAAATGAAATGACGGAGGGCTACGAATGGTTTTGGCAAAACCGTAAACGTAGTGAACTTGATATAATCGAAGGAACCTGATACTTTTTAAAAGGAGTGGTTAAAACTCCGCAATTAAAAATTCTGTTTTTTTAAAATAACCGAGTGGTTTCTTTTAAATTTGTTCCAACGATTAAACTTTGGTTTATTTTCTTTGCATTATAATAATGCGTCCCATATTTTATCCTATCATTGCAGAAAACAACGAAAATACCACGTCCTCTTATGCCATCCGCATTTGCCACGGGGTCCCGTCATCACCCGTTAGGTTACTTAACTAACGACAGAGCGGGGGTTGGGCTAGCGCGGGTGTAAAACATAAGTGAGTCTAATAGCTATCATATATAGATATTGTACATTCGTCAGACGCAATAATAAGCATTCCAGATCACTGATGAACTTTATTGAATATACTAGCAATCCGCATTTGTTTTGAGCCTGCAATAAAAGACGGATTACACAGTTGTGATGAATAGCCATTACCCCAACCCTAGACCCCTACGGGTATGGCAAACTACCCGCCAAGTACCCGAAGTGAAGCGGTCTCCCTCAACAACGTGAGTAGGCCACTAAACGGTTCAACGTACCGGGTAGTTTGTGTACCCCGCCTTGGGTCTATCCTAGAAGCAAAAACAGTAAAAAGAAATAATACAACGGTGGCTACAACCGCAACCTGGATGTGCCCCGCAAAAGAATATTACATCATATTACATTTACATCGAATGAATGAATATTAAACACATCTCAAACCTCGGCTAATCATCATAACACTCCAATCAAGTCCATATACACAAACAGTAAACATTACAGAAATGTGCAACCCCCTGCCAACCGACATACTAGCAGTTAGGGGTTGTTTACGAACACATTAAACATTACAGATAAAAACCCAATTAGCAAATATCTTAGAACATCAATCGGCAACCATTTTCCGTGTCTACACCAATAGCAAGCCAATACTGAAGTAACCTGGGTAGAAACAGAACATACAGGAAACCAAAACACCAAAAAATATGAATAACAGAGCAAATCCGAGTCAACTCGGCGTTGACTCGGTGGCGGATCCGCGGCCAAAAGCACCTTCTTGCCGCGGATCCGCGGCCGTCTTGCCGAGTTAGGGGTTTAGGGTTTTGTTTTCGTGTTTTCCATCGATCAAACTTCTAATTAGTTGCTAACAAGCTAGTAATGGTTTAGTTGGCTCTGATACCACTTTAAGTCCATGTCACGCACCCCACAAACTTGCGGGGAGGCGGAATATATGAAAAACGATTATCAAAGCTTCGTAACACGGACTTGAGCGCATGAATCGTATCTAAACCGTTACTAGCAAACTACGAGAGGTTTAACTACTCGGATTCGAAGTTATACCTCACGTTACTTGTCCTTCGGGTCTTCATCGCTGTCCTCCACTCCTCGTAGGCTCCTTGGAACATCGGCACCTCAACGGCCTCCTCGAGTCAAAGATGATCGACCCGAGAGCTCCTACGCCAAGCTTGATCTCTAACTTGAGATAACTAGGTTGCTCAAAGTGCTAATCTAAGCTACCTAGGGGATATAGAGTGAGGTTATGGATGTATTAGTCTAGCTAACCTTTGATCTCAACTCATGAGAGGTTAGGGTTAGGGTTTGAAGAGAGAGAGCTTGAGGAGAGAAAAAGGTGAGAAAGTGAATCCTTTTGGATGAATGAAGTCATATATGTATATATGAAACAAAACATATAATTAAATGAATAACAAATAATGATATATCATCATGTTTCATTAATACACTAAGTGATTCATCACATGAGTCATATAAAACATTAAATGAATCATTAACTCAATGTATGAATCACTACATGACTCATTAATCCAATTAATGCATATGCCACCTTAACCCCCAAGTCACCATGCTTCTAGAAGCTTCCAGGAAAATTACGAGAACGCCCCTCCAATCCGTGAAAACACGGAAAAACTTTAGACTGTATAAATCCAATAACCTGATACTAGAATCTGGCTTAAACCAAAGCCGGCTAGTAAAAACTGTCCGAACGTCGTACGTACGTTTAAACACGTATGCGTTCGAACCTTTGTCGTAAAACCATACGACCTCTATATCGTTTCGCCTGGAGCAGGGAAACTCTCTGTGTGGGACTCTAAAGACTCGACACTACGCTGGCAGTGGGTTTAACCACAAACCGCAAGCGGCACTGGCTGTACGTAACGGTCCCCAGGTAGATGTCGATAAGAAGGCCGATGAGGAAACCCATCCGAACTCCTACTGAGCCTGATGTGACAATCTCCGTACAGTCCGGTCTGTTCGTCTAAGACTATTGCATATCGAGCCTAGGGGGTGGCAAGCGTCAGTCCCCTAATAGCGGTATAAGTCGTGTCGAAGCGTAGCCCATTACACCCTAAGAAACTACTGGAACCTACCAGTAAATCTCGCTTGCCCTGGCCAGGGACTTTGCGTAATGGCTCTCTGACACAGCGCGATATCAACTCCCAATACCGGGAGAGACGAATCCTGTCTAACCGCCACTGCCTCCAAGTGCTCGGGACTGCACCCAACTGCTACCTGTTTGCACGACTCCTTTGAGCCGTGGTAGGGTAGCAATCTAAGAACAGTGGGACACACTCGAGGCGAAGTAGCAGTGTCAAGTCTGCGGACTATGCTGTACTCATGTCACCTGGGAACTGTTAACTGACGACGGGTATAATACCAACCAATCAGTTCCCCTGCGAGTCTTGTCCGGTGTACCCGTAACCTAACGAGCACCTGTATACTATCTCCAGTACGACGTACTGATGGCTGTGGGACAGACCATCTCCCCAACTGGGATGAGAAGCGTACACACTAGTCTACTCTGGAGTATCGATACCCAGTCTCGATAATCCTACGACTAGGGACAAGTATAGGATGTTGCTTATAGACTACCCAGCCCCCACTAGTGTGATTGCCATCACAACGCTGGTAATCAAGCAAAGATCCTATGGGCTCTACTAATATGTATAAGTGATACGTTACAAGAAACATATGCACATATTAAAGTAGACACAAACCAAGTAGCATACTACCATTTTAAGCAAGACTGTATATACAACTGTGAATATCCCAAGCTTCCATTAAGTAATATACATACAAGTATGATACAATAATGGCCCCATGATTGGCGAGGACGGCCCCGGGAAGATCTCTGGGAACTCCTCTTGAGCGGCTCTGAGGGAGAGCCAATCTCCTCCTCCGAGACCGGGTCCTATAGAATCCGAGCCCGCTTCCGGCCCGACACTATGCTAGGCCCCACGGCAGGATCCGCCCCCGAACACTCACGGGGCACGACCACCGGAGGAGAAGGTGCCGGGGCAGGCTTTGAGCGGGAAGAGCTGGCGCCCCCAACCTTCGCGACCTTCCTCGGCTGGCGCATGGAAGATCGGAGCGAGTCCATGTCCATGGGTCCTACACAAAACCAAATGTAAAGAAGTCAGCAACACAAGCAATATACAAGCCAAAAAGCAAGCATAAACTTACCGACGAACTCAACGGGGCTGAGCCCAGCCCAACTCAGGACCCTCTCAGACAGCAACACGTCGAATCAGGAGATGGGCTCCCACGACGCCACTCTCACCGCGACGGGGTCACTGGACTGGTTCCCCGGCAAGCATTTCTCCCTCGACCACTTTGTAGGCACGGGCCAGTCCTCGCCCTCAGGAGAGGAAACGAAGAAGAACTTCTTCTTCCAGTCATGAATGGAAGAAAGCAGGGCCACAACCCCTATCCCGGCGGCGCCCCCCTGTCGTTTTCTGAAAGAGAGGTAGACCCACCTCGGGTCGCCCGCTCGACCACCAGGATGATTTTTGAAGACGAGGGAAGAATCAAGGAGGGAGAGGCTGAAGGGAACCGCCTGTAACTTCAGGCGGATCAGAAACCCGAGGTGAATCCTCCACGAGTTCGGTACTAACTGGCCATGGGCTAACCCGAAAAAGTTCAGCGCTTCGACGACCTCGGAAGAGAAGGGTAGGCGCATTCCACCCTAAAAAGCTTTCAAATACGGGGCGATCTCCCTGCCCCGTACTTGGTCTGCCCTCTCTCCCTCCTTGACCAAACAAAGCGTATAAAGTGAGGGGATGTGGAAGCGAGCCCGAGCATTGGCGAGCTCATCCTCATGCCTCACCCAACACGAGACGCCGGGGGCAACATCTACCGCCTCCTCCCTGGGGGCTGCCCCCACCGCACGATCCTGGGGAGAGGATTCGACCCCTGCTCCCCGGGAGGGCTCAGGCTCAACTAAAGGGTCCCTAGAACCTACTCCTACGACATCTACTGACTCTACAAAGGAAGACATCTAACCTTGAGAAGGGGGATCCTCGGGAAACGAAGGCGGAAGAAAGAAGACGAGCGCCGAGCAACCAGGACTTAGAACGAGGAAATATGAAGGAGTAGGGGCCCTAGAACGGGCCCCACCCCTATTTATCACCGCAAGCGACCTCATCCAACGGCGCCCTTCATCTCCTTCCAAAATGCCTCCTCGCATCCAACGGCTCCGATTGCTCCACTTGTTGTTCCCGCACTGGACCGCATCCCATCAGACGCCACAGATCTGCACACGTCGCGTCGGCCAACCGACGCTTGACACGTGGACCGTCGCTTCAGTGGCAGGATGCACGAACCGGCGCACCTTCCTTAAATGTAGAGATCTCGTCCTAATTCGCTGGCAGAAAAGACAGCTGACAGCTTGGGGACGCGTCCCGACGAAACCCTATGAGGGAGCTTACCCCGGGCGGCCTGGCAGTCCACTCCTGACCTGACCCGCTAGCTGGTCGGGACAAGAGTGGGGGGCTAATGATGATGCTCAATATTGGCGATCTTCAAGATCAGGACACGTGGCAGATGACATGTCCCAAGGCCCAGAAGAAAGGGCCCACAGAGGCCGACCAAGCCACCCCTGTACCCGACCTGCAAGCACAAGCTGACCCTCCTCGGGCCCCCCTGCAAATTGACCTCCTCGGCCCCTCAGATCGCCCCAAGCTGCTACAGGACCAAGACTCCTCGCCCCTCTTGCTCGTCTTCGAGCTCCCCAGCCGAGGCTGTCTTCCTCGGTCCTTCCGACCGACCAACTCCACCACTCACAGGTGTAACCGCCGCTCCGCAAATCCCGCCACGCGCAGATTCTCCGCCAGCAACGTCCCACATTCCACGCCATCACGATCCCCGTTAATGGGCGATCCGCTCTTTACGCGGGCGTGACGTCGGGAGCGTAACTGCCGGCGAGATTCTCACGCCTGCTGCTGTGTGCTACCGCTGCTATATAAACCCCCATCACAGAGGGGTCAAGTAAGCAATTTTTATTCCACTTAGCCGTTACTCTGCTCGGATCTCGTGCTAACTTGATCGTTGGAGGGTCCTCGATGGTACCAAACCACACTGGGACTTCTTTGCAGGTACTCGGCGCTAAACTTCTCAAATCACCAATCTCCTCAAAACCCACTGAGACCCACACGCAATAGGAGATCGCCTCCAAAATCCATCGGGAGATCGACGGAAGACAACATCTGAAGGAGACCCGAAAAGGACCTCCATCAGTAGGTAAGATATCAAAAAGGGGTTGATGAAATTTTAAAGAATTATTGCAAGGATGATGTGCAAAAGCTAGAACCGAAAAAGCAAAAGCGCAAGATGTGAATTCAATAAGAAAGAATAGGGTTTTGGAAATTGCTTGGAATATGGCAAACCGGGTCTTATAAGAAGAGATTGTTCTCAGCTCAAGGAGGGGCAAAAAGATTTGATAAGAAGAAGGCTATGTACATTGGTTAGGAAGAATCGAAACTAATTCCGAAAATTAAAGGACGAAATTTATGCATATGTTTCATGAAAATAAGGTAAACCTGTTAATTCTCTTTCATATGAAAATTTTGAAAATCTTATGTTTCAATTAAATGCTAAATATAAAAACTTAAGAAAGAAATATAGTTTGTTTAAGAGACATCATTGTTGATTTAGATATGAAACTGTTTTGCATAGACGAGGTTCACTTTGGTGTAGATTGGTGTAGAAAATTAAAAGATAGATGTATATGAAAATCCTGAGTTTCCGTACATAACTTTTTCGTATTTTTCCAGATTTTTATTCCAATTTTTTCGTTTTTATATATATTTTATTATATTTATATTATATTTTAATTATTACCAAAACCTAAACTCTAAACCCAATTCTAACCTACCCGACCCGACTCACCCGACCCGACCTAACCCGCTCACCCCTCCTCTTCTTCTTCTCCCTCGCTCGTTTCTTTTCCCGCCCATTTTCTCAACGGCTCCCTCGCGTCCGCCCGCAACGATCGCGCCCACGTCCAACTCCCCCGCGCTCCGCTCGCGTCCCCCCAACGGCCTTTCCCTCCAACGGCTCCCTTCTTCTCGCGCCATTGTCGCGAGACCCGCTCCCTTCTTCTCGCGCTATCGTCGTGAGACCCGCTCCCCCCACGTCCCCGCTTCCTCCAACGGTCACGACTCCACTTGCCTAACTCCCCGACAATCTCTCGTTCTCTCTCTACTTCACTCTCCCCCTCGTCTCTCTCTACTCCTCTCTCGTTCCCACTCTCCTATTCACTCCACCATCTCCAACTCCAACCCCGAACTCCACATCGCCGGCGACCACCTCAGGTGACCACCGATGCCTTCGAGCTCCCAAGATGACCCCACTCCATCCTCGGAGCTCCCCCTTCGCAGCCGAAAACCCCCCAGTTCCTCCTCCTTCAACTAGAGCGCACCGCCACTACGAACCCACCGTCGACCCGCCGAGCCCTGCACCCATCGCCGTAGCCACCACCAGCTCCACCCCGTCGACGAGTCTAACCTCCGTCTCCTCCTTTCCTCCCCCTCCTCAACGACCGAGCTTCCTCCTTCACAACCAGAACCTGCAGCGATCCTCATCGTCGCCTCAACACCGCAGCCGTTGCCGCATCGCCGGAACTATCGTCTCCACGACCTCATCGTCTTCGACCTATCAGCAGCAACTTCCCCGACCCTCCATCTCCAAGCCAAGCTCCGCAGTGTGTAGCCGAGCTCAAACTGTTGTCGTGACGTGCCGTGCCGTGCGTGCGTCGAGCCGTGCCGTGCGTGCGTCGAGCCGTGCCGTCTGTCGTCGTTCATTGCCGTGTTGTCATCTACCTCTAGGCAAGTGAGTATCCGTCACTTGCTTATTCATGCTAATATAGTAGTAAGCAAATTAATAATGTTAAATGATTTCATGCGCGCGCACGCGCATACACACACACCGATAAATTATACAAAGTAGATCAATAAGTTTAATACATATGATGTACCGTGATTTATCCTTCGATCTATGAAAACAAATTGTTGTTATTGACTATAATGGATGTATCACACACAGGGTTTAATTACTTGTTTTAATTATTTATAGGAAACTGACGTTAGATTGGTACTCGTGTTTATAATCAAAGTATTCGAGACATTACTTGTATGAAAACCCTATTCAAAGTCCCCAACTTTATGATCACTAGTTTTATTTACTTGTTAACTAATATTTTATAGAATTTAGATACGAAAAAACGACGTTTAGATCACGTAATGTCGCCCCCTAAAGGCGACACAAAATCTAAACTTTACCGCGCATGCTACCTTGTTAAAATCATTATAAATTAAATACAGTTTTGAACGTAACATTCTACAGCTCATATCGAAGACGACTCGATAAAATAAAACTATCCATAGTTTGTTTCTCAAAAATTTTAGATTACTGTAACGATACTTGGTTGCGAACGCGGCACTGGACTGCAGTCCCGGGCAGCATTTCGATTTTGGATACCAGACTTTGACTACATGTGCATCCCTTCTTTAAACTGAAATTATGCGGAGCCCCATATGGTCGCGTAGATAATTTAGTTAGATAACACATGAATCTAGTCTCGTGCAGTTTTACCATCGTTTGATATTTAATTTGTATTTTTGAGTATCAATGTGTTCTGCAGTTCCCGCAGTAGCATTTCTTAGCCTTTCACATTAAACAGGACCTAGCTTCTAGTACAGGAAGAATATTAATAATCCGTTTAATGCGTTGGAAACCTAACAGATAGAACTAAATTTTATTCAACTGGGGAAATACCTGAATCTGAACATAATCACTAGAAAACTGCACGCGAAGTTGGACTCCCAGTTCTGAAATGGAATTTCAACAACCGATCGCTAATTTAAAATAATGATAAGTCCCTAACCTGAATTCCGATTGACATGAAATTAATTTTACTACTTATATAATCAAGTGTACTTCACGCGCCTTTTATATTGTTTTGGTCGATTCTATACGTATGAATTATCGCAAATTTTGCAAGTTATATGGTATTGGTCGTCATAAAATGGTGAATATCTGTTCAATGCAATTCAGCCTATTTCCGTGCTTGCTTTATACCTGTTGCATAGTGATCGTTCACATTAAGACCTAGTGACTGTTTTGCATTGTTGATATAAGTATTAGTGATTGGATTGTGGTAAATACGAAAGTGATACTGAGAAGTGAAAACATGATTGAAAGTGAAAGTGATACATATTTGTTCACAACCCATCGAATACCTAAATTCATACTATAACCTGAGAAATGGGGAAATCAAGGTGGAATTGAACTCGTATTTAGCGAGACACAGTGATTTAGAGGATGATCATTCGCTATTAGTGATATATACGGACATACATACATACATTAGGTCGTGGGCCTAGCGGCACGGTTGACAGGGTTATGTTTTAGGCACAGCGGACCGTAGTCTCGGGCATGCACGAGACCTTAATAAACACGAGTATCTTTTCCACCATTTGTTTTCATTGACTTAGTGACCGATAAATAGTGGCATACACATTGCCTAGTTTACTAGCATGATACCTATATTGCACTATTCATATTCAGTTGATGTTTATTATACTCATGTTCTACATTTTGTTGCACTTCTCATGTTCAATAATATTGCATACCCATCATATATATATTTATTGCTATATGTATCGTCCTGACGTCCTGAGTGTGCATGCTCAGAGGACGAAGTTGATCCAGCTCAGGAGCAAGACCTGCCATTCGAGATCGCGGAGGTCTAGACTGTATCATCAGCGCCATCTCTTTTGCTTTCAGCACTTTGTATTTCGTTGGTTAGTTTTATTCTGCAAAATAAATGTATTTCGAACTCTTTTATTGCAATGTAATAAAGTTGTGAGCTGTAATTTTCCTTTACTCTAGTACTGTTTACTGACTACCATGTAATGCTAGAAGCCGAAGTGTGACTAAGGCGGGATTATTCCATGACCGTAGGAGCATGACTGGCCTACTCAACCCTCGTATTCCGTATCTTGGGAAGCGGGGCATGACGGTATAAATGAGCTCTGATACCAAATGAAAGTATAGTGGCTCACCCTAGAGTTGGGGGAGGGGTGGGGGTGCATAGGGTTTTACAAAAAAATACTCTAATTCTAACAAAATATTCGATTGATAATAAATAATTCGTGCATAGTTAAAAAGATACAGCACAAATATGAAAGCAATACAGTAAAGTAAAGATTTAAGAACAGCCAACACAAACAAGTCGATTTTAGGATGATTTTCTTCGTCTAATCAACTACCTAAAGGCGCTCACTTTTAGGACTTTTTCCTCGTGATCATCGATATCCCTTTCCATCTATTGTTTCTTTCCTAGAAGCTTACACGTCTCTCTTCTTCCCAGGAATCTTGCTATCTTTTACAATTAGTGCATCCTTTTTCTCTGTTGAATAAGGCAAAAATAAAGTTGTAGCACAATACTTCTTTTTATAGGATTAAGATATAAACGAGCATGAGATTGCTTTGTAAGCTGTGAGAGAAAAATGTAGATGTGATGGCCCAAGGTCAGGGATGTTCAAAAAATAAAGGAAGAAATAGCCGTGTATATAGATAAGATTTAGAATATGTTTAACTTCGAATTATCTTGCTTTGACTTGGACCCAACCGTGAGATATGCTAAATTATGTCGTCAAACTCTGTCATCGATTAGACAACCCGTTAAAATGCCAAAGATAAATGTTGAAAAATCCGAACACATGGTGTAAAAGCCGGCGGTAAAGAAATTTAAAGATGAATGATTTTTAATATCAACCAAGACCTCAATGAGTGATTTATAATATTAATTTCATTTATTTCATTTGTTGATTTTTTCCATCGCTACTGCTTTTTGTGCATGTTAAATTTTTTTAATACACAACATGCATTCGCACGTGTACAAGACTGGTATTAACACAACCAAAGCATCATTAAGCCCAAGGACTTTGTGGGTTGGGCAAATTTACTTTTCAACCCATCATTTGAGGTTTGAAAGCTCATCTTCAAATCAAATTCCCAATTCAAACCCTAAACCCCCTTCCTTTTTTGAATTTGTTAAGTCATTTTTATTCGATCAGAGCCTTCTAGCATTACTTCAACTAATTACGCTCATCCATGGATACATACAAATGGTAAATATCTAAACTTTTCCCCCTCCTTTATCTTTTCCCCTTTCATATTTTGCCCTAGATTCTGTAATCGATGGGCCAACGATGGTTTCGGATGCAAAACTTACGGAAGTTCAAAGATTTTGTAAAATTTTGATGAAATTTTGGGAAATTTCTGTATGAAATTATGGCCAGCACACTGATTGCTAATTGAAATTATCAAAATTTTACATTTTTTAAAGGCTAAATTGCACAAAGCTACCCTTGAACTTTCACCTTTTTTGCTTTTGATTCCATGAACTTCAACAATTAGAGATAACTACCATGAACTACCACTTCCGGTTGCAACTTAATACAACTTTACTAATATTAATCGCAAAAAATGTGAAAGTTCATGGTATCAATGGCAAAAAACATGAAAGTTATATAGTGTACCCATGGTATCTATTTGCAATTATTAAAGTTCATGGTATCAATCGCAAAGAACATGAAAGTTAATGGATACCTTTGTGCAGTTTAGCCTTTTAAAAAATTCAAATATCATAGAATCCAGCGAACTGTGCATAAAAATTCAGCACATTTTCCGCTTAAGCAACTTTAGGAAGCCATTCTCTTGCTGGGTTGCCTATGAATGGTTCTGAAGTCGAAACAAGCATTATTCGATTGCTTTCAAAGACATTCAAAATGTTATGTATATATTTGTAGGGTAAAGGGGCCTACAGGGTCCCTCATAGGAAACGCCCTACAAAGGACCTTAGTTGGCATGTTTTTATCAGACCGGCTCAATTTAAAACGAAGGAAATAATGGTGCTTTTCATCGGCCTTGTATTTTGTGGAATACAAGGGGAAAAGAAGGAAGGGCTCAAAAAATACAATGGAATATCCAATAAAATTATGCCAGCTAAGCTCCTCGCTAGGGTGCTACCTACACGGACCAGTAAGCCCCTTTTACCCATGTGCACGCACTTGCTTGTGTGTTTGTGTGCGTGTGTGCGTGCGTGCATGTCTGTGTTTTACCTCATGTATTCTTTTTATCAATTAAGAATTTTCCATAGTTTGCATATAGGCTTATTCTTTTTAAATGGATTACAGGCCACAAGTCTTACGTGGAGTTTCCTACATGGAGGTCCATGATGAAGAGATTGCCGATCACCTTTCATTGGGTAACAATTGCACATATGGTTGCAAAATAATTTTATGAAGTGCTTCATTTATTATGTTTGTAGCAACATATTTTGATGGCAGGCCTCAAGGAAATTGTGAGTAGCGCTGAGCAAGTACTTGAACTCATCAAACTTTGCTGAAGGTATGAAACTCTTAATTTCAATATGACTATGTGCTTACAATGCATAATAGGAAAATATTATGTCAAAATATAAGTATCTAAACATGTTTGAAAATTGTCTATCTGACACACGTGTGAGGAACGTCCAACAAATGTCGGGGGTATGGCTTCATGATAGAATTGTACCTTTTAATAGTATAGGATATATCTTCACTAAACATGGAGTCCAATGGAGCATATCTTCATCTCTTGAATCCTAGTACCCGACTTAAGAGCATTCATCTTTTTTAAAAACTGATACAAAGTATTCAATAAAAAAGTAACTTAACTTGCCACATAATGAAACCCTTATCCCTTGTTAAGATCCCTCCTTGAAAACTAGCTTCGTCTGTTAATGAGCATCAATCTCTCCCTTGATCTTCTTCTAGTGGTATTAGACCTTCATTTCTTTACTCATCCCCTACCTACACCCTCCCACATTGAATTTTTCATTTCTATTATGATGCTATTTAAAGCTTAGAATAACCATAAAATAACGAAGAGTTGTCCATTTATTATTTGCTATGGAGAAGTTGTACCAACATGCAAACATTATCCCTCAGCACTACCTTCATATGGATTCTATTTAGTAAAGCCCAATGCGCAAATGGTTCCAACATAATCAAACATCCTTACTTGGTATATACCTCTTTGACAACCGACTATCTCACTATTATGTTATTAACTAAATTTCTGAAGGGTTTTTTTAATTTTATTTTGCACCCTCAAATCTTTGTTATTCCTAGAAAAACACACTCAAATCTTTGTATTTCTAAAAAGCACCATATTCTTCTCCGTTGACTAAACCCCCCCTTCTGATTGGTTGTTGTTAGTTAGATTTATTAGTTAATGTAACCATGGTTATATCCAATACACTAAAGACCTCTCTACCCCCACTCTCTCTCTTTTCTCACTCAAATGCCTAAACCCATCTCACTAAAAATAATCCCTAAATTCCTGAGGTTGCCAACCTAACCTCTGTCATCGTCATTGGCGGCCAACTTAACTAGCTAACCACAAAGAGAGAAAGAAGAGAGATGGTGGGTCTGTTGGCCATTGTGGCAAGTAGTATGCCTTTGATCGGATTGTGCTTGAACCGTCAAGGAGTTAATAGAGAGTTGGATCTCGTTCATGTTGCGTGTGATGTGTCGATTGCTAGACAAAAGTTTGCCAATGCGTGTGAGGCCGCCATCAATGAGCAAATCAAGCGGGTAACTTTGATTTTGTTCCTTGTCGGTGTTTTTTTAATTTTTCTTGAATTTTTAAAATACAGATCTTGTTTAGCGAAATGATGTTTTTGATAGTAAATGGAGTAGTGTTTTGATGTATGCATGTTTTGAGATATAGGGGAGATGAGATTAAATTGGGTTTGAGCTTGGTTTTGGGAGATAGAAGTAATGGGTTTTGGCTGGAGTTTGGAGCTAAAGAGGTTGAGAAGAGGAGAGGGTGGTTTGTTGAAGTCATGAATGTGGTGTTGTCGAAGCTCTGCTGAGCTCTTTGGACCTGGTATTGAATATTTTTTGTTGGAAGGCATCGAGAAATTGGTAGGACAAAGATGGAGAGAATGAGTTGAGGGGTATTTAGGACTTTATTCTTTCCTAATTGTAATATTTAACGGCAATTTAACCCGGTATGGATAGAAGTTAACAATGGGGACTATTTTTGTTTAATTTTAACATTATGATCTGTTTTAGGGTGTGTTTTTTTAGAAATATAGGGATGCAAAATTTATTAAAAAAAACTTTTCTAAAATATGGTTACTTTAGTTTCCCTCATATCTCCGCTATGCGCTTGCGATATACACAAATAGTATACAATGAAACAGTGTTTTCCAATATATTTAACTGCTAATTGTTGTCGTCAAAATAGAGAACGACTCAAGCCTTTGCTAGTCTTATAACACTTATCATGAACTTTTAAATATTCCTCCACCCCATCTGGGCAGCTAACCGTTCCATTTTGAATCGGCTATCAACTGAAAAACCCAAGGTTCAAGAACTCGGTTTCGATTTCGATCTCTTATAATTTTATTCGTTTCGCTGGGTTTTGGTTAGTTTCGCTAATCTCGGTTCGTGTTTCGGTTTCGACGGTAATACAACATACATAAATGTAGATATATTAAATATTTAAATTTATATTTCTATATTACAAGACGATAATCCTAGTATTTAAAAATCCATCCATGATACAAAATATATTGAAAAGTGTAGTTAGATAAGTATTAATATAGCATTTGGGTTCACTTTTTCGTGGTTTTCTAATAACGAAGGCCTACAATGATAACAATGACAGTAAAAATGGTATAAAAAATAAGCTTTTAAAGCTTTTGGCCGAAACGATATTGTATGGTTGGTTTCATATCGGTCTCGGTTGGTTTCGTAGCGGTCTCCACCGAAACCGATACGAAACCACCACGTATCGGTGGTTTCGGCTGAAACCTCGAACCTTGAAAAAACCTTTCTACAATTCTTTAGCCATTCCTATAAAAAAGTATTTGTCCGAGAAGGATGTGTTGGTGATACTTTTGCATTAGTTATAGAATTTCAAAACTAAATTTAACCTGATATGACATATGTTCATCCATGAATAGTTATTCACGGTCCTCCACTGCCCGGTGGCTCTTTTTGGGGTGTAGGGTGAAGTTATCTTTCAAAAAAAACATCAAAAACAGATTCAAAATTAGTTGATCTTGGTTTTCACTCATATTTTTATAAAAGAAAATAATTTCATAATTATATCTTGGATTCTATAATATCATTTCAAATCCTATTCTACGGCAGAAATATTATTTGATTGTTAATTCTTAGCACACGCCTATTAATTAATAGGAAATTAGTTTCGAGCCATTAGAAACACGTGTCCATTACAATATAAAAATGACTCATTTCAAGATATATTCATTATTGCAGGATTTGATTTGATTGATACCTGCACAACGAGAACATGAGAAACAATGGTGATTTCAAAAAGGCTTAGTACCTTCTATTGCCAACATCTGATAAATAGAGGTGTCAAGTTCAACCCATGGGTCATACGTAAACAACTAGTCATGAATACTAAATGATTTTTGAGTTCTTGAGAAAGTACATTTGAATTAATATCATCTTTATTTAGTTATAATATTTAATATACTCAAATTCCAAAAAAATCTAATCATAAGTTTTTCCCTTTAAACAATGTCCTATATATATTTTATGTTTTTTTATTTTTGTATTATGTTAAGTAATTTTAATGAAACGCGGGAAAAGATTTCTCCATTGTTTTATTTATTTTCTTTTAAAAGCCACCCATTAAATCGTTTATAGATTATCCGTTTATTAATACACGGGTAAATCAGAAGTTTATGCTCTATCAGTTTTCGGGTAAGGCCGGTCAACTCCTCATAAATTCCTAGCAAAACATTCAGTATAACTAGAAAGCAATGCAATTAAATTCGTCTGGACGGTGCTACACAGATGCTTGCTAATAAAAAGTGGACGACTAACGTCGTCCTTTTCGACATTGATTTCTTCTAACTCATCTTGTGCTTCGGCCTTTCGATGACTGGCCTTGACTGAAGCTATATCTTTTCGGCCGAATCATCATCAGCTAGTTTGGTCGCTTCAGCGACATCATCACCTAAGGTGTGCGACATTCTTTTTCTGATAGGATCGGCCCGCTAAGCCGAATCATTATCCAAAGGAATCGGACACCTTCTCTAGCTATATAGTCGAGCCGTAGACATCGGCTGTTGTCCGTTTTGGTCCTTGATAAAGCAGATAGAGCCAATCGGCTTATGATACAGTCAGGCAAGTGATATTTCGTGATGCATGAGGAACGACTTGTTGTTGGCCTTGATCCCTCCCGTGCCTTTGTCATCCCAGTATCGGATTGATTGATGAAGGGTCGAACGAAAGCATTCATTGGAGTGAATCCAGTCCTGACCAAACAACACATTGTACGAACCATCCGTATCCACCACGTAGAAAGCCGTCAAACTTCGTAACCTTTCGACCTCTACTTCTTCACTTAGGACTTCTTTCGCGTTGGCCGATTCTCCACTGAAGCTAGTAAGCATTGTTTCAGTGGGAATCAAATCGGCCTGTGTTTTGATTAAGTTTTTTAACAGGTTAGTGGGAAACAAATTCACTGTTGCACCGTTGTCAACCAAAATTCTGTCCATTGGCATGCTTTCTAAAGTAGCCGAGATATATAATGGTCTCCGATGATTATCCACATCGCCTTGCGGTCTTTTGAACGCCATCATCCTCATATGTGACTTGCCTGGAGCCTCGGTCAGGAAGCAACAGTCCGCAGCTTCTTCTTTTGAATCGCCTGTTAAATATTCTGGTTGATCGGCGCTCGCCCTGAAACTGGCCGGTGAGGTGAACACCATATTAATTCTTGCATTCTTGGCCATCATAGGTTGTTTTCCTTTGTCCTGGGTCGTCTGACCGTTCTCACACTACGACCGATTAAAGTCGATCCTTGATACTCGCCGCTCGATACTCCTGGCGATATCCAACCCTTGCTGCCTTTGGAGCCAATTCTCTTTCGGTCATCTTCGCTCGTTGTCACCTTCGTTTCTGTGTTTTATTCATGTAGTGAAACTTGTGAGGCATTGGTTTCCGAATTTGCACCTGTTGTCGTTCGATTCTCTTCCAAACCCCTGTTGGTGCTATGGGTGGCTTCATCCTTCGAGACTTAACTGGGGCAATGCTTGATTCTTCGAATGAATTTACTAATTGAATCTTCAGACCATCACCCTTATGAGCGATCTTTCTACGTAGTCCCAGGCCTCGCATCTGCCTGACTGTTTCATGTCTAAACACGTGGTTTCTTTCCTCTTTTCCTTGATCGGTATGCCGCCAGTTGTTTGCGCCTTTCTCAAAAGTTGGATTGGCTCGATATGGGCGACGGCCTTTCATGTGCATTTGGCTTCCGAAAGTTTGGTTTGTATTGAATATCCCTTTACTCCCGTGAGCCATTTTCGGACGCTTTAAAGAAGATTCAGCATGTGACAACCCCTTGTTTTGTCGGGATGTTTCGAGCCTTTCGAATGTTCTTTTCCTTTCTGGTTTGCTTTCATTTCATCGGGAGAAATCTATTGATTTTTACCGGCATTGCATCTGGTGCACCAAGAGAGTATGCAAATCTCACATAGCTCAAGTCAAAACTTTATAATCGTCGATTCTGCCACCTTGTACTGTCTTTACTAATGTCCAAGTCATCTTTTCATCTGCCGAAGGTTCGCCAATTTTTTCAGCATTCAAATCTAATTGCCCGAGGATTGCAACTCTTTTTTTATGGACTATCTCTTCTTCCATCGATCCGCCGCTTTCAGATATCTAGTTCTAGCTCAGTATCGACAAAACATGCTTCATTGGGATCCATTGAACTTTCCATACGGTACACCTGACTGGAGGTGGCACTGACTATGTTAATGATTGCGGCCTTAGGGAAACAATTCTTTTCGATTTCATTTAGCTCGTTTGTGAACTTAATTTGGTCTTCTTCAATGGCCTTCTGCAAGATATGCCGCCAGACAATGCAATTATTTGTGATGTGGCTCTCTAAATCGTGCCATTTACAATACTTTTTCTTTTTCAACTCTTCAGGGCTTGGGATCTTATGAGAGACTTTAATTTACTTATCTTTCAATAGCAAATCAAAAATTTGCTCAGTCTAAATTATCTCAAAATCGAAATTTCGGTTATTATCATAATAATTTCTCGTGACAGTTCCTTTATCACGCGCCGAATCATCACCTTTTGTAGGAACTTTACATATGTACGGTTTTCCTGGCATCAGCTCGGTTATGTTTATGTCAAAACTCTCTGTATTTTCTTCGTCAGATGACTCAAGGTAATCCTCATTTTTCTCTTCAGAATATATAGCGTTTTCCTCGGTGTACCCAGCGTACGAGACTCCGATCTTGTTCTTAAACTCTGAATTATGAGATGAATTACGGTTAGAATCCTCGTCCCTTATTAGCTGCTCGTATTTTGATACTCGTTGAACCAGAGTAACCAAATATGGAGAAGTATCCCCGCGAAGTGTCGTCTCAGGTCCGATGATAAATTTCTTTGGCCAATGGCCGCATATTCTGTAGATGTCGACATGGTAGGGCACCGGTGTTGCGTTGTATGAAGTTGGCCAATAAAAGTTTCAACATTCTCACTATATGTCTGACAGATCCGGCTAAGGTCGGCAACTGTAACCTCTGCAATAGCAGTAATGAACCGATGCCTGAAGGCATATTCCATAATCAGCCACTCAAATATCAACCCTCGAGCTACGTGACTCCTATGAGAGATCCCCCGAACAAGCAAAGTTTAAGGAAACCGTTGTTACCTACCTTCCTACATTGCATGGTAAATCTGTCTATGTGTTCATCAGCCGACCTCCCGCTGTCTCCTAAAAATAATGTGAAGTCCGGGATATTGAACCCTTTCAGATACTCATACATCATATCACATTGCTCTGGATACGGTTGTGGTAGAGATTGCGATCGTATTGAGGAAGACGGTATCCTTGATAGTAATACTGTGCGTTAGGAGCCTGATTTGGGGCGTATGCAGCTTGTTCGGCATGCGGATAATATCCTGCATTCGGATTCTCATAGTGGTATCCTTGAGCATGAGCAGTATATTGCTCATGAAGATTGTTCGACGGGTCATGTTGGTGAAAAGGGTAATATTGATTCTGCAGATATTGTTGGTTAAAAAACCTCGTTGTTCCTTGTTTGGAGCCGTGTATCATGGTTGCCCCTTGAGGATTGGCTCAGGGACACCACCATTGCCAGCCTGATGTTGTCATTGTTATTCAGACAATGGTCTACGCATTGGGCTGCTGTGAAGCTGGATGAGGGAATTCGCCCATGCCCCCCGGGTTTGCATTTGGAAAAAGGACATCTCGATTGGGATTCAGGCCCGAAGTCTTCCTGAAATGCATTCGGCACAGGTGGCGCTAGATGATCGTTTTGATTAGCTTCGGGATTTGGCATAAGCGTCTTTTCCCAAGATATTCGCCAACTGATCAAAGGCTCTCCGAGTACTAGTGTTCGATTCTTCGAAAGGTTTTAGTGCTTGTGCAAGTAAAGCTGACATCTCCAGGAATGCTCTCTAGCTCGATTCCATTAATTGTCAAGTAATGTTCTCTGCTATGGCATGTAATCAACTCATCGCTTCGACTATTATGGGATCCTCTCGCGATGGAGGTCTAGGAGGTAAAGGATTATTTGATCGAGGCGAAATTGGTGGAGGTCTGGGAGGTGGATTATCCGACTGAGGTGGATTTGGTGGAGCCAAAGTGGTCGCCGCTGCATTACTTGATTCGGTTGTCACAGTCCCATCGGGTCTCACGTTCAGTAATGGATTCTCAAGTTTGGGACTGGCCATTCTGGCGGCCTTCGCCCCACGCCGAGATGACGACGATTCACCTCTCAGCAATAAAGTGACAATTCGGTTCTCTATGACTTAAGGCTGATTGCGCTTCGGAACTTCTGATCGGTTTGACTCAGCACGATCCTGAACCGCACTGGCTGGAGATAGCAAGTGGATCTAGTGTCTACCATACACTATCACGGGTCCCACCGGGCGTGCCAGAAAGATATTGCTTAATTTCACGGTCTTCCGTTAGTAGGCCTGCTTTGGACCGAAAAGCTACGCGTTTCAGCAACTACGTCTACCTAAATAATTGATCTTATTTTCAGAGGAAGAGAACGGTCTCCCAATAAAAGAATTCGACCCGAAAATATGCGGTATGGTAAACATTCAAAAGTATTCAAATATGGGCTTCGACCAAAGGGGTCGGCCTTGTTCATTTCAATAATAAAGATGCCAAATATCCACAATAAGCTCCAAGGGTCGGTCCAAAGATCAGAATAGAAAAAATATTACAATTATTCGGGCATCAATGAGATGACCTATTCATTACAAGCAGACAACACCAATATTGGCCTAAGAACAGCCGGATCAAACATTTGAACATTCAATAAAAATAAACGACGTCTATGATGTAAACTCGGCTGGACAGTCTTTTGTCTCATTGTTTTGAGGGCATTCGACTTGAATCTACAAAGGATTTACAGCCAGCGAGCTACATATTCTGCTTCCATTTGTGAACTACTCGGTTGCCAGCCGAGGAGCTATCTTCAATGAGCTACATATTCTGACTCCATTCGTGAACTACTCGGCAGCCAGCCAAGGCGCTATCTTCAGAATGTATGCCCGCCCATGATTGTGACTTGCGGCAGTACAAGCCAAAGACAACACTTCGGCCTACGAATCCAAGCTCGGCCCGATCTCTCTAGTGCTTTGAGTGCAGGACCGGACTTCTGATCACTCATCCGATCTCAGGAACAGAAACCCTGGATCGGTCGTTGATACTTTGAGAGGCCAAGCATGTTCCGATTACTTCACCCTTGGCGAGAAACAAATCAGATCCATCAAATCGAGGGTGCGGGGTTGGACATACGGGTCGCCCTCGATGATGTTTCTGTTCTGTATTTGACCATAGGGATCCTCGACCCTATCCACGCCGACACGAGCAACCATAACAAGGTTATGCGTCGGTGTCGAGGCCGAGGGTCATCTCATCTAATAGTTCCAGCGATGGATCAGGGACGAAAGAGACATTACCACTCGGGGAGGACTGGGCTACTCAATCTCGATCAGGGCCTCGAAAGTAGCAGGGATTGATCGGAGATCAACTACCTATCATACTCCTGCGGCTGTAAGAGCCGGAGAAGGGATAATCCTAAGGCTAAAACTAGAGCTAGGGCTAATTAGTCTAGGTTTTGAGGTTGATTTTTGTCAGATCCTTTCTTCAGTGCACCCCAGTGATCTTTTATAGCCTTAGCTTGCTTCGGGATCAAGCTTTTACCAAACGGGTCGAACCCCATCCCAGTAATCGACTCGGTCTCCAGAAGTTTCTCTTGCTTCTGGACTGGATCGACCAACACTTAGTGGGCCAGATGATCTTTATGGACTGGCCATTAATTAATTAATTTTATATGTAAACAATAATATATATATATATGATAATTTTAAGATTGGACACTTATCATAAAATTATCAAGTGTCGAAATATCGCCATAATTTTTCCTCTTTGGTATAATCAAATGGGGTGAGATGAAACTAAGTATAGTGGACGAACAAAGCTTCCCTTATCAACAAGCATATATTAACAAGAAAATTTTAAGCACATGAACAATAATATGTTTTTAAAATCTACCGATTATATTGTAAAATTTGCATTTATTATTACCCTAAATATTTTGGAGATTGAAAATATATTAATAAAGCATCATTCTTAAATATGTTCTTTTGTTTAAGTACGACACCAAATTCCTTGAAAAGAAAATTACATGAGAAACTGTCTAGGATATTTAAAATAATCTTGATATATTACCGACCAAATAATTTTCTCTTTAAAAAGTCATTTAATAAACCAATTTTTTTTATAAATCCATAAAATGAGTGAAATTTTCTTACATGATTTACCATCTAAATAACTTGATAGGATAGCTCTTATTTTTTATCAATCACCATTTGTGCACATTCTATCAATACGCCTCTTCAATTTTTCATATCGGACACATTTACAATATAAGATGTGCAATTTGGTATCCAATTTTGTTAGATCCTTGAGAGTTAATTTTAACACCATTATCCATATCAAACCGTAATAAGTTAAATTATTCTTTACTCTACAATGATTAGAAATATGTCCATGTTCCACGCAATAAGTGCAAACAAATTATAATCATAGGTCTAATAATAATATGGGTGAGAAGTATAGTAATTGCTCATATAATCTAATTCGTGGAGTATCAATATTAGATCAAATTTTGACATTAAAATCATCTGCTTGTTTTTGAAACGAATCAACTAATTTTTGCAAATTATCATTTTGAACTTTTAAATATTTGTTTTCATATTCTAGCTCACTAAATACCCTGTTTTTGGTTAGCAAATCATTCTCAAGTTCATTTATTATATTTTCACAAGAAACATGATATTTCTTAAATAAACTATATTTTTCTGATTTTTTGTATTCAGCGTTTAATTTGAACATAAGATATATTCTTCATAAGAAAGAGAGTCGGAAAGGTCTTTGTTTACCTCATTTTCATGTGTCAAAAAATATATTTTGGGATTCAACTTTGCAGATTTGTCTTGCGAACTTCGTCTTTTTCAAGGTCATTTGGTTTCGATTCATTTTACTCATCATATATAACCTTATTCTTGCCAAACGTTTTTTATTCCTCCTTAAATTGAGGACAATTCCTTCTTATATGACATGGTGTATCACATTCGAAACAATTTCTGGAGCTCTCTTCTTTCTTATAAAATTTTTCTTGCGCTTTATTTTTCGATTCTTGTTTTTGCGCATCATTCTTGCAAAACCTTCTTGAGAAATTGGCCATGCTCTCTTCCAAATCTTCGTAACTATTATTGGAAAAGGAATATTTGATTGCAGCTTTTAAAGCTACATCGTGCTTTATTGTCACTGGTGCACGCATTTGTTCTTCTTTTGCATGCTTTTTGAGAGTTAGTTCCGTTGTTTTCAACCTGCTTGTCAATTATTCAAGCGGCGTATTTGTTCAAATCCATTGTTATACTAATAGGTTGGATGACTGTATTCCAATCTTTTAGGAAAATATTCAAGTAAACGTTGATTCATTTGACCAACGGAAATGACAACACCCAAAATATGTAATTTATTGATAGTAGTGTTAAATTTAGCAATACATGTATTTAAACAATCATCGGGAGCCATTCTAAAATGTTTCAAATTATAAGTAAGCAAATGAACTTTACTATCATTAACTTGAGATACACCCTTATGATTAACTTCTAAAATATCCTATATTTCTTTAGCAGTCTTTAAATGCATAATCTTTTGATTTAGAGATACTGCAAATGATAGCACTAACAATACAAGTATTTAAATTAGCTAATTCAAGCTCAACACTAATCCATTTGGTGTGAGGTTTGTAATAGGTTATCCCATTAATAATTTAACTGCTTATGTTGTTAGTACTATCATTTGCGGTATCTCTAATTTATAATTTCATAAGGTTATGTATTTAGAGACCGCTAAAGAAATATGAGATATGTTAGAAGTTAACCATGAGGGTTTGTCCCATGTTAAAGAGATTAAAGCGCGTTTGCTTACTTATGATTTGGAATATTTTAGAATGGATCTTGATTATTTTTAGATACATATATTGCTAAATTTAAGTCTATTATTACTGAATTACATATTTTGGATGTTGTTATTCTCGTTGGTCAAATGAAATAACGTTTAATTGAATGTTTTTCCTAAATATTTGAATGCGGTCATCCAACTTATTAGGTATGATGATGGATTTGAAAAATGTCTTAAGAAGAATTGACCGGTAGGTTAAAAACAACGAATCTAATACTCAAAAGCAAACAAGAGAAGAACAAACGCTTGCACCAGTGACAACGAAGTACGGGATAGTATTAAAAGGTGCAATAGACGATTCCTCATTCAATGATAGTTACGGAGATTTGGAAGAGGTGGCCAATTATCCAAGAAGGTTTATAAGGATGATGCGCAAAAGCAAAACCGTAAAAAATGCATTCAATAAGAAAGAAGAGCTTCGAAAATTGCTTCGAATGCGACGAACCAAGTCATATAAGAAGTGATTGCCCTCAATTAAAAGAGGGACCAAAAAAGTTGGCAAGAAGAAGTCTATTTATGCTGGTTCGGAGGAATCAGAACCAAGTGATTCTGAAAAGTGAAATTTGCGAAACAGGTAGATTTACAAAGTCAGACCTATCATATGCTTTATGACTCATGAAGATAAGGTAACCGAGGAACCTTCATATTCTCTTTCATATGATGTATTTGAAGATCTTATATTCGAATTAAATATTGAATATAAAAAGTTAGGAAAGAAATATAGTTTATTTTAAAAAAATCATTATTGTTTTGAAAATAGAATTAATGAACTTAAAAATGAATTGCTCAACGAGAGTAAGATATTTAATGAACTAGAATATGGAAATAAATATTTACAAGTTCAAAATGAGAATCTGCAAAAATTGGTTGACTCACTTCAAAAGCAAATACATGATTTTATTGTTAAAATTCAATCTCATGATGATACCCCTCAAATGAGGAATATGTTCAATTGCTATGCTTTTCGTTCATATTATTATGGAGGTCAATTTATATCTATGTTTGTTTGTACTTATTGGATGGAACATGGACATATTTCTAGTAATTATAGAATAAAGAATAATTTATTTTATTATGGCTTGATGTGGGCATCCAAAGATATCAAGTAATTGTAGAATAAAGAATAATTTATTTTATTATGGTTTGATGCGGGCATCCAAAGATATAAAAAATAATGATCAAGAATCCATTAAAAATTGAATACCAAATGCATATCTTATTTTGTAGGTGTGCGTAATGTGAAGAATTGAAGAGATGGCGTATTGATAGGATGTGTATAAATGGCGATTGGCAAAATAATACGAGCTATCCTATTAAATGACTTAGATGATAAATCATATGGTAATAAAATTTCATTTATTTAAAGGATTATGAAAATAATTTTTATTAAATGAATTTTGAAAAGTTTATTTGGTCATGAAATTATCAAAATTATTTTAAATATCCTAGACCAACTTATGTTATTTACTTCTCAAGTAATTTGGTAATTGATTTTTGTACTTGAAATTTAAAAATAATATATTTGGGATTGATGCTTTATATTTACATTTTCTATCTCTAAAAAGAAAATTATTTTCTTTACATATCGGGAGAATTCTTATATATTTTAATTTGAATATTTAAGGGGAGCTTCTTTATTCTTCTTTTTACGACTTGCCTGAAATATTATTCCTTATCTTTATACATGATCTTTGGAGTATTGGTCTATCTACACTTTTCAAGTCAAATAATATATTTAAAAAAGCATATAATTTTTTCCCTTTGGTATATACTTGTTAATAGGGGGAGCTTTGTCCTTCCTCTGTACTTAGTTTTATCTCACCCTATTTGATTATGCCAATTGTGAGATAAATTATGGTGATACTTTTACGCTTAACGTTGGCATGGTAAGTGAATAAGGCTAAAACTATAATATATGTATATCACCATATACTAATTTGTCAATAATAAAAAAGACAAATATTGTTGATCAAACTCTATTATGTTTTGATTATTGTCAGAAAGTTGTTTCGTGTTATGTGATTATTTTGTAGATTTATGAATGCGGAACACTCAATGGAAGACGGAGGACTAAGCCTAAAATGTCAACACAACTAGACGACTCAAAGATCAACTCAAGGTATAGTTATAGTTAAGTTTACGGGGGGGGGGGGGGGGTTCTTTTTATTTATTTTTTGGGGGACTTTAATGAGGATTAGGTTTAATGAGCTTGAGAATGTATTCTTACATCTTCACATTCCTTCATGATACTGTGAATCCATTGACAGTGATTTTAATAGAGTAATCGGTTGTTAGCTCAGTTTTTAAATATTTTAAAATGCCTTTTCTAACTAGAAATAAATTAAACGCTTAGAAAATTTTATGAAAAGTAATTTTATACTTAAATAATTTTGTCGACACATGACGCAATATTGAAAATTCAAGTGTGTTTTCTGTTCGTTAGATCTTAACCCTTAACATTAAAAGTCCTAAAGATATGAATAAAAAACAAAACCCAGAAAACCTAACTACAGCTCTAGTCGATGTTTGAGTCGTCTTGTTTCATGTTGTATGCTGGCTTCAGTTGATCCTGAAACTTTGGTTTGTGTAGACCGAACATCGATCTCCGACTTCCTTTGGATTTGACATTGCAAACTTAGTCCTCAATCCTCCATTCAATGCTCTATATCATTAAATCTACGACATAATCGAGTAATATGAAACAACTATTTGACAATAATCAAAATATAATGGAGTAAGATCAACAGGTTATAGTTTTATGATTTATTTGACATAATTGATTATTGAAAAATACATTATGAGGAGCAAGTTATTTTATATCAAGTATTAAAACAACCAGCTAAGATGTCATCTACTTATTTTAGCATTTACCAAATTTTTAATAGTTACTTTTACAAATTATTCGGAAAAAAAATACTAATTTTTAAAAACTTTTTTTTTGGTCAAATGATATAAAATCCTGAGACAGCCTAGACAGGGCCTATTCTGAATTGATTGACCTATAATGCTACTAAAAGCAATATTCTAAACCTTGATTTGTTCTGTAAGATGTTGGAGCTACTAAACGATACATCCGTAATGCTATAATATTTTCGAGTGAAAACTACAACCACCTTTCAAATTTTACTTTAACAAATAGTACATTCCGAAGGATAACCTTTCTTTTCTTTTCTTTTCTTTTTCATTGTGACCCTGGTTGCATTGAGTTATTTCAATGAAACGTGGGGAGAGATCTCCCTTACCATTTTAATAAAAAAATAAAATTGTTATATTGCCTTCTTAACATATATAATTCAAGCAAGGTTCGCTCCCCAAGTTTAAATTTCACGAAGCTCTTAAATGTTGCAAACTAAAATGGTCCAAATCTAGAGCTATGATGGAAAAGCTTATACCCTCTTGAGCTTCGAGGCATGAACTGTGTTATTGTTTAAGCCGAATTGATTAGTGATTTTTTCTCTCTCCAAGCGGCTAGTTTCAGACCTTGCGCTCTTGTGCTCGAGCATTACGCATTTCTCTTTTCATATATCTGATACTATTATTGATCTCTTCTTAAACGTTGTTTTATAATAAAATCAATCTTGCCACTATACCATAGTATATACTATATACACACTGACATATGGCAAGTTATGCTCTTTATGTCTGGTTTTATGTGAAAATTACATTAGTCATTATTTTCAGGTTCTCTTTTGCTTAGAATCTGCACTTCATTCAGTGAGGTAGTGTGCATATACCCTTTTAAACAGTTAATAAACCACGCTTGCTATTTTGTACAAGTCATACGAGTCGAGTTAATTTGACACTTATAAAACTTATCCATTCAGATATTAAACAGACTGTTATATGCCAGTACTCGAAGTGTGGATAAATATGCAAGCCTTTATCCCAGACATATGAGATGAAACATATGAATCTTATCCTTCCATTCGACTATAGTGAGGACCATCGCTTGATTGAATCAACAACCGATGAATCTCTTCAAACCGCCTCTATCCATGTTTGTTTGGGCCTAACTCCTGTGCTTGTAGCGCCATTAATTCTGGTGCTCCTTCTGCATTCTATTAAAATATAAGGGTAGAGAGGCTGGGTTGTCCATTGTTAAAGGGGCAGAAAGTGATTCCTGGTCCAGGACACACATGCTTCAGATTCAGAACAAGAACAAGAGGAGGGATCCAAAGCAAAAAGAGAAATTGATTAATAGCCCATTCTTGGTCTCATGAACACATGGGTGACTCAACTAGGAGACAATTCTTGTAAGGCCATCTGGTACTGATATTAAAGATCCTCATGGCCCCATTGGAGGTCATAGTTGGGAACAATCCAAATCACCCATGTACTCAAATCTAGAGCAAGAACAGTGCTATCTTTAGGTTGGGATTCATTGCACCCCCTGAGAACAGTATTTAGTTTGTTTCAGGGCGCCACATATGGTCACACGCGCATTGATTTTCACCTGAAATAATTGAGTGTGAGGTAGATGTAACAAAATAAATAGTCTCACACGGGCGCGCACATCGTCCGTGGTGTTCAGTTTAAAAGCATGCATTAATCTCCACCCTCACTGTAATTTCTAAGTTTAGGTGCAGTAGTAGAAATTGATGTCAGAGTCACCCGAGTCACCCACGTTGAAATCCCACTTGGTCACATTTAAGTGAATTGATTGAGTCCTGGCCTATGTTACCATATAACGCTAAACCATTAGCGATTTGCATTTTAATTTTCGGTGCAAGGCAGGGCCTTTGAGACATTGATAATACTATAATGATAGGAACTTTCTTGCATTTTAATGTTCTGTCACCCATATTATAGTCATGTACCTCCCTCCTCTCCATTTAAAAGCACCTGTGAACCTCAAAACAACTCCCCTTCCCCTGTCCTGAACTCTCCCGTTCTCTATTTCAAAACAACACCATTGCAAATTCCCTTAAGGGAAAAAGAAGAAAAAGAAGTCACTTAAAGTTTGAAAGCAAAATGGCCTCTAAGAGGCAGCTTTTTGAGCTCCTGGAAGAGAAGCAAGAGCCTTTCTTGCTAAATGTGTACCTACAAGAGAATGGGTGGTGTTCAAGCAAGAGACTGAAGAGGCTCGGCAGCCGTGGGCTGCTTAAAAGAATAGGGATTTCTTTTGGATTCCTGAGGTCAATGCTCTCCAAGCTTGTCCATGGGAAGCCCTTCACTAAAGCTTTGTATTGGGATGGCAAGAAAATCGAAAACGGGAGGCTCAGCGTTTTCAGTTGTTGTTCCGGTATCACTTTGAGAGAATTCGGTGGAGATCATCAATGGAGGTGCATTGAGATGGAAGAGGACTCCAACGAGCTCAGCCCTGTTTCTGTTCTTCAATTCCCCAACAACAGTAAGTTCTTTCATTTCTCTACATAAAGTTTTTTTTGGGGTAAATTTTATATAGCACCTTGAACTTTCAAAGTTTTTGATATAGAACCTTCGATCTTTAAAAATACCATGAATCCATCTTGAACTAGCCATGTTGTTTGAAAATGCTAGTTTGGTTAAACTCGTTCAATGAATTAATGGATTTAATGACCCAAGAATGACCTTGTACATAGACTAAATTACCCCCAATATGGTATATTTCGATTAAACTACCCTTCAATTCATTGACAAAATTATCATCCAATGGAGGTTTATGGCGATTTTAAAGTAAACTTCGACGGTGCTTTATAAACTGTATCCTTTGTCCCCTCTCTTTTACTTGAATGCATCCATTGGGTCTAAATTTTTTTTTTTTTTTTTATCATTAGGGTTCAAGGAAGAGAACCAGTCATCATCAACCTCGAGTTTCGACTCCCCGAGAGAAATGCCTGAGGTCCCTGCCTTTCCTCACCACGGTGATACCAGAGCAAAGGTCCCTGCATGGCAGATCCTTAGAGGAGATTTGAGCAGCTTGACAAAGTTGTGTGTTTCAGACATGTTTGAATTCAAGCCTGAGATAAGAGAGGAGGTTGGAGTTGAGATAGAAGCAGCTATTTTGCAAGAGATTGTAGATGAAACTGTGGTAGAGTTTGTAGCCAATCATCATTGTACATAAAGCATGCTTTTGATTCTGGATTCAGCATATCACTGAACCAAAAAGGCTAGTTATTGTATTAAATCAGTTTTTATTATTTCCTGGACCTTGGGTACATGCGCAAAAAGATCATCCTGCTAATTAACAAACACAAGCCTTTATTAAAGGCCCCTGATAGGTTACATCAGGGGGAAAAAGCTAAAAAGAAAGAATATTTCTTTACATTGTTGGTAGCCTTTTTAGACATTTAATTTGTCTGTAACCTACTAATTATTTAACCATGAATTTAAACACAAGGCTCCTTGATTTGAGTCATTTTGTGTTGCAATGTGTATCGCAATGTGTATCCACATTTTAAATTTTTTTATTCCTTGCCCATACAATACAATAATACATAAGAGTCCATCCCTTGATTGAAGTAGAGCATGATTCGATCGACCAAACCAAATCATCGGGTGATACCCAATATTAGATTAACCGAATCGATAATATTTTGTACAAATAATTTCTTATAGGAATTAATGTATATTTTATATTTAATAACATTAGTCTAATATATTTTATTAAGGGGCATACCGGTCATACCGGTCGATACATCACTGAATTTAGGTGTCCGTCATTGACCTTGACCGATATGCCGGTAAATACCACTTTTAAGAACATAGTTTCTATGAGAAAAGCAAGTTTAAGCTAAAGGGCAGGTTCTTCTATTTGCTCTACACACACATATATATTCGGTTTTTTGGGTTTTTTTTTGGGATATTCACCCCCCAAAACTTAGCTAATTGTAAAAGTGGTCATTCTTTTCAATGTAATTGTATAAAAGCCCTCCAAAGCTGCTAACACAACTAAAAAAGCCTCTCTGGTTACTTTTGATACTAACACCGTCAAATGTTGTCGTTGGGGATTTAAAATTACCGTTTTGCTCTAATCCTAACCTTCCCGACCTTCTCCTCCTTGACCTCCTCCGCCGCTGCCATCATCATCATCATCATCATCATCTTCTTCTTCTTCTTCATCATTTCATTGCATCTCCATCACCACATTTCCATGACCTCCTCAATCCCCGATCACCACCACCACCACCACCACCCCTCCTTCCACCACCACCATCACCATCGCCACCATCATCTTCCACATCTCTCCACTCTCCTTTCCCGATCACCATTACCCTACCGCCCTTCCCCTCTTCTCCCGCCCTTCCCCTCACCCGACCTTCCTCTTCCGCCCCTCCCTCTTTGCCGTCACCCCCCGGATTATCAATCATCATCAAAATCATAACCACCACCACCATCTTATTCATCCCCACCATCATCTTCACATCCACACACCGTCTGCCCCCACCCCCTTCCGCCCCTCCTCCTTTGCTGCTGCCCTCCCATCAGCATCATCAGAACCATCACCATCACCACCATCTTCTTCATCTCTCATTGGTCCACCTCCTTCCCCGATCCCCATCATCTTACCACCTCTCCCTGGTCTGGCCGTCGCCGTCGCCATCTGGTCGAACTCAATAGTAAACGCCTCTTGGTTAACTCAACTCGAGTCAAACTCGAGTTGACCTAACAGAGGGGTTTTATTCATTAATGGAGAAGTTTTGGGGGGCTTTTAAATAATTACATTGAAAATGGGGGCTGTTTTACAATTAGCTAAGTTTTGTGGGGTAGGGGGGGTTATATAAAAAAAGCCCATATATTTTATGTATTGACAGATAGATGCCATGCCAACTTCTCATGGACTTTGCATTATTTTTAGGGGATTTTAGTTTGAGAAAGGACAAATTAGGGGTTAGGGCATTGGTCCCATCATGAAAATAAAAATAGAAGCCATGTGCTTGGAGTCAGTTGGAATCACAAACAAATCAAAAGCCATAGACCTCATGTCCAATGAGAATTTTTGTCTATCTTCTACTTGGCAAATCTCACAACCTAACAATTTCCTTTTGCACTCTGAGGAGCTGACATTTCCATATTTGTCTAAAAAATTACTCAATGAACCAACTTTAGCAAACCAATCTTGTTTAATTTAGACAAGCAATTATGTGGTCTAATGAGAACCATATAATGAACCATTTTTCAATTGTATTTTGGTTCTATGTTTTTGGGCCTATCATTTGGATGATTGGGAGAATTATTTGTTTCCATAAAGCTAGAGAGAATGTCACGCCCCGCTTCTCAAAATACGGAATACGAGGGGTGACAAGGCCAGCCATGCTTCTACGGTTAAGGAAATATCTTGCCGTAGTCACACTTCGCCTTCTAGCATTACGTGGTAATCAGTAATTGTAGCTCAGGTAATGAGAAATGCAGTCACTAATTCTATCAAAACAGATGATAGATATACCAGATAGAGATCAAGGGAAAGATAGCGCTGGCGTCGCTGATCTAGATGTCCGCACTATCCTCGATATAAGGCAGGTCCTACTCCTGGGCTGGATCCACTTCGTCCTTTGAGCATGCACACTCAAGTCGTCAGGACGACACATATAGCAATAAATATATATATATAATGGGCATGCAATATTATTAAACATGAGAAGTACAATGAATTGCAGAATATGAGTAAAATAAATATTGACTGAATATGAATGGTGCCATGTAGGTATCATGTCAATAAACTAGGCCATATACATGTCACTACTTATCGGTCACTAAGTCAATGAAATTAATTGTAGAAAGGATGCTCGTATTTAACAAGGGTCTCGTGCATGTCCGATACCATGGTCCACTGTGTCCAAGACATAACCCTGTAAGCCGTGCCGCTAGGCCCACGACCTAATGTGTGTGTGTGTATGTCACTAATAGCGAATGATCATCCTCTAAATCACTGTACCTCGCTAAATATGAGTTCAATTCCACCTTAATTTCCCCATTCCCCAGGTTATAATATGCACTCAGGTATTAGATAGGTTGTGAATAAATACATATCGCTGTCACTTTCAATCACTTTTCAACTTATCAATATCACTGTCGTATTTGCCACAACACCATCGCTAACACTACTATATCGACAATGCAATTCAGTCGCTAGGTTTCAACGTGAATGTTTACTAAGCAGCATGTATAAAGCAAACACGAAAGTATGCAGAAATGCATTGAACATGTATTCACTATTCTATGACGGCTAATGCAATTCAACTTGCAAAATTTACGATAAATCATACATATAGAACCGACCAAAATAATATAAAGGACGTACGAAGAAAACTTGATTATCTAAATAGTAAAATTTATTTCATGTCAATCGGGATTCAGGTTAGGGAATTATCATCATTTTGAGGCAGCGATCGATTTCTGGAATTCCAGTTTCAGAACTAAAAGCCCAACTCCGCACGCGTTTTTCCAGTGATTATGTTCAGATTCAGGTATTGCCCTAGTTGAATAAAATCTAGTTATGTCAGTTAAGTTTCCAACGCATCAAACGGATTATCATTATCACCTCTATATTATAAGTTATGTTCGTTTTAATGTGACGGTGTAAAGAATATTACTGCAGAAACTGCAGAACATAGCGACACTCTAAAATACAATTTAAATATCAAACTACGGTGGAAATGCACGGAACCAGATTCATGTGTTAGATAATTAAGTTATCTACGCGACCCTATGAGGCTCTGCGCATTTTCAGTTTTATGCAGGTATGTACAGGTGCTTAAATTCAGGTTTCCCCCGTAAAATGCTGTCCCGAACTGCAGTCTAGAGCCTTATTCCCTTCATTTTTCAGTGTCATGAAATTGCAATATTCAATAACTAATTACATAGGGTTATAGGTTATCTAGTTAGGTTCGATACGAGCCCTGAAACACCATGGTTAAATTTATATTTAATTAACTATAAATTTTACAACGTGATATGTATGGTGATTTTCAGATTTGACGTAACTAATTGGGATGTCATTTTATATTTGATGCCTTAACTATTTGATCCCAATTTCTTATACATCACTCGTTAACAGCAATCGAAACTTCTAATAATAACATTGGGGGATTTTTAATAGGGTCTTGGATAGGGTAATCGCATCGAGCACTCGATGCGTGTATGTGAACGCTATCTACTTTTACATACACTTATCATACATTTTACCAATTAAATTATTAGACTATATTTATTAAACTATATATGTACATAGCATGATTTGAACAAGTGAAAGAGGTTCACTTGCTTTCGGTCGCTTGATATGGAAGCGACATCACGTGCGGGATCCGTATCGTCACTCGAGACGATGCAATGCTGGGCACAGGCGCGACGCGGGCGCGATGCGTGGTGACTTGGTACTGGACGCGGTGGCGACGTGGGCGTGATACGGTAGTGGACGTGGCGATGACGTAGGCACGACATGGTACTGGGTACGGTCTTGACTCGGCGCGTGGTCCGGGAGCGGCACGACACGCGCACTGGATCGGGTACGGTGTGGCACGGGGGCTGGCACGACGTGGCACTGGGACTGGGTATGGGCGCGTGACACGTCTGGGTACGCGGTGGCACTGAGGCGGGCACGGTACGAGGTTCGAGCGTGATACGCACTGCGACGGACATGTGCGGTGTTGCGACGACGACTACATTGACGACCATGATGGTCACATGGACCGAGGCCACGGCTTGGACGGCAACTCTGATGACAAAGGTGACGGGAACGGCGGCTACGGCAACTGCAACAGGTGTTCGATGAACTGCCGGGGCTTAATTTTGTTGTCAAGGAGACATGGAGCTAGGCACGGCGAGGCCACTGTGCTGGGGTGCTATTTGGGCATATCTTGGCACGGCGACAGCAGTGAGTAGATAGCCGGCAGCAGTGGGATGGCGGCGGCGGCGATGAGCTCAGACGGCGCAGGTGACGACGGGTGGCAGCTCGGGCTCGGGATTGTGGTGCTGGAGTCGAGGATGAGAAGGAAGCGTTGGGAACTCGTCGGTGGCGCTGGGGCTTGTCGGTGACGGATCGTGAAGGAGGTGTTGCCGCCGGAGATGGAGGAAGGGGTTGGGTTCGAGGGCAGGCGATGGGTTGAAGGAGGTTGCCGATGGGTTCGTCGGCAGAGTTGCTGGCGAGGGAAAGGGAGATGGTGGTGTGGAGTCCACAGGAAGTGGTCGGTGGTGAGGTCGAGACGGGAGAAGGTGATGGTGGGTGCTCGTCGGAGGTGATAGTTGCTGGGGAGTTTGTTGGGGAGAGGGGCGAGGGTGAAGGAAAAGGGGATGAAGTAGAGAGAGAGTGAAGCAGAGAGAGGGAGAGAGAGAGACGAGGGAAGTCGTGGCCGTTGGAGACGTGCGGGTCGTGGAGAGATGGGTGCGACTGTCGCAGGCGAGCGCGAGGAGCGGGGAGTCATGGGGGAGCCGTTGGGGCCTTGGAGCCATTGGGGAGCGGGTCTTGAGTGAGCGCGGATCATGGGAAAGATGGCACGAGGAGCGAGCGTGGGCGCGAGAAGCGGGGAGGCGTGAGGACTGTTGCGAGAAAGAGGCGGGAAAGACGAGGGAGGAAGAAGAAGAAGTGGAGTGGGGAGGTAACGGGTTGGGTTGGGGTTGGGGTTCTGGTAGGTTAGAAGGGAGCGGGCTCATGGGCTGGGCCCGGGAAGGAAAAATGAGAGCTTTGTTTTGACTGAGGGTTTAGGAAAAATATAGAAAATATATTTAGAAAATATAAGAAATATTAGTTGTAAAAAATTTTAAATATAATTTTTTTGGGGAAATTATTTATTAAAATATGGAAAATATTTATAGGGGACTGGGTATTACAGAGAATGAGCTGCCAATAATAACATTCAAGGTCTTGAATTGAATTGACGTATGCTTAAATATTTTCGTCTTCAATGGAATAGATGAATTATCTGTTTTCGGATGGAAAAATTAACCCCGGTAAACAGATGTTGGTAAAGTGGAAATGTTAAGAAGGTTCCGCTTTTGGGCCAATGTGAGACGATTTTCCGCATTTAAGCCTTTTACTTGCAGAGGAACTCAAATATATTAGATCTTGTATAAAAGGCTTAGGTTTAGGAAACGTAGGCCCAAGGCCTGGACCAGTTAGAACTTATACTCATTGCGAGTTCTCTTTCCTTTTCTTTTTAAATTGGAGTTTCTTAGATTAAAGGGTAAATTGTCAAAAATCCCCTGCCCGCTCGGGAGTTGTCTAAAAGCCCTTGTAATTTTCAAAATTATTGGGAAACTGTTCAAAATCTTCGTGAAGAAATCCTTGAGCTGTATTTCATTTCGGCCTTATATTTTCTCAACTGCTTGGCTATTACATGCAACTGCAACTGCAACTGCTTAGATATTACAGGCAACTGATTAGATATCACAGACAATACATAAGTTTGAAGCGGGCCAGGGGCTTTTTGACAATTTACCCCAGATTAAATCATTGAATCGAATCCAATAATCCATAACGGTCTACTTGTAAAACTTCTCTCTCCAGATTAGTTCACCCGTGGAAATCCTAGAAGCGTCCGAACACATGGCTCATATGGTTAGGGGCTGTTTGTTTGCTAGAATCAAAAAACAAGAATGAGAATTGAGGTCTTGCAAACAAATTTTTTGGTCTCTTGGAATTGTCATTCTCTTGTTTGTTTTTGTAAAGAATTGGAATGGTTTTTGTTCCCTTCAATCTTTTCCTTTGTTTGGATGAACATAGAAAATTGGAAATTGAGTTTTGGGAATTATATAAAGAGGAGAGAGAAAGTAGGGAACCATAATTTTTCCCAAATAAAATAACACCTCTAAATCCTATGTGTCTTTGGGAATAAGCAACTCCATCCGAAAAAGCTTGGATTTGAAATTGCCAAAAATGTAATGTCAATTCCCAAAACTTGTAATTCCTAATCCATGCAAACAAGCAAAGGAATGACAATTCCATATTTTCTTGTTCTGATGAACAATGTCTTGTCCCTCCATTTTCCATAGTTTTGGTAATTTCTTGCAAACAAACAACCCCTTGAAGGAAAAAGATATGTATTAGTGTCTTTTTCCATGTCAAAAAAATCTCTGGCCCACTCAATTAACTGAAAGAAGTCACTGATGTACTTTTTTCAGCTCAAAATAAGAATCGATGTGCGCATTTAATAAGGATAGCTGTATAGTTGAGGCTCAATCTTGACTGCATATCTACCGACTTAACTGCAATATTTAATGACTTGCCTATAATAACTATCTAGATTACTGCGGTATCTATGGATTTACCCGTAATATCAATGACCAACTTGCAATAACTATCCAGAGTACTGCACTCTCCACCTTGTTCTCGAGTCTATTTACTTTCCTACAGTACAGTTTCTTTTGCTGCAATGTCTATGCAATTACCTTACATATATGTTATGTTATGTTTCTAAACAATTAATCGAAAATACAAACTTAACAACCAAATTCATCCACAAATCTCACACTCCAATCCAATTTAATCTGAAAAAACTTGGGGCAAAAAATATGGCCTTTCTGCCCTATCATCAATACATGAACCTGATGAATTGACCAGTGTAAGGCCGGGCGTGTCCCGCGCGCAGCGGAAGCGGGACTTGACGGAAAACAAAAATTCCGTTGGAACGCGATCGGCTGTACGCCAAAAATCGTCCAAGCATTAGTATCTAGCCAATCGTAAAGAGCAATAAGAAGAGTTCAGAGGTTCAACAACCTTTGTAGCGTGTCCGGCTGAATTCGGAAGACCCCGTCTAAACTTTGTGAACTCCCGAACGCGTCTGTACGCCGACTTCCTCGCCATAGGTGATCCGCGTTGAAAGCGGACTATCCGAGCTCCGACTCCATCACCGGGCGGAGAAACTTCCTTCAGAGGCTTGCTAGATGTGGAGGATGACGATGCGAATTCTGGATATTCTCTATTTTTAACTATATTTCACCATGGCAATACTTACCATTATCAAGAGAGCTTGAGCTCTTGTTATGTAAGGAAGAAGAAGATAGAGTATCATTTCTCATGGCTTGAAAAATAATGTTAATCTCTTAATCTTTTCCACCATGTCATATATATGACACATGCCTCCCTCTCCCACTCTCTCTCATGTGCGTGTGCCCCACCATTTAAATAAGTATGTAATAATATATAATAATATATATACATTAATATACACACACACATTTACATATATATATTTATTTATATATTTATTTATACATAATTTAGAATCGTGGGAATTGATATATATATATATATATATATATATATATATATCAAATAAATATTAGTACATGTATCCTATACACGTGCACATCATGTATCATATACACGAAATGCCATCATGTACCGTAGAGAGTGTGTGTATCATATACGCTATACTAGAAATCGTATCCTTAATACGGTTATAAAGTCAACACTTGACTTGATATTCCGGTTTTTAAACTTGCTAGTATAACAGTCGTCCGATTAAACGTGTATATCCAATATACATGTTTTATCGAACTCATGTACGTATCCTTATACGTACGTCACATCGCGTTTTGCTCGGGCAGACACTTTCGTTACGGGACTCTAAAAACATGTCAATACGCTGGCTGTAGGCTATACATGATCGTATCTGATTGAATCTAAAACATTTTCAGATTCAACCCCCTTTCAGATTAACCCACAAGCTTGTCAGTGACACTAGTTGTACGTAACAGCTATCCAGATATGAGCAAGATAAAGGCAGGTCGACGAGCGAACTCATCCGGACCCAACAAATTCTATAAGTGACAGTCACCGTACAGTCTGGTCTGTTCGTCAAGAAGTATCACATACCGAGTCTAGAGAGTGGAATCTGTCAGACCCCCAAAAACCTGATAAGTCGTGCTGACAGAGGACTCATAATCCAAGAGATACAACTGGTAACACTTACTAGTTTATCTCTGATGTCGTGGCCACAGACTTCAGGTTACAGTCGTGTCCTGTACTGTGCGATATCGACTCCCAATACCGGGAGTGACGAATTCCCTCGACCGCTCACTGCCTCCATGTACTTCGGGACTGTACCCAACTAAAACCTATTTGCACGACTCTGTAGAGCCGTGGTAGGGTAGTAATCTTAGTAATGTGGGAATACACACGAGACACTGTCGCGATTTCAGGTGCAGCGACTACCATGTACTCATGTCGCCAGAGAACTGCTATCTGACATTGGTATAATACCATTTAGGAGTTTTTGGCGAGTCCGTCCAGTGTAACTCATTCAATGACCACCTGTATACAATCATTAGTGTCAAACACCAATGGCTATGGGATCAGCCATCGCCCCGTACAGGGTCATGAAACGTATACACTAGTCTAAACTGGAGTATCGATGCCCTGTCTCGATACTCCCACGACTAAGAACATTCAAGGATGTGCTTATAAACTACCAGGCCCCACTAGTATGATCTTTATCATAATCCTGGTAGTCAAGCAAAGATCCTATAGGCTTTATCACATATATTAGTGATACGCGATAGCTAGTAACACGTATTCACATGATAGATAAAGACAAACCAGATAGCACACTATCATCTCGAGTAAGACTGTTCTTGATATAGGCCCTCCTCAAATTCAGTAATTGTATTCCCGCAACTACGATAATTGCCTTGAGGGCACCTATATCCAACAATCTCCCACTTGCAATCAAGGTTAATTATTGTGGTATCGCATACATACATCTCATATGCTACTGTATACCCAACTTCTGTACTGACAGTTTTGCAAACCGTGTTCGAGAAACAATTTTAGTGAGTGGATTCGCTACAATGTTTCTAATTGTATCTCTCTGAATCTCAATTTCATGGAGATCAACTATCTCCCGAAATGAGCGATACTTACCCTAAAATATTGTTTGGATAGCTGATGAGATCTAGTTCACAAATGAACGTATTTATCCAAACAAATACTTAGGATGTATACTCTGCTGATTCACAATCAGTATCTAGGGCCTTGACTACTCCAGTATCTCATTTGGAACTCTTCCAATACACCGCTCCTCATATGAAGGTAAACTAACGACTCACGACAGACAATCTGTTATCGTTATCACTACGGAAGATGGAATCGGTAATTGCCTCTTTAAGAAGACTGTCATTACCATACACCAAGAACATCTCATATGTTCTTCACTTCTTCCTATGTCTCTCCAAGATTAGACTAATATCTGCTTATTACGCCTAGTGTAAAAGCAATAACCGATCTGATATATGACATCACATGATTGACCTCACTGCTATAGCATGTCGAATGTCATTCATACGAGTCTCTCTCTTCATGAGTCCTAAAAGACATCATTTAGAGATAGTGGCCCCATTATCTGCGGATACATTATCTCACTAAGGGTCCTCCATTCTAAACCATTTTAGAATGGTGTTACCATTCTATTATCTAACACGCCCAGCAGGTCGATGGCTTTTTGAACAGAAACATTGGCCTTTATAAAATTAAATTTTAATTTTTAAAAGTTGAAATTGAACATGGATTTCTTTGATTCGAATTTAATACTTAATAATAATGGGTTGAGGGGTACTATTTAATCATCAAACACTTATAAATGTGCAATTGCAATTACCATACATTGGAGGCTAATGAACCTTTTCTTGCCACAAGAGAACAAATTGGCGCTAAAGAAGTCCCTTGTTATTGAAGAACACAAGCTATGATGACAACCTCACAATAGCACTCTCCATGACTCCACCAACACCCCCAAGCTTACAAGAAAACCCTGATCCTCCACCACCAACACCTCTCCTATTCCTCTCCTTTGTACTACTACTCTTTGTACACTCCAAATATGCGGCAAGAAATGGGTCTTCTTCTTTCCTAACATGCCATCCCTTTCTCCTCTGGGCGCCACGGCTCTTCACCGGAGCTTGAATGTGCCCCGGCGGCAAAGGCACGAGGTAGAGCCCATCGGCGGCACCCCGCGAGAACTTCAGGCTCTCGGCCGACATCTTGCATGGAGGTGGCGGCAATTGATCATCAAGACACTTTGAAATGCTATTGAGTTTTGGGTATTGGTGGCTCATCTTTAAGTTGTACCTGAGATGAGAATTGGGTTGTGTGTATATATAAATAAAGAAGTGATCTCTTATAGGACTGGGCAACAAAGCGTGGACTATAAATTTTTCTTTGTTAATAAAAGACATGGGAATTGCGTATATAGAAGTCTAATGAGATGAGGAAATGGGATGCGTCCTTTATGTGGAAATTAAAGAAATAAGAATAGAAACAAACATTGTGGGGCTTGTTTTGATCGGTAGTTTCTTGGTGTGATGCCTATGGGAGATGACTTGCCAACTTTCTTAGATTTTTATTCCGTGGAGTATGCAAATATTGATGAGTTCTCGTACGAGTCATGCACAAGCAATGCTATTAGAATAAAAAATTTGATTGTATATTTTTTCTTGGTTAAATATCGTTTTCTTGATCTAATGATAAGTATTCAAAGGCATTCTCTTAACTCATGTGTAAAACACTTTTTCTTTTCTTTTACACACACACTCTCATTTTTAGGATGGAAGTAAGGTGTTTAAGTTAATTATTACTGTTATGTTGGATGTGCTATGCACGTTTGTATATTTTGACATCACAAACATTTAAAAAGGTTTTTAAAGGATTGGTTGGAGAGATGGTAGCGTAGGAATGAGAAGGGTTGCAGAGATGATGTGAACCTAAAATCTTTCAGTTATAGGGAGTTTGTTATGGGTGAATAATTTCTACTATTATTGTTGGGGTCAAAAATAACACCCCAGGGGCGAAATAAAAAAAAAGTTAAAAAATCAAATGCAAGAACCAAAAAGTGGGCCCAGGCCAGACCTGAATCCAACTTAAGTAGGTCCAAGCCCAAACACAAACCAAGTGGGCCTAAGTCCGGCCTAAACCGGTCCAAACTCAAGCATGGTTGCTGGTCCCATGCCAAGAAAAGATTAAAATGTAATAGATAAACATATTATGTAATAAGTAGGAATAATAGAATAAAAATGGGCAAACAACCAATTTTGTAAAGCCCAAGAGCTAATATGCAAATGTGTAAGGGTATTTAAATCTATCATATGATGAAATAAACAAGTTTTTCTCCTCTCACAGATTTGCTAGGGTTTTGAAGCCTCCATCTTTATTGAGGTGATTTTCTCTCTCATCCCCCACTTCATCTTCAACCTCAAGAAAACTCATAAAAAGAATTCTTTTCTACTTAAAAACCTAAATAAAACTACATCAAGGCTTAAATCAAGAGAAAAGACTTTTCTTTTCTTCATTAAATCTAAGAAAAGAGAAAGAAGAAGAACTCTTGGGGTGAAAACTTATAGCTTTCACCCCAAGCAAGCACCATGGATGAAGGACCTTGATAAAACCCATCGGTTTCATTATCAAAATGCATAAAATCGACAACTTTAGGATGAAAGCTCATAGCTTTTAGCCCTACGAAGTCCCCAGCGCTGGATCTCCCTATGAGAGCCATAGGAATATGGATCGTAACCCATGTTCCCCATTTTGTGAACACAGGACACACCCCGTGTTCAGCCTCGGGTTTCCCTTCGGGATCCCTGTTTCGGGACTCTTTCTGGGGTCCTTGTTCTAGAATCCTCTAAAAAGGGTTCCTGCCTTCGGACCCCTCCACAGAGGTTCCCTGTTTCAGGATCCCTTCAAGGGGTCCCTGTTTCGGGACCCCCCTAAAAGGGTGTCCCAACTTCGGGACCTCCCAAAGGAAGCTCCGGATTTCGGGACCCCCCAATAGGGGGACCACCATTTCGGGACCCCTTTTTAGTGGTCCCACCACTTTGATCACAGATGTTAGTTATATGTATGCTCTAGAGGCCATTATTGTACATGTGATGTATATTATAGTAGATGCTTAGACATACATAGGGAGGACTTTCTTGCTTGACATGATAGTTGTTAGTTATATGTATGCCCTAGAGGCCATTACTATACATAGGATGTATATTGTAGTGGATGCTGGGACATATATAGGGAGGACTTTCTTGCTCGACATGATAGTATGCTATCTGGTTGATCTTTACCTTAACGTGTACACTGATAGTCTCTCTGTTACATGTTGGTAAAGCCCTTAGGATGTGTGCTTGACTACCTGGACTATGATGCGGATCATACTAGTGGGGACATGGTAGTCCATAAGTACATCCTTCAAAGTCCCTAGTCGTGGGTGTATCGAGACGGGGCATCGATATACCAGAGTAGACTAGCGTATACCTTCTCGACCCATACAGATGGGCGATGGATGATCCCATATCCATTGGTGTTTGACATCAGAGATGATATACGGGTGCTCAGTAGAGACTGGGTATACTGGACGGACTCGCCGAGAACTCCCAGATGGTATTATACCTCACGTCAGATGGCAGTTCTCTGGTGACACTGGTACAGAGTAGTCTGTTGACCCGAGATCGTCATAGAGTCTTGTGTGGTTCCTACTGTGCTTTGATTTCCATCTTACCACGTCCAAGAGGGCGTGCAAAACGGTGGTTTTTGGGTACAGTCCCGAGTCACATGGAGGCAATGAGCGATAGGAGGGGATTCGTCTCTCCCGGTATAGGGAGTAGATGTTGCGCTGTGTTCGATTGGCTATAACAGGAAATCCCTGGCCAGGGTTGCTGAGATTTACTGGTAAGTGTTACCAGTAGTATCTCGAATGGTTATAGACCTCATATCGACACGACTTATCGAGCTATTGGGGTCTGACGTTTACCACCCCTAGGCGAGATATGCGACATATCAGACGATCAGACCGGACTGTACGGTAGTGTTACTGGTTGGATTCACTGGAGTGTGAGCGGGCTTGCTCGTCGATCTTCAGATCGCTCAATACCCGGGTGGCCGTTACGTTTAGCAGACCGCTTGCGGCTTGTGGATGTTTGATATGATCATCATCTGCTGCCGGCGTATTGACGAGTCTTTAGAGTCCTACACAGAGGTTTCCTGGCTCAAGCGAAACGAAATAGGAGCGCATATGAGATATGTGCGGGACCGAGAATGATATCAGTATGTGATACTGTATTCGATTCTCGCGATGTGACATTGATCGGTTATATGCGATATAGCCGGGTTATCGAATCAAGTGTTGATTCGATAAGTTGTTACTAATGATACCTGTCGGTTTTGTGCGACATGACCGGATCATTGAATCAAGTGTTGATTTAATGATTTAATGCATAATTATATATTTGATATATTACTTTGCATTAGCCAGTATTAGTTCACTTAAAATGGATTTTCTCACTCGGATGTGCGCATTGAATATGCGATATGATTTTGTGCATATGTTTGTATCATGTTTGATGATACATGGTTTTTGGTTAAGTGTATAGAATTAAACATTGGTTAAGATGATGATTAGGGTTATGTTTATTCTTTTAGTTATTTGCTTATTCATTTATTCTTTTATTCTTTTAGAAAAAGAAAAAGAAATGAGATAAATGGTGGCATTCTTTTCATTCATGAAGCTTCATGAATACTTTGACCATGTCACCATTTTTGTCTTCTTTTTAAACCCTAACCATTCTCATTAACTCAAGTTAGCTCTCTACACTTTACCATGGTCATGATTATGATAAGAATTATTATTCTAATATATTTCATAATTCTTATCATAACTTTTTCCTTCTTCTTCTTCATTTTTCAAGTGAAGAAAACCAAGCTCCATCAATGGTGAATTGATGAAATGAGTGAGAAATCCAATTCTAAAGTGAACCCAATTCCTATTTCTTCATCCTCTACCTCTTGCCAAGTAGTAGAGTGTGTTTCCTTCACAAGTTTTCATGGCTTGGTGAAGGTGGAGCTTGATCTAGTGATGCTTCGACGTAGATCATCTTCGGCACGTCGTCGATGACCTAGCCCGCTTCTTCTCCGATGAAGCCGACGCAAGAGCCCGGATTTCGATTTGGACAGCGAGGATACTTCGTTGCGGAGCTATGGAGGTGGAGAACCGGATCTACAAAGGTTGTATTTCCGTTCACTTAGTTAAAGTAGTTAACTAGTTTATTGTTTCGCCTAGACATCTAGCCAACGATCCGTAGTTTAGGGTTTCTCGGCACTAGAATTTTTTAAATTGGTATGGTTGATGCCTTGTGAGACCTCATTAGGGTGCCTAGGGACCCTACAATAGTATGCTATCTGGTTACTCTTTATCTTAACATGTACACTGATTGTCTCTCTGTTATATGTTGGTAAAGCCCTTAGGATGTGTACTTGACTACCTGGATTATGATGCGGATCATACTAGTGGGACAAAAGTAGTTGGTAAGTACATCCTTTAATGTCCCTAGTCGTGGGTGTATCGAGACGGGGCATCGATATACCAGAGTAGACTAGCATATAGCCTCTCGACCTATGTAGATGGGCGATGGATGATCCCATATCCATTGGTGTTTGACATCAGAGATGGTATACGGGTGCTCAGTAGAGACTGGGTACACTGGACGGACTCGCCGAGAACTCCCAGATGGTATTATACCTCACGTCAGATGGCAGTTCTCTGATGATACTGGTACAGCTTAGCCTGTCGACCCGAGATCTTCATAGAATCTTGTGTGATTCCCACTGTGCTTTGATTTCCATCTTACCACGTTCAAGAGAACGTGCAAAACGGTGGTTTTTGGGTACAGTCCCGAGTCACATGGAGGCAATGAGCGATAGGAAGGGATTTCTTCTCTCCCGGTATTGGGGGTTGATGTTGCGCTGTGCTCGATTGGCTATAACAAGAAAGTCCTTGGCCAGGGCTATTTATGAGATTTACCGGTAAGTGTTATCAGTAGTTTCTCGACCTGTTATGAGCCTCACATCAGCATGACTTATCAAGCTATTGGGGTCTGACGTTTACCACCCACATGCGAGATATGCAACATATCAGATGAAGAGACCGGACTGTACGGTAGTGTTACTGATTGGATTCGCAGGAGTATGAGCAGGCTTGCTTGTTGATCTTCTGATCGCTTAATACCCAGGTGGCCATTACGTTTAGCAGACTGCTTGCGGCTTGTGGGTGTTTGATATGATCATCACCTACTGCCGGCGTATTGACGAGTCTTTAGAGTCCTACATAGAGATTTCCTGGTTCATGTGAAACGAAGTAGGAGCACATATGTGATATGTGTAGAACCGAGATTAATACTGTATGTGATACCGTATTCTATTCTCGTGATTTGTGTTATCGATCGGTTATATATGATATAGCCGGGTTATCGAATCAAGTGTTGATTCGATAAGTTGATACACATAATATTAGTCGGTTATATATGATATAGCCGGATTGTTAAATCAAGTGTTGATTTAATAATTTAATGTACAATTATATATTTGATATATTAATATACATTAACTAATATTAGCTCACTTAAAATTTCTTTTCTCACTTGTATGCATATAGTATATATGTGATATATATTAATGTACATTATTTTGTGTCATGCTTGATGACACATGTGACATGGGTGTGTGAGACTTACACCATGTTTATAATAATGGAATGGTTTTATTTATTTAAAGTTAATCAAAATTAGTAGGAAATTAGTCACATGCTTGGAAGTTTTGAGAAACTTGTAGTATTTTTGACTTAGTCCACTAGTTTTGTTTTACTTACAGATATTTATTAGCCTAACCATTATTGTAACCCATGCTTTATTCTCTACATGAATTAGTGTATGGCACTAACTCATCCATGGTTGCTATTCTTGCCTCATGAGTTCATTCTCATCTCTCGACTTCTTCTTCCTCTTGAGAAAAGCTAGGTGAGAAAATATTGTAAGAAAAACAAATCTAAAGTGAGCCCATTTCCTACTTCATCTTCCTCTACTATTAGCCATTTAGTTTAGAGTGTTTGCTTCACTAATTTCACCATTAGTAAAGAGCTAGCATGAGCTTGAGTCTTCTCGACGTAGATCATCTTCGGCCTCGAAGACTTCAGGCAAGCTTGTTCATTTCTTCATGTGAACCATCTCTAGAGTCCGGGAGTTCACTACTTGGACCGAAGGGACTACTACACAGAGCTTTAGAGGACCGATCTACAAAAGTTGTATTTCTCATTCACTTAGATGTAAAGTTGTTTACATGTTGTTTCGTCGCATTTTCTAGTAAAGATTCTATGCTTAGGGTTAACTAGAACGACAAATTTTTGAAATTGATATGGACGATACCTGCCGAAACCTTGCTGCCGTGCTAGGAAACCCTGCAACAGAGTTTGTTCGCATGATACGCCTGACCCGTCAATCGGAAGTTCCCTTGTGTCAGAGCGAGAGATAATTAACAGCAGATTTTTCCGCGACTGCCGAAAATTAAAATTCCCACAATCAATAGACCCCTGTCTACCATTAGGTAGGGGGAGTCTGTACAACCCTGAAATACAAGCGCATTCATCTTTATGGGGTGACGAAAAATACTTTACAGTTATAACCACAAAACTTGAGGGTCCCCAAATTGATTTCAATTTGATGGTCTAACACAGCCTCAAATATATATAGCGCCACATCAGTAGCAAAGAAGTTAAACGTAGAATTTTCTTTAAGAATATTTAATAAAAATAATTATCAACCGAATCAGTTACAATTATACAATCATCTCCACTGATCTTAAATAACTATAAAAATCATTGTAAATCATTTTGAAAACAAATTAACCATCCCCACCATGTATGTTTTAATCTTCACTGATTTTTAGAGTTCAAATTTAAAAAAATTAAACATAATTTCTATTTGAACACGTACATGGCACGTGCATGATGGTAGTAACAGTAACCCAAAAACCTTTATATTTTATTTTTTATTTCAAGTATAATTTAAATCAAAATTATCAATTTTTGACACATCAACATTGTTGACATGGTAGAAAATTAGAGGGGTTTCTTTTGCACGTGCTCCGTACATCTCTCTTTTGATATTTATATTGTAGAGATTTAAAGGCTTAATCTTTCACAACTTGCACATTTCCATTCTTATTAGTATGAATAACAATAAAGAAGTATTTCATGATCATTTTCCAATTCATGGACGGCACATAAATTAAAATTAATTTGATAGAAGCACAATTTGAATCTCGAATCTATTGCTCATTTAAAGGAAAACTTTAGTACACCATATATCACAAGCTTGTTTCATGAGACTGGAAAAGCATCATTTATTGGGTTTTTTAAAATTATTTTTATTTAAATCCCTTCAACATGATATTTACTTATTTCTCTTAAAACTTTTTGGGAAATTTCACCTAAACCACCATGCACTTTAGTATATGTTCCCAAAACCATGTTGACGAAATTTTCCAGCACAGAAACCTCCTAATGTTATTCTCTGTTAAATACGAACCCTCCCCCTCCTCCCCAAATTAGCCTTCATATTCACAAAATTAAAAGCTCAGAACCCCATTTTGGTAGAAAGCAACCAAACTCAATCTATTTATTTGTGGGGGTTCTCTCACCTCCATTTTTTGAAATTTTTTTGGGTTATGAGAGCTTCATCAAAGAAAGGGTTAGTTCTCTTGCAATGATTAGAGTAGGTCAAACCCCCTCCGTCGCTCTCTCATCGATCTTCTGCCTTCCTAACCCTTGTACGGCGCTCGATCTCTTCAATATACTCTCTGACGAGCTCTATATGGTGCTCTCCCCTGCCGCTTACTGTCACGTCATCGCACTACTGCTTCAGTCCTGCCGCAACGTGGGCATCCTCAAGATGTTCGATGAAATGATCAAGAGAAGAATGAATTTAATTCAAACTCGATCGATACATCGCTTTTTAATTTCTTGTTGAGTTCTAGCATCAAAGCCGACGATGTGAGCAGTTGCATGGAATTGTTCACCAGAGTTGGTGAGTTAAAGAAGTGTTGAATAGATGGAAATAATGCTGCCTAGAATGTGTTTGTGTAAATGATTGGGAGGGGGAGGGGGGAGATTGAGAGTGAGTGAGAGAATTTTTTTTTTGAGTAGTAACCTGTGTGGAATATATTTGCACAAAATTTTGGAGATAATGGTGCTTGAAATGTGTTTGTATAAATATTTGAAATGTGTATGTATAAATTTTGGAGATAATGGTGCTTGTATAAATGCTTGAGAGAGGGAGAGAAATATTTTGAGTTGTTTACTGTTTAAATTGAAAATTGATTAAGCTAAATTGTATCGAGTATCCGAATGCATTCCATTCTTAGGTCTTAATATAATTATCTTCATTTTGTATTAGTAACTCAACTCCTAAATCAATGAAAAAACATGTCACGACATCCATTTAAAGTAACACCACCATAAAAAGCATCCAAATTTGAAATCAAAGGGAGGGATCAATCGCTTGCCTTGTCGCCAACGTAAGGGATGCTAGTGTGCAGCGAAAGCGGAAAAACATGGATAACAAAAATTCTAGAGCAAGCACAAGCATCCAAACCCTAGCAATCTTTCCAAACAACCAAACTAGAAAAATCTAGAGAGCTATCTAGGGGTTTAAAGAGGTCTAGCTAACATAGCGTGTCCGTCCATTTGCAGAAGATCCCCACCATCTCCTTGGACTTTAGCTAAGCTCCAAGTGCTACGGATCGAGCTGAGTCGCCAACGCACTTGCCGAAGATGATCCACTTAAGGAAACCTTAACCCAAACTCCAACCCCACCTTGAGATGAACTCTTGTGAAGCAACTTGCCATTTAATTTTGCTAGGATTAAATGGTGAGGGATGTAGATTTCTCTCGTGCTCTTTGTCTCTCTCTTTTTCCTTTTATTCTCTTTTACTTTTCTTTTTGGAGCTTAGACATGATAGGAGTATAGAAGAGAGAGAGAACAAACTCTCCAAATGAATTTTCCTTAACAGAAAATGAGAAGAGATCTCATTCTCTTAAGCCTCTCTCTTCTCTCTCCAACCCATGTCAATAATACGAGGTTGCGTATGTATCCCCACCCCCAGCCCATGTCACATGGCCCAAAAAAAAAAACCAAAAAGGATAAATAATACCATATGCATAACATATATTATAATACATTTGTATTAAAACATAATACAAATAAGGGAGGGATTAAAAGAATGGGACATAATACTAGATAATATATATCACACACACAAGTATATAATTATTAAATCAATACTTCATTTAATAATCCGGTTTTCAAAAAAGACCTGCTAGCATTACCAAACGTCCGATTAAAGTTCGTATATTTAATACACGTATTTATCGGGCTCCTGTACGTATCACCATACACACCCTATATCATTTTGCCTGAGCTGGAAAAACCTCTGTGTGAAACTTTAAAGACTCGATAATACACCGGCAGTGAGTTACTGGATCCAGTCCATAACCACAAGTACGTCAATGACACTAGTTGTATGTAACGGCTATCGAGGTATTGAATGAAAGTAAGGTCGACAAGTAAGCTCATCCATACCCTGCAAAGATTATCAGTGACAGTCACTGTACAGTCCGGTCCGTTCGTCTAATAATGTCGCATACTGGGTCTAGGGGGCGGATAACGTCAGACCCCTAATAACCCGATAAGTCGTGCCGGTGTCAAGCTCATCACCCACCGAGAAACTACTGATCTCCAAACAGTAAATCTTATCCACCCTGACCAGGGATTTATGGTGATGGCCAACCGAACATAGTGTGATATCGACTCTCTATACTAGTAAGACAAATTCTCTCAATCTGCTTACCGCCTCCATGTGGCTCGGGACCGTACCCAACTAAAACCTGTTTGCACGACTCAGTAGAGCTGTGGTAAGGTAGTAATCTAAGTACAGTGGGAATTCACACAAGACAAATGACGATCTCAGGTCAACAGACTACCCTGTACTCATGTCACCAGAGAACTGCTTTCTGACGAGAGGTATAATACCATCTATAAGTTCTTGGCGAGTCCATCCAGTGTGACTCATAACCAATGAGCACCTGTATATAATCTTCTGTGACGAACACCAATGGTTATAAGACCGGCCATCGCCACCCGTCGGGGTCAAGAAACGTGTACACTAGTCTACTCTAGAATATCGAAACCCACTCTCGATACTCCCACGACTAGGGATATTTAAAGATGTGCTTATGGACTACTCAGTTCCCATAAGTATGATCGCCATCATAATACTGGTAGTCAAGAAGGATCCTAGGGGCTTTATCATTATATATTAGCGACACATAATAATAAGTAAAACGTATACATATAAATGATAAAAGTATACTATCATCTCGAGCAAGACTGTTCTGCAGGGTTGCCTAGTACAGCAGCAAGGTTTCGGAAGGCATCTCTCATGCCAATTTCAAAAATTTGTCGTTCTAGCTAACCCGAACCCTAGAATCGTATACTAGAAAACCGACGGAATAAAATGCAAACACTTTGCAAGTAAAGTGATCAAGGAATACAATCTTTGTAGACCAGTCCTTCACTTCAATAGCTCCGTGTAATAGTCCATTTGCTGCGATCGTGAACTTCGGACTCTAGAGAGGCTTCCATAAAGAAATGAACATGCTTGCATCGAAGTCTTCGAGGCCGAAGATGATCTACGTCGAGGAGACACTAACCCAAACTATCTCTTCACTAATTACGGAATTAGTGAAGCAAACACCTTATACTAAATGGCAAGTAGTAGAGGATGATGAAGTAGGAAGTGGGCTCACTTTAGAATTGATTTCCTCACATTTTTTCTCACATCTCCATTGAAGCTAGAAATCTTTGAGGAAGAAGAAGAAGAAAAACTATCATGGAGTTAATCCAAAAGCATAATGGCAACCATGGCTGAGTTAAGCATCATATGCTTAACCCTTGTATTGACTAAACTAAGGTTAAAGATAATAGGTTAGGTTAACAAATATCTAAGTATAAAACAAATTAGTAGACTTGGTCAATGGTTCCAAAAACTTCTCCAAGCTTCAACCATTTGTCCAATTTCCACATAATTTATAATTTACTTTGATAAATAAAACCCTAGGATTATCTTTAGGATGGTATAAGTCTCATACACCCATCTTGCATGTATCATCAAACATGACACAATACATGTACACAAATATACATATCATATATATATACAATGTGCACACTAGTGAGAAAAGAAATCATAAGTGAGCTAATACTAGTTAATGTAATGTAATATATCAAATATATAATTATACATTAGATTATCAAATCAACTCTTGATTTAATAATCCGGTTATATCACATATAACCGACTAATATCATATGTAACATCTTATCGAATCAACACTTGATCCGATAACCCGGCTATATCGCATATAACCGACCAATGTCACAAATCGCGAGAATAGAATACGGTATCTCATATCGTATCAATTTCGGTCCTGCACATTTCACATATGTGCTCCTACTCCGTTTCGCTTGAGCCAGGAAACCTCTGTGTAGGACTCTAAAGGCTCGTCAATACGCCGGCAGTAGGTGATGATCATATCAAACACCCACAAGCCGCAAGCGGTCTGCTAAACGTAACGGCCACCTGGGTATTGAGCGATCATAAGATCAATAAGTAAGCATGTTCACACTCCTGCGAATCCAATCAGTAACACTACCGTACAATCCGGTCTCTTCATCTGATATGTCGCATATCTCGTCTAGGGGTGGTAAACGTCAGACCCCAATAACTCGATAAGTCCTGCCGATATGTGGCTCATAACGGGTCGAGAAACTACTGATAACTCTTACCAGTAAATCTCATAAACAGCCCTAGCCAGGGACTTCCTGTTATAGCCAATCAAGCACAGCGCAACATCAACCTCCAATACCGGGAGAGACGAAATCCCCTCCTATCGCTCATTGCCTTCATATGACTCGGGACTGTACCCAAAAACCACCGTTTTTCACGTCCTCTTGAACGTGGTAAGGTGAAAATCAAAGCACAGTGGGAATCACACAAGACTCTATGACGATCTCGGGTCGACAGACTAACATGTACCAGTGTCACCAGAGAACTGCCATCTGACGTGAGCTATAATACCATCTGGGAATTCTCGGCGAGTCCGTCCAGTGTACCCAGTCTCCACTGAGCACCCGTATATCATCTCTAATGTCAAACACCAATGGATATGGGATCATCCATCGCCCATCTGTATGGGTCGAGAAAGTATACGCTAGTCTACTCTGGTATATCGATGCCCCGTCTCGATACACCCACGACTAGGGACATTAAAGGATGTACTCACAGACTACCATTGTCCCACTAGTATGATCTGCATCATAATCCAGGTAGTCAAGTACACATCCCAAGGGCTTTACCAACATGTAACAAAGAGACATTCAGTGTATATGTTAAGATAAAGAGTAACCAAATAGTATACTATCATGTCGAACAAGAAAGTCCTCCCTATATATGTCCAAGCATCCACTGCAATATACATCTCATGTACAGTAATAGCCTCTAGGGCATACATATAACTAACAATCTCCCACTTGCATTAGGGCCATCATATAGCAGTGGTTGTAGTATCTCATACTCAACCATCCCATAAAATTCTCTCTCTGGGAAAAGACCTTTGTGAGTGGATCCACCATGTTAACCTCTAAGTCCACTCTCCTAACCTCGATCTCCCTGGACATCAACCATCTCTATGATCAGGTGATACTGCCTCAGAATATGTCTGGATCACTGATGGGACGGGGGTTCCTAGGCCAAAACCACAACTCCATTGTCACATAATGGTAGGAACGAACTTCATCTCATAAACTAATATACATCCAGACTGCCTCTTTGGTAGTATCCTTGGTAGCGATATATCCAGCCTCTATCGTCTAGTTTGCCACGGTATCTAGCTTGGAACTCTTCCAACATACCGTCCGTCCACTGAGGGAAAAGACAATGCCTGACATTCAGTCGACCTTACCACCCTGGAAGCTATCCAGTGATTCTCTCCAGGATCGATTGATACCAACTCACTACACCTAGTGAGAATCCTAACATCCACTTAGATCTATCTCATAGATCCAAAAACCAGGATTTAGGAGGTATCACCTTGATCCTATATGGAGAATCCTTATGATAAGAGGAGATTGACCGAGTGTAGCATAGGAAACTCCTTTCCTATCAAGAGTATGTCATCCACGTACAATACGAGGATCACCACCATACTCTCTACTACCTTTTTGTATATACAAGGTTCATCTACCATTTTGATGAAGTCAAACACTTTGACTACCACATCAAAACAGATGTTCCAACTCCGCGATGCCTGCTTTAACCTGTAAAGCAACTTGCACACGTTTTCGCTGCTCCCATTGTCTACGAAGCCCTCTGATCGTGTACTTATAGACACTTTCTTCTAAATCACTATTTAGAAAAGTAGTTATGACACCCAACCGCCAGATATCATAGTCATGGTATGTAGCAATGGCAAGTAGGATCCGGATGGACTTAAGCATAGGGACTAGAAAAGGTTTTATCATTATCCACACCTGGTCGATGACGAAAACTTTGCAACAAGTCTTAGCTTTGAAAGTCTCAACCTTTCCATGTACACCAAGTAATCTTCTCAAGATATACTTGCTCCTGATGGGGATTTAACCCTTCAGATAAAGCAACCAAAGTCCATACTTTGTTGGTGTATATAGATTCTATCTCCGATTGCTTAGCATCCAGCCATTCTTACAGAGTCCCCACTCTTGATGGCCTGCAAGAAACTAGTTGGGTTATCATCTCATGATGCAATTCTCGCTCCCACTGTCATTGAGAAAACCGAAGTCTCTCTCAGGCGGATGAGGAACCCTACCAAATCGGCGGAGAGTCTGAGATTTGTTGGGAGCTATTGAATCCTCCGGTTCTATCAAAACATCAGCTGTAGTTTGTATAGCTGGAACTCCTTCCAGTTCTACCTCATGACCATAAATTTTTTTCCAAAATAAATTCCTTTTCTAAAAAAATGGTCATGCCGAGAAATAAAACACCTTTTATTCCTCGGTGCAGTAGAAGATATTTCCATGCAAATGCTTGGGATATCCAACAAACTTTCACAGAACTGATCTTGCCTCGAGCTTGTCCGGATTTTGCTTTTAGACATAGGCCGGACAACCTCAAATCTTAACTTACTTAAGACATGGGCTCTTCCCATACCATATCTCATATAGAGTGGTAGGCACCTGATTTGGTTAGAACCCAATTCAATAGGTATGCGGTTTCTCAAGTGCATAACTCCCAAAAGGAAATAGGCAACTCAGCATGACTTATCATAGAGCGCACCATATCTAATAGGGTGCGATTGCTCCGCCCCGATACACCATTGTGCTGTGGTGTATACGGAGAAGTAATGCTGAGAGAGAATCTCATTCTCCTTTAGAATAGTCCAGGAATTCCGTGCTCAAGTATTCTTCTTCCTGATCACATCAAAGGATATAATACTTATACCCGTTTAGTTCTCTACTTCTAACTTATATTCTTTGAATTTCTCAAAAGTTTCAGACTTGTGTTTCAACAGGAACACATGTCCGAATCTTGAGAGATCATCAGTGAATGTAATGAACTACAAAGAACCGGTCCTGGCATATGTAGACAGAGGACTTACATACATCATCATGTATCAATCCCAAGAGTCCACTAACTCTTTCTCTGTTTCCAATAAACGGAGCTATGGTCATTTATCTTTGTGACATGACTGGCAAGTTTCACAAGATATAAATTCAAACTATTTTAAATATGCATCTTAATGAAACTTAGCCAGTCGGTTCGCATTGATATGACCTAGTCTACACTGCCTCACGAAGGATTCGTTCATTTTTGAACTCTTTCTCTTGTGTGCGTTTTGTATGTTGAGAACTGTAGTTTGATTTAGAACGTCTATATTTTTAAATAACGTGCCTGAACTGATCAACTCTTGATATAGGAAATGTTCAAAATATTATCAAACAATACAAAATTATATCCTTCTTTAGTAAATAAAGAGACTGATATAATGTTGCATATCAGGTTCAGTATCTAATAACATTCGTTCAGAGTCAATGTATTTGGTAACGCAGGGTGATAACTGCCAACATCTTGGCTGCAACAATTGTATCGTTTCCAACTCTTGAAACTTTATCATCCATTCTCAGTTCACTACCTATCTTTACCCTATGTAACAGATTACATATGTGGGATCCTGATCCGGTATCTCATACCCAGAACGTAGAGGATACTGAGAAACAGTTCTCGGTAATGAACACACCCGAAGAAAATGCATCATCATGCACTTTTTTTGTTTGGGCGGCACGGAAATCCTGGTAATCCCCTATTTCCTGCTCGGTCTTATAACAATTATAAGTTGGAGCGGGACCAACGTTCCCCAGCTCAGTATAACAAGCGGGTTCGGTCAACACATCCATATTATTATCTTGATTAAGGCGTGACATGGTCGCTACCTGGAGAGAGAGAGAAGAAAACACTCAGCGTATACTCTTGCAAGATCAGATTGGTTATTATTTTATCTAATCAGGATGGCTCCCAGTGTTTTTATCAAATCTTCCTTCAAACCCTAAAAGGAAAGACTAGCCGGGATTAATTACACCTTACAAGTTCGCCAGTCTTTCAGCTAGACCAGTGCCGGTACTTTGAGGGAGGTTCCCCGTGCTTTCGTACGGACCTAATTAAAATAAACCTTGTTTTCCCAGGGGCGTAACCCCGTTGACAACTTTCTAAACACCTACTTGATCGGCTAAATGTAAGGTGCAAAACTCTCCCAGGAGTAACAATTACTCGCAGTGGGTATCGGAATCTAACTATCTCATAGAAAGTATGCAATCTCATTGCAAATTTCAACACTTGAAATTCCCGATAATATTTTGCGCCTAATCTCCTATGACCTTGACAAAGGCCAACAAACCATAGGATGCTAGTCAAGTTCAACCTGTCATTTTCTGATTGAATTAAACCCACCCGCACGACCCTTGACAAAGTCTAATAAGGTCGCACGACTACCCTAATCCAATCGCATCATATGCTTAAGCAGATAAGCAATAATCAGCTACCGCACACTACGCCTTGACAAAGGCCAACAAACGTAGCACGAATACTAAATACTATTTATCTGAAATGACGGAGGGCTACGACAGGTTTTTAAGAAAACCTTTTGCGTAATGAACTTGATATCGTTGTAGAATCGAGTGATTTTGAAAAGGAGTGTTTTTGAGGTTTTTACTAGTTTTGCTAAAGAGGTCACTCCCGGTGAAAGGATCTCGGCTCTTTCCTTATCGAATAAGGTGCAGGATATTTCACAAATACCACTATGCAAAGAAAAAACTATAAAAGCAGTTAAAAGACAATCCGAGTTTGTAGTATCTGCTAGTTTCGCTAAAGAGGTCACTCCCGGTGAAGGGATTTCGGCTCTTTCCTTATCGAATAAGGTGCTGGATATTCTACAAGGAATACCGCTATGCAAAGCAAGAACTAGAGCTACCAGTTTTTAAAACAAGTTTCTACAATATTTTTAGGTTTATTTTTCTTTCATTAATCTCATTAATGAAGTCTCATCATTTTAAATTACCTAAACATCACAGATAAATACAACGTACGCTTATGCCATCCACATTCGCCTCGATATCCCCTCGTGCACCGTTAGGTTAGGTAACTAACGATAGAGCGGGACAGGGCCAGTGCGGGTGTAAAACATAAGCAATGTCTATATAATATATCACATATACTATATCCAGTATCTATCTCAACATATATAGTGATCACATCACAGAGCAGCAGAAGATAACATATGAAATATTGTATATACTAGAATTTCCGTGTTTTAAATTAAGCCTGTATAAAACACGGATTCCACGGTCGTGATGAATAGCCAAACCCACATCCTTAGACCCTGTGAGAGCGGCAAGTAACCCTACCAATTCTAGAGTTAGGAGACCCGGTCTCGACTCCTCGAGATGGTCTCCCACTGGATCTTAGAACCCGGTTACTTATGCTCCCCGCCTTGGGTCTATCCTAATGCAGAAAAGTAAATAATATATAATGGTGACATCATCCTCAACCCGGAAGTGCCCCAATAAAAGAATATTACATACAATGAATTTTACATGAATGAAAATGAAAAACTCTCATCTCACATAAAACCCCGGCTATTCAAAATATGACGATCCAATATAACATATCCCAGCAACACATAACATCACATGTCATCAACGTAAGTAAATATGCATATCCCAATTGTCATTGACATATAGCAACGAAACCGGCGATACACCACATATTATACTTACGGTCGCAGAAAAGAAAGTGAAAAACTACAACAGTTGGAATCCGCAACCACCTTAGACATCATAAACCCAATGTATCACGTACTTTGGATTTCATGCCTAACCAAATGAATTCCTTAGACATCGCATGCCTAACAATTATAAACCCCGCATTTTAGTCTCGATCTCGAAAACACTTTTCAATATAAAGTCGGGCAATTCAACAAAATTCCCGACAACCTGATCGAATGCTCGTCGGAAACTTTAGTAGACGGCCGCACCCCCCGATGTCGTCGACGAAGTGCACTAAGGCGGAACACCGCTGCCGTGAGCACCCGAACGAATGCTTTTGGCGACGGGGTTCTCTTACAGTCACTTGGTCGGGGCTATGGGGCATGGCTATCTAATAATGTTGCCCGGCGAGTATCCGCGTACGCTGCGTGATTGCGACAGACTTTTGATCACATCAAAATCCCGTAGCAACCGATCGACTAAATTGCTAGATTTATAACATTCAAATTAGTTATCTCATAACTACTTTTGTGAATTCCAAATATTGTATCCCATCACATGATATCTGGACGACGTTAAACTTTTCGATCGATTCATCAAAGTCCCATAATTTCCCGAGAGCTCAACACTTGAGCACAGTTTAATAATACCCAGAATATGCCACAGTACCTATGCACCAGCTGTAGAAGGGCAAACCCAAGCCTCACTCATGTCGCCACGGAACTGTGGCAAATCCTAGGGTATGACCGCGGTTCCGTGATCCAAAAATGTCGAGTTAGGTTTTCATTCTTCTAGAGAGTTCATAGAATCACTTACATGTTTTTCCGAATATGTTAAACTTGGAAAAATGGGTTTTTGACATTCGATCAAACTTTTTAACTTCACCTAGACAATATGTGAATAACCCGAAACAATTTTAAAACCACGAATACGAAACACTCCGAATTGCTTAAAGTGTAAGATTACATCACATGCAAAATTAGCAAAACAAAAACAACATCTGAAACATCAAAACCCAGTCACTGGAACACAGTGAAAATTTTAGGCAAAAAACAACATTTTTGGCCGGCCACCACCTACTTGATCTCGGCCAAAATCCGAGCATACCCCCTGAAATTTTCATGGTGTTCATGATATATCCTATACATCATTCTGTACTTGTTTAAAAAAATTTTTGACAACATTTTAAATTCGACAAAAACTTCATTTTCGCGTTTCAAGTTTCGGAGTATTTCGGTTTCGTAATCTTAACAAAATCCGTCTAATTTTCTAGCATGGCTCTGATACCACTGCAGGGTTACCTAGAACGGCAGCAAGATTTCGGGAGGCCTCACTCATGCCAATTTCAAAAATTTGCCATTCTAGCTAACCCTAACTCTAGAATCGTATACTAGAAAACCGACGGAATAAAATGCAAACAATTTGCAAGTAAAGTGAGTAAGGAATACAACCTTTGTAGACCGGTCCTTCACTTCAATAGCTCCGTGTAGTAGTCTCTTCGCTGCGATCGTGAACTCCGGACTCTAGAGAGGCTCCCATGAAGAAATGAACATGCTTGCATCGAAGTCTTCGAGACCGAAAATGATCTACGTCGAGAAGACACTAACCCAAACTATCTCTTCACTAATTACGGAATTAGTGAAGCAAACACCCTATACTATATGAAAGTAGTAGAGGATGATGAAGTAGGAAGTGAGCTCATTTTAGAATTGATTTTCTCACATTTTTTCTCACATCTCGATTGAGGCTAGAAAGTTTTGAGGAAGAAGAAGAAGAAAAACTATCATGGAGTGAATCCAAAAGCATAATGGCAACCATTGGTGAGTTAAGCATCATATGCTTAACCCTTGTAGAGACTAAACTAAGGTTAAAGATAATAGGTTAGGTTAACAAATATCTAAGTATAAAATAAATTAGCAGACTTAGTCAATGGTTCCAAAACATTCTCCAAGCTTCAACAATCTGTCCAATTTCCACATAATTTGTAATTTACTTTGATAAATAAAACTCTAGGATTATCTTTAGGATAGTATAAGTCTCATACACCCATTTTACATGTATCATCAAGTATGGCACAATACATGTACACAAATATACATATCATATATATATACAATGTGCACATTAGTGAGAAAAGAAATCATAAGTGAGCCAATACTAGTTAATGTAATGTAATATATCAAATATATAATTATACATCAGATTATCAAATCAACTCTTGATTTAATAATCCGGTTATATCACATATAACCGACTAATATCATATGTAGCATCTTATCGAATCAACACTTGATCCGATAACCCGGCTATATTGCATATAACCGACCAATGCCACAAATCGCGAGAATAGAATACGGTATCTCATATCGTATCAATCTCGGTCCCGCACATATCACATATGTGCTCCTACTCCGTTTCGCTTGAGCCAGGAAACCTCTGTGTAGGACTCTAAAGACTCGTCAATACGCCGGTAGTAGGTGATGATCATATCAAACACCCACAAGCCGCAAGCGGTCTGCTAAACGTAACGGCCATCCGGGTATTGAGCGATCAGAAGATCAACAAGCAAGCATGTTCACACTTCTGCGAATCCAATCAGTAACACTACCGTACAGTCCGGTCTCTTCATCTGATATATCACATATCTCGTCTGGGGGTGGTAAACGTCAGACCCCAATAACTCGATAAGTCGTGCCAATATGTGGCTCATAACGGGTTAAGAAACTACTGATAACTCTTACCAGTAAATCTCATAAACAGTCCTGGCCAGGGACTTCCTGTTATAGCCAATCGAGCATAACGCAATATCAACCCCCAATACCGGGAGAGACGAAATCCCCTCCTATCGCTCATTGCCTCCATGTGACTCGGGACTGTACCAAAAAACCACCGTTTTGCACGTCCTCTTGAACGTGGTAAGGTGGAAATCAAAGCACAGTAGGAATCACATAAGACTCTATGACGATCTCGGGTCGACAGATTAACCTGTACCAGTGTTACCAGAAAACTGCCATCTGACGTGAGGTATAATACCATCTGGGAGTTCTCGACGAGTCCGTCCAGTGTACCCAGTCTCCACTGAGCACCTGTATATCATCTCAAATGTCAAATACCAATGGATATGGGATCATCTATCGCCCATCTGTATGGGTCGAGAAGGTATACGCTAGTCTACTTTGGTATATCGATGCCCCGTCTCGATACACCCACGACTAGGGACATTAAAAGATGTACTCACAGACTACCATTGTCCCACTAGTATGATCCGCATCATAATCCAGGTAGTTAAGTACACATCCCAAGGGCTTTACCAACATGTAACAGAGAGACAATCAGTGTACATGTTAAGATAAAGAGTAACCAGATAGTATACTATCATGTCGAGCAAGAAAGTACTCTCTATATATGTCCAAGCATCCGCTACAATATACATCTCATGTACAGTAATGGTCTCTAGGGCATACATATAACTAACATGTTCTACCCGTATAGGTCCTCCCTCAATTATCATAATTGCCTGCCTGCAATTACAATAATTACCTTGATGGCACTATAACCAACAGCCTCCTCGGCTCTAATGGTGGGATCTTGATTCAAGATGTTGCCGTACTTGAAGTAAGGTCATGAGTCGGCGTAGACGTCGAGCACCGCATCGCCGTTGCCGGAGCTCAAGGGATTGTCGCTTCTTATGGTGGATTCCCACTCTTCATCCTTTGCTTCTGATCGTCGTCACCGTCTCCGTGGGCCCCGCCGCCATAGCCATCGATTCACACTTACAAAGCACAATTCATATTCCAAACACCATCTAAATGATATTAATACAAATACAATCTAAACAACATCATCATCATTCAAGCATTTATACAAACGCATTCTAAAGACCATTCATTAACATAAAATTTATTACAACAAACAATATCATTATTATTCAATCATTTATACAGACACATTCCAACCATCATTCAACAAGCCCTTGATAACTCAATTGAATTTAGATCAAATCACATAATTAGAAGGAAAACCAAGAAAGAATAACTGATAACATAATTGGGATGAAATCACATAATTAATAAACTACTTGAATTGGGATATAATCATGTTGAGGCGGTGACATGTTAGGGAATGGTGTCCATGTCAGAGTGGACAGCGAGGAGAGCTCGTCGGAGACGACGAGCATGTGGTGGAGGGGGTGGCACGTGAGGGAGATGGTGTCCATGTCGAAGTGTGCAGCGAGGAGAGGATGGTGTTGCAGATCTTGAGCTTGGTGGCGGTGATAGAGCAATTGACAACAATGATTGCGTCTTATTCGTCGATCTCGAACAATCAAACTCTAGAAATTATGGGGTTGAGGTGTTGAGAAAAGAGGAGGGTGTTAATGTTAGATATAGGTGCCCTCAAAACAATTATTGTAATTGAAGGATAAACTATACGAGAGAACAATCTTACTCGAGATGATAATATACTATCTGCTTTGTCTTTATCATTCATGTGAATACGTTTTACTCGTTATCACGTATTGCTGATACATAATGATAAAGCCCATATGATTTTTTCTTGACTACCAGAATTATGATAGGGATCATACTAGTGGGGCCTAGATAGTCTATATGCACATCCTTAAATGTCCCTAGTCGATAGAGTATCGAGACCGGGTATTGATATCCAGATTAGACTAGTGTACGTTTCTTGCCCTCAACCGGAGTGATGGTTGATCCTATAACCATTGGTGTTTGACTCTAAAGATTGTATATATTTGCTCATTAGATGAATGAGTTTCACTGGACGGACTCTCCTGAGAACTCCTAGATGGTATTGTACCTATCGTCAGATTGCAGTTCTCATGTGGTATGAGTACATGGTAGTCTGTAGATCTAAGATCGCCATAGTGTCTTGTGTGTGTTCCCACCGTACTTTGACTGCTACCCTACCACGACTTTAAAGAGTCATGCAAACAAGTTTTAGTTGGATACAGTCCCGAAGTATATAGAGACAGTGAGCGATTGAAGGGATTTTGCCTCTCCCAGTATAGCGAGTCGAGGTCGTGCTGTGCCAAATCAACTATAACCATAAGTCTTTGGCTAAGACAATTAAAATTTACTGATAAGAGTTATCAGTAGTTTCTTAGATGGTTATAAGTTCATGATTGACATGACTTATTGGGTTATTAGGAGTCTGACGGTTTTCACTTCCCAGAATCAGTATGCGACACTCTTAGACGAAGAAACCGGACTGTACGTTCATTGTCACTGATAGACTTTACAGGGTTCGGATGAGCTTGCCCGTTGACTTTTTTTCGATCAATACCGGGTAGCCGTTACGTGCAGATAGTACCGCTGACGTGCTTATGGGCTATGGATATGATCCTAACCTCCTGCCAGCATATTTCCGAGTCTTTAGAGTCCCACACAAAGATTTCTCAGTACAGGCGAAACGATATTGGGCATGTATAGGGATACGTGCAGGAGTTTGATTAAACACGTGTATACACGTATTTTAATCGGGTGTTTAATGATATTAGCCGATATATATATATGATATAACCGAATTATTAAATCAAGTGTTGATACATCAAATTAGATATATATTTTTATATGATACATCAAATTATGAAATTAGATATATATTTATATATGATATAGATATGTATTAAACTAATAGAGAATAATGGAGAAAAAATGCCCTGGGAGACTTTTTCGTTAGACGGCGCCAAAAATCTATATCCTCCATGAGATTTTTCGACGATCGGCACTCATCACCATCATCTTCATCATGTAAGAAGTTGTTACATCAAATTTCATATGATTCCACCATTTTCACCGTTGAACTAGCAATGTAAAAAGCTCTATTGTCGGTAAACCGTTAATTTTGCACCCATTAAAACAACGGTGAAAAAGTGATGAAATCACATGAAATTTGGTTTACCCACATCTTACATGATAAAAATGATGATGATGGATGTCGATTGTCGAAAAAAATCGTGGAGGGTATATTTTTTCGACGCTATAGAAGAAAATTTCCTCCTATGACACCTTTCCTCGGTTATTCTCTAAACAAATATCATGTTCACTTTATTATTTCTTCTCTTTTATAATATTTATATTTGATATAAATATTATTTATACACTTTGTCATGCGTGTTTACACATACAGGTTGTATGTATAAGAATCATAAAGGATTGAAGATGAGAATAAGGATATTTATTTATCTTTTTGAATAAAAGATAATGAGACATTCTTTGGCTTTGTGTAGAATCAAATGACTCATTCTTGTTTTATCATAAGTGTGTATATCCTTAGTTCTCATGATTGAAATCCTTAGCCATTCTAATACTTCATTCTCTTTCTCGAGTTTTTCTTGAGTGGGGAAAGAAAAGAGAATAGAAGAAAATTAATGAGCAAATTATTCTACATCACTTACTAATCATTCTTAGCAAGTTTGATTAGTGAGTTGCTTCACATATGATGTGATCAAGTGAAGCTATAGCTTGTGATGGAGGGATCTCAAAGTGGATTATCTTTGATAAGGATATCACCGAGCGAGCTTGATCCGGACTTCGTGGAGACTAGCCAGAATCCAAGAAGAGGTGGTTAACGTACTACAAAGGTTGTAGTCCGCCAAACTTCTATCCTTAGCTTACTGGTTTGTTATCAAGTTTAGTCTTTTGGTTTGATTTTAGGGTTAGGGTTACTAATGCTCTCTAGTGTTTTAAAATTACCGCTTCCACCACGCTCTAAAACCCTACTAGACGAGCCGAACATCCGAGTAGTTAAAATGGACAAGAAGGGCACTTTAGGGATTAAAAAGAGTAAGAAGTCACGTGAGGGCTGTAAAATAACTTAGCAAATTGGAAATTTAACGGTAAGGGGGTCGCTGGGGGGGCTCGGGTTAACGGAAGAAAGCTCAGGAGGTTTCTGTACTGGGAAATTTCGTCAGGATGGTTTTGAAAACATATGCTACAGCATTGGGGCGTATTAATGAAATTTCCCAAACATTTTAGATGCTATGAAAAGACCCCCATGATGGTGTTCAGCTTTTCATCCATCAAATTTATTCACATCATGTTTTAATCCTTATTAAAAAGTTAAAATTAAATACATAATTAACTAAATCGTAAAACCGTAAATTAAATACTCATTTCTTCATCCTCCATCTTTCTCATTCTTCAGCTCTGAAACCTTAAACCTGCCTGGATGCGGGACCATCTAGTTATTTACTTTTAAATTTGTTTGAATGTTTGGTAATTTTATTTCATTAGGATTTTAGTAATTTTTAATTAATTTTGGAGTTAATTGCCAATTGTAATTAGGGTTTCCTGTAAAAGAAACCCCAATGCTTTATGAGGTAGCCAATGATTGAACAAAATTTTCTATTGAGAAATTGTGAGATTTGTGAATTTTGATTTCTTAACGGAGAGTTATAATATCGGCTGCGGTGGATCCCTATCTTCGGCTGTGGTCGAAAACCCTTCGGCTGCGGTAGAAGCTTTATATCGGCTGCGGTCGATCGTTGGTCCTCATCGTAATCATCAATTTTGTTGCATCAATACATTCAACAAAATAAAAGATCCATCAACAACTGCTAGACTTGCGACAAGCTTCTCCGAGATCCAAAAGAAAAGTCACAGAGAGAAATTTACAGAGGGAAAAAAAATAGTTACGAAAAAGGAAGCAAGGCATAAAATTGGTTCTTGATTTATTCCTTGGATAGCATTAGCCTTGAAGTCTGGATGAGGATTTTGTTGCATTTAACCTTGGAGCAGTTGAGGTAATTCATTCTCTGATTTGGGTTAATAACTGCAGAATTAATTGGTTAGTTGATTTGATGTCAAATAATTCAAATATTGAACAGTTCTTGCATATCTATGTTTAGAACTGATGGAGTTCCTTTTCGGGTCTCCGTCAGATGTTGTCTTCCGTCGATCTTTCGGTGGATCTTGGAGGTGATTTCCTGTTGCGTGTGGGTCTCAATGGGTTTTGAGGAGATTGGTGGTTTTGAGGAGTTTGCGCCGAGTACCTGCAAGGAAGTCCCGGGATGGTTTGGTACCACCGAGAACCCTCCGAAGATCAAGTTAGCACAAGATCCGAGCAAAGTAACGGCTAAGTGGGGTGAAAAAACCTTACTTGACTCCTCTGTGATCGGGGTTTATATAGTGGCGGCAGCACGCTGTAGCAGGCGCGAGAATCTCGCGATAGTTACGCTCCAGACGTCACGCCCGCGTAATAAGCGGATCGCTCGTTAATGGGGATCGTGATGGCGTGGAACGTGGGATGTTGCCGGCGGAGAATCCGCGCATGGCGAGATTTGCGGAGCGGCGGTTACGCTTGTGAGTGGTGCAGTTGGTCGGTCAGAGGGACCGAGGAAGATGGCCTCGGCGGGAGAGCTCGGGAACGGGCGGGAGGGCCGAGGCATCTTGGTCCTGCAGTAGCTCGGGGCGAGCTGAGAGGCCGAGGAGGCCAATTCGCAGGGGGTTCTGAGGAGAGCCAGCTTGTGCTTGCGGTCGGGTACATGGGTGGCCCGGTCGACTCGTGTGGGCCCTTTCTTCCGAGCTTTGCTCCAGATGAAGTGACGGGCTTTGGACCGGAGACGGCGGACGGCTCCCCGATCTTCTGGGAGCATAGCGTCCTTCAGGAATTCCACGAGGGGCTTCCTCCAATCTTGGTCGCCTTCCTGCGCTGCATATACGTGGAGTGTTGTTGCTCCGTCTTCCACGCTGGGCTGAGGCAAGGTTTCAAAGAGGATAGACCGCTTATTGTTGGCCGAGTATGACGAAGCCAGCTTGCTCAGGGCGTCGACTTGGGCATTTTGCTGCCTGGGTATTTGTTCTACTTGGAATTCATCAAAATTCCTCCGGAGTTTCTTTACCTCGTCCAAATACTTCATCATTAGAGGCTCCCGAGCTTCAAAGCGGCCGGTCACTTGGCCGACGACTAGGGTCGAGTCGCTGCGAATTCAAATTATCTTCAGCCCCAGCCCGGCGGCCATGCGTAGTCCAGCCAGGAGGGCCTCGTACTCTGCCGCGTTGTTCGGGGCTTTGAAACCAAGCTTCAGAGAGTACTCCATCTCCGCCTCGTTCGGGCCCCGGATAATGAGGCCGGCACCACAGCCTTCCTCGGTTGAAGACCCGTCGACGTAGATGACCCACTCAGGAACCGAGCTAGGCCTTTCCGCGATGGGACACTGAGTTGCAAGGGTCGGCGTAGACTCCGGTTCCTTGCTAGGGATGGTGCATTCGATGATGAAATCGGCCAGGGCCTGCGCTTTGATGGCCTTCCTCGGGCGATATTTTATGTCAAACTGAGATAGTTCCCACCTCCACTTCTCTAAGCGGTCCGAGGATTCTGGTGATGCAAGGATAGCCCCCAACGGGTGCTTAGTGAGGACGAGGATGGTGTGTGCTTGGAAGTAGTGCCGTAGCTTCCTTGAGGCCGCCACGAGGGCCAAGACAATTTTCTCTATGGCCGGATATCTCGTTTCTGCGTCCTTGAATACATGGCTCACATAGTACACCAGCTTCTGCACTCCACCGAACTCTCGGACGAGCACCGAGCTCGCTGCTTGGTAGTATATCGTCAGATACAGCGACAGCTCGTCTCCTTCAACTGGTTGGGTAAGCAGTGGTGGCGTCGCGAGGTACTTCTTCAATTGGTCAAAGGCGGTCTGGCACTCCTCCGACCACTCGAACCTCGGGAACTTCCTCAGAGCTTTGAAGAACGGGAGGCATTTCTCCCCCGACCTGGACATGAAACGGCTCAAAGCAGCGACTCGTCCAGTGAGCCTCATGATCTCGACGTTGGTCTTGGGCGGGGCTATGTTGAGGATAACGTCGATTTTCTCTGAGTTATCTTCGATTCCACGGTGAGTGACCATGAAATCGAGGAACTTTCCCCCAGTGACTCCGAATGCGTATTTTGCGGGGTTTAGCTTCATCTTGAACTTGCGGAGCACTTCGAAGGCCTCGCCCAGGTCTTTGGCGTGATCGGCCGACAGGACGGATTTGATGAGCATATCGTCCACGTAGACCTCCATGTTCCTGCTGATCTGTGGTTTGAACATGCGATTGAACAACTGTCGGTACATGGCTCCGGCATTCTTAAAGCCGAAGGGCATCACCTTGTAGCAGTATACCCCCCCGGTCTATTGTGAATGCGGTAAGATCTTCATCTTCTGGATTCATACGGATCTGATTGTAGCCGGAGAAAGTATCCATGAAACTCAACAGCTCGTGGCCGGCCGAACTGTCGACGAGCTGATCTATCCGAGGGAGAGGATAGTTGTCCTTAGGGCATGCCTTATTGAGGTCGGTGAAGTCGACGCACATGCGCCACTTCCCGCTTGACTTCTTGACCAGAACTACGTTCGCCAGCCACTCCGAGTAGGGTACATTCCGGATGAAGTTGGCGGCGAGGAGTTGATCAACATCGTCTTCAATAGCCTTCTGTTTGACCGGGGCGAAGCTTCACATTTTCTGTCTGACGGGTCGGGCCGTAGGATCACCTCGAGCTTGTAAGGAATGATTTTGGGGTCGATCCCAGGCATGTCAGCAGGCGCTCAGGCGAAGACGTCGGTGTTATTTCTGAGGAAACCGACCAGGTCATCTCGCTGAGTTCCTGTCAGGAGTGATCTGACCTGAACGGTTTTTTCATCGTCCCCCTCTGTCAGGGGCACCTCAGTCAGTGGTTCGACCGGGGTTCCCCGGACCTCCTTCTGCTCGTCTCGGGTGTCCAGAGAACCCTTGATGTCGTCTTTTACCTCAGCGTCGTCGGCCGGCTGCTCGGACGAAGATGTTTCGGTAAGGCATACCTTCGCGACCTGCTGGTCTCCGTAGACCCGACCTATCCCGCCCTGATCGAGAGGGAACTTCATCGCTAGGTAGGAGGTCGATATCTGGGCCCGGAGGGAGTTCAGCGTCGGGCGGCCGAGGAGAACGTTGTAGGCCGATGGGACCTTTGCTGCGATGAAGTCCACAGACAACGTACGGGTGCGGCCGGGCTCCTCGACGTTGAACTGTAGGGTGACCACCCCTTCCGCCGGGATGGAGTGGTTGGTGAACCCTGAAAGGATGTGGGATGTCGGTTTCAAGTCTGCTGGGGTAGGCCCCATGAGCAGAAAGCAGTCGTGAAAGAGGATGTCTGCCGAGCTGCCCGAGTCGACAAGTATCCAGTGGACCTCGTATCGGTGGATTCGGGGCTTGATCACCAAAGGGTCGTTGTGGGGCATGGATATGCCGTGGGGATCCCCGTCTCCAAAGGTGATAGGTTCGTGGTCCCTGGCCTTTTTGCTGGGGCGGCCGTTGTCCTCCGTTGCCGGCGTGGGGTGCTAAGTCTCGCAGGCGCTCGACTGACCCCCTGTCGTCATGACCATAGTTCTTGATGGGCCTCGGTTCCTTCCGGCGAGGTCCCTTAGGCCCCGTGGTGAGGTTGTCTTCGAGCTTCCTTGGCGGGCCTCATGGGTACGACCCCATCGAGGGAAGGGGTGCCGGTCATGCCTGGAAGCAGGCAAGCTGACCGCCACCGCATTGGTAGGGACAGGGGGTGCGACGAGGCTCGAGACGAGGCTCTCCGACGTGGGACCTCGAGGTTGAATGGGACGGATCGAGGGACCTGCGACCGCTGGAGTCTGCGAGGCGGTGGCCGGCGGAGGGGTTGATGACATTCGGCGGAGGTTCATCCGTGCCTCCGTTGAGGGGGAGGCGGCGGCGGGTGTTTGGATCTTCAGGGTGATCGCTTGCCATATGGATGGAGATCGGAATGCCAACTTTTGTTTTTATGGAGTTTTAGCTTCCCACAGACGGCGCCAACTGATGGAGGTCCTTTTCGGGTCTCCGTCAGATGTTGTCTTCCGTCGATCTTCCGGTGGATCTTGGAGGTGATCTCCTGTTGCGTGTGGGTCTCAATGGGTTTTGAGGAGATTAGTGGTTTTGAGGAGTTTGCGCCGAGTACCTGCAAGGAAGCCCCGAGGTGGTTTGGTACCACCGAGGACCCTCCGACGATCAAGTTAGCACAAGATCCGAGCAGAGTAACGGCTAAGTGGGGTGAAAAAAGCTTACTTGACCCCTCTGTGATGGAGGTTTATACAGTGGCGGCAGCACGCGGTAGCAGGCGCGAGAATCTCGTCGGCAGTTACGCTCCTGACGTCACGCCCGCGTAATAAGCGGATCGCCCGTTAATGGGGATCATAATGGCGTGGAACGTGGGATGTTGCCGGCGGAGAATCCGCGCATGGCGAGATTTGCGGAGCGGCGGTTACACCTGTGAGTGGTGTAGTCGGTCGGTCAGAGGGACCGAGAAAGATGGCCTCGGCGGGAAAGCTCGGGAACGAGCGGGAGGGCCGAAGCATCTTGGTCCTGCGGTAGCTCGGGACGAGCTGAGAGGCCGAAAAGGCCAATTCGCAGGGGGCTCTGAGGAGAGCCAGCTTGTGCTTGCAGGTCGGATACAGGGGTGGCCTGATCGGCCCCTGTGGGCCCTTTCTTCCGAGCTTTGGGACACGTCATCAGCCATGTGTCCCGATCTGGGAGATCGCCAATATAGAGCATCATCAAGAACATATTGATGGAAATTGAAATCAATATGATATTGGGATCTTGCCTGGATCGATTAGTTTTGCTGGACAATCCAATATCAACATGACCCAATTCTTTAAATTTCGAAATTCGAGTACAAATCTTTAGTTGCACGTTATGTGCAGCTATTAATTGTCGGATCTAACTTGTGTGAGTTTGCATATGAGATTTGTTTGTTTGCTCCCCTACTCCAACATTATCTTCATAATCATCACATTCTCATGTTAAACCTAAGTTTGAAGGAAAAAATGAGAAGGAAGAAGAAGTAAAAAAAAATTGCTGATACGATTTTTGCTTCTTGTTATTCTCTTCCTGTTCTCTTATACTTCTGTCCATGCCTTGTTCTCTATGCCGACATTTTTGAATGCTTGTTAAGCGCCCCCCGCCCCCCCCCTCCTTGTTCTCCATATATTCAAGATGCCATCCTTACCGATTTCGGTATTCTATAGGTTTTTTTACCAATCTGGATTAGAGAAAAAAGATTAGTTGCTGTTACAGAGTGACCGAAAGAAAAGAGTTATGTGTAATATGTTTAGTGAAATTCCACTCTGGTGTGAGGAAATTTTTTGTTGTATACAACATTGACAATTTTGTCGTCTTTTTTGTGATTAATAATAAAGGTTTTTCTTGAGACGAACTCCATTGGAGTCCAGCCCTTTTCCTAAAAAAACAGAAGCCAAAACAAACTTTTATCTATTTTAACACCATATTCTATGGTCTATGGTGCTTCATGAATTAGTTAAAATATGTTGGATTAATTATAAGCAAACGAGGTAGGTCTAACAAACCCAATCTCATTTTATAAGCTCAACTAAACCCGTATTTCTTTTTCAATAACCAACTTCACAAATCTCTTTCGTTCGCTAACTTCATACAATCATTTTTTAATCACTTAATATATAACGTGCACTTGCAAACAACAGTTATTGATTAAGGAGAGGAAGCCCATGTCATGAATCGTAGGAAAAAAACACAAAGGTAGATGAAATAATTATAATGAAAGACACCAAAAGGAATGCGACATTAATTCCTTATGAGGTGACGGAATTAATTTAGACTTTGATGCACATTATTCTGGAATGATGTCTATAAAGTATCGAAAAGCCCATAGAATATGGTGTTAATTAATTAAATGAAAAGGATATCAAACATATTACGTGTCATGACTATGAGAGTCTTTTACTAGATGTACGAGGAATATGACTATTTGTTTATATTTATGGTTTTTTTTTATATTTCCCTCCAAAACTTCTATATTTCAAAATTACACCCCTAAAAATTCAATTTTTCAAATTTCATTCCTAGAACCTTTAAATTACTCGTAAATCTCACCTTGGTTAGTTTTACTTGGCATCTTCCGTTACTTTACTTAATATCCTGTTAAATGACTGCTAAATAACAAAAATACCCTTCAAAGTCATCTTCTTCCCTTTCAGTTTGAGGTTAGAGTTAGGGTTAATTAGGGCTTTTCTTTACATAAAAATCAAGGCTTTTCCTCTTCACCCATTCATTAGTTGTTGATATAGATTAGATTGATCTTCTTATTTCAGCATTTTCGTTAAGCCTGAAAATAAAAATAATCTAAAGTTTCAAACGTCTATGAGAAAAAAAAATGAGATCCAACAATAACGAGGTTAAAGATCAAGAAAGAAGAGAAAGACACTTATGATTTTGAGGGAAGAGAGGGAGGAAACCATCCTGTAACACAAGTCTTGGTTAAGAAAACCCAACCCTAGTTAAATCTTGATGGAATATAGATAACATGGGTTTTTTCGGTTAACATAAAAGTTTTAGGGATGAAATTTTGAAATATGAATTTTTAGGGATGAAATTTATAAATATGAAAATTTTGGGGGTGAGATATGAGAAAAACCCTTTGTTTATTAGTAGCATGCCTCATCCAATCAAACACTATTAAGAAACATACGTAATCACAACTCACAATGGAAACGCTGTTTTATTTTATTTTATTTTTTTGCCTAATTGTGGTCGATTTTAAAGGCTAATTGAACCCATTGCATACACAATTGAGATCATGAATGCAATTTTTATTTTTCTTTGAATAAAAACCCCTAATAAAAATTTATGGTCAATTGGACCTAACTAAGCTTAAACAAACAAATACTCGTACTTTTATGGGCCTAAGGCCCATAGAGTTGATCCGCAACTCTTCTAACATACAACCCGCTATGTTTCTCTCCGATCTGTATGGGGCATCGTGATCTACAGGATTTAAGTAGGTTATGTATCAAACTCACGAGATTTGGTGACCACTAACGCATCCGTCAATATTTGCATGCTGGCAATGCATTTCATCTGAAAAAGGACGATTCTTTCAGCTCAAAACTGCTGCTGCTCAAAGCTAAAAAGAGAAAAGAGAAGTTAGATTGACTTGCACCAATAATGCTAAAACTTCAGGATTTTTTCAGACCAAGCTGTGGAATCTTTCTCAGAATCCAATGCCAAATTTCCCATCATGAAGAGCACTCCAGGACTTTCAATGGAATCTCTCTTTCTCGTGATATCTTCATCTTCTTCTCTTCGGTGTATAATATAAATACTCTTGGTAAGAACAAGACCCCTCTTCATTTCTTGAGGAAAAAAAAGAGAAAAATCCTTCCCTCCCGAGCCCTCCACTCTCACTCTCCCTCTCTCTCTTTTTCTAAAAAATAATTAATTATTTATTTAGATCCTTCCACACCATCTCTCTCTAAAAAAAATATACTCTGTATATCATCAAAGAAAAAGACAAAAATAATGATGTATTCAGATGAAAATTTACGCATAACCTCTCGTTATTTATAAATTTACACATATACGCATTCTCAAATGAAAATTGATACATAAATCCTCATTATTTATAAATTTACACATGTATCCATTCTCACAAATATGAAATGTTATATTTAACACGCGCACAAATATATATATATATATATATATATATATATATATATATATATGAAAATAATGGAGAAAAGAGGCCATATGAGGGAATTTATTCCTATGGCATCGAAAAAATACAACCCCCACCATTTTTTCTGACGATCGGGATCCATCATCATCATCGTTATCATCTAAGAGGTGCATACACCAAATTTCATGTGATTCCACTACTTTTTCACCGTTGAATTAGCAATGTAAAAAGTTCTATTGTCGGTAAACCATTAATCTTGCACCAACTAAATCAACGGTGAAAAATTGGTATAATCAAATGAAATTTGATGTATTCACATCTTAGATGATAAAGATGGAGATGATGTATGCCGATCGTCGAGAAAAATCACGGAGGGTGCATTTTTTGTAAGTGCACGGCGGCGCCCCGGCCGTCAAACCGACGGCCAAATGCGGAAACGGTGATAAACTTTAGCTTTGCGAACTTTGCAAACCGGCACCACAGCGCACTAAACCCCGGATCGGGCCATTAAACTAGATCTAGCTAACAACAAGACGGGTTAGAGATATACCGAGTGATACGAGTCCTCCGGTCTTCTCGTCATCGTCCCGATCTCCCGCGGAAACTCCGGTCGTCGCCTCCTCGCCGGAAGGGCACCACATCGCCTGTTTCTTTTACGGGCTCCCACCTCAATACCGAGGCAACTCGGGCGCGAAGTTGGCTAGCCGACGCGCCCAAGATGTGCTGTAGAATGTAGTATAGAGTTGTGTCTCACTTTGGGGTTATGTTGCCTTTTGAAAGATGATGGAGGAATCAAGAAGAAAAATGGTGCTTGCATTTTTCTACCATGAAAATGAGATCAAGGAAAATTGCCACACTCCAAATGAAACACTCTCTCACCCTCTCAAAATTGTGGCCGTCCTCTTGATGAAAATGAGAATGGTGGAGGGATTAATCAAGCATGAAGGGAGGTGATGGTAGGAGAAAAGAAAATGTGACCATATCCAAAGACAAGAAAACATCAACCATACTTCTCACTTTTAAACCCATACCCTCTCATAAATCACAATTAATGCAAGAGAATCAAAATGATGGTGGAAAAGATATGATGCTATTATAATGAATACATATGCAAGAAACCCCCTCCACAAATGTTATTTGCACAAATGCAAATAACCCCCTCCATCGGAAAAGTCCGGCCGGGAAAGAACAAACGAAAACTGGCCGGAACGGAATGCAAACTGGCAACTCCAGAAAACTGGTCCCGTAATAAATTACAGGAAAACCCTGATACTGTGCATACACACCCGCATCTGTATTCCGTCTGGATACAAATGCAAAGAGACAAAATCTACACTGTACTAAACTAGGATCCGGCTTAAACCAAAGCCGGCTAGTAATATCCGTTCGATCCCGATCCGTGCAATACCGCACGTATCTGATCGAACCCTGCCATATATCCATACGGCTACTAGTACATACTGTCCGATCCTGATCCGTGTAATACCGCACGTATCTGATCGGACCCTGCCATATCTCCATACGGCCTCTACAGCGTTTCGCCCGAAAACTGAGTAACTGAAAGTGTGGTGGACTCTAAAGACTCGTCAATACTATGGCTGTGGATTTAACCACTAGCACGTCAGAGATATAAGCCAATACGTAACGGGCCACCAGCTATTGACCAAAAGGGACGTCGATGAGCGAACTCATCCTGACACCCTACTGAGCCTGTCAGTGACAATATCCGTACAGTCCGGTCCGTTCGTCTATGAGCATCGCATGGCGGGCCTAGGGGGTGGGTAAAAGTCAGACCCCCAAAAGCGGTACAAGTCGTGTCGGAGTGTAGCCCAGAACACCCTGAGATACTACTGGAATACCTACCAGTAAATCTCCTGCCTTGGCCAAGGACTTCGTGTAATGGCTCTCCTAGACACAGCGCGACCTCACCCCCAATACCGGGAGAGACGAACCCCCGAAGATCCGCTCACTGCCTCCATGTGGCTCGGGACTATACCCAACTAAAACCTGTTTGCACGACTCCTTTGAGCCGTGGTAGGGTAGTAATCAAAGCACAGTGGGAACTCACACGAGACAAATGACGATCCCCAGGTCGATGAACTAACCTGTACACATGTCACCTGGGAACTGCTATCTGACGTCAGGTATAAGACCAACTAGCATGTTCCCGGCGAGTCCTGTCCGGTGTACTCATAACCCAATGAGCACCTGTATACATCTTAGGTGAACCAACCGACACCAGTGGCTTGTGAGACCGGCCACCGCCCCTCGTCGGGGTCTCGACTGTATACACTAGTCTACTCTGGAGAATCGATGCCCTGTCTCGAAACTCCCACGACTAGGGACTTTTAAAGGATATGCTTGTAGACCCCAGCTCTCACGTATATGATCGCTCTCATACTACCGGCAGTCAAGCAAGAATCCTAGGGGCTCTATCAACGTGCAATAGCGACCTGTCAGGTCACCTAAAGCAGTACACGATGATAAAGGTAAACCAGATAGCATACTATCATCTCGAGTAAGACTGTCGTACCGGGATAGGTCCTCCATCAATCATTGCAATCACGTGCCTGTGATCCAATAATTGACTCTGAGGGCACTATCTCCAACATTTTTCCGACGCCATAGGAGGAAATCCCCTCCTATGGCACATTTCCTCCATTAACCCCTCCCCCCTCTCTCTCTCTCTCTCTCTCTATATATATATATATATATATATATATATATATCAGAAAAGAGATCATAAGAGGGAATTTCCTCCTATGTCGTCGAAAAATTACACCTTTCATGATTTTTTCCGATGTTCGGCATCCATCATCATCTTTATTATCTAAGATGTATATGGATACACCAAATTTCATATGATTTTACCATTTTTTCACCATTCAATGTAAAAAGTTCTATTGTTGGTAAATCGTTAATTTTGTATCCACTAAATCAACGGTGAAAAGTTGGTAGAATCATATAAAATTTGGTGTATCCATATTTTAGATGATAAAAATGATGAAGATGGATGCCGATTGTCGGAAAAAATCATGAAGGATGTATATTTTCGACGCCATAGGAAGAAATTCCCATCTATGACCCCTATTCTCCATAATATATATATATATATATATATATATATATATATATATAGAGAGAGAGAGAGAGAGAGAGAGAGAGAGAGCGCTTCATTGCAAACCGGTCCATGTTTTTTTAAAACGGGAACTTCCGATATATGACATATTTTAACGATCCGAACCGTTCAAGTTGATCACCCTACCCTCAAATATATATGTATGAAAAATCAAAGGATTTGAAGACCTCTAGCATATGTACCGAATAAAATTTATGTTATATTATCGAATGACGTTCATTTTTGCATCCATCGATGCATATGCTAGAGATCTTCAAATCTTTTAATTTCTCATACACATATATTTGAGAGTAGGGTGATCAATTTGAACGGATCAAATTGTTAAAATATGTCGTATATCAGGAGTCCCCGTTTTTAAAAAACACAGACCAATTTTCAATAAGCACCCCCAATATATATATATATATATAGAGAGAGAGAGAGCACCCCCTATATATATATATATATAGAGAGAGAGAGAGAGACGGCGTTTTTTTTAAATGATCGGCATCCATCATCATCTTTATTATCTAAGATGTATATGGATACACCAAATTTCATATGATTTTACCATTTTTCACAATTCAATGTAAAAAGTTCTATTGTTGGGAAATCGGTAATTTTGTATCCACTAAATCAACGGTGAAAAATGGGTAGAATCATATAAAATTTGGTGTATCCACATTTTAGATGATAAAAATGATGATGATGGATGCCGATCATCGGAAAAAATCATGGAGGGTATATATTTTCGACGCCATAGGAACGAATTCCCATCTATGACACCTATTCTCCATTATATATATATATATATATATATATATATATATATATATAGAGAGAGAGAGAGAGAGAGAGAGAGAGAGAGAGAGAGAGATTTTCATTGCAAAACGGTCCACGTTTTTTTAAAACGGGAACTTCCGATATATGACATATTTTAACGATCCGAACTGTTCAAGTTGATCACCCTACCCTCAAATATATATGTATGAAAAATCAAAAAATTTGAAGACCTCTGGCATATGTAACGAATGAAATTTATGTTATATTATAGAATGACGTTCATTTTTGCATCCATCGATGCATATGCTAGAGATCTTAAAATTTTTTAATTTCTCTTACACATATATTTGAGAGTAGGGTGATCAATTTGAACGGATCAAATTGTTAAAATATGTCGTATATTAGAAGTCCCCGTTTTTAAAAAACACAGATCGGTTTTCAATGAAGCACCCCCTGTGTGTGTGTATATATATATATATATAGGAAGGGGGAGAGAGAGAGAGCCGGCGTTTTTTTTTTTAAATCAGCCCTAGTCCTAAAACACACTCGTCCCCTATTTCACCGATCCAAACCGACCATCTTGATCTACGTATGATAAAACCCCTATGTACAAAAAATCTCAGGATTTAAAGACGTCTAACGCGTTCATCAAGCGACCGTAATTTTCCTATATCGATAAGCCGTTGATTTTTCTACGTGCTTGCGCGCCGTGCACACTCTCTTTCAGAAATAATTCTATGTACCGTATATATTGCTAGCTTTGTGCAATTTACTTTCAGGAACCAACCAAATCAGAAATAATTCTATGTACCGTATATATTTGTTAAGCATATAGCCTGATCTCTTTCCCGAAAAAATTCTGTTGACAGTTTACTTCAGATTTTATGCTCCAAGAACTTGACATGCAAATAGATGTGAGAAAGCTAGATAATTTCAGTAAATCACACAAAACTGGAAGACAAACACAGAGCATAATGTTAATAAAACCATTTAAAATACAAACATGAGCAATACTCATGGCAAACCATTCCATGACACCCGATAAGACGAATAACATAACATACATAACACGCGAAAAGTAACAAACTGTAACAAATCGAAACATTTCCTCAAGGTTTACGATGCATGGACCTCTTAAAATTCATCCACATACCATTCTATCTCACATGTTGCTAGTGCTATCATGTTGTGTTTTGTTGATATCGGCTCTTGGGCTGCTCCCTGTGCTGCTTGATAAAGAGCCGAACGTAGCAGTCTTTTGTAGAACGCCGGTTGGGGACGCCTCGAGCCTCGAGCTCGCCTCCCAGCCCTCGGTCAGAAGATTTAGCGACGAAGAGGAGCAGTTCTTCCTAAGGCCCTTTGGTGTGTTGTAAGTGTTGGTTAAGACCTCGCCTAGGGGCCCACCAACAGTCGGCTGCTCCCAGGATATCGGTATCCAGTTGATCGGCTCTCGCTGCTCCTTTTCGTTGAATTGATCCCGAGACAATCGAAGGGGAGAAAGAGCGAGCTTTTCTCGGTTGGGGGAGTTGGAGGAAGACGAGAAGTCGGCAGGGATCGAGATCGAGAGTTGGGTTTTGGGCCAATCATCGATGAAATGTCGAAGGGGGTGAGTTTCGGATTGAGAAGTGGAGTCGAAGGTGATGTTCTCAGTCCTTGAAGGATTTAAGAGGGAATCGGACGAAACTAGTCCAAAGTCAGCCTGAGACGAAGCTAGCATTGAGAGGCCATGGGAATCCCCGATGTGATCGTTTATCTTCTCTTTTCCCATCAGAATCCTGTATAGAAACACATTCTTTCAGTTTCAGAACCAGATAACTTCAGAAATCTCGTAAACTTGAAAATAAATTGTGTACCTCCTTTTAAAGAGGACTCGATTAGCAAAACTTGTAGTAGTATTGTTCTGCTATGCTCATGCTTATTAAGAAACTAGCTTATTTTGGATCTAGCGAGCACACATGCACAAGCGTGTACATAACAAGCCTTGATCATTAATAAACAGAATGGGAATATTGTAGATCATGCACAAAAATGAGATTGACTAAAATGAACAAGAATTTCAGCAAATAATACCAAGTGAGCATATACTTTAACATAATTTAGAATTTTCAGAGCATTAATATAGAAAAAAACAGGGTTAATGGAAAAAAACTAAAGATACCCTTGTTAACACAAACAATCTTTGGTTTTGCAAAACTATAATGTTGATGGATTCTCTACGTGCATATTTACACTTGTCAAAGCCGATGACATGTGCTCGTATGAAACCCAGTTACCATATTTGCTACGAGGGAAAAGCTATTATATACCATTTATTTAGCAATTACCATTTTGATAGATGTTCTCCTAGACCGTCCACTTGTAACTTTTACATGGATAAGAGACGCGACGAGCATAAGATTCTACAGGTAAGAGGAAAGCAGTAGCCAGTCATGGTTATAAAAATAAAAAATCCGCCACACTTTGTATAGTTTTCTCATCTGAGCGATAATTCTAATTTCTAAAAATGCGACTTTATACTCCACACCCTACATGTCAAATTTCTAAAAGTAAAGCACAGGCAAATTTAGAAAAATTGTCAACCACATCGCGGGTAATGTCTAAAAACAGAAAAAAAGAAGAAGAATATAAATGATGCATGACTGCACATATTAATGGAACCGAATGCATCGCAACAGTTTCAATGGAGGTTGGCAATAACCGTTACAGAAATATCTACCAATTTCCGAAAAGGCCAAATGAAAGCACTGATCGATGCGCTCTAGTTTAAGGCCAATTTAACTATTTAAGCAACACGACAACTATAAAGATAGCAAGCATGAGTTTGCACTATACAGGACATCTAAAATCATTCAGACGCTTTTCCGTACAGACCTGATATATATGGAAGGCCTTTAATGAAGAAAATACCGGTAAATTTTAATCCCATAGGATCAATGAAACTGCTTTTAGTATAGTTAGAATCCTCTAACCGCTACTGTCCAAAACTCAGATCTTTATTCGAGTAGCGATAACAAAGACCGTGTGCATTGACAAAAATGCTATTAACTAGAGTGACAATCAAGGGCTGAGTGCATCGACAAAATTGCTATTGAGCTAGAAGCGACAAATATAAGCATGCAGCAGCACAGAAAAGAGCTCCTCCTTGGAACATGGCAATAAAAGGCATTAAAAGGTAAAAGCGACCAAATCTCTATTGTTGGAATGCAAGGCTTGCACAAGTCCAATGGACATATAGTCGTTCATTAGAAGCGACAACTGAAGGAACAATATACTGCAAGGGTGACAAAGCATATCGTTTGAAACGACACAAAAGGCATGCAATGGTTTATTCACAATCCATCGTCCATTTTTGGACTTGAGCGCTCAACCATGCACAATTAACTGTCAATTTATACATAGAAAAGAAGTTTAAAAATTTCAACCTCTTAGTGATTTATACTTTTATAATGCTTATTGGAAAGAAACAATAGAAACTAGACACTTATAATTTCACCACATAAGAAAAGGTAAACTAAATCACCCATACTATGAATCATGAATGTATATTTTTAACTACCTGTTGAACTGTGAAGGCGAAGGATCGACGACGTTTGAGTTCAGGCTCTTAGAAGCAGCTGAAGCCGCCGCTGATTGTGAGGTGGCGATGAGTTTTGAGGCTTGGCCAGAATGGCCTTCCACAAGCTTTCTTGAACGATGTCGGCCTCGGTTCATGTGTCGTTCGCAGTACTTTTGGTCGGCGACCGCATCCCTCGAGCACCGCCATTTCTTGCCATCTGTTCGACGGCATCTTCCTGGCTCTGGATCCGCATTTCCAGAGAAACCCAGATGGAAAGTTCCCCATCCCACTACATCAATATCATACACATACAAACTCAGAAAAGGGAAAATAATAATAATAATAATAAGAACAGTAATAATATTAAGTGCAAGGAAATCGCTTTCCCCAAAAGCTTAAGCTATTTGGGTTTTGGATTAACAATGTATATCAAGCTTAACCTTTAAGCCTTAAACGGCAACATATCGATGAGGTTTGAACTCAAGACCATCAGAAACTCGCTGTGCCATGTCAAGAATCACTTTAACCAAAGCTTAAGATTTTCGGGTGAAGTGGCCTTGAAAAAAGGGAATAAAGAAAGGAAAATGATGCCAACAATACAAGATTCGGCACAAGATTACCGATCAGCAAAATACCTTGACTTTGAACTAAATGTCATTTTCCATGAAAAGAAAAATAAACAGCACATCAAGTTAACAATCAGCAATATACCTTGGCTTTCAAATCACATCATATTAGATATCAAAACTGAAAGAAAGCTACAAATTAATAGAGATGTCAAGTTTTTGTTTCACTACAAGTTGTGAGGTTTCAACCATCCAAAGTCCAGGGACAAACAATATATAAAAAAATGCAAAAGTGATCATTATTAAATTTGAGGAAGAAAGAAAAGAGAGTCTCACAAGCACTAGATCTGAAAGATCCTGGTGGGTATGCAGCAGAAAACCCAGAAGGATTGATGCTCCTCCTCAATGGGATGAGGAGATTTGATGGTATTGGGACCTTTGCATCAATATATTTGTAGATCAAAGCTTGGTGCTCAAGCTCCATCCATTGAGAAGGGGTAAAAGGTCCCCTCACCCCAGACATCACCCCATGCATGCTCACATTTGTGCTCCCTGAAACCATTCCTGAAAAAAGAATGAAAGAAAGAAAGAAAGAAGCATTAAGCAAAAGGGAAGGAGCAAAGCTAACTACAAAAAGTTGTAAAATGATAATAAAAGTGTGAAGTACCCCCAAACTAGCATCCAATGGGTTTCTATTTCATAATAAAAGTTAGACGCCCATCTCCCAACCCCCCACTCTCAACACTCCCCATCGCCCCAAAAAAAAAAAAAAAAAAAGAAAAGGAAAAACTTTATCTCCTTTTCCTAATCGACAAGACCCATTTCCTTGATCAACACAAGAACCAAGGAAACAACCCAAAAAAGGACATGTTACCTGCATTCCTAAAGAAATAGGCAGCTGAAGGAGGAGGAGGAGGAGGGGAATATGAAGTGGGGTAATGGTAGTGAGAAGACCCATCATAGCCTGCATGCATCATCATCAAAGAAGCGTTTGGTTTTAATGATGATGAAGAGAAGCTGAGCATCTGCTCTCCATTCTCAGGGAACAGAGAGTGGGAGTTGCTGGATCTGAGGAGGTTGTTGTTGAAAGCAGGAGCTGCCGCCGCCGCCGCCGCCGCCGCCGCCTTTGTTGCTTGATCACTCCTTGCTGCTTTCAAACTCCTTGACCACCAATCCTCATCCTCAACCTCATTACACCTCCCATGCTTCAAGGAAAGGCCCTTTTGGATCATGGGTTCATTTTCTAAAGAGGAAAAATGCGAAGACAAGACACAACCACCACCACCACCACCACCATTAGTGCCAACACCATTATTATTAGCAGAGGAACCAACAAAGCCATCCAAGCTCAGGACCCCAGCAAACTCCATCTTTGGATTGAGAAATAAAAGAGAGAGAAGATTGAATGATGGGGTTTGGGATCAAGAGATTGAAGGATGGAAAGGGGAAGAGGAGAGAATGAAGAGGGGCATTTTTTTCCTTCCTTTTTTGGTGGTTGTTTGGTTGTGAGGAAGGGAGAAAGGGGAGCAAGGAAAGGGAAGGGTGTTTTTTTGGTTTGGATTTGCTTGTGCTTAGAAAACCAGGCTGGTTTGGTTTTCTTTTTAGGGGGCTGTTGGGTGTTAATAATTGAGAGAGAGTGAGAGAGACACACACAGAGTGGGACACTTTACCTTTGAATACCAACCAAAAAAATTTGGTGCACTGTTTTGGATGTGTTTGAAGCCTTGTTTGGTTGAAAATTAATCCCCAAAAACTACCTAAAGGCGACGCCCCCAGGGCGTTTTTCAAAGATTTTGAACAGCAAGTCATTCCCAGCAATTTTGAAAATATCAAGAGGTTTTTAGACAACGGTTGATGAAAATGCTCTTTAACTCAATATAACCCGACGGCCATTGATAGACGAGCAACACGGATACACTTTTATAATTGATTTTCCAAGCCTTGGAGAGGATCCAAATCCGGATAGAATGAGAGAAACTTTGAGTTTGATTTTATTTTCCTTATATAAGTTTCAGAGTTTGATTGATGAAAAATTGTGTTTTGGGGCATTTAAGCAACATGGCTTTTTCTGAATAACAGGCATAACATGATGGAAGTAGGATTTGAATCCTTGATTACTTGCTTAATTTAACAGCGTGAGTATTATTTTAATGTTTACTGATATTACATAGAAATCGTTAGACACTCGATGGTGTTTTTATGGAAATTTACCCTTAGTTTCATTATCGTTTCAACCAAGAACATCAGATATGCAATTAGTTGAATATGATATAATGGTCATCTTCCATTTGACACCTATAGTTATAATATTTGTGTTCTAAATTGTTTGTTGAACTTTGAGTATTAACTCATAGTGATCTAACCGCCTGTAAAGCTGTACGCAGAGGCTTTGATCTTGGTTTTCACTGCAAGAAATATAGGGTTTTTCGTCAGGTGTGTTATTTCGTCGGCGTAGAGGCTTTGATCTTGGTTTTTCACTGCAAGAAATATAGGGTTTTTCGTCAGGTGTGTTATTTCGTCGGTTAGGAGCCGACGAAATAAATCAATAAACTGACGAAATAAACTCATTTATATATGATTTAATTTAAAATATTTATTTGGTTTATTCCCTTGGCTAATGTCCGACAGAATAACCAAAATAAATAACGAGAATCAGATTGATCATATCAAAAAAAACAAAAAACCCTAACCCATCCTCTCCTGTCGGTGCCCCCCTCCACGCTGTCCTCCTCGCCAACGACCTCCCAGGCGTCGCCGACCCCTCACCGATCCCCTCGCCAACCACTCCTCCTTCGTCCTGCGACCGCCGCCGCCGCTTTCCCCGGCCCTCATTCCCTTCACCGGCCAGTCCCCCTCCAAGTGCCGTCCCGTTCCCTCTCCCGGCCACTCCCCACTCCGAGCACCGCCGCCCCGCAGCCGCCACCGTTGACCCCTGCAGCCTCCAAACACCGACCGTCGACCATCTGCAGCAGCCTCCGTCGTCGCTGTCGCCCGCAGCCGTTATTACCCTCCCCTCATAAGCCCTCTCCCCTTCTTTCTCTCTCTCTTTGTCGATCTCTCTCTCACTCACTCACACACTCTCCATTGTCCCGTAGCTGCAGCCGCGATGATCTTCTCCACCGCGATGACCCCACCACCATTGCCGGTGATGATCTCATAGCTGCAACCACAACGTCTAGTTTTCGGTGAGTTTTCTTTACGATTTCTTGTGATTTTTGTGTATGGAGTTGATGATATTAGAATTGAGTGAGATAGACATATAGAAATGGTGATATTTGGATTAGGGTTTTCCTGTATGGAATTAGTGATATTAGTGTGTGTGTGTATGCATGTAAATGTGTATGTTTGCATTTGAGTATGTGTGTGTGTAAGTGTGTGTGTTAGTAAACACACATGCACTCATGAGAAAGAACGCGTGTCTAAATAGAAGTACATTATCAATAAAAGTTATGAATTTGAATTCTAAGCTTGATGTGAAATCAAAACAATAATTTCAAACAAAACCCTAATTTGTAATGATAAACTTTTATTAACATATGCATTAAATCTTAAACTTCTAAATAACATGAAAATCTTATACCGAGTGTACGATTCTCGATGATAACATAAAATTTACATGTTATCATCGAGGAGGTTACATTTAAAAAACAAAACACGTCTTAGACCCCATCTATCAGTTATATACGCAATGATTTCCATCATGGGATAAAACTACGCGATGGTTGTCAAAACTAAACGTTTAATCATTTGTTTCTGACAACCGTCATGTTGTTTATGTGACGAGAAAACTGGTCTTACTATAACCGATAGATTTGTCCAGTATAGACAAGTTAAGAATTTATAACGCAAACATACCCTGTATTTGTGCTTTCATTCGTTTTGAGATTAATTTTGTCAGCATCTTTTCGCTGGTTTTCCTTATACAAATATAGATGGGGTGATCATTTCAATGTTGATATTCAGCATTGAAATGATTATCATCCCTTCTATTGCAGTATACTCGGAGAACAACGAGGAGGTGCTGCCGAAATTTTCTCGAAACGAATGAAACCACAAACGCAGAGGTGTATGCGTTATACATTCTTAATGGAATAGAAGTTTTACCCCCGATAGTTGATGTGATGTATTGATGGATCAAACTGAAATATTAAATCTTAACTACAAGTCATAAAATAAATGTCCAAATAGATATGCTAATTATGTAATATATGATATCAGAAATCGGAGAGTAATGGATAGGCGTTGGATGAAAGTGTTCAAATTTAGTGATGAATATAAAGCCGACGTCGAAGAGTTTATGAAATTTGCATTGAGGGACCGATCTCTTGAATAATTGATTTCGTGTTTGTTTAAATAGTGTCATAACGGTTACGACCTCCGTCGAGATATAGTGTATGACTATCTACTGAAGAATAAGATTTCGCCTAGGTATATAAAATGGACGTACCAGGGAGAAGCGACACCGATAGTCGACATGTGTATGAGTCGTTGGATTAGGCCAAATAATCCTCGTCTTACGAATTTTAGGGACACGGGTTTGAATAGTATATTGGACGAGCTTCGAACCGGCATGCATCATGATCCTGACATTGTTCCCGAACCTAATTTCAGAGACGAAGACATCCATAGTCTTCCTGATGCAGAATCGGTGAAATATATGAAGTATATCGATGATACGAATGTATCCCTTTTTGAAGGCAGAAATATCTCTGATTTGGGATGGATTGTCAAAATGTTTCATCTCAAATGCCACAATAATTGGACTAACAAGTGTTTTGATCAATTTCTTGAAGTGCAAAGGGAGACTTACCTTAAAGCGAGATTGCCGAGAAATTTCACAGAGACGGAGAATATCTTAAAAGATATGGGTTTCAGTTATGAGAAAATCGACTCGTCTCCGAACGTTTGCATATTATACTGGACAGAGGAGAATAAGAAGTTAAATAAATGTAAAACTCGCAACTTATCTAGGTGGATCATCCCTCGAAGGGATGACGATGAAGATGAATCTACACTCGATACTCATAGACAGATTCCAGCAAAGATTTTGCGATATTTCTCAATCAGGCAAAGACTTCGGTGATTATTTTTGCCATCCAAAACTGTTGAAAGCATGTCATGATATGTAAATGGTCGCACTAAGGATGGATTCTTGTGGCATCCAGCCGATGGTTAAGAGTGAAAACGCTTTGATGCCCTATATGAAGATTTTGCTGCGGATGCCCGTAATGTGAGGCTTGGCTTATCTGTAAATGACATAGAGCCGTTCAGCCACGGTGCAAATCATAGTATATGGCCAGTTAATCTTATTGTTTATAATCTATTTTCATGGATGAGTATGAAGCATTCCTATACACAGATGCCCTTGTTGATCCGTGAAAGTATCTCTCCTTCAAATAACATCGATGTATACTTGATGCTATTGATTGAGGAGCTGAAGGAGTTATGAGAGCCAGGTATACAGGTATACGATTTCCACAAGAAGGAGACATTTACACTTCGTGCGGCGCTCTTGTGGACAATCAACGATTTTTCACCATACGCTATGTTGTCTGGATGAAGCACTAAAGGTTACAGAGTTTGCCCGATATGTATAGAGGAAACCATTTATGATCCTAAAGTAGGCGCGTGGAAGATCAAGTGCTATACATGTCATCGTCGATGGTTGGATATAAATCATCCATATCATCGTAATTGCAGCAAGTTCAATGGTAGATAAGAGCATATGCGTGCTCCATCTGAGCCGATGGGTTTGAAGTTGTGAGAGGCTACACAAGGTTTCAATAATGTAGTTTTCGAGAGGACGACAGAGTATACAATTCCACGGGTTGCTGGCAGTCACCAGAGAAAGAATCCTATTTTCAATGAGCTGGTATATTGGCGCGACCTCAATCTGCGTCATAACTTAAATTTCTTGCGCATCGAGAAGAACGTATGCGAGGTACTCCTTAACACCTTAATGAATGTGAAATCCAAATCTAAAGATACACTTGCAGTTTGAAAGTGGTACTTTCAGGAAAGGTTGCGTCCTAAATTGCATCCATGAGAAGCGGGGAACGGTAGATGGTCAATTCCTGCAGCGAAGTACACAATGTCTGCTAGCGAGAATGGTGATTTGCTCAGAATTTTTGAGCAAGTAAGGGTTCCTGAAGATTACTCATCAAATCTCTCTAAGTGCGTGGGAATGAAACATAAAAAATTTTGTCATCTTAAAAGTCACGACTGCCACGTAATCATGAAACAGTTACTCCCTATTGCAATTAGGGTGATAAAAGATAAAGATGTTTTCTCGGTTGTGACGGATTTTTGTCATTGCTTTCGAGATTTAAATTCTAAGGAATATAGGGCAGATGATTTTAGAAATCTGGAACACAAAATTCCTATCATTCTCTGTATATTGAAAATGTTGTTTCCGCCTACGGTTTTCAAAATTATCTTACATCTCACAGTTTATCTTATAAGAGAGGGGCGTTTAGGTGGACCCGTTAATGTAGGTGCGTGTTCCCCTCCGAATGATGGCGCGACGTAGAGACGTCTTGCCTGAGATTCGGGATAGATGCTATTTGGTTTTACCCGTCCACCTCTCCGAAGATGCCAAGTTGATTTATGGCACCATGTATCGAAGGTTTAGACGGATGCGGCCGATGTAGCAGACTTCGTCAGATTCCCCCTCGCTTGAGGGGTTTTTGATTGTGGGGACGCTCTTCCCTGCAGGCGCAAGCCCCTGCAGTTAATTACGCTACCGTATCGCGGTAACAACTTTCTCCTTCTCCAGATGTTCACTTCGTGTCGTGGGTGTTTTTTTTGTTTGTGGTTGCCCGTGGATTGTATATGGAGACTAATTTATGTCATCGCCCGTAGGACGTGGATTAGTCCAAATCCGTATTTTCTTAGATTTGGGTTTGGGGTTTTGGTTTGAGGATACGTTAGCCATATTTGAGGCTAAGATTAACTCAAACGTTTGTTAAGGATACGTTAGTCTAATTTGAGACTAAGATCAACTCAACGGGATCGTTTAGATTCGACAAAAGAGAATTTAGGCTCTATTATTCTAGTTTAGGGATATAGTGGTCCATTGCCAGTTTAAGGACATGGTGGTCCACCATTCCCATTTTGGGGACGAATATTGGTTTAGGGACGCATTAGTCCATGAGTTTAAGGACCCCACAGTCCGTATTACCAGTTTAGGGACATGGTGGTCCAACATTCCCATTTTGGGGACGAATATTGGTTTAGAAACGCATTAGTCCATGAGTTTAAGGACCCCACAGTCCGTATTACCAGTTTAGGGACATGGTGGTCCAACATTCCCATTTTGGGGACGGATATTGGTTTAAGGACGCATAAGTCCATGAGTTTAAGGACCTCACAGTCCGTTTTACCAGTTTAGGGACATGGTGGTCCAACATTCCCATTTTGGGGACGGATATTGGTTTAAGGACGCATAAGTCCATGAGTTTAAGGACCCCACAGTCCGTATTACCAGTTTAGGGACATGGTGGTCGATCATTCCCATTTTGGGGACGAATATTGGTTTAAGGACGCATTAGTCCATGAGTTTAAGGACCCTACAGTCCGTAGCAATGTGTGGTTGTCGGGACCCGTCACCTCTCTGACGACATTAAAGGATTACAACGACAAATATCAGAGGAGTTCAGAGATATACCCTTGAACCGGGTGTAAATTGATTTGAGAGAGCAGTCGTGCTCAGTCAATTTAATTTGAGGACTTATGGCCAGAATTGGGCTAAGTCCAGTTGAGAATATTCAACATTTTATTTTTGTTTGGCCTGTCAGGCCTTTATTTGGGCTCTGCCCTTTTTATTAATGCACTGCATTTTTTTTATTTGGTCTGATAGACCTTTTTTATTGGGCTCTGCCCATTTTTTTAAAATAATGCATTGCATTTTGGTCTGATAGACCTTTTAATTGGGCTCTGCCCTTTGCACTGCATTAAATGTTCTGACAATGCCCCACGTGGCTTGTCAGGCGCTTTGCGCCAATTGAGGAGCGCAAGACGCAAATTCATGTGGAGGTGACACGTGTCACGCGCTGGTGAGCGCAAGTCTGTTAGCGCAGTGCGCTGCGCCAGGACGCTGCGCTAGTGCGCTGCTGACACGTGGCGCGCTCTGGTGACTTGCGCCAAACCAAGAGAGTAGTGCTTTGTTTTTAGAAGCGTAAGGCGCAGTTGTTCTGTGATTGACACGTGGTGCTCTCTGGTGGCTTGCGCCAATCCAAGGGTGCAACAGTGCAAATTTCAAAAGTGCAAGACACTGTTTAATATTTTGATCAAATTTAGATCAAAGAAAACAAGTTTTTCTTTTTCCATAGAGGTTCTACCTCAAATTTCAAGAACCAGTGGTTCATCAAAAGGCAATGCCTTTATATAGATCGAAAGATTTAATAAAAAAGTAAAATTACTTCTTTTTTATTATTATTTTTTTATTAAAGATCTTGATCTTGTTCTTAGATCTTTGATCTTTTTTAGAAGAAATTCTTCTTTTTTCTAAAGATTTTACCTTTTTCTTTTCTTCGAGTTCTTCTCAAAGTTTTAGAGGAGTTCTGTATCTCTATCTCTCTATGTTAGACTTGGAGTCTAAGGGCCTTTATATAATGCCAATTGATTTGTTAAATCAGTTAAAGAGATCTTTTTCTGATTGATTTAGTGATGTTTCCCCACCGCTGGATCTTTGATCCTAGGGCTTCTGTTTTACAGAAGATAATCTTCTTGTTTTAATAAGATTAGAAAGATCTTTCCAAAATTTTATTGTTTAAATTCTGGCACAGTTGGCACAAGCGCACCTGCGCTTGACACGTGTCGCGCAGTGCAGAGCGCAGTGCAACTGCGCTAGCACAACTGCGCTGACACGTGTCGCGCAGCGCAGAGCGCAGTGCAACTGCGCTGACACATGTCGCGCAGCGCAGAGCGCAAGTCATCTGAAGCGTTACTTCCTTTATTTTTATTTTAAAACAGAGCCTTGCTCTGATTGGGTGCGTTGCCTTGGGCGCAGCGCCCTTTGCACTGGCGTGTCTGTTTTTGACACGTGGCGTTCTGCGCGCAGCGCAAGGGATCTGAAGCGTTGCTTCAATTTTTGAATTTTTGAAATTCAAACAGAGTTTTGCTCTGATTGGGGAAAACAAATGCCCCCCACCGTTGCGCTCACGTGGCGCACACGTGAGTTCGACGGTGGCAAGATCTGATCCGTTGGATCAACTCAGGAGTTGAAGGGGCACTCAAGCGCCTATAAATAGGACCCTTGGTCCTCCTCAGATGATTATCATCTTCAAGAATTCTTATTCTCAGAACTTCAGAGCCTTGCTCTTGCTTTCAAGAATCTTAAGAGTTAAACTCTAGAAACTTTTAGGTAAAATTAACTTAAATTTAATTAAATTAATTTTAATTGACAGAGCCTTGCTCTCATAGATTTTTGATCTAAAGAAAACCCCTTTGGGGTTTCACCAACAGAGCCTTGCTCTCAAGAATCCATAGATCTAAAGAGATCTTATTTCAGGGTTTTTAACCGATGAACAGAGCTTTGCTCATGGACAAAATATATATCTTTTTGATCTTTTGATGAAGAACTCTCAAGAGTTTTTCATGGATCTTTAAGATCCCACACTTTCATTTTTAGGAGTTAATTTTTCCTTTGATGGATTTTTCCATCATTATTACAGAGCTAGGCTCTTTTAAGGAATTTTATTCTCTTGTGACCAGAGTTTGACAAGTGTCACTCTGTGACAGAGCTTTGCTTTGAAAAGAGAGATTTTCTCCTTGTCTCAAGGGATTTCTCATTTAATGAGAATATTCTTTTGGGGATCTCTTCATTAATTGACAGTCTCATCCAATGATGGGGCTGTCTTTATTAACTGATGTATTGTCATCTAGATTTTGTGGGTCCCCTTTGGTCCCATCTACACTGCATTGCAGTGTAGTATCAAGCGTCAGGCTTTTAAAATTAAATTATGATACTGATGGCTGAATTTCGTTTTTCTTTGCAGGCAATCATGTCTGCTGATCTGTCTTTCCCATTTGTTCGCTCAGAAGGAGGATTCCCTGAGGCGCCGATGGACCGGGAGGTTCTCGCTCTCATTAAGGATCATGACCCTGAGTATAAGAACCTTCACCTGTGGGGTAGGTGGTACAGTGAAATCATCAGGGGTCACCGAAGCTTCGGTTGCGCGACGCCGTCAAAGCCTATCTCTTCGATCCCCTATGCGGATGCACCCCCGGTGAACTATGCCGTGGAGGTTGTAAATTGGAACTCGGAGGATCTCCTTCATCCGTGCCCATTTTGCTTATGGACGTACCTTTTTTTTACGAGTCTGCGCCTTTTCGGGTTTTCACAAAAATCGCCGGTAGTCCTGCTGTTTTTACTCACGGCGCCCTTTCGGGTTTTCATCCGTGCCCATTTTGCTTATGGACGTACCGTTTTTTTTACTACCACGTCAGCCTGAAGATGCCGCGGGTTGGTAGTAGTTTAACGACGTTTCGGTCATCAGCTAGTTTTAGAACATAGTGGTCCATCGTTAGTTTAACGACGTTTCGGTCTTTCGCCAGTTTTAGGACATAGTGGTCCAATGTCGCTGTATTTGAGGCGAATCTCTAGTTTACTGACTTTTCGGTCGATGGGGTTTTCCTTATGAATGAGCACGATGCCTCCGGCATGTCCATCTTTTCGGGGGCATGTGGTTGTGGCGGGCTCATCTTGCAGTTTTCGGACAGCGCGAACTTGCCCTGTTGGTATTGGTCTTCAACCCAATTTTTGAAGACGTAGCAGTTTTCGATCGGATGGCCCAATACTTGGTGGTAAGGGCAGTAATTAGGATTGTTGACATCATTCAGCTGTAGCTGGTGTTTCGGCTCTGGTAGAGTGATAAGCCTGTTGCGCACTGCTAGTTCGAACAGCCTCCTTGTTTCATCCCGGGGAAATGAGTAAGGACGTTTCAACTTCTCATAAAGGGGTTGCCGCTTGTTGCTTTGGCGAACAACCGGTCTAGGGCCACTCGATTGTTGTTGAGCGTTGGCGACGAAGGCCGTTCTTCCCTTCCCTTTATCCTTTCTGTTCGATCCCTTATTTGCGGGTCCAAGATTCTTTCCGGGTAGCGTGCGATTGCACGGCTGAATGTTCTCGCAACTCCTCAATTCTTTCGTTTCAGAGATGGATTCCTTGAAGAGAGGACGGTAGGCTACTTTTTCGTCGGAGTCGCTCCTGAAGGTGAGAACTCGCGATCCCCCGGGATCAACCCTATGACAATTGCCGGCAATTCTTTTACGCTCATCTGTCGCATTTTTCCGCTGTTTACGAGCTTCACGCTTTGTCCTGTTGAAGTGTTGCTTGTGAGCGACATACCCTTGCCACCAACACTTAAAGGAGTTGCGGTCTTCAGTAGGATGTGCGATCTTCTGATGATATAAGCAGAAGTTAGGATGTACGTCCGCTTCATCAAGATGTATACCGTCAGGAGAATTTTCTCTGAAAGAGGGCAGCTTCATCCCCATCGATATGGCTTTGGCGAATCGTTTCCTTGTCTTGATCCTGCTTTCATTTGCGTCGGATGTACTTTGATCCGGTGGGAGTGTTTCAACCCTTTCATTTAGTCGCCGGCGTTTGGCTTTCTCGAATATGGCCATCTCGCGCTCTCGATCAGCTTTGCTTTTAAGACGGGCTTCGTTCAGGAATGCATCAATCATTTCGTCTGATGGTCCTAGAAGTTCTGGCTCAGGATCTGCCCCCAGCTTCTCTGTGTAAGGAGCTTCTTCGTCATTTATTGACGAGTGAGAGATCACATGGCAGCTTGCCGCATAATCTTCAGATTCATCCGACGAGTCTTCTCTATTATCATCATCTCCGTCCTCAAGGACGTGGCTGAGAAATTCTTGGAGTGTGACTGGGGTCCGCGCCTTCTGATTATATTCTTCCAACGCGTCAATATGTTTTTGCAGATCTGTGCGCTTGTCATCAAACTTTGCGGGCTTTTGGGTATTCTCTTTCTTCTTCGAAGATTTTGATGGCTGGGTGCGAGCGCTTTCACTATCACCAATCTTTGGAGTTGGGCGCGGCTTTAGCATCCTTTTGATGATCTCAGGTTCCAACGGGTTCTACCATCTGATCGCCGGACATGTCTGGAGATCATTCAGCATCTTTTTGGTTTTGGTGGAAAGCACGACCTCCTATGGAGCTTCTTCAACAAAAGAACAAGTTGTCCCCGGCGTGCCCGTCTTCTTTGAAGTGTGCGGCTGTGGTGGAATTACTTTTCACTTTTCAGACAGCGCAAACTTGCCTTGTAGGTACTGATCCTCGATCCATCCCTTAAAGACGAAGCAATTCTCGATCGGGTAACTTACCGTTTGGTGGTAAGGGCAATAATTGGGATTATTCATCTCGCTGGGTTGCGTTGGTCTTCTTGGATTCGGGAGATTGATAAGCCTATTGCGCATCGCCAGCTCGAACAGCCTCTTCGTTTTATCCCGCGGGAATGAGTAAGGGCGCTTCATTTTCTCATTATAATACCGCCGTCTCTCTTCCAGTTGATCCGCTAGCTTAGGGGCACTGGGCTGCTGTTGGGTGTTCGCAACGAAGGTCGCCTTCCCTTTACCCTTGTCGTTTCGGGGTTCCGGCTTCGGAGGAGACGGTCTGTGACCCATTTGATCCATCTGGGCTAGCTTATCAATTAAAGCCTGGAACGTGGTTGGCTTGAAGAACATCATGAATTGCGAGATGGTTGCTTGCGGATCAAGAGTGCCCACGAACATGCCTACCGCTGGTGCTTCTTCGATGCGCTGTTCGCACTTCGACCATAGATTCCGCCATCGGATTGCGTACTGAACCTACGTCTCGCCCGGCTTCACCTTGGCATTAATCAGTGCCGTTATCGGGGTGCGTTCACTAGCGCTTGCGAATCGCTGGGTGAACAACAACTCCATTTCCGCGAAAGTTTTGACGGAGTCGTTAGGTAGCTCCGAATACCATTCGAAGGCCGTTTCCGCTAAGCTACCGACGAATTGGCGAAGCAACAATTTATCATCGCCTCCAGTGTTGCCACATAAGGCTCTGAATTGAGCGACATGCTGATGTGGATTCCCCGTCCCTTTATATACATGAAACTTAGGGATCGTATATCCCGGCGGGTAACTGATTTGATCATACCAGCCCGGATAGGGTCGTCCGGTTCTAACAATTTGCCCAGCCGCTTCATTCGCCTGATGAACTCGTATCTGCTGAGCTATATAGTCTTCTAGTGCAGTTTTGGAAATGGTTTCCTCCTTGGCTGCTGAATGAGCCGGAGGAGGATTAGATGTCTCCCCTCTATCGTCTCCGACAATGATTGGAGGGTCTTCAGCTGGAGGGTCTGGCTGTAACATCATCCCTACCATATCTTGGAAGAGGAGCGCCATTTGTTTTATGTTAGCCGCTTGCTCTGCGGCTTCTTTGTCCTTCTTTTCGAGGACTCTGCGTAAGAAGTCAGCATCGGTTTCTTGTTCGTGACGCTGCTCTGATGATGCCTCCGGGCTTTCTTTTGGCCCGGTAAGTGCGGCCATTGCAGTCATCATTTCCTGAAGCTTCTGTTGTTGCTCCTGAGCTTTGGTCACGGATCGAGTAAGCGGTCGGTGACCCATCGAAGCACGGCCTTCCTTCTTTCCGGAAGCCATATAAACAGTATGGACCACCATGCCCCCAGACTTGGGGCGTTTGTGCTCAGCGCTTTTACGGTTCGCCATGTTCACAGGGGCTTTTTGCGGCCTCCTTTTCTTTTGAGTGATTGGCGTTGAGGGAGCAGTTGCAGTAGGCACCCAGCCAGCTGTTGCTTTTTCCGGCTTGACAGAGTAGTCCTTCTCCTGCCGAACCTTCATCTTTTTCTGTCGACGGAGGTAGTCTTGATCAACAACCGAGTCTTGGACTTGACGCCAGACTTTGTAAATCTTAGAGGACAGCCGCCGAGGGGGCTGCTCCAGCTTCTTCTCTGTATCATTCCCCACAGGTGAAGGAGTTCTCTTCAGCACTGCAGTAGGAGAGTTTCTACGCACCTTGTTGAGCAGTTCAAAGCTGTTCTCGGTTGGAACAGCAGTATCGATCCCCACCGTTGGAGCTGGTGGAGTAAATCCAGAGGGAGAGCTACCCCCAGCCTTCCGTACTCGGCGCCAGTGACGACGGCGAGCATGTCGCGTGGATGGTGTTGGTTCAGCCGTAGGGGTGACCTCCTCATGCCCCCTGTGTTGGTCAGAATTCGCTGTTATCAGCCTTTTAAAGACCGACGTCCGTTGAATGGGGACGGCCAACCGATCGAAAGCAGACTTCCGAGTAGGGGAAGCAACCTTGGTGATTTTGCCTGGAACGGGAGAAGGGTTGGTTATTCGCTTCGGGATAACGCCTTCTGGTATTGCAGGCTTCTTCACGGGCCCGTTGGAGCTCTGGCCTAGTCTGTTAAAAACCGAGGCAGTGGAGTTGGGCGACCCGTTGAGAGGGGCCGCGGTAGTTGTAAGCCGATTAAAGACCGACTTCTTTGGAGCTTCTTACGACGTCATTGGGGTATTGAAGCTCATCGGTGGGAGCATGGTCCCGAAGAATAGTCCAGTGGTGGCTTGAGTCACCTTCTCTACTGGCATCTTGAAAAGGGAGGCCGCTCGGGGCCCGTAATGTTGGATATATATATGCCCTAGAGGCCTTCATTGTATAGACAGTTAGGGATATGTATGTACATGACAATCTTTCTAATGATAGTACGCTATTTGGTTTGTCTTTATCTTAAACGTGTGATATATTTTACTTTGTATATACATGTTGATAAAGCCCATAGGGTGTTTGCCTGACTACCGGCGTTGTGATGGCAGTCATACTTGTAGGAGCTGGATAGCCAATAGGCACATCCTTAAATGTCCCTGGTCGCAGGAGTATCGAAACTGGGCATCGATGCTCCAGAGTAGACCAGTGTATACATATCTAGACCCTGACAAAGGACGATGGATTGGTTCCGCAGCCATTGGTGATGTGCACCTAAGATTGTATACAGATGCTCACTTCATGTGAGTACACCGGACATGACTCGCCGAGAACTGACTGGATGGTATTATACCTAACGTCAGATAGCAGTTCTCAGGTGACATGTGTGCAGATAGTCTGTTGACTTAAAGTTATCATTTGTCTTGTGTGAGTTCCCACTGTGCTTTGATTATTACCCTACCACGGCTCAAAGGAGTCGTGCAAACAGGTTTTAGTTGGGCACAGTCCTGAGCCACGTGGAGGCAGTGAGCGACTGTTAGGGATTCGTCTCTCTCGGTCTAGGGAGTTGATATCGCACTGTGATCGGTTGGTCATTACCATAAGTCCCTAGCCAGGGCTGATTGAGAATTACTGATGGACTGATCAGTAGATTCTCGGATGGTCTTGAGCCATGCCGGCATGACTTGTACGGTTATTAGGGGTCTGACGTTCACCACCCCCCTAGACCATACATGCGATACTCTTAGACGAATAGACCGGACTGCGCGGATATTGTCACGGACAGGCTCAGTAGGAGTTCGGATGGGTTTCCTCATCGGCTTTCTTATCGACATTTACCTGGGGACCGTTACGTACAGCTAGTGCCGCTTGCGGTCTGTGCTTAAACCCACTGCCAGCGTAGTATTCGAGTCTTTAGAGTCCCACACAGAGATTTCCCAACTCCAGGCGAAACGATATAGAGGTCATATGGTTTTACGACAAAGGGTTCGGACGCATACGTGTTTAAACGCACGTACGACATTCGGACAGTTTTTACTAGCCGGTTTTGGTTTAAGCCAGATTCTAGTATCAGGTTATTGGATTTATACAGTCTAAAGTTTTTCCGTGTTTTCACGGATAGGAGGAGCGTTCTCGTAATTTTACGGGAAGCTTCTAGAAGCATGGTGACTTGAGGGTTTAGGTGGCATTATTATTAAATGATATTGTGACTCATATTGTGTGATTCATCATGTCATTAATGCATTATTAAATGCTTAATGACTCACATAGTGCATCACTCATATTGAGTTAATATAGCATGATGAATAATCATATTTATTCATTTATTTGATTATTCATTATGCTTCATATATTCAAGTGGGAAACAATATCATTATCATTATCATCTTCACCTTCTCTCTCCTCAAGCTCACTCTCTCTTCAAACCCTAATCCTACCACTCATGAGTTGAGATCAAGGATTAGAATAGACTAAGCACTCCATAACCTAACTCTATATGACCTAAGTTTCTTTGATTAGCAACTAGAGAAACTTAGTTACCTCAAGTTTGGAGGTGAAGCTTGGATTAGGGTTCTTGGGTGGATCATCTATCATGGGAAGGATACCGAGGAGGACGTAGAGATTGAAAAGATGAAGGACACGAATCACTAGGTATAATCTCTTTACATAGTAGCTAAGAACTTCTATGGTTGTTGTTAATTATCGTTTAGTAAAGATCTTCGGTTAGTCGATGTTTGCTTAAAGAACAAGATCGTTTTTCAAATTTCCGCCTCCCCGCAACTCGTGGGGTGTTGTACATCGACTTACAGTGGTATCAGAGCCTCACTAAACAATAATTAACTCATTTGCAAAGTCGTATGAATTTCGAACGCAAAACAAACCGGAAAATACATGGATATCACCATGTTTCTGTCGATTTTAAAATGAGGCCTAAAAATTTTTCAGGGACTTCCAGAATAACCTACAGGAAAGTATAAGAACATAGAAAAAAATGGGCCCCTGAATCGGCCATTGAGCCGCGGAACCGCGGCCGATCCCACCTATCCGCCGCGGATCCGGGCCGAGTTGGAGCCGATTCAGCCCAGTTTTTCCCTGTGGATCTTCTGTGATGTTTTGTCTTTTTTGGAATGATTTATTTTCTGCTCAAGTCTCAAATTTACAGAGAAGTTTTGGAGTAGAATCTAATGTTTTTGATCGATCGAAATTATACGATGTTTGCTTATTTGATTATATCTGTGAACTGTTTTATGTGTTCGTAAACCTCCCCTAACTGCTAGTATGTCGGTTGGCAGGGGGTTGCACATATCTGTGATGATTTTAACTGTTTGTGATTATGAACTGTATTGGATTGTTGTGATGATTAGCCGGGGTTTTGTGATGGGTTATTGTATTAATTCATTCGATGTAATTGTAATAAGTTGTAATATTATTTTGTGGGGCATATCCAGGTTGCGGTTGTAGCCACCGTTGTATTATTTCTTTTTACTATTTTTGCTCCTAGGATAGACCCAAGGTGGGGTGCACAAACTACAGGGTACTTTGAAGTGTTTAGTGGCCTACTCATGTCGTTGAGGGAGACCGCTTCACTTCGGATACTTGGCGGGTAGTTTGCCGTACTCGTAGGGGTCTGGGGTGGGGTAATGGCTATTCATCACAACTGTGTAATCTGTCTTTCGTTGCAGGCTCAAAAGAAACGCGGATTGCTTGTATATCCAATAAAGTTCATCTGTGATCTGGAATGCCTATTATTGCGTCTGACGAATGTACAATATCTATATATGATAGCTATTTAGACGTCACTTATGTTTTACACCCGCGCTAGCCCAGCCCCCGCTCTGCCGTTAGTTAAGTAACCTAACGGGTGATGACGGGACCACGTGGCGAATACGGATGGCATAAGAGGACGTTGTATTTTCGTTGTTATCTGTAATGATAGGTTAATGATGGGACGCATTATTTTTAATGCAAAGAAAATAAAACCTAAACTGAATCGTTGGAACAATTTCAAAACCACTCGGTTTTCTTCAAAAAGCAAACTTTAAATACGGAGCTTAAACCACTCCTTTTAAAAAAGAAGCTATCTTGGTTCCTTCGATCATATCAAGTTCACTACGTTAAGGGGTTTTTGCTGAAAACCAGCCGTAACCCTCCGTCGTTTCAAATAGACAGCACATCGTATTCATGCTATGCTTGTTGGCCTACGTCAAGGTATAGTGTATGGTAGCAGTGTGTTTGCTTATTTGTTGCATAGATAGATGCATTAGTTTAGGACAGACGTACAGCCTTGTTGGCCTACGTCAAGGGCATGTACGATGTACCTAAATTAATCAGGACAACGACGGGTAGAACTTGACTTGCGTCTGGCCTACGTCAAGGTCATAAGAGCTTGGGGTAAAAATCACATCGGGAGTTTCAAACATAAAGGAAACTTGCAGATTTAGCATACCTCCTGGAGTGTGGTGATTAGAGTGGCTTCCATCTAGGGCATCATGCAATGATAGTTGGATCCCGATCCCACTGATGAGTAGGATTACTCTCGGGAAATTTTCTCACTTAACAATCAATGCTATAAACCAAGTAGGTGTCCAGAAAGGTGTTAGAGAGGCTATGCCTCCAGGGAAAAGAGGTTATTTAATTAAGGAACTTCGCGAAAGCGTTGGAAAATCTCCCTCGAAGTACCAACGCTGGCCTGGCTGAAAGGTTAAGCAAGTATTGTGACGTGTGATTAAAATCCTGACTAGTTCTTCTTTAAGGTTTTGAAGAAGGATTTGAGGAAACAGTGTGAGCCATCCTGTTTAGATAAATTAATAAACCAATCTAAACTTGCAAGAGCATATGCCGAGTGTTTCTTTTCTCTCTCTCTGGCAGCTACCATGACAGGACTAAAACTATTACTTGAAAAATATATACTGACCGGACAGAACTATAAAGATTGGCTAAGGAACGTCAACATTGCACTGACTTATGAAAAAGTAGCATATGTTACCACCGCAGTTCCTCCCCTTATCCCAGGACTAGATTCCTCAGTTGCGGACAAGGAAGTTCGCAAAACCTGGGATCTAGACTGTGAGAAAGCTAAGTGTATTGTGCTGGCGTCCATGAACAATGAACTCCAGAAATAGCACGAGAGTATGGATGTTGTATCCATCTTTCTCCATTGCAAGGAATTGTATGGGGTGCACTCCCGTATTGCGATGTACGAGACCTCAAGGAAACTCTTCCAGATGAGGTTAGCTCCAGGATCACCAGTAGGAGAGCACGTCCTCAAAATGATCAGCCTCGTTGAGGAACTCGCAAACCTGAGATGCGTGCTAGAGAATGATTTGTACATCGACTTGATTTTGCAGTCCCTTCCCCACACCTTCTCACAGTTCGTGCTGAAATTCAATATGCACGAAATGGAAGCTGATTTTCCAAAGCTCCTCAACATGTTGAGGGTAGCAAAGACCTCCTTGAAAAAGGAGAAGACCCCTGTTCTGTATGTTGGCTAATCATCCTCTTCTAAATCTAAAGCGAAAGCTAAAGGGAAGAAGAAGATGAAAGCCACCAAACCGAAAGGCGGGGTCAAGAAGGTGCAGGGAACGAACAAGGCAGGAAGGGTGAATGCGGATAAGAACGAATGCTATTATTGTCATAAGCAAGGCACTGGAAGAAGGACTGTATGGCCTTCAAGGCAAAGGACACGAAGCAGGCTATTGCTTCTGCTTCAGGTGTGTTTGTAATCGAAAATTGTCTTTCAGTAAACTCTACATCATGGGTACTTGATACCGGTTCTGGTTCTCACATCTGTAATTCTTTGCAGGATTTGATAAATAGTAGAGTACTGGAGACAGGTGATGTGACTCTCCGGATGGGCAATGGAATGCATGTAGATGCAATTGCAATAGGGGAATATCACCTAGGGTTGACTAGTGGGAACATTTTGGTATTGTACAACTGTTTTTGTATTCCCAGTATGCTGTGTAATATTATATCAGTATCTTTATTGTCTAATAAAGGATATAATTTTGCGCTTGAAAGAAATGTCATGAACATTCTCCTAAATCAAGAAATGATTGGGTTTGGCACACTGGAAAATGGCATATACATACTTAATCAACCTCAAGTTTTCAATATTCAAAACACGCTTAAAAGAAAGGCTCCAGATTCAAACCAAGCCTTCCTATGGCATTGTAGACTTGGTCATATAAACGAAATAAGGTTGACTAAGTTACATAAAAATGGATATTTAGATCCGTTTGAATATTCATCATATGCAACTTGTCAATCATGTATCAAAGGAAAAATGACTAAATCTCCGTTCACCGGACACGGAGAAAGAGCCACAGAACTCTTGGGACTTGTACACAGTGATATATGTGGTCCAATGTCTACACATGCACGAAGCGGTCACTCCTACTTCATCACATTTACTGATGACTTCTCTAGGTATGGACATGTGTTCTTAATGAAACATAAATCCGAGGCCTTTGAAAAGTTTAAAGAATATAAAAATGAAGTAGAGAAACAGACTGGTAAAAGAATCAAGACACTTCGATCTGATCGAGGTGGAAAATACTTAAGTACCAGTTTCCTTGAATGCTTAAAAGAGAATGGAATTCTCTCTCAGCTTACTCCGCCTTATACACCTCAGCATAATGGTGTATCAGAAAGGTTGAATCGCACGCTATTAGATATGGTGCGTTCAATGATGAGTAGTGCTGAGTTGCCACTTTCCTTCTGGGGTTTTGCTCTAGAATCAGCAGCATACCTATTGAATAGAGTTCCGACTAAGTCTGTGTCTACCACTCCATATGAAATGTGGAGCGGGAAGAGACCATATCTCAAGTATATCAAGATATGGGGGTGTCCGACATATGTTAAAAAGCATAATCCGGACAAGCTCGAGGCACGATCGGTTTTGTGCAAGTTTGTAGGATACCCCAAGCATTCAAGGGGGTATATGGTCTACCACACTGAAGAACAAAAGGTGTTTGTCGCTCGCCACATTGTCTTCTTAGAGAGCGAATTTCTTGCAAAAGAAATTAGTGGGAGCGCGGTAGAGCTGGAAGAAATTCCAGAACCTCAAACTACTATCGAGAACTTAGTAGAACCTCAGATTTCAATAGAACATGACGAACCAACGCCACTCCGCAGATCTAGTAGGCTTTCTCATCCTCCTGAAAGGTACTATGGGTTTCTTCTGGATGGGGATCGAGAGGATTGCATCATCGATGATGATGAGCCTACTAGTTTTCAGCAGGCTATCCCGAGTAGCGACTAGGTGAAGTGACTGGATGCTATGAGATCCGAAATGGAATCCATGTACACCAATAAAGTTTGGACTTTAGAAATTTCTCCTCCTGGGGTGAAACCAGTTGGATGCAAATAGATCTTCAAAAAGAAGATTGGTACATTTGGACAAGTGGAAACCTACAAAGCTAGACTCGTTGCAAAAGGTTTTCGTCAAAGACCAGGATTGGACTATAATGAAACCTTTTCACCAGTAGCTATGCTTAAATCCATTCGGATCCTGCTTGCCATTGCTGCCTTCCATGACTATGAAATCTGGCAGATGGACGTAAAAACAGCTAATCTAAATGGACATTTAGAAGAGAGTATTTACATGGATCAACCAGAAGGTTTCTTAGACAGTGGGCGCAGCGGAAAGGTGTGCAAATTGCTTAAATCCATTTATGGATTAAAGCAAGCATCACGGAGTTGGAACATCTGCTTTAATGAGACAGTCAAGAAATTTGACTTTATCAAAAATGAACCATGTATTTATAGGAAGATTGTAGAAGGAGCAGTGGTCTTCCTCGTTTTGTACGTCGACGACATACTACTGATGGGGAATGATGTCCCTATGCTACAATCAGTAAAGTTTTTCTTGTCACAGAAATTCTCCATGAAAGACTTGGGAGATGCATCATACATTCTGGGCATTAAGATCTATCGTGATAAATCTAATAGAATGTTGGGACTTTCACAGTCCAGGTATATTGACACTATACTAAAGAGATTTAGTATGGAACATTCCAAGCGCGGTAATATACCCACTTGTCATGGGATCACCCTCTCCAAAGAGATGTCTCCAAAGACTGATGAAGAAAGGGCCCGGATGGGCATTATACCCTACGCTTCGGCAGTAGGATCTATAATGTATGCGATGTTATGTACCAGACCAGATGTAGTTTATGCACTTAGTGTGGTAAGCAGGTATCAGTCTGACCCAGGTGAGAAGCATTGGATAGCGGTAAAGAACATTCTCAAGTACCTGAGAAGGACTAAGGAGATGTTCTTGAATTACGGTAATAGGGACCTCCAGGTTGAGGCTTTTACCGACTCCGGATTCCAAAGTGACAAAGATGACTTTAAGTCCATTTCGGGTTTTGTGTTTACCCTCAATAGAGGGGCAGTATCTTGGAGGAGTTCCAAACATGATACCGTCGCAGACTCAACTATGGGGGCTGAGTATATAGCTGCTAGTGAAGCCGCAAAAGAAGCTGTCTGGATGAAGAAGTTCATCTCTGAACTTCAGGTGGTTCCGTCCATTGCCAATCCAATACCTTTGTATTGCGATAACAATGGGGCTGTAGCATTAGCGAAGGAACCAAGGTCCCATCATAAATCCAGACATATCTTAAGGCGGTATCACCTGATCAGGGAGATCGTGGATCGTCGAGAGATCGAGGTGCGGAGAGTGGACACAAAAGACAACACGGCAGATCCATTCACCAAGGCCATCCCTCAAGTCCAGTTCGAGAAGATGTTTGAGATGTTGGGCATGCGGTACGCTAACAACTGGATCTAGTGTAGACAGTGGGTACTCATTGCGCCAATTATAGGCCTTAGTGCAAATGGGAGATTGTTGGATATATATATGCCCTAAAGGCCTTCATTGTATAGACAGTTAGGGATATGTATGTACATGACAATCTTGCTAATGATAGTACGCTATTTGGTTTGTCTTTATCTTAAACGTGTGATATATTTTACTTTGTATATACATGTTGATAAAGCCCATAGGGTGTTTGCCTGACTACCGGCGTTGTGATGACAGTCATACTTGTGGGAGTTGGATAGTCAATAGGCACATCCTTAAATGTCCCTGGTCACAGGAGTATCGAGACTGGGCATAGATGCTCCAGAGTAGACCAGTGTATACATATCCAGACCCTGACAAGGGACGATGGATTGGTCCCGCAGCCATTGGTGATGTGCACCTAAGATTGTATACAGATGCTCACTTCATGTGAGTACACCGGACAGGACTCACCGAGAACTGACTGGATGGTATTATACCTAACGACAGATAGCAGTTCTCAGGTGACATATGTGCAGATAGTTTGTTGACTTAAAGTCATCATTTGTCTCGTGTGAGTTCCCACTGTGCTTTGATTATTACCCTACCACGGCTCAAAGGAGTCGTGCAAACAGGTTTTAGTTGGGTACAGTCCCGAGCCACGTGGAGGCAGTGAGCGACTGTTAGGGATTCGTCTCTCTCGGTCTAGGGAGTTGATATCGCACTGTGATCGGTTGGTCATTACCATAAGTCCCTGGCCAGGGCTGATTGAGAATTACTGATGGACTGATCAGTAGATTCTCGGATGGTCTTGAGCCATACCGGCACGACTTGTACGGTTATTAGGGGTCTGACGTTCACCACCCCCTAGACCATACATGCGACGCTCTTAGACGAACAGACCGGACTGCGCGGATATTGTCACGGACAGGCTCAGTAGGAGTTCGGATGGGTTTCCTCATCGGCTTTCTTATCGACATCTACCTGGGGACCGTTACGTACAGCTAGTGCCGCTTGCGGTCTGTGGTTAAACCCACTGCCAGCGTAGTAGTCGAGTCTTTATAGTCCCACACAGAGATTTCCTAACTCCAGGCGAAACGATATAGAGGTTGTATGGTTTTACGACAAAGGGTTCGGACGCATACGTGTTTAAACGCACGTACGACATTCGGACAGTTTTTACTAGCCGGCTTTGGTTTAAGCCAGATTCTAGTATCAGGTTATTGGATTTATACAGTCTAAAGTTTTTCCGTGTCTCGTAATTTTACGGGAAGTTTCTAGAAGAATGGTGACTTGAGGGTTTAGGTGGCATTATCATTAAATGATATTATGACTCATATTGTGTGATTCATCATGTCATTAATGTATTATTAAATGCTTAATGACTCACATAGTGAATCACTCATATTGAATTAATGTAGCATGATGAATAATCACATTTATTCATTTATTTGATTATTCATTATGCTTCATATATTCAAGTGAAAAACAATATCATTATCATTATCATCTTCACCTTCTCTCTCCTCAAGCTCACTCTCTCTTCAAACCCTAATCCTATCACTCATGAGTTGAGATCAAGGATTAGAATAGACTAAGCACTCCATAACCTAACTCTATATGACCTAAGTTCCTTTGATTAGCAACTAGAGAAACTTAGTTACCTCAAGTTTAGAGGTGAAGCTTGGATTAGGGTTCTCGAGTGGATCATCTATCACGGGAAGGATACCGAGGAGGACGTAGAGATCGAAAAGACGAGGACATGAATCACTAGGTATAATCTTTTTACATAGTAGCTAAGAACTTCTATGGTTGTTGTTAATTATCGTTTAGTAAATATCTTCGGTTAGTCGATGTTTGCTTAAAGAACAAGATCGTTTTTCAAATTTCAGCCTCCCCGCAACTCGTGGGGTGTTGTACATCGACTTACACGTAAGTCACTCCTCCAGCAAGGACGGAGTGAGAGTTGCAGTTGCAGTTTGAAGCCATTGGTCTTCTATTTTCTGCATGGAGTAAGACACTAAATCTAAGTACCTCGAATCCACAGGCAACCATAGCAAACCGCGATTCGTTCGCGAACACGACACACAAAGTGTGGAGTGGAAAGAGGAAGAGGTCCCACCGGGCGTGCCGGAATCTGTTCCCCTCCGAATGACGGCGCGACGTAGTGACGTCTTGCCTGAGATTCGGGGCAGATGCTATTTGGTTTTATCCGTCCACCTCTCCGAATATGCCAAGTTGATTTATGGCACCATGTATCGAAGGTTTAGACGGATGTGGCCGATGTAGCAGACTTCGTCAGATCCCCCCTCGCTTGAGGGGTTTTTGATTGTGGGGACGCTTTTCCCTGCAGGCGCAAGCCCCTACAGTTAATTACGCTACCGCATCGCGGTAACAACTTTCTCCTTCTCCAGATGTTCACTTCGTGTCGTGGGTGTTTGTTTTGTTTGTGGTTGCCCGTGGATTGTATACGGAGGCTAATTTATGTCGTCGCCCGTAGGACGTGGATTAGTCCAAATCCGTATTTTCTTAGATTTGGGTTTGGGGTTTTGGTTTGAGGATACGTTAGCCATATTTGAGGTTAAGATCAACTCAAACGTTTGTTAAGGATACGTTAGTCTAATTTGAGACTAAGATCAACTCAATGGGATCGTTTAGATCCGACAAAAGAGCATTTGGGCTCTATTGTTCTAGTTTAGGGATATAGTGGTCCATTGCCAATTTAAGGACATGGTGGTCCAACATTCCCATTTTGGGGACGAATATTGGTTTAGGGACACATTAGTCCATGAGTTTAAGGACCCCACAGTCCGTATTACCAGTTTAGGGACATGGTGGTCCAACATTCCCATTTTGGGGACGAATATTGGTTTAGGGACGCATTAGTCCATGAGTTTAAGGACCCCACAGTCCGTATTACCAGTTTAGGGACATGGTGGTCCAACATTCCCATTTTAGGGACGAATATTGGTTTAAGGACACATAAGTCCATGAGTTTAAGGACCCCACAGTCCGTATTACCAGTTTAGGGACACGGTGGTCCAACATTCCCATTTTTGGGACGAATATTGGTTTAAGGACGCATAAGTCCATGAGTTTAAGGACCTCACAGTCCGTATTACCAGTTTAGGGACATGGTGGTCCATCATTCCCATTTTAGGGATGAATATTGGTTTAAGGACGCATTAGTCCATGAGTTTAAGGACCCCACAGTCCGTAGCAATGTGTGGTTGTCGGGACCCGTCACCTCTCTGACGACGTTGAAGGATTACAACGACAAATATCAGAGGAGTTCAGAGATGTACCCTTGAACCGGGTGTAAATTGATTTGAGAGAGCAGTCGTGCTCAGTCAATTTAATTTGAGGACTTATGGCCAGAATTGGGCTAAGTCCAATTGAGAATATTCAACATTTTATTTGTGTTTAGCCTGTCAGGCTTTATTTGGGCTCTGTCCTTTTTAATAATGCACTGCATTTTTTTTATTTGGTCTGATAGACCTTTTTATTGGGCTCTGCCCCTTTTTTTTAAAATAATGCATTGCATTTTGGTCTGATAGACCTTTTAATTGGGCTCTGCCCTTTGCACTGCATTAAATGTTCTGACAATACCCCACGTGGCTTGTTAGGCACTTTGCGCCAATTGAGGAGTGCAAGGCGCAAATTCATATGGAGGTGACACGTGTCACGCGCTGGTGAGTGCAAGTCTGTTAGCGCAGTGCGCTGCGCTAGTGCACTGCTGACACGTGGCGCGCTCTGGTGACTTGCGCCAAACCAAGAGAGTAGTGTTCTGTTTTTAGAAGCGCAAGGCGCAGTTGTTCTGTGATTGACACGTGGCGCTCTCTGGTGGCTTGCGCCAATCCAAGGGCGCAACAGTGCAAATTTCAAAAGTGCAAGGCACTGTTTAATATCTTGATCAAATTTAGATCAAAGAAAACAAGTTTTTCTTTTTCCAGAGAGGTTCTATCTCAAATTTCAAGAACCAGTGGTTCATCAAAAGGCAATGCCTTTATATAGATCGAAAGATCTAATAAAGAAGTAAAATCACTTCTTTTTTATTATTATTTTTTTTATTAAAGATCTTGATCTTGTTCTCAGATCTTTGATCTTTTTTAGAAGAAATTCTTCTTTTTTCTAAAGATTTTACCTTTTTCTTTGCTTCGAGTTCTTCTCAAAGTTTTAGAGGAGTTATGTATCTCTATCTCTATGTTAGACTTGGAGTCTAAGGGCCTTTATATAGTGCCAATTGATTTGTTAAATCAGTTAAAGATATTTTCTCTGATTGATTTAGGGATGTTTCCCCACCGCTGGATCTTTGATCCTAGGGCTTCTGTTTTACAGAAGATAATCTTCTTGTTTTAACAAGATTAGAAAGATCTTTCCAAAATTTTATTGTTTAAATTCTGGCACAGTTGGCGCAAGCGCACCTGCACATGACACGTGTCGCGCAGTGCAGAGCGTAGCGCAACTGTGCTGACACGTGTCGCGCAGTGCAACTGCGCTGACACGCGTCGCGCAGCGCAACTGCGCCAGCACAACTGCGCACAACTGCGCTGACACGTGTCACGCAGCGCAGAGCGCAGCGCAACTGCGCTGACACATGTCGCGCAGCGCAGAGCGCAAGTCATCTGAAGCGTTGTTGCCTTTATTTTTATTTTAAAACAGAGCCTTGCTCTGATTGGGTGCGCTGCCTTGGGCGTAACGCCCCTTGCGCTGGCGTGTCTGTTTTTGACACGTGGCGTTCTGCGCGCAGCGCAAGGGATCTGAAGCGTTGCTTTAATTTTTGAATTTTTGAAATTCAAACAGAGCTTTGCTCTGATTGGGGGAAACAGTGCGTTTTTCCATAGTCTGGTGGATTGACAATTCTCCCGTATCTCTGCAAGTCGTCCGAGTCCGACTGTTTAATTATATGTCGGGGTGTTGGCGTGATAAGAAACACACGGTCGACCAGAAATGGAGGACGGCTGCCACCGATGAGACGAATGGGCGGCAAAGCCCGCAAATTGGTCGGACGAGTATTAGACCGTCATGATTGATCATTTTGAATCTCTTGAATACTTGGTACGTAAATCGCCGAGAACTGTAATAGTATTAGACGTTAATCCTTTATTAGTAGAAGATGTTATATCATATCTAAAAGGCAGGCTAAGAGCCAGCAGGGATCAACGGCGGGGAGTTGCAGCACTGATTGTTGGTTGGGCGGAGTGATGAACTCCTCCCAATATGAAGTTGCTCATGTAAGAACAAATCAAAATATTCTGAATTTCTCAACTTCCTAAACTTCATTTAAATCAAATTTTTGTCTGAATGACAGGCGAGATGGACAGGAGAATACCCAGTCGCATGGATCTTTATGGTATAGGGTTTGCACGTGTCTCCAACTGCCCTACCTCATAGGAGGCGACTGAGCATTATGTAAGTATGCCCCTACACGATTTCTTATAGTTATTTAAATTACTTAATTTCTTTTTCAATAATTAACATAACTTGGTTCATACTGTAATTTCTTGCAGCAACGGATGAAAAGCGAGATTGAGCAGTGGGCGGTTGCATTTGTTGAGGAGCACGACCAAGATCCTACAGACGTAGAGCTGATCAACAAGGACGTCATCCAGTGGCATAACTTGGACTTGTATGGAAGAGTTTACATGAGTGGCCAAGGCATTTCGCCTACAGTATATCACGCCCATCATGGTCCGGAGTTGCATCCTCCTCGTGTACGCCAAGAGATGTTCATTCAGAAGCCCGCTCCCCCTACGACACTCGCGTCGCATGTGGCCCCAGCTCCTTCTCCGTCCGCTTCGATACACCATCCAGACGGCCCACCTCATACTCCCGCGGGTGATCGAGCACGCTACTTATCGTCTCCTTCTGCATCTAAACACTCGTCGGTTTCGGGTTCACGGTGTTAGTGATATATGCCCTAGAGGTCATTATTGTATAGTACTGGTTTGTATATTATATTTTGGAAACTTGGGATATAGACATATATAATAACATTCTTGCTCAAAATGGTAGTATGCTACTTGGTTTGATTCTACCTCATTATGTGCATGCGTTTCTTTTAGCGTATCGCTTATATATATTGGTAGAGTCCTTAGGATCTTTGCTTGACTACCAGCGTTGTGATGGCAGTCACATTAGTGGGGGCTGGGTAGTTTATTAGCACATCCTTATACAGGTCCCTAGTTATAGGATTATTGAGACGGGGCATCGATACTCCAGAGTAGACTAGTGTATACGCTTCTCATCCCAGCAGAGAAGATGGTCTGTCCAACAACCATTAGTACGTCGTACTGAAGATAGTATACAGGTGCTCATTGGGTTATGAGTTACACTGGACGGACTCGTTGGGAACTGTTGGTTGGTATTATACCTATCATCAGGTAGCAGTTTCCAGATGACATGTGTACAAGTTAGTCCGTTAACTTGATATCACTATTCGTCTCGAGTGTGTTCCCACTGTACTTAGATCACTACCCTATTACGGCTCAAATGAGTCGTGCAAATAAGTAGTGGTTGGGTGCAGTCCTAAAGCACTGGGAGGCAGTAATGATTAGATAGGATTCGTCTCTCCCGGTATTGGGGGTTGATATCGAGCTGTGTTCGGAAAGCCATTACACAAAATCCCTGGCCAAGGCAAGCGAGATTTACTGGTAGGTACTCCAGTAGTTTCTTAGGATGTATTAGGCTCTACCCCAGCACGATTATTAGGGGTCTGACGGTTACCAACCCTCTAGGCCCGATATGCGAGTATCTTAGACGAAACGACGGGACTGTACGAAGATTGTCACATATAGGCTCAGTAGGAGTTCGAATAAGTTTGCTCGTCGGCTTTCTTATCGACAGATATCTGGGTAGCCGTTACGTGCAGCTAGTACCGCTGACGTGCTTGTGGTTAAACCTACTGCCAGAGTACTGTTGAGTCTTTAGAGTCCTACACAGAGGGTTTCTGTGCTTCGGGCGAAACGATGTAGAAGCCGTATAGTTTTACGACAGGGTTCCGATCATATACCTGTACTGGCTACACGGATGATGTTCGGACGGATAATACTAGTGGGTTTTGGTTTAAGCCAGATCCTAGTATTATATTATTGGATTATTTTCGTCTCTTTGTATTCATATTTTTGGAATACGAATACGGGTATGTATATACAGTGAGGGGTATTCTTGTAATTTCACAAAAGTGCTTCTAGAAGAAGACACCTCATTTGTGCTTTAATCCATTTAGTTAAATGGCTAATGAGGTGGAGGTATGAGATGTTATTAAGGACATGATTGAAACATGGCTACTCGGGTGACTCATTGTTTTGATGACTATTGAAGCATGGTTGATTTATTATTGATATTATATGCTTCATTATTATCAACCTTTAGCCATTATTCCACACTTCATTCTCAACACAAACACTCTCATCTTTCTTGAGCTTTTTTCTTCTTTCTCAAACCCTAAACACTCTCATGAGTTGAGAAACCTAGGGTTATTGAGATAAATTAATCCATAATCATTCTCTATATCTTCTAGACTATATAGTTTAGCGAATTAGGTACCCTAGTTACTTCGGTTTAGAGGTTGGAGCTTGAAGTACATACTCTTGGGTGGATCGTCTTTGATGCAAGGTGGCCGACGATTCTAGCTTGATCCGATCTTCGAGGAGCTAAAGAAGAGGAGGAGAAGAAGACCCGAAGGACAAGGTTCTAGGAGGTATAAAAGTCTTCATAGTAGTTAAACCTCCAAGTAGTTTTCCAGTTAAGGTTTCTGTATAGATCCCGGAGTTAAAGTCGGTGTTGCGAAGCTTGAAAAATTGTTCTTTTGTATATTCCGCCTCCCCGTGAACCCGCGGGTTGCGCGACATCAAATTACAGTGGTATCAGAGCCTACTAAACCTTAACTAGCTAGTCAGCAAGTAATTAGAAATTCGATCGATGAAAAATTGCACGAAATCAAAATTTCAAGTCATGCTTGTTGTCAAATTTTAAAACTGTTCAAATTTTTTCAGTGGGCTTAAAAATACAAGCAGGCTTTTGTAAGAAAACAGAAGAAAAACGAGTTCATAGTTCCCCAATTCCACCGTGGAACCGCGGAAAAACAGTGTGTTTGGCTGCGATTCCGCGGCCGAGTCAAGGCCGACTCAGTCTAATTTTCTTCTGTGTGTCTTAATTGTGAAATTATGGTTTTTGGCACATGTGGTTTCTACCCAGAATTGTTTGTGTACTGGTTTATACATGGGGTAGACACGGATTTGTTTATCGATCAAAATTCTAAAGTTCTTGGCTAATCATCATTCTGTGTTTGTATATATGATGCTAAACGTCTGCTAATCACTATATGTCGATTAGTGGGGGTTGCACATATCTGTATTATGATGGTTTGTGGATATGAAGTATTGGATCGACGTGATGCAATAGCTGGGGGATATGAGAAGAGCGTTTTTCTTTCATTCATGTAAATTTGTAATTGATGTAATATTCTTTTATGGGGCACATCCGGATTGAGGTTGTAGCCACCGTTGTATTATTTCATTTACTTTTTCTTACACCTAAGATAGACCCAAGGTGGAGTGCATAAACTACCGGGTTCTTGAAGTTCTGAATGGCTTACTCATTTTATTGAGGGAGGTTACTTCACTTCGGGAATTTGGATGGTAGTTTGCCGCACCCGTAGGGATCTAGGGTGGGGTTGGCTATTCATCATGATCGTGGAATCCGTCTTTCGTTCTAGGCTAAAAAAACACGGAATTCCTAGTATATCCAATATATTCATCTGTGATCTGGAATGCCTATTATTGCGTGAGACGAATGGATATATATATAAACGTTGCTTATGTTTTGCACCCGCGCTAGTCCAGCCCCCACTCTGCCGTTAGTTAAGTAACCTAACGGTGCATGACGGGCCCTATGGCGAATGCGGATGGCATAAGCGTATGTTGTATTTTCGTTTCTTTCTGCAATGGTAGGGTTAAATGATAGGACTGCATTAATATTGATTAATGCAAAGAAAACAAACCAAATTTAAATCGTTGGAACAATTTCAAAACCACTCGGTTTTCTTGAAAAACAACTTTTAAATCCGGAGCCTAAACCACTCCTTTTAAAAGCTATCATGGTTCCTTCGACTATATCAAGTTCATTACGTTCATGGTTTCGCCAAAACCTGTTAGTTGTATGTATGCCCTAGAGGCCAGTATTGTACACATGATGTATATTATATTGGATGCTTGGACATATATAGAGATGAATTTCTTGCTCGATATGATAGTATGCTATCTGGTTACTCTTTATCTTAACATGTACACTAGTCTCTTTATACTGTCTTATAGTTACATGTTGGTAAATCCCTTAGGATATGTACTTGACTACCTGGACTGTGATGCAGATCATACTAGTGGGGACATGGTAGTCCATAAGTACATCCTTCAAGGTCCCTAGTCGTGGGTGTATCGAGACGGGGCATCGATATACCAGAGTAGACTAGCGTATACGCTTCTCGACCCATGAGATGGGCGATGGATGATCCCATATCCATTGGTGTTTGACATCAGAGATGGTGTACGGGTGCTCAGTGGAGACTGGGTACACTGGACGGACTCGCCGAGAACTCCCAGATGGTATTATACCTCACGTCAGATGGCAGTTCTCAGATGACACTTGTACAGGTTAGTCTGTAGACCCGAGATCGTCATAGAGTCTTGTGTGATTCCCACTGTGCTTTGATCTCCACCTTACCACGTCCATGAGGGCGTGCAAAACGGTGGTCTTTGGGCACAGTCCCGAGTCACATGGAGGCAATGAGCGATAGGAGGGGTTTCGTCTCTCCCGGTATTGGGGGTTGATGTTGCGCAGTGCTCGATTGGCCGTAGCAGGGAAGTCCCTGGCCAGGGCTGATCAGAGATTTGCTGGTAAGTGTTACCAGTAGTTTCTCGACCCGTTATGAGCCTCACATCGGCACGACTTATCGGGTTATTGGGGTCTGACGTTTACCGCCCCTAGACTTGATATGCGACATATCAGACGAAGAGACCGGACTGTACGGTAAGTGTTACTGGTCGGATTCGCAGGAGTGTGAGCGGGCTAGCTCGTCGATCTTTTGATCGCTCAATACCCGGGTGGCCGTTACGTTTAGCAGACCGCTTGCGGCTTGTGGGTGTTTGATATGATCATCATCTGCTACCGGCGTATTGACGAGTCTTTAGAGTCCTACACAGTGGTTTCCTGGCTCAAGCGAAACGAAATAGGAGCGCATATGAGATATGTGCAGGACCAAGAATAATGCGTGTATGTGATACCGTATTCCATTCTCGCGATATATGTATCGAATGGTTATATTCGATATAACCTAGTTATCGAATCGAAGATCGATTCGATAAACCGATACATTGAATACTAGTCGGTCATGTGCGACATGACCGGATCATTGAATCAAGTGTTGATTTAATGATTTAATGTATAATTATATATTTGATATATTACTTTGCATTAACTAGTATTGGTTCACTTTAAACGGATTTTTCTCACTTGGATTGCACATTGTATATGTGATATACTTTTGTGCACTTTTTTGTATCATGTTTGATGATACTTGATCATATGGTTAAGTGAATAGAATTAAACCATGGTTATTATGATAATTAGGGTTTTGCATATTTATTTATTCATTTATTTGTTTATTCATTTATTTGGATAAGTTTAAATGAGAATGGTGGCAATTTTTGTTTCTTATATGAAGCTTCATGAACCCTTGACTTTAGTAACCATTCTTGTCATCTTGCTTAACCCTAACCCACTCTACTAACCATGGTTTATTCTCTACACTTAACTTTAGTTAGAGTTATGATAAGTATAGTTTTTCTTTTTCCTTTTAAAAATAACTTATCATAATTCTATCATCTTCTTCTTCTTCTTCAAGTAAGAACCTTGATGCCATTAATGGCAACTTGAGTTCTAGTGAGTAAAATCCAAATCTAAAGTGAACCCACCTCCTATTTCTTCATCCTCTACCTCTTGCCAAGTGGTTTTGGGTGTTTTCTTCACAAGTTTCACTACTTGGTGAAGTCGGAGCTTGAACTAGTGCAACCTCGACGTAGATCGTCTTTGACACGAAGCCGACGACCTTGCTCGCCCGTTTTTCCGATGAAGCCGACGAATGAGTCTAGGATTCGTGATGGACAGCGAGAGTACACCCACGTGGAGCTAAGGAAGTGGGGAACCGGATCTACAAAGGTTGTAGCATCTAACTTCTAGTTAAATAGTTAACTAGTTTCTTGTTTCGCCTAAACATCTAGTCTAAGATCCGTAGTCTAGGGTTTCTCGGCACCATTTTTTTTAAATTGGCATGTTCGATGCCTTGTGAGACCTCACTAGAGTGCCTTGGAACCTTTCACTGGTATCATAGCCTAGCTAGAGCCTTAGGCAAAGTCTAGACGACGTTTGAAACCCGATCGAACCGAAACCCAAAACCCTAAAATGCTCTCTGGACTTTTTCTAAAAATTCGGATTTTTGTCAATTAAAAATATGCAGAAAATCAAGCAGGGTGTTATTTGAATTACTGTGAAATACGAGGGCCTGAATCAACTTTTTCACCGCGGAACCGCGGCACGTGCTATGCATTCTGCGGCGGTTCCGCGGCCTTACTGTTCCTTTGTGTGATGTTTTCTGCACAGTAACTCATATAATTCAATGCTGTGTTTTCTGGGATATTTTTGTTGTGACTATGCAGAAGAGTATTCTAGGGTACTATTGGGAATCAAAGTTTCGATCAGATTATCAAATTTCGTCTTAGTGTATTTCCGGATAATTTTTTGAATATGTTAAAAAGTTCGACCGGATATAAATACCCAATTTTTCCCCTGTCGGGAAATTTCCATGTGTTGGATTTTTCCATAGTTTAACGACATTCTAAGTAGTGCAAGTAATGCGATGGACCCTCTAGAAGACAACAAACCTTAACTCGATTATGTGACCGTCTTGAACTGCCCTTTGAACCTTCGGGTTTGGGACAGTACGGCGTGCCACATGTGAGGTGTTGACTTGACCCTTCTACGGCTGGACCGTCGGTACTGAGGCACGAACTGAATGTTGTTAGACTTATTTCATGTGTTGAACTGTATCGGGAAAACTTGGGTATTCGACTGTTCGATCGGAAAGTTTAACATTTTCTGTTTATCTGGAATGTGATACAATAATTGGAATTCACAAACATTTATGTGATAACTGAATGAATGTTATAAATCTAGCGGTTTAGTCCCACTTGATATTGAAAAGAGTTTTCGATAATGAGACTAAAACGCGGGATTTATATCTGTTAGGCATGTGATGTCTAAGTATTTCATTTGATTAGGCATGCGATGTCTAAAGAAGTTGCGGATTCCAATTGTTGTAGTTTTACACTTTCTTTTCTGTGACCGTAAGTGTAATATGTGATATCGCCGGTTTCGTTGCTATACGTCAACGACAATTGGGGTATGCATACTTACGTTGATGACATGTGATGTTATGTGTTGCTGGATATGTTATATTGGATCGTCGTGTTCGAATAGCCGGGGGTTTTTATGTGAGATGAGTGTTTTTCATTTTCATTCATGTAAAAACTTGTATGTAATATTCTTTCATTTGGGGCACTTCCAGGTAGCGGAAGTTGTCACCCTTTGTATATTATTTACTTTTCCGCATTAGGATAGACCCAAGGAGGGGAGCACAAGTAACCGGGTTCTGGGGTCCAGTGGGAGACCAACTCGAGGAGTCGAGTCCGGGTCTCCTAACCCTAGAATTGGCAGGGTTGCTTGCCGCTCTCGTAGGGGTCTAGGGGTGTGGGATTGGCTGTTCATCACGACCGTGGAACCCGTGTTTTATACTGGCTCGTATTGAAAACACGGACGTCCTAGTATATCCAATATTTCATATGTTTATTCTGCTGCGATATCTGTGTTGTAACTCTGTGATGGATATAGTATATAGTATATATGATATATTATATAGACGTTACTTATGTTTTACACCCACGCTAGCCCTGCCCTGCTCTGTCGTTAGTTACCTAACCTAACGGTGCACGGGGGGACATCGAGGCGAATGCGGATGGCATAAGTGTACGTCATATCTATCTGTGATGTTTAGGTATTTAAATGATGGGACTTCATTAATGTGATTAATGAAAGATAAGAAACCTAAGATATTGTGGAATCGAATTTTAAAATAAAACAGGTAGCTACAGTTCTTGCTTTGCACAGCGGTATATATGATATACCCTGCACCTTATTCGATGAGGAAAGGACCGAGATCCCTTCACCGGGAGTGACTCCTTTAGCAATAACTGGCAGATGCTACACACTCGGTTTGCTTTTGACTGCTTTTGGGTTTTTGCTTTGCACAGCGATATATATGATATATCCCGCACCTCATTCGACGAGGAAAGGACTGAGATCCCTTTGCCAGGAGTGACTCCTTTAGCAAAACTAGAAAAGCCTCAAAATCACTCCATTTCAAAACATCATTTGATTCTACAACGATATCAAGTTCATTACGCTCATGGTTTTCAGAAAACCCTGGCGTAGCCCTCCGTCATTTCAGATGAGTAGTAGTTAGTATTCGTGCTACGTTTGTTGGCCTGCGTCAAGGCGTAGTGTGCGGTAGCTAACTAGTATTTATCTGCTTATGCATATGATGCAGATTGGATTAGGGTAGTCGTGCGACTTTGTTGGCCTGCGTCAAGGGTCGTACGGGTGGGTTTAATTCAATCAGGAAATGACGGGTTGAACTTGACTAGCGCACTATGGTTTGTTGGCCTGCGTCAAGGTCATAGGACGCTAGGGGCAAAATATTATCGGGAATTTCAAGTGTTGAAATTTGCAATGAGATTGCATACCTTCTATGAGATAGTTGGATCCTGATACCCGCTGCGAGTAAGAGTTACTCCTGGGAGAGTTTTACACATTGCAATTAGCCGATCAAGTAGGTGTCTAGAAAGGTGTCAACGGGGTTACGCCTCTGGGAAAACGAGGTTTACATTAATTAGGTTCCTGCGAAAGCACGGGGGACCTCCCTCAAAGTACCGACACTGGCCTGGCTGAAAGATTGGCGAACCTGTAGTGTGTAATTAATCCCGGCTAGTCTTTCCTTTTAGGGTTTGAAGGAAGATTTGATAAAAAGCAGTGGGAGCCATCCTGATTAGATAAGATAATAACCAATCTGATCTTGCACGAGCTTACGCTAAAGTGTTTTCTTCTCTCTCTCTCCAGGTAGCGACCATTTCATGCCCTAATGAAGATAATAATATGGATGTATTGACCGAACCCGCATGTTATACTGTGCTGGGGAACGTTGGTTCCGTTCCTTCTTATAAGAGTTATAGGAATGAACAGGAAATAGGGGAATACCAGGATTCCCATGCCACCCGAATGAAGAAAGTACATGTTGATGCATTTTCTTCGGGTGTGTTCGTTACAGAGAACTGTTTCTCCATTTGCTCCACGTCCTGGGTATTAGATACCGGGTCAGGATCCCATATATGTAATCAGTTACATGGGCTTAGGAAAGGTAGAGAACTTGGAGAAGGTGATAAAGACATTAGAGTCGGAAATGGTGCAATTGTTGCAGCTAAGACTGTCGGGGAATATCACCTTACATTACCAACTGGTAATACATTGGTTCTGAACGAATGCTATTACATGCCGAACCTGATATGCAACATTATATCGGTTTCTTTACTGAGTAAAGAGGGATATAATTTTGTATTACAGGATAATGTTATGAACATTTTCCGTAACCAAAAGTTGGTTGGATCAGGCACGTTGTGCAATGGCATTTATGTTCTAAACCAATCAACAGTTCTGAGCATAACAAACACACACAAGAGGAAGAGTTCTGAACTGAACGAATCCTTCTTGTGGCATTGTAGACTGGGTCATATCAATGCGACACGACTGGCTAAGTTGCATAAGAATGGATATTTAAATTCGTTTGAATTTTCATCCTATGACACTTGCCAGTCATGTCTCAAAGGCAAGATGACTAAAGCTCCGTTTACGGGACACGGAGAAAGAGTTACCGAACTCTTGGGACTGATACATAGTGATGTATGCGGTCCCATGTCTACACATGCCAGGGATGGTTCTTCGTACTTTATTACATTCACTGACGATCTCTCTAGATTCGGATATGTGTTCCTGATGAAACACAAATCAGAAGCTTTTGAGAATTTAGAGAATATAAACAAGAAGTCGAGAACCAAACCGGAAAAAGTATTAAAATCCTTCGATCTGATCGAGGAGGTGAATACTTGAGCAATGAATTCCTGGACTTCCTAAAAGAGAATGGGATTCTCTCTCAGCTGACTCCTCCATATACACCACAGCACAACGGTGTATCAGAACGAAAGAACCGCACCCTATTAGATATGGTGCGCTCTATGATGAGCACAGCTGAGTTACCTATTTCCTTCTGGGGATATGCACTGGAAATAGCTGCAGACCTATTGAATATGGTTCCCACCAAAACCGTGCCGACCACTCCATATGAGATATGGAAAGGAAAGAGACCATGTCTTAATTATGTTAAGATATGGGGTTGTCCGGCCTATGTAAAAACGCAAAATCCAGACAAACTCGCGGCAAGGTCTATTCTGTGTAAGTTTATTGGATATCCCAAACATTCGCGAGGGTATATCTTCTACCACCCTGAGGAACAAAGAGTGTTTGTTTCTCGGCATGCCACCTTTTTAGAAAAGGAATTTCTTGAAAAAGAGATTAGTGGTCATGAGGTAGAACTGGAAGAGGTTCCAGCCGCAGAAGCTACAACAGAAGATCTGGTGGAACCAGAGAATTCCGTAGTTCCCGATGAACCCCAGCCACTCCGCCGATCTAGTAGGGTTTCTCGTCCACCTGAGAGATACTACGGTTTTCTCATTGACGGTGGAAGCGAGGATTGCATCATGGAGGATGATGACCCAACTAGCTTCCAGCAGGCCATCACGAGTAGGGACTCAGTGAAATGGCTGGATGCTATGCGGTCCGAGATGGAATCCATGTACACCAACAAAGTATGGACTTTGGAAGTTGCTTCTGAAGGGGTAAAACCCATTGGGAGCAAGTGGATCTTTAAGAAGAAACTTGGTGTAGATGGGAAAGTGGAGACTTTCAAAGCTAGACTTGTAGCAAAGGGTTTTCGTCAAAGACTAGGTGTGGACTATGACGAAACCTTTTCTCCAGTGGCTATGCTTAAATCCATCCGGATCATGCTTGCCATTGCTGCCTTTCATGACTACGAAATCTGGCAAATGGATGTTAAGACCGCCTTTCTAAATGGTGATTTAGAAGAGTGCGTGTAAATGACTCAGCCAGAGGGCTTCGTAGACAGTGGGAGCAGCGGGAAGGTGTGCAAGCTGCTTAAATCCATTTATGGATTAAAGCAAGCATCGCGGAGTTGGAACATCTTCTTTGACGTCGTTATCAAAGAGTTTGATTTCGTCAAAAATCCAGATGAACCTTGTATTTACAAGAAGGTGGCAGGGAGTAAGGTTGTCTTCCTCGTATTGTACGTGGACGACATACTCTTGATAGGAAATGACATTCCTATGCTGCAATCGGTCAAGCTCTTCTTATCACAAAGATTCTCAATGAAAGATCTTGGTGATTCCTCCTGCATATTGGGGATCAGGATCTATAGAGATAGATCCAAACGGATACTGGGATTGTCCCAATCCAGGTACATTGACACCATACTAAAGAGGTTTAGTATGGAAGAGTCCAAGCGTGGGAACTTGCCCACGATCTCTGGAGTCACTCTCTCCAAAGAGATGTCTCCCAAGACTGATTTGGAGAGAGCTCGCATGCAAGGGATACCCTATGCTTCGGCAGTAGGCTCTATCATGTATGCGATGCTATGTACCAGACCCGATGTAGCATACTCACTAAGTATAGTGAGCAGGTATCAAGCTAATCCTGGAGAGAGTCACTGGATAGCTGTGAAGAGCATTCTCAAGTACTTACGAAGGACTAGAGATATGTTCTTGGTGTATGGTAACGGAGAACTCCAAGTGGAGTCCTTTACCGATTCGAGCTTCCAGAGTGATAAGGACGACTCTAAGTCGCACTCGGGCTTTGTCTTTACCCTTTACGGAGTGGCGGTTAGCTGGAAGAGTTCCAAGCAGGAAACCGTGGCAGACTCGACGATGGAGGCTGAATACATCGCTGCCAACGATGCTGCCAAAGAGGCTGTCTGGATCAAGAAATTCATTACTGAACTTGGTGTGGTTCCATCCATTGAGCATCCAATACCTTTGTATTGCGATAACAATGGAGCAGTGGCTTTGGCCAAGGAACCCAGGTCCCATCAGCGATCCAGGCATATTCTGAGGCGGTATCACCTGATCCGGGAGATAGTTGATCGCCGGGAGATCGAGGTCAGGAGGGTTGACACGAAGAACAACACCGCGGATCCACTCACGAAGGCCATTCCCCAGATACAGTTTGAGAGACTCTTCGGGATGCTCGGTATGCGATACTACAGCAGCTGGCCCTAGTGCAAGTGGGAGATTGTTAGTTGTATGTATGCCCTAGAGGCCAGTATTGTACACATGATGTATATTATATTGGATGCTTGGACATATATAGAGATGACTTTCTTGCTCGATATGATAGTATGTTATCTGGTTACTCTTTATCTTAACATGTACACTAGTCTCTTTATACTGTCTTATAGTTACATGTTGGTAAATCCCTTAGGATATGTACTTGACTACCTGGACTGTGATGCAGATCATACTAGTGGGGACATGGTAGTCCATAAGTATATCCTTCAAGGTCCCTAGTCGTGGGTGTATCGAGACGGGGCATCGATATACCAGAGTAGACTAGCGTATACGCTTCTCGACCCATGAGATGGGCGATGGATGATCCCATATCCATTGGTGTTTGACATCAGAGATGGTGTACGGGTGCTCAGTGGAGACTGGGTACACTAGACGGACTCGCCGAGAACTCCCAGATGGTATTATACCTCACGTCAGATGGCAGTTCTCAGGTGACACTTGTACAGGTTAGTCTGTAGACCCGAGATCGTCATAGAGTCTTGTGTGATTCCCACTGTGCTTTGATCTCCACCTTACCACGTCCATGAGGGCGTGCAAAACGGTGGTCTTTGGGCACAGTCCCGAGTCACATGGAGGCAATGAGCGATAGGAGGGGTTTCGTCTCTCCCGGTATTGGGGGTTGATGTTGCGCAGTGCTCGATTGGCCGTAGCAGGGAAGTCCCTGGCCAGGGCTGATCAGAGATTTGCTGGTAAGTGTTACCAGTAGTTTCTCGACCCGTTATGAGCCTCACATCGGCACGACTTATCGGGTTATTGGGGTCTGACGTTTACCACCCCTAGACTTGATATGCGACATATCAGACGAAGAGACCGGACTGTACGGTAAGTGTTACTGGTCGGATTCGCAGGAGTGTGAGCGGGCTAGCTCGTCGATCTTCTGATCGCTCAATACCCGGGTGGCCGTTACGTTTAGCAGACCGCTTGCGGCTTGTGGGTGTTTGATATGATCATCATCTGCTACCGGCGTATTGACGAGTCTTTAGAGTCCTACACAGTGGTTTCCTGGCTCAAGCGAAACGAAATAGGAGCGCATATGAGATATGTGCAGGACCGAGAATAATGCGTGTATGTGATACCGTATTCCATTCTCGCGATATATGTATCGAATGGTTATATTCGATATAACCTAGTTATCGAATCGAAGATCGATTCGATAAGCCGATACATTGAATACTAGTCGGTCATGTGCGACATGACCGGATCATTGAATCAAGTGTTGATTTAATAATTTAATGTATAATTATATATTTGATATATTACTTTGCATTAACTAGTATTGGTTCACTTTAAACGGATTTGTCTCACTTGGATTGCACATTGTATATGTGATATACTTTTGTGCACTTTTTTGTATCATGTTTGATGATACTTGATCATATGGTTAAGTGAATAGAATTAAACCATGGTTATTATGATAATTAGGGTTTTGCATATTTATTTATTCATTTATTTGTTTATTCATTTATTTGGATAAGTTTAAATGAGAATGGTGGCAATTTTTGTTTCTTATATGAAGCTTCATGAACCCTTGACTTTAGTAACCATTCTTGTCATCTTGCTTAACCCTAACCCACTCTACTAACCATGGTTTATTCTCTACACTTAACTTTAGTTAGAGTTATGATAAGTATAGTTTTTCTTTTTCCTTTTAAGAATAACTTATCATAATTCTATCATCTTCTTCTTCTTCTTCAAGTAAGAACCTTGATGCCATTAATGGCAACTTGAGTTCTAGTGAGTAAAATCCAAATCTAAAGTGAACCCACCTCCTATTTCTTCATCCTCTACCTCTTGCCAAGTGGTTTTGGGTGTTTTCTTCACAAGTTTCACTACTTGGTGAAGTCGGAGCTTGAACTAGTGCAACCTCGACGTAGATCGTCTTTGACACGAAGCCGACGACCTTGCTCGCCCGTTTTTCCGATGAAGCCGACGAATGAGTCTAGGATTCATGATGGACAGCGAGAGCACACCCACATGGAGCTAAGGAAGTGGGGAACCGGATCTACAAAGGTTGTAGCATCTAACTTCTAGTTAAATAGTTAACTAGTTTCTTGTTTCGCCTAAACATCTAGTCTAAGATCCGTAGTCTAGGGTTTCTCGGCACCATTTTTTTTAAATTGGCATGTTCGATGCCTTGTGAGACCTGACTAGAGTGCCTAGGAACCTTTCAAAACCATCCGTATCCCTCCGTCATTTCAAATGGGTATTCAGTAGTATTCAAGCTATCTATTTTGACTTTCGCCAAGGTATAGTGATTGGTAACTGCTGGGTATTCATCTGTAGTATAGATAGATGCGTTGATTTGGGACAGTCGTACTACTATTTTGTCCTTCATCAAGGGTATGTACTGGTGGGTTCAAATTAACCTAGGCAATGACGGGTAGAACTTAACTTGTGACTTATGATATTTTGTCCTTCGTTAAGGTCATACGAGTTTGGGGTAAAAATCCACATCGGGAGTTTCTAAGGAAATTGAAACTTACTAGTATTGCATACTATTTAGAGTGTGATGATTTTGATAGAATTCCTTCAAGGTTGTCACACGATGATATTTGGATTCCGATCCTACTGTGAGTATCCACTACTCCTCGGGAGAATTTTTCATTTTGCAATCAATGCTATAAACCAAGTAGGTGTCTAGAAAGGTGTTAGCGGGGCTACGCCTCCAGGGAAAAGAGGTTATTTAATTAAGGAACTTCACGAAAACGTTTTAAAACCTCCATCGAAGTACCGGCACTATCCTGGCCGAAAGGTTAAAGCAAGAATTGTAGGGTACGATTAATCCCAACTAATTCTTCTTTTATGGTTTGAAGGAGGATTCTAGGAACAGTAGGAGCCATCCTGTTTAGATAAACTAATAACCAATCTAAACTTGCAAGAGCATCATGCTGAGTGTTTCTTCTCTCTCTCCTAATTGCAGTGACCAAATATGACCGGGCTTAAATTACTGCTAGATAAAAACATATTGACGGGGCCGAACTATAAAGATTGGCTAAGGAATGTACAGATGGCCATAAACTATGACAAACTGGGCTACCTCATTACTACCAAAGCCTCCACCGTCCCAGGTCCAGATTCCAGCGTCACGGATATTAAGATCCGTAAGACATGGGAAATTAACAGTGTGAAAGCCAAGTGCCTCGTGCTGGCCTCAATGGATAATAAACACCAGAGACGGCACGAGAAGATAGACTTAGCTTCCATCTTCCTCCATACTAAGGATACTGAGAGCAATCTTGTATCGCAAGATATAAAACCTCGAAAAAATTATTTCAGGCGAGGTTGGCTGTCGGGTCATCTGTAGGGGACTACGTCCTTAAGATGACCAGCTACATTGAAGAGCTTGCGGACTTAGAGACTACGTTTGAGAATGAGTTATACATAGACTTGCTTCTACAGTCCCTCCCCATTACCTATGCCCAGTTCATTATGAATTTCAATATTCAAGGGAAGGAAGTCACACTTCCAGTACTTTCAACATGTTGAGGAGTGCAGAGGTGTCACGACCCACCCCCAAACACAGATGGTATTTTCCGCTCTGACCGAAACCGCATAGTTTTGTCCCTTTGGATGAACCCGGGGCTATTTTCCAGTAGGTCACCCATCCCAGAATTTCTCTGGCTCAAGCATGCTTAACTACTGAGTTCTTCAAACTCTGGAGTTTCGATTCATCCAAAAGGCGTCTCTGTGTTATAAGAGTGGTATCATTCTATTTATAGTTCAGATCGTGGCCTCTTTCGGAATGGAATTCGATACTCCCCATTGTTCTGGTGGGTCCCCGTATGCATCCATATCGTTTACATCCCCACCTCGATACCGGATAATATCTCACTTCTCACGGGGTAGGTGGTATTCAGCCCCAACTCCACCTGGGGTATTACATACTTTGTCACGACCCGAAATGGCACGTGACTGGCACTTGAATCATATGAAGTCTATAGGTCCCCATCTAATTCAAGTAAGCCAAAAATTCCAGAAATCTAAACCATTTTAAAGAAAAAGTGAAGGAGAACTTAGTTTTAAAGCAAGTGGTTTTAATAAATAAGTGGCATTAAATATTTAAAAGCAACATCTTATTTTCCCGAAAATTTTGGCAGAGCCTCCTTTGTAAATACTGGCCCCAACGAGTACAACACATGAAATATATATAAATGAAGAATAAAGGCATCCCCAAGCGGGAGCAGCTCTTCGCCAATTGGCGGACACAACCACGTAAGCAATATAGTATACAACGCCGAAGGGCGAGGATCAAAACTCAGAAGAAAACCAATATACTCCAGAAAACCATAATAATACAAGCGCGACTCTAAGGTCGAAAGAATATACACCGGTCTTCTAAGTCTAACAAATAATACAAGTCTGGTTGATAGAGTTTACTAGATACAACTGAATGTAAATACAAATACGACTGTGGTCACGATACAAGTGAACCCACCTACCAAAGCAATCACCCAGAAGGAAGCAGTGTGCCAGCAAAGCCGCCAAGGAAACCTGTATGGCAAAACCTGCAAGAAACTATGGCACAACGGGGGTGAGTTGCCAACTCGTGAGTAGAAAACATCACCGAGCAGAAATCGCATGTATGACTCTATCCTAGGTCATACCATAATATCCATATAATATATAACCTGAAACATCTGAAAAAGGCCGGGGTAAACATCCAACAGAAGTGTAATACCAAGTGCTCGTGTCAGTGCCTCAGGTAGCAACATAATACATATATGATGTATGAATGCATGAAAATAGAATACAACTGAATGAGAAAACTGTTTTCATATCTCAGTGAGATTTCTGTATAAAAATCTAAGTATCATCAATGAAATCAACAGAGAATCCGTGTCAAGCATCAACACAAAATGTGTAAATCCTAATATCTCAATATCTCGGGCTCCGGCAATCCGGACTGGCCCATATCATAAAATATCAATATCTCCGTGTCTCAATATCTCAGGCTCCGGCAATTCGGACTGGCCTCGGGCTTCGGCAATCCGGACTGGCCAAAATCATCAAATATCAGACTACGTCGGTATCCTCCGGATATCTGCCGCATCACAAATAACCCTTCGGTAGTGCTCCCCTACCGGGCTCAACGCCATCATCTGCGACCATCTTGCCCTGGGGTACCGCACCGGGTCCACCATGCACCCGCAGACGGTTCATCCTCCTCCTCGAATCGGGTGTATGATATCGCTTAAGAGCCGAGAAAACTCATGGTGGACATATCTCACATCATATCACGAGAAAACCGCATTTTTCTATTTTTAGGAAGGATAATCAGTTTATAAAATCCTTGCGGTTTCTCCAAATCCAGAAATCTCATGAAAAATCCAAATCCCAAACTCCAACGTAAATAGCAGTGGAATACTGGCGTAAAGCCCCATAATATTTCATAACAATGAATATACATATGCATGCACGAAGTGTCTAAGTAAGAAATGCGATGTCAAAGTAGCATATATGAAAGCAATGTACTAGTACTATATTGCGACTACCAGCTAGCCATTTATACTTACGAAATAATGTTTTTTAAGGTGTACGTGACATGAAAATTACCGATGATGATGTGTATGGGCCGGCAGATAAGTGGATGTGGAGTATACGCATCATCGGTAATGGTGCTGGTGTCCTGACAACATGGTTCATAATAACTAATGAAAACACATTTAAGTATACAATGCGATGCGAACAGCAAGAATATATAGAAAATGAATAATAAATGCAACAATAAAGAAATATACATTCTTATATACGAGTCATACCGTTTTTGGTGTCTGAAATCGCACGAATCGTGGTTTTAGTAAAAATAGGGCTACGGGGTCTTTGAGAAAAGAAGCATCCTTTGAAAAATCCGTAGTATCCCTAGGCCTGTCTTTAAAATATTCACGTTTCGTTAGTTTTGAAAATAAGTATGACTCGAGCCCAATCTAACATCTACTAAGTAAACTACAGTACGAAGCTAAGAGACTAGTCAAAAGGTAAGGAAATCCACCTAAGTCCGAGTCGATATATCTAGTAGTCGGTGATCCCGCCTCAATAGCATCACGTACGATAAAATATATAATACGACATCCTCGAGTCAAGAGTGCAGGTCAATCATCATCATTATACATCGTACTGTAAAAATCCATCGTACGACATCCCAAATCGGGCTACGGGTCGAATATCACATATAACACACTATTCGTATGGTATCATCATCATAATGTCATGAACTAGGGTACTGATCTAAGTCTAGTACACTCCGATACCATCAACATATATCTGCGTGTGTATGAAAACATATCGCCATCAATCCGCTAAAATAATATGTCGTATCTCATAACACGACCCAAATCACATCACCGATCTCATGGCATCATGCCAATCACATCGACTCATCTCCAAGTACCATATACTATCATCATCATCCGTGTATACGTATATGTATGTACACACACACACATACACACACACATATACGTACCAACGCAATCCATATATATATATATATACACACATATAAACATATACATCCAAACATATCCCGTGTATGCATGTGTGTGTGTGTGTGTACACCTATACTCTAGGGTTCGCGACTAAGAAACTATACAATAAGCACTATCCTTAAATTACACTAAACTAACCCGTGAAAGCCTAAAGTTATCTTGATAATCATTCACGTATCACAATACACATATCTATATATATAATATAACGTATTTGTATACTACACTACGAAACTGCGGGGGTGCTATACGCCATCCACCCGACTTCCCCCGTAGATATATATCTACTCACCTTGATCCTTGCTTGCCGAAGTCGATGTTGATATTCTCTTCTTCATCATCTGAAGTCCACATGAGGGTACCTACATATCACACATAGTATCGTAAACCGAAATCGCACACGAAAACCAAAACGGCACGCGTATCACACATAGGTTAAAACCTATAGTCTACATATGCAAGAATGACCAAACAACTCTCGAGATTGACGTGCTAACGTCATACCACCGAGTCAAAACCCAAATACTAAAAGCCAAGTCAAAATAGTCGCAAAACCAAAGAAGCAACATAAGAAAACACCTCCAGATTTTGCTCCAGGTAAAATTAGCAAATTTTGCATATGAGAAGGGTCTAAATAATAGATAATGGAGCTATGGACGAAGCACGAATCCAAACTGAGGTACCCAAGCCACAAATTGCGGCCTCCTAGGTTAAATCTGTGGCCAAACATTAAAATTGGGGTCTCAGGTCTCGGGGTTAGCTTCCCAGGTGCCTGCACATCTCTCAGTCTTTGCTAAATATTTTTCAGGTGCCCCGGGTCATAGTAGATCTCCGAAACACATCACCAAAGTCAACAAAATACGATATCGGGGTTTCTAAGTTTGGGATTTGGGGTTCTAGTCTCTGTTTTAGTTCAAAATTCTAACACTAAAAGGGTTTAAGATCACTACTACACCTCAATTGCGCCATCTCAATTCAAGAATTCCTCAAACCTCTTCCAGGAATTTTCAAATATCACAAAACCTCACTAAACAAACTCTAAACATGTATAAATACTAAAGGAAGTGGATTACTACACTAATGGTGAAGAAAGTACCTCATTTGGCAACTCAAGAAAATTCTTAAGTTGCCCCAAGTGCTCAAAATCCAATTTTTTTTGATCTCCTATGCTTGTAGTGAGCTTGTGCATGCATTTAATGAAGGGAATGAAGTGTTTTGATGTGGAAATAGAGGTGTGGTGAGGAGGTGAAAGAGGTGGAGGGAAGAGGGCAGCCAAGTGAGGAGAAGGAGGGGAAAATGATGAAGAAAACGAGGGAAAACAAATGGGAGCCTTGGTCAAATGACCCCTCACCTGTCTCTCTTTCTTCTCTCTCTTGCCCATACCCATTTCTTTAATCTATTCTTCTCTTTTCTTTTTCTTTTTTTTTAAAACTCCACAAAACAAAAACCAAATAACAAATGAAATGGTGCATGGTTTTCAAACAATAAAAAGAATGTAACAAGTATTGTGCAACACATCATGTTGCTTGTCATGCACATATCATACTTAATGAAAACTTTGTAACACTAATCGAGTTTAGTGATAACCCATAAACACTTAACTTTACAAATTTTTATAAAGTGTCTAAATCATATAATATTCTTTCAAAATCAACATTCAAATGTATTTTCCAATATTTCCCAATTTATTGGTATTTAATTATACCAAATCATTTAAAACTAATCTCCACACATTAAAATATTCATAATATTTATTATTTTAATTATTTAAATTCCCAAAAAAAATATTTTATTTTTCTGAAATGTTACAGTCTTCCCCCCTTACATAAATTCGGTCCCCGAATTTAAATTTAAATCTCTCAAATACTAAAACATTTCAGTAAAATGATCAAGTCGTCGGGGCTCTGAAATCATAAATACATAAAACACATCGTAGCGCAATGCATGCGCATGGAAACGAGTATACAACTCAAAATCAAAACTCCATCAAGCATCCCGCAATCATCGGAGTTATGGTGAAGACACCAATGTCAAAATCCAATACGAAAACCAACATAATATATATCAAAACTATAACATGTACATACTACGCATCGTTGTAAACTTGTCAAAACACCTGAAAGAAATGCATGCCAAACATTTTTCAAGTCGCTGTGCGATGCGCGTATCACGGCACAAGTAGCGGGCGTTTAGTATAAGAAATAACTATATATATATCCTTGTTTAACATACACGTCCCGCCGTTTTGAAAATAATTTAGAAGGGTTTCCTTAGTAAAATGTTTCGTGTCATCTCGGACATAGGAAAATACTGAGACTATAGCTCCTTTTTGAAAATCCCGTCGGTAACTATCGATGCATGTAAAAACATATTCAGGTACTGTCCTCGGGCTAGTCCTGCTCAGCTACTATACCAAAGTAAATATCATAAAAATGTACAGCTCAAAGGAAATCATACTCAATAGTATATGTAATAATGCCACGTGCGTCTGGTGCGCACAAAAATCGAAATCAATGAATGTGCCATACATGTGCACAAAACAAAATCTAAGTGCAACGGGTTTGCACGAAAACACCTGTCAAGGGCAATGGGTGTGCCTGACAGCAATATCCGATGCATCTGATATGCACGAAGAATCCCGATTTAGTGCATCTGGTGTGCACCAAAATCGTATCAAGCGCGCCAAGTATGCGCAAGAATACAACTCAAGTGCACAAGGTGCACGAAAACAATATCGAATATCATGATCGAAGTCGACGGTATACAACAAATCTCAATCCAAATCAAGTATACCGTGGTATATAATCTTACAACCACGTGCATCAGCGTGCAAAAAATCGAATCAAAGTACTAAAAGTGTATGAAAACTACACCGAAGGCACAAGTCAAATCACCCACATACCATAGGCATGAAATCAAAGTCAAACATCTCGAATGACGTCAAATCGAAGTCGAGTGCAACTGTGGTGCACAAAATCTCAATCATGTAAGTAAATCGCCCAAAATACCGAAATCCAAAATAATAGACACTTGATATCCGAATCACCAAATCGCAAATCATAAACACTGACGTCGATGTGTCCTTCCTTCAAAGTCGAGAAGGTGTCGGTGCATCTAAAGCTAGCAGAGCCAGATATCTACTTGCCTCCTGTTCATGGTCTGGCGCCTTGTGCCCTTCGGCTCTCGTTTCTCACTGCGAATTGCTAGTTACATAGCTCCTCGGCTCAACGACCCAATATGGAACGATGACGGAAACAGTTCCGCTCTGGCACATCCTCTGAAGATCTCTGGCCAACTATCATAGTCACTCGTAACATGTCTCGTCGATGTTGCCGAACTCTGGCCTACTGGGTGTGCGTAATACAACCGATCCTGGGTCCAAATCTTCTCGTGTAGTATTCCAGAAAGATCTTGTCGGGTCTCTCCTAAATCTCGTTTCTGCTGAACTGCCCGGAAGTTATCACCCTTTACTAAATCCATTTCTTGTTCCGGAACGGCTGGATACTCATCACGACTCCTTCTGGAAGATATATCCATATTCAACGCCTCTGCATGTGTATCACATCTCTGATTTCAACGGAGTGGAACGCCATCTCATCAAAATCTCGTACGAATCTCTTACTCCACTTTTCTCTAATGTCGATTGATTCGGACTCGTCTCTTTGTAGCTGTATGGACTGCGCTACAACGGCTATACTCATATCCAGAGTCTCTCAAGTAATGTATCCCATCATATAATATCCGGACGACGTCGAACTTTTCGATCGATTCATCAAAGTCCCATAATTCCCCGAGAGCTCAACTCTTGAGTACAGTTTAATAATATCCAGTACATGCCACAGTACCTATGGACCAGTCGTAGAAGGGCAAACCCAAGCTTCATTAATGGCCCCGCGGAACTCCCGCAAACCCTAAGGTTCAAAAGCGTTCCCATGGTCATTATATCGAGTTAGGATTTCATTCTTCTAGAGGGTCCACAGAATTACTTGCATGTTTTTCCGAATACCTTAAATTTGGAAAAATGGGTTTCTGACATTCGACCGTTTTCTATCGACTATCAATGTGCCTGAGTAAAGTCTTCTTTAGCTGAAATCAATCAATCTGATGATCTCGCATCAGGGTATGCAAACAAACCACATGTCCTAGTCATTCATCCATGGATGACTAGCGATCTTCTATCATATCCCTAAGTATAACTCGTACTGCAATAACTTCAAACATCTGGGGCGATATCTTGTCAGTCCCAGCAACAGCTGGCTCATTCGTCCGCACGCTGAACAGTGACTCAATCCTCAAGAATAGACGATACATTAATGGTATCACATTCTAGCCGGCCTCTATCAGTGGCCCAATCCCCTGGTGCTGATCTGCACGTTCGAGAAATTTGTAAAAGCAATCTGTCAAACGCTCATGGCGCGAAACATAATAAAACGACATATCTATGCAATCGTGTGTCACCGGAATTATTCCCTGGTCAGTCCTCGTCCAAGACGAGCTCATGCTGACCTCAACTCTAGCCGCAGCTCTCTCTGCCTATGCAATCGCGGTAACGAAACCACAAACCGATATCGATGAGGATAGATCATATGGATGAATAGAATACGGTGCAAAGAAATGTACATCCTAAGGCTCCTTAAGCGGAGTAGCATATCGTAAGTATGCCACGGAACATACACACGATACGTCACTCTACTTAAGTCATCTACTCCATCAACCAAGGTCAACCTATGCGACGAAAGTTCGGGTCTAATACCCCCTTGACCAAGTCTAAGTTCTGTAAGGTCAAGCCTAGGTTCTGAATATAATTATACGCCCTAGACTCCGCATAGTCAAATATAGACTCGAACCAAGGTTAAACCTAGCGCTCTGATACCAACTTTGTCACGACCCGAAATGGTACGTGACTGGCACTTGAATCATATGAAGTCTATAGGACCCCATCTAATTCAAGTAAGCCAAAAATCCCAGAAATCTAAACCATTTTAAAGAATAAGTGAAGGAGAACTTAGTTTTAAAGCAAGTGGTTTTAATAAATAAGTGGAATTAAATATTTAAAAGCAACGTATTATTTTCCCGAAAATTTTGGCAGAGCCTCCTATGTAAATACTGGCCCCAACGGGTACAACACATGAAATATATATAAATGAAGAATAAAGGCGTCCCCAAGCGGGAGCTAGCTCTTTGTCAATTGGCGGACACAACCACGCAAGCAATATAGTATACAACGCCGAAGGGCGAGGATCAAAACTCAGAAGAAAACCAATATCCTCCAGAAAACCATAATAAAACAAGCGCGACTCGAAGGTCGAAAGAATATACACTGGTCTTCTAAGTCTAACAAATAATACAAGTCTGGTTGATGGAGTTTACTAGATATAACTGAATTTAAATACAAATACGACGGTGGTCACGATACAAGTGAACCCACTGACCAGTCGAAAATATTGCATTCTTAACACATCAATTTCCATACTCTTTCTAATCATCTGAAGGTGTTTGGTATAAATATAACACATATTAGCAATTCTTCTGCAAAATATCAAATAACATGTGTTATACATTATAACCGGTATTATGAGGAAAATTGAGTGTTTATTACTACATGTATGATTTTGTATATCTCAACATATTTTTATTAAGATTGTAAGTTTATGTAACCCACCTCGGTACTTACGGGGAGGCGGAAAGAGTAAAAATCGGATTTTTATCACAAGGAAACATAGACTAACATTGAAGGATCTTTGCTAAACAAAAACTAACAAACTAACTACAAGTTCTAGCTACTAGGTAAGATGGTTATACCTAGTTCTTGAACTCCTTCTCTTCTTGTTGTGGTCTTCTTTGATGCTAGCTCCTTGGAGTGGTGTAGACGGCTCCTTCTCGTCGTTTTCTCTTTGCTGAAGAAAGATCCATCCGAAGGCCTCTACCTTGAGCTCCTACCTCAACCAAGAAGTAACTAGAGTGTTTGGTTTGCTAGACAAAAAACCCTAGAATGAGTAGAGAGATATTTTGATGGTTTAGTCTCAAAAGCTTATGATTTTCAACACATGAAACACTTAAGCTTTGAGAGAGGAAGAGGGAGAGCTTTTGCAAGAGAGAGAAAGAGCATGAGAGAATGAGAGAGTAATCCCAATCTTGCTCTCATATGAGAGAGATATGAGAATAATAATAATAATTAAGAAAATTGTGATGGTTAGTTGATTTGACCATTATCATTTCACATTTAATGCTAATGCAAGTTTCAAGAAGCATCTTTCTTTTGCTTAAGAAAATATCAAGGTCAACAAAAGTCAATAAGTCAAATGGTCAACCCAACTATAACCATGGCATAATTATCCTTAATTAATATTATTAACCATATTTCTCATTCTCATTAGGGTTTAGAAAAAGTCAATGGTCAAAAACCCTAATGAGGTTCCTCTGTCTCTGTCAACTGTGCATACACACCCGCATCGGTGTTCCGAGGAACATGAATACAATGAGACAAAACCAATCCTAAAACAAATACTAGGATCTGGCTTAAACTAAAGCCCGCTAGTAATAACTGCCTGGACACCAAACGTGTACAAGTGCGCGTATGTGAACGAACCCCGTCGCAAAACTATGCGATCTCTACTCTGTTTTGCCCAAAGGTGAACAACCCTCTGTATGGGACTCTAAAGACTCGACACTACGTTGGCAGTGGGTTTAACAACAGGCCGCAAGTGGTACTAGCTGTACGTAACGGTCCCCAGGTAGATGCCGATAAGAAGACCGATGAAGTGAACCATCCGAACTTCTACTGAGCCTGAATGTGACAATCTCCGTACAGTCCAGTCTGTTCGTCTGAGAGTATCGCATGTCGGGCCTAGGGAGGCGGTAAACGTCAGTCCCCTAATAGCGGTACAAGTTGTGTCGAAGTGTAGCCCAGAACACCCTGAGAAACTACTAGAAAACACTACCAGCAAATCTCGCTTGCCCTGGTCAGGGACTTTGTGTAATGGCTCTTCTAGACACAACGCGATATCAAATCCCAATACCGAGAGAGACGAATCATATCTAATTGTCACTTCCTCCAAGTGCTTCGGGACTGCACCTAACTACTACCTGTTTGCACGACTCATTTGAGCCGTGGTAGGGTAGTAATCTAAGAACGGTGGGAACACACTCGAGGCGAAGTGACAGTGTCAAGTCAACGGACTAAGCTGTACTCATGTCACCTGGGAACTGATAACTGACGATAGGTATAATACCAACCAACAGTTCCCAGCGAATCCTGTCTAGTGTACTCGTAACCTAACGAGCACCCGCATACTATCTCCAGTACGACGTACTAATGGCTGTGGGACAGACCACCTCCTCTGCTGGGATGAGAAGCGCATACGCTAGTCTACTCCGGAGTATCGATGCCCCGTCTCGATAATCCTACGACTAGGGACCAGTATAAGGATGTGCTTGTAGATTACCCAGCCCCCACTAGTATGACTTCGATCACAACGCTGGTAATCAAGCAAAGATCCTAAGGGCTCCACTAATATGTATAACCGATATGCTAAAAGAAACACATGCACATATTTAAGTAGAAACAAACCAAGTAGCATACTACCATTTTGAGCAACATTGTCTATACAACTGTGAATATCCCAAGCTTCCATTAAGTAATATACAAACTAGTATGATATAGTAATGGCCTCTTGGGCATATACACTAACAATCTCCCACTTGCACTAGGGCCATGTACCGGCGTATCGAAGACCTATCATCTCGATCAGCCGCTCGAACTGAGTCTGGGGTATGGCCTTCGTGAATGGATCTGCAGTGTTATTCTCCGAATCTACTCTCTTCACCTCGATCTCCCTGCGATCTACGATCTCCCTGATCAGATGGTACCGCCTCAAAATGTGTCTGGACTTCTGATGGGACCTGGGTTCATTCGTTAGAGCTATAGCGCCGTTGTTGTCACAATACAGCGGTATTGGATCAACAATGGTAGGAACCACCTGAAGCTCCATGAGGAACTTCTTCATCCAGACAGCTTCCTTTGCGGCATCGCAAGCAGCTATGTACTCCGCTTCCATAGTTGAGTCAGCAACGGTTTCCTGCTTGGAGCTCTTCCAGCAAACCGCCCTTCCATTGAGGGTAAAGACATAACCCGACATAGACTTGGAGTCATCCTTGTCACTCTGAAAGATGGAGTCAGCAAAGGCCTCGATCTGGAGGTCTTTTTCTCCATACACCAAGAACATCTCCTTAGTCCTTCTCAGGTACTTGAGAATGTTCTTTACTGCTATCCAGTGTTTTTCCCCTGGGTCTGACTGATACCGGCTTACAACGCTTAATGCGTATGCTACATCTGGTCTGGTACACAACATCGCATACATTATAGAGCCTACCGCAGATGCGTAGGGTATAGATGACATGCAAGCCCTTTCCAAATCAGTCTTGGGGGACATATCTTTGGAGAGGGTGATTTCATGACAAGCCGGTAGATTACCGCGCTTTGAATCTTCCATACTGAGTCGTTTCAGTATGGTGTCGATGTACCTGGACTGCGAAAGTCCCAACATCCTCTTAGATCTATCACGATAGATCTGGATCCCCAGAATGTAGTTGGCATCGCCCAGGTCCTTCATGGAGAACCTCTGTGACAAGAATCCTTTGACTGACTGTAGCATAGGAATGTCATTTCCTATTAGGAGAATGTCATCCACGTACAAGACGAGGAATACCACAGTTCTCCCTACAATCTTACTGTAAATGCATGGTTCATCCAGATTTTTGATAAAGTCGAATTCTTTGACAGTATCATCAAAGCTGATGTTCCAGCTCTGCGATGCCTGCTTCAGTCCATAAATGGACTTAAGCAACTTGCACACTTTACCGCTGCTCCCACTTTGAATGAAACCCTCCAGCTGATCCATATAGATGCACTCTTCCAAATTTTCATTTAGAAAAGCCGTCTTTACGTCCTTCTGCCAGATCTCATAATCGTGGAAGGCAGCAATGGCAAGAAGGATCCGAATGGATTTGAGCATAGCTACTGGAGAAAAGGTTTCGTCATAGTCCAAACCAGATCTTTGACGAAAACCCTTTGCAACAAGTCTAGCTTTATAGGTTTCAACCTGCCCATCTACACCAATTTTCTTTCTGAAGATCCATTTGCAGCCTACGGGTTTTACCTCTTCTGGAGCAATGTCCAAAGTCCAAACTTTGTTGGTGTACATGGACTCCATCTCGGTCCGCATTGCATCCAGCCATTTTACTGAGTCACCGCTCTGAATGGCTTGCTGGAAGCTAATAGGCTCATCATTTTCAATGACGCAATCCTCTCGATCACTGTCTATGAGAAAATCGTAGTATCTCTCGGGCGGATGAGACTTCCTACTACTCCTGCGGAGTGGCGCTGGGATGTCCGGTTCTCCTGAAACCTCTGGTTCTACCAAGCTTTCAGTAATAGCTTGTGCTTCTGGAATTTCTTCCAGTTCTATAGCGCTCCCACTTATTTCTTTTTCTAAAAACTGATGTTCCAGAAAGTGGGCATGTCGAGAAACAAAAACCTTTTGTTCCTCTGCGTAATAGAAGAGATACCCCCTGGAGTTCTTTGGGTATCCCACAAACTTAGACAGTACTGAGCGTGCCTCGAGTTTGTCCGCATGCTGCTTTTTAACAAAAGCTGGACATTCCCATATCTTCAGATATTGAAGATAGGGTTTCTTCCCATACCACATCTGATATGGTTTGGTAGGCACAGTCTTGGAGGGAACCTTGTTCAAAAGATATGCAGCTGATTCTAATGCATAACCCCAGAAAGATTGCGGTAACTCAGCCTTACTCATCATGGAACAAACCATATCCAATAGAGTTCGATCCCGCCTTTCAGATACACCGTTGTGTTGTGGGGTGTATGGAGGAGTAAGCTGAGAGAGAATTCCATTCTGTTTTAAGTAGTCCAGAAACTCGGCACTTAAGTATTCACCACCTCGATCAGATCTCAGTGTCTTGATACTTTTTCCTGTTTGTTTTTCAACTTCATTCTTGTATTCTCGAAATTTCTCAAAGGCCTCGGATTTATGCTTCATCAGGAAGATATGTCCATACCTAGAGAAATCATCCATAAAAGTAATGAAGTATGAATAACCACTTCGCGCATGTGTAGACATTGGACCACACACATCACTGTGTATGAGTTCTAAGAGCTCGCTCGCTCTTACTCCGTGTCCAGTGAACAGAGTCTTTGTCATCTTTCCCATGAGACAAGATTCAAAAGTAGCATGAGACTGATACTCGAACTGATTCAAGTATCCCTCTTTATCTAACTTTGTTAACCGTGTCTCATTAATATGACCCAGTCTACAATGTCATAAGAAAGCCTGATTTGTGTCCGGAGACTTTCTTTTAAGTGTGTTCTGTACACTGAAAACTTGAGCTTGATTTAATACGTATATTCCGTTTTCTAATGTACCTGACCCAATCAGAACTTGATTTAGGTGGATGTGGACCACATCGCTTACATAAGTAAAATCATATCCTTCCTTAAAAAGTAAGGATACAGATATGATATTACAAGCCATACTAGGTACATACAAACAGTTACGCAGAATCAATATCTGCCCACTTGTCAATCCAAGGTGATATTCCCCTACAGATTCAGCGTCCACGCTCATTCCGTTGGCAACCCTGAGAGTTATATCACCTATCCTGATAACTCTACAGTTTCTCAAAGCCTATAATGAATTACAGATGTGAGATCCTGATCCGGTATCCAGTACCCAGGAAGTAGGGTTAATTGACATACAGTTTTCTATTACAAACACACCCGAAGCCGAAGCCATAACATGCTTCGAATCCTGGCTACTGGCTTTGCTAACCCTGCAATCCTTCTGCCAATTCCTTTCCCGTAACAATAGGAACGTCCCTCCTTTACTACATCGAGTCCTGAATCTTTTGCCCTTCCCTTTCCTTCTTCTTCCATGGTTTCCTTCAGGGTATAAGTAGAGGGCAGAAACTGTAGAATCAAGTCAGTATTTGACCCGTTCTTCAACGTGGTCTTCAGGTCTGTGAGCTCATCAAAATAGCTAGTCTCTGCAAGGACGTTGTCCCTTACAGATGACCCGAAAGCCAACCTCGCTTGAAGCAATTCGTTCGAGGTCTCATATCTTGCGATACGAGATTGCTCTCCATATAAATCTTTGTTATGGAGGAAGACAGAAGTTAAGTCCATCTTCTCATGCTGCCTCTGGTATGCACCATCAACTGAGGCCAACACGAGGCACTTGGCATTCGCACAGTCTCTTTTCGATGTCTTACGGATATCAATATCCGTGATAGGGGAAACTGGTCCTGAGACGGTAGGGGTTTGATTAGTTAGGAGGTGTCCCAGCTTGTCATGGGTGATGGACATCTGGACAGACCTTTGCCAGTCATAACAGTCAGATTCAGTCATTTTATTATCTAGATGTAACCTATGTCTGGTCACTGGGTCGCTACAATTAAGAAAGAGAGAAGAAAACACTTAGCATGATACTCTTGCAAGTTTAGATTGGTTTTTAGTTTATCTAAACAGGATGGCTCCCATTGTTTCTCGAATCCTTCTTCAAACTATAAAAGAAGAATTAGTCGGGATTAATCTCACCGTACAATTCTTGCTTAGCCGTTCAGCCAGGCTGGTGTCGGTACTTCGAGAGAGGTTTAACGACGCTTTCGCGAAGTTCCTTAATTAAATAACCTCTTTTCCCTGTGGGCGTAGCCCCGCTAACACCTTTCTAGACACCTACTTGGTTTATAGCATTGATCGTTAAGTGAAAAGTCTCCCGAGGAGTAGCGGATACTCACAGAAGGATCAGGACCCAAATATCATTGTGAGATAATGCTGAAGGAATTCTACCAACATTATCAAACTCCAAATGGTATGCAACACTAGAAAGTTTCAGTTTCTTTAGAAACTCCCGATGTGGATTTTTGCCCCATGCTCTTATGACCTTGACGAAGGCTAACATATCATAAATCACATGTCAAGTTCTACCCGTCATTATCCAGGTTAATTTGAACCCACCCATACATACCCTTGACGAAGGCCAAAATAACAGTACGACTGTCTCAAACCAACGCATCTATCTATGCAACAGATAGCTGCCAATCACTATGCCTTGGCGAAGGTCAAAATACATAGCTTGAATACTACTGAATATTTAACCGAAATGACGGAGGGCAACGAATGGTTTTGGAGAAACCGTGAACGTAATGAACTTGATATAATCGAAGGAACCTGATCGCTTTTAAAAGGAGTGGTTTAAGCTCCGCGTTTTAAAAGTTTTCTGTTTTTGAAAAAACCGAGTGGTTTTGAAATTGTTCCAACGATCCAGCTTTGGTTTATTTTCTTTGCATTAATATAATGCGTCCCATCAATTAATCCTACCATTGCAGAAAACAACGAAAATATGACGTACGCTTATGCCATCCGCATTCGCCACTGGGCCCCGTCATCACCTGTTAGGTTACTTAACTAACGACAGAGCGGGGGCTGGACTAGCGCGGATGCAAAACATAAGCAACGCCTACTATATATCATATATAGATATAAACATTCGTCAGATACAATGATAGCCATTCCAAATCACAGATGAACACATTGGATATGCTAGGAATCCGCATTTCGTTCGAGCCTGCAATGAAAGACGGATTACACGGTCACGATGAACAGCCAAACCCCACCCTAGACCCCTACGGGTGCGGCAAACTACCCGCCAAATACCCGAAGTGAAGCAGCCTCCCTCAACAACGTGAGTAGGCCACTCGGCACTTCAAAGTACCCGGTAGTTTGTGCACCCCACCTTGGGTCTATCCTAGGAGAAAAAACAATAAAAGAAATAATATACAATGGCGGCTACAACCTCAAGCCGGATGTGCGGCCATAAAAATAATATTACATCAATTTACAAATTTTACATTGAATGAAAAATGAAAACCCTCATCTCACATCCCCGGCTATTCATCGCGACGATCCAACAGGTTCATATCCACAAACCAATATCACAGATCACAGATATGTACAACAGTTACTAATCGACGTATAGCGATTAGCAGACATTCAGTACATATATCACATTACAGATATAATCCAATTAGCTAAAGTTTATAGAACTTCGATCAAAAACTGTATTTGAATCTACCCCAAGTAAAATCCAGTACTCTGACAAATCTGGGCAGAAACAAAATTTCCCATAATACCCAAAACCAACACAGAGAACCCCAGAAGAAATTTGGTGCGCAGCCGAGTCGACTCGGCCGTGGATCCGCGGCGGATCGCTTGGATCGGCCGCGGATCCGCGGTCTTATGAGCGATCCAAGCAACCAAATTTCTACAGTTTTCTGTAAAAATCTTGCTTGTATTTTTCAGGTCTCTGGAAATATTTTTAGACCTGTTTTAAAAATCGGCAGAAAACACTAAATTTTGATGTATTTTGCGATTTTTTTTCGGATCGAAGTTCTAAACACTTTGCTAACATGTTAGTTGTTGTTTAGCTTGGCTCTGATACCACTGTAAGTCTATGTAACCCACCCCGGTACTTACGGGGAGGCGGAAAGAGTAAAAATCGGATTTTTATCACAAGGAAACATAGACTAACAGTGAAGGATCTTTGCTAAACAAAAACTAACAAACTAACTACAAGTTCTAGCTACTAGGTAAGATGGTTATACCTAGTTCTTGAACTCCTTCTCTTCTTGTTGTGGTCCTCTTTATTGCTAGCTCCTTGGAGTGGTGTAGACGGCTCCTCCTCGTCGTCTTCTTTTTGCCGAAGAAAGATCCACCCGAAGGCCTCTACCTTGAGCTCCCACCTCAATCAAGAAGTAACTAGATGCTTGGTTTGCTAGACAAAGAACCCTAGAATGAGTAGAGAGATGTTTTGATGGTTTAGTCTCAAAAGCTTATGATTTTCAACACATGAAACACTTAAGCTTTGAGAGAGGAAGAGGGAGAGCTTTTGCAAGAGAGAGAAAGAGCATGAGAGAATGAGAGAGTAATCCCAACCTTGCTCTCATATGAGAGAGATATGAGAATAATAATAATAATTAAGAAAATTGTGATGGTTAGTTGATTTGACCATTATCATTACACATTTAATGCTAATGCAAACTTCAAGAAGCATCTTTCTTTTGCTTAAGAAAATATCAAGGTCAACAAAAGTCAATAAGTCAAATGATCAACCCAACCATAACCATAGCACAATTATCCTTAATTAATATTATTAACCATATTTCTCATTCTCATTAGGGTTTAGAAAAAGTCAACGGTCAAAAACCCTAATGAGGTTCCTCTGCCTCTGTCAACTATGCATACACAGCTGCATCCGTGTTCCGAGGAACAAGAATACAATGAGACAAAACCAATCCCAAAACAAATACTAGGATCTGGCTTAAACCAAAGCCCGCTAGTAATAACTATCCGGACACCAAACGTGCACAAGTGCGCGTATGTGAGTGAACCCCGTCGCAAAACCATGCGACCTCTACTCTGTTTTGCCCAAAGGTGAACAACCCTCTATGTGGGACTCTAAAGACTCGACACTACGCTGGTAGTGGGTTCAACCACAGGCCGCAAGTGGTACTAGCTGTACGTAACGGTCCCCAGGTAGATGCTGATAAGAAGACCGATGAGGTGAACCCATTCGAACTCTTACTGAGCCTGAATGTGACAATCTCTGTACAGTCCGGTCTGTTCGTCTGAGAGTATCGCATGTCGGGCCTAGGGGGCGCTAAACGTCAGTCTCCTAATAGCGGTACAAGTTGTGTCGGAGTGTAGCCCAGAACACCCTGAGAAACTACTAGAAAACACTACCAGCAAATCTCGCTTGCCTTGGCCAGGGACTTTATGTAATAGCTCTCCTAGACACAGCGCGATATCAACTCCTAATACCGGGAGAGACGAATCCTGTCTAACCGTCACTGCCTCCAAGTGCTTCGGGACTGCACCCAACTACTACCTGTTTGCACGAATCATTTGAGCCGTGGTAGGGTAGTAATCTAAGAACAGTGGGAACACACTTGAGGCGAAGTGACAGTGTCAAGTCAACGGACTAAGCTGTACTCATGTCACCTGGGAACTGATAACTGACGATAGGTGTAATACCAACCAACAGTTCCCAGCGAGTCCTGTCCAGTGTACTCGTAACCTAACGAGCACCCGAATACTATCTCCAGTACGACGTACTAATGGCTGTGGGACAGACCACCTCCCCTGCTGGGATGAGAAGCGCATACGCTAGTCTACTGCGGAGTATCGATGCCCCGTCTCGATAATCCTACGACTAAGGACCAGTATAAGGATGTGCTTGTAGATTACCCAGCCCCCACTAGTGTGACTGCCATTACAACGCTGGTAATCAAGCAAAGATCCTAAGGGCTCCACTAATATGTATAAGCGATATGCTAAAAGAAACACATGCACATATTTAAGTAGAAAATAACCATGTAGCATACTACCATTTTAAGCAAGATTGTCTATACAACTATGAATATCTCAAGCTTCCATTAAGTAATATACAAACTAGTATGATACAGTAATGGCCTCTAGGGCATATACACTAACAAAGATTGTGTGCAGAAAATTTTTCAGGGCAAAGAACTAGAATCGCAAAAGTGCCGATAAATACAGCAAGTCAAAGACTTAAAATCTGGCAGAGATTCAGAAGAGATTAAATGATTCCATACATCAAAAGAACATCCAAAGACTAACACCAAGACACCCCAGGAAAATGATTCAGAGATCTCCTCAAATGGCCGCGGATCCGCAGTCGATCCAGACCGATCCGCCGCGGTTCCACGGCCGAGTTGGCTTGTTGGCGATCCAAACTTCTCCATAACCTTCCTTGTAACAGCCTAGCTTCCTCAAGATGCTCCATTTCCACGTGGCATCTTCTGGAAAGCTCTGCATAACTACCAAGATTAGGAGGGTAGATTTATTTGAAATTATAAAAGGGGATCTAGATCTACAATTCAAAGGTTGTTCAAGAGTTGTTCATAATTACACATTGAGCCACAATTCAAATTCAAGTTGAGTGACACAACTTGAAATCAAATCCAAAGTACAAATCAAGATCCATTGAGAAGCAAATCAAGCAAGCAATCAACGATCCTTCATCGCAACGCCAGTCGTCATCAAGAGTAAGAGATCCGCGATGATCCACGTCTCACGGCGATCGAGCCATGCAAAAATCGACGACAAATTCACCTCTTCAAAGGAGCGATCGGGAGCTTAATCTTGTACCTCGAATTAAGGAGTTCTGTAAATTTGAAGAAGATTTAATGAAGGTGATAAATTGTTAATTCTCATTTTCATTACATTCTTGCATTATGAAATATCTCATTTGTGAATCTTTTATTTTCATGACGTGTGAGTGAAATCTCCCCTTGTGAAGGAATCGAGAGAATCGGTAGATCTAGTGATGATAAAATCCTAATACTGATCTTAAGTCTTATGAGATTTGTGAACTTTAGGAAAAAGAATCATCAATGACCTAATTTGGATCAAGATCACATTCTTGCGAATTTCGTTGCAAATTAGGAATCAAACGATTGATGATTCTCTTTGCTAAAGGCTAGATCCGAATGATGATCAATGAAAAGACAAGGGATAAAGAAGGAGAAACCCTAGCTTCTTCAATAGATCCTTAATCTTCATTCATCCCCATCAACCTAGCTACAATTTATCTATAGATAAGATTAGTCATTATTAGATTCATCGTTGCTACCAATTCGATCGATTCCTACAAGCTATTCTTCATTATCTTGATAAATCAAATTGATTTGGACATCTTCTTGATTCTTAATTCTAGATCTATATTTTTTGATTTTCTTGAAATCACAACTCAATTAAATCATGAATCTATTTCTTGAATTTTCTTTTATATTTTCATTTCGACTCAAATCTAGCATAATCGAACAATTACACATCTCAGTGGACGATCCGTATTCATTGACGAAACTACAATAGACACCGTCAATTGATTGCGGTATAAAATTCTTTGGTTGTCATTATATTTTCAAAACATGATCCGAAATTTAGATCAATCAAATGGCGCCGTTGCCGGGGATCGTGTGCTAATTTGTTCATTTTTGTTATTTGAGTTGAAAATTTTATTATTCCATCAGAATTTCTTAGATCAAAATAGCATCAAGTGCTTAACGATTTGTTGTGATTTTTTGTAAGGGAATCTGGAATCATTGGAGCAAGAGGAAAAATATTCAGATCATCTCAGGAAGTCCAGTGAGGTAACAGGAGCATTTGCACAAAATTTCGTGCAAAGATCACATCATCAGACCGCGGAACCGCGGCACTTGGTAGCATTTTGCGGCGGAACCGCGACAATCTTGAGGTTTCAGTGCTTCAAACTTCTCTGGTATATTCTGTACTTTTTTTTATCTCCTCTCTGCTCTATCCAATAACCATTTTCTGCAGGATTCTTTGCAAAAACTCGCAGCGCCGCTAAAGAAAAATTGTTGCGTGTTTGATCTTGGTTGTTTGCATATTTTAACATGGAAATTAAGGGGCAAAGACCAAATTCAGATTAGGTGGGGAGTTCATTACCCTTCCTAAGCCCCGGAAACCACAAAACTTGCATCTGCATCACCCTCATTAACTAAAAAAATATCTAGATATGACTCTAAGGACCATCGCGCTCACTTAGGACAGAAGGAGGTTGTGGGTAATCTACTGTTTATCCGTATTTCTTTTGTGGTGTCTAAGGAAAGTGTGTCTAAGGCAAGTGGTTACTTAATTAGGCCCGCTACTTACGTAGCGGAGAACCTCCCACTTACCTGGCACTTGCCAGGCCACAGAAGGGATAAAGAGGCAGTATGGGATTTATCCTGCAATTTGTCTTCTGGAAGTCTAGGAGCGGTCTAGAGACTTGACCTAGGTGATCATTAGATCTAGGGTTGCTTGTGCATATTTTGTGATTTGATTTTTCAAAAATCCGTATTTTTTCAAAACAAACCCTAATCCAAACTTTTATCTAATTATCACTTACGCTGCCACTTGTGCTAAACCATTTAGTGCATGCTCGGCTGGACACAGGATTCTAGTGCCCGTCTTGTCCGCTTTCCTCCTACTGACCCCGAAGTCGGTATTTCTACATCTTCGTTTTCCTCACCACACACAACATTCACTTCGATGGACGGATCTCCATTGAACTTCTTTAACACCACTCTGCCACCGTCCGCAGGTGCGCAGAATCCACCCCGCATCTCTCTCCAAGAGAGATGCTACCCTATTCGAGGTCCTCTTTCTACCTGTCTTTCCATTCCGCCATCCAATGGGGACAATTTCGAAATCAAACCTCAATACATCAATCTTTTACCCAAGTTTCACGGTCTCGAGTATGAAGACACATACGTTTTTATTACCAAATTTGAAAACGTATGCGCTATGATGGGTACTTCACAGTTATCTGTAGATGATATGCATCTACGTCTTCTCCCGTTCACTTTGTGCGATTTAGCCGAGAAGTGGCTTTATAACACAGCCGCACATTCTATTTCAAACTGGGATGAATTTGTCGTAGCTTTCCTAAAGAAATTCTACCCCAATCATAAGACAGCTCGAGTCCGTAGCGAAATAAATCAATTTACTCAGCTTCCCAATGAACCATTTTCGAAGTGTTTTGAACGCTTTAAGGATTTGTTAGTTCAATGTCTTCATCACGGAATCCACCGATGGGATCTGTGCAGAATCATATATGAGGGCATTAATCCTACAACAAAACAGAATCTTGAATCCACGTGTCAAGGCAACTTCATGTCTAAAGACGATGGTGAAGCTTAGAAATTTTTAGAAGATGTCGCTGAAAAATATTTACAGTGGGAGAGTGTAAGTCAACCATCGTCTAGGGATGGTGTTCCCTGATAAAATATCAGGAAATACCCTAATGGGGTATCATGTGCTCACACGTGACCAAGGGTCACGTGCTGATTTCCCAGGCACTCTGTTAAAATAGAATTAAATTCTAACCACGCAAGCAATTAGGAGAGTCACGTGCCCACACGTGATGAGCCTTTAAAGAAACCACTAAAGGAATTAAAAGGCAGCAAGGAAAGATCCCAATAGGGTATCACGTGTCTACACGTGACCAAAGGTCACGTGCTAACACGTGATGGTTCCTTAGTTCTTTGAAACGACAGAATTAAATTCTGGTTAAAATGCTCAATCAGGGAAGTCACGTGTCAGCACGTGACCTGTTCCTAAGTTCTTTAATTAATAGAATTAAATTCTATTGAAATGATCAAACAGTGGGATCACGTGCCAACACGTGATAGGATCTTAAGCCTTCTGAACTAATATAATTAAATTCTAATTAAGGGAAATCAAAAAAATTTATATTTTCCTAAATCTTTCCAAACAAAAAGATGGTGCTCTGTAAAATGGAGCACCGTTGGATTAAAAATCCAATGGTGATTAAAAATCATCAATTTATGGAAAGATTTTATACAAGGAAAGATTTTCTTGAAATTCACCAAGAATAACAAATAGAATATCTTTTGGATTAAAAAATCCAATGGTGAATAAAATTCACTGAGTGATCTAAATGATCATGTTGGTTACAGAAACAACCAAAATCTTTCAATAAAAGATTGATTAAACACATTGATTCTTTTCTTTCTCCTATAAATAGAAGCCAAGAAGAGAAGAGAAGGGATCTTTTGGAATTTTTTTAGAGAAATACAATAACAGAGAGAAAAAAGAGAGGAGAATTTAATTCTCAAGAGAGAAAAGAAGTTCCTTTCAGAGAAAAGAAACCCTAGGTGAGAAAGGGGAAAGAGATCTGAGCTCCATAAAACAAAAAAAGAATTTAATTCTCAATTTAAGAGTTTAACTCTTATGAATAAGAACTTAGTTCTTCTTTTGGTTGAAGATCTGCAGAAGCAGATCTCCCCACAAGTTGAAAATTTAATTCTCATCGGGGAGATTCTGCCATGCAGATCCAAAACTTAGAAGGGAGAATTTGAGTTTAAGGAATTTAATTCCCCCAAATTCATAGGAATTTAATTCCTCCAAATAAAACTAAGGTTTAACCCTATATGAGAATTTAATTCTCCCAAATTTATAAGAATTTAATTCCTCCAAATGAAATTAGGGTTTAACCCTACATAAGAATTTAATTCTTCCACATACATAGGAATTTAATTCCTCTAAAACAGAATTAGGGTTTAACCCTACAGAGAATTTAATTCTTAAAACAAGAGACTTGAAACCCTTCATGCATGTAAAGAACTTGGTCGCGTGGTAACACGTGACCCTTCTCTTCAATGAGTAAAAAAAGAAAGAACAAGACTAGGTCACGTGCCTCCACGTGACTCTTAAAACAGATCCCTTAAAATGAGAAAGAAAAACTTGGAGGCAATACCTCATGTGCTCCTACGTGACCGTCAAAATAAAGGGAACAAAGCGAAAGGCAGAATCAATTTTGGGCGCCCTCACGTGTCCCCACGTGCCCCCTTAATAAACACTTTAATAATCAATACATGGATACCTATCACGTGATGGCCTGAAGTCTAAAATTGTTTAACACTTATTTGAATATTCTGAGAACAAAATAAAGGAGGTTTGGCCCAATTCTTAGGCGCCTCACATGACCCCACGTGATCACCCCACTTTTAGTGTTTAACACTATTTTGAGCATTTTGTCCCCAGTGTTTAACACTGTTTTAAAGCGCATCACGTGGGAACACGTGATCGCCAAATATATGTTGGTGTTTAACACTATTCTCAAACCGGTCTTAGCCCAAATTGGTTAAGTCTTTTAAGTCAAGACTCCCCTTTGATTAAACCCCGACTACATTCTTTCAAACTTGATCATTTCATATGACATTCAATGAAAACTCCAGAGCCACGATGAATGGTCAATGCCCGATAAAAGACAAAATGTTGTCAGAGCCCCCAAACCCCTGGTTAGCATTGCTAAATAATGGGGGGGGGGGGGCTGAACCCAGACAAATGTTCACTAGTCCAACAAAGGGCCAACATTTCAAACTTAATTGGACTTAGCCCAAATTGACCATAACTCCTCAATTCAGATTTAACTGAGCCAATGTGCTCATAATCTAATTAATTGATCTTTGTTCCAAATTGGACTACAGATCTCTCAATCAACTTTGGTTCAAGGGTACATCTCTTCACTCCTTTAATATTTGTCGTTGTAATCCTTCAACGTCTTCAGAGAGGTGACGGGTCCCGATAACCAATCATTCCATGGACTGTGGGGTCCTTAAACTCATGGACTATGATGTTCTTAACCTCGGACTGTGAGGTCCTTAAACTCATGGACTATGATGTCCTTAACCTCGGACTGTGGGGTCCTTAAACTCATGGACTATGGTGTCCTTAACCTCGGACTGTAGGGTCCTTAAACTCATGGACTCTGATGTCCTTAACCTCGGACTGTGGGGTCCCTTTAAACCCATGGACTATGATGTCCTTAACCTTGGACTGAGATGTCCTTAAACTAACATTGGACCACCACGTCCTTAAACTGGTAACTGACCGCAATGTCCCTAAACTAAACAATAGGGCCTAAATGCTCTTTTGTTAGATCTAAACGATCCCGTTAAGTTGATCTTAGCCTAAAAATTAGACTAACGTATCCTTAACAAGCGTTTGAGTTGATCTTAGTCTCAAATGTGACTAACGTATCCTTAAACCCAACCCCCAAACCCCAAATCTAAGAAAATACGAATTTGGACTAATCCACGCCCTACGGGCGATGACATAAATTGGTCTCCGTATACAATCCATGGGCAACCAAAAACAAAACAAACACACATGACACGAAGTGACCATCTGGAGAAGGAGAAAGTGGTTACCGCAATGCGGTAGCATAATTAACTGCAGGGGCTTGCGCCTGCAGGGAAGAGCGTCCCTACAATAAAAAACCCCTCAGACGAGGGGGAATCTGACGAAATCTGTTATATCGGCCGTATCCGTCTAAACCTTCGATACACGGTGCCATAAATCAACTTGGCATCTTCGGATAGGTGGACGGATAGCACCAATTAGCATCTGCCCCGAAATTCAGGCAAGATGGACCTACGCGGTCGTGTCTCCGTGTTTCGGCGGGGAACAGATTCTGGCATGCCCGGTGGGACCTTTTCCTCTTTCCACTCCACACTTCGTCTGTCGCGTTCGCGAACGAATTGCTGTTTGATACGGTTGCCCTTGGGTTCGAGGTACTAAGATTTGGTTTTGCTCCCGTACAGAAAACATAACATCAATGGCCTCCAACTGTTCCAGATGCAACTGCAACTCCCGTTCCGCCTCATCTGGAGGTGTAACCTATGGGCCCCAAGCGGCCTCCTTTTTCAAGATGCCAGTAGAGCAAGTAACTCAGGCCACCACTGGGCTGTTCTTTGGGACTATGATCCCACCGGTGAGCTTAATTGACCCGCTGTTCCCGCAAGAAGCCTTAAAGAATTCGGTCTTTGATCGACTTACCACTGCCGCGGCCCCTCTCAATGGGTCGCCCAACTCCACTGCCTCAGTTTTTAACAGACTGGGCTAGAACGCCAACAAACCTGCGATACCTGAAGCAGCCATCCCGGCTCAAGCGGATGAAATCATTTGAGAGGCTTCTCCTGCCAAGAAGTCAGTCTTCACAAGGCTGGCCATTCCGGCTCCTGCTCTGGGTGGAGTCCTCAAAGCTGATTCCCCTGCCCAGAGGTCTGTCTTTGACAGATTGGACATTGCTTCTCAACGGACATCGGTCTTTAAGAGGCTGACGCCTGCGACAACCCTTCGCCAAAACAGGGGGTATGAGGAAGTCCCCGCTACAGCTGAACCAACTCCATCCGCACGACATGCTTGTTCTCGTCACTGGCGTCGAGTAAGGAAGGCTGGGGGCATCTCCCCTTTTGGACTAACTCCGCCAGCGCCCATGGTGGAAATCAATGCTGCTGTTCCAACTGAGAACAGCTTTGAACTGCTTAGAAGGGTTCGCAAGAACTCTCCGACTGCCGTGCTGAAGAGATCTCCTCCACCTATGGAGATTACTACAGAAAAGAAGCCGGAGCAGCCCCCTCAGCGGCTTTCTTCCAAAATTTACAAAGTATGGCGACAGGTCCAGGAATCGGTGATTAACCAGGACTACTCTCGCCGGCAAAGAGGCTTAAAACTCAGCAAGAAAAGAGCCATCCCGTGGTACCACAGAAGATGTCATCCGTCTGGGTGCCCGCTGCAACGGCTCCCTCGACTTCAACTGCTCACAAGAGAAGGAGGCCAGAGAAAGCTTCTGTGTCCGCGACGAACCGCAAAGACACCGAACCTAAATTCCCCAAGTCTGGGGGCATGATGGTGCATACTATTTATATGGCTTCCAGAAAAGAGGAAAGCCATGCTTCTATGGGTCATCGACCTCTTACCCGATCGATAACGAAGGCTCAGGAACAACAGCAGCAGAAACTTCAGGAGATGCTGACTTCAATGGCCGCACTTACTGGGTCAAAAGAAAATCCAGAGACCTCAGAGCAGCGTCGGGAACAAGAAACTGATACTGAATTCCTCCGAAGAATGCTCGAGAGGAAAGAAAAAGAGGCCGCGGAACAGGCGGCCAACATAAAACGAATGGATCTTTTGTTTCAAGACATGGCCGGGATGATATTACAGCTGGAACCTCCAGCCGAAGAACCCCGATTATCATTGAAGACGACAGAGGGGAGACATCGAACCCTCCCCAGGCTCTTTCAGCAGCCAAAGAGGAAACCATCTCTAAGGCCGCTCTGGATGATTACATCGCTCAGCAAATACGAGCTCACCAGGCGAATGAAGCGGCTGGACAGGTCGTTAAGACTGGACGACCCTATCCAGGCTGGTATGACCAAATAAGGTACCCGCTGGGATATACGATCCCTAAATTTCATGTATATGAAGGGACGGGGAACCCACATCATCATGTCGCTCAATTCAGGGCCTTATGCGGCAACACCAGAGGCAACGATAAACTGCTACTTCGCCAGTTCGTCGGCAGCTTGTCGGAGACATCGTTCGAATGGTACTCTGAACTCCCGAATGATTCTGTCAAGACATTTGCAGAGATGAAGCTGCTGTTTAAGCAGATGTTCGCAAGCGCTAGTGAGCGTACTCCGATTACCGCACTAATTAAAGCCAGGGTGAAGCCAGGCGAAACTTGGGTCCAGTACGCAATACGGTGGAGAAATTTATGGTCGAAATGCGAGCAGCGCATCGAAGAAGCGCTGGCAGTGGGCATGTTCGTAGGCACTCTTGACCGTCAAGCGACCATCTCGCAATTCATGATGTTTTTCAAGCCCACCACCTTCCAAGCCCTGATTGACAAACTGGCTCAAATGGACCAGATGGTCCACAAGCCTTCCTCTTCGAAGCTGGAGCCGCGGAATGAAAAAGGGAAAGGGAAAGCGACTTTCGTCACCAATGCTCAACAGCAGCCTAGTGGTCCAAAATTAACGGATCGCCTGGACGAGAGACGGCGATACTATAATAAGAAAATAAAGCGCCCTTATTCGTTTTCCCGGGGCAAAACGAGGAGATTGTTCAAGCTAGCAGTGCGCAATAGGCTTATTAATTTGACAACTCCAAAACGCCCATTGCAACCCGGTGAGGCTAATAGTCCCAATTATTGCTCCTACCATCAAGCAGTAAGCCATCCAATTGAAGATTGCTTCGTCTTTAAAGGCTGGATCGAAGACCAATACCAACAGGGCAAGTTCGCACTGCCCGAGAATTAGAAAGTAAGCCCGCCCCAGCCGCACGCTCTCAAAAAGACAGACACACCGGGGGCATCATGTTCTTTTGTGGAAGAAGCTCCATGGGAGGTCGTTCTTTCAGCCAAGACTAAAAGAATGCTGAAGGATCTCCAAATATGCCCGGTGATTAGGTGGAAAAATCCACTGGAACCCGAGATCATCGAGGGAATGAAGCGCTCACACCCAGCCATCAGTCTTCGAAGAAGAAGAAGAAGACCAAAAAGCCCGTGAAGCCTGGTGACAAGCACACGGACCTGCAAAAGCAGATTGACGCGCTGGAAGAATTTAATCAGAAGGCATGGACTCCAGTCACAATTCAAGAGTTTCTCAGCCACGTCCTTGAGGACGGAGATGACGACAATGGAGAAGACTCGTCGGATGAATCTGATGATTACATGGCAAGTTGCCATGTGATCTCTCACTCGTTGATAAATGATGAAGAAGCTCCTTATACAGACAAACTGGGGGCAGATCCTGAGCCGGAACTTCTAGGACCATCAGACGAAATGATTGATGCGTTCCTAAACGAAGCTCTTCTGAAAAGCAAAGCTGATCAAGAGCGCGAGATGGCCATATTTGAAGAGGCCAAACGTCGATGATTGGAAGAAAGGGTTGAAACACTCCCAGCAGATCAAAGTACACCCGCTACAAATAAAAGCAGGTTCAAGACGAGAAAGAGGTTCGCCAAAGCCATATCGACGGGGATGAAGCTGCCACCCTCTGCAGGAAGCACTCCTGATGAAGCAGATATACATCCTAACTACTGCCTATATTATCGAAGGATTGCGCACCCTACTGAAGAGTGCATAGCCTTTAAAAACTGGTGGCAGGGATATATTGCTCACCGGCAACATTTCAAGCGGATGAAGCGCAAAGCTCGTCGGGAGCAAAGAAACACGACCGAGGTGCATAAAAGAACTACCGGCAACTGTCACATGGTCAACGCTGGGGGATCGCAAGTTCTCACATTCGGGAGAGACTCTGACGAAGAAATGACTCTTGGCCCTCTCTTTAAAGAATCCACCTCGGGAAGAGAGGAAGAACTGAAGACCTGTGAAAATATTCAGCTGCGCAATCGTACGCTGCCCGAAAAGAATCTTGGGCCCTCGAACAGTGGGTCAAATAGAAAAGATAAGGGGAAAGAAAATGTCCCTGAGGATATCATCCTTGATGACCAAGCCGTCGAAGAGCTGACAGCCAAGGACCCGCCAAAGGAAAGTAAGGTGGACTACAACGTTCTGGCACACTTGAGAAAGCTACCTTCGCAGCTAAGCATTCTCGACGCCCTTCTGCTATCCAAAGAGGCGAGAGATTCTCTGATCAAGGCGTTACAAGAGCCCGAACAGTTCCAAGCTTTCCTCGCCGAGGAAAAGATGAAGGACGAGCTGGAAGAAGTGCATACGGCCGATATCATTTTCGGCGATGAAGATCTCCTCCTTGGGACATGCGAGCATAACCGTCCCCTTTATGTTTCCGGATACTGTCATGACATCAAGATAGGCAAAATCCTGGTTGACAATGGGTCTTCCGTCAATCTCCTCAACGTGAGAGTGTTGAAAGAAGCTCCTCATATACGGAGACTCCCAACTGGTCGTTAGCCAAGTAAATGGCGACTATCAAACGTGCAAGCCAGAGTTGGTGAAGTACGGCGAGAAAGTACAGCAACCGCTGACTCAAATTCCTTCCTACACCTTGGAAAGAATACCGCGTGCGGAGAATAGCAAAGCGGATGCATTAGCCAAGCTCGCTAAAGAACTGGCTGACGAAAACCTCGATGATGTGAGGATCGTTGTGCAAAGCTGTCGGGTTCTCGCACCAGCAGAAATATCTCCGGAGTTGTCCGAGGAAAAGGGAGCGACCGAGCAAACGACTCTACAAATAAAAGACCAGGAAAAGGCTAAGGATTGGAGAGAAGTCTTTATAGATTACTTCAAATCCCGTCGAACACCTGAAGATGCATCCTCGAGACATCAGCTTATGAAATGAGCTCTTTCTTTTGCATTCGTCAATGATACTCTATATAAGAGATCGTTTGACTCTCTGTGGCTAAGATGCCTGGGACCTGAAAAGGCAAAGAGAGTCGTCCAAGAAACTCACAATGGACTTTGCGGTTCTCACCAAACCGGCCCAAAGATGAAGCTGAAGATCAAAAGGATGGGCTACTATTGGCCCACGATGATCCAAGACTGCCTCGAACATGCGAAGCAGTGCCACTCGTGCCAGATTCACGGGGACTATTTCCATCAGTATCCAAATCCACTACATCCAACGGTGGCTAGCTGGCCGTTCGAAATGTGGGGAACTGACATAATCGGCCCCATCGAACCAGCATCGTCCAGAGAACATCGGTTCATTTTGGCAACAACTGATTACTTCTCCAAATGGTCAGAAGCAGTACCGCTAAGGGAAGTGAAGACAGAGAATATCCTCCATTTCTTCAAGACACACGTCATTTATCAGTTTGGAACTCCGCGACGGATCATCTCCGATAACGGGCCAGCCTACAGAAGCCACAAGATCAGCCGCTTCGCACAACAGTATAATATAGACTGGAGATACTCTTTAGTCAATAATTCTCTAGCTAACAGTCTAGCTGAGGCTTTCAATAAGACCTTGACAAAGATCGTGAAAAAGACGGTGTCTCGAAATAAGAAGGACTGGCACGAGAGACTGCATGAAACTCTCTGGGCGTATCGAACTTCATTCAAAACGGCCACGAACACAACGCCGTACGCGTTGGTATTCGGTAAGGAAGCGGTACTCCCCCTCGAGATAGAGCTACCTTCTCTACGAGTGGTAGTTCACTACGAGCAAACAGACGAAGAAAATGCTCACCTTCGGCTTGAGGAGCTCGATGCCCTTGATGAAACCCAGCTCATAGCGCAACAAAATCTGGAGGCTTATAAAGCAAAGATGACGCGCTTATATGAGAGATTGACTAGGCCGAGAACATTCTGCCAAGGCGAACTCATGCTCGTGGTTAAAAGACCTATGATCCCCAATCGTGCCAAGCGGGGGAAATTCGAGCCGAACTATGAAGGCCTGTATATCATAGACAAAGCCTACCAGAGTGGAGCATATCTACTCATGGACATGCATGGTGAAAGACCTTTCAGGCCAATAAACGGTCGCTTCCTAAAAAAATACTATGCCTGACGGGTCACGGCTTAGGTCAACGATAGATGACGACGCCTATGTCCGCTCGCTATCTTCCTATGCTTAAACTCTGTAAGTAGTAGTTGGCTTCCTTTTCTCGAACCGAAACGTTCTTAAACTAACAATGGACCACTATGTCCTAAAACTGGCGTCGGACCGAAATGTCCTTAAACTAACTATGGATCACTATGTCCTAAAACTGGCTGTTGACCGAGATGTCGATAAATTATTGTGGACTGCAGCATCCCTAGGCCGACACAAAAAAATAATAAAATAAAAAAAATAAAAAAAGAAAACGGTATGTCCATAAGCAAATGTGCACGGATGAAAACCCGAAAGGGCTCCGTGAGTAAAAACAGCAGGGCTACCGGCGAGTTTTTGTGAAAACCCGAAAGGGCGCAATCTCATTAAAAGACACTTGCAAGGTCCTCTCGACCCTGTAAGGAGAAACTACCCGCGTGAGATCCTTATGACTCACAAGAGAGCAACACACTTAGGGATCCCCACGATTCCTGAGGAAAAATTACACTTGCGAGATCCTCACGACTCGTAAGGAGAACCCTCCTATGAGACCCTCACGGCTTATAAGATTCAAAAGTCTTAAGTTACAGGGATCTGAATCTGTTCTTAAGCCATCACAACCTCCAATTCTGCCCTACAAGCGTCTCGACCCTTATATACAATCCACGGGCGCGAATAAACATTTCCCTAACAAAGTCCCATCCATGACTAGAGATATGTTTACACAGTGAACAACCCTTATAAGTCCTCTCGACTTATAAGGAGAAAGCACTCTTGTAAGATCCTTACGACTTATAAGAGACCATGCACTTAGGAATCCTCACGATCCCTAAGGAGAAAACGCACCTACGAGATCCTCACGACTTGTAGAGAGAAATACCTTTATGAGACCCTTACGGCTCATGAAGTCAAAAGCCTTAGTCGACAGGATCCTAACCCTGTCTACTAAGCCATCTTTGTTCAACATCGATGAAGGAAAATGACGATTCGCTCGTGGCAATATCCCAGTTGTAGCGATGCTGATGCCGAAATCAGTGTCAAATCCTAAAATTTGCAGCGAGAAGCCAGCGAGCCACAAATGCATACGAAATAGCCGAAATGATGGGGCAACTTGCAAACAAAATCAGCAAGTAAAAATGTATGCATGCAAAATAGCCGAAATGATTAGGCAACTCGCAATAAAAAGCAGCGAGTAAATAAAACAAATAGCCGAAATGATTGGGCACCGCGAAAAATAGCCGAAATGATTGGGCAATCACGACCTTCGCGATATAAAAGCTGAAATGATAGAGTATCGCGGAAAGAAAAATATATAAAATGAAACCTTTTGTCCTACAGGTGATATCACATCAATCTCTGTATACAATCCAGGGGCGCAAACAAAGAAGGAATCACACCTTCCCTCCCAAGGCTCTATCAGAAGAAGAAGCCAAATCTCAACGGTTCACAGATAGCCTGGAGATCATCTCAACATTCGTCTTATTACAACAAACGCAGCATCAAGCAAAGCGGAACTGCGGCAATTCCCAGTTCCATGACTCGGCGGTGCACAGATGACCGAGAGTCAAACCCCGACTCCATGAAATGCGGATAAAGTCAACCCTTCCTGGTTTCGTGGAACACGGCCTATGTCAGTCCTGACCCCGTGGGAAACGTCCAGAGCGGATCCTGGTCCTCGCAGAACATGGCTATATCAATCAGACCCCGTGGGAAGTATCCAGAGCAAAATCCTGGTTACGTAGAACGCGGTTCATGTCAATTCTGACCCCGTAGGAAACGTCCAGAGTGGAGCCTGGTCCTCGCAGAACACGGCTATGTCAATCAGACCCCGTGGGAAGCATCTAAAGCAAAATCCTGGTTTCGTGGAACACGACCTATGTCAATCCTGACCCCGTGGGAAACGTCCAGAGCGGATCCTGGTCCTCGCAAAACACGGCCATGTCAATCCTGACCCCGTGGGAAGCATCCAGAGCAAAATCCTGGTTTCGTGAAATATGGCCTATGTCAATCCTGACCCCGTGGGAAATGTCCAGAGCGGAGCCTGGTCCTCGCAGAACACGGCTATGTCAATCAGACCCAGTGGGAAGCATCCAGAGCAAAATCCTGGTTTCGTGGAACACGGCCTATGTCAATCCTGACCCCGTGGGAAACGTCCAGAGCAGAGCCTGGTCCTCGCAGAACACGGCTATGTCAATCAGACCCCGTGGGAAGAATCCATAGCAAAATCCTGGTTTCGTGGAACAGGGCCTATGTCAATCATGACCCCGTGGGAAACGTCCAAAGCGGAGCCTGGTCCTTGCGGAACACGGCTATGTCAATCCTGACCCTGTGTGAAGCATCCAGAGCAAATCCTGGTCTAGTGGAACACGGCCTATGTCTATCCTGACCCCATGGGAAACGTCCAGAGCGGAACCTGGTCCTTGCGGAACACAGCTATGTCAATCTTGACCCCGTGGGAAGCGTCCAGAGAAAATCCTGGTCCCATAGAACATGGCTAAAGTCAATCTTGACCCCGTGGGAAATGGCCAGAGCAACCCTTGACTCCGTGAAATGCGGATAATGTCAATCTCGTCCATCACTTATGGGTCCTCACGACTCGTAAGGGAGAAAACTCTTTTGTGAGATCCTTACGACCCTCAAGAGAAAACCCGCTTAGGAATCCTCACGATTCTTAAGGAGAAATTACACCTACGGGATCCTCTCGACCTATAGGGAAAAAATTCTTTATGAGACCCTCACGGCTCATAAAGTTGAAAAGTCTTAGGAGGCAGATCGTAACCCTGACTCCTAAGCCATCGCTGTCCTACAAGGAAATCAAAATAGATTATCCACAAAATACTCTTACAAAAAAGGGACACACATCATGAAGCAAAATATGTCTTTTATTCATGAATCAAAATGAATACAAAGTAAAATTTATGAAAGAATCAAAAAAAAAATACTCTCATTCAGGAGTATGTACAAAAGAAGAATAAAAAAAAGTATACAATTCTTCAAGCCGGCGGATGATTCAACAGGTTTGCCAATTCATCCTTTTTCCGCTGGGCCTCGGCTTCATGATTCATTATCGTGAAAAGACGGGCCTCCGCTTGAGCCTGTTGGGCCTGGTATGAGGCAAGCCAACTTTCAAGCTCTTTTTCAGTATCCTTATGAGCTTCGACCATTTCGCGAGTGAAAATGACGGCCTTATCAATGGCTACCACCTCCTTGATGGCCTCTTGAAGCCCTCGCCAAAGATCATATGCTCGAGTGGTCTTGGCCGTAAGATTAGCTTAAAGTTCCCTCAGCACTTTGGAAGCCATCTCTGTCTCCGAAAACTTTCGGCTGAGCCTTTTCTCGCATGATAGCATATTCACAACATACCGCTCAATCACTCCCCTTAAGCTCGTCTTTGCAGCCACAACCTACGAAGGAAGACGTGTACACTCAAAACTATATAAACAAGCCTCCATTCGATGACAATACTCGATCTAAAATACGCACAAATCACCTGATATAGGAGGCAACAAGGAAAGTCTCCGATGTATAGCCCATCAAGCATGCATTTGCAACTATAAGAATGTTTAAAAAGAAATGATACCCAAAGCACTGATGTGCATGCAACATAACGATAGTGCTCACAATTAAAGAAAAGTCCCATGGAAAAATATAAAGCTTATTTACGCAAGCAAGACGCATGTACGAGTATCCAACAAACATGAAAATTCAACAGTAAGCATGCAACAACCAATGATAAAAAGAGTACATTGATTTAAAAATACTATGCTACCGTGAAAAGGTCACCAAACAAAGGATCAGTGGCACAAGGGTTAGCAAAACAAAATACAAAATTTTCTAACTCCCTTTCTGCCTTCTCCAGCACATCGGAACGACGATTTTCACGAGGAGTGGCTCCCCACCGATTAGCGCCATGTCCATCCGCAAAGGCAGACATAATAGCCCGCCGGGCTCTTATCTGGCCCAGCAGATAGACCAAGCAGTCTTTCAGAGCCTAAGTAATCAGGCACGCCTCATAAAAACACTCGATCTTGTCTTTGTCCACGTCAAGGATCGCCAGTGTCATCTCTGATGGGTGAGGAGGGATGTCAGCGAGCACGGCAAGAAGAATCATCCGGAGCCAAATGGAGCCCATTGGAAGAGGGGATCCCCTACGGATCAGGAGTTCATACGTCACCGCGTCACATTCGGCATCGGTGAGATGGGGATCCACTAGTCACGCAGCAAAGTGAGGGATCATCTCCTCAACGGGTACCTCCCATGGTTGTCGACAAGTATGGGGGCGGTTGCAAGCCATAGCACTCAGTTGTTTCCTCAAGATAATCACCCTAAGTTGTAAATGGATTTCTCTGTGAAGAGAGAAAGAAAACTATGGCTTCAGGTTATAAAGGGGAGCATTAAATGCTGCGCACAGAAAATATTGCATGGTGGAACTATTTTCAAAGCCCAGAAAAAGGAAAGGCATTGGAAATTAAAGAGGTGGAACTATTTCCAAGGCTCCCTCTCTGCATTCAAAGACATACACAGAAAAGATTGCATGGGAAATTAAACAACCCCATCAATAGGGCCCCACGAGCAGAGCACGTGAGCACCAATCTTGATATGCACTGAAATGTAAAATAGTGTCGCACATAAATAACACGTGAGTTGGTACCGATATGAGATTGAAATCCCCAACAGTGCCTCACATGCCAAACATGTCAGCAGCAACAACAATATGACAAAATTTCATAAGGAAAGCATGCGAACACAAAAGGGAAAGGAAGGACTTATCATTCATACTTTAAAAGTTCGTACAAAAATAAGAGAAAATGTTACAATGGTAAGACATCAAATCCGGGACACGGATTGAGAAATTCAAAAGTAAGGCCGTCTAAAATGTTTCTGGCCTCTCTGGCCATTCTCGTGTGCTTCTTCTCACGCTCGCAAGCGTCGGGATCTCCGCTGATGTCCTCCACCCTCCGATAGGCAGAGAGTATCGCCGCCTGTTGGAAAGCTTGATGCAGGATATCAACAAGATTGTTTCTCCTTTTCTTTTATATTAGGCCCATCAGATACACTGAGTGTACCTTATCTTCGGTATCATCCAAACCCTTAAGCGGCATGCTTGCACAGAATAAAGGAAGTGCTTCCCAGATCGCCCTCATAATGAGTTTCAAAAGAGGAGAGCGACGAGGGAGTAGTCGACCGTTGTACTCGTTAAAGCGGCTCATGATCTCAGCACACTGAGCCTTGGTGAACTCCTGGTTCTGGCCGCGTCCCAATGCACGAACGTCTCCGTAAGAAATGATCTCGTCAAGATCATACAAATGGGCAGCCATAGTATCTGAAATAAAGATCGGTGAGAATTTAATGGATAAACCAATCAAGAAGAATGCTTGTCTAAATGAACAGTGGATTCCAAACATATTCCCCAAGGAGAAAACCCACTGCAGAACTCTACGCAAATCATGAAGGGTCTCCCTGAAAGAATTTCTATGTGAAGAACCGAGTTCTTTAAGGGAATTAAATTCCTTTTGAATAGAGGAGTTAATTTCCCAGAAAGAATTTTTAGAGCTAAAGCTCTTTGGAATGGAATTAAATTCCAGAGAGAAGACAAGTACACCATTGATCCCTGAAGATCAGAGAAGCCCTAAGAAGTTTATTATTTAAAGATTGAACATTATTTTAACTTGGAAAGATGGGTTCTTGTTAAAGGGAAAAACCCTTGGTGTGGATTTAAAATTCAAATTCCTACAAGAAGTTCTTCAGCCGTTCGAGATCATTACCTGAAAAAAGGAATCTTTTGTTAATAGAGTTAAACTCTGAAAATTTTTGAAACAGAGAACTAAGCAATGAGAGAAAGAATTAAATTCTCAAGGCAAGAACAAGCAAGGAAGAAGATGGAAAGGGGAGGCGCTTCTGAAGGGACTCTTGCATTTATAGGATGTGATGGGGAACGGTTCATCTTCCTTGTTCCCTAGACAGATCCAACAGTCACAAAGCTGACAGCATTGCACTCTCGTGCAAACACGTGAGAACAACGCTGTGGGGGCATTTGTTCCCTGATAAAATATCAGGAAATACCCCAATGGGGTATCACGTGCTCACACGTGACCAAGGGTCACGTGCTGACACGTGATGATTTCCCAGGCACTCTGTTAAAATAGAATTAAATTCTACTCAAGAAAGCAATTAGGGAAGTCACGTGCCCACACGTGATGAGCCTTTAAAGAAACCACTGAAGGAATTAAAAGGCAGCAAGGAAAGATCCCAATGGGGTATCACGTGTCTACACGTGACCAAAGGTCACGTGCTGACACGTGATGGTTTCTTAGTTCTTTGAAATGGCAGAATTAAATTCTGGTTAAAATGCTCAATCAGGGAAGTCATGTGTCAGCACGTGACCCGTGCCGAAGTTCTTTAATTAATAGAATTAAATTCTATTGAAATGATCAAACAGTGGGATCACGTGCCAACACGTGATAGGCTCTTTTAAGCCTTCTGAACTAATAGAATTAAATTCTAATTAAGGGAAATCAAAAACCTTCATATTTTCCTAGATCTTTCCAAACAAAAAGATGGTGCTCTGTAAAATGGAGCACCGTTGGATTAAAAATCCAATGGTGATTAAAAATCACCAATTTATGGAAAGATTTTATACAAGGAAAGATTTTCCTGAAATTCACCAAGAATAACAAACAGAATATCTTTTGGATTAAAAAATCCAATGGTGAATAAAATTCACTGAGTGATCTAAAAGATTATGTTGGTTACAGAAAAAACCAAAATCTTTCAATAAAAGATTGATTAAACAAATTGATTCTTTTCTTTCTCCTATAAATAGGAGCCAAGAAGAGAAGAGAAGGGATCTTTTGGAATTTTTTAGAGAAATACAGCAACTGAGAGAAAAAAAGAGAGGAGAATTTAATTCTCAAGAGAGAAAAGAAGTTCCTTTCAGAGAAAAGAAACCCTAGGTGAGAAAGGGGAAAGAGATCTGAGCTCCATAAAACAAAAAGAGAATTTAATTCTCAATTTAAGAGTTTAACTCTTCTGAATAAGAACTTAGTTCTTCTTTTGGTTGAAGATCTGCAGAAGCAGATCTCCCCACAATTTGAGAATTTAATTCTCATCGGGGAGATTCTGCCATGCAGATCCAAAACTTAGGAGGGAGAATTTGAGTTTAAGGAATTTAATTCCCCCAAATTCATAGGAATTTAATTCCTCCAAATAAAACTAGGGTTTAACCCTATATGAGAATTTAATTCTCCCAAATTTATAGGAATTTAATTCCTCCAAATAAAATTAGGGTTTAACCCTACATAAGAATTTAATTCTTCCACATACATAGGAATTTAATTCCTCTAAAACAGAATTACGGTTTAACCCTACAGAGAATTTAATTCTTAAAACAAGAGACTTAAAACCCTCCATGCACGTAAAGAACTTGGTCACGTGGTAACACGTGACCCTTCTCCTCAATGAGTAATAAAAGAAAGAACAAGACTAGGTCACGTGCCCCTACGTGACTCCTAAAACAGATCCATTAAAATGAGAAAGAAAAACTTGGAGGCAATACCTCACGTGCTCCCACGTGACCCTCAAAATAAAGGGAACAAAGCCAAAGGCAGAATCAATTTTGGGCGCCCTCATGTGTCCCCACGTGACCCCTTAATAAACACTTTAATAATCAATACATGGATACCCATCACGTGCCAACACGTGATGGCCTGAAGTCTAAAAGTGTTTAACACTTATTTGAATATTCTGAGAACAAAATAAAGGAGGTTTGGCCCAATTCTCAGGTGCCTCACGTGACCCCACGTGATCACCCCACTTTTAGCGTTTAACACTATTTTGAGCATTTTCCCCCAGTGTTTAACACAGTTTTAAAGCGCATCATGTGGGAACACGTGATCGCCAAATATATGTTGGTGTTTAACACTATTCTCAAACCGGTCTTAGCCCAAATTGGCTAAGTCTTTTGAGTCAAGACTCCCCTTTGATTAAACCCCGACTACATTCTTTCAAACTTGATCATTTCATATGACATTCAAAGAAAACTCCAGAGCCGCGATGAATGGTCAATGCCCGATAAAAGATAAAATGTTGTCAGAGCCCCCAAACCCCTGGTTAGCATTGCTAAATAATGGGGGGGGGGGCTGAACCCAGAAAAATGTTCAATAGTCCAACAAATGGACAACATTTCAAACTTAATTGGACTTAGCCCAAATTGGCCATAAGTCCTCAATTCAGATTTAACTGAGCCAATGCGCTCATAATCTAATTAATTGATCTTAGTTTCAAATTGGACTACAGATCTCTCAATCAACTTTGGTTCAAGGGTACATCTCTTCACTCCTTTGATATTTGTCGTTGTAATCCTTCAACGTCTTCAGAGAGGTGACGGGTCCCGATAACCAATCATTCCATGGACTGTGGGGTCCTTAAACTCATGGACTATGATGTCCTTAACCTCGGACTGTAGGGTCTTTAAACTCATGGACTATGATGTCCTTAACCTCGGACTGTGGGGTCCTTAAACTCATGGACTATGATGTTCTTAACCTCGGACTGTGGGGTCCTTAAACTCATGGACTATGATATCCTTAACCTCGGACTGTGGGGTACCTTTAAACCCATGGACTATGATGTCCTTAACCTTGGACCGAGATGTCCTTAAACTAACATGGGACTACCACGTCCTTAAACTGGTAACCGACCGCAATATCCCTAAACTAAACAATAGGGCCTAAATGCTCTTTTGTCAAATCTAAACGATCCCGTTAAGTTGATCTTAGCCTAAAAGTTAGACTAACGTATCCTTAACAAGCGTTTGAGTTGATCTTAGTCTCAAATGTGACTAACGTATCCTTAAACCCAACCCCCAAACCCTAAATCTAAGAAAATACAGATTTTGACTAATCCACGCCCTACGGGCGACGACATAAATTGGTCTCCGTATACAATCCACGGGCAACCAAAAACAAAACAAACACACATGGCACAAAGTGACCATCTGGAGAAGAAAGTGGTTACCGCAATGCGGTAGCGTAATTAACTGCAGGGGCTTACGCCTGCAGGGAAGAGCGTCCCCACAATCAAAAACCCCTCAAACGAGAGGAAATCTGACGAAGTCTGCTACATCGGCCGCATCCTTCTAAACCTTAGATACACGGTGCCATAAATCAACTTGGCATTTTCGGAGAGGTGGACGGATAGCACTAATTAGCATCTGCTCCGAAATTCAGGCAAGACGGACCCACGCGGTCGCGTCTCCGTGTTTCGGCGGGGAACATGTGGTATCCATCAACTTGATGTTTCCATAGGAGTTAGAGCTGAAATGGCAGCAATGCAAAAGAAACTTGAAGCTATGGAACATAAATTTTTATTAGCCTCCCTAAATCAGATGACACTCCCCAAAACTGTCTGTGGATGCTATTCTGATCTATCACATTTGATGGAAGAATGTCCATTGAATTCTCCATTTCAAGGTCAAGAGCATACTAATGCTGCTTTCCAGTAAAGACCTAGAAACGATCCGTATTCTTCCACTTATAATCAGGGTTGGAGGAATCACCCTAACTTTTCTTGGAACCAACACCAAATTCAAAACACGGTTCCGAACCAAAACAACTTTCAAAGGGTCCCTCCACAACAACAGCAACCACTATAACTGACTCAGCACCCCTATCAATCACAAAACTTTCGAAATCCGGTCAATACTTCTGCACCATCTAGTTCTTTGCAATTGACCGGTACTGATGACTCCTCTTCACTCGCACAAACCATGAATTTGATTCTAAAAAATTTCATGCAAGTTTCGGCTGAGATAAAGTCTTCTGTCGATGACATAAAGAAGAACTCCGCCTCACACAGCGAGAGTATTAAATTGATGGAAGCACAAATTGCACAATTGAATGCCGAAATGAGTGCTAGAGAGAAAGGGAAACTTCTGTCTCAACCCCTACCGAATCCTGGACATTCACAACACTACAATGTGAATGCAATTACAACGTTGAGATCCGGAAGAGTGCTGAATAATCAAGTCGGTGAAGAGATTGATAATCATGATGAATTAATCAATAACACTCCGGCTTTCACTTCCACTTTTCCTTCCACTTCCACATCCACTTCTAGTTCTGACCTTTGTTCGTCTACCCCACCACCTTCTTACGAGCCTATTTTTCATTTTCCCCAAGGCTCGAACCCTCAGCATAGCTCTTCTAGTCCACCAAAGACGATCCCCACTCCTATTCTGGGATCAGTTCCACACACACCACCTTCTCCAATGTTGGAACCAGCTATTATTGCTAAAGCTCCTTATTCGAATCAATTAAGGGGAAACAAATCGAGTCCACATATGGATAAGATTATGGAAATGTTCAAACAGGTTAACATCAACATCCCTCTCCTAGATGCTATCTAACAAGTTCCGTCTTATGCGAAAATTTTAAAGGTCTTGTGCACTAGGAAGAGGAAGATTCAAGTGCCCAAAAAGGTCTTCATGACAAATAATGTTAGCACTGCTTTTACCCTACAGTTACCAAAGAAACGTAAGGACACTGGATGTCCTACAATATCGATTTCTATTAGGGGTAAAAACATTAACCGTGCTTTACTTGATCTTGGCGCAAGTGTTAACCTGCTTCCATATTCTGTTTACGAGCAGTTGAGGATTAGAGAGTTGAAACTAGCTCATTGTACTATCCAAATGGCAGACTGATCAATCATCAAACCTAGGGGTGAACTAGAGGATGTGTTGATAAAAGTCGGGGAATTTATATTCCCTGTGGACTTCATTGTTCTTGATACACAACCTGTAACAAACCCACGGAACCAAATTCCGGTGATTCTGGATCGACCATTCCTTGCCACTTCCAATGCTGTCATTAACTGTCGAAACGGTTCTATGAACCTATCTTTTGGAAAAATGACAATTGAACTGAACATTTACAAAATTGGAAGTCAGCCGTCTGAACCCTCTGCTCACATACTAGATGTCTGTTCTGTCCATGAGATAGCTCCCGAAAGCTGCGAAGTTGATGAACTTTGCTTTGATAATCTCGACGACATTAGCACATCAATATTTGATCTTGCACATCTTGGTGAGGACACTTTTCCCACTCTTGAGTCTGAACCTTTTGACTCTTCACTTTCCGAGTCTGTATCCTTTGCAGGCTACGAGCTTCTTCGTGAACCTGAATGTCATTCTTTTACCCCACCTTCTATTGTTTCTCCGCCTACATTAGATCTCAAATTATTACCTTCTCATCTTAAATATGCATATTTAGGTGAGAATGAGTCTTTACCCGTAATCATATCCGCTTTTCTAGCCTCAGAGCAAGAGAGTACGCTTTTGACAGTATTGAGATTTAATAGGCAGGATTTTGGTTAGACTATGGCTGACATCAAAGGGATTAGTCCCTTAATTGTTGAACATCATATACATCTGATGGATGAAGCCAAGCCAACCCGAGAACCACAGAGACGGTTAAACCCCGTCATGAAGGAGGCGGTAAAGAAAGAAATCGTCAAATGCCTTGACAGTGGTATCATTTACCCAATCTCTGATAGCCAATGGGTAAGTCCAATTCATGTAGTCCCTAAGAAATCTGGCATCACGGTCATAACATATGAGGCAAATGAGTTAATCCAGACACGCGCTCAAACTGGGTGGCGTGTATGTATTGATTATAGAAAACTCAATGCCGCAATGAGGAAAGACCACTTTCCTCTACCTTTTATTGACCAGATGTTAGAACGCTTAGCTCGATGGGAATATTATTGCTTCATGGACGGATACTCTGGCTATAACCAGGTCTCTATTGCCGAAAATGATCAAGACAAAACCACATTTACTTGTCCTTTTGGTATTTTTGCTTACAGACGCATGCCCTTTGGGTTATGCAATGCTCCCGCTATATTTCAGCGGTGTATGATGGGGATATTCTCGGACATGGTCGAGAATTTTCTGGAGATTTTCATGGACGATTTCTCGATATTCGGAGATTCTTTTGCTGACTGCCTATCTTATCTTGACGCAGTTCGTACTCGTTGTAAAGAGAAGAACTTAACCTTGAATTGGGAAAAATGCCATTTCATGGTCCAAGAGGGAATTGTGCTTGGACATGTCATTTCACGGAAAGGCATTGAGGTTGACAGAGCTAAAATAGATGTCATTTATAACCTTCCTCATCCCAAATGCGTCAAAGATATACGATCTTTCTTTGACCATGCAGGCTTTTATCGGAGATTCATTAAGGATTTTAGCAAAATTGCTAGACCCTTAACTCTTCTCTTGGCCAAGGACACAACTTTTCACTTTGACTCGGATTGTGAGGCTGCATTTGACTCACTTAAAAAGTTACTCAGTACGGCCCCCGTTTTATCATCTCCAGATTGGAACCACCCGTTTGAGCTTATGTGTGATGCATCAGATTTTGCAGTTGGTGCAGTCTTTGGACAGCATATTGAAAAGATATCATACGTGATTTATTATGCAAGCAAGACCCTGAATGATGCTCAAATTAATTATACAACTACCGAAAAAGAACTTTTAGTAGTTGTATTTGCATTAGAAAAATTCAGGCCTTACTTGATCGGCTCACCAATTGTTGTGTACACTGACCACTCCGCCTTAAAACATCTTTTGGCAAAGGAGGATGCTAAAGGTAGGTTAATACGTTGGATCTTTCTATTATAAGAATTTGATCTTGTTATTCGAGATAAGAAAGGATGTGAAAACGTAGTAGCCGACCATCTTTCATGCATCTCTTCTTCACCTGTGACCCTACCAATTAATGACTCTTTTCCGGACGAACAACCCTTGAACGTATCCGATGAACCTTGGTTCGGGGATATTGTGAATTATCTTGCTACGGGACTTATTCCCTGGGAATGGTCGAAACAGGACAAAAATCGATTTCTATCCCAAGTAAATCACTTTTACTAGGATGAACCCTATTTGTTTAAGTATTTTCCCGAATAGATCATTCGTAGATGTGTCCCTAATGATGAGTTCAAGATTGTTCTATCTTTCTGTTATAGTCAGGCATGTGGAGGTCACTTTGGTCCTCGTAAGACGGCAGAATGTTTTGCAATGCGGTTTTTACTGGCCGACATTATTCAAATATGCATTTGATCATTGCAAAATCTGTCTACAGTGTCAACACATGGGTAGGATTTCTCGGAGAAATGAGATGCCACTTCAACCGATCCTGGTGGTTGAAATTTTTGACGTTCGGGGTATTGATTTTATGGGTCATTTTCTCAACTCCTTTGGGAATTTGTATATATTGCTTGCGGTTGATTACATCTCGAAATGGGTTGAAGTTATTCCTTATTGCACTAATGACAAAAAGGTTTTCATTAAGTTCTTAAAAGAAAATATCTTTTCGCGATTTGGACACCCACGCACTATCATTAGCGATAACGGGACACATTTCTGTAATTGGTCTTTCTAGACTTTGATGCGGAAATATGCAATCAATCACAAACTTTCCACACCCTATCATCCCTAAACGAGCGGGCAAGCTGAGGTTTCAAACAGACAAATCAAACAAATTTAGGAGAAAACTGTTTCTAAAAATCGAAAAAAATGGTCAATCAAATTGACGGATGCTCTTTGGGCATTCCGTACTGCTTATAAAACCGATCTAGGTATGTCTCCTTATCGTCTAGTGTTTGGTAAGGTTTTCCACCTTCCGGTCGAGATTGAACACAAAGCAATGTGGGCCATTAAAAAACTTAACTTTGACTTAAATCAATCCTGCAACTTTCGAAAGCTGCAATTAAATGAGCTAAGCGAACTCCGCGATGAAGCTTACGATAATGCTGTAATTGTAAAGAACTGGACTAAAGTATTTCACGATAAGAATATTTTGAGAAAAACTTTTACACCTGGTCAACAAGTCCTTCTTTATGATTCACGTCTCTATCTTCATGCGGGTAAGCTAAAATCTCGGTGGAAAGGACCTTTTGTTGTGCGGTATATATACCCGCACGGGGCAGTTGAGGTTGAAAATGTTGAAAATGGTACAATTTTCAAAGTAAATGGACATAGATTAAAACCATATTTTTCCACTGACCCCACGGAGGAGCTCCTGTTTTTACAGGAGCCACTTTATCTTGACTAAAATTCCTCCGTCTCACCTCCATGTCTTGAAAAATACCGTATCATCTTTAGAATGGAGGTGAGTGAAAAGAATAAGTTTGGGTGAGATTTTCATGTTCATATATTATTGCCCCCGTTAATAAATTTCCTCCCAAGTCTACAGGTTTCTGAGATTTAACAGATGGCAATAGTGAGGACACTGTTGTAAACAGGTTTGGGGGAGGTTTGTGCTTATTTATGCATCACTTTGCATATTACTTTGCATAAGCACAAAACATATAAAAAAATATTTAATATTTAATTTTATAATAAAAGATTAGATAGTGAAAAATTACATCCAAAAGATTAGAAAAATTTAAGAAAACCTAGAAAGTTAGAAGTTTTCTTAAACGAACTAGTAATAAGTAGTTATGAGCCGTTGTCCCAAGAGTTAGTAAGATGAAAGAAGCCACTAATATGCGGATAAAAATAAGTCTGAAAAATAGTTCATATTCTGGAAGCCAAACATTTGAATGTTGATACCCTACTATACGCACTTACACACGTCTTGAAACTCGGGATGGTAGAGGATACCTTGAAATGCTCTTGTCCGAAAGCCAAAGTACGAAGAAAATTAAAATTGAAGAATAAAATATAAAATGGTGTAGAAAAATGAACACTGGTTTTGTAAACACCAAGGCAACATAAAAAAATATAGCGAGGGTGCTTCATCACCTAGTGCCTTAAACCAACTGGTTTGGGAGTCACTGCTAAGCCTTAGGTGTTGCAAGATGAGGAAAATACTAAATACGCCTAATCAACAAGCATATGAGTAATCGGTCGGTTAGTACCTCAAGAAGTATTAACGGTCGCATGAAAAATGTGTGAGTAATTCCATCTAAATATTCATCAATTAAAAAGTACTGAGGTAGATGGATAAGAGTATGATAGCTTAAATTGAATTCTCCGAGTGTAGGGATGTTCTTTACACACACGTAGGGGTATATGATCAGTGTTTGGAAGAAAGGTAGGAATGAAGAATAAAGATGATGTTTTATTGAGAGATGATGTGATTTCTAATATCTTTTCATGACTATTAAGATATGGCTCATAACAACCGAAAAACTAGTATAGTTGGAAACTCTAATTTTCAAAGTCTTTCTTTTACAATTCTTATCTTTATATGTAATTTTCACAGTCTTCCTTTTATTATAGGATTTTGTGGGTGCAATCCGCTGAAAACTCTCAGGAGACAACACTCTTCCTACTAGGGACACCTAGAGGTTTAAAGGCTTGTTGCACGTGCTCAGTGCAATCGTGTTGCCTACGAAAGTGTGCTACTTAGTTTTTCTTTTTCTTATATTTTCTCCTTCTCTTGAATAAAAGATCTTGCTCGAGACGACCAAAATTAGTTTGGGGGAATTTGATCAGTCGAAAATATTGCATTCTTAACACAACAATTTCCCGACTCTTTCTAATCATCTGAAGGTGTTTGGTATAAATGTAGCACATATTAGCAATTCGTCTGCAAAATATCAAATAATATATGTTATACATTATAATCGGCATTATGAGGGAAATTTAGTGTTTATTACTACATGCATGATTTTGTATATCTCAACATATTTTTATCAAGATTGTGTGCAGAAAATTCTTCAGGGCAAAGAACTGGAATCGCAAAAGTGCCGATAAATACAGTAAGTCAAAGACTTAAAATCTGGCATAGATTCAGAAGAGATTAAATGATTCCATACATCAAAATAACATCAAAAGACTAACACCAAGACACCCCAGGAAAATGATCCAGAGATCTCCTCAAATGGCCGTGGATCCGCGGCCGATCCAGGTCGATCCGCCGCGGTTCCGCGGCCGAGTTGGCTCGTTGGCGATCCAAACTTCTTCAGAACCTTCCTTGTAACGGCCTAGCTTCCTCAAGACGCTCCATTTCCATGTGGCATCTTCTGGAAGGCTCTGCATAACTGCCAAGATTAGGAGGGAAGATTTATTTGAAATTATAAAAGGGGATCTAGATCTACAATTCAAAGGTTGTTCAAGAGCTGTTCATAATTACACATTGAGCCATAATTCAAATTCAAGTTGAGTGACATAACTTGAAATCAAATCCAAAGCAAAAATCAAGATCCATTGAAAAGCAAATCAAGCGAGCAATCAACGATCCTTCATCGCAACGCCCGTCGTCATCAAGAGAAAGAGATCCGTGATGATCCACGTCTCACGGCGATCGAGCCACGTAAAGATCGACGAAAAATTCACCTCTTCAAAGGAGCGATTGAGTGCTTAATCTTGTACCTTGAATTGAGGAGTTGCGTAAATTTGAAGAAGATTTAATGAAGGTGATAAATTGTTAATTCTCGTTTTCATTACATTCTTGCATTATGAAATATCTTATTTGTGATTCTTTTATTTTCATGATATGTGAGTGAAATCTCCGCTTGTGAAGAAATCGAGAGAATCGGTAGATCTAGTGATGATAAAATCCTAATACCAATCTTAAGTCTTATGAGATTTGTGAACTTTAGGAAAAAGAATCATCAATGACCTAATTTGGATCGAGATCACATTCTTGCGAATTTCGCTGCAAATTAGGGATCAAACATTGATGATTCTCTTTAAAGGCTAGATCTGAATGATGATCAATGAAAAGACAAGGGATAGAGAAGGAGAAACCCTAGCTTCTTCAATAGATCCCTAATCTTCATTCATCCCCATCAATCTAGCTACAATTTATCAATAGATAAGATTAGTCATTATTAGATTCATCATTGCTACCAATTTGATCGATTCCTACAAGCTATTCTTCATAATCTTGATAAATCAAATTGATTTGGACATCTTCTTGATTCTTGATTCTAGATCTATATTTTTTGATTTTCTTGAAATGAAAACTCAATTAAATCATGAATCTATTTCTTGAATTTTCTTTTATATTTTCATTTCTACTCAAATCTAGCATAATCGAACAAGTACACACATCTCAGTGGATGATCCGTATTCATTGAAGAAACCACAATAGACACCGTCAATTGATTGCGCTATAAAATTCTTTGGTTGTGATTATATTTTCAAAACACGATCCGAAATTTAGATCAATCACCCACCTACTAAAGCAATCACCCGGAAGGAAACAGTGTGCCAGCAAAGCCCCTAAGGAAACCTGTAAGGCAAAACCTGCAAGAAACTGTGGCACAACGGGGGTGAGTTGCCAACTCATGAGTAGAAAACATCATCGAGAAGAAATCGCATGTATGACTCTATCCTAGGTCATACCATAATATCCATATAATATATAACCTGAAACATCTGAAAAAGGCCGGGGTAAACATCCAACAGAAGTGTAATACCAAGTGCTCGTGTCAGTGCCTTAGGTAGCAACATAATACATATATGATGTATGAATGCATAAAAACAGAATACAAATGAATGAGAAAACTGTTTTCATATCTCAGTGAGATTTCTGTATAAAAATCGAAGTATCATCAATGAAATCAACAGAGAATCCGTGTCAAGTATCGACACAAAATGTGTAAATCCCAATATCTCAATATCTCGGGCTTCGGCAATCCGGACTGGCCCATATCATAAAATATCAATATCTCTATGTCTCAATATCTCGAGCTACGGCAATCCGGACTGGCCCCGGGCTCCGGCAATCCGGACTGGCCAAAATCAGCAAATCTCAGACTACGTCGGTATCCTCCGGATATCTGCCGCGTCACAAATAACCGGTCGGTAGTGCTCCCCTGCCGGGCTCAACGCTATCATCTGCGACCATCTTGCCCCGGGGTACCGCACCGGGTCCACCATGCACCCGCAGATGTTTCATCCTCCTTCTCGAATCGGGTGTATGATATCGCTCAAGAGCCGAGAAAACTCATGGTAGACATATCTCACATCATATCATGAGAAAACCGCATTTTTCTATTTTTAGGAATGATAATTAGTTTATAAAATTCTTGCGGTTTCTCCAAATCCAGAAATCTCATGGAAAATCCAAATCCCAAACTCCAACGTAAATAGCAGTGAAATAACGGCGTAAAGCCTCATAATATTTCATAACAATGAATATACATATGCATGCACGGAGTGTCTAAGTAAGAAATGCGATGTCAAATTAGCATATGAAAGCAATGTACTAGTACTATATTGCGACTACCAGCTAGCCATTTATACTTACGAAATAATGTTTTCTAAGGTGTACGTGACATGAAAATTACCGATGATGATGTATGTGGGCCGGCAGATAAGTGGATGTGGAGCATACGCATCATCGGTAATGGTGTTGGTGTCCTGACAACATGGTTCATAATAACTAATAAAAACACATTTAAGTATACAATGCGATGCGAACATCAAGAATATATGGAAAATGAATAGTAAATGCAACAATAAAGAAATATACATTCCTATATACGAGTCATACCGTTTTTGGTGTCTGAAATCGCACGAATCGTGGTTTTAGTAAAAATAGGGCTACGGGGTCTTTGAGAAAAGAAGCATCCTTTGAAAAATCCGCAGTATCCCTAGGCCTGTCTTTAAAATATTCACAATTCGTTAGTTTTGAAAATAAGTATGAATCGAGCCCAATCTAACATCTACTAAGTAAACTACAGTACAAAACTAAAAGACTGGTCAAAAGATAAGGAAATCCACCTAAGTCTGAGTTGATATATCTAGTGGTCGGTGATCCCACCTCAATAGCGTCACGTATGATAAAATATATAATACGACATCCTCGAGTCAAGAGTGCGGGTTAATCATCATCATTATATATCGTACGGTAAAAATCCATCGTACGGCATCCTAAATCGGGGTACGGGTCGAATATCACATATAACACACTATTCATATGGTATCATCATCATAATGTCATGAACTAGGGTATTGATCTAAGTATAGTATACTCCGATACCATCAACATATATCCGCGTGTGTATGAAAACACATCGCCCATCAATCCGCTAATATAATATGTCGCATCTCATAACACGACCCAAATCACATCACCGATGTCATGGCATCATGCCAATCACATCGACTCATCTCCAAGTACCATATACTATCCTCATCATCCGCGTATACGTATGTGTGTGTGTATACGTACCAACGCAATCCATACACACACACACACACACACACACACATAAACATATACACCCAAACATATCCCGTGTATGCATGTGTGTGTACACCTATACTCTAGGGTTTGCGACTAAGAAACTATACAATAAGCACTATCCTTAAATTACACTAAGCTAACCCGTGAACGCCTAAAGCTATGTTGATAATCATTCACGTATCACAATACACATATCTATATATATAATATAACGTATTTGTGTACTACAATACGAAACTGCGGGGGTGCTATACGCCATCCACCCGACTTCCCCCGTAGATATATATCTTACTCACCTTGATCCTTACTTGCCGAAGTCGATATCGCCATCCTCTTCTTCATCATCCAAAGTCTACGTGAGGGTACCTACATATCACACATAGTATCGTAAACCGAAATCGCACATGAAAACCAAAACGGCACGCGTATCACACATAGGTTAAAACCTATGGTCTACACATGCAAGAATGACCAAACAACCCTCGAGATTGACGTGCAAACGTCACTCCACCGAGTCAAAACCCAAATACTAAAATTCAAGTCAAAATAGTCGCAAAACCAAAGAAGCAACATAAGAAAACACCTCCAGATTTTGCTCCAGGTAAAATTAGCAAATTTTGCATATGAGAAGGGTCTAAATAACAGATAATTGAGCCATGGACGAAGCACAAATCCAAATTGAGGTACCCAGGCCGCAAATTGCAGCCTCCTAGGTTAAATCTATGGCCAAACAATAAAATTGGGGTCTCAGGTCTCGGGGTTAGCTTCCTAAGTGCCTGCACATCTTCCAGTCTTCGCTAAATATTTTTCAGGTGCCCCGGGTTATAGCAGATCTCCAAAACACATCACCAAAGTCAACAAAATCCGATATCGGGGTTTCTAAGTTTGGGGTTTGGGGTTCTAGTCTCTATTTTAGTTCAAAATTCTAACACTAAAGGGGTTTAAGATTACTACTACACCTCAATTGCGCCATCTCAATTCAAGAATTCCTCAAATCTCTTCTAGGAATTTTCAAACATCACAAAACCTCACTAAACAAACTCTAAACATGTAAAGGAAGTGGATTACTACATTAATGGTGAAGAAAGTATCTCATTTGGCAACTGAAGAAAATTCTTGAGTTGCCCTAAGTGCTCAAAATCCAATTTTTCTTGATCTCCCATGCTTGTAGTGAGCTTGTGCATGCATTTAATGAAGGGAATGAAGTGTTTTGATGTGGAAATAGAGGTGTAGTGAGGAGGTGAAGGAGGTGAAGGGAAGAGGGCAGCCAAATGAGGAGAAGGAGGGGAAAATGATGAAGAAAATGAGGGAAAACAAATGGAAGCCTTGGTCAAATGACCCCTCACCTCTCTCTCTTTTCTCTCTCTTGCCCATACCCATTTTTTTAATCTATTCTTTTCTTCTTCTTTTTTTTAACTCCACAAAACAAAAACCAAATAACAAATGAAATGGTGCATGGTTTTTAAACAATAAAAAGAATGCAACAAGTATTGTGCAACATATCATGTTGCATATCATGCACATATCATACTTAATGAAAACTTTGTAACACTAATCGAGTTTAGTGATAACCCATAAACACTTAACTTTATAAATTTTTATAAAGTGTCTAAATCATATAATATTCTTTCAAAATCAACATTCAAATATATTTTCCAATATTTCCCAATTTATTGGTATTTAATTATACCAAATCATTTAAAACTAATCTCCACACATTAAAATATTCATAATATTTATTATTTTAATTATTTAAATTCCCAAAAATAATATTTTATTTTTCTGAAATGTCAAGAGGGCACCCTAAAGAAAACTAGGGAGACACCCGTTCTGCTTATTGGGGAACCTTCCTCCTTTAGATCCAAGGCGAAAACCAAGGGGAAGAAGAAGAGGGCCCCTACAAAGCTGAGATGAGGTGTCAATAAGGTACAGGGGAAAGGCAAGACAAAAGTTTGGGGCCGACAGTATGGAAGGAAGAATGCTTCTATTGTCACAAAAATGGCCATTAGAAGAAGGGCTACAGGGCCTGGAAAGCCCAAAACCAGGATTCGAAGCAAGTTGTGGCTTCAGCTTCAGGCGTGTTTATGATTGAAAACTGTCTGTTAATCAACTTTACTTCCTGAGTATTGGATACCGGATCAGGATCTCATATCTGTAATTCATTGCAGGCACTGAGAAGCCGTAGAGTTTTGAAGGTGGGTGATATGACCTTCAGGGTTGTTAACGGAGCGAGCGTGGATGTTGTGTCCGTAGGGGAATATCACTTGGGATTGACAAGTGGACATATTTTGGTTTCTGCGCAACTGTTTTTGTGTACCTATTTTGACTTTTAATATCATCTCTGTATCTTTACTATCTAAAGAGGTTATGATTTTACATTTGTGAGCGATGTCGTAAACATCCACCTTAATCATGGTTTGATTAGGTCAGGTACACCAGACAGTGGTATATACGTATTAAACCAACACCAAGTTTTTAATATCCAGAACAAATTTAAAAGAAAGTCTCCCGAATTAAATCAAGCTTTCTTACGGCATTGTAGACTGGGTCACATCAATGAAACACGGTTGACGAAATTATATAAAGAGGGATATTTGGATCCGTTTGAATATCTGTCTTGTGCAATTTGTCAATCATGTCTCAAAGGAAATATGACAAAGACTCCGTTCACTGGACACGGGGTAAGAGCGAGCGAGCTCTTGGGATTCATACACAGCGACGTGTGTGGTCCAGTGTCTACACATGCAAGAAGTGGTTATTCCTACTTCATTACTTTTACGGATGATTTCTCAAGGTATGGACATGTATTCTTGATGAAACATAAATCCGAAGCTTTTGAGAAATTCCGGGAATATAAGAATGAAGTGGAAAAACAAACTGGCAAAAGTATCAAGACACTTAGATCTGATCGAGGTGGTGAATACTTAAGTGCCGAGTTCCTGGATTACTTAAAAGAGAATGGAATTCTCTTTCAGCTTACTCCTCCATACACACCTCAACAAAATGGTGTATCGGAAAGACGGAATTGAACCTTATTGGGTATGGTACGTTCCATGATGAGTAATGCTAAGTTACCGCGATTCTTCTGGGGTTATGCACCAGAATCAGCTGCATATCTTTTGAAAAAGATTCCTACTAAGTCAGTGCCTACCACACCATATCAGATGTGGAGTAGGAAGAAACCCTATCTTAAATATCTGAAGATATGGGAATGTCCAGCTTTTGTAAAAAAGCAGCGGATAAGATCGAGGCACGCTCAGTACCGTGTAAGTTTGTAGGATACCCAAAGTACTCCAGGGTATATCTTTTCTATTACGCAGAGGAACAAAACGTCTTTGTTTCTCGGCATGCCCACTTTTTGGAAAATCAATTTCTTGAAGAAAAAAATTAGTGGGAGCGCAATAGAACTGGAAGAAATTCCAGAACCACAAGCCATTACTGAAAGCATGGTGGAACCAGAAGTTTCGAAAGAACCGGACATCCCCACGCCACTCCGCAGGACTAGTAGGCAGTCTCATCTGCCCGAAAGATACTACAATTTTCTCATAGACAAGGATAGAGAGGATTGCATCATCAACGATGATGAGCCAACTAGCTTCCATCAAGCCATTCAGGGCAAAGACTCGGTAAAATGGCTGGATGCAATGCGGACCGAAATTGTGTTAGATATAGTGCCCTCAAGGCAATTATTGTAATCGCAGGCAGGTGATTATGATGATTGATGGAGTACCTATATGGATAGAACAGTTGTTCATACCAGAATATTGCATTTTATACCGCCCATTCTTACGCTCGTTTGTTTATAGGCAGGTGCTTTTGATCAGTGTTTGCTACATATTTGCAGAATACAGGTTCTCGGCTCTGAACAGTGAAATTCATGGAAAAGTACGTCAAATTCCGGATTACTGCCAACACAGATAAAACACGGGTCTCCGCTCTCTATCCGTATGTTGCCACACACCAGTTTAAGGGACAAAATGGCAAATCGATGTTATTTTCGTGCACAAAGCTCAATGTCAACACAAGATCCAACATATCTACGCGGAGCTCGAGGAAATCTTGGCAAAAGATCCACATCACATCACCTTTTGATCTACTGAAATTCTGGAAGAAATGGGAAGAGTTTCTGAGAAAAAGTCATATACCACACTGAAGAGTACTAAAAACTAGGGAAAACCACCAAATTTCATGGCCTAACTCCTCTAAACGGCCGCGGTTCCGCGTCATAAGCACGCTAGGCCGCGGTTCTGCGGCCGTATAGTCTCTTCACTTGGTCAAATTTCAGGGGCAGTTTTGGGATTTCATATACTGTCAGAATATTGCCCTAGGTTCTCTGTTTCCAGCCTATAAATACCCCGATTTTGTTCCAAGCCAAGCCTCCTTCATGTCTTGATTTCCATTCTCTTTTTAGTGTAGTTTAGTTTAGTTTCTTCTTCTTCTTCATTCTTTCCTCCATGAAAATTGTAGTGAGAGCTTTTTGAGTGGATGATGAAATGAAGATGAGGGTGTTTGTATCATTCTTTTGTTAGCTTCCCCTTAAGATCCTTGCTTTCTCTTGATCTTTCAAGCTCTTCATTGAGCTTGAAAATTTAAGGGTTGGTTATTGATCTCAAGGGTTGTATCTTCAGATGGAATTTGTGCTTCATTTTCCCTTGGGTTTTTAGCTCTCTCTTGATCTTGCAACCTCTTAATTGAGTTTGCAAGTTTAAGTTTGGGTTATTAAACCCATAGTGTGTAACTTGTTCCATGGTTCCTAGTTTCTTTTTCTTGCATTTTTCATTCTTGTCTTTTATTATTTGCAATTTATTACCTTGTACTTTAAATTCCATGCCCTTACTTACTTGTAATCTTTTCTTTTCTTTGTTCTTTTTGTTCTCTCTTTTTTGTTCGTTTTGTGAATGGTTGTAATTATTGTTGTTAAGAATAAATACGATATTGTAAGTTAATATTTCTTTGCTCATTTCCTTTTCCCGTTATTTTCCATTGAACTCCACCCAAACGATACGCAAGCGCTCCGTTAGGCACCCTATCCTACCAAGGTAACGGTGATTCCTAACTGCGACCGGTTGCGTTCGGTTTGGCCGGAGGCGAAAGCAAGAGACAAGAACGGAAGGACAAGGGTAAATAAGCCGGATTCCATGAATACCGTGCTTAAATCCCCTAATCCACGTTGTTGCCGATTGCTCTAGTTTCAATTGGTCAAGACTCGGCTCAAAGGTTTTGAGTATGGATTTCTTTAGCTTACAATTTCTTATCTTTTTCTTAACAACTTTATACTTGCATATAATACACATAGGTTAGTCTGAACAAACACATACATATTCTTTATTGACTCGTCTAAAACTCGAACGGACATACAACCATCTCCCTGTGGATCGACCCGTGCTCAACCGGCTAGCTGCGAAGCGACACCGTCCTGATCGCGGTTATAACTTTAGAATTTTGATCATCCGACACGCCAAAAGCGTGCGATCAAATGGCGCCGTTGCCGGGGAGACGGTAGCGTATTTTCTTTCTTGTTATTCGGGTTAATATTCTTTTTGTATATATTTATAAAAAAATCTTTTTGTTATTTTTGATCATTTTTGTGTGCAAGTGTGCAGATTTTTGCAGATTTGCAAACTGCGATTGTGGGGAGCAAAGTGTACATTCAAGGTTAAGGTGATTACGAAGTACAGTGCCAAAGATCCGGATAGTTTGACCCGCGCAAGTGAACTTTTTCAAGCTTACCGGATTTGATTCAACGGGGTTTTCCTAACCCAAAAACTTAACGGTACGTATTTCTTAAACACCTTCTTCTCAAATCCAACGCATCCAATATACTATTCTTTGCAGGATTCTTTGCAAGTTCGCTAGCAAACGCTAAAAATTGACTAACCCGTATTTGTTGCAGTGCCGTGCTTAAACTAAAAAACGATTGTTTGATTCTTTATAGAATTTTTATTGAATTGCGTATTGCATACATTAATACGGACTTAAGGGCAAGCGAACCCCACAACATACGGTAAAGGATTTCATCACCTTTTCCGTGGCCCACAAATCACGAACTTGAGCATAACGTTTACCCGCACAAACTTTAAAAGAAATTAGACTTTAAGCCTTAAGGACTTCGCGCTCACTAGGAAAATTTAACTGTGTTTAGAATCTCGCTTAACGGTATATTGTTTACGGGGTGTCTAGGAAAGTGTTAATGGCGAAACCACCAAAAGAGAAAGGGTTATTTAATTAAGGAACTTCGCGAAAGCGTTGGAAAACCTCCCCTTATCTCTGCACTTACCTGGCCTCGTGATCAGTGTATCTTGAGCCCGTTTCTCGACACAGTTTTACTTCGACAATCAAGTTCTGGAGCAGGTCTAGTTGACCTAGGTGAACCATAGAACGATTAGGTGTGTGGTATTTTTGTGTCGTGATTGATTTTGTCCAGATTCTTTTTGTGTGTATATTTCTTTCTTTTGTTAATATCTAACTAAAAAAAAATCACATTCTTTTTCCCCTCCTTTGCTCTGCCTTTCTTTCTTTCTCTCTTCATATCATGGGTACCCCACCTCGCAAAACTCTTGCCGAACTTTGGTACCCACAACCAGACATTACTTCTTACGGTTCTTGCTTTGGCTGAACGTCGAACGATCCCTCCATGCCCAAAATCTCTTTGAAAGATCGGATAGACGCGTCTAGGACAAACACTTGCCCTCCGCAATCCACTTTGTATTAACCTTTTCAACCTTCCCCACCCTCTTATGTTGATACCCCTTTTGCAAGTCGTCCTTTGTCCATCTCTGAACATATTGAACAATCTTGTAGCCGATCTTTCACTCCTTTCACCACTACAGATTCTTGGGATCAACAATTCCATTCACCTTCTTATCCAAATGTTGATCTTGTTCCTGTCCAGCCATTCAATTCCTACCAGTCCTACCCGACTTTTGCACCTTCCTTAGACATTGCTTCTGAACCGCCATTTGGGAGTTTTCAGTATCCACACAACTTTGAATTATTTACTGAAACCCTTTCACAACCCATGTCTAGTCTGGAACAGTCTTTGGAAGACTTTAGGGTAGCGTCGTACCAACAGATGATGGATTTGAATGCGTCCATGGCCGCCCTCATACAACCTAGTGACCCGGTAGCTAGTTTTCAACTAGCTCCAAATTTTCCAATGTATGAAGAGGCGGTAGGACAGGTTGAGAATTTGAGTGGAGAGAGTGAGCTGTACCCCCTTCCGAATCAAGCCTACCTGTTTCAACTTACATCCCACAACTCCGGTTTTGAATGTCTATCTAGTGTTCCAAACGATTCATTGATTAAAGATAGAACAGATAATGAGTTGTGTGACTTTGTAGTGTTTGATTTGCCCGATTGTGAAGGGTCCTTTTCGAGTGAAACCACACCCAATCCTTTTAACCTCTACACCTCCACTCTAGAACCTGAATTGATTAATATCCATGCTTTTGTTGAGGTGTCTGAGAATATTGATTTTCACTTGATTGAGGATATTGACGCCGAGAATATTTTGGATGATGAACCTGTAGATTTGGCAGAATTTTTCTCTCCAATTCATCATCCCGAGTCATTAACTGTTTTTCCCGAACCCCATATGCGTCTTGATTTTGATGAAATTTGCATGGATAAGCTGAATTTTGAGGAAACTTTTGAGGATATTTTTGAGGATGAACCAGTTTTAATTGATGAGTCGGATTTTCCAATTCATCCTGTTCCTTTCATTGACTGTGTACACCCTCCGGAACCTTTAACCGATAACCTTCCTCAATTACCTACCTCCATCCTTTCCATCGTTCCGACCTTGCAAGAAACCGTATCAGTTTCATTTCGTATGTCTGGTTTACCAAGTTCGGCTTACCCATGGTTTCTTACGAATCTTGAGGGATTTGACCCCATTTCTCGATGGGTTAATAGATTAGCACAAACGCTTCTTACACATCAGTCATCACAAATTGTGCTAATCTATTCACTCTATTTCCACCCTCAAGTTCGTATTCCACTTCCTTCTCCCTTCCGCTATTCTTCTTCTCATATACCGAGACCGTATCCCGCTTCTATCTCCATACGGTCTCACGTATTCTCCATTTCTTTCCTCTTCACCTTCTTTCACTAACCCGCATCTTACAGAGATAGAATTTTTGAATGGTTGGTGTTAACTTTTGGCCTTTGTAAGGCCTTGTATAGCTTGATACTATTCTCTTTTCCCCCTAATCCTGAACTTCAACGCTTAACAGTGAAAACACTGTTTTACTTAAGTTTGGGGGGACTCCTTTTTTGTATATATTTTTTGTTTTCCATTTTGTTTTGTATATAATTTGTTTCTAGGGAGCGCCGACAATTTTGACCCTCTTGGTGTAGCCTGACAGTGAGGGCACTGTCAAGTTTAAGTTTGGGGGTGTGCGCGGTAAGCTTTCTTCCTTCGCATTCATTTGTATATTTTGCATTTGCATACCTTATTAAAAACCCACAAAAATTGAAAATTTTCCAAAAAATGTAAAAACTTTGTCGTCAAGTTAGCTAATAGGGTAACTTAGATTTTTATTCTAAAAGTTTAGTTGATATGTTAGAAATAACTAAATTCTAGACTTAGGAATTGAAAATCCTTAAAATAACCCTCATTCTGTCTAACTTTGGTAAGTATACGTCCTTACAGTTTTTTGAGTTCAGTTCTTGAGTTAAGTCAAGTTGAAAGGAAAGTATTGAAGCTTTACTGGAGGATAAGTCTGAAAAATAGTTTCTTTTCTTGAGTTCAAATTTAGAAAGTATATACCCTACAAACTGCACTTACACGCACCTTGAAACTTGGGATAGTAGAGGATACCTAGAAATACTCTTGCCTGAAAGCCTAGTATGAAAGAAAAAACGGTATTTAAAGCTAAACACCAAAAGAGCATATTGAAAAATATATCCGGTCTTGAAAAAGAAAAAGAAAAAGAAAAAGAAAAAGAAAAAGAAAAAGAAAAAGACAAAAATAGAATAAAGTCAAGACCTGGAAACTGCTATTTACGTTTTAAAGTTCACACATTCAGTAATCAGTCGTTAGTGTCTCAAGAAGCATTAATAGTCGCATGAAAGGTGTGTGAGCAAATCCGTCCATTCTTAATGAAAAGAAGTAGTATTAGGTATTAGGGCAAGGGTATTATAGCTTGAATTGAATTCTTGATTGTAGGGGTGCAAATATACACACACGTAGGGGTATACAATCGATATTTGGATAAAAGATAGAAATAAAGAATAAGACTTGTGTTTTATGTAAAGTTGATAAAAATCCCTGATTTGAAGCCGCACTTTAGAAGGAAAACTCAGGAGAACCAAGGTTAAATAGATAGGAGGTGTGAAAAATAAGGGTTGGATATTTCTAACTTAGGATGATAGAATTTCTAATGTAAATACTAAACTGTAGGAGTAGAATCGACGTTAACTTATGACACTAGCTTGACGGGATTTTGTGGGTGTAATCCGCTGAAAACCCTCAGGAGACAACACTCCTCCTACTAGGGACACCTAGAGGTTTAACGGCTTGTTGCACGTGCTCAGTGCAATCGCGTTCCCTGCGAAAGTGCGGTTAGGATTTTATTTTTGTGAATAATTGGTTTTGCTCGGGACGAGCAAAAGTTAAGTTTGGGGGTATTTGTTCATACCAGAATATTGCATTTTATACCGCTCATTCTTACGCTCGTTTGTTTATAGGCAGGTGCTTTTGATCAGTGTTTGCTACATATTTGCAGAATACAGGTTCTCGGCTCGGAACAGTGAAATTCATGGAAAAGTACGTCAAATTCCGGATTACTGCCAACACAGATAAAACACGGGTCTCCGCTCTCTATCCGTATGTTGCCACACACCAGTTTAAGGGACAAAATGGCAAATCGATGTCATTTTCGTGCACAAAGCTCAATGTCAACACAAGATCCAACATATCTACGTGGAGCTCGAGGAAATCTTGGCAAAAGATCCACATCACATCACCTTTTGATCTACTAAAATTCTGGAAGAAATGGGAAGAGTTTCTGAGAAAAAGTCATATACCACACTGAAGAGTACTAAAAACTAGGGAAAACCACGAAATTTCATGGCCTAACTCCTCTAAACGGCCGCGGTTCCGCGTCATAAGCACGCTTAGGCCGCGGTTCCGCGACTGTATAGTCTCCTCACTTGGTCAAATTTCAGGGGCAGTTTTGGGATTTCATATACTGTCAGAATGTTGCCCTAGGTTATCTGTTTCCAGCCTATAAATACCCCGGTTTTGTTCCAATCCAAGCCTCCTTCATGTCTTGATTTCCATTCTCTCTTTAGTGTAGTTTAGTTTAGTTTCTTCTTCTTCTTCATTCTTTCCTCCATGAAAATTGTAGTGAGAGCTTTTTGAGTGGATGATGAAATGAAGATGAGGGTGTTTGTATCATTCTTTTGTTAGCTTCCCCTTGAGATCCTTGCTTTCTCTTGATCTTTCAACCTCTTCATTGAGCTTGAAAATTTAAGGGTTGGTTATTGATCTCAAGGGTTGTATCTTCATATGGAATTTGTGCTTCATTTTTCCTTGGGTTTTTAGCTCTCTCTTGATCTTGCAACCTCTTAATTGAGCTTGCAAGTTTAAATTTGGGTTATTAAACCTATGGTGTGTAACTTGTTCCATGGTTCCTAGTTTCTTTTTCTTGCATTTTTCATTCTTGTCTTTTATTACTTGCAATTTATTACCTTGCACTTTAAATTCCATGCCCTTACTTACTTGTAATCTTTTCTTTTCTTTGTTCTCTCTTTTTTGTTCGTTTTGTGAATGGTTGTAATTATTGTTGTTAAGAATAAATACGATATTGTAAGTTAATATTTCTTTGCTCATTTCCTTTTCCCGTTATTTTCCATTGAACTCCGTCCAAACGATACGCAAGCGCTCCGTTAGGCACTCTACCCTACCAAGATAACGGTGATTCCTAACTGCGACCGGTTGCGTTCGGTTTGGCCGGAGGCGAAAGCAAGAGACAAGAACGGAAGGACAAGGGTAAATAAGCCGGATTCCACGAATACCGTGCTTAAATCCCCTAATCCACGTTGTTGCCGATTGCTCTAGCTTCAATTGGTCAAGACTCAGCTCAAAGGTTTTGAGTACGGATTTCTTTAGCTTACAATTTCTTATCTTTTTCTTTACAACTTTATACTTGCATATAATACACATAGGTTAGTCTGAACAAACATATACATATTCTTTATTGACTCGTCTAAAACTCGAACGGACATACAACCATCTCCCTGTGGATCGATCCTTGCTCAACCGGCTAGCTGCGAAGCGACACCGTCCTGATCACGGTTATAACTTTAGAATTTTGAACATCCGACACGCCAAAAGCGTGCGATCAACAGTCTTACTCAAAATGATAGTATGCTATCTGGTTTGCCTTTATCATCATGTACATGCTTTATGTGGTATTACAGATCACCATTATATATTGATAGAGTCTATAAGATTCTTACTTGACTAACAACATTATGATAGCGATCATATACGTGGGAGCTGTGTGGTCTATAAGCACATCCTTAAATGTCCCTAGTCGCAGGAGTATCGAGACTGGGTATCGATACTCCGGAGTAGACTAGTGTGTACTTATCGAGACCCCAACGAGGGGCGGTGGCCGGTCTCACAAGCCATTGGTGTCAGTTAGTCACCTAAGATAGTATACAGGTGCTTAATAGGTTATGAGTACACTGGACGGACTCGCCGGGAATATGCTAGTTGGTATTATACCTATTGTCAAATAGCAGTTCCCAGGTGACATGTGTACAGGTTAGTCTGTCGACCTGAGATCGTCATTTGTCACGTATGAGTTCCCACTGTGCTTTGATTACTACCCTACCACAGCTCAAAGGAGTCATGCAAATAGGTTTTAATTGGGTACAGTCCCGAGCCATATGGAGGCAGTGAGCGGATCGTCAGGGATTCGTATCTCCCGGTATTGGGGGTTGATGTCGCGGTGTGCACGGGTGTCCATCACTAGAAATCCTTGGCTAAGGTAGTCGAGAATTATTGATTCGGATCAGTAGTTTCTCAGGTGGTGATGGGCTTTATTCCGACACTAAATGTCGTGTTATTAGAGTTCTGACTTTATCCACCCCCCTAAACTCGATATGCGATACTCCTAGACGAACAGATCGGACTGTACGAAGATTGTCATATACAGGCCCAGTACGGGTTCAGATGAGTTTGCTCGTCGGCCTTCCTTTCGCTCAATACCTGGGTAGCCGTTATGTACAGCTAGTGCCGTTGACATGTTTATGGTTAAACCCACTGCCATCATATTGACGAGTCTTTAGAGTCCCACATAGAAGGGTTCCCTGCTTCGGGCGAAACGATGTAGAGGCCGTATGGTTTTACGGCAGGGTTCGATCATATACGTGTACTAGCTACACGGATTATGATTTGGATGGATAATACTAGTGGGATTTGGTTTAAGCCGGATCCTAGTATTATATTGTTGGATTGTTTTTGTCTCTTTGTATTCGTATTTTTCGGAATACGGATATGGGTATGTTTCCCACAATCAGAGTAAAGCTCTTTTTAAAATTCAAATTTTGAAATGAAGTAATTCTTCATAGCAGCGCCAAGTGCGCTGCGCCTTAAGCAGCGCACCACGTGCGAAGCACGTGTGCGCTAGCGCTAAGAGCGCTGCACTTAACCAGCGCACCATGTGCAAAGCACGTGTGCGCTAGCGCTGAGTGCGCTGCACTCTAAGCAGCGCACCACCTGCAAAGCACGGGTGCACTAGCGCTGGAACTAAAATTTCCCCACCGTCAGATCAAAGATCCAATAATAATGATAAATCATTAATTAATCAGAATTAAATTCTGTTAAGGAAAGATTCCTCAAAATCTTTCTAAACAACAAGATTGTGCTCTCTAAGCTCTCTTCTCTTAATAAAAACTTGAGTAAATTCTCTAAATGGAGAATCTATCATAAGTAAATCAGAACACCGTTGGATCAATGATCCAATAGTGATTAAAAATCACCAAAATACATAATAAATTCTGTATGGAAAAGATTTCCCAATCTTGTTAAAAACAAGAATATTGCCTTCTGTAAATCAGAAGCTCTTGGATCAAAAATCCAACGGTGGGGAAATCCCCAAATCAATTGGAGAAAAGATCTCCTTAACTGATTGAACAAATCAGCTTGCCCTATATAAGGGCCCCAAGACTTCAAGTCTAAAAAAAAATATATACAGAAGAATAGAGAGGAACCTCCCCATAAGCTTTGAGAGATCTCAGAAAGAAGAGCCAAGTTCTCAGAAAAAGAAAAGTTTCTTCAAGGTAAAAAATGAACAGGGAGCTGAAATCATCTCATAATTAAGAAGAAGAATTCACTTCTTTCTTTAAGATCATAGATCTACAAGACCAAGATCTTTTACAAAGAGATCAAAAGATCTCATCATAAAACAAAATGAAGAACATAATTCTTCTCACAGATCATAGATCTACAAGACGAAGGTCTTTTATACAAAAAGAGATCATGGACATCTCATTATAAAAGGGAGGGAGAATAAGTTAATTCTCTTAGGATCACAGATCCATAAAGGCAAAGCCTTTCCTCAAAATAAGAGATTAAAACATCTCCTACAAAATAAGAACTTCTGTTCTTAAAACCTTGAGAAAAAGTCTCTTATAAAAAAAGGAGAATTTAATTCTCAGGGCGCAAACTGATCTAAGTTGTATAAAAGAAGAGTCTTAGCGCTTCTAATTTAAAAGAGCCTCATTGCTCCACATCTAGCGCAAAGTGCTGCAGAGCCTTGGCGCTCTTAATTTTAAAGAGCCTTAGCGCTCCAAATATAGCGCACTGCGCTCTTGGACTGGCGCTCAGCGCCAAGCGCACCATGTGTCACTCACGTGTGCGCCACTCAACAGTTAGTGTTTTACGCTCTTGAACTAGCACTTTGCGGCGCTCAGCGCCAAGCGCATCACGTGCTCCTCATGTGTGCGCCATTGAACAAATAGCGCTATGCGCTCATAAATCAGCGCAACACGCTCATGGACTGGCGCAAAGCGCCAAGCGCACCACGTTTCCCTCACGTGTGCGCTACTCGGCAGGAGCGCACTGCGCTCTTTGACTTGCGCAAAGCGCCAAGCGCATCAAGTGCTTCTCACGTGTGTGCTGATAGAACATAAATTGTTCTTTAATAAGCCCCAGAGCTATGATGAATGCTCAGCATTCAATAAAAGACAGAAATACTGTCAGAATCCAAATCAATGCCCAACATTGTTAAAAGGGCCAAACCCAAATAAATGCTCAAATTGGACTTAGCCTAAAATTGGCCATAAGTTCTCAGCTCAGATTAATTGAGCCCATATGCTCATAAATCTTTTAACAGACCTTAGTCCCAAATTGGACTATAAATCTTCCAACCAACCTTGGTTCAAGGGCACATCTCTTCACTCCTCTGATATTTGTCGTTGTAATCCTTCAACGTCTTCAGAGAGATGACGGGTCCCGACAACCATACATTCCGTAGACTATGCCGTCTTTAAACTAGACTGTGGGGTCCTTAAACCCACAGACTATGATTTCCTTAACCTTGGACTGTGGGGTCCTTAAACCCATGGACTATGATGTCCTTAACCTCGAACTGTGGGGTCCCTTTAAACCCACAGACTATGATGTCCTTAACCTTGGACCGTAATTTCCTTAAATTAACAATGGACCGAGATGTCCTTAAACTAACAATGGGCCGAGATGTCCTTAAACTAACGATGGACCGTAATGTCCTTAAACTAATAATCGACCGCGATATCCCTAAACTAAACAATAGAGCCTGAATGCTCTTTTGTTGGATCTAAATGATCCCGTTAACTTGATCTTAGTCTGAAATTAGACTAACGTATCCTTAAAGAACATTTAAGTCAATCTTAGTCTCAAATGAGACTAACGTATCCTTAAACCCAACCCCCAAACCCAAATCTAAGAAGATACGGATTTGGACTAATCCACGCCCTACGGGCGACAACATAAATTAGTCTCCGTATACAATCCACGGGCAACCAAAAACAAAACAAACACACACGACACGAAGTGACCATCTGGAGAAGGAGAAAGTGGTTATCGCGATGCAGTAGCATAATTAACTGCAGGAGCTTGCGCCTGTAGGGAAGAGTGTCCCCACAATCAAAAACCCCTCAACGAGGGGGGATCTGACAAAGTCTGCTACATCGGCCGCATCCGTCTAAACCTTCGATACACGGTGCCATAAATCAACTTGGCATCTTCGGAGAGGTGGACGGATAGCACCAATTAGCATCTGCCCCGAATTCAGGCAAGACGGACCTGCACGGTCGCGTCTCCGTGTTCGGAAGGGAACAGATTCTGGCACGCCCGGTGGGACCTCTTCCTCTTTCCACTCCACACTTCGTGTGTCGTGTTCGCGAACGAATCGCGGTTTGATATGGTTGCCCTTAGGTTCGAGGTACTAAGATTTGGTGTCTTGCTCCGTGCAGAAAACAGAAGATCAATGGCCTCTAACTGCTCCAACTGCAATTGCAACTCCCGTTCCGCCTCATCTGGAGGTATAACCTACGGGCTCCAAGCGGCCTCCCTGTTCAAGATGCCAGTGGAGCAAATAACTCAGTCCACCATTGGGCTGTTCTTTGGGACCATAATCCCACCGATGAGCTTCAATTCCCCACTGCTGTCGCAAGAAGCCCCAAAGAAGTCGGTCTTTGATCGACTTACCACTTCCGCGGCCCCTCTCAACGGGTCGCCCAAATCCAACGCCTCAGTTTTCAACAGACTGGGCCAGAACGCCAACAAGCCCACGATATCTGAAGCAGCCATCCCAAAGCGGATAGCCATCCCGGCTTAAGCGGACAAAATCATCAGAGAGGCTTCTTCTGCCAAGGAGTCAGTCTTCATAAGGCTGGCCATTCCGGCTCCCGCTCCAGGCGAAGTCCTCAAAGCTGCTTCCCCTATCCAGAGGTCTGTCTTTGACAGATTGGACACTGCTTCTCAACGGACATCGGTCTTCAAGAGGCTGACAATGACAACTTCTGAACAACACAGGGGGCATGAGGAAGTCACCCCTATAGCTGAACCAACTCTATCTGCAAGACACGCTCGACATCGCCACTGGCGCCGAGTGAGGAAGGCTGGGGGCAACTCCCCTTCTGGACTGATTCCGCTAGCTCCCATGGTGGAAATCGACGCTGCTGTTCCGATAGGAAACAACTTCGAACCGCTCAGGAGGGTCCGCAAGAACTCTTCAACTGCCACGCTGAAAATATCTCCTCCGCCTGTAGAGAATGCTACAGAAAAGAAGCCGGAGCAGCCCTCTCAGCGGCTGTCCTCCAAAATTTACAAAGTCTGGCGACAGGTCCAGGAATCGGTGATTGACCAGGACTACTCTCGCCGACCAAAGAAGATTAAAGTTCGGCAAAAAAAGAGCCATCCTGTGGTACCACAGAAGATGTCATCCGTCTGGGTGCCCGCTGCAACGACTCCCTCAACGTCAACCACTCACAAGAGAAGGAGGCCGGAGAAAGCCCCTGTGACTGCGGCGAACCACAGGGACGCTGAATCTAAACGCCCCAAGTCTGGGGACATGGTAACACATACCGTTTATATGGCTTCCGGAAAAGAGGAAAGCCGTGCTTCTACGGGTCATGGACCGCTTACCCGATCGATAACAAAGGCTCAGGAGCAACAGCAGCAAAAACTTCAGGAGATGCTGACTGCAATGGCCGCACTCACTAGTGTTGGCTATAGTGCCCTTAAGGCAATTATCGTAGTCGCGGACTTGTGATTATGATGATTGAGTGAGGACCTATACCGATAAAACAGTCTTACTCAAGATGATAATATGCTATCTGGTTTGTCTTTATTATCATATACATGTTGATAGAGCCCGTAGGATTCTTGCTAGACTGCCAACATTGTGATGGCGATCACATATGTGGGAGCTGGGGTCTATAAGCACATCCTTAAATGTCCCTAGTCGTAGAAGTATCGAGACCGGGCATCGATACTCCAGTGTAGACTAGTGTATACTGATCGAGACCCCGACGAGGGGTGGTGGCCAGGTCTCACAAGCCATTGGTGTTAGTTTGTTCACCTAAGATAGTATACAGGTGCTCATTGGTTTATGAGTACACTGGACGGACTCGCCGGGAACCTGCTAGTTGGTATTATATCTATTGTTAGATAGCAGTTCCCAGGTGACATGTGTACAGGTTAGTTTGTCGACCTGAGATCGTCATTTGTCTTGTGTAAGTTCCCACTGTGCTTTTATTACTACCCTACCACGGCTCAAAGAAGTCGTGCAAACAGGTTTTAGTTGGGTACAGTCCCGAGCCACATGGAGGCAGTGATCGGATCGTCGGGGATTCGTCTCTCCCGGTATTGGGGGTTGATGTCGCGTTGTGTACGGATGGCCATCACCATAAATCCGTGGCCACGGTGGATGAGAACTACCGATCCAGGATCGATAGTTTCTCAAGTGGTGATGGGTTTCATACCGACACTAAATATCGCGTTATTGGGGGTCTGACTTCATCCACCCCCCTAGACACGATATGCGATACTCTTAGACGAACAAACCGGACTGTACGGATATTGTCACTGACAGGCTCAGTAAGGGTTCAGGATGAGTTTGCTCGTCGGCCTCCATTTCGCTCAATACCTGGGTAGCCGTTACGTACAGCTAGTGCCGCTGACGTGCTTGTGGTTAAACCTACTGCCTGCGTATTGATGAGTCTTTAGAGTTCCACACATAGGGTTTTCACAGTTCAGGCGATATGGTGTACATAAGGTATGTTGATACATACAGGTGTCCGATAAAATATGTGCACATGCTGCGCAGACTTTAATCAGACGGTTGATAATACTAGCGGCTTAGGATTAAGCCGGATTATTAAATCGGGTTTTGATTTAATAATTTATATATGTATTTATATATATGTATTCTAGTATTATTGTTCACTATTTGTTTTCTCTCTCGGCTATTCGTATTTTGGTACGAATACGCGTATATGTACTTCGGTACATGTACCGGGAAGTATTCCGTATTTTATACGGAATAGCTTCTAGAAGATACCACATCATTTATATGATTTTCCATTTATGGAAATTCATTTGGTTTTTTATAAATGAGGTGGAATATGTGAGGTGGCATGAACATTGTTCATGGTATGGGCATGAGTCAAAGCATGTTGCAAAGCATGGCTTTGATTTGTTTATTTGTAAAAAGGAAATGATTTTTTGTGGGAATGAGAGGATGGGGGGGAGGCCACTACTTTTTGGGTGGGGTTAATTTCATTTGTTATTCTACACTTCATTATTTATCACTCCCTCACACTCTCATTCACACAAAAAAGATATAGCCATTTCTAGTTCATGCAAAAGCTTCATCATCTCCATTCTTCTTCTTGAGTTGCTCCATGGAGCTCATGGTTGAGAGAAAAATTGTAGTGACATATTCATAAACCCCCACTCTCCACCGCTAGCGACGTTGGAGCGTCGGTTACCTCGTTCGACGAGGTTGGAGCTTGCGCCGTTTCCCTCGGGTGGATCATCGGAGATGGAGGAAGACCGGCAACAAAACATCGTCAAAGGAACACTAGGAGCTTGGAATGAAGACCGAAGGACACAGATCAACTCGGTATAACCTTTCTAACTCTTAGTTAGTTTGCTAGAATAGGGTTTAAGGTCGATCCGGAAATCGGGTAGCGGTAGCGCCGGTTTAGAAAATTTTTGTTCCGCATTTTGGCCGCGTTTCGACGGCTGAGGCGCTGCCGGGACCCTTCAACTAGGCCGAAAGAAAATCCAGAGACCTCAGAGCAGCGTCAGGAATAAGAAACTTATACCGAATTCCTCCGAAGAATGCTCGAGAGAAAATAAAAAGAGGCTGCGGAATAGGCAGCCAATATAAAACGAATGGCTCTTTTGTTCCAAGACATGGCCGGGATGATATTACAGCCAGAGCCTCCAGCTAAAGACCCCCCGATTATCATTGAAGACGACATAGGGGAACATCGAACCTTCCTATGGCTCTTTCAGCAGCCAAGGAGGAGACCATCTCCAAGGCCGCTCTGGATGATTACATCACTCAGCAAATACGAGCTCATTAGGCGAGCGAAATGGCCAGGCAGATCGTTATGACTGGACGACCCTATCCGGGCTGGTATGACCAAATAAGGTACCCGCCGTGATATACGATCCCTAAATTCCATGTATATAAAGGGACGGGCAATCCCCACCAGCATGTCTCCCAGTTCAGGGCTCTATGTGGCAACACTGGAGGTGATAATAAACTACTGCTCCGCCAGTTTGTTGGCAGGTTGTCGGAGACAGCGTTCGAATGGTACTCTGAACTCCCGAACGACTCTGTTAAGACATTTGCAGAAATGGAGCTGTTGTTCATGCAGAGATTTGCAAGCGCTAGCGAGCGTACTCCGATTACCACACTAATTAACGCCAGGGTGAAGCCAGGCGAGACATGGGTCCAATACGCAATACGATGGCGGAATCTGTGGTCGAAATGTGAGCATCGCATCGAAGAAGCGCCAACAGTGGGCATGTTCGTGGGTACTCTTGATCCGTAGTGGACCATCTCCCAGTTCATGATGTTTTTCAAGCCCACCACCTTCCAAGCCCTTATTGAAAAACTGGCCCAAATGGATTAGATGGGCCACAGGCCTTCATCTTCAAAGCCGGAACCGCGGAATGAAAAAGGAAAAGGGAAAGTGACTTTCATCGCCAATGCTCAACAGCAGCCCAGTGGTCCAAAATTAACCGATCGCTTAGACGAGAGACGACGATTCTATAATGAGAAAATAAAGCGCCTTATTCGTTTCTCCGGGACAAAATGAGGAGATTGTTCGAGCTGGCGGTGCACAACAGGCTCATTAATTTGTCGAATCCAAAATGCCCATTGCAACCCGGTGAGGCTAATAATCCCAATTATTACCCCTATCACCAAACGACGGGTCATCCAATTGAAGATTGCTTCGTCTTTAAAGGCTGGATCGAAGACCAATACCAACAGGGCAAGTTTGAACTGTCCGAAAATTAGAAAGTAAGCCCGCCGCAGCCGCACGCTCTTAAAAGGGGGGACACACCGGGGGCATCATGCTCTTTTATAGAAGAAGCTCCATGGGAGATCGTTCTTTTAGCCAAGACGAAAAGAATGCTGAAGGATCTCTAAACATGGCCGGCAATCAGGTGGAAAAATCCATTGGAGCCCGAGATCATCAAAGGGAATGCTGAAACCGCGCCCAACTCCAAAAATTGGCGGTGATAGTCAAAGCGCTCACACCCAGCCGTCAAAGTATTCAAAGAAGAAGAAGAAGACCAAAAAACCCGTGAAGCTTGGTGACAAGCGCATGGACCTGCAAAAATATATCGACGCGCTGGAAGAATATAACCAGAAGGCGCGAATCCCGGTCACGCTTCAGGAGTTTCTCAACCATATCCTTGAAGACGGAGATAGTGACAACGATGAGGGAGAATACTCGTCGGATGAACCTGAGGATTACGTGGCAAGCTGCCATGTGATCTCTCACTCGTTGATAGACGATGAAGAAGCTCCTTACGCAGAGAAACTGGGGGCAGATCCTGAGCCGGAACTTCTAGGACCATCAGACGAAGTGATTGACACATTCCTAAACGAAGCTCTTCTGAAAAGCAAAGCTGATCGGGAGCGCGAGATGTCCATATTTGAAAAAGCCAAACACCGGCAACTGGACGGAAGGAGCAAAACACTCCCACCAGATCAAAGTACATCCGCCACAAATAAAAACAAGTTCAAGACGAGGAAAAGGTTCGCTAAAGCTATATCGATGGGAATGAAGTTGCCACCTTCTGAAGAAAACACTCCTGATGAAGCGGATATACATCCTAGCTACTGCTCATATCATTAAAAGATTGCGCACCCCACCGAAGAGTGCAATGCTTTTAAAAGCTGGTGGCAGGGATATGTTGCTCACCGACAATATTTCAAGCGGATGAAACGCAAAACTCGTCGGTAGCAAAGAAATACGACCGAGGAGCGCAAAAGAACTACCGACAACTGTCACATGGTCGACGCTAGGGGATCGCAGGTTCTCACCTTTGGGAGAGATTCTGATGAAGAAATATCCCTTGGCCCTCTCTTCAAAGAATCCACCTCAGGAAAAGAGGAAGAACCGAAGAGCTGCGAGAACATTCAGCTGCGCAATCGCATATTACCTGAAAAGAATCTCGGACCTGTGAACAATGGATCAAATAAAAAGGATAAGGGGAAAGAAAAGATCCCTGAAGATATCACTCTCGATGATCGAGTCGTCGAAGAACTGGCAGCCAAGGACCCGCCCAAGAAAAGTAAGGTGGATTACAACGTTCTGGCACACTTGAGGAAGCTACCTTCGCAGCTAACCATTCTTGATGCCCTCTTGCTATCAAAAGAAGCAAGGGATTCTCTGATCAAGGCGTTGCAAGAGCCCGAAAAGTTCCAAGCTTTCCTTGCCGAAGAAAAGATGAAGGACGAGCTGGAAGAAGTTCACACAGCTGACATCACCTTTGGCGATGAAGATCTCCTCCTCGGGACGTGCGAGCATAACCGTCCCCTTTATGTCTCTGGATACTGTCATGATATTAAGATAGGCAAGATCCTGGTTGACAATGGATCCTCAGTCAATCTCCTCAATGTAAGAGTGTTGAAGGAAATCTGCATGAGCGTTCAGCACCTCGCTCGTAATAAAATCACCATCTCCGGTTTTGACTCCCAGTCGTCGCGGCCACTCGGGTCTGTGATACTAACGCTGTGCTTTGGGCTACTCGTCACGGACATCAAATTTCACGTCATTGACGCTAAGACCTGCTATAACGCTTTGCTCGGCCGGCCTTGGCTACACGAGTACAACATTTTCCCTTCTACACAACATCAGTATATGAAGTACTTCAAAGATGGTCTCGAGTACACTGTGAAAGGGGAACTAAACCCATTCTCCGTGAAAAAAGTCCGCAAATATGAGGATGCCAAGTACTTCCTGCTAGATTTCGAAGACACAGAAAGATGTCGCAAACTGGAGGATAAGAACAAATATATCACTACTATTCCGGTTTTCGGGAGTGATACCGAGGAGGACGAAGAGATAGTCTATTCCGGGCCGTCCCAATACACCAAGCCGGGACCGTCCACCCCTACGTTGATCTTCGGCAGCGACTCGGAAGATGAAGTCAATGCCGTATTTTCTGTTCGGCCGTCGATACAAGCCTTCGCTAATGAAGATCAAAGTTTGCAAGTTGCCATAGTTCCGCAAGAGCATTACAAAGAGCTCGATGCACTTGAAACTTATAGTGTACAAGAACTGCAGACATTCTATTTCCCCCCCATGCGGAAAGGTGAAAAGACGATCCTATTCTACCGATCCGGGGAAACTAAAGTTGAGAAAGAAATTTGGCATGGTGCGGATTCTACACTTGACAGACTCCAGCCCATCCGTTTACCCAGATACTACACAGACGGATTAAAAAGACTGTTGAGGCGCCAGGGCATACCCTTCAAACAGACTGCTCGACAAGCCCAGTTCTATAACAGGATCTGGAACGTCCCCGGAGCTCAACGAAAGTTGCCCAACGGGAGAATGGAAACGATCGAGCTTGGATATATTCAATCCAAAAACGGGAGCGATTCCGCGGCTGCTACGTCATACATGACTTCGATGAAGAAGGAGATGATCTGTGGGAAGATGCTAATCCTGAACCAAAACGAGCTCCCATCGTGAAAATTCCAAGCCCGTCGTTCGAAGAACAAATGGACAAGCTTATAAGGGAAGCGGGTCAAAAGGTTCGAGACGACCATAATCGCGAAATGGCCATCTACGAGAAAGCCAGGACGCGACGCCTCCTTCAGCAATTTGCGAAGAATGACGATGCTCTTCGTCGCCAGCCCGTCAAACAAAAGACCAGACGCAGAGGTAAAAATAAACCAAAGAACGGAAAAAGCGTTCGATAGAGAAAAAGCGGGTCCAAGAAGTCACGCGATCGAGATTCGAGCAACCAAGATTTGTCTCTTATAAAGAAGATGGGTCGAGCGTACTCTTTTCCCCAAGACAAGACACAGAAGATATTCGATCTTGTCATAAAACTTCAGATGATGACACTTCCGGAGTCCAAGCACCCCGAGCAAGCAGGCGAGGTCTCTCATCCGGACTATTGCTCGTATCACCGAGCGATAGGACATCCTCTTGAAGATTGCTTCACATTCAAAGACTGGATAGAAGACCAGTATCAGCAAGACAAGTTCGCTTTATCCATCATTTGGAGGGTGACCCCGCCGCAGAAGCATGAACCAAAAGCCACGAGAGTATAACCAGATCAACATGGTCTTGGAAGCGATCTCGTACCTGTCATTTGATAATGCTGTCAGAGGAAGGAACATGCGAAGATATGGATGATCTCCTCTGGTGCTTTGAAAACGATAATGGCGAGGCGATCTTAGAGTTTCCACCGGCACCAAAAGAGCTGGAAGATGGGATACAAACTATTGCAGATAATCTTAAGAAAATTGACTTGGGAACGGCAAACGACCCACGACCGACATTCGTCAGTGAGCTGTTGTCTGAGGAAAAAGTGGCAACGCTCAAAGACGTGCTCATGCAGTATAAAGACTGTTTTGCGTGGAACTATTTCGAGATGCCGGGGCTGGATTCAGAGATTGCTGTGCACAAATTTGCGATATCTCCGGACGTCAAGCCGATCAAACAAGCACCGAGAAGAATGTGGCTCGAGATTGAGATGAGCATCAATGCTGAGGTCAAGAAACTAATCGACTCCAGCTTTATCCAAGAGGTTCGGTATCCTGACTGGATCGCAAACATCGTCCCAGTAATGAAGAAAAATAGGACGGTGCGCATATGCGTAGATTTTCGGGATCTCAACAAAGCCTGCCCAAAGGAAGACTTTCCAGTACTGGTCACTGAGCTGATGATAGATAATACGTCCACTCACGAAATTTCTCCTTCATGGATGGTTCGTCAGGATACAATCAAATAAAGATGTATCCCGAGGACCAGAAGCATACCGCTTTCCAGACCCCTTTGGGCATATTCTGCTACGAGGTGATGCCTTTCGGTCTAAAGAAAGCCGGTGCCGCCTATCAGAGGGCCATGACAAAGATTTTCGATGACCTCATAAATGAAATCGTAGAATGCTATATTGACGACCTCGTAGTTAAAAGCAAATCATACGAGGAACATTTAGAGCATCTGAAGACCGTATTTCTGTGCCTTCGGAAATACAATTTGAAGATGAACCCTCTCAAATGTGTGTTTGGAGTTTCTTTAGGAAAATTCCTAGGATTCATCGTACGACACCGAGGTATCGAGATAGACCCGTCGAAGATCAAGGCGATTATGGAAATGCCCCCACCAAGGACTCTTAAACAACTGCGGTCTCTCCAAGGAAAGCTCGCGTACGTCAGGCGATTCATAGCCAACTGATTGATCTCAAAAACTATCTATTAACCGCAATCAAGAACGGCGTCGCTTGGTATCTAGCCGGTGAGTACGGGTCGGTCCATAGGGATGTTGTGAATTTCCTAGTCGCTCAAACGAGTTAATTCCGATTGTGGTCGGATTGATTATTAAATCTAAAACTAAATCTATCTATACTAAGATTATCTAGATCTAAATCTTGCTAGGGTTAGGTTTAGGAATGGTTTGGAAATGTAAATAAATCTCAACGCTTTCTATACCCAAATTAGGATATAAGAGGAGTTATGGTAATTATCAATAAAGGGGATTAGATCCATTCGGGAAGGTGTTCCTTCCTCTAGATTCTTGTCCTTCCTTTAGAGATCCTTACCCTAACCTCCATGGAAAACGCGCGCAACCGGGCCTTTATACTACGGTATCACTGCTACCTCGAGGGATAGGGTGCCGTAGGGCGCAGTGTGTGCGTGTATGCATGGAGTCCTATTGATTATATGTGATGGGCAAGAAAGGGATGAGAGATCTCATCTCTCAAAAGCCTTCCTCAAAGCTAACCCTGACAAGCGATGAGACTACTCGCTCATTAGGGAATTTCAAAACATTTATCTAGGGAAGAGAATGAAAAATTACCTAGGGCAAGAATTGAAATTACCTACTTATTTTACAGATGGCTCTCTCCAAACATTTACGCAGGGTTGTCAGATCTGAATAGATGATATGAAAAGAGACATCGATTCTCTCTAAAAGAATTCAAAATTTTATTCATAAAAAGAGGCATAGGGAGGCATAACCTAATACAAGCAATTGGATATCTATTTATAAGACATAGAAACCCTAGGTTACAATTGATCCGCATGTCTGCATTTACCAAAATACCCTCTAAGAAAAGACCTAGTCAAAGATCCACGCCGCCTCTGAAACTTGGTAAAAAATTAAACTTCTACGGGCTCTGGATGGCCGCAGAACCGCGGCCTCAGCATGGGTTGGCCCGCGGTTTCGCGGCCCAATGATGGCATTGGAGGCTGATTTTTCCTGGGCTTTTTCTTGGATTCTTGGGCTTCTTATTTCTTTGGTTCTTTTATTAAAATAGCTTCTAGGTTTCTTCCAGATCTCCAGTGAACAATTGCAGTGGACTTTTAACCGTTCGCTTTGTAATCTTGGACCTTGCGTTGCCTTGTACTGATCTTTGTGTAGGCTTTATCAAAATCCTTCTGTTTGCTGGTCGTAGTTCCACTTTTGCATTGTCTTTTCTCTTTTGCACTGTTTTAGATCCAAGAACCTATAACTTATAATATGTAGCAGACATGCGTCAAATGCACCTGTTTATTTATAAAATGAATAAGAATGGGGAATATAATAATGCAATATTATGATATGAACAAATACCCCGAAACTTATCTTTTGCTCGTCCTCGAGCAAACCTAGTTTTATTCTCAACAAAAACCTAACCTCACTTTCGCAGGGAAACGCGATTGCACTGAGCTCGTGCAACAAGCCGTTAAACCTCTAGGTGTCCCTAGTAGGAGGAGTGTTGTCTTCTAAGGGTTTTCAGCGGATACTAGCCACAAAATCCTATCAATTTGGCTCATTAACTTTAATTCTCCAATTAGGTTTTCTAATAAGGAATTCTATTATCGTCGACTCGTAAACTATCCACCCGTATTCTTCACACTTCCTCATCATTTAACTTAAGATTATATATGTTCTGCAGACCTACTCAGCTTTCGACATTTCTTAAGTTTTCCTTCTAGGGTTCCATCTCCACTTAGGAATTTTTATCAACTCTACTAAAGATACAAGTTCTATTCTTCATTCTTTCTCTTATCTAAACTCTAATCACATATCCCCACGTGTGTGTATAAATCACCCCTACACTTGGAAATTTAAATCAAGCAATCATACTCTTGTCCTTTTGTCCAAAGCACTTATTAATTGGTGAATTTTTAAATGAATTTTGCTTACACATCCTTCATGCGACCGTTAATACTTCTTGAGGTACCAACGACCGATTACAAAATGCGTTTGCACTTTAAAGCGTAATTCCTAGTTTTGCAACACCCAAGGCTTTAGCAGTGACTCCCAAACCAGTTGGTCTAAGGCACTAGGTGATGAAGCACCCTCGCTAATATTTTTCTATTTTTGCAGCCTTAAGTAATCACAAAAACCAGTGTTCATTTTTTTTCTTTATTCACTTTTTTTTCTTTTATTTTCATTGTACTAAGGACTTTAGACAAGAGCATTTCAAGGTCTCTTCTACTATTCCAAGTTTCAAGGTGCGTGATTGTGCAATTTGTAGGGTATACATTTTCAGAATCTAGACTTAATCTAGGAACTATTTTTCAAACTTATACTCTAATAAGAACATCAATACTTTTCCTTTGTTTCGACTTAGCCCAAGAAGTGAACCCAAAATTTGCCTATTTCTAAATAAACTACAAAGACATATATTTTCTACTGTTAAATTTTAAGGAAGGTTATTTTTAGGGTTTTTAATTTACTAAGTCTAAGATCTAGTTGTTCCTAGCCAGTTAACCTATTTGTCAAACTCAAGTCAAACAAGCCAAAATTGAATACATTGATTTTTATAATTTTTGGAATTTTTATGGGTTTTTTAAAATATTCAAATTTTTATGGGTTTTTGAAATAAGTATGCAAATGCAAAAATATGTACATGAATGCGAAGGAAGAAGACGTACCGAGCAAACCCCCAAACTTAAACATGACAGTGTCCTCACTGTCATGCTACACCAAGAGGGTCAAAATGCCGGCACTCCCCTATTTATTTATTTATAAAAATTTTTATATATTTTTTTTAATGTTTTGGAATTTTTTTTGATTTTTTATAGAAAAAGAAAACAAAAAATATATATACATATATACAACAAGGTCCTCCCCCAAACTTAAACTTGGCCTTACACAAGCCAAAGGTTAGCACCAACCATTCAAAAATCTTATCGTGGTAATGGTCGAGTTGGTGAAAGAATGGGGTGGAAAGAAAAGAGATGAGAAGCACACGAGACCGTGTGGAGGTAGAAACGGGATACGGTCTCGGTGGGGGAGAAGAATGGCGGAAAAGAGAAAGAAGTGGAGTACGATCTTGAGGGTGTAAATCGAGTGAATAAATTAGCACAATTTGTGATGACCGATGTGTTAAAAGCGATTGTGCTAACCTATCAACCCGTCGAGAAATGGTGTCAAATCTCTCAAGATTCGCAAGAAGGCATGGGTACGCCGAACTTGGTATTGGAGACGAAAGCGTAACGGTCTCTTGTACGGTCGGAACGATAGGAAGGACGAAAGGGAGTGAATTAGGGATAGTCTCATTCTCACCGTAGTAAACTGTCTCGAACTTGAAAGATTCCATCAATGGTTCGAAACGATTGTAAGCAACCGAGTCTGATGGTTCAACTAACTCATCTGAAAATGTAAAGGACTCAAACTCGGGCGGTGAGTCATCAACATCGTCCGAAAAATTGAAACACTCATAAGTGTTATCGACTGTAAGAACTGTGTCAGATTCAAAGGAAATTTTTTCAAGCTCACAGTCTTCAAGCATGATCTTTTGCGTGGTCGGAACGATGGAAAGGAGGGAGGGTGATTTAGTTAAAGGTTCAGGAGGATGAATTGGAAAATCCGACACATCAAACAAGAATGGTTCAACCTCAATATTATCCTTAATACTCTCCTTAATACTATCCTCATAATTCTCCTCAATATTTAACTCATCCATGCTGTTATCATCAAAATCAAGACGCATATGAAGTTCGGGAGAAACATCTAATGACTCGGGATGATGAATTGGACATAAAATTTCAATCAAATCGACAGGTTCATCATCCGAAATATTCCCGGCGTCTATATCCTCAATCAAGTGAAAATCAATTTTTTCTGACACCTCCTCAAAAGCATGGATATTTATCGATTTAGGTTCTAGATTGGAGGTGTAAAGATCGAAAGGATTAAGTGTGGTTTCACTCGAAAGGGGTTCTTCACAATTTGGCAAATCAAGCACTACAAAATCACACAACTCATATTTATTTTCAACATGTGAATCATTTGGGACAATCGATGGACAACCGGAGTTGTGGGCTTCAATAGGGTATGTGTAGGTCTGATTTGGGAATGTGTAGAACTCACTCGCTCCTCTCAAATTCTCCCTCTATCCAACCGCCTCCTCATACATTGAAAAATTTAGAGCTAGTTAGAAACTAGCTGCCTGTTCACTAGGTTGCATAAGGGCGGCCATGGACGCTTCCACATTCCTAGTCATTTTGTTTGTTGCTGCAATATAAGCTGCCAACGACTGTTCCAAACTAGACATGGGTAGTGAAGGGGTTTCGTTAAAAGATTCGAAATTGTTTGGATACGTGAAACTCCCAAAAGGCTGTGTAGAAACAGGGTTTAGTGAAGGTGGGAAAGTCGGGTAGGACTGGTAGGAAGTGGATGGTTGGACAGGATTAGGATCAACATGTGGATGAAAAGGTGGATGGACTTGTTGATTCCTAGAACTAGATGAGGGGAGAGGGGTGAAAGATCGGCTACGAGATTGAGCAATATGCTAAGCAATGGACATCGGTTTAGGAGTTACAGCAGGACTTGGAAAAGTGGTATCAACGTACGAAGGTAGTGAAGGTTGACATGGTTGACACAAAGTGGGTTGTGAAGTCAAACTGTTTCTCCTAGACGCTTCTATTTGATCTTTCAAAGAAATTTTGGGCACGGAGGGATCTTCCTTAAATCGACCGAAACAATTGACGTACGAGGCAAAGTTAGGTTCGGGATACCAAAGTTCGGCAAGAGATTTATGAGGTGGGGTACCCATGATGTAAGAAAGGGAAAAAGAAAGAAGGTTGGGTGGTGCAAGGATTTCTTAGCGACAAAAGTTGCAAGTCTTTTTTTTTAAATTTTTTTTCCTTTTTCCTTTTTCCTTTTTCTCTTTATTTAGAACTGTTTGCAAAAAGATTTTTGAAAAGAGCTAAGACACACTTTCGATCAACCAAAAATGCACAATCAGGCCTAGATCTAGGGTCACCTAGGTCAGCTAGACAGCTCCTAACTATTCCAAAGGGCTAGAAATAGGACCTCAAACCGTCTCTTCACCGCCAATTGCGGCCAGGTAAGTGCCAGGTGAGTGGGAGGCTCCCTGCTACAAGTAGCGGTCCTAATTAAGTAACCACTTTCCTTAGACACATTTGCCTAGACACCGCAAAGTCAGGTTAGGATAAACAGTCGATGCCTATAACTAGTCCTCTGTCCTATTGAGCGCGACGTCCTTAGGGCTGAGTCTAGTATTTTTTTAATTAAAGATTTGGTCAATGCAAATGCCTTATGTGATTTCTGGGGTCCTGAGAAGGGTGATGAAATCCCCACCCAATTTGAATTGGTCAAAAGCCTCTTAAAGTCAGTTTTAAAGATATGCAAAACAGAAAAATCACTTGCAATCAAATGTTTTTATTTTATGCGCGGCGTAAAGAATCCTGCACAAGATTTGTTATTTGGAAGGGGGAAGATTTTTTAAGCGCAAAGAATCATGCAGAAGATTTGACAGAGGAGATATTGAGATTTACAGAGGAGAGAGAAAAAGCTTACAATTTTTTTTTTGCCGCGCTTCCGCCGCCAAAGTGGTACTACCGCCACGGTTCCGCGGCCGTTTTTTTTTTGGTGATGATGTCACCAGGGTGCGGCGGTTCCGCAGTCGGAGTAGGGGTACTGCGGCGGATCCGCGGTGGTTTAGGCGGTTCGAGTCCCGAGAAAATTTCTGCTCCTCTGTTATTGTAAATCTCTGTTGTTCAGATCTGCTGTTTTCTGTTTTGATTTCTGGATTTTTTCAGATCCGAACTCGATTGTAGATCCTACAAAATTCACACAAAAATACCCTTCACAAAAATAAAAGATTATAAATTTTTATATTTTTAATTTTTCAGTTTTTATGATTTTTTAATTTTAGATTAACCCGAAATAGCAAAAAGGAAATAACACGCCATCCCCGGCAACGGCGCCATTTGATTGAACTCAAAAACTATCTATTAACTGCAATCAAGAACGGCGTCGCTTGGTAGCTAGCCGGTGAGTACGGATCGATCTACAGGGATGTTGTGAATTTCCTAGTCGCTCAAACGAGTTAATTCCGATTGTGGTCGGATTGATTATTAAATCTAAAAACTAAATCTATCTATACTAAGATTATCTAGATCTAAATCTTGCTAGGGTTAGGTTTAGGAATGGTTTGGAAATGTAAATAAATCTCAATGCTTTCTATACCCAAATTAGGATTTAAGAGGAGTTATGGTAATTATCAATAAAGGGGATTCGATCCATTCGGGAAGGTGTTCCTTCCTCTAGATTCTTGTCCTTCTTTTAGAGATCCTTACCCTAACCTCCATGGAAAACGCGCGCAACCGGGCCTTTATACTATGGTATCACTGCTACCTCAAGGGATAGGGTGCCGTAGGGCGCGGTGTGTGCGTGTATGCATGGAGTCCTATTGATTATATGTGATGGGCAAGAAAGGGATGAGAGATCTCATCTCTCAAAAGCCTTTCCTAAAGCTAACCCTAACAAGCGAGGAGACTACTCGCTCATTAGGGAATTTCAAAACATTTATCTAGGGCAGAGAATGAAAAATTATCTAGGGCAAGAATTGAAATTACCTACTTATTTTACAGATGGTTCTCTCCAAACATTTACGCAGGGTTGTCAGATCTGAATAGATGATATGAAAAGAGGCATCGATGCTCTCCAAAAGAATTCAGAATTTTATTCATAAAAAGAGGCATAGGGAGGCATAACCTAATACAAGCAATTGGGTATCTATTTATAAGACATAGAAACCCTAGGTTACAATTGATCCGCATGTCTGCATTTACCAAAATACCCTCTAAGAAAAAACCTAGTCAAAGATCCACGCCGCCTCTGAAACTTGGTAAAAAATTAAACTTCTACGGGCTCTGGATGGCCGCGGAACCGCGGCCTCAGCATGGGTTGGACCGCGGTTCCACGGCCCAATGATGGCACTGGAGGCTGATTTTTCCTGGGCTTTTTCTTGGATTCTTGGGCTTCTTATTTCTTTGGTTCTTTTATTAAAATAACTTCTAGGTTTCTTCCAGATCTCCAGTGAACAATTGCAGTGGACTTTTAACCGTTCGCTTTGTAATCTTGGACCTTGCGTTGCCTTGTACTGATCTTTGTGTAGGCTTTATCAAAATCTTTCTGTTTGCTGGTCGTAGTTCCACTTTTGCATCGTCTTTTCTCTTTTTCACTGTTTTAGATCCAAGAACCTGTAACCTATAATATGTAGCAGACATGCGTCAAAAGCACCTGTTTATTTATAAAACGAATAAGAATGGGGAATATAATAATGCAATATTATGATATGAACACCAACCTCTCTGGTAAATGCCGTCCTTACAGTCACCTGATGAAGAAGGGAACCCCGTTCGTCATGGATCGCATATGCCGAAGCGCACTCGACGAAATCAAGCAATACCTGCAGAACCCTTCGGTGCTGACCGCTCCAGTCCAGGGAAAGCCCCTCATTTTGTATACAACTGCCCTTGAAGGTTTCTTAGGCGCATTATGGGCACAAGAGAACGACCAAGGGAAGGAGAGAGCCCTCTATTATTTGAGTCGAGTTCTCCTAGGGGCAGAAAGCAACTACTCCCCCATCGAAAAACACTGCCTGGCATTGATCTTCGCGATAACGAAGCTCAGACACTATGCGTTGGCACATGAAGTCCATCTTATATAAAAGGTGGATCCCCTCAAATATTTGATGTCAAAGGCCATTTAACGGGACGTCTCGCTAAATGGGCCTTGCTCTTGATGGAGTTCTCGATAACTTATCGTCCCCTCAAAGCAGTAAAAGGCCAGGCTTCGCCGACTTCCTCGCTGAGCATCCGATACCTGCCGACTCTCCTTTGAACTGCGAATTGCCCGACGAGCACGCGTTTGAAACGATCGGCGGGGAAAGAAAAGAGAATGATACCTTGTGGGAACTCTATTTCGATGGAGCATCTTCCATGAAGAAGCGCAAACAACGCACCCCCATAATCAAATCAGGGGTGGGCCTTATCTTCGTGACTCCGCAAGGAGGGATAATGCGCTTTGCCTTCTCCTTAACAGAGCCGAGGACGAATAATGAAGCCGAATTTGAAGCTTTGATAGCAGGTCTTGAGATCGCCGTCGACATGGGAATTGAGGATCTCCTCATATACGGAGACTCCCAGCTGATCGTTAGTCAAGTAAACGACGACTATCAAACGTGCAAGCCAGAGCTGGTGAAGTACGGCGACAGAGTGCAGCAACTGTTGACTCAAATTCCCTCCTACATGCTGGAAAGTATACGGTGTGCGGAAAATAGTATGGCGGATTCATTAGCCAAGCTCGCTAAAGAATTGGCCGACGAGAATCATGATGACGTAAGGATCATCGTACAAAGCCGTTGGGTTCTTGCACAGGCAGAAATATCTCCGGAGTCTTCCGAAGAAAAAGGAGCTACCGAGCAAACGACTCTACAAATAAGACACCAGGAAAAGGCTAAGGATTGGAGAGAAGTCTTTACAGACTACTTCAAATCCCGTCGAACACCTGAAGATGCATCCTCAAGACATCAGCTCATGAAACGAGCTCTGTCTTTCGCCTTCGTCAATGACCCTTTATATAAGAGATCATTTGATTCTCTATAGCTAAGATTCCTGGGGCCTGAAGAGGCAAAGCGAGTCGTCCAAGAAACTCACGATGGAATCTGCGGTTCTCACCAAGCCGGGCCGAAGATGAAACTGAAGATCAAAAGAATGGGCTATTATTGGCCCACGATGATCCAAGACTGCCTCGAATACGCGAAGTAGTGCCACTCGTGCCAAATTCACGGGGACTTTATCCATCAGCATCCAAACCCACTACATTCGACGGTGGCTAGCTGGCCGTTCGAAATGTGGGGAACTGACATAATCGGGCCTATCGAACCGACATCGTCCAGGGGACATCGGTTCATATTGGCGACAACGGACTATTTCTCCAAGTGGGCAGAAGCCATACCGCTAAGAGAAGTGAAGACGGAGATCCTCCGTTTCTTCAAGACACACATCATTTATCGGTTCGGCACTCCGCGACGGATTATCTCCGATAACAGGCCAGCCTACAGAAGCCACAAGATTAGCCGCTTCGCACAACAACATAATATAGATTGGAGATATTCTTCGGTCTATAATCTCCGAGCTAATAGTCTAGCTGAGGCTTTCAACAAGACCTTGACGAAGATCGTGAAAAAGACGGTGTCTCAAAATAAGAGGGACTGGCACGAGAGACTGCATGAAGCTCTCTAGGCGTATCGAACTACGTTCAAAACGGCCACAAACACAACGCCGTATGCATTGGTATTCGGCACAGAAGCGGTACTTCCCCTCAAGATAGAATTACCCACTCTACGAGTGGCGGTTCACTACGAGCTAACGGACGAAGAGAATGCTCATCTTCGCCTTGAGGAGCTCGACGCCCTTGATGAAACCCAGCTCATGGCGCAACAAAATCTCGATGCTTACAAAGCAAAGATGATGCGCTCATACGAGAGACTGACTAGACCGAGAACATTCCGCCAAGACGAACTCGTGCTAGTAGTCAAAAGACCTATGATCCCCAATCGTGCCAAACGGGGGAAATTCGAGCCGAACTATGAAGGCCCATACATCATAGACAAATTTTACCAGGGTGGAGCCTACCTACTCATGGACATGCATGGTGAAAGACCTTTTAGGCCAATAAATGGTCGCTTCCTAAAAAAATACTATGCCTGACGAGTCACGGCCTAGCTCAACGATAGATGACGACGCCTATGTCTGCTCGCTATCTTCCTAAGCCTAAACTCTATAAGTAGTAGCCGACTACGGACCGAAACGTCCTTAAACTAACGATGGACCACTATATCCTAAAACTGGCGACGGACCGAAATGTCCTTAAACTAATAATGGACCACTATGTCCTAAAACTGGCTATTGACCGAGACATCGATAAACTACTACGGATCGCATCATCCCAGGGCTGACACAAAAAAGGGAAGAAAATGGTATGTCCATAAGCAAAATGGACGATTCCTAAGGAGAAATTACACTTACGAGATCCTCACGACTCGTAAGGAGAATTCCCCTTTGAGACCCTCAAGGCTCATAGGATTCAAAAGCCTTAAGCTACAGGGATCTGAACCTGTTCTTAAGCCATCACAACCTCCAGTGTTTCCCTACAAGCGTCTCAATATCGACCCTTGTATACAATCCACGGGCACGAATAAACATTTCCCTAACAAAGTCCCACCAGAGACTGGGGATATGCTCATAAGGCAAAAGACACTTTGTAAGTCCTCTCGACTTATAAGGAGAAAGCACTCTTGTAAGATCCTTACGACTTATAAGAGACCATACACTTAGGAATCTTCACGATTCCTAAAGAGAAAAGGCACCTACGAGATCCTCACGACTCATAGGGAGAAATACCTTTTTGAGACCCTTACGGCTCATGAAGTCAAAAGCCTTAGTCAACAGGATTTTAACCCTGTTTATTAAGCCACCTTTGTTCGATATCGACAGAGGAAAATGATGATTCGCTCCTGGAAATATCCCAGTTGTAGCAATGCTGATGCCTAAATTGGTATCAAATCCTAAACTTGCAGCGAAAAGTCAGCGAGCCACAAATGCATATGAAATAGACGAAATGATAGGGCAACTTGCAACAAAATCAGCAAGTAAAAATGTATGCATGCAAAATAGCCGAAACGATTGGGCAAGTCATAATAAAAAGCAGCGAGTAAATAAATCAAATAGCCAAAATGATTGGGCACCGCGAAAAATCGCCGAAATGATTGGGCAATTGCGACTTTCGCGATGTAAAAGCTGAAATGATAGAGCATCGCGGAAAGAAAAATATATAAAATTAAACTTTTTTTGCCCTACAGACGAGATCACATCGATCCCTATATACAATCTAGGGGCACAAATGAAGAGGGAACCATACCTTCCCACCAGGCTCCATCAGAAAAAGAAGCCAAATCTCGACGGTTCACAGACAGCCTGAAGATCATCTCAACATTCGTCTCATTACAACAGACGCAACCGCGACAATTCTCGGTTCCATGACTCAGCGGTGCATAGACAACCGAGAGTCAACCCTCGACTCCGTGAAATGCGGATAAAGTCAACCCCTCCTGGTCTAGTGGAACATGGCTAATGTCAATCCTGACCCCGTGGGAAGCGTCCAGAGCGGATCTTGGTCCTTGCAGAACACGGCTAATGTCAATCCTGACCCCGTAGGAAGCATCCAGAGCAAATCCTGGTCTAGTGGAACACGACTATTGTCAATCCTGACCCCGTGGGAAGCGTCCAGAGCGGATCCTGGTCCCTGCAGAACACGGCAAATGTCAATTCTGACCCCGTGAGAAGCATCCAGAGCAAATCCTGGTTTAGTGGAACATGGCTAATGTCAATCCTGACCCCATGGGAAGCGTCCAAAGCAGATCCTGGTCCTTGCAGAACACGGCTAATGTCAATCCTGACCCCGTGGGAAGCATCCAGAGCCAATCCTGGTTTAGTGGAACACGGCTAATGTCAATCCTGATCCCGTGGGAAGCGTCCAGAGTGGATCCTGGTCCTTGCAGAACACGGCTAATGTCAATCCTGACCCCGTGGGAAGCATCTAGAGCAAATCCTAGTCTAGTGGAACACGGCTAATGTCAATTCTGATCCCGTGGGAAGCGTCCAGAGCGGATCCTGGTCCTTACAGAACACGTCTAATGTCAATCTTGACCCCGTGGGAAGCGTCCAGAGCAAATCCTGGTCTAGTGGAACACGGCTTAAGTCAATCCTGACCTCGTGGGAAGCGTCCAGAGCGGATCCTGGTCCTTGCAGAACACGGCTAATGTCAATCCTGACCCCATGGGAAGCATCCAGAGCAAATCCTGGTCTAGTGGAACACGGATAATGTCAATCCTGACCCCGTGGGAAGTGTCCAGAGCGAATCCTGGTCTAGTGGAACATGGCTTATGTCAATCCTGACCCTGTGGGAAGCGTCCAGAGCGGATCCTGGTCTTTGTAGAACACGGTTAATGTCAATCCTGACCTCGTGGGAAGCATCTAGAGCAAATCCTGATCTAGTGGAACACGGCTAATGTCAATCCTGACCCCGTGGGAAGCGTCCAGAGCGGAGCCTTGTCCTTGTGGAACACAGATAATGTCAATCCTGACCCCTTGGGAAGCATCCAGAGTGAATCCTGGTCTAGTGGAACACGGCTAATGTCAATCCTGACCCCGTGGGAAGCGTCCAGAGCGGATTATGGTCCTTGCGGAACACGGCTAATGTCAATCCTGACCCCGTGGGAAGCGTCCAGAGCGGATCCTGGTCTTTGCGGAACACGGCTAATGTCAATCCTGACCCCGTGGGAAGCGTCCAGAGCAAATCCTGTTCCGCGGAACACGGCTAATGTCAATCCTGACCCTGTGGGAAGCGTCCAGAGCAAATCCTGGTTCCGTGGAACACGGCTTATGTCAATCTTGAACCCGTGGGAAGCATCCAGAGCGGATCCTGGTCTTTGCGGAACACGGCTAATGTCAATCCTGACCCGTGGGAAGCATCCAGAGAAAATCCTGGTCCCGTGGAACACGGCTAATGTCAATCCTGACCCCGTGGGAAACATCCAGAGCAACCCCTGACAACGTGAAATGCGGATAATGTCAACCCTATCAATTACTTACGGGTCCACTCGACTCGTAAGAAAGAAAACTCTCTTGTAAGATCCGTACGACTTATAAGAGAACACACACTTAGGAATCCTCACGATTCCTAAGGAGAAAATACACTTGTGAGATCCTCTCGACACGGAGAGAGAAAAGTCTTTATGAGACCCTCACGGCTCATAAAGTTGAAAAGCCTTAGGCAACAGATCTGAACCTGCTTCCTAAGCCATCACTACCTCTCGAAGAGTTCAAGACGGAATGTTCTCTATCAACTACAGGCTACGCTTACTAAGGTAACATACCGGTAACAAAGAAAAAGAGAAGAAAGCGACAGTAAGGAGAACATTTGGTTCACATTCAGTTAAGCGTTCAAGGCATACCTATTCATGCATGTGCGAAAAAGTTTGATACATAAAATAGACACATGGAAACGAAAAGGGTTGCTATTCATACTTCAGAAAATGCGTACATTGATAAAAACGGTAAACAAAAACACTTTTAAAGTGTTTACAAAGGCACGACATCAAATTCAGGACATGGATTGAGAAATTCAAAAGTAAGACCATCCAAAATTTTTTGGGCCTCTCGGACCATCTTCGTGTGCATCCTTTCTCGATCACAAGTGTCAGGATCCCCACTGATGTCTTCCACCCTTCGATAGGCAGCGAGTATCGCCGTCTGCTGAAAAACTTAATGCAGGATATCAACAAGGTTGTCTCGCCTTTTTTTTGAGATTAAGCCCAGCAAGTACACCGAGTGCACCTTATCTTCGGCGTCATCCAATGCCTAAAGAGGTATGCCGGCGTAAAATAGAGGAAGTTCTCTCCAGATCGCTCCCACAATAAGCTTCAAGAGAGAGGAACGACGAGGAAGCAGTCGACCATTGTATGCATCAAAGCGATCCATAATTTCAGCACACTGGGCGTTTGTAAATTCTTGGTTTTGGGAATGGCCGAGTGCGCGAATATCTCCATAAGAAATAATCTCGTCGAGATCATACATATGAGCGTCCATAATGTCTGAAAAGGAAAATCAGTCAGAGTTAGTGGATAGACTGATTGAGAAAAGCTTATTGAAACAGATGCGGGATTTAAACAACTCTTGATATCCCCAAGGAGGAAATAAGTGCTAATTAAATCACTCAATGAATTAAATTCTGTGCAATTAAGGAAGGAATCTTAAAAAGGATTTCGCATTTAATGAAAATGTTCCTCGGGCCAAGGAGTTAAACTCCTCGAGAGCAATGCTCTGCAGACAGGAATGGCACCTGTCAAAGTCAATTATGAGGGGAATTAAAAATTCTCCGGGAACTCTAAGAGTTTTGCTCTGTAAAAATGATGGAATAACCCATTAGACAACTTAAAATAAAGCTTTTAATGAATTTGAAATTCCATGATCTTTAATGATCCATGAACAAACTCTTAGGAATCCTTCATGACAGATCAATAAATCTATGTGATTTGGAAAGAGCAAAGCTCTGTTAATAGGTTAAGAAACCCTGAAAAGGTTTTCTTTAGATCAAAGATCTATAAAGAGCAAAGCTCTGTCAATGGGTAAAACCCTAGATTATTAAAAGGTCTTTTAAAAGATTTAATCTTTACCTAAGATTTTGACAGAGTTCTGTCCTTAAGAAAGTTCTTAAACCAAAGAGCTATGCTCTGCAAGAGAATAAAAATTCTCAGAAAGAAGAAGATGAACAGAAATCATCTCAATGGCCAAGGGTCCTATTTATAGGCACTGAGATGTCGTTTCAACTTCTGAGTTGATCCAAGGGCGCAGATGCTGCCACCGCTGCACTCACATATGGGTCACGTGAGCGCAACGGTGGGGGGCATTTGTTTCCCCCAATCAGAGCAAAGCTCTTTTTAAAAATTCAAATTTTGAAATGAAGCAATGCTTCATAACAGCGCCAAGTGCGCTGCACCCTAAGCAGCGCACCATGTGCAAAGCACGTGTGCGCTAGCGCTGAGAGCGCTGCACTTAAGCAGCGCACCATGTGCAGAGCACATGTGCGCTAGCGCTGAGTGCGCTGCACTCTAACCAGCGCACCACGTGCAGAGTACGGGTGCGCTAGCACTAAGTGCGTTGCACTTTAAGCAATGGACCGAGATGTGGGGTCCTTAAACCCACGGACTATGATGTCCTTAACCTCGGACTGTGGGGTCCCTTTAAACCCACGGACTATGATGTCCTTAACCTTGGACCGTAATGTCCTTAAACTAACAATGGACCGAGATGTCCTTAAACTAACACTGGACCGTAATGTCCTTAAACTAACGATGGACCGTAATGTCCTTAAACTAATGTTGGACCGTAATGTCCTTAAACTAATAATTGACCGCAATATCCCTAAACTAAACAACAGAAGCCAAATGCTCTTTTGTTGGATCTAAATGATCCCGTTAAGTTGATCATAGTCTAAAATTAGATTAACGTATCCTTAACAAACGTTTAAGTTGATCTTATTCTCAAATGAGACTAACGTATCCTTAAACCCAACCCCAAATCCAAATCTAACAAGATACGGATTTGGACAAATCCACGCCCTACGGGCGACAACATAAATTAGTCTCCGTATACAATCCTTGGGCAATCAAAAATAAAACAAACACACACGACACGAAGTGACCATCTGGAGAAGGAGAAAGTGGTTATCGCGATGCGGTAGCATAATTAACTGCAGGGGCTTGCGCCTACAGGGAAGAGCATCCCTACAATCAAAAACCCCTCAACGAGAGGGAATCTGATGAAGTCTGCTACATCGGCTGCATCCGTCTAAATTTTCGATACACGGTGCCATAAATCAACTTGGCATCTTCGGAGAGGTAAACGAATAGCACCAATTAGCATCTGCCCCGAATTCAAGTAAGACGGACCTGCACGGTCGCGTCTCCGTGTTCGTAGGGGAACATGGTATGTATATACGGTGAGGGGTATTCTTGTAAATGTGTGCAAGGATGTTTCTAGAAGAAAACAACTCATTTGTGTTTTAACCATTTTGGTTAAATGGTTAATGAGGTGGAGGTATGAGGTGTTCTTTGCAGTTATGGAAGCATGGCTGCTTGGTGACTCATGGGGTGGCTCATGAGGCATGCTTGATTCATTGGTTGTGAATTATTGATATGCTTGATAATTCACAGCACTTAGCTATTCTTCTTGAGACAATGCTCATGACTACACTCTCTTGACCTCAAGCTTCCTTCTTCTTCCTCAACCCTTAATGTCTCATGTGTTGAGAAATCTAGGGTATTTTGAGACAAATCAATCCATCATCACTCTCTACATCCTCTAGGCCATCTAGTTTGGTGAACTAGATACCCTAGTTATCTTGGTATTAAGGTTGGAGCTCGAACTATATACTCTCGGATGGATCATCTTCGATGGAGGGAGACCAGAGGCCAAACTAGATCCATGAAGCCTCAAGGAGCTTATGAAGATGGTAGAAGACCGAAGGACACGGACCATTTGGTATAACACTTCTATCACCATAGTTTAGCCCTTTGTAGTTAGCTAGTATAGGTTTATGGTTTGATTCTAGCGGGTTTTGTTAGCGCCAAGTTTTTAAATGCCATTTTTTTTCACACCGGCCACGGCAGATGGCCAGGACGCTGACATAACCCAACAAATGGAGTCCATGTACACCAACAAAGTATGGACTTTGAACATTGCTCCAGAAGGGGTAAAACCCGTAGGCTGCAAGTGGATCTTTAGAAAGAAGATTGATGTAGATGGACATGTTGAAACCTATAAGGCTAGACTTGTTGCAAAAGGTTTTCGTCAAAGACCTGGTTTGGACTATGTTGAAACCTTTTCTCTAGTGGCTATACTCAAATCTATTCGGATCCTTCTTACCATTGCTGCCTTCCACGATTATGAAATTTGGCAGATGGACGTAAAGACCGCTTTTCTGAATGGAAATTTGGAAGAGTGTGTTTATATGGATCAGTCGGAAGGTTTCATAGAGAGTGGGAGCAGCGGAAGAGTGTGCAAGTTGCTTAAATCCATTTATGGATTAAAGTAGGTATTACGGAGTTGGAACATTTGCTTTGATGAGACGGTCAAGGAATCCGACTTTATCAAAAATCCAGATGAACCATGTATTTATAGTAAGATTGTAGTGAGAACTGTGGTATTCTTCGTCTTGTACGTGGATGGAATTCTCCTGATAGGAAATGACATTCCTATGCTACAACCAGTCAAAGGATTCTTGTCATAAAGGCTCTCCATGAAAGACCTGGGTGATGCCTCCTACATTCTGGGAATCCAGCTCTATCGTGATAGATCTAAGAGAATATTGGGACTTTCACAGTTCAGATACATCGACACCATACTGAAAAGATTTAGTATGGAAGATTCAAAGCATTGTAATCTATCGGCTTGTCACGGAATTACCCTCTCCAAAGAGATGTCTCCCAAGACTGATTTGGAAGTGGATCACATAAGTATTATATGCTACGCTTCTGCGATAGGCTCTATAATGTATGCAATGTTATGTACCAGACCTGATGTTGCTTACACATTGAGCGTGGTAAGCAGGTATCAGTCAAACCCTGGGGAGAAGCACTGGATAGCAGTTAAAAACATTCTCAAGTATCTGAGAAGGACTAAGGAGATGTTCTTGGTGTATGGCGGAAAACACCTCCAGATCGAGGCCTTTGCCGACTCCAGCTTCCAGAGTGACAAGGATGACTCTAAGTCCATGTCGGGATATATCTTTACCTTCAATAGAGGGGCGTACTGTTGAAAGATCTCTAAGCAGGACACCGTTGCTGACTCGAAGATGGAAGCGGAGTATATCGCAGCTTGTGATGCTGCAAAAGAAGCAGTCTGGATGAGGAAGTTCGTAACAGAACTTCAGATGGTTCTGTCCATTGTTGATCTAATACCTCTCTATTGTGACAACAACGGGGCTATAGCTTTAGCGAAGGAACCCATGTCCCATTAGAAGTCCAGACATATCTTGAGGCGGTATCACCCGATCAGGGAGATCGTGGATTGCCGGGAGATCAAGGTGCGGAGAGTAGACACGGAGAACAACACTGCAGATCCACTCACAAAGGCCATCCCTCTGACGCAGTTCGAGAGGATATTCGAGATGATAGGTCTGCGATATGCTAATACATGACATTAGTGAAAGTGGAAAATTGTTAGTGATATATGCCCTAGAGGCCATTATTGTATAGTACTGGTTTGTATATTATATTTTGGAAGCTTGGGATATAGACAGATATAATAACAGTCTTGCTCAAAATGGTAGTATACAACTTGGTTTGATTCTACCTCAATATGTGCATGTGATTCTTTTAGCATATCGCTTATACATATTGGTAGAGCCCTTAGGATCTTTGCTTGACTGCCAGCGTTGTGATTGCAGTCACACTAGTGGGAGCTAAGTCGTCTATAAGCATATCCTTATACAGGTCCCTAGTCGTAGGATTATCGAGACGGGGTATTGATACTCCAGAATAGACTAGTGTATATGCTTCTTATCCCAACAGGGGAGATGGTTTGTCCCACAGCCATTAGTACGTCGTACTGGAGATAGTATACAGGTGCTCATTAGGTTATGAGTTACACTGGACGGACTCGTTGGGAACTGCTGGTTGGTATTATACCTATTGTCAGATAGTAGTTCCCAGGTGACATGTGTACAGGTTAGTCCGTTGACTTGACATCACTATTCGTCTCGAGTGTGTTCCCACTGTACTTAGATCACTACCATACCACGGCTCAAATAAGTCGTGCAAACATGTAGTGGTTGGGTGTGTTGGGGTCAAAATTTGCACCCCGGTTGACCGAGTCAAAGTCAAGGTCAACCCCAAGCCAGGTGGGCCCAAGCCCAGGTCAAGCGGGCCCATGCCCAAGTCGAGCCCGCGGCCAGCCTCCTCCATTCCAAAATATAGATCATGTAATAAATAATTTTTATGTAATTTTTTATGCATGAATGTATGCAAAATGGGCATAAAGCCAAATTTTTGTAAAGCCCATGGTTTATGTGCAAAAAGAAATGGCACATGAGCCATGGGATGGGCAAAATGCCATTTTGTAAAGCCCAAGGGGCTATATATAAATATGTAAGCCTATATAAGGCAATATGATGAAAATATCTAATATATTTTTTTCATTCCCCTCAAAAATCTAGGGTTTGTGCCTCTTTCCCCTTTCTGAAGGTTCTAAACCTTCTTCTTTCTTTTGAAATTAAATCAAGAGTTTTACTCTTGCTTTTCCAAAACTAAATAGTTTTTCACCACAAAACCCACAAAGGGGAGCTTAGATCTCCCATCAGATCTCAAAAAGAAGAGATTTTTAAAATCTCACATCTCTTGATCTTCAAGATCCTGCCAACAGAGGAGGAAGAAGGAGGCCCATCTCCGAAAACCCCATTTTTGGGAAGACCCAGGACTCCAAAGAAGAACCCCTTTCATCAACTCCAAAACATCTCAGGAGTTTAACTCCACCCTAAATCCTCTTTTGGGATTTTAAATCCTATTTCTAGGGCTAAAATCCCCTTTTCCTCGCCGGCGCCCAAGCACCTAGTGCCCTAAGCGCTCAAGCGTCCAGCGCCCACGTGCCGGACACGTGGTGCGCTAGCGCTCGAGCGCCCAGCGCCCATGTGTCGGACACGTGGTGCGCTCGCGCTTAAGCGCCCAGCGCCCAAGCGCCCAGCGCCCACGTTTCGGACACGTGGTGCGCTAGCGCTTAAGCGCACATCGCCTAAGTGCCCAGCGTTCAAACGCCCAGCGCCCACGTGTCGGACACATGGTGCGCTCACGCCTAAGCGCACAGCGCTCAAGAGCCCAGCGCCCACGTGTTGGACACGTGGTACGCTCGCGCTTAAGCGCACAGTGCTCGCATGCTAGGCACGCGAGGCGCTGGCCCTACGCGTCCTTTGGGCGCTTTTCCCTTTCTTTTTATATATACATATATATATATATAGATAGATAGATAGATACTCACACACTTCACAACACCGTCCTTCTAAAAATATTTTGGGCCGGGGCGCTGCCCCGCATCCCGCAAGGGGGTTGCTAGCCCCCTTGACCCCCAGCCGGCTATCCGGATAGCGGGACCCCGTAAAAACTATGCGGGGCCCCCGATATATCCAAAACCCCTTCAAAACACAACACTGCTCGTTGAGTTCGCATGACCAGTTTAACCCGTCAATCGGAGGTTCCCTCGCTTCAAAGGCGAGGGGTGATTAACGGCAGCTTAGTCCACGGCTGCCGGAGATTCGGATCCCCACAATCAATAAACCCCAGCCTATCCTAGGTAAGGGGGAATCTGTAATGCGCCTGACAAGCGCGCGCGTATTCCCATCTCAATGGGGTGAAGAAAAACACCTTACGGGGTGCAGTCCCGAAGCACTGGGAGGCAGTAGTGGTTAGATAAGATTCGTCTCTCCCGATATTGTGGGTTGATATTGCGCTGTGTTCGGAAAGCCATTACACAAAGTCCCTGGCCAGGGCAAGCGATATTTACTGGTAGGTACTCCAGTAATTTCTCAGGGTGTATTAGGCTCTACTCCGGCACGACTTATTACGCTATTAGGGGTCTGACGGTTACCATGCCCCTAGGCCCGATATGCGAGTATTTTAGACGAACAGACCGGACTGTACGGAGATTGTCACAGATAAGCTCAGTAAGAGTTCGGATGAGTTTGCTCGTCGGCCTTCTTATCGACAGATACCTGGGTAACCGTTACGTGCAGTTAGTACCGCTGACGTGCTTGTGGTTAGACCCACTGCCAGCATACTGTCGAGTCTTTAGATTCCCACACAGAGGGTTTCTCTGCTTCGGGTGAAACGATGTAGAGGCCGTATGGTTTTACGGTATGGTTCTGATCATATACGTGTACTGGCTACACGGATGATGTTCGGACGGATAATACTAGTGGGCTTTAGTTTAAGCCAGATCCTAGTATTATATTATTGGATTATTTTTGTCTCTTTGTATTTGTACTTTTCGGAATACGAATACGGGTATGTATATACGGTGAGGGTATTCTTGTAATTTCACAAGAGTGCCTCTAGAAGAAGACACCTCATTTGTGCTTTAATCCATTTAGTTGAATGGATAATGAGGTGGAGGTATGAGGTGTTATTAAGGACATGATTGAAGCATTGCTACTTGGGTGACTCATTGTTTTGATGACTATTGAAGCATGGTTGATTTATTATTGATATTATATACTTCATTCTCATCAACCCTTAGCCATTAATCTACACTTCATTCTCAACACAACACTCTCATCTCTCTTGAGCTTTCTTCTTCTTCCTCAAATTCTAAACACTCTTATGAGTTTAGAAACCTAGGGTTATTGAGACAAATTAATCCATAATTATTCTCTACATATTCTAGGCTATCTAGTTTAGCTAACTAGGTACCCTAATTATCTCGGTTTAGATGTTGGAGCTTGAAGTACATACTCTCGGGTGGATCGTTGTAACATTTCAGAAAATATAAAATATTATTTTTTGGAATTTAATATTAAAATAATATATTTCGCGAAAACTACCGATTTGCGAATTGGGATTTTCGTAAAATGGTATAAATATATATACCAATATTTATGAAATAATTGGGAGATTAAAATAATTTATTCATTTAAAAATATTGTGGTGATGGAAATTTGTTAGCTAGTTTCTTTTTGGCCATTACCTTTGCAAGCTATTTATTTTGTGATGGGCAATTTCAATGGAGGGGGTTCTTTGCAAATGTGTAGTTTTGTAAATGGGTGTGTTTTCCGTGGTGCGGGGGCTCCAGCAGCACCTTGAAGGTTCTAGGATGTGCATGGATTTCTTTGTGCATTCTTGTAGCATTAATTGTTTTTGGCAAAGCTAAGGATATTTGTGTGATATTTTTTCCTTATCTTGACCACTTGATTCCTTGCACTCACCCCTATCATTCCCACTGCCTTGGCCGAGCACACATGAGGCAGCCCCATTCCTTTTGTGAAAAAAAGAGATTGACTCATTTTTCATATGCATGAAAAATCCTAAGGTCATCTTTAAAGCTCAATTCCATCTCACTTCCATTTTGGCAACTTCAATTAACCCTCACCCAATCGCTTGGGAAACTCAAGAAAATTCTATATGGTTGCAAATAAGGTAATCCATACACTTTAGTTTAGATTTTTGTGCTTAATACTGTATTTTTGTTTGGAATTGGAGTTATTGGGGATATATGATTTTAGAAAATTATGAGTTGCTGTCAAATGGTTAAATGAGGTGTAGTGAGTATTTACAAGACCTTGTAGGGTGATTTAGCGGCCTGGAATTTAGTTTAGAACCTGATTCATGAAATTAGAATTTTTTCCGTATCGGTTTTGTGTAACCTTAAGGCCTACAGGGAATCTGGGATGACCTGGAGTGTTTATGAGATAAGCAAATAATACCAGGGACTAAATTAGGGCACTAGAAGACCACCCTGACCACACGAACACCAATGGAGCAGAGGGGGCCGAGCTCGCCGGAATTTGGGGGTCGGTGGCCGGCCACTTGGTGGTGGTAGGTTCTTGATTTGGTCCAGTAGCTCTTATATTTCATATACAACACCCTATACTTGTTTGTGTAATTCCAGTTTACCTGAACCAAAATCTGGGAGCTATTATGAGTGGTTTTGGTTATGGTTTCCGTATTGTGGAATTCTTGGTTTTTGTAATTGGTATTGTATTTGGTTGTTGTGCATTTGTACGTCAACAAAAATGGTTGTTTGGTTGTTTTTGCATGCGTAGGTTATTGGTTCTAACCTATGAGCGTACCGCGTGCCGTATTTGGATTTCGGAATTTGATGTTAATAGCTTTGCGAATTCCTATTGATTGTAGGTATTTTCGCGTGGATTCCGTGACGACGAAGTGCATCGACTACGGCTAAATGAGGATTTTAGCAGGTGAGTAGATTTATATCTACGGGGGAAGTCCGGTGGATGGCGTATAGCACCCCCGCAACCATTGATATGGAATATCATTGTTTTTGTTATCCTGATAAATGATATGCGACGGACATGATTGTAGGATTTACAAACGATAATATGATTGAAGTTGATGCTAATAAACAATTGACTTAGGAAAATGATATGATAAGTGAATCATGATAAGTACTATTTTAAAAGTTTGATGCTAATGAACAATTGACAAGTGTGACGTTTATTTAAATTGATGCGAGATATTAATGTGATGAACGAGTATACAATGTGAAATTAGGACTTAGTGTGATATGTCATTTTATGGGTTCGAGTCGATATGAGATTGTTGATACCTTTGTAGGTCCCCTGATACGAGTTTGACATGGATGTGATCTGAGAGATAGGTATATATTTATATGGATAATGATTTCATAATGAGTGATATGCCGTACGAGAGTTAGATCCGTACCCCGATATTGTATAGGTTGATAGAATCCCTATTTGTTAATGCCGCTGTACGTTAGATTATCGTACGCAATGACTTTTACCTGTTGATTGATCCATACTCCTGATTAGAGGATGCCATACGATGGATTGTACCGTACGTGTTGTTGTGAGGCTGGATGCTGATTGATAGACTCACTGACTCGGTCTTGTTGATATGTATACCTTATAGCATTTGATTCATTATATGTATTGTGCTGCATTCATGCTATTCTCATTGCATTTCTTATACCTGTGCTAGTACACCTACACCATTATCGATGATGCGTATGTTACACTTACACAGATTGCCGGCGCACACACTTCTTCATCGATAATTGCTATGTCACTTACACAGTAGAATTGCTATATCATACTATGATATACTGCCATGTTCATATCACTATGCTAGGTTGCATGATATATTGACATGTACACCCACATACTTTGCTATAGCTATATATACATCATGCATACATACTGACATGTACACCCACATATCTCGCTACAGTTGGATATACCCCTAGGTGGTATTGTATTGACATGTGATATTAAGACGTTGACTATTGCGCCATTGCACTTATGAAATGCATCATACATACTTGATTACATGTAGATACTTATACCTTACTACAGTTACATGTACACTTCATATGATGCAGCACTTGTTTTCGGAGGATTTGGGAACCGCAAGATATATTTTTAAAGCTGGATTCATTTAAAAGAGAGGTTTTCCCTTTATATGCTCATACTGATGTTTTATGTTGAATATATCAGTTTTATATGGATTTTACACATAGAGATATGGATTTCTTATGATTTATGGATTTGAGAATTGTGGGAGTATTTTCAAGAAACTATGTATTGTTTGAAAACCCGGTTTCTCTTGATATGATATTTTGACGCGTCCACCATGAGATTTCTCGGTTCTGAGATTTGTGATATATATACCCGATTGTTAGTTGTATGTATGCCCTAGAGGCCAGTATTGTACAGATGATGTATATTATATTGGATGCTTGGATATATATAGAAAGGACTTTCTTGCTCGATATGATAGTATGCCATCTGGTTACTCTTTATCTTAACATGTATACTTGTCTCTTGATACTGCCTTATAGTTACATGTTGGTAAAGCCCTAAGGATGTGTACTTAACTACCAGGACTATGATGCAGATCATACTAGTGGGGCCATGGAAGTCCATAAGTTCATCCTTTAATATTCCTAGTCGTGGGTGTATCGAGACAGGGCATCGATATACCAGAGTAGACTAGCGTATACGCTTCTCGACCCATGAGATGGGCGATGGATGATCCCATATCCATTGGTTTTTGACATTGGAGATGGTATACGGGTGCTCAGTGGAGACTGGGTGCATTGGACGGACTCGCCGAGAACTCCCAGATGGTATTATACCTCACGTCAGATGGCAGTTCTCTGGTGACACTTGTGCAGGTTAATCTGTAGACCCGAGATCGTCATAGAGTCTTGTGTGATTCCCACTGTGCTTTGATTTCCACCTTACCACGTCTAAGAGGGCGTGCAAAACGGTGGTTTTTGGGTACAGTACCGAGTCACATGGAGGCAATGAGCGATAGGAGGGGTTTCGTCTCTCCAGGTATTGGGGGTTGATGTTGCGCTGTGCTCGATTGGCCATAACAGGGAAGTCCCTGGCCAGGGCTGATTTAGAGATTTACTGGTAAGAGTTACCAGTAGTTTCTTGACCCATTATGAGCCTCACATCGGCACGACTTATCGGTTATTGGGGTCTGACGTTTACCATCCCTAGACTTGATATGCGACATATCAGACGAGGAGACCGGACTGTACGGCAAGTGTTACCGTTAAGCTTTTACAGGAATTGGAGCGGGCTTGCTTGCTGATCTTATGATCGCTCAATATCCGGGCAGCCGTTATGTCCATCTAGTACCGCTGACAGCTTGTGGGTGCTTGATGTGATCATCACCTACTGCCGGCGTATTGACGAGTCTTTAGAGTCCTACATAGAGGTTTTACTGGCTCAGGCAAAACGAAATAGGAGCGCATATGTGGTATGTGCGGGACCGAGAATAATGCATGTATGTGATACCGTATTCTATTCTCTCAACTTTTTGTATCGGTCGGTTATATGAGATATAGCCGGGTTATCGAATCAAGTGTTGATTCGATAAGTCGATACATTGGATGTTAGTCGGTTATATGAGAGATAGCCGGATTATTAAGTCAAGTGTTGATTTAATAATTTAGTGTATAATTGTATATTTGATATACTAATTTACATTAACTAACATTTGTTTACTTAAGGATTTTTCTCACATGTGCACAACTTTAATATATATGTGATATATATTAAAATGTGTTTTCTTTATGTATCATGGTTGTTGATACACTTGACATGGGTGTATAAGACATACAGCATTCTAATTTTAGTGGAGGGGTTTTTATATTTAAAGTAAATCTAAATTGGTTGATATTTGTTAAGTGCATGAAGCTTGTAGAAGCTTTTAGTACTTTGACAAATTCAACTCAATTTGTTTTACTTAAGATATTTAGTTAACCCAACCATTAGAATTAGCCATGGTTATGTCTCTACATGAGTTAGTATATGATACTCACTCACCCATGGTTAGCTCACTTACTTGATCATTATCTTTCTCTCTTTACTTTCTTCATCTTCTTCCTTGAGCTAAAAAGCTCTCTAGGGTTTGATCCAAAGTGAGAAACATTGTGAGAAAATAAATTCTAAAGTGAACCCATTTCCTATTTCTCCATCCTCTACTAGACTAGCACTTTAGTTTAGGGTGTTTGCTTCACTAATTCTCTAGTTAGTGAAGTAGTAGCTTGAGTTGGTATTCCCTCGACGTAGATCATCTTCGGCCTCGAAGACTTCAAGCAAGGACGCTTCTTTCGCCTCGTGAAGCCATGCAAGAGCCCGGGCGAACAATGATCGCAGTGAAGGGACTACGACAAGGAGCTTTAGAAGTAATGGACCGATCTACAAAGGTTGTATTTCGTATTCACTTAGTCGTAAATGTTATTTACTTGCATATGAAACCTTAATAATCTAGCAAAGATCTTGTCTAGGGTTGTTCAGCATGGCTAAAATTTTAATCGGGCATGGTTGATGCCTTCTTAACCCTTGTTAGAGTGCCCAGTAACCCTACAGTGGTATTGGAGCCTAGCTAGAGCTTTAGGCAACGTGTTTACGAAGTTAAAACTCCAATCGAACCCCGATACGACAAAGTAGACCCCCTCTCTGGAAAATTTTTAAAAATGTGATTTTTTCTGTATTAAAAATACCTAAAAAAATCTGCAGTGAATTATAAGCATAACTCTGGAAAACGAGGTGGTAAATCTTACGGACCGCCGTGGAACCGCGGCCATACCTTGTTTAGGCCCCGGATCCGCGGCCGTACAGTTGGATTTAACTTTGTTTTTTGCACAGTAATGCTCGTAGCTGCTATTGTATATTTCTGGGTATTTTTAATCTGCCACAAGTGTTGAGTGTTCTGGGGATCATTTTGTATACGTTGATTCGATCGGAAAATTTAATTTCTTTATGTTTTCCGGATAATTTAGAAAATATTAAAATGTTCGAACGGATATCATTAACTCATTTTTTCCCGGCACGAAAAACTTTCAAATGTTGAATTTTTCTTGAGTTTAAATTTTTCGGAAAAACGTGCAAGTAACGCGATGGACCCTCTAGAAGAACACAAATCTTAACTCGATTATGTGACCGTCTGAACCGCCTCTAAACCTTAGGGTTTGGGGCAGTACGGCGTGCCACATGTGAGGCGTTGGCTTGACCCTTCTACGGCTGGACCGTTGGTACTGTGACTTATTCTAGAATTTTTGAACTCCGCTCAAGTGTTGAGCTATTTAGGAAATCTTGGGTATTTGATTATTCGATCGGAAAGTTTAATACTGTCTATTTATCTGGAATGTGATACAATATGTGGAATTCATATAGTTAGCATGAAATGCGAAGTATGTGATATTTCGGATTTACGATGCCTAAAGAGATTGTGGATTCCAAATATTGTAGTTTTACACTTTCTTTTCTGCGACCGTAAGTGTAATATGTGATATCGCCAGTTTTGTTGCTATATGTCAACGACAATTAGGATGCGCATATTTACTTACGTTGATGACATGTGATGTTATGTGTTGCTGGATATGTTATATTGGATCGTCGTGTTCTGAATAGCCGGGGGTTTTATGTGAGATGAGGGTTTTTATTTTCATTCATGTAAAATTAAATGTATGTAATATTCTTTTATTGGGGCACTTCCGGGATGAGGTTGATGTCACCATTTGTATATTATTTACTTTTCCGCACTAGGATAGACCCAAGGAGGAGAGCATAAGTAACTGGGTTCTAGAGTCCAGTGGGAGACCAACTCGAGGAGTCGAGTCCGGGTCTCCTAACTCTAGAATTGGTAGGGTTGCTTGCCGCTCTCGTAGGGGTCTAGGGGTATGGATTTGGCTATTCATCGCGACCGTGGAATCCGTATTTTATAGAGGCTCAAAATAAAACACGGACGTCCTAGTATATCCAATGTTTCATATGTTTCTTCTGCTGCGATATCTGTGATGTGATCATTTGATATGTTGTGATAGATACTGTATATAGTATATATGATATATTATATAGACGTTACTTATGTTTTACACTCGCACTAGCCCTGCCCCGCTCTGTTGTTAGTTGCCTAACCTAACGGTGCACGAGGGGACATCGAGGCGAATGCGGATGGCATAAGTGTACGTCGTATTTATCTGTGATGTTTAGGTGACTTAAATGATGGGACTTCATTAATATGATTAATGGAAGAAAAGAAACCTAAAAGATGTTGTAGAATCAAATTTTCAAAAAGGGTAGCTACAGTTTTTGCTCTGCATAGCGATATATATGATATATCCTGCACCTTTTTCGACGAGGAAAGAGCCGAGATCCCTTCACCGGGAGTGACCTCTTTAGCAAAACTGGCAGATGCTACAACACTCGGTTTGTTTTTGATTGCTTTTGGAGTTTTTGCTTTGCATAGCGATATATATGATATATCCTGCACCTTATTCAATAAGGAAAGAGCCGAGATCCCTTCACCGGGAGTGACCTCTTTAGCAAAACTAATAAAATCCTCAAAATCACTCCTTTTCAAAATTCACTCAATTCTACAACGATATCAAGTTCATTACGCAATAGGTTTTCGGAAAAACCTGTCGTAGCCCTCCGTCATTTCAGATAAGTTGTATATAGTATTCGTGCTGCATTTGTTGGCTTTCGTCAAGGTGTAGTGTGCGGTAGCTATATACTGCTTATCTGCTGCATATGATGCGATTGGATTAGGGTAGTCGTACGGCTTTTTTGGCTTTCGTCAAGGGTCGTGCGGGTGGGTTTAATTCAGTCAAGAAATGTACGGGTTGAACTTGACTAGCGGGCTATGGTTTGTTGGCTTTCGTCAAGGTCATAGCACGTTAGGGGCAAAATATTATCGAGAATTTCAAGTGTTGAAATTTGCAATGAGATTGCATACCTTCTATGAGATAGTTGGATCCCGATACCCACTGCGAGTAATTGTTACTCCTGGGAGAGTTTTACATAGGATAATTAGCCGATCAAGTAGGTGTTTAGAAAGGTGTCAACGGGGTTACGCCTCTGGGAAAACGAGGTTTACTTTAATTAGGTCCGTGCGAAAGCACGGAGAACCTCCCTCAAAGTACCGACACTGGCCTGGCTGAATGATTGGCGAAATTGTAGGGTGTAATTAATCCCGGCTAGTTTTTCCTTTTAGGGTTTGAAGGAAGATTTGATAAAAATAGTGGGAGCCATCCTGATTAGATAAAATAATAACCAATCTGATCTTGCAAGAGAATACGCTAAAGTGTTTTTCTTCTCTCTCTCTCTCCAGGTAGCGACTATATCATGCCTTAATCAAGATAATAATATGGATGTATTGACCGAACCCGCATGTTATACTGTGCTGGGAAACGTTGGTTCCGTTCTTTCTTATAAGAGTTATAGGACTGAACAGGATATAGGGGAATACCAGGATTCCCATGCCACCCGAATGAAGAAAGTACATGTTGATGCATTTTTTTCGGGTGTGTTCGTTACAGAGAACTGTTTCTCCATTTGCTCTACGTCCTGGGTATTAGATACCGGGTCAGGATCCCATATATGTAATAAGTTACATGGGCTTAGGAAAGGTAGAGAACTTGGAGAAGGTGATAAAGACATAAGGGTTGGAAATGGTGCAATTGTTGCAGCTAAAACCGTTGGGGAATATCACCTTGTATTGCCAACTGGTAATACATTGATTCTGAACGAATGCTATTACATGCCGAACCTGATATGCAAAATTATATCGGTTTCTTTGTTGAGTAAAGAAGGATATAATTTTATATTACAGGATAATCTTATGAACATTTTTTTAAACCAAAAGTTGGTTGGATCAGGCACGATGTGTAATGGCGTTTATGTTCTAAATCAATCAACAGTCTAAGCATAACAAACACACACAAGAGGAAGAGTTCAGAAATGAACGAATCCTTCTTGTGGCATTGTAGACTAGGTCACATCAATGCGACACGGCTAGATAAGTTGCATAAGGATGGATATTTGAATCCTTTTGAATTTTCATCTTATGATACTTGCCAGTCATGTCTCAAAAGAAAGATGACCAAAACTCCGTTTACGGAACACGGAGAAAGAGTTACCGAACTCTTGGGACTGATACATAGTGATGTATACGGTCCCATGTCTACACATGCCAGGGATGGTTCTTTGTACTTCATTACATTCACTGACGATCTCTTAAGATACGGACATGTGTTCTTGATAAAACACAAGTCTGAAGTTTTTGAGAAATTTAGAGAATATAAACAAGAAGTCGAGAACTAAACCGGGAAAAGTATTAAAATCCTTCGATCTGATCGAGGAGGTGAATAATGAATTCCTGGACTTCCTAAAAGAGAATGGGATTCTCTCTCAGCTGACTCCTCCATATACACCACAGCACAACGGTGTATCAGAACGGAGGAACCGCACCCTATTAGATATGGTGCGCTCTATGATGAGCGCAGCTGAGTTACCTATTTTCTTCTAGGGGTATGCGCTAGTGACAGCCATACATCTATTGAATATGGCCCCCACCAAATCTGTGCCTACCACTCCATATGAGATATGGAAAAGGAAGAGACCATGTCTTAACTATGTTAAGATATGGGGTTGTCCAGCCTATGTCAAACGACAAAATACGGACAAACTCGAGGCACAGTCAGTTCTATGCAAATTTGTAGGATATCCCAAGAATTCACAAGGGTATATCTTCTACAACACTGAAGAACAAAGGGTGTTTGTTTCTCGGCATGCCACCTTTTTAGAAAAGGAATTTCTTGCAAAAGAGATTAGTGGTCATGAGGTAGAACTGGAAGAGGTTCCAGCTACAAAAGCTGCAACAGAAGATCTGGTGGAACCAGAGGATTCGGTAGTTCCCGATGAACCCCAGCCACTCCGCCGATCTAGTAGGGTTCCTCACCCACCTGAGAGATACTACAGTTTTCTTATGGATGGTGGGAGCGAGGATTGCATCATGGAGGATGATGACCCAACTAGCTTCTAGCAGGCCATCATGAGTGGGGACTCAGTGAAATGGCTGGATACAATGCGGTCCGAGATGGAATCCATGTACACCAACAAAGTATGGATTTTGGAAGATGCTCCTGAAGGGGTAAAACCCATTGGGAGCAAATGGATCTTCAAGAAAAAACTTGGTGTAGATGGGAAAGTGGAGACTTTCAAAGCTAGACTTGTTGCAAAAGGTTTTCGTCAAAGACCAGGTGTGGACTATGACGAAACCTTTTCTCCAGTGGCTATGCTTAAATCCATCCGGATCATGCTTACCATCGCTGCATATCATGACTGCAAAATCTGGCAAATGGATGTTAAGACCGCCTTTCTAAACGGTGATTTAGAAGAGAGCGTGTACATGACTCAGCCAGAGGGCTTCGTAGCTAGTGGGAGCAGCGGGAAGGTGTGCAAGCTGCTTAAATCCATTTATGGATTAAAGCAAGCATCGCGGAGTTGGAACATCTGCTTTGACGTCGTTATCAAAGAGTTTGATTTCGTCAAAAACGTAGATGAACCTTGTATCTACAAGAAGATGGCAGAGAGTAAGGTTGTCTTCCTCGTATTGTACGTGGACGACATACTCTTGATAGGAAATGACATTCCTATGCTGCAATCGGTCAAACTCTTCTTATCACAAAGATTCCCAATGAAAGATCTAGGTGATGCCTCCTGCATACTGGGAATTATGATCTATAGAGATAGATCTAAAAGGAAATTGGGATTGTCCCAATCCAGGTAAATTGACACCATACTAAAGAGGTTTAGTATGGAAGAATCCAAGCGCGGGAACTTACCCACGATCTCTGGACTCACTCTCTCCAAATAGATGTCTCCCAAGACTGATTTGGATAGAGCTCACATGCAAGGGATACCCTATGCTTCGGCTGTAGGCTCTATCATGTACGCGATGCTATGTACCAGACCCGATGTAGCACACTCAGTAAGTGTAGTGAGTAGGTATCAAGCTGATCCTGGAGAGAGTCACTGGACAACTGTGAAGAGCATTCTCAAGTACTTACGAAGGACTAAAGAGATGCTCTTGGTGTATGGTAACGGAGAACTCCAAGTGGAGTCCTTTACCGATTCGAGCTTCCAGAGTGATAAGGACGACTCTAAGTCGCACTCGGGATTTGTCTTTACCCTTTACGGAGGGGCGGTTAGCTGGAAGAGTTCCAAGCAGGAAACCGTGGCAGACTCGACGATGGAGGCTGAATACATAGCTGCCAACGATGCTGCCTAAGAGGCTGTCTGGATCAAGAAGTTCATTACTGAACTTGGAGTGGTTCTATCCATTGAGCATCCAATACCTTTGTATTATGATAACAATGGAGCAGTGGCTTTGGCCAAGGAACCCAGGTCCCATCAGCGATCCAGGCATATTCTGAGGCGGTATCACCTGATCCGGGAGATAGTTGATCGCCGGGAGATCGAGGTCAAGTGGGTTGATACGAAAAACAACACTGCGGATCCACTCACGAAGGCCATTCTCCAGAAACAGTTTGAGAGACTCTTCGGGATGCTTGGTATGCGATACTACAGCAGCTGGCCCTAGTGCAAGTGGGAGATTGTTAGTTGTATGTATGCCCTAGAGGCCAGTATTGTACAGATGATGTATATTATATTGGATGCTTGTGAAGGGTTCCTAGGCACGCTAATGAGGTCTCACAAGGCATCAACCATGCCAATTTCAAATTTTACGGGTGCCGAGAAACCCTAATACGGATCGTTGACTAGAAGTTTAGGCGAAAAACGAAACTTGTTAACAATTTAACTAAAAGAGAGAGGCTACAACCTTTGTAGATCCGGTTCTCCACTTTTTTAGCTCCACGTAGGCATCCTATCGCTGTCCATCTCGAATCCCGGACTCAATCGTCGGCTTGATCGGAGAAATGGGCGGGCTAGGTCGTCAGCTTCGTGCCGAAGATGATCTACATCGAGGCATCACAAGTTCAAGCTCCAACTCCATCAAGTTGTGAAACCTGTGAATAAAACACCCTATACTACTTTGCAAGAGGTAGAGGGTGAAGAAATAGGAGGTGGGTTCACTTTAGAATTGGATTTCTCACTCTTTTTCTCAAGGTGCCATTGATGAAGGCAAGGTTTTCTTCATGAAGATGAAGAAGAAGAAGAAGATAGAATATTATGATCTCATATTCAAATGAAAAAGAAAATGAATACTTATCATAATGAGAACCATGGTTAGGTGTAGAGAATTGACTAAGGTTAGAAGAATGGTTAGGGTTAAGCATGAAGACAAAGTGGTCACTTTGGTCAAAGCTTCATGAAGCTTCAACAAGCTTCAAGAATGAAAGCAACCCTTTTGTTTTCTTTTGCCATTTCTTTTTAATCCAAATTAAAAAGAAAAAGGAATGAATAAATAAAAACCCTAACCACTTTCTTAACCAAGGTTTAATTCTTTACACTTAACCAAATGAGCAAGTATCATCAAACATGATACAAACATGTGCACAAAAGTATATCACATATACAACTTGCACATCAAGTGAGAAAATCCATTTAAAGTGAACCAATACTAGTTAATGCAAAGTAATATATCAAATATATAATTATACATTAAATCATTAAATCAACACTTGATTTAACGATCCGGTCATATCGCATATAACCGACTAGTATCCTATGTATCGGCTTATCGAATCAATCCTTGATTCGATATCTAGGTTATATCGAATATGACCAATCGATACATTCATCGCGAGAATGGTATACGGTATCACATACACGCATTATTCTCGGTCCTGCACATTCTCATATGCGCTCCTATTTCGTTTCGCTTGAGCCAGGAAACCTCTGTGTGTGACTCTAATGACTCGTCAATACGCCGGTAGCAGATGATGATCATATCAAGCACCTACAAGCCGCAAGCGGTCTGCTAAACGTAACGGCCATCCGGGTATTGAGCGATCAGAAGATCGACGAGCTAGCCCGCTCACACTCCTGTGAATCCAACCAGTAACACTTACCGTACAGTCCGGTCTGTTCGTCTGATATGTCGCATATCAAGTCTAGGGGTGGTAAACGTCAGACCCCAATAACCGATAAGTCGTGCCGATGTGAGGCTCATAACGGGTCGAGAAACTACTGGTAACACTTACCAGCAAATCTCTGATCAGCCCTGGCCAGGGACTTCCCTGTTACGGCCAATCGAGCACTGCGCAACATCAACCCCCAATACCGGGAGAGACGAAACCCCTCCTATCGCTCATTGCCTCCATGTGACTCGGGACTGTACCCAAAGACCACCGTTTTGCACGCCCTCATGGACGTGGTAAGGTGGAGATCAAAGCACAGTGGGAATCACACAAGACTCTATGACGATCTCGGGTCTACAGACTAACCTGCACAAGTGTCACCTGAGAACTGCCATCTGACGTGAGGTATAATACCATCTGGGAGTTCTCGGCGAGTCCGTCCAGTGTACCCAGTCTCCACTGAGCACCCGTACACTATCTCTGATGTCAAACACCAATGGATATGGGATCATCCATCGCCCATCTCATGGGTCGAGAAGCGTATACGCTAGTCTACACTGGTATATCGATGCCCCGTCTCGATACACCCACGACTAGGGACCTTGAAGGATGTACTTATGGACTACCATGTCCCCACTAGTATGATCTGCATCATAGTCCAGGTAGTCAAGTACACATCCTAAGGGCTTTATCAATATGTAACTATAAGACAGTTTAAAGAGACTAGTAAACATGTTAAGATAAAGAGCAACCAGATAGCATACTATCATATCGAGCAAGAAAGACATCTCTATATATGTCCAAGCATCCAATATAATATACATCATCTGTACAATACTGGCCTCTAGGGCATACATACAACTAACAATCTCCCACTTGCACTAGGGCCAGCTGCTGTAGTATCGCATACCGAGCATCCCGAAGAGTCTCTCAAACTGTATCTGGGGAATGGCCTTCGTGAGTGGATCCGCCGTGTTGTTCTTCGTGTCAACCCTCCTGACCTCAATCTCCCAGCGATCAACTATCTCCCGGATCAGGTGATACCGCCTCAGAATATGCCTGGATCGCTGATGGGACCTGGGTTCCTTGGCCAAAGCCACTGCTCCATTGTTATCGCAATACAAAGGTATTGGATGCTCAATGGATGGAACCACTCCAAGTTCAGTAATGAACTTCTTGATCCAGACAGCCTCTTTGGCAGCATCGTTGGTAGCGATGTATTCAGCCTCCATCGTCGAGTCTGCCACAGTTTCCTGCTTGGAACTCTTCCAGCTAACCGCCCTTCCGTAAAGGGTAAAGATAAATCCCGACTGCGACTTAGAGTCGTCCTTATCACTTTGGAAGCTGGAATCAGTAAAGGACTCCACTTGGAGTTCTCCGTTACCATACACCAAGAGCAACTCTTTAGTCCTTCGTAAGTACTTGAGAATGCTCTTCACAGCTGTCCAGTGACTCTCTCCAGGATCATCTTGATACCTACTCACTACACTTAGTGAGTATGCTACATCGGGTCTGGTACATAGCATCGCGTACATGATAGAGCCTACAGCCGAAGCATAGGGTATCCCTTGCATGCGAGCTCTCTCCAAATCAGTCTTGGGAGACATCTCTTTGGAGATAGTGACTCCAGAGATCGTGGGCAAGTTCCCACGCTTGGATTCTTCCATACTAAACATCTTTAGTATGGTGTCAATGTAATTGGATTGGGACAATCCCAATATCCGTTTGGATCTATCTCTATAGATCCTTATTCCCAATATACAGGAGGCATCACCAAGATCTTTCATTGAGAATCTTTGTGATAAGAAGAGCTTGACCGATTGCAGCATAGGAATATCATTTCCTATCAAGAGTATGCCGTCCACATACAATACGAGGAAGACAACCTTACTCTCTGCCACCTTCTTGTAGATACAAGGTTCATCTGGATTTTTGACGAAATCAAACTCTTTAATAACGACGTCAAAGCAGATGTTCCAACTCCACGATGCTTGCTTTAATCCATAAATGGATTTAAGCAGCTTGCACACCTTGCCACTGCTCCCACTATCTACGAAGCCCTGTGGCTGAGTCATGTACACGCACTCTTCTAAATCACCGTTTAGAAAGGCGGTCTTAACATCCATTTTCCAGATTTCGTAGTCATGATATGCAGCGATGGCAAGCATGATCCGGATGGATTTAAGCATAGCCACTGGAGAAAAGGTTTCGTCATAGTCCACACCTGGCCTTTGACGAAAACCTTTTGCAACAAGTCTAGCTTTGAAAGTCTCCACTTTCCCATCTACACCAAGTTTCTTCTTGAAGATCCACTTGCTCCCAATGGGTTTTACCCCTTCAGGAGTAACTTCCAAAGTCCATACTTTGTTGGTGTACATGGATTCCATCTCGGACCGCATAGCATCCAGCCATTTCACTGAGTCCCTACTCGTGATGGCCTGCTCGAAGCTAGTTGGGTCATCATCCTCCATGATGCAATCTTCGCTTCCACCGTCAATAAGAAAACCGTAGTATCTCTCAGGTGGACGAGAAACCCTGCTAGATCGGCGGAGAGGCTGGGGTTCATCGGGTACTACTGAATCCTCTGATTCTACTAAATTTTCAGTTATAGTTTGTGTTGCTGGAACCTCTTCCAGTTCTACCTCAATGCCACTAATCTATTTCATAAGAAAACCTTTTTCTAAGAAAGTGGCATGTCGGGAAACAAACACTTTTTGTTTCTCGGGGTGGTAGAAGATATACCCTTGTGAATTTTTGGGATATCCTACAAACTTACATAAGACTGATCTTGCCTCGAGTTTGTCCGGATTTTGTCTTTTGACATAGGCTGGACAACCCCATATCTTAACATACTTAAGAGATGGTCTCTTCCCTTTCCATATCTCATATGGAGTGGTAGGCACTGATTTGGTAGGAACCATATTCAATAGGTGTATGGCTGTCTCAAGTGCATACCCCCAGAAGGAAATAGGTAACTCAGCTGTACTCATCATTGAACGCACCATATCTAATAGGGTGCGATTCCTTCGTTCCGATACACCGTTGTGCTGTGGTGTATAAGGTAGAGTAAGCTGAGAGAGAATCCCATTCTCTTTTAGATAATCTTGGAACTCATTGCTCAAGTATTCTCCTCCTCGATCAGATCGAAGGATCTTAATACTTTTGCCCGTTTGGTTCTCTACTTCTTGCTTATATTCTCCGAATTTCTCAAAAGCTTCAGACTTGTGTTTCAATAGGAACACATGCCCGTATCTAGAGAGATCGTCAGTGAATGTAATGAAGTAGGAAGAACCGTTCCTGGCATGGGTAGACATGGGACCGCATACATCACTATGTACCAGTCCTAAGAGTTCAGTAACTCTTTCTCCGTGTCCACTAAACGGAGCTTTGGTCATTTTTCCTTTGAGACATGAATGGAAAGTATCATAAGATGATAATTCGAACGGATTCAAATAACCGTCCTTATGTAACTTAGCCAGTCGTGTCACATTGATATGACCAAGTCTACAATGCCACAAGTAGGATTCGTTCATTTCTGAACTTTTCCTCTTGTGTGTGTTTTGTATATTGAGGACTATATTTTGATTTAGAATGAATATGCCATTATGTAACGAGCCTGATGCAATCAACTTTTGATCTAGAAATATGTTCATAACATTATCCTGTACTACAAAATTATATCCTTCTTTACTCAATAAAGAAACTGATATAATGTTGCACATCATGTTCGGTATATAATAGCACTTATTCAGAATCATTGTATCACCACTTGGTAATACTAGGTGATATCGCCAACTGCTTTGGCTACAACATTTGCACCGTTCCCTACTTGAACGGAATGATCACCTTTACCCAGTTCTCTACCTTTCCGTAGCCCATGTAACTGCTTACATATGTGGGATCCTGATCCGGTATCTAATACCCAGGACGTAGGGTGAACTGAAAAACAGTTCTCAATAACTAACACACCCGAAGAAGATGCATCAACATGCATGTTCTTTTGGGCGGTTTGAGAATCTAGATATTCTCCTATTCCCTGTTCAGTCTTATAACTCTTATAAGAAAGAACGGGTCCAACGTTCCCCTGCACAGTATAACATGCGGGTTCGGTCAATACATCCATATTATTATCTTTATTAGGGCATGACATGGTCGCTACCTGGAGAGAGAGAGAAGAAAACACTTTAGCGTATGCTCTTGCAAGATCAGATTGGTTATTATCTTATCTAATCAGGATGGCTCCCACTGGTTTTTATCAAATCTTCCTTCAAACCCTAAAAGGAAAGACTAGCCGGAATTAATTACACACTACAAGTTCGCCAATCTTTCAGCCAGGCCAGTGTCGGTACTTTGAGGGAGGTCCCCCGTGCTTTCGCACGCACCTAATTAATGTAAACCTCGTTTTCCCAGAGGCGTAACCCCGTTGACACCTTTCTAGACACCTACTTGATTAGCTAATTGCAATGTGTAAAACTCTCCCAGAAGTAACTCTTACTCGCAGTGGGTATCGGGATCCAACTATCTCATAGAAGGTATGCAATCTCATTGCAAATTTCAACACTTGAAATTCCCAATAATATTTTACCCCTAGTGTTCTATGACCTTGACGAATGCCAAACAACCCATAGTCCACTAGTCAAGTTCAACCCGTACATTTCATGATTGAATTAAACCCACCCGCACGACCTTTGACGAATGCTAAACAACGCCGTACGAATACCCTAATCCAATCTGCATCATATGCATAAGCAGATAAATACTAGTTAGCTACCGTACACTACGCCTTGACGAATGCCAAACTACCGTAGCACGAATACTAAGTAGTACTTATCTGAAATGACGGAGGGCTACGCAGGTTTTCAGAAAACCTATTGCGTAATGAACTTGATATCGTTGTAGGATCAAATGAAGTTTTGAAATGGAGTGATTTTGAGGCTTTTCTAGTTTTGCTAAAGGGGTCACTCCCGGTGAAGGGATCGTCGGCCCTTTCCTCGTCGAATGAGGTGCGGGATATATCATATATATCACTGTGCAAAATAGAAACTATAGAAGCAATCAAAAGCAGACCGAGTATGTAGCATCTGCCAGTTATTGCTAAAGGAATCACTCCCGGTGAAGGGATCTCGGTCCTTTCCTCATCGAATAAGGTGCAGGGTATATCATATATACCGCTATGCAAAGCAAGAACTGTAGCTACTTGTTTTATTTTAAAATTTGATTCTACAACATCATTTGGTTTCTTTTATTTCGTTAATCACATAAATGAAGTCCCATCATTTAAGTCACCTAAACATCACAGATAAATACGACGTACACTTATGCCATCCGCATTCGCCTGGATGTCCCCTCGTGCACCGTTAGGTTAGGTAACTAACGACAGAGCAGGGCAGGGCTAGTGTGGATGCAAAACATAAGTAACATCTATATAATATATCATATATACTATATACTGTATCTATCACAGAACATCACATGATCACATCACAGATATCGCAGCAGAAAAAACATATGAAACATTGGATATACTAGGACGTCCGTGTTTTTAATACGAGCCAGTATAAAACACGGATTCCACGGTCGTGATGAATAGCCAATCCCACACCCCTAGACCCCTACGAGAGCGGCAAGCAACCCTACCAATTCTAGGGTTAGGAGACCCGGACTCGACTCCTCGAGATGGTCTCCCACTAGACCCTAGAACCCGGTTACATGTGCTCCCCTCCTTGGGTCTATCCTAATGCGGAAAAGTAAATAATATACAAAAGGTGACAACTTCCGCAACCTGGAAGTGCCCCAAATAAAAGAATATTACATACAAGTTTTTACATGAATGAAAATGAAAAACACTCATCTCACATAAAAACCCCCCGGCTATTCAAACACGACGATCCAATTTAACATATCCAGCAACACATAACATCACATGTCATCAACGTAAGTAAATATGCGCATCCCAATTGTCGTTGACATATAGCAACGAAACCGGCGATATCACATATTACACTTACGGTCACAGAAAAGAAAGTGTAAAACTACAACAGTTGGAATCCGCAACCTCTTTAGACATCACATGCCTAATCAAATGAAATACTTAGACATCACATGCCTAACAGTTATAAACCCCGCATTTTAGTCTCATTATCGAAAACTCTTTTCAATATCAAATGAAACTAAACCGCTAGATTTATAACATTCATTCAGTTATCTCATAACTGTTTGTGAATTCCAATTATTGTAACCCATTCCGGATAAATAGAAAATATTAAACTTTCCGATCGAACATTCGAACACCCAAGTTTTCCCGAAACCGATCAACACATGAAATAAGTTCAAAGACATTCACTTCATGCCTCAGTACCAACGGTCCAGCCGTAGAAGGGTCAAGCCAACGCCTCACATGTGGCACGCCGTACTGCCCCAAACCCGAAAGTTCAAAGGGCAGTTCAAGACGGTCACATAATCGAGTTAAGGTTTGTTGTCTTCTAGAGGGACCATCGTGTTACTTGCACTACTCAGAACGTCCTTAAACCACAGAAAGATCCAACACTTGGAAATTTTCCGGCAGGGGAAAAGTTGGGTATTTATATCCGGTCGAACTTTTTAACATATTCAAAAAATTATCCAGAAAACACTTAGACAAAGCTTGATAATCCGATCGAAACACCGATTTCAAATGCAACCCCAGAACACTCAACTCTTGAGTCAATTTAAAAATTCCCAGAAAACTCAGCACTGTGGAATAGGAATTTCTGTGCAAAGGAGGAGGGCTGACGTCATCATCAGGCTGCGTAACCGCCGCAGAAGCCATGCTTCTGCCGCGGTTCCGCCGCACTTTGGAGGTATCATTTTGAAAATTTTGCACCGTAATTCTTAGAACTTCCTGCTGAATTTTTTAAGCATTTTTAATCTGGAAAAAACCCAGTTTTTATAAAAAGTCCAGAGAGCGTTTTGGGAATTAGGGTTTCGGTTCGTTCGGATTTCAAACGTCGTCTACACTTCGCCTAAGGCTATAGCTAGTCTTTGATACCACTGAAGGGTTCCTAGGCATGCTAATGAGGTCTCACAAGGCATCAACCATGCCAATTTCAAATTTTACGGGTGCCGAGAAACCCTAATACGGATCGTTGACTAGAAGTTTAGGCGAAAAACGAAACTAGTTAACAATTTAACTAAAAGAGAGAGGCTACAACCTTTGTAGATCCGGTTCTCCACTTCCTTAGCTCTACGTAGGCATCCTCTCGCTGTCCATCTCGAATCCCGGACTCAATCATCGGCTTGATCGGAGAAATGGACGGGCTAGGTCGTCGGCTTCGTGCCGAAGATGATCTACGTCGAGGCATCACAAGTTCAAGCTCCAACTCCATCAAGTTGTGAAACTTGTGAAGAAAACACCCTATACTACTTGGCAAGAGGTAGAGGGTGAAGAAATAGGAGGTGGGTTCACTTTAGAATTGGATTTCTCACTCTTTTTCTCAAGGTGCCATTGATGAAGGAAAGGTTTTCTTCATGAAGATGAAGAAAAAGAAGAAGATAGAATATTATGATCTCATATTCAAATGAAAAAGAAAATGAATACTTATCATAATGAGAACCATGGTTAGGTGTAGAGAATTGACTAAGGTTAGAAGAATGGTTAGGGTTAAGCATGAAGACAAAGTGGTCACTTTGGTCAAAGCTTCATGAAGCTTCAACAAGCTTCAAGAATGAAAGCAACCCTTTTGTTTTCTTTTGCCATTTCTTTTTAATCCAAATTAAAAAGAAAAAGGAATGAATAAATAAAAACCCTAACCACTTTCTTAACCAAGGTTTAATTCTTTACACTTAACCAAATGAGCAAGTATCATCAAACATGATACAAACATGTGCACAAAAATATATCACATATACAACTTGCACATCAAGTGAGAAAATCCATTTAAAGTGAACCAATACTAGTTAATGCAAAGTAATATATCAAATATATAATTATACATTAAATCATTAAATCAACACTTGATTTAACGACTGTAGGGTTCCTAGGCATCCTAATGAGATCTCACAAGGCATCAACCATGCCAATTTCAAAAATTCTATGTGCCGAGAAACCCGACTACGGATCGTTTGCTAGAAATCTAGGCGAAACATTAAACTAGTTAACACTTAACTATAAGAATACGGAAATACAACCTTTGTAGATCCGGTTCTCCACCTCCATAGCTCCGCAACGAAGTATCCTCGCTGTCCAAATCGAAATCCGGGCTCTTGCGTCGGCTTCATTGGAGAAGAAGCGGGCTAGGTCATCGACGACGTGCCGAAGATGATCTACGTCGAAGCATCACTAGATCAAGCTCCACCTTCACCAAGCCATGAAAACTTGTGAAGGAAACACACTCTACTACTTGGCAAGAGGTAGAGGATGAAGAAATAGGAAATGGGTATACTTTAGAATTGGATTTCTCACTCTTTTTCTCACTTTGCCATTAAAGCTTTCAAGCTTTTTCTTGAAGTGAAGAAGAAGAAGAAGATGAAGAATATGATATGTTAATTATAATAAGAATAAAAAAATCATTCTTATCATAATCTTAACCATGGTAATGTGTAGAGAGTTAATCATGGTTGAATGGAATGGTTAGGGTTAAGCATGAGACAAAATGGTCACTTGGTCAAAGTCTTCATGAAGCTTCATGAACAAAACAAAATAAGCCACCATTTTTCTCATTTCCTTTTCTTTCTCCAAAAGGATAAATAAATGAATAAAATGAATAAGGAAATAGTAAACCCTAACCATTTCATTAACCAAGGTTTAATTCTTTACACTTAACCAAAAGGCATGTATCATCAAACATGATACAAGCAAGTGCACAAAATCATATCGCATATGCAATGCGCACATCCGAGTGAGAAAATCCATTTAAAGTGAATCGATACTAGTTAATGCAAAGTAATATATCAAATATATAATTATGCATTAAATAATTAAATCAACACTTGATTCAATGATCCGGTCATGTCGCACACAACCGACTAGTATACAATGTATCGGCTTATCGAATCAATCCTTAATTCGATAACTAGGTTATATCGCATACAACCATTCGACACATTCATCGCGAGAATGGAATACGGTATCACATACACGTATTATTCTCGGTCCCGCACATATCTCATATGCGCTCCTATTTCGTTTCGCTTGAGCCAGGAAACCTCTGTGTAGGACTCTAAAGACTCGTTAATACGCCGGCAGCAGGCGATGATCATATCAAACACCCACAAGTCGCAAGCGGTCTGCTAAACATAACGGCCACCCGGGTATTGAGCGATCTGAAGATCGACGAGCAAGCCCGCTCACACTCCAGTGAATCCAACCAGTAACACTACCGTACAGTCCGGTCTGTTCGTCTGATATGTCGCATATCTCGCCTAGGGGTGGTAAACGTCAGACCCCAATAGCTCGATAAGTCGTGTCGATATGAGGTCTATAACAATTCGAGAAACTACTGGTAACACTTACCAGTAAATCTCAGCAACCCTGGCCAGGGATTTCCTGTTATAGCCAATCGAACACAGCGCAACATCAACTCCCTATACCGGGAGAGACGAATCCCCTCCTATCGCTCATTGCCTCCATGTGACTCGGGACTGTACCCAAAAACCACCGTTTTGTACGCCCTCTTCGACGTGGTAAGATGGAAATCAAAGCACAGTGGGAACCACACAAGACTCTATGACGATCTCGGGTCAACAGACTACTCTGTACCAGTGTCACCAGAGAACTGCCATCTGACGTGAGGTATAATACCATCTGGGAGTTCTCGGTGAGTCCGTCCAGTGTACCCAGTCTCTACTGAGCACCCGTATATCATCTCTGATGTCAAACACCGATGGATATGGGATCATCCATCGCCCATCTGTATGGGTCAAGAAGGTATACGCTAGTCCACTCTGGTATATCGATGCCCCGTCTCGATACACCCACGACTATGGACTTTGAAGGATGTACTTATGGACTACCATGTCCCCACTAGTATGATCCGCATCATAGTCCAGGTAGTCAAGTACACATCCTAAGGGCTTTACCAACATGTAACAGAGAGACAATCAGTATACACGTTAAGGTAAAGTGTAACCAGATAGCATACTATCATGTCGAGCAAGAAAGTCCTCCCTATATATGTCCCAGCATCCACTACAATATACATCCTATGTACAGTAATGGCCTCTAGGGCATACATATAACTAACAATCTCCCACTTGCACTAGGGCCATCTGTAGCAGTGGTTGTAGTATCTCATACTCAACCATCCCATGAAAGTCTCTCTCTGGGAACAGGCCTTTGTGAGTGGATCCGCTGTGTTGTCCTCTGAGTCTACTCTCCTAACCTCGATCTCCCTGGAGATCAACTATCTCCATGATCAAGTGATACTGCCATAGAATATGTCTGGATCACTGATGGGACCGGCGTTCCTTGGCATAAGCCACAACTCCATTGTCACACAATGGGAGGAACATAGTTCATCTCATGAACCAATATACACCCAAACAGCCTCTAGGGTAGCATCTTAAGTAGCGATGTATCCTGCCTTTATCTTCTAGTGTGTCACGGTATCTAGCTTGGAACTCTTCCAGCATACCGTCCCTTTGCTTAGGGTAAAGACAATGCCTGTGACTGACATTCAGTCGTCTTTATCACCCTGGAACTCTTCCAGTGATTCTCCCCAGGATCAATTGATACCATCTCACTACAGCTAGTGAGTATCCTAACATCCAATTAGATCTATCTCATAGATCCAAAACTCTGGATTTAGGAGGTATCAAATTGATCATACACGGAGAATCTTTGTGATAAGCGGAGATTGACCGAGCGTAGCATAGGAAACTCCTTCCCTATCAAGAGTTTGTCATCCACGTATTCTACAAGGATTACCACCATACTCTCTACTACCTTTTTGTATATACAAGGTTCATCTACCATTTTGATGAAGTCAAACTCTTTGACTACCACATCAAAACAGATGTTCCAACTCCGCGATGCCTGTTTTATCCTATAAATCATCTTGCACACGTTTCCGCTGCTCCCACTGTCTACGAAGCCCTCTGGCTGTGTACTTATAGACGCTCTCTTCCAAAACATCGTTTAGAAAAGCTGTCATGACACCCAACCGCCAGATATCGTAGTCATGGTATGTAGCCGTGGCAAGTAGTATCTGGATGGACTTAAGCATAGGTACTGGAAAAGGTTTCATCATTATCCACGCCTGGTTGATGACGAAAACCTTTAACTAGTCTAGCTTTGAAAGTCTTAACTTTTCCATCTACACCAAGTAATCTTCTCAAGATATACTTGCTCCTGATGGGGATTTAACCCTTCAGATATAGCAACCAAAGTCCATACTTTGTTGGTGTACATGGATTCCATTTCAGATCACTAAGCATCCAGCCATTCTTACAGAGTCCTACTCCTGATGGCCAGCTCGAAACTAGTTGGGTCATCATCTCATGATGCAATCCTCGCTCCCACTGTCATAGAGGAACCGAAGTATCTCTCAGGTGGGTGAGGAACCCTACTAGATCGGCGGAGAGGCTGAGGTTCGTTGGAATCTACTGAATCCTTTGGATCTACCAAATCATCTGCTGTAGTTTGTATAGCTGGAACCTTTCCAGTTCTACACAACTGACTTTACCTCGAGCTTGTCCGGATTTTGCTTTTAGACATAGGCCGGACAACCCCAAATCTTAACTAACTTAAGATATGGGCTCTTCCCTTTCCATATCATATATAAAGTGGTAGGCAACTGATTTGATTGGAACCCTATTCAATAGGTATGCAACTTCACAAGTGCATAACACCCAAAAGAAAATAGGTAACTCAGTAGTACTCATCATAGAGCACACCTTATCATATAGGGTGTTATTGCTCCGCCCCGATAAACCATCATGCTATGGTGTATACGGAGGAGTAATGCTGAGAGAGAATCTCATTCTCCTTTAGAAAAGTCCAGGAATTCCATGGTCAAGTATTCTCTTCCTTGATCACATCATAGGACATAATACTTATACCCGTATTTTGGTTCTCTACTTCTAACTTATATTCCGTGAATATCTCAAATGGTTCGGACTTGTGTTTCAACAAGAGCATAGATCTGAATCTCGAGAGATTATCAGAGAATGTAATGAAGTACAAAGAACCAGTCCTGGCATGTGTAGACAGGGGACCTTACATACATCAACATGTATCATCCCAAGAGTTTACTAACTCTTTCTCTGTTTCCAATAAACAGAGCTGTGGTCATCTTATCTTTGTGACATGACTGGCGAGTTTCACAAGATGTAAATTCAAACTAATTTAAATATGCATCTTTATGTAACTCTAGCGAGTCGGGTCGCATTGATATAACCTAGTCTACAATACCTTAAGAAGGATCCGTTCATTTCTGAACACTTCCTCTTATGTGTGTTCCATATACTAAGAACGGTAGTTTGATTTAGAACATTAATGCTTTTAGATAACGTGCCTGAACCGATCAACTTTTGATATAGGAAATGTTCAAAACATTATCCAACAATACAAAATTATATCCTTTCTTTACTAATAAAAAGAGAGATATGATTTTGTATATCAGGTTCGGTATCTAATAACATTCGTTCAGAATCAATGTATTGGTAATACAGGGTGACAGTGACCGACAGACTTGGCTACAACACTTGCCCCGTTTTCTGCCTCATGAAACTTATCACCCGTTCTCAGTTCTCTACCTTTCTGTAGCCCTATGTAACATATTACATATCTGGGATCCTGATCTGGTATCACATACCCAGGACGTAGAGAATACTGAGAAACAGTTCTTGTAATGAACACACCCGAAGATGATGCATTAGCATGCACTCTCTTCGTTTGGGCGGCATGGGAATTCTAGTAATCCCCAATTTCCTGCTCTGTCTTATAACAATTATAAGTTGGAGCGGGACCAACGTTCCCCAGCTCAGTATAACAAGCGGGTTCGGTCAATAATCCGTATTATTATCTTGATTAAGGCGTGATATGGTCGCTACCTGGAGAGAGAGAGAAGAAAACACTCAGCGTGCGCTCTTGCAAGAATAGATTGGTTATTATTTTATCTAATCAGGATGGCTCCCACTGCTTTTTATCAAATCTTCCTTCAAACCCCAAAAGGAAAGACTAGCCGGGATTAATTACACACTACAAGTTCGCCAATCTTTCAGCCAGGCCAGTGTCGGTACTTTGAGGGAGGTCCCCCGTGCTTTCGCACGAACCTAATTAATGCAAACCTCGTTTTCCCAGAGGCGTAACCTCGTTAACACCTTTCTAGACACCTACTTGATCGGCTAATTGTAATGTGTAAAACTCTCCCAGGAGTAACACTTACTCGCAGCGGGTATCGGGATCCAACTATCTCATAGAAGGTATGCAATCTCATTGCAAATTTCAACACTTGAAATTCCCGATAATATTTTGCCCCTAACGTGCTATGACCTTGACGAAAGCCAACAAACCATAGCCCGCCAGTCAAGTTCAACCCGTAAATTTCTTGATTGAATTAAACCCACCCGCACGACCCTTGACGAAAGCCAACAAAGCCGCACGACTACCCTAATCCAATCGCATCGTATGCTAGCAGATAAGCAGCATATAGCTACCGCACACTGCACCTTGACGAAAGCCAACAAATGCAGCACGAATACTATATACAACTTATCTGAAATGACGGAGGGCTACGACAGGTTTTTCTGAAAACCTATTGCGTAATGAACTTGATATCGTTGTAGAATCAAATGAATTTTGAAATGGAGTGCTTTTGAGGCTTTTCTAGTTTTGCTAAAGGAGTCACTCCCGGTGAAGGGATCGTCGGTCCTTTCCTCGTCGAATGAGGTGCGGGACATATCATATATATCACTGTGTAAAGCAAAAACACTTAAAAGCAATCAAAAGACAAACCGAGTGTGTAGCATCTGCCAGTTATTGCTAAAGGAGTCACTCCCGGTGAAGGGATCTCGGTCCTTTCCTCGTCGAATGAGGTGCAGGATATATCACATATACCGCTGTGCAAAGCAAGAACTGTAGCTACCTGTTTTATTTTGAAATTCGATTCTACAACATCTTAGGTTTCTTTTATTTCATTAATCACATTAATGAAGTCCCATCATTTAAATTACCTAAACATCACAGATAAATACGACGTACACTTATGCCATCTGCATTCGCCTCGATGTCCCCTCGTGCACCGTTAGGTTAGGTAACTAACGGCAGAGCGGGGCAGGGCTAGCGCGGGTGTAAAACATAAGTAACGCCTATCTAATATATCATATATACTATATACTGTATCTATCACAGAACATCACATGATCACATCACAGATATCGCAGCAGAAGAATCATATGAAATATTGGATATACTAGGACGTCCGTGTTTTCAATACGAGCCAGTATAAAACACGGATTCCACGGTCGTGATGAATAGCCAAACCCACACCCCTAGACCCCTACGAGAGCGGCAAGCAACCCTACCAATTCTAGAGTTAGGAAACCCGGACTCGATTCCTCGAGTTGGTCTCCCACTGGACTCCAGAACCCGGTTACTTGTGCCCTCCTCCTTGGGTCTATCCTAGTGCGGAAAAGTAAATAATATACATCAGGTGACTACTTCCGCAACCTGGAAGCGCCCCAATAAAAGAATATTACATACAAGTTTTTACATGAATGAAAATGAAAAACACTCATCTCACATAAAAACCCCCGGCTATTCAAACACGACGATCCAATATAACATATCCAGCAACACATAACATCACATGTCATCAACGTAAGTAAATATGCGCATCCCAATTGTCGTTGACATATAGCAACGAAACCGGCGATATCACATATTACACTTACGGTCACAGAAAAGAAAGTGTAAAACTACAACAGTTGGAATCCGCAACCTTCATAGACATCGCATGCCTAATCAAATGAATTCCTTAGACATCGCATGCCTAACAATTATAAACCCCGCATTTCAGTCTCAAAATCGAAAACACTTTTCAATATTGAGTCGGGCAATTCAACAGGATTCCCGACATTTTGATCGAATGCTCGTCGCAAACTTCAGTAGACGGCCGCACCCCCGATACCGTCGACGAAGTGCACCAAAGCGGAACACCGCTACCGCAAGCACCCGAACGGATGCTTTCGGCGACGGGGTTCTCCTACAGTCACTTGGTCGGGGCTATGGAGCGAGGCTGTCTATTAAGTTTACCCGGCGAGTATCCGCGTACGCTACGTGATTGCGACGGACTTTTGATCACATCAAAATTCCGTGGCAACCGATCAAGTGAGACCAAACTGCTATGTTTATAACATTCATTCAGTTATCACATAACTTCTTGTGAATTCCAATTATTGTATCCCATTCCAGATAAATAGAAAATGTTAAACTTCCCGATCGAACAATCGAACACCCAAGTTTTCCCAATACAGATCAACACATGAAATAAGTCTAACAACATTCAGTTCGTACCTCAGTACCAACGGTCCAGCCGTAGAAGGGTCAAGCCAACGCCTCACATGTGGCACGCCGTACTGCCCCAAACCCGAAGGTTCAAAGGGTAGTTCAAGACGGTCACATAATCGAGTTAAGGTTTGTTGTCTTCTAGAGGGACCATCGTGTTACTTGCACTACTTAGAACGTGATTAAACTACAGAAATATCCAACACTTGGAAATTTCCCGACAGGGGAAAAATTGGGTATTTATATCCGGTCGAACTTTTTCACATATTCAAAAAAATTATCCGGAACGACACATAGACAAAGTTTGACAATCCGATCGAATGTATGAACTCCCAATACAACCCAAAATACTCAACTCTTGATTTCAGATTAAAAAATTCCCAGGAAAACCAGCACTGAAAAATAGGAGTTACTGTGAAAAATTCAATGGCAGATAAGACAGAAGGGCCGCGGAAGGGCCGCATTAGCACGCTAATGCCGCGGTTCCGCCGCACTTTAGAAAGATCATTAGGTAATTTTTGCATCGTAATTCTTAGATTTACCTGCTGATTTTTCTGCATATTTTTAATTTGCAAAAATCCACATTTTACAAAAATGTCCAGAGAGCATTTTAAAGTCGGGGTTTCGGGTCGATCGGACTTCTAACTCCGTCTACGCATCGCCTAAGGCTCTAGCTAGGCTCTGATACCACTGTAGGGTTCCTAGGCATCCTAATGAGGTCTCACAAGGCATCAACCATGCCAATTTCAAAAATTCTAGGTGCCGAGAAACCCGACTACGGATCGTTTGCTAGAAATCTAGGCGAAACATTAAACTAGTTAACACTTAACTATAAGAATACGGAAATACAACCTTTGTAGATCCGGTTCTCCACCTCCATAGCTCCGCAACGAAGTATCCTCGCTGTCCAAATCGAAATCCGGGCTCTTGCGTCGGTTTCATCGGAGAAGAAGCGGGCTAGGTTATCGACGACGTGCCGAAGATGATCTACGTCGAAGCATCACTAGATCAAGCTCCACCTTCACCAAGCCATGAAAACTTGTGAAGGAAACACACTCTACTACTTGGCAAGAGGTAGAGGATGAAGAAATAGGAAGTGGGTAGACTTTAGAATTGGATTTCTCACTATTTTTCTCACTTTGCCATTAAAGCTTTCAAGCTTTTTCTTGAAGTGAAGAAGAAGAAGAAGATGAAGAATATGATATGTTAATTATAATAAGAATAAAAAAATCATTCTTATCATAATCTTAACCATGGTAATGTGTAGAGAGTTAATCATGGTTGAATGGAATGGTTAGGGTTAAGCATGAGACAAAATGGTCACTTGGTCAAAGTCTTCATGAAGCTTCATGAACAAAACAAAATAAGCCACCATTTTTCTCATTTCCTTTTCTTTCTCCAAAAGGATAAATAAATGAATAAAATGAATAAGGAAATAGTAAACCCTAACCATTTCATTAACCAAGGTTTAATTCTTTACACTTAACCAAAAGGCATGTATCATCAAACATGATACAAGCAAGTGCACAAAATCATATCGCATATGCAATGCGCACATCCGAGTGAGAAAATCCATTTAAAGTGAACCGATACTAGTTAATGCAAAGTAATATATCAAATATATAATTATGCATTAAATAATTAAATCAACACTTGATTCAATGATCCGGTCATGTCGCACACAACCGACTAGTATACAATGTATCGGCTTATCGAATCAATCCTTAATTCGATAACTAGGTTATATCGCATACAACCATTCGACACATTCATCGCGAGAATGGAATACGGTATCACATACACGTATTATTCTCGGTCCCGTACATATCTCATATGCGCTCCTATTTCGTTTCGCTTGAGCCAGGAAACCTCTGTGTAGGACTCTGAAGACTCGTTAATACGCCGGCAGCAGGCGATGATCATATCAAACACCCACAAGCCGCAAGCGGTCTGCTAAACGTAACGGCCACCCGGGTATTGAGCGATCTGAAGATCGACGAGCAAGCCCGCTCACACTCCAGTGAATCCAACCAGTAACACTATCGTACAGTCCGGTCTGTTCGTCTGATATGTCGCATATCTCGCCTAGGGGTGGTAAACGTCAGACCCCAATAGCTCGATAAGTCGTGTCGATATGAGGTCTATAACAATTCGAGAAACTACTGGTAACACTTACCAGTAAATCTCAGCAACCCTGGCCAGGGATTTCCTGTTATAGCCAATCGAACACAGCGCAACATCAACTCCCTATACCGGGAGAGACGAATCCCCTCCTATCGCTCATTGCCTCCATGTGACTCGGGACTGTACCCAAAAACCACCGTTTTGCACGCCCTCTTCGACGTGGTAAGATGGAAATCAAAGCACAGTGGGAACCACACAAGACTCTATGACGATCTCGGGTCAACAGACTACTCTGTACCAGTGTCACCAGAGAACTGCCATCTGACGTGAGGTATAATACCATCTGGGAGTTCTCGGCGAGTCCGTCCAGTGTACCCAGTCTCTACTGAGCACCCGTATATCATCTCTGATGTCAAACACCGATGGATATGGGATCATCCATCGCCCATCTGTATGGGTCGAGAAGGTATACGCTAGTCTACTCTGGTATATCGATGCCCCGTCTCGATACACCCACGACTAGGGAGTTTGAAGGATGTACTTATGGACTACCATGTCCCCATTAGTATGATCCGCATCATAGTCCAGGTAGTCAAGTATACATCCTAAGGGCTTTACCAATATGTAACAGAGAGACAATCAGTATACACGTTAAGGTAAAGTGTAACCAGATAGCATACTATCATGTCGAGCAAGAAAGTCCTCCCTATATATGTCCCAGCATCCACTACAATATACATCCTATGTACAGTAATGGCCTCTAGGGCATACATATAACTAACAACGATCCGGTCATATCGCATATAACCGACTAGTATCCTATGTATCGGCTTATCGAATCAATCCTTGATTCGATATCTAGGTTATATCGAATATAACCAATCGATACATTCATCACGAGAATGGTATACGGTATCACATACACGCATTATTCTCGGTCCTGTACATATCTCATATGCGCTCCTATTTCGTTTCGCTTGAGCCAGGAAACCTCTGTGTAGGACTCTAAAGACTCGTCAATACGCCGGTAGCAGATGATGATCATATCAAGCAATTACAAGCCGCAAGCGGTCTGCTAAACGTAACGGCCATCCAGGTATTGAGCGATCAGAAGATCGACGAGCTAGCCCGCTCACACTCCTGTGAATCCAACCAGTAACACTTACCGTACAGTCCGGTCTGTTCGTCTGATATGTCGCATATCAAGTCTAGGGGTGGTAAACGTTAGACCCCAATAACCGATAAGTCGTGCCGATGTGAGGCTCATAACGAGTCGAGAAACTACTGGTAACACTTACCAGCAAATCTCTGATTAGCCCTGGCCAGGGACTTCCCTGTTACGGCCAATCGAGCACTGCGCAACATCAACCCCCAATACCGGGAGAGACGAAACCCCTCCTATCGCTCATTGCCTCCATGTGACTCGGGACTGTACCCAAAGACCACCGTTTTGCACGCCCTCATGGACGTGGTAAGGTGGAGATCAAAGCACAGTGGGAATCACACAAGACTCTATGACGATCTCGGGTCTACAGACTAACCTGCACAAGTGTCACCTGAGAACTGCCATCTGACGTGAGGTATAATACCATCTGGGAGTTCTCGGCGAGTCCGTCCAGTGTACCCAGTCTCCACTGAGCACCCGTACACCATCTCTGATGTCAAACACCAATGGATATGGGATCATCCATCGCCCATCTCATGGGTCGAGAAGCGTATACGCTAGTCTACACTGGTATATCGATACCCCGTCTCGATACACCCACGACTAAGGACCTTGAAGGATGTACTTATGGACTACCATGTCCCCACTAGTATGATCTGCATCATAGTCCAGGTAGTCAAGTACACATCCTAAGGGCTTTATCAACATGTAACTATAAGACAGTTTAAAGAGACTAGTAAACATGTTAAGATAAAGCGCAACCAGATAGCATACTATCATATCGAGCAAGAAAGTCATCTCTATATATGTCCAAGCATCCAATATAATATACATCATCTGTACAATACTGGCATCTAGAGCATACATACAACTAACAGCTTGGACATATATAAAGAGTACTTTCTTGCTCGATATGATAGTTTGTTATCTGGTTACTCTTTATCTTAACATGTATACTTGTCTCTTGATACTGTCTTATAGTTACATGTTGGTAAAGCCCTAAGGATGTGTACTTGACTACCAGGACTATGATGCAGATCATACTAGTGGGGCCATGGTAGTCCATAAGTTCATCCTCTAATGTTCCTAGTCGTGGGTGTATCGAGACAGGGCATCGATATACCAGAGTAGACTAGCGTATACGCTTCTCGACTCATGAGATGGGCGATGGATGATCCCATATCCATTGGTGTTTGACATCAGAGATGGTATAGGGGTGCTCAGTGGAGACTGAGTACACTGGACGGACTCGCCGAGAACTCTCAGATGGTATTATACCTCACGTCAGATGGCAGTTCTCTGGTGACACTTGTGCAGGTTAGTCTGTAGACCCGAGATCGTCATAGAGTCTTGTGTGATTCCCACTGTGCTTTGATTTCCACCTTACCACATCCAAGAGGGCGTGCAAAACGGTGGTTTTTAGGTACAGTCCCGAGTCACATGGAGGCAATGAGCGATAGGAGGGGTTTCGTCTCTCCCGATATTGGAGGTTGATGTTGTGCTGTGCTCGATTGGCCATAACAGGGAAGTCCCTGGCCAGGACTGATTTAGAGATTTACTGGTAAAAGTTACCAGTAGTTTCTCGACCCGTTATGAGCCTCACATCGGCACGACTTATCGGTTATTGGGGTCTGACGTTTACCTCCCCTAGACTTGATATGCGACATATTAGACGAGGAGACCGGACTGTACGGCAAGTGTTACCGTTAGGCTTTTACAGGAGTTGGAGCGGGCTTGCTTGCTGATCTTCTGATCGCTCAATACCCGGGTAGCCATTACGTCCAGCTAGTACCGCTGACGGCTTGTGGGTGCTTGATGTGATCATCACCTACTGCCAGCGTATTGACGAGTCTTTAGAGTCCTACATAGAGGTTTTACTGGCTCAGGCAAAACGAAATAGGAGTGCATATGTGGTATGTGCAGGACCGAGAATAATGCGTGTATATGATACCGTATTCTATTCTCATGACTTTTTGTATCGGTCGGTTATATGAGATATAACCGGGTTATCGAATCAAGTGTTGATTCGATAAGTCGATACATTGGATGTTAGTCGGTTATATGAGATATAACCGGATTATTAAGTCAAGTGTTGATTTAATAATTTAGTGTATAATTGTATATTTGATATACTAATTTACATTAACTAACATTTGTTTACTTAAGGATTTTTCTTACATGTGCACAACTTTAATATATATGTGATATATATTAAAATGTGTTTTCTTTATGTATCATGGTTGTTGATACACATGACATGGGTGTATAAGTCATACACCATTCTAATTTTAGTGGAGGGGTTTTATATTTAAAGTAAATCTAAATCGGTTGATATTTGTTAAGTGCATGAAGCTTGTAGAAGCTTTTAGTGCTTTGACAAATTCAACTCAATTTGTTTTACTTAAGATATTTAGTTAACCCAACCATTAGAATTAGCCATGGTTATGTCTCTACATGAGTTAGTATATGATACTCACGCACCCATGGTTAGCTCACTTACTTGATCATTATCTTTCTCTCTTTATTTTCTTCATCTTCTTCCTTGAGCTAAAAAGCTCTCTAGGGTTTGATCCAAAGTGAGAAACATTGTGAGAAAATAAATTCTAAAGTGAACCCATTTCCTATTTCTCCATCCTCTACTAGACTAGCACTTTAGTTTAGGGTGTTTGCTTCACTAATTCTCTAGTTAGTGAAGTAGTAGCTTGAGTTGGTATTCCCTCGACGTAGATCATCTTCGGCCTCGAAGACTTCAAGCAAGGACGCTTCTTTCGCCTCGTGAAGCCATGCAAGAGCCCGGGTGAACAATGATCGCAGCGAAGGGACTACGACAAGGAGCTTTAGAAGTGAAGGTCCGATCTACAAAGGTTGTATTTCGTATTCACTTAGTCGTAAATGTTATTTACTTGCATATGAAACCCTAATAATCTAGCAAAGATCTTGTCTAGGGTTGTTCGGCACGGCTAAAATTTTAATCGGGCATGGTTGATGCCTTCTTAACCCTTGTTAGAGTGCCTAGTAACCCTACACCGATGAGAGGAGTGTTGTGGGCCGTGTGCGGGTACATGGTGGAGCCCAGTACGGTTTCCCTCGGCAAGATGATCGCAGATGATAGGCGATGAGCCTGGAAGGCGGGCAAGTTCCTACCAGTGATAATATTTGGACTCGGCGGTTATCGTGGGGATACCGACCGGAGTGATGTACGGACATGACGTCAGGGTCAGTCGTGGTGACAGCGCCTGAGTTATGAGGATTTACGTGTCGATGCTAGACACGGGTATTCATGATGTTTCGGGTGTCGGTGATAGACACCCAGGTTTCCATGATTGTGATGTGGCATTGATGGACACACATTCCTTGGTATCCTCATATTTACCTGCATACGCTTTTATGATATTTATATGCATTGATTTTATTATTGGACGAGATCCACTGCATACATGGATTGATTTTATTGTTGGACGAGATCCACTACATACATGCATTAATTATATTATTGGACGAGATCCACTTGCATATATGCATTGATTATATTGTTGGATGGTATCCACTTACTGATAGGCAGTTATTTATGTGTTGGCACATATGCAGATACGGTCATCCTAGATATCATAGTATTAGCTTTATGATATAGTTGACCTAGGAATCGTTGTTTATTTCGATTTCTACCTGATAATGTTTTTCTATTCACGAGTTGGCAACTCACCCCCGTTGTGCCACAGTTCTTGCAGGTTGTCCGCTTGGATCAGTTGCGGTATCGCCGGCACACAGCTGTTTTCGGGTGACTTGCTTGTGGTAGGTGGTATATATTGGATCGTACCCCTCTTGTATTCATTATTTATATTGTATCTAGTCACTCCATCAATTCAGAAACTAGCAAATTGTATATGTTGCAGACTTAGAGGACTTGTAGTTGCGAGATTTGAGCGATGGGTTTTATGTTCGCTTTTGGGGTTGATGTCTTGCTTTACTTTTCCTTATGTAGATCTTCGCCATTGGTCGTCGTATACTTGTTATTTATGCTTGTGGTGGTTGTTTCAGCCGTTGGGCATGATTTGCTCCCATTTGGGGATGCTTTATTTATATTCTGTGTTGTACCCGTTTACGGGGTTAGTTTTTACAAAGGAGGTGCTGCCCAAATTTTCAAAAGACAAAATATGATTTATTGTATCTTTATCTCTTAAAAAGGTTTAGATTTCTGGGTTTCAGCTTACTTGAATTACGTTACGCCTGTAGACGTCGCGTGATTTAAGTGTTGTTCGTGAGCTAATATTTTGGGTCGTGACAAAGTTGGTATCAGAGCGCTAGGTTTAATCTTAGTTTGAGTCTAGATTTGACTATGTGGAGTCTAGGGCGGATATAATTAGAACCTAGGATTGACCTTACGGAACTTAGACTTGAACGAGGGGGTGTTAGATCCGAACTTTCGTTTCGTAGGCTGACCCTGATTGATTGAGTAGGTAGCTTGAGTAGAGTGACGTACCGTACGTATGTTCCGCGGCATATTTACGATACGATACTCCACTTAAGAAACCTTAGGATGTACAGATCTTGAGACTGGTGATTCTCTTCGTTCCTTTGATTATACATCCATTGAGATACTTGATTTTATTCACTTCCATGATCATACTCTCAGTGATTTGACTCCTCCTTATGATCATGTATCCATTTTGGGATCTGTTGACTCTTTCATCCCTTTGATCTTTTTCATCGATACTTGATTAAGGTTCCTGTCACCATGGTTTGAGCGCAGATTGAGCTGCTACTGGTGATGCGGTCAAGGTGAGCTCGTCGTGGACGAGAACTGACCATCGTGTTTTCTGGTGACATGGGAACATATCGATGTAGTGTTGTATTGTTGTGACCCCTCGTGTGAGACGAGTGTGCGGTTTTGTATCGGATGACCGTGCCTTTGTTAGAGGCTGCCTGTTGGGAGAGGACTGTTGATGTACAACATACCCCTGAGATTGTGGTGTCATCTACCGTGCAGAGAGATGACCCAGCCATTGCTGAGATTGATGTGATGCCGCTTCCAGAGCTTACGAGCTAAGATTGCTGGAGCTTTCAGGCAGCGAAGCAACAGGTGGTAGCTAGTCTATCTTGAGTTGAGAGACGAAAGTGATTCGTCTGATTGATGCACCGACGCAGGCCCAGTTGAGCTGAAGATTGCCAGTGTAGAGAGTCTTACTCAGGTCTAGAGTAGACCGACCCAAAGATGACCGTTGAAATATCGTCTATCCTTGAGGATTGGGGGCATTGTTTAGCATGCGGACGAAGGGTGTTCACATGTCATCTTGGCGGAGTTGAAAGGTTCGAACGAATGTCAGAAAACCCATTTTCCAAAGTTTAAAGTATTCAGAAGGACATGCAAGTGCTTCTGTGGACCCTCTAGAAGAATAAAATCCTAACTCGACGTGATGACCATGGAACCGCATTTGAACCTTAGGGTTTGCGGCAGTTTAGCGGTGCCATCAGTGAGGCTTGGGTCTGCCCTTCTACGGTCAGTCCATAGGTACTGTGGCATATACCAAATATTATTAAACCGCGCTCAGGTGATGATCTCTCGGAAAATTTTGGGACTTTTGATGACTCGATCGAAAAGTTTAACGCCGTCCGGATATCATGTGATAGGAGATCGGCAACAAGACCGGCTTCGAATAGAGGACCTCACCCAGGTGTGTGTGAGTTGATCGAGAACGGACGGATATTGAGTATTCCTCCGATTGTTAGGATGGGTTCCCTAGGACGTGTTCGGTTAGATATCTTCGATAGAGTGATGAAGATACCGTGTTCGTAGTTCGAGTCCGTGTGAGAGACTCCGGATTGACTGTAGCCGAGAACATTTATGGTACGCAGATAGCATGATGCGACGTCAAGTGGACGATAATGAAGACGAGTGGAGCAAGAGGTTCGTGCGAGACGTTAACGAGCTGTTATTACTCCCCGTTGAGATTAGTGATCGGATATGTGTACAGAGACGTTGGGATACGACCAGTTTTCGAGGAAAAGTTATGCTGAGGGTACAGATGTTCAGAGAACGAGAAAGATTTTGTAAGAGTACCAGCCTCCGTATAGTTCGGCGTAGGCGAGTTCGGAAGAGACCTTGAGCCGGTTCCTTCCATGACACTGCTGCAATAAGATTTGCACCGAGGATCAGATGTGTTACGTGTATTCTGAAGACCCAGAGACAGAGGACGCCAGACCGTGAGTGTAACACCTTAGGTCGTGTTTAGGGGTTAATTATATTTTAATAGATAGTTTTTGGTAAAAAGTTTACCAAATTAAGTTTCAGAAATTTTATTCTAATTAATGAATATTTTATTAGGATTTTTCTAGACACACACACACTTGTGCATGTTAACTAGGGTTTAGATTTGGGGTTAAAACCATGATTAGCAACCATGGTGGGTTAACCTATTTGTATTAAGTGTTTTGGGATTTAATTGGGTTTTATTTATTTGTGTGTTTTGTTATTTGAATTCTTTTCTTTTTCTTTTGTTGACTTGGTGCATGAGAGAGGGAGTATGGGCATGGTTTGAGCCATGCTCATTTAATGAAGAGAGAGAGAAAGAGAGAGGGGGTTGTTGACTTGGGGCCTCATTTTCTCACTCTCACTTCTCATTCTCACAACTCCCTCTCACACACACACACTCAGCTGAGAGAAAGAGAGAGAGGCAGCAGCTGCAGCAGCAGCATCAGCAGCACAGCAGGCAACAGCAGCCCCAGCAGCTCACCTCTTCTCCTCCTCCTCCCTCTTCCTGCTTCATAGGGTCTAGTAAGGTAAAATCTTTGAGCCTAACCCTCTAGATTGCTTAACTTAAGTAGGATTTGCTTCGGTTTGTGTAAAATGGTGAGATTTTGTGCTTGAAATGGTGATTGTGTGGACTTATGGTTTAGTCCTGTTAGTATTGGTTAATCTAGCTTAATTAGGTGTTGTTAAGACCATGTAAACCTAGTTAGACCCCAGATTACACCAAAATACCATAGGGTTTCTAATTGTGCAAATTTAGTGTTTTTAAGTGAACTTTTTGGATCTCTGTGATCTGCTTTAGTCCCGAGTAGATCAGGTTGAAATTGAGTTAACTGGAGCTTGTATGCAAGGTATAGACCACACCACCAGAGCCCGAGACCCCCACCCCATATCGAGGCCGCAGGTTTATTCGTTCTGGCCGCAATTTGCGGCCAGATAGGGGAATTTTAGGTGATGTTTGTTTGGGTAGGAGTCTGTTGTTATTTCTAGGCCAGTGGTATGTATAGTTTTGTAATTTGTTAGCCTGGGTAGAATCTGGGACGTTTTATCGTATTTCTAGTACGTTTGGTTCGCGCGATACGCGCGATACGCGAGAGGGTTCCATGATTCAGCGTATCGCGGCGTGTCGAGGTTAGTTTTAGACGCGTGCACACGTTTAGCCTATCGTACACATGCGCGTTTAGTTCGCGACGCGAGCGTATCGTTTGACTTCGATATCGCGTTTTGCGAGATAGTTGCTTATGTATGGATTCTTGTGTAATTCCAGGTTCGCAGGCGGGTACGTCGGACAAAGCTAAGAAAGGGAAGCAGGTGGTCAGCTACTAGTAGCGCACGACCAGGTGAGTAGATTTAACATCTACGGGGAAATCTCCCGTATGGCGTTAAGCATCAGGACGTGTTAGGATATTTAGTATAGATGTTCATATGGACTGTAGTAGCTTACCCTTTTGTTGCATATAGAAATGATAGCATAGGACACTGCACTGTCACTAACGGTTCAAGTCACACGAGCACGACTGATATGCTACACTCACACCGTTAGTGATTGCCATGACACTCACATTATAGGATTGTTATAAATCATATATCATACTGATTCTACCTTATTGATGTTGTCATGATTCGCCGCATAACAGCATATGTTATATCCATATTTAGGCACATATACATCACATACCCCTACTGGTACTACATACACATATATTGATATCTTCATACTTGCGCACATGCACACTGTATATTCATACCAATGCACACATATATTGATATCTTCATACCTGCGCACATGCACACTGTATATTCATACCAGTGCACACATATATTGATATCTTCATACTTGCTTAGATTACGCATTGAGATATGTTGTTTCCATGTTAATTCTGGATTTGGGGAACCGTGGATATTTCAAAGAGAATAGTTAATTATTTAAAAACCCGGTTTCCCTTGATATGATATTTCGGTGCGTCCACCATGTGTTTTCTCGGTACTAGAGTGATATATATGAACCCGAATCGAGGAGTTGGATGAGGCCGATTACGGGTACATGGTGGACCCGGTATGGTACCCCGGGGCGAGAACGGTTTCGCTGTGTAGTAGACGGTGAGCCTGGCAGAGGGACTACTACCTACCGGTGATTGGTTGGACCTGGCGGTTATCCGGAGGATACCGACCAAAGTCGATGGATGGATACGGGACGACTCGTACTGCCGGGGCCGAGGGCCGATACCGCAGACAGAGCCCGTGGGCTGATCCGGGATGACGGATGCCCTATACAGGAGGATTTGCGTGTCGATACTTGGCACGAGTATTTCTTGATATTTTGGGTGCCGATGTTGGGCACTCACGGTTATATGAGATTTACAGGATTGGAGGACCGAGGAGGATGATGACGCCTGAGTAGTATTGGGATTTGGGTGCATTGATGAGTACCGATTATACTTTCCACGATGACATTCCGTGTAGATGTTATATTTCCCATGCTCAGTATGTAGTAATTGATATCTCATCATGTATCTATTATACCTGATATAGTACACATGCTTGCACGATCATTGCTATACTTGATCATTGCACACCCTATTCATTCTATATAGGGTTGTTAGATTGCATTGCTATACCTGATCATCACATTTCTTGATCATCACATGGAGATGTTATTAGATCGCACTTGTTGCATGATTTGAACATCCAGTTCATCATATAGATGTTATCTGTTGATATAGGTTAGAGTATCGTAGCACGTGCATACTCTCGATTACCTTTATATGTTATCTTCTATTCACGAGTTGACAACTCACCCCCGTTGTGCCACAGTGTTGCAGGTTGCCCTTCGGAGTAGTCGCGGCATGCTGCGTTCTTGCATCTTTTGACACAGATACCCCGACAGTTGGTGTACTAGCTCTTTTGCTGATAGGTGGGTTTCGTACGGTATCTGGTTATCTTTCAGTTATGTACATTGTTGTATCTAGTACTCTCCATCTACCACTTATGTATTGACTTAGAGACCAGTTGTGAGGATGATCTATATTATTTTGTATTCTGGTGTCGAGCTCGTTGTGAGCCGACTCTACTTATGCAGTTTATTCTATCTGTGATGTTTCCCACCTGTTGCTCATTTTCTTCGCTACGGCGTCGTATATTGTTATCTTGGTGATTGTCAACTTAGGATTTCTTGACATCTTAGTAATTGGTTCTATCAAAAGCTTAAAACACTCTATACTTTTACTGGTTTGATTTCTGGGTTTTCGGCTTACTTAGTCGCGTCACGTCTGTAGATGTTACGTGGTTAAGTGCCGGTCACGGGCCAAACTTTGGGTCGTGACAAAGTTGGTATCAGAGCGTAGGTTTTACCTTCGGAGTGTAGGATGACCCTGGTATGATGGAGTAGGTAGCTGCAGTAGAGTGGCGTAGCGTGCGTATGTTCCGCGGCATACTCACGACACGGTACTCTGCCTAAGCGACCTTAGGACTTATTGATTGAATTTTCTTCATGATCGTATACATCCTTGTGATTCGATTTTCGTATCCTCATCGAATCCTACCTTCTTTTCAACCATTATGCCGCCAAGGACTACGAGGGTGCAGAGAGCGGTCGTGAGAGCCGAGGTTCGAGTTGATTCGTCTGAGACGAGGACTGATCCGAGTAGTACCCCTGTTGTACCAGGACAGATTGTTTCCCCTACGACAGATCAGATCGCTAGACTAGTGGCAGAGATGTAGGGCTTGTGCCAGACGATGAGCTCATTGGTGGAGGTTGTTCAAGCGCAGCGACAGATGGTTGTCACCCCTGTTACCCAGTTGTTCCTTGCGATCATTATGCAGTATTCCGTCCCCTACATAGCACAGGTGGATGCAGCCCCAGTTTACGAGACATGTCTTCCAGAGACCGTGAGAATTCCGGAACAGTTGTGGAATCATACTGGTGTACCAGCACAGAGCAGAGGCTTGGGACGAGGACAGTCGTTTGGCTCTCATCCCCAGACAGGACAGCAGTCAGCGCGTAGGTGTTTACGATGCGGAAGCCTTCAACACCTCATCAGGCAGTGTCCCTTCACACCACGTCAGGGTCGTATTTTGAGACGTCGTGGACGCGGAGGGTTCGCACAGAGGGGTTAGGCTAGTAGAGGAGGAGTTCGATCAGTCGCAGATGGAGGGCAGGCCCAAGTTTTCGCTTCGACTCATCAGGTTGCTCAGGCGTCCAATGCTGTGGTTTCAGGTACTCTTTCAGTATGTCCTTTTGTTGCACACGTTTTGTTTGATCCGGCTTTTTGCACTTGTATGTTTCCACACTTCGTGCTGAGTTTAGGACAAGAGTCATGCTAGGTAGATCAGCCGTTTGTTGTGTTAACTTCTGTCAGCAATCCTTTTGTTGCGCGACACGTAATTCGGTCTTGTGCCCATCGGATAGGAGATAGAGATTCGTCTGTCATTTTGAACCTCCTAAAGATGTTGGATTTGGCGATCTCCTGGGCACGGACTGGTTAGCTATGTGTTAAGCGTTGTGGGCTACCGTGAGAAAACAGTTAGGTTTTGTTTTCCCGGACAAGTCAGTTCTTGTTGTGCAGGTGGATAGTGGTGCCGCCTCTTACAGCTTGAATTCAGCCTTATTTGCTAGTCGGCTCTGAGGAGATGTCGTGGATTCTTGGCGTTTTTCGTGATGCTGTAGCCACAGTTGGGTTGTTGAATCGGTTTTCTTTCGTGCGAGAATGTTTCCGACGTCGTTCCAGATGGGCCGGCGAAGCTTAAGGAGCTAAGGATCTGCTGCAGAGTTGCTGTTGAGGGAGTTGTGCGTCTGAGTGTTTCGCATTTAGGAAGCTCCCATTTTTGTTCGTCAAGGAGAAAAACGACAGATTGAGGTTGTGTATTGATGGATCGTCAATTGAACTGGCTTACGGTGCGGATAGGTATCCTGTACCTCGCATTGACGATTTCTTCGATCAGCGTCAGAGTGCGAGACTTTGTCTAAGTTTGTTTGGGATCGGGTCATCATTGTTGCGGGTCAGGAGTGCTGACATTCCGAAGACTGTCTTGTGCGTGCTACGGGCTTTGTGTGTTTTGGGTGTGTCACTGGACTCACCAATGCTCTAGCAGCATTCGTAGGTGTGATGAACTGGTTTTCTTCGGGCCGTTCCTCGACCAGTTATTGTTGTGTTATTTACGACATCCTGGTCTTTTTAGTGTGCCTTGAGGGTTAGGGTAGCACTTGAGGATCTGTTATACGGATACTGGGAGAGCCCCAGCGGTTTACTAGATTCTCGGAGTGTCCCTTAAAGCTTGTTGTGTTGACTCCTAGGTTTTGTAGTTTCGGAGACGACTTTGTATGGTTCCGAGGAAGATCGTGGCCGTACAGCTTGGACCCAGACTTGTGAGCAGAACGGAGGTCCGCAGATTTTTGTCTTAGCAAGTGTTACCACCGTCTCTTGCAAGATTGCTAGTGTAATGCTGCCCCGTTGACTAAATTGACTGGAATGGAGGTTCCATGCTTTGGACTGAGGCCTGTGTACGGAATTTCCGCAGTTGAAGACTCGGTTAGCAACTGCATCAGCTCCTTCTTTGCTTTTGGTTCGGGCGACTTTGTGGTTTAACTGTGATGTTTCGTGAGTAGGACTCGAATGTGTACTGAGGTGACACAATGGAGTTATCGCTTTTGCTTCTTTACATTTGGAGGAAGTACGAGAAGGATATCCCACTCATGATCTGGAGATGGCCGTGATGGTTTTGCGCTGGAAATTTAAAGACACCACTCGTTTGAGAGTCGTGTCAGATTTTCACGGACCACCAGAGTTAAAAGTACATCTTCCTGCGGCGAAATTTGATTGTTGTGATAGTCCTCCGCAGATTCACAGTTCTTGTGCGATCGTTGAGTACAGCATAAGTTTGTCTCTTCTGAGGAGACAGCTTGCTCATGTCCGCGCCCGACCACTTTTCTTAAATCGCTTTCGCGAGGCACTGCCCGCCAATGCTCGTCGTCAGAGATACTGGAGCCTACTTGGCTGGGTAATGATTTGGAATCCTTGACTTGTGGCAAGGGTGTGCTGGGTTGGAGACGTGGAATCCTAGGGCAGGCACATCAGTCAACTCTCTCTACTCATTCAAGTCCCACCAACTGTTAACGTGACTTATAAGGTAGTTACGGGTGGGCAGGGATAGAAAAAGAAGTCTTGGGATTCGTTTCAAGGTGTCTGTCTTATTGTGTGCTTGAGTTGAGCAACTGAGACTGACGGGAGAGTTGCAACCTTTAACCGTTCCGAAAAGGGAACGAGAGCAGATCTCCCCGAAATTCATTATGGTGTCCACCCAGGAGTTGTCAAGATGTGACTCCATTCGGATGTTTGTCATCCGGTGATACTCAGTTTGCTCAGTTGTTATTGTTAAGTTGTGCGTATGTAGAAATTGTTGTCGGCAGTTGGGGATCGTCGTTTGCCATCGATAGGGTTCTCCTTTGATAGCAGTTATCAGGAGACACTCCAATTGGTAACCTTTAGGTTTAGAGGTTAGGTCGTGTCGATCACCAGTCTGTTTTTCCTAACTCCGTGTTATAGGATTATTGGACCTCAGCTAGTTTAGAAATTTCGGAAATGATTCGGTTGTTTTGGGTTAGGATGAGAACGCTCTATTGCGGATAGAGATCAGATGCTGACCAAGAGGGTCGAAGATTCGAGTTCGCAATGGCAGATCATGTATTCCCACGGAAATTTCCGATAAATGACATGTTGAGTTTTGGGGAAGCTTTTCAGGATAGTAAGTTCTTTTAGGATCCCTAAGGCGAGTTGGTTCGTTGCCTTAAGTTGGGCACTTCCACCCAGATTATTGAGTATTCATCCCGTATTCCCTATGTCGATACTTTGCAATTACCTTCATGACCTTTCTCATTGGATTCAGCGCCAGACAATTTAGTTCGGGTGTGATCCTTCATTCACCCAACAGCCAGCCGTAATATTCGACCGGCAGGTGAAGAAACTTCGATCGAAGGTCTTGTCATCAATGAAGGTATTTGGGTGCATCCCAAACGGTGAAGAGGTCACTTGGGAGGCTGAGGGCGAGGTGCGGCAGAAGTTCCCTCATCCCTCTGAAGGTATGCATAGCTTTGTATTTTAAAATTCGGGGACGAATTTTCTTTAAGGGGGGAAGATTGTAACACCTTAGGTCGTGTTTAGGGGTTAATTATATTTTAATAGATAGTTTTTGGTAAAAAGTTTACCAAATTAAGTTTCAGATATTTTATTCTAATTAATGAATATTTTATTAGGATTTTTCTAGACACACACACACTTGTGCATGTTAACTAGGGTTTAGATTTGGGGTTAAAACTATGATTAGCAACCATGGTGGGTTAACCTATTTGTATTAAGTGTTTTGGGATTTAATTGGGTTTTATTAATTTGTGTGTTTTGTTATTTGAATTTCTTTTCTTTTTCTTTTGTTGACTTGGTGCATGAGAGAGGGAGTATGGGCATGGTTTGAGCCATGCTCATTTAATGAAGAGAGAGAGAAAGAGAGAGGGGGTTGTTGACTTGGGGCCTAATTTTCTCACTCTCACTTCTCATTCTCACAACTCCCTCTCACACACACACACTCAGCTAAGAGAGAGAGAGGCAGCAGCTGCAGCAGCATCATCAGCAGCACAGCAGGCAGCAGCAGCCCCAGCAGCTCACCTCTCCTCCTCCTCCTCCCTCTTCCTGCTTCATAGGGTCTAGTAAGGTATAATCTTTGAGCCTAACCCTCTAGATTGCTTAACTTACGTAGGATTTGCTTCGGTTTGTGTAAAAAGGTGCGATTTTGTGCTTGAAATGGTGATTGTGTGGACTTATGGTTTAGTGCTGTTAGTATTGGTTAATCTAGCCTAATTGGGTGTTGTTAAGACCATGTAAACCTAGTTAGACCCCAGATTACACCAAAATACCATAGGGTTTCTAATTGTGCAAATTTAGTGTTTTTAAGTGAACTTTTTGGATCTCTGTGATCTGCTTTAGTCCCGAGTAGATCAGGTTGAAATTGAGTTAACTGGAGCTTGTATGCAAGGTATAGACCACACCACCAGAGCCCGAGACCCCCACCCCATAGCGAGGCCGCCGGTTTATTCGTTCTGGCCGCAATTTGCGGCCAGTAGGGGAATTTTTGCGTGATGTTTGCTTGGGTAGGAGTCTGTTGTTATTTCTAGACCAGTGGTATGTATAGTTTTGTAATTTGTTAGCCTGGGTAGAATCTGGGACGTTTTATCGTATTTCTAGTACGTTTGGTTCGCGCGATACGCGCGATGCGCGAGAGGGTTCCATGATTCAGCGTATCGCGGCGTGTCGAGGTTAGTTTTAGACGCGTGCACATGTTTAGCCTATCGTACACATACGCGTTTAGTTCGCAACGCGAGCGTATCGTTTGACTTCGATATCGCGTTTTGCGAGATAGTTGCTTATGTATGGATTCTTGTGTAATTCCAGGTTCGCTGGCGGGTACGTTGGACAAAGCTAAGAAAGGGAAGCAGGTGGTCGGCTCCGAGTAGCGCACGACCAGATGAGTAGATTTAACATCTACGGGGAAATCGCCCGTATGGCGTTAAGCGTCAGGGCGTGTTAGGATATTTAGTATAGATGTTCATATGGACTGTAGTAGCTTACCCTTTTGTTGCATATAGAAATGATAGCATAGGACACTGCACTGTCACTAACGGTTCAAGTCGCACGAGCACGATTGATATGCTACACTCACACCGTTAGTGATTGCCATGACACTCACATTATAGGATTGATATAAATCATATATCATACTGATTCTACCTTATTGATGTTGTCATGATTCGCCGCATAACAGCATATGTTATATCCATATTTAGGCACATATGCATCACATACCCCTACTGGTACTACATACACATATATTGATATCTTCATACCTGCGCACATGCACTCTGTATATTCATACCAGTGCACACATATATTGATATCTTCATACCTGCGCACATGCACACTGTATATTCATACCAGTACACACATATATTGATATCTTCATACTTGCTTAGATTACGCATTGAGATATGTTGTTTCCATGTTAATTCTGGATTTGGGGAACCGTGGATATTTCAAAGAGAATAGTTAATTATTTAAAAACCCGGTTTTCCTTGATATGATATTTCGGTGTGTCCACCATGTGTTTTCTCGGTACTAGAGTGATATATATGAACCCGAATCGAGGAGTTGGATGAGGCCGATTACGGGTACATGGTGGACCCGGTATGGTACCCCGGGGCGAGAACGGTTTCGCTGTGTAGTAGACGGTGAGCCTGGCAGAGGGACTACTACCTACCGGTGATTGGTTGGACCTGGCAGTTATCCGGAGGATACCGACCAGAGTCGATGGATGGATACGGGACGATTCGTACTGCCGGGGCCGAGGGCCGAGACCGCAGACAGAGCCCGTGGGCTGATCCGGGCTGACGGATGCCCTATACAGGAGGATTTGCGTGTCGATACTTGGCATGAGTATTTCTTGATATTTTGGGTGCCGATGTTGGGCACTCACGGTTATATGAGATTTACAGGATTGGAGGACCGAGGAGGATGACGACGCCTGAGTAGTATTGGGAATTGGGTGCATTGATGAGTACCGATTATATTTTCCACGATGACATTCCGTATAGATGTTATATTTCCTATGCTCAGTATGTAGTAATTGATATCTCATCATGTATCTATTATACCTGATATAGTACACATGCTTGCACAATCATTGCTATACCTGATCATTGCACACCCTGTTCATTCTATATAGGGTTGTTAGATTGCATTGCTATACCTGATCATCACATTTCTTGGTCATCATATGGAGATGTTATTAGATCGCACTTGTTACATGATTTGAACATCCAGTTCATCATACAGATGTTATCTGTTGATATAGGTTAGAGTATCGTAGCACGTGCATACTCGCGATTACTTTTATATGTTATCTTCTATTCACGAGTTGGCAACTCACCCCCGTTGTGCCACAGTGTTGCAGGTTGCCCTTCGGAGTAGTCGCGGCAGGCTGCGTTCTTGCATCTTTTGACACAGATACCCCGACAGTTGGTGTACTAGCTTTTTTGCTGATAGGTGGGTTTCGTACGGTATCTGGTTATCTTTCAGTTATGTACATTGTTGTATCTAGTACTCTCCATCTACCACTTATGTATTGACTTAGAGACCAGTTGTGAGGACGATGTATATTATTTTGTATTCTGGTATCGAGCTCATTGTGAGCCGACTCTACTTATGCAGTTTATTCTATCTGTGATGTTTCCCACCTGTTGCTCATTTTCTTCGCTACGGCATCGTATATTGTTATCTTGGTGATTGTCTACTTAGGATTTCTTGACATCTTAGTAATTGGTTCTATCAAAAGCTTAAAACACTCTATACTTTTACTGGTTTGATTTCTGGGTTTTCGGCTTACTTAGTCGCGTCACGCCTATAGACGTTACGTGGTTAAGTGCCGGTCACGGGCCAAACTTTGTGTCGTGACAGTGAGCAAGTGGCAAGCGGATATTCTTGCTCTACCAGTTTGGGCGCACCGACTTTTTCTTCGACATTATAGGAGGTGTACCTCAATATCATCTGTGGCGATTTGCGTTGTGATCCGAGTATCACGCTTATATCGCTTGGATTTTGTGTTTCATGATATTTTGTGCACCATGGCTGCACCTACTGGGTATTTACATTTTGTGCATAGTTGTTGCACTGGATATACGTTTTACACACTGTTATTTTGGTTGGTGATTTGTATATATCTATTTACACTTGATATTGATTTTGTGCCTCGGCTGCACATTTATGATTTCATGGATTTCATACAGTTGATTTGATATGTGTGTGTGGTACGCAGTCGATTTGATTTTAGCACTCGGTATAGCTCATATGTGCTTGCAGTGTATTGATACGTGTTTTGTGCACGCAGTTGAACACTTTTATGATTTTTATACACCTTGGTACACTCGTGTGGTTTTCATACGCATTTGAGTTATTGATGATATTTCGTGCAGTAGATGTACAGGATATGATATTTCGTGCAGTGGATGCATAGGATTTGATATTTCGTACACTAGATGCACATGATTTGATATTTCGTGCACTAGATGCACAGGATTTGATATTTCATGCACTAGATACATTTTATGAACCCGACGCGCTGGGGTTGGATTTTTACGCATATTAGGCGCTTGGTATTGGATTTTATGCGCATCGGATGCACTTGATCGAGTTTTTATTCGTGCATGTGGGATGCACTTGACTTAGATTTTTATTCGTGCATGTGGGATGCACTTGAATCGATTTTTATTCGTGCTTGTGAGATGCACTTGATTTCGATTTCGTTTGTGCATGACGGATGCACTTGATTTGGACTTTCACGCACGTTGGGCGCGTGATTTGTTTTTGTGCACACCTGATTCACTCGATTGGGATTTTCGTTCGTGCATGACAGTTGCGCTGGTTGAGATTTTTGTGTACTATAGATGCACTAGATGTTGTCGTGCACACCTGTTGCACTGGACAGATACTTTCGTGCACATCCGTTGCACTTAGATTCGCTTTCGTGCATATTGGCACTTGTATTTGGGTTTGATTTTCATGCGCACCAGATGTACGTGATTGTTGGATACGCCTTATGAGGCTGATTTTGTTTTTGAGCACTTTGTTTTCATGATGAGGCCCTATACTTTGTAATACCCTTACAGGACTGATCCGAGAACGGTACCTGTGTACTTTTGCTTGCATAAAAAGTTTACTAAGAGGTTTCAAAAAGGAGCTATAGTCTCGCTATTTCTTACGTGTCTGCGTGTGACACGAAAGTTTACAAATAAAGCCTTTTGGGATATTTCAAAAAGGCGGGACGCATATTTTGGCAAAACATATATGCTATTATATTATTATTTTAACAATGAGCGTCCGCCACTTGTGCTGTGAGTTACGCATTACGCGGCAATTTAGAAAAGATTATGCATATGATTTATTCGTTTTTGGAGATTTTTCAAATAGGATGCGTACTATATATGTATTATAGTATTTGATTAGTGCATATAGGATTTCGGTAGTGGATTTGGAGATCTGTATCTCCTTTGTGACTCCGATGATATGCATGCAAGTCTGATGATTTGCGTGATGCTTGAGGGAGCTCGGTTTTGAGCTTTCGTACTCTTGCTCCGGCGCACAGGATGCGCTGTGGTTTTTCTGTATCTTCCGTAATTTCGGAGCCCCGTTGATTGGAGTTGATTATTGAAATATTTTAGCATTTGGGAGTTTAAATTTAAATTCGGGGACCGAATTTCTTTAAGGGGGGAAATTTGTAACATTTCAGAAAATATAAAATATTATTTTTTGGAATTTAATATTAAAATAATATATTTCGCGAAAACTACCGATTTGCGAATTGGGGTTTTCGTAAAATGGTTTAAATATATATACCAGTATTTATGAAATAATTGGGAGATTAAAATAATTTATTCATTTAAAAATATTGTGGTCATGGAAATTTGTTAGCTAGTTTCTTTTTGGCCATTACCTTTGCTAGCTATTTATTTTGTGATGGGCAATTTCAAAGGAAGGGGTTCTTTGCAAATGTGTAGTTTTGTAAATGGGTGTGTTTTCCGTGGGGCAGGGGCTCCAGCAGCACCTTGAAGGTTCTAGGATGTGCATGGATTTCTTTGTGCATTCTTGTAGCATTAATTGTTTTTGGCAAAGCTAAGGATATTTGTGTGTGATATTTTTTCCTTATCTTGACCACTTGATTCCTTGCACTCACCCCTATCATTCCCACTGCCTTGGCCGAGCACACATGAGGCAGCCCCATTCCTTTTGTGAAAAAAAGAGATTGACTCATTTTTCATATGCATGAAAAATCCTAAGCTCATCTTTAAAGCTCAATTCCATCTCACTTCCATTTTGGCAACTTCGATTAACCCTCACCCAATCGCTTGGGAAACTCAAGAAAATTCTATGGTTGCAAATAAGGTAATCCATACACTTTAGTTTAGATTTTTGTGCTTAATACTGTATTTTTGTTTGGAATTGGAGTTATTGGGGATATGTGATTTTAGAAAATTATGAGTTGCTGTCAAATGGTTAAATAAGGTGTAGTGAGTGTTTACAAGACCTTGTAGGGTGATTTAGCGGTCTGGAATTTAGTTTAGAACCCGATACATGAAATTAGAATTTTTTCCGTATCGGTTTTGTGTAACCTTAAGGCCTACAGGGAATCTGGGATGACCTGGAGTGTTTATGAGATAAGCAAACAATACCGGGGACTAAATTAGGGCACTAGAAGACCACCCTGACCATACGAACACCAATGGAGCAGAGGGGCCGAGCTCGCCGGAATTTGGGGGTAGGTGGCCGGCTACTTGGTGGTGTTAGGTGCTTGATTTGGTCCAGTAGCTCTTATACTTCATATACAACACTCTATACCTGTTTGTGTAGTTTCAGTTTACCTGAACCAAAATCTGGGAGCTATTGTGAGTGGTTTTGGTTATGGTTTCCTTATTATGGAATTTTTGGTTTTTGTAATTGGTATTGTATTTGGTTGTTGTGCGTTTGTACGTCAACAAAAAAGGTTGTTTGGTTGTTTTTGCATGCGTTGGCTATAAGTTCTAAATTTTGAGCCCACCGCGTGCCGTATTTGGATTTCGGAATTTGATGTTAACAGATTTGCGAATTCCTATTGATTGTAGGTACTTTCGTGTAGATTCCGAGATGACGAAGTGCATCGACTACGGCTAAACGAGAATTTTAGCAGGTGAGTAGATTTATATCAACGGAGGAAGTCGGGTGGATGGCGTATAGCACCCCCGCAACCATTGATCTGGAATGTCGTTGTTTCTGTTATCCTGATAAATGATATGCGACGGACATGATTGTAGGATTTACAAACGATAATATGATTGAAGTTGATACTAATGAACAATTGACTTAGGAGAAAATAATATGATAAGTGAATCATGATAAGTACTATTTTAAAAGAGATCAAATATGACGTTTATTTAAATTGATGCGAGATATTAATGTGATGAACGAGTATACGATGTGAAATTAGGACTTAATGTGATATGTCATTTTATGGGTTCGAGTCGATATGAGATTGTTGTTACCTTTGTCGGTCCCCTGATACGAGTTTGACATGGATGTGACCTGCGAGATAGGTATATATATTTATATGGATAATGATTGCATAATGAGTGATATGCCATACGAGACTTAGATCCGTACCCCGATATTGTATAGGTTGATAGAATCCCTATTTGTTAATGCCGCTGTACATTAGATTACCGTACGCGGTGACTTTTACCTGTTGATTGATCCATACCCCTGATTAGAGGATGCCGTACGATAGATTGTACCGTACGTGTTGTTGTGAGGCTGGATGCTGATTGATAGACTCACCGACTCGGTCTTGTTGATATGTATACCTTATAGCATTTGATTCACTATATGTATTGTGCTGCATTCATGCTATTCTCATTGCATTTCTTATACCTGTGCTAGTACACCTACACCATTATCGATGATGCGTATGTTACACTTACACAGATTGCCAGCGTACACACTTCTTCATCGATAATTGCTATGTCACTTACACAGTAGAATTGCTATATCATACTATGATATACCGCCATGTTCATATCACTATGTTAGGTTGTATGATATATTGACATGTACACCCACATACTTTGCTACAGCTACATGTACATCATGCATACATACTGACATGTACATCCATATATCTCGCTACAGTTGCATATACCCCTAGGTGGTATTGCATTGACATGTGATATTGAGACGTTGACTATTGCGCCATTGCACTTATGAAATGCATCATACATACTTGATTACATGTAGATACTTATACCTTACTACAGTTACATGTACACTTCATATGATGCAGCACTTATTTTCGGAGGATTTGGGAACCACAAAATATATTTTTAAAGCTGGATTCATTTAAAAGAGCGGTTTTCCCTTTATATGCTCATATTGATGTTTTATGTTGCATATATCAGTTTTATATGGATTTTACGCATTGAGATATGGATTTCATGTGATTTATGGATTTGAGAACCATGGGAGTATTTTCAAGAATGTATGTATTGTTTGAAAACCCGGTTTCTCTTGATATGATATTTTGATGCGTCCACCATGAGATTTCTCGGTTCTGAGATTTATGATATATATATACCCGATGCGAGGAGTGTAGTGGGCCGTATGCGTGTACATGGTGGGGCCCGGTACGGTTCCCCTCGGCAAGATGATCGCAGATGATAGGCGATAAGCCTGGAAGGCGGGCAAGTACCTACCGGTGATAGTATTTGGAGTCGGCGGTTATCGTGGGGATACCGACCAGAGTGATGTACGGACATGACGTCAGGGCCAGTCGTGGTGACAGCGCCTGAGTTATGAGGATTTACGTGTCGATACTAGACACGGGTATTCATGATGTTTCGGTTGTCGGTGATAGACACCCAGGTTTCCATGATTGTGATGTGGCATTGATGGACACACATTCCTTGGTATCCTCATATTTACCTGCATCTGCTTTTATGATATTTACATGCATTGATTTTATTGTTGGACGAGATCCACTGCATACATGCATTGATTATATTGTTGGATGAGATCCACCTGCATACATGCATTGATTATTGTTGGATATAGTGCCCTCAAAGTCAATTATTGGATCGCAGGTACGTGATTGCAATGATTGAGGCAGGACCTATACCGATATGACAGTCTTGCTCGAGATGATAGTATGTTATCTGGTTTGTTTTTATCATCGTATACATGCTTTAGTTCGCTATTGCATGATGATAGAGCCCATAGGATTCTTGCTTGACTGCCAGCAATATGATGGCGATCATATACGTAGGAGCTGGGGTCTGTAAGCGCATCCTTAAAATGTCCCTAGTCGTGCGAGTTTCGAGACAGGGCATCGATACTCCAGAGTAGACTAGTGTATACAGTCGAGACCCCGACGAGGGGCGGTGGCCGGTCTCACAAGCCACTGGTGTCAGTAGGATCACCTAAGATGTATACAGGTGCTCACTAGGTTATGAGTACACCGGACAGGACTCGCCGGGAACATGCTAGTTGGTATTATACATATCGTCAGATAGCATTTCCCTGGTGACATGTGTACAGGTTAGTTCATCGACCTGAGGTCGTCATTTGTCTCGTGTGAGTTCCCACTGTGCTTTGATTTCTACCCTACCACGGCTCAAAGGAGTCGTGCAAACAGGTCTTTTTTGGGTACAGTCCCGAGCCACATGGAGGCAAGTGAGCGGATCGGCAGGGGATTCGTCTCTCCCGGTATTGGGGGTGAGATCACGCTGTGTCTAGGAGAGCCATTACACAAATCCCTCGGCCGAGGCAGGAGATTTACTGGTAGGTACTCCAGCAGTATCTCAGAGTGTTCTGGGCTATTCTCTGACACGACTTATACCGCTAATGGGGGTCTGACATTACCAGCCCCCTAGGAAGATATGCGATACTCATAGACGAACGGACCGGATTGTACGGATATTGTCACTGTCAGGCTCAGTAGGGTTTCTGGATGAGTTCGCTCGTCAGCTTCCCTTCCAATCAATACATAGGCAACTGTTACGTACAATTTGTACCTCTGACGTGCTAGTGGTTATACCCAGTGCCAGTGTGTTGATGAGTCATTAGAGCCCCCCACAGATGCTTTCCCAAGTTCGGGCGAAATGTTGTAGAGGCCATATGGTTTTATGGCAAGGTTCGGTAAATGCACGTGCGTTTTCGCACGTGTCATTAATGGGCAGATAATACTGGTAGGCTTTGGTTTAAGCCGGATCCCAGTATTATGCTGTGTAGATATAATATCTTTGTCTCAGTTGCATTTGTATTCGGTCGTAATACAAATGCGGGTATGTTTATACTGTTACGGGGTTATCCTGAAATTCGTTTCAGGATCACTTTTGGAAATTGCCAGTTTCCAGTTTTCTATCAGCTGTATTTAATATTCGGTTAAATGCGGATTTATCTTTTTTTGAGATGAGTGTGGAAGCTTCTAGATGGTGACTAGGATGATGAGGTGGCATGTGACTCATTGATGCATTAAGTGTTCATTAATGTTGTGATGACAATGTTTAGTGATTCATTGTTTTCATTAATGCATTCATACAAGGTGTTAGATGATTCATTCATTTCATTTATGGTTATGGTCACTCTCCTCACTCCTACACTCACCTCCCTCTTCATTATATAGTGGCCGGCCCTTCTTGGGTGAGGGATGATTGATTTGGAAAAAAAGAAAGGGTTGTTAAAATGAGAAGAGAGAGATCTAGTTCATATATATTTTCATATCTCATTTCAATCCGATCCAAAAGGCAACTTCATTAACCGTTCGTCCGCGGCTTTGGACGTAACGAGACAAAGTGTTCTACTCATTCTCTACAACATCTTGGTCGTCTCTTTTAGCAAACTTGACGACCGAGTTGCCTCGGTTCAGAGGCGGGAGCCCGTTTAAAGATCCGTCGACGTGGTGCCACCTGGATGAGAAGACTGGAGATCGAGGAGATCAGAGCAGCCGCAACAAAGCGTGGGATGATGGTTGAAGACCGAAGGACTCGGATCGTTCGGTATAACTCTTCTACCCATTTTGTAGTTTGTTAGTTTAGCTTTAATGGCAGATCCGGGTTATAGTACGCGATAGCGCCAGTTGTAAAAAGTTTTTGTTCCGCATTTGGCGTCTGTTAGACGGCCGGGGCGCTACCGTGGACTTACAGTGGTATCAGAGACTAACCATTAAGCTATACTAACTTGTGCTAACACGTTTAAAATATCGATCGAACGGATTTTCGAAAACCGCAAATTCCAAGTTCTGAGTTTCTGTCGATTTTTGAAAGGGCCTAAAAATAATTTTACATATCACAGAAAAGCATGCAGGGTTTTCTAAGTATTCTGGGAAAATTTGGGCACGTGATCCCACATTAACACTGCGGATCCGCGGTCAAACCTAGGGTTTGACCGCGGAACCACGGCGACTTTGTGGGAACAGTGCTCCAGTTTTTCCAGAGAGCTTCAAATAGGGAAATTGTGGTTTCAGGTACTGTTCGTTTGGGCCCAGATTTTGTTACTGTACAGCAGATGTTTGTGGGGCCCACTATGGGATATTTGGTCGATCGAAATTTAAACGTGTTAGTATACAGTACTTACTTTATATCTCCGACCGGGAATGTCATTCGATCGGTAAACCGCGTCTAATTGCTATAGTTCTTTTAGACGGGTTTGCGAACGTGACATTCGCCTTGATGTTCCGTGTTGTGTTGTGATTTTGCCGATTTGTCGTGGTGGATAGCAGGGTGCAATGATAGTTCGGTTTGGATTTATTTGTACATTTGATATTGCGGGGCGAGCGTCCAACATGTGGACTGCCGTCACTGCCTGTTTGTATAATATTCTTTTGGGGCACGACCGGGTTGAGGTCGATGAACCCGTTGTACATATTTTTATTTCTGTATTAGGTTTATCCCGCGAAGGAGTGCACGGATAGCCGGGTTCTGTAGGGCAACGGGTCCGTATCTCATGGCTTTGAGAGGCAAAGGGACCTCACTCTAGAATTGGCAGACTATTCGTCGCACTCGTAGGGGGTACAGGTTGACCCAAGGAGGGGTGCTCAATTTACCGGATTCCGTGAAGTGCCGGGTGGTCCATTCACTTTGCTGTAGGGGGCTGCCTCGCTTCAGGTTTTGGCGGGTAACTTTCCGCACCCGTAGGGGTCTAGGTTTCATTGCATAGGCTATCCACATGACCATGGGAACGTCGGGTTTCAGCAGCGGCTCTGTGAAACTCGGGGATCCCAGATTATCTGTATTATTCTGTGATGCTTATTACTTTTCTGTAATGTTGCATATTATCACGCCTGGAGCGATTATTGTATATTGGTATATATACTATTAGATGTTGTATATGTTTTACACCCGCGCTAGTCCAGCCCCGCTCTGTCGTTAGTTAAGTAACCTAACGGGTGATGACGGGATCCAGTGGCGAATGCGGATGGTATATACGTACATTTTATTTTCGTTCTTTTCTGGTGTGATTGATTGATGGGACTGCATTGATTCTTATCAATGCAAGGATAAAACAAACCTATATTTGAAGTTGTTGGAACAAATTTTAAAAAGGTGTTATTACAAAGATGTTTCCTTTTGTTTTGCATAGTGATATTCAGTTAGAATATCTCGCACCTCATTCGACGAGGCAAGGGCCGAGATCCCTTCACCGGGAGTGACCCCTTGGGCAGAAGTTTACGTCAGGGTAATAAACTTCAATATATTCGATTACAAGTTGCTTTGTATCGCGGTATTCAGTTGGAATATCCTGCACCTCATTCCACGAGGAAAGAGCCGAGATCCCTTCACCGGGAGTGACCTCTTTAGCAAAACGTTTTCGTGACTATATTTTTATAAAAAGCTATCAGGTTCCTTCAACGAGATCAAGTTCATTACGTTAAAGGTTTTTCGCCAAAAACCAGCCGTAGCCCTCCGTCGTATCTTATGGATGGTCAGTAGTATTCAAGCTATGTTTGTTGGCCTTCGTCAAGGCATAGTGTTTGGTAGTTGCTGGGTATTCATTTATTGCATAGATAGATGTGTTGGTTTGGGACAGTCGTATAGCCTTGTTGGCCTTCGTCAAGGGCTTGTACGGGTGGGTTCAAATTAACCTGGACAATGACGGGTAGAACTTGAAATGTGACTTATGATTTGTTGACTAAAGTCAAGATCATAAGAGCATGAGGCAAAAATCATATCGGGAGTTTCAAACATACAGGAAACTTGCCAGGCATGCGCATACCTTCTGGAGTGTGATAACTTGAGTGGCTTCCATCAAGTTATCATGCGATGATAGTTGGATCCCGATTCTCACTGATCAGTTGGTTTACTCTTCGGGTGATCCCGACTAATTCTTCTTTCAGGTTTGGAGGAGAATTTGAGATAACAGTGGGAGGTTTCCTGATTAGATAAAGTGATAACCATTCTGATCTAGGTTAGAGTGCACGCAGAGTGTTTCTTTTCTCTCTCTCTCTTTGGCAGGGACCATTGACCGACCCTAGACTATGACTCAGTGACCAAGTTGACCGAACCTTCTTAAAATACTGGCTTTTGGATTGTCTATAGTTGCATAAGTCATTGCCACTCCTTCTTTTACCCTTTGCATTTCTCAGAACACCCCGTATTACTACGGACATCCACTTCCATTGGATATATCCATCGTATGGTTATATACGAACTCGAAGGGATTTCTTCGAGGATGGATCCAGGTTCAGGAGAAATAGAATAAAGTATTATTCAGTTATCTTTTATTATCACCTTCTCTCAGGTTACGAGGGCTCCTTAGTTTAGGGAGTACACCTATTACGCTTATTGGATAGTCTTCTTCCAAACCATAGGCAGGTGCCGAAAGGTAGGGAATGAAGAAAACTAATTAGCCTAAGTAGGGTGTGCAGAAGGTAATATGTAATGACAAGATAAAGGGATTAGAAAGAGGGCAAAGTAAAATTGCGACTGTTATCATTCACGACCAAACCGCGTACTTCATCGCCACTCCTATTTTACCTTTGCTTTTTCCCCAGTTCGGGAGAAAAAGAATTAGGTATTATTCAGTTGTCTTTTATCATCACCTTATCTTAAGTTGCGAGTACTCCTAGGATTAGGAGAGTACACCTATTATGCTTACTGGATAGTCTTCTTCCAAACCACAGGCTGGTGCCGAACGGTAGGGAAGGAAGAAAACCATTTAGCCTAACGATGGTGTACAGAAGGTAACGACTAAAGACAAATAAATGGATTTGGAGAGATGGCAAAGAAATATACGGTTACAGCCATGAATTGGATTATGGAAGAGGCATTACTAAGAATACCAGGATACCCCTACGAAACATTTTCATATTTCAGTTACACTATGCATTGTTAAAGGAAAACTGATTTCCCGATTAGATGCTTACTCCAGGATATGTATTTACCAGGTTTCATTCTCATATCTGCATGGTTTTATAGATGATGAGTAGGAGTAAGTTATTGGGAATTAGGTGATCATCCTCATTATATCGGAATTCGTTGTAATTGGTGATATTTGAGGAAATCGCCTCGGTACAGTTTTTTAACCTACGATGCACAGGTTTTGAGTTATTCGACTCAGCGGACTTATACAAGAGTATTGTATGTTGTCCAGTGTCCGTCAGGACAAAGGGGTAGGTCCTCGTACTATATTCTGTTTACTTATGACTTCTCTAGTTTTTAGACAAGCGTTTCGCAGAAATACAATGTCTAAGTTTAGAGAAGTTGTGGGTATAAGAATAAAGTAGAGAACCAGATGTCGCAAGTATCGGGATTCTTCAAACAAATAAAAAGATGTTGATTCTTGCGGTAGTATTCAGATGATAGTAATGGTTTTGAGAAACTTGTTTCTCTTTCAGGTTACTCATAATTGGATAGATTCCTAAGTTGAGTAATGCTGATTAGCCCCTCTCCATTAAGTTGATATGCACCGGAGATAGCTGCATGTTTTTGAATCTGGTTCCAATTAAATTAGTGCCTCTATTTCTATATTGTATATAGAATGGTTCATATCTTAACGCTGTTAAGATACGGGGAGTTGTCCAGCTTATGCTTAAAAACCAGACACTGGATAACTCAAGGCACGTTTCTGTAATGGTAGTTTGTGGGTTGACCCTGGCTTTGACGAGGGTTGATTTTCTACCATCTGGAAGATCAATAGTGATATTGTTCTTGACTCGCCACAGTTTTAGTAAAAATGGATTTTTTCAGAAAACAGTAGTGGGAGTATGGTAGAACTGGAAGTGATTCCAGAACCGCAAACGATTACGGAAAATTTAATAGGACCTATATATTCAATTAGGTTTAACATTCCAATAGCCACTCCGCAGATATGGTGGGTAACCTCAGACACCAGAGAGGTACTCCAGTACACTCAAGGACGGTGACAGGGAGGTTCTTGATTACCTAGACTTGACACTACTGTTGTTCCAGACTATGAGACCCGGCAGGAGGGTATGTATAGCATCGTTCTAAACTAGTTTTAGACGTACACGTATATATTATTCTGCCAGAGGGTTGTTGTGGTCAGTGGGAGCAGCGGAATTATAGTGGGCAAGGAGCTTATGTCTATTTATAGGCTTGAGCATATATAGCGGAGATAGATCATCTAATTTTGATGTGAGAGTCATAGGTTTGACTTCATCAGAATAGGGGATGGATATGTTGAGAAGGTAGTAGGGTATGATATCCTGGTATTTGGATGACATACATAGAGTAGGAAGTAAAATTTCTATACTACGATCGGTTGTACTTTGGTCGTCATACAGTTGTTTCTCCACAAAGGATATGGATATAATATCAAACATTTTGGTTACTAGATCTATGGTTTTAGATCTAGATTTGGGTAGTTTCCCAATATGTGTATTTTGACAGTATTCTAATGGTATTTTAGAATAGATGACTCCTGACATGGTGGTGTACCTGCAGGTGATGGAGTCACCCTCTCTAAATGTGTCTTATAGACTAAAGGAGAGAGGGATGTGCATGATTGGCAGATCACTTGCTTAGGCAATTGAGTCAATTATGAGATGTCAAGTACCACACCAGATGTTGTTTTTGCACTTGATGCGATAAGTTTATATTAATCCAATCCTGAAGAAACATAAGGAAGCAGTTTTAGAACATAAGTGCTTATTCTACGGATTTGATGACGGCGGCCTCCTTCGGGAGACGGTTATCATTCCAGGCTTCAAAGGTGACATGGATGACAGAGTGATTGTCAGAGTTATAGTTTTCCTTAGTCGAGGGACAGTATTTTGGATAGGTGGTTCAAGAGGATAATGTGGGAGGTATGGTGCTGGATACTGATTAGGTTCAGTTATCAATAAAGTCTAAGAAGTTTGGATTTGGAGTTCATTTATGAACTAGGTCCCATCAGATATTCAGACATATTCTAAGACAGGTATTACTCGATTCGGGAGATGGCTTTCTCCGCGAACTTAAGATTAAGAGAGATATAGAAAGAAACATCAGGGCGGATCCACTCACTAAGGCTATTTCTCGAACACAAGAGTTTTACAAACTAACTTTGTGAAACTGATTAGTAGAGGAGTTGGATGTTCGGTATCACACGGGCTGTGAGAATGCGACATCGCAATAATTAATCTTAAGTGCAAGTGGGAGATTGTTGGATATAGTGCCCTCAAAGTCAATTATTGGATCGCAGGTACGTGATTGCAATGATTGAGGCAGGACCTATACCGATATGACAGTCTTGCTTGAGATGATAGTATGCTATCTGGTTTGTCTTTATCATCGTATACATGCTTTAGTTCGCTATTGCATGATGATAGAGCCCATAGGATTCTTGCTTGACTGCCAGCAGTATGATGGCGATCATATACGTGGGAGCTGGGGTCTGTAAGCACATCCTTAAAAAGTCCCTAGTCGTGGGAGTTTCGAGACAGGGCATCGATACTCCAGAGTAGACTAGTGTATACAGTCGAGACCCCGACGAGGGGCGGTGGCCGGTCTCACAAGCCACTTGTGTCAGTAGGATCACCTAAGATGTATACAGGTGCTCATTAGGTTATGAGTACACCGGACAGGACTCGCCGGGAACATGCTAGTTGGTATTATACATATCGTCAGATAGCAGTTCCCTAGTGACATGTGTACAAGTTAGTTCATCGACCTGAGGTCGTCATTTGTCTCGTGTGAGTTCCCACTGTGCTTTAATTTCTACCCTACCACGGCTCAAAGGAGTCGTGCAAACAGGTCTTTTTTGGGTACAGTCCCAAGCCACATGGAGGCAAGTGAGCGGATCGGCAGGGGATTCGTCTCTCCCGGTATTGGGGGTGAGATCGCGCTGTGTCTAGGAGAGCCATTACACAAAGCCCTCGGCCGAGACAGGAGATTTACTGGTAGGTACTGTAGGGTTCCTAGGCACACTAAGGAGGTCTCACAAGGCATCAACCATGTCAATTTCAAATTTTACGGGTGCCGAGAAACCCTAATACGGATCGTTAACTAGATATATAGGCGAAACGATAAGCTAGTTAACAACTTAACTAAGAGTTGAACGGAAATACAACCTTTGTAGATCCGGTGCTCCACCTCCATAGCTCCGTAATGATGTCTCCTCACTGCGATCATTGGATCCCGGGCTCTAGCATCGGCTTCATCGGAGAATGGACGGGCTAGGTCATCGACTACGATGCCGAAAATGATCTACGTCGAGGCATCACAAGATCAAGCTCCACCTTCACCAAGCCATGAAAACTTGTGAAGGAAACACCCTATACTACTTGGCAAGAGGTAGAGGATGAAGAAATAGGAGGTGGGTTCACTTTAAATTTGGATTTCTCACTCTTTTTCATCAATCACCATTGATGGAAACTAGGTTTTCTTCTTTTTAGAAGAAGAAGAAGAAGAAGATGAATATTATGATAAGTTTTTTTAAAAGGAATAATAAAATCATTCTTATCATAATATTAAGCATGGTAATGTGTAGAGAATTGACTAAGGTTAAATGAATGGTTAGGGTTAATGAGATGAAGACAAAAGGGTTACTTTGGTCAAAGCTTCATGAAAGAAAGAAACCTTTTGTTTTTCTTTTCTCTTTTCTTTTAATCCAAATAAAAAGATAAATGAATGAATAAAAGAAAACCCTAACCATTTACTTAACCAAGGTTTAACTCTTTACACATACCCTAGCAATCTTGCATCATCAAACATGATACGTTCAAGTGCACAAAAAAATATATCACATATACGATGTGCACATGCGAGTGAGAAAAACCATCTTAAGTGAACCGATACTAGTTAATGCAAAGTAATATATCAAATATATAATTATGCATTAAATCATTAAATCAACACTTGATTTAATGATCCGGTCATATCGCTTATAACCGAGTAATATCATCAGTAACAACTTATCGAATCAACACTTGATCCGATAACCCGGCTATATCGCATATAACTGATCAATGTCACAAATCGTGAGAATCGAATACATTATCACATACTGGTATCATTCTCGGTCCCGCACATATCTCATATGCGCTCCTATTTCGTTTCTCTTGAGCCAGGAAACCTCTGTGTAGGACTCTAAAGACTCGTCAATACGCCGGCAGCAGGTGATGATCATATCAAGCACCCACAAGCCGCAAGCGGTCTGCTAAACGTAACGGCCACCCGGGTATTGAGCGATCAGAAGATCGACGAGCAAGCCCGCTAACACTCCTGTGAATCCAACCAGTAACACTTACCGTACAGTCCGGTCTCGTCGTCTGATATGTCGCATATCTCGCCTAGGGGTGGTAAACGTCAGACCCCAATAGCTCGATAAGTCGTGTCGATATGAGGCCTATAACAGTTCGAGAAACTACTAGTAACACTTACCAGTAAATCTTAGCAACCCTGGCCAGGGATTTCCGGTTATAGCCAATCGAACACAACGCAACATCAACCCCCTATACCGGGAGAGACGAATCCCCTCCTATCGCTCATTGCCTCCATGTGATTCGGGACTGTACCCAAAAACCACCGTTTTGCACGCCCTCTTGGACGTGGTAAGGTGGAAATCAAAGCACAGTGGGAACCACATAAGACTCTATGACGATCTCGGGTTAACAGACTACTCTGTACCAGTGTCACCAGAGAACTGCCATCTGACGTAAGGTATAATACCATGTGGGAGTTCTCGGCGAGTCCGTCCAGTGTACCCAGTCTCCACTGAGCACCCGTATATCATCTCTGATGTTAAACACCAATGGATATGGGATCATCCATCGCCCATCTGTATGGGTCGAGAAGGTATACGCTAGTCTACTCTGGTATATCGATGCCCCGTCTCGATACACCCACGACTAGGGACTTTGAAGGATGTACTTATAGACTATCTGTCCCCACTAGTATGATCTGCATCATAGTCCAGGTAGTCAAGTACACATCCTAAGGGCTTTACCAACATGTAACAGAGAGACAATCAGTATACACGTTAAGGTAAAGAGCAACCAGATAGCATACTATCATGTCGAGCAAGAAAGTCCTCCCTATATATGTCCCAGCATCCACTACAATATACATCCTATGTACAGTAATGGCCTCTAGGGCATACATATAACTAACAATCTCCCACTTGCACTAGGGCCATCTGTAGCAGTGGTTGCAGTATCTCATACTCAACTATCCCATAAAAGTCTCTCTCTGGGAAAAGGCCTTTGTGAGTGGATCCGCCGTGTTGTCCTCTGCGTCTCTTCTCCTAACCTCGATCCCTTGGAGATCAAACATCTCCATGATCAGGTGATACTGCCTTAGAATATGTCTGGATCACTGATGGGACGGACGTTCCTTGGCATAAGCCACAACTCCATTGTCACACAATGGGAGGAACTAAGTTCATCTCATGAACAAATATACATCCAAACTGCCTCTTTGGTAGCATCTTAAGTAGCGATGTATCGAGCCTTTATCGTCTAGTATGCCACGGTATCTAGCTTGGAACCCTTCCAACATACCGTCCCTTTACTGAGGGTAAAGCCAATGCCTGTGACTGACATTCAGTCGTCTTTATCACCCTGGAACCTTTCCAGTGATTCTCCCTAGGATCGATTGATACCATCTCACTATAACTTGTGAGAATCCTAACATCCAATTATATCTATCTCATACATCCAAAACTCAGGATTTAGGAGGTATCATTTTGATCCTATATGGAGAATCATTGTGATAAGCGGAGATTGACCGAGCGTAGCATAGGAAACTTCTTTCTTATCAAGAGTATGTCATCCACGTACTCTACGAGGATCGCTACCATACTCCCTACTACCTTTTTGTTTATACAAGGTTCATCTACCATTTTGATGATGTCAAACTCTTTGACTAACACATCAAAACAGATGTTCCAACTCCGCGATACCTGCTTTAACCTATAAAGCATCTTGTACACGTTTCCGCTGCTCCCACTGTCTACGAAGCCCTCTGGCTGTGTACTTATAGACGTTCTCTTCTAAAACATCATTTAGAAAAGCAGTCATGACACCCAACCGCCAGATATCGTAGTCATGGTATGCAGCCGTGGCAAGTAGGATCTGGATGGACTTAAGCATAGCTACTTGAAAAGGTTTCATCATTATCCACGCCTGGTCGATGACGAAAAGCTTTAACAAGTCTAGCTTTGAAAGTCTCAACTTTTCCATCTACACCAAGTAATCTTCTCAAGATATACTTGCTCCTGATGGGGATTTAACCCTTCAGATATAGCAACCAAAGTCCATACTTTGTTGGTGTACATGGATTCCATCTCAGATCGCTAAGCACCCAGCCATTCTTACAGAGTCCCACTCCTGATGGCCAGCTCGAAACTAGTTGGGTCATCATCTCATGATGCAATCCTCGCTCCCACTGTCATAGAGAAACCGAAGTATCTCTCAGGTGGGTGAGGAACCCTACTAGATCGGCGGAGAGGCTGAGCTTTGTTGGTAACTATTGAATTCTTTGGTTGTATCAAATCATCAGCTGCAGTTTGTATAGCTGGAACATTTCCAGTTCTACATAACAGATCTTGCCTCGAGCTTGTCCGGATTTTGCTTTTAGACATAGGCCGGACAACCCCAAATCTTAACTAACTTAAGATATGGGCTCTTCCCTTATCATATCACATATGAAATGGTAGGCAACTGATTTGATTTGAACCCTATTCAATAGGTATGCATCTTTTCAAGTGCATAACTCCCAAAAGGAAATAGGTAACTCAGTAGTACTCATCATAGAGCACACCTTATCATATAGGGTGTGATTGCTCCGTCCCGATATACCATCGTGCTATGGTGTATACGGAGGAGTAATGCTGAGAGAGAATCTCATTCTCTTTTAGAAAAGTCCAAGAACTTCGTGCTCAAGTATTCTCCTCCTTGATCTCATCAAAGGACATAATACTTATACCCGTATTGGTTCTCTACTTCTAACTTATATTCTGTGAATATCTCAAAAGGTTCTGACTTGTGTTTCAACAGGAACATATGTCTGAATCAAAAGAAATCATCAGAGAATTTAATGAAGTATAAAGAACCGGTCTTGGCATGTGTAGACAGGGGACCTTCATACATCAACATGTATCATCCCAAGAGTTCACTAACTCTTTCTCTGTTTCCAATAAACAGAGCTATGGTCATCTTATCTCTGTGACATGACTGGCAAGTTTCATAAGATGTAAATTCAAACTAATTTAAATATGCATCTACATGTAACTTCAGCTAGTCGGGTCGTATTGATATGACCTAGTCTACAATGCCTCAAGAAGGATTCGTTCATTTCTGAACTCTTCCTCTTGTGTGTGTTCCGTATAATAAGAACTGTAGTTTGATTTAGAACATCAATGCTTTTAGATAACGTGCCTGAACCGATCAACTTTTGATATAGGAAATGTTCAAAACATTATCCAACTATACAAAATTTTATCATTTCTTTACTAATAAAGAGATAGATATGATTTTGTATATCAGGTTCGGTATCTAATAACATTCGTTCAGAATCAATGTATTGGTAATACAGGGTGACAGTGACCAACAGACTTGGCTGCAACACTTGCCCCGTTTTCTGCCTCATGAAACTTATCACCCGTTCTCAGTTCTCTACCTAGCTGTAGCCCTATGTAACAGATTACATATCTAAGATCCTGATCTGGTATCACATACCCAGGATGCGGAGGATACTGAGAAACAGTTCTTTGTAATGAACACACCCGAAGATGATGCATCAGCATGCACTCTCTTCGTTTGGGCGGCACGGGAATTCTGGTAATCCCCAATTTCCTACTCTGTCTTATAACAATTATAAGTTGGAGCGGGACCAACGTTCCCCAGCTCAGTATAACAAGCGGGTTCGGTCAATATTCCGTATTATTATCTTGATTAAGGCGTGATATGGTCGCTACCTGGAGAGAGAGAGAAGAAAACACTCAGCGTGTGCTCTTGCAAGAATAGATTGGTTGTTATTTTATCTAATCAGGATGGCTCCTACTGCTTTTTATCAAATCTTCCTTCAAACCCTAAAAGGAAAGACTAGCCGGGATTAATTACACACTACAAGTTCGCCAATCTTTCAGCCAGGCCAGTGTCGGTACTTTGAGGGAGGTCCCCCGTGCTTTCACACGAACCTAATTAATGTAAACCTCGTTTTCCCAGAGGCGTAACCTCGTTAACACCTTTCTAGACACCTACTTGATCGGCTAATTGTAATGTGTAAAACTCTCCCAGGAGTAACTCTTACTCGCAGCGGGTATCGGGATCCAACTATCTCATAGAAGGTATGCAATCTCATTGCAAATTTCAACACTTGAAATTCCCGATAATATTTTGCCCCTAACGTGCTATGACCTTGACGAAAGCCAACAAACCATAGCCCGCTAGTCAAGTTCAACCCGTACATTTCTTGATTGAATTAAACCCACCCGCACGACCCTTGACGAAAGCCAACAAAGCCGCACGACTACCCTAATCCAATCGCATCGTATGCTGGCAGATAAGGAGCATATAGCTACCGCACACTGCACCTTGACGAAAGCCAACAAATGCAGCACGAATACTATATACAACTTATCTGAAATGACGGAGGGCTACGACAGGTTTTTCTGAAAACCTATTGCGTAATGAACTTGATATCGTTGTAGAATCAAATGATTTTGAAATGGAGTGTTTTTTAGGCTTTTCTAGTTTTGCTAAAGGAGTCACTCCCGGTGAAGGGATCGTCGGTCCTTTCCTCATCGAATGAGGTGCGGGATATATCATATATATCACTGTGCAAAACAAAAACTCTTAAAAGCAATCAAAAGACAAACCGAGTGTATAGCATCTGCCAGTTATTGCTAAAAGAGTCACTCCCGGTGAAGGGATCTCGGTCCTTTCCTCATCGAATAAGGTGCAGGATATATCACATATACCGCTGTGCAAAGCAAGAACTGTAGCTACCTGTTTTATTTTGAAATTCGATTCTACAACATCTTAGGTTTCTTTTATTTCATTAATCACTTTAATGAAGTCCCATCATTAAGTTACCTAAACATCACAGATAAATACGACGTACACTTATGCCATCCGCATTCGCCTCGATGTCCCCTCGTGCACCGTTAGGTTAGGTAACTAACGGCAGAGCGGGGCAGGGCTAGCGCGGGTTTAAAACATAAGTAACGTCTATATAATATGTCATATATACTATATACTGTATCCATCACAGAACATCACATGATCACATCACAGATATCGCAGCAGAAGAATCATATGAAATATTGGATATACTAGGACGTCCGTGTTTTCAATACGAGCCAGTATAAAACACGGATTCCACGGTCGTGATGAATAGCCAAACCCACACCCCAAGACCCCTACGAGAGCGGTAAGCAACCCTACCAATTCTAGAGTTAGGAGACCCGGACTCGACTCCTCGAGTTGGTCTCCCACTGGACTCCAGAACCCGGTTACTTGTGCTCCCCTCCTTGGGTCTATCCTAGTGCGGAAAAGTAAATAATATACAAAGGGTGACATCTTCCGCAACCTGGAAGTGCCCCAATAAAAGAATATTACATACAAGTTTTTACATGAATGAAAATGAAAAACACTCATCTCACATAAAAACCCCTGGCTATTCAAACACGACGATCCAATATAACATATCCAGCAACACATAACATCACATGTTATCAACGTAAGTAAATATGCCCATCCCAATTGTCGTTGACATATAGCAACGAAACCGGCGATATCACATATTACACTTACGGTCACAGAAAAGAAAGTGTAAAACTACAACAGTTGGAATCCGCAATCTCTTTAGACATCGCATGCCTAATCAAATGAATTACTTAGACATCACATGCCTAACAATTATAAACCCCGCATTTTAGTCTCATTTTCGAAAACACTTTTCAATACTTAGCCGGGGAATTCAACAAGATTCCCGACATCCTGATCGAATGCTCGTCGCAAACTTTAGTAGACGGCCGCACCCCCGATACCGTCGACGAAGTGCACCAAGAAGGAACACCGCTACCGCGAGCACCCGAACGGATGCTTTCGGCGACGGGGTTCTCCTACAGTCACTTGGTCGGGGCTATGGGGTGTAGCCGTCTATTAAGTTTACCCGGCGAGTATCCGCGTACGCTACGTGATTGCGACGGACTTTTGATCTCATCAAAATTCCGTGGCAACCGATCAAGTGAGACTAAACTGCTAGATTTATAACATTCATTCAATTATCTCATAACTACTTGTGAATTCCAATTGTTGTATCCCATTCCAGATAAATAGAAAATGTTAAACTTTCCGATCGAACAATCGAACACCCAAGTTTTCCCGATACAGCTCAACACATGAAACAAGTTTAAAAACATCCAGTTCATGCCTCAGTACCGACGGTCCAACCGTAGAAGGGTCAAGCCAACGCCTCACATGTGGCACGCCGTACTGCCCCAAACCCGAAGGTTCAAAGGGCAGTTCAAGACGGTCACATAATCGAGTTAAGGTTTGTTGTCTTCTAGAGGGTCCATCGCGTTACTTGCACTACTTAGAACGTTATTAAACCACGGAAAGATCCAACACTTGGAAATTTCCCGATAGGGGAAAGATTGTGTATTTACATCCGGTCGAACTTTTTAACATATTCTAAATATCCGGAAAAACACATAGACAAAATCTGATAATCCGATCGAATAAAAGAATCCCCAAAACAACCCCTAATATTCAACTCTTGAATAAATATTAAAAATTCCCAGAAAATCCAGCACCATAAAAGAGGAATTACTGTGCAAATTTGGTTGGCTGATGAGATTTATTGGCCGCGGAACCACCGCAGAAGCCATGCTTCTGCCGCGGTTCCGCCGCTCTTTGGAGGAATCATGAGTACGGGCTCCACAGTAATTCTTCAAATTCCCTGCTGATTTTTCTGTATATTTTTAATATCGAAAAACTCCAGATTTTAAAAAATGTACAGAGAGGGTGAAATTTTAGGGTTTCGGGTTCGTTCGGGTTTCAAACTTCGTCTACAAGTCGCCTAAGGCTCTAGCTAGGCTCTGATACCACTGTAGGGTTCCTAGGCACACTAAGGAGGTCTCACAAGGTATCAACCATGCCAATTTCAAATTTTACGGGTGCCGAGAAATCCTAATACGGATCGTTAACTAGATATATAGACGAAACGATAAGCTAGTTAACAACTTAACTAAGAGTTGAACGGAAATACAACCTTTGTAGATCCGGTGCTCCACCTCCATAGCTCCGTGATGATGTCTCATCGCTGCGAACATCGGATCCCGGGCTCTAGCATCGGCTTCATCGGAGAATGGACGGGCTAGGTCATCGACTACGATACCGAAGATGATCTACGTCGAGGCATCACAAGATCAAGCTCCACCTTCACCAAGCCATGAAAACTTGTGAAGGAAACACCCTATACTACTTGGCAAGAGGTAGAGGATGAAGAAATAGGAGGTGGGTTCACTTTAGATTTGGATTTCTCACTCTTTTTCATCAATCACCATTGATGGAAACTAGGTTTTCTTCTTTTTAGAAGAAGAAGAAGAAGATGATGAATATTATAATAAGTTTTTTTAAAAGGAATAATAAAATCATTCTTATTATAATATTAACCATGGTAATGTGTAGAGAATTGACTAAGGTTAAATGAATGGTTAGGGTTAATGAGATGAAGACAAAAGGGTTACTTTGGTCAAAACTTCATGAAGCTTCAACAAGCTTCATGAAAGAAAGAAACCTTTTGTTTTTCTTTTCTCTTTTCTTTTAATCCAAATAAAAAGATAAATGAACGAATAAAAGAAAACCCTAACCATTTACTTAACCAAGGTTTAACTCTTTACACATACCCTAGCAATCTTGCATCATCAAACATGATACGTTCAAGTGCACAAAAAAATATATCACATATACGATGTGCACATGCGAGTGAGAAAAACCATCTTAAGTGAACCGATACTAGTTAATGCAAAGTAATATATCAAATATATAATTATGCATTAAATCATTAAATCAACACTTGATTTAATGATCCGGTCATATCGCATATAACCGAGTAATATCATCAGTAACAACTTATCGAATCAACACTTGATCCGATAACCCGGCTATATCGCATATAACTGATCAATGTCACAAATCACGAGAATCGAATACAGTATCACATACTGGTATCATTCTCGGTCCCGCACATATCTCATATGCGCTCCTATTTCGTTTCGCTTGAGCCAGGAAACCTCTGTGTAGGACTCTAAAGACTCGTCAATACGCCGGCAGCAGGTGATGATCATATCAAGCACCCACAAGCCGCAAGCGGTCTGCTAAACATAACGGCCACCCGGGTATTGAGCGATCAGAAGATCGACGAGCAAGCCCGCTCACACTCCTGTGAATCCAACCAGTAACACTTACCATACAGTCCGGTCTCGTGTCTGATATGTCGCATATCTCGCCTAGGGGTGGTAAACGTCAGACCCCAATAGCTCGATAAGTCGTGTCGATATGAGGCCTATAACAGTTCGATAAACTACTGGTAACACTTACCAGTAAATCTCAGCAACCCTGGCCAGGGATTTCCGGTTATAGCCAATCGAACACAGCGCAACATCAACCCCCTATACCGGGAGAGACGAATCCCCTCCTATCGCTCATTGCCTCTATGTGATTCGGGACTGTACCCAAAAACCACCGTTTTGCACGCCCTCTTGGACGTGGTAAGGTGTAAATCAAAGCACAGTGGGAACCACACAAGACTCTATGACGATCTCGGGTCAACAGACTACTCTGTACCAGTGTCACCAGAGAACTGCCATCTGACGTAAGGTATAATACCATCTGGGAGTTCTCGGGGAGTCCGTCCAGTGTACCCAGTCTCTACTGAGCACCCGTATATCATCTCTGATGTCAAACACCAATGGATATGGGATCATCCATCGCCCATTTGTATGGGTCGAGAAGGTATACGCTACTCTACTCTGGTATATCGATGCCCCGTCTCGATACACCCACGACTAGGGACTTTGAAGGATGTACTTATAGACTATCTGTCCCCACTAGTATGATCTGCATCATAGTCCAGGTAGTCAAGTACACATCCTAAGGGCTTTACCAACATGTAACAGAGAGACAATCAGTATACACGTTAAGGTAAAGAGCAACCAGATAGCATACTATCATGTCGAGCAAGAAAGTCCTCCCTATATATGTCCCAGCATCCACTACAATATACATCCTATATACAGTAATGGCCTCTAGAGCATACATATAACTAACAGGTACTCCAGTAGTATCTCAGGGTGTTCTGGGCTATTCTCTGACACGACTTATACCGCTAATGGGGGTCTGACGTTACCAGCCCCCTAGGCAGATATGCGATACTCATAGACGAACGGACCGGACTGTATGGATATTGTCACTGTCAGGCTCAGTAGGGTTTCTGGATGAGTTCGCTCGTCAGCTTCCCTTCTAATCAATACATAGGCAACTGTTACGTACAACTTGTACCTCTGACGTGCTCATGGTTATACCCAGTGCCAGTATGTTGAAAAGTCATTAGGGTCCTCCACAGACGCTTTCCAAAGTTCGGGCGAAACGTTGTAGAGGCCGTATGGTTTTATGGCAAGGTTCGGAAAATGCACGTGCGTTTTCGCACGTGTCATTTTTCGGGCTGATAATACTGGCAGGCTTTGGTTTAAGCCGGATCCCAGTATTATGCTGTGTAGATATAATATCTTTGTCTCAGTTGCATTTGTATTCGGTCGTAATACAAATGCGGGTATGTTTATGTTAGTGTTTATGCCCTAGAAGGCCATTACTGTATCATACTAGTTTGTATATTACTTAATGGAAGCTTGGGATATTCACATGTATATAACAGTCTTGCTAAACATGGTAGTATGCTACTTGGTTTTTCTATCTTAATATGTGAGTGTACGTATTGATAGAGCTCTTAGGATCTTGCTTGTCTACCAGCGTTGTGATGGCAGTCACACTAGTGGGGGCTGGGTAGTCTACAAGCACATCCTTATTCAGGTCCCTGGTCGTTGGATTATCGAGATAGAGCATCGATACTCCGGAGTAGACTGGTGTGTACGCTTCTCATCCCAGTTGGGGAGATGGTCTGTCCCACAGCCGTCAGTACGTCGTACTGGAGATAGTATGCAGGTGCTCGTTAGGTTACGGGTACACCGGACATGACTCACAGGGAACTGTTGGTTGGTTTGATACCAGTCGTCAGTGAGCAGTTCCCAGGTGACATGAGTACAGCATAGTCCGCAGACTTGACACTGCTACTTCGCCTCGAGTGTGTCCCACTGTTCTTAGATTGCTACCCTACCACGGCTCAAAGGAGTCGTGCAAACAGGTAGCAGTTGGGTGCAGTCCCGAGCACTTGGAGGCAGTGGCGGTTAGACAGGATTCGTCCCTCCCGGTATTGGGAGTAGATATCGCGTTGTGTCAGAGAGCCATTACGCAAAGTCCCTGGCCAGGGCAAGCGAGATTTGCTGGTAGGTTCCAGCAGTTTCTCAAGGTGTAATGGGCTTCGCTCCGACACGACTTATACCGCTATTAGGGGACTGACGCTTGCCGCCCCCCTAGGCCCGATATGCGATAGTCTTGGACGAACGGACCGGACTGTATGGAGTATGTCACATCAGACTCAGTAGGAGTTCGGATGGGTTTCCTCATCGGCCTTCTTATCGACAACTACCTGGGGACCGTTACGTACAGCTAGTACCGCTTGCGGTCTGTGGTTAAACCCACTGCCAGCGTAGTAGTCGAGTCTCTAGAGTCCCACACAGAGAGTTTCCTATTCCAGGCGAAACGATATAGAGGTCGTATGGTTTTACGACAAGGGTTCGGACGCGTATGTGTGTTTACACACTTACGTCGTCTGGACAGTTTTTACCAGTCGGCTTTGGTTTAAGCCAGTTACTGGTATCCGGTTATTGGATTTTTACAGTCTAAAGTTTTTCCGTATTTTTGCGGATTGGAGGGGCGTTCTCGTAATTGTACGAGAAGCTTCTAGAAGATGGTGACTAAGGAGGGTTATGTGTCATATACATTGAATGAGTTATATGAGTCATGAGGGTGATTCATTCATCTCATTAATGCACATTTATTGCTTAATGACTCATGCTAATGAATCACCACTTGATATTTTATGAAGCATGATTATTCATCACTCTTTATTCTTTTCTTCTTATTAGAAAATGCTTCATATCTATTATGATACTCATAACTTTATTCGATTATCATTCTCACATTCTCTCTCCTCAAGCTCTCCATCTTCAAAGACTAATCCTCCCTTCTCATGAGTTGAGTACAAGGGTTAGTAAGACTAATCAATCCATAACCATCACTCTATTTCATCCTAGCTTCTTTGATTAGCAATCCAAGAAGGTTAGTTGCCTTAAGTTTAGAGGTTTAGCTTGGAGTTTTGCTCTCGGGTGGATCGTCTACTACCTAGAGAAGGCCGAGGAGGACAAGGAGATCGTAAAGACGAAGGAGTTGGTTCATTAGGTATAATCCCTAAACACAGTAGTTTAGAAACACTTTGTGTTTGGTTATTTATAGTTTAGCTTCGATTCAAGTGGTTAGTCGATGTTCGTTCACTAAACAAGTTCGTTTTTGAAAATTCCGCCTCCCCACAAGTATTGGGGTGTAGTACATCGACTTACAGTGGTATCAGAGCCTCGCTAAACAATAAATAACTTAATTGCAAATTTGTACGAATTTCGAACGGAAAAACGAAGCCGGAAAACCCTAAAACTGTCAAGTTTCTGTCGAGTTTAAAATGAAGTCCAAAAATTTTTCAGGGATGTTCAGAAAGCTTAAAATGATAGTAGTAGAACACACAAAAAATTTGGTTCCATGAATCGTCTACGGAGCCGCGGATCCGCGGCGCATAGCACTGTTGCCGCCGCGGATCCGCCGCCGTTTTGACGATTCAGGGACCCATTTTTGTTGTGGTGGTTCTCTGTGATATTTGGGATTCTCTGGTATTTTTTAATTTTGCTCAGGTTTCAAGTTTACAGAGCAGTTTTGGAGCAATGTTAAATCCGTTTAATCGATCGAAATTGTACAGTATTTGCATATTGGATTATATCTGTGATTGTTTAATGTGTTCGTAAACCTCCCCTAACTGCTAGTATGTCGGTTGGCAGGGGGTTGCACATTTCTGTAATGGTTTTATCTGTTTGTGCATATGAACTATATTGGACTGTTGTGGTGTATAGCCGGGGTTTAGCAATGGGTTATTATTTAATTCATTTGTTGTAAATGTAATTTGTTGTAATATTATTTTTGCGAGGCACATCCAGGTTGCGGTTGTAGCCACCGTTGTATTATTTCATTTTACTGTTTTTGCTCCTAGGACTGATCCAAGGTGGGGTACACAAACTGCCGGGCGGGTAGTTTGCCGTACCCGTAGGGGTCGAGGGTGGGGTAACGGCTATTCATCACAACTGTGTAATCTGTCTTTTCTTGCAGGCTCAAAAGAAATACAGATTGCTTGCAAATCCAATATTGTTTATCTGTGTTCTGGAATGTATATCATTGCGTCAGACGAATGTAAAATATCTATATATATGATAGCTATTTAGACGTCACTTATGTTTTACACCCGCGCTAGCCCAGCCCCCGCTCTGTCGTTAGTTAAGTAACCTAACGGGTGATGACGGGACCCCGTGGCGAATGCGGATGGCATAAGAGGACGTTGTATTTTCGTTGTTTTCTGCAATGATAGGTTAATGATGGGACGCATTATCAATAATGCAAAGAAAAACAAACCAAAGTTTAAATCGTTGGAACAGTTTAAAAGAAACCACTCGGTTAATTTTAAAAAACAGATATTTTTAAATGCGGAGCTTTAACCACTCCTTTTAAAAGCTATCAGGTTCCTTCGGTTATATCAAGTTCACTACGTTCACGGTTTCGCCAAAACCAGTCGTGGCCCTCCGTCATTTCTTATGGATGGTCAGTAGTATTCAAGCTATGCTTGTTGGCATACGTCAAGGCATAGTGTTTGGTAGCTGCTGGGGTATTCATTTGTTGCATAGATAGATGTGTTGGTTTGGGACAGTCGCATTACCTTGTTGGCATACGTCAAGGGTATATACGGGTGGGTTCAAATTAACAAGATAATGATGGGCAGAACTTGACATGTGACTTATGATTTGTTGGCATACGTCAAGGTCATAAGAGCATGGGGCAAAAACTTATATCGGGAATTTCTAAAGAAACTGAAATTTGCAAAGAGATGCATACCATTTGGAGTTTGATGAATGTTGGTAGGATTCCTTCAACATTATCATACAATGATATTTGGATCCCGATCCTACTGTGAGTATATGCTACTTATTAATTGGTAGGGATTTCACGATCAAAAATATAATTACCGCAATCAGAAACGGCGTCGCTTCGCAGCTAGCCGGTGAGTACGGGTCGATCCACAGAGACGGGTAAATTCCTTTATTGTGTTTTAACGAGTTGATTCTATTTGTCGTTTTGGTTTTATAAAAATCTAGATCTAAAACTTAATTAATCTTATTTAAATTCTTGCTAGGGTTAGGCTTAGAGGAAGTTTTGGAGATTGATGTTTCCTCACCGCTTTCAATGCCGTATTCTAGATCCATTAGGTGTTATAGTAATTATCGATAAAGTGGATACGACTCTTTTGGAAAGATGTTTTCTTCCTCTAGATTCGTATCCTTCCTTTATCGTTAATTACCCTAACCCCCATGGAAAACGTGCGCAACCGGCCCTTTATACTGCGGTTCACCGTTACCTCGAGGGGTAAGGTGCCGCAGGGAGCGGTTGTGCGCGCATGCATGGAGTTCTTAATGGGTTAGGCATTGAAAGGGGTGAGAGATCTCATCTCTCAACCCTTTCCCTAAGGCTAACCCTAACAAGCGAGGAGACTACTCGCTCATTAGGGGATGAGAAGACATTATAATTAAAGAATAAAATACTTACTAATGGTGATGGCTCCCTCCAAGCGATAAAGAACAGATCTGAATGTCACTTCCAGAATTTCTGAATTTTATTTATTGAAAAGAGGCATACAATTTTTAGATCTAAGATTACAATTTATAGGAAAATAGGAAACCTAGGGTTACAGGCTCTCGCACTTACGCAATTACTGATTTGACCCCTGAGAATCCCAACACCAGAACAGTCGCGCCGCCTCAGAAAATCTGCACCGACACGTGTTCCTAACGGCCGCGGAACCGCGGCTCCAGCATGGGTTTGGCCGCGGTTCCGCGGCCAAACTGAGGACTTGGGCTGTGGGCTTTTGTGGGCTTTCGTCTGGGCTTCTTGGCTTTCTGTTTCTATAGTCTTTTTCTCTGTTAGGCTTCTGAGTCTTCTCCAGATTTTTCAGTGAATACTTGTAGCGATCTTTCAACCGTTCACTTGACATTTTAGACCTTGCACTGTTCTTCGACTAGGCTCGACTAGGATCGGTCTACTTGTTGGTCAAAAGTCCCTTTTTCTATTGTTTTGTGTCTTTTTCACTGTATTTGCTCCAGAAACCTGTAACCTGTAATATGCAACAAACGTGCGTCAAGAGTACCTGTTTATTTATTAAAAGGATAAGAATAGGGGAATGATAAATGCAATATTATGGTCTGAACAAATACCCCCAAACTTACCTTTTGCTCGTCCTCGAGCAAACTTATTATTTTATTCTCTAAAATCCTAACCGCACTTTTGCAGGGAAACGCGATTGCACTGAGCACGTGCAACAAGCCGTTAAACCTCTAGGTGTCCCTAGTAGGAGGAGTGTTGTCTCCTGAGGGTTTTCAGCGGATTACACCCACAAAATCCTATCAACTCGGCCCATTGACTTTTGTTCTCTAATTATGTCTTCTAATAAGGAATTCTATTATCTTATACTTGTAAATTATCCACCCATATTCTTCACACTTCCTCATTATTTAACTTAAGATTATATATGTTATGTAGACTTACTTAGCTTTCGGCATTTCTTAAGTTTTCCTTCTAGGGTTACATCTCCACTCAGGAATTTCTATCAACTCTATTAAAGATACAAATTTTATCTTTCATTCCTCTCTCTTATCTAAATTCCAATCACGTACCCCTACGTGTGTGTATAGATCACCCCTACACTTGGGGATTCAAATCAAGCAATCATGCCCTTGTCCGTTGTCCAAAGTACTAATTAGTTGGTGAATGAAATTTGCTTACACATCCTTCATGCGACCGTTAATACTTCTTGAGGTACCAACGACCGATTACAAAATGCGCTTGCACTTTAAAGCGTACTTCCTAGTCTTTGCAACACCCAAGGCTTTAGCAGTGACTCCCAAACCAGTTGGTCTAAGGCACTAGGTGATGAAGCACCCTTGCTAAATATTTTTCTATTTTTACAGCCTTAAATGATCACAAAAACCAGTGTCCATTTTTTTTTCTTTATTCACTTTTTTTTCTTTTTATTTTCATTGTACTAAGGACTTTAGACAAGAGCATTTCAAGGTCTCTTCTACTATTCCAAGTTTCAAGGTGTGTGAATGTGCAAATTGTAGGGTATACATTTTCAGAATATAGACTTAAGCTAGGAACTATTTTTCAAACTTATACTCTAATAAGAACATCAATACTCTTCCCTCATTTTGACTTAGCCCAAGAAGTGAACCCAAAATTTGCCTATTTCTAAATAAACTACAAGGCATATACTTTCTACCGTTAAACTTTAAGGAATGTTATTTTTAGGGTTTTTAATTCACTAAGTCTAAGATCTAGTTGTTCCTAGCCAGTTAACCTATTAGTCAAACTCAAGTCAATTAGCCAAAATTGAATACATTAATTTTTATAATTTTTGAAATTTTTCAATTTTTATGGGTTTTCAAATAAGTATGCAAATGCAAAAATATGTACAAATGAATGCGAAGGAAGAAGACGTACCGAGCATACCCCCAAACTTGAACTTGACAGTGTCCTCACTGTCATGCTAAATCAAGAGGGTCAAAATACCGATACTCCCCTGTTTATTTATTTATAAATTTTTTTTTTTTTTTTATGTTTTGAATTTTTTTTTTATTTTTATAGAAAAAGAAAACAAAAGGATATATACATATATACAACAAGATTCCCCCCAAACTTAAGCTTGGCCTTTCACAAGCCAAAGGTTAGCACCAACCATTCAAAGATCTTATCATGGTAATGGTAGAGTTGGTGCAAGAATGGGATGGAAAGAAAAGAGATGAAAAGCACACGAGACCGTGTGGAAAGAAGAATGGTAGAATATGGTCTCGGTGGGGGAGAAGAAAGATGGAAAGAAGAAAGAAGTGGAATGCAATCTTGAGGGTGTAAATTGAGTGAATAAATTAGCGCAATTTGTGATGACCGATGTGTTGAAAGCGATTGCGCTAACCTATGAACTCGTCGTGCAATGGGGTCAAATCCCTCAAGATTTGCAAGAAAACATGGGTACGCCGAACTTGGTATAGGAGATGAAAGCGTAACGGTCATTTGTTCGGTCGGAACAGTAGGAAGGAGGGATGGTGATATAACAGTCAAAAGTTCAGGAGGCTGAATTGGAAAATCCGACACATCAAATAAAAATGGTTCAACCTCGATATTATCCTCAAGACTCTCCTCTGTACTATCCTCAATATTTAATTCATCCATGCCATTATCATCAAAATCTAGACGCATATGAGATTCGGGAGAAACATTTAATAACTCAGGATGATGATTTGAACATAAAATTTCTATTAAATCGACAGGTTCATCATCCGAAATATTCCCGGCGTCTATATCCTCAATCAAGTGAAAATCAATTTCTTTAGACACTTCATCCACAGCATGGATATTTATCAATGTAGGTTCTAGAGTGGAGGTGTAAAGATCGAAAGGATTAGGTGCGGTTTCACTTGAAAGGGGTTCCTCACAATTTGGCAAATCAAACACTACAAAATCGCACAACTCATTTTTATTTTCAACTGGTGAATCATTTGGAACAATCGATGGAAAACCGGAGTTGTGGGTTTCAATTGGGTAAGGGTAGGTTTGATTTGAAAATCCTCTCTCATTCTCACTCTGTCCAACTGCCGCCTTATACATTGAAAAATTCGGAGCTAGCGGGACACTAGCTACCGGTTCACTAGGTTGCATAAGGGCGGCCATGGATGCTTCCACATTCCTCATTATTTTATTTGTTACAGCAATATATGCTTCCAACGACTTTTCCAAACTAGACTTAGGAGGTGAGGGGGTTTCAGTAAAAGATTCAAAATTAGTTGGGTATGTGAAACTCCCTAATGGCTGTGTCGAAACAGTGTCTAGTGAAGGTGGGAAGGTCGGGTATGACTGGTAGGAAGTGGGTGGTAAGACAGGAGTAGGGTCAACATATGGATAAGAAGGTGAATAATCGTGTGGATCCCTAAAACTAGATGAGTGGAGAGGGGTGAAAGATCGACTGCGAGATTGAGCAATATGCTCAGCAATGGACATCGGCCTAGGAGTGACAGAAGGACTTGAAGAAGTGGTATCAACATATGTAGGTTGTAAAAGTTGACTCGGTTGACACGAAGTGGGTTGAAAAGTCAAACTATTTCTCCTAGACGCCTCTATTTGATCTTTCAACGAAATTTTTGGCAAGGAAGGATCGTTTTTAAATTGACCGAAACAATTGACGAACGACGCAAAGTTAGGTTCGGGATACCAAGATTCGGCAAGAGATTTATGGTATGGGGTACCCATGATAGAAGAATGCAAGGATTTCTTAGCGACAAAATTTTTGCAATTTTTTTTTTCTTTAAAAAAGATTTTTCTTTAATTTTTTTATTGGAGAGTTTTGCAAAAAGATTTTAGAAAATGGGACTCTTGACACCAATGTGTCAACCACACATGCACCATCAGACCTAGATCTAGGGTTGCCTAGGTCTACTAGACAGCTCCTAACTAGGGCTAGAAATAGACCTCGAACCGCCTCTTCACGGACAAATACGGCCAGGTAAGTGGAAAGGAACCACCACTACAGTGGGCCTAATTAAAAACCACTAGCCTAGACACCGCAATGTCGGTTAGGATAAACGGCCGATGCCTACCCTAGTCCTTTTCCTATTGAGCTCGCTGTCCTTAGGTCTGAGTCTAATCTTTTTTAATTAAAAGTGGTCGATGCAAAATGCTTAGGTGTTTTCTGGGGTCCTGGGAAGGGTGATGAAATCCCCACCCAATCTGATTTTTGGTCAATTAGCCCCTTAAGTCCAATTAAATTATGCAAAACAAATAAAATTTCACTTGCATTCAATACTTTAGCGCGGCGCAAAGAAACCTGCAGAAATCTATTGTTTAGAAGGGGGAGAAAGACATTTTACGCAAAGAAATCCTGCAGAAAAATTTTAACAGTGGATATATGGAGATTACAGAGGGGAGGAAAAGAGAACAAACAGAGCAAATTTGAGATGCTGACGTGGCATCACAGGCGCGGAACCGCGGCTAAATGCTAGATTGTGCGGCGTAAACGCGGTCAGGTGAAGAGATCAGATCCTGAAAAAATTTCTACTGCTCTGTTGGGCACTTTCTTCTCTGTTCTGATATGTAACTTTCTGATTCCCTCTCTGTAAATTTCCAGATCCTAGAATTCTCGCTATCCCTGCAAAATTCAAAAGATACACCCTTCAAACAGATCAAAGTTGATAATTTTTTATATTTTTTATATATTTTCAGATTTTTATAATTTTTCAAAATTTATATCAACCCGAAAATTCACAAAAAAGAAAAATTACGCCGTCCCCGGCAACGGCGCCATTTGATTGGTAGGGATTTCACGATCAAAAATATAATTACCGCAATCAGAAACGGCGTCGCTTCGCAGCTAGCCGGTGAGTACGGGTCGATCCACAGAGACGGGTGTGTTTTAACGAGTTGATTCTATTTGTCGTTTTGGTTTTATAAAAATCTAGATCTAAAACTTAATTAATCTAATTTAAATTCTTGCTAGGGTTAGGTTTAGAGGAAGTTTTGGAGATTGATGTTTCCTCACCGCTTTCAATGCCGTATTCTAGATCCATTAGGTGTTATAGTAATTATCGATAAAGTGGATACGACTCTTTTGGGAAGATGTTTTCTTCCTCTAGATTCGTATCCTTCCTTTATCGTTAATTACCCTAACCCCCATGGAAAACGCGCGCAACCGGCCCTTTATACTGCGGTTCACCGTTACCTCGAGGGGTAAGGTGCCGCAGGGAGCGGTTGTGCGCGCATGCATGGAGTTCTTAATGGGTTAGGCATTGAAAGGGGTGAGAGATCTCATCTCTCAACCCTTTCCCTAAGGCTAACCCTAACAAGCGAGGAGACTGCTCGCTCATTAGGGGATGAGAAGACATTATAATTAAAGAATAAAATACTTACTAATGGCGATGGCTCCCTCCAAGCGATAAAGAACAGATCTGAATGTCACTTCCAGAATTTCTGAATTTTATTTATTGAAAAGAGGCATACAATTTTTAGATCTAAGATTACAATTTATAGGAAAATAGGAAACCTAGGGTTACAGGCTCTCGCACTTGCGCAATTACTGATTTGACCCCTGAGAATCCCAACACCAGAATAGTCGCGCCGCCTCAGAAAATCTGCACCGACACGTGTTCCTAACGGCCGCGGAACCGCGGCTCCAGCATGGGTTTGGCCGCGGTTCCGCGGCCAAACTGAGGACTTGGGCTGTGGGCTTTTGTGGGCTTTCTTCTGGGCTTCTTGGCTTTCTGTTTCTATAGTCTTTTTCTCTGTTAGGCTTCTGAGTCTTCTCCAGATTTTTCAGTGAATACTTGTAGCGATCTTTCAACCGTTCACTTGACATTTTGGACCTTGCACTGTTCTTCGACTAGGCTCGACTAGGATCGGTCTACTTGTTGGTCAAAAGTCCCTTTTTCTATTGTTTTGTGTCTTTTTCACTGTATTTGCTCCAGAAACCTGTAACCTGTAATATGCAACAAACGTGCGTCAAGAGTACCTGTTTATTTATTAAAAGGATAAGAATAGGGGAATGATAAATGCAATATTATGGTCTGAACACTTATTAGGATATTCGTCACTTAACGATCAATGCTATAAACTAGTAGGTGTCCAGAAAGGTGTCAGCGGGGTTACGCCCCCAGAGAAAAGAGGTTATTTAATTAAGGAACTTCGCGAAAGCGTTGGAAAACCTCCCTCGAAGTATCGACACTGGCCTGGCTGAACGGTTAAGCAAGTATTGTACGATGAGAATAGTCCTGGCTAATTCTTCTTTTATGGTTTGAGGAAGGATTCGAGAAACAGTGGGAGCCATCCAGTTTAGATAAACTAAAAACCACTCTAAACTTGCAAGAGCATCATGCTAAAGAGTTTTCTTCTCTCTCTCCTAATTGCAGCGACCCTGAAAATGACTGGACTTAAGTTACTTTTAGAGAAAAATATACTGACAGGGCCAAACTATAAAGATTGGTTGCGGAATGTCAAAATGGCTTTGACCTATGACAAATTGGGGTACATCCTCACCGCTACGGCACCTGCTGTCCCTGGTCCCAAATCCAGTAATGCGGATAAGGAAATCCGCAAAACCTGGGATTTAGATTGCGCGAGAGCCAAGTGCATCGTGCTTGCCTCAATGAACAATGAACATCAGAGGAGGCACGAGGATATGTCCCTAGATGGCATATTTCTCCATACAAAGGAACTTTATGGAGAGCAATCTCGTATAGCAAGATACGAGACCTCTAAGAACTTGTTTCGAGCGAGGTTGGCTGTCGGGTCATCGGTAGGTAAACATGTCCTAAAGATGATCGGCTATATTGAAGAGCTCGCAGACCTTGGGACGACTTTGGATAATGAGCTGTATGCAGACCTTATTCTCCAGTCCCTTCCTCCCACCTACGCCCAGTTTATCCTAAACTTCAACCTTCAAGGAAAAGAAGTTGAACTTGCGGAACTCCTGAACATGTTAAGGAGTGTAGAGGGCACCTTGCAGAAGGCAAGGGAAGCACCCGCTATGTTTGTTGGCGGTGCATCTTCTTCCGGGTCCAAGGCTAGGGCCAAAGGAAGGAAGAAGAAGGCCGCACCCAAACCTAGAGGAGGTGTTAGTAAGGTGGGAAAGAAGGGAAAGAAAAAGCTTGCAGCACCGGTAGTTGGCCAGGATGAGTGCTTCCATTGTCACAGGAAAGGGCACTGGAAGAAGGATTGCAAGGCATGGAACGCCAAGAACCAGGAACCGAAGCAAGCTGTGGCTTCGACTTCAGGTGTGTTTGTAATTGAGAATTGTCTGTCGATCAACTCTACTTCCTGGGTATTGGATACCGGATCAGGATCTCATATTTGCAATTCATTGCAGGTACTGAGAAACCGTAGAGTGCTGAATGAAGGTGATATGATCCTCAGGGTTGCTAACGGAGCTAGCGTGGGAGCTGCGTCCGTCGGGGATTATCACCTAGGATTGACGAGTGGACATATTTTGGTTTTGCATAACTGTTATTTTGTACCAAGCTTAACGTGTAATATCATATCAGTTTCCTTGTTATCAAATAAAGGTTATGATTTCACGTTTGTAAGAGATGTTGTTAACATCCACCTTAATCATGGTTTGATTGGGTCCGGTACTCTAAATAACGGCATATATGTTTTAAACCAACTCCAAATTTTCAATGTCCAGAACACACTAAAAAGAAAGTCTCCAGATTTAAATAAAGCTTTCTTATGGCATTGTAGACTGGGTCACATCAATGAGAGAAGGTTGACTAAGTTGCATAGAGAAGGATATTTGGACACGTTCGAATATCAAACCTATGACACTTGTCAATCTTGTCTCAAAGGAAAGATGACAAAGACTCCATTTACTGGACAAGGAGTAAGAGCGAGCGAGCTTTTAGGACTCATACACAGTGATGTATGTGGTCCAATGTCTATACATGCGAGAGGTGGTTATTCCTACTTCATTACTTTTACAGATGATTTCTCTAGGTTTGGACATGTCTTCTTAATGAAGCATAAATCCGAGGCCTTTGAGAAATTCCTGGAATACAAGAGTGAAGCGGAAAACCAAACCGGCAAAAGTATCAAGACACTTAGATCTGATCGAGGTGGTGAATACTTGAGTGCTGAGTTCCTAGGTTACCTAAAAGAGAAAGGAATTCTCTCTCAGCTTACTCCTCCATACACTCCACAGCACAACGGTGTATCGGAGAGACGGAATCGAACCCTATTGGATATGGTACGATCCATGATGAGTAATGCTGAGTTACCGCGATCTTTCTGGGGATATGCGCTAGAATCAGCGATACATCTTTTGAACAGAGTTCCAACCAAAACTGTGCCTACCATACCATATCAGATGTGGAGTGGGAAGAAACCCTATCTTCAGTACCTGAAGACATGGGGATGTCCAGCTTTTGTAAAAAAGCAGCATCCGGACAGGCTCGAGGCACGCTCAGTAGAGTGTAAGTTTGTGGGATATCCAAAGAACTCTACAGGATATTGTTTCTATTACGCAGAGGAACAAAAGGTTTTTGTTTCTCGTCATGCTCGCTTCTTAGAAACTGAATTTTTAGAAAATCAGAAGAGTGGGAGCATAGTAGAACTGGAAGAAATTCCAGAACCACAAACTGCTACTGAAAGTTTGGTAGAACCAAGAGTTCAAGAAGAACAGGACATTCCCGCACCCCTCCGCAGGAGTAGTAGGCCGTCTTATCCGCCTGAGAGATACTACGGTTTTCTCATAGATGGGGATAGAGAGGATTGCATCATAGATGATGATGAACCTACTGACTTCCAGCAGGCCATCCAGAGCGGCGACTCGGTACGATGGCTAGATGCAATGCGGACCGAAATGGAGTCCATGTACACCAACAAAGTATGGACTTTGGACTTTGCTCCAGATGGGGTAAAACCCATAGGATGCAAATGGATCTTCAAGAAAAAGATTGGTGTAGATGGACAGGTGGAAACCTATAAGGCTAGACTTGTTGCAAAGGGTTTTCGTCAAAGACCTGGTTTGGACTATGACGAAACTTTTTCTCCAGTGGCTATGCTCAAATCCATTCGGGTCCTTCTTGCTATTGCTGCCTTCCATGATTATGAAATCTGGCAGATGGACGTAAAGACGGCTTTTCTGAATGGAAATTTAGAAGAATGCGTCTATATGGATCAGCCAGAGGGTTTCAATCAGAGTGGGAGCAGCGGGAAAGTATGCAAGCTGCTTAAGTCCATTTATGGACTAAAGCAGGCATCGCGGAGTTGGAACATCTGTTTTGATGAGACAGTCAAAGAATATGACTTTATCAAAAATCCAGATGAACCGTGCATATATAGTAAAGTTGTAGCCAGAAGTGTCGTATTCCTCGTCTTGTACGTGGATGACATTCTATTGATAGGAAATGACATTCCTATGCTACAATCTGTCAAAGGATTCTTGTCACACAGGTTCTCCATGAAAGACCTGGGTGATGCCTTGTACATTCTGGGGATCTTGGATCTATCGTGATAGATCCAAGAGGATGTTGGGACTTTCGCAGTCCAGGTATATCGACACTGTACTGAAAAGATTCAGTATGGAAGATTCTAAGCGCGGTAACCTACCGGCTTGTCACGGAATCACCCTCTCCAAAGAGATGTCTCCCAAGACTGATTTGGAAAGGGAACGCATGTCTATTATACCCTACGCTTCTGCGGTAGGCTCTATAATGTATGCGATGTTGTGTACCAGACCAGATGTTGCTTACGCACTGAGCGTGGTAAGCCGGTATCAGTCAGACCCAGGGGAGAAACACTGGATAGCAGTAAAGAACATTCTCAAGTACCTGAGGAGGACTAAGGAGATGTTCTTGGTTTACGGCGGAAAAGACCTCAGGTTGGAGGCCTTTGCTGATTCCGGCTTCCAGAGTGATAAGGACGATTCCAAGTCCATGTCGGGTTATGTATTTACCCTCAATGGAGGGGCGGTGTGCTGGAAGAGCTCCAAGCAGGACACCGTTGCTGACTCGACGATGGAAGCGGAGTATATAGCTGCTTGCGATGCCGCAAAAGAAGCAGTCTGGATGAAGAAGTTCCTAACAGAACTTCAGGTGGTTCCTACCATAGTTGATCCAATACCTCTGTATTGCGACAACAACGGAGCTATAGCTTTAGCGAAGGAACCAAGGTCCCATCAGAAGTCCAGACACATCTTAAGGCGGTATCACCTGATCTGGGAGATCATTGATCGTCAGGAGATCGAGGTTCGGAGAGTTGCTTCTGAAGAGAACATTGCTGATCCATTCACGAAGGCCCTACCTCAGATTCAGTTCGAGAGGCTACTCGAGATCATCGGTCTACGATATGCCAGTACATGGCCCTAGTGCAAGTGGGAGATTGTTAGTGTTTATGCCCTAGAAGGCCATTACAGTATCATACTAGTTTGTATATTACTTAATGGAAGCTTGGGATATTCACATGTATATAACAGTTTTGCTAAACATGGTAGTATGCTACTTGGTTTTTCTATCTTAATATGTGAGTGTACGTATTGATAGAGCTCTTAGGATCTTGCTTGTCTACCAGCGTTGTGATGGCAGTCACACTAGTGGGGGCTGGGTAGTCTACAAGCACATCCTTATTCAGGTCCCTGGTCGTTGGATTATCGAGATAGAGCATCGATACTCCGGAGTAGATTGGTGTGTACGCTTCTCATCCCAGTTGGGGAGATGGTCTGTCCCACAGCCGTCAGTACGTCGTACTGGAGATAGTATGCAGGTGCTCGTTAGGTTACGGGTACACCGGACAGGACTCACAGGGAACTGTTGGTTGGTTTGATACCAGTCGTCAGTGAGCAGTTCCCAGGTGACATGAGTACAGCATAGTCCGCAGACTTGACACTGCTACTTCGCCTCGAGTGTGTCCCACTGTTCTTAGATTGCTACCCTACCACGGCTCAAAGGAGTCGTGCAAACAGGTAGCAGTTGGGTGCAGTCCCGAGCACTTGGAGGCAGTGGCGGTTAGACAGGATTCGTCCCTCCCGGTATTGGGAGTAGATATCGCGCTGTGTCAGAGAGCCATTACGCAAAGTCCCTGGCCAGGGCAAGCGAGATTTGCTGGTAGGTTCCAGCAGTTTCTCAGGGTGTAATGGGCTTCGCTCCGACACGACTTATACCGCTATTAGGGGACTGACGCTTGCCGCCCCCTAGGCCCGATATGCGATAGTCTTGGACGAACGGACCGGACTGTATGGAGATTGTCACATCAGACTCAGTAGGAGTTCGGATGGGTTTCCTCATCGGCCTTCTTATCGACAACTACCTGGGGACCGTTACGTACAGCTAGTGCCGCTTGCGGTCTGTGGTTAAACCCACTGCCAGCGTAGTAGTCGAGTCTCTAGAGTCCCACACAGAGAGTTTCCTATTCCAGGCGAAACGATATAGAGGTCGTATGGTTTTACGATAAGGGTTCGGACGCGTATGTGTGTTTACACTCTTACGTCGTCTGGACAGTTTTTACCAGTCGGCTTTGGTTTAAGCCAGTTACTGGTATCCGGTTATTGGATTTTTACAGTCTAAAGTTTTTCCGTATTTTTGCGGATTGGAGGGGCGTTCTCGTAATTGTACGAGAAGCTTCTAGAAGATGGTGACTAAGGAGGGTTATGTGTCATATACATTGAATGAGTTATATGAGTCATGAGGGTGATTCATTCATCTCATTAATGCACATTTATTGCTTAATGACTCATGCTAATGAATCACCACTTGATATTTTATGAAGCATGATTATTCATCACTCTTTATTCTTTTCTTCTTATTAGAAAATGCTTCATATCTATTATGATACTCATAAGTTTATTCGATTATCATTCTCACATTCTCTCTCCTCAAGCTCTCCATCTTCAAAGACTAATCCTCCCTTCTCATGAGTTGAGTATAAGGGTTAGTAAGACTAATCAATCCATAACCATCACTCTATTTCATCCTAGCTTCTTTGATTAGCAATCCAAGAAGGTTAGTTGCCTCAAGTTTAGAGGTTTAGCTTGGAGTTTTGCTCTCGGGTGGATCGTCTACTACCTAGAGAAGGCCGAGGAGGACAAGGAGATCGTAAAGACGAAGGAGTTGGTTCATTAGGTATAATCCCTAAACACAGTAGTTTAGAAACACTTTGTGTTTGGTTATTTATAGTTTAGCTTCGATTCAAGCGGTTAGTCGATGTTCGTTCACTAAACAAGTTCGTTTTTGAAAATTCCGCCTCCCCACAAGTATTGGGGTGTAGTACATCGACTTACAGTTTATACTGTTACGGGGTTATCCTGAAATTCGTTTCAGGATCACTTTTGGAAGTTGCCAGTTTCCAGTTTTCTATCAGCCGTATTTAACATTCGGTTAAATGCAGATTTATCTTTTCTTGAGATGAGTGTGGAAGCTTCTAGATGGTGACTAGGATGATGAGGTGGCATGTGACTCATTGATGCATTAAGTGTTCATTTAATGTTGTGATGACAAGGTTTAGTGATTCATTATTTTCATTAATGCATTCATACAAGGTGTTAGATGATGCATTCATTTCATTTATGGTTATGGTCATTTTCCTCACTCCTACACTCACCTCCCTCTTCATTATATAGTGGCCGGCCCTTCTTGGGTGAGGGATGATTGATTTGGAAAAAAAGAAAGGGTTGTTAAAATGAGAAGAGAGAGATCTAGTTCATATATATTTTCATATCTCATTTCAATCCGATCCAAAAGGCAATTTCATTAACCGTTCATCCACGGCTTTGGACGTAACGAGACAAACTATTCTACTCATTCTCTACAACATCTTGGTCGTCTCTTTTAGCAAACTTGACGACCGAGTTGCCTCGGTTCAGAGACGGGAGCCCTTATAAAGATCCGTCGACATGGTGCCACCTGGACGAGAAGACTGGAGATCGAGGAGATCAGAGCAGCCGCAACAAAGCGTGGGATAATGGTTGAAGACCGAAGGACTCGAATCGTTCGGTATAACTCTTCTACCCACTTTGTAGTTTATTAGTTTAGTTTTAATGGCAGATCCGGGTTATAGTACGCGATAGCGCCAGTTGTAAAAAGTTTTTGTTCCGTATTTGGCGTCTGTTAGACGGCCGGGGCGCTACCGTGGACTTACAATTATATTGTTGGATGGTATCCACTTGCTGATAGGCAGTTATTTATGTGTTGGCATATATGCAGATACGGTCACCCTAGATATCATAGTATTAGCTTTATGATATAGTTGACCTCGGAATCGTTGTTTATTTTGATTTCTACCTGATGATATTTTTCTATTCACGAGTTGGCAACTCATCCCCATTGTGCCACAGTTCTTGCAGGTAGACCGCTTGGATCAGTTGCGGTATCGCCGGCACACAGGTGTTTTCGGGTGACTTGCTTGTGGTAGGTGGTACATGTTGGATCGTGCCCCTCTTGTATTCATAATTCATATTGTATCTAGTGACTCCATCAATTCAGAAACTAGCAAATTGTATATGTTGTAGACTTAGAGGACTTGTAGTTGCGAGACTTGAGCGATGGGTTTTATGTTCGCTTTTGGGGTTGATGTCTTACTTTACTTTTCCTTCTGTGGATCTTCACTATTGGGCGTCGTATACTTGTTATTTATACTTTTGGTAGTTGTTTCCGCCGTTGGGCGTGATTTGCTTCCGTTTGGGGATGCTTTATTTATATTCTGTGTTGTACCCATTTTTGAGGTTAGTTTTTACAAAGGAGGTGCTGACCAAATTTTCAAAAGACAAAATATGATTTATTGTATCTTTATCTCTTAAAAAGGTTTAGATTTCTGGGTTTCAATTTACTTGAATTACGTTACGTCTGTAGACGTTGTGTGATTTAAGTGCTGGTCGCGAGCTAATATTTTGGGTCGTGACAACCGTCTTTGACGTAAGGATGCCGACGATTCTAGCCTGATCCAATCTTCGAGGAGCTAAAGAAGAGGAGGAGAAGAAGACCCGAAGGACAAGATTGTTGGAGGTATAAAACTCTTCATAGTAGTTAAACCTTCAAGTAGTTTGCTCCTTAAGGTTTTTTGTATAGATCCTGAAGTTAAAGTCGGTGTCGCGAAACTTGAAAAATCTTTTTTTTATTATATTCCGCTTCCCCACGAACCCGCTGGGTGCGCGACATCGACTTACATACAGAGGAGTTTGACCAGAGCAGAAGCCCTCGCCGATATTGAGGCGAGAAAACTCATGATCCGGATGATAATGCTTCAAGGAAATGAAATACAGGATGTAAGTTTAATTGATAATTCTTCGTTTTAATACAACTTTCATATAGTAATCGTGAATATCATATCTAATACTTGTCTATTGATAACACTGTAGGAGCTGCTCAATTTCACTCACCATCCTCCGGCCCTCGACGGCGGCGTCCCCTGTTGAGTTGATTACACGTCTTCTCGTCATTTTTTGCAAAAAAAAAAACGAATGTAATTGAATTGATTTGTAAATGAATTGAATTGAATGGATTTGAGTTTGTGGTGAAATGAATTGGTTTTGTGGAGATTTGAATGGAATTTGTCGTGAATTGAATTCAGTTTTTGATGAATATATATGTCGTACATCAGTATATTGAATTGTATGTGTATCGATTGATCGAAATGGTGCATAGCTGGAATTTTTTTCCCACTGTCTACAACTTTTTTCGTCGACTCATACCCGACGAAAAAACCTAAAAAGCCACGAAATAAGTGTAAATCAGAGAAAAAAGCCAGGTTTTTCAAACTTTTTCTGTTGGTTTTAAGCCGACGAAACAAAACAACCGATGAAATAAATTAAATATCCGACGAAATAAAGTTTTTTTATCGTATTTAAATCCGTCGGCACATACCCGACGGAAAATGTTTTTTCGTCGGATATATATTTTTTCGTCGGGTTGTACCCAACGGAAAAAACCCTATATTTTTTTGTAGTGTTTAGTCAAAAAAGGAAAAAAAGGAAATATGAAGATTTATATATTTATTAAGCCAAAACTACATGATGCTCTGATTACATTTGAATTTGGGGCTTTTTCGTATTTGGGAGATCATTACTGGATGGTCAACCATTTGATACATGGGGTGCAAATTGGGTAATGAATCTTGGAACAACATCTTTAATGCTGATGAAGACCCAAATCTATTGAATTTGTAATCCATTAACCTAACAAATTTAGGAATGTGAGCACTCGAAGGGGCTTTATATATCACATAAGCTATAATACCGATAAATCGCCCATACTGTATAATTTGTGTGTTTTTCTGGTCTATCATTCTACCTCAATCTTACCTTCATGTCCATCCAGAAAATAACTATGACAAGCTTTTCTTATCGAACTAATATCAATGTCGTGTGAATCAAGCCAACTTGTAATGTAGTCAAATTTTCCGAAATGAAAAGCGCAAAGGAATGAATGAAGAAAAAGATTCTTATGTGAAGAGCTTAATAAATTTATAAACTTAGTATTGCATTAATTACAAAAGTAGAGATCAATTACTGTTGCAGCGGCGATGTGAGTAGATATCACTTTAAGCCGCAGTGAAGAATAGATATCGTGCTATTAGACATGAAGATAAACCAAAACGGTGAATTTTATTGAGATACGAAAACTGTGATATACAAAAGAAGGGTAAAATGCTAAGATATGAAAAGGTCCCTAATTCGAAAATAACAAAAAACATGAAAACAATTAAACTAGTAAAACTGTAAAATCTGCTGTAAAATCTACACAATAAATTTGGAGGCCTCAATACACCACACAAATGAACTCAACCTTGTTGACCATACCCTAAGGTTTTTCCTTTCATTTCTGAAAATATATTGAAATAATGATTCTGACACCCAAACAGATTGTTATGGGCTCTGGAAGTTGACCCTACTACCAACTCCTCTTGTTTGTAGGGACTTGTTTTGGGTATTAAAAAAACGACAGTTATTTTTCGAACCATCTGCATTGCATCAATTATAAAGATCAAGGAGCACACTCAGACATTCACCCAATCTCTATATCTTTGAAGGGGGCTCGTGAAAAGAATAATACTTTACCTAACTCAGTTGGTATGGGCACTTTCTCTAGGGAGAGTGTGGGGTTTGAACACCAGGAATCCCAAAAGGGGTAGTAGACACAAATTAATGTTTTCGGGGCAAATTCGCGGGTCTCCTGGATGCGCGTGTGTGTGGTGTGCATGGATGTGTCGTGTGCTTAGGTTAAGGCTTACGGATCAATACCAAAAAAAAATCCACCGCACTAACCCCAAGAGATATAACGGTGGGCTCATAACATCTAGGTTGGAGTTTTCCAATTAAAATGGATACAAGGTTCAGGGTTGCTATAGAGTTTGAGTGAATGACATTATCTGGCTTCAGGCTTTATGTGCACAATACCATAGGGTCATCATTTTTTTAGTACCATGTTTTGTTTATTTCATAAGAATTACAGTGCTTCGATTTTAAACACCTAATAAGAGAAGGGACTATCTTAGATATTCTAATACAGTATGATGCGTTGTTTAGATTAATTTACGAGACAACCACAATGTTGGTATAAACGACATCCTATAAAACATATAACAACCTTAACCGATGATTCTAAAGCCTGCATGTCTTGTCGTCTACTGAGCTGTCTTGCTATATCTGTCCACGTCATTGTTGGCGCGCAGCGGAGAAAACAACAACCTTGATGATTCTAAACTAAGATACCCTTTAAAGGATTACAATTAGAATAAACGTAAAACCGAATAACACAAGAAGAGATTTGGAGGGAAAGGGAAGAATATCTTTATTAGAACTTAGAGAAAAAATCTTACCAGAGTTACAAACGCTCTTGTTTCCACCAAATTTTTTGGCTCAGAGCTTATTGTTCCCTTATAAAAAAGGAAGAGAAAAAAAAGAGGAAAAGAATCCTCATAATTTAGTATTACGTGTTAAACACGTGGGCGTTTATATATAAAATATATAAGCGCTGAAAACAAATAACTAAGGGCCAAACTGACGTCACGTGTTAAACACGTGGACGCTCATATGTAAAGCATATGAGCGCTGAATAAAATAAATCTAAATGCCAAACTGACCTTACGTGTTAAACACGTGAGCGCTCATATGCAATACATATGAGCGCTGAACATAAATAACCAAAGGCCAAACATGCCTCAACACGTGAGCGTGTATATGCAAAGCATATGAGCGCTGAAAATAAATAAGCTAAAACCCACACTAGGGGTCACGTGTTAAACACGTGAGTTCTCTTACCGCTTTCTTTAGCAGCGCTCACATACAAAGCATGTGAGCGCCCCAATTTAAAATGCTCACATCTGATAGAATTAAATTCTATTTGGGAAATTTTTTCCCTGATCTTTCTAATATGAAAAGATCTTTCTCTAACTGAGAATCTTGGATTTAAAATCCAATGGTGATAAAATATCATAAATTAAACCATCTAATACAATTAAATTTTATGTGGGAAATATTTCCCTGATCTTCCTCAAACTAGAAAGATATTCTCTATTAAACAGAGAATCCTTGGATCAAAAATCCAACGGTGATCATCTGATAGAATAATATTCTGTATTAGGAAAATATTTTTCTAATCTTGTTAAACTAACAAGATATTCATATAACAGAATTAAATTCTAAGTTAGGAAAATATCTTCCTAATCTTATTAAACTAATAAAATATCGATATGATAGAATAAAATTCTAATCTTGTTAAATTAACAAGATATTCATATGATAGAATAAAGTTCTAATCTTGTTAAATTAACAAGATATTCATATGATAGAATAAAATTTTATCTTTTGAAAATATTTCCTAATTTTGTTAAACAAACAAGAAATCTTCTCTGTTAAAAAGTGAGTTTTTGGATTAAAAATCCAAAGGTGAATAAAATTCACCGATTGATTTAAAATATCATTTTGATTGATTATGAAATCAATCATGATCTCTTAATGAGAGATTTTATTAACAAATTAATTTTTCTCTTCTCATATAAATAGGAGTAATGAGATTAATAAAAGAGGGGAGGAAGCAAAGGAGGACTGGATAAAAAAGAAAAGAGGAGACCCCCATAAGCTTCTGTAAAATTACAGAAGGCTCTAAAAACAATAGAGAACTTAATTCTCTCAAAAAAGAAGATCTCCCCCCTAAAAGCCTTAGGTAAAGAAAAAGGAAGAGATCAAAATATTTTCTTTACCTATCATATCACATCTGAGGGTTTAACCCTTTTAAAAGAATTTATTTTTTTCTCTGGATCTGAGTTCCATAAGACAAGTTTTCCACAAGTTGAGAATTTAATTCTCATCAGGAAGATCTTGTTCTTAAGTATCAAAGATTCAGAAGAGAACATAGATACAAGAACATAAAAAACATGGAGTCCATAATACTCCAGGAACTTAGTTCCTTCAAATCAAGAACTTAGTTATTTAAAAATCCGATCCAAGATTCTCAAAATAGTGATCTTGGTGATCGTTAATGGTCAAAGTACCATTAACAGAGATTTAAGTTTTCTAAAAAATATCAACAGAGATTAAATCTCCAAAAATATATCGCATCACGTGAAACACACGTGAGCGCCAAAGAAAATTAGTGCTTAGCACTATTGTAGCGCCTCATGTGAAAAGCACGTAAGCGCCCAAGGCTAAAAACCTAGCGCCTCACGTGAAAAGCACGTGAGTGCCAGAAAAGAATAGTGCTTAGCACAATGCCAGCGCCCTACGTGAAACACACGTGAACGATGTATATCTTAGTTCTTAGCACTGCTGGGTGTTACAGAAACCAAATCTTAGCCCAAATTGACTAAGTTTCCTGAGGTTAAACCTCTTTGATTTTAAATCAGGCGAGCCCATATGCTCGTGATTTCCAAACCGATCTTAGTCTCAAACATGACTAATGATCTCTCATTGATGATATCCAAAATGATATTCATTTCATATCTCTTAAGGTAATTTTAGTCTTAAATATGACTAACGATTCTTAGGTCCACAACCCCTTTTTCCTCAAATATGGGATTTGTTTTAAAAGTACATCTCTCCACACCTCTGATATATGTCATTGTAATTCCTCAAAGTTTTCAGAGAGGTGGCGGGTCCCGACAACCAACAACTCTTTTCTCGTTCCAACTTGATATAAAATTTCATCAAGACAGAGAATGATACATCCCATATTGATGCACTTCCAAATTGACGTGCACACCTCAAATCGGATCGCGCCCCAAATTGGGCGTATTCCATGTTGTTGGAGATAGTGCCCTCATAGTCAATTATTGGATCGCAGGTACGTGATTGCAATGATTGCGGAGGACCTATCCCGGTAGAACAGTCTTACTCGAGATGATAGTATGCTATCTGGTTTGCCTTTATCAGTCGTGTACATGTTCAGGTGATTGATTGCATGTTACACTTTGATAGAGCCCTTAGGATTTTGCTTTACTACCAACAGTATGATGGCGATCATATACGTGAGAGTTGGGTAGTTTATATGCATATCCTTAATTGTGGTCCCTGGTCGTGGGAGTTTCGAGACAGGGCATCGATACTCTGGAGTAGACTGGTGTATACAGTCGAGACCCCGACCAGAGGCGGTGGCCGGTCTCACAAGCCACTGGTGTCAGTTGGATCACCTAAGATGTATACAGGTGCTCATTGGGTTATGAGTACACCGGACAGGACTCGCCGGGAATCTGCTAGTTAGTACTATACCTATCGTCAGATAGCAGTTCCCTGGTGACATGTGTACAGGTTAGTTCATCGACCTGAGGTCGTCATTTGTCTCGTGTGAGTTCCCACTGTGCTTTGATTTCTACCCTACCACGGCTCAAAGGAGTCGTGCAAACAGGTAGCTTTTGGGTACAGTCATGAGCCATATGGAGGCACGTGAGCGGATCGGCAGGGGATTCGTCTCTCCCGGTATTGGGGGCGAGGTCGTGCTGTGTCTAAGAGAGACATTACACATAGTCCATGGCCATGGCAGGAGATTTACTGGTAGGTACTCCAGTAGTATCTCAGGGTGTTATTGGGCTACACTCCGACACGACTTATACTGCTATTGGGGGTCTGACGTTACTAGCCACCTAGGCGGATATGCGATACTCATAGACGAACGGACCGGACTGTATATACATTGTCACTGTTAGGCTCAGTAGGGTTTTCGGATGAGTTCGCTCATCGGCCTCCCTTGAGTTCGCTCATCGGCCTCCCTTAAGGTCAGTCCATGGGCAGCCGTTACGCATAGCTAGTGCCGCTGACGGTTTGTGGTTAAACCCACTGCCATGGTACTGACGAGTCATTAGAGTCCCCCACAGATAGTTTCCCAAGTTCGGGCGAAACGTTGTAGAGGCCGTATGGTTTTATGGCAGGGTTCGGAAAATGCACGTGCGTTTACGCACGTGTCAGTTTTCGGGCAGATGATACTGGTCGCCTTTGGTTTAAGCCGGATCCGAGTATTATATTGAGTAGATATAATATCTTTGTCTCAGTTGCATTTGTATTCGGTCGTAATACAAATGCGGGTATATTTATACAGTTACGGGGTTATCCTGAAAGTCATTTCGGGATCACTTTTGGAAGTTGCCAGTTTCCAGTTTTCTATCAGCCGTCTTTTAACATTCGGTTAAAGACGGATTTATCTTTTCTTGGATGAGATGAGTCATGCTTCTAGAAGGTTCTATAAGGTTCTAGATATGGTCAGGTGCCTTGTGACTCATGCTATGATTTCAACCATTTCTTGTTTTGCTTAAGATCTTTATGCTTGATATTTTCATGTGTTCACACATGATATTTTTTCTTATGGTCACCCCCCTCTCCTACGATCACCTCCCTCTTTGCTATAAGAGGCCGGCCCCCTCTCTCTCCTCATACACTCTCTCACTTGATGTTTTCATTTGTGAAAAGATTATGATAGGTTTTATCGGTGTATGGAATTTCACAGCTCATTTCATTCCATCACCCGATTCCCTCGGCAACTTCATTAACCGATCGTCCACGGATTTGGACGAAGTGAGACAAAGTCATCTACTCATTCTCTACATCAATCTTGGTCGTCTCTTCTAGCAAACTTGACGACCGAGTTGCCTCGAGTCAGAGGCGGGAGCCCGTTTAAAGAATCAGTGATGTGGTGCCACCTGGACGAGCAGATTGGAGATCGACGAGATCGGAGCAGCCGCAACGGAGCGTGGGATGATGGTTAAAGAACGAAGGACTCGGATCGTTCGGTATAACCTTTCTACACTCTTTACAGTTTGTTAGTTTAGCAATAATGGAAGATCCGGGTTAAAGTATACGATAGCGCCAGATAAAAAGTTTTTGTTCCGTATTTGGCGTCTGGAGACGGCCGGGGCGCTAGCGTAGACTTACAGTGGTATCAGAGACTCACCATTTTGCTATACTAACTTGTGCTAACGCGTTTAAAACTTCGATCGAACCGGAAATCAAAAATCGCAATTTTTAAATTTGACTGTTTCTGTTGATTTTAAACGGTGTTCTAAAAATATTTCACACATCTCAGAAAACTGTGCAGGGATTTCTAAGAACGACGTACAAATTTGAGCACGTGAGTCGACAAGACAGCCGCGGAAACGCGGTCAAACCCATGGTTTGGCCGCGCATCCGCGGCAGTTCTGGGCGATCATGCCCCCAAATTTGCACAGTGTGTTCCCCTTTGGAAATTGTGGTTTTTGGTATATATATTTTGGGCCCAGATTTTGTTACTGTTCTCCAGATTTGCGTGGGGCCCACTTTGTGATATTTAGTCGATCGAAATTTAAACACGTTAGTTTACAGTGATTACATTATATCTCCGACCGGGAATGTCATTTGATCGGTAAACCGCGTCCGATTGCTATAGTTCTTTTAGACGGGTTTGCGAACGTGACATTCGCGTTGATGTTCTGTGTTGTGCTGTGATGTTGCGGATTTGTCGTGGTGGATAGCAGTGTGCAATGGTAGTACAGTTTGAGTTTATTTGTACATTTGATATTGCGGGGCGAGCGTCCAACTTGTGGACTGCCGTCACTGCCTGTTGTATAATATTCTTTTGGGGCACGACCAGGTTGCGGTCGATGTACCTGTTGTACTATTTTTCATTACTGTACTAGGTTTTGCCCCGCGACGGAGTGCACGGATAGCCGGGTTCTGGAGGGCAACGGGTCCGCATCTCATGGCTTTGAGAGGCAGAGGGGCCCCACTCTAAAATTGGCAGACTATTCGCCGCACTCGTAGGGGGTACAGGTTGACCCAAGGAGGGGTGCTCAATTTACCGAATTCCGTGAAGTACCGGGTGTTCCATTCACTATGCTGTGGGGACTACCTCGCTTCAGGTTTTGGCGGGTAACTTGCCGCACCCGTAGGGGTCTAGGTTTCATTGCACAGGCTATCCACACGACAGGGGAACGTCGGGTTTCAGCAGCGGCTCTGTGAAACCCGGGGATCCCAGATATCTGTATTGTTCTGTGATGCTTATTACTTTTCTGTAATGTTGCATATTATCACGCCTGGAGCGATATTGTATATTGGTTTATATACTATTAGATGTTGTATATGTTTTACACCCGCGCTAGTCCAGTCCCCGCTCTGTCGTTAGTTAAGTAACCTAACGGGCGATGACGGGACCCAGTGATGAATGCGGATGGCATATACGTACATTTTATTTTCGTTCTTTTCTTGTGTGATTGATTGATGGGACTGCGTTGATTCTGATCAATGCAAAGTAAAACAAACCTGTTTATAGTTGTTGGAACAAATTTAAAAAGTGTTATTGCAAAGACGTTTCCTTTTGTTTTGCATAGCGGTATTCAGTGGAATATCCTGCACCTCATTCGACGGGGCAATGGCCGATATCCCTTCACCGGGACTGACCCCTTAGGTAGAAGTTTGCGTCAGGGTAATAACTTCACTATAGTCGATTACAAGTTGCTTTGCATAGCGGTATTCAGTGGAATATCCTGCACCTCATTCCACGAGGAAAGAGCCGAGATCCCTTCACCGGGAATGACCTCTTTAGCAAAAGGTTTTCGCCACTATATTTTTAAAAGCTATCAGGTTCCTTCAGCGATATCAAGTTCATTACGCTAAAGGTTTTTCGCCAAAAACCAGCCGTAGCCTTCCGTCACTTCTTTTGGGTATTCAGTAGTATTCAAGCTATGTATTTTGACCAACGCCAAGGCATAGTGTTTGGTAGCTGCTGGGTATTCAATTGTTGCATAGATAGATGAGTTGGTTTGGGACAGTCGTTCTGCCATTTTGGCCAACGTCAAGGGCATGTGCGGGTGGGTTCAAATTGACAAGATAGTGACGGGTAGAACTTGGCATGTGACTTATGACATTTTGACCAACGCCAAGGTTATAAGAGCATGGGGTAAAAATGATATCGGGAGTTTCTAAAGAAACTGAAACTTGCCAAGTATGCGCATACCTTCTGGAGTATGAGTAACGTGGATGCATTCCATCACGTTATCATGCGATGAGAGTTGGATCCCGATTCCCACTGATGAGTTGGTTTACTCTTCGGGTGATCCCGATTGATTCTTCTTTCAGGTTTGGGGGAGAATTTGACAGGACAGTGGGAGGTTTCCGGATTAGATAAAGTTATGACCATTCTGATTTAGGTTAGAGTGCATGCAGAGTGTTTCTTTTCTCTCTCTCTTTGGCAGCGACCTTTGACTGACCCTAGACTATGACTCAGTGACCAGGTTGACCGAACCTTCTTAAAAATACTGACTTTTGGATTGTCTATGTTGCATAAGTCATTGCCACTCCTTCTTTTACCCTTTGCATTTCTCAGAACACCCGTTTTACTACGGACATCCACTTCCATTGGATAGATCCATCGTATGGTTATATACGAACTCGAAGGGACTTCTTCGAGGATGGATCCAGGTTCAGGAGAAATAGAATTGGTTTATTCAGTTGTCTTTTATTATCACCTTCTCTCAGGTTGCGAGAGCTCCTTGGTTTAGGAGAGTACACCTATTACGCTTATTGGATAGTCTTATTCCAAACCATAGGCAGGTGCCGAAAGGTAGGGAATGAAGAAAACCAATTAGCCTAAGTAGGGTGTGCAGAAGGCAATAACTAAAGACAAAATAAAGGGATTAGAAAGAGGGCAAAGTAAATTGCGACTGATATCATTCACGACCAAACCGCATACTTCATCGCCACTACTATTTCACCTTTAAAGGAATAAGGTATTATTCAGTTGTCTTTTATCATTACCTTCTCTCAAGATCTGAGTACTCCTTGGTTTAGGAGGGTACGCCTATTATGCTTACTGGATAGTCTTCTTCCAAACCATAGGCTGGTGCCGAACGGTAGGGAAGGAAGAAAACCATTTAGCCTAACGATGGTGTACAGAAGGTAACGACTAAAGACAAATAAAGGGATTTGGAGAGATGACAATAAAATATACGGTTGAAATCATGAATTGGATTATGGAAGAGGCATTGCTATGAATACCAGGATACCCCTACGAAACATTTTCATGTTTCAGTGCATTGTTAAAAGAAAACTGTTTTCCCGATTAGACACTTACTCCAAGGGTATGCATTTACCAGGTTTCATTCTCATATCTGTATGGTTTTACAGATGATGAGTGGGAGTAAGTTATTGGGAATTAGGTGATTATCCTCATTATATCGGAATTCGTTGTAATTGGTGATATTTGAGGAAATCGCCATGGTACAGTTTTCAACCTACGACGCACAGATTTTGAGTTGTTTAACTCAGCGGACTTATACAGAGTAATGTATGTTGTCCAGTGTCCATCAGGACAAAGGGGTAGGTCTTCGTACTATGTTCTGTTTACTTATAACTTCTCTAGTATTTAGACAAGTGTTTCGTAGAAATACAAGGTCTAAGTTTTGAGAAGTTGTGGGTATAAGAATAAAGTAGAGAACCAGGTATCACAAGTATCGGGATTCTTCAAAGAGATCGAAGATGTAGATTCTTGTGATAGGTATTCAGATGATAGTGATGGTTTTGAGAAACGTGTTTCTCTTTCAGGTTACTCATGATTGGATGGATTCCTAAGTTGAGTAATGCTGATTAGCCTCTTTCCATTAAAGTGATATGCACTGGAGACAGCTGCATGATTTGAATATGGTTCCAATTAAATAAGTGCCAAAGTTTCTATATTGGATATAGAATAGTTCGTACCTTAAAAGATGTTAAGGTACGGGGAGTTGTCCAGCTTATGCTTAAAACCAGACTCTGGATAACTCAAGGCACGTTTCTGTAATGGCTGTTTGTGGGTTGACCCTGGCTATGACGAGGGTTGATATTCTACCATTTGGAAGATCAATAGTGATATTGTTCTTGACTCGCCACAGTTTTAGTAAAATGGATCTTTTTCAGAAAACAGTAGTGGGAGTATGGTAGAACTGGAAGTGATTCCAGAACCGCAGACGATTACGGAAAATTTAATAGGACCTATATATTCAATCAGATTTGACATTCCAATAGCCACTCCGCAGATATGGTGGGTAACCTCAGACACCAGAGAGGTACTTCGGTAGCCTCAAGGACGGTGATAGGGAGGTTCTTATCTACCCAGACTTGACACTACTGTTGTTCCAGACTATAAGACCTGGTAGGAGGGTTGTCGTAGTCAGTGGGAGCATCGGAAGTATAGTGGGCAAGTAGCTTATGTCTATTTATAGACTAGAGCAGTTATAGCGGAGATAGATCATCTAATTTTGATGTGACAGTCATAGGTTTGACTTCATCAGAATAGGGGATGGATCTGTTAAGAAGGTAGTAGGGTGTGATGTCATGGTATTTGGATGACATACACAGAGTAGGAAGTAAAATTCCTATACTACGATCGGTTGTACTGTGGTAGTCACACAGTTGTTTCTCCAGACAGGATATGGATATAATATTTGACATTCTGGTTTCTAGATCTATGGTTTTAGATCTGGATTTGGGTAGTTTCCCAATGTGGGTACTTTGACAGATATTCTAATGGTTTTTAGAATAGTTGACTCCTAGCATGGTGGTGTACCTGCAGGTGATGGAGTCACCCTCTCTAAAGATGTCTTACAGACTAAAGGGGAGAGGGATGTGCATGATTGGCAGATCACCTGCTTAGGCAATTGAGTCAATCATGAGATGTCAAGTACCACACCAGATGTTGTTTTTGCACTAAATGCGATAAGTTTGTATTAATCCAATCCTGGAGAAACATAAGGAAGCAGTTTTAGAACATAAGTGGATGTTCTACGGATTTGATAACGGCGGCCTCCTTCGGGAGACAGTTATCATTCCAGGCTTCAAAGATGACATGGTTGACAGAGTGATTGTCAGAGTTATAGTTTTTCCCTCTGACGAAGAGGGACAGTATTATGGACAGGTGGTCCAAAAGGATACTGTGGGTGGCATGGTGCCGGATACTGATTAGGTTCAGTGATCGATACAGCCTAAGAAGTTTGGATTTGGAGTTCATTTATGAACTAGGTCCCATCAGATTTCCTGACATATTCTAAGACATGTATTACTCGATTCGGGAGATGGCTTTCTCTGCGAATTTGAGATTAAGAGAGATATAGAAAGAAACATCTAGGCGGATCCACTCACTGAGGCTATTTCTCGAACACAATAGTTTTACAAACGGGCTTTGTGAAACTGATTAGTAGAGGAGTTGGATGTTCGGTTTCACACGGGCTGTGAGTAGTCGACATCGCAATAATTAGCCTTGAGTGCAAGTGGGAGATTGTTGGAGATAGTGCCCTCATAGTCAATTATTGAATCGCAGATACGTGATTGCAATGATTGCGGAGGACCTATCCCGGTAGAACAGTCTTACTCGAGATGATAGTATGCTATCTGGTTTGCCTTTATCAGTCATGTACATGTTCAGGTGACTGATTGCATGTTACACTTTGATAGAGCCCTTAGGATCTTGCTTTACTACCAACAGTATGATGGCGATCATATACGTGAGAGTTGGGTAGTTTATATGCATATCCTTAATTGTGGTCCCTAGTCGTGGGAGTTTCGAGACAGGGCATCGATACTCCGGAGTAGACTGGTGTATACAGTCGAGACCCCGACCAGGGGCGGTGGCCGGTCTCACAAGCCACTGGTGTCAGTTGGATCACCTAAGATGTATACAGGTGCTCATTGGGTTATGAGTACACCGGACAGGACTCGCCGGGAATCTGCTAGTTAGTACTATACCTATCGTCAGATAGCAGTTCCCTGGTGACATGTGTACAGGTTAGTTCATCGACCTGAGGTCATCATTTGTCTCGTGTGAGTTCCCACTGTGCTTTGATTTCTACCCTACCACGGCTCAAAGGAGTCGTGCAAACAGGTAGCTTTTGGGTACAGTCCCAAGCCATATGGAGGCACGTGAGCGGATCGGCAGGGGATTCGTCTCTCCCGGTATTGGGGGCGAGGTTGTGCTGTGTCTAGGAGAGCCATTACACATAGTCCATGGCCATGGCAGGAGATTTACTGGTAGGTACTCCAGTAGTATCTCAGGGTGTTATTGGGCTACACTCCGACACGACTTATACTGCTATTGGGGGTCTGACGTTACTAGCCCCCTAGGAGGATATGCGATACTCATAGACGAACGGACCGGACTGTATATACATTGTCACTGTTAGGCTCAGTAGGGTTTTCGGAGGAGTTCGCTCATCGGCCTCCCTTGAGTTCGCTCATCGACCTCCCTTAAGGTCAGTCCATGGGCAGCCGTTACGCATAGCTAGTGCCGCTGACGGTTTGTGGTTAAACCCACTGCCAGGGTACTGACGAGTCATTAGAGTCCCCCACAGATAGTTTCCCAAGTTCGGGAGAAACGTTGTAGAGGCCGTATGGTTTTATGGCAGGGTTCGGAAAATGCACGTGCGTTTACGCACGTGTCAGTTTTCGGGCAGATGATACTGGTCGCCTTTGGTTTAAGCCGGATCCGAGTATTATATTGAGTAGATATAATATCTTTGTCTCAGTTGCATTTGTATTCGGTCGTAATACAAATGCGGGTATATTTATACAGTTACGGGGTTATCCTGAAAGTCATTTCGGGATCACTTTTGGAAGTTGCCAGTTTCCAGTTTTCTATCAGCCGTCTTTTAACATTCGGTTAAAGACGGATTTATCTTTTCTTAGATGAGGTGAGTCATGCTTCTAGGAGGTTCTAGAAGGTTCTAGATATGGTCAGGTGTCTTGTGACTCATGCTTTGATTTCAACCATTTCTTGTTTTGCTTAAGATCTTTATGCTTGATATTTTCATGTGTTCACACATGATATTTTTTCTTATGGTCACCCCCCTCTCCTACGATCACCTCCCTCTTTGCTATAAGAGGCCGGCCCCCTCTCTCTCCTCATACACTCTCTCACTTGATGTTTTCATTTGTGAAAAGATTATGATAGGTTTTATCGGTGTATGGAATTTCACAGCTCATTTCATTCCATCACCCGATTCCCTCGGCAACTTCATTAACCGATCGTCCACGGATTTGGACGAAGTGAGACAAAGTCATCTACTCATTCTCTACATCAATCTTGGTCGTCTCTTCTAGCAAACTTGACGACCGAGTTGCCTCGAGTCAGAGGCGGGAGCCCGTTTAAAGAATCAGTGATGTGGTGCCACCTGGACGAGCAGATCGGAGATCGACGAGATCGGAGCAGCCGCAACGGAGCGTGGGATGATGGTTAAAGAACGAAGGACTCGGATCGTTCGGTATAACCTTTCTACACTCTTTACAGTTTGTTAGTTTAGCAATAATGGAAGATCCGGGTTAAAGTATACGATAGCGCCAGATAAAAAGTTTTTGTTCCGTATTTGGCGTCTGTAGACGGCCGGGGCGCTAGCGTAGACTTACACATGTCACCATTATTCACTCTGCCACGTAACAAATACACGTGCGTTTAAGATGAATGTTGGACCGAAATGTTTTTAAACTAACACTCGTCCCAAATAGGGAATGTTGGACCGCGGCGTCCTTAAACTAATATGTTTTGCCCTGCGGACTGTCTTCATAATGACTACCGTAAATTATCCACTGGCTATTCATATAGGATCTAATGATTAGTTGAGCCCATATGCTCACTTCTTATAAGTTGATCTTAGTCTCAAATATGGCTAATGATCCTTAGATCAAACCCAAATATCTCATAAACCGATGGACCTTACAAATGTGAGATCTGCATCCTATGTTCATTCCCGTTGGCAAACCAAGCTACCAACGTGGGCCCTGTCAAGTAGAATTCTTGACCTAAATCCAAATCTAAAATATACGGATTTAGACTAATCCGTGCCCTACGGGCGACGACATAAATTAGTCTCCATATACAATGCACAGGTAAACCAAAAAACAAAAACACACACGATACGAAGTGAATTGCCGGAGCAGAAGAAAGTGGTTATCGCAATGCGGTAATGTAATTAATCGCAGGAGCTTGCGCCTGCAGGGAAGAGCGTCCCCACAATTAAAAAACCCTCATAAAATGAGGGGGAATCTGATAAAGTCTGCTACAACGGTCGCGTTTGTCCAAACCTCCGATATATGGTGCCATAAATCAACTTGGTATTTTCGGAGAGGTGAATGGATAAGTCCAAATATCATCTGCCCCCAGATTTAGGCAAGACGATCCATCCCAGTTTGTCTCTGTTTTCGGCGGTGAACAGATTCTGGCACGCCCGGTGGGACCTCTTCCTTTTTCCACTCAACACTTCGTGTGTCTTGTTTTTCCGTAATCAAATAATTGCGGTATAGATGTTTGTAGTTGCCTTTGGGTGATGGGATACTGAAGCTGGCGTTTCATCTCTATGTAGAATGGCATTTGCTTCCACTCACCGCAACTCAGGCTCTGTCACATCTGGTGGAGTCAAGTATGGGTCATTTGCAGCCTCAAATTTCTGCAATCCGGCTCTTCAAGAAATCAATGGGCTTCTTTTTGGGTCTATGCTCCTACCTACCACCCTCGGTACCTCGACACCGAAGGAGAAATCCCAGAAGAAGTCTGTCTTCCACAGGCTGGCTCCTCAAGTTTCTGCTTTGTCGACAGAATCGATCTCCAAACAACTGGTACCTTCTAAAGGCCATGGTCGATGCAGGAGGTAGAATATTCAAGCTTTCAAAGAAAATAGGGGGCATGCTCAGCAAAATCCTGAGGCTAATCAAATTCCGGCCTTAAGAAAAGTTCGACGTCGTACAAAACAAGCTGGGGGCAGTTCTCCATCAGCGTTGACTCCACCTGCTTCAACTCTGATGATGAATGCTGCTATTCCAACCGAGAACAACTTCAAACTGCTGCGAAGGGTCAGACAAAATTCTCCCACCGCAGTTTTGAAGAAATTTCCGCAGCCCATGGAAATCTAACGAGAGTAGAAACCAGTTCGCTCCCCAAAAGAACTTTCCTCATATATATATATATATATATATATATATATATAAGGTGTGGAAGCAGGTGAAGAAATCAGTCGTCGTCTGCAGTTTTTCCCCTAAACATCAGCCAAATTCTGACAAATCCCCTTTCAAATACAAGGGGACTCATCCCAATGCGGTTTCGGCTACAACGGTTCCTCCCAAAACTAAAGTAGTTTCTCACAAAAAAGAGAGGCTTAATAAAGCTCATGTGCCCGAGGCAAACTCTAAAGGCCAAAACTCCAAACATCCTAAGCCTGGGGGCATGGCAGTTCATGCAATCCATATGGTGAACTCCAAAGACGAAGTTCAAGCTTCTACTAGCCACGGACAGCATACTTGATCCCTGACAAAGTCTCAACTGTAATGTAAAAAGCTGCAGAAGATGCTTGCTCAGGAGGCAACATTCGCTAATCCATCGCTTAAGGAAAATCCTGAGGACGCACTCAAAGAAAGAGTAAGGAAGAAGTCGGATATTGATTTCCTAAAGCACGCTCTCAAAAAAAGAGATGAAGAAGCGGCAGAAATGTCCACTAAAATGAACCAGATGGCCCTTTTGATCCAGAACATGGATGGAATAATGGTCCAATCGGAACCACTAGTAAATAAACCGACGGTTGTCACTATTAAAGAAAAGGGTGATATTTCAAATTCTCTGCAAGTCTTATCAACAGACGATAAGGAAATGATTCCAAAAGTAAAGCGGAACGAAAATATTGCTCAACAAATCAAAGTCCACTATGCGAGTGAAGCATCAAATAGGTCAATCAAGACTGGTCGACTGTATCCTGCGTACTACGATCAAATACATTACCCGCCAGAATATATACTTCCGACGTTCCATATGTACAAAGGAACTGGGAATTCTCGCCAGCACATTGCGCGTTTTAAATTCATGTGCGGCAACACTGGAGGAAGTGATATACTGCTCTTCCGACAGTTCGTCAGCAGTCTGGCGGGCATCGCGTTCGAATGGGAACTACCAAATGATTCAGTGAAGACCTTCGACGAGATGGATAAGCTCTTCTGTCAAATATTCGCTAGTGCAGATAAACACACTACCGTGACGACGTTGGTCAATGAAAGGGTTGGACCGAACGAGACCTGGGTTCAATATGTTACCCGATGGAGAAATCTCTGGTCAAAATGCGAGCAACGCATCGACGAAGCTGAAGCCGTGGGAATGTTCATAGCCACTCTTAATCCAAATTTAAAGGTGTTCCCATTTATGGCCTTCTTCAAGCCGACGAACTTCCAAGAGCTCATGGATAAAATGACTCGATTGGATCAGATGGGTCAAGACCCTTCATCATCCGATGAAGATGAATGAAAAATGAAGGCAAGGTGGCGTTTGTCGCCAACACTCAACAAAAAATGAGCAGCTCTGAAGCAACCTGTCGCCAAAATAGTGACGGCATGGGTACTCGCTCCCCCCGAGATATACACAGGGGCATATTTCTCACTGGTAGAAGAATCTCTATGTGGGATGGTCATTTCTTCTCAAAGAACAGAAAGGATGTCAAGGAACCTACAAGCAGGTCCTGTAATCAAGTGGAATATCCCACTTGAAACAAAAAACTATGGGAGAGATGCAAAATCCATGTCCCATTCTGAATCAGACGATGAGGGGAAAACACCCCAAGTCAAGTCCATTCTTCCAAGGAAGAGGAAGACTCGGCAGAAAGAATGACGTGATATCTCGTTCCTTCATATATGAAGAAGATACTCCATCAGTATCGGAAAGCGACATTGATGATCACGGGGCAGGTGCCGTTTAAAATACCTGGTATTTCCAGCAAAACAACCCGATTGCTGCGATGGTAAAATAAGCAGTCCAAGAGGGTGAAGACAGCCTAAGGCGTGAAGTGTCCATGCATACAAAAGACATGCAGCTGCGCTTCGGCAAGCAAGCGTTGGAAGGAATGAGTTATGTAACTCCCTGACCAAACGGTGATAATGGATCGAGAAGTCTCTAAACTAGTGCGTCGCCCCAAACACGGCGATGTTGGACTGAGATGTCCCTAAACTAGCATTTCGTCCCGACCATGGGAATGATGGACCGAAACGTCTCTAAACTAGTGCGTCGTCTCAAACACGATGCATCGCCTCAAACACGGTGATAATGGACCGAAACGTCCTTAAACTAATGCATCGCCTCAAACATGGCAATAATGGACCGAAACGTCCTTAAACTAGTGTGCCGCCTCAAACACGGCGCGTCGCCCCAAACACAGTGATAGTGGACCGAGAAGTCCCTAAACTAACAATCCGCCTCAAACATGGCGATAATGGACCGAAATATTCTTAAACTAACGTTCGTCCCCAAGATGGGAATGTTGGACCAAAAAGTCCTTAAACTGGAAATTCGCTTCAAACATGGCGATAATGGACCGAAACGTCCCTAAACTAGCGCGTCGCCTCAAACATGGCGCATCGCCCCAAATACGGTGATATACTCTCTTGAGATCTATATTGCAATCGAAGTCTCAACGACGAGAGTTGCAACTCAAGTCTTGCCGTCTACATAGCCACTCCAGCGATGAAGCCACCCCTAAGTCCCACCGGCAAATAGATAGGTCACCTACGGTGAAAATACTTTCGAGAGTTCCATCGTTCGCAAAAAAAAAACAGAGAGAGAGAAAAACGGTATCTCCACAAGCAAAATAGGCACGAATAAAAACCCGAAAGGGCGCCGTGAGTAAAAACAGTAGGACTGTCGGCGAGTTTATGAAAACCCAAAAGGGCGTAATCTCGTTTAAAAAAAAGAGAGAGAGAAAAAATAAAAATGGTATGTCCACAAGCAAAATGGGCATGGATGAAAACCCGAAAGGGCGCCGTAAGTAAAAACAGTAGGACTGCCGGTGAGTTTGTGAAAACCCGAAAAGGGCGCAGACTCGTAATATAAAAAAATTCATGTGCACTTGCAAGGTCCTCTCGATCTTGTGAGGAGAAAAAAAAACCCGCGTGAGATCCGTATGACTCACAAAGGTGCAACACACTTAGGAATCCCCACGATTTCTAAAGAGAAAATACACCTACGACATCCTCACGAATCGTAGGAAGAAATATCTTTATGAGACCCTTACGGCTTATAAAGTCAAAAAGTCTTAGTCGACAGGATCCTAACCCTATTTTCTAAGCCACCTTTGTTCAAATCAATAAAGGGAAATGATGAGTCGCTCCTGACAATATTCCAGTCGTAGCGATGCTGATGCCTAAAAATGTATCAAACTTCAAGTCCTCTCAAGGCAAATGATGATTCGCTCCTGGCAATATCACAGTTGCAGCGATGATGATGCTTAAACAGGTGTTAAACTCCAAGTCCTTTCACGGCAAATGATGATTCGCTCCTGGCAATATCCCAGTCGCAGCGATGCTGATGCCAAGGTTGGTATCAGATTCCAAACTCGCAATAAAAACAGCAGCGAGTAGCAAAAAAATGCATATGAAATAGCCGAAATGATGGGGCAACTCGCAATAAAAATCAGCGAGTAAAAATATGTATATAAAAATAGCCGAAATGTTTGGGCAACTCGCAATAAAAAGCAGCGAGTAAAAATATAAAAAAATAGCCAAAATGATTGGGCACTGCCGATAAAAAGTCAAAATGATTGGGCAATCGTGACTTTCGCGATATGAAACGCTGAAAAGATAGAGTATCGCGGAAAAAAAAATAATAAAATAAAATTTCCTCTGCTCTGCAAGTAAGTCCAGATTGACTATTGTATACAATCCATCGGCACAAATGAAAAGGGAACCATATTTTCCCACCACGCTCTGTCAAAAGGAGAGCCAAGTCTTGACGGTTTATATATAACCCAGAGACTATCTCGGCGTTCCTTCTCATTCCAGCAGGGTGTAGACGCAACGTCATCAAAGACCTAAGGGTCAAACAAAAAAGGAGTAATGGAAAAATCCCAGCTCCAGCTCGACGTTCCTTCTCGGTGCAGATGCGACGTCAACAAAGGCTCCGAGGAGCCAAATCAAAAAAGAGTGACAGCAAAATCCTAACTCCAGCTAGACGTGCTTCTCATGCCAGTAGGATGCAGATGCAACGTCAACAAAAGACCCAAGGGTCAAAGCAAAATTGGAGTCACGGCAAAATCCTAGCTCCAAGTCTTGACGGTTCATATACAACCCAGAGAATATCTCGACTTCCCCCCTCATTTCAGTAGGATGCGGATGCAACTATCAAATGAAATTGGAGCAATGGCATATTCCTAAATCCGGACTTCAATTGCAATACATACAGCATAGAGGTCCTACAGATGTCTACCCTACTTCCGCAAAGAAACGGCACGGCATCGTCAAAACAAAAATGAAGTGACGACATATTCCCAGCTTTAGGTCCGGCAACTCATATAAAGCCTAAAAGACTATCGGAGATCATCCCACACTACAACGGAGTGGTTATGACTCATCGGGGCTCTAAATTGAGCCTAACTTCAAGTAAAAAGTGTCATGGCAAATTCCTAACATTTACTCTTCCGACGGTTATATGACCTAAGGAGATTACTGGAAGACGTCTTGTCCAGCCCCTGAAGGGATCAGAGACACGACAGTCGCGGGCTATTCAAACAGCAGCTTAAAGACTGCATATCAAGAAATACATCAGTCAATGCGACGGTACCATGGACTAAAACCCTAGTACCACAAACCTAACGGACCCATGTCGTAAAGAATATGGGTTATCTATATTTGACATTAGGATATACCTGCGAGATCCTCTCTACTCATCTTGACTCATAGGGAAAAACATTTTTATGAAACCCTCACGGCTCATGAAGGTGAAAAGCCTTAGGTGACGGGGATACCAACCTATTTCCTAAGCACTGTGGCCCTACAAGTAGGTCCAAACTGACTTATGTATACTATCCACGGGCCACATTCTTCAAAGTCGCATACCGATGAGGTGGAAAAACCACTTGCGAGTCATCTTGATTCGTAAGGAGAAAATTCTCTTGTGAGATCCTTGTTTCCCCCAATCAGAGCAAAGCTCTGTTTGAATTTCAAAAATTCAAAAATTGAAGCAATGCTTCAAATTCCTTGCGGTGCGCGCAACGCGCCACATGTCAAAAGCTGATACGTCGGCGCAGCGCCCAAGGCAGCGCGCCCAATCAGAGTAAGGCTCTATTTAAAATAAAATTAAAAGAAGCAACGCTTCAGATGCGCTGCGCTCTGCGCTGCGCGACATGTGTCAGCGCAGTTGCGCTAGCGCAGTTGCGCTGCGCTCTGCGCTGCACGACACGTGTCAAGCACAGATGCGTTTGCACCAAATAGAATTAAAATTCCAGCAAGATCTTTCTGTTCCAGTTGAAACAAGAAGATTGTCTTCTGTAAAACAGAAGCCCTTGGATCAAAGATCCAACGGTGGGGAAAAATCCCCAAATCACTCAGAGAATAATCTCTTTAACAAATTTAACAAATTAATGGGCACTATATAAAGACCCCTAGACCCCAATTCCAAAACAGACAGAGATAGAGAAACAGAGAGATAGAAAAACACAGAAACAAAGAGAGAACCCCTCTAATGAAAAGTTTGAAGAATTCAGAAAGAAAAAAGAAAGTTAAACCTTTTGAAAAGAAGAACTTCTTCTGAAAAGATTATTGATCTAAGAACAAGATCAAAGATCTTCAATAAAAAACATAATAATAACAAAGGCATTGCCTTTTTATGAACCATTGGTTCTGGAATCTTAAAGATTCTTTTCTTGAATCCAAAATTGGATTAAGATATTAAAACAGTGCGTTGCACTTGAAAATCTGCACTGTTGCGTTCTTGGGTTGGCGCAAGCCACCAGAGAGCGCCACGTGTCAGCTCCAGAAACCACTTGCGCTGTGCGCTTTTAAGATAGAGCATTGCACTCTAAAATTGGCGCAACTCACCAGAGCGCGCCACGTGTCAGCAGCGCAACAGCGCAGCGCACTGCGCTTGCGCTCACCAGAGCGTGACACGTGTCACCTCCACATGCGCTTGCGCTCAATAATTGGCGCAAAGCGCCTGACAGGCCACATGGCCACTGTTAGTTTGATTAATGCACTGCATTATTTACAGAAGGGCCAAGCCCAATTAAAAAAGGCCTAATAGGACAAATAAATGCCATGCATTATTTTAAAAGGGCAGAGCCTAAACAAAAACAGATGCTGCGCATCATTTAAAAGGGACAGAGCCCAAATCAAAAGGCTTAGCAGGCCAAAAGAAAATGCAGTGCATTATTAAATAGGGGCAAAGCCCTAGTACAGGCCTAACATGCCAAAGATAAAAACGTTGAATATTCTCAACTGGACTTAGCCCAATCATGGCCGTAAGTCCTCAAATTAAATTGACTGAGCACGGCTGTTCTCTTAAATCAATTTATATCCGGTTTAAGGGTACATCTCCGAACTCCTTTGACACCTATCGTTGTAATCCTTCAACGACGTCAGAGAGGTGATGGGTCCCGACAACCACACAAAATACGGACTGTGGGGTCTCTAAACCCATGGACTAATGCATCCTTAAACTGATAATACGGACTGTGGGGTCCCTAAACCCATGGACTTATGCGTCCTTAAACTAAAATACGGACTGTGGGGTCCCTAAACCCATGGACTTATGCGTCCTTAAACTAATGGACTAATACGTCTTTAAACACATCTATATGGACTATGCGGTCCTTAAACCCATGGACTAATGCGTCCTTAAACTAATATTCGTCCCCAAAACGGGAACGATGGACCCCTATGTCCCTAAACTGGAAATGGACCCCACGTCCTTAAACTAGAACATGGATCACCATGTCCCTAAACTGGCAATGGACCGCAATGTCCCTAAACTACCTATGGACCACTACGTCCCTAAACTGGAACAATAGAGCCCCAAACACTCTTTTGTCGGATCTAAACGATCCCGTTTAAGTTGATCTTAGCCTCAAATATGGCCAACGTATCCTTAAACCTTCAAACAGACTTTAGTCCCAAATTGGACTATAGATCCCCCAATCAACTTTGGTTCAAGGGTACATCTCCGAACTCCTCTGACACCTGTCGTTGTAATCCTTCAACGTCGTCAGAGAGGTGACGGGTCCCGACGGCCATATACTAAATGGACCACTACGTCCCTAAACTGGAACAATAGAGCCCCCTAAATGCTCTTCCCGTTAAGTTGATCTTAGTCTCAAATTGGACTAACGTATCCTTAACGAACGTTTAAGTTGATCTTAGCCTCAAACATGGCTAACGTATCCTTAAACTAAAACCCTAAACCCAAATCTAAGTAAATACGGATTTGGACTAATCCACGTCCTACGGGCGACGACATAAATTAGTCTCCGTATACAATCCACGGGCAACCACAAACAAAACAAACACACACGACACGAAGTAAAATTTTGGAGAGGGAGAAAGTTGTTACCGCTATGCGGTAGCGTAATTAACTGCAGGGGCTTGCGCCTGCAGAGAAGAGCGTCCCCACAATCAAAAACCCCTCAAGCGAGGGGGAATCTGATGAAGTCTGCTACATCGGCCGCATCCGTCTAAACCTCCGATACACGGTGCTATAAATCAACTTGGCATTTTCGGAGAGGTGGACGGATAAAACCAAATAGCATCTGCCCCGAATCTCAGGCAAGACGTCCTCACGTCGTCTTGGCCATCTTTCGGAGGGGAACAGATTCTGGCACGCCTGGTGGGACCTTTTCCTCTTTCCACTCTACACTTCGTGTGTCGTCTTCGCGAACGAATCGCGGTTTGTTAGTGGTTGCCTTTGGGTTTCATGTTACTAAGATTTGGTATTTTTCCTGGTGCAGAAATCAAGCATCAATGGCCTCCAACTGCTCGAGCTGCTCCAAATGCCAATGCAACCGACGCTCCGCCTCACCTGGAGGTATAGCCTATGGGCCTCAAGCGGCCTCCATCCTTGCCATACCGGTGGAACAAGTGACTCAGGCCACCACCGGTCTGTTTTTCGGGACCATGCTCCCGCTATCTAGCTTCACTATTCCAGTGCCCGCACCGGAAGCGCCCAAGAAGTCGGTCTTCGATCGGCTCAATGCTACAATGGCCCCTTTCAACGGGTCATCCAATATCAAGCCGGCAGCCTCTGTCTTTACCAGGCTGAACCAGAACTCTGATGGGCCCGCCAAGAAGCCCATGAACCCTGAAGTGGCCCTCCTAAGGAAGACAGCCACCTCTGCTCCTGAAGTCGTCAAGGCGGCTTCTCCTGTTAAAGAGTCGGTCTTTTCAAGGCTGACCATTCCGACTCTTGCTCCTGCTCGAGGGTCTGTCTTTGACAGATTGAACGTCGCCACTCAAAAGACAACATCAGTCTTTAAGAGGCTGGCACCGGCAGCGCCTCATCCGGACAGGGGGCAAGACCAAACTATCCCTATCGCCGAGCCAGTCCCAACAGCTCGACACGCTCGACGTCGCCACTGGCGCCGAGTAAGGAGGGCCGGTGGCAACTCCCCCTCAGGGCTAACTCTACCTGCTCCAATAGTGGAAGTTAATGCTGCTGTTCCAACTGGGAACAGCTTTGAACCGCTAAGGAGGGTACGCAAGAACTCTCCGACTGCCACACTAAAAAGATCTCCTCCACCTGCGGAGAGAGTTACAGAAACTAAGCTGGACCAGCCCCCTCAACGGCTGTCCTCCAAAATTTACAAGGTCTGGCGGAGGGTTCAAGATTCCGTAATCGACCAAGATCACTCTCGCCGGCAGAAAAGGGCGAAAGTGCAGGAAGAAAAGAACCGTCCTGACAAACAGCAAAGGACGACAACCGCCAGGGTGCCCGCTGCAACGGCCCCTTCAACTTCAACGACCCACAAGAGAAGGAGGCCGGAGGAAATTCCCACGCCTGCGGCAAATGTCAAAGGCGGCGAGCCCAAACGCCCTAAGTTCGGGGGCATTGTACTCCATACTGTATACATGGCGTCGGGGAAGGAGGACAGCCGTGCATCTACAGGTCATAGACCGCTTACACGGTCAGTGACCAAAGCTCAGGAGCAACAGCAGAAGCTCCAAGAAATGATGAACGTGATGGCCGCACTCACTGGGCCAAAAGAAAGCCCCGAAGCATCCTCTGATCAACGCCAGGAGCAAGAAACTGACGCTGAATTCCTTTGCAGGATACTGGAAAAGAAGGATAAAGAGGCTGCGGAACAAGCAGCCAACATAAAGTGAATGGCCCTCCTATTCCAGGACATGGTGGGTATGATGATCCAACAAGATCTTCCTGCTGAAGATCCTCCGATCGTCCTTGAAGACGACAGGGGAGAAACGTCAAATCCTCCACCGGCTCTGTTAACAGCCAAGGAGGAGACAATCTCCAAAGCTGACTTGGACGAATATATAGCTCAGCAGATACGGGTTCATCAGGTGACTGAGGCAGCCAGTCAGGTCGTAAAAACGGGGCGACCATATCCGAGCTGGTATGATCAGATCAAGTACCCGCCGGGCTATACAATACCGAAATTCCATGTTTATAAGGGGACGGGCAATCCCCACCAGCATGTTGCCCAGTTCAGGGTGCTTTGCGGCAACACCGGCGGTGATGATAAATTGTTGCATCGCCAGTTCGTTGGTAGCTTATCGGATACAGCATTCGAGTGGTACTCCGAGCTCCCAAACGACTCTATCAAGACATTTACGGAGATGGAGCTGCTGTTTACCCAGCATTTCACAAGCGCCAGCGAACGCACCCCGATAACGACATTGATTAATGCCATGGTGAAGCCAGGCGAAACATGGGTTCAGTATGCGATACGGTGGCGGAACTTATGGTCAAAATGCGAGCAATGCATAGAAGAGGCTCCGGCAGTAGGCATGTTTGTGGAAACCCCCAATCCGCAGGCGACCATATCCCAATTCATGATGTTCTTCAAGCGGACTACCTTCCAGGCCCTGATCGACAAGCTAGCTCAAATGGACCAGATGGGCCATAGACCGCCCCCTCCAAAGCCGGACTCTCGAAACGAGAAGGGGAAGGGAAAAGCGATCGTTGTCGCCAATGCTCAACAACAGCCGAGCAACTTGAAGCCGGCTGTCCGTCAAAATAATATGCGTCTGTGCGTACCCCTTGAGGAAAGGCTAGGACGTCCTTACTCGTTTCCTCGAGATAAAACGAGAAGACTGTTCGAGCTGGCATTGTGCAACCGACTCATAAATCTGCCGGCTCCAAGACGTCCGTCGCAGCCAAACGACGTCAATGATCCCAATTACTGTCCTTACCACCGAGTATTGGGTCATCCGATCGAGGATTGATATGTCTTCAAAAATTGGATTGAAGACCAGTACTAACAGGGCAAGTTCGCGTTGTCCGACAGATGGAAGGTGAATCCGCCGCAGCCTCACACCCCTAAAAAGATGAATACGCCAGGGGCAACTTGTTCTCTCGTTGAAGAAGCCCCATAGGAGATTGTGCTATCGCCAAAACAAAGAGGATGCTGAACGATCTTCAAACATGCCCAGCGATCAGGTGGAAGAACCCGTTGGAACCTCAGATCATTGAAGGGATGTTGAAGCCGCGCCCAACTCCAAAGATCTATGGTGGCAGCCCAAGCACTCACAACCAGTTGTCAAAATCTTCAAAGAAGAAGAAGAAGAAATCCAAGAAGCCCGTGAAGCCTGGCGACAAGCGCACGGACTTACAAAAACAGATTGACGCGCTGGAAGAGTATAACCAGAAAGCGCGGACTCCCATCACACTCCAGGAGTTCCTCAACCACGTCTTTCAAGAGGAAGATGAGGGAGAGAGTTCGTCGGATGAATCCGAGGAATACGTGGCGAGCTGCCATGTGATCTCTCACTCGTTTACAGATGATGAGAAAACTCCTTACACTGAAAAGCTAGGGGGAGATCCTGAACCGAAACTTCTAGGGCCATCAGATGAAACCATTGATGCATTCCTCAATGAAACTCTGTTGAAAAGTAAGGCTGATCGTGAACGCGAGACGCTCTTATTTGAAAAGGCCAAGCGTCGGCGATTAGACGAAAAGGTCAAGACACTCCCGTCAAATCAAAGTACATCCATTGCGGACAAAATCAAATTCAAGACGAGGAAGAGGTTTGCTAAAGCCATGTCGATGAGGATGAAGCTGCCACCCTCTGAAGGAAACATTGCCGGCAAATCGGAAATGCACCCTTCCTATTGCTTATATCATCGAAAGATTTCGCACCCTACCGAAGAGTGCAAAGCTTTCAATAGATGGTGGCAGGGATATGTTGCTCACCGACAACATTTTAAGCGGGAAAAGCGCAAAACTCATCGGGAGCGGAAAAATATGACCGAGGGGATTAACAGAACTACCGACAATTGTCGCATGGTTAACGCCGGGGGATCGCAAGTGCTCACATTCGGGAGCGATTCTGACGAGGAGCTGGCTCTTAGCCCCCTCTTTAAAGAGTCCACCTCGAGAAAAGAAGAAGTGCCGAAGGTCTGCGAAAATATCCGGCTGCGTAATCGGACGCTACCTGAAAAGAATCTCGGACCCTCAAACAAGAAAGATAAAGGGAAAGAAAAGGTCTCTGAGGATATCGCCCTAGATGACCAAGTCATGGAAGAGCTAGCCGCCAAGGACCCACCGAAGAAAAATAAGGTAGATTATAACGTTCTAGCGCATCTGAGGAAGCTACCCTCGCAGCTCAGCATTCTTGACGCCCTTTTACTATCAAAAGAGGCGAGAGATTCGTTAATCAAGGCACTACAGGAGCCGGAGCAATTCCAAGCTTTCCTGGTCGAAGAAAAGATGAAGGATGAATTTGAGAAATTGCACACGGCCGATATCACTTTTGGCGATGAAGACCTTCTCCTTGGGACGTGCGAACACAATCGCCCCCTCTATATCTCAGGATACTGCCATAATATAAAGATAGGCAAAATCCTGGTCGACAATGGATCTTCCGTTAATCTCTTTAACGTGCGGGTGTTAAAGGAAATCTGCATGAGCGTCCAGCACCTTGCTCGGGATAAGATCACCATCTCCGGGTTCGATTCTCAATCATCACGAACTCTTGGATCTGTGATACTGATGCTACGCTTTGGGCTGCTCATCACAGATATTAAATTTCACGTCATAGACGCCAAGACATGCTACAATGCTCTGCTCGGCCGACCATGGTTACACGAGTATAATATCATCCCTTCTATACAGCATCAGTGTATGAAATATTTTAAGGATGGTCTCGAGTATACCGTGACAGAAGAACTGAACCCGTTCTCTGTGAACGAAGTCCGCAAATATGAAGATGCCAAATACTTCTTACCGAATTTTGAAGACACGGAGAGGTGTCACAAGCCGGAGAATAAAGCTAACACCACCATCCCTGTCTTCGGGAGTGATACCGAGGAGGAAGAGGAGATAGTTTATTCGGGCCCACCCCAATACAATAAGACGGGACCATCCGCTCCTACGTTGATCTTTGGTAGTGACTCAGAAGATGAGGTCCATGCTGTATTCTCTGCTCGGCCTTCAATACAAACGTCCGCTGACGAAGAGCAAAGTCTACAAGTCGCCATGGTTCTACTTAAACATCATAAAGAACTGGATGCGCTCGATACCTACAGTGTAGAGGAGCTGCGGACGTTCTATGTCCCTCCCAGGCGAGAAGGCGAAAAGGCAATTCTATTCTACCGCTCTGAAGAAACCAAAGTGGAGAAAGAAATCTGGCACGGTATGGATCCTACGCTTGACAGGCTTCAGCCCATCCGTCTGCCCAGATATTACACGGAAGGATTGAAAAGGCTATTGAAGCGCCAAAGGATACCCTTCAAACAGACCGCTCGAAAAGCCAGATTCTATGACATGGTCTGGAACGTTCCCGGAACTCGGCACAAATTGCCCAATGGGAGAATGGAAACAATCGGGCTTGGATATGTTCGGTCCAAGAAACGGGAGCTACTCCGCGACTGCTATGTCGTGCATAACTTTGATGAAGAAGGGGATGCTCAATGGGAAGATGTTAACCCTAAACCAGAAAAAGTCCTCGACGTAAAAATGCCCAGTCCGTTATTCGAAGAACAAATGGACAAGCTTATAAGGGAAGCTGGTCAAAAAATTCGAGATGACCACAACCGCGAAATGGTCCTCTACGAGAAAGCCAGAACGCAACGCCTCCTTCAACAGGCTGTGAAAGGCGAAAATGCCGCTCCCTATCAACCTGTTATAAAAAAGGCTCGACGCAAATGCAGAAACAGGTCGAAGAGCGAAAAAGGCGCTCGACAGCAACAAAGCAGGACTAAGAAGCCACGCAAGCGGGAATCGAGCTGTCCAGATTTGTCCCTTGTAAAGAAGATGAGTCGAGCATACTCTTTTCCTCGGGACAAGACAAAGAAAATACTTGACCGAGCTATAAAATACCAGATGCTTACACTGCCGGAGTCTAAACACCCCGAACAAGCAGGCGAAGTCTCACACTCGAACTATTGCTCTTATCACAGGGTAATAGGACACCCTCTCGAAGACTGCTTCACCTTCAAGAACTGGGTTGAAAATCAGTATCAGCTCGGTAAGTTCGCTCTATCTGACAGTTGGAGGATAACGCTGCCACAGAAGCACGAACCCAAAGCCACGAAAAAAGAACCAGACCCACATCGGTCTTCGAAGCGAGCTCGTACTTGTCATATGATAACAATATCAAAATAAGAGCCCGAGAATATGGATGACCTTCCCTGGTGCTTTGAAAACAGCAACGATGAGGTGATCTCAGAATTTCCACCAGCACCAAAAGAGCTGGAGGATGGAATACATACTACCGCAGATAACTTCAAGAAAATTGAGTTGGGGACAGCGAATGACCCGCGACCGACCTTCGTCAGCGAGCTGCTATCTGAAGAAAGGGTGGCTGCGTTAAAAGACGTGCTTATGCAGCATAGAGATTGCTTCGCATGGAACTATTCCGAAATGCCGGGACTAGATCCAGAACTTGCTGTGCACAAATTGGCGATATCTCCGGATGTCAAGCCGGTCAAACAGGCGCCAAGAAGAATGCTGCTCGAGCTTGAGATGAGTATCAATGCTGAGGTCAAGAAGCTGATCGACTCTGGCTTCATCCAGGAGGTTCAGTATCCCGAGTGGATCGCCAACATCGTCCCGGTGATGAAGAAAAATGGGACGGTGCGCATATGCGTGGACTTCCGGGATCTCAATAAAGCTTGCCCGAAGGACGATTTCTTAATGCCAGTCACCGAACTGATGATAGACAACACGTACACTCATGAAGTTTTCTCCTTCATGGACGGATCATCAGGATATAATCAGATAAAGATGCACCCTGAAGACCAGAAGCACACCGCTTTCCGGACCCTACTGGGTATATTCTGCTACAAAGTGATGCCCTTCGGTCTAAAGAAAGCCGGTGCCACCTATCAGAGGGCCATGACGAAGATCTTCGATGACCTTATACATGAAATCGTCGAGTGCTATATCGACGACCTCGTGGTGAAAAGCAAATCATACGAAGAACATCTCGAGCATCTGAAGACCGTATTTCAACGCCTTCGACAATACAACTTGAAGATGAACCCTCTCAAGTGCGCATTCGGAGTTTCCTCAGGCAAATTCCTAGGATTCATCGTCCGACACCGAGGTATCGAAATAGATCCGTCAAAGATCAAGGCGATCATGGAAATGCCTCCGCCAAGGACTCTCAAACAGCTGCGGTCTCTCCAAGGAAAGCTCGCGTATATACGGCGATTTATAGCCAGCCTTTCAGGCAAGTGTCGTCCTTACAGCCACCTGATGAAGAAGGGAACCCCGTTCGTCTGGGATCATAAATTCCAAGACGCGCTGGACGAAATCAAGCAGTACCTCCAGAATCCGCCAGTGTTGGCTGCTCCGGCCAAGGGAAAGCCTCTCATTCTTTATACAACCGCCCTCGAAGGTTCCTTAGGCGCATTATGGACGCAAGAGAACGACCAAGGGAAAGAAAGAGCACTCTACTATTTGAGTCGGGTTCTACTGGGGGCAGAAAGCAACTATTCCCCCATTGAAAAACACTGCCTGGCGTTGATCTTTGCGATAACAAAGCTCAGACACTATGCGTTGGCGCATGAAGTCCGTCTCATTTCGAAGGTGGAGCCCCTTAAATATTTAATGTTGAAGGCCATATTGACAGGTCGGCTCGCTAAATGGGCCCTGCTCTTGATGGAGTTCTCGATAACGTATCAACCTCTTAAAGCAGTGAAAGGCCAGGGCATCGCCGACTTCCTCGCTGAGCATCCGATACCTGGCGATTCTCCTCTGAATTGCGATCTGCCAGATGAACATGCGTTTGACGCGATCGACGGAGGTGATACCCGATGGGATCTTTATTTCGATGGAGCATTTTCCATGAAGAAGCGCAAACAAAGTACCCCTATAATCAAATCGGGGGTAGGCCTTATCTTCGTGACTCCATAAGGAGGGATAATGCGCTTTGCTTTCTCCTTAACAGAGCCGAGGACGAACAATGAAGCCGAATATGAAGCTCTGATAGCAGGCCTCGAGATCGCCATTGACATGGGAATTGAAAACCTCCTCATATACGGAGACTCCCAAGTGGTCGTCAGTCAAGTAAACGGCGACTACCAAACGTGCAAACCAGAGTTGGTGAAGTACGGCGAAAAGGTGCAACGACTGTTGACCCAAATCCTTTCCTACACTTTGGAAAACATACCGTGCGCGGAAAACAGCAAAGCGGATGCGTTGGCTAAGCTCGCTAGAGAACTGGCTGACGAGAACCTCGATGACGTCAGAATCGTGGTACAAAGCCATCGGGTGCTTGCCCCAGCAGAAATATCTCCGGAATCATCCGAAGAAAAGGGAGCGACTGAGAAAACGACCCTGCAAATAAAAGACCGGGAAAAGGCCGAGGATTGGAGAGAAGTCTTTATAGACTACTTCAAATCCCGTCGAACGCCTGAAGATGCGTCCTCAAGACATCAGCTTATAAAACGAGCTCTGTCTTTTGCCTTCGTCAATGATACTCTGTATAAGAGGTCGTTTCATTCTCTTTGGTTGAGATGTCTGGGACCTGAGGAGGTGAAAAGAGTCATTCAGGAAGTTCACGACGGACTCTGCGGTTCTCACCAAGCAGGCCCGGAAATGGAGTTGAAGATTAAACGGATGGGCTATTATTGGCCAACGATGATTCAGGACAGCCTTGAGTATGCGAAGCAATGCCACTCGTGCCAAATCCATGGGGACTTCATCCACCAGCATCCAAATTCACTACATCCAACGGTGGCTAGCTGGCCGTTCGAAATGTAAGGAACTGACATAGTTGGCCCCATCGAGCCAGCATCGTCTAGAGGACATCGTTTCATCCTGGCGACGACTGACTACTTCTCCAAATGGGCAGAAGCAGTACCGTTGAGGGAAGTGAAGACGGAGAATATCCTCCATTTCTTCAAGACGCACGTCATTTACCGGTTTGGAACTCCACGACGGATCATCTCCGATAACGGGCCAGCCTACAGAAGCCACAAGATCAGTCGCTTCGCGCAGCAGTATAATATAGACTGGAGGTATTCCTCAGTTTATAATCCGCGAGCTAACGGTCTAGCTGAGGCTTTCAACAAGACCTTGACGAAGATCATAAAGAAGACGGTGTCCCGAAATAAGAAGGACTGGCACGAGAGACTGCAAGAATCTCTCTGGGCGTATCGAAATACGTTCAAGGTGGCCACGAACACAACGTCGTATGCGTTGGTATTCGGTACAGAAGCAGTACTCCCCTTCGAGATAGAGCTACCCTCTCTACGAGTGGCAGTCCACTACGAGCTGACGGACGAAGAAAATGCTCACCTTCGGCTTGAGGAGCTTGATGCCCTTGATGAAACACGGCTCATAGCGCAACAAAATCTGGAGGCTTATAAAGCAAAGATGATGCGCCCATATGAAAGATTGACCCGGCCGAGGACATTCCGCCAAGGCGAACTCGTGCTAGTGGTCAAAAGGCCTATGATCCCCAATCGCGCCAAGGGGGAAAATTCGAGCCGAACTATGAAGGCCCGTACATAATAGACAAAGTCTACCAGGGTGGAGCCTATCTACTCATGGATATGCACGGTGAAAGGCCTTTCAAGCCAATAAACGGCTGCTTCCTAAAGAAATACTACGCTTAATGAGCCATATCCTAGGTCAACGATAGATGACGACGACTATGTCCGCTCGCTATCTTCCTAAGCCCAAACTCTGTAAGTAGTAGCCGGCCTTCTTCAACACCGGACCGAAACGTCCTTAAACTAATGACGGACCAAAATGTCCTTAAACTAATGACAGACCACTACGTCCTAAAACTAGCTGTTGACCGAGATGTCGATAAACTATAGTGGATTGAAACATCACAAAGTCGATAAAAAAAAGAGATATAAAAAATAAAAAAAATAAACGGTATGTCCATAAGCAAAATGGGCATGGATGAAAACCCGAAAGGACTCCGTGAGTAAAAACAGCAGAGCTACCGACGAGTGTTCGTGAAAACCCGAAAGGGCGCGACCTCGTAAAAAAAAGAAGAGAATAAAAAGAATAAAAAAATGGTACGTCCATAAGCAAAATGGGCACGAATGAAAACCCGAAAGGGCTCCGTGAGTAAAAACAGCAAGACTACCGGCCAGTGTTTGTGAAAACCCGAAAGGGCGCAACCTCGTTAAAGGACACTTACAGGGTCCTCTCGACCTTGTAAGGAGAAATCACCCACGTGAGATCCTTACGACTCACAAGGGAGTAACACACTTAGGGATTCTCACGATTCCTAAGGCGAAAATACACTTACGAGATCCTCACGACTCGTAAGGAGAACTCCCTTATAGGACCCTCACGGCTCATAAGATTTGAAAGTCTTAAGTTACAGAGACCTAAACCTGTACTTAAGCAACCCCACAACCTTCGATATTGCCCTACAAGTGGTTCAATTCTGACCCTTGTATACAATCCACGGGCGCGAATAAACATTTCCCTAACCAAGCCCCATCCGTGACTGGGGATATGTTCGCATGGTGAACAACCCTTGTAGGTCCTCTCGATTTACAAGGAGAAAGCCCTCTTGTAGGATCCTTACGACTTACAGAGGAACATACACTTAGGAAACCTCACGATTCCTAAGGAGAAAATACACCTACAAGATCCTCATGGCTTGTAGGGAGAAATACCTTTTTGAGACCCTTACGGCTCATGAAGTCAAAAGCCTTAGTCGACAGGACCTTAACCCTGTTCGCTAAGCCACCTTTGTTCGACATTGACAGAGGCAGATGATGATTCGCTCCTAGCAATATCCCAGTTGTAGCGGTGCTGATACCGAAATCGGTGTCTAATTCCAGGCTTACAGCGAAAAGCCAGCAGGCCGCACATGCATACGAAATAGCCGAAATGATGGGGCAACTTGCAATAAAAAGCAGCAAGTAAAAACGTTTGCACACTAAATAGCCGAAATGATTTGGCAACTCGCAATAAAAAGCAGCGAGTAAAAATAAAATAAACAGCCGAAATGATTGGGCACCGTGAAAAATAGCCGAAATGATTGGGCGATCGCGACCTTCGCGATATAAAAGATGAAATGATAGAGCATCGCGGAAATAAAACAATAATAAAAAAATATGATGGAACTTTTGCCCTACAGGTGAGATCATGTCGATCCCTGTATAAAATTCAAGGGCACAAACAAAGAGGGTACCATACCTTCCCAACAGGCTCCGCCAGAAAGCGAAGCCAAATCCCGACAGTTCACCAACAACCTAGAGACAACCGTGACATTCGTCTCGATACAGCAGACGCAGTGCCAGTAAATGAAGCGAAGATCAAATTCCTAGCTTCACGGTTTTGACGGTAACTTATATAAAACGTGAAAGACCACCACAGATCAATTCAACTTCCAGGGAAATCAGTGTCCTTGGCAAATACCTCAATTCAGGGAAACCGGCGTCCTTGATGAGAGCTTCCTGATTCGTGTCGGCCCACAGAGAAACCAGTGTCTCCGCAAGAATACTCCGATTCGTTTCAATTTCGAGGAAACCAGCGTCCTCGGCAAAATACTTCGACTCAGGGAAACCAGTGTCCTTGACGAGAACATCTTGATTCGCGTTGACCCGCAGAGAAACTAGCGTCTTTGCAGGAACATCTCGACTCGTTTCAACCCCAGGGAAATCAGTGTCCTTGGCAAATACCTCAATTCAGGGAAACTAGCGTCCTTGATGAGAGCTTCCTGATTCGCGTCGGCCCACAGAGAAACCAGTGTCTCCGCAGGAATACTCCGATTCGTTTCAACTTCGAGGAAACCAGCGTCCTCGGAAAAATACTTCGACTCAGGGAAACCAGTGTCCTTGACGAGAACATCTTGATTCGCGTCGACCCGCAGAGAAACTGGCGTCTTTGCAGGAACACCTCGACTCGTTTCAACCCCAGGGAAACCAGTGTCCTTGGCAAATACTTCGACTCAGGGAAACCAGTGTCCTTGACGAGAACATCTTGATTCGCGTCGACCCGCAGAGAAACTAGTGTCTTTGCAGGAACATCTCGACTCATTTCAACCCCAGGGAAATCAGTGTCCTTGGCAAATACCTCAATTCAGGGAAACTAGCATCCTTGATGAGAGCTTCCTGATTCGCGTCGGCCCACAGAGAAACCAGTTTCTTTGCAGGAATACTCCGATTCGTTTCAACCTCGAGGAAACCAGCAACCTCGGCAAAATACTTCCACTCAGGGAAATTAGTGTCCTTGACGAGAGCTGCTCGATTTTTCTCGACTCGTGAGGAAATTAGTGTCTTCGCAAGGACTTCCCGATTCGTCTCGACTTGAAAGATAAAGCCTTAGGCAGCAGGGATTAAAAAACTTGTTTCCTAAGCACTGGGACCCTGCAAGTCGGCCTAAAACGGTCTCTTGTATACTATTCATGGGTCTCACTCTCCAAAGTTGAATCTCGAAAAGGAGAGAAACAACCGCTTACGAGTCCTCTCGACTCGTAAGAGGGAAAATTCTCTTATAAGATCCTTACGACTTATAAGAGAAAACGCACTTAGGAATCCTCGCGATTCCTAAGGAGAAAATCCACCTACGAGATCCTCTCGATCCGTAGGGAGAAAAGTTTCTATGAGATCTTCACGGCTCATAGAGTTGAAAAGTCTTAGGCAGCAGATTTGAACTTGCGGCCTAAGCCATCGAAGAAACCAAGATGCTTACTCTATTATCTGTCAACCATGTTTATCAAGACAGCATGCTGATAATAAGAGAAGGGAGAAAGCAAAAAAATGATACAAGACATTGCAAAGAAAAAATGTGTATCTTTATTTATTAATTCAATCAAGTACATGGAGAATCGTACAAAAGAATAAAGAATGTATACATCTTATTCGAAAAAGAAAATTTTTACAAGTATATTGATACAAGGGCAACTACTGGGAAGGAAGCGTCTTAAATAGCCCTATCAGTTGTTCGCGCACTTCCTTCCATGCCTTCTCCTGATCGGCCGCCACCACCAGTTCTGCTTCCACTTGAGCCCGCTGCTGCAAGAAGGATGAAAGCTGCTCCCCAACTGCCTGCTGAGCTGCTTCGCGACCTTGGGCATTACGCTCGGCAGCATCGAGCTTCTGCTTCAGGTTTAGCCCATTTGAGATACGTTTCAGAAGGCCCTCGAAGATAGCCTTCACCTGGGCAGCGTTCGCCTCAACCTCAGCACGCAGACGAGCCGTCTCGTTTGAGGTCTCTTGGCATTCCCTCAGCCTTAAAGACGCTTCTTGTTCCAAGTGACGGAAGTAAGAAGCGCTTTGCTCGATCCATGCTGCTCTTTGATTGCTTGCAGCTAAGGTCTCGGGAGCAGGACGCATAAACTCCGATTGATGCAGGCGGACCTCGATTTCCCTGCAATGATTAACCCAAAGCTCGACGACACCTCCATCGTGAAAATTCACAAGCGTCGCCAACATCGGGTTAACCTCCGCAGCGAAATCCGCAGCAGATGGGGGGAGCGTCTGCGTCAAGCTCTTCGACGTATCCGCTCAGCATGCCCAAGCTCATTACGGCACCCTTTGAAGACGGACGTCTCAGGAAGGGGCCTGCCGGCATTATAACGCGAGACTCAAAGGGCGCCGGAATCAGAATGACAGCTGAAAAAACAAAATACGATTAGATGACGGTTCAAGATATATAGAAAAGTCATCGACGGGATAGTTTACTATACCAGCTGCAGCAGGCGGCCAAGCAGGGAGGGCCGGTGGCGCGTCCGATCTTTCATCTCCTCTTTCGATTTGTAGCACTGCAATCAGGACAAGGAAGAGTCAGAAATAATTCCATTTCTGAAAAAAGAAAGACATCAATTGGAAACTATACTCACCAGCGCCACTAGAGGAAGAATTGAGTTCAGATGGGAAGGAGAAGTGCGGGTACAACACCTGGTAGAGGTGATCAAAAAGCGCTCCTGTAAAGACGCAATAGTACGACATTAGTACATAGATCATGCGGGTGAAAGATAAAACTAATGGGTTGCAAATCCATACCTTCCAGCATCTGTGATGGTATGAGGGAAGGCTGAGAGGTGGCCACCGCCAAGGCGGTAGTTGACGGTGCCCCCTCGAGCAATGGAGCGTCAGCACTGGCCGCACCTGCGTTAAAGAACAAAGATAAACCTGTCAAGAAGGATTAAAAAATAAAGAAAAAGGACAATAACCCGAAATTTACCTGATGAGCCGCCAGCCGAAACGGAGGCGTCTCCCTCCTCCATCGACATGAGTCCACCGCCCGTGGCCTCATCACCCGACTCAACGGGGGCTGTCGTCGTGCTCGCGCGACTAGGAGACGGCGGAGGATCGTAGACGGGGAGAGCAATGATTGGAGCATTGCCAGACTCTTGAGAAAGAGCGGCTGGCTTGTCCCCGGGAGTCACGCCCGTCTCACCCGCTACTCCTTCAGGCTCGGCGGTTGCTGCTGTCTCGTCCTCCATCGCCATGGGGTCGCCGGTCTCAGGCGCTCCATCCACCGCTGCCCCAAGCTCGGTTATAGCAGTCGTCTCGTTTGCCGCTACCTCAGGCTCGTGTTCATATCAGATTTTTGCATTTTTATACCGCCCAATTTTTATCACATTGCATATCGGTAGGTACTCTTGAGCCGTGTTTGCTAGTCAATTGCAGGATACATGTTCTCGGCTCTGAACGGTGAAATTCATGAAAAAACACGACAAAACCCGGGTTCCTGCCAACCACAGATAAAACACGGGTCTCCGCTCTTTATCCGTCTATTGCCACACACCAGTTTAGGAGACAAAATGGCAAATCGATTGTCACCTTCATGCACAAGGCTCAATGGCAACACAAGATCCAAGAAATCTACACGGAGCTCAAGAAAATCATGACAAAAGATCCATGTCCAAATCACCTTTTGATCCACTAGAATTCTGGAAGAAATGTGGAAAGATTATCAGAAAATACATGTACCAGACAAAAGGGGACAGCAGACCAGGGCCATACAGAAAAGCCCACGCCCTGAATCCACTATAGTGCGGCGGATCCGCGGCCAATAGGGGGTTTAGGCCGCGGATCCGCTCCCGTACTGGCATATCAAATGATGAAATTTCAGGGGCAGTTGTGTAATTTTGTAAGGAGGCAGATTATTGCCCTAGATTTTCTGTTTCCTGCCTATAAATAGTCCAGAACTTATGAAGCCAAGGGGTGCATAATCTTGTATTTTATTTTCTAGGTTTTAGTTGTTGTTCTTCTTCCTCCTCTCATCTCTTCTCCATTAAAATCTTGTAGTGAGCTTTTGAGTGAAGAATGATGAATAAAGAAGAACCTTTTACTTATCATGTTTGTCTTGTTCTTTAGTTAACTTGTTAATTGTTGTAATTTTCATTTGTTAATTTAGTTGTTGTTATTTCTTGTTGTTTCTTTCTTCTCTCTTTTTCTTTATCTTTGAAACAACCATGATGCTTACGCTTGATCCTTGCCAAGGTGAGGTCGCAAATAGCTAGTTGTTATTTTCTAATCTCTTTCTTTCTATCTTCCTCTTTTGTTTTGTTTTCTTTTTATTATGATGTGTGAGTAGTTTCATACTTGTTAGGGTAGGATAAGGGAAGTTTGAGAGAAGGAAATCTCACTCTTTCCTTGCCCAATATCTTAAAATCAACTCCCGTTAATTGAACCACAATCCGCTCCTTACGGCACCCTATCCTACATGATAGTGGTGATTCCGTAGTGAGACCGGTTGTGGTTGAATTAACCGGAGGTTATGGCTAAGAGCCAAGAACGGACGGACAACCACCAAAAGGAAGAACTTAAGCGTTGGAAAGCCTAGCTTATACTCGCAAGTTCCTTCCTAGTCGTGCTAATCCCCGTTGTTGGCGATTACCGTAACACCGATATTAAGAGTGGCAACGAAAGAAGTGAGCGACTCCTAACTCAAACTAACCTAATCCTAACCCTAACAAGCTCTCTTTACATATCATTTTAACACCTAATTAATCACAAACAAAATCTGGACCTTCGGACTTAACTCGTTAAAACACATAGAAAAAGATTCCCATCTCCCTGCGGACGACCCGTACTCAACCGGCTAGCTACAAGCGAAACCGTCTTGATTGCGGTAATTAACTAAAACTTGAACACGCAGAAACCCTAACAATCAAATGGCGCCGTTGCCGGGGAGACGGTAGTTTATTTCTGTGTAATTTCGGGTTAACTTGTGAATATAAAAACAACCAAAAAACAAAACAAAAAATATACTTTGTAAAAAAATCATCTTGTTATTTTTGATTAGTTTTTGTGCAAGTGTGCAGGATAATACGGAGTTTGAGTTCAGTGCCAAAGACGTGGGAAGATAGACCCACATTTCGCGGCTACACCGCGACGGATCAAAACGAAGCAAACGGTCCACTGTAAAAATCTGGAGCATATACAGTAAGCAAATCAAGATTCAGCAAATCCAGACAAGCAGAGGACAACCACAGAAGCACACACAAAAAATTTGATGTCCCAATCCCACCATATTTCCGCGGTTCCGCGGCATAAGGAAGCTACGGCCGTGGATCCGCGGCCGTTTGGTGGCCTCAGGGTGCCAAAATCCCTGTAAGTGTTTCTCTCCTCTCTCCCACTCCTCTGGACTCCAATAAACTGTGTTTTCTGCATATTTCTTTATGCAAACTCTCTTCCCCCTTCCAATAAACTGTTCTTGTGCAGGATTCTTTGCGCTGTGCTAAAAATAAAAATTGCTTGCAGTTGATTTGTTATCGTTTTGCATTCATTAATACGGACTTAAGGGGCTTGAAACCAATTCAGATTGGGTGGGGATTTCATCACCCTTCCCAGGACCCCAGAAATCACAAAAAGCATATGCATTGACCAATGTTAAATTAAAAAATACTAGACTCAGCCCTGAGGACTTCGCGCTCAATAGGACAGAGGACTAGTTACAGGCATCGGCCGTTTATCCTATCTGACTTTTGCGGTGCTTAGGCAAGTGTGACGAAGGCAAGTGGTTATTTAATTAAGGAACTTCGCGAAAGCGTTGGACAACCTCCCACTTACCTGGCACTTATCTGGCCGCATTATACGGAGAAGAGGAGGTTTGAGGTCATTTTTCTAGCCCTCTGGAACAGTTAGGAGCAGGTCTAGTTGACCTGGGTGACCCTAGATCTAGGTGAGATTGTGCATATCTTATTTGTGATTGCTTAAAACCGTAAGTCCGTACATATTTCTGTAAAGCTCTTTCTAAAAAAAAAAGGAAAAAATCAAAAACTTCTATAAAAACTTGCCCTTTGTCACCAAATCCATTTTTCACCCACCACCCATCGTTTTCTCCATTGACGTTTTCTTACCCTCACCTTCTCCGCTTTGACTATACTAAACTCGTTTAGTGTATGTCCGCTTGGACTCGGGACACTAGCGCCCGTCTAGTCCGCGTTACGTTAATCGCTACCGACTACGCGATCGACTCAGACGTCGAAACTCCGTCCACTCCTCTTTCACCCCTTCCTTTGCCGGCCAACTCCGACGTTGACCGGAATTCTGTTCATACATCTTCACCTTCATCTTCACCAAGCTCTTCTTCCGCGATGTCAGGATTTAATCCGAACATCTCTTTGACTACCCCTGGATTGGCTCCACCTCCTGCGGAGACCAATAACCCACCACCACCTGTTGTAGCGCCGCAGCGAATCGCGCTCCAGGATCGTTTCTATCCCATCCGTTCTACACTTCCCACCTGCCTTTCTCTTCCACCGGCCAATGGGGATAATTTTGAAATTAAGCCCCACTTCATCAACATGCTTCCACGATTTCATGGGCTTGAATCTGAAGATGCTTATATCTTCATCAATAAATTTCAAAACGTCTGTACCATGATGAAAACTACCCAGCTGTCGGACGATGCTATACGTCTACGGGTCATTCCGTTCACTTTATGCGATCTTGCTGAAAAATGGCTGTATAGCACCGCTTCCCACTCCATAACCAGCTGGGACGAGTTTGTTAAAGCGTTTCTAAAAAAATTCTATCTGAATCATAAAACCGTAAGGATTCAAAATGAAATCAACCAATTCTCTCAGCTTCCTTCTGAACCCTTCTGGAAGTGCTTTGACCGGTACAAAGACCTTCTTGTTCAGTGTCCTCACCACGGTATAGAGAAATGGCAACTTTGCCAAACCTTATACGAGGGCCTAAACCCAGCAACGAAGCAGTTGTTGGAAACCATCTGTCAGGGCCACTTCCTATCGAAATCTGACGAGGAAGCGTGGCAATTCTTTGATGACCTTGCGGAGCAAACGCTACAATGGGAGAGCACCAGACCGACTCCTTCTTCTTCTACCTCCACTTCTACCGGTCAGTCTAGGGTAGGAATTCACCAACTTGATGCCTCTATTGCGATGAAAGCTGAAATGGCTGCAATAACAAGAAAGCTTGAAGCGATAGAGAGCAAATTTTCTTCTCCTGCTCCTGCCCCTGCCCCTGTTCTCCCCCTTCGTACCATCTGCGCTTGTTGTTCCGATCCTTCTCACTTAACCGAAGAGTGTCCTTACAATCCACCATCGCAAGGACAGGATCAGGTTAATGCTGCATTTCAGCAAAGACCGAGAATGATCCATACTCTTCCACCTACAATCCCGGTTGGAGGAACCACCCCAATTTCGCCTGGAATCAGAATCAGAATCAATTCCAGGGCAACAATTTCCAAAGGGCCCCTTGTAGCGTTTTGAAAATCGTTTCGGTGAAATTTCGAAAAATCGGTAAAATAAAGGGGTTTTCTGTAAAAAGTCAAAATACAAATATCTTATTCTAAAAATTAAATATACATATTCTAGCTATGTAATTGCTATTATTTGGTGTTTATTGAGCCGCTGGTGAAATTTCAAATTTTCTGAAAAAAATATTATTTTATTATTATTTTAAGCCGTCACTAATACATTTAATTAGGGAAAATTACAAATTGGAATGAGTTGAAACAAATTTTGTGCATCATAAAACTTTAAATAAAAATTTATCATGTTGTTTTTGGAACGAAATCATTTGCCAAAACGGTTTAGAAATTATTGAAGAAAAAAGGCTTTTTTTTAGCGTAAATGGATGTTTGGAGTATTGTATTTATCATTTTTCATCACCCCACACCCGTGCCCACACCCACACACCCCCACTTACTTCTCCCCTTAGCTAAATTCAGCAGCCCCCATTTTTTCCCCACTTGAATTTTAAAGGAAAAGAAATGAAAGAAAAGAAAAGAAAATGGATAAATTAGTTAGACTTTTGACCTTGAATTGACTTTGACTTTCTCCCCATTTTTCTCCACCTCCCTCTCTCTCCTCCCCCACTCATTTTCTGGCCAAAATCTGAACCCCAACAGCCCTTCATTCTTCATCTCCTTCTCTTTAAAATAGTTCTTCAAAAATGCTTGAAAAATCCACAAAAAATCAAGCAAAAATCCAAATCAAAATCCACCTCCTACCCATTTTCCCTTGGCTACCATAGCATGGATCTAGGGATTTAGATTTCAATTTGGGAGGCTAAGTGCGCTTGTGGGTTCTTTAAATTATTTGGGTATAAATTCTAACCTTTTTGCTTAATGTGTTGTTAATTGCTTAGGTTAGCTTAATTAATTGTTTAATTAGGTTTTTAATTAGTTTTAGGTGTATGATTTAAAATTCAAGAGAGGGGTTTGATTTTAAATTGGTATTTTGTGTTGTGAGATTTAGTTTATGTGATATAATTGACATATTAATGTTATGCTAAATCCAATTTAAGTTGCTAGTTTGCATATTTGTTAATTTAAAAGTGATAATTATATAATTGGTAAACTAGGTTTTTTAAATAATTATATTCTTATGAGATAAAATTCAAATTTAGGTTTCATGTCACTATAAAGATTATATTGAGTGGTTTAATGCTTTTTGTTCATGGAAATCCAACATAAATTGTAGTTTGTGCATTTTTTTGCTTTGAAATTGTTAAAAAGGGTATTTTGTAAACTAGAATATTAGGGTTTTTGGAATTTAATGAGATTAAATTCCGGAAATTGTTTCTATGACTTATTTAAGATATTTAATAAATTTATTGGCCTCTACATTCATTTAAACAACATGTTTTGTACAAAAACGGTGAATTGTGCTCGCTAGATTTTCGGAAAAATGACTTTTTGAGTGAAATTGGCGTTTTTGTGAGTTTCAACCTAGTTTATATTAAAATTAGTGTTCGTGAATGTGCAAATGAGTGTATTTGGGTTTTTCTCGATGGTTTGGCGTTTGTACGCTGACGTCGAGGGTTTTTGGGTTGATTTGTGAATGCAACCATATGTTTTGACCTATGTGGGATTCGTGCGTCGTTTTGATCATGAGTCGGATTTTAATGAGATATGGTGCATTATGATATGTAGGTACCCCCATGTGGACTTCGAGACGACAAGCAAGCGCGTGGCGACGTCGGCACCGGCTAGCGAGGACCAGGTGAGTAGATTTATATCTACGGGGAGAAGTCGGGTGGATGGCGTATAGCACCCCCGCAGTCCGTGGTGGTGTATACGGATGCGTATACACACCAACATTTATTATATGTTATTTAGGATTAATAACGATGCTTAGGATGGATATTGGTGTGTTGGACTATTTTTAGTGTTGCGAACCCTAGGGTAGTGTTGCACTACACATACACACATACATACTTGCATACATTCCTATTGATATGTGCTCATGGGATTCTTTATAGTTATGTGTTCACATGGGTATGGGACTATGTGTTCACATACGGATTGAGGATGATACTTGGGATTGAGCTGAGTCGATGAGATTTGATTTGAGGCCGTGAGATCGGTAATATATCAGGGTTCGTATCTTAGATACGACATGACGTTGTAGCGGGTCCTTGACGTAGTGTTTCACACATGTCCATGCATACGTAGGCGGTATCAGTATGGTACTAGACGTAGATCAGTACCCCGATCATGATATTTGATAAAGAGGATACCAGGTGAATAGTATGATGAATGTGATATTGACCCGTACCCAGATTGGGATGCCGTACGACGGATTTACGTACGAGCTATATTGATGATTGATCCGCACTCTTGACTTGGGATGCCTGATTATAGATATGGTATCGGATATGATATTATTGAGGCGGGATCACCGACTATACATATACAGGTATGTATATGTTTCGACTCAGATGATAGGCGGTTTCCTTACCTGTAGTTCAGCTTGTTAGTTCAGCCGTATAGTTTAGTGTAGTTGTTAGATTAGATTAGACTTCTTACCTATTTCAAAAACTAACGAATCGTGGGCATTTTTAAAGACAGCTCAAGGGAATCTACGGATATTTCAAAAACGACGTATCTTTTCATAAAAACACCGTAGCCCCTATTTTCAAAACCCCATGATTCGTGTTATTTCAAAAGGCACCATTTGTAGGACTTATATTAGATTATTGCAGATTAGTTATCGTTGTGTCTAGTATTCAGCTCCCGCACATTATTGCTGTTCGCTCTGCCTCGCATACTTATTGTGCTGCATATTCGATTATTGATATCATGCTGTTAGGACACCAGCACCATTACCGATGATGCGTATGTACCACGTACACCTACTTGCCGGCTCACACACATCTTCATCGGTAATTGCCATGTCACGTACATTTTAGAGAATATATTTGCTTGACTTAGCTTGTTAGCTAGTAGTTTTGACATGATATTAGTGTACTTTCCTTATATGCCATATTAGACATTTCAGTTATTACTTGCTACTTCATGCATATTGTTATTCATTGTTATACCGCACGCATGGATTCTCATGCCTTTATTCACTAGTTTATGTGCTATTGAGGTTTTGGACTCGGATTTCCTTGATATTTCTGGATTTGGGAACCGTGGAGATTTCAAAAGAGAATATGTAATTGTTTTAAAAACCCGGTTACCCTGGATATGATATTTCAGTGCGTCCACCATGTGTTTTCTCGGTGCTGAGAGCGACATGTGAGACCCGAGTTCGAGGAGTGGAGGAACCGTTTCGGGTACATGGTGGACCCGGTAAGGTACCCCGGGGCAAGAAGCTCGTGGTGATGACGATGAGCCTGGCAGGGGGAGACTACCTACCGGTGATATTACCTGACGCGTCGGATATCCGGAGGATACCGTCGTGGTCTTGAGATGGATGGTAGGGGCCGGTCTGGACTGGCGGTGTCCTAGATATTGTGATTTAGATATTGAGATTTTGAGACATTGAGATTTATGTTTTGTGTCGATGCTAGACACCGTTGGTGCTGATTTCAGTTATGATACCTCATTTGAAAAAAATACAAAGGAAATCTCACTAATTTATGAAAACAGTTTCTTCATTTACATGTATGCTGTTTTCATGCATTCATACCTCACTCATATGATATATTGCTACCTGAGGCACTGACACGGGCACATGTGATTACACTCGGGTTAGATATTACCCTAGACATTGTCATAGGCTGCCTGTTATACATATATTTGAGGATATATTATGATCATTGACCTAGGATTGCGTTATTTATGCGATTTCTGTGCGTAGATGTTCTTCTATTCACGAGTTGGCAACTCACCCCCGTTGTGCCCCAGTTTCTTGCAGGTTTTGCCGTACAGGTTTCATTACGGCTTTGCGGGCTCAGTTTCATTCGGGTGACTTGCTAGTAGGTGGGTTTTTCTTGTATCGTACCCATCATATTACCTTGTATAATATTATTCAGTTGTATCTAGTAAATTCCATCAACCAAACATGTATTTATTGAGATAGAGACCGGTATTGTTTATTCTTTCGACCTTAGAGTCGCTCGTTATATTTTTGGTGGTTTTGAGTTTCCTTTTGGGTTTTGATCCTCGCCGTTGGCGTTGTATATTATATTGCTTGTGTGGTTGTGACCGTCGATTGACGAAGAGCTAGCTCCCGCTTGGGGATGCCTTTTTCTTGATTTCGTATACTATTCATGTTGTATCCCGTTTGGGGGCCAGTATTTACAAAGGAGACTCTGCCGAAATTTTCAGTAAATTTTTGATGTTTTTAAAAACCGCATAATTCGGCTTATGCTATTGAAACTACTTGCTTTAAGTTGGTTTTTCCTGCACTCTACTACTTTTCTTGGTTTGGATTTCTGGGTTTTCGGTTTACTTAGATTACGTACGCCTCGAGACGTTCGTAGTTTAAGTGCCGGTCATGTTCCATACTTTCGGATCGTGACAAAATTGGTATCAGAGCGTTAGGTTTTACCTTCGGAGCGTAGGATGACCCTTGGTTGATGGAATAGGTGACTAAAGTAGAGTGACGTACCGTTGGTATGTTCCGCGGCATATTTACGATACGCTACTCCACTTATGAAGCCTTAGGATGTACATTTCCTTGTTCAGTATTATATTCCTTCCTGATCTAGCCTCATCGGTACCAGTTTTGTTTTGCTGCTACGGTTACGGGCAGGGAGAGCTACGGCTAGAGTTGCGGTCAGCACAAGCTCGTCACGAACGAGGACTGACCAGGGCGAAATTCCGGCGACACACGATTGCAGAGATGTGTCTTTTTACTGTGTTTCCGCGCCACGAGCGATTGGCGGATCGCCTTTATGAGGTTACTCGGAGGTGCTGATCGACACTAGAGGATTGAGCCAATGATAGAGGCTAGCCAGATTTTGATGACCGTTGGTGTGTTGCTTACTCCTGATGATTGAGGCACCGTTCAGCATGCAGACGAGTGAGCCAGTTGTTGCTGCGAGCGACGAGATATCGCCCCATATATTGGAGCTATTGCAGTACAGATTGTACTAAGAGATGATAGAAGGTCGCTAGTCACCCGAGGATGAATGACTAGGACATGTGATTCGTTCGCCTACCCGATGAGAGGTCATCAGATAGATTGATTCCAGCTAGAAACGACTTCACGCAGAGACGTGAGGGTCGACAGAGACGATCGAATGTCGGAAACCTATTATTCCAAGTTTAAAGTAGTCGGAAAGACATGCAGGCAATTCTATGGTCCCTCTAGAAGAATGAAACCCTAACTCGACTTAATGACCATGTGAAAGCCTTTGAACCTTCGGGTTTGCGGCAGTTCTACGGCGCCATTAGTGAGGCTTGGGTTTGCCCTTCTATGGCTGGACCACCGATGCAGTGGTATGTATTCGATACTATTAAACTGTACCAAGATGTTGAGCTCTTGGGGGATTATGAGGTTTTGACGAATCGATCGAATGGTTCGACTTAATTCGGATGCTAGATGGTGAGATGCATTCTTAGGAGACTCCAGATACGAGGATAGCCGTTGGAGCTCAGTCCATGCAGCCACGACGAGACGAGTCCGAAGCGGTCGACATTAGAGAAAAGTGGAGTAAAAGGTTCGCACCAGATCTAGATGAGATGACGTTCCACTCTGCCGACATCAGAGATGCGATGCGCATGCCGAGGCATGGTACTTGGACTTATCTTCCAGAAGGAGTCGCGATGGGTATGCAGCCGTTCCAGAGCAAGATGCAGATATAGGAAAGGACGATGACTTCCGGACAGTTGGCAGAGACGAGGCATGGAGTAGACCGTGAGCAGGATTCTTTCCAGGACACTGCTGCAATGATACTTGCACCCAGGATCAGATGTGTCTTGTACATTCAGAGAGCCAGAGGCCGACGCCAGTGATATGCTGTCTTACGAGTGGTCGTGATGATTGACCGGGAGATGACAAGAGATGTGCAAGAACTGGATCATCCCCGTTAGCACACCTGACAGGGCCGATGAGCCGATGGACCGAGAGATTAGTAATTCACAGTGAAGACCTTGACCCAGGAGTCGTCATGGTTACGCACACCAGCAGGACAGCGTTCATGATCATCGACGAGACGTCCCACTAGTGACCGTGACAGTTGGCCGAGATTCTTAGAGGATGCGCTTGAGCGGTACTATTCCGCCATTATTGATTACGATGTTTTGGGTGATTTATTCGTATGATTTGATTTTGATGATTGAGGATTTACGATCTTTGCACAGTGTTGCACTTGATATCGTTTTCGTGCTTTAGTTTCACATGTTTGTGATTTTACGGTTTTAAACAGTTGAGTTGGTTTTGTGCGTATGCATGCACACGATTTCGTTCCTACACTCGGTATAGTTTATATATGCTTGCAGTGCAGTGATACGCCTTTTGTGTACTTAGATGCACTGGACTTCGATTTCGATTGTGATACTCGATATTTGTTTTGTGCACCTTGTGCACCTGATTGATTTTGCGCACGTTCGGCGCTTAATATTGGATTTCATGATTTCGTGCACGATGGATGCACCTGATTTGGATTTTCGCGCATGTTGGGCGCATGTTTTGAAGGGTGATTTTGGTGCACACCCGAGGCACTAAATCGAGATTTTTTTTCGTGCATGTCAGATGCACTTGATTTTGCTGTCAGGCACACATGTTGCCTACGACAGATGTTTCGTGCACACCCGATGCACTTAGATATTGTTTCTGTGCGCATGTATGACACATTCATGGATTTTGATTTCCGTACGAACCAGACGCACGTAGTATTCATGTGCATATTTTAGGATTGATTTCTTATAGAGCAGTACGTTTTTATGATATTGCTATATGTTTTCGTACTGAGCAGGACTAGTCAGAGGACAGTACCTGAATATATTTTGCATGCATTGATAGTTATTGAAGGGATTTCCAAAAAGCGAGCTATAGCCTCAGTATTTACCTACGTGTCTGATATGACACGAAATGTTTAAAACAAGGAGACCCTTCTAAATTGTTTCCAAAAGGTATATATGTATATAGCTATTTTCTTATGATAGACGTCCGTCACTGTGCAGTGTTATACGCGTTGCACAGCGACTTAAGAGATTTGGCATGCATTTCCTTCAGATACTTACAGATATAGATTCGATGTTTACATGTATAGTTTCGAGTTATATCATATTGGTTTGATTTGGATTTGGCATTGATGTCTTCTCCATGACTCCGATGATTGCGGGATGCTTGACGGAGTATTGATTTGAGTTATATACTCTTTTTTTTTTCAAGCGCATGCACTGCGCTACGATTTGTTTTATGTATTTACAGTTTCGGAGCCCCGACGACTTGATGATTTTTCTTAGATGTTTTAGTATTTGGGGAAGTTTGAATTTAAATTCGGGGACCGAATTTCTTTAAGGGGGGAAGATTGTAGCGTTTTGAAAATCGTTTCGGTGAAATTTCGAAAAATCGGTAAAATAAAGGGGTTTTCTGTAAAAAGTCAAAATACAAATATCTTATTATAAAAATTAAATATACATATTCTAGCTATGTAATTGCTATTATTTGGTGTTTATTGAGCCGCTGGTGAAATTTCAAATTTTCTGAAAAAAATATTATTTTATTATTATTTTAAGCCGTCACTGATACATTTAATTAGGGAAAATTACAAATTGGAATGAGTTGAAACAAATTTTGTGCATCATAAAACTTTAAATAAAAATTTATCATGTGGTTTTTGGAACGAAATCATTTGCCAAAACGGTTTAGAAATTATTGAAGAAAAAAGGCTTTTTTTTAGCGTAAATGGATGTTTGGAGTATTGTATTTATCATTTTTCATCACCCCACACCCGTGCCCACACCCACACACCCCCACATACTTCTCCCCTTAGCTAAATTCAGCAGCCCCCATTTTTTCCCCACTAGAATTTTAAAGGAAAAGAAATGAAAGAAAAGAAAAGAAAATGGATAAATTAGTTAGACTTTTGACCTTGAATTGACTTTGACTTTCTCCCCATTTTTCTCCATCTCCCTCTCTCTCCTCCCCCACTCATTTTCTGGCCAAAATCTGAACCCCAACAGCCCTTCATTCTTCATCTCCTTCTCTTTAAAATAGTTCTTCAAAAATGCTTGAAAAATCCACAAAAAATCAAGCAAAAATCCAAATCAAAATCCACCTCCTACCCATTTTCCCTTGGCTACCATAGCATGGATCTAGGGATTTAGATTTCAATTTGGGAGGCTAAGTGCGCTTGTGGGTTCTTCAAATTATTTGGGTATAAATTCTAACCTTTTTGCTTAATGTGTTGTTAATTGCTTAGGTTAGCTTAATTAATTGTTTAATTAGGTTTTTAATTAGTTTTAGGTGTATGATTTAAAATTCAAGAGAGGGGTTTGATTTTAAATTGGTATTTTGTGTTGTGAGATTTAGTTTATGTGATATAATTGACATATTAATGTTATGCTAAATCCAATTTAAGTTGCTAGTTTGCATATTTGTTAATTTAAAAGTGATAATTATATAATTGGTAAACTAGGTTTTTTAAATAATTATATTCTTATGAGATAAAATTCAAATTTAGGTTTCATGTCACTATAAAGATTATATTGAGTGGTTTAATGCTTTTTGTTCATGGAAATCCAACATAAATTGTAGTTTGTGCATTTTTTTGCTTTGAAATTGTTAAAAAGGGTATTTTGTAAACTAGAATATTAGGGTTTTTGGAATTTAATGAGATTAAATTCCGGAAATTGTTTCTATGACTTATTTAAGATATTTAATAAATTTATTGGCCTCTACATTCATTTAAACAACATGTTTTGTACAAAAACGGTGAATTGTGCTCGCTAGATTTTCGGAAAAATGACTTTTTGAGTGAAATTGGCGTTTTTGTGAGTTTCAACCTAGTTTATATTAAAATTAGTGTTCGTGAATGTGCAAATGAGTGTATTTGGGTTTTTCTCGATGGTTTGGCGTTTGTACGCTGACGTCGAGGGTTTTTGGGTTGATTTGTGAATGCAACCATATGTTTTGACCTATGTGGGATTCGTGCGTCGTTTTGATCATGAGTCGGATTTTAATGAGATATGGTGCATTATGATATGTAGGTACCCCCATGTGGACTTCGAGACGACAAGCAAGCGCGTGGCGACGTCGGCACCGGCTAGCGAGGACCAGGTGAGTAGATTTATATCTACGGGGAGAAGTCGGGTGGATGGCGTATAGCACCCCCGCAGTCCGTGGTGGTGTATACGGATGCGTATACACACCAACATTTATTATATGTTATTTAAGATTAATAACGATGCTTAGGATGGATATTGGTGTGTTGGACTATTTTTAGTGTTGCGAACCCTAGGGTAGTGTTGCACTACACATACACACATACATACTTGCATACATTCCTATTGATATGTGCTCATGGGATTCTTTATAGTTATGTGTTCACATGGGTATGGGACTATGTGTTCACATACGGATTGAGGATGATACTTGGGATTGAGCTGAGTCGATGAGATTTGATTTGAGGCCGTGAGATCGGTAATATATCAGGGTTCGTATCTTAGATACGACATGACGTTGTAGCGGGTCCTTGACGTAGTGTTTCACACATGTCCATGCACACGTAGGCGGTATCAGTATGGTACTAGACGTAGATCAGTACCCCGATCATGATATTTGATAAAGAGGATACCAGGTGAATAGTATGATGAATGTGATATTGACCCGTACCCAGATTGGGATGCCGTACGACGGATTTACATACGAGCTATATTGATGATTGATCCGCACTCTTGACTTGGGATGCCTGATTATAGATATGGTATCGGATATGATATTATTGAGGCGGGATCACCGACTATACATATACAGGTATGTATATGTATCGACTCAGATGATAGGCGGTTTCCTTACCTGTAGTTCAGCTTGTTAGTTCAGCCGTATAGTTTAGTGTAGTTGTTAGATTAGATTAGACTTCTTACCTATTTCAAAAACTAACGAATCGTGGGCATTTTTAAAGACAGCTCAAGGGAATCTACGGATATTTCAAAAACGACGTATCTTTTCATAAAAACACCGTAGCCCCTATTTTCAAAACCCCATGATTCGTGTTATTTCAAAAGGCACCATTTGTAGGACTTATATTAGATTATTGCAGATTAGTTATCGTTGTGTCTAGTATTCAGCTCCCGCACATTATTGCTGTTCGCTCTGCCTCGCATACTTATTGTGCTGCATATTCCATTATTGATATCATGCTGTTAGGACACCAGCACCATTACCGATGATGCGTATGTACCACGTACACCTACTTGCCGGCTCACACACATCTTCATCGGTAATTGCCATGTCACGTACACTTTAGAGAATATATTTGCTTGACTTAGCTTGTTAGCTAGTAGTTTTGACATGATATTAGTGTACTTTCCTTATATGCCATATTAGACATTTCAGTTATTACTTGCTACTTCATGCATATTGTTATTCATTGTTATACCGCACGCATGGATTCTCATGCCTTTATTCACTAGTTTATGTGCTATTGAGGTTTTGGACTCGGATTTCCTTGATATTTCTGGATTTGGGAACCGTGGAGATTTCAAAAGAGAATATGTAATTGTTTTAAAAACCCGGTTACCCTGGATATGATATTTCAGTGCGTCCACCATGTGTTTTCTCGGTGCTGAGAGCGACATGTGAGACCCGAGTTCGAGGAGTGGAGGAACCGTTTCGGGTACATGGTGGACCCGGTAAGGTACCCCGGGGCAAGAAGCTCGTGGTGATGACGATGAGCCTGGCAGGGGGAGACTACCTACCGGTGATATTACCCGACGCGTCGGATATCCGGAGGATACCGTCGTGGTCTTGAGATGGATGGTAGGGGCCGGTCTGGACTGGCGGCGCCCTAGATATTGTGATTTAGATATTGAGATTTTGAGACATTGAGATTTATGTTTTGTGTCGATGCTAGACACCGTTGGTGCTGATTTCAGTTATGATACCTCATTTGAAAAAAATACAAAGGAAATCTCACTAATTTATGAAAACAGTTTCTTCATTTACATGTATGCTGTTTTCATGCATTCATACCTCACTCATATGATATATTGCTACCTGAGGCACTGACACGGGCACATGTGATTACACTCGGGTTAGATATTACCCTAGACATTGTCATAGGCTGCCTGTTATACATATATTTGAGGATATATTATGATCATTGACCTAGGATTGCGTTATTTATGCGATTTCTGTGCGTAGATGTTCTTCTATTCACGAGTTGGCAACTCACCCCCGTTGTGCCCCAGTTTCTTGCAGGTTTTGCCGTACAGGTTTCATTACGGCTTTGCGGGCTCAGTTTCATTCGGGTGACTTGCTAGTAGGTGGGTTTTTCTTGTATCGTACCCATCATATTACCTTGTATAATATTATTCAGTTGTATCTAGTAAATTCCATCAACCAAACATGTATTTATTGAGATAGAGACCGGTATTGTTTATTCTTTCGACCTTAGAGTCGCTCGTTATATTTTTGGTGGTTTTGAGTTTCCTTTTGGGTTTTGATCCTCGCCGTTGGCGTTGTATATTATATTGCTTGTGTGGTTGTGACCGTCGATTGACGAAGAGCTAGCTCCCGCTTGGGGATGCCTTTTTCTTGATTTCGTATACTATTCATGTTGTATCTCGTTTGGGGGCCAGTATTTACAAAGGAGACTCTGCCGAAATTTTCAGTAAATTTTTGATGTTTTTAAAAACCGCATAATTCGGCTTATGCTATTGAAACTACTTGCTTTAAGTTGGTTTTTCCTGCACTCTACTACTTTTCTTGGTTTGGATTTCTGGGTTTTCGGTTTACTTAGATTACGTACGCCTCGAGACGTTCGTAGTTTAAGTGCCGGTCATGTTCCATACTTTCGGATCGTGACACCCCTCCGCCGCAACAACAAGCGCAACAACAAACTCAGTATCAACAGCCCTTCCAACCCCAACCTTTTCAAAATCAGACGAGCAACTTTGCACCCAACAATTCTTTTCCACCAAACAACTTTGTTCCGTCAAACAACGATAAGGTTTCCTCGCTCGAACGAAGTCTGGAGGCGTTCGTTAAACAATCGACTCAGTCCACCGCCAACATCCAGTCTTCCATTCAGTCCTTAGTGCAACACACTGCCGCTCACGGGCAAAGTATCAAGACCATCGAGGCCCAGATTGCACAGCTGAATACGGCCTTAAGCGAGCGAGAGTAGGGAAAGCTCCCGTCCCAGCCACTCCCAAATCCCGGTCACCCACATAATGTACATGTTGCTCTTGAACAACAGAACCATAATGTGAGTGCTGTGTCCACATTGAGATCGGGAAGGATGCTGCAAAACAACATTGGCACACGGATCAACAATGACACCCCGGCCGCTTCTTTTTCTACTTCTTCTTCTTCTCCTGCTTCTTCGTCTTCTGAGCCTATTCTCCGTTCTTCAACAGGCTCTCCTTCCTCTTCTTCTGCTCTGAACGGACCCACTTCTCACTCCACGAAAACACCTGTTCTGGGATCCGTTCCAACTCCATAATCTCCTCCTCCAGCATTAGACTCAACCAATTTTAAAAATGTTCCATTTCCAAACCGGTTGAGGTCTAATAAAAAAAATCCTCAGATGGAGAAGATTCTGGAGTTATTTAAGCAGGTTAACATTAACATTCCTCTTTTAGATGCTGTCCAACAAGTCCCGTCCTACGCGAAAATCTTAAAGGACTTATGCACGAAAAAGAAGAAGTCTCAGGTACCCAAGAAAGTTTTCTTGGCTAGTGCTGTGAGTGATGCTCTTACCCAATCTTTACCACAAAAACGGAAGGACCCTGGCTGTCCTACGATTTCAATTACCATTGGGGATAAGAACATCAACCGCGCACTATTAGATCTTGGTGCCAGTGCTAACCTGCTTCCGTACTCAGTATACGAGCAATTAGGCGTCGGAGAGCTGAAACCCACGCACTGCACTCTCCAAATGGCCGACCGATCGATCACCCATCCTAGGGGTGAGCTAGAGGATGTGTTAATAAAAGTCGGGGACTTCATATTCCTCGTTGACTTCATTGTATTAGACACACAGCCTGTAGCTAACCCCTGGAATCAAATTCCGATGATACTCGGTCGCCCATTTCTTGCAACCTCAAATGCTGTGATCAATTGTCGCAATGGTTCGATGAACCTCTCTTTTGGAAACATGACGATTGAACTCAACATTTTTAGGTTGGGGAATCAGCCCGCCGAACCTAATGCTCATATACTGGACGTCTGCTCGATCCAGGAGATCACCCCAGAAGAATGTGAATTCGAGGAGTTTCTGTTCGAACACGATAATCTTAACGCCACTAGTGCGTTCCTCTTCGAACCTGCTGCTGTTTCTGCGCCCGACAACGACTACAAGTGTTTCTCGTTCTCGAACGATCTTAGCCGCGCACAACCCGAGTTTGAATCTTTCGAATTTCCGGATGAGTTACCTGAACCATCCAACTCGGTCGCCTACACTCGTTTTGAACCTTTGCTGGAGTCCTTTCAGTTCGAGACCTCTGCACCAATCTTGCCTTCAATCGTTTCACCTCCAGCGCTCGAACTCAAGCCTTTGTCGTCTCACCTTAAGTACGCTTACTTAGGTGAGAATGAGACCTTCCCTGTCATCATTTCGGCTTCTCTAGCTCCAGAGCAAGAGAAAGCCCTTCTCACGGTCTTGCATAGCAACAGGCAAGCTTTTGGCTGGTCCATGGCGGACATCAAGGGGATTAGTCCCCTGATCGTTGAGCATCACATTCATCTGATGGATGATGCCAAACCAGCCCGGGATCCACAAAGACATTTCAATCCAGTCATGAAAGAGGCTGTGAAGAAGGAGATCGTAAAATGTCTAGATAGTGGTATCATTTACCCTATCTCTGATAGCCAGTGGGTTAGCCCCATTCACGTTGTCCCCAAGAAATCAAGTATCACGGTCATAACCAACGAGGCGAACGAGTTAATCCCTACTCGCACCCAAACTGGGTGGCGAGTATGCATCGATTACAGAAAACTCAACGCCGCAACACGGAAAGACCACTTTCCGCTACCTTTCATTGACCAGATGCTTGAACGATTGGCCGGACACGAGTACTACTGCTTTCTTGATGGCTACTCCGGCTATAATCAGATTCCCATCGCCGAAAAAGACCAGGACAAGACCACATTCACTTGTCCTTTTGCCACGTTTGCATATCGACGCATGCCCTTTGGGTTATGCAATGCGCTCGCTACCTTCCAGCGGTGTATGATGGGAATCTTCTCAGACATGGTGGAAAAATTTCTGGAGATTTTCATGGATGATTTCTCCATCTTCGGCGATTCCTTCAACGAGTGTTTGCTGCATCTTGACGCTGTCCTTACCCGATGTAAGGACAAGAATCTCACTTTGAATTGGGAGAAATGCCACTTCATGGTACGCGAAGGTATTGTCTTAGGACATATCATCTCGCAAAATAGCATAGAGGTTGACAAAGCAAAGATTGAGGTTATTTCCAATCTTCCTCCTCCCCGATGCGTCAGAGATATCCGAGCCTTCCTTGGCCATGCCGGTTTCTATAGACGGTTTATCAAGGACTTTAGCAAGATTGCTAGGCCCTTGACTCTTTTGCTGGCCAAGGATACGCCATTCGACTTCAACTCGAGCTGTGTGACTGCATTCGAGTCATTGAAACGCTCACTCACTTCTGCTCCCGTTCTTTCTTCACCTGACTGGACGCACCCATTCGAGATTATGTGTGATGCATCCGACTTTGCCATTGGTGCTGTCCTTGGACAACACATCAACAAGATGCCGCACGTAATCTATTATGCGAGCCGAACCCTGAACGACGCCCAACTCAATTATACAACAACTGAGAAGGAATTCTTGGCTGTTGTATTTGCTTTAGAAAAGTTCAGGCCTTACCTCATCGGCTCTCCAATCATTGTCTACACTGACCATTCTGCTCTGCGCCATCTTTTTGCGAAGAAAGATGCAAAATCTCGGTTAATACGTTGGATCCTCTTGCTTCAAGAGTTTGACCTTGTCATTAAGGACAAACGAGGATGTGAAAACGTAGTTGCCGACCATCTCTCACGACTTCCTTCTTCGCCTGCGCTTCCAATTCCGATCAACGACATTTTCCCGGATGAACAGCTCTTGACAATATCTTGCGAACCCTGGTTCGCAGATATTGTGAACTATTTGGCCACAGGATTACTACCGACTGAATGGTCAAGTCAGGACAGACTTCGCTTCTTATCCCAAGTAAAACACTTTTACTGGGACGGACCCTACTTGTTCAAGTACTGTCCCGATCAGATTATTCGTCGGTGTGTCCCTGACGAGGAATTCAAGAGTGTGCTGTCATTTTGCCACGATCAAGCGTGTGGCGGGCATTTTGGGCCCAGAAAGACAGCTGAGAAGATCTTGCAATGTGGTTTCTACTGGCCACAACTCTTCAAAGACGCTCACGACTATTGCAAGACTTGCTCCCGGTTCCAACACATGGGCCGGATATCCCGGAGGAACGAGATGCCGCTCCAACCGATCTTGGTTGTGGAGATTTTCGATGTTTGGGGGATAGATTTCATGGGGCCGTTTCCCAGCTCTTTTGGGAACTTGTACATCCTTCTCGCTGTTGATTACGTCTCTAAATGGGTCGAGGCTGTGCCCAGCCGGACTAACGACAACATTAGGTTCCTTAAAGAAAACATTTTCTCCCGGTTTGGGCACCCCCGAGCGATCATTAGCGACAATGGAAGTCATTTCTGCAACAAGACTTTCGAGGCCTTGATGCGGAAATATTCCATTAATCATAAGCTATCCACGCCCTACCACCCCCAAACCTGCGGGCAGGCCGAAGTTTCAAATCGGCAAATCAAGCAGATACTGGAGAAGACGGTTTCCAAGAACCGTAAGGATTGGTCGCTGAAACTCACCGATGCCCTTTGGGCATTTCGAACCGCTTATAAGACCGACCTTGGCATGTCTCCCTATCGGCTTGTGTACGGAAAAGCCTGCCACCTACCTGTCGAAATAGAGCATCGCGCATTTTGGGCGATAAAGGAGCTGAATCTGTCTCTCGAAGATGCGGGCAGCCATCGGAAGCTGCAACTGAACGAACTGAGCGAGCTTAGGGATGAGGCTTACGATAACGCGGTTGTCGTTAAGAATCGAACGAAGGTGTTTCACGATAAACACCTTTTGCGCAAAACCTTCGTACCTGGTCAGCAGGTACTGCTTTACGACACCCGACTTCACTTCCATCCAGGAAAGCTCAGATCTCGCTGGAAAGGGCCGTATTTTGTGCGGAATGTGTATCCGCAGGGCGCTGTGGATTTGGAGAATCCAAAGGACGGTTCATTTTTCAAAGTGAACGGACACCGACTCAAACCGTACCTTAGCGCCGAACCAACAAAGGAGCTCCTGGTCTTACAGGAGCCGGTTTACCCTGCCTAATCTTCCTCTGCCTACCTCCAAACTTCGGTTATCCAGCCAAGAACAGTGGACACTGTTCCAAATAAGTTTGGGGGTATGTATAAAACCATTTTGTATATATTTGTGGATATTCTTTTTCTTTTTCTTTTCTTTAAAAACAAAAACAAAAAAAAAATTGTGTATCGCTAACCGACAATTTTGACCCTTCAAATGATCTCTTCATGCAATGACAGTGAGGACACTGTCCAGTTTAAGTTTGGGGGTACGCTCGGTACGCATTTCTAACCTTCGCATTCATATGTATATTTTGCATCTGCATATTTAAATCCATTAAATCCATAAAAATCTGAAAATTTTCTAAAAACATAAAAACTTTTCTGTCAAGTTAGCTAGTGGGAGGACTCTGATTCAACATTTCGACGGTTTTGTTTGATAAAATAAGAATAACTAAATCTTATGTTTAGATTTTGAAAACCTGAAAGATAACTCTCCTTTGAAGTTAACTATAACTGATATACGTCTTTACATCACACTCCACGTGTCGTGAGTTTTTGGAAATTAGATGAAAAGTCTTTTATGTTTAAAAACTTTTAAATAGATAAATGATTTTCTGAGGATCAAATAGGTTTGTTTTGAAATAAGTAATATCAAGAATAGTTTATGAAGTAAAGCGAATATGAAGGAATGTTATTGATGCCTTAATTGGAATTAAGTTTGAAAAATAACCCATCTGGAACTTGATTGGAATGATTACACACCAAAACCCAATAAACACGTCTTTTATCCAAAAAAAAAAATAATTGAACTGCCGGTTATGTCTCCGTTCGTATTAAATCATCTGATTTTCACGCCAAACTGTCTTTTGTTTTTGGACCTAGGTAACTTGAGTAATTAAGTCCGCTGGGGTGTTTCTACACCTAATGCCCTAAAACCAACTGGTTTGGGTGTATTGGCCCAAAGCTCGCTAAGAAGCCTAGAAAGTCCAGATTAAAACAAAGTCAAGCAAGTGTTCTCTCCGAGTTAAAATTCCTAACGGTTCTTTGTGTGAGAATAATCTTGATAAAAGACAGGCTTTTATAAAAATTTTAGCGGAGATATGAAGGTTTTATTCTATGATAAAGACTATTGCACGTTCACAGAGGTGTGTATGAAATGAAAACAAGAAAAAGGTGGTGTGAAAAATAAGACCTAGTTTCCTGTTAAGAAGATAGAAATTCTGAAGTTGAAACTTTACTGGAAAACGACACTTGAAAAATACTTAACTCTTTATAAATCTTATGTGATCCTTTCAAAATTTTTATCTGGGCTTTATTGTATGACATGATGACGTAAATCGATCCTTCTGGAAACTTAACGACACTATTTGCACTGCACGTAAAGACATATAAAATCTGTAGTTAAATAAGAAGTGAGGTGTGAAAAATAAAGGTTCGATAGTCTAGACTTAGGATAATAGAATTGTTATTTTATGAAACAAAACTTTAGGGTTTGAATCTTAGTTATTTTCGCAAAACTAGCTTGACCGGATTTTGTGGGTAGTATCCGCTGAAAATCCTCAGGAGACAACACTCCTCCTACTAGGGACACCTAGAGGTTTAACGGCTTGTTGCACATGCTCAGTGCAATCGCGTTCCCTGCGAAAGTGAGGTTAGGAAATTTTTTGTGAATAATTGGCTTTGCTCGGGACGAGCAAATGATAAGTTTGGGGGTATTTGTTCATATCAGATTTTTGCATTTTTATACCGCCCAATTTTTATCACATTGCATATCGGTAGGTACTCTTGAGCCGTGTTTGCTAGTCAATTGCAGGATACAGGTTCTCGGCTCTGAACGGTGAAATTCATAAAAAAACACGACAAAACCCAGGTTCCTGCCAACTACAGATAAAACACGGGTCTCCGCTCTTTATCCGTCTGTTGCCACACACCAGTTTAGGAGACAAAATGGCAAATCGATTGTCACCTTCATGCACAAGGCTCAATGGCAACACAAGATCCAAGAAATCTACGCGGAGCTCAAGAAAATCATGACAAAAGATCCATGTCCAAATCACCTTTTGATCCACTAGAATTCTGGAAGAAATGTGGAAAGATTATCAGAAAATACATGTACCAGACAAAAGGGGACAGCAGACCAGGGCCGTACAGAAAAGCCCACGCCCTGAATCCACTATAGTGCGGCGGATCCGCGGCCAATAGGGGGTCTAGGCCGCGGATCCGCTCCCGTACTGGCATATCAAATGATGAAATTTCAGGGGCAGTTGTGTAATTTTGTAAGGAGGCAGATTGTTGCCCTAGATTTTCTGTTTCCTGCCTATAAATAGTCCAGAACTTATGAAGCCAAGGGGTGCATAATCTTGTATTTTATTTTCTAGGTTTTAGTTGTTGTTCTTCTTCCTCCTCTCATCTCTTCTCCATTAAAATCTTGTAGTGAGCTTTTGAGTGAAGAATGATGAATAAAGAAGAACCGTTTACTTATCATGCTTGTCTTGTTCTTTAGTTAACTTGTTAATTGTTGTAATTTTCATTTGTTAACTTAGTTGTTGTTATTTTTTGTTGTTTCTTTCTTCTCTCTTTTTCTTTATCTTTGAAACAACCATGATGCTTACGCTTGATCCTTGCCAAGGTGAGGTCGCAAATAGCTAGTTGTTATCTTCTAATCTCTTTTTTTCTATCTTCCTCTTTTGTTTTGTTTTCTTTTTATTATGATGTGTGAGTAGTTTCATACTTGTTAGGGTAGGATAAGGGAAGTTTGAGAGAAGGAAATCTCTCTCACTCTTTCCTTGCCCAACATCTTAAAATCAACTCCCGTTAATTGAACCACAATCCGCTCCTTACGGCACCCTATCCTACATGATAGTGGTGATTCCGTAGTGAAACCGGTTGTGGTTGAATTAACCGGAGGTTATGGCTAAGAGCCATGAACGGACGGACAAGCACCAAAAGGAAGAACTTAAGCGTTGGAAAGCCTACCTTATACTCGCAAGTTCCTTCCTAGTCGTGCTAATCCCCGTTGTTGTCGATTACCGTAACACCGATATTAAGAGTGGCAACGAAAGAAGTGAGCGAATCCTAACTCAAACTAACCTAATCCTAACCCTAACAAGCTCTCTTTACATATCATTTTAACACCTAATTAATCACAAACAAAATCTGGACCTTCGGACTTAACTCGTTAAAACACATAGAAAAAGATTCCCATCTCCCTGCGGACGACCCGTACTCAACCGGCTAGCTACAAGCGAAACCGTCTTGATTGCGGTAATTAACGAAAACTTGAACACGCAGAAACCCTAACAATCAGCTCGGCATCGACGACCTTCTCCAACGCAGTTTCTTCAGCCCCCAGCTCAGGTCCAGCAACCCCGGCGACGTCGCCCACCGTCGGCTCGGGTTCAGCCGGTGCCTCCTCCTCTGTCCCCTTAGGTTCGACGGTTTCCACCCCTCCTTCGGTTGGACTTGCCCCTGCAGGACAAGATATATAAGAACCGACAGGTTTACAATTCTTACAACAAAATTTTGAAAGATACATTACCTGAGGTGGACTTATCGTTAGCCTCCCTATTTGCGCGCGCTGCCTGTCTGTGAGCTGTAGACAAGACGACCGGGGGCTCTTCCGAGGGAGTATCAGCATGAGGAACGGTGCTTGGGCCCGCTCCCTTGGCCAAAGCAGCCCTGCGTGCCTTCACCTCGCGCCTTAACCGCTTTCTCTCCTCCCGAGCCGTCAAGACGGAGCTCTTCAAAGCTTCCTTCATTGAGGCATCATCGTCCGTGAACAGAGATGCCTCCAAATTCTTCAAGGCATCCCTCGTCGACTTGTCAAGTTGAGGCTCTCGCGGCAGCCCCGAAGAGACCGGGACTTCAGTAGCTGGCCCGGGGAGAGTCCCTGCATTAGTTGGCGCAGCCCCTGCAAAAAGACAAAGGAAGAAGCTTAGGTTGGCCATCAGAAAAGAGGACAAAAACTTAATAAGGCGAGACGTACCAACGCCCATTAAAGCGCGCTTCTTTTCCTCCTCCTGGAAGGTTTTTAAACAGGCAGCGATGGCTTCTTCAGTAGTGACACCTGTTAAAAAAAAGGGGGGAAAGCATTAGTCGAAGATAATGATAAGAATGCGATAAAATGACAAAGAGTGCATCTAATGATTACCTGCTCGAGCGAGTTTATCCAACCACGCTTCGAGTCTGGCTGATCGCTCAGAAGCCGTAATGGCGGCCGCCAGATCGGTGTCTGCTGGATCTACCGAGAGGCCCTTATTGCTGCCGTACTCGCTTATACCTTCGGTAAGAGGGACCTCAGGCTCTAAACCAAGGATAGCATTGAGAGAGAGGAGCGACTTCTTCTTCCTCTTCTGCCCGCCAGCCCTGGGTGCACTCGAGATCGACTTGCGCTTTGCAGGCACCTTAGGACGGCGGGTCCCGATATCCGCGCCCACGCCGGACTCCGGCGAAACCACATTTACCGTCTCCACTAGAGTACGGGACGCTGGTGGCGCATCCACAGTATCACGGAGTGGCAATCCGTGCGGAGGGCTCAGCATGCACGGTGGCACAACTCCAGCATCTTTCAGTGGAGGAATGACCGGAGTCCTTGGCTTCAAGGGAGCCTTGCGATCGCCGCCGGGAGGCGCACCTTTGCGGTCAACCAGCATGCGCTTCTCCATATGGATAACTGGACCCATTACATCCGCGTACCAGGCCACGTACGCATTGAGGACCTTGGGAACGCAGCTTGGCTCGCTGATGAAGAAGTAGGAGCCCGTGTTAAGCCGCATAAAATGGTGCATCGCACTCCTTATCCCCTCCCGGTTGGCCACGGGCTCTTCCAAAAAGGCTTCCAGCGGGATCCCCTGATGATAGCTGGATTGTTGGGCGAACCGGTGAGGGTTATACATCATGAAAAGCGCCGTCTCATTCTGCCTGAAAACCAGGTAGCCCGGCCGAATGGAGTAGAGGTGAAGAATCTCCCAGGCTTTCAGTACGGAGGCCCCGTCCTTGAAGTCGTCACGCAGCGCCACCACCGACTTGAAGGTTTCTAAGCCTATGGTTATGACTTTATCCAAAAAAGAAACCTTTGCTCCGACCAGGTGTGGACGAAGGAGCAACCCCCTAGCCTCCCGCAGAGGCGTAACCACGATCGAGGCGCCGACCAGCAGCATGACTCTTGGGAGTCTGCACTTCTCAAAAAACGGAGGGATCTTATGGACGCCGAACACCCCGTGCACATGCATTTCATCCATGAGGTGAAGTAGTACATCGGGAAATTAGCAGGCTGCACCCCAGGTTCATTAGCGTCCGCCGCCACACTAAGTCCATTGTATATGTGGGCTAACCCGGCGATTCCTATTGTCAACTGCAGGCCAGCCACCGTCCGATGCGCTGGGTAGAAAACAGACGGCCGCATATGGCGCTGGTGCATGGGGAGCGCAAAGCTGCACAGCCACAATCCATGGAACCCCACAAAAAAGGTTTCCTCATCCATGCCCGGGACGGCAATTTCTGACAAAGGCATGACGGCGGCGCCGGGGAGATAAAAGTCCTTTTGATCATCCTCCGATGTGGGTCGACGGTCCAAGCCAAAGCCAAAAGGGTCATCAAGCTGGGCGAACTTCTCGCTCCGCTCCGATAGAAACTCCGGTCGAATGAAGCGGGCGATAAAATCTGTGAAACTGACTCCCCAGATGCCTGATTCCAGATAGAGCCCTTCATATATGTCCAGCACCTTCACCAAGCCCGGAAACTGGTGCTGAATAGCGTTCTCCGGCGTCAGATCAAACACCAGCGGCTTGGTGGTAAAGACGTATTCGTCAAGAGGAAGCAGCTCCTCGTAATGCTCCCCCCTCATCGGCAGACCGAGATTTCTGCGAACTCTTCCAAGGAGATAGAGACTTCCCTGTCCGTCATCAGGAAGGTGTGGGTGGGGATATTCCACTGTTCGATAAAAGCCTTAATCCACCACGTTGGAGGAGAGGGATACTCAAAGAGCGAGACGTAGATTGCCGAATACAAACCAATCTTCATCAGATGAGTCCTCTTCGCTGATAAGATGAACCGGGCCCACTGCAAATATCCGGCAGGTGGTCGCGGGATCAATCCAATGTTATAGGTCTGTCCCCAAGGGCGTGCTTCACCCTGACAGATTCGCCTCCCCAAAATGTCTATTGCCGGCGGCGGCTGCACGAGAATAGCACCAATTGTAGGCTGGAGGAGGTCATCCGAATTCCAAATTTTGACCTCCACGGCATACTTCACCGGGGGTTCATCCGCATAGGGGATCGAAAATATGGGCTCAGACGGCGTAGCAGAACCGAAGCTTCGGCGACCCTGGACGATCTCATTATACCACCTACCCCACAGGTGAAGCTTCTTGTGCTCGGGGTCATGATCCTTGATGAGAGTGAGCACCTCTCGGTCCACTGGTGCCTGGGGAAATCCTCCCTCCGAGCGAACAAATAGGAATGATAGGTCAGCAGGCATGTTTCCTATGGAGGGACAAAAATTAGTCGTCAGTGTTGTAATTCCAACTCTTGGCGTTTTAAAATTTATACCACATTGCAATGCGGTGGGTAGGGGGCCAAAGGGGGACCCATAAAATCTGGATAACAGTGCATCGGTTAATAAGACAGCCCCATCATTGGATGAGACTGCCAATTAATGAAGAGATCCCCAAGAGAATATTCTCATTAATTGGAAATCCCTAGAGACAAGGAGAAAATCTCCTCTTTCAGAGCAAAGCTCTGTCACAGAGTGACATTTGTCAAACTCTGGTCTCAAGGGAATAAAATTTCCTAAAAAGAGCCTAGCTCTGTAGCAATGATGGAAAGATCCATCAAAAGAAACATTTAACTCTTGAAAGAATTAAAAATTTTGGGATCTTAAAGATCCATGAAAACTCTTAGGAGTTCTTCATTTTCAGATCAAAAAGATCTACATTTGATCCATGAGCAAAGCTCTGTTTATGGGTTAAAACCCATGAAACAGGATCTCTGTAGATCTATGGATTCTTGAGAGCAAGGCTCTGTTGATGAAACCCCAAAGGGGTTTTCTTTAGATCAAAGATCTATGAGAGCAAGGCTCTGTTAATTAAAATTAATTTAATTTAATTTAATTTAAGTTAAATTTTACCTAAGATGATTTAAAATTTGAACTCTGAAGGTCTTGAGAAGAAACAAGAGTAAGGCTCTAAAGTTCTTAAAAACAAGAGCAAGGCTCTGAAAACTCAAGTTCTTGAAAATAGGTAACTATTTACTGAGGACCAAGGGTCCTATTTATAGGCGCTTGCGCCCCTTCAACTTATCAGTTGATCCAATGGCTAGGATCTTGCCACCGCTGCACTCACGTGTGCGCCACGTGAGCGCAACGGTGGGGGACATTTGTTTTCCCCAATCAGAGCAAAGCACTGTTTGAATTTTAAAAATTCAAAAATTGAAGCAACGCTTCAAATTCCTTGCGCTGCGCGCAACGCGCCACATGTCAAAAGCTGATACGTCGGCGCAGCGCCCAAGGCAGCGTGCCCAATCAGACCAAGGCTCTATTTAAAACAAAATTAAAAGAAGCAACGCTTCAGATGTGCTGCGCTCTGCGCTGCGCGACACGTGTCAGCACAGTTGCGCTGCGCGACACATGTCAAGCACAGATGCGTTTGCGCCAAACAGAATTAAAATTCCAGCAAGATCTTTCTGTTCTTGTTGAAACAAGAAGATTGTCTTCTGTAAAACAGAAGCCCTTGGATCAAAGATCCAATGGTGGGGAAAAATCCCCAAATCACTCAGAGAATGATCTCTTTAACAAATTTAACAAATTAATGGACACTATATAAAGACCCCTAGACCCCAATTCCAAAACAGACAGAGATAGAGAAACAGAGAGATAGAAAAACACAGAAACAAAGAGAGAACCCCTCTAAAGAAAAGTTTGAAGAATTCAGAAAGAAAAAAGAAAGTTAAACCTTTTAAAAAGAAGAACTTCTTCTGAAAAGATTATTGATCTAAGAACAAGATCAAAGATCTTCAATAAAAAACATAATAATAACAAAGGCATTGCCTTTTTATGAACCATTGGTTCTGGAATCTTAAAGATTCTTTTCTTGAATCCAAAATTGGATCAAGATATTAAAACAGTGCCTTGCACTTGAAAATCTGCACTGTTGCGCTCTTGGGTTGGCGCAAGCCACCAGAGAGCACCACGTGTCAGCTCCAGAAACCACTTGCGCTGTGCACTTTTAAGATAGAGCATTGCTCTCTAAAATTGGCGCAACTCACCAGAGTGCGCCACGTGTTAGCAGCGCAACAGCGCAGCGCACTGGCATAGCGCACTGCGCTTGCGCTCACCAGAGCGTGACACGTGTCACCTCCACATGCGCTTGCGCTCAATAATTGGCGCAAAGCGCCTGACAGGCCACATGGCCACTGTCAGTTTGATTAATGCACTGCATTATTTATAGAAGGGCCAAGCCCAATTAAAAAAGGCCTAACAGGCTAAATAAATGCCATGCATTATTTTAAAAGGGAAGAGCCTAAACAAAAACAGATGCTACGCATCATTTAAAAGGGACATAGCCCAAATCAAAAGGCTTAGCAGGCCAAAAGAAAATGCAGTGCATTATTAAACAGGGGCAAAGCCCTAGTACAGGCCTAACATGCCAAAGATAAAAACGTTGAATATTCTCAACTGGACTTAGCCCAATCATGGCCCTAAGTCCTCAAATTAAATTGACTGAGCACAGCTGCTCCCTTAAATCAATTTACATCCGGTTCAAGGGTACATCTCCGAACTCCTTTGACACCTATCATTGTAATCCTTCAACGACGTCAGAGAGGTGATGGGTCCCGACAACCACACAAAATACGGACTGTGGGGTCCCTAAACCCATGGACTCATGCATCTTTAAACCGATAATACGGACTGTGGGGTCCCTAAATGTCACGACCCGAAATTGGCACGTGATTGCCCTAATGCTACGCAACGCCTAAAGACGTAACGCAGTAAAAGAAAGCCAAACCCAGAAATCTAAACCATGAAAATACGGAAAAGATAATAAAAGTTTTTGAAACATTTGAAATCACAACCCAAATTCTTTAAAAGTCCAACTTCTTTCTTTAAAATTTTAGCAACACCCCTTTTTGTAAAAACTGGCCCAAAGGCGGAAAACAATCCACATCACAAATATACGACGCCGTAGCGAAGAAATAAAGACAAAGAGATAAAGCTGTATATAAGACAACAAATCCATAAATAATATACAATAACGTCCTCACCAAGTCTCTGAGTCAACAACATAATAGTAGATGGAGAGTACAAAATACAACGAATGTACAATATGAAATACAGATAATCATCCAACCCACCTAAGCAAAATAGTATACTGTGAGCCGATACGGTATCTGTAGCAAAAGATGATAAATGAATAGCTGAATAGCCTACCTCGACTACTCTGGGGAACACCCTGCAATACCTGTGGCACAACGGGGGTGAGTTGCCAACTCGTGAATAGTAGATAACATATGCAGGTAATCGCAGGAATGTACGTACAGCATGAATCTAAGATATACAATTTACAGTAATAACAGGTCATGTGAATGCAGAATAATGGAAAGTACACTAGCAGGTACAATCAATATGTGAAGCAATAATAACATGACAATAGTATGCAATAGCCATGCAATAGGGATATAAGAATGTAAATATGTAGCAAGCATGAAGGGTACACTAACAGGTACTCCTAATATGTGGAACAGTACATAAGTGAAAATGTATGAGGTATGGAGTGAAATATGTCGTCCCACGGAATCCTGTCATCGTGGTAGGATCACAATCCATCAAGACACTCAAATCCCAATTCCTCAAATCAGCCCCCAAGTTGGGCTCTCACATCATTTAAGTCTCACATCTCCTCAATGTACAATATCATGTAATCTCCTATATCCCGAATGTACAAATCAGTAATCCCATATGTATGTCCAATATCCAATCTCAATGAATCACCTAATATCCCAAATCAAATCTCAAGTAGAATTCTAACATCCTAAAGGTATATATATACAGAAATAAATATGACGGGGTCAATACACATATATTAGCGTCCCATTCCACTAATATTGGTGTAAGGGTATATATAACAATGGCTAAATCCCCTGTTATATATACAAAGGTGTTAGAAGAAATATCATGAAAACAATGTGCCAAGTATCGACACAGAAATCCTGATAGGTACGTATCATACGCTATCCCGAAAGCACGAGTGCCTAGCTCTGACCCTCGCCTTTCGATGTATGCATACGTGCATGACTCCCAACGGTATCTCCATGATCCCTGCCGAGTCATTAGTACTGTCACCGGTAGGTACTCGCCCGCCTCCAGGCTCAATCGGCAAAATCCATCGATCTTCTTGCCGAGGGGAACCATACCGGGCCCCACCATGTACCCTCATACGGCAACCACACCTCGTATGGAATATATAATCAGAACCGATAAATCTCATGGTGGCTGCGCAAATATCATATCAAGGAAACCGGGTTTTTCAATGTATGCATAATTTCATGAACTCCCGCGGTTTCCAAATCCAGAAAACATCATGTAAAATCCAAATAAACAATGCGCAAATCCAGGAATAAATATATGCGATATATCTGAAATGCGAGCATATAAATGAGAATATGTAGCTGAAACCAGATGTATGCGAAATCAATAAGGTACAGCTAAGTATAGGTGTCTACCTATAAGTAAAAGATGTCGTTTACCCCCTGGGTATAAGTAGAACATGTAGGATACCCCCCTGGGTATAAAAAAAATATGTGCAAGGTAAACCTGTAGCTGTATTGCAAGGTGTATATGTACCTATCACTAATGGTATGATACACTATAGGTATACCGACAAGCTAGATGTCATGTGTGAAAAGCAATATAGTATCTATAAGGGGTTTGTGTATGACATGGCAATTATTGACGGTGTAGCATACAATCTGTGCTTATGCAACATGAACCGTCAATAATATATGCAGTGTCCTACGGCTGCTAGTCACAGTATCATTATACCTAATAAATAGGGTAAGGCGCAATTCTAACAATGACGTAGAATGCGCAACAAATATTAGAATCCTAGCCCAGACGCATAACGCCATGCGGGCGATTCCCCTGTAGATGTTAAATCTACCCACCTACGCTCCACGCTAGGTGAATCCTACCATCTGCTCCTCCCGTAGCAGTGTCCGTAGTTCCCGCCTGCAAACCTGCAATTTAGACATGAAAATCATATATAAGCCAAATATTCCGCAAAACGCGATATCGAGCACAAAACGAGAAACTCGCGTCGCAAACTAAACGCGCGTGTGCACAATACGCTAAAACGTGTGTGTATGCGTCTAAAACTACCGTGACACGCTGGATCGCAGAACCCACTCACGTATCGCGCGTATCGCGCAAACACAACGAACTAGAAATACGATATATTGTCCCAGATTTTCCTACAGGTCAAATCTTACAAAACTATACATGCCAAAACACTAGATAACACAGCAGAGAACCCTAGCAAAGACCCCAACACCCCAGTCCCCCACTTGGCCGCAATTTGCGGCTAAACCTAATAAATCTGCGGCCTCAGTTGGGAATGGGGGTCTCGTGTTTTGGTGGTGGTGGCTATACCTAGTGTACATGCTCCCGTTTTCCCAATTTTGTCCTGAAGGCCCCGGGTCAAAAGCAGATCACAGAATGCTAATATATCGCCTAAAAACACCGATTTTGCACAAAACGTAAACCCTATGGTATTTTAGTGTAATCTGGGTCAATTCTCATTTAAAGTAACCCTAACAACACTAAAATAGGCTAGGTTAACTAACACAATCATCACTTAACCAACATTCCAAATAATTCACCTTAATTAGCACTAAACTCACAATTAAACACAAACCGATGCTAACTAACACATAAGCTTAGCAACTAGGGGATTGAGTTCAGAAATTATTGTTAGTTATATGTATGCCCTAGAGGCCATTACTGTACATTGGATGTATATTGTAGTGGATGCTGTGACATATATAGGTAGGACTTTCTTGCTCGACATGATAGTACGCTATCTGGTTGCTCTTTATCTTAACATGTATACTTTCTGTCTCTCTGTTACATGTTGATAAAGCCCTTAGGATGTGTACTCGACTTCCAGGACTATGATGCAGATCATACTAGTGGGGCCTGGATAGTCCATGAGTACGTCCTTCAATGTTCCTAGTCGTGGGAATATCGAGACGGGGCATCGATATTCCAGAGTAGACTAGTGTATATCTTCTCGACCCATGTGATGGGCGATGGATGATCCCATATCCATTAGTGTTTGACATCAGAGATGGTATGCGGGTGCTCAGTGGAGACTGGGTACACTGAACGGACTCGCCAAGAACTCCCAGATGGTATTATACCTCACGTCAGATGGCAGTTCTCTGGTGACACTGGTACAGCTTAGTCTGTTGACCCGAGATCGTCATAGAGTCTTGTGTGTCTCCCACTGTACTTTGATTTCCACCCTACCACAGCTCTACTGAGTCGTGCAAACAGGTGGTTTTTGGGTGCAGTCCCGATTCACATGGAAGCAATGAGCGATAGGAGGGGATTCGTCTCTCCCGGTATTGGGGGTTGATGTTGCGCTATGCTCGACTGGCCATAACAGGAAATCCCTGGCCAGGGTTGCAGTGATCTACTGGTAAGTGTTATCAGTAGTTTCACACATGTTATGGACCTCACGTCAGCATGACTTATCGAGCTATTAAGGTCTGACGTTTACCACCCCTAGGCGAGATATGCGACATATCAGACGAACAGACCGGACTGTACGGTAAGTGTTACTGGTTGGATTCACAGGAGTGTGAGCAGGCTTGCTCGTTGATCTTCTGATCGCTCAATACCCGGGTGGCCGTTACGTTTAGCAGACCGCTTGCGGCTTGTGGGTGTTTAATATGATCATCACCTGCTGCCGGCGTATTGACGAGTCTTTAGAGTCCTACACAGAGGTTTCCTGGCTCAAGCGAAACGAAATAGGAGTGCATATGAGATATGTGCGGGACCGAGAATAATGCGTGTATGTGATACCGTATTCTATTCTCGCGATGAATGTATCGAATGGTTGTATGCGATGTAACCTAGTTATCGAATCAAAGATTGATTCGATAAACCGATACATTGGATATTAGTCGGTTATATGCGATATGACCGGATCGTTAAATCAAGTATTGATTTAATGATTTAATGCATAATTATATATTTGATATATTACTTTGCATTAACTAGTATTGGTTCACTTTAAATGGATTTTCTCACTTGAAATGCACATTGTATATGTGATATATTTTTGTGCACAAGATTGTATCATGTTTGATGATACATGCCAACTTGGGTTAGTGTGTGATTTAAACTATGGTTAGTTAATGGTTAGGGTTTCATTTGATTTACTTATTCATTTATTTATTTTGTTTATTTATTTTGGCAAAGGAAAATGAAATGGTGGCTTGCTTTGTCTTTTCTTTGAAACTTCATGAAGGTTTGAAAGCTTGACCATTTTGTTTCTTTCCTTTAACCCTAACCATTCAACTAACCCTAGTTCATTCTCTACACCTAACTATGGTTGAGATTATGATAAGTATCATTTTGTTTTCTATTTTAAATAATACTCATCATATTCTTTCTTCATCTTCTTCATCTTCAACAATGAAGAAACCTTGCAACCATCTATGGCAACTTGAGAAAAAGAGTGAGAAATCCAATTCTAAAGTGAACCCACTTCCTATTTCTTCATCCTCTACCACTTGCCAAGTAGTATAGGGTGTTTTCTTCACAAGTTTCATGACTTGGTGAAGTTGGAGTTTGATCTTGAGTTGCCTCGACGTAGATCATCTTCGGCATCGAAGTCGACGACCTAGCCCGCCCATTTCTCCGATGAAGCCGATGCTAGAGTCCGGGATCCGATATGGACAGCGGAGGGGCGTCATCACGGAGCCTAGGAAGTGGAGGACCGGATCTTCAAAGGTTGTAGTCACTTTCCTTTAGCTATAAATTCGTTTACTTGCTTGCATCGCCTAATCATCTAGTTAACGATCCGTATTAGGGTTTGTAGGCACATGGAAAAATTTGAATTGGGCATGTTTGATCACTTGTGAGACCTCATTAGTGTGCCTAGGATCCCTACAGTGGTATCAGAGCCTAGCTAGAGCCTTAGGCGATGCGTAGACGGAGTTAGAAGTCCGATCGAACCGAAACCCTAACACATATTTGCTTTCTGGACATTTTTTAAAAACTGGGTTTTTTCCAGATTAAAAATTCTTAAAAAATTCAGCAGGAAGTTCTAAGAATTACGGTGCAAAAACGACCAAAAGATATGATTAAAACGCGGCAGAACCGCGGCAGAAGCATGGCTTCTGCGGCGGTTCCACGGCCAAAATATCTCTTCTTGAAACACTGTTTGCACAGTAATGTCTCATTTTGTTTGCTGTATTTTCTGGGAATTTTTAATATTTATTCAAGAGTTGAATTTTCTGGGTTGTATTGGGGACTCGGTGTTTCAATCGAATTGGCTAATTTTGTCTGTGTGTTTTTTCCGGGTAATTTTAGAATATGTTAAAAAGTTCGACCGGATATAAATACCCACTATTTCCCCTGCCGGGAAATTTCCAATTGTTGGATTTTTCCGTAGTTTAATGACGTTCTAAGTAGTGCAAGTAACGCGATGGTCCCTCTAGAAGACAACAAACCTTAACTCGATTATGTCACCGTCTTGAACTGCCCTTTGAACCTTAGGGTTTGGGGCAGTACGGCGTGCCACATGTGAGGCGTTGGCTTGACCCTTCTACGGCTGGACCGTTGGTACTGAGGCACGAAGTGAATGTTTTTAAACTTATATCATGTGTTGAGCTGTATCGGGAAAACTTGGGTGTTCGATTGTTCGATCGGAAAGTTTAACATTTTCTATATATCTGGAATGTGATACAATAATTGAAATTCACAAGAAGTTATGAGATAACTGAATGAATATTATAAACATAGCAGTTTAGTCTCACTTGATCGGTTGCCACGGAATTTTGATGTGATCAAAAGTCCGTCGCAATCACGTAGCGTACGCGGATACTCGCCGGGTAAACTTAATAGACAGCCTCACCCCATAGCCCCGACTAAGTGACTGTAGGAGAACCCCGTCGCCGAAAGCATCCGTTCGGGTGCTCGCGGCAGCGGTGTTCCGCCTTGGTGCACTTCGTCGACGGTATCAGGGGTGCGGCCGCCTACTAAAGTTTGCGACGAGCATTCGATCATGATGTCGGGAATCTTGTTGAATTGCCCAACTTGATATTGAAAAGAGTTTTCGATAATGAGACTAAAATGCAGGGTTTATAATTGTTAGGCATGTGATGTCTAAGGAATTCATTGGTTTAGGCATGCGATGTCTAAAGAGGTTGCGGATTCCAACTGTTGTAGTTTTACACTTTCTTTTCTGTGACCGTAAGTGTAATATGTGATATCGCCGGTTTCGTTGCTATATGTCAACGACAATTGGGATGCGCACATTTACTTACGTTGATGACATGTGATGTTATGTGTTGCTGGATATGTTATATTGGATTGTCATGTTTGAATAGCCGGGGTTTTTTATGTGAGATGAGTGCTTTTCATTTTCATTCATGTAAAAACTTGTATGTAATATTCTTTTATTGGGGCACTTCCAGGTTGCGGATGTTGTCACTATTTGTATATTATTTACTTTTCTGTATTAGGATAGACCCAAGGAGGGGAGCACAAGTAACCGGGTTCTAGGGTCCAGTGGGAGACCATCTCGAGGAGTCGAGTCCGGGTCTCCTAACCTTAGAATTGGTAGGGTTGCTTGCCGCTCTCGTAGGGGTCTAGGGGTGTGGGATTTGCTATTCATCACGACCGTGGAATCCGTGTTTTATACTGGCTCGTATTGAAAACACGGACGTCCTAGTATATCCAATATTTCATATGATATTTTCTGCTGCGTTGTCTGTGATGTGATCATGTGATTTGTTCAGATAGATATTGTATATAGTATATATGATATATTATATAGACGTTGCTTATGTTTTACACCCGCGCTAGCCCTGCCCCGCTCTGCCGTTAGTTACCTAACCTAACGGTGCAGACGGGACATCGAGGCGAATGCGAATGGCATAAGCGTACGTTATATTTATCTGTGATATTTAGGTGGACTTAAATGATGGGATATTCATTAATGAGATTAATGAAAGAAAATAAACCTAATTGATGTTGTGGAATCGAATTTCAAAAATAAAACAGGTAGCTACAGTTCTTGCTTTGCATCGCGGTGTTCGTTGTAGAACATCCTGCACCTTATTCGATGAGGAAAGGACCGAGATCCCTTCACCGGGAGTGACTCCTTTAGCAATAACTGGCAGATGCTACACACTCGGTTTGTCTTTTGATTGCTTCTATAGTTTCTGCTTTACACAGTGATATATATGATATATCCCGCACCTCATTCGACGAGGAAAGGGTCGACAATCCCTTCACCGGGAGTGACCCCTTAGCAAAACTAGAAAAGCTTCCAAAACATTCCATTTAAAAACCATTTGATTCCGCAACGAGATCAAGTTCAAAGCGTTAAAGGTTTTCATAAAAGCCATTTGCAACGCTCCGTCATTTTAGGAAGTAGAGTACTTAGTATTCGTGCTGTGTTTGTTGACCATAGTCAAGGCACAGTGTACGGTAGCTAAGTGATATCTTCCTACACCGCATATGATGCGATTAGTTAGGACAGTCGCGTGAGTTTGTTGACCTTAGTTAAGGGTCATGTAGGTGGGTCTAATTAATCACGAAATGACGGGTAGAACTTGACTAGTACTTATGATTTGTTGACCATAGTTAAGGTCATAAGTGCTAGGGGTAAAAATCTTTATCGGGAGTTTCAAGTGTTGAAATTTGCAATGAGATTGCATACCTTCTATATGATAGTTGGATCCCGATACCCACTGCGAGTAATTTTTACTCCTGGGAGTTTTGCACTTTGCAATTAGCCGATCAAGTAGGTGTCTAGAAAGGTGTCAACGGGGTTACGCCTCTGGGAAAACGAGGTTTACTGTAATTAGGTCCGTGCGAAAGCACGGGGAACCTCCCTCAAAGTACCGACACTGGCCTGGCTGAAAGATTGGCGAACTTGTAGAGTGTAATTAATCCCGTCTAGTCTTTTCTTTTAGGGTTTGAAGGAAGATTTGATAAAAACAGTGGGAGCCATCCTGATTAGATAAAATATATAACCAATCTAATCTTGCAAGAGCGCACGCAGAGTGTTTTCTTCTCTCTCTCTCCAGGTAGCGACCATATCACGCCTTAATCAAGATAATAATATGGATGTATTGACCAAACCCGCTTGTTATACTGAGCTGGGGAATGTTGGTCCCGCTCCAACTTATAATTGTTATAAGGCAGAGCAGGAAATAGGGAAATACCAGAATTCCTATGCCGCCCAAACGAAGAAAGTGCATATGATGCATCTCCTTCGGGTGTGTTCATTACAAAGAACTGTTTCTCAGTATCCTCTACATCCTGGGTATTTGATACCGGATCAGGATCCCAGATATGTAATCTGTTACATAAGGCTACAAAAAGGTAGAAAAACTGAGAACGGGTGATAAGTTTCATGAGACAGAAAACGGGGAAAGTATTGCAGCCAAGTCTGTTGGTCACTGTCACCCTGTATTACCAATACATTGATTATGAACAAATGCTATTAGATTCCGAACCTGATATACAAAATCATATCAGTCTCTTTATTAGTAAAGAAATGATAAAATTTTGTATTGATGGATAATGTTTTGAACATTTCCTATATCAAAAGTTGATCGGTTCAGGCACGTTATCTAAAAGCATTGATGTTCTAAATCAAACTACAGTTCTTAGTATACAGAACACACACAAGAGGAAGAGTTCAGAAATGAACGAATCTTTCTTGAGGCATTGTAGACTAGGTCATATCAATGCGACCCGGCTGGCTGAAGTTACATTTTAAATGCATATTTAAATCAGTTTGAATTTACATCTTGTGAAACTTGCCAGTCATGTCACAAAGATTAGATGACCACAGCCCTGTTTATTGGAAACAGAAAAAGAGTTAATGAACTCTTGGGACTGATACATGATGATGTATGTAAGGTCTCTTGTCTACACATGCCAGGACTGGTTCTGTATACTTCATTATGTTCTCTGATAATCTCTTAAGATTCAGACACATGTTCCTGTTGAAACATAGGTCCGAAGCTTTTGAGATATTCACAGAATATAAGTTAGAAGTAGAGAACCAAAACCGGGTATAAGTATTATGTCCTGTGATAAGATCAGGGAGGAGAATACTTGTGCATGGAATTCTTGTAATATTCTAAAAGAAAATGAGATTCTCTCTTAGTATTACTCCTCTGAATACACCACAGCACATCGGTGTATCGGGGCGGAGCAATCGCACAATATTAGATATGGTGTGCTCTATGATGAGTATTACTGAGTTACCTATTTCCATTTGGGAGTTATACGCTTGAGAAGCTGCATACCTATTGAATAGGGTTCAAATCAAATCAGTTGCCTACCACTTCATATGTGATATGGAAAGGGAAGAGCCCATATGCTAGTGTATATGCCCTAGAGGCCATTACTCTATCATACTAGTTTGTATATTACTTGATGGAAGCTTGGGATATTCACAGTTGTATATACAGTCTTGCTCGAAATGGTAGTATGCTACTTGGTTTGTCTCTGTTTTAATATGTGCATGTGTTTCTTTTAGCATATCGCTGATATACATATTAGTAGAGCCCTTAGGATCTTTGCTTGATTACCAGCGTTGTGATGGCGCTCACACTCGTGGGAGCTGGGTGATTTATAAGCACATCCTTATACAGGTCCCTAGTCGTTGGACTATCGAGACAGGGCATCGATACTCTGGAGTAGACTAGCGTATGCGCTTCTCATCCCAGTGTGGGAGACGGTCTGTCCCACAGCCGTCAGTGCGTCGTACTTGAGATAGTATGCGGGTGCTCGTTACGTTACGAGTACACTGGACATGACTCGTCGGGAACTGTTGGTTGGTATTATACCTATCGTCAGTTATCAGTTCCCAGGTTACATGAGTACAGCTTAGTCCGCTGACTTGACACTGTCATTTCGCCTCGAGTGTGTTCCCACAGCACTTTGATTACTACCCTACCACGGATCAAAGGAGTCGTGCAAACAGGTAGTTTTTGGGTGCAGTCCCGAAGCACTTGGAGGCAGTGACGGTTAGACAGGAATCGTCTCTCCCGGTATTGGGGGTTGACATCGTGCTGTATCCAGGAGAGCCATTACACGAGTAGTCCTTGGCAAGGGCAAGCGAGATATACTGGTAGGTTTCCAGTGTTATCTCAGGGTGTTCTGGGCTACACTCCGACACGACTTGTACCGCTATTAGGGGACTGACGTTCACCACCCCCCTAGGCCCGCCATGCGATGTATCAGACGAACAGACGGACTGTACGGAGACTGTCATATACAGGCTCAGTAGGAGTTCAGATGGGGTTCACCTCGTCAGTCTTCATATCGGCATCTACCTAGGGACCGTTACGTACAGCTAGTGCCGCTTGCGGTCTGTGGTTAAACCCACTGCCAGCGTAGTGTCGAGTCTTTAGAGTCCCACACAGAGAGCTATTCGCTTTTAGGCAAAATGAGTAGAGGTCGCATGGTTTTGCGACAGGGTTCGTTCACATCCGCGCACTTGTGCACGTTTGCTGTCCGGACAGCTTATACTAGCGGGCTTTGGTTTAAGCCGGATCCTAGTATATGATTTGGGATTGGTTTTTTCTCATTGTATTCGTGTTCCTCGGATCACGAATACGGGTGCGTATGCACAGTTGCTTGAGACAGAGGGAGAAGACTTTGATTAGGGTTAATGACTATTGTCATTTTATTAATCCTAATGCTTATGTGTGTATTATGGTTAGTTGATATTAGTTTAATAATTGTGCATGGTTATGGTTGTTGACCATTTGACCTTCTTGACTTGTTGACCTTGGTTGACACTTTGACCATCATCATTTCATTTGGAAGATGCTCTTTGATCCTTGCAATTTGCATTAAAAATGAAATGATAATGGTCATGTCTTGATTAAGCCATGACAATTATCTTACTAATTATCTAATTATAATAATTCGCACATATATGTGAGAATGGTTATTATTCTCTCATTCTATCATTTACTTTCTCTCTCTTGTTCTTCCTCTCCCTCAAGCTTTCCCCTCTCATGTGTTGAGAAACACTTGAGCTTGAGAAAAACCCTTTCTTGATAATCTCTACTCTCATCTAGGGTTCAAGGATTAGCACTTCTTGCACCCTAGTCACTTCTAGCTTGAAGTTGAAGCCAAAGGTTGAGGCTTTCGGGTGGATCTTTCTTCGGCGAGAGAAGACGACAAAGGTGACCTCTTTCCACTACTCCAAGGAGCAAGGAGAGAAGGACATAAAGCCCTAGGTATAACCTTTCTAACACTTAGCTAGTTTCTAGTTAGCTTTAGGTTGTTTTTGTTTAGCAAAGATCCTTCTTTGTCTAGTCCATGTTGCCTAAGTTGATAAAAATTTGATTTTTATTCCGTTTTCCGCCTCCCCGTAAGTACCGGGGTGGGCTGTAAGTCCATGGTACCTCTCCCGGTATTTTCGGGAATGCGGAATTTGGTAAAAAACGATTTTTACGGAGGTGGTAACATGGACCTAAAACCCGGATCTTGGTTAAACATCTATCTAGCATCCTAACTACGAGTTTCTAGCTACTCGGTTAGGGGGTTATACCTTGCTTGTCTTGAACTCCTTCGTCTTCAAACTCCGATGGTGGTCCGGATTGGCTTCTTCCCGTCGTCTCCGTACGCCGAAGATAGATCCACCTGAAAGCTCCAACCTTTAGCTCCTTCTTCGTTCTTTGAAGAAACTAGTTCACTTGGTTTGCTAAACCTAGTGAACTAGAATGAGTAGAGAAGAGTTTGTATGGGATTTTATCTATGGTTCTTGATTCTCAACTCATGAGACAAGAGAACCATAGAATCAAGAGAGGGAGCAAGAGGTTGAGGGTGAGAGCAAAAACAAGAGAGCTCAAGAACAAGAGAGAGAATGAGCAAGAAAGAATGAGCAAGTCTTTTGTCTCTCACCCTCTCATAATCCAAAGTCATGATAACTCATCATACCAAAAAAAAGTCTTATGTGATGGTTGAAGCAACCATAACCATATCATTTCATGCACTCATTTTACACAAATGAGAAAGCAAACAAAAGTCTTTGCCATGAACTGATGGCTATGGTTATCATGATGGTCAACTAGTCAAGCCTAGTCAACCGGTCAACAAAGTCAACAAGTCAACAAAAGTCAACAAGTCAACAAAGTCAACAAAAGTCAACAACCATGTCACCATAATACTTAATTAATATAATAGTTAATCACATATCATATTCTCATTAGGGTTGAGCAAAAAGTCAAATAGTCAACGGTCAACTGTCAACAACCCTAATGAGAATCCGCTGCCTCTGCCTCCCTGTCAACTGTGCATACACACCCGCATCCGCATTCCGAGGAACACGAATGCACACTGGATAAATCCAATCCCAAAAGGTACACTAGGATCTGGCTTAAACCAAAGCCCGCTAGTGTAAACTGTCCGGACACTGTACGTGCACAAGTGCACGGATGTGACCGAACCCTGTCGCAAAACCATGCGACCAGTTGCAATACCATGCGACCTCTACTCTTTTGCCTAAAGGCGAAAAGCTTTCTGTGTGGGACTCTAAAGACTCGACACTACGCTGGCAGTGGGTTTAACCACAGACCGCAAGCGGCACTAGCTGTGCGTAACGGTCCCCAGGTAGTGCCGACAAGAAGACCGACGAGGCGAAACCCATCTGAACTCCTACTGAGCCTGAGTGTGACATTCTCCGTACGGTCCGGTCTGTTCGTCTGATACATCGCATGGCGGGCCTAGGGGCGGTAAACGTCAGTCCCCCAATAGCGGTACAAGTCGTGCCGGAGCGAAGCCCAAAACACCCTGAGATAACACTGGAAGCCTACCAGTATATCTCGTTTGCCCTGGCCAGGGACTACTCGTGTAATGGCTCTCCTAGACACAGCGCGATGTCAACCCCCAATACCGGGAGAGACGAATCCTGTCTAACCGTCACTGCCTCCAAGTGCTTCGGGACTGCACCCAACCACTACCTGTTTGCATGACTCCTTTGAGCCGTGGTAGGGTAGTGATCAAAGTACAGTGGGAACACACTCGAGGCGAAGTGACAGTGTCAAGTCAGCGGACTAAGCTGTACTCATGTCACCTGGGAACTGATAACTGACGATAGGCATAATACCAACTAGTCAGTTCCCGACGAGTCCTGTCCAGTTTACCCATAACCTAACGATCACCCGCATACTATCTCAAGTACGACGTACTGACGGCTGTGGGACAGACCGTCTCCCATACTGGGATGAGAAGCGCATGCGCTGGTCTACTCCGGAGTATCGATACCCTGTCTCGATAGTCCTGCGACCAGGGACCTGCATAAGGATGTGCTTATAGATTACCCAGCCCCACTAGTGTGACGGCCATCACATCGCTGGTAATCAAGCAAAGATCCTAAGGGCTCCACTAATGTGTATAGGCGATATACAAAAATAAACACATGTACACATTGAAGTAGAAACAAACCAAGTAGCATACTACTATTTTGAGCAAGATTGTATATACAGGGTGAATATCCCAAGCATCCATTAAGTAATATACAAACCAGTATGATACATTAATGGCCTCTAGGGCATATACACTAACAATCTCCCACTTGCACTGAGGCCATGTACTGGCGTATCGAAGACCTATCATCTCGATCAGCCGCTCGAACTGAGTCTGGGGCAGGGCCTTGGTGAATGGATCTGCAGTGTTATCTTCTGAAGCGACTCTCCGAACCTCGATCTCCTGGCGATCCACGATCTCCCTGATCAGGTGATACCGCCTCAAGCTGTGCCTGGATCTCTGATGGGACCTGGGTTCCTTCGCTAAAGCTATAGCCCCGTTGTTGTCGCAATACAGAGGTATTGGATCAACAATTGACGGAACCACCTGAAGTTCTTTCAAGAACTTCCTCATCCAGACAGCTTCTTTTGCGGCATCAGATGCAGCGATGTATTCCGCTTCCATCGTCGAGTCTGCAACGGTTTCTTGTTTGGAACTCTTCCAACACACCGCCCCTCCATTGAGGGTAAAGACAAAACCCGACATGGACTTGGAATCATCCTTGTCACTCTGGAAGCTGGAGTCAGCAAAGGCCTCGATCTGGAGGTCTTTTCCGCCATACACCAAGAACATCTCCTTAGTCCTTCTCAGGTACTTGAGAATGTTCTTTACCGCTATCCAGTGTTTCTCCCTAGGGTTTGACTGATACCGGCTTACCACACTCAGTGCATAAGCTACATCCGGTCTGGTACACAACATCGCATACATTATAGAGCCTACCGCAGACGCGTAGGGTATAATAGACATGCGATCCCTCTCCAAATCAGTCTTGGGAGACATCTCTTTAGAGAGGGTGATCCCGTGACAAGCCGGTAGGTTACCGCGCTTGGAATCTTCCATATTGAATCTTTTCAGCACGGTGTCGATGTACCTGGACTGAGAAAGTCTTAATATCCTCTTGGATCTGTCACGGTAGATCCGGATACCCAGAATGTATGAGGCATCACCCAGGTCTTTCATGGAGAACCTGTGTGACAAGAACCACTGGACAGATTGTAGCATAGGAATGTCATTTCCTATTAAGAGAATGTCATCCACGTATAAAACGAGGAATACTACAGTTCTCGCTACAAATCTACTATAGATGCATGGTTCATCTGGATTTTTGATAAAGCCAAATTCTTTGACCGTCTCATCAAAGCAGATGTTCCAACTCCGTGATGCCTGCTTTAGTCCATAGATGGACTTAAGCAACTTGCACACCTTTCCGCTGCTCCCACTCTGAATGAAACCCTCTGGCTGGTCCATATAGACACACTCCTCTAAATTTCCATTTAGAAAAGCTATCTTTACGTCCATTTGCCAGATCTCATAATCGTGGAAGGCAGTAATGGCAAGAAGGATCCGAATGGATTTCAGCATGGCTACTGGAAAAAAGGTTTCGTCATAGTCCAAGACAGGTCTTTGACGAAAACCCTTTGCTACCAGCCTAGCTTTATAGGTCTCAACCTGTCCATCTACACCAATCTTCCTTTTGAAGATCCACTTGCATCCTACGGGTTTTACCCCGTCTGGAGCAATGTCCAACGTCCATACCTTGTTGGTGTACATGGACTCCATTTTGGTCCGCATTGCATCCAGCCATTTTACTGAGTCAACGCTCTGAACGGCCTGCTGGAAGCTAGTAGGCTCATCATAATCTATGATGCAATCCTCTCTATCCCCGTCTATGAGAAAACCGTAGTATCTCTTGGGCGGATGAGACTGCCTACTACTCCTGCGGAGCGGCGTAGGAATGTCCTATTCTTCCGAACCCTCTGGTTCCACTAAACTTTCAGTAATAGTCCGTGGCTCTGGAATTTCTTCCAGTTCTACTGCGCTCCCACTTATCTGGTTTTCCAAAAACTCAGTTTCCAAGAAGTAGGCATGACGAGAAACAAGAACTTTTTGTTCCTCTTCACAGTAGAAGAAATATCCTTTGGAATTCTTTGGATATCCCAAAAACTTGCACTGTACTGAGCGTGCCTCGAGCTTGTCCGCATGCTGCTTTTTGACAAAAGCTGGACATCCCCATGTCTTAATGTGCTTAAGATAGGGTCTCTTCCCACACCACATCTCATATGGCGTAGTAGGCACAGTCTTAGTAGGAACTCGGTTCAAAAGATATGCGGCTGATTCTAGCGCATATCCCCAGAATGATCGCGGTAACTCAGCGTTACCCATCATGGACCGCACCATATCCAATAGGGTGCGGTTCCGTCTCTCCGATACACCGTTATGTTGCGGGGTGTATGGAGGAGTAAGCTGAGAGAGAATTCCGTTCTCTTTTAAATAGTCCAGGAACTCGGCACTTAAGTATTCTCCACCTCGATTCGATCTTAGAATCTTAATACTTTTGCCGGTCTGTTTCTCTACTTCATTCTTATACTCCTGGAATTTTCCAAAGGCTTCGGACTTATGTTTCATTAAGAAGACATAACCGTACCTTGAGAAGTCATCCGTAAAAGTAATGAAGTAAGAATAACCGCTTCGCGCAAGTGTAGACATTGGACCGCACACGTCACTGTGTACGAGTCCCAAGAGCTCGCTCGCTCTTACTCCATGTCCAGTAAACGGAGTCTTTGTCATCTTTCCTTTGAGACAAGATTGACAAGTGGCATATGATTGATATTCGAACGCATTCAAATATCCTTCTGTATGTAACTTAGTCAACCTTCTCTCATTGATGTGACCCAGTCTACAATGCCACAAGAAAGTCTGATTTATTTCTGGAGACTTTCTTTTGTGTGTATTCTGGACATTGAAAATCTGTGGTTGGTTCAATACGTATATACCATTACTCAATGTACCTGACCCAATCAAAACTTGATTAAGGCGAATGTTTACAACATTACTTACAAACGCAAATTCATAACCTTCTTTAGAAACTAAAGATACAGAAATGATATTACAAGTTGCGTTGGGTACAAAAAAGCAATTACGCAAAACCAAAACATGTCCATCTGACATTCCCAGGTGATAGTCCCCCACGGCTTTAGCATCCATGCTAGCTCCGTTCGCAACTCTGAGGGTCATGTCACCTGCCTTCAAAACCCTACGGTTTCTCAACGCCTGCAAAGAATTACAGATATGAGATCCTGATCCGGTATCCAATACCCAGGAAGTAGAGTTTATTGAAAGACAGTTTTCAATAACATACACACCTGAAACTGAAGCTGCAACCTGCTTCAATTCCTGTGTTCTGGCCTTCCAGGCCCTACAATCATTCTTCCAGTGACCTTTCTTATGACAATAGAAGCATTCTTCCTTATCCACAAGCTTCCCCGCTATCTTTGTTGCTTTAGCTTTTCCCTTCGTATCCACTTTACTAACACCGCCCCTTGGTTTGGCGGGGGCTTTCTTCTTCTTTCCCTTGGCTTTCGCCTTGGACCTAGAAGAAGATGATCCTCCTACAAATAAAGTGGATGTTTCCCTACCTTTCTGTAGGGTGCCCTCTGCGCTCCTCAGCATGTTGAGGAGCTCTGAAAGTTCAACCTCTTTTTCTTGTAAGTTGAAGTTCAGTATAAACTGGGCGTAAGTGGAAAGAAGGGACTGGAGAACTATATCCGTATATAGTTCACTCTCCAATGTGATCCCTAGGTCCGCGAGCTCCTCAATGTAGCCGATCATCTTTAGTACGTGCTCGGCTACTGATGATCCGACGGCCATTCTTGTCGAAAATAACTTTTTCGACGCTTCGTATCTTGCGATACGAGATTGCTCTCCATACAGTTCTTTTGTATGAAGCAATATGGATTCCAAGTCCATATTCTCGTGCCTCCTCTGATGTTCATTGTCCATAGAGGCAAGTACGAGGCATTTGGCCTTCGCGCTATCAATCTCCCAAGTCTTACGGATTTCCTTATCCGCGACGCTGTAAGTGGGACCAGGGGCAGGGGGAGCTTTGGTGGTAAGAAGATACCCCAGCTTGTCGTAAGTGATTGCTATCTTGACATTCCTGAGCCAATCTTTGTAGTTTGGCCCTGTCAGTTTGTTTTTATCTAGGAGTAACTTAAGTCCAGTCATGTCGATTGGTCGCTGCAATTAGGAGAGAGAAGAAGAAACACTCAGCATGATGCTCTTGCAAGTTTAGAGTGGTTTTTAGTTTGTCTAAACATGATGGCTCCCACTGTTTCTCGAATCCCTCCTCAAACCATAAAGGAAGAATTAGTCGGGATCAATCCCACCGCACAATACTTGCTTAACCGTTCAGCCAGGCTGGTGTCGGTACTTCGAGGGAGGTTTTCCAACGCTTTCGCGAAGTTCCTTAATTAGAGAACCTCTTTTCCCTGGGGGCGTAGCCCCGCTAACACCTTTCTAGGCACCTACTAGGTTTATAGCATTGATCGATTAGTGAGAAATTTCCCGAGGAGTAGCATATACTCACAGTAGGATCGGGATCCAAATATCATTGCGTGACGAAACTGAAGGAATCCTACCAGAATCATCACACTCCAAATGGTATGCAAATCTTGCAAGTTTCAGTGCTTATGAAACTCCCGATGTGGATTTTTGCCCCATGCTCTTATGACCTTGACTTTGGCCAACAAATCATAAGTCACATGTCAAGTTCTGCCCGTCGTTCTCCAGGTTAATTTGAATCCACCCGCACCTACCCTTGACTTTGGCCAACAAGGCAGTACGACTGTTCCAAACCAACGCATCTATCTATACTGCACATGAATACCCAATAGCTACCAATCACTGTGCCTTGACTTTGGCCAACAAACACAGCTTTAATACTATTGACTATTCATGTGAAACGACGGAGGGCTACGGATGGTTTTGGCAAAACCGTGAACGTAGTGAACTTGATTTGGTCGATGGAACGAGATAGCTTTTAAAAGGAGTGGCTCAAGCTCCGCATTTAAAAGTTGGTTTTGAAAAGAACCGAGTGGTTTTTCGAAAGTGTTCCAACGACTTTAACTTGGTTTATTATCTTGCATTAGTTCTTTTAATGCATGATATTCTTGCATTAGTTCTTTTAATGTGTCCCATCATTTAATCCTACCATTGCAGAAAACAACCAAAATATGACGTACGCTTATGCCATTCGCATTTGCCACGGGGCCCCGTCATTACCCGTTAGGTTACTTAACTAACGACAGAGCGGGGGCTGGGCTAGCGCGGCTGTAAAACATAAGCAACGCCTAAATAATATCATATATAGATATACTGCAATGATAAACATTTCAGATCACAGATGAATACATTGGATATACTAGGAATCTGTAATTCGCACGAGCTTGTAACGACAAACAGATTACACGGTCGCGGTGAATCGCCAATACCCCACCCAAGACCCCTACGGGTGCGGCAAACTACCCGCCAAGTACCCGAAGCGTAGCAACCTCCCTCATCTCCATGAGTAGGCCACTCGACACTTCGGCATACCCGGTAGTTTGTGCACCCCCTCCATGGGTCTATCCTAGGAGCAAAAACAGTAAAAAGAAATTATACAATGACGGCTACAACCCCGACCCGGTTGTGCGGCCATACAAATAATTATTACATCAATTTACAAATTTACATGAATTGAAAGATAAGAAAACTCTCGTCTCACAACCTCCCGGCTATTCACCCGCGACAATCCAACATATTCATATCCACATTCCAGCAACATTACAGATCACAGATTTGTATAACCCCCACTAATCGACATATAGCGATTAGTAGACGTTCAATACAAATATCACAATACAGAAAAACCCGTTAGCTAAATTCTTTTAGAAGTTCGATCAAAAATACGGATTTTGAGGACCCCAAAGTAAATTTTTCGTTCTGGAAAATCTGGGTTGAAAATATATATTCCAAAAATCCCAAAATACCCCCAGAATAACACTGCACCAAAAATTGACCTCGGCCGAGTCAACTCGGCCGCGGATCCGCGGCGGGAGCGTGCTCCCGCCGCGTTTCCGCAGCGCTTTGACTCGATCGTTGGACCATTTTTGGTGGTTATTCATAGAAAAGCCTGAGCCGATTTTAGGTGTGAAAATAATCAACTTTTGAACAGTATAAAAATCGACAGAAACTCGAATTTTTGGGGTTTTGTTTTCGGGACTTTTTCTTTGATCGATCTTCTAGTTACTTGCTAACATGTTAGATAGAGTTTAACTAGGCTTTGATACCACTGTAAGTCCATGCTACCTCTCCCGGTACTTTCGGGAATGCGGAATTTGGTAAAAAACGATTTTTACGGAGGTGGTAACATGGACCTAAAACCCGGATCTTGGTTAAACATCTATCTAGCATCCTAACTACGAGTTTCTAGCTACTCGGTTAGGGGGTTATACCTTGCTTGTCTTGAACTCCTTCGTCTTCAAACTCCGATGGTGGTCCGGATTGGCTTCTTCCCGTCGTCTCCGTACGCCGAAGATAGATCCACCTGAAAGCTCCAACCTTTAGCTCCTTCTTCGTTCTTTGAAGAAACTAGTTCACTTGGTTTGCTAAACCTAGTGAACTAGAATGAGTAGAGAAGAATTTGTATGGGATTTTATCTATGGTTCTTGATTCTCAACTCATGAGACAAGAGAACCATAGAATCAAGAGAGGGAGCAAGAGGTTGAAGGTGAGAGCAAAAACAAGAGAGCTCAAGAACAAGAGAGAGAATGAGCAAGAAAGAATGAGCAAGTCTTTTGTCTCTCACCCTCTCATAATCCAAAGTCATGATAACTCATCATACCAAAAAAAAGTCTTATGTGATGGTTGAAGCAACAATAACCATATCATTTCATGCACTCATTTTACACAAATGAGCAAGCAAACAAAAGTCTTTGCCATGAACTGATGGCTATGGTTATCATGATGGTCAACTAGTCAAGCCTAGTCAACCGGTCAACAAAGTCAACAAGTCAACAAAAGTCAACAAGTCAACAAAGTCAACAAAAGTCAACAACCATGTCACCATAATACTTAATTAATATAATAGTTAATCACATATCATATTCTCATTAGGGTTGAGCAAAAAGTCAAATAGTCAACGGTCAACTGTCAACAACCCTAATGAGAATCCGCTGCCTCTGCCTCCCTGTCAACTGTGCATACACACCCGCATCCGCGTTCCGAGGAACACGAATGCACACTGGATAAATCCAATCCCAAAAGGTACACTAGGATCTGGCTTAAACCAAAGCCCGCTAGTGTAAACTGTCCGGACACTGTACGTGCACAAGTGCACGGATGTGACCGAACCCTGTCGCAAAACCATGCGACCTGTCGCAATACCATGCGACCTCTACTCTTTTACCTAAAGGCGAAAAGCTTTCTGTGTGGGACTCTAAAGACTCGACACTACGCTGGCAGTGGGTTTAACCACAGACCGCAAGCGGCACTAGCGTAACGGTCCCCAGGTAGTGCCGACAAGAAGACCGACGAGGCGAAACCCATCTGAACTCCTACTGAGCCTGAGTGTGACATTCTCCGTACAGTCCGGTCTGTTCGTCTGATACATCGCATGGCGGGCCTAGGGGGCGGTAAACGTCAGTCCCCCAATAGCGGTACAAGTCGTGCCGGAGCGAAGCCCAAAACACCCTGAGATAACACTGGAAGCCTACCAGTATATCTCGTTTGCCCTGGCCAGGGACTACTCGTGTAATGGCTCTCCTAGACACAGCGCGATGTCAACCCCCAATACCGGGAGAGACGAATCCTGTCTAACCGTCACTGCCTCCAAGTGCTTCGGGACTGCACCCAACCACTACCTGTTTGCACGACTCCTTTGAGCCGTGGTAGGGTAGTGATCAAAGTACAGTGGGAACACACTCGAGGCGAAGTGACAGTGTCAAGTCAGCGGACTAAGCTGTACTCATGTCACCTGGGAACTGATAACTAACGATAGGCATAATACCAACTAGTCAGTTCCCGACGAGTCATGTCCAGTGTACCCGTAACCTAACGAGCACCCGCATACTATCTCAAGTACGACATACTGACGGCTGTGGGATAGACCGTCTCTCACACTGGGATGAGAAGCGCATGCTCTGGTCTGCTCCGGAGTATCGATGCCCTGTCTCGATAGTCCTGTGACCAGGGACCTGCATAAGGATGTGCTTATAGATTACCCAGCCCCACTAGTGTGACGGCCATCACATCGCTGGTAATCAAGCAAAGATCCTAAGGGCTCCACTAATGTGTATAGGCGATATACAAAAATAAACACATGTACACATTGAAGTAGAAACAAACCAAGTAGCATACTACTATTTTGAGCAAGATTGTATATACATGGTGAATATCCCAAGCATCCATTAAGTAATATACAAACCAGTATGATACATTAATGGCCTCTAGGGTATATACACTAACATGGGCAACGTGGACTTACAGTGGTATCAGAGCCAAACTAAACATAAACTAGCCAGGTAGTAAAGTGTATGGAAGTTCGAATCGGAAAAATCGAAAAACCGAGTTTTCAAAACCCTAAGTTTATGTTAAATTTTTTTCTGTTCAAAACAAAATAAATCATACTCCAAAAATCATCTCAGGGTTTTGTGAAGAAAGCCACCAAAAACGATCCAGAGATTCGACCAAAGAGTCACGGTTCCGCGGCAATAGCGCGGCCGTCTTGGCTCGGCTCTGGGTCGATTTTGGTGTAGTGTCTTTCTGGCTTGGTTTTGAGATTTTTAAGATGGTTTATAAGTGCCTAGATTTTCCAGAATAGAAATTTGTTTTTGGGGGCCTATAAATCCGTATTTTTTTTCGAACTTCACTACATTTTGACTAAAAGGTTATATCTGTGATGTTTATATGTATTGAACGTCGGCTAATCGCTATATGTCGATTAGTTGGGGTTATACATATCTGTGATCTGTGTTTGATGCTGGTATGTGTATATGTATGTGTTGGATTGTCGCGGGTGAATAGCCGGGGTGGATGTGAGATGAGTGTTTCCTTTTCTTTCATTCATTGTAATATGTAAATCGATGTAATATTATTATTTGTTTGGCCGCACAACCGGGTCGGGGTTGTAGCCGTCATTGTATAATTCTTTTTACTGTTTTTGCTCCTAGGATAGACCCATGGAGGGGGTGCACAAACTACCGGGTATCTCGAAGTGCCGAGTGGCCTGCTTACGGTGTTGAGGGAGGTTGCTTCGCTTCGGGTACTTGGCGGATAGTTTGCCGCACCCGTAGGGTTCTTGGGTGGGGTATTTGGCTATTCACCTCGACCGTGTAATCCGCTTTTCGTTGCAGGCTTGAACGGATTGCGGATTCCTAGTATATCCAATGTATTCATCTGTGATATGCAATGTTTATCATTGCTATATATTTATATATGATAACTATTTAGGTGTTGCTTATGTTTTGCATCCGCGCTAATCCTGCCCCCGCTCTGTCGTTAGTTAAGTAACCTAACGGGTGATGACGGGACCTCGTGGCGAATGCGGATGGCATAAGCGTACACCATATTTTGGTTGTTTTCTGCAATGGTAGGATTAAATGATTGGACGCATTAAAAGAACTAATGCAAGAAAATAAACCAAGTAAAAGTTGATTGGAACACTTTGAAAACCACTCGGTTCTTTTCAAAACCAAACTTTTAAACGTGGAGCTTGAACCACTCCTTTTAAAAGCTATCTCGTTCCATCGATTATATCAAGTTCACTACGTTCACGGTTTCGCCAAAACCATTCGTAGCCCTCCATCATTTCAGTTAAATATTCGGTAGTATTCAAGCTATGTATTTTGACCTCACGCTAAGGCATAGTGATTGGTAGCTGCCAGATATTTAACTGTTGCATAGATAGAATGCGTTGGTTTGAGACAGTCGTACTGCCATTTTGGCCTACGTCAAGGGTAGGTACGGGTGGGTTCAAATTAACCGGGATAATGATGGGAAGAACTTGACATCTGACTTATGACATTTTGACCTCACGCCAAGGTCATAAGAGCATGGGGCAAAAATCCACATCGGGAGTTTCATAAGTACTGAAACTTGCTAGCGCTGCATACCATTTGGAGTGTGATAATTCTGGTAGGATTCCTTCGGTTTTATCACGCGATGATATTTGGATCCCGATCCTACTGTGAGTATATGCTACTCCTCGGGAAAACTCTCACTTAACGATCAATGCTATAAACCTAGTAGGTGTCTAGAAAGGTGTTAGCGGGGCTACGCCTACAGGGAAAAGAGGTTACTTAATTAAGGAACTTCGCGAAAGTGTTGGAAAACCTCTCTCGAAGTACCGACACTGGCCTGGCTGAACGGTTAAGCAAGTATTGTACGGTGAGATTGATCCCGACTAATCCTTTCTTTACGATTTGAGAAGGGATTCGAGAGACAGTGGGAGCCATCCAGTTTAGACAAACTAAAAACCACTCTAAACTTGCAAGAGCATCATGCTAAAGTGTTTCTTTTTTCTCTCCTAATTGCAGCGACCATCAACATGACCGGACTTAAGTTATTACTAGATAAAAACATATTGACAGGGCCAAACTACAAAGATTGGCTCAGGAATGTCAAGATGGCAATCACTTACGACAAGTTGGGGTATGTCCTTACCACCAAAGCTCCCCCTGTCCCAGGTCCCAAAACCAGTGTCGTAGATAGGGAAATCTACAAGACCTGGGAAATAGATTGCGCGAAGGCCAAATGCCTCGTACTAGCCTCGATGGACAATGAACATCAGAGGAGGCACGAGAATATGGACCTAGAGTCCATATTTCTTCATACAAAAGAACTGTATGGAGAGCAGTCTCGTATCGCCAGATACAAAGTGTCGAAGAAGTTGTTTTCAGCAAGGTTGGCCGTCGGATCATCGGTAGCGGAACACGTGCTTAAGATGATTGGCTACATAGAGGAGCTCGCGGACCTTGGGACCATGTTGGAGAATGAACTCTATACTGATTTGATTCTCCAGTCCCTTCCTTCCACTTACGCCCAGTTTATCCTTAACTTCAACATGCAAGGAAAGGAGGTTGAACTTTCCGAACTTCTGAACATGTTGAGGAGTGCTGAGGGCACCCTACAGAAAGGTAGGGAGACATCCACTTTGTTTGTAGGAGGATCTTCCTCTTCTAGATCCAGGACGAAAGCCAAGGGTAAGAAGAAGAAAGCCCCCGCCAAACCAAGAGGCGGTGTCAGTAAAGTGGATACGAAGGGAAAAGGAAAAGCAACAAAGGTAGCGGGAAAGCTGGTGGGGAAGGAAGAATGCTTCTATTGTCACAAAAGTGGTCACTGGAAATAGGATTGCAAGGCTTGGAAGGCCAGAACACAGGATTTGAAGCGAGTTGCGGCTTCAGCTTCAGGTGTGTATGTTATTGAAAACTGTCTATCAATAAACTCTACATCCTGGGTATTGGATACCGGATCAGGATCTCATATCTGTAATTCTTTGCAGGAGTTGAGAAAGCGTAGAGTTTTGAAGGCAGGTGACATGACCCTCAGAGTTGCAAACGGTGCTAGCATGGATGCTGAGGCCGTGGGGGACTATCACCTGGGATTGTCGGATGGACATTTTTTGGTTTTGCATAGTTGTTATTATGTACCAAATGCAACCTGTAATATCATTTCTGTATCTTTATTATCTAAAGAAGGTTATGAATTTGCATTTGTAAGTAATGTAGTGAACATTCACCTTAATCAAGTTTTGATTGGGTCAGGTACATTGAATAACGGTATATACGTTTTAAACCAACCACAGATTTTCAATGTCCAGAATACACACAAAAGAAAGTCTCCAGAAATCAATAAAACTTTCTTATAGCATTGTAGACTGGGTCACATCAATGAGAGAAGGTTGACTAAGTTACACACAGAAGGATATTTGGATCCGTTCGAATATCAATCGTATGCAACTTATCAATCCTGTCTCAAAGGAAAGATGACAAAGATTCCGTTCACTGGACACGGAGTAAAAGCGGGCGAGCTCTTGGGACTCGTACACAGTGACGTGTGCGGTCCAATGTCTACACATGCACGAAGCGGTTATTCTTACTTCATTAATTTTACGGATGATTTCTCAAGATTCGGACATGTCTTCTTGATGAAACATAAATCCGAGGCTTTTGAAAAATTCCAGGAATATAAGAATGAAGTAGAAAAACAAACAGGCAAAAGTATCAAGGCACTGAGATCTAATCGAGGTGGTGAATACTTGAGTGCCGAGTTCCTGAGTTACTTAAAAGAGAATGGAATTCTCTCTCAGCTTACTCCTCCATACACTCCGCAACATAACGGTGTATCGGAGAGACGGAACCGAACCCTATTGGATATGGTACGGTCCATGATGAGTAACGCTGAGTTGCCGCGATCGTTCTGGTGATATGCGCTAGAAACAGCTGCATATCTTTTGAACCGAGTTCCCACTAAGACTGTGCCTACCACACCATATGAGTTATGGAGTGGGAAGAAACCCTATCTTCAATACCTGAAGATTTGGGGATGTCCAGCTTATGTCAAAAAGCAGCATGCGGACAAATTAGAGGCACGCTCAGTACTGTGCAAGTTTGTGGGATACCCAAAGAACTCCAGGGGGTATCTTTTCTATTACGCAGAGGAACAAAAAGTCCTTGTTTCTCGTAATGCCCATTTTCTGGAACATCAGTTCTTAGAAAAAGAAATAAGTGGGAGCGCAATAGAACTGGAAGAAATTCCAGAACCACAAGCTATTACTGAAAGCTTAGTAGAACCAGAGGGTTCGAAAGATCAGGACATTCCCACGCCACTCCGCAGGAGTAGTAGGCAGTCTCATCCGCCCGAGAGATACTACGGTTTTCTCATTGACGGGGATAGAGAGGATTGCATCATAGACTGTGATGAGCCTACTAGCTTCCAGCAAGCCATTCAGAGCGTCGACTCGGTAAAATGGTAGGATGCAATGCGGACCGAAATGGAGTCCATATACACCAACAAAGTATGGACGTTGAACATTGCTCCAGATGGGGTAAAACCCGTAGGATGCAAGTGGATCTTCAAAAGGAAGATTGGTGTAGATGGACAGGTTGAGACCTATAAAGCTAGACTGGTTGCAAAGGATTTTCGTCAGCGACCTGGTTTGGACTATGACGAAACCTTTTCTCCAGTGGCTATGCTGAAACCCATTCGGATCCTTCTTGCCATTGCTGCCTTCAACGATTATGAGATTTGGCAAATGGACGTAAAGACAGCTTTTCTAAATGGACATTTAGAGGAGTGTGTCTATATGGACCAGCTAGAGAGTTTCATTCAGAGTGGGAGCAGCGGAAAAGTGTGCAAGTTGCTTAAGTCCATTTATGGACTAAAGCAGGCATCGCGGAGTTGGAACATCTGTTTTTATGAGACGGTCAAAGAATTTGGCTTTATCAAAAATCCAAATGAACCATGCATCTATTGTAGATTTGTAGCGAGAACTGTAGTATTCCTCGTTTTATACGTGGATGACATTCTCTTAATAGGAAATGACATTCTTATGCTACAATCTGTCAAGGGGTTCTTGTCACACAGGTTCTCCATGAAAGACCTGGGTGATGCCTCATACATTCTGGGTATCCGGATCTACCGTGACAGATCCAAGAGGATATTAGGACTTTCACAGTCCAGGTACATCGACACCATACTGAAGAGATTCAATATGGAAGATTCCAAGCGCGGTAATTTACCGGCTTGTCACGGGATCACCCTCTCCAAAGAGATGTCTCCCAAGACTGATTTGGAGAGGGATCGCATGTCTATTATACCCTACGCTTCTGCGGTAGGCTCTATAATGTATGCGATGTTATGTACCAGACCGGATGTGGCTTATGTATTGAGTGTGGTAAGCAGGTATCAGTCAAACCCTGGGGAGAAGCATTGGATAGCAGTAAAGAACATTCTCAAGTACCTGAGAAGGACTAAGGAGATGTTCTTGGTGTATGGCGGAAAAGACCTCCAGATTGAGGCCTTTGCTGACCCCAGCTTCCAGAGTGACAAGGATGATTCCAAGTCCATGTCGGGTTTTGTCTTCACCCTCAATGGAGGGGCGGTGTGTTGGAAGAGCTCCAAACAGGAAACCGTTGCTGACTCGACTATGGAAGCGGAATACATCGCTGCATCTGATGCCGCAAAAGAAGCTGTCTGGATAAGGAAGTTCTTGAAAGAACTTCAGGTGGTTCCGTCCATTGTTGATCCAATACCTCTGTATTGCGACAACAACGGGGCTATAGCTTTAGCAAAGGAACCCAGGTCCCATCAGAAATCCAGACACATCTTGAGGCGGTATAACCTGATCAGGGAGATCGTGGATCGCCAGGAGATCGAGGTTCGGAGGGTTGCTTCAGAAGATAACACAGCAGATCCATTCACCAAGGCCTTGCCCCAGACTAAGTTCGAGCGGCTGATCGAGATGATAGGTCTTCGATACGCCAGTACATGGCCTTAGTGCAAGTGGGAGATTGTTAGTGTATATGCCCTAGAGGCCATTACTGTATCATACTAGTTTGTATATTACTTGATGGAAGCTTGGGATATTCACAGTTGTATATACAGTCTTGTTCGAAATGGTAGTATGCTACTTGGTTTGTCTCTGCTTTAATATATGCATGTGTTTCTTTTAGCATATCGCTGATATACATATTAGTAGAGCCCTTAGGATCTTTTCTTGATTACCAGCGTTGTGATGGTGCTCACACTCGTGGGAGCTGGGTGATCTATAAGCACATCCTTATACAGGTCCCTAGTCATTGGACTATCGAGACAGGGCATCGATACTCCGGAGCAGACTAGCGTATGCGCTTCTCATCCCAGTGTGGGAGACGGTCTGTCCCACAGCCGTCAGTGCGTCGTACTTGAGATAGTATGCGGGTGCTCGTTAGGTTATGAGTACACTGGTCAGGACTCGTCGGGAACTGTTGGTAGGTATTATACCTATCGTCAGTTATCAGTTCCCAGGTGACATGAGTACAACTTAGTCCGCTAACTTGACACTGTCACTTCGCCTCGAGTGTGTTCCCACTGCACTTTGATTACTACCCTACCACGGATCAAAGGAGTCGTGCAAACAGGTAGTTTTTGGGTGCAGTCCCGAAGCACTTGGTGGCAGTGACGGTTAGACAGGATTAGTCTCTCCTGGTATTGCGGGTTGACATCGCGCTGTGTCCAGGAGAGCCATTACACGAGTAGTCCCTGGCCAGGGCAAGCGAGATATATTGGTAGGTTTCCAGTGTTATCTCAGGGTGTTCTGGGCTACACTCTGACACGACTTGTACCGCTATTAGGGGACTGACGTTCACCGCCCCCTAGGCCCGCCATGCGATGTATCAGACGAACAGACCGGACTGTACGGAGACAGTCACATACAGGCTCAGTAGGAGTTCAGATAGGGTTTACCTCGTCAGTCTTCTTATCGGCATCTACCTGGGGACCGTTACGTACAGCTAGTGTCGCTTGCGGTCTGTGGTTAAACCCACTGCCAGCGTAGTGTCGAGTCTTTAGAGTCCCACACAGAGAGCTATTCGCCTTTAGGCAAAATGAGTAGAGGTCGCATGGTTTTGCGACAGGGTTCGTTCACATCCGCGCACTTATGCACGTTTGCTGTCCGGACAGCTTATACTAGCGGGCTTTGGTTTAAGCCGGATCCTAGTATATGATTTGGGATTGGTTTTTTCTCATTGTATTCGTGTTCCTCGGATCACGAATACGGGTGCGTATGCACAGTTGCTTGAGACAGAGGGAGAGGACTTTGATTAGGGTTAATGACTATTGTCATTTTATTAACCCTAATGCTTATGTGTGTATTATGGTTAATTGATATTAGTTTAATAATTGTGCATGGTTATGGTTGTTGACCATTTGACCTTCTTGACTTGTTGACCTTGGTTGACACTTTGACCATCATCATTTCATTTGGAAGATGCTCTTTGATCCTTGCAATTTGCATTAAAAATGAAATGATAATGGTCATGTCTTGATTAAGCCATGACAATTATCTTACTAATTATCTAATTATAATAATTCACACATATATGTGAGAATGGTTATTATTCTCTCATTCTATCATTTACTTTCTCTCTCTTGTTCTTCCTCTCCCTCAAGCTCTCCCCTCTCTTGTGTTGAGAAACACTTGAGCTTGAGAAAAAACCTTTCTTGATAATCTCTACTCTCATCTAGGGTTCAAGGATTAGCACTTCTTTCACCCTAGTCACTTCTAGCTTGGAGTTGAAGCCAAAGGTTGAGGCTTTCATGTGGATCTTTCTTCGGCGAGAGAATACGACAAAGGTGACCTCTTTCCACTACTCCAAGGAGCAAGGAGAGAAGGACATAAAGCCCTAGGTATAACCTTTCTAATACTTAGCTAGTTTCTAGTTAGCTTTAGTTTGTTTTCGTTTAGCAAAGATCCTTCTTTGTCTAGTCCATGTTGCCTAAGTTGATAAAAAATTGATTTTTATTCCATTTTCCACCTCCCCGTAAGTACCGGGGTGGGCAACGTGGACTTACACCATATCTTAAGTTAGTTAAGATTTGGGGTTGTCCGGCCTATGTCTAAAAGCAAAATCCGGACAAGATCGAGGCAATGTCAGTTCTGTAGAACTGGGAAGGTTCCAGCTATACAAAACTGCAGCTGATAATTTGACAGAACCAAAGGATTCAATTGTCCCCGACGAACCTCAGGCTCTCCGCCGATCTGATAGGGTTCCTCACCTACCTGAGAGATACTTTGGTTTCTCGATGACAGTGGGAGCGAGGAATGCATCATGAGATGATGACCCAACTAGATTCGAGTAGGTCATCAAGAGTAGGGATTCTGTAAGGATGGCTGGATGCTTATCGATCTGAGATGGAATCCACATACACCAACAAAGTATGGACTTTGGTTGCGATATCTGAAGGGTTAAATCCCTGTCAGGAGCAAGTATATCTTGAGAAGATTACTTGGTGTAGATGGAAAAGTTGAGACTTTCAAAGCTAGACTTGTTAAAGGTTTTCGTCATCGACTAGGCGTGGATAATGATGATACCTTTTCCAGTGGCAATGCTTAAGTCCATCCGGATCCTACTTGCCACGGCTACATACCATGACTACGATATCTGGCGGTTGGGTGCCATGACTACTTTTCTAAATAATGATTTAGAAGAGAATGTCTATAAGTACACAGCCAGAGGGCTTCGTAAACAGTGGGAGCAGTGGAAACATGTGCAAGTTGCTTTACAGGATAAAGCAGGCATCGCGGAGTTGGAACATCTGTTTTGATGAGGGATTCAAAGTGTTTGACTTCATCAAAAATAATAGATGAACCTTGTATATAAAAAACGGTAGTAGAGAGTAAGGTAGTCATCCTCGTATTGTACGTGGACAACATACTCTTGATAGGAAAAGAGTTTCCTATACTACGATCGGTCGATCTCCTCTTGTCACATGGATTCTCCAATATGATCAAAGTGATACCTCCTAAATCCTGGGAGTTGGATCTATGAGATAGATCTAAATGGATATTAGGATTCTCACTAGCTGTAGTAAGATAGTATCAATCGATCCTGGGGAGAATCACTGGAAGTGTTCCAGGGTGATAAGGACGACTGAATGTCAGTCACATGCATTGTCTTCACCCTCAGTGGAGGGACGGTATATTGGTTTCCAAGCTAGATACCGTGGCAAACTAGACGATAAAGGCTGGTAACATCGCTATTAAAGATACTACCAAAGAGGCAGTTTGGGTGTATATCGGTTCATAAGATGAACTAAGTTCCTACCATTGTGTGACGATGGAAGTGTGGCTTTGGTCTGTGAACCCTGGTCCCATCAGTGACCCAGACATATTCTGAGGAAGTATCACCTGATCATGGAGATAGTTGATCTCCAGGGTGATCGAGGGTAGGAGAGTAGACTCAGAGGATAACACGGCGGATCCACTCACGAAGGCCTTTTCCCAAAAAGAGACTTTTAGGGGATGGTTGAGTATTAGATACTACAACTACTGCTACAGATGGCCCTAGTGCAAGTGGGAGATTGTTAGTTATATGTATTCCCTAGAGGCCATTACTATACATTGGATGTATATTGTAGTGGATACTGGGACATATATAGGTAGGACTTTCTTGCTCGACATGATAGTACGCTATCTGGTTGCTCTTTATCTTAACATGTATACTTTCTGTCTCTCTGTTACATGTTGATAAAGCCCTTAGGATGTGTACTCGACTTCCAGGACTATGATACAGATCATACTAGTGGGGCCTGGATAGTTCATGAGTACGTCCTTCAATGTTCCTAGTTGTGAGAATATCGAGACGGGGCATCGATATTCCAGAGTAGAATAGCGTATATCTTCTCGACCCATGTGATGGGCGATGGATGATCCCATATCCATTGGTGTTTGATATCAGAGATGGTATGCGGGTGCTCAGTGGAGACTGGGTACACTGAACGGACTCGCCGAGAACTCCCAGATGGTATTATACCTCACGTCAGATGGCAGTTCTCTGGTGACACTGGTACAGCTTAGTCTGTTGACCCGAGATCGTCATAGAGTCTTGTGTGTCTCCTACTGTGCTTTGATTTCTACCCTACCACGGCTCTACTGAGTCGTGCAAACAGGTGGTTTTTGGGTACAGTCCCGATTCACATGGAAGCAATGAGCGATAGGAGGGGATTCGTCTCTCCCGGTAATTGGGGGTTGATGTTGCGCTATGCTCGACTGGCCATAACAGGAAATCCCTGGCCAGGGTTGCAGTGATCTACTGGTAAGTGTTATCAGTAGTTTCACTCATGTTATGGACTTCACGTCAGCATGACTTATCAAGCTATTGGGGTCTGACGTTTACCACCCCTAGGCGAGATATGCGACATATCAGACGAACAGACCGGACTGTACGGTAAGTGTTACTGGTTGGATTCACAGGAGTGTGAGCGGGCTTGCTCGTCGATCTTCTGATCGCTCAATACCCGGGTGGCCGTTACGTTTAGCAGACCGCTTGCGGCTTGTGGGTGTTTGATATGATCATCACCTGCTGCCAGCGTATTGACGAGTCTTTAGAGTCCTACACAGAGGTTTCCTGGCTTAAGCGAAACGAAATAGGAGCGCATATGAGATATGTGCGGGACCGAGAATAATGCGTGTATGTGATACCGTATTCTATTCTCGCGATGAATGTATCGAATGGTTATATGCGATGTAACCTAGTTATCGAATCAAGGATTGATTCGATAAGCCGATACATTGGATATTAGTCGGTTATATGCGATATGACCGGATCGTTAAATCAAGTATTGATTTAATGATTTAATGCATAATTATATATTTGATATATTACTTTGCATTAACTAGTATTGGTTCACTTTAAATGGATTTTCTCACTTGAAATGCACATTGTATATGTGATATATTTTTGTGCACAAGATTGTATCATGTTTGATGATACATGCCAACTTGGGTTAGTGTGTGATTTAAACTATGGTTAGTTAATGGTTAGGGTTTCATTTGATTTACTTATTCATTTATTTATTTTGTTTATTTATTTTGGCAAAGGAAAATGAAATGGTGGCTTGCTTTGTCTTTTCTTTGAAACTTCATGAAGGTTTGAAAGCTTGACCATTTTGTTTCTTTCCTTTAACCCTAACCATTCAACTAACCCTAGTTCATTCTCTACACCTAACTATGGTTGAGATTATGATAAGTATCATTTTGTTTTCTATTTTAAATAATACTCATCATATTCTTTCTTCATCTTCTTCATCTTCAACAATGAAGAAACCTTGCGACCATCAATGGCAACTTGAGAAAAAGAGTGAGAAATCCAATTCTAAAGTGAACCCACTTCCTATTTCTTCATCCTCTACCACTTGCCAAGTAGTATAGGGTGTTTTCTTCATAAGTTTCTTGACTTGGTGAAGTTGGAGTTTGATCTTGAGTTGCTTCGACGTAGATCATCTTCGGCATCGAAGTCGACGACCTGGCCCGCCCATTTCTCCGATGAAGCCGATGCTAGAGTCCGGGATCCGATATGGACAGCGGAGGGACGTCATCGCGGAGCCTAGGAAGTGGAGGACCGGATCTACAAAGTTTGTAGTCACTTTCCTTTAGCTATAAATTCGTTTACTTGCTTGCATCGCCTAATCATCTAGTTAACGATCCGTATTAGGGTTTGTAGGGACATGGAAAAATTTGAATTGGGCATGTTTGATCACTTGTGAGACTTCATTAGTCTGCCTAGGATCCCTACAATTATACCCCACTCACGACCCTAGGCACAAGGAGAAGAAGAAAAGAGCCGCTGTTGATGCTGGGGCTGCTGCTAATGCTGCTGGAGCTGCTTCTGTTTCTGTTGCTGCTGCTGCCCCATGCTGTTGCTGCTTGCTGCTGATAGTGTTGCTGTTGGTGCTGCTCTTGCTGCTGCTGTTGAAGCCTTCTGCTGCTGCTGGAGCTTGTGTGTGTGTGTGTGTGTGTGTGAGAGAGAGAGAGAGAGAGAGAGAGAGAGAGAGAGTATGAGAGAAAGAGAAAATGAGAGGAGAAATGAGAGAAAACAAACCAAGACCCCCCTCTCTCTTCCCTCATTAAATGAGGCATGGCTCACTTCATGTAGCCCATGCCCTCACTCTCTCTCAAAGTTAACAATTCAACCCATTATTCAAATCATTTAAAACCCCTTTTAATTTTATTAACAACCATGAACAATAAACCCATAACACTTAAACAATTTATAAGACTAGATTAAGAAATGGTTAAACCCCAAATTAACACCCTAATTAACATGCACAAGTGTGTGCAAGCCTAGGAAAAATCAAATAAAATATTCATTAAATAAGATAAAATAATTAAAAACCATATATCAAAATATAGTTATCCACAAAACACATTCTAAGGTGTTACACTAAACCCATGGACTTATGCGTCCTTAAACCAAAATACGGACTGTGGGGTCCCTAAACTCATGGACTTATGCGTCCTTAAACTAATGGACCAATGCGCCTTTAAACACATCTATATGGACTATGGGGTCCTTAAACCCATGGACTAATGCGTCCTTAAACTAATATCCGTCCCCAAAACGGGAACGATGGACCCCTATGTCCCTAAACTGGAAATGGACCCCCACGTCCCTAAACTGGAACATGGATCACCATGTCCCTAAACTGGCAATGGACCGCAATGTCCCTAAACTACCTATGGACCACTACGTCCCTAAACTGGAACAATAGAGCCCCCAAATGTTCTTTTGTCGGATCTAAATGATCCCGTTTAAGTTGATCCTAGCCTCAAATATGGCCAGCGTATCCTTAAACCTTCAAACAGACTTTAGTCCCAAATTGGACTATAGATCCCCCAATCAACTTTGGTTCAAGGGTACATCTCCGGACTCCTCTGACACCTGTCGTTGTAATCCTTCAACGTCGTCAGAGAGGTGACAGGTCCCGACGGCCATATATTAAATGGACCACTACGTCCCTAAACTGGAACAATAGAGCCTCCTAAATGCTCTTCCCGTTAAGTTGATCTTAGTCTCAAATCGGACTAACGTATCCTTAACGAACATTTAAGTTGATCTTAGCCTCAAACATGGCTAACGTATCCTTAAACTAAAACCCCAAACCCAAATCTAAGTAAATACGGATTTGGACTAATCCACGTCCTACGGGCGACGACATAAATTAGTCTCCGTATACAATTCACGGGCAACCATAAACAAAACAAACACACCCGACACGATGTGAAATTTTGGAGAAGGAGAAACTTGTTACCGCTATGCGGTAGCGTAATTAACTACAGGGGCTTGCGCCTGCAGGGAAGAGCATCCCCACAATCAAAAACCCCTCAAGCGAGGGGGAATCTGATGAAGTCTGCTACATCGGTCGCATCCGTCTAAACCTATGATACACGGTGCCATAAATCAACTTGGCATCTTCGGAGAGGTGGACGAATAAAACCAAATAGTATCTGCCCCGAATCTCAGGCAAGACGTCCTCACATCATCTTGGCTGTCTTTCGGAGGGGAACAATCCTTACGACTCTTAATAGAAAACACTCTTAGGAGCCCTCACAAATCCTAAGGAGAAAATACACTTACGAGATCCTCTCAACTCGTAGGGAGAAACATCTTTATGAGACCCTCATGGATCATAAAATTGAAAAGCCTCAGGCGACAATCTAAACCTGTTTCCTAAGCCATCGTTGTCCTACAAGGAGGTCAGAGATGGACTCTTGTATACTATCCACGGGCCATATTCGCCAAGGTTACATGCCAATGAAATGAAGAAGCTACTTACGGGTCCTCACGACTCGTAAGGAAAAAATACCCGAGTGAGATCCTTATGACTCACGGAGGCGATGAACACTTAGGAATCTTCACGATTTCTAAGAAGAATATGCACCTATGAGATCCTCACGACTCATAGGGAGAAAAAACAAAAAATAAAAAACCTTCTTCAGACCCTTACGGCTCATGAAGATGAAAAAAGCCTTAGGACATAAGGACCCTAAACTTGTCTCCTAAGCCATTGAATCTATAGTCAGGCATAACTTTGCACTACTTCACCCATGTACATACTTATGTGGGCAAAGTAGTAGGGTTCATTTGTTCCCGCCAAATTTTTTGGCTCAAAACTTGTTGTTCCCTTATAAAAAAAAGGAGAGAAAAGGAAGAGGAAAAGAATCCTCATAATTTGGCATCACGTGTTAAACACGTGTGCGCTTATATGAAAAGCATATGCAAAGCATATGCAAAGCTTTGAGCCAAAAAATTTCCTCATACAAAGCATATAAGCGTTGAGAACAAATAACTAAGGACCAAACTGGCCTCATGTATTAAACACGTGGGCGCTCATATGCAAAGCATATGAGCACTGAATAAAATAAACCTAAAAGCCAAACAGGCCTCACGTGTTAAACATGTGAGCGCTCATATGCAAAGCATATGAGCGCTGAACATAAATAACCAAAGGCCAAACAGACCTCACGTGTTAAACATGTGAGTGCGCATATGCAAAGCATATGAGAGCTGAAAATAAACACGCTAAAACTCACGCTAGGGGCCACGTGTTAAACATGTGAGTTTTCTTGCCGCTTTCTTTGGCAGCGCTCACATGCAAAGCATGTGAGCGTCCCAATTTAAAATGCTCCCATCTGATAGAATTAAATTCTATCTGGGAAATATTTTCCTTGATCTTTCTAATATGAAAAGATCTTTCTCTAACAGAGAATCTTGGATTTAAAATCCAATGGTGATAAAATATCATCAATTAAATCGTTTGATAGAATTAAATTCTATGTGGGAAATATTTCTCTGATCTTCCTCAAACTAGAAAGATCTTCTCTGTTAAACAGAGGACCCTTGGATTAAAGATCCAACGGTGATCATCTGATAGAATAAAATTCTATGTTAAGAAAATATTTTCTTAATCTTGTTAAACTAACAAGATATTCATATAACAGAATTAAATTCTATGTTAGGAAAATATCATCCTAATCTTATTAAACTAACAAAATATCCATATGATAGAATAAAATTCTAATCTTGTTAAACTAACAAAATATTCATATGATAGAATAAAATTCTATCTTAGAAAAATATTTCTTAATCTTGTTAAACAAACAATAAATCTTCTCTGTTAAACAGAGAGTTTTTGGATTGAAAATCCAACGGTGAATAAAATTCGCCGATTGATCTAAAAGATCATTTTGATTGATCATGAAAACAATCATGCTCTCTCAATGAGAGATTTTCTCAACAAATTGATTTTTCTCTTTATGTATAAATCGGAGCAAAGAGATTAATTAAAGAGGGGAGGAAGAAGAGGAGGACTGGATAAAAAAGAAAAAAGGAGACCCCCATAAGCTTCTGTAAAAATACAGAAGGCTCTAAAAACAACAGAGATTTTAATTCTCTCAAAAAAGATCTCCCTCCTAAAAGCCTTAGGTAAAGAAAAAAGAAGAGATCAAAATATCTTCTTTACCTAATATATCACATCTAAGGGTTTAACCCTTTTAAAAGAAATTAGTTCTTTCTTTGGATCTGAGATCCACAAGACAAGTCCAGCACAAGTTGAGAATTTAATTCTCATCGGGAATATCTTGTTCTTAAGAATCAAAAATTCAAAGGAGAGCATGGATACAAGAACATAATAAAACATGGAGTCCATAATACTCCAGGAACTTAGTTCCTTCAAATCAAGAACTTAGTTCTTTAAAAACCTGATCCAAGATCCTCAAAATAGTAATCTTGGTGGTGATTGTTGATGGTCAAAATACCATTAACAGGGATTTAAGTTCTCTAAAAAATATCAACAGAGATTAAATCTCCATAAACATAGCGCCTCACGTGAAATACACATGAGTGCCATAGAAAATTAGTGCTTAGCACTATTGTAGCGCCTCATGTGAAAAGCACGTGAGCGCCCAAGGCTAAAAATTCAGCGCCTCACGTGAAAAGCACGTGAGCGCCAAAAAAGATTAGTTCTTATCACTATGCTAGCACCCCACGTGAAACACACGTGAGCGATGTATATCTTAGTGCTTAGCACCGCTGGGTATTACAGAAACCAAATCTTAGTCCAAATTGGCTAAGTTTCCTGAGGTTAAACCTCTTTGATTTTAAATCAGCCGAGCCCATATGCTCGTGATTTCCAAACTGATCTTAGTCTCAAACATGACTAATGATCTCTCATTGATGATATCCAAAATGATATTCATCCCATATCTCCTAAGGTAATCTTAGTCTCAAATATGACTAACGATTCTTAGGTCCACAACACCTCTTTCCCTCAAATACGGGATTTTTAAGGGTACATCTCTCTAAACCTTTGATATATGTCGTTGTAATTCCTCAACGTCTTCAGAGAAGTGGCGGGTCCCGACAACTAACAACTCTTTTCTTGTCCCAACTTGATGTAAAATTTCATCAAGAAAGGGAATGATACATCCCATATTGATGCACTTCCAAATTGACGTGCACACCTAAAATCGGGTCACGCCCCATATTGGGCACATTCCATATCACCATTGTTCACTCCGCTACGTAACAAATACACGTGCGCGCAAGATAAATGTTGGACCGAAATGTCTTTAAACTAACACCCGTCTCAAACAGGGAATGTTGGACCGCGACGTCCTTAAACTAATATGTTTTGCCCTGCGGACTGTCTCCATAATGACTACCGTATACTATCCATAGGCTATTAATATAGGATCTAATGATCAGTTGAGCCCATATGCTCACTGCTCATAAGTCGATCTTAGTGTCAAATATGGTTAATTATCCTTAGATCAAACCTAAATATCTCATGAACAGACGGACCTCACAAATGTGAGATCTGCATCCTAAGTTCATTCCCGTTGGCAAACCAAGCTACCAACGTGGGCCCCATCAAGCAAAATTCTTGGCCTAAACCAAAATTTAAAATATACGGATTTGGACTAATTCGTGCCTTACGAGCGACGACATAAATTAGTCTCCGTATACAATGCTTGGGCAAACCAAAACAAACAAAAACGCACACGACACGAAGTGAACTGCCGGAGAAGGAGAAAGTGGTTATCGCAATACGGTAACGTAATTAACTGCAGAGGATTGCACCGGCAGGGAGGAGCGTCCCCACAATCAAAACCCCCTCATAAAATGAAGGGGAATCTAATAAAGTCTGCTACAACGGTCGCGTCTGTCCAAACCTCCGATATACAGTGCCATAAATCAACTTAGTATCTTCGGAGAGGTGGATGGATAAGTCCAAATGATATCTGCCCCCAGATTCTGTTAGTTGTATGTATGCCCTAGAGGCCATTATTGTACATATGATGTATATTATATTGGATGCTTGGACATATATAGAGAGGACTTTCTTGCTCGACATGACAATATGCTATCTGTTTGCTCTTTATCTTAACATGTATACTTGTCTCTTGATACTGTCTTATGGTTACATGTTGGTAAAACCCTTAGGATGTGTACTTGACTACTAGGAATATGATGCAGATCATACTAGTGGGGCCATGGTAGTGCATAAGTTCATCCTTTAATGTTCCTAGTTGTGGGTGTATCGAGACAGGGCATCGATATACCAGAGTAGACTAGCGTGTACGCTTCTCGACCTATGTGATGGGCGATGGATGATCCTATATCCATTCGTGTTTGACATCAGAGATGGTATACGGGTGCTCAGTGGAGACTGGGTACACTGGACGGACTTGCCGAGAACTCCTAGATGGTATTATACCTCACGTCAGATAGCAGTTCTCAGGTGACACTGGTACAGGTTAGTCTGTAGACCCGAGATCGTCATAGAGTCTTGTGTGATTCCACTGTGCTTTGGTTTCCACCTTACCACGTTTAAGAGAACGTGCAAAACGGTGGTTTTTGGGTACAGTCCCAGGTCACATGGAGGCAATGAGCGATAGGAGGGGTTTCGTCTTTCTCGGTATTAGGGGTTGATGTTGCGCTGTGCTCGATTGGCCATAACAGGGAAGTCCCTGGCCATGGATGATTTAGAGATTTATTGTTAAGTGTTATCAGTAGTTTCTCGATCCGTTATGAGCCTCATATCGGAATGACTTATCGGTTATTGGGGTCTGACGTTTACCACCCCTAAACTGGATATGCGACATATCAGACGAGGAGATCGGACTGTACAGTAGTGTTACTGACAGGCTTTACAGGAGATAGAGCGGGCTTGCTTGTTGATCTTCTGATAGCTCAATACCCGGGTAGCGATTATGTCCATCTAGTACCGCTGACGGCTTGTAGGTGCTTGATGTGATCATCACCTACTGCCGGCGTATTGACGAGTCATTAGAGTCCTACATATAGGTTTTACTGACTCAGGCAAAATGAAGTAGGAGCACATATATGATATGTGCGGGACCGAGAATAATGCGAGTATGTGATACCGTATTCTATTCTCGCAATATTTGTATCGGACGGTTATATGTGATATAGTCGGGTTATCGAATCAAGGGTTGATTCGATAAGTTGGTGCATTTAATATTAGTCGGTTATATGTGATATAGCCGGATTATTAAATCAATTGTTGATTTGATAATTTAGTGTATAATTATATATTTGATATACTAATTTACATTAACTAATATTAGCTCACTTAAGCATTTATTATTCTCACATGTGCACACTTAATATATATGTGATATATATTAATTGTGTTTTATTTTGTATCATGGTTGTTGATACACACTACATGGGTGTATGAGACTTACACCATACTAATAATAATATTGGGTTTTAGTATTTAAATAATTCCAAATTAGTGGATAATAGCTCACATGCATGAAGCTTCATGAAGCTTGTGGATGCATTGACTTAGTCCACTAATTTTATTTTACTTAAGATATTTAATTAACCTAACCATTATAATTTAGCTATAGTTATGTCTCTACATGAGTTAGTATATGATACAAACTCATCCATGGTTCATTCTCTCACCTCATTAGTTTATTCTCATTTCTTTTTCTTATCTTCTTCTTCCTTGAGCAAAAAGCTTGCTAGGGTTTTCTAAAGAGAGAAAATATTGTGAGAAAAATAAAACTAAAGTGAGCCCACTTCCTACTTCATCATCCTCTACTAAATTAGCACTTTAGTATAGGGTGTTAGCTTCACTAATCTCTCATTAGTGAAGTAGTAGCTTGAGTTAGTGTCTCCTCGACGTAATCATTTTCGGTATCGAAGACTTCGAGCAAAATCGTTCATTTCACCTTGAGAAGCCATGCTAGAGTCCGGGAGTTCCGTGATCGCAGTGAAGGGACCATTAAAAGGAGCTATTGAAGTGAAGGACCGGTCTACAAAGTTTGTATTCCTAGTTCACTTAGATGTAACATGTTGTTTCGTATGATTCTTTAGTTATCGATTCTAATTTAGGGTTCTTTAAAACGACAAAAGTTTGAAAATGGCTTGGATGATGCCTCCCAAAACCTTGCTGTCGTTCATAGGAACCCTATAGTGGTGTCAGAGCCTAGCTAGAGAATTAGGCGGATTGTGTAGGATTACGAAACCGAAACTGCTCCGAAACTTGAAATCCAAAACTGAAGTTTCTGTCGATTTTTAAAGTTGTCAAAAATTTTTTAAAACAAGTACAGAGTGTTGTATATGATATAACATGAACACTGAAGAAATCTGAGGCATTTCTGTAAGATTTTGGCCGGCCGCCACCACCCCCATCTCGGCCAAATTCTGAGCCCCCTGCCTGAAATTTTTTCTGTGTTCCATAGACTGGGTTTTGGTGTTTCAGGTGTTGTTTATTTTTGCTAAATTTGCATGAGATGTTAATTTACTATAAAGGCATCTCGGAGTGTTTCGTAGTCGTAATTCTAACTATTTTCGGGTTACTTTAGACGGTGTTAAAAAGTTCGATCGGATATCAAATACCCGGTTTAACCCTTGCCGGAAAATTTGCCGGAAAATTTTCCAAGTGTTGGATTTTTTCCGTAGTTAAAAGAATTCAAACATCATGCAAGTTATACGATGGACCCTCTAGAAGAACAAAACCTTAACTCGATTATGTGACCGTCAGAACCGCCACTAAACCCTCGGGTTTGTGGTGGTTCAGCGGTGCCACATGTGAGGCGTTGGTTGACCCTTCTACGGCTGGTCCATTGGTACTGTGACATGTGCTGAATAATTTTAAACTATGCTCAAGTGTTGAGCTTTTTGGGTAATTGTTGATTCGATCGGAACGTTTAACATCGTCTAGTTTTTTCTGCGATCGTAAGTGTAATATGTGGTGTATCGCCGGTTTCGTTGCTATATGTCAACGGCAATTGGGATATGCATATTTACTTACGTTGATGACATGTGATATTCTGTGTTACTGTATATGTTATATTGGATCGTCGTGTTTTGAATAGCCGGGGGTTTTATGTTAGATGGGAGTTTTTATTTTCATTCATGTAAAATTCAATGTATGTAATATTCTTTTATTGGGGCACTTCCGGGTTGAGGATGATGTCACCATTGTTGTATTATATTTACTTTTCCGCATTAGGATAGACCCAAGGAAGGGAGCACAAGTAACCTGGTTCTAGAGTCCAGTGGGAGACCAACTCGAGAAGTCGAGTCCGGGTCTCCTAATTCTAGAATTGGTAGGGTTGCTTGCCACTCTCGTAGGGGTCTAAGGATATGCATTTGGCTATTCATCGCGACTGTGGAATCCGTATTTTATACAGACTAAAAATAAAACACGGACTTCCTAGTATATCCAATATTTCATATGTTTCTTCTGCTGCTCTGTGATTTGATCACTGTGGATTCTGAGACGAATGGATAAATATTATATATGAGATATATAGTAGACGTTGCTTATGTTTTGCACCCGTGCTAGTCCCGTTCCGGTATGCCGTTAGTTAAGTAACCTAACGGTGCATAACGGGACACTATGGCGAATGCGGATGGTATAAGCGTACATTGTATTTTCGTTTCTTCTGTGATGCTTAGGAAGCAAAAATGATGGGACTTCATTAATATGATTAATAAAAAGAAAAGATACCTAAAAGATATTGTAGAATCAAATTTTCAAAAAGGCCAGCTCTAGTTTTTGCTTTGCATAACGGTATTCCTTGTAGAATATCCAGGACCTTATTCGATAAGGAAAGAGCCGAGATCCCTTCACCGGGAGTGACCTCTTTAGCAAAACTAGCAGATGCTACAAACACTCAGTTTTGTTTTTGATTGCTTCTATGGTTTTTGCTTTGCATAGTGGTATTTATGAAATATCCTGCACCTTATTCGATAAGGAAAGAGCCGAGATCCCTTCACCAGGAGGGACCTCTTTAGCGAAACTAGTAAAAGCCTCAAAAACACTCCTTTTCAAAATTCACTCAATTCTACAACGATATGAGGTTCATTACGCAAAAGGTTCTCTGAAGAACCTGTCGTAGCCCTCCGTCATTTCAGATAAGTCCTACTTAGTATTCGTGCTATGTTTGTTGACCTCCGTCAAGACGTAGTGTGCAGTAGCTGACTAGTATTTATCTGCTTATGAATATGATATAGATTGGATTAGGGTAGTCATACGATCTTGTTGACCTCCGTCAAGGGTCGTGCGGGTGGGTTAAATTCAATCAAAAAATGACGGGTTGAACTTGAGTAGCAGCCTATGGTTTGTTGACCTCCGTCAAGGTCATAGGACGCTAGGGGCAAAATATTATCGGGAATTTCAAGTGTTGAAATTTGCAATGAGATTGCATACCTTCTATGAGATAATTGGATCCCGAAACCTGCTGCGAGTAAGAGTTATCTTGGGAGAATTTTACACAGGACAATTAGCCGATCAAGTAAGTGTCTAGAAAGGTGTTAACGGGGTTATGCCCCTGGGAAAACGAGGTTTATTTTAATTAGGTCCGTGCGAAAGCACGGGGAACCTCTCTCAAAGTACCAACACTGGCCTGGCTAAAAGATTGGCGAAATTGTAGGGCGTAATTAATCCTGGCTAGTCTTTCCTTTTAGGGTTTGAAGGAAGATTTGATAAAGACAGTGGGAGCCATCCTGATTAGATAAAATAATAACCAATCTGATCTTGCAAGAGCATACGCTAAAGTGTTTTCTTCTCTCTCTCTCCAGGTAGCGACTATGTCACGTCTTAATCAAGATAATAATATGGATGTATTGACCGAACCCGCATGTTATACTGTGCTAGGGAACGTTGGTTCCGTTCTTTCTTATAATTTTTATAAGACTGAACAAAGAATAGGGACATATCCGGATTCCCATGCCGCCCAAACAAAGAATACGTATGTTGATGCATCTTTTAGGGGTGTGTAAGTTATTGAGAATTGTTTCTCAGTTCACTCTACGTCCTGGGTATTAGATACCGGATCAGGATCTCACATATGTAATATGTTACATGGGCTAAGGAAAGGTATAGAACTGGGAGTAGGTGATCATTCCGGAAGAGTAGGGAATGGGGCAAATGTTGCAGCCAAAACAGTTGGCGAATATCACCTTGTATTATCAAATGGTAATACAATGATTCTGAACGAATGCTATTACATTCCGACCCTGATATGCAATCTTATATCAGTTTCTTTACTAAGTAAAGAAGGATATAATTTTGTAGTACAGGATAATGTTATGAACATCTTCCTGAATCAAAAGTTGATTGGATCAGGCTCGTTAAATAATGGCATATACATTCTAGATCAAACCACGGTTCTTAATTTACAAAACACACACAAGAGGAAGAGTTCAGAATTGAACGAATCCTTCTTGTGGCATTGTAGACTGGGTCATATCAATGCGACATGGCTAGCTAAGTTGCATAAGAATGGATAGTTGAATCTGTTCGAATTTTCATCTTATGACACTTGCCAGTCATGTCTCAAAGGCAAGATGACCAAAACTCCGTTTACAGGGCACGGAGAAAGAGTTACGGAACTCTTAGGTCTGATACATAGTGATGTATGTGGTCCCATGTCTATACATGCCAGGAATGATTCCTCATACTTCATTACATTCACTGACGATCTCTCAAGATTCGGACATGTGTTCCTGTTGAAACACAAGTCTGAAGCTTTTGAGAAATTCAAAGAATATAAACATGAAGTCGAGAACCAAACGGGTAAAAGTATTAAAATCCTACGATCTGATCGAGGAGGTGAATACTTGAGTATCTAAAAGAGAATAGGATTCTCTCTCAGCCTACTCCTCCGTATACACCACAGTACAACGGTGTATCGGAGCGGAGGAATCGTACCCTATTAGATATGGTGCGCTCTATGATGAGCACCGCTGAGTTACCTATTTCCTTTTAGGGTTATGCACTGGAAATGGCCGCATACCTATTGAATCGAGTTCCCACCAAATCAGTGCCTACCACTCCATATGAGATATGGAATGGGAAGAGGCCATATCTTAATTTTATTAAGATATGGGGTTACCTGGCCTATGTTAAAAAGCAAAATCCGGACAAGCTCGAGGCTAGGTCTATTCGGTGCAAGTTTGTAGGATATCCTAAGCATTCGCGTAGACATATCTTCTACCACCCTGAGGAACAAAAGGTGTTTGTTGCTCAACATGCTACCTTTTTAGAAAAGGAATTTCTTGCAAAAGAAATTAGTAGCGAGGAGGTAGAACTAGAAGAAGTCCAGTGATACAAACCACGACAGAAGATTTGGTGGAACCAGAGGATTCGGTAGTTCCCAATGAATCTCAGCCTCTCCGCCAATCTGGTAGGGTTTCTCATCCACCTGAAAGATATTATGGTTTTCTAATTGATGGTGGAAGCAAGGATTGTATCATGGAGAATAATGACCCAACTAGCTTCGAGCAGGCCATCACGAGTGGGGACTCGGTGAAGTGGCTGGATGCAATGCGATCTGAGATGGAATCCATGTACACCAACAAAGTATGGACTTTGGAAGTTGCTCCTGAAGGGGTAAAACCCATTGGGAGCAAATGGATCTTTAAGAAGAAACTTGGTGTAGATGGAAAAGTTGAGACTTTCAAAGCTAGACTAGTTGCAAAGGGTTTTCGTTAATGACCATGTGTGGATTATGACGAAACCTTTTCTCCAGTGGCTACACTTAAGTCCATCCGGATCCTACTTGCCATCGCTGCATACCATGACTACGAAATCTGGCAAATGGATGTTAAGACCGTCTTTCTAAATGGTGATTTGGAAGAGTGCGTGTACATGACTCAGCCAGAGGGCTTTGTAGACAGTAGGAGCAGCGGAAAGATGTGCAAGCTTCTTAAATCCATCTACGGGTTAAAACAAGTATCGCGGGGTTGGAACATTTGTTTTGATGTCTTTATCAAAGAGTTTGATTTTGTCAAAAACGTAGATGAAACTTGTATATACAAGAAGGTGGCAGAAAGTAAGGCTGTCTTCCTCGTATTGTACATGGATGACATACTCTTGATAGGAAATGACATTCATATGCTACAATTGGTCAATCTCTTCTTATCACAAAGATTCTCAATGAAAGATCTAGGGGATGCCTCCTGCATCTTGGGGATTAAGTTCTATAGAGATAGATCTAAACGGATACTGGGATTGTCCCAATCCAGGTACATTGACACCATACTAAAGAGGTTTAGTATGGAAGAATCCAAGCGTGGGTTTTTACCCACGATCTCAGGACTCACTCTCTCCAAAGAGATGTCTCCCAAGACTGATTTGGAGAGAGCTCGCATGCAAGGGATACCCTATGCTTCGGCAGTAGGTTCTATCATGTACGTGATGCTATGTACCAGACCCGATGTAGCACAATCACTAAGTGTAGTGAGTATGTATCAAGCAGATCCTGGAGAGAGTCACTGGACAGCTGTGAAGAGCATTCTTAAGTACTTTAGAAGGACTAAAGAGATGCTCTTGGTGTATGGTAACGGAGAGCTCCAAGTGGAGTCCTTTACCGATTCGAGCTTCCAGAGTGATAAGGACGACTCTAAGTCGCACTCGGGTTTTGTCTTTACCCTCAATAGAGGGGCGGTTTGCTGGAAGAGTCCCAAGCAGGAAATCGTTGCGGACTCGACGATAGAGGCTGAATACATCGCTGCCAACGTTGATGCCAAAGAGGCTGTCTGGATGAAGAAGTTCATAACTGAACTTGGAGTGGTTCCATCCATTGAGTATCCAATACCTTCGTATTGTGATAACAATGGAGCGGTGGCTTTGGCCAAGGAACCCAGGTCCCATCAGCGATCCAGGCATATTCTGAGGTGGTATCACCTGATCCGAGAGATAATTGATCGCCGGGAGATCGAGGTCAGGAGAGTTGACACGAAGAACAACACAGCGGATCCACTCACGAAGGCCATTCCCCAGATACAGTTCGAGAGACTCTTCGGGATGTTGGGTATGAGATACTACAGTAGCTGGCCCTAGTGCAAATGGGAGATTGTTAGTTATATGTATGCCCTAGATGCCATTATTATACATATGATGTATATTATATTGGATGATTGGACATATATAGAGAGGACTTTCTTGATCGACATGATATTATGCTATCTGGTTGCTCTTTATCTTAACATGTATACTTGTCTCTTGATACTGTCTTATGGTTACATGTTAGTAAAGCCCTTAGGATGTGTACTTGACTACCAGGATTATGATGCAGATCATACTAGTGGGACCATGGTAGTCCATAAGTTCATCCTTTAATGTTCCTAGTCGTGGGTGTATCGAGACAGGGCATAGATATACCAGAGTAGACTAGCGTGTACGCTTCTTGACCCATGTGATGAGCGATGGATGATCCCATATCCATTGGTGTTTGACATCAGAGATGGTATATAGGTGCTCAGTAGAGACTGGGTACACTGGACGGACTCACCGAGAACTCCTAGATGGTATTATACCTCACGTCAGATAGCAGTTCTCAGGTTACACTGGTATAGGTTAGTCTGTAGACCCGAGATCGTCATAGAGTCTTGTGTGATTCCCACTGTGCTTTGATTTTCACCTTACCACGTTCAAGAGGACGTGCAAAACGGTGGTGTTTGGGTACAGTCCCGAGTCACATAGAGGCAATGAACGATAGTAGGGGTTTCGTCTCTCCCGGTATTGGTGGTTGATGTTGCACTGTGCTCGATTGGCCATAACAGAGAAGTCCCTGGCCAGGGCTGATTTAGAGATTTACTAGTAAATGTTATCAGTAGTTTCTCGACCCGTTATGAGCCTCATATTGGCATGACTTATCGGTTATTAGGGTCTGACGTTTACCACCCCTAGACTGGATATGCGACATATTAGACGAGGAGACCAGACTGTATGGTAGTGTTACTGACAGGCTTTACAGGAGCTAGAGTGGGCTTGCTTGTTGATCTTATGATCGCTCAATACCGGGGTAGCCATTACGTCCAGCTAGTACCGTTGACGGCTTGTGGGTACTTGATGTGATCATCACCTACTGCCGGCGTATTGACGAGTCTTTAGAGTCCTACGTAGAGATTTTACTGGCTCAGGCAAAACGAAGTAGGAGCACATATGTGATATGTGCGGGACCGAGAATAATGCGAGTATATGATACTGTATTCTATTCTCGCGATATTTGTATCGGACGGTTATATGTGATATAGCCGAGTTATCGAATCAAGTGTTGATTCGATAAGTTGGTACATTTAATATTAGTCGGTTATATGTGATATAGCCGGATTATTAAATCAAGTGTTGGTTTGATAATTTAGTGTATAATTGTATATTTGATATACTAATTTACATTAACTAATATTAGCTCACATAAGCATTTATTATTCTCACATGTGCACACTTAATATATATGTGATATATATTAATTGTGTTTTATTTTGTATCATGGTTGTTGATACACACTACATGGGTGTATGAGACTTACACCATACTAATTATATTGTTGGGTTTTAGTATTTAAAGTAATTCCAAATTAGTGGATAATAGCTCACATGCATAAAGCTTCATGAAGCTTGTGGATGCATTGACTTAGTCCACTAATTTTGTTTTTCTTAAGATATTTATTAACCTAACCATTATAATTTAGCTATGGTTATATCTCTACATGAGTTAGTATATGATACAAACTCACCCATGGTTCATTCTCTCACCTCATTAGTTCATTCTCATTTCTTTTGCTCATCTTCTTCTTCCTTGATCAAAAAGTTTGCTAGGGTTTTCTAAAGAGAGAAAATATTGTAAGAAAAATAAAACTAAAGTGAGCCCACTTCCTACTTCATCATGCTTTACTAGATTAGCTCTTTAGTATAGGGTGTTAGTTTCACTAATCTCTCATTAGTAAAGTAGTAGCTTGAGTTAGTGTCTCCTCGACTTAGATTATCTTCGGACCCGAAGACTTCAAGTAAGATCGTTCATTTCACCTTGAGAAGCCATGCTAGAGTCCGGGAGTTCCGTGATCGCAGCGAAAGGACCACTACAAGGAGCTATTGAAGTGAAGGACCGGTCTACAAAGGTTGTATTCCTAGTTCACTTAGATGTAACATGTTGTTTCGTATGATTCTCTAGTTATCGATTCTAGTTTAGGGTTCTTTAAAACGGCAAAATTTTAAAAATGGCATGGACGATGCCTCCCGAAACCTCGCTGTCGTTCACAGGAACCCTACAGATTCCGGTAAGACGATCCATCCCAGTTCATTTCTGTTTTGGCGGTGAACAACTCTACTTATAGATCTCTAACGAAATCTCCTTCTTCTCTGTCGAAGTTCTCCTTAATGGCGACTCGATCACTTATGGAGCCGTCGTTTCGTATCCCTTAAACCTTATTATCAGGATTGCACACTTTAAATTTTAACCCTAACATCCTATTTATACATTATTACAAATATGATATAAAATAAGAATACAATAATTACGAAACTGCCACCCAAAACTTAATATTTGAGATAAATTCGAAACCTTAATTTGCGCAACGTTTGAAAAGTCCAAAGAGCGCAGACTAGCCATGGAGCTTGGATACGGTTTCCCGATCGGAGATCCATGGATCACAGACGCTCTCTCTCCCCATGGCCTTTCGCCTCTGAAAGCAAGCGTCCTTCCTTCTCAATGCCCGGGCATCCATCCAATGCATTCTTTTCGATAGCTTTCACTTGACTGAACACCAACTCAATCTCGATTGAAACTATTGATGAACTCTCCTCCTTGCCCGAACCAGGTAGCAACTCTGAACTCATCTCCGGGACGGGATCAAAAGCGGATCTTCGCATCTGGGGAGCTCGATTCTGTATCGGAGAAGAAGGAGATAGACGGTTCAACCTCTGAAATGCAAGAACTTCTACAGGAAGCGAGAAAATGGCATAGCTAGTGGTTAACTCTCGACCATTCTTTCTTGGCTTGTCCCTAAGTTAAGTACCGCGAAAGAGTGCTTGCTGGACGACTTCCATCACTGGGACCGCTTTCCGCTCTGAATGGGCTCTCTTTGCTGACGAAACTACTGCTTGTTCACTCCGTTGCACTTTCCTCAATCTTCCAATCTTGAATGCTGAAGGGCTCAACAGGTCGTTTGTCGTCCCCATTTTCTTGGTAGTAATCTTTCAAGAATCCTTCTCCACTTCTATCTTGATATATTCAACAGGTGGGTTGACGATTTCAGAGTCTTGGCTACTAGTCCGGACCTCGGGCTGCTAGGTGCCGCCTACTACTCAAATACTGGTTTCCGAGTTCTTTGTCTTTAAGAGACGGCTCAACACTTTATTGAGACGACTCATAAAGTGCCTGGTAATCATAATTATTTTCTAAATGTATGAGATGGCTCATATCAAGCATGAGTCGGTTCATCGTCTAAAACTTGATGGTGTGCAGTCTTGATATACAAGACACCTTCACAAAAATCTCCACATTTGTTTGTATATCCTTATAACCATCTTGAAAACTTGTTTTCATCTTGCATCCTTTACGGTTACCTTAATTCTCTCCATTTCCCCTGATGCTACAGCTCTAAATCTTGAAACTGCGAGTTGTCACAATTTTTCCTCAGAACCGCGAAACTGATACTGTCACAGTTTTCCACCAGAACTGCGAACTGTTACGACCCTCGTACAGAGGTCGTGCGCCTTTCTCACATTTGAGTACCTAAATAGAAGCCAAAATTGACTTGAACTTCTCCATAAGAATAAGCTTCGTTAGTATGTTCGTCAGATTTACCTTAGTATTGATTTTGATCAAATCGATCTCCTTTTCAGCCCACTCCCTTATCTTGTGATACCACATGCCAATGTGCTTTGTTCGACTGTGGTATACCTGATTCTTCACCGGGTGAATGGTGCTTTGACTATCACAAAACAAAGGGCCGACCCATTATCGAATCAAAACTCACCAACTAAACCTTTTAACCACAAGGATTCATTCAATGTTTCCACTGCTGCCATGTATTTTGCCTCCTTCGTTGATAGCACCATAGTATCCTGAAGTGTTGAGTTCCAATTGATTGGAGATTCTGCAACTGTATATACATATCTAGTAGTTGATATTCTTTAGTCTAAATCACCAGCGTAATCCGCATCTACGTATTCCTGCAGCGGGCTCGATTTATCTTCAGACTTGTGAAAGAGTAAATCGAGATCTTTAGTCCCTTTTATATACTGAAGTATCCACTTTACAGCTTTCCAATGGTGATTTCCTGGATTTGATATGTACCGGCTAACCAGAATTACCGCATAGGATATGTCTGGACGTGTTCATGCCATAGAATACATCAGCGATCCCATTACACTCACATATGGTACTCGAGATATCTTTTCCTTCTTTTCCGCAGAGTTTGGATACTCCTTAGAGGATAGTTTGAAATGACCGATGATAGGGGTACTCAACTGTCTTGAGTCCTTCATGTTGAATCTCTCCAACACCTTCTCAATATAACTTCTTTGGGATAGCCAAAGTTTCTAGCCTTCCTGTCTCGAAAAATCTCCATCATAAGAATCATCTTTGCTTCACATAAATCCTTCATGTCAAATTCCGCACTTAATGAAGCTTTGAGCGCATTTATTTCAGCCATGTTCTTAGCAGCAATCAATACGTCATCGATATATATGAATAGATATATCGACGAGCCATTCTTAAGCCGTTTCGAGTACACGCAGCTGTCATACTCACGTCGAGAGTAGTTGGTCTTCTTCATAAAAGAATCGAAACGCTTATACCACGGTCTGTAAGACTACTTCAACCCATATAGAGACAGATTTAGTTTACATACGTGATTATCCTTATTGGGTTCCAAAAATTCTTTAGGTTGCCACATGAAGATTGTCTCTTCCAACTCACCATGGAGAAAGGCCATTTTCACGTCCATTTGGTTCAACTCTAAATCCTGATATAATACCCCAGAGCAGTACGGTCTTCGGACATCATGGTGATCTGCTCTGTCCATTCTCGGTGCGATCTGTTGCGGACACATGGTGATCTGAGTGTGGAGCTATTTCAGAACAATAGAATCGGGTCCCTAAAGCACATTCCGAAAGAAGACCGAAGTGCATGATAAATGTAATGATACCATCCTCAATTACAGAGGTGCCTTTTGGATGAATAGGTACTCCAGAGTTTGAAAAACTTCATAGTTAAATGTGCTCGGGTTAGGAAAATCCTTGGATGGGTGACCTCCTGAGAAGTGGCCCTTTCTCGAGTCCGGTTCGCTCTAAAGGACAAAACCATGCGGTTTCGGCCAGAGCAGACAATACCATCCATACCGGGGCCTGGTATTGTCCGCTTTGGCCGAAACCGCATGGTTTTGTCCTTTCCCAATATTGATGGTATTTTCCGCTCTGGCCGAAACTGTACGGTTTTATCCTTTTGTGCGAACTGGACTCGGAAAGAGGCCACTTCCCAGAAGGTCACCCATCCTAAGATTTCCTTAGCCCGAGCATGCTTAAATACGGAGTTCTTCAAACTCTGGAGTGCCGGTTCATCCAAAAGGCGCATCCGTAATTGATGGTGGCATCATTATATTTATAATATAGTTCGGTTCTCTTTCAGAATGTGCTTCAGGGACACGATCCCATTGTTCTGAAGCGGCTCCACACTCAGATCATCATGTGTCCGCAATAGGCCACACTGATTGTGGACAAAGAAAATCACAATAATGTACACAGACCGTGTTGGAAATAGGTGCCCTCAAGTTTATTATTGTAATTAAAGGAGGACCTACACGAGATAGCAATCTTACTCGAGATGATAGTATACTATTTGGTTTGTTTTTATCTTACATGTGATGTGTTTTATTCACTATCACGTGTTGTTTAGACATGAGATAAAGCCTTAGGATTTTTCTTGACTACCAGGACGATGATGGAGATCATACTAGTAGGGCCTGGGTAGTCGATAAGCACATCCTTAAATGTCCATAGTCGTAGGAGTATCGAGACTAGGCATCAGTACTCTAGTTTAGACTAGTGTGTACGTTTCCTGACCCGGTTGGAGGGCGATAGATGATCCTACAGCTATTGGTGTTTGACATCGAGAATTGGATACAGGTGCTCATTGGATGAGTTGCACTGGACGGACTCACCGAGAACTCCTAGATGGTAATAAACCAATGTTAGGTAGCAGTTCTCTTATGACATGGGTACAGGGCAATCCTTAGGACCTGAGATCGCTATAGTGTCTTATGTGCGTTCCTACTATACTTAGACTTCTACCCTACTACGGCTCGCATGGGTCATGAAAACAGGTTTTTGTTGGGTATAGTCCCGAAGCACGTGGAGGCAGTGAGCGGTCGAGGGGATTCGTCTCTCCCGGTATTGGGAGTTGATGTCGCGCTATGCATGAGATGACTACAACAACAAGTCGATGGCTATTGCAGTGGAGATAAACTGATAAGTGTTATCACTTGTATCTCCAGTTAGTTATAAGTCCTCTGTCGCACGATTTATCGAGTTATTGGGGTCTGATAGATTCCAAACCCTAGACCCGGTATGCGATACTTTTTGAAGAAGAGACTGGACTGTATGGTAATATTAGTGATAGATTTTGCAAGGTTCTGATGAGCTTTCTCGTTGACCTTCTTTCGATCAATACCGGGGTAGCTGTTACGTGCAGCTAGTACCGCTGACGTACTTGTGGGCTATGGATATGATCCTAACCTACTGCCAGCATATTGTCGAGTATTTAGAGTCCCCCATAAAGATTTCCCAGCACATGTGAAACGATGTAAAACATGTATAGGGATATGTGCAGGAATTCGATTAAACACGTGTATTTGATACACGTATTTTAATCAAGTGTTTATTGATATTAGCCGGTATATATATAATATAGCCGGATTATTAAATTAAATGTTGATTTAATAATTAAAATGTATATTTATATATTAACTAATATCATGCTCACTTAATTATTTCCTTATCTTTATTAATATTTATATTTGATATAAATATTGTGACTTATATGATGATACATGGGTGATGGGAGTATGAGACTTACATGAAAAATATGATATGAGAATGAATCATGGGTTAAGAAGCTTGTAGACTTGATGACTCATTCTTGTATTTTGTTCTCATCTTAGAAAAATCTTCTTCTTCCCATTCTCATTACAAGATGACCATGGCTTTCTCTCTTGATTTTCTTAAAGTGAGGAATGGAAAAAGAAAAGAGAAAAATTAAGTGAGCTAATTATTCTACATCTTCTACTAATCATTCTTAGCAAGTTTAATTAGTGGGTTACTTCATTTTGATGAGATCAATTTGAAGCTAGAGCTTGTGTTGGAGTTATCTCAAGGTGAATCATCTTCGGCGAGGAGATCATCGAGAAAGCTTGTTCTAGGTTTCGTGGAGTCTAGCTGGAGTCCAAGGAGAGGTGGTTAACGCACTACAAAGGTTGTACCCTGCTAAACTCTTGTTTTTACCTTACTAGTTTAGTGACAAGTTTGGTAGTTTGGTTTGATTCTTGGTTTGGGTTTGCTAAAGCTCTCTAGATTTTTAAAATTACCATTTCTGCCATGCTTTAAACCCTATTAGAGGTACTAACAACTCAATAGTGGTATCAGAGCAACTAGGCATTGGATGCCAACCCATAGGGGGTTCGCACTGTGTGACAGTGTGGCGAAGCATAGACTCTTACCCTCAAGATGTCTCGAGACCGGAAGGTATTTCGGTTGGTTGTAGTCCTCGCGAGGGGGCATGCATAAAAAGTAGCTACTGAGGAACCCGTAGGTGCCACGTCGACCCCATTGGATGGGGTTACTGTCTGATCTACAGTGACATTAGAGCTATACCAAAAGACTAACTTGTTTTGGTGACATTGGAATTAATAAAACCCAAAATTTTCAAAACTAGTTTTAAATATTTGCATTTAAAGCTCTCATTTTTGCTTATGCCAGAGTTACCGGATTCTTGGTTCGGACTAAGAATTTAGAGTAGTCTCATGATAACCCGAACCCACCCAATTTGAGCTCGATTTGGCCCCGAATCGGGCCGAACCGAGGCCGATTCAGCCCCGCATCGGGGGCTGAATCAGCCATTGGATCAGCCTCAATTTGGGGCTGTTCCAAGGCTGATTCAGCCTTGATGCATGGCTGATCCCGCCTCTGATTCGGCCCCGTTTCGGGGCCGAATCAAGGCTCATTTAGTGTGGGGTTTTATGGGGATATCAGGGTTTGATTTCGTGCAAAAATGAGGGGATTTTTTTTGCTGGGATGAACTTGAAATTCAGTTTTTGGAATTTCAAGTTTGCAATCTCGCAGTTTATGAATTCCAATGTCATTGTTCGAATCGACTAAATCAAAGTATTTGATTTAGTCGGCTCGAACACGGATACAATAAGTATATGCGTTGGTAAACGTCGCTTATTTGCTTTATGATCAATTAGACGAGCTTGCGCATTTGTTATTGTGATTGTTGTTCATATATGTTAATATATAGTATTGTTGGATTGTCGCGAAATGAATAGCCCCTATTCGGAAGTGTGATATTGCAGTAAGTGTTATTTTCATTCATGCTTGTAGCCATCTTGTATATTCATTTTTTCGGGACGAGCTCCAACTTGTGGTCGCCGCTATATGTATATTCTTTGTTTCGGGACTTAGCGGTTCACATATGGCCGTAGTCACCGATTGATTTATTATTATTTGTCGGGACACGGTCAGGTTGCGATCGTTGTCGCCGTTGTATTAATACAGGTTTAGGATTACCCCGCAGAGAAGCGCACGGAAAACCGGGTTCTAGATTGCAACGGGTGACCATCAGAAGGAGTTGAGATCGGGTCACTCAAGTCTAAGATTGGCAGGTTACTTTCCGTGCTTGTAGGGGGTATAGGATAGACCTGTGGAGGAGTGCTCAAGTCACCGGATTCAAGAAAGTATCGGATAGCCCACTTATGATGATGTTGGGTTGCCTCTTTTCTTGGGTTGCCTGGTAGCTTGCCACACTCATAGGAGTCTGCTTTTGGCTGCGCATGGGCTATTCACGCGACCGGAGAATATCGCATTTCGTTTATAGCTTGAACGAAACGCGGGATTCCTAGGTTATCCGACCATTCCTATTCTGTCATGTTCATTACTTACTTGTGATGTGATTACTTACCTGTGATGATATTTATTGCTTGCATATAATGTTGATTATCTGTCTGTGATGATATATATAGTGATATATATATATATATATATATCTATGTGTGTGTGTGTGTTTGATATATATATATATATATATATATATATATATATACTTTTACACCTGTACTAGCTCTGCCCCCGACTTGCCGTAAGTTAAGTAACCTTACGGTGAAGACCTGGGGCCCCGTGGCGAATGCGGATGGCGTATATGTGCATTCTATTTTTCTTTTCATATCATACTTTATCTGTAATGGTGTGAGGAGATGCTAGGTAATATGTTTATCTTTTTGATGGGATTGCATTGATTCGGATTGATGCAAAGATAATAAACATAAAAAACATTGTAGAAACCAAATATTTGATATTGTGGTGTTATAGTCGAATCCTTTGCTTTGCATCGAGATATTCGGTTAGGAATATCCTGCACCTCATTCTATGAGGAAAGAGCCTAGATCCCTTCAAAGAGAGTGACCTCTTTAGAAAAATATTGTGTTACTATAAATTTGCATTTTGTATAGCCGTAGTCTTTTGCTTTGCATCGAGGTATTCAGTTAGGAATATCATACATCTCATTCCATGAGGTAAGAGCCATGATCCCTTCACGTAGAATCCGCACTTAAGTAATAGTCTACGTAACTATAAATTTGCAAAACCACTCGGTTCCAACGATGATGATCCCACATCCATTGGTGTTGGACATCAAAGATGGTGTACGGGTGCTCAGTAGAGACTGGATACACTGAACGGACTTGCCGAGAACTCCTGAATGGTATTATACCTATCGTCAGATAACAGTTCTCCGGAATATCTTTTACTACTCCATATATGATACCACTGAAGGGTTGTATAGCATGACAACAAGATTTAGCAAGGCATCACACATGCCATTTTAGAAAAATTTGGGGTTCTATGAAACCCTAACCAAGATCTTAACTAGAGAATTCGGGTAAACATTACAAGTAAACAACTTTACTTCTAAGAGTTAGGGATTACAACCTTTGTAGTCTGTTCCTTCGATTCATAAGCTCCGTGTTGAGGTCCCTTCACTGCGATCATCAAGTACCCGGACATTAGAGAGGTTTCATGAAGAGAAAGATGCAAGCTTACTTCCAATCTTCAACAACTAAGATGATCTACCTTGAAGAAACTCAAACCCAAGCTCTTGCTTCACTAATCAAGTATTAGCACAGCAAACACCCTAATCTAAGTGGCTAGAATAGATGAGGATGATGAAGTAGGAATTTAGCTCTCTTTTTTTTTCAATTCTCACTTTACTTCATCACATCACAAAAGGCTAGAAAGCTTTTTTCAAGAGGAAGAAGAAGAAGAATTTCATTTGTGATGAATAATGAATTATTGTGTGAGGTTAGAATTGCAACCATGGGTTAAAGAATGATAAAGTTAACCCTTGTAGAGAATAAACTAGAGGCTAAGGTTTGGGTTGGGTTAATAAATATCAACACAAAATATCTAAGCTAAAGACAAAAGAAATCTTCATGAAGCTTCATGAAAAAGCTAACCCAAATCCAAACCCTAACTTGTTTAAACTCCACAAAGCATGTTGCATTTGTAACCCTAACGTGTTACAATATTATATATCACATATACAATATATTTTGTAACAAAAAAAATACAATTAATATATATCGCATATACATCAATGTATTGTCCAGAGAGAAAATGAATCAATAAAGCGAGCTTATATTAGTTAACGTAATGTAATATATCACATATATAATTATACATTAAATTATCGAATCAACTCTTGATCTGACAATCCGGCTATATTGCATATAACCGACTAATATAACATGTACCAATTCATCGAATCAACACTTGATCCGATGACCCGGCTATATCACATATACCCGGCCGATATCTCATATCGCGAGAATATAATACGATATCTCATATCGTATTATTCTCAGTCCCGCACATATCACATATGTGCTCCTACTCCGTTTTGCCTGAACCAGGAAACCTCTGTGTATGACTCTAAAGAATCGTCAATACGCCGGCAGTAGGTGATGATCATATCAAAACACCCACAAGCTGCAAGCGGTCAGCTAAACGTAACAGCCACCGGTGTATTGAGCAATCAGAAGATCAACAATCAAGCCTATACATTCTCCTGCGAATCCAATCAGTAACACTCCCGTACAGTCCGGTCTCTTCGTTTGATATGTTGCATATCCAGTCTAGGGGTGGTAAACGTCAGACACCAGTAATCGATAAGTCGTGTCGATATGAGGTCCATAACAGTTCGAGAAACTACTGATAACACTTACCAGTAAATCTCAGCAATCTTGGCCAGGGATTTTCAATTATAGCCAATCGAACACAACACAACATCTACTCCCTATACCGGGAGAGACGAAACCCCTCCTATCGCTCATTGCCTCCATGTGATTCGGGACTGTACCCAAAAGCCACCATTTTGCTCTCCCTCTTGGACGTGGTATAATGGAAATCAAAGCACAGTAGGAATCACACAAGACTCTATGATGATCTCGGGTCTACAGACTAACCTGTACCAGTGTCACCAAAGAACTGCCATCTGACGTGAGGTATAATACCATCTGGGAGTACTCGGCGAATCATACTAGTGGGGACAGTGTAGTCGCTAAGTACATCCTTCAAATGTTCCTAGTCGCAGGTGTATCGAGACAGGACATCGATATACCAGAGTAGACTAGCGTATGCTTCTTGACCCATGTAGATGGGCGATGGATGATCCCATATCCATTGACGTTTGACATCAGAGATAGTATACGGGTGCTTTCCACTGTAGGGTCGTATAGCACGACAAAAAAGTTTAGCAAGGCATCACACATGCCATTTTATTATAAATTTGGGGTGCTATGTAACCCTAACCAAGATCTTAACTAGAGAATTAGGGTAAACATTACAACAACTTTACCTCTAAGAGTTAGGGATTACAACCTTTGTAGTCCGTTCCTTCGCTTCATAAGCTCCATGTTGAGGTCCCTTCGCTGCGATCATCAAGTACTTGGACTCTAGAGAGGCTCCATGAAGAGAAAGATGAAAGCTTGCTTCCAATCTTCAACAACTAAGATGATCTACCTTGAAGAAACTCAAAACCCAAGCTCTTGCTTCACTAATCAAGTATTAGCAAAGGAAACACCCTAATCTAAGTGGCTAGAATAGATGAGGATGATGAAGTAGGAATTTAGCTCTCTTTTGTTTTCAATTTCTCACTTTATTTCATCACATCACAAAAACCTAGAAAGCTTTTTTCAAGAGAAAGAAGAAGAAGAATTTCATTTGTGATGAATAATGAATTGTTGTGTGAGGTTAGAATTGCAACCATGGGTTAAAGATCACATCCTTAATCCTTGTAGAGAATAAACCATGGGTTGAGGTTTAGGTTGGGTTAACAAATATCTTCACAAAATATCAAAGGATGAAGACTAAAGTCAAAGCTTCAAGAAGCTTCCACAAAGCTTATCCATAGCATTAACCCTAATCCAAACCCTAACATGTTTTATTCTCAAAACCTTAGTTGCAATTTTAATCCTAACATGTTACAATATTATATATCACATATATAATATATATAGTAACAAAAGAAAATAATACAATTAACATATATCGCATATATATCAATGTATTATCCATGTGAGAAAAAGAATCTTTAAATGAGCTTATATTAGTTAATATAATGTAATATATCAAATATATAATTATATATTAAATTATCAAATCAACACTTGATCCGATAATCCAGCTATTTCATAAATAACCGACTAATATAATCTGTATCAGTTCATCGAATCAACACTTGATCCGATGACTCGGCTATATCACATATACCCGGCCGATATCATATATCACGAGAATCTAATACGGTATCGCATACACTTATTATTCTCGGTCCCGCACATATCACATATGTGCTCCTACTCCGTTTTGCCCGAGCCAGGAAACCTCTGTGTAGGACTCAAAAGAATCGTCAATACGCCGGCAGTAGGTGATGATCATATCAAAACACCCACAAGCTGTAAGCGGTCAGCTAAACGTAACAGCCACCCGTGTATTGAGCAATCAGAAGATCAACAAGCAAGCCTGTACATTCTCCTGCGAATCCAATCAATAACACTCCCGTACAGTCCGGTCTCTTCGTTTGATATGTCGCATATCCAGTCTAGGGGTGGTAAACGTCAGACACCAGTAATCAATGAGTCGTGTCGATATGAGGTCCATAACAGTTCGAGAAACTACTGATAACACTTACCAGTAAATCTCAGCAACCCTGGCCAGGGATTTCCAGTTATAGCCAATCGAACACAGCGCAACATCTACTCCCTATTCCGGGAGAGACGAAACCCCTCCTATCGCTCATTACTTCCATGTGATTCGGGACCGTACCCAAAAGCCACCGTTTTGCACTCCCTCTTGGACGTGGTATGATGGAAATCAAAGCACAGTGGGAATCACACAAGACTCTATGGCGATCTCGGGTCTACAGACTAACCTGTACCAGTGTCACCAGAGAACTGCCATCTGACGTGAGGTATAATACCATCTGGGAGTTCACGGCGAGTCCGTCCAGTGTACCCAGTCTCCACTGAGCACCCGTATACTATCTCTGATGTCAAACATCAATGGATATGGGATCATTCATCGCCCATCTACATGGGTCAAGAAGCATACGCTAGTCTAATCTGGTATATCGATGCCCCGTCTTGATACACCTGCGACTAGGTGTTAGTTATATGTATGCCCTAGAGGCCATTACTGTACATATGATGTATATTGTAATGGATGCTTGGACATATATAGGGAGGACTTTCTTGCTCGACATGATAGTATGCTATCTGGTTGTACTTTATCTTAACATGTACTCTGATTGTCTCTATATTACATGTTTATAAAGCCCTTAGGATATGTACTCAACTACTGGGACTATGATGAGATCATACTAGTGGGGCCACGGTAGTCGACGAGTACATCCTATAACTGTTCCTAGTCGAGGGTGTATCGAGATAGGGCATCAATGCACCAGAGTAGACTAGCGTATACGCATCTTGACCCATATGATGGGCGATGGATGATCCCATATCCATCGGTGTTTGACATCAAGGAAGGTGTACGGATGCTTACTGGAGACTGGGTACACTGGACGGACTCACCGAGAACTCCCAGATAGTATTATACTTCACGTCAGATGGCAGTTCTCCGGTGACACTGGTACAGAGTAGTCTGTTGACCCGAGATCGTCATAGAGTCTTGTGTGATTCCCACTGTGCTTTGATTTCCATCATACCACGTCTAAGAGAGCATGCAAAAAGGTGGCTTTTGGGTACAGTCCCGAATCACATGGAGGCAATGAGCGATAGGAGGGGATTCTTCTCTCCCGGTATAGGGAGTTGATGTTGTGCTATGTTCGATTGGCTATAACCGAAAATCCCTGGCCAGGGTTGTTGAGATTTACTGGTAAGTGTTATCAGTAGTTTCTCGAACTGTTATAGACATCATATCGACATGACTTATCAAGCTACTGGGGTCTGACGTTTACCACCCCTAGGCGAGATATGCGACATATCAGACGGTGAGCCCGGACTGTACGTGAGTGTTACTGATTGGATTCACAGGAGAATGTACAGGCTTGCTTGTTGATCTTCTGAGCGCTCAATACCTGGGTGGCTGTTACGTTTAGCTGACCGCTTGCAGCTTGTGGGTGTTTGATATGATCATCACCTACTGCCGGCGTATTGACGATTCTTTAGAGTCCTACACATATGTTTCTTGACTCAGGCAAAACGGAGTAGGGGCACATATGTGATATGTGCAGGACCGAGGATAATGCGATATGAGATACGGTATTCTATTCTCGCGATATATGATATCAGCCGGTTCATCGGATCAAGTGTTGATTCGATGAATCGGTACGGATAAATATTAGTCGGTTATATGCGATATAGCCGGATTGTCGGATCAAGTGTTGATTCGATAATTTAATGTATAATAATATATATGATATATTAAATTACATTAACTAATATTAGCTCACTAAAAGATTCTTTTTCTCACTCGGGTAATACATTGATATATATGCGATATATGTTAGTTGTATTATTTTATTTGGTTACAATAAATATTATATATGTGATATATAATATTGTAACATGATATGATTATTAATGCAACATGATTAGTAGAGTTTAAACATGGTTAGGGTTTGGATTAGGGTTATGACTTCTAGTAGATTCTAGAAGGTTTTCTTTTTTGTTTTGAAAAAGATATTTTCAAGTGACTCATTCTTAACCTAACCCAAACCCTAGCCTTGGTTAATTCTCTACAAAGGTTTAGTCAACCATGGTTTCATTATTCATCATTATCTCCTTTGCATTATTCATCATGAAAGGATGCTTATGATATTGTTCATCTTCTTCCTTCTTCTTCCTTGGTGAAAAACTTTCTAGCTTTTTGCTTTGTGATGAAAATGAGTGAGAATATGAAAAAAAATGAGAGCAAAAATCCTACTTCATCATCCTCATCTATCCTTGCCATTTAGATGAGGGTGTCCACTTCATATTATGAGTGTTAGCTTGTATTAACGAAACTTCAAGGTAGATCATCTATGTTATCGAAGATCGGAAGCAAGACTGCATCTTTCTCTTCGTAAAGCCTCTCGAGAGTCCGGATCACGATGATCGCAGCGAAGGGATCTCAACACGGAGCTTAAGAAGTGAAGGACCGGATCTAGAAAGGTTGTAATCCCTCTCACTTAGTGTTAAAGAGTTTAACATGCTAGTTTTCGCCTAATCTCTAGTTCAAAGATCCGGCTTCGGGTTGTTCGGCACGGCTAAATTTTTAATCGGACATGGTTGATGCCTCGTAGAACCTTGTGGCAGTGCCTAGCAACCCTACACTAGGAACATTTAAAGGATGTACTTAGCGACTACACTGTCCCCACTAGTATGATCTGTATCATAGTCCTGGTAGTCAAGTACTCATCCTAAGGGCTTTATCAACATGTAACATAGAGACTATCAGAGTACATGTTAAGATAAAGAGCAACCAGATAGTATATTATCATGTCGAGCAAGAAAGTCCTCCATATATATGTCCAAGCATCCACTACAATATACATCGCATGTACAGTAATGGCCTCTAGGGCATACATATTACTAACAATCCCCCACTTGCACTAGGGCCATTTGTAGTAGTATCTCATACCCAACAATCAGCTGTGGTTGAAGTATCTCATACTCAACCATCCCATAAAAGTCTCTACTGGGAAATTGGCCTTTGTGAGTGGATCCGCGCTGTTGTCCTCTGTGTCTACTCTCCTAACCTCGATCTCCCTGGAGATTAACCATCTCCATGATTAGGTGATACTGCCTAAGAATATGTCTGGATCACAGATGTGATGGGGTTTCCTTGGCAAAAGCCAAAACTCCATTGTCACACAATGGTAGGAACGAAGTTCATCTCATGAACTAGTGTACATCCAGACTAATTCTTTGGTAGCATCCTTGGCAGTGATTTATCCTACCTTTATCATCTAGTATGTCACGGTATCTAGCGTGGAACTCTTCTAACATACCGTCCCTCCACTGAGGGTAAAGACAATGCCTGTCACTGACATTCTATCGACCTTACCACCCTGGAAGCTTTCCAGTGATTCTCCCCAGGATCGATTGATACCATCTCACTACATCTAGTGAGAATCCTAACAGTCAATTAGATCAATCTCATAGATCCAAAACCAGGATTTATGAAGTATCACCTTGATCCTATATAGAGAATCCTTGTGATAAAAGGAGATTGACCGAGTGTAGCATAGGAAACTCCTTTCCTATCAAGAGTATGTCATCCACGTACAATACGAGGATCACCACCATACTCTCTACTACCTTTTTGTATATACAAGGTTCATCTACCATTTTGAAGAAGTCAAAATCTTTGACTACCACATCAAAACAGACGTTCCAACTCCGCGATGCATGCTTTATCCCATAAAGCAACTTGCATACGATTCCGCTGCTCCCACTGTCTACGAAGCCCTCTGGCTGTGTACTTATAGATGCTCTCTTCTAAATCACTATTTAGAAAAGCAGTCATGACACCCAACCGCTAGATATCGTAGTCATGGTATGTAGCAATTGCAAGTAGGATCTGGATGGACTTAAGCAAAGCTTTGAAAGTCTTAACTTTTCCATGTACACCAAGTAATCTTCTCAAGATATACTTGCTACTTATGGGGATTTAACCCTTCAGATAAAGCAACCAAAGTCCATACTTTGTTGGTGTATATGGATTCCATCTCAGATCGCTAAGTATCCAGCCATTCTTACAGAATCCCCACTCTTGATGGCCTGATCGAAACAAGTTGGGTCATCATCTCATGATGCAATCCTCACTCCCACTGTCATAGAGAAACCGAAGTATCTCTCAGGTGGATGAGGAACCCTACTAGATCGGCAGAGAGGCTGAGGTTCGTTAGAAACTATTGAATCCTTCGGCTTTACCAAATCATCAGCTGCGATTTGTATAGCTGGAACTTTTTCCAGTTCTACCTCATGACCACTAATTTCTTCACAAGAAATTCCCTTTCCAAAAGGTGGCATGCTGAGAAACAAAACACCTTTTGCTCCCCAGTTTGGTAGAAGATATTCCCTTGTGAATGCTTGGGATATCCAATAAACTTCCACAGAACTAACCTTGCCTTGAGTTTGTCCGGATTTTGCTTTGGACAACCCTAAATCTTAACATCCTTAAGAGATGGGCTCTTTCCATACCATATCACATATGGAGTGGTAGGTACCTGATTTAGTTGGCACCCTATTCAATAGGTATACAGCTTCTAAAGTGCATAACCCCCAAAAGGAAATAGGTAACTCAGTAGTACTCATCATAGAGCACACCTTATCACATAGGGTGCGATTGCTCTGCCCCAATGTACCAATGTACTGTGGTGTATACGGAGGAGTAATGCTGAGAGAGAATCTCATTCTCCTTTAGAATAGTCCGGGAATCCCGTGCACTAGTATTCTCCTCCTTGATCACATCAAAAGACATAATACTTATACCCGTTTTGGTTCTCTACTTCTGAAGTACAAAGAACCAGTCCTAGCATGTGTAGACAGGGGACTTCATACATCATCTTGTATCAATCCCAAGAGTTCACTAACTTTTTCTCTGTTTCCAATAAACAGAGCTATGGTCATCTTATCTTTGTGACATGACTAGCAAGTTTCATAAGATGTAAATTCAAACTAATTTAAATATGCATCTAAATGTAACTTCGATAGTCGGATCACATTGATATGACCTAGTCTACAAAACCTTAAGAAGGATTCGTTCATTTCTGAATTCTTCCTCTTGTGTGTGTTCTGTACATTAAGAACTGTGGTTTGATTTAGAACGTTTATGCTTTTAGATAACGTGCCTGAACTGATCAACTCTTGATATAGGAAATGTTCAAAACATTATCCAACAATACAAAATTATATCCTTCTTTATTAAATAAAGATACTGATATGATGTTGTATATCAGGTTCGCTATCTAATAACATTCGTTCAGAATCAATGTATTTGGTATTACAGGGTGATCACTGCCAACAGACTTGGCTGCAACACTTGCACCATTTTTAACTTTTAAAACATATCACCCTTACTCAGTTCTATATAATGAACACACCCGAAGATGATGCATCATCATACACTTTCTTCGTTTGGGTGGTACGGGAATTCTGGTAATCCCCTATTTCCTGCTCGGTCTTATAACAATTATAAGTTGAAGCGGGCTAACGTTCCCTAGCGCAGTATAACAAGCGGGTTCGGTCAATACATCTGTATTTTAATCTTGATTAAGGCGTGATATAGTCGCAACCAGGAGAGAGAGAGAAGAAAACACTCTGCGTACACTTTTGCAAGATTAGATTTGGTTTTTTAATATATCTAATCAGGATGGCTCCCGTTGTTTTAGTCAAATCTTCCTTCAAACCCTAAAAGGAAAGACCAGCCGGGATTAATTACACGCTACAAGTTCGCTAATGTTTCAGCCAGGCTAGTGCTGGTACTTTGAGGGAGTTTCCCCGTGCTTTCGCACGGACCTAATTAAAATAAACCTCGTTTTCCCAGAGGCATAACCCCGTTAACACTTTTCTAGACACCTACTTGATCGGCTAATTGTCATATGTAAAATTCTCCTAAGAGTAACTCTTACTCGCAGTGGGTATCAGGATCCATCTATCTCATAGAAGGTATGCAATCTCATTGCAAATTTCAACTCTTGAAATTCCTGATAATACTTTTGCCCCTAGTGTGTTATGACCTTAACAGAGATCAACAAACCATAGTGCACTAGTCAAGTTCAACCCGTCATTTCTTGATTGAATCAAACCCACTCGCACGACCTTTGACATAGGTCAACAAGGTCGTACGACTACCCTAATCCAATCACATCATATGCTTTACAGATAATTACTAAACAGCTACCGCACACTACGCCTTGACAGAGGTCAACAAACGCAGCACGGATACTAAATAGTTTTTATCTGAAATGACGGAGGGCTACGCAGGTTTTTCAGAAAACCATGAGCGTAATGAACTTGATATTGTTGTAGAAACAAGTGATTTTGAAAAAGGAATATTTTTGAGGCTTTTCTAGATTCGCTAAAGAGGTCACTCCCGGTGAAGAGATCTCGGCTCTTTCCTCATCGAATAAGGTGAAGGATATTTCATAAATACCGCTGTGCAAAACAAGAACTATAGAAGCAATCAAAAACTAAACCGTGAGTTTGTAGCATCTGCCAGTTTTGCTAAAGAGGACACTCCCGGTGAAGGGATCTCGGCTCTTTCCTTATCGAATAAGGTGCTGGATATTCTATAAGGAATACCGCTATGCAAAGCAAGAACTAGATCTACCAGTTTTTAAATAAGTTTCTACAATATCTTTAGGTTTCTTTTATTTCATTAATCTTATTAATGAAGTCCCATTTTATTATGCTTCACAAGCATCACATTTGAAACGAAATCAGCAATATAACATATATCTCATATATATAATATAAATATTCGTCTTATACAGTAATATGATCTCATCACAGAACATTACAGCAGAAGAAACACATATGAAATATTTGATATTCTAGGAATTCCGTGTTTTAAGTTAAGCTAGTATAAAACACGGATTCCACGGTCGCGATAAATATCCAAACCCACATCCCTAGATCCCTACGAGAGCGGCAAGCAACCCTACCAATTCTAGAGTTAGGAGACCCAGTCTCGACTCCTCGAGATGGTCTCCCACTGGACCCTAGAACTCGGTTACTTGTGCTCCCCGCCTTGGGTCTATCCTAATGCGGAAAATTAAATAATATACAATGGTGAAATCATCCTCAACCCGGAAGTGCCCTAATAAAAGAATATTACATACAATTGAATTTTACATGAATGAAAATAAAAACCCTCATCTCACATAAAACACCTGGCTATTCAAAACACGACGATCCAATATAACATATCACAGCAACACATAACATCACATATCATCAACGTAAGTAAATATGCGTATCCCAGTTATCGTTGACATATAGCACCGAAACCGGTGATACACCACATATTACACTTACGGTCGCAGAAAAGAAAGTGAAAAACTACAACATTTGGAATCCACAATCACTTTAGACATCTTAAATCCGAAATATCACATACTTCGCATTTCATGCCTAACTATATGAATTCCATATATTGTATCACATTCCAAATAAATAGACAATGTTAAACTTTCCGATCGAATGGACAAACACCCAAGATTTCCTAAATAGCTCAACACTTGAGCGGAGTTCAAAAAGTCCCAGAACATGTCACAGCCGCTATGAACCGGCCGTAGAAGGGTTAAACCAACACCTCACATGTGGCAACGCTAAACTAACACAAACCATATGGTTCAGTGGCGGTTTTGACGGTCACATAATCGAGTTAAGGTTACGTTCTTCTAGAGGGTCCACTTATTCGCTTGCATAATTTTCTGAAAGTTTTAAACTCAGGAAAAATCCAACACTTGAAAGTTTTCCGACAGGGGAAAAAGTGAGTTATTGATATCCGTTCGAACCTTTTAACACGTTCTAAATTACCCGGAAAAAACTTAAACGAAGTTGAACTTTCTGATCGAATCAACGAGTTCCTAATATTTCCCAGAAAGCTCAACACTTGAGTAGAATTAAAAATTCCAAGAAGCATGAAAAAGTACCCAAGAATAAACCCCTGAAGTATTAGCCCCTAACTCCTGATGTTGGCCTCGGAACCGCCGCCAAACGCATGGTTTGGCTGTGATTCCGCGGTCTCTTGAGTGAGTCATGGATTCATACTTCACAGTAATTCTTAGAATTCCCTGCATGATTTTCTGAGTATTTTTAATATGAAAAATTTCAACTTTTGATTTTTTTTACAGAAAGTGGGATTTTTCGGGGTTTCGGAGTTCGATCGGACTTTAAACTTCGTCTAGACAATGCCTAATGCTCTAGCTTAGCTCTGATACTACTGTAGGGTTGTATAGCATGACAACAAGGTTTAGCAAGACATCACACATGCCATTTTATAAAAATTTGGGGTGCTATGAAACCCTAACCAAGATCTTGACTAGAGAATTAGGGTAAACAATACAAGTAAACAACTTTACTTCTAACAGTTAGGGATTACAACCTTTGTAGTCTGTTCCTTCGCTTCATAAGCTCCGAGTTGAGGTCCCTTCGCTGCGATCATCAAGTACCCGGACTCTAGAGAGGCTCCATGAAGAGAAAGATACAAGCTTGCTTCCAATCTTCAACAACTAAGATGATCTACCTTGAAGAAACTCAAACCCAAGCTCTTGCTTCACTAATCAAGTATTAGCAAAGCAAACACCTTAATCTAAGTGGCTAGAATAGATGAGGATGATGAAATAGGAATTTAGCTCTCTTTTGTTTTCAGTTTCTCACATTATTTTATCATAACACAAAAAGCTAGAAAGCTTTTTTCAAGAGGAAGAAGAAGAAGAATTTCATTTGTGATGAATAATGAATTATTGTGTGAGGTTAGAATTGCAACCATGGGTTAAAAAATGATAAAGTTAACCCTTGTAGAGAATAAACTAGAGGCTAAGGTTTGGGTTGGGTTAATCAATATCAACACAAAATATCTAAGCTAAAGACAAAAGAAAGCTTCATGAAGCTTCATGAAAAAGCTAACCCAAAAGCTAACCCAACATGGAGCTTATGAAGTGAAGGAACGGACTACAAAGGTTGTAATCCCTAACTTTTAGAAGTAAAGTTGTTTACTTGTATTGTTTACCCTAATTCTCTAGTCAAGATCTTGGTTAGGGTTTCATAGCACCCTAAATTTTTATAAAATGGCATGTGTGATGCCTTACTAAACCTTGTTGTCGTGCTATACAACCCTACAGTGGTATCAGAGCCAAGCTAGAGCATTAGGCGTTGTCTAGACGAAGTTTAAAGTCCGATCGAACTCCAAAACCCCGTAAACTCCCACTTTCTGGAAATTTTTTCAAAAGTTGAAATTTTTCATATTAAAAATACTCAGAAAATCATGCAGGGAATTCTAAGGATTGCTGTGAAGTACGAAGCCATGACTCACTTAAGAGACCGCGGAACTGCGGCCAAACCATGCGTTTGGCGGCGGTTTTGCAGCCAACTTCGGTAGTTAGGGGCTAATACTTCAGGAGTTTATTCTTGGGTACTTTTTCATGCTTCTGGGAATTTTTAATTCTACTCAAGTGTTGAGCTTTCTGGAAAATATTGGGAACTTTTTGATTCGATCAGAAAGTTTAACTTCGTTTAAGTTTTTTCCGGGTAATTTAGAACGTGTTAAAAGGTTCGAACGGATATCAATAACTCACTTTTTCCCCTGTCGGAAAACTTTCAAGTGTTGGATTTTTCCTGAGTTTAAAACTTTCAAAAAATCATGCAAGTGAATATGTGGACCCTCTAGAAGAACATAACCTTAACTCGATTATATGACCGTCAAAACCGCCACTGAACCATATGGTTTGTGTTAGTTTAGTGTTGCCACATGTGAGCCGTTGGTTTGACCCTTCTACGGCTGGTTCATAGCGGTTGTGACATATCCTGGGTCTTTTTGAACTCCGCTCAAGTGTTGAGCTATTTGGGAAATCTTGGGTGTTTGTTCATTCGATCGGAAAGTTTAACATTGTCTATTTATCTGGAATGTGATACAATATATGGAATTCATATAGTTAGGCATGAAATGCGAAGTATGCGATATTTCGGATTTAAGATGTCTAAAGTGATTGTGGATTCCAAATGTTGTAGTTTTTCACTTTCTTTTCTGCGACCGTAAGTGTAATATGTAGTGTATCGCCGGTTTCGGTGCTATATGTCAACGACAACTGGGATACGCATATTTACTTACGTTGATGATATGTGATGTTATGTGTTGCTGTGATATGTTATATTGGATCGTCGTGTTTTGAATAGCCAAGGGTTTTATGTGAGATGAGGGTTTTTATTTTCATTCATATAAAATTCAATTGTATGTTATATTCTTTTATTGGGGCACTTCTGGGTTGAGGATGATGTCACCATTGTATATTATTTACTTTTCCGCATTAGGATAGACCCATGGCGGGGAGCATAAGTAACCGGGTTCTAGGGTCCAGTGGGAGACCATCTCGAGGAGTCGAGACCGGGTCTCCTAACTCTAGAATTGGTAGGGTTGCTTGCCGCTCTCGTAGGGGTATAGGGATGTGGGTTTGGCTATTCATCGCGACCGTAGAATCCGTGTTTTATACTGGCTTAACTTAAAACACGGAATTCCTAGAATATCCAATATTTCATATGTATTTCTTCTGCTGCAATATTCTGTGATGAGATCATATTACTGTCTGAGACGAATGTTTATATTATATATATGAGATATATGTTATATTGCTGATTTCGTTTCAAATGTGATGCTTGTGAAGCATAATAAAATGGGACTTCATTAATGAGATTAATGAAATAAAAGAAACCTAAAGATGTTGTAGAAACTTATTTAAAAACCGGTAGCTCTAGTTCTTGCTTTGCATAGCGGTATTTCTTGTAGAATATCCAGCACCTTATTTGATAAGGAAAGAGCCGAGATCCCTTCACCGGGAGTGGCCTCTTTAGCAAAACTGGCAGATGCTACAAACTCATGGTTTAGTTTTTGATTGCTTCTATAGTTCTTGCTTTGCACAGCGGTATTTATGAAATATCCTGCACCTTATTCGATGAGGAAAGAGCCGAGATCCCTTCGCCGGGAGTGACCTCTTTAGCGAAACTAGAAAAGCCTAAAAAACATTCCTTTTTCAAAATCACTTGTTTCTACAACGATATCAAGTTCATTATGCTCATGGTTTTCTGAAAAACCTGCGTAGCCCTCCGTCATTTCAGATAAAGACTATTAGTATTCGTGCCGCGTTTGTTGACCTCTGTCAAGGCATATAGTGTGCGGTAGCTGATTAGTAATTATCTGTAAAGCATATGATGTGATTGGATTAGGGTAGTCATACGACCTTATTGACTTCTGTCAAAGGTCGTGCGAGTGGGTTTGATTCAATCAAGAAATGACGGGTTGAACTTGACTAGTGCACTATGGTTTGTTGATCTCTGTCATGGTCATAGCACACTAGGGGCAAAAGTATTATCAGGAATTTCAAGAGTTGAAATTTGCAATGAGATTGCATACCTTCTATGAGATAGATGGATCTTGATACTCACTGCGAGTAAGAGTTACTCCTGGGAGAATTTTACACAGGACAATTAGCCAATCAAGTAGGTGTCTAGAAAAGTGTTAACGGGGCTATGCCTCTGGAAAAACGAGCTTTATTTTAATTAGGTCCGTGCGAAAGCACGGGAAACCTCCCTCAAAGTACCGGCACTAGCCTGGCTGAAAGGTTGGTGAACTTGTAGCGTGTAATTAATCCCGGCTAGTCTTTCCTTTTAGGGTTTGAAGAAAGATTTGACTAAAATAGTGGGAGCCATCCTGATTAGATATTTTAAATAACCAAATCTAATCTTGCAAAAGTGCATGCAGAGTGTTTTCTTCGCTCTCTCTCCTGGTTGCGACTATGTCACGCCTTAATCAAGATTAAAATACGGATGTATTGCCCGAACCCGCTTGTTATACTGCGCTAGGGAACGTTAGTCCGCTCCAACTCATTGTTATAAGACTGAGCAGGAAATAGGGGATTACCAGAATTCCTGTACCACCCAAACGAAGAAAGTGTATGATGATGCATCATCTTCGGGTGTGTTCATTACATAGAACTGAGTAAGGGTGATATGTTTTAAAAGATAAAAATGGTGCAAGTGTTGCAGCCAAGTCTGTTGGCAGTTATCACCCTGTATTACCAAATACATTGATTCTGAACGAATGTTATTAGATACCGAACCTGATATACAACATCATATCAGTATCTTTATTTAATAAAGAAGGATATAATTTTGTATTGTTGGATAATGTTTTGAACATTTCCTATATCAAGAGTTGATCAGTTCAGGCACGTTATCTAAAAGCATAAACGTCCTAAATCAAACCAATGTTCTTAATGAACAGAACACACACAAGAGGAAGAGTTCGGAAATGAACAAATCCTTCTTGAGGTTTTGTAGACTAGGTCATATCAATGTGCCCGACTATCTAAGTTACATTTAGATGCATATTTAAATTAGTTTGAATTTACATCTTGTGAAACTTGCCAGTCATGTCACAAAGATAAGATGACCATAGCTCTGTTTATTGGAAACAGAGAAAGAGTTAGTGAACTCTTGGGATTGATACATGATGATGTATGAGGTCCCCTGTCTACACATGCCAAGACTGGTTCTTTGTACTTCAGAAGTAGAGAACCAAAACGGGTATAAGTATTATGTCCTTTGATGTGATCAGGGAGGAGAATACTAGTGCACGGGATTCCCGAACTATTCTAAAGGAGAATGAGATTCTCTCTCAGTATTACTCCTCCGTATACACCACAATACGTTGGTACATCGGGGCGGAGCAATCGCACCCTATGTGATAAGGTGTGCTCTATGATGAGTACTACTGAGTAACCTATTTTCTTTTGGGGGTTATGCACTTGAGAAGCTGCATACCTATTGAATAGGGTTCCAACCAAATCAGGTACCTACCACTCCATATGTGATATGGTATGGAAAGAGCCCATCTCTTAAGGATGTTAAGATTTAGGGTTGTCTAACGAAAAATCCGGACAAACTCAAGGCAAGGTCAGTTTTGTGGAAGTGTGTTGGATATCCCAAGTATTCGCAAGGGAATATCTTCTACCAAACTGGGGAGCAAAAGATGTTTTGTTTCTCAGCATGCCACCTTTTGGAAAGGGAATTTCTTGTGAAGAAATTAGTGGTCATGAGGTAGAACTGGAAAAAGTTCCAGCTATACAAACTGCACCTGATGATTTGGTAAACCCGAAAGATTCAATAGTTTCTAACGAACCTCAGCTTCTCCGCCGATCTAGTAGGGTTCCTCATCCACCTGAGAAATACTTCGGTTTCTCTATGACAGTGGGAGTGAGGATTGCATCATGAGATGATGACCCAACTTGTTTCGAATAGGCTATCAAGAGTGGGGACTCTGTAAGAATGGCTGGATGCTTAGCGATCTGAGATGGAATCCATATACACCAACAAAGTATGGACTTTGGTTACTTTATCTGAAGGGTTAAATCCCCATCAGAAGCAAGTATATCTTGAGAAGATTACTTGGTGTACATGGAAAAGTTAAGACTTTCAAAGCTATGCTTAAGTCCATCCAGATCCTACTTGCAATTGCTACATACCATGACTACGATATCTGGCGGTTGGGTGTCATGACTGCTTTTCTAAATAGTGATTTAGAAGAGAGCATCTATAAGTACACAGCCAGAGGGCTTCATAGACAATGGGAGCAGCGGAAACGTATGCAAGTTGCTTTATGGGATAAAGCAAGCATCGCGGAGTTGGAACGTCTATTTGATGTGGTAGTCAAAGATTTTGATTTCATAAAAATGGAAGATTAACCTTGTATATACAAAAAGGTAGTAGAGAGAATGGTGGTGATCTTCGTATTGTACGTGGATGACATACCCTTGATAGGAAAGGAGTTTCCTATGCTACACTCGATTAATCTTCTCTTATCACAAGGATTCTCTATATAGGATCAAGGTGATACCTCATAAATCCTGGTTTTGGATCTATGAGATAGAATTAATTAAATGTTAGGATTCTCACTAGATGTAGTGAGATGGTATCAATCGATCCTGGGGAGAATCACTGGAAAGCTTCCAGGGTGGTAAGGTCGACTGAATGTCAGTCACAGGCATTGTCTTTACCCTCAGTGGAGGGACAGTATGTTGGAAGAGTTCCACGCTAGATACCGTGACATACTAGACGATAAAGGAAGGATAAATCACTACCAAGGATGCTACCAAAGAATTAGTCTGGATGTACACTAGTTCAAGAGATGAACTTCGTTCCTACCATTGTGTGACAATGGAGTTTTGGCTTTTGCCAAGGAAACCCCGTCCCATCTGTGATCTAGACATATTCTAAGGCAGTATCACCTGATCATGGAGATGGTTGATCTCCAGGGAGATCGAGGTTAGGAGAGTAGACACAGAGGACAACAGCGCGGATCCACTCACAAAGGCCTATTTCCCAGTAGAGACTTTTATGGGATGGTTGAGTATGAGATATTTCAACCACAGCTGATTGTTGGTTATGAGATACTACAACAGATAGCCCTAGTGCAAGTGGGAGATTGTTAGTGATATGTATGCCCTAGAGGCCATTACTGTACATGCGATGTATATTGTAGTGGATGCTTGGACATATATATGGAGGACTTTCTTGCTCAACATGATAGTATACTATCTGGTTGCTCTTTATCTTAACATGTACTCTGATAGTCTCTATGTTACATGTTGATAAAGCCTTTAGGATGAGTACTTCTCTACCAGGACTATGATGCAGATCATACTAGTGGGGACAGTGTAGTCGCTAAGTACATCCTTCAAATGTTCCTAGTCACAGGTGTATCGAGACAGGGCATCGATATACCAGAGTAGACTAGCGTATGCTTCTTGACCCATGTAGATGGGCGATGGATGATCCCATATCCATTGATATTTGACATCAGAGATAGTATACGGGTGCTCAGTGGAGACTGGGTACACTGGACGGACTCGCCGAGAACTCCCAGATGGTATTATACCTCACGTCAGATGGTAGTTCTCTGGGGACACTGGTACAGGTTAGTCTGTAGACCCGAGATCGTCATAGAGTCTTGTGTGATTTCCACTGTGCTTTGATTTCCATCATACCACGTCTAAGAGGGCGTGCAAAACGGTGGCTTTTAGGTTCAGTCCCGAATCACATGGAGGCAATGAGCGATAGGAGGGGTTTCGTCTCTCCAGGTATAGGGAGTTGATGTTGCACTGTGTTCGATTGGCTATAACTGGAAATCCCTGGCCAGGGTTGATGAGATTTACTGGTAAGTGTTATCAGTAGTTTCTCAAACTGTTATGGAGCTCATATCGACACGACTTATCGGTTACCGGGGTCTGACGTTTACCACCCTTAGACTGGATATGCGATATAACAGACGAAGAGACTGGACTGTACGGGAGTGTTACTGATTGGATTCGCAGGAGAATGTACATGCTTGCTTGTTGATCTTCTGATTGCTCAATACACGGGTGGCTGTTACGTTTAGCTGACCGCTTGCAGCTTGTGGGTGTTTTGATATGATCATCACATACTGCCGGCGTATTGACGATTCTTTAGAGTCCTACACAGAGGTTTTCTGGCTCGGGCAAAACGCAGTAGGAGCACATATGTGATATGTGCGGGACCGAGAATAATACGTGTATGCGATACCGTATTAGATTCTTATGATATATGATATCGGCCGGGTATATGTGATATAGCCAGGTTATCGGATCAAGTGTTGATTCGATGAACTGATACAGATTATATTAGTCGGTTATTTGTGAAGTAGAAGGATTATCGGATCAAGTGTTGATTTGTTAATTTAATGTATAATTATATATTTGATATATTACATTATATTAACTAATATTAGCTCACTTAAAGATTCTTTTTCTCACATGGATAATACATTGATATATATGCGATATATATTAATTGTATTATTTTCTTTTGTTACTATATATATTATATATGTGATATATAATATTGTAACATGTTAGGGTTAAAATTGTAACTAAGGTTTTGAGAATAAAACATGTTAGGGTTTGGATTAGGGTTAATGCTATGGATAAGCTTTATGGAAGCTTCTTGAAGCTTTGACTTTAGTCTTTATCTTTTGATATTTTGTGAAGATATTTGTTAACCCAACCCAAACTCAACCCATGGTTTATTCTCTACAAGGGTTAAGGATGTGATCTTTAACCCATGGTTTCAATTCTAACCTCACACAACAATTCATTATTCATCACAAATGAAATTCTTCTTCTTCTTCCTCTTGAAAAAAGCTTTCTAGGATTTTGTGATGTGATGAAATAAAGTGAGAAACTGAAAACAAAAGAGAGCTAAATTCCTACTTCATCATCCTCATCTATTCTAGCTACTTATATTAGGGTGTTTCCTTTGCTAATACTTGATTAGTGAAGAAAGAGCTTGGGTTTTGAGTTTCTTCAAGGTAGATCATCTTAGTTGTTGAAGATTGGAAGTACGCTTGCATCTTTCTCTTCATGGAGCCTCTCTAAAGTCCGGGTACTTGATGATCGCAGTGAAGAGACCTCAACATGGAGCTTATGAAGCAAAGGAATGGACTACAAAGGTTGTAATACCTAACTCTTATAAGTAAAGTTGTTTACTTGTAATGTTTATCCTAATTCTCTAGTTAAGATCTTGGTTAGGGTTACATAGCACCCCAAATTTATAATAAAATGGCATGTGTGATGCCTTGCTAAACCTTGTTGTCGTGCTATACAACCCTATAGAGATCAAGTTCATTACGTTAAAGGTTTTCTTCAAAATCAGCCGTAGCCTTCTGTCATTTCAGGAAGCAGAGTACTTAGTATTCGTGCTGCGTTTGTCGACCTTTACCGAGGTGTAGTGTACGGTAGCTAAGCGATGTCTTCCTGCATGCATATGATGTGATCGGATAGAACAGTCGTACGATTGTGTTAACCTTTACCAAGGGTCGTTCGGGTAGATTTAATTTGATCAAGAAATGACGGGTTGAACTTGACTTACGACTTATGATTTGTTGACCTTTGCCAAGGTCATAAACCGCTGGGGGGTAAAAACCGATATCGGGAGTTTCAAGTGTTGAAATTTGCAATGAGATTGCATATCTTCTATGGAGTGGGGTGAATTTTTGACCTCTGTCAAGGTTACCACACCATGATAGTTTGGATCCCGATTCCTAATGTGAGTAATAGTTACTCTTGGAATATGATCCCGGCTAATTCTTCTTTTAGGGTTTGAAGAAGGATTTGACGGAACAGTGGGAGCCATCCTGATTAGATAAATATACCAATCTAATCTTGATAGAGTGCACGATGAGTGCTTCTTATCTCTCTCTCTCTGGCAGCGACCTACGACTGACACTAAACTAAAAACTCGTAAACCTAGTTAACCGAATCTTTTTACAATCAAAGGCTTTAGAATGTCATGATTTCCTTATTTCACTATATAGTCGCATATGTCCTTACTCCTCCTACGTCCCCTTTTGCTTCCTCCAGAACACTATGTTTCAGATACAGAGATTCATATTGCTTGGAAGGCCATCGTATAGTTAGATACGAACTCGAAGAAACTGTTTCAGTCGAGAATGGCCGCAGGTTCTGGAGAAAGTGAATTGTATATGATACAATTCATTTGTCTCTCCTTTTCACAATATCTCAAATTTGAGATCTCTTTAAATAAAGAGAATATACCAGTTACGCTTTGTCTCGACCTAAAAAAGGCTCGTGACTGACACTTGAATCATGTGAATTCTATAGGACCTCACCTAATTCAAGTAAGCCAAAAGCCCAGAAATCTAAACCTTTTTAGGGAAAATAGTGGAGGTGAAGTTTTGAAATAAAGGTTTCATGGAACCAGGTTCTTTCTTTAAAATATAAGTAATATCATATGAAAATACAATGTTTTGTAACTATCTTGAAAACATTTTTTTCGTTTGAAATTTGGGCAACACTTCTTTTGTAAATTCTAACCCGAAAACAATACAAACAATAATAATAGGCATCCCCAAGCGGGAGCCAGCTCTTCGCCAATTGAAGGAAATAAGCACGCAATGATAAAAATATACAACGCCGAAGGCGAGGATCAAAACACAGAAAGAAAGCAAAGAAAACAAAGCATCATCAAGAAACCAGAAATAAGAATAAATACATTATCTTAACTTTAAGTCTGAAAGAATATACTATAAAGGTTCTAAGTCTACGAATATACAAGGTCTGGTTGATGGAGCTTTTAACTAGATACAACTGAAATAAATGTACAAGTACAATGGTGTTCACGATGCAAATGAACTCCACCTACCAAAGCAATCACCCGGAAGAAAACGGTGTGCCAGCAAGCCGCAACGGAACCTGTGCGGTCAAACCTGCAAGAAAACTATGGCACAACGCGGGTGAGTTGCCAACTCGTGAGTAGAAGATATCACCGAGTAGAAACCGAATGTATGACTATCTTCTAGGTCATACAATAATATAATAATATAACGGCATCGAGTAAATAACAAGAGTAACAGTATAAGCATAAGTGTAATATCAAGTACTCGTGTCCGTGTCACAAAGTGATTACATGTCAAGTGTATCATGTATAAATGTATCATCCAACGTGTGTCCAACAACGACACACTAAAATCATGATAAAACCTGAGTGTCCAGCATCGACACTCGAAAACATCATGAAAACCGTGTCCAACAGCGACACATCATCCTCGGATCTCGTGCTCCGTCTGTTCGGATCGGCCTATATTATCTAATCTCAAGACTACGGTCGGTATCCTCTGGATATCCGCCGCGCCAAACTATCACCGGTCGGTATTACTCCTCTGCCGGGCTCAACGTCTCTCTATACGATCTTCTTACTCCGGGTACTGCACCGGGCCTACCATATACCCACAGACGGTGTCTCCTCGCTTCTTGAATCGGGTATACATATATGCTCAGAACTGAGAAATCTCATGGTGGACGCCACACATCATATCATGAGAAACGACATTTTTTCTTTTTTAAATGATCATAAGTTTATAAAATTCACATGCGGTTTCCCAAATCCCGAAATCTCATGAAAACCGAAATCTCATAAGCATGAGCTAATAATGACACAATGAATACCGGCATAAAGCCAATCTACAGTGCATAACCAGAATATATATATATATATATATATATATATATATATATAAATGCATGCAGCATCTAAGTAAGAAATGCAATGTCTAAACTAGCATGTGAGATCATGAATGCTACAATTTATCAGGTTATACGAATGAAGTAACAGTTCTCTAATGTGTACGTGGCATGGCAATTACCGATGACGATGTGTGTGAGCCGGCAAGCAAGTGTACAGGCAACATATGCATCATCGGTAAGGGTGCATGTGTCCTAGCAGACGAGATCATAACAGCTAATGGAAACACATGTAGATATATACAATGCAAAGAGAAATACTATAAGCATAGCAGAAAGTAAACAGTAAACGCAACATTTTAAAATATATATCTATATACGAGCCATACAGTTACCGTGTTTAAAAGAGCACGAATCGTTGTTTTTAGAAAAATAGGGCTACGGTGTTTTTGAGAAAAGAGATATCTTTTGAAAATCCGTAGCGTCCCTCGGGTTGCTCTTTTGAAAATACCTATGATTCGTTAGTTTTGAAAATATGTATGACTCTAACTCTATTCTAACATCTACTTAAGAAATTAAAAAGACTAAGCTAAAAACCGAGTCGAAAGTGATAAGAAATTTATAACATTCCCGAGTTGATATATCTAGTAGTCGGCGATCCAACCTCATAGCATCACGTACGGTATAGTCCATCGTACGGAATTCTCGAGTCAAGAGTGCGGATCAATCATCATATATATATCTCGTACGGTAAAATCCGTCGTACGACATCCTCAAATCGAAGGTACGGGTCAAATATCATATATATCATATTTCGTACGGTATCATCCGTCATGCGATATCATAATCAAGGGTACGGATCTAAGATCACGTACATTCTATTATCTCATCAGATCACATGTTATCGCATGTTAAGTATATATCGCCCAACGATCCTTTAATATATCACATCAAATACGATGTCTCAACTCTCATCATATGTCATAATCTCTTGACATTCTGTTCGATCATATCGACTTATATCCATATTCTCATCTTACACGTATATGTATATTATATATATATATATCAACACACACACACACACACACACACACACACACACACACACACACAATACTCATATATCATATCAAGTATGTGTGCGTGCGCGCTGCAAAATAAAACTAACGGCTCACGACTAAGGAAATAACACCAGGGGTAGACCTTCTTGTGAGTACGCATAATCTAACCTAAGGTCTCCTAGAACCGTATTCGCTAAGTATCCAAGTCTTGCATTAACACATATATAATATATATAAATATCATATTCTACGATTGCGGAGGTGCTATACGCCATCCACCCGACTTCCCCCGTAGATACACATATACTCACCTTCGATCCTCGCTTTGCAGAAGTCGATGACGCCTTGCTCTCCCTTGTCATCCCAAAGTCCATGTGAAGGTACCTACAGTTCAAATACGTCATATTGACATCAAAATCGAATCCGAAAACTGATACGGCAAACGAGACATACATAGGTTAGAACCTATGGTCTACGCATGCAAGAATACTCGAACAACTCTCGACGTCGACGTACAAACGTCAATCGACCGAGTCAAAACCCCAAATACCAAAACTCAAGTCATTAAAAGTCGCAAAACGAAAACAGTAACTTGGGAAAACACCTCCATATTTTACCCTAAATTGAATTAGCCAATTTTGCATATAAGATAGGTCTAATTACAAGATATTGGAGCCATAGACCAAGCACGAACCAAAATGCTCATACCCAGGCCGTAATTTGCGGCCATTCTTGGGAGATAGGGTCTCGGGTCTCTATGGGAGCTTCTAAGTGGCCTGCTTATCTCACTGTATTTGCTAAATATTTTTCAGGGCTCCCAAGTTATAGCAGATCTCTACATATCATCACAATTTCCATAAAAACCGATATCGGAGATTTCCAAGTTCATGATTTGGGGTTTAGCCTCAGGTTTAGTCCATAAATCAAACTCTACAGGGGTTTATGGCCTCTACTAAACCTCAATTACACCTTTTCAGTTCAAAATATCCCCTAACCTTTATTTAGGAATTTTCCAACATCACTAAACCACATTAGTTTAACTCTAAACTATTATAGGATATTAGAAAACTAAAAACTTAACTAGAAGTGTAGGGATTACGTCATTTGGTAACTCAAGAAAATTCTAGGGTTGCCCAAAGTTCCTAAAGTCTCAACTTGATCCAACCATGGGGTTTGTAGTGGGCTTGTGATCATTTTTTGTAAAGGGGGCAAGGTATTTTGGTGATGTATTTGGGGGTGTTTGAGGGTGGTAGAGAAGGTGGAGGATGGGGGGGATGAAGGAGGGGAGAGTGAAGAAAATGAAAGATGAAGAGAATGAAGTGGGAAAAGTCTAGTAGCCATGCATCCCTCTCTATCTTTCCCTCAAGGCCCATGCCTTATGGTCCCCCCTTGTCTCCATCTCTCCAAAATATCTTCTATTTTCTTTTCTTTTTATTTTAAAACAAAAACAAAAACCATATATATATGCAATGAAGAATTAAAGCCATGGTTCATAAAAATATAACAAGTATTTTGCAACATGATTTGTTGCATGTCATGAACATAAACATGATTAATGCATAGTTAGTGAAATATAATTCAAATATAGCATTAACTTGTATACTATTAGTTGTATAATAATTTATAAAATGCCCAAATCACATAAATACCTTCAAAATCAATAATTTATATTAATTTTCCAATTATTTTTCAAACTATAAGTGTATAATCATACTACTTCGTTAAAACCAATTTCCATACTTTACATAATATCCAAAAATTTACTATTTTAATTATTTAAATTCAAAAAAAATATTTTTATTTTATGAAATGTTACACGCTTGTTGGATAGTGTTGGATATGTATGCCCTAGATGCCATTATTGTATAGGATTTTAGGGGTACGTATTTTCAGAACAATCTTGCTCGATATGATAGTATGTTATTTGGTTTGACTTTATCTTAATATGTGTATATATTTTATTTTTTATTTCATATCGCTTATAAATGTTGATAAAACCCATAGGATTCTTGCTTGACTACCAGCGTTGTGATGGCAATCATATTGGTGGAAACTGGGTAGTCGATAAGCACATCCTTAAATGTCCCCAGTCGTAGAAATATCAAGACCGGGTATCGATATTCCAGAATAGACTAGTGTATATGCTTCTAGACCCTGACGAGGGACGGTGGTTGATCCCACAGCCATTGGTATGTTTCGCCTAAGATTGTATACAGGTGCTCACTATAGGTGAGTACACTGGACAGACTTGCCAAGAACTGACTTGATGGTATTATACCTATCGTCAGATAGCAGTTCTCTTATGACATGAGTACAGATAGTCAGTCGACCTGAGATCATCATATGTCTCGTGTGAGTTCCCACTGTGATTTGATTACTACCCTACCATGGCTCTACTGAATCGTGCAAACAGGTTTTAATTGGGTACAGTCCCGAGCCACATGGAGGCAGGGAGCGATTGTTGGGGATTCGTCTCTCCTGGTATAGGGAGTCGATATTGCGCTGTGTTCGGTTGGCCAACATCATAAGTCCCTAGCTAGGGCAGTTGAGAATTACCAATAGATAGATCAGTAGATTCTCGGATGGTCTTGAGCCACATCGGTACGACTTGTCAGGTTATTAGGGGTCTGATATTTTCCACCCTCTAGACCCGGCATGCGATACTCTCAAAAGAACAGACCGGACTGTACGGAGATTGTCGCGGACAAACTCAGTATGGGTTCGGATGAGTTTACTTGTTGGCCTTCTTTTCGATAGGTACCTGGGTAGCCGTTACGTACAGTTAGTGCCACTGATGTGCTTGTGGTTAAATCCACTGCTAGCGTACTGTCGAGCCTTTAAAGTCCCACAGAGAGGGTTTCTCTGGTTCAGGCGAAATGATGTAAAGGCCGTATGGTTTTACGTGCAGGGTTCCAATCATATACGTGTGATACACGAATTTTTGTTCGGACGGATAATACTAGCGGGTTTAGGATTAAGCCGTATTATTGAATCAAGTATTGATTTAATAATGATCTAGTATTATATTATTGGATTATTTTATCTCTTGGAATTCGTATTTATTTGTAGTAGGAATACGGGTAAGTATATACGGTGTAGGTATTCTTGTATTTATACTAGAATGTTTCAAGAAGAGGACACATTATTTTGTGTTAATCTATTTACTGTAAATAGATAATGAGGTGGAGGGATGAGGTGTATTTGAGCATGGTATGAAACATGGCTAATTTTTTTATTTATTCATTTGTGATAACTATTCAAGCATGGCTACTATATTTTATTGAAAATGAAATACTTGATAGTTTTGGACTTGGCCATTCTTCAAATCATTCTAAATTTAGCATTCTCTCTCCTTCCTTGAGCTCTTCTTGTTTCTTAAACCCCAACTCTCCCATGAGTTCATAAACAAGGGGTTAATAAGATAAACCAATCCAATTAACACACTCTACACCCACTAAACTATTTAGATTAGCAAACTTCACTTTTGAGGTTGGAGCTTGAATCAAGAACTCTCGGGTGGATCGTCTTCGACGTGAGGAGGCCAATGACCAAGCTCGATCCCGACAAACCAGGAGCTTAAGAAGACACGAAGGACTTGATCATATAGGTATAATCACTTTCACAGTAGATTAGAAAAGTGTGTAGTTTTTTTATCTAGGGCCTATGCTAGTTCTTGGGGTTATAGTCGATGTTGCATGCTTCAAAATTATTTTTTGTACATTCTGTCTCTCTACAAACCCATTAGAGTGTGCAACATTGACTTACATGGTATCAGAGGCACTCCATAACCCTTAGATAGCTCATAGCAACACTAGAAATCCGTCGTTTTTGTCGCGCACGAACTGCCGACAAAAACAGTCCCAAAAATTTAGTTTTAACTTGTTTGCACACTTCGCAGGCTCACGGTTTGAACCGAAAGTGGCAGGGTGAAGCTTGGGTACCTTGGGAAAACCTCGGGGGGGAGGGGTACCGAGGTGGCCTTGGGGGTAAGGGACCAAAGAGCACCCCACAAAGGTGCTCTCGGGTCTGCCCAGCTCTTGGGGCCACCTCGTGGTGGCCTCCGGGGGTAGGTACCCCCTTAGGCCTCCAAAACAACTGTTAATTTTGTACCCTTCGCCTCCATGAAAATTTGACGGGTTTCGAGTTCATTTCGACTCCCGGATCAGCTTAAAGCGAATTTTTTTTGGGACTTTAGCTAACTAGATTTTCAAGTTTTGGAAAATTGGAAGTGTTTACTAATTGTGGGTGGAATTCTAATGTTGTGGTTTTCTTTACTTGCTTTTGTGGTGTATATATGTGTTCTTAAATGTCTTCTAATCGCTATACGTCAATTATAAGGGGTTGCACATATTTTGTGATGTTCTGTTGGTAATGGATTGATGGATCGTCGTGTGAATGACCCGATGTGAATTTAGATGTGAGATGTGAGTGGATTTTGTAATTCATGTAATAATTGATGTATATTCTTTTATTGGGGCGCATCTGGGTTGAGGATGTAGTCACCGGTTGTATATTATATTTTCCATTTCCTCATCTAGGATTGATCCACAGAGGAGTGCACAAGGTACCGAGTTCTAGGATTCAGTGGGTGGCCATTTCAAGGAGTCGAGATCCGGGTCACCCAATTCTAGGATTGACGGATAGCTTGCCGCACTCATAGGGGTCTAGGATTATTCACACTCGGCTATTCATATGACCGTGGAGGACTGTGTTTCATAGATGGGTTAATGAAATGCAAATGTTCTAAGTTGATCTATTTTTCCATTCTCTGTGATGTTTATATTTGCATGTGATACTTATCATGCCCGTGACAAATGGTTATATATATAAATATATAAATAAATGTTGTACATGTTTTGCATCCGCGCTATTCTATCCCCAGCTCTGCCATTAGTTAAGTAACCTAACGGTGCAAGACGGGGCCCCGTGGCGAATGCGGGTGACATATACGTACATTCTGTTTTCGTTATTTTCTGGTGTGATAAGGTTAATTGATGTGACCACATTAATCTCACTTAATGTAAAGCAATAAACCTAAAATTTGACGTCATTGGAACAATTATAAAAATACTCGGTTTTCTTCAAAAACAACCTTTAAAAGCGGAGCCTAAACCACTCCTTTTCAAAAGCTATTCGGTTCCTTCGACTATATCAAGTTCATTACGTTCATGGTTTTCGCCAAAACCAGCCGTAGCCCTCCGTCAGTTTAGATAGGTATCAGCTAGTATTCATGCTATGTGTTCGGACTATCACCAAGGCGTAGTGTTTGGTAGCTAGCGGGTACTTATCTGTAGCATAAATAAATGTATTAATCTAGGATAGGAGTACAACTGTTTTGACCTTCGTCAAGGGCTTATACAAATGAGTCTAGATTAATCTAGACAATGACGGGTTAAACTTGACTTGCGACTTATAATGTTTTGACCTTCGTCATGGTTATAAGTGCTTGGGCCAAAAAACACATCGGGAGTTTCAAATATACAGGAAATTTGTTGGTGTTGCATACCTTCTGTAGTGTGGTAGTTTTGGTAGGTTTCCTTCAAAATTATCACACGATGATAGTTGGGTCCCTATCCTACTGTGAGTATTAGCTACTCTTCAGGAGAGTTTTTCACTTTGCAATTAACTAATTAAGTAAATGTCTAGAAAGGTGTTAACAGGGATATAACTTTGGGAAAATGCGGTTATTTAATAGGGTCCATGTAAAAGCACGGGGGACCTCCCTTTGAAGTACCAACACTGGCCTGGCCGAAAGATAAGCAAACTTGTAGAGTGTGATTAATCCCGACTATTTTTCTTTTAGGGTTTGAAGGAGAATTCGAGGAAACAATAGGAGCCATCCTGTTTAGATAAACTAATAACCAATCAAAACTTGCAAGAGCATATGTTGAGTGTTTCTTTTATCTCTCTCCTAATTGCAGCAACCATGACGAGACTTAAGATTATACTAGATAAAAATAAACTGACTGGGCCGAACTGTAAAGACTGGCTGAGGAACGTCCACATGGCCCTTACTACGGCTAAAGCCCTCCTTTTCCAGGTCTAGAATCCTCAGTCGCGGACATTAGGTCCGTAGAACTTGGGATCTTGATTGCGCGAAATCGTGTCTCGTGCTGGCCTCCATGGATAATGAACATCAGAAGCGTCATGAGAAGATGGACCTTACTTCCATATTCCTCCATACCAAAGATTTATATGGAGAGCAATCTCGTATCGCAAGATACGAGACCTCGAAGAAATTGTTTCAAGCGAGGTTGGCTATCGGATCATCTGTTGGAGATCACGTCCTAAAGATGATTACTCTCATTAAAGAGCTCACGGATCTAGGAACTACGTTGGAGAATGATTTGTATACCGACTTGATTCTACAGTCCCTTCCTTCCACCTATGCCCAATTCGTATTGAATTTTAATATGCAAAAGACGGAAGTTACATTTCCTGAGCTCCTCAATATATTGAGGGTGGCAGAGGGCACCTTGAAGAAATCCAAGGAAGCATCTGCTCTGTTTATTGGGGAATCTTCTTCCTCTAAATCCAAGGCTAAGGCCAAGGGGACGAAAAATAAGGCCCTCACCAAACCGAGAGGAGGTGTGCAGAAGGTGTAGGAAAAGAGAAAGGAAAAGATTAGGGGATCAGCCACAAAAGAGGAATATTTTTATTGTCATAAGAAGGACATTGGAAGAAAGATTACCGGGCTTTAAAAGCCAAGAATCAGGACACAAAGCAAGTCGTGGCTTTGGATTCAGGTGTGTTCGTGATTGAAAACTGTTTCTCTATTAACTCTACTTCCTGTGTATTGGATACCGGATCATGATATCACATTTGTAATTCTTTGCAGGCACTGAGAACCCGTAGAGTTTTGAGAAAATGTGATATGATCCTCAGGGTTGGCAATGGTGTGGATGCTATTGCAGTGAGAGAATATCACTTTGGATTAGCGAGTGGACATATTTTTTTGTTGCATAACTGCTTTTGTGTACCATTATGATGTGTAATATTATATCTGTATCTTTATTATCTAATGAAGGATATAATTTTGCACTTGAAAGCAATGTCATAAACATTCACCTGAATCATGAAATGATTGGGTTGGGTACACTAAATAACGGAATATACATACTCAATCAATATCAAGTTTTCAATGTCCAAAACACACTAAAAAGAAAGACTCCAGAATTAAATCAAGCTTTCTTATGGTATTGTAGACTTGGTCATATCAATGAAACACGATAGTCTAAGTAACATAAAGATGGATATTTAGATCTTTTTGAATATCAATCATATACAACCTGTCAATCATGTATCAAAGGAAAGATGATCAAAATTCCGTTCGCTAGACATTGAGCAAGAGGCACTGAGCTCTCGGGACTCATACACAGCGACATGTGTGGGCCAATGTCTACACATGAAAGAAGTGGCTATTCCTACTTTATCACTTTTACCGATAATTTCTCAAGGTATGGACATGTATTCTTGATGAAATATAAATCTGAGGCCTTTGAGAAATTCCTGGAGTATAAGAATGAAATACAAAAGCAAACTGACGTAAATATCAAGATGCTCCGATTTGATCGGGGTGATGAATACTTAAGTGCCGAGTTCCTAGAATTTCTAAAAGAGAATGGAATTCTCTCTCAGTTTACTCCTCCATACACACCACAATACAACGGTGTATCAGAAAGACGGAATTGCACCTTACTAGATATGGTGCGTTCCATGATGAGTAATGTTGAGTTGCAGCCATCCTTATGGGGTTATGCACTAGAATTTGCTGCACACCTATTGAATAAAGTTCCAACTAAGTCTGTGCCTACCACTCCATATGAAATGTGGAGTGGGATGAAACCCTGTCTTAAGTATTTTAAGATATAGGGGTGTCCTGTTTTTGTCAAAAATATTCATCCGGACAAGTTCGAGGCATACTCAGTATTGTGTAAATTTATGGGATACCCTAAGAATTATAGAGCGTATTTTTCTATTACGTTGAGGAATAAAAGGTTTTTGTTTCTCATCATATCCGTTTTATGGAAACTCAATTTCTTGAAAAAAAATTAGTAGGAGCGCGATAGAACTGGAAGAAATTCCAGAACCACAAACTATTATTGAAGACTTAGTAGAACCTAAAGTTTCAATGGAACCGGACGTACCTACGCCACTCCACAGATCTAATAGGCAGTCTCATCCGTCCGAGAGATACTACGGTTTTCTCGTAGACGGGAATCGAGAGGATTACATCATAGATGATGATGAGCCTACTAATTTTCAGCAAACCATCACGAGTAGAGACTCGATGAAGTCGCTGGATGCTATGCAAAATTGCTAAGCACTTGTTTAACGCCCTAGCGCTTATATGGGTATCATGCGAAGCCATCAGTTATGGGCGTCGTCTAATCAGTGCTAAGCACTCAATTGACTGAATATATGTATATATATAGTACTAAGCACTTTTTATATGGCGTCCACATGAGGAGCACGAATGGCGTTGGGCGCTGTCCAATTAGTGCTAAGCACTCAGCCGTTTTGGCTATATATGGAGTGCTAAGCACTTTTTGTATGGCGTCCACTTGAGGAGCATGTGAGGCACTGGGCGCTGCCCAATTAGTGCTAAGCACTCAACCGTTTTGGCTGTATACGGAGTTCTAAGCACTTTTTGTATGGCGTCCACGTGAGGAGCGCGTGAGGCTGTAACATTTCAGAAATATAAAATATTATTTTTGGAATTTAATAAAATAATAAATTTCACGAAAACTATACGAGTTTGGTTTTTAATTTTCGTCGAATGGTATAATAATATACCTATATTTTTGGAAAATATTGGAAATTAATATGAATTATTAATTATGTAGGCATTTATTGGATTTGGACATTTTATAAATTATTACGCAATTATTTACATACAAGTTTAAGATAAACTCGATTAATACTTTACTAATTATGCATTAACCATGTTTATGTATCATAACATGCAACATATCATATTGTAAAACTTTTTTATATTTTTTAACCATGGCTTTATTTTCATTTACTTTTAATTTGTTTTGTTTTTCTTCTTTAGAAAAGAAAAAGGAAAGGATATTAAATGAAAGAGCGTAGGGACAAAAGAGCAAGGTAGAGAGAGAGGGGGGGGGAAGGTTCTAGCAACCTTGAACCATCATCTCTACTTATTTTCCTCACCTCCTTCATCATTTTCTTCTTCATCTCCTTCTCCTTCATCCTCCTCCACCCTCACTACCACCACAATTCCACCCTCAAAACCACCCTCAAAACTAATTACCACCTTCACAAAAATTATTTCTAAGCTTACTACAAACACATGATGGGATCAAGTTGGGACTTTGAGCAATTTGGCCATCTTAGAATTTTCGAAAGTTGCTTACATGAGGTAAAACCTTCACATTTCACCAAGTTTTAAAGTTTCCTAAGCTTAAGTGTTGGTTTAGAGTTTAGAGGTTTAAAATTTGTGAACTTGAAAAATTCTAGGATGATATTTAGTGAATATTTTGAATTGTGGAGATACAATTGAGGTTTAGTTAGTGACCACAAAACCATTGATGATGGAATTCTGGACCAAACTTGAGATTAGAAGTCCCAAACATGAATGTGGAATTTTCCGATATCGGGTTTTTGTTGAAATGTGATGATCAATTAGGATCTCCTATGATTTGGGGACTCTGAAAAATATTTTGCAAACACAATTAGATGTGCAGGCTATTTAGAAGGTACCCTAGAAACCCGAGCCCCCAACTCCCCTTTCTGACCGCCAAAATATCCTATTTGGCCGCAATTTGCGACCTGGTCTTGGTGATAGGGTGTGGTTTTTGTTCTATAGCTCTATTACCTGATATCTAGACCTATCCAATATGCAAGATATCCTAATTTTACCTAGGGTAGAATCTGGGAGTGTTTTTCTAAGTTTCAGATTTCGGTTTACGGCTTTTCTTAACTTGAGTTTTGGTATTTGAGTTTTGACTCGGTCGTTTGATATTTGTACGTCAATGACGGGTTCTTTTTTGATTGTTCTTGCATGCGTGGACCATAGGTTCCAACCTATGTGCACTTCGTGTGCCGTATCGGTTTTCGGATTTGATTTTGATTTCGTTACGATATGCATTGATTGTAGATATCTTCGCGTGGACTTCCGGGACGACGAAGGAGAACAAGACGTTCATCAACTTTGTTTAGAGCAAGGATAGTAGGTGAGTAGATGTGTATCTACGGGGGAAGTCGGGTGGATGGCATATAGAACCCCGCAACCATAGTAATAGGAGAACAGAGATGTAGTATATATATAGAAACATACTCTTATGTACTTATAAATATAACCATAAAGATAAGTACAAGATGATATGATGAGATGAGGACATGATGAAACGAGATGACACGAGTCGATATGTTTGATATGAGGATGCAAGGCGACATATATACATATATATGTATGCTAAGATATGATATGAGATAGTGTGTGTGTGTGTGTTTGTGAGAATATGAGAAGATAGAATGTACGTGACCATAGATCCGTACCCTTGATTTAGGATATACATGATGATTGATCCGCACTCTTGACTCGAGGATACCATACGATGGATTACACCGTACGCGATATAATGTACAGGAAGATAGATCCTTACTTTGATTGATGACACCGTACGATAGATTATACCGTACGTGATATGATATACCGAACGATTGATCCGCACTCTAGACTTGAGGACGACGTACGATGGATTATACCACATCTGATACTATGAGGCTGGATCGCCGACTTATGGATTATCTTGATTTGGAAAATCATTGCTTTGTAATCACTTTGGTAGATAATAGATTGCATTTGAACCATACCTATTTTCAAACTAACAAATCGTTAGGCACTTTAATGACAACCTCAAGGGACGCTACGAATTTCCAAATGGTATCTCTTTTTTAAAAACACAGTAGCCCCAGTTTCAAAAACTATGATTCGTATTATTTAAACTATAACCATATGATTCATGTGTAGTTACGTATTTTATACCGTTCATGTTTACGCTGTATTATTTTCTCGTGACATACGTACTAAGTTCCCGGCACTTATCTTCATATTGCTTCGTCTGCTAGGACACATGCACCATTACCGATGATGCACATGTTGCACGTACACAGATTTGCCGGCTCACACACTCATCATCTATAATTGCTATGCCACTTACACATTAGAAACTACTATATTGCCGTATTGTTCTTAAACTGTAGAATTATAGTCATTGTTCAGTACTCATTACCGTACATGCGAGTTTAGATATTGCACTTCCTTACCTGGTTACACGACATTCTTATATGAAAACACTTGCAATACTTTACAGTACTGTTCTGTGCTTGCATTTACTGTACCTTTATGGTTACATGTGTTGGAGATAGTGCCCTCAGAGTCAATTATTGGATCACAGGCACGTGATTGCAATGATTGATGGAGGACCTATGCCGGTAGGACAGTCTTACTCAAGATGATAGTATGCTATCTGGTTTATCTTTATCATCGTGGACTGCTTTAGGTGACCTTACAGGTCACTATTGCACGTTGATAGAGCCCTTAGGATTCTTGCTTCATATACGTGGGAGCTGGGGTCTATAAGCACATCCTTAAAAGGTCCCTAGTCGTGGGAGTTTTCGAGACAGGGCATCGATACTCCAGAGTAGACTAGTGTATACAGTCGAGACCCCGACGAGGGGCAGTGGCCGGTCTTACAAGCCACTGGTGTCAGTTGGTTCACCTAAGATGTATACAGGTGCTCATTGGGTTATGAGTACACCGGACAGGACTCGCCGGGAACATGCTAGTTGGTCTTATACCAGACGTCAGATAGCAGTTCCCTAGTGACATGTGTACAGGTTAGTTCATTGACCTGAGATTGTCATTTGTCTCGTGTGAGTTCCCACTGTACTTTGATTACTACCCTACCACGCTCAAAGGAGACGTGCAAACAGGTTTTAGTTGGGTACAGTCCCGAGTTACATGGAGGCAGTGAGCGGATCTGCAGGGGTTCGTCTCTCCCGGTATTGGGGGTGAGGTCGCGCTGTGTCTAGGAGAGCCATTACACGAAGTCCTTGGCCAAGGCAGGAGATTTACTGGTAGGTATTCCAGTAGTATCTCAGGGTGTTCTGGGATACACTCCGACACGACTTGTACCGCTTTTGGGGGTCTGACTTTTACCAACCCCCTAGGCCCGCCATGCGATGCTCATAGACGAACGGACCGGACTGTACGGATATTGTCACTGAAAGGCTCAGTAGGGTATCAGGATGAATTCGCTCATCGACGTCCCTTTTGGTCAATACCTGGTAGCCCGTTACGTATGGCTAATACCTCTGACGTGCTAGCGGTTAAATCCACAACCAAAGTATTGACGAGTCTTTAGAGTCCCCCACAGACCGTTTTCTCAAGTTTCGGGCAAAACGCTGTAGAGGCCGTATGGAGATATGGCAGGGTTCGATCATATATGTGCGGTATTGCACAGATCATGATCAGACGGATAGTACTAGCGGGCTTTGGTTTAAGTCGGATCCTAGTATTGTACAGTGTAGATTTTGTCTCATTGCATTTGTATTCGGTCGCAATACAAATGCGGGTATGTATATACAGTCACGGGGTTTTCCTATAATTTATTACGGGATCAGTTTTTGAAGTTGCCAGTTTGCTTTCCGTTTCGGCCATTTTCCTTTGTTTCTTTCTTTGGCTAAAAGTTGGTGGAGGGGGTTATTTGCAATTATGCATTTAACAAAGGAAAAGACTTTTTATGCATCATGATGGTTTCATGATGGTGCACCATCCATTTACTTCATTGATTCATCATTGCTTGACTTTGCTTGATGGTGATGGGATATGATTAGGTGATGGAGTGGAGACTTTGTAGTAATGATTTTTTTCTCATCATCACCATTTCTCTCTCTTGTATAATTTTTCCCACTCACTCTCTCCCCTCATTCTTACATTGGCCGGCCATTCTAAGAGAGGGGGGGCTGTCCAAAATTTAGGAGGTGGGAATTCATCTCATTAGCTTACACAAAACACTTGCATCATCTCCCAAGTTCATCCCTCCTTCTTGATGTCTAAAATGGCAACTTCATATAAACCCCAAATGAGACAAAGCTTTCTACACTTCATCTACAGTATCCTTGGGCACGTCGAATCGCCAACTTCGTGCTCGAGTTGCTGTTAGTGTATATGCCCTCGAGGCCATTACTGTATCATACTAGTATGTATATTACTTAATGGAAGCTTGGGATATTCACCTTGTATTGACAATCTTGCTCAATATAGTAGTATGCTACTTGGTTTGTTTCTACTTCAATGTGTACATGTGTTTATTTTAGTATATCGCCTTTACACATTAGTGGAGCCCTTAGGATCTTTGCTTGATTACCAGCGTTGTGATGGCAGTCACACTCGTGGGGGCTGGGTAATCTATAAGCACATCCTTATGCAGGTCCCTAGTCGCAGGACTATCGAGACAGGGCATCGATACTCCGGAGTAGACTAGCGTATGCGCTTCTCATCCCAGTGTGGGAGACGGTCTGTCCTACAGCCGTCAGTACGTCGTACTTGAGATAGTATGCGGGTGCTCGTTAGGTTACGAGTACACTGGACAAGACTCGTCGGGAACTGAATGGTTAGTATTATACCTATCGTCAGTTATCAGTTCCCAGGTGACTTGAGTACAGCTTAGTCCGCTTACTTGACACTGTCACTTCGCCTCGAGTGTGTTCCCACTGTACTTTGATTACTACCCTACCACGGCTCAAAGGAGTCATGCAAACAGGTAGTAGTTGGGTGCAGTCCCGAAGCACTTGGAGGCAGTGACGGTTAGACAGGATTCGTCTCTCCCGGTATTGGGGGTTGACATCGCGCTGTGTCTAGGAGAGCCATTACACGAGTAGTCCCTGGCCAGGGCAAGCGAGATATACTGGTAGGTTTCCAGTGCTATCTCAAGGTGTTCTGGGCTTCACTCCGACACGACTTGTACCGCTATTAGGGGACTGACGTTTACCGCCCCCTAGGCCCGCCATGCGATGTATCAGACGAACAGACCGGACTGTACGGAGATTGTCACATACAGGCTCAGTAGGAGTTCAGATGTGTTTCATCTCGTCCGTCTTCTTGTCGGCATCTACCTGGGGACCGTTACGCACAGCTGGTGCCGCTTGCGGTCTGTGGTTAAACCCACTACCAGCGTAGTATCGAGTCTTTAGAGTCCCACACAGAAAGCTATTCGCCTTTAGGCAAAAGAGTAGAGGTCGCATGGTTTTGCGACAGGTCGCATAGTTTTGCGACAGGGTTCGGTCACATCCGTGCACTTGTGCACGTTTAGTGTCCGGACAGTTAACACTAGTGGGCTTTGGTTTAAGCCAGATCCTAGTGTACGTTTTGGGATTGGTTTTATCTCGTATGTATTCGTGTTCCTCGGAACGCGGATACGGGTGTGTATGCACAGTTGACAGAGAGATAGAGGCACTGGATTCTCATTAGGGTTGTTGACTGTTGACTGTTGACTTTTTGCTAAACCCTAATGAGAATATGATATATGATTAGCAATAATATTAATTAAGTATTATAAGTGACATGGTTGTTGAGGGGTTGACTTTGTTGACTTGTTGACTTTGTTGACCGGTTGACTAGATTGGACTAGTTGACCATCATCATTGCAATGGTTGTCATTTTCATACAAAGACTTTTACTTGCTTGTTGTGGTTTGCAAAATGAGTGCATGAAAATGATATTGCCTTTGACATGATATGAACCATCACATAATACTTGATTATCATTATGGCTCATGATGCTTTTGGATTATGAGAGGGTGAATGAGAAAAGAGAGGCTCATTCTTTCATTTGCTTTCTCTCTCCTTTGAGCTCTCTCATTCTCTTGTTCTCACCCTCTTCCTCTTGCTCTCTCTACCTCAAGGCAAAACATTCTCATGTGTTGAGACTCATTGCCCTAGAGATAAAAAGACACCAAAACAATCATCTACTCACTCTAGTTCACAAGGTTTAGCAAACCGAGTGAACTAGTTTCTTCAAAGATCGAAGAAGAAGCCAAAGGTAGAAGCTTTCGGGTGGATCGATCTTCGGCGCAAGGAGACGACGGGGTGAAGCCGATCCGTACACCATCAAGAGTTGAAGACGAATGAGTTCAAGAAAGAAAGGTATAACCCCCTAACCGAGTAGTTAACAACTCCTAGTTAGGTTGTTAGGTAGATAGTTTAACAAAGATCCGTTTTGAGTCCATGTTACCGTCTCTGGAAAATTGTTTTTCATCATTTCCGCAACCCCGTAAGAACCGGGGAAGGGTAGCATGGACTTACAGTGGTATCAGAGCCTAATTAAACACTATCTAACATGTTAGCAAAGTTAGTAGAAATTCGATCGGAGAAAAAGTCGCGAAATACACCCGGATATCAAGCTTGCTGTCGATTTTTAAAGTTCTGTAAAAATAATAAATTATGCTTCAAAAATCGACTCAGGGTTTTTATAGCGCACTGAAGAAAAACGATCAAGAGATCTCATCATAGAGCCGCGGAAACACGGTAATAGCTTACTCTTGCAGCGGTTCAGCGGCCGATTTAACTCTTCTGTGGATTTTCTTCACTGCAGTATACTTAGTGGGGTATTTTGGGATTTTTGGTATATGTTTTTTCAGCCCAGATTTTCCAGAAAGAAAAATTTGTTTTTGGGGCTTTAAAAACCGTATTTTGATCGAGTTTCTAAAGACTTAAGCTGACGGGCATTTATCTGTGATGTGTTATTTGTATTGAACGTCTGCTAATCGCTATATGTTGATTAGTGGGGGTTATACAAATCTGTGATCTGTAATGTTGCTGGTATGTGTATATGAATTCGTTGGATTGTCGCGGGTGAATAGCCGGGGGTTGTGAGATGAGAGTTTTCTTTTATCTTTCAATTCATGTAATATGTAAATTGATGTAATATTATTTTTGGCTGCACAACCGGGTCGGGGTTGTAGCCGTCATTGTATAATTTCTTTTTACTGTTTTTGCTCCTAGGACAGACCCATGGTAGGGTGCACAAACTACCGGGTATCTCGAAGTGCCGAGTGGCCTACTCACGTCGTTGAGGGAGGTTGCTCCGCTTCGGATATTTGGCGGGTAGTTTGCCGCACCCGTAGGGGTCTTGGGTGGGGTATTGGCTATTCACCGCGACCGTGTAATCCGCTTTTCGTTACAGGCTCGTACGAATTGCGGATTCCTAGTATATCCAATGTGTTCATCTGTAATCTGAAATGGCTATCATTGCAATATATCTATATATGATATTATTTAGGCGTTGCTTATGTTTTGCAGCCGCGCTAGCCCAGCCCCCGCTCTGTCGTTAGTTAAGTAACCTAACGTGTAATGACGGGGCCCCGTGGCGAATGCGAATGGCATAAGCGTACGTCATATTTTGGTTGATTTCTGCAATGGTAGGATTAAATGATGGGACGCATTAAAAGAACTAATGCAAGAAAAATACGCATTAAAAGAACTAATGCAAGAAAATAAACCAAGTAAAAGTCGTTGGAACACTTCAAAACCACTCGGTTCTTTTCAAAAACCAACTTTTAAATGCGGAGCTTGAGCCACTCCTTTTAAAAGCTATCAAGGTTCCTTCGATTATATCAAGTTCACTACGTTCAAGGTTTCGCTAAAACCATTCGTAGCCCTCCGTCGTTTCGTATGAAGATTCAATAGTATTCAAGCTATGTTTGTTGACCTTCGTCAAGGCATAGTGATTGGTAGCCGTTGGGTGTCATATGTAGCATAGATAGATACGTTGATTTAGGATAGTCGTATTACCTTGTTGACCTTCGTCAACGGTATATACGGGTGGGTTCAAATTAACCTGGACAATGACGGGTAGAACTTGACATGTGACTTATGATTTGTTAACCTTCGTCAAGGTTATAAGAACATGGGGCGAAAATCCACATTGGGAGTTTCAAAAGAACTGAAACTTGCTAGCACTGCATATCATTTGGAGTTTGATGATTCTGGTAGGATTCCTTCAGTTTTGTCACGCGATGATATTTGGATCCCGATCCTACTGTGAGTATATGCTACTCCTCGGGAACTTTCTCACTTAACGATCAATGCTATAAACTAAGTAGGTGTCTAGAAAGGTGATAGTGGGGCTACGCCCCCAGGAAAAAGAGGTTATTTAATTAAGGAACTTCGCGAAAGCGTTGGAAAACCTCTCTCGAAGTACCGACACTAGCCTGGCTGAACGATTAAGCAAGTATTGTACGGTGAGATTGATCCTGACTAATTCTTCCTTTTTGGTTTGAGGAGGGGTTCGAGAGACAGTGGGAGCCATCCTGTTTAGATAAATTAAAAACCAATCTAAACTTGCAAGAGCATCATGCTGAGTGTTTTCTTCTCTCTCTCTTAATTGCAGCGACCAAGTGACCACACATAGGTTACATCTAGATAATAAAATGACTGAACCTGACTGTTATGATTGGCAAAGGTCTGTCCAGATGTCCACTACCCATGACAAGCTGGGACACCTCTTAACTAATCAAACCCCTGCCGTCTCAGGACCAGTTTCCCCTGTCACGGATAGTGATATCCGTAAGACATCGGAAAAAGACTGTGCGAAAGCCAAGTGCCTCGTGTTAGCCTCAGTTGATGGTGCAAACCAGAGGCAGCACGAGAAGATGGACTTAGTTTCTATCTTCCTCCATAACAAGGATTTATATGGAGAGCAATCTCGTATCGCGAGATATGAGACCTCGAACGAATTGCTTCAAGCGAGGTTGGCTGTCGGGTCATCTGGAGGGGACAACGTCCTTACAGAGACCAGCTATTTTAAGCTCACGAACCTGGAGACCACGTTGGAGAATGGGTCAAGTACTGACTTAATTCTACAGTCCCTGCCCTCTGCTTATACCCTGAAGGAAACCAGGGAAGAAGAAGGAAAAGCAAGGGCAAAAATTTCAGGACTGGATGTAGTTAAAGAGGGACGTTCCTATTGTAACGGAAATGAACATTGGCAGAAAGATTGCAGGGCTAGCAAAGCCAGTAGCCAGAATTTGAAGCATGTTGTGGCTTCGGCTTCGGGTGTGTTTGTGATAGAGAACTGTATGTCAGTTAACCCTACTTCATGGGTATTGGATACCGGATCAGGATCTCACATCTGTAATTCATTACAGGCTCTGAGAAACCGTAGGGTTATCAGGAAAGGTGATATGACTCTCAGGGTTGCAAACGGAATGAGCATGGATGCTGAATCAGTAGGGGAATATCATCTTGGACTGACAACTGGGTAGATATTGATTTTGCGTAACTGTTTGTATGTACCAGGTGCGACTTGTAATATCATATCTGTATCCTTACTTTCTAAGGAAGGATATGAATTTACTTTTGTAAGCGATGTAGTACACATCCACCTAAATCAAGTTCTGATTGGGTCAGGTACATTAAATAACGGGATATACGTATTAAATCAAGCTCAGATATTCAGTGTCCAGAACACACTTAAAAGAAAGTCTCCGGAAACAAATCAGGCTTTCTTATGGCATTGTAGACTGGGTCTGATTAATGAGACATGATTAACTAAGTTACATAAAGAGGGATACTTGAATCCGTTCGAGTATCAGTCATATGCCACTTGTGAATCTTGTCTCATGGGAAAGATGACAAAGACTCCGTTCACTGGACACGGAGTAAGAGCGAGCGAGCTCTTGGGACTCATACACAGTGATGTGTGTGGTCCAATGTCTACACATGCGCGAAGTGGTTATTCATACTTCATTACTTTCACAGATGATTTCTCTAGGTATGGACATGTCTTCTTAATGAAGCACAAATCCGAGGCCTTTGGGAAATTTCAGGAATACAAGAATGAAGTTGAAAAACAAACGGGCAAAAGTATAAAGACACTGAGATCGGATCGAGGTGGTGAATACTTGAGTGCCGAGTTTCTGGACTACTTAAAAGAGAATGGAATTCTCTCTCAGCGTACTCCTCTAAACACACCACAACACAACGGTGTATCTGAAAGGCGGAATCGAACCCTATTGGATATGGTTCGTTCCATGATGAGTAAGGCTGCATTACCGCAATCTTTCTGGGGTTATGCACTAGAAACAGCTGCATATCTCTTGAACAAGGCTCCAACCAAGACTGTGCCTACCACCCCATATCAGATGTGGAGTGGGAAGAAACCCTGTCTTAAGTATCTTAAGACATGGGGATGTCCAGCTTTTGTAAAAAAGCAGTATGCGGACAAGCTCAAGGCCGCTCAGTACTGTATAAGTTTGTGGGATACCCAAAGAACTCCAGAGGGTATCTTTTCTATTCCACAGAAGAACAAAAAGTTTTTGTTTCTCCGCATGCCCACTTCTTGGAAACTGAATTTTTGGAAAATCAGATAAGTGGCAGCGCAATAGAACTGGAAGAAATTTCAGAACCATAAGCTATTACTGAAAGCTTGGAAGAACCAGAAGTTTCAGGGGAACCGGACATTCCTGTGCCGCTCCGCAGGAGTAGTAGGCAGTCTCATCCGCCCGAGAGATACTACGGTTTTCTCATAGACGGGGATAGAGAGGATTGCGTCATTGATTATGACGAGCCTACTAGCTTCCAGCAAGCCATTCGGAGTGGTGACTCGGTAAAATGGCTGGATGCAATGCGGACCGAAATGGAGTCCATGTACACCAACAAAGTTTGGACTTTGGACTTTGCTCCAGAAGGGGTAAAACCCGTAGGCTGCAAATGGATCTTCAGAAAGAAGATTGGTGCAGATAGGCAGGTTGAAACCTATAAAGCTAGGCTTGTTGCAAAGGGTTTTCATCAAAAACCTGGTTTGGACTATGACGAGACCTTTTCTTCGGTAGCCATGCTTAAATCCATTCGGATCCTTCTTGCCATTGCTGCCTTCCACGATTATGAGATCTGGCAAATGGACGTAAAGACGGCTTTCCTAAATGGAAATTTGGAAGAGTGGATCTATATGGATCAGCCAGAGGGATTCAATCAGAGTGGGAGCAGCGGTAAAGTGTGCAAGTTGCTCAAGTCCATCTATGGACTGAAACAGGCATCGCGGAGTTGGAACATCTGCTTTGATGATACTGTCAAAGAATTCGACTTTGTCAAAAACCCAGATGAACCATGCATTTACAATAAGATTGTAGGGAGAAATGTGGTATTCCTCGTCTTGTACGTCGATGACATTCTCCTAATAGGAAATGATATTCCTATGCTACAGTCAGTCAAAGGATTCTTATCACAGAGATTCTCCATAAAGGACCTGGGCGATGCCAACTACATTCTGGGGATCCAGATCTATCGTGATAGATCTAAAAGAATGTTGGGACTTTCACAGTCAAGGTACATCGACACCATACTGAAACGATTCAGTATGGAAGATTCCAAGCGCGGTAATCTACCGGCTTGTCACGGGATCACCCTCTCCAAAGAGATGTCTCCCAAGACTGATTTGGAAAGGGCTCGCATGTCATCAATACCCTACGCATCTGCGGTACGCTCTATTATGTATGCGATGTTGTGTAACAGACCAGATGTAGCATACGCATTGAGCGTTGTAAGCCGGTATCAGTCAAACCCAGAGGAGAAGCACTGGATAGCGGTAAAAACCATTCTCAAGTACCTGAGAAGGACTAAGGAGATGTTCTTGGTGTATGGCGGAAAAGACCTCCAGATCGAGGCCTTTGCTGACTCCAGCTTCCAGAGTGACAAGGATGACTCCAAGTCCATGTCGGGTTATGTCTTTACCCTCAATGGAGGGGCGGTTTGCTGGAAGAGTTCCAAGCAGGAGACCGTTGCTGACTCAACTATGGAAGCGGAGTACATAGCTGCTTGTGATGCCGCAAAGGAAGCTGTCTGGATGAAGAAGTTCCTCACGGAGCATCAGGTGGTTCCTACCAGTGTTGATCCAATACCGCTGTATTGTGACAACAACGGCGCTATAGCTTTAGCGAAGGAACCCAGGTCCTATCAGAAGTCCAGGCACATTTTGAGGCGGTACCACCTGATTAGGGAGATCATAGATCGTCGGGAGATCGAGGTGAAGAGAGTAAATTCAGAAGATAACACTGCTGATCCACTCACGAAGTCCTTACCCTAGACTCAGTTCAAGCGGCTGATCGAGATGATAGGTCTTCGATACGCCAGTACATGGCCTTAGTGCAAGTGGGAGATTGTTAGTGTATATGCCCTAGAGGCCATTACTGTATCATACTAGTATGTATATTACTTAATGGAAGCTTGGGATATTCACCTTGTATTGACAATCTTGCTCAATATAGTAGTATGCTACTTGGTTTGTTTCTACCTCAATGTGTACATGTTTTATTTTAGTATATCGCCTTTACACATTAGTGGAGCCCTTAGGATCTTTGCTTGATTACCAGCGTTGTGATGGCAGTCACACTCGTGGGGGCTGGGTAATCTATAAGCACATCCTTATGCAGGTCCCTAGTCGCAGGACTATCGAGACAGGGTATCGATACTCCGGAGTAGACTAGCGTATGCGCTTCTCATCCCAGTGTGGGAGACGGTCTGTCCCAAAGCCGTCAGTACGTCGTACTTGAGATAGTATGCGAGTGCTCGTTAGGTTACGAGTACACTGGACAGGACTCGTCGGGAACTGAATGGTTGGTATTATACCTATCGTCAGTTATCAGTTCCCAGGTGACATGAGTACAGCTTAGTCCGCTGACTCGACACTGTCACTTCACCTCGAGTGTGTTCCCACTGTACTTTGATTACTACCCTACCACGGCTCAAAGGAGTCGTGCAAACAGGTAGTAGTTGGGTGCAGTCCCGAAGCACTTGGAGGCAGTGACGGTTAGACAGGATTCGTCTCTCCCGGTATTGGGGGTTGACATCGTGCTGTGTCTAGGAGAGCCATTACATGAGTAGTCCCTGGCCAGGGCAAGCGAGATATACTGGTAGGTTTCCAGTGCTATCTCAGGGTGTTCTGGGCTTCACTCCGACACGACTTGTACCGCTATTAAGGGACTGACGTTTACCGCCCCCTAGGCCCGCCATGCGATGTATCAGACGAACAGACCGGACTGTACGGAGATTGTCACATACAGGCTCAGTAGGAGTTCAGATGGGTTTCACCTCGTCCGTCTTCTTGTCGGCATCTACCTAGGGACCGTTATGCACATCTAGTACCGCTTGCAGTCTGTGGTTAAACCCACTACCAGCGTAGTGTCGAGTCTTTAGAGTCCCACACAGAAAGCTATTCGCCTTTAGGCAAAAGAGTAGAGGTCGCATGGTTTTGCGACAGGGTTCGGTCACATCCATGCACTTGTGCACGTTTAGTGTCCAGACAGTTAACACTAGTGGGCTTTGGTTTAAGCCAAATCCTAGTGTACGTTTTGGGATTGGTTTTATCTCGTATGTATTCGTGTTCCTCGGAACGCGGATACGGGTGTGTATGCACAGTTGACAGAGAGACAGAGCCAGTGGATTCTCATTAGGGTTGTTGACTGTTGACTGTTGACTGTTGACTTTTTGCTAAACCCTAATGAGAATATGATATATGATTAGCAATAATATTAATTAAGTATTATAAGTGACATGGTTGTTGAGGGGTTGACTTCGTTTACTTGTTGACTTTGTTGACCGGTTGACTAGGTTGGACTAGTTGACCATCATCATTGCAATGGTTGTCATTTTTATGTAAAGACTTTTGCTTGCTTGTTGTGGTTTGCAAAATGAGTGCATGAAAATGATATTGCCTTTGACATGATATGAACCATCACATAATACTTGATTATCATTATGGCTCATGATGCTTTTGGATTATGAGAGGGTGAATGAAAAAAGAGAGGCCCATTCTTTCATTTGCTTTCTCTCTCCTTTGAGCTCTCTCATTCTCTTGTTCTCACCCTCTTCCTTTTGCTCTCTCTACCTCAAGGCAAAACATTCTCATGTATTGAGACTCATTGCCCTAGAGATAAAAAGACACCAAAAAAATCCTCTACTCACTCTAGTTCATAAGGTTTAGCAAACCGAGTGAACTAGTTTCTTCAAAGATCGAAGAAGAAGCCAAAGGTAGAAGCTTTCGGGTGGATAGATCTTCGGCGCAAGGAGACGACGGGGTGAAGCCGATCCGTACACCATCAAGAGTTGAAGATGAAGGAGTTCAAGAAAGAAAGGTATAACCCCCTAACCGAGTAGTTAACAACTCCTAGTTAGGTTGTTAGGTAGATAGTTTAACAAAGATCCGTTTTGAGTCCATGTTACCGCCTTTGGAAAATTGTTTTTCATCATTTCCGCAACCCCGTAAGAACCGGGGAAGGGTAGCATGGACTTACAGTTGCCTCGGTCCAGAGGTGGGAGCCCGTAAAAGAACCCGGCGATGTGGTGCCCTTCCGACTAGGAGATGAAGACCGGAGTTTCCACGGAGAGATCAGGACGACGACGAGAAGACCGAAGGACACGGATCGCTCGGTATATCTCTATACCCCTTCTCTAGTTATCTAGGAGTAGGTTAATGGCCCGATCCGGGTTTTATAGTGCACGGTGGTGCCGGTTCAAAAGTTAAAGAAAAGTATCGTTTCCGCATTTTGGCCTCGGATTGACGGCCGGGGCACCGCCGTGCACTGACACTGGTATCAGAGCCACGCCATTAAACTAGTCTAGCTTGCTCTAACATGTTTACAAGTTCGATCGATCGGATTTTCCAAAAACCGCGTTTTTCATGCATCAGTTTTCTGTCGAATTTTTTTTGGCTCAAAAATTTTTTTAGTACGTTGCAGAAATACGTGCAGGGAATTCTAAGGATTCTGTGAAAATTTGGTCGCGTGAAGTCACTTTTCCACCGTGGAACCGCGGCCAAACCCACTCATTAGCCGCGGTTCCGCCGCTACTTTGACTGTTCATTGCATCAAATTTTTACAGTGGGCTTCTGAGTTGAAAATGGGGTTTTTGGAATATTCTTTTTGGGCCCAGATTTTCTTTGAGTGCTACAGTAGTGCTTGGGGCCCACTTCGGTAAATATGATCGATCGAAAATTTTAAACATGTTAGTTCACAGTATTTACATTATATCTGCGACCGTGAATGTCATTTGATCGGTAAATCCTGTCTAACTGCTATAGCCCTTTTAGATGGATTTGCGAACGTGACATTCACGTTGATGTTCTGTGTTGTGCTGTGATGTTGCGGATTGTCGTGGTGGATAGCTTGGATGCAATGGTAGTACAGTTTGGTTATTTATGTACATTTGATATTGCGGGGCGAGCGTCCGACATGTGGACTGCCGTCACTGCCTGTTTGTATATTATTCTTTTGAGGCACGACCGGGCTGAGGTCGATGCACCCGTTGTATGTATATTTTACTTTCTGTACTAGGATTACCCCAAGGTGGGGTGCACGGATAGCCGGGTTCTAGAGGGCAACGGGCCCGCATCTCATAGCATTGAGACGGAGGGGGCTTCACTCTAGAATTGGCGGGCTATTCGCCGCACTCGTAGGGGGTACAGGTTGACCCAGGGAGGGATGCCCAGGTTACCGGATTCCATAATGTGCTGGGTGGTCCATTCACGTTGCTGAAGGGGGCTGCCTCGCTTTAGGTTTTGGCGGGTAACTTGCCACGCCCGTAGGAGTCTAGGATTTCATTGCACAGGCTATCCACACGACCAGGGGAACGTCGGGTTTCAGTAGCGGCTCTATGAAACCCGGGGATCCCAGATATCTGTATTGTTCTGTGATACTTATTACTTTTCTGTGATGTTGCATTTTATCACGCCTTGAGCGAATATTATATATTGATATATACACTAGTAGATGTTGTATATGTTTTGCATCCGCGCTAGTCCAGTCCCCGCTCTGTCGTTAGTTAAGTAACCTAACGGGTAATGACGGGACCCAGTGGCGAATGCGGGTGGCATATACGTACATCATTATTTTCATTCTTTATTGGTGTGACCAATTGATGGGACTGCATTGATTCGGATCAATGCAAGCTAAACAAACCTATTCTGATGTTGTTGGAACATTTTTCAAAAAGCTGTTATTACAAGGACGTTCTCTTTTGTTTTGCACAGTGGTATTCGGTTATGAATATCCAGCACCTCAGTCAACGAGGCAAGGGCCGAGATCCCTTCACCGGGAGTGACCCCTTGGACAGAAGTTTGCGTCAGGGCAATAACTTCACTATAGTCATTTACTTTTGCTTTGCATCGCGGTATTCAGTTGGAATATCCTGCACCTCATTCTACGGGAAAAGAGCCGAGATCCCTTCACCGGGAGTGACCTCTTTAGCAAAGGTTTTCGCCACTATATTTTTAAAAGCTATCCAGTTCCTTCAACGATATCAAGTTCATTACGTTAAAGGTTTTTCGCCGGAAACCATTCGTAGCCCTCCGTCATTTCAGTTAAATATTCGGTAGTATTCAAGCTATGTATTTTGACCTACGCCAAGGCATAGTGATTGGTAGCTACCGGATATTTATCTGTTGCATAGATAGATGCGTTGGTTTGGGACAGTCGTATAGCCTTGTTGACCTTCGTCAAGAGCTTGTACGGGTGGGCTTAAATCAACCTGGACATGACGGGTAGAACTTGACATGTGACTTATGATTTGTTGACCTTCGTCAAGGCCATAAGAGCATGGGGTAAAAATCACATCGGGAGTTTCTAAAGAAACTGAAACTTGCCAGATATGCGGATACCTTCTGGAGTGTGATAACGTGAGCGGATTCTGTCACGTTATCATGCGATGATAGTTGGATCCCGATTCCCACTGATGAGTTGGTTTACTCCTCGGGTGATCCCAACTAATTCTTCTTTCAGATTTGGAGGAGAATTTGACGGTACAGTGGGAGGTTTCCAGATTAGATAAATTGATAATCATTCTGATCTAGGTTAGAGTGCACGCTGAGTGTTTTTTTTCTCTCTCTCTTTGGCAGCGACCATGGCCCGACCCTTGACTATGACTCAGTGACCAAAATTAACCGAACCTTCTTAAACACTAGCTTTTGGATTGTCAGAGTTGCAAACCTCTTTGCCACTCCTACTTTTACCCTTTTCTCCAGAACACCCCGTATTACTACGAACGTCCACTTCCATTGGATAAAACCATCGTATGATTATATACGAACTCGAAGGAATTTATTCGAGGATGGTTTCTAGTTCTGGAGAAAACGAATAGGACTATTCAGTTGTCTTTTCCTTTTACCTTCTCTCAGGTTGCGAGTGTTCCTTGGATTAGGACAGTACACTGTTGGAGATAGTGCCCTCAGAGTCAATTATTAGGTCACATGTACGTGATTGTAATGATTGAGGGAGGACCTATCCCGGTAGGACAGTCTTACTCGAGATGATAGTATGCTATCTGGTTTACCTTTATCATCGTGTACTGCTTTAGGTGACATGACACGTCGCTATTACACGTTGATAGAGCCCCTAGGATTCTTGCTTGACCACCAGCAGTATGAGGGCGATCATATAAGTGGGAGCTGGGGGTCTACAAGCATATCCTTAAAAGGTCCCTAGTCGTGGGAGTTTCGAGACCGGGCATCGATACTCCATTAGTAGACTAGTGTATACAGTCGAGACCCCGACGAGGGGCGGTGGCCGGTCTCACAAGCCACTGGTGTCAGTTGGTTCACCTAAGATGTATACAGGTGCTCATTGGGTTATGAGTACACCGGACAGGACTCGCTGGGAACATGCTAGTTGGTCATATACCAGACGTCAGATGGCAGTTCCCTGGTGACATGTGTGCAGGTTAGTTCATCGACCTGGGGATCGTCATTTGTCTCGTGTGAGTTCCCACTGTACTTTGATTACTACCCTACCACGGCTCAAAGGAGTCGTGCAAACAGGTTTTAGTTGGGTACAGTCCCGAGCCACATGGAGGCAGTGAGCGTATCTTCAGGGGTTCGTCTCTCCCGGTATTGGGGGTGAGGTCGTGCTGTGTCTAGGAGAGCCATTACACAAAGTCCTTGGCCAAGGCAAGGAGATTTACTGGTAGGTATTCCAGTAGTATCTCAGGGTGTTCTGGGCTACACTCCGACACGACTTGTACCGCTTTTGGGGGTCTGACTTTTACCAACTCCCTAGGCCCGCCATGCGATACTCATAGACGAACGGACCGGACTGCACGGATATTGTCACTGACAGGCTCAGTAGGGTGTCAGGATGAGTTCGCTCATCGACGTCCCTTTTAGTCAATAGCTGGTGGCCCGTCACGTATTGGCTTATACCTCTGACGTGCTAGTGGTTAAATCCACAGCCATAGTATTGACGAGTCTTTAGAGTCCACCACACTTTCAGTTACTCAGCTTTCGGGCGAAACGCTGTAGAGGCCGTATGGAGATATGGCAGGGTCCGATCAGATACGTGCGGTATTGCACGGATCAGGATCGGACAGTTTTGTACTAGTGGCCGTATAGTTATATGGCAGGGTTTGATCTGATACGTGCGGTATTACACGGATCAGGATCGAACGGATTTAACTAGCCGGCTTTGGCTTAAGCTGGTCTTAGTTTAGTACAGTGTAGATTTTGTCTCATTGCATTTGTATCCGGACGGAATACAGATGCGGGTGTGTATGCACAGTATTGGGGTTTTCCTGTAATTTATTACGGGACCAGTTTTCTGGAGTTGCCAGTTTGCATTCCGTTCCGGCCGGTTTTCCTTTGTTCTTTCCCGGCCGGACTTTTTCGATGGAGGGGGTTATTTGCAGTTTTGCAAATAACACTTTGTGGGGGGGTTTCTTGCAATTGTATTGATTATGATGGCTTTCATATCTTGCACCATTGACTTGCTTTTTATTGTGATTGAAAGGGTATGGGTTAAATAGTAGAACAAGCATGGTTCATGTTTGTTTGTGGTCACCTCTTGACTTCTCCTACACTCACCTCCCTTCTAGCTTCATATGGTTTTTTCCTCCACCCTTTATTCTCACTTGATGAATAAGTCTTTCATGGTTATGAGAAGAAGTAGAGAGAGCTTCATTGTTGAGAGTTTCTTTCTTGATCTTGTTTTCATGCTAAAAAAATTTGATCTTGTTTTCATGCTAAAAAAAAAATGCAAGCACCACTTTTCTAATCCTTGTTTCCTCCATCATCCTCATTGGCAACAACATAACCCCAAAGAGACAAGCATCTTCTATACTACATTCTACAGCATATCTTGAGCATGTCGAGTTGCCGGCTTCATGCTCGAGTTGCCTCGGTATTGAGGCGGGAGCCCGTAAAAGACGAAGGCGATGTGGTGCCCTTTCCGGCGAGGAGGCGACGATGTGGAGCCAAGACTTTCCGCGGGAGATCGGGATGATGAAGAGAAGACCGGAGGACTCGGATCACTCGGTATACTTTTCTTCCCTTTCTTATTAGTAGCGTAGACTAGTTAATGGTTCGATCCGGAGTTTAGTGCGCGGTGGTGCCGGTTTGCAAAGTCCGCAAAAATTTAAGTTTATCACCGCTTCCGCATTCCGGCGTCGGATTGACGGCCGGGGCGCCGCCGTGCACTTACAGTGGTATCAGAGCCTCGCCATTAACTTAGTCTAACTTTTTGTAATGTGTTTGCATTTCCGATCGATCAAAAAGTTCCAAAACTGCATTTTAGTTCGCATCAGTTTCTGTTGAAAATTTTTGGTCTCGAAAAATTTTTCAGGTTATAAAATATTGATGGACTGGAAAATATAAGAGTTCTGTAAACATTTGACGAAGTAACTCCACAGTTGGAGCGCGGAACCGCCGCTAAAACCCCATTTGTGCGGCCCTTCCGCCGCGCACTATTCACATCACTTCACCAATTTTTTACAGAGGCCTTCTGGGCTTAAAATATGGGTTTTAGAATATTTAAATTGGGCCCAGGATTTCTGTGAGTGCTACAGTTTTGATTGGGGGCCCACTTGTTAATTGTTTGATCAATCGGAAAATTTTAAACACATTTTTCACAGTATTTACATTATATCTGCGACCGTGAATGTCACTCGATCGGTAAATCCGGTCTAACTGCTATAGCCCGGTTAGACGGATTTGCGAACGTGACTTTCACGTTGATGTTCTATGTATTTGCTGTGATGTTGCGGATCGGTCGTGGGGGATAGCCTGGATGCAATGCTAGTACTGTGCTGTTGTATTATGTACATTTGATATTGCGGGGCGAGCGTCCGACATGTGGACTGCCGTCACTGCCTGATTGTATTATTATTTTGGGGCACGACCTGGTTGCGGTCGATGTACCCAGTGTATGTATATTTTACTTTCTGTACTAGGATTGCCCCGCGGAGGGGTGCACGGATAGCCGGGTTCTGGAGGGCAACAAGCCCGCATCTCATGGCATTGAGACGGAGGGGGCTTCACTCTAGGATTGGCGGGCTATTCGCCGCACTCGTAGGGGGTACAGGTTGACCCAGGAGGGGTGCCCAAGTTGCCGGATTCCGTGAAGTGCTGGGTGGTCCATTCACGGCGCTGAAGGGGGCTGCCTCGCTTCAGGTTTTGGCAGGTGACTTGCCGCGCCCGTAGGGGTCTAGGTTTTCATTGCACAGGCTATCCACACGACCAGGGGAACGTCGGGTTTCAGCGGCTCTGTGAAACCCGGGGATCCCAGATATCTGTATTGTTTCTGTGATGCTGTACATTTTTCTGTGATGTTGCATTTCTTTCACGCCTTGAGCGAAATATAATATATTGGTATATATATTAGTAGATGTTGTATATGTTTTGCATCCGCGCTAGTCCAGTCCCCGCTCTGTCGTTAGTAAGCTAACCTAACGGGTAATGACGGGACCCAGTGGCGAATGCGGATGGCATATACGTACATCAGTATATTTTCGTTCTTTTTGGTGTGATCAATTGATGGGACTGCATTGATTCGGATCAATGCAAGTTAAAACAAACCTAATCTGATGTTGTTGGAACACTTTTCAAAAAGCTGTTATTGCAAGGACGTTCACTTTTGTTTTGCATCGTGGTATTCATTTGGAATATCCTGCTCCTCAGTCGACGAGGCAAGGGCCGAGATCCCTTCACCGGGAGTGACCCCTTGGACAAAAAGTTTGCGTCAGGGCATTAACTTCACTATAGCCGATTACTTTTGCTTTGCACAGTGATATTCGGTTATGAATATCCAGCACCCCATTCTACGGGGAAAGAGCCGAGATCCCTTCACCGGGAGTGACCTCTTTAGTAAAGGTTTTCGTCACTATATTTTCTAAAAAGCTATCCGTTCCTTCAACGATATCAAGTTCATTACGTTAAAGGTTTTCGCCAGAAACCATTCGTAGCCCTCCGTCGTTTCATATGGGTGGTCAATAGTATTCAAGCTGTGTATGTTGGCCAAAGTCAAGGCACAGTGATTGGTAGCTATTGGGGTATTCATATGCAGCATAGATAGATGCGTTGGTTTGGGACAGTCGTGCTGCCATTTTGGCCAAAGTCAAGGGTATGTACGGGTGGATTCAAATTAACCTGGAGAATGACGGGTAGAACTTGACATGTGACTTATGATATGTTGGCCAAAGTCAAGGTCATAAGAGCATGGGGCAGAAATCACATCGGGAGTTTCAAAAGTACTGAAACTTGCCAGATATGCGCATACCTTCTGGAGTGTGATACCGTGAGCGGATTCCGTCACGTTGTCATGCGATGAGAGTTGGATCCTGATTCCCACTGATGAGTTGGTTTACTCCTCGGGTGACCCCGACTAATTCTTCTTTCAGGTTTGGAGGAGAATTTGAGGTACAGTGGGAGGTTTCCAGATTAGATAAATTGGTAACCATTCTGATCTAGGTTAGAGTGCACGCTGAGTGTTTCTTTTCTCTCTCTCTTTGGCAGCGACCATTGACCCGACCCTAAGACTATGACTCAGTGACCAAGTTGACCGAACCTACTTAACACTGGCTTTTGGATTGTCAGAGTTGCAGACCTTATTGCCACTCCTACTTTTACCCTTTTCTCCAGGACACCCCGTATTATTACGAACGTCCACTTCCATTGGACAAAACCATCGTATGGTTAGATACGAACTCGAAGGGATTCGAGGATGGTTTCCGGTTCTGGAGAAAACGGATAGGATTATTCAGTTGTCTTTTCCCTTTTACCTTCTCTCAAGTTGAGAGTACTCCTTGGTTTAGGAGATAGTACACCTATTATGCAGATTGGATAGTCTTCTTCCAAACCTTAGGCTGGTGCCGACCGGTAGGGAATGAAGAAAACCAATTAGCCTAAACGGTGTACAGAAGGTATTAAGATTAAGACAAAGCAAGGGATTAGTAAGAGGGCAAAGTAAATTGCGACTGATATTCACGACCAAACCAAGTATTCCTTCGCCAATCCTAAATCACCTTTGCATTTCTCCAGGACACTCCGTATCACTACGAAGATCCACAGTTTATTTGGATACTCCATCGTATGGTTATATACGAACTCGAAAGGAACTTGTTCCAGTTCGGGGATGGATCCTGGTTCAGGAGAAATAGGAATAAAGTACATTCAGGTGTCTTTTATCTTCACCTTCTCTCGCGTTGCGAGTGCTCCTAGGATTAGGACAGTACACCCTTTATGCTTATTGGATAGTCCTCTTCCAAACCATAGGCTGGTGCCGAACGGTAGGGAAGGAAGAAAACCATTTGGCCTAATGGGTGTGCAGAAGGTAATGACTAAAGACATATGAAGGGATTTGGAGAGGTGGCAAAGAACTATACGGTTACAGTCGTGAATCTGGAAGAGGCATTACTAGGAATACCAGAATACCCCATCGGAACATTTCGATGTTTCAGTTTCACTGTGTAATGTTAAAGGAAAACTGATTTCCCGATTAGATACTTACTCCAGGGTATGTATTTACCAGGTACGATTCTCACACCTGTATAGTTTTACAGATGATGAGTGGGAGTAAGTTATTGGGAATTGGGTGATCATCCTCATTATATCGGGATTCGTTGTAATCGGTGATATTTGAGGAAATCACCTGGGCTGTTTGCCGGTTGGCAAATATTTGGTTTTGAATATCCGCTGTTATGCACCAATTTCAAATTGATATATCTGTACGTCTATTTTCATAGAGTGAGATATACCTTTCTGAAATTATGTCTACGACATTTACCTATATCGGTGGATGGTTAGGTAAAGAGCATTAAACAGCGGTGTAATTCTTCTTAACCATAAGTACAGTTTTCAACCTACGACACAGTGATTGAGTTATCAGACTCAAGGGACTTATACAGAGTATTGTATGTTGTCCAGGGTCCATCAGGACAGAGGGGTTGGTCCTCGTACTACATTCAGTTTACTTATGACTTCTCTGGTTTTTAGACAGGTGTTTCGTGGAAACACAGGGTCCGAATTTGGAGAAGTTATTGGTATTTGAATAAAGTGGAGAACCAGGTATAGCAAGTATCGGGATTCTTCAAAGAGATCGAAGATGTAGATACTTGTGTATGGTATTCAGTTGATAGTAATGATAAAGAGATCTTGCTTCTTTTTCAGGTTACTCATAATTAGAAGTATTCCTAAGTTGAGTAACGCTGATCGGCCTCCTTCCATTTAGTTGACATGCGCTGGGGACAGCTGCATGATTTGAATCTGGTTCAATTAAATCAGTGCCTCTGGTCCTATATGGGATATAGAACAGTTCGTATCTTAACGATGTTAAGGTACGGGGAGTTATCCGGTTTATGATTAAAACCAGACACTGGACAACTCAAGGCACGTTTCTGTAATGGCTGTTTGTGGGTTGACCCAGGCTATGACGAGGGTTGACTTTCTACCATCTGGAAGATCAATAGCAATATTGTTCTTGACTCGCCACAGTTTTAAATTAAAAATGGATTTTTTCAGGAAAACAGTAGTGGGAGTATGGTAGAACTGGAAGTAATTCCAGGACCACAAACGATTACTGAAGATTTGATAAGGAACCTAAAGATTCAATCTGGATTGACATTCCATTGGCCACTCCGCAGATAAGGTGGGTAACTTCAGGCACCCGAGAGGCACTACGGTAGCCTCAAGGACGGTGACAGGGAAGTTCTTGTTTACCCACAATTACCATTGCTGTTGTTCCAGGTTATGAGACCCGGCGGGAGGATGAGTATAGCGTCGTTCTAAACCAGTTTTAGAAGTGTACGTATATATGACTCTGCCAGAGGGTTGTCGTAGTCAGTGGGAGCAGCGGAAGCATTGGTGGACAGGTTGTTTATGTCTATTTATAGACTAAAGCAGATGTAGCGGAGATAGATCATCTATTTCTGACGTGACAGTCATGGGTTTGACTTCATCAGAATAGGGGATGGATCTGTTGAGAAGGTAGTAGGGTGTGATATCCTGGTATTTGGATGATATACACAGAGCAGGAAAAGAAACTCCTACACTACGATCGGTTATACTTTGGTCGTCACACAGTGGTTTCTCCACAAAGGACATGGATTTTATATCAGACATACTGGTTACTAGGTCTATGGTTTTAGATCTAGATTTGGGTGGTTTCCCAATCAGGGTACTTGACAGCATTCTAAGAGTATTTAGGATGGACGACTCCTGGCACGGTAGTGTACCTGCAGGTAATGGAGTCACCCTCTCCAAAGGTGTCTTACAGACTAAAGGGGAGAGGGACGTGCATGATTGGCAGATCACTTGCTTAGGCAATTGAGTCAATCATGAGATATCAAGTACCACACCAGATGTTGTTCTTGCACTAGATGCAACAAGTTGACATTAATCCAATCCTGGAGAAACAGTCGGAAGCAGTTTTAGAACATAAGTAGATGTTCTAGGGATATGATAACGACAGCCTCATTCAGGAGACGGTTATCATTCCAGGCTTCCAAGGTGACATGGACGACAAGGAGGTTGTCAGAGTTATAGTTTTCCCTCTAACGAGGGGCAGTATTTTGGACAGGTGATCCAAGGCAATACTGAGGGAGGCATGGCGCGCAGGATACTGATTAAGTTCAGTTGACGATACAGTCTAAGAAGTTTGGATTTGGAGTTCATTTATGAGCTAGGTCCCATCAGACATCCAGACATATTCTGAGACAGGTATTACTCTTTTCGGGAGATGGCTTTCTCCGCGAACTTGAGATATAGAGAGACATAGAAAGAAACAACAAAGCGGATCCACTCACTGAGGCTATTCCTCGAACGCAATAGTTTCGCAAACGAGCTTTGTGAGACTGACTAGTAGAGGAGTTGGGTGTTCGGTATCACACGGGCTGTGAGTATGCGACATCGCAATAATTAGCCTTGAGTGCAAGTGGGAGATTGTTGGAGATAGTGCCCTCAGAGTCAATTATTAGGTCACAGGTACGTGATTGTAATGATTGAGGGAGGACCTATCCCGGTAGGACAGTCTTACTCGAGATGATAGTATGCTATCTGGTTTACCTTTATCATCGTGTACTGCTTTAGGTGACATGACACGTCGCTATTACACGTTGATAGAGCCCCTAGGATTCTTGCTTGACCACCAGCAGTATGAGGGCGATCATATAAGTGGGAGCTGGGGGTCTACAAGCATATCCTTAAAAGGTCCCTAGTCGTGGGAGTTTCGAGACCGGGCATCGATACTCCATTAGTAGACTAGTGTATACAGTCGAGACCCCGACGAGGGGCGGTGGCCGGTCTCACAAGCCACTGGTGTCAGTTGGTTCACCTAAGATGTATACAGGTGCTCATTGGGTTATGAGTACACCGGACAGGACTCGCTGGGAACATGCTAGTTGGTCATATACCAGACGTCAGATGGCAGTTCCCTGGTGACATGTGTGCAGGTTAGTTCATCGACCTGGGGATCGTCATTTGTCTCGTGTGAGTTCCCACTGTACTTTGATTACTACCCTACCACGGCTCAAAGGAGTCGTGCAAACAGGTTTTAGTTGGGTACAGTCCCGAGCCACATGGAGGCAGTGAGCGTATCTTCAGGGGTTCGTCTCTCCCGGTATTGGGGGTGAGGTCGTGCTGTGTCTAGGAGAGCCATTACACAAAGTCCTTGGCCAAGGCAAGGAGATTTACTGGTAGGTATTCCAGTAGTATCTCAGGGTGTTCTGGGCTACACTCCGACACGACTTGTACCGCTTTTGGGGGTCTGACTTTTACCAACTCCCTAGGCCCGCCATGCGATACTCATAGACGAACGGACCGGACTGCACGGATATTGTCACTGACAGGCTCAGTAGGGTGTCAGGATGAGTTCACTCATCGACGTCCCTTTTAGTCAATAGCTGGTGGCCCGTCACGTATTGGCTTATACCTCTGACGTGCTAGTGGTTAAATCCACAGCCATAGTATTGACGAGTCTTTAGAGTCCACCACACTTTCAGTTACTCAGCTTTCGGGCGAAACGCTGTAGAGGCCGTATGGAGATATGGCAGGGTCCGATCAGATACGTGCGGTATTGCACGGATCAGGATCGGACAGTTTTGTACTAGTGGCCGTATAGTTATATGGCAGGGTTTGATCTGATACGTGCAGTATTGCACGGATCAGGATCGAACGGATTTAACTAGCCGGCTTTGGCTTAAGCTGGTCTTAGTTTAGTACAGTGTAGATTTTGTCTCATTGCATTTGTATCCGGACGGAATACAGATGCGGGTGTGTATGCACAGTATTGGGGTTTTCCTGTAATTTATTACGGGACCAGTTTTCTGGAGTTGCCAGTTTGCATTCCGTTCCGGCCGGTTTTCCTTTGTTCTTTCCCGGCCGGACTTTTTCGATGGAGGGGGTTATTTGCAGTTTTGCAAATAACACTTTGTGGGGGGGGTTTCTTGCAATTGTATTGATTATGATGGCTTTCATATCTTGCACCATTGACTTGCTTTTTATTGTGATTGAAAGGGTATGGGTTAAATAGTAGAACAAGCATGGTTCATGTTTGTTTGTGGTCACCTCTTGACTTCTCCTACACTCACCTCCCTTCTAGCTTCATATGGTTTTTTCCTCCACCCTTTATTCTCACTTGATGAATAAGTCTTTCATGGTTATGAGAAGAAGTAGAGAGAGCTTCATTGTTGAGAGTTTCTTTCTTGATCTTGTTTTCATGCTAAAAAAAAAATGCAAGCACCACTTTTCTAATCCTTGTTTCCTCCATCATCCTCATTGGCAACAACATAACCCCAAAGAGACAAGCATCTTCTATACTACATTCTACAGCATATCTTGAGCATGTCGAGTTGCCGGCTTCATGCTCGAGTTGCCTCGGTATTGAGGCGGGAGCCCGTAAAAGACGAAGGCGATGTGGTGCCCTTTCCGGCGAGGAGGCGACGATGTGGAGCCAAGACTTTCCGCGGGAGATCGGGATGATGAAGAGAAGACCGGAGGACTCGGATCACTCGGTATACTTTTCTTCCCTTTCTTATTAGTAGCGTAGACTAGTTAATGGTTCGATCCGGAGTTTAGTGCGCGGTGGTGCCGGTTTGCAAAGTCCGCAAAAATTTAAGTTTATCACCGCTTCCGCATTCCGGCGTCGGATTGACGGCCGGGGCGCCGCCGTGCACTTACATACACCTATTATGCAAATTGGACAGTCTTCTTCCAAACCATAGGCAGGTGCCGAACGGTAGGGAATGAAGAAAACCAATTAGCCTAACAAAGGTGTGCAGAAGGTATTAAGTAAAGACAAATAAAGGGATTAGAAGGAGGGCAAAGTAAATTGCGACTGCTATTCATGACCAAACCAAGTATTTCATTACCACTTCCACTTCACCTTTGTATTTCTCCAGGACACTCCGTATCACTACAAAGATCCACGGTTTATTGGATACTCCATCGTATGGTTATATACGAACTCGAAAGAAACTTGTTCCAGTTTGGGGATGGATTCTGGTTCAGGAGAAATAGGAATAAGGTTTATTCGGTTGTCTTTTATCTTCACATTCTCTCGTATTGCGAGTGCTCCTAGGATTAGGACAGTACACCCATTATGCTTATTAGATAGTCTTCTTCCAAACCATAGGCTGGTGCCGAGCGGTAGGGAAGGAAGAAAACCATTTGGCCTAAAGGGGTGTACAGAAGGTAATGACTAAAGACATATGAAGGGTTTTGGAGAGATGGCAAAAAAATATACGGTTACAGTTGTGAATCTGGATAATGGAAGAGGCATTACTAGGAATACCCGGATACCCCTTCGAAACATTTCAATGTTTCAGTTTCACTGTGTATTGTTAAAAGAAAACTGATTTTCCAATTAGACACTTGCTCCAGGATATGTATTTACCAGATATGATTCTGACATCTGTATGGTTTTACAGATGATGAGTGGGAGTAAGTTATTAGGAATAAGGTGATCATCCTCATTATATCGGAATTCGTTGTAATTGGTGATATTTGAGGAAATCACCTGGGTTGTTTGCCGGACGGCAAATATTTGGTTTTGAATATCCGTTGCTATGCACCAATTTCAAATTGATATATCTGTACGTCTATTTTTATAGAGTGAGATATAACTTTTTGAAATTATGTCCATAACATTTACCTATATCAATGGATGGTTAGGTAAGGAGCATTAAAAAGCGGTGTAATTCTTCATAACCATAAGTACAGTTTTCAACCTACGACACACAGGGATTGAGTTATCAAACTCAAGGGACTTATACAGAGTATTGTATGTTGTCCAGTGTCCATTAGGACAGAGGGGTTGGTCCTCATACTATATTCGGTTTACTTATGACTTCTCTAGTTCTTAGAAAAGTGTTTCGTAGAAACATAAGGTCTGAGTTTTGAGAAGTTATAGGTATATGAATAAAATAGAGAACCAGGTGTTGCAAGTATCGAGATTCTTCAAGGTAATCGAAGATGCAGATACTTGTGTAGGGTATTCAGTTGATAGTAATGATTAAGAGAACTTGCTTTTCTTTCAGGTTACTCATAATTGGAAGTACTCCTAAGTTGAGTAATGCTGATCGGACTCTCTCCATTTAGTTGACATGCACTGGAGACAGCTGCATGATTTGAATCTGGTTCAATTAAATTAGTGCCTTTGTTTCTATATTGGATATAGAACAGTTCATATCTTAACGATGTTAAGGTACGGGGAGTTGTCCGGCTTATGCTTAAAACCAGACTCTGGATAACTCAAGGCACGTTTCTGTAATGGCTGTTTGTGGGTTGACCCAGGCTATGACGAGGGTTGATTTTCTACTATCTGGAAGATCAATAGTGATATTGTTCTTGACTCGCCACAGTTTTAATAAAAATAGATTTTTTCAGAAAACAGTAGTGGGAGTATGGTAGAACTGGAAGTGATTCCAGAACTGCAAACGATTACTGAAGATTTGATAAGAACCTAAAGATTCAATCTGGTTTGACATTCCATTAGCCACTCCGCAGATATGGTGGGTAACCTCAGGCACCCGAGAGGCACTCCGGTAGCCTCAAGGACGGTGACAGGGAGGTTCTTGTTTACCCAGACTTGCCATTGCTGTTGTTCCAGACTGTGAGACCAGGCAGGAGGATGCGTATAGCATCGTTCTGAACTAGCTTTAGAAGTGTACGTGTATATGACTCTGCCATAGGGTTGTCGTAGTCAGTGGGAGCAGCGGAAGCATAGTGTACAAGTGGCTTATGTCTATTCATAAGACTTAAGCAGATATAGCGGAGATAGATCATCTATTTCTGATATGACAGTCATAGGTTTGACTTCATCAGAATAGGGGATGGATCTGTTCAGAAGGTCGTAGGGTGTGATGTCCTGGTATTTGGATGACATACACAGAGTAGGAAGTGAAATTCCTATACTACGGTCGGTTATACTTTGGTTGTCACACAGTGGTTTCTCCACATGGGACTTGGATATAATATCAAGACATTCTGGTTACTAGATCTGTGGTTTTAGATCTAGATTTGGGTAATTTCCCAATCTGGGTACTTAAACAGCATTCTAAAGGTGTTTTAGAATGGACGACTCCTGGCACGGTAGTATACCTGCAGGTGATGGGGTCACCCTCTCTAAAGGTGTCTTACAGACTAAAGGGGAGAGGGATGTGCGTGATTGGCAGATCACTTGCTTAGGCAATTGAGTCAGTCATGAGATGTCAAGTACCACACCAAATATTGTTTTTGCAGTAGATGCAATAAGTTGATATTGATCCAATCCTGGAGAAACATTCGGAAGCAGTTTTAGAACATAAGTGGATGTTCTAGGGATATGATAACGACAGCCTCATTCGGGAGACAATTATCATTCCAGGCTTCCATGGTGACCTGGATGACAGAGTGGCTGTCAGAGTTATAGTTTTCCTTCTGACGAGGGGCAGTACTATGGACAGGTGGTCCAGGCGGATACTGAGGGAGGCATGGCGCAGGATACTGATTAAGTTCAGTTGACGATACAGTCTAAGAAGTTTGGATTTGGTAAGCTAGGTCCCATCAGATATCCAGACATATTATAAGACAGGTATTGCTCATTTCGGGAGATGGCTTTCTCCGCGAACTTGAGATAAAGAGAGACATAGAAAGAAACATCAAGGCGGATCCACTCACTGAGGCTATTCCTCGAACCCATTAGTTTCGCAAACTGGTTTTGTGAGGCTGATTAGTAGAGGAGTTGGGTGTTCGATATCACACGGGCTGTGAGTATGCGACATCGCAATAATTAGCCTTGAGTGCAAGTGGGAGATTGTTAGAGATAGTGCCCTCAGAGTCAATTATTGGATCACAGGCACGTGATTGCAATGATTGATGGAGGACCTATGCCGGTAGGACAGTCTTACTCAAGATGATAGTATGCTATCTGGTTTATCTTTATCATCGTGTACTGCTTTAGGTGACCATATAGGTCACTATTGCACGTTGATAGAGCCCTTAGGACTCTTGCTTGACGACTAGCAGTATGATGGCGATCATATATGTGGGAGCTGGGGTCAATAAGCATATCCTTAAAAGGTCCCCAGTCGTGGAAGTTTTCGAGACAGGGCATCGATACTCCAGTGTAGACTAGTGTATACAGTCGAGACCCCGACGAGGGGCGGTGGCCGGTCTCACAAGCCACTGGTGTCAATTGGTTCACCTAAGATGTATACAGGTGCTCATTGGGTTATGAGTACACCGGACAGGACTCGCCGGGAACATGCTAGTTGGTCTTATACCAGACGTCAGATAACAGTTCCCTGGTGACATGTGTACAGGTTAGTTCATCGACCTGAGATCGTCATTTGTCTCGTGTGAGTTCCCACTGTACTTTGATTACTACCCTACCACGCTCAAAGGAGACGCGCAAACAGGTTTTAGTTGGGTATAGTCCCGAGCCACATGGAGGCAGTGAGCGGATCTGCAGGGGTTCGTCTCTCCCGGTATTGGGGGTGAGGTCGCGCTGTGTCTAGGAGAGCCATTACACGAAGTCCTTGGCCAAGGCAGGAGATTTACTGGTAGGTATTCCAGTAGTATCTCAGGGTGTTCTGGGCTACACTCCGACACGACTTGTACCGCTTTTAGGGGTCTGACTTTTACCAACCCCCTAGGCCCGCCATGCGATGCTCATAGACGAACGGACCGGACTGTACGGATATTGTCACTGACAGGCTCAGTAGGGTGTCAGGATGAGTTCGCTCATCGACGTCCCTTTTGGTCAATACCTGATAGCCCGTTACGTATGGCTAATACCTCTGACGTGCTAGTGGTTAAATCCACAACCAAAGTATTGACGAGTCTTCAGAGTCCCCCACAGACCGTTTTCTCAAGTTTCGGGCGAAACGCTGTAGAGGCCGTATGGAGATATGGCAGGGTTCGATCATATACGTGCGGTATTGAACGGATCATGATCGGACGGATAATACTAGCGGGCTTTGGTTTAAGCCGGATCCTAGTATTGTACAGAGTAGATTTTGTCTCATTGCATTTGTATTCGGTCGCAATACAAATGCGGGTATGTATATACAGTCGCGGGGTTTTCCTGTAATTTATTACGGGATCAGTTTTTTGAAGTTGCCAGTTTGCTTTCCGTTTCGGCCATTTTCCTTTGTTTCTTTCTTTGGCTGAAAGTTGGTGGAGGGGGTTATTTGCAATTGTGCATTTAACAAAGGAAAAGACTTTTTATACATCATGATGGTTTCATGATGGTGCACCATCCATTGACTTCATTGATTCATCATTGCTTGACTTTGCTTGATGGTGATGGGATATGATTAGGTGATGGAGTGGAGACTTTGTAGTAATGATTTTTTTCTCATCATCACCATTTCTCTCTCTTGTATTATTTTTCCCACTCACTCTCTCCCCTCATTCTTACATTGGCCGGCCATTCTAAGAGAGGGGGGCTGTCCAAAATTTGGGAGGTGGGAATTCATCTCATTAGCTTACACAAAACACTTGTATCATCTCCTAAGTTCATTCCTCCACCTTGATGTCTAAAAGGGCAACTTCATATAAACCCCAAATGAGACAAAACTTTCTACACTTCATCTACAGTATCCTTGGGCACGTCGACTCGCCAACTTCGTGCTCGAGTTGCCTCGGTCCAGAGGTGGGAGCCCGTAAAAGAACCCGGCGATGTGGTGCCCTTCCGACGAGGAGATGAAGACCGGAGTTTCCGCGGGGAGATCGGGACGACGACGAGAAGACCGAAGGACACGGATCGCTCGGTATATCTCTCTACCCCTTCTCTAGTTAGCTAGGAGTAGGTTAATAACCCAATCCGGGTTTTATAGTGCGCGGTGGTGCCGGTTCAAAAGTTAAAGAAAAGTATCGTTTCCGTATTTTGGCCTCGGATTGACGGCCGGGGCGCCGCCGTGCACTTACAACATGCATATGAGATTCCATTTTCATGAGATCTCTGGATTTGAGAACCGCAGATATATTTTTAAAAGTCTTATGATTGTTTTTAAAATGCGGTTTCTCTTGATATGATATTTTGATGTCCACCATGTGTTTTCTCGGTTCTGAGTTATATATATACCTGATTCGAGAAGAGAGGAGGCACCATCTGTAGGTACATGGTGGACCCGGTACGGTACCCCGGGGCAAGAAGAACGTATAGAGAGACGTTGAGCCCGGCAGGGGAGCACTACCAACTGGTGATAGTTTGGGCTCGGCGGATATCCGGAGGATACTGATCGGAGTCATGTGATCAGATGGATATGAGGGCCGATCCGATGAGACGGCTCCCGAGATATGAGGATTTACGGGTCGATGCTGGACACGAGTTTTTATGTTATTTTCGAGTGTCGATGCTGGAAACTCAGGTTTTATGATGAGTTGATGTATCGTTGATGGACAAACGCTGGATGATACACATGTATACATGCATATGATTCAGATGACTTGATACTATATACTGCTAGAGGCACGACCTTGTTATCATTACACATATGTATACACGATCACCTAGATACCACAATATTACTTTTATGTTACAGTATGACCTAGGAGATCGTTATGCATTCGATTTCTACTCATGAGCTGGCAAATCACCCCCGTTGTGCCACAGTTTTCTTGCAAGATCGACCGCTTGGATCAGTAGCGGCTCGCTGGTACACATCTTACTTCTGGGTGTTTTGCATTGGTAGGTGTGGTACACTTTGGTTCATGACCACTTTTGTATATAATTATTCTGTTGTATCTATTTAAAAGCTCCATCAACTTGACTATGTATATTTGATAGACATAGACACCAGACTTCTATATTCTTTGAGACTTAGAGTGAGAAGGGTGTATTGTTCGTGATTTGAGCTTGATGATGTCTTGGTCTTCTTTATTTTCTTTTTGTGATTGATCTTCGTCTTGGGCGTTGTATATTTGTATATAGTGTGGTTGTGATTCCGCAAATTGGCGAAGAGCTAGCTTCTGCTTGGGGATGCCTATATTATTGCTGTGATGTATTGGTTTTGGATCAAAATTTACAAGGGAGGTGCTGCCCAAATTTCAAATGACGAAAGTTTTTTCAAAGATAGTATCAAACTCACTTGCATTTTCATATAATATTACTTATACTGTTAAAAGAAGAATTTGAATTCATTATGCTAATATTTCAAAACTGCACCTCTATTATTTTCCGAAAAAGGTTTAGATTTCTGGGCTTCGGCTTACTTGGGTTATGGTGGGGTCCTATAGACTTCATGTGATTCAAGTGCCAGTCGCGTGCCAATTCCGGGTCGTGATAAAGTTGGTATCAGAGCGTTGACTATGCGGGGTCTAGGGTATATATATTTCGGAACCTAGGCTTGACTTTACGGAACTTAGAATTTACCGAGGTGGTATTGGACCCGAATTTTCGTCATGTTGGTTAACCTTGGTTGATGGAACAGGTAACTTAAGTAGAGTGACGTACCGTGTGTTTGTTCCGCGGCATACTTACGATACGCCGCTCCGCTCAAGTGACCTTAGGATGTACATTTCTTGAGATCCATGATTCTAATTGTTCTTATGATCTATCCTCATCGATGGTTGCTTGAGGGTCCTGTCACCCTGGCTAGGAGAGTAGAGAGAGCTGCGGCTAGAGATGCGGTCAGAGCGAGCTTGTCAGGGATGAGGACTGACCATGATATTCTTTCGATGACGTAGGAACCTACTGATATATTACTTGTGTTAGGATTTCTCGTTTGACACGAGCGTTTGGAATCTGCACTGGATGATTGAGCCATCGCTTGAGACCAGCCAGACTGAGAGGATTGTCGATGTACCACCTACTCCAGAAACCGATGTGTTATCTATCATGCAGACAGATGAACCAGCTGTTACTGAGATTGACGGGATGTTGCCTCCAGAGTTTATAAAGCTGAAGCCACATAAGTTTATAGGCAGGGATGTGACATAAGACCGCTAGTCATTCTTGGATAAAGTGACTAAGATAATTCGTCTATTTGGATGCCCCGACATAGGATCAGTTAAGTTGAATAATTCCAGTTTAAAGGATCTTGCTCATACTTGGAGTGAATCGATCAAGAGAGGTCATTTTGTTCGTTGGATGCTCCGATGCGAGATCATTAAGTTGACTAGCTTTAGTTAGAGGGGCATCACCCAGATGTGTTGTGAGTTGATCAATAAAGGACGAATGAAGCATATTCCTCCGATGACTTGGACGAGTTCCAGAGGACGTGATTGTCCAGCTGCCTTCCACAGAGGGTTGACGATAACAAATTCGTAGCTTCGAGTCCTTGCAAGAGAATCCGAATTAACTTTAGCCGAGAATGAATTGTAGTACGCAGCCAGCAAGATGTGATTTCGAAGTGGACAATAACGAAGAAAGGTGGAACAAGAGGTTCGTGCGAGATCTTAACGAGTTGTTGTTACTCTCCGTTGATACCAGAGGCTTGATACGTACGCAGAGGCGTTGGATACGGTCATGATTCCAGAGGAAAGTCGTGATGAGAATGAAGTCGTCCCGGAACAGAAAAGGAGTAAGTAAAGAGTGCCAGTCTCCGGGCAATGAGGCAGAGGTGAGATCGTTACGCATTCGATTTCTACCCGTTGATATTTTCTACTCACGAGTTGGAAACTCACCCCCGTTATGCCACAGATTTTTTGCAGGATCGACCGCTCGGATCAGTAACGGCTCACTAGCACACAGCTTGCTTCTGGGTGTTTTGCATTGGTAGGTATGGTACACTTTAGAACGTGACCACTTTTGTATATATTTATTCTGTTGTATCTAGTTAAAAGCTCCATCAACCAGACTATGTATATTTGGTAGACATAGACACCAGACTTCTATATTCTTTTAGACTTAAAGCGAGATGGGTGTATTGTTCATGATTTGAGCTTTGATGATGTCTTGGTCTTCTTTATTTTCTTTCTGTGATTCATCTTCGCCTTGGGCGTCGTATATTTGTATATGGTGTGGTTGTGATTCTGTCAATTGGCGAAGAGCTAAATTCCGCTTAGGGATGCCTATATTATTGCTGTGATGTATTGGTTTTGGATCAAAATTTACAAGGGAGGTGCTGCCTAAATTTCAAATGACGAAAGTGTTTTAAAAAATAGTATACAACCCACTTGTATTTTCATATAATATTAATTATACTGTTAAAAGAAGAATTTGAACTCATTATGCCGATATTTCAAAACTGCACCTCCATTATTTTCAGAAAAAGGTTTAGATTTCTGGGCTTCGGCTTACTTGGGTTACGGTGGGGTCATATAAACTTCACGTGATTCAAGTGCCAGTCGCGTGCTAATTCTGGGTCGTGATAGAGCTGATGGGCGCTGCCCAATTAGTGCTAAGCACTCAGCCGTTTTGGCTGTATATAGAGTGCTAAGCACTTTTTGTTCAGCGCTCACGTGTATTTCACGTGAGGCGCTGGCCTTCTCCTCTGGGCATCCGCGTGTTTTACACGTGAGGCACTGGATGCTGTTAGGAGGGCGTCCACATGGGAAGCACGGGAGGAGCTAAGTTCATTTTTTTTAGATTGAATCTCTGTTAATGGTATTTTGACCATTAATGACACCAAGATCTTTGTTTTGAAGATTTGGGATTAGTTTTTCTTCAAGAACTAAGTTCTTTTGTCTTTTTGTTTTATAAGAACTAAGTTTCTTTTAGGGTTAAACCCTATTTTTCTGAGAAATTAAATTCCTATAGGATAGATTCTTTTTCCCTTTTTTCTTTCCTTTTGATCTAGTTCTTTTTTGAATATTTAATTCTCAAGAACAAGATCTTCCCGATGAGAATTAAATTCTCAACTTGCGGGAGACTTGTCTTGTGGATCTTTGATCCAGAGAAACAACTAAGTTCTTGAGAAGGGTTAAACCCTTGGATATACTATGATTGGTAAAGGAGATGTTTTGATCTCTGTGTTTTTCTTTACCGAGGGTTTTGAAGGAGGAAGATCTTTTATTAAGAGAATTAAATTCTTTATTGATTTTTAGTGCCTTTTGTATTTTTTTGCAAAATCTTGTGGGGGGTTCTCTTTATATCCGAGCGTGTATCTCTTACTCTGTATGTGAGACTTGAAGTCTCGGGTCCTTTATATATTAGAGGAAAATTTGTTAATTAGTTTTGAGAAAACCTCTTATTGAGAGATTTCAATTGATTTAATTGGTTTCAAAATTGATTTGGGGGAATTTTACCCACCGTAGGATATTTGATTCAATTGTTTCTGTTTTACAGAATATGTTTTCTTGTTTTTAGCAAGATTGGGGAAATATTTTCCCATATACAGAATTTTATTTTGTCAAACGGTGATTTTTAATCACCATTGGATTTTTAATCCAAGGGCTCTCTGTTTTATAGAGAGCAAATCTTTTTTGTTTAGAAAGATTGGGAAAATATATTCCCAAAATAGAATTTAATTATATCATTGGATCTTTGATCCAACTGAGAGTATTTTCTCACTTAGGAAGATTTAGGAGATATTTTTTCCTAATAGAATTTAATTCTATTATTTGATGATTTATCATCACCATTGGCTCTTTGATCCAACGGTTCTGTTTTACAGAGAGTATCCCAGTTTTTAGGGAAATATCCCCATGTAGAATTTAATTCTACTTAACTTTAACTTGGGCGCTGACGCTCACGTGTCATGCACATGGGTGCTGTTTAAGAATTTAATTATCAGCAGGCCATGGGATGTGGTGATTTCCGATTGATGGCTGGATGCCAAGTTATCCAAGTTGGACTCTATGCACTATAACAAAGTGTAGACTTTGTTGGGTGCTCCCGAAGGGGTAAAATCCATTGGAAGCAAGTAGATCTTTCGAGATCGGTGCAAATGGAAAGGTACTAACCTGATAAGGTTGGACATGTAATAAAAGGTTTTCATCAAATACCCATTGTGGATTGTGATGAAACTATTGCTTCAGTGTCTTTACTGAAGTCCATACGGATATAACTTACCATGTTGTTTTTCATGACTGTGATATCTGGCAGATGGATGACTATAACGTATTTCTAAATTGGATATAGAAGTATATATATATATGACTCTGCCAGAGGGTTATCTTAATTAGTGGGAGTAGCACTAAGTGTGCAAGTTGCTTAAGTCTATCTTTAGACTAAAGCAGGCTTGGCAGAAATGGATCATCTGTTTTGATGTCACGGTCAAAGCGTTTGACTTCATCAAAATGATAGATGAATCTGGTATTTGTAAGACGATAGTAGGGAATGTTGTCAGATTCCTCATATGGTATGCAGATGACATACTCATGATAGCAAGTGACGTTCCTATGCTGCAAATAGGTAAAACAATGGTGATCACAAGTGTTTCTCCATATAGGATATGAATATCAATCCAATCCTGGAGAAACATGAGGTAGCAGTGAAGAGCATTTGATGTTCTTGGAATATGGTAATGGCAGCCTCCTGAGGGAGGTGGTTACCGATTCTAGCTTCCCATAGGAGACAGAGCGTCTGTCGCGAGTTATAAATTTTCCATCTTTTTAGGAGGAGTATATTATATAGAGTTCCAAGTGGGATACTGAGATAGTCGTGGCGTTAGATGCTGATTTTGAATCGGCAAAGGATACTGCCTGAGAATTTGCTGGATAAAATTGTTTATTTATGAACATGATCCCATCATCTGTCCAGGAAAATACTAAGGCACGTATCGCTCTGTTCGGGAGATAATTGATCTTAGCGAAGTTGAGATTCAGAGAGAAACAGAGAGAAGCGCTGTGTCGGATCCACTCATTGAGGCTAGTTCTTGAACACATTTTGCGAAACTGCTAGTACAGAAATTGGGTATGCAGTACTGCAATAATTGACCTTAAGAGCAAGTAGGAGATTGTTGGATATAGGTGCCCTCAAGTCAATTATTGTAATTGAATGAAGACCTATACGAGAGAGCAATCTTACTTGAGATGATAGTATACTATCCGGTTTGTCTTTATTTTACATGTGATGTGTTTTATTCACCATCACGTATCGTTTAGATATAAGATAAAGCCCTAGGATTTTGGTTGACTATCAGGACGATAATGGAGATTATACTAGTGGGGCTTGGGTAGTCGATAAGCACATCCTTAAATGTCCTTAGTCTTAGGAGTATCGGTACAACAGTTTAGACTGGGCATCGGTACTCTAGTTTAGACCAGTGTGTACGTTTCCTGACCCGGTTGAAGGGCAATAGCTGATCCTACAGCTATTGATGTTTGACATCGATGATTGTATACAGGTACTCATTGGATGAGTTACACTGGACGAACTCACCAGAACTTCTAGTTGGTAATATACCAATGTCAGGTAGCAGTTTTCTTGTGACATGGGTACAGGGAAGTCCCTAGGACCAAAGATCTCCATAATATCTCATGTGTGTTCCCACTATACTTAGAATTCTACCCTACCACTGCTCAAAGGAGTCATGCAAACATGTTTTTATTGGGTATAGTCCCGAAGCACGTAGAGGCAGTGAGTGGTCGAAAAGATTCATCTCTCCCAGTATAGAGAGTTGATGTCGCGCTGTGCATGACATAACTACTGCTGGATATAGTGCCCTCAAAGTCAATTATTGGATCGCAGGTACGTGATTGCAATGATTGAGGGAGGACCTATACCGATATGAAAGTCTTGCTCGAGATGATAGTATACTATCTGGTTTGTCTTTATCATCGTTTACATGCTATAGTTTTCTATTGCATGTTGATAGAGCCCATAGGATTCTTGGTTGACTGCCAGCAGTATGATGGCGATCATATACGTGGGAGCTGGGGTCTGTAAGCATATCCTTAAAGTGTCCCTAGTCGTAGGAGTTTCGAGACAGGGCATCGATACTCAAGAGTAGACTAGTGTATACAGTCGAGACCCCGACGAGGGGCGATGGCCGGTCTCACAAGCCATTGGCGTCAGTTGGTTCACCTAAGATGTATACAGATGCTCATTGCGTTATGAGTACACCGGACAGGACTCGCGGGGAACATGCTAGTTGGTATTATATATATCGTCAGATAGCAGTTCCCTGGTGACATGTGTACAGGTTAGTTTGTCGACCTGAGATCGTCATTTTTCTCATGTGAGTTCCCACTGTGCTTAAATTACTACCCTACCACGCTCAAAGGAGACGTGCAAACAGGTTTTAGTTGGGTACAGTCCCGAGCCACATGGAGGCAGTGAGCGGATCGTCGGGGATTCCTCTCTCCCGGTATTGGGGGTTGATGTCGCACAGTGCACAGGTGGTCATCACTAGAAATTCTCGGCCGAGGTAGTGGAGAATTACTGATTTGGATCAGTAGTTTCTCAGGAGGTGATGGGCTTCATACCGACACGAATTATCGCGTTATTAGGGGTCTGACTTTATCCACCCCCTAGACTCGATATGCGATACTCTTTAGATGAACGGACCGGACTGTACGGATATTATCACTGTCAGGCTCAGTAGGGTTTCTGGATGAGTTCGCTCGTCGGCTTCCCTTCCAATCAATACATAGGCAACCGTTACGTACAGCTTGTACCTCTGACGAGCTAGTGGTTATACCCAGTGCCAGTATGTTGATGAGTCATTAGAGTCCCCCACAGAAAGTTTCCCAAGTTCGGGCGAAACGTTGTAGAGGTCGTATGGTTTTATGGCAGGGTTCGGAAAATGCACGTTCGTTTACGCACGTGTCATATTTCGAGCAGATAATACTGGTAGGCTTTGGTTTAAGCCGGATCCGAGTATTATACTGTGTAGATATAATATCTTTGTCTCAGTTGCATTTGTATTCGGTTGTAATACAAATGCGGGTATGTTTATACAATTACGGGGTTATCCTGAAATTCGTTTCAGGATCGCTTTTGGAAGCTGCCAGTTTCCAGTTTTCTATCACCCGTATTAGACATACGGTTTAGTACGGATTTATCTTTTCTTCTTATGGGTGAGTCATGAGGTGAGTCATGAGTGTGGAAGGTTCTAGAAGTGGTGACTAGGTTTATGAATCATTGTTTGCATTAAATGAATGGATGACTAGGTTTAGTGAGTCATTCATTTCATTAATGTGTTTTGTTATGCCTTGGATATTTTCTTCTTGATCTTTTCCTTTATGGTCACCATTCTTGCTCCTACACTCACCCCCCCACCTCTATATGTGGCCGGCCCCTCCCCTCCTCTTCTCTCACTCACTTGGTTTTAAAAAGATGATAGATTTTGGTTCATGAAAATTTGTATGCTCATTTCTCATTTACCCTATTCCAAAAGGCAACTTCATTAACCGTTCGTCCATGGCTTTGGACGAAACGAGACAAAGTGTTCTACTCATTCTCTACATCAATCTTGGTCATCTCTTTTAGCAAACTTGATGATCGAGTTGCCTCGGTTCAGAGGCGAGAGCCCGTTTAAAGATCCGTCGACGTGGTGCCACCTGGACGAGGAGACTGGAGATCAGGAGATCGGAGCAGCCGCAACAAAGCGTGGGATGATAGTTGAAGACCGAAGGACTCGGATCGTTCGGTATAACATTTCTACCCACTTTGTAGTTTGTTAGTTTAGCTTTAATGGCAGATCCGGGTTATAGTATATGATAGCGCCGGTTGTAAAAGTTTTTGTTCCACATTTGGCGTCTGTTAGACGGCCGGGGCGCTACCATGTACTTACAACTACAACCAGAAGTCGATGACCATCACAGTGGAAATAAACTGATAAGTGTTATTAGTTGTATCTCCGGTTGGTTATGAGTCCTCTGTTGCACGACTTATCGAGTTATTGGGGTCTGATAGATTCCAAACCCTAGACCCGATATGCGATACTCTTTGACAAAGAGACCGGACTGTACGGTATTGTCACTGATAGATTTTGCAGGGTTCTGATGAGCTTGCTTGTTGATCTTCTTTCGATCAATACCTGGGCAGCCGTTATGTGCAGCTAGTATCGTTGATGTACTTGTAGGCTAGGAATACGATCCAAACCTAATGCAAGCGTATTGTCGATTCTTTAGAGTCCCACACAGAGGTTTTCTAGCAAAGGGGCCTCACTCTAGAATTGGCAGACTATTCGCCGCACTCGTAGGAGGTACAGGTTGACCCAAGGAGGGGTACTCAAGTTACCAGACTCCGTGAAGTGCCGGGTGGTCCATTCATTTTGTTGTAGGGGCTGCCTCGCTTCAGGTTTTGGCAGGTAACTTGCTACACCCGTAGGGGTCTAGGTTTCATTACACAGGCTATCCACACGACCAGGGGAACGTCGGGTTTCATTAGCGGCTCTGTGAAACCCGGGGATACCAGATTATCTGTATTGTTCTGAGTTGCTTATTACTTTTCTGTAATGTTGCATATTATCACACCTGGAGCGATTATTGTATATTGGTATATACTATTAGATGTTGTATATGTTTTACACCCGCGCTAGTTCAGTCCCCGCTCTGTCGTTAGTTAAGTAACCTAACGGGTGATGACGGGACCCAGTGGCGAATGCGGATGGCATATACGTATATTATATTTTCGTTCTTTTCTGATGTGATTGATTGATGGGACTGCATTGATTCTTATCAATGCAAGGATAAAACAAACCTATATTTGATGTTGTTGGAACAAATTTTAAAAGGTGTTATTACAAAGATGTTTCCTTTTGTTTTGCATAGCGATATTCAGTTAGAATATCCTGCATCTCATTCGACGAGGCAAGGGCAGATATCCCTTCACCGGGAGTGACCCATTGGGCAGAAGTTTACGTCAGGGTAATAACTTCACTATAGTCGATTACAAGTTGCTTTGCATCGCGGTATTCAGTTGGAATATCCTGCACCTCATTCCACGAGGAAAGAGCCGAGATCCCTTCACCAGGAGTGACCTCTTTAGCAAAAGATTTTCCCCACTATATCTTTATAAAAAGCTATCAGATTCCTTCAGCGATATCAAGTTCATTACGTTAAAGGTTTTTCGCCAAAAACCAGCCGTAGCCCTCCGTCATTTCTTTTGGATATTCAGTAGTATTCAAGCTATGTATATTTGACCCTTAGTCAAGACATAGTGATTGGTAGCTGCTGGGATGTTCACATATTGCATAGATAGATGCGTTGGTTTGGGACAGTCGTATTACTGTTTTGGCCCTTAGTCAAGAGTATGTATGGGTGGGTTCAAATTGACCTGGATAATGATGGATAGAACTTGACATGTGACTTATGACATTTTGGCCCTTAGTCAAGGTCATAAGAGCATGGGGCAAAAATAATATCGGGAGTTTCTAAAAGAAACTGAAACTTGCCATGTATGCGCATACCTTCTGGAGTGTGATAACGTGAGTGGATTACGTCACGTTATTATGCGATGAGAGTTGGATCCCGATTTCCACTGATGAGTTGGTTTACTCTTCGGGTGATCCCGATTGATTCTTCTTTCAGGTTTGAAGGAGAATTTGACGGTACAGTAAGAGATTTCCTGATTAGATAAAGTGATAACCATTCTGATCTAGGTTTGAGTGCACGCATAGTGTTTCTTTTCACTCTCTCTTTGGCAGCGACCTTTGACCGACCCTAGACTATGACTCAGTGACCAAGTTGACCAAACCTTCTTAAAAAACTGGCTTTTGGATTGTCCGAGTTGCATAAGTCATTGTGTAACATTTCAAAAAAAAAATATTATTTTGGGAAAATTCTGGACAAAAAATTATGGAAATTCTAAAATATGTTATTTAGTGGCAATTGTGTTTAATGTAGGGTTTTTGGTAAAAAGTTTACCAAAACGGCTTTTAAATATTTTATCTGGTTTTATGAATATTTTATTGGAATTTTATCTGGACTGCACACACTTGTGCATGTTAGCTTGGGTTAGTCTAGGGTTACCATGTTTAGATGAGCATGGTGGGTTAACCATGTTTAGCCAACCATGATGGGTTAACCATTTGGTTAAGATAATTGGGGTTAATTAAGGGTCTTTAGCTTTGTTTAAAGGTGATTAGGATGGGGGTTGACTTGTGTAGAGAGAGAGTGAGCCATGATGGCTTGTGCAAGCTAGCATGTTTTAGGAGAGAGAGAGAAGGGTGGCTTAAAGCAAAATGTCACACCCCATTTCATTTCAAAACTTTTGCTTCCCTCTCACACTCACATCTCTCTCTCACACCTACACTCACATCAGCACAACTTCAGCCCCCATATCAATACATCAACAGCTTCTTCAGCCACAAAACAGCCCCCCTACATCAGCTGCTGAAACCATGCATCAGCCCAACACTTCAGCCACCATTAACATCATTTAAAACAACCCCACACCCTCATCACACCACAAACTATCAACAAAACAACCACAACAAAACATCAGCCACAACCACTACAGCAACAACAACAAAAGAAAGAAAAGATTGCAAGCAGCAGCAGCAGCCTGAGCAGTTCAGCAACAGCTGCAACAGCAACTATAGGAGCTGTAGAAGCAGCTCGGCAGCAGTAACAGACCCTTCTCCTCCTTCTCCTTCTCCTTCTCCTCTTCTCCTTCATCTTGGATCTCTTGAGGTATAATCTCACAACCCAACTCCTATCTTGCCAAGTTCTGGTTATATAGCTGAAAACTTAGTGTTATTAAGTAGATTAGTGCTAGTTTAGATAAATTTGAGTGAGATTTGGCCAAGAGATGGTTGTGATGGTTAGTATAACCTTATTAGGTGTATTTGAGACCATTTTAACCAAGTATACCCCAGATTTCCAGTTAGTTACCTGAAAGTTTCGACTTGGCGTATTTTAGCGATTTTGTCGATTTTGTGACCTTTATGGAATCTGCTACAACCCGAGATACCCTAAAATAATATTGACTTGGCAGTAGGCTGTGCAGGCATCCTGGAACTAACACCTAAAACCCTAGCCCCAACCACCATACTCCGGCCGCAGATATATTCCTTCTGGCCGCAATTTGCGGCCAGAGAAGGAGAAAACCCCCTCGTTTTTGGTGCATGGCCCTATTTTATGTAAACTTGACCCTGGGTATGTCTAGTTTTGACTGATTCCAGTTAGGGTAAAATTTGGGTTGATTTTCTTGAGTTGGCGCATGATTTACGACTTGTTTTCGTATGGATTTTTGTATTCGATGATTCATTTCTGTCGGGTGGCGTTTGAACGCCAACGGCAGAGGGATATTGGCCGTGTTTGCATGCGAGACTGTAGGTTTTTACCTATGAGCGTAGCGCGTACCATTTTGGTTTTCGACATGGTTTTCATGTGTTTTAGCGTGTGATATCCTTATAGGTACCCCGCGTGGCGTCGAAGCGTTGGAGATGCAAATGGCGACATCGGCACCGGCACGCATAAAGAAAGGTGAGTAGATTTATATCTACGGGGAGAAGTCGGGTGGATGGCGTATAGCACCCCCGCAGTTCGTTGTGATGTATACGGATGCGTATACACACTAACAATTAATATATGTTGTTTGGGATTAATTATTGATGTTAAGATGGATATTGGTGTGTTGGATTGGTGAAATGTTACGAAACCCTAAGTAGTGGGTGCACTACACATACATATACACACATACATACTTGCATACATCCTTATTTTATATACGGTTATGGGACTCTACATAGATATGTGTTCACGTGGGTATGGGACTATGTGCTCACATACAGATTTGAGGATGATACTTGGGTTTGAGATGAGTCGATGATATTTGATCCGAGATTATGATATCGGTGATATGGTAAAATTCATATTTGAGATACGTCTTGTTGCTTTAGCGGATTTTGGGATGATAATGTCATAGGAATAGTGATATATATATAAAATGGTCGACATGTGATTACGTTACGAGATGTGACATGATATGATATGACAAGATTAGTATGATAGGCCGCATTCGGCGATGTTTACTCCTTGTGATGATACGTGATGATGATATCGATTTATACGAGACTGTCGATCAGTAGTCAGATCATAATTATAGGGGTGATGTTAGCTTTGTACTAGACGTAGGTCAGTACCCAGATTATGATATTTGATATAGAGAATACCAGATGAATGATATGACGAATGTGATATTGACCCGTACCCAGATTTGGGGATGCCGTACGACGGGTTTACGTACGAGCTTTAATTTGATGTTTAATCCGCACTCTTGACTTGGGAATAACCGATTATAGAGATATGGTATCGGATGTGATATTATCGAGGCGGGATCACCGACTATATATATTTATATGTATCGACTCAGAGGTTAGGGGGTTTTCCTTACCTACTGTTAGCTTTAGCTCAGCCTTATAGTGGTGTAGCTATATGACTCTTATGACATTAGATGCAGTTTAGCTATCATTGTGTTTGGTATTCAGCTCCCGCACATTATTATTATTGCTCTGCATCGTATACTTATTGTGATTCATATTCTATTGTTGATATCATGCTGTTAGGACACCAGCACCATTACCGATGATGCGTATGTACCACGTACACTTACTTGCCAGTTCACACACATCTTCATCGGTAATTGCCATGTCACTACACAGTAGAATTATTGCTGCAGGATATGACCCTTATATGTGCATACTATTATTCCATGTTGCATGATATACTGTTATACTTGCACTTCATTGATATGTCACATACATCATGTTTTCTGATTATGCGCATTGAGATATGTTGTTCTATGATATTTCTGGATTTGGGAACCGTGGGTATTTCAAAGAGATTATGTAATTGTTTTAAAAACCCGGTTACCCCTGATATGATATTTCAGTGCGTCCACCATGTGTTTTCTCGGTGCTGAGAGAGACATGTGTAACCCGATTCGAGGAGGCGGATGAGGCCGATTGCGGGTACATGGTGGACCCGGTGCGGTACCCCGGGGCAAGAAGATCGCAGGAGATGGCGTTGAGCCTGGCAGGGGAGCACTACCGACCGGTGATTTTACCCCACGCGTCGGATATCCGGAGGATACCGTCGTGGTCTTGAGATTGATGGTAGGGGCCGGTTTGGATTGACGGCGCCCTAGATAGTGAGACTTATCAGAGACCTTGAGATATTGAGATTGAGGCTATGTTTTGTGCCGATGCTGGGCACAGGTTTCATGATGTTTTTCCATGATTTTGACTATATCCTCATATTTACATGCATGATGCTATTGTCATTCGGCGACACGTGGATGGGATCCACCTATATACAGACATTGATGACATACAGACTCTGATTACATTGATCATACTTTTCATGCATTCATACATCATTCATATAATACATTGCTACCTGAGGCACTGACACTGACACAAGGAACATGAGATTACATTTGGGTTAGATAGTTACCCTAGCCATTGTTATAGAATGCTGGTTATATATTTGAGGATTATATATTATGATCGTATGACCTAGGATTGCGTCATACATGCGATTTTCTGTTCGTAGATCTTTTTCTACTCACGAGTTGGCAACTCACCCCCATTGTGCCCCAGTTTCTCGCAGGTGTTGTCGTACAAGTTTCATTACGGCTTTGCGGGCACTACTTCCTTCGGGTGACTTGCTAGTAGGTGGGTTATTTGTATCATACCCATCATTATATATTGTATATTATATTTCGGTTGTATCTAGAAGTTCCATCAACCAAACATGTACTTATTTGAGATAGAGACCAGTGATGTTTATTCTTTCGACCTTAGAGTCGCACGTTATATTTCTCTGGGTTTCATGCTGTTGAGTTCCCTTTTCTGTTGTGATCCTCGCCTTTAGGCGTTGTATATTATGTTGCAAACTGGTTGATTTACATTTGGTTTTCCTTCACTCCACTACTTTTCTTGGTTTGGATTTCTGGGCTCGGCTTACTTAGAGCACGTACACCTTGAGACGTTCGTAGCCTAAGTGCCGGTCATGTTCCGTACTTTCGGGTCGTGACGCATTGCCACTCCTTCTTTTACCCTTTGCATTTCTCAGAACACCCCGTATTACTACGGACATCCACTTCCATTGGATTGATCCATCGTATGGTTATAGACGAACTCGGAGGGACTTCTTCGAGGATGGATCCAGGTTCAGGAGAAATAAAATTGGTTTATTCAGTTGTCTTTTATTATCACCTTCTCTCAGGTTGCGAGGGCTCCTTAGTTTAGGAGAGTACACCTATTACGCTTATTGGATAGTCTTATTTCAAACCATAGGCAGGTGCCGAAAGGTAGGGAATGAAGAAAACCAATTAGCCTAAGTAGGGTGTACAGAAGGTAATAACTAAAGACAAAATAAAGGGATTAGAAAGAGGGCAAAGTAAATTGCGACTGCTATCATTCACGACCAAACCGCGTACTTCATCGCCACTCCTATTTCACCTTCGTTTTTTTTCCCCAGTTCGGGAGAAATAGAATAAGGTATTTTTCAGTTGTCCTTTATCATCACCTTCTCTCAAGTTGCGAGTACTTTTTGGTTTAGGAGGGTACACCTATTATGCTTACTGGATAGTTTTCTTCCAAACCATAAGCTGGTGCCGAACGGTAGGGAAGGAAGAAAACCATTTAGCCTAACGATGGTGTACAGAAGGTAATGAATAAAGACAAATAAGAGGATTTGGAAATATGGCAAAGTGATATACGGTTAAAATCATGAATTGGTTTATGGAAGAGGCATTACTAAGAATACCAGAATACTCCTACGAAGCATTTTCTTGTTTCAGTGCATTGTTAAAGGAAAAATGATTTCCCGATTAGATACTTACTCCGAGGTATGTATTTACCAGGTAAGATTCTCACATCTGTATAGTTTTACAGATGATGAGTGGGAGTAGGTTATTAGGAATAAGGTGATCATCCTCAATATATCGGAATTCGTTGTAATTGGTGATATTTGAGGAAGTCGCCTGAGTTTTTGCCAGACGGCATGTATTTGGTTTTGAATATCCGTTGTAGTGCACCAATTTCAAAATGATATATCTGTACGTTTATTTTTATAAAGTGAGATATAACTTTTTGAAATTATGTCTGTGACATTTACCTATATCAGTTGACGATTGGGTAAGGAGCATTGAACAACGGAGTAGTTCTTAAACATAAGTACAGTTTTCAACCTACGATGCACAGCTTTTGAGTTATTCGACTCAGCGGACTTATACAGAGTATTGTATGTTGTCTAGAGTCCATCAGGACAAAGGGGTTGGTCCTCGTACTATGTTCTGTTTACTTATGACTTCTCTAGATTTAAACAAGTGTTTCGTAGAAATACAATGTCTAAGTTTTGAGAAGTTGTGGGTATAAGAATAAAGTAGAGAACCAGGTGTCACAAGTATCGGGATTCTTCAAAGAGATCGAAGATGTAGATTCTTGTGATTGGTATTCAGATGATAGTAATGGTTTTTGAGAAACTTGTTTCTCTTTCAGATTACTCATAATTGGATATATTCCTAAGTTGAGTAATGCTGATTAGCCTTTCTCCATTGAGTTGATATGCACTGGAGACAGATGCATGATTAAAATCTGGTTCCAATTAAATAAGTGCTAAAGTTTCTATATTGGATATAGAATGGTTCATATCTTAACGATGTTAAGGTACGAGGAGTTGTCCAGCTTATGCTTAAAACCAGACACTGGATAACTCAAGGCACGTTTCTGTAATGGCAGTTTGTGGGTTAACCCTGGCTTTGACGAGGGTTGACTTTCTACCGTCTGGAAGATCAATAGTAATATTGTTCTTGACTCGCCACAGTTTTAGTAAAATGGATTTTAGTGGGAGTATGGTAGAACTGGAAGTGATTCCAGAACCGCAAACGATTACGGAAAATTTAATAGGACCTATATATTCAATCAGGTTTGACATTCCAATAGCCACTCCGCAGATATGGTGGGTAACCTCAGACACCCGAGAGGTACTCCGGTAGCCTCAAGGACGGTGACAGGGAGGTTCTTGTTTACCCAGACTTGATACTACTGTTGTTCCAGGCTATGAGACCCGGCAGGAGGTTAAGTATAGCGTCGTTCTAAACTAGATTTAGAAGTGCACGTGTATATTATTCTGCCAGAGGGTTGTCGTGGTCAGTGAGAGCAGAGGAAGCATAGTGGGCAAGAAGCTTATGTCTATTTATAGGCTTGAGTGGATATAGCGGAGATAGATCATCTATTTTTTAATGTGACAGTCATGGTTTTGACTTCATCAGAATAGGGGATGGATCTGTTAAGAAGGTAGTAGGGTGTTATGTCCTGGTATTTGGATGACATACACATAGTAGGAAGTAAGATTCCTATACTGCGATCGGTTGTACTGTGGTCGTCACATAGTTGTTTCTCCACAAAGGATATGGATATAATATCAGACATTCTGGTTACTAGATCTATGGTTTTAGATCTAGAATTGGGTAGTTTCCCAATTTGGGTACTTTGACAGTATTCTAGTGGTATTTTAGAATAGATGACTCCTGGTATGGTGGCGTACCTGCAGTTGATGGAGTCACACTCTCTAAAGGTGTCTACAGACTAAAGGGGAGAGGGATGTGCATGATTGGCAGATCACTTGCATAGGCAATTGAGTCAATCGTGAGATGTCAAGTACCACACTGATATTGTTTTTGCACTAGATGCAATAAGTTTATATTAATCCAATCCTGAAGAAACATAAGGAAGCAGTTTTAGAACATAAGTGCATGTTCTATGGATTTTGATGACGGCAGCCTCCTTCGGGAGACGGTTATCATTCCAGGCTTCAAAGATGACATGGATGACAGAGTGATTATCAGAGTTATAGTTTTCCCTCTGACGGGGGACAGTATTATGGACAGTTGATCCAAGAGGATACTGTGGGAGGCATGGTGCTGAATACTGATTAGGTTCAGTGATTACTACAGTCTAAGAAGTTTGGTTTTGAAGTTCATTTATGAACTAGGTCCCATCAGATATCCATACATATTCTAAGACAGGTATTACTCGATTCGGGAGATGGCTTTCTCCACGAACTTGAGATTAAGAGAGACATAGAAAGAAATATCAGGGCGGATCCACTCACTGAAGCTATGAGTATGCGACATCACAATTATAGCCTTAAGTGCAAGTGGGAGATTGTTGGATATAGTGCCCTCAAAGTCAATTATTGGATCGCAGGTACGTGATTGCAATGATTGAGGGAGGACCTATACCGATATGAAAGTCTTGCTCGAGATGATAGTATACTATCTGGTTTGTCTTTATCATCGTTTACATGCTTTAGTTCTCTATTGCATGTTGATAGAGCCCATAGGATTCTTGCTTGACTGCCAGCAGTATGATGGCGATCATATACGTAGGAGCTGGGGTCTGTAAGAATATCCTTAAAGTGTCTCTAGTCGTAGGAGTTTCGAGATAGGGCATCGATACTCCAGAATAGACTATTGTATACAGTCGAGACCCCGACGAGGTGCGATGGCCGTTCTCACAAGCCATTGGTATCAATTGGTTCACCTAAGATGTATACAGGTACTCATTGCGTTATGAGTACACCGGACAGGACTCGTCGGGAACATGCTAGTTGGTATTATATATATCGTCAGATAACAGTTCCCTGGTGACATGTGTACAGGTTAGTTTGTCGACCTGAGATCGTCATTTTTCTCGTGTGAGTTTCCACTCTGCTTAGATTACTACCCTACCACGCTCAAAGGAGACGTGCAAATAGGTTTTAGTTGGGTACAGTCCCGAGCCACATGGAGGTAGTGAGCGGATCATCGAGGATTCGTCTCTCCCAGTATTGGGGGTTGATGTCGCACAGTGCACGGGTGGTCATCACTAGAAATCCTCTTCCGAGATAGGGGAGAATTACTGATTTGGATCAGTAGTTTCTCAGGAGGTGATGGGCTTCATACCGACACGAATTATCGTGTTATTAGGGGTCTGACTTTATCCACCCCCTAGACTCGATATGCGATACTCTTTAGACGAACGGACCGGACTGTACGGATATTGTCACTGTCAGGCTCAGTAGGGTTTCTGGATGAGTTCGCTCGTCGGCTTCCCTTCCAATCAATACATAGGCAACCGTTACGTACAGCTTGTACCTCTGACGAGCTAGTGGTTATACCCAGTGCCAGTGTGTTGATGAGTCATTAGAGTCCCCCACAGAAAGTTTCCCAAGTTCGGGCGAAATGTTGTAGAGGCCGTATGGTTTTATGGCAGGGTTCGGAAAATGCACGTGCGTTTACGCACGTGTCATATTTCGAGCAGATAATACTGGTAGGCTTTGGTTTAAGCCGGATCCGAGTATTATACTGTGTAGATATAATATCTTTGTCTCAGTTGCATTTGTATTCGGCTGTAATACAAATGCGGGTATGTTTATACCATTACGGGGTTATCCTGAAATTCGTTTCAGAATCGCTTTTGGAAGCTTCCAGTTTCCAGTTTTCTATCACCCGTATTAGACATTCGGTTTAGTACGGATTTATCTTTTCTTCTTATGGGTGAGTCATAAGGTGAGTCATGAGTGTGGAAGGTTCTAGAAGTGGTGACTAGGTTTATGAATCATTGTTTGCATTAAATGAATGGATGACTAGGTTTAGTGAGTCATTCATTTCATTAATGTGTTTTGTTATGCCTTGGATATTTTCTTCTTGATCTTTTCCTTTATGGTCACCATTCTTGCTCCTACACTCACCCCCCCCACCTCTATATGTGGCCGGCCCCTCCCCTCCTCTTCTCTCACTCACTTGGTTTTAAAAAAGATGATAGGTTTTGGTTCATGAAAATTTGTATGCTCATTTCTCATTTACCCTATTCCAAAAGGCAACTTCATTAACCGTTCGTCCATGGCTTTGGACGAAATGAGACAAAGTGTTCTACTCATTCTCTACATCAATCTTGGTCATCTCTTTTAGAAAACTTGATGATCGAGTTGCCTCGGTTCAGAGGCGGGAGCCCGTTTAAAGATCCGTCGACGTGGTGCCACCTGGACGAGGAGACTGGAGATTCAGGAGATCGGAGCAGCCGCAACAAAGCGTGGGATGATGGTTGAAGACCGAAGGACTCGGATCGTTCGGTATAACATTTCTACCCACTTTGTAGTTTGTTAGTTTAGCTTTAATGGCAGATCCGGGTTATAGTATACGATAGCGCCGGTTGTAAAAGTTTTTGTTCCGCATTTGGCGTCTGTTAGACGGCCGGGGCGCTACCATGTACTTACAACTACAACCAGAAGTCGATGACCATCACAGTGGAAATAAACTGATAAGTGTTATTAGTTGTATCTCCGGTTGGTTATGAGTCCTCTGTTGCACGACTTATCGAGTTATTGGGGTCTGACAGATTCCAAACCCTAGACCCGATATGCGATACTCTTTGACAAAGAGACCGGACTGTACGGTATTGTCACTGATAGATTTTGCAGGGTTCTGATGAGCTTGCTTGTTGATCTTCTTTCGATCAATACCTGGGCAGCCGTTATGTGCAGCTAGTATCGTTGATGTACTTGCAGGCTATGAATACGATCCTAACCTAATGCAAGCGTATTGTCGATTCTTTAGAGTCCCACACAGAGGTTTTCTAGCACATGCAAAATAATGTAAGACATGTATAGGGATACGTGCAGGAATTCAATTAAATATGTGTATTTGATACACGCATTTTAATTGGGTGTTTATTGATATTAGCCGGTATATATATGATATAACCGAATTATTAAATCAAGTGTTGATTTAATAATTGAAATGTATATTTATATATTGATATATTTATATATTGATATATTTATATATTAACTAATATCATGCTCACTTAATTATTTTCTTCTCTTTGTTAATATTTATATTTGATATAAATATTACGACATGTATGATGATGCATGGATGATGGGAGTATGACACTTATATGAAAGATATGATATGAGAATGAGTCATGGGTTAAGAAGCTTGTAGACTTGATGACTCATTCTCGTATTTTGTTCTCATCTTAGAAAAATCTTCATCTTCTCATTCTAATCACAAGATGACCATAGCTTCCTCTTTTGATTTTCTTAAAGTGCGGATGGAAAAAGAAAAGAGAAAAATTAAATGAGCTAATTATTCTACATCTCCTACTAATCATTCTTAGCAAATTTAAATAGTGGGTTGCTTCATTTTGATGAGATCAATTTGAAGCTACAGCTTTGTAACATTTCAGAAAAATTTTAAATATTATTTTAGAATTTTAAATAGTGATAGAATTTTTTATATTGATAAAAATACGTTTATTAAAGATTATGGTACTTAAGTGTAGTGGTAACGTTTTATCAAAGATTTCTATTTGCAAAATGGTTTTTAATAATTATGAGAGGAGTGGTATATGTTAAGAGTTTGAAAACACACATACACACCACAACACCTATACACCCCCTCATCACTCCACCTCATGCTCACCCTACACACCTTCTCCTTCACTTTTCCCTCATAATTCTCATGGCTAATCATTCTAAACTGAACCATCTCCTTCCTCAAACCTTCCTCACACAAAAAAATTCTCTAGTTCATCACCTTGTTCAAGGAAGTGAGTCTTCATCAAGATTTTTCTCAAAAACTCAAGCTAAAGCTAACGTCAAGTTCAAGATGATCCAAGTTTGCACCCATGAGCTTGGAAGATCTGTAACCTCTCTTTAATTAGGTAAAAATTCATCTTTTACTAGTTTTAAAGTGCTTTAAGTTTCAAAGTTTTGGTATAATATCATAAAAAGTTAAGTTTTGTAGGATTTTTGATATTAAATTGGTATCTGCTATAACTAATGAACTCTGAAAAATGTTTTGAGAATTTTCTGAGATGGTGAGAATAATTAGAGACCACACCCCAAGCTCATACCCAAATAGACCTTCCTTGGCCACCGATTAATTGGGAATGACCGCAAATTGTGGGTGGAAGTTGGAGTTGAGGTCTGGGATTTTTACTGTATCTTCATTACATCTTAACTAAACTACTGTATACACTATTTTGTCCCAGATCACTTGTATCAAAATCTGGAACAAATATCCAATAAAAGTTTAATGTTTTACATTTTAAAAACTTATGTTTTGATTTTCGTAATCACCGGGGGCAGTTCGATACTGGTAATCCACGTTAAAATATGTCGATCGTACGTTCTGATATTTTTGCGTTAGAAGTGTAGTAACGTTTTCGATTCGATTCTTATATATATACGCTTGGGTTAATATATAGGCTCGGTCGCGGAGACGTCTAACACGGTGAGGAAGGGCAAGGCATTCGCGAGCTTCGTCTAGTGCGTACTGATATTAGGTGAGTAGGGGAACATTTACAAGTAGGAATTAGGGCGGATGGTGTATAGCACCCCCAACTACCAGAAATTTTATAAAAACTCCATATCGGTTTCAAAACACTATTAGCGATACATAACCATACTTATGTCATATGCATTACATTGAGTACCATGTCATCTTTATTGTATATCATACTTCCTAGAATAGATATATTGAATAGAACACAAGCACAAATATCAACGATTGCTATGTTAGACAATCACATACATATATGCTACACTATACATCGTTGGTATTGCCATGATACTTAGAACCGGCTATGCTATTAGTATTTTAACGATATCCATGCTAGTCGAAATGATTGTGTACTAAGATTTTGATGTTTGAATATTATTGTCATATATATTCATGTGTTGTAATTGCCTACTGTTGCAAGACTAAACTATTCATTATTGATATCATAGATTTAATATTTCTATGGATTTAAGAAACCGCGGGTATCTTTTATAAACGGATTATATTTTCAAAAGTGTGGTTTTCTCGTGATATAATGATTTGGAATCCACCATGAGTTTTGGTTTTCATGGTGAGATATCCGAATCGAGGGAGGGGTTAATCGATTATAGATACATGGTGGACCCGGTACGACTCCGAGGGGCATGAAGACCGTAGGGAGGTACGGAGAGCCTAGCTAGGATGATCGATACCCGAGGTGACATTGGAGCGCGGCGGATTTTCGGAGGATTCTGACCGTGGCTAAGTTGATATTAGGAGAGGACTGATCGGTTGGACGGTGCTTACGATATTCAGATTTTGTGTCGATGATGGACACGAGTTTATGAGTATTTGATGACGATGGATGTTATGATTATGAGATTTCATTCATATGGTACTTGCATTCATTATTATACATATCATATTATATCTTATGATGTATACTTCTATTCACCGAGTTGGAAACTCACCCCGTTGTGCCTTAGCTCTATGCAGGATAGACCATACGGATGCATAGCAGCGTCGTGGATTCATATTTTGGGGTAAATCGCGGATTTTGCTAGGTGGGTTACACATATAGTAACCGCCTCTTTTGTTGATATTCTATCTTGTATCTAGTGTCACTCCATCAGACCACATGTATATTCTTTTGACTTAGATCAAGTTTGTGACTTTATGTATATTCTTTTGGGTCGAACTCGAATAGAGTCGACTAGTTAGCTTTATTACACAGTTCATTTTATATTTGCTTGTGATCCTTCGCCTTCGAGCGTCGTATATAACCGTGTGGTTATGATTCCGCCATTGGGCGTTGAGATAGCTCCCAAGTGGGGATGCCTTTATAATTATATGTATATATACCTATTTTTATCAGTAATTACAAAGGAGGTGCTGTCGAAATTTCAAATAACGAAAACATTTTTTTACCCTATTTTCAAAACACTTGACATATATTTTTAAGTAAACAATTTTTGTAAATAAATTGTGTTTCATATTAAATAATCTTTTGAAAACTTTACCTTCATTATTATTTAAAAAGATTTAGATCTTGGTTTTTGGCTTACTTGGGTCATGTCTACATCTCTTGACGTCATGTGATCTAAGTGCCGGTCATGTGTCAATTTGGGTCGTGATAAGCTTGTGTTGGAGTTATATCAAGGTGGATCATTTTCGGCGAGAAGATCATCGAGCAAACTTGTTCTGGGCTTCGTGGTGTCTAGCCAGAGTCTAAGAAAAGGTGACTAACTCTTGTTTTTACCTTACTAATTTAGTGACAAGTTTAGTAGTTTGGTTTGATTCTTGATTGGGTTTGCTAAAACTCTCTAGATTTTTAAAATTACCGTTTTCGCCATGCTTTAAACCCTACTAGAGATACCTAGCAACCCAACAGACCGCACTGCTCTGGGGTATTACATTACTCCTACCTAAAAACAATGGTTCGTTCTCGAACCGCAGATCTACTACTAAGAGACCTGCATGACCACCAATAAAACCTGTCACGCCCTGCTTCCCAGAAGACGGGAGCAGGCACATGACAAGGCCTGCAACATATTTATTCTGAGAAGATCTTTTCTCGAAACAAATACGCTAAGCCTTTATAAACAATATAAAATGACACAAGAATAAGCATGAAACTGAAATTTCCAATAACAATATATTTACATTTCCAACTTTTCAAAGTTATACCGAGAAAAGATAGTGAACAAGAAACATAAAATGGAAATGCCTAAACAGGTGGTATACTGAAACGAAAAGCTAAAAAAAAGAACTGGTAGTCGGTCTGTGGTGCAAGCTGAGAGTAATTTTCTTGACTCAGCTCGATCTCCTCCGTCCCTACTCCACCCGATGAACATTCCAAGGATAGAAAAAGAAACATGGTGGAATTCCCATCTGTGAACTTGCGCTCTGTAAGTCCCTAAAAGAGTTTGGATATAAAGTGTGATAAAAGACATATATGTACGAAGGACATGAATCTAATGTAGTAGTGAACATATAAAAGTGTTAATTAGATATGAGTATGTTAAGATATCTTAAGAATGATAGGTATATGAATATGGTTATTCAATTCTAATGTGGTTGTTTATAGTTCGATAAGGAAGGTATGCGTGTATACGAGAGTGGTCCGTCAAACCCACGAACTCACAGCATAGGAAGTACAAGGCCCCGTCAAACCCATGGGACAACGGAACAGGATATTCAGGTTATGTGTCTTTTAGTGGACTTTTGTGCCATGACATACATTCTTTACCAAACCACCCCTTATCCCCCACGTATTTTAATTTATAGATTTAGTTACAAGTCTTCCCCGAAATCCATGAATACAATGAGAGTACAAGTCAAATTCAAGTCGAGTTCGAGTATTCAGGTTCAAGTGTTCAAGCCAAGTCGTATTCATAGTTAGGGTCAAGTCAAGTCAACTTCAAGTTCATGTCAAGAAAGTAATAGGTTTAATCAAGTGATTCAAGCATATGGTTCATGTTATAGGACTAGAATGATAGTAAAAGTGATTCAGGTTACAAGAAAAGTTTTTTAACCAATTTATATCTTGAGACGGTACGAATTGATTTGTTCAAATAGCTAGAGAAGTGATAACACTGATTTTCTCTAGCTCTCTCAGGCTCAATAGAGAATATTTCACCTAACCTGAATATCCTGTGCCTTTGTTCCATGGGTTTGACGGGGCCTTGTACTTCCTGTGCTGTGGGTTCGTAGGTTTGACGGACCACTCTCGTATACACGTATACCTTTCTCATCGAACTATAAACAACCACGTTAGAATAGAATAACCATATTCATATACCTGTCATGTTTAAGATACCTTATTATACTTGTATCTAATTAACACTCTTACATGTTCACCATTACATTAGATTTATGTCCTTCGTACATACTTATCTTTTATCACACCTTATATCCATACTCTTTTGGGGACTTACCAAGCGCAAGTTTGCTGACGGGCATTCCACCTTATTTCTTTTTCTATCCTTGGAATGTTCGCCATGTGGCATAGGGACGGAAGAGATCGAGCCGAGTCAAGAAGATTACTCTCGGCTTACACCACAGACTAACTACTAGTTCTTTATTTTAGCTTTTCGTTTCAGTATCCCACGTGTTTAGGCATTTCCATTTTATGTTTCTTGTTCATGCATATTCTTGTGTCATTTTATATTGCTTATATACGCTTAGCTTAATTGTTTCGAGAAAAGTCCTTCTCGAAATAAATACGTCGCGGGTCTCGTCACATGCCTGCTCTCATCTTTTAGGAAATGGACGTGACAGGTTTCATTGGTGGCCCATGCAAGTCCATCAGTAATAGGTCTGTAGTTTGAGGACGAACCATTGTTCTTAGGTGCGGGGAATGTAATACCCTAGAGCAGTACGGTGTTTGGACATCATGGTGATCTGCTCTGTCCAAACTCAGTGCGGTCTGTTATGGACACATGGTGATTTGAGTATGGAGCCGCTTCAAAACAATAGAATCGGGTCCGTGAAGCACATCCGGAAAGAGAACCGAACTGCTTTATAAATGTAATGATGCTATCCTCAATTATGGAGGGGCCTTTTGGATGAACCGGTACTCCAGAGTTTGAAGAACTCCATAGTTAAGCGTGCTCGGGCTAGGAAAATCCTAGGATGGGTGACCTTGTGAGAAGTGCCCCCTTCTCGAGTCCGATTCTTCCTAAAGGACAAAACCATACGGTTTCAGCCTGAGCGGACAATACCATCCATACTGGGGCCTGGGACGTGACACCTGAGTATCACCCTTTGCCAACAAAACATGAGTAGATTTATGCTTGACTACAGGCGAGAAAATCTCGTTATAGTCAACCCCCTCCTTTTGAGCAAAACCCTTCGCAACTAACTGTATCTTGTATTGCTCATTATTCTTTTTCCTAAATACCCACTTGTAGCCAATAGTCCTTTTTCCTTTCAGTAGCTCAATCAGATTCCACGTTCCGTTCTTTCGAACTGACTCCATCTTCTCTGTCATCGCAAAAATCCATCGATCTCTATCCTCTTGCCCAATGGCCTCCTGATAAGCACTGGGATTTCCACTTTCGGTGACTAGAGCAAATGTGATCATATCTTTGAAACTGTACCTGACTGGTGCCTTATGTGTACGTGTTAATCTCCTTAACATCATTGTCTGTGGGTCCTGTTTGAGTTGGTTCTCACCGTATGTCTCCATATTCCGCCCGTCCACCTCCACATAAATAGGCTGAAATTGTGCTTCAGTGTCAGTATCCTTATGAGTGCCAGAAAACTTCACCTCCACCAGATCATTGTTACCTGATACTCCACCTGCTGCCTTATTATCTTCAGCCATATCTTTCAACACAGATTCCTCATTGAAGATCACATCTCCGCTAGTGAGCGCCCCTCTATTTTCCGGATCCCATAACTTGTAACCTTTAACTCCAATTTTGAATCCCAATAAAATACACCTTTTTGACTTTGAATCCATCATGTTCCTATCCTTCTGATTTACGAATAAGTAAGCAGAACACCCAAACACTCGTAACGAATCATAACCGACTGACTCTCCATTCCATACTTCTTCTGGGATATGAAGATTTATGGTGGTAGATGGATACCTATTAACCAAATTGCACGCATGAATCACCGTCTCTTCCCAGAAGTCCTCCGAAAGTCCGGATTGCAGCCACATACTTCTGGCTCTCTCTATTAGTGTCCTATTTATGCACTCCGCTACCCTGCTTTGCTTTGAAAGTCCTGGAACTGTCCATTGCTTCTGTATGCCTTGTTCTTTACAGTACTCTATAAACTCTTTCGAAATGTATTCATCTCTATTATCTGTCCGCAAATACTTCACCGATCGCCCTATTTTCTTCTCCACGGCCGCTTTCTATTCCTTAAATCTGGTATACACCTCTGACTTGTGTTTGAGAAAATATACCCATAACTCCCGTAAGAAGTCTTCAATGAAAATGACATAGTGTATGACACGTCCCTTTGATGGATGTATAACATTTCAGAAAATAAAATATTATTTTTGGAATTTAAATAATAAAATAATATATTTCACGAAAACTATTCGATTTGCGAATTAGGGTTTTCGTAAAATGGTATAATTATATACCAATATTTGAAAAATAATTGGAGATTAATATGTTTTGTTTATTAAAAATGTATTTATTGGATTTGAGCATTTTTATAATTAATTATATGTGAGTTTATATTAAAACTTGATTAGTGCACTACTAATCACGATTAGGCCAAATCCGTATTTTTAATTAGTCATGGCTAGTGCACCATAACATGTTGCATTTTGTTGCATGTTTGTTCATTTGCATTTGTGTTATTTGTGAGAAGGAAAGAAAAGAAAAGATAATTGATGAGATGGGACAACTTATGACATGAGGCATGGGGGACAAATGAGTATGGCAAGAGAGAGAGAGTGAGAGTGAGAAAGAGAGAGGGATGGCTCCCATACCTTCATCCTTATTTTCTTCTTCATTCATTCTTCTTCACTTCAACTCCTCCTTCATCTTTTTCTTCACCTCCTTCCTTCATCTCCTCTACCTCCATAAATCATCCCCAAAACCATCTCAAAATCTCTACACTCCCTTCATTGAAAATGATCCCCACCTCATCCTACTCCCCATAGCAAGCTCAAGTTTGGATTTTGAGCACTTGGAGCATCTAGGGGTTTTTTTTTGAGTTGCTTCCAAGAGGCATATCTTCACTTCTTGTTAATTTATTCCTTCACCTCATAATTATGTTTAGAGTTCATTTTAGTGTAGATTATGATCTTAGAATTTTCTAGGTTGAGGTTTAGGAGAAGGATGGACTTGTTACAAGACCTTAGTGTTTACAAGACCTTAGTGATGATTTTTATGGCCAAGACCAGAGGCTAGAAACCAAAACACGAACTTAGAAATTCCCCGATATTGGTTTTTGGTAAATTGTTACTTCTCTGTAGGATCTGCTATGACCCGAGACTGTCATAAAAAAGTTCCCATGACAGAGAGACGTGCAGGCCACCTAGAGTGTTCCCTCAAAACCTGAGCCCCTCCCCTTCAACCCAGGCCGCAGATTAATTCCTTATGGCCGCAAATTGCGGCCACATCGTGGTGGATTTGAGTGATTTTTGGTTAGTGGCTTCCTTATGTGATATCTAGAGCAACTCTATATGCAAAATGTCTTGATTTAACCTAGGGTAGAATCTGGGAGAGATTTTCTTAGTTGCTGATTTCGTGCTTTCCGATTTCTGAAACTTGGGGTTTTGGTATATGATTTTGGATTTCATCGTTGGGCGTTTGTACGTCAACGAAGAGGGTTATTTGGTTGCTTTTGCATGCGTAAGCTATATATTCTAACCTATGAGCACTTCGTGTGCCGTATCGGTTTTCCGGACTTGGTTTTAATTGCATTTCGATGTGTTTTGATTGTAGGTACCTTCGCATGGACTTTCGATACGACGAATCACATCAACTTCGACTAAGCAACGATATTAGCAGGTGAGTAGATTTATATCTATGGGGAAAGTCGGATGGATGGCGTATAGCACCCCCGCAACCATTGATATGGAAAATCGTTATGTAAACTATAATTTGGAGAAAAGATATACTGCGAACTTACGGATATGATTAAAGGTTTTAGTATGAGATGATATGATAAAAGTTGACATTAATGGATATGTTGGCTTGAGAATGCGAGGCAATGTATATATTATACTCATATGCCAATCGATGGTGTGAGATTATACATACATACAAATGAGAATATGATATATATACAAGATGACTTAATGTGGGATATCGAGATGATGAAAAGAGATTATGATGAAGTAAGATGACCTGGCTTAATATGTCGATATACGGATGTGAGGCGATATGAGAATATAGATAAGTTTGCCAAGACATGATATGAGATTGAAATGGATGTGAGTTGAGTTATATATATATATATATATATATATATATATATATATATATAAGAACAAAGAGTGATATGACGTACGGGACTATAGATCCGTACCCTCTTTAATGAATAAGACGATAGAATCCTTATTCTTTTTTATGTCACCATACGATAGATTACCGTACGCGATAAGATATACCGTATGATTGATCCGCGCTCATGATTTGAGGATGATGATCGAGGATATTGCCATATCAGACACTATGAGGCCGGATCGTCGACGTAAAGATTTCACCTGAATCAAACTTATTTCAAAAACCGATGAATCGTATACACTTTTAAATGGAAATCTCAAGGGATGCTATGGATTTTCAAATGGTGTCTTTCCCTCAAAAATACCGTAGCCCCCACTTTCAAAACTATGATTCGTATCTTTTAAACCTACTGTATGATTCATGTGTAGATGTATACCTTATTATAGTTCATGTTTACGTTGGATTATCCCTCGTGTGATACGTGTTATGTTTCTGGTATTTACCGCTTTATGATATCATCTTCTAGTACACCTTCAGAATTACCGATGATGCACATGTTACACTTACACGGATTTGCCGGCTCACACACATTCATCATTGGTAATTGCCATGCCACTTACACTGTAGAATTGCTATATCATGATATTATTCTTAATTGTAAAGTACATTCATTGTTCAGTACTATCATATGACACATTTGCATGATATACTTGATAGGCTCACATTACTATTCTATGTTTGCATACATCGTACTTTATGATTATATGCATTGAGATATTGTTTTCATGAGATCTCTAGATTTGAGAACTGTGGTTATATTTCAAAGGAAATTATAAATTGTTTTAAAAACGCGATTTCTCGTGATGTGATTTTGTGGCGTACACCATGAGTTTTCTCGGTTCTGAGCTTATTTTCGAGACCCGATTCAAGGAGTTGGATGAGCCGTCTACGGGTACATGGTGGACCCGGTAAGGTACCCCGTAGCAAGAAGCTCGAGATGTAGATGATGAGCCTGGCTGGAGGGAGCACTACCTACCGGTGATAGTTTGGACCCGGCGGTTATCCGGAGGATACCGACCGGAGTCGTGAGATGGATATGAGGGCCGATCTGAGAATGCGGCGCCTGAGATATGTGGATTTACGTGTCGATGCTGGACACAGGTTTCATGATGTTTTGAGTGTCGATGTTGGACACTCAGGTTCCATGATATTGATGTGCCGTTGATTGACACACGTTGGTTGATATTCATATGCATACATGTTGGCTATAGTGCCCTCAAGTCAATTATTGAATTGCAGACACGCGATTGCGATGATTAAGGGAGGACCTATACGGATAGAACAGTCTTACTCAAGATGATAGTATGCTATCTGGTTTGTATTTATCATCATGTACATGCTTTATGTGGTATTACATATCACTATTACATGTTGATAGAGCCCATAGGATTCTTTCTTGACTACCAGCATTATGATGGCGATCATATACGTGAGAGCTGGGTGGTCTATAAGTACATCCTTAAATATCCCTAGTCGTTGGAGTTTCGAGACTGGGCATCGATACTCCAGAGTAGACTAGTGTATACTGATCGAGACCCCGACGAGGGGCGGTGGCTAGGTCTCACAAGCCATTGGTGTTAGTTTGTTCACCTAAGATAGTATACATGTGCTCATTGGATTATGAGTACACTGGACGGACTCGCCGGGAACCTGCTAGTTGGTAGTTTACCTATTGTCAGATAGCAGTTCCCAGGTGACATGTGTGTAGGTTAGTCTGTCGACCTAAGATCGTCATTTGTCTCGTGTGAATACCTACTGTGCTTTGATTACTACCCTACCACGGTTCAAAGGAGCCGTGCAAATAGGTTTTAGTTGAGTACAGTCCCGAGCCACATGGAGGCAGTGAGCGGATTGTCAGGGATTCGTCTCTCCCGGTATTGGGGGTTGATGTCACGCGGTGCACGGGTGGCCATCACTAAAAATTCTTAGCCAAGGTAGTCGAGAATTACTGATTTGGATCAGTAGTTTCTCAGGTGGTGATGGGCTTCATACCAACACGAAATGTCGTGTTATTAGGGGTCTAACTTTATCCACCCCCTAGACTCGATATGTGATACTCTTAGACAAACAGACCGGACTGTACGGATATTGTCACGGACAGGCTCAGTAGGGTTTGGATGAGTTTGCTCGTCGGCCTCCCTTTCGCTCAATACCTAGGTAGCCGTTACTTACAGCTAGTGCCGTTGACATGCTTGTGGTTAAACCCACTGCCAGCGTATTGACGAGTCTTTAGAGTCCCACACAGAGGGTTTCCGTACTTCGGGCAAAAAGATGTAGAGGCCGTATGGTTTTACGGCAGGGTTCGATCATATACGTGCACTTATGCACGTATCAGGATTCGGACGAATAATACTAGTGGCTTTCGTTTAAGCTGGATTCTAGTATTATATTGTTGGATTATTTTCGTCTATATTCATATTTTTCGGAATACGGATACGGGTATATATATACGGATGAGGGGTATTCTTGTAATTCATTACAAGGTACTTCTAGAAGATGCCACCTCATTTAGTTTTAACCATTTAGGATTAAATGGTTAATGAGGTGATGAGGATGAAGTGTTTATTTTATAATTGTGGCATGGTTTAGTAGTGACTCATGGTTATTATTCTAGCATGCTTAGTTTTTTGTTTGTTGTGAGATTTTTTGTTGACTCAAAATATTTTGGGTTGACTTAAGATATTTTGGAGACATGTGATATTTATTTGGATGACTCCATTATTTCTAACAACTCACACAACACACAAAAAACACTTAGCCATTTTTCTTGACTTGCTTTTTGCTTCACTCTCTCATCCTTATAGCATCTTCTTCTAGCTCCATCCAACAAATCTCATGTGTTGAGAAACTTAGGATGTCTGGAGACAAATTAATCCTTCATCACTCTCTACTTCTTCTAGGTTATCTAGTGTAGCGATCTAGATACCCTAGTTACCTCGGCTATGAAGTTGGAGATCGTTTCATAGACTCTCGGGTGGATTATCTTCGATGGAGGGAGACCGGAGATCAAGCTTGATCAAGGAGGCCTCTAGGAGCTTGGGATGATGGTTAAAGACCGAAGGATACGGATCAATTCGGTATAGCCATTCCTATCTCTTTACACATTGCTAGTTTAGGGTTATTGGTAGATCCGGGCATCGGGTTGTGTTAGAGCCAATTTTGAAAAATTTTGTTCCGCAATCGGCCACGGTTTGATGGCCAGGGCGCTTGCATAACCCAACAATACAGGCATTTGATTTCATGATGTTTCGAGTGTCGATGTTGGACACTTAGGTTCCATGATATTGTTGTGTCGTTGATGGACACACGTGGATGATATCTACATGCATACAAGCATATGATTTCAGATGTTTATTTCTACATGCCATTGGCATTGACTCTATTGTTGACATATGTGTATACATGGTCATCCTAGATACCATAGTATTAGTTTCATGATACAGTTTGACCTAAGAATTGTTGTTTATTCGATTTCTACCTGCTGATGTTTTCTACTCACGAGTTGGCAACTCACCCCCGTTGTGCCACGGTTTTTTTGCAGGTTCGACCGCTTGTATTAGTAGTGGTATCGCTGGCACACTGCTTCATCCAGGGTGTTTTGCTATGGTAGGTGGGACACATTGGATCGTGCCTACTCTTGTACTAATTATTTCTATTGTATCTAGATAAACTCCATCAATCAGAAACTATTTTTTGTATATTGATAGACCTAAACAGACTTGTGTTGCGAGACTTGGAGCGATGGGTGTTTATTCGCTTCTTTTAAGGTTTTTGATGTCTTGCCTTATTTATTTATTCTTTCTGTGTTGATCTTCGCCGTTGGGCGTCGTATTTATATTGCTTGCTTGCGTGGTTGTGATTCTCCCGATTGGCGAAGAGCTACCTCCCGCTTGGGGATGCCTATATATATTGCTTGTGTGTGGTTTTTGGATCAAAATATACAAGGGAGGTGCTGCCCAAAATTTTAAAAGACGAAAAATGTTTTCAACTCTAGTATATAATCCATTGTATTTTCATATAACATTATTTATGCATTTAAAGAAATACTTGATTTCATTATACCTTTATTTCAAAACTGCACCTCTACTATATTTCGCAAAAAGGTTTAGATTTCTGGGCTTCGGCTTACTTGAATTACGTTACGCCTTTAGACGTTGCGTGATTTAAGTGCCGGTCACGAGCTAAATTCCAGGTCGTGATAAAATTGGTATCAGAGCGTTAGGTTTAACATTGGTTCGAGGCTAGGTTTGACCATGCAGAGTCTAGGACGTATATATTTCGGAACCTAGGCTTGACCTTACGGAAATTAGACTTGGCCGAGGGGATATTAGACCCAAATTTTCATCGCATAGGTTGACCTTGGTTGATAGAGTATGTGACTTAAGTAGAATGGCGTACCGTGTGTATGTTCCGCGGCATACTTACAATACGCTACTTCTCTTAAGTAGCCTTAGGATATACATTTCTTATGCATTGTATTTCTATTCGTTCCTATGATCTATCCTCCTCAATATCAGATTGTGGTTTCCGTTACCTTGGCTACACGAGTAGAGAGAGCTGCTGCTAAAGATGCGGTCAGAGAGAGCTCGTCATGGACGATGGCTGACCATGATGTTTTCTGGTGACATAGGAACGTATGGTATAGTGTTTATGTTGTGATCTCTCGTTTGAGGCGAGCGTTCGGATTTGCACCGGATGGTTGGGCCATTGATAGAGGCTGCTAGATTAAGAGGACTATTGATGTAAAGCCTACCCCAGAGCTCACAATGTTGTCTACCGTGGAGACTGATGACCCAGCTGTTGTTGTGATTGACGGGATGCCGTCTCCATTGTTTATGAGCTGAAACCTCAGGAGCTTTCAGATAGAGATGTGACAGAACACTGCTAGTCCATATTGGATAGAGTGATGAAGATGATTCGTCTCATTGGATGCGCCGACGCAGCCTCAGTTGAGTTGAAGAATTCCAGTTTGGAGGATTTTACTCAGATCTAGAGTAAATCGATCAAGAGAGGACATTGTCGTTGGATGCTCCGATGTGAGATTGGTAAGTTCACCAGCTTCGGATAAAAGGACCCCACCCAGATGTGTTGTGAGTTGATCGAGAATGGACGAATGAAACGTATTCCTCCGATAAATTGGACGAGTTCCTGAAGATGTTGTTGGCTAGATATCTTCCACAGAGTGGTTAAGGTACCGAGTTCGAATTTCGAGTCCGTGTTAGAGACTCCAGATTGACTGTAGCCGAGAACAAATTGCAGCACTTAGCCCGCAAGCTATGACATCAAAGTGGATGATGATGAAAACGGGAGGAATAAGAGGTTCGTGCGGGATGTTAACGAGCTTTTGTTACTCCCCGTTGATACCAGGATTGTTATGTATGCAGAGGTGCTGGATACAGCCAAATTCCGGAGGAAAGCCGTGCTGAGGACGCAGCCGTTCGGATGAGAAAAAGAGTTAAGCATGAATGCCAGCCTTCATATAGTTCGGCATAGGTGAGATCGGAAGAGACCCTAACTAGGTTCTTTCTAAGATACCGCAGCGATAAAGATTTGCACCCAGGATTGATTGTATCACGCGTATTCAGAGGGCCAGATGCCACCGTCAATAACGTGTTGTTTTGCGAATGGTCGTGTTGATTGGCCAAGATATGATCAGTGGAGTTCCAGAGCGGAACTGTTCCGTCATTATACCTAATCGGGCCGATGAGCAGAAAGATGGTGGGATTGGTAATCCACAAGAGAAAACAAGGACCCAGAGACAGAGGACGCCAGATCGTGAGCAAGAGGCAAGTGGATGTTCTTGCTCTGCCAGCTTTGAGCGCACAAGTTTTTTTTTCGACATTGAAAGAGGGGTACCTACGTGGAATTTATTGTGATTTGCGTTTTGTGATTCGAGTATCACACTTTTATTGTTTGGATTTGAGTTTCGATAATTGAGTTTCATGATATTTGTTTTCATGTACCATAGCTGCACCTACTAGATATTTTCATTTGTGCACAATTATTGCACTTGATTTATGTTTTATACACCGTTACATTGGTTTATGATTTGTGCATATCTATTGCACTTGATATCGATTTTGTGCCTTGGCTGCACATAATTATGATTCCGTGGATTTCGATACTGTCGATTTGATTTTGAGCATGTTGTACGCACTCGATTTGATTTTTGCATTCGGTATAGCACATATGTGCTTGCAGTGCATTGATACGTGTTTTGTGCACACAGTTGCACACGTTTATGATTTTATACACCTTGGCACGCTCAATGTTGTTTTTGTACGCATTTGAGATATTGATGAGTTTTTGGACACCTGGTGCACCAGATTTATATTTTCGTGCATTTACTGCGCTAGATGTTTTTGTGCAAACCTGATGCACTTGATTTAGATATTTCGTGCACACGGGGCGCATATGATGAGATTTTTATTCGTGCATATTAGTTGCACTGATGGAAATTTTGGTTCACTTTAGATGCACTTGAAGTTATCGTCGTGCACACCCGTTGCACTTGACAGATGCTTTCGTGCACACCCATTGCACTTAGTTTTGCTTTTGTATACATTCGTGGCACTTGTATTTGGTTTTGATTTCTATGCGCACCAGACGCACGCGATATTGGATACGCCTTTTGAGGCTGATTTTACTCTGGAGCATCATATTTTGATGTTGGGTACTGTATTATATAGTAGCCGAGCAGGATTGATCTGAGGACAGTGCCTGAGTATTTTTGCATGCATAAAGGTTTTCAAAAAGGAGCTATTGTCTCGCTATTTCCTACGTGTCCGTGAGTGACACGAACCTTTACAAAGGAAAATCTTTTGGGATATTTCAAAAAGACGGAACGTATATTTTGAAATCATATATGAACATATATTTACTACTTTATAAATGAGCGTCCGCCACTTGTACCGTGAGTTACGCATCGTGCGGCGATTCGGAAAAGATTTTGCATGTGTTTTATTCAGTTTTTAGAGAATTTTACCAGGATGCGTCCTATATACGTATTACAGTATTTGACTAGAGTATATTGGATTTCAGCAGTAGATTTTAATATTTGCGTTTCCTTTATAACTCCAGTGATTGCATAATACTTGACGGAGTTCGATTTTGAGTTTCACATTCGTTTTCATGCGCAGTCGATGCGCTGTGATATTCTTGAGTTTTCCGTGATTTCGGAGCCCCGTTGATTTGACCTGATTATTGAAATGTTTTAGTATTTAGATGTTCAGGGACCGAATTTATTTAAGGGGGGAAGATTGTAAAATTTCAGAAAATAAAATATTATTTTTGGAATTTAAATAATAAAATAATATATTTCACGAAAACTATTCGATTTGCGAATTAGCATTTTCGTAAAATGGTATAATTATATACCGATATTTGGAAAATAATTGGAGATTAATATGTTTTATTTATTAAAAAGGTATTTATTGGATTTGGGTATTTTTATAATTAATTATATGCAAGTTTATATTAAAACTTGATTAGCGCAGTACTAATCACGATTAGACCAAATCCGTATGTTTAATTCGTCATGGCTAGTGCACCATGACATGTTGCATTTTGTTGCATGTTTGTTCATTTGCATTTGTGTTATTTGTGAGAAGGAAAGAAAAGAAAAGATAATTGATAAGAGGGGACAAGTTATGACATGAGGCATGGGGAACAAATGAGTATAGAAAGAGAGAGAGTGAGAGTGAGAAAGAGAGAAAGAGAGAGAGGGATGGCTCCCATAACCTCATCCTTATTTTCTTCTTCATTCATTCTTCTTCACTTCAACTCCACATTCATCTTCTTCTTCAACTCCTTCCTTCACCTCCTCTACCTCCATGAATCATCCCCAAAACCATCTCAAAACCCTCACACTCCCTTCATTAAAAATGATCCCCACCTCATCCTACACCCCATAGCAAAATCAAGTTTGGATTTTGAGCGCTTGGAGCATTTAGGGTTTTTCTTGAGTTGCTTCCAAGAGGTATATCTTCACTTCTCTTCTTGTTAATTTGTTCCTTCACCTCATAGTTATGTTTAGAGTTTATTTTAGTGTAGATTATGATCTTAGAATTTTCTATGTTGAGGTTTAGTGGAAGAATGGACTTGTTAAGTGGCTATTGAGGTTTAGTTAGTATTTACAAGACCTTAGTGATGATTTTTCTTGCCAAGACCAGAGATTGGAAACCAAAACACGAACTAAGAAATTCCCCGATATCGATTTTTCGTAAATTATGACTTCTCTATAGGATCTGCTATGACCCGAAACCATCATAAAATAAGTTATCATAACAAAGAGACGTGCAGGCTATTGGGATACGGCGGCGCCCCGGCCGTCAAACCGACGCCAAATGCGGAACAAAAACTTTTTACAAAACTGGTGCTACCGCAACCCTATACCCGGATCGTTCCATTAACCGTTAACTAGCAATCTGTAAAATGAGTTCAAAGATTATACCGATCGATCCGAGTCCTTTGGTCTTCAATCTCCATCCCATTCTTGTCGCGGCTGTCCCGACGAAGTTCGCCTTCCGGTCTCGTTTGTCAAAGTGGCACCACATCGAGGAATCTTTATACGTGCTCCCGCTTCAAAATGAAGCAACTCGGACATGAAGTTTACTAGCCGACATGTCCAAGATGAAATAGAGAAGAGTGTAGAATACTTTGTCTCAAGGCACCCAAGTGATTTGGTGGAAGAAAAATGGAGTTGCCATGGAGTGAGAATAATGTGAGCATGGAAATTTCTTGGAGTAAAGAGAAAAGAGAATGAGCTTTTTCCAAAATGGCTCGGCCAAGAAAAGATAGAAGTGTTCTCTGGATTTTTTTTAGCAAGGAGAGATCAGCACACCCTCTACGTTTCCACCACAAAAAAACCCTCAAAAAGGAAATGGCAGAATTGCAAAAGCCTCCCCCCCCAGCAAAATTCAGCCACCACTCCCCCAAAGCCCATGCCCTTGCCCATGCCTATTAAATGCAGTATGGACAGCTTATTGTAGGGAATAGGCCAGAAAATGTGAATGGCAAATATTGTCAAAGTCAAGTTGCTCACATTAATTAAACATGGATCATGATGTATAAGACGGAAAAATAAACTGGCAACTCCGAAAGTAATCCCGTAACGAATTACGAGATTACCCCTCAACTGTATATACATACCCGCATTTGTATTCCGACCGAATACGAATGCAATGAGACAAAAATATTACTACACAATATAATACTGGGATCATGCTTAAACCAAAGCCCACTAGTATTATCCGTCCGAACCATGACACGTGCACAAGTGCACGTGCATGTTCGAACCCTGCCATAAAACTATATGGCCTCTACGACGTTTCGCCCGAACTTGGGAAACTGTCTGTGGGGGACTCTAATGACTCTTCAATACACTGGCAGTGGGTTTAACCATAAGCACGTCAGTGGTACTAGCTGTACGTAACGGTTGCCTATGTATTGAATGAAAAGGGAAACTGATGAGCAAACTCATCCAGGAACCCTACTGAGTCCAACAGTGACAATATCAGTACAGTCCGGTCTGTTCGTCTAAGATTATCGCATATCGAGTCTACGGGGTGGATAAAGTCAGACCCCTACTAACGCGATAATTCGTGTCGGTATGAAACCCATCACCACCTGAGAAACTAACGATCCTAGATCAGTAATTCTCGACTACCTTGGACAAGGTTTTCTGGTGATGGCGACCCGTGCACTGTGCGACATCAACCCCCAATACCGGGAGAGACGAATCCCCGACGATCCGCTCACTGCCTCCATTTGGCTCGGGACTGTACCCAACTAAAACCAGTTTGCACGACTCCTTTGAGCCGTGGTAGGGTAGTAATCAAAGCACAGTGGGAACTCACACGAGACAAATGACGATCTCAGGTCAACAGACTAACCTGTACACATGTCACCTGAGAACTGCTATCAGACAATAGGTATAATACCAACTAGCAGGTTCCCGGCGAGTCCTGTCCGGTGTACTCATAACCGAATGAGCACCTGTATACATCTTAGGTGAACTAACTGACACCAGTGGCTTGTGAGACTGGCCACCGCCCTTCGTCGGGGTCTCGAACTGTATACACTAGTTTACTCTGGAGTATCGATGCCCAGTCTCGAAACTCCCACGACTAGGGACACATTAAGGATGTGCTTATAGACCCCAGCTCCCACGTATATGATCGCCATCATACTGCTAGCTGTCAAGCAAGAATCCTATGGGCTCTATCAACATGTACATGATGATAAAGACAAACTAGATAGCATGCTATCATCTCGAGTAAGACTGTCCTACCGGTATAGGTCCTCACTCAATCATTGCAATCATGTACCCGCGATCCAATAATTGACTTCGAGGGCACTATATCCAACAATCTCCCACTTGCACTTAAGGCTAATTATTGCGATGTCGCATACTCACAGCCCGTGTGATACCGAACATCCAACTCCTCTACTAATTAGTTTCACAAAGCTCATTTGTAAAACTATTGCGCTCGAGAAATAGCCTCAGTGAGTTGACTCGCCCTGATGTTTCTTTATATGTCTCTCTTAATCTCAAGTTCGCGGAGAAAGCCATCTTCCGAAATGAGCAATACCTTTCTTAGAATGTGTCTGGATATCTGATGGGACCCAGTTCACAAGTGAACTCCAAATCCAAACATCATAGACTGTATCGTCAACTGAATTTAATCAGCATCTTGCACCATGCCTCCCACAATATCCGCTTGGACCACCTGTCCAAACTACTGCCCCTCATCAGAGGGAAAACTGTAACTCTGACAGTCACTCTGTCATCCAAGTCACTTTGGAAGGCTGAAATGATAACCATCTCCCAAAGGATACTGCCGTTATCAAATCCCTAGAACATCCACTTATGTTCTAAAACTGCTTCCGAACATTTCTCCAGGATTGGATTAATATATATAAACTTATTGCATCTAGTGCAAAAACAACATCTGGTGTGATACTTGACATCTCATGATTGACTCAATTGCCTAAGCAAGTGATATGTCAATCATGCACATACCTCTCCCTTTTAGTCTTTAAAACACCTTTAGAGAGGGTGACTCCTTCACCTGCCGGTATACTACCGTGCCAGGAGTCATCCATTCTAAATATCTTTAGAATACTGTCTAAGTACCCAGATTGGGACACTTCCCAAATCTAGATCTAAAACCATAGATCTAGTAACCAGAATGCCTGATATAATATCCATATCCTATGTGGAGAAACTACTGTGTGACAACCACAGTATAACCGATCGTAGTATAGGAATATTACTTCCTACAAGTGTATGTCATCCAAATACCAGGACATCACACCCTACCACCTTCTTAATAGATCCATCCCCTATTCTGATGAAGTCAAAACCTATGACGGTCACATCAAAAATAGATGATTTATCTCCGCTATATCTGCTTTAGTCTATAAATAGACACAAGCTACTTGTCCACTATACTTCCGCTGCTCCCACTGACCACAACAACCCTCTGGCAGAGTCATATACACATACACTTCTAAAGCTGGTTTAGAACGACGCTATACTCATCCTCCTGCCGGGTCTCATAGTCTGGAACAGCAGTAGTATCAAGTTTGGATAAACAAGAACCTCCCTGTCACCGTCCTTAAGGCTACCGGAGTACCTCTCAGGTTCCTGAGGTTACCCACCATATCTGCGGAGTGGCTAATGGAATGTCAATCCTGATTGAATGTTTAGGTCCTATTAAATTTTCCGTAATCGTTTGTGGTTCTGGAATCACTTCCAGTTCTACCATACTCCTACAACTGTTTTTTGAAAAAATCCATTTTACTAAAAATGTGGCGAATCAAGAACAATATCACTATTGATCTTCCAGATGGTAGAAAGTTAACCCTCGTCAAAGCCCGGGATAACCCACAAATAGCCATTACTGAAACGTGCCTTGAGTTTATCCGGATTCTGGTTTTAAGCATCAGCCGGACGACTCCCTATACCTTAACATCGTTAAGATATAAATTGATCATATATATATATCTAATATAGAAACAAAGGCACTAATTTAATTGGAACCAGATTCAAATCATGTAGCTGTCTCCAGTGCATGTCAACTAAATGGAAAGAGACCGATCAGCATTACTCAATTTAGGAGTGGATCCAATTATGAGTAACCCGAAAGAGAAACAAATTTCTCAAAACCATTACTATCAACTGAATACCATACACAAGTATTTACATTTTCGATCACCTTGAAGAATCCTGATTCTTGCAACACATGGTTCCCTACTTTATTCTTTTACCTATTACTTCTCAAACTTGGACCTTGTATTTCTATAAAATACTTGTCTAAAAGTTGAGAAGTCACAAGTAAACAGAATACAGTACGAGGACCAACCCCTTTGTCCTTATGGACACTGGACAACATACAATACTTTGTATAAATCCCCTGAGTTGAATAACTCAAACCCCCTGTGCATCGTAGGTTGAAAACTGTACCCAGGCGATTTCCTCAAATATCACCAATTACAACGAATTCCGATATAATGAGGATGATGACCTAATTTCCAATAACTTACTCCCACTCATCATCTGTAAAACCATACAGATGTGAGAATCTAACCTGGTAAATACATACCCTGGAGCAAGGGCATAATTGGGAAATCAATTTTCAATTAACAACGCATAGTGAAACTGAAACATGAAAATGTTTCGAAGGGGTATTCCGGTATTCCTAGTAATGCCTCTTCTATTATCCAGATTCATGACTGTAACCGTATATTTCGTTGCCATCTCTCCAAATCCCTTTATTTATCTTTAGTCATTACCTTCTGTATACCATCGTTAAGCTAAGTGGTTTTCTTCCTTCCCTACCGTTCGGCACCAGCCTATGGTTTGGAAGAAGACTATCCAATAAGAATAATAGGTGTACTCTCCTAATCCTAGGATTATTCGCAACCTGAGAGAAGGTGATGATAAAAGACAACTGCATAAACCAGAATCCATACTCGAAAAAGTTCCTTCGAGTCCGTATATAACCATTCGATGGATTTATCTAATGGAAGTGGATGTTCGTAGTGATACGAGGTGTTTTGGAGAAATACAAAGGTGAAATAGGAGAGGCGATGAAATACCTAGTTCGGTCGTGAATGATAGCAGTCGCATTTTGTTTTGCCCTCTTTCTGATCCCTCTATATGTTTTTACTTATTATCTTCTGCACACCTAACTTAGGCTAATTGGTTTTCTTCATTCCCTACCTTTCGGCACCTGCCTATAGTTTAGAAGAAGACTATCTAATAAGCATAATAGGTGTACCCTCTCCTAATCCTAAGAGTCCTCACAACCTGAGAGAAGGTAAAAGGAAAAGATAACTGAATAGTCTTATTCAATTTCTCCAGAACCAGAATCTATCCTCAAAAAAGTTCCTTCGAGTTCGTATATAACCATACGATGGATTTATCCAATGGAAGTGGACGTTCGTAGTAATACGGGGTGTTCTGGAGAAAAGAAAAAGGTAAAAGAAGGAGTGGCAATGATATATGCAACTCAGACAATCCAAAAGCCAGTGTTTTAAGAAAGTTCGGTTAACTTGGTCACTGAGTTATAGTCTAGGGTCGGGTCATGGTTGCAGTTAAAGAGAGAGAGAAAAGAAACACTCTGCGTGCACTCTAATCTGAATGTCTCCCACTGTATCTTCAAATTCTCCTCCAAATCTGAAAGAAGAATTAGTCGGAATCACCCGAGGAGTAAAACAACTCATCAGTGGGAATCGGGATCCAACTCTTATCGCATAATAACTTGATGGAAGCCACTCAAGTCACCACAATCCAGAAGGTATGCGCAAGCCTGGCAAGTTTCCTGTATGTTTGAAACTCCCGATATGATTTTTACCCCTAGGACCCAAGTGACCTTGACGAATAATCAACAAATCAAAAGGTCCTAGTCAAGTTCAACCCGTCATTATCTTGATTGCGTTAAACCCACCCGCACGACCCTTGACGAATAATCAACAAAGTCGTATGACTGTCCTAACTAATCCACATATCCATGCGACAGAAAAGCATTACAGAGCTACCGCACACTACGCCTCGGCGAATAGCAACGACAAACGTAGCACGAATACTGAGCAATACTAATCTGAAATGACGGAGGGCTATGGCTGGTTTTTGGCAAAAACCCTTTAATGTAATGAACTTGATATCATTGAAGGAATCCACGTGGTTTTATAAAAATATAGTGGTGAAAACCATTGCTAAAGAGGTCACTCCCGGTGAAGGGATCTCGGCTCTTTCCCTGTAGAATGAGGTGCAGGATATTCCAAACTGAATACCACGATGCAACGCAAAAAGTAATCGACTATAGTGAAGTTATTACGTTGACGCAAACTTCTACCCAAGGGGTCACTCCCGATGAGAGGATCTTGGCCCTTACCTCATCGAATGAGGTGCTGGATATTCAAAACCGAATACCACTGTGCAAAGCAAAAGCCAACGTCTGTAATGTCAGTTTTAAAAATCTTGGTTCCAACAACATCAGAATAGGTTTGATTTATCCTTGCATTGATAAGAATCAACACAGTCCCATCAATTAATCACACCCGAAAAGAACGAAAATAAAAATGTACGTATATGCCATCCGCATTCGCCACTGGTCTCGTCATCACCCGTTAGGTTACTTAACTAACGACAGAGCAGGGACTGGGCTAGCGCGGGTGTAAAACATATACAACATCTACTAGTATTTTTATCAATATATAATAATCACTCCAGGCGTGATAAATGCAACATCACAGAAAAGTAATAAGCATCACAGAACAATACAGATAATCTGGGAGCCCCAGGTTTCATTGAGCCGCAAGTGAAACCCGACGTTCCCCTGGTCGTGTGGATAGCCTGTGCAATGAAATCCTAGACCTCTACGAGCGCGGCAAGTTACCCGCCAAAACCAGAAGCGAGGCAGCCTCCTTCAGCAAAGTGAATGGACTACTCAGCACTTCACGGAATTCGGTAACTTGAGCACCCCCTCCTTGGGTCAACCTATACCCCCTACGAGTGCGGCGAATAGCCCACCAATTCTAGAGTGAAGCACCCTCCGTCTCAACGCCATGAGATGCGGGCCCGTTGCCCTCTAGAACCCAGCTAATCGTGCACCCCACCGTGGGGTAATCCTAGTACAGAAAAGAAAATATATACAATGGGTACATCGACCTTAACTAGGTCGTGTCCCAAAAGAATAATATACAAACAGGCAGTGACGGCAGTCCACATGTCGGACATTTGCCCCGCAATATCAAATGTATAAATAAATCCAAACTGCACTACCATTGCATACAAGCTATCCACCACGACAATCCGCAACATCACAGCACAACACAGAATATCAACGTGAATGTCACGTTCGCAAACCCGTCTAAAATGACTATAGCGATTAGACAAGGTTTACCGATCAAATGACATTCACGGTCACAGATAGAAATGCAATGTACTGCTAATTTTAAACAATATTAAAAAATATCGACTCGAAATAACCCCCGAATAGCCCCAAACAAACTGATAAAACCATATCCAAATTTGGCTAAACAAACAACACCATTGCACATAGATTTCAGAGACCAGACAACACCCAAAAAACCAAACCCATAGGCCAATAAACGGCCGGCGACGCCGGAAATACCATGAAAGTCCTCGGCCGAAATCCGACGAGGTGGTCTCGTGTTTGGGGTGTTGTCTTTTGGTCATGTCAGTATTCTTCTGCACTTGTTTAAATAATTTTAGAAGACACTTTGAAATCGACAGAGAATGAAAGTGCAGTGGCAGTGTTTGGGTTTTGTTTCGGTTTCGATATTTTAACATTCTCTAAACAAGCTAGTTTATGGTTAATGGGTGGCTCTGATACCATGTTGGGATACGGCAGCGCCCCGGCCGTCAAACCGACGCCAAATGCGGAATAAAAACTTTTTACAAAACTGGCGCTACCGCAACCCTATACCCGGATCGTTCCATTAACCATTAACTAGCAATCTGTAAAATGAGTTCAGAGATTATACCGATCGATCCGAGTCCTTCGGTCTTCAATCTCCGTCCCATGCTTGTCGCGGCTGCCCCGACGAAGTTCGCCATCCGGTCTCGTTTGTCAAAGTGGCACCACATCGAGGAATCTTTATACGGGCTCCCGCTTCAAAACGAAGCAACTCGGACATGAAATTTGCTAGCCAACATGTCCAAGATGAAGTAGAGAAAAGTATAGAATACTTTGTCTCAAGGCACCCAAGTGATTGGGTGGAAGAAAAATGGAGTTGCCATGGAGTGAGAATAATGTGAGCATGGAAATTGCTTGGAGTAAAGAGAAAAGAGAATGAGCTTTTTCCAAAATGACTCGGCCAAGAAAAGATAGAAGTGTTCTCTTGATATTTTTTTAGCAAGGGGAGATCAGCACACCCTCTACATTTCCACCACAAAAAACCCGCAAAAAGGAAATGGCAGAATTGCAAATGCCCCCCACAAGAAAAATTCAGCCACCACTCCCCTAAAGTCCATGCCCTTGCCCATGCCTATTAAATGCAGTATGGACAGCTCACTGTAGGGAATGGGCCCGAAAATGTGAATGGAAAATATGGTCAAAGTCAAGTTGCTCACATTAATTAAACATAGATCATGATGTATAAGACAGAAAAATAAACTGGCAACTCCGAATGTAATCCCGTAACGAATTACGAGATTACCCCTCAACTGTATATACATACCCGCATTTGTATTCCGACCGAATACGAATACAATGCGACAAAAATATTACTACACAATATAATACTGGGATCCGGCTTAAACCAAAGCCCACTAGTATTATCCGTCCGAACCATGACACGTGCACAAGTGCACGTGCATGTTCGAACCCTGCCATAAAACCATACGGCCTCTACGACGTTTCGCCCGAACTTGGGAAACTTTCAGTGGGGGGCTCTAATGACTCTTCAATACACTGGCAGTGGGTTTAACCACAAGCAAGTCAGTGGTAATATCTGTACGTAACGGTTGCCTATGTATTGAATGAAAAGGGAAACTGATGAGCGAACTCATCCAGGAACCCTACTGAGTCTAGCAGTGACAATATCCGTACAGTCCGGTCTGTTCGTCTAAGAGTATCGCATATCGAGTCTAGGGGGTGGATAAAGTCAGACCTCTACCAACGCGATAATTCGTGTCGGTATGAAACCCATCACCACCTGAGAAACTACCGATCCTAGATCGGTAATTCTCGACTATCTTGGCCAAGGTTTTCTGGTGATGGCCACCCGTGCACTGTGCGACATCAACCCCCAATACTGGGAGAGACGAATCCCCGACGATCCGCTCACTGCCTCCATGTGGCTCGGGACTGTACCCAACTAAAACCAGTTTGCACGACTCCTTTGAGCCGTGGTAGGGTAGTGATCAAAGCACAGTGGGAACTCACACGAGACAAATGACGATCTCAGGTCTACAGACTAACATGTACACATGTCACCTGAGAACTGCTATCAGACAATAGGTATAATACCAACTAGCAGGTTCACGGCGAGTCCTGTCCGGTGTACTCATAACCGAATGAGCACCTGTATACATCTTAGGTGAACTAACTGACACCAGTGGCTTGTGAGACCGGCCACCTCCCCTTGTCGGGGCCTCAAACTGTATACACTAGTCTACTCTGGAGTATTGATGCCCAGTCTCGAAACTCCCACGATTAGGGACACATTGAGGACGTGCCTATAGACCCCAGCTCCCACGTATATGATCGCCATCATACTGCTGGCTGTCAAGCAAGAATCTTATGGGCTCTATCAACATGTACATGATGATAAAGACAAACCAGATAGCATACTATCATCTCAAGTAAGACTGTCCTACCGGTATAGGTCCTCCCTCAATCATTGCAATCACGTACCCGGGATCCAATAATTGACTTCAAGGGCACTATATCCAACACAGGCCACCTAGAGTGTTCCCTCGAAACTTGAGCCCCTCCCCTTCAACCCAGGCCGCAGATTAATTTCTTATGGCCGCAAATTGCGGCCACATCGTGGTTGATTTGGGTGATTTTTAGTTAAAGGCTTCCTTATGTGATATCTAGAGTAACCCTATATGCAAAATATCTTGATTTGACGTAGGGTAGAATCTGGAAGAGATTTCCTTGGTTGCTGATTTCGTGCTTTCCGATTTCCGGAACTTGGGTTTTTGGTATTTGAATTTGGATTTTGTCGTTGTACGTTTGTACGTCAACGACGAGAGTTATTTGATTGTTTTTGTATGCGTAGGCTATAGATTCTAACCTATGAGCACTTTGTGCCGTATCGGTTTTCCGGACTTGGTTTTAATTGCATTTCGATGTGTTTTGATTGTAGGTACCTTCGCGCGCACTTCCGAGACAACGAAGCACATCGACTTCGACTAAGTAAGGAGATTAGCAGGTGAGTAGATTTAAATCTACGGGGGAAGTCGGATGGATGGCGTATAGCACCTCCGCAACCAATGATATGGAAAATCGTTATACAAAACTATAATTTGGAGAAAAGATATGCTACGAACTTACGGATATGATTAAAGATTTTAGTATGAGATGATATGTTAAAAGTTGATATTAATGGATATGTTGGCATGAGAATGCGAGGCAATGTACATATTATACTCATATGCCAATAGATGGTGTGAGATTATACATACATACAAATGAGAATATGATATATATACAAGATGAGTTGATGTGGGATATCGATATGATTGAAAGAGATTATGATGAAGTAAGATGACCTGGCTTAATATATCGATATACGGATGTAAGGCGATATGAGAATATAGATAATTTTGCCAAGACATGATATGAGATTGACATAGATGTGACTTGAGTTATATATATATATATATATGACAATAAAGAGTGATATGCCGTACGAGACTATAGATCCGTACCCTCTTTGATGAATAGGACGATAGAATCCTTATTCTGTTTGATGTCACCGTACAATAGATTACCGTACGCGATAAGATATACCAGATGATTGATCCATGCTCGTGATTTGAAAATGATGATCGAGGATATTTCCATATTGGATATTATGAGGCTGGATCGCCGAAGTAAAGATTTCACCTGAACCATACTTATTTCCAAAACCGATGAATCTTATGCACTTTTAAATGGAAATCTCAAGGGATGCTACGGATTTTCAAATGGTGGCTTTTCCTCAAATACACCGTAGCCCCAACTTTCAAAACTACGATTCGTATCTTTTAAACCGGCCGTAGGGTTCATGTGTAAATGTCTACCTTATTATAGTTCATGTTTATATTGGATTATCCCTCGTGTGATACGTGTTATGTTTCCAGTATTTAATGCTTTATGATATCATCTGCTTGTACACCTGCACAATTACCGATAATACGCATGTTACAGTTACACAGATTTGCCGTCTCACACACATTCATAATCAGTAATTGCCATGCCACTTACATAGTAGAATTGCTATCATGTTATTATTCTTAATTGTAAAGTACATTCATTGTTCAGTACCATCATATGACACGTTTGCATGATATACTTGATATGCTTACATTACTGTTCTATGTTTGCATATATCGTATTTTATGGTTATATGCATTGAGATGCTGTTTTCATGAGATCTCTGGATTTGAGAACCGCGGCTATATTTCGAAGGAAATTATAAATTGTTTTAAAAACGCGGTTTCTCGTGATGTGATTTCAAGACGTCCACCGTTTGTTTTCTAGATTCTGAGCTTGTTTTTGAGACCCGGTTCGAGGAGTTGGATGAGACGTCTGTGGGTACATGGTGTACCCGGTAAGGTACCCCGAGGCAAGAAACTCGAGATGTAGATGATGAGCCCGGCAGGAGGGAGCACTACTTACCGGTAATAGTTTGGACCCGACGGTTATTCGGAGGATACCGACTGGAGTCGTGAGATGGATATGAGGGCCGATCTGAGGATGCGGCGTCTGAGATATGTGGATTTACGTGTCGATGCTGGTCACGGGTTTCATGATATTTCGAGTGTCGATGTTGGACACTCGGGTTCCATGATGTTGATGTGTTGTTGATGGACACACGTTGGTTGATATCCACATGCATACAGGCATTTGATTTCATGATATTTCGAGTGTTGATGTTGGACACTCACGCTCCATGATATTGTTGTGTCGTTGATGGAAACACATGGATGATATCCATATGCATACAGGCATATGATTTCAGATGTTTATTTCTATATGCCATTGGTATTGACTCTATTGTTGACATATATGCATATATGGTCACCCTAGATACCATAGTATTACCTTCATGATACAGTTTGACCTAAGAATCGTTGTTTATTCAATTTCTACCTGTTGATATTTTCTACTCACGAGTTGGCAACTCACCCCCGTTGTTCCACGGTTTTTTTGCAGGTTCGACCGCTTAGATTAGTAGCGGTATCGCTGGCACACAGCTTCATCCAGGGTGTTTTGCTATGGTATGTGGGACATATTGGATCGTGTCCACTCTTGTACTAATTATTTCTATTGCATCTAGATAAACTCCATCAATCAGAAACTAGTTTTTGTATATTGATAGACCTAGACAGACTTGTGTTGCGAGACTTAGAGCAATGGGTGTTTGTTCGCTTCTTTTAAGGTTTTTGATGTCTTGCTTTATTTATTTATTCTTTCTGTGTTGATCTTCGTCGTTGGGCGTCGTATATATATTTCTTGCTTGCGTGGTTGTGATTCCGCCGATTGGCGAAGAGCTACCTCCCGCTTGGAGATGTTTATATACATTGCTTGTATGTGGTTTTTGGATCAAAATATATAAGGGAGGTGCTGCCCAAAATTTTAAAGGACAAAAAATATTTTCATCTGTAGTATATAATCCATTGTATTTTTATATAACATTATTTATGCATTTAAAGAAATACTTGATTTCATTATACCTTTATTTCAAAACTGCACATTCACTATTTTCCGCAAAAATGTTTAGATTTCTGGGCTTCGGCTTACTTGAATTACGTTACGCCTTTAAACGTTGCATGATTTAAGCGCCGGTCACAAGCTAAATTCCGGGTCGTGACAGGATGTCACGCCTCGCTTCCCAGTAGACGGAAACGGTGACGTGGCAGGCCGCAACGTATTTACTAAGAAATAAAAATATTAAGCGTAATTAAGCAATATGTAAATTTACAAGAATGACAAGAATATTAAAATAAAACATCAACTTTATTTACATTCATCTTTACATACAATGGTTTGAAAATAAAAGATACAATGAGTAAAGCAGTGCCTAAACAATGGCATACAGGAAAGTAAGTGCAGGGGAAACTAGAAGTCAGGCTGAGCGGTGAGCTGGTACAAGTCCTCCTGGCTCGGCTCGGTCTCCTCAGAGTCTGGTCCTTCTGACGAACATTTCAAAGAAAGAAATAGAAAGGAATGTCTTCAGCGAACTATCGCTCGGTAAGTCCCAAAAGAAGAAAGAGAATATAACAAGTAATGTGAAATGAAAAGGTAAGTTGTGTATGATTGATTACTGGTATATGATAGTTATTCTAACGTGGTTGTTTGTAGCTTGATAATGAAGTTATTCATGTATACGAAAGGAGTCCATCTTACCCCGTGGACTATGGTAACATGTAGTACAAGGCCCCGTCATAACCCACGGAACAACGATACATGAATTCATATAGGTGTCTTTTAAGTGACCTCTCGTGTCACGATATACGTTCCGTACCAATCTACCCCTTTATCCCCGCGTAATGTATTGTATAGATTAGGTTCACAAGTCTTGGCCGAATCCATATATACAAAATGTTCAAGTATTCATGTTCAGGATGTTATTAAGTATTCAAATAATCAAGTCAAGTTATAACCATGGTTCGGTCAAGTCAAGTCAAGTATACATGTTTGATATTGATGTTTGAATTCGAGTATTCATGTTCATGATCAAGTATTCATATTTGATTTTGGATTCAGGTTTGAATTGGACTCAGACTGAGTCAGACACTTATACTGATTTGATTCTTGAATTCTTAGGTTCGGGAGTCATCGACAATTGCTATACATGGACGGCAAGATTTGTGTCCTTTTCCAAGACAATTGCCATTGATAACATCAGTTAAGTTGTCTATCTTAAATAGGCAAGCACTCACTCTCTCCGGCTCCCTGAGGCTCAAGATAATTGATCTCGCTTAAACCCATATTTACTAAAGTCCTTAAATACTATTTTTATATATCTCGAGGGGATTTTATGAAAAAATAGTTTAATATAGTAAAAAAATAATCATCGAGGGTGATTAGTATTACTTAGGGTTTTCATGAGCATGGATTTTAAGTATTGGGGTATTTTAATGAGAAGTACTTAGCATTTGAAAGTTTATGGTATTTTATAGAAAAACTTGTCCTTTTTTTAGTATCTTGATGGTATTTTATTGGCGAACTTGTTAATCTTTCATTTTTAGAAAAATATAGATTTTTTATATTTGAAAATATGACTTTATAATTTTTATATAATTTTTTAAAAATTAATTTTATTTTATTTAGAAAATTCGTATTTCTTAAAAACGTATTTAAATCGTTTCGAGATCGAATGCTCCGTGAGGAGGTCTGCATCTCGCTCTACTATCTCCAGGATCTGCGATAATCAGCACCATTCATTAGTGGGTCCCCTAAAGAGGGTTGTAAATGTATAATCGCAAAGAAAATGAAATACTGTTTTACAAGAAATCCGGTTTTTAAAGTATGTGGTATTTTATTGTAAAGATTATTCTACGAAACAAATATTCATACAAATTAGCATTATGCTATATAACCATAGTGTACATGAGGGGTAGTCATTACCCGTGAAGTTTTTCCTAAAGGTATGATTTTAATGAAAACGAAAAGAGTGATATTAAAGTTCAAGGTATTTTAGTGAAAAAGTTCAATTATGGATGTTACACGTGAAATTCTTTGTTAGAATTGATTATACACTTTGGTATTTAGGGTTTCAAGTATTGTGTAAAAATTAGATTGAACAAAATATAAAGGAGAAGGAGTTTCGAGGATTTTAGAAAAAGATATCGGTAGTAACTCCACTTACCGACATAAGTTTTAAAGTTGGATTTCAATGAAGAGAAAGAGAGTTTAGGAGAGACTTACGGTTTAGAAACTTCAAATAAAGGTTAAAGAAGAGAGGATGATCTTCGTGGCGTCATGAGAGCTCCGGAATTGGCTTCGATTTTCGCCGAAACCAACTTGCTCGCTAACTCCACTTTTTACTTCACTTGCACTAGGAACTTTTAGAGAGTTGGCTAGAATTTTCAGAATGGTGCTGAGCCAAGGTAGGGGGTGGTATTTTTAGTGGAGAATTAGGGTTTGGGAATTAAAAATGTGGATTAAAAGCATTAAAATTGTGTTTAATAGTGAAATGAAAGGTCTCTGTTTGACTGCAGGGAAATCAAACAATGCAGAGGGGTTAGAGGTAGCTGAAGAGACGAGGGTGCAAAGCATGGAGCATTTTGGTCCCATCTAAACCATCGGCGCCGGCCCATGGTCATTTTCCGCCAATCGATCTTGAGGCATTTGCTTCGAGATTCGTGCCATACGATAAACCCTGTATTTACACCATTTTCCACATGTTTGATTTTTCTGAACTTTTCATTTCCCGTGTATTGCACGTGCAATCTTTTGGTCTTCCAAAAAGTTAAAAAATCAGAAAAAATAATTATGTCTGATGGAAATCGAACACAGGGGATACGTCATAGCAGTGCGAGGGCTTTACCAGTGAGCTACAAATGGCTTCTTACTTTTATTTAACAAAAGTGACTTATAACTCAAACTCAGGCCGTAAAACTCATTTCTTGTATATTAACAGAAAATTTCCATACAAAGATTTCAGAGTCGTTACAATAGAACTGTTAGATATAGGTGATATCAAGGCAATTATTGTAATTGAAAGAGGACCTATACAAGAGAAAACTATTACTCAAGATGATAATATGCTATTTGGTTTGTCTTTATCTTTCATGTGATGCATTTATTCATTTTCACATATCGTTTAGAAATGAGATAAAGCCCTTAGGATTTTACTTAACTACTAGGATGATGATGGAGGTCATACTGGTGGAGCATGGGTAGTCGATACACACATCCTTAAATGTCCCTAGTCGTAGGAGTATCTGGGCATCGGTGCTCCAGTTTAAACTAGTGTGTACGATTCATGACCCGGTTGGAGGGCGATAGCTGATCCTGCAGCTATTGGTATTTGACATCGAGGATTGTATACAGGTACTCATTGGATGAGTTACACTGGATGAACTCACCGAGAATTCCTAGTTGGAAATATACCAATGTCAGAAAGCAGTTCTCTGGTGCTATGAGTACAGGGTACTCCCTTGGACTTGAGATTTCTATAGTGTCTCATGTGTGTTCCCACTATACTTAGACTTCTACCTAACCACGGCTCAGTGGAGTCATTTAAATAGGTTTTTGTTGGGTATAGTCCCGAAGCACGTGTAGGTGTGAGCGGTCGAGGGGATTCGTCTCTCCCGGTATATGGAGTTAATGTCGCGCTGTGCAGAACATGACTACAACCAAAAGTGGATGGCCACCGCAGTGGAGATAAACTGATAAGTGTTATCAGTTGTATATCCGATTGGTAATGAGTCCTCTATCGCACAATTTATCGAGTTATTGGGGTCTGACAGATTCCAAATCCTAGACCCGATATGCGATACTATTAGACGAAGAGACCGGACTATACAACGGCTGTCACTGAAAGACTTTGCAGGGTCCAGATGAGTTTTCTCGTCGACCTACTTTTATCTTAATCATACCTGGGTAGCCGTTACTATAGGGTGTTTTTTGTCACCCCATTGAGATGGGAATATACGCGCGCTTGTCAGGCGCATTACAGATTCCCCATGTCTAGGGTAGGCTAGGGTTTATTGATTATTGGGATCCGAATCTTCGGCAGCCGCGAACTAAGCTGCCGTTAATTACTCCTCGCCTTTGGAGCGAGAAAACCTCCGATTGACCGGTCAAACAGGTCATGCGAACTCAATGTGCAGTGTTGTGTTTTGAAGGGGTTTTGGATATATCGGGGGCCCCGCAGAGTTTTTACGGAGAAAATGGCGTCCAAAGGACGCGAGACCCCACCGCCTCACGTGCCTAGCATGTGGGCGCTGGACGCTGGGAGCTTGGGTGCGAGCGCCCCACGTGCCCGGCACATGGGCGCTGGGCGTTTGGGCACCAGCGCCCCACATTCTTGGCACGCGGGTGCCAGGCCCCCCGTGCTTGGCACGCGGGGGCTGGGCGTCAGCAGGAAAAGGGATTTTGTCCCTGCACTGGGAGTTGTGCTCCCGATTTGACTTCTGGAGTTAAACTCCGAAAAAAAGAGATTAATTTATGGAGTCGAACTCCAACAGATCTTGAATGGAGTTAAACTCCTAGAAATCTTTGGAAATGATCAAAGGGTCCATTTGTTTCTTTCCCCTTTGGCCCTATATCTTCCCAAGATGGGATTTTTGAAGATGGGTCTCCTTCTTCTTCCTCTCGATTAGTCGGATCTTGGAGAAAAGTGGTGAGATTTAAAAAATCTCGCCTTTTTGAGATCTGATGGAAGATCTGAGCTCCCCATTATGGGTTTTGTGGTGAAAAACTATTTAATTTTGGAGAAAGAAGAGTAAAACTTTTGATTTAATTGAAAAGGGGAAGAAGGTTTAGAACCTTGAGAAAGGAGAAGGAGGCACAAAAACCCTAGAGTTTGAGAGAATGAAAAGTATCCTTTATTTCATTATCATGTTGCCTTATATAGGCCTACAAATTTACATATAGCCCCTTGGGTTTTACAAAATGGCATTTTAGCCATCCCATGCCTCATGTGCTCATTTCTTTTGCACATGAGCCATGGGCTTTATAAAAATTTGGCTTCATGCCCATTTTCTTATATTCATGCATAAAAAATTACATCAAAATTATTTATTACATGATTTTTTATTTCGGCATGGAGGAGATTTGCCGTGGGGCTTGACTCGGGAATGGGCTCACTTGATCTGGGCTTTGGCCCACTTACTTGGGGTTGACTTTGACTTTGACTTGGTCAACCGGGGTGTAATTTTCGACCCCAATAGTTACGTATAGCTAGTGCCGCTGACGTGCTTGTGGGTTACCCTGTCAGGGGATTGAATCGGAAAGGGTTTCAAATTCAATCGGATATGATCACATATAACATACTGCCAGCGTATTGAAAAGTTTTTAGAGTCCTGCAACGAAGGTGCCTGCCCGGGCAAAATGTTGATGTGACGTGCGTATTGGATACGTACGGGAGTTCGATTAAATGCATGATTTAATCGAATGCCCGAAAAATACTAGTCTGTTTAAAAACCGGAATATTAAGTCAAGGGTTGACTTAATAACCGTATAATGATATGTTTTTTATTATATTAGTATGCGATACTGATATATTATTATTGCGTATACGATACATAAAATGGAAATGTATTTGAGACATATTTTCTTCTCTTTATAAATATGTATTTATATATATAAAGTAAAGAGAAATGATATATGATAAGAATAAATATAAAGAGAAAAGAAAATAAAAGATTTGAAATGAAAATAAATGAAAAGAAATAAGAAGAAGAGTGGACTTCTTCTTACTTCTAATCTCTTCCTTTCTTTGATGAATCATTTCTTCTCTTCTCTTTTAAATTCTTTTCTTTTAAGGTTAATTATATATCTTTTTCCATGGGAGCCATCTTCTTCATCTTCTTCCTCCTCTTGAAAAATGGTGGAGGTTAGAAATGAGGTTAGAATTCAAAAAGAGAGTGTTTTTCTTGATCACATTACCTCATACATTAACCTAGCTACTTAATTGTGTGAGTTTCTTCACTTATAAAGTGAAGATAGAGTTTCAGGTGGCCACTCTTCACTGCGGATCATCTACGGGGAGGCGGTCGGCTGGCAGACTCTTCGGAGATCGCGAAATCTAGCTTGGGTCTTCCGATGGTGATCGGACATGCTACAAAGGTTGTAACGCTCTAAACTTGCTCTATTTTCTTTTTGCAATTGCATCCATTTGATGATCTTGATTAGATTTTTGTTCTATGTTTGAAAAATTATTGTTTTCTATTTTCACCGCGGTCCGTGAATGTCACGACCCTAGGACCGAAACCCTCTAGGAACAGGTGATGGCCCCCATACGTCTGAGTGTATATAATCAAGAAGTCCTTCGGTCTTATGCACGTCTTGCTTGAAGCCAACCTTATGTTTCTTTCCCATCGTACAATATTTGTAGAAGTTTAGCTTGCACGAGGTAAAATCTTTCAGCAACTCCCTTTTGTGCAACTCACGAAGTCCTTCTCTTACTCATGTGGCTAAGACGCATATACCACAGCTTTGTGGTATTCTCCACCTGTTTCTCTGTAGCCACGGCTGCACCACCAGTCAATGTTCTGCCGTCCAAACGACAAAAATTATCCAGTCATTTTCCCTTCGTTACTACTAGGGCACCATTGACAATCTTTAGCACTCCATCTTGACCAACGAATTTTCATTCCGTCGCATCCAATACTCCTAGAAAAATCAGATTCTTCTTTAATTCCGGAACGTGTTGCACGTTCACAAGTGTTCACATCACACCATCAAACATGCGGACTTTAATATTCCCTATGCCAATGACTTTGCACACCACATTGTTTCCTATGAGAACACTGCTGCCATTGAACTCTTTATAGGTGTCGAACAACTCCTTTTGGGGACACATATGATAAGAACATCCGGAGTCAAGTATCCAAGTATCAGAATTTTCTTCCTTTCTGGTATGTACTGCGAGTACATCACACGGATCTTCTTTTTCTGCTTCGGTCGCAACATTGATTTCATCCAAACTCTTTGTACCGGCGCCTTTATCTCTCTTCTCCAACCACTGTCTGTACTTTGGCATTGCTTTTTCATATGCCCTGGCTGTTTGCAAAAGAAGCATGGTTTGCCCTCTCGCCTGGATGATTTGGATTTCCCCCTTATTTTCTTGCCTTCGTCGCTTGTCTTCGACCTTCTCCTTTCTCCGAAAAACAACCGTGATAACTTTTCAGGTGGATTTGATTTCTTCATGATCTCATTATTAAGAAGCGTAGATGTAACCTCATTCATCTCGAGAGTCACCTTCCCATAGAGAATTGTTGTTTCCAAGTGTTCATACGAATTTGAAAGCGAAGAAAGGAGCAAAAACGCTTGGTATTCCTCTAACTTTACTTCAAGACATAGGATGTCACTGACCATCTTGTTGAAGCGATTTAAGTGGTCATGAATTGGAATACTTTCCTTCATTCGTAGGACGTAAAATTGCTTCTTTAAATACAACTTGTTAGACAAAGACTTTGTCATATACAAGCCCTCTAGTTTCAATCATAAACTTGTCGCAGAAGTTTCTTTCATGACGTTGTACATCACGTTACCCGCCAGACAAAGCTCTATCATGCACTGTGCTCTCTAATCTATGTCTTGCCATGTATCGTCTGCCATGTTGGTAGGTTTCTTACCGCCAAGAGTTTTAAACAGCCATTCTTTTACAAGAAGTGCCTTAAACCTTCTCTGCCACATCGAGAAGTTTTGTTTTCTATTAAATTTCTCCACCTTGAACTTGGTGCTATTGATCTTGTTATCCGTCATCCTTAATTCCGAAGCAAATTTTTTTCCCTCGGATCCTTATGAACCAATTTAATAAAATCACAATATAAGAAGAAGATGACCAAACACAAGCGTTGTCAACCACCATAAATTTAGATCGAAAAACTAAAGAACGTCACTCTGATACCAGTTGTTGGCGCGCAATGGAGACAACACCAATCTTGATGGATCTAAACTAAAATTCTACTTAACGGATAACAATTGAAACAAACGCAAAATCAAATAACACAAGAAGAGATTTTCGGGGAAAGGGAAGAATATTCTTATTAGAACTTAGAGAAAAATTTTACAGGAGTTGCAAACGCTCTACCTGTAGATTTCCAACGAGATCTCCTTCTTCTTTCTCCAAATTCTCCTTAATGGCATCTTGATCTCTTATGGAGCTGTCGTTTCGTCTCCCTTAAACCTTATGATCAAATTTGCACACTTTAAATTTTAACGCTAGCATCTTATTTATACCTTATTACAATTATGATATAAAATAGGAATATAATAATTATGAAACTGCCACCCAAAACTGAATATTCGAGATAAACTCGAAATATTGATCTGCGCAACAAACCGTCAATAGACTTATTGAGCCGGCTCAAAACTTGCCGAATTCTCTGTCTCTGAGAGACGGCTCAACATTTCGTTGAGACGGATCATAAAATGCCTGATAATCATATTTCTTCTCTGGATGTATGAGACGGCTCATGTCAAGCATGAGCCAGCTGAGCGTCTGAAACTTAATGGTGTGCATTCTAGATATACAATACATCTCCACGACAGTCATTTACATGCGTGCCAATCATAAATTTACACAAGAAGCAAAGACCATGCAATGCCACGTGATGCCACCCAAAACCTTAAAACTCTAGTAAACACGACATCCTCTCAAGCTAGAGGACCCCACTCAATATAATGATCAAAGGACAAAGATGATGGATTCATAAATAATCAACTTAAGTCGAGGGTTACCCATGTCAGGCGCATGCAGTGCACGTGATATTGGGGTTATAGATTATTCTCACTTCCATGGAGGGGCTCTGCTCACTGAAGATTTTATATGATTCAATCAATCTTTAATTAGAATCTAAGTAAATTCAATTATATATTACAAATAAATGTGTCCTATATATCTTCCATAGATACTTTAGGAAATAAGATCTATCAATAATGAGGCATATCTTTAATATTAGTTGATTACCTGAATAATACTTGATAGATACATGTAAAATAGGATAGGCATTTCATATATCTTATGCTTACATGATATCTCATTTAACAAATGACAAAAGGGGCTAATTTTATTTATTTTTTTTGGGTTGGTTTTCGGGAATTTGATCAGACCCGAAACCTGCCCAATCGAGTGGATGGATGGCCAGGTCGGCGAACTAGACCCAAACTCGAGCCAAGCCCAAGTGGGGCTCGGCCTTGGGTGTGTGGGGTCGGCCGAAACCGTAGCTTAGGCTAGGATTTCCCCCAAGTCGATCTTGACCATCGATCTACACCTTTGCTCTCTCTCTCTCTCTTTCTCTCTACACATAGGGTTGGGGTTTGACAAGATAAAGAACCATTGTGTGTGCCTTCTTATTCAAGAGAGAGTTCCCTAGGGTTTTAAGAGTGTTCCTCCTCCCTACTGCAAAATCTAGTAGCTGCGGTGAATTAAGAAACTTCCGCTTACCGTGTGATTGCTTTCCGCCAAACCATCAGGAGGACGACGGAGAGAAGATCAGATCAAGCACACCAAATCGATCAGGAGATCCCGACCCTGGTAAGATATGCATAATCCCAACGTCGTGTAGGTCGTTGGTTAATTTATATGCTTCCGCTTTGTTCTTCCCATTGCAATGGATTCAGATACGTCGCGATAGGATCAACGACTGTGTCGCAGTATAGTTAGCCTACATTTCGGAATTAGCCCATTTCTTGAATCTAACTTGCGACTTCTGATATTGAAAAGAAAATTGGTACAAGATTTTTATGTACAGGAAAAATGAGCTACAGTTAATTTATAGAAAAAACATAAGATATTCGGAAGGTTTAATTGATCAGATTGTGGAACGGGTGGTGTCCGTTAAAATAAATTTACCATTGTCTCCCTAAAGTGAGTGCTTTATGCTTCACAACCACCTATCCTCTTTAATGTAATCAATTTGCTCCTGAAGTTTTGGACAAGTTCTTCAAATAGAAAATGGATCTTTTCTATGCAAAATTTATTTGTGTGGATAATTAATAAACAGTATAGTAGTTTCGAATCACCTAGATAGTTTAATATTATTTGTCTTTCTTGAAGGTAAATTACTATGAGATTCATATGGTGCATGTTTTATTTTTTATTTTATCTTGTAATTTCCGTCATTTCTTAATTTTATCGTAATGGTATATCTGAGTCTTGCCATGCTTCATTTCTATCAAATACAAAAGTAATAGTGTTTATATAATGACAAGATTTTTGTCTTCATAGTGGTTGGTTGGACATGTCATTAAATGGAGAAAAATTAAGTAAAGGGAAAATTGCGCAATTTGGAGAAGTTACTTGTTCTTATAACCACTTATTTCCAAAATCGTCAAAACCTCCAATACTTCGAAAAAACAAAAGATCGAAACCGAAAATGAATTATACGTATAATGATTATGATATTTTTCCAAAAATCCCAATTTTACCCTTATTCTTATATGACAGTATTTTCTAAAAGAGACATATAATAAATGGGAGATCTTATGCTCGTCATTTTCTTCTCCATTGCTATTGCACTTTCTTCGTCTTCCTCAAATCGCAAAAGTTTCCTCCTATTCATGCTCTAATAGAAAAATTGAATACGGATTAAACTTTTACTCCAAATTATAATTTCCATTCTCAAATTGTACTTCTTCATTTCTAATTTTCAGTAACCCTAGCCTCAACCTTGTTTCTATATTCAGAGCTTGAGACTGTTACCCTCAATCTTTTCAGTTTCATGTTGTTTTTTTGCTATTTTTTCTTCCTCAACGAGAGAAGTGATCTTATCCAATTTTGTTCAACAATTTCGAGGGAGATTGTTAATTTCTAAACTTAAAATCGAAGATATGATGCCTGAAAACTTTTCTCCTGTGAGATTTAAAAATTAAGAAGATGAGATAACAAAAGAAATTAAGGCAGACAATAATAAAGAAGAAAAAAAGATGGGTTAAGAGAAGAAATTAAGGCAAGTACTAATAAAGAAGAAATAATAAAGAATAATCTACAAATGAGCACTAAGCTCAGTTGGCATGGGCACTTCCCCTCTTGGGGGAGTGCGAGGTTCGAACCCAAGAAACCCAAGAGGGAAAGTAGCCACAAATTAATGTTTTCGGGGAAAATGCATGAGCCCCCGTATGTGTGAGGGGTGTGTGTTGGGATAGGTGTGTGGGTGTGGTATGTATGGATGTGTTATAGGTTAGGAGAAATTATTCGGTGTGCAGCATGTGAGCCACACACTACTATTTTTTCTATCTCTTGCCCGGGTGAATACGGCCGTACTATTTCTTCTCTCTCTTGTCCGGGTGCATACGGCGGGCACATGAAATAATTTTTCGTAGGTTAGGGCTTACGGGCTAGTGCTAAAAAATAAAAATAAAGAATAATTTAAAATCTCACGTTTTAAAATCTTGGGAAATCTTAAAAATCCCCGGCCGCCACCCGTTCTTCAAGGGCAGCGACCCTCTCGAGCGCTGCCTCCAGCTCCAGCCTTGAGCTCTCCTCCCGCGAGGAGAACTCACCCGCGGCTCGTATTGCCGGGGCAATTTCCTCGTCCTCCATGTTGACGACGAGGGCGACGTGCCGGAGGATCTGAAGAAAACAGAGGAGGGTTAAAAAGAAAAGGAAGGCACCCAATCTCGCGAGCAAAAATACTGAATGAAGAACCGAGTGGGATGCGAGCACTAACCCGCACGGCCTCTTGAGCTATGGCCGTCATTTGGGCCCTGAGGGTCCCATGAGAGATTCTGCCCCCGGCCGGCCTTTCCCTCTCCGAAAGCAGGTTGTCGACGACGGAAAGCCCCGAGGGCACCTCGAAGCGAAGCTCCCCATCGTCCATGAGGATCGGGGAAGCCAGGGAACGGGGCGCCGTCCTATGAATCCTCTTGAAGAGCGACGCAGGGGAACCAGTCTCACCCCCACCTCTGAAGCCCGGGGCTCTTGCTCCCGAGCACATTTTCGGCTCGGCGCTTGGCTGGACTCCGGGGCCCGGGGCGCACTTGAGCGCCTTGATGGAGTAGCCGCCGGTAGAGCCAGAGCCGACGATGGGCGAGAAGGGCCGGCGCCTTCGGCCTTCTTCCCCTTCTTCTGTTCGACCAGGGCTATCCGAAATTTGCCTAGGTCCATGGGTTCTACATAAGACAAAAGTACAAAAGAGTCAGCAAATGCCAGAAAAAGTGAAAAATACACAAGTCTAAACAGGTCGCCTGAAAACTCCTAACTTACTCGCGAACTGGGCGAGGCTGAGCCTGGCCCAACTGAGGGCCCGCTCAGTCAGCAGCACATCAGCCCGGGGAGGGGCTCCCACTCCAACACCACCACCGCGTCGTGATCATTCGACCGACTCACCCACGGGTAGCTGGCCCTGTGCCACTGGATGGGCACAGGCATATCCTCAACCTCGGGCGGCCCAACAAACAAAAACTTCTTCTTCTATTCGTGGATGGAAGAAGGTACTATGATGACCCCCGACCCGGCAGCATCCTCCCGTTGTTTTCTAAAAGAGATGTATACCCAGCTCGGCTCGCCCTTGCGAGTTCCAGCTTGGTTTTTGTAGCAAAGAGAAGAAACGAGAAGGCTCCGGCTGAAAGGGATCGGACGCAATTTCAACCGGACCAAGAACCCAAGGAGAATCCTCCAAGAGTTCGGCACTAACTGGCCTAGGGCTAACCCAAAACAATTCAACGCCGCACTCACCTCGGAGAGAAGGGCAGGCGCATCCCGGCCTAAAAAGCTTCCACGTACAAGGAAATCTCCTTGCCCGATATCTGGTCGGCCCTCTCCCCCTCCTCGGCCAGACGAAGCAAGTAGCCGGCAGGAATGTGGAAACGAGTTCGGATGGTGGCGAACTCACCCGCGTGCCTCATCACGGATGACGCGCTAAGAGCATCCATAACCTGCGCTCTGGGGACCGCCCGCGTCGCACGACCCCGAGGAGCATGACTAACCCTAACTTCCCAGGGGGACGCCGACTCAGAAAAGGAAGAGGAAGAAATAGAAGAGGAAGCTGCAGAAGACTCCCTAGATTCTAACCGGACTATTTTTACAGACTCCTCGGTAGAAAACATCTAACCTGATCAAAGGGATGAGTCATCAGAAGAGAAAACGCAAGGAATCTGACCTGAGGAGAAGAGCTTTGAGCTAACACGACTAGTGACGAGGAAGTTATGGTGAGGTATAGGCCCTGATAGGGATCCCATCTCTATTTATAGTTACCGGCATACACATCCTACGGCTCCGATCGCCTCCCGCCAAAACGACGCTTCGCAACCAACGGCCGACAACATTCCACTTGTCGCACTCACATTGGGCGCATCCCATCGGGCACGGGAACACCTGCAGCCCGTTTCGTTAGCCAACCAGCGCCAGACACGTGGGCTGGCGCTTCGACGAACGTACGCACAAACCGGCGCTTTCTTCTAATGCGAGATCTCTCCCCTGATCCGCTGACATTATCAAGAAAATACGACTAATTGCCCGAGAATACGCACCGACGATATCTTCAAGTAAGAGCTCACCCCGGGTGACCGGTCAGACCACTCTCGAGCCAACCCAAGAACGGGTCGAGATGAGAGTGAGTGGCTAATGATGATGCTCGATATCGGTGACTCCCCAGATCATGACACGTGGCAGATGACGTGTTCCAGAGCTTACAAGAAAGGATCAAGAACGTTACGTTGGAAGCATACCCCGGGCCTCCGAACCGAGGATGTTCCTGACCTTCGGTGGCCTTCCAGACCACCCCCTAGCTCGCCTCCGAGCTATCACAGAACCAAGATGCCTCGGCCTCCCGCTCGTTCCCGAGCCTCCCGCCAAGCTCATCTCCCTCAGTCTCACCGACCGACCCACAGCACCGATCACAAACGCCTCCGCCACGGCTCCGTGAATCTCTCCAGGCGTGAGATATCCGCCACCCATGATCCCATGTTCCATGCTATCACGATCCTCCATTAACGAGCATGTCGCGTCATTAAAGGGGGATCCCACTTATCACGCAGGAGTGACGCCAGGGACGTAACGGCCGGCGTGAATCTCGTGCCCGCCTGCCCATGGCTGACGCTATATAAACCCCTCTCTCAGACGTCTCAGGTAAGCCAATTTTACCTCAATAAGCCGTTACTCTGCCAAAATACCCCGCCTAACTTGATCGTCGGAGGGTCCTCGGTGGCACAACCACCCCGGGACTTCTTTGCAGGTAGCTCGGCCTCAACCACATCAACCCATTGAGATCTACACGCTCTAGGAGGAAACCCTCCAACTCAATCTCAACCATCCATCAGCGCTCGTTGCAGATCAACGGAAGATAACATCTGAAGGAGATCTAGAGATCCATCAGTTGGCGCCGTCTGTAGGAATATCGCTAGTTCCACTCAACAAAAGTTCATCTTCCGATCTCGACTTCATGGCAAGCGGTCACCGCGACGATCCAAGCACCAGCCGTCGTCCTCCACACAGTGGGGACGACGGAGAATCCCCTTCTCCCCCGAATGCCATTCACGCCCTATCCGCTCGGATAGATCGGCTCGCGTCCGTCATAGACGCACTCGTCCGTGTCCAAACGGCCAGACAAGCTCCCCAGGCCGCCGCTCCCCCACCTCGGGACGGGACCCCTAAAGAGGGAGGGAAGACTTTGTAGGGTTCCTATCGACGGCACCAAGGTTTCGGGAGGCAATGTCCATGCCATTTTAAAAAAAAATTATCGTTAATAGGAACTCTAAACTAGAATCGTTAACTAGAATATAATACGGAAACATAGTAAACCATTTACTATCTAAGTGAAAAAGGAAATACAACCTTTGTAGATCGGTCCTTCACTTCATAAGCTCCTTGTAGTAGTCTCTTCGTTGCGATCGTCGTTCTCCTGGACTCTTGCATGGCTTCACGAGGCGAAAGGAGCGACCATACTTGAAGTCTGCGAGGCCGAAGATGATCTACGTCGAGGGAATACTAGCTCAAGCTTCTACTTCGCTAACTAGAGAATTAGTGAAGCAAACACCCTAAAATAAAGTGCTAGTCTAGTAGAGAATGATGAAATAGGAAGTGAGCTCACTTTAGAATTTCTTTTTCACTTTGCTTTCTCACTTAATCAAAACCCTAGCAAGCATTTTGAGCTTGAAGAAGAAGATGAACTAAAATGAAATGAGAATAATGATGAAGTGAGAGAGTGAACCATAGTGAGTGAGTATCATATACTAACTCATGTAGAGACATAACCATGGCTAATACAAAAATGGTTAGATTAATAAAAATCTAAAGTAAAAACAAAGTGAGTGGACTTTGTCAAAGCAATCCACAAGCTTCTACAAGCTTCATGCTTGTGACAAAAGCTCCACTAATTTGTAATTACCTTAAATAATTATAACCCACCATTTAAAATAGAATGGTGTATGTCTTACACACCCATGTATGTTGTATCAACAACCATGATACAAAAAGAAAACATATTTTAATATATTATATATATATATATATATATATATATATATATATATATATTAAATGTGCACATATGAGAAAAATCCTTAAGTGAGCAAATGTTAGTTAATGTAAATTAGTATATCAAATATACAATTATACACTAAATTATTAAATCAACACTTGACTTAATAATCCGGTTATATCACATATAACCGACTAACATTCAATGTATCGACTTATCGAATCAACACTTGATTCGATAGCCCGGCTTTATCACATATAACCGAGCAATACAATAACTCGTGAGAATAGTATACGGTATCACATACACGCATTATTCTCGGTCCCGCACATATCACATATATGCCCCTATTCCGTTTTGCCTGAGCCAGTAAAACCTCTATGTAGGACTCTAAAGACTCGTCAATACGCCGGCAGTAGGTGATGATCACATCAAGCACCCACAAGCCGTCAGCGGTACTAGCTGGACGTAACGGCTACCCGGGTATTGAACGATCAAAAGATCAGCAAGCAAGCTTGCTCCAACTCCTGCAAAAGCCTGACGGTAACACTTGCCTACAGTCCGGTCTCCTCGTCTGATGTGTCGCATATCAAGTATAGGGGTGGTATATGTCAGACCCCAATAACCGATAAGTCATGCCGATGTGAGTCTCATAACGGGTCGAGAAACTATTGGTAACTCTTACCAGTAAATCTCTAAAATAGCCCTAGCCAGGGACTTCCCTGTTATGGCCAATCGAGCACGGCGCAACATCAACTCCCAATACCGGGAGAGACGAAACCCCTCCTATCACTCATTGCCTCCATGTGACTCGGGACTGTACCCAAAAACCACCGTTTTGCATGCCCTCTTGGACGTGGTAAGGTGGAAATCAAAGCACGGTGGGAATCATACAAGACTCTATGACGATCTCGGGTCTACAGACTAACCTGTACAAGTGTCACCAGAGAACTGCCATCTAACGTGCGGTATAATACCATCTGGGAGTTCTCGGCGAGTCCGTCCAGTGTACCCAGTCTCCACTGAGCACCCGTATACCATCTCTGATGTCAAACACCAATGGATATGGGATCATCCATCGCCCATCTCATGGGTCGAGAAGCGTATACGCTAGTCTACTCTGGTATATCGATGCCCTATCTCGATACACCCATGACTAGGAACATTAAAGGATGAACTTATGGACTACCATGGCCCCACTAGTATGATCTGCATAGTCCTGGTAGTCAAGTACACATCCTAAGGGTTTTACCAACATGTAACCATAAGACAGTATCAAGAGACTAGTATACATGTTAAGATAAAGAGCAACCAGATAGCCTACTATCATATCGAGCAAGAAAATCCTCTCTATAAATGTCCAAGCATCCAATATAATATACATCATGTATACAATACTGGCCTCTACGGCATACATACAACTAACAATCTCCCACTTGCACTAGGGCCAGCTGCTGTAGTATCGCATACCAAGCATCCCGAAGAGTCTCTCAACCTGTATTTGGGGAATGACCTTCGTGAGTGGATCCGCTGTATTGTTCTTCGTGTCAACCCTCCTGACCTCGATATCCCGGCGATCAACTATCTCCCGGATCAGGTGATACCGCCTCAGAATATTCCTGGATCGCTGATGGGACCTGGGTTCCTTGGCCAAAGCCACCGCTCCCTTGTTATCACAATACAAAGGTATTGGATCCTTAATGGATGGAACCACTCCAAGTTTAGTTATGAACTTCTTGATCCAGACAGCCTCTTTGGCAGCATCGCTGGCAGCGATGTATTCAGCCTCCATCGTCGAGTCTGCCACGGTTTCCTACTTGGAACTCTTCCAACATACCGCTCCTCCGTAGAGGGTAAAGACAAATCCCGAGTGCGACTTAGAGTCGTCCTTATCACTCTGCAAGCTCGAATCGGTAAAGGACTCCACTTGGAGTTCTCTGTTACCATACACTAAGAGCATCTCTTTAGTCCTTCGTAAGTACTTGAGAATGCACTTCATAGTTGTTCAGTGACTCTCTGCAGAATCTGCTTGATACCTACTCTCTACACTTAGTGAGTGTGCTACATCGGGTCTGGTACATAGCATCGCATACATGATAGAGCCTACTGCCGAAGCATAGGGTATCCCTTGCATGCGAGCTCTCTCCAAATCAGTCTTGGGAGACATCTCTTTGGAGAGAGTGAGCCCAGAGATCGTGGGTAAAAACCCACGCTTGGATTCTTCCATACTAAACTGCTTTAGTATGGTGTCAATGTACCTGGATTGGGACAATCCCAGTATCCTTTTAGATCTATCTCTATAGATCTTAATCCCCAAGATGTAGGAGGCATCCACTAGATCTTTCATTGAGAATCTTTGTGCTAAGAAGAGCTTGACCGATTGCAGCATAGAAATGCCATTTCCTATCAAGAGTATGTTGTCCACGTACAATACGAGGAAGACAACCTTACTCTCTGCTACTTTCTTGTATATACAAGGTTCATCTACATTTTTGACGAAATCAAACTCTTTGATAATGACGTCAAAGCAGATGTTCCAATTCCGCGATACTTGCTTTAATCCATAAATGGATTTAAGCAGCTTGCACACCTTCCCGCTGCTCCCACTAGCTACGAAGCCCTCTGGCTGAGCCATGAACACGCTCTCTTCTAAATCACCATTTAGAAAGGCGGTCTTAACATCCATTTGCCAGATTTCGTAGTCATGATATGCAGCAATAGCAAGCATAATCCGGATGGATTTAAGCATAGCCACTGGAGAAAAGGTTTCGTCATAGTTCACACCTGGTCTTTGACGAAAACCCTTTGCAACAAGTCTAGCTTTGAAAGTCTCCACTTTCTCATCTACACCAAGTTTTTTCTTGAAGACCCACTTGCTCCCAATGGGTTTTAACCCTTCAGGAGTATCTTCCAAAGTCCATACTTTGTTGGTGTACATGGATTCCATCTCGGACCGCATTGCATCCAGCCATTTCACCGAGTCACCACTCGTGATGACCTGCTCGAACCTAGTTGGGTCATCATCCTCCATGATGCAATCCTCGCTCCCACGTCCATGAGAAAACCGTAGTATCTCTCAGGTGGGTGAGGAACCCTACTAGATCGGCGGAGTGGCTGGGGTTCATCGGGAACTACCGAATCCTCCGGTTCCACCAAATCATCTGTCGTAGTCTGTATTGTTGGAACCTCTTCCAGTTCTACCTCCTTACCACTAATCTCTTTTTCAAGAAATTCCTTTTCTAAAAAGGTGGCATGTCGAGAAACAAACACCTTTTGTTCCTCGGTGTGGTAGAAGATATACCCGCGCGAATGTTTGGGATATCCAATAAACTTACATAGAATGGACCTTGCCCCGAGTTTGTCCGGATTTTGCGTTTTTACATATGCCGGACAACCCCATATCTTAACATAATTAAGATATGGTCTCTTTCCTTTCCATATCTCATATAGAGTGGTTGGCACAGATTTGGTGGGAACCATATTCAATAGGTCTGCAGCTGTTTCCGGTGCATACCCTCAGAAGGAAATAGGTAACTCGGCTGTGCTCATCATAGAGTGCACCATATCTAATAGGGTGCGGTTCCTCCTTTCTAATACACCGTTGTGCTGTGGTGTATATGGAGGAGTTGGCTGAGAGAGAATCCCATTCTCTTTTAGGAAGTCCAGGAATTCATTGCTTAAGTATTCACCTTCTCGATTAGATCGAAGGATTTTAATACTTTTCCCGATTTGGTTCTCGACTTCTTGTTTATATTCTCTAAATTTCTCAAAAGTTTCTGATTTGTGTTTCATCAGGAACACATATCCGAATCTAGAGAGATTGTCAGTGAATATAATGAAGTACGCAGAACCATTCCTGGCATGTGTAGACATGGGACCGTATATATCACTATGTACCAGCCTCAAGAGTTCCGTAACTCTTTCTCCGTGTCCCGTAAATGGAGTTTTGGTCATCTTGCCTTTGAGACATGACTGGAAAGTGTCATAAGATGAAAATTCAAACGGATTCAAATATCCATCCTTATGCAACTTAGCTAGTCGTGTCGCATTGATATGGCCAAGTCTACAATGCCATAAGAAGGATTCGTTCATTTCTGAACTCTTCCTCTTGTGTGTGTTTGTTATGCTCAGAACTGTTGATTGATTTAGAACATAAATGCCATTGCACAACGTGCCTGATCCAACCAACTTTTGGTTTAGGAAAATGTTCATAACATTATCCTGTAATACAAAATTATATCCATCTTTACTCAACAAAGAAACCGATATAATGTTGCATATCAGGTTCGGCATGTAATAGCATTCGTTCAGAATCAATGTATTACTAGTTGGTAATACAAGGTGATATTCCCCGACGGTTTTACCTGCAACAAGTGCACCATTTCCAACCCTTATGTCTTTATCACCTTCTCCAAGTTCTCTACCTTTTCTCAGCCCATGTAACTGATTACATATATGAGATTCTGACCCGGTATCTAATACCCAGAACGTAGAGCAAATGGAGAAACAGTTCTCTGTAACAAACACACCCGAAGAAAATGCATCAATATGTACTTTCTTCATTCGGGTGGCATGGGAATCCTGGTATTCCCCTAAATCCTGTTCAGTCTTATAACTTTTATAAGAAAGAATGGAATCAACGTTCCCCAGCACAGTATAACATGCGGGTTCGGTCAATACATCCATATTATTATCTTGATTAAGGCATGATATGGTCGCTACCTGGAGAGAGAGAGAGAGAAGAAAACACTTTAGTGTATGCTCTTGTAAGATCAGATTGGTTATTATTTTATCTAATCAGGATGGATCCCACTGTTTTTATCAAATCTTCCTTCAAACCCTAAAAGGAAAGACTAGCCGGGATTAATTACACTCTACAATTTCGCCAATCTTTTAGCCAGGCCAGTGTCGGTACTTTGAGGGAGGTTCCCTGTGCTTTCGCACGGACCTAATTAAAATAAACATCATTTTCCCAGAGGCATAACCCCGTTGACACCTTTCTAGACGCCTACTTGATCGGCTAATTGTCCTGTGTAAAACTCACCCAGGAGTAACAATTACTCGCAGTGGGTATCGGGATCCAACTATCTCATAGAAGGTATGCAATCTTATTGCAAATTTCAACACTTTAAATTCCTGATAATATTTTGCCCCTAGCGTCCCATGACCTTGACGCAGGCCAACAAATCATAGTGCGCTAGTCAAGTTCAACCCGTCATTTCTTAATTCAATCAAACCCACCCGCACGACCCTTGACGCAGGCCAACAAAGTCGCACGACTACCCTAATCCAATCTGCATCATATGCATAAGCAGATAAATACTAGTTAGCTACCGCACACTACGTCTTGACGCAGGCCAACAAACGTAGCACGAATACTAAGCAGGACTTATCTGAAATGACGGAGGGCTACGACAGGTTTTTCTGAAAACCTATTGCGTAATGAACTTGATATCGTTGTAGAAACAAGTGAATTTTGAAAAAGGAGTGTTTTTTAGGCTTTCATTAGTTTTCGTAAAGAGGTCATTCTCGGTGAAGGGATTTCGGCTCTTTCCTCATCGAATAAGGTGCGGGATATATCATATATATCACTATGCAAAGCTAAACTCCAAAAGCAATCAAAAGACAAACCGAGTGTTGTAGCATCTGCCAGTTTTCCTAAAGAGGTCACTCCCGGTGAAGGGATCTCGGCTCTTTCCTCATCGAATAAGGTGCAGGATATATCATATATATCACAATGTAAAGCAAAAACTGTAGCTACTCTTTTTGAAAGTTTGATTCTACAATATCTTTTAAGTTTATTTTCTTTCATTAATCACATTAATGAAGTCCCAATATTTAAGTCACCTAAACATCACAGATAAATACAACGTACACTTATGCCATCCGCATTCGCCTCGATGTCCCGTCATGCACCGTTAAGTTAGGTAACTAACGGCAGAGCGGGGCAGGGCTAGCGTGGGTGTAAAACATAAGTAACGTCCATATAATATATCATATATACTATATACAGTATCCATCTGAACATATCAAATGATCACATCACAGATATCACAGCAGAAGAAACATATGAAATAATGGATATACTAGGAAGTCCGTGTTTTATTTTGAGCCTTTATAAAACACGGATTCCACGGTCGCGATGAATAGCCAAACCCACACCCCTAGACCCCCTACGAGAGCGGCAAGCAACCCTTCCAATTCTAGAGTTAGGAGACCCGGACTCGACTCCTCGAGTTGGTCTCCCACTGGACTCTGAACCTGGTTACTTGTGCTCTCCTCCTTGGGTCTATCCTAGTGCGGAAAAGTAAATAATATACATCAATGGTGACATCAACCTCAACCCGGAAGTGCCCCAATAAAAGAATATTATATAAATTTAATTTTACATGAATGAAAATAAAAAACTCCCATCTCACATAAGACCCCCGGCTATTCAAAACGTGACGATCCAATATAACATATCCAGCATCACAGAACATTACATGTCATGTCAACACAAAGAAAAGCCTAGACGATGTCAAACATTCCAATCGAATCAACAAACACCCAAGATTACCCAAAAAGTTCAACATTTGAGCGTAGTTTAAAGTTATTCAGCACACGCCACAGTACCAATGAACCAGCCGTAGAAGGGCTAAACCAACGCCTCACATGTGGCACCGCTGAACCACCCCAAACCCAAGGGTTCAGTGGCGGTTCTGACGGTCACATAATCGAGTTAAGGTTTTGTTCTTCTAGAGGGTCCATCGCATAACTTGCATGATCTTTGAAAGCTTTTTAACTACGGGAAAAATCCAACACTTGGAAATTTTCCCAGCAAGGGTTAAAGTGGGTATTTGACATCCGATTGAACTTTTTAACAACGTCTAAAATATCCCGAAAACAGTTAAAATTATGACTATGAAACACTCCGAGTTGCCTTTACATTGAGTTAATCGTCACATGAAAAAGTAGCAAAAATAAACAACACCTGAAACCCCAAATCAAATAGCACAGAGCATGAAAAAAATTTGGGAGCCAGAGAACATGCCAGGGCCGGCCACCTCGGTTTTACCCCCTATGTGCTCGGTCCAAATCCGAGCACAGGGTCCCAAATTTCTTCCATACTCCTATATTTGCTCAAAGATGATTTTGCACTTGTTTGGAAAATTTTTGGAGCTCGTTTTAAAATCGACAGAAACATGGAATTAGGGTTTCAAGTTTCGGAGTTTGTTTCGTATTTGTAATCTAATATTATCCGTATAATTTCCTAGCTAGGCTCTGATACCACTGTAGAGTTCCTATCGACGGCAGCAAGGTTTCGGGAGGCATCGTCCATGCCATTTAAAAAAAAAATTGTCGTTAATAGGAACTCTAAACTAGAATCGTTAACTAGAATATAATACGGAAACATAGTAAACCATTTACTATCTAAGTGAAAAAGGAAATACAACCTTTGTAGATCGGTCCTTCACTTCATAAGCTCCTTGTAGTAGTCCCTTCGCGGCGATCGTCGTTCTCCCGGATTCTTGCATGGCTTCACGAGGCGAAAGGAGCGACCTTGCTTGAAATCTTCGAGGCCAAAGATGATCTACGTCGAGGGAATACTAGCTCAAGCTTCTACTTCGCTAACTAGAGAATTAGTAAAGCAAACACCCTAAACTAAATTGCTAGTCTAGTAGAGGATGATGAAATAGAAAGTGGGCTCACTTTAGAATTTCTTTTCTAACTTTTCTTTCTCACTTAATCAAAACCCTAGCAAGCTTTTTGAGCTTGAAGAAGAAGATGAACTAAAATGAGATGAGAATAATGATGAAGTGAGAGAGTGAACCATGGTGAGCGAGTATCATATACTAACTCATGTAGAGACATAACCATGGCTAATCCAAAATGGTTAGGTTAATAAAAATCTAAAGTAAAAACAAAGTGAGTGGACTTTGTCAAAGCAATCCACAAGCTTCTACAAGTTTCATGCTTGTGACAAAAGCTCCACTAATTTGTAATTACCTTAAATAATTATAACCCACCATTTAAAATAGAATGGTGTATATCTTACACACCCATGTATGTTGTATCAACAACCATGATACAAAAAGAAAACACATTTTAATATATATCATATATATATATATTAAATGTGCACATGTGAGAAAAATCCTTAAATGAGCAAATGTTAGTTAATGTAAATTAGTATATTAAATATACAATTATATACTAAATTATTAAATTGACACTTGACTTAATAATCCGGTTATATCACATATAACCGACTAACATTCAATATATCGAATTATCGAATCAATACTTGATTCGATAGCCCGGCTATATCACATATAACCGAGCAATACAATAACTCGCGAGAATAGTATACGGTATCACATACACGCATTATTCTCGGTCCTGCACATATCACATATGTGCCCCTATTCCGTTTTGCCTGAGCCAGTAAAACCTCTATGTAGGACTCTAAAGACTCGTCAATACGCCGGCAGTAGGTGATGATCACATCAAGCACCCATAAGCCGTCAGCGGTACTAGCTGGACGTAACGGCTACCTGGGTATTGAACGATCAGAAGATCAGCAAGCAAGCCCGCTCTAACTCTTGTAAAAGCCTAACGGTAACACTTGCCGTACAGTCCGGTCTTCTCGTCTGATTGTCGCATATCAACTCTAGGGGTGGTATACGTCAGACCCCAATAACCGATAAATCATGCCGATGTGAGGCTCATAACGGGTCGAGAAACTACTGGTAACTCTTACCAGTAAATCTCTAAAACAGCCATGGCCAGGGACTTCCCTGTTATGGCCAATCGAGCACAGCGCAACAACAACTCCCAATACCGGAAGAGACGAAACCCCTCCTATCGTTCATTGCCTCCATGTGACTCGGGACCGTACCTAAAAACCACCGTTTTGCATGCCCTCTTGGACGTGGTAAGGTGGAAATCAAAGCACAGTAGGAATCACACAAGACTTTATGAAGATCTCGAGTCTACAGACTTACCTGTACAAGTGTCACCAGAGAACTGCCATCTGACGTGAGGTATAATACCATCTGGGAGTTCTCGGCGAGTCCGTCCAGTGTACCCAGTCTCCACTGAGCACCCGTATACCATCTCTGATGTCAAACACCAATGGATATGGGATCATCCATTGCCCATCTCATGGGTCGAGAAGCGTATACGCTAGTCTACTCTGGTATATCGATGCCCTGTCTCGATACACCCACGACTAGGAACATTAAAGGATGAACTTATGGACTACCATGGCCCCACTAGTATGATCTGCACATAGTCCTGGTAGTCAAGTACACATCTTAAGGGCTTTAACAACATGTAACCATAAGACAGTATCAAGAGACTAGTATACATGTTAAAATAAAGAGCAACCAGATACCATACTATCATATCGAGCAAGAAAGTCCTCTCTATATATGTCCAAGCATCCAATATAATATACATTATCTGTACAATACTGGCCTCTAGGGCATACATACAACTAACAGACTCTGCCCACGTTGGCACGACCGAACACCGCCTCGCTGTCTCCGGTGGCCGCAAATCCCCCGGGCCAACATATTCGATGACCCGCTGGGCGTCGCACAGCCTAACACCGAAATCTCTCTCTAGAGCACTTCGCTCCGAGGCTCATCGCATCCCTGTCCCTCCTGAGGAGGTGTTGGTCTGCTCACCTGCGTCTAGGCATGATCGGCACCCCTCCCTCGATATGGTCGCGTGCACAGGACTCGCCATGGCAGCTCGAAGATGACCTCGCTAGGGGACCTAAGGAACCTCATCGAACGGAACCAGGGCCATGACCAGGCAGAGGTCTCCGGCAGAAGAGGCCAAAAATTAGAATGTGCCGAATCATCGGGATACCACGGCCGACTCGACGCCTTCGAAAAGAGGATTGCAGGCATGCATCGGGAAAATCGTCCTTCGAGCGACGGGGCTAATTATTCCGCCGACTCTCTTACGAAGCCCTTCACCAAAGAACTACTCGCCGTCCACGTCTCCTTCCGGAACAAGCCCCCAAAAGTCTCCCTCTTCGACGGGAAGTCCAACCCGAAGGACTACTTGGATGCGTTCACGGCCGGGATAAGTTTCCAGGGCTGTTCTGACGCCGCACAATGCTGCTCTTTCCCCGCCACTCTCATCCGCTCTGGACGAGACTGGTTCTGAGGACTGGCGTCGCGCTCGATCTCTACCTTCGATGAGCTTACCACCCAATTCCTCAGCCACTTCGTGGGGAACAGATGACAGAAGAGGACCGTCGACCATCTTTTTACCATAAAGAGCAGGGACAAAGAATCCTTTAAAGGATACGCCACCCGCTTCTACAATGCCCTCCTAGAGGTCCCAGAATACTGGGACGAAACGGTCATTACGGCCCTTAGGTCGGGTCTTAGGCACAAGGAGTGGCTACGCTCATTTGCATTAGTACAACCTAAGACCATGGCCGAGGTAAAGGCCTGGACCGAACGTGAGATCCAGCTTGAGTCCGAGCTGAACGCCAACCTGCCCCGGACAGAACAAGCTGATTAGAAGAAAAGGGCCCGGGAGGAGAAAAAGAAGATTGAGCAGCCAAAGACCTACTCCCCGAAGTTTCAGGAGTACACCCCAATCAACGTCTCCTAAACAGTACTGTTGGAGGAGGCTAAGTGGGAGAGGTTCTTCAAACTCCTCCCAGTCTCGAATAGGGCGGCGAAGCGCACCAGAGGCCCCTACTACGGTTTCCACAGGTCTCAGGGCCACTCCACTGAGAACTGCAAGCAGCTTCGAGACTACATCGAGGAACTAATCCGCTCGGGGCATCTGGCAACGTACTTGCGAGACAAGTGGCAAGCTGACCGTGAGCAAGAGCAACGTCCCCTCCCGGCGAATTGACAATCGGCCAAATCATGGTCATATCAGCGGGGGGTATGACGAAGACCAACAAGACTCAGCGTCCCTCATCGATCGAGGGGACTGGCAGCCACCCGAGGAAGAATGCCAAAACAGCCGAGCTAATCATATTTACCGACGAGGACCTCCACGATATATCCCTGCCTTACAACGACCCGCTGGTGATCACAGCTCGGGTCTGTTCCCCTCCGAACGGCAGTCAGGACATGGGTGTCTTGCCTGTGATTCGGGGCAGATGCTATTTGGTTTTATCCGTCCACCTCTCCGAAGATGCCAAGTTGATTTATGGCACCGTGTATCGGAGGTTTGAACGGATGCGGCCGATGTAGCAGACTTCGTCAGATTCTCCCTTGCTTGAGGGGTTTTTGATTGTGGGGACGCTCTACTATGCAGGCGCAAGCCCCTGCAGTTAATTACGCTACCGCATCGCGGTAACAACTTTCTCCTTCTCCAGAATTTCACTTCGTGTCGTGGATGTTTGTTTTGTTTGTGGTTGCCCGTGGATTGTATACGGAGACTAATTTATGTCGTCGTCCGTAGGACGTGGATTAGTCCAAATCCGTATTTTCTTAGATTTAGATTTGGTGTTTTGGTTTAAGGATACGTTAGCCCTATTTATGGCTAAGATCAACTTAAACTTTTGTTAAGGATACGTTAGCCTAATCTGCAGACTAAGATCAACTTAACGGGATCGTTTGGATCCGACAAGAGAGCAATTGGCACTATTGTTTAGTTTAATGACATTGCGGTCGATTCACAGTTTAGGGACATGGTAGTCCATTACATGTATGGCTGTCGGGACCCATCACCTCTCTGACGACATTGAAGGATTACAACGACAGATGTCAGAGGAGTTCAGAGATGTACCCTTGAACCAAAGTTGATTGGGGGATCTATAGTCCAATTTAGGACTAAAGTCTGTTTGAAGGTTTAAGAATACGTTAGCCATATTTGAGGCTAAGATCAACTTAAACGGGATCGTTTAGATCCGACAGAAGAGCATTTGGGGGCTCTATTGTTCCAGTTTAGGGACATAGTGGTCCATCATTCCCATTTGGGGACGGATGTTAGTTTAGGGACGAATTAGTCCATGAGTTTAAGGATGCGTCGGTCCATGAGTTTAAGGGCCCCACAGTCCATATTGATGTGTGATTGTCAGGACCCGTCACCTCTCTGACAACGTTGAAGGATTACAACGACAGATATCAGAGGAGTTCGGAGATGTACCCTCGAACCAGGTGTAAATTGATTTAAGAGAGCAGTCGTGCTCAGTCAATTTAATTTAAGGACTTACGGCCAGAATTGGGCTAAGTCCAGTTGAAGGTGTTCAACCTTTTATTTATGTTAGGCCTGTTAGGCCTTTATTTGGGCTCTGCCCACTTTTAAAATAATGCAAAGCATTTTATTTTGGTTTGTTTAGACTTTTATTTGGGTTCTGCCCCTTTTTAAATGATGCACAGCATCTGTTTTGGTCTGACAGACCTTTATTTGGGCTCTGCCCCTCTTTTTAATAATGCACTGCATTAATTAGTCTGACAGAGCGCCACGTGGCTTATCAGGCACATTGCGCCAGCGCTAGGCGCAAACGCATGTGGAGGTTTGCGCATGTGGAGGTGCCACGTGTCATGCTCTAATAAGCGCAAGCGCAGTGCGCTGCGACAGTGCGCTGCGTTGTTGCGCTGTCGACACGTGGCGCGTTCTGATGACTTGCGCCAATTTATGAGAGCAGTTCTCTGTTTTAGAAGCGCAAGGCGCAGTTCGTTCTGGGGCTGACACGTGGCGCTCTCTGGTGGCTTGCGCCAACCCAAGAGTGCAACAGTGCAAATTTTACAAGTGCAGGGCACTATTCAATATTTTGATCCAATTTTGGACTCAAGGAAAGAATCTTTAAGATTCCAGAACCAATGGTTCATAACAAAGGCAATGCCTTTGTTATTATTATTTTTTTTATTGAAGATCCTTGATCTTGTTTTTAGATCAATATTCTTTTCAGAAAAAATTCTTCTTTTTTATTCAAAGGGTTTACCTTTTTTCCTCTTTTTGAGTTCTTCTCAAAATTCTTTAGAGTTCTCTCTTTGTTTCTGTATTTTTGTCTCTCTGTGTTGTGTTTTGGAGTTGGGGTCTAGGGGCCTTTATATAGTGCCAATGATTTGTTGAATTGGTTAGAGAGATCTTTCTCTGAGTGATTTGGGGATTTTTCCCCACCGTTGGATCTTTGATCCAAGAACTTCTGTTTTACAGAAGGCAATCTTCTTGTTTTTAACAAGATTGAGAAAGATCTTTCAGAATTTAATTTTGTTTGGCGCAAACGCACTAGCGCTAGACACGTGTCATGCAGCGCAGAGCGCAGCGCAACTGCGCTGACATGTGTCGCGCAGCGCAGAGTACAGCGCAACTGCGCTAGCGCAACTGCGCTGACATGTGTCGCGCAGCACAGAGCGCAGCGCATCTGAAGCGTTGCTTCTTTTAATTTTGTTTTAAATAGAGCCTTGCTCTGATTGAGTGCGCTGCCTTGAGCGCTGTGCTCCCTGCGCCGGCGTGTCTAATTTTGACACGTGGCGCTCTGTGCGCAGCGCAGGGGATCTGAAGCGTTGCTTCATTTATTTTAATTCTCACTTTAATTTTCAAAATAGAGCTTTGCTCTGATTGGGGGAAACAGAAGCGTTGCTTCATTTCCTACCTTGGAATTTGAACAGAGCTTTGCTCTGATTGGGGTAAACAAATGCCCCCCACCGTTGCGCTTACGTGGCCCTTCAAACGTGAGCGCAGCGGTGGCAGAATTCCAACCGTCGCGGCAACTCTTGGAAGTTGAAAGGGCATTTGATGCCTATAAATAGGACCTTTGGTCCTCCACGGATGATCATCATCTTTTAAGATTTTTACTTTCAAAACTTCACAGCCTTGCTCTTGCCTTCAAGGACTTTAAGAGTTAGAATTTCTTTAGAAAACACTTTTTAGGTAAAATTTTAATTAAATTAAATTAATTTTCATTGATAGAGCCTTGCTCTCAATAGATCCCTGATCTAAAGAAAACCCGTTTAGGGTTTCACTTAGCAGAGCTTTGCTCTAAAAGGATCTAAAGAGAACTAAAGAGAACCCTGTTAGGATTCCATCAATAGAGCTCTGCTCTCTGAAAGATTTCATTTATAATTTTTTGATTCATTAATGGAGCTTTGCTCCTTTTAAATCATATAGCAGAACTCTTAAGAGTTGCTGATTTTTGTCGATCTTCTTTTATAGGAGTGATCGACGCCCACATGTACGACCTCGAGAGATTATTTCCTACGGGGACATCCGCCGACTCGGCCGTTCCCAAAATCAAGAATTTACTAAAGCCGAGTGTGCCGAGATCATGGGTCGCTTCGACGCATACAACGGTCAATTGCTTCCTCGGCGCTCCCCTCTCCTGAAGCTTATTGTGGGAGCAATTTGGGAAGCGCTTCCTCTACTCTGTACTGGTGTACCACTTGGGGCATTGGATGCCGTCGAGGATAAGGTGCACTCGGTGTATCTGATGAGCCTAATCTCAAAGAGGAGCCGAGATAACCTTATCGATCTTCTGCACCAAGCTTTTCAACAGTCTGCAATACTTGCTGCATATCGGAGGGAGGAGGACATCAGTGGGGATCCCGACGCTCGTGCTCGCGAAAGGAAGCACACTAGGATGGTTCGCCAGATTTGGAAAGTCTTGGACAAGGTTACTTTTGAGTTCCTCAATCCATATCCTGGATTTGAGGTTTTGCCATTGTAATCATTTGGATAATGTCTTTGTTTATTGTCTTTATTAATGTAAAAGATTTCCAAGTATGAATGACAAATCTTTTGCCTCCTTCCTTTTATTTTCTGCTTTATTACTGGCACATTCTTTAAATAAGCATAGCCTGTAAGCGATATAGAACATTCTGTCTTGAACATCTTGGGGAGTAGTGATGGCTTAGGAAGCAGGTTCAGGTCTGCTACCTAAGGCTTTTCAACTTCATGAGCCGTGAGGGTCTCATAAAGACTTTTCTCCTTACGAGTCGAGAGGATCTCGTAGATGTATTTTCTCCTTAGGAATCGTGAGGATTCCTAAGCGCATTTCCTCTTATAATTCGTAAGGATCTTATAAGAGAATTTTCCCTCTTATGAGTCGAGAGGACCCGTAAGCGGTTGTTTCCCTCCTTGTCGAGATTCGACTTCGGAGAGTGAGACCCGTGGATAGTATGCAAGAGGCCGTTTTGGGCCGACTTGCAGGATCCCAGTGCTTAGGAAGCAGGGTTTTTTTAATCCCCGCCGCCTAAGGCTTTGCCTCACGAGTCGAAATGAATCGAGCATTTCTCGCAAGGATGTCCTAACGTCACAGTTAATCTCTGCTCTTTACGACAGAGGTCCGTTAGGGTCTGTGGTACTTAGGGTTTTGGCCGTCATACTGTTGCGTTGGCTGATATATTCCTCGATATGCAATCTTGCTGTTCGAGTAGCCTTGCGATTGTCGTGTCTCTGATCCCTTCGGGGGCTGGACAAGACGTCTTCAAGTAATCTTCCAGGTAGTATTACCGTCGAAAGAGCAAGCGTAGGAATATTCCATGTCACTTCTTACTTGAGGTTAGGCTTATTTTGGAGAGCCCGGATAAGTCATAACCACTCCGCGCTGGTGTGGGATGATCTCTGATAGTCCTTCAGGCTTTATATGACTTGCCGTCAAGACCCTGAAGCTAGGAATTTGGCCTTTGCTTCGTTTGCTGACATTGCGTCCTCTATATCGAGACGAATGTCGCGGTTGTCTCTAGGTTGCTGGTGAACCGTCGAGGTTTGGAACTAGGGACTTTGCCATGGCTCCGCTGTTTGATGATGTTGCGTCTGCTCTGTCGATACGAACGTCGAGATGGGGACCATTCCGCACTGGTGTGAGATGATCTCCGATTGTCTTTCAGGCTTTATATGAGTTGCCGTCAAGAATTTAAAGCTAGGAATTTGTCCTTTGCTTCGTTTGCTAGCATCGCGTCTGCTGTATCGAGACGAATGTCGCTGTTGTCTCTAGGTTGTTGGTGAACTATAGAGGTTTGGAACTAGGGACTTTGCCGTGGCTTCGTTTGTTTGATGATGTTGCATCTGTTGTGTCGAGACGAACATCGAGGTGGTGACCATTCCGCACTGGTGTGAGATGATCTCCGGTTGTCTTTCAGGCTTTATATGAGTTGCCGTCAAGACTTTGAAGCTAGGAATTTGGCCTTTGCTTCATTTGCTAGCATCGCGTCTGCTGTATCGAGACGAATATCGCTGTTGTCTCTAGGTTGTTGGTGAACCGTAGAGGTTTGGAACTAGGGACTTTGCCGTGGCTCCGTTTGTTTGATGATGTTGCGTCTGTTGTGTCGAGACGAACATCGAGGTGGTGACCATTCTGCACTGGTGTAGATGATCTCCAGTTGTCTTTCAGGCTTTATATGACTTGCCGTTAAGACTTTGAAGCTAGGAATTTGGCATTTGCTTCGTTTGCTAGCATCGCGTCTGCTGTATCGAGACGAATGTCGCAGTTGTCTCTAAGTTGTTGATGAACCGTAGAGGTTTGGAACTAGGGACTTTGCCGTGGCTCCATTTGTTTGATGATGTTGCGTCTGTTGTGTCGAGACGAACATCGAGGTGGTGATCATTCCGCACTGGTGTGAGATGATCTCTGGTTGTCTTTCAGGCTTTATATGACTTGCCGTTAAGACCTTGAAGCTAGGAATTTGGCCTTTCCTTCATTTGCTGGCATCGCGTCTGCTGTATCGAGACGAATGTCGCGGTTGTCTCTAGGTTGTTGATGAACCGTAGAGGTTTGGAAATAGGGACTTTGCCGTGGCTCCGTTTTTTTGATGATGTTGCGTCTGCTGTGTCGAGTCGAACGTCGAGATGGGGAACATTCCGCACTGGTGTGAGATGATCTCCGATTATCTTTCAGGCTTTATATGAGTTGCCGTCAAGACTTTAAAGATAGGAATTTGGCCTTCGCTTTGTTTGCTGACATCGCGTCTGCTGTATCGAGACGAACGTCGAGGTGGAGCTGGGATTTTGCTATCACTCCGCTTTACTGACCATGGGGTCGTTTTGCTGACGTTGCATTTACATCCTGCTAGACTGCGAAGGAACGCCGTTGTTGACATTGCGTCTGCTGTAATGAGACGAATGCTAAGGTAGAGCTGGGATTTTGCCGTCGCTCCGCTTTGTTCCGACCGTGAGGTCTTTTGTTGGCGTTGTATCTGCATCTTGCTGGACTAAGGAGAAACGCCGTTGGTGATCTCTAAATTGTCGATGTTGACGTCGAGACCCTGAAGCTAGGGATCTTCCTTTCCTTCACTTGTTGATATTGCGTCTGCAATATTGCGACAAATGTCAAGGTTGCCTCTAGATTTTCTATGAACCGTCGAGATTTGGCTTCGCTTTCTGATGGAGCCTGGGGGAAAGATGTGTTTCCTTCTTTGTTTGTGCCCCTGGATTGTATACAGGGATCGATGTGATCTCACCTGTAGGGCAGAACTTTCATTCATTTTCATCTTTTTTTATTATTATTTTCTTTCCGCGATGCTCTATCATTTCAGCTTTTTATATCGCGAAAGTCACGACTGCCTAATCATTTCGGCTATTTTTCGCGGTGCCCAATCATTTCGGCTGTTTATTTTATTTTTACTCGCTGTTTTTTATTGCGAGTTGCCCAATCATTTCGGCTATTTATTTTATTTTTACTCGCTGTTTTTTCATTGAGAGTTGCCCAATCATTTCGGCTATTTTGCATGCATACATTTTTACTTGCTGATTTTTATTGCAAGTTGCTCCATCATTTCGGCCATTTCGTATGCATGTATGGCTCGCTGATTTTTTTATCGCGAGTGTGGAATTTGGAATCTGACGCCAATCTCAGCATCAGCATCGCTACAACTGGAATATTGCCAGGAGCGAATCATCATTTGCCATGAAAGGGCTTGGAATTTGATACCAGTTTAGGCATCAGCATCGCTACAACTGGGACATTGCCAGGAGTGAATCATCATTTGCCTCTGTCGATGTTGAACAAAGGTGGCTTAGCGAACAGGGTTAGGATCCCGTCGACTAAGGCTTTTGACTTCATGAGCCGTAAGGGTTTCACAAAGGTATTTCTCCCTACAAGTCGTGAGGATCTCGTAGGTGTGTTTTCTCCTTAGGGAACGTGAGGATTCCTAAGTGTATGTTCCCCTGTAAGTTGTAAGGATCTTACAAAAGGGTTTTCTCCTCATAAGTCGAGAGGACTTACAAGGGTTGTTCACCATATGGACATATCTCCAGTCACGGGTGGGACTTGGTTAGGAAAATGTTTATTCGCGCCCGTGGATTGTATACAAGGGTCAGCGTTGAGCCGCTTGTAGGGAAATATCGAAGGTTGTGGGAGTTGCTTAAGAATAGGTTCAGGTCTCTGTAACTTAAGACTTTCAAATCTTATGAGCCATGAGGGTCCCATAAGAGAGTTCTCCTTACGAGTCGTGAGGATCTCGTAAGTGTAATTTCTCCTTAGGAATCGTGAGGATCCCTAAGTGTGTTGCTCCCTTGTGAGTCGTAAGGATCTCACGTGGGTGGTTTCTCCTTACAAGGTCGAGAGGACCCTGTAAGTGTCTTTTAACAAGATTGCGCCCTTTCGAGTTTTCACAAATACTCGCCGGTAGCCCTGCTGTTTTTACTCACGGAGCCCTTTCGGGTTTTCATCCGTGCCCATTTTGCTTATGGACATAGCGTTCTTTTTTTTGTTTTTTTTATTCTTTTTTTTCTAACGAGGTCGCGCCCTTTCGGGTTTTCACGAACACTCGCCGGTAGCCCTGCTGTTTTTACTCACGGATCCCTTTCGGGTTTTCATCCGTGCCCATTTTGCTTATAGACATACCGTTTTTTTTTTTTTTATCACGTCAGCCTGGGGATGCTGCGGTAGTAGTTTAAAGATGTTTCGGTCATTTGCAAGTTTTAGGACATTGCGGTCCATTGTTAATTTAACGACGTTTCGGTTTATATCCAGTTTTAGGATGTAGTGGTCCGTCATTAGTTTAAGGACGTTTCGGTCCGCAGCTAGTTTTAGGACGTAATGGTCCGTCATAAGTTTAAGGACGTTTCGGTCCGCCGTCGCCGTATTCGAGGCGAATCTCTAGTTTACTGACTTTTCGGTCTATGGGGCTTTCTCTATGACTGAGCATGATGCCCCCGGCGTGTCCACCTTTCTCGGAGCATGTGGTTGTGGCGAGCTCACCTTCCAGTTTTTGGACAACGTGAACTTGCCCTGGTGGTATTGGTCTTCAACCCAGTTTTTGAAGACGTAGCAATTCTCGATCGGGTGACTTGCCGTTTGGTGGTAAGGGCAATAATTGGGATCGTTGATATCGCCTGGCTGCAACGGACGTTTTGGACTCAGCAAATTGATGAGTCTGTCGCGCACTGCCAGCTCGAACAGTCTCCTTGTTTCATCCTGAGGAAACGAGTAAGGACGTCCTAGCCTCTCCTCGAGGGATATGCGTGGACGCATATTGTTTTGACGAACAACCGGTCTACGGCTACTTGATTGTTGTTGAGTGTTGGCAACAAAGGCCGTTTTTCCCTTTTCCATTCTCATTTCGTTTGCTCCGTCGTTTGCGGGTCCGAGATTCTTTTCGGGTAGTATGCCTTTGCACGAATGAATGTTCTCATAATTCTTCAATTCTTCAGAGATGGATTCCTTGAAGAGAGGGTTGAAGGCTGTTTCTTCATCGGGATCGTTCCCAAAGGTGAGAACTCGTGATCCCCCGGGCTCGTTCCTGTGACAATTGCCGGCGACTCTTTTATGCTCATCTGTCGTATTTTTCCGCTGTCTACGAGCTTCCCGCTTTATTTTATTGACGTGGTGTCTATGAGCGACATACCCTTGCCACCAACACTTAAAGGAGTCGCAGTCTTCAGTGGGATGTGCGATCTTCTGATGATACAAGAAATAATTAGGATGCATCTCTACTCCATCGAGAGTGTTTTCTTCAGAGGGCGGTTGCTTCATTCCCATTGATATGGCTTTAGCAAACCTTTTCCTCGTCTTGAATTTGTTTTTATCGGCAGTGGATGTCTTTTGATTTGACGAGAGTGCCTCGACTCTTTCGTCTAGTCGGCGGTGTTTGGCTCCTTCCAGTATGGCCATCTCACGCTCTTGATTGGCTTTAACTTTCAGACGAATCTTATTCAGGAAGGCATCGATCATCTCGTCTGACGGTCGCAGAATTTCTGTTTCAGGGTCCGCCCTCGGTTTCTCGGTGCAAGGAGCCTCTTCATCATCTATCAATGAGTGAGAGATCACATGACAACTCGCTACGTAGTCTTCGGATTCATATGATGAGTCTTCTCTATCGTTTTCGTCCTCAACAAAAGAACAAGCTGCCCCCGGCGTGTCTGTCTTCTTTGAAGTGTGCGGCTGTGGTGGGTTTACTTTCCACTTTTCAGACAGCGCGAACTTGCCTTGTAGGTACTAATCCTCGATCCATCCCTTAAAGACGAAACAGTCCTCGATCGGGTGACTTACCGTGTGGTGGTAAGGGCAATAATCGGGATTATTGAGATCGTCTGGCTGCAACAGACTTTTTGGACTCGGCAGATTGATGAGTCCGTTGCATGTGGCCAGCTCGAACAGTTTCCTTGTTTTATTCTGAGGAAACGAGTAAGGACGTCCCAGTCTCTCCTCGAGGGATGGGCGTGGACGTACGTTGTTTTGGCGAGCAACCGGCTTTGATTTGCTCGGCTGTTGTTGAGTATTGGCAACAACGATCGCTTTTGCTTTCTTCTCATTTCGAGAGTCCAGTTTTGGAGGAGACGGTCCATGGCCCATCTGGTCTATTTGGGCTAATTTGTCGATCAAGGCCTGGAAAGTAGTCAGCCTGAAGAACATCATGAATTGGGATATAGTCGCCTGCAGATCGAGAGTGCCCACGAACATGCCCACTGCTGGCGCTTCTTCGATACGTTGTTCGCATTTCGACCACAGGTTCCGCCATCGTGTTGCATATTGGACCCACGTTTCGCCTAGCCTTATCCTGGCATTGATCAGTGCTGTTATCGGGGTGCGTCCACTAGCACTCGCGAATCTTTGTGTAAACAGTAGCTCCATCTCCGCAAATGTTTTGACAGAGTCGTTAGGTAGCTCCGAATACCATTCAAAGGCTGTTTCTGCTAAGCTACCGACGAATTGTCGAAGCAACAATTTGTCATCGTCTCCAGTATTACCGCATAAGGCCCTGAATTGAGCGACATGCTGATGTGGATTCCCTGTCCCCTTGTACACATGGAATTTAGGGATCGTATATCCCGGCGGGTAACTGATTTGGTCATACTAGCCTGGGTAGGGTCGTCCGGTTCTAGCAATTTGCCCAGCCGTCTCATTCGCCTGATGAGCTCGTATTTGCTGAGCTATATAGTCATCCAGTGCGGCCTTGGAAATGGTTTCTTCCTTGGCTGCTGAAAGAGCAGGAGGAGGATTAGATGTCTCCCCTTTATTGTTTTCAACAATGATTGGGGGGTCATCAGTTGGAGGGTCCGGCTGTAACATCATCCTTATCATATCTTGGAAGAGGAGCGCCATTTGTTTTATGTTAGCCGCTTGCTCTGCGGCTTCTTTGTCCTTCTTTTCGAGGACTCTACGTAGGTAATAAGCGTCAGTTTCTTGTTCGTGACGCTGTTCTGATGATACCTCCGAGCTTTCTTTTGGCCTGGTAAGTGCGGCCATAGCAGTCATCATTTTCTGAAGCTTCTGCTGCTGTTCTTGGGCTTTCGTCATGGATCGGGTGAGCGGTCGGTGACCCGTCAAAGCACGGCTTTCCTTCTTTCCGGAAGCCATATAAATGGTGTGCACTACCATGCCCCCAGACTTGGGGCATTTATGTTTAGCGCTTTTACGGTTCGCTATGTTCACAGGGGCTTTTTGCGGCCTCCTTTTCTTTTGAGTGATTGACGTTGAGGGAGCCGTTGTAGTAGGCATCCAGCCAGCTGTTGCTTTTTCTGGCTTGACAGAGCAGTCCTTCTCCCGCCGAACCTTCATCTTTTTCTGTCGGCGAAGATAGTCTTGATTCATCACGGAGTCTTGGACTTGACACCAGACCTTGTAAATCTTAGAGGACAGCCGCTGAGGGGGCTGCTCCAGCTTCGCCTTTGGGGACTTCTCCATAGGTGGAGTAGATCTTTTCAGCACAGCAGTTGGCGAGTTCCTGTGCACCTTGTTAAGTAGTTCAAAGCTGTTCCCGGTTGGAACAGCAGCATCAACTTCCACTGTCGGAGCTGGTGCAGTTATCCCAGAGGGGGAGTTGCCCCCAGCCTTCCTTACCTGGCGCCAGTGATGACGGCGAGCATGTCTAGCCGACGGCGTTGGTTCAGCCATGGGGATGGCTTTGTCTTGCCCCCTGTCCAGATGAAGCGCTGCTGGTGCCAGTTTCTTGAAGACTGACGTCTTTTGAGTAGCGGTATCTAATCTGTCAAAGACAGACCTTCGAGCGGGAATGGGAGCCGGAATAGTCAGTCTTGTGAAGACCGACCCTTTGGCAGGAGAAGCCGCCTTGACGACTTCAGGAGCAGGGATGGCTATCCTCTTCGGAACAACCTTTTCTGGTATTGCAGGCTTCTTCATGGGCCCACATGAGTTTTGGCCCAGTTTGCTGAAAGCTGAGGCATTGGGCTTGGGCGACCCATTGAGAGGGGCCGCGATAGTTGTAAGCCGATCGAAGACCGACTTCTTCGGAACTTCTTGCGATGGTAATGAGGCATTGAAGCTCATTGGTGGGATCATTGTCCCGAAGAATGGCCCAGTGGTGGCCTGAGTCACCTGTTCCGCCGGCATAGCGAAGATGGAGGCCGCTTGGGGCCCATAAGTCACTCCTCTAGCAAGGACGAAGCGAGAGTTGCAGTTGCAGGTAGTGCAATTTGAAGCCATTGATCTTCTGTTTTCTGCATGGAGCAAGACACCAAATCTTAGTATCTTGAATCCACAGGCAACCACAGCAAACCGCGATTCGTTCGCGAACACGACACACGAAGTGTGGAGTGGAAAGAGGAAGAGGTCCCACCGGGCGTGCCAGAATCTGTTCCCCTCCGAACGGCGGCCAGGACATAGGCTTCTTGCCTGTGATTCGGGGCAGATGCTATTTGGTTTTATCCATCAACCTTTCCGAAGATGCCAAGTTGATTTATCGCACCGTGTATCGGAGGTTTGAACGGATGCGGCCGTTGTAGCAGACTTCGTCAGATTCCCCCTCGCTTGAGGGGTTTTTGATTGTGGGGACGCTCTTCCCTGCAGGCGTAAGCCCCTGCAGTTAATTACGCTACCGCATCGCGGTAACAACTTTCTCCTTCTCCAGAATTTCACTTCGTGTCGTAGATGTTTGTTTTGTTTGTGGTTGCCCGTGGATTGTATACGGAGACTAATTTATGTCGTCGCCCGTAGGACGTGGATTAGTCCAAATCCGTATTTTCTTAGATTTGGGTTTGGTGTTTTGGTTTAAGGATACGTTAGCCCTATTTAAGGCTAAGATCAACTTAAATTTTTGTTAAGGATACGTTAGCCTAATCTCCAAACTAAGATCAACTTAACGGGATCGTTTGGATCCGACAAGAGAGCAATTGACTCTATTGTTTAGTTTAATGATATTGCGGTCGATTCCCAGTTTAGGGACATGGTGGTCCATTACATGTATGGCCGTCGGGACCCATCACCTCTCTGACGACATTGAAGGATTACAACGACAGATGTCAGAGGAGTTCAGAGATGTACCCTTGAACCAAAGTTGATTGGGGGATTTATAGTCCAATTTGGGACTAAAGTCTGTTTGAAGGTTTAAGGATACGTTAACCATTTTTGAGGCTAAGATCAACTTAAACGGGATCGTTTAGATCCGACAGAAGAGCATTTGGGGGCTCTATTGTTCCAGTTTAGGGACATAGTGGTCCATCATTCTCATTTGGGGACGGATGTTAGTTTAGGGACGCATTAGTCCATGAGTTTAAGGACGCGTCAGTCCATGAGTTTAAGGACCCCACAGTCCATATTGATGTGTGATTGTCGGGACCCGTCATCTCTCTGACGACGTTGAAGGATTACAACGACAGATGTCAGAGGAGTTCGGAGATGTACCCTCGAACCAGGTGTAAATTGATTTAAGAGAGCAGTCATGCTCAGTCAATTTAATTTGAGGACTTACGGCCAGAATTGGGCTAAGTCCAGTTGAAGGTGTTCAACATTTTATTTATGTTTGGCCTGTTAGGCCTTTATTTGGGCTCTACCCACTTTTAAAATAATGCAAAGCATTTAATTTGGTCTGTTTAGACTTTTATTTGGGCTCTACCCCTTTTTAAATGATGCACAGCATCTATTTTGGTCTGACAGACCTTTATTTGGGCTCTGCCCCTCTTTTTAATAATGCACTGCATTAATTAGTCTGACAGAGCGCCACGTGGCTTGTCAGGCGCTTTGCGCCAGCGCTAGGCGCAAATGTATGTGGAGGTGCCACGTGTCACGCTCTAATGAGCGCAAGGGCAGTGCGCTGCGCTGTTGCGCTGCCGACACGTGGCGCGTTCTGGTGACTTGCTCCAATTTATGAGAGCAGTGCTCTGTTTTAGAAGCGCAAGTCGCAGTTCGTTCTGGGGCTGACACGTGGCGCTCTCTGGTGGCTTGCGCCAACCCAAGAGCGCAACAGTGCAAATTTTATAAGTGCAGGGCACTGTTCAATATTTTGATCCAATTTTGGATTCAAGAAAAGAATCTTTAAGATTCCAGAACCAATGGTTCATAAAAAAGGCAATGCCTTTGTTATTATTATTTTTTTATTGAAGATCCTTGCTCTTGTTTTTAGATTAATGATCTTTTCAGAAAAAAATCTTCTTTTTTATTCAAAGGGTTTACCTTTTTTCCTCTTTTTGAGTTCTTCTCAAAATTCTTTAAAGTTCTCTCTTTGTTTCTGTATTTTTGTCTCTCTGTGTTGTGTTTTGGAGTTGGGGTCTAGGGGCCTTTATATAGTGCCAATGATTTGTTGAATTGGTTAGAAAGATCTTTCTCTGAGTGATTTGGAGATTTTTCCCCACCGTTGGATATTTGATCCAAGGGCTTCTGTTTTACAGAAGGCAATCTTCTTTTTTTTAACAAGATTGAGAAAGATCTTTCAGAATTTTAATTCTGTTTGGCGCAAACGCACCAGCGCTTGACACATGTCACGCAGCGCAGAGCGCAGCGCGACTGCGCTGACACGTGTCGCGCAGCGCAGAGCGCAGCGCATCTGTAGCATTGCTTCTTTTAATTTTGTTTTAAATAGAGCCTTGCTCTGATTGAGTGCGCTGCCTTTAGCGCTGCGCTCCCTACGCCGGCGTGTCTGATTTTGACATGTGGCACTCTGCGCGCAGCGCAGGGGATCTGAAGCGTTGCTTCATTTATTTTAATTCTCACTTTAATTTTCAAAATAGAGTTTTGCTCTGATTGGGAGAAACAGAAGCGTTGCTTCGTTTCCCACCTTGGAATTTGATCAGAGCTTTGCTCTGATTGGGGTAAACAGGGTCCACAGCTACGAAGTGCGGAGATACTGATTGACTCAAGAAGCTCGGCGGACATTCTCTTTTATGACTGCTTTCTGCGTATGGGACTCACCCCGTCGGACCTAAGCCTGACCGCCTACGTCCTGTCAGGGTTCACTAACCACTCCATCCCAGCAGAAGGGGTAACCACTCTCGAATTTAACATCGAGGAGGCGGGCCGTATGCGCACCGTGCCTGTGGAGTTTATCGTCGCGAGAATCCCATCGGCCTATAAAGTCCTCGGTCGCCCGACACTGAACTCCCTTCGGGCCCAGATATCAACCTACCACCTAGCGATGAAATTCCCGCTTGACCAAGGAGGGATAGGTCGGGCCTACGGAGACCAATGAACCACAAAGGTTTGCTTCACCGCAACATATACGTCTGAGCGGCCAAACAATGATGTTGAGGGCGGGGGTGACATCAAGGGTTCTCTAGACACTCGGGGCGAGCAAAAAGAGCTCCGAGGGACCCCGGTGGAGCCACTAACAGAGGTCCCCCTCGTAGAAGGGGACGACAAACGAACCATTTGTTCTCCGCCGAAAGACCGGAAAGACTGACGTCTTACCAGAATTTGGGGGCAGATGCTATTTGGTTTTATCTGTCCACCTCTTCGAAGATGCTAAGTTGATTTATGGTGCCATGTATCGAAGGTTTAGACGGATACGGCCGTTGTAACAGACTTCGTCAGATTTCCCCTCGTTTGAGGAGTTTTTGATTGTGGGGATGCTCTTCCCTGCAACCGCAAGCCCCTGTAGTTAATTACGCTACCGCATCGCGATAACAGCTTTCTCCTTCTCCAGATGGTCACTTCATGTCGTGTGTGTTTGTTTTATTTTTGGTTGCCCATGGATCGTATACGGAGACTAATTTATGTTGTTGCCCGTAGGGCGTGTATTAGTCCAAATCCGTATTTTCATAGATTTGGGTTTTGGTTTGTATTTAAGGATCGTTAATCTCATTTGAGACTAAGATCAACTTAACGGTTTGTTAAGGATACGTTAGTCTAATTTTAGACTAAGATCAACTTAACTGGATCATTTAGATCCAACAAAAGACATTTGGGCTCTACTGTTTTAGTTTAGGGACTTTGCGGTCCAAAAGTTTAAGGATGTCATAGTCCATGGAGTTTAAGGACATCATAGTCTATAGTGACGTCATAGTCTGTAAACTTTAAGAACATCATAGTCCATGAGTTTAAGGACCTCACAGTCCATGAAATGTCTGGCTGTCGGGACCCGTCACCTCTCTGAAGACGTTGAAGGATTACAACGACAAATATCAGAGGAGTGAAGAGATGTACCCTTGAACCAATATTGGTTGGGAGATCTGTAGTCCAATTTGGGACTAAGATCAAAGATTTGTGAGCATATGGGCTCAATTAATCTGAATGAAGGATCTGTGGCCAACTTGGGCTCGGCCCACTCAATTAAAATGTTGAACATTTAGCAATACTGAGCATTGGTTTGGGTTCTGACAAACTTTTTGTTTTTTATTGAATGCTGAGCACTCATTATGGCTCTGGGCTTTATCATTTAAAGAACAATTTATTTTCTCTTAGCGCACACGTGAGGAGCACGTGGAGCGCTTGGCGCTGAGCGCCAGTCAATAAGCGTAGAGCGCTTCTGTTTAAGTAGCGCACACGTGAGGAGCACGTGGTGCACTTGGCGCTGAGCGCCGGTCAATGAGCACAGAGCGCTTCTGTTCATGTTGCGCACATATGAGGAGCACGTGGCGCGTTTGGCGCTGTTCGCCAGACAATGAGCGCAGAGCGCTTCTGTTTATGTAGCGCACACATGAGGAGCACGTGGCGCGCTTGGCGCTGTTCGCCAGACAATGAGTGCAGAGCGCTTCTTGTAAAATAGCGCACACGTGAGGAGGACATGGCGCGTTTGGCGCTGTTTGCCAGACAATGAGCGCAGAGCTGTTCTGTTTATGTAGCGCACACATGAGGAGCACGTGGCACGCTTGGCGCTGTTTTCCAGACAATGAGCGCAGAGCGCTTCTTTAAACTTGGAGCGCTAAGGCTCTGCAGCGCTGTGCGCCAGATTTGGAGCGCGAAGGCGCTTCTTAGATTTGGAGCGCTGAGGCGCCTTTTTAAACTTGGAGCGCTAAGGCTCTTTTTAGGCAGTTTTGCTCTCTGAGAATTAAATTTTCTCTTATAAGAGACTTTGTCTTGTGGATCTAAGAACAAAGTTCTTATTTTATAGGAGATGTTTCAATCTCTTATGTTTTTGGTGAAAGGCTTTGCCTTTATGGATCTGTGGTCCTAAGAGAATTGAATTATTCTTCCCCCTTTTTATAATGAGATGTTATGATCTCTTTTGTAAAAGACAATTTGTCTTAAAGATCTATGATCTAGCAAAAGAACTAAGTTCTTTTTCTGATGAGATGCTTTGATCTCTTTATTTTTACCTTGAAGAAAAGTTCTTCTTCTGCCGAGAGCTTGCTCTTCTCTCTGATATTTCTCCAAGTTTGTGTGTGGGGGGGGTCCTCTATATGAGACTTGAAGTTTTGGGGCCTTTATATAGGGTAGGCTGATTTGTTGAATTGGTTGCAAAGATCTTTTCTCTAATTGATTTGTGGATTTCCCCACCGTTGGATCTTTGACCCAAGGGCTTCTGATTTACAGAAGAAAATCTTCTTGTTTTTAACAAGATTGGGAAATCTTTTCCCATACAGAATTTATTCTATATTTTGGTGATTTTTAATCACCATTGGATCATTGATCCAACGGTGCTCTGATTTTCAGAGCACAATCATTCCTGTTTGGAAAGATTGCGAGGAATGTTTCCTTAACAGAATTTTATTCTGGTCAATTGATGATTTTTAATCATGTTCGTTGGATCTTTGATCCAAGGGCCGAGAATATTTTGTTCTATTGCTAGCACTCACATGCTTTGCACGTGGTGCGCTGCTTAAAGTGCAGCGCTCTTAGCGCTAGCGCTCATGTGCTCTGCACGTGAGCGCTGCCTCAGAGTCTTTGACTCTTAGCGCTTAGCGCTCTTGGCGCAAGCGCCCTCGTGCTTTGCACGTGAGGCGCTGCCTCTCTACTGAAGGTGTCTTTTCACCTTTTTTCTCCGTTTTTCCTGAGTCAAACTTCTCTTTCCAAGAACTTGGAAATAGTTCCATCACACTCAGCATTTTCTGTGCCTAGACTTAAATGTCTGCCTTTATAATTTGAAGCAATGCTTCTCTTCTCTTTCATTTTCAGAGAATCATTTTAACAGAGAAGAGCTATGGCTTGTAATCGCCCACATGCTCACCGTCATCCATGGGAGGTGCCCATTGAGGAAATTGTTCCTCGTTTTGCTGCACGCTTGGTGAATCCTACTCTTACGAATGACCAATGCGACACGGTGTTGCACGAGCTCTTGACTCGTATAGGATCTCCTCTCCCCATCGATTCCATTTGGCTCTGGATGGTTTTCTTATCTGTGATCAATGATATTCCCCCTCCTCCGGCGGAGATGACTCCAGCAATGCTTGACGCCGCGGAAGACAAGATTGAGTGCTTCACGAGCCACTTTAGATCACCATGGTTCTGAGGGATCGCTCTGTCCGGCTGCTAAGCCAGATACGGGCTCAGCGGGTCGTCATGTCTGTCTTTGCTGATGGGTACGGTGCTGACCGATGGGTAGCTACTCCTCGGGAAGATCGCCGCTTTGTCATGGTGGAGAAGGCAGCGAGGGAGTTAGATAATTTTATCCATAGTTTGTGAATCCCTGTACTTTTGATCCCATGTTTGGTAATCTATTTCCTGTAGAATAAAATGTTCAATTAAACGCTTTGTTTTTTTCGTTGAACACCTGTTCTTCCCCTGATGTGTGCATGTGCGTATATGAATAAGCCTGGTTTCACATATATCTATAAACGAAACTTAAGCCGGCATAAACAGGAACTAATAGCTCTTGGCCGAAGATTTTGGCGGGAACACCGTTCAGATCAGGTCGCTTTTGATGGGGACTCAGCGAGATAACCTGGTTCACTTCCTTAGAAACAACTCTGACATGTTCGCCTGGGCGCCTGCCGACATGCCTGGGATCGACCCCAAAATCATATCTCATAAGCTCGGGGTAGACCCTACGGTCTAACCCGTCCGGCAGAAAAAACGAAGCCTCGCCATGATCAAGCAAAAGGCGATCGAGGACGAGGTAGACAGGCTTCTCGCCGCCAACTTCATTCGGAACATGCCTTACTCGGAATGGTTGGCGAACGTAGTCATGGTTAAAAAATCAACCGGGAAATGGCACATGTGCGTTGACTTCACTGACCTCAACAAGGTCTGCCCGAAAGACAACTATCCCCTCTCTCCGATAGATCAGCTCGTCGACAGCTCGGCAGGACACGAGCTACTTAACTTCATGGATGCTTTCTCTGGCTACAATCAGATCCGTATGAATCCGACAGACGAGGATCTCACCGCATTCATAACGGACCGGGGGTATACTGCTACAAGGTGATGCCTTTCGGCCTCAAAAACGCCGGAGCTACGTACCAACGCTTGGTCAATCGCATGTCCAAGCCGCAGATCGGCAGGAACATGGAAGTTTACGTCGACGACATGCTCGTCAAATCGGTCTCATCGGACAAACATGCTAAGGATCTGGGCGAGGCCTTCGACGTCCTCCGCAAATACAAGATGAAACTGAACCCCACCAAATGCGCATTCGGGGTCACCGTTGGAAAGTTCCTCGGTTTTATAGTCACCCACTGTGGAATCGAAGCCAACCCGGAGAAAATCAGCATCATCCTTAACATGGCCATGCCCAAGACTAACGTTGAAATCATGCAGCTGACAGGACGGGTAGCCGCTTTGAGTCATTTCATATCAAGGTCTAGGGAGAAGTGACTCCCGTTCTTCAAAGCTCTAAGGAAGATACCGAGGTTCGAGTGGTCGGAGGAGTGCCAGACCGCCTTTGAGCAATTAAAAAGGCACCTTGCGACTCCCCCGCTGCTCACACGACCAGTTGAAGGAGACGAGCTATCTCTTTATCTAGCGGTGTCCGACCGAGCTGCAGGCTCGGTGTCTGAGAGTTCGAGGGAGTCCAGAAACCGGTATACTATGTGAGCCACGTTTTCAAGGACGCGGAAACGAGGTACCCCGCCATAGAGAAGATCATCTTGGCATTCGTAGTAGCATCGAGAAAACTACGACACTATTTCCAAGCACACACCATCCTTGTTCTTACCGAGCGGCCTTTAGGGGCTATCCTTGCTTCCCCCGAGTCTTCTGGCCGCATGGAGAATTGGAGGTAGGAGTTGTCCCAGTTCGACATAAAATACCGCCCGAGACAGGCTATCAAAGCACAAGCCCTGGTCGATTTTATCGTCGAGTGCACCATCCCCAGCAAAGAGCCAGAGTCCATGCCGGTCCCCGCAGCTCAACCCTCAGTCGATGGGAAGCCCGACTCCATCCCTGATTGGATCCTCTACGTCGATGGGTCTTTGACCGAGGAAGGTTGTGGTGCCGGCCTCATCATTCGGGACCCGAACGAGGCATAAATGGAGTATTCTCTGAAGCTTGTGTTCAAAGCCTCAAATAACGCGGCGGAATACGAGGCCTTGCTGGCCGGACTGCGCATAGCCTTCGGACTGGGGCTGAAAACGATTCGGATCCGCAGCGACTCCTCCCTAATCGTTGGCCAAGTGACCGGCCGATTCGAGGCACGGGAGCCTCTGATGGTGAAGTATCTAGCCGAGGTAAGAAGACTGCGAAAGGACTTCCACGAAGTCCAGGTAGAGCAGATCCCCAGACAGCTAAACGCCCAGGCTGACGCCTTGAGTAAGCTGGCTTCATCTTATATGGCCAACAACAAGAGGAACATCCTCTTTGTGGTCTTGCCGTGGTCCAGCGTGGAAGACGAGGCAACGCCACTTCAAGTGTACACAGCCCGGGAAGAAGACCGGGACTGGAGAAATCCCCTCGTGGAATTCCTGAGGGAAGGTACGCTCCAAGAAGGTAGGGGAGAAGCACGTCGTCTCCGAGCTAAAGTTCGCCATTTCGTCTGGAGCAATGGGAACCTCTATAAGAAGTCCTTCAATCAGCCCCTGCTCCGGTGCTTCGACCCCCACAAAGTCGACTATGTCCTCCATGAGATCCACGAAGGGGTCGGCGGCGCGCACCAAGGGGCATGCACCTTAATCCAGAAGGCATTGCTCCAGAGGTACTACTAGCCGACAATTCATCAGGACGCCCAGAAGCTCATCAGGAGATTCAAAAGCTGCCATCTCCATGGAAGCATACCTTGCATTCCGGCTACCGAGCTAACCGCCCTAACCTTCTCGTGGCCGTTTGCCCAGTGGGGAATGGACATGATAGGCCAGTTCCCTACCGGTACGGGCGGGCACAAGTATGTCCTCGTCGCAGTGGACTACTTCACAAAGTGGATCAAGGCCATTCCCATCAGGAAACCAGACGCCACCACGACTATCAAGTTCCTGCAGAACAATGTGATACTCCGGTTCGGATTCCCGAGATGTATCATCACCGACCATGGAAAAAACTTCGAAAACAAAAAAGTTAAGGAATTCTGCAGCGAATATCGTACCCTCATGAAATTTTCCGCGGTCGCACATCCCCAATGCAACGGGCAAGCCGAGGCTGTTAATCGGGACGTCCTCCGAGGTCTTCGGACACGCCTAGAAGGACGCCAAGGCAGTTGGGTCGAGAAATTACCCCGGGTCTTATGGTCCCTGTGCACGTCGAAGAAACCCCCTACCGAGGAGACCCCTTTCATCCTCTGCTACGGTACCGAGGCAATGGTCCCAGCGGAGATCGGCCTCCCCAGTTACTGGGTCGAGCACTTCGACGACGAAGCGAACTCATCAGCCCTCCGAACTAACCTGGACATCTTGTTAGAGAAACGGGATCGAGCTCAGATCAGAGCTGCCGCCTATCAACAACAAACCGCCCGCTACTACAATGCGTAGGTCAAGCGCCGCTTTTTCAAGACCGGAGATTTAGCCCTAAGGCGGAATGAGTTCGTCGATCAAAGCAAGCTGCATAAGTTTTCCCTAAAATGGGATGGTCCTTTCCTCATCTCCGAGGTCCTGCCCGGCGGAGCCTACCGCTTACAAGATGCGGATGGTTGCAAGTTTCCACGGCCTTACAACGCTGAGAAGCTCAAGCTGTACCTCTGAAAAGAATATCCGCGAGTGTATATTTCTTCTTTCACAAAGGCGATGTAAACCTTTCTAAAGTTCTTCCTATTTAAATAATAAGAAGGGAATAATGGGACATTGCAAAGAGGAGAATTTTATTTATTCATAAGGTATTATGGGCTCATCAGCTTTACAGGAAAAAAAAGAAAAATTTACAGCAAAGGGGGAACGGGATCGAGGAAGTACTCCTGGTGATACTTAGAGTAGATTTCCGCTAGCCGGGCCCTAGCCTCTGCTGCCCGCTCCCGCCGATGCTGCACGCAAACCCGGGATTCCACGGAAGCACCCGGCGTTCCGCCCTCTGTGCCTTGGCTCACGATGTACCTCTTTTTAAAGCACTCCAAAATGAGGGCCAAGGATCGGTCGTGCCTGGCCTTCGAGATGAGGTCGAGTAGGTAGATCAAGCGCACCTTGTCGAGTGCCTCGTCCAGCAACTCCTCGGAGAAGGGGTTGTACAACCTCAGGAACCTCCTCCAAATTGCGTACATCAGCAACTGTGGGAAGGATGGCCGACGAGGGAGAAGCCGGCCGACGTGACCCTCGAGGCGCTGAACCACTCCCCGGTACCCATCCTCAGCCAGGGATTGGTCATACACGGAGATGTCGTCGAAGGTGATGATCTCTTCGATCGAATACATGCGCCCAGTCATCTCAAAAAGCGATTGCGAAGAAGTTGTCGTCTCCTTCTCTATTTATAACCTTAAAGAGAATCCTTAAGGACCCAGATTTATGCACGCATAGGCACGAATCCTGGGATCCACCAAGATTACTCCAGTGCCGCGCCGCCACGTGGCAGAACTGACGCGGCTCCCCAAAACGTTACATCTCCAAGCATTCCTGACACGTGCCGCCTGCGACGGTCACTCTTCCCAATGCTCACGAACCAGGAAATGTCGGACAGAACCTCACAAAACCGAGCAGCTACCCTGCTCGGTCTATCCTTAGCTGGTAATCTCTTACCTTACGACGCCAAGGATCGAAGCCCTCATCAAGGGGCCACCGAGCAGCTACCCTGCTCGGTCCATCCTTGGCTGGTAGTCTCTTACCCTACGACGCCAAGGATCAAAACCCTCATCAAGAGGCTACCGAGAAGCTACCCTGCTCGGTCCATCCTTGGCTGGTAATTTCTTACCCTACGACGCCAAGGATCAAAGCACTCATCAAGAGGCCACCGAGCAGCTACCCTGCTCGGTCTATCCTTGACTGGTAATCTCTTACCCACCGACGCCAAGGATCAAAGCCCTCATCAAGAGGCCACCGGGCAGCAACCCTGCTCGGTCCATCCGTGGCTGGTAGTTCACTACCCACCGACGCCAAGGATCAAAGCCCTCATCAAGAGGCCACCGGGCAGCAACCCTGCTCGGTCTATCCATGGCTGGTAGTTCACTACCCACCGATGCCAAGGATCAAAGCCCCCACCAAGAGGCCACCGAGAAGCTACCCTGCTCGGTCTATCCTTGGATGGTAATCACTTACCCCACGACGCCAAAGATCAAATCCCTCATCAACAGGACACCGAGCAGCTACCCTGCTCGGTCCATCCTTGGCTGGTAATTTCTTACCCCACGACGCCAAGGATCTAAGTCCTCATTAAGAGGCCACCGAGCAGCTACCCTGCTCGGTCCATTCATGGCTGGTAGTTCACTACCCACTGACGCCAAAGATCTAAGCCCTCATCAAGATGCCACCGGGCAGCAACCCTGCTCAGTCCATCCATGGATGGTAGTTCACTACCCACCGACGCCAAGGATCAAAGCCCTCATCAAGAGGCCACCAAGCGGCTACCCTGCTTGGTCCGTCCTTGGCTGGTAATTTCTTACCCTACGACGCCAAGGATCAATGCCTTCATCAAGAGGCCGCCGAGAAGCTTCCCTGCTCACTTTACTAAGAGATCCCCCTTGACTTCGGGGCCATAGAGATGCCAACCTTTCACCGATCTTTGCACACTTGGCAAATGGTCGAATTCAACTCGACGTGCGATCGCTAGATGAAAAACTGACCTAACATGAAAGCTGTAAACTCGACGTGCGATCGCTAGATGAAAAACCGACCTAACATGAAAGCAGTACCGCGCAAACAAAATGTTTACCACAAACAAAGGGAAAATGCGCACGCAAAGAACACTGCAAAAAGATTTTTTATTCATAAAAAATCGGAAGTCTTTACAGAGGTATTATGGGCTCCCCAGCCTTACAAAAATGCCCGGAGGCTTACAAAATTTTAGCGTAAAGAAATAAGGAGGCGGGGAAGTTTAGGCCTCGGGGCCGGGGAGAACATCGATGAGCTGCGCTTCCACTGCGATAACCGGGGTGGTATCTTGAAGGTCGGCACCCACAGCGGGAACCTCGGCGCCGGTGGCCGGGGCGACCGACTTATCCTCAATGCTCCCACCAGGGGACTCTCCCCCTGCAGCATTTCCGGGGGCATTCCCCTGCGTCTCATCCCCGAGGGGGTACTCACCCCAGAGCTTGCCGTCTGGGAACTCCGGCATCATGGCCTTGATGGCATCGAGGGCGTCATGCCAAACAACAGTAGTGGCTCCAGCGAGGTCAGATTAATACTGATCCAACTACTTGTAGCTCTCCACCTCCTTCGAAGCTCGGAGCTCGGCACGCCTCGTTCCCTCCTTCGTCTCCTCGTTCTCCCTCCGGAAGGTGTTCTCAGTCTTCTTCAGGGCGGCAACAAGCACCCTGGAATCTTCTAACTTGGCCTCGGAGGCTCGGGCGGCTTCTCGGTACTTGGCGATCTCCCGATCCCCGGCCGCCACCCGGTCTTCAAGGGCAGCGACCCTCTCCAGCGTCGCCTCCAGCTCCAGCCTTGAGCTTTCCTCCCGCAAGGAGAACTCGCCCGCGGCCCGCATTGCCGGGACAATTTCCTCGTCCTCCATGTTGACAACGAGGGCGACGTGCTGGAGAACCTAAAGAAAACAGAGGAGGGAAGAAAAGGGGGGCAACCAATTTCGCGAGCAAAAATACTGAATGAAGAACCGAGTGGGGTGCGAACACTAACCTGCACGGCTTCTTGAGCTATGGCCGCCATTTGGGCCCAGAGTGTTGATCAGCCGAAAATACTGCATTTTTAACACGGCAATTTCCTTATCATTTGCACTCATCTAGAAGTGTTCGGCATTCATATAGCACATATTAGCAAATCAGTCGTTAAATATCAGATTGCATGTGTTAGACTCTAAAACCGGCACTATAAAGGAAATTGACTGCATATCATGGCATCGCATCATCCCTGTATTGCGCAACACTTGTTCCGAGATTTGTGCAGGAAATTGTAGGAACAAAGCCAAAAGAAGCTGATCAAAAATACGCCAACTCAAAGACTAAAGATCTGGTAGCAATACAGAAGGAATTACAATATTCAACATATCATAAAAAGCCCCAAACATCAGCCCAAAGCAGCAACAGAGAGTCCAAGCCCTAAGGCCTCAATAGCGCCGCGGATCCGCGGAGGGAGCCTGCTTGCGCCGCGGATCCGCCGCATCTCTGCCACGTCATCACCTAATTTTTAGGGCATAATTCCTATTTCAGTGCACACATCTCAGAAAGACACGTCAAATTCCAGAATTCTTTAGATTCTTCTGCCAGATCAGCAAAGATAATTAAGCAAGTTAATCTTGATTAAGCTCCTAACAAACTATTTCTAGAAGCTCCCTCCTAACTAATCACTTCTAGAAGCCTCTCTTGCTAACAAACTTTTGGAGGGAAATTCAAATCTCTTCAACAAACTTTTGGAGGGAAATTCAAAATTCAAATCCTAAATCTAGGGTTTTGATGGTCTATAAAAAGGAGCCTAGATCTAAGGGTTGAGGTTATTCATTAGTTAGTTCATTAATTCTTCATCTCACCCTCTTCATCCACAAGTTGAGTGACACGACTTGTGCGAAACCCTAACCCTAATTCCAATCCAAATTCAAGATCCCGAGTACCAAATCAAACAAGAAGCCTTCAACCTTTTAGGAGCGGAGCCGATCTTCAATCGGGCAAGTGATCCAAGCCGATCCGCGACTCAAGGAGACGAGCGAAGCCAAATCGACGATCGAGTTCTTCCTCTTGTAGTTCTTGAGCAATTGTAACGAAATTGTTGATATAAATAAAAGGTGAAATTCTTTAATCTTGATTTCTTTAAATTCTTGCATCATGATTCGATCTCAATTTGTGATTGTGATTCTTGTTGTGATGTTTGAGTAAAACTCCGCTCGTAAAGGAATCGAGACGATCAATAGAATGATGATGATTTAGATCTTTTTACAATTCTTAAATCCTATAACGATTGTAAATTCTTGTGAATCAAAAGATCGATGACCTAGTTTCGGGATGATCCTTCCTTGATTATGTTCACTCGAAACTAGGGAACAACTATTGATCATTTGATTAACTAGAAGCTAGAATTTGAATGAGATTCATTGAAATGTCAAAGGATAAGTTGAGGAAATCCTAGCTTCTTCACAAAATCCTTAACCTCGATGAATTATCATCGATCTAGTATCAATTCGCTAAAGGATAAGAACATGAAATCATTAGATCTCATCACATCTATAGATCCGATCGATTCCTACGAGCCTCATTTAGATTCTTGATATTTGGTTGGAAAAATCATCACAAATTACCACTTCTTGATTTTAATGCTTTCTTAGATCTAGATTTTCTCTTTCTTGAATTGCAATTACAAATCATGAATTGTTTTCTTTTCTTTTCCTTAAATTTTCGACCCATCTAATTCAAAAGACGAACGATTACACTTTCCCTGTGGACGATCCGCACTTACTAACGCGCTACATTCGACACCGTTATTGATTGCGGTCAAAATATTTTTGATTGTGATTTCTTTACAATTTTCCATACTACACACAACGAGAATATCATTCAATCAAATGGCGCCGTTGCCGAGGATAGTGCGCTAATTGTTCGTATTTTGAAATTTGAGTTGAAAAGTTTATTCCATCTAAATTTTTAGATCAAAATTCGCGCAAACAATAATACGAGTTGTTGTGATTTGTGCGAGAAAATCTGGAATCATTCGAGCTTGGGAAAAATTATTCTGAAAATTCCAGAGAGCTGAGAGAGCCAACATAAGCTTTCTGTGAAATTTTGAAGCAGCGAAGCCACTTCCTTACCGCGTTTCCACGGCATAAGCCCCCTCCTGCGGCGGTTCCGCGACCTCCTCTAGGAGTTGCTGCACCAAAATTTCTCAGGTAAATCTTCACTTTCTTATCTCTCTCTCAATCAGCTCCAATAACAATTTTGTGCAGGTTTCTTTGCAAAAATCGCAGCGCCGCGCAAAAAGCAAAATTAAATTGTGCTTATTTTGATCTTTGTGGTTGTTTGCATAATTAATACGGACATTAAGGGGCAAAGACCAAATCCAGATTAGGTGGGGAGTTCATTACTCTTCCTAAGCCCCAAAAATCACAAACTTGCATCCGCATTTATCCTTATTAACTAAAAAATATCTAGAGATGAATCTAAGGACCGTCGCGCTCACTTAGGACAAGAGAAGGCCGTGGGTAATTCATTGCTTATCCGCGTTTCTTTTGTGGTGTCTAAGGCAAGTGTGTCGAAGGCTAGTGGTTACTTAATTAGGCCCACTACTTACGTAGTGGAGAACCTCCCACTTACCTGGCACTTACCTAGCCACAGGAGAGACAAAGAGGCAGTGAAGGATTTATCCTGCGACTTGTCTTTTGGCAGTTAGGAGCGGTCTAGAGATTTGACCTAGATGACCCCTAGAATTAGGGTTTTGTGTGTTGCATTTGTTGTGTTGCATCATTTTTTCAAAAATCCGTATCATTTTTCAGAACAAACACCGCATTCATTCATTCCCCTAATTATAATTCACGCTGCTACTTGTACTAACCCTTTTTAGTGCAAGATAGGCTGGACAACGGGATTCTAGTGCCTGTTAGTCCGCGTCCCCCGATCGACCCAAAAGTCGGTATTCTACATTCACCTTTTCTTTACCCACCACCACACCCACATCTATGGATCCGACTCCATCGAAATTCTTTGCCACTACTCTGCCGCCGTCCGTTGGTGCGCAGAATCCACCTCGCATCTCTCTCCAAGAGAGGTGCTATCCTACACGAGGCCCCTTTTCCACCTGTCTTTCCATTCCACCAGCCAACGGGGAAAATTTTCAGATTAAACCCCAATACATCAACCTTCTACCAAAATTTCACGGTTTCGAGTCTGAGGACGCATACGTGTTTATCATGAAATTCGAAAATGTATGCGCAATGATGGGTATCTCACAGCTGTCTGTGGATGCTTTGCGTCTTCGTCTTCTCCCATTTACCTTGTGCGATTTAGCCGAGAAGTGGCTATATAACACTACCGCACATTCCATTTCAAACTGGGAAGAATTCTTAAAAGCATTCCTTAAGAAATTCTACCCACATCATAAAACAGCTCGAGTCCGTAGCGAAATATATCAATTCACCCAGCTTCCAAATGAAACATTTTCACAATGTCTTGAACGCTTCAAGGATCTGTTAGTCTAATGTCCTCATCACGGAATCCCCAAATGGGAACTGTGCCGTATCATATATGAGGGCATTAATTCTAACACACGACAGACCCTTGAATTAATGTGTCAAGGCAACTTCATGACTAAAGATGATGGGGAAGCCTGGAAATTTCTAGAAGATTTCGCTGAAAAATCATTACAGTGGGAGGGTGTGAGTCAATCGTCTAGGGCTGGCAATAACCAATCGGATGTTTCCATAGGAGTTAGAGCTGAAATTTCAGCTATGAAAAAGAAACTCGAGACTATGGAAAACAAATTTTTAGCTGCCGCCCTAAGTCAAATGTCACTCTCCAAAACAGTTTGTGCATGCTGTTCTGATCCATCACATCTCACGGAAGAATGTCCACGAAATTCTCCGTTTCAAGGTCACGAGCATACCAATGCCGCATTTCAAAGACCTAGAAACGATCCATCTTCTTCCACATATAATCAAGGTTGGAGGAATCACCCTAACTTTGCTTGAAACCAATCATAATCTCAAAACACGGTTCCAACCCAACACAATTTCCAAAGGGTCCCTCCACCACAACAGCAACCACTTCAATTGAGTCAGCACCCCTTCCAATCACAAAACTTCCAAAATCCGGCCAACACTTTTGCCCCACATGAAAACTCTTTGCAATTGACCGGTACAGATAATACCTCTGCACTAGCACAAACCTTGGATACTTTCATGAAACAATCCATCCAAGGGACGGCAAGTTTGCAATCTTCCATCGAGAATGTGATGAAGATCATTGTCTCTCAAAATGAGAATATCAAATCGATGGAAGAACAAATTGCACAACTAAAAGCCGAAATGAGTGCAAGAGAGAAAGGGAAAGTTCCAGCTCAACTTTTACCCAATCCTAGCTATTCACATCTTGTGAATGCAACCACGTTGAGATTTGGAAGAGTGCTTGACAATCACGTTGGGGAAGAGTTTGATGATACTGAAAAATCAGTCAATAACACCCCGGCTGAGACCTTTCATTCCACCTCTACTTCTAATTCTAACCCCAGTTCTTCTACCCCACCACCTTCTCACGAGCCTATTCTTCGTTTCCCAAAAGGCTCGCCACCTCAGCCCACCTCTTCTACTCCTCCACGGACGATCCCCACTTCTATTCTGGGATCGGTTCCAAACACACTTCCTTCTCCTATGATGGACCCAGCGCTTATTGCTAAAGCACCTTATCCTAATCGGTTAAGGGCTAACACATCTAGTCCACATATGGAGAAGATTATGGATATTTTTAAGCAAGTTAATATTAACATCCCTCTCCTAGATGCTATCCAACAAGTTCCGTCCTATGCGAAAACTCTTAAGAACTTGTGCACTAGGAAGAGGAAGACTCAAGTGCCCAAGAAGATTTTCATGGCAAAGACTGTAGACACGGCTTTCCCCCAACAATTACCGAGGAAACGTAAGGATCCTGGATATCCTACTATTTCCATTTCTATTGGGGAAAAACACATCAACCGTGCTCTACTAGATCTGGGCGCAAGTGTTAACCTGCTTCCTTTCTCGGTTTACGAGTAGTTAGGGATCGGAGAGTTGAAGCCAACCCATTGCACTCTCCAGATGGCTGACCGATCAATCACTAAACCTAGGGGTGAACTGGAGGATGTGTTAATAAAAATCGGGGAATTTATATTCCCTGTAGACTTTATTGTAATTGATACACAGCCTGTAGCGAACCCACGGAATCAAATTCCGGTGATTTTAGGTCGCCCCTTTTTGGCCACTTCCAACGCTATCATCAACTGTCGTAATGGTTCTATGACCCTATCTTTTGGGAATAGGTCAATAGAGCTGAACATTTACAAGTTGGGAAGTGTACCCTCCAAACCTACTGCTCAGGTCTGTTCTGTCGACTTAATGGATGTCGACAGCATCGAATTTGATGATCCTCCTGATACTGATCTTGACTCTTTTCATATGTTATTGTTTGACCCAACTATGTATCATACACATACGGGCTCTTCCACCGAGATGTCCGGGTCAACAATTAAGACGGATTATGAACTGTTTTTAGAGTCCGAAGATCACCCCGCGCCTTGTGATGACATTATTCATCGGGGTATTGATGGAACTTTTGAGGAAATCTTCGCTGATGAACTCGCATTTTTGAATGACACGGGTGTTGAGATGAGTCATCTCCCAATCAATGAAATTGAACCTCCACCCATTCTTCTGAATTGTAAAAAGAATGCGAGCAATCCATCACATTCACTGCATCGTCTCTCCAAAATGAGACGCACACACATTCTATTCCACCCCTTACCCTTTCCCCACTTCTTCTTCCACCAACCCGAGCACTGCATTGATAAAAATTTTGAATGGTTGGTGTTGACGTTTGGTCTTTGCAAAGCTTGGCATCGACCACTGATTTTTGACCCCCTCATGTGATTTTCAAAGATTAATATTGCATAACTCAAGTTCGGGGGGGCATTAATCGGGCTCTTGAAAAGAAAAGTTTTACAAAAAATTTTGAGCCAAAAATAAGTTTGGGGGAGGTTCTTCACTTAAATATTTTGCCCCCACTAATAAATTCCTCCCAGGCTTACAGGTTTTTCGAGATTTAGCTGAAGGCAACAGTGAGGACACTGTTGAAAACAAGTTTGGGGGAGGTTTGTGCTTATTTTTGCATCATTTGCATATCATTTGCATAAGCACAAAATATTTTTGAAAACCTATAAAAATTTAAAAAATTTCAAAATATAAAAACATTTTTTGTACATAAATAAGATAATAAAAGATTAGATAGTGAAAAATTACATCCATGAGATTAGAAAAATTTAAGAAAACTAAGAAAATTAGAAGTTTTCTTATACGAACCAGTAATAAGTAGTTATGAGCCGTTGTCCCAAGGGTTAGTAAGATGAAGGAAGTCACTAATCTGAGGATAAAAATAAGTCTGAAAAATAGTTTCTATTCTGAAAGCCAAACATTTTGAACGTTGATACCCTGCTATTCGCATTTACACACGTCTTGAAGCCCGGGATAGTAGAGGATACCTTGAAATGCTCTTGTCTTAAAGCCGATGTATGAAGGAAATAAAAAAAAGTGAAATGAAAAAAAATATAAAATGGTGAGAAAAATGGACACTGGTTTTGTTATCGCCAAGGGTAATAAAAAAATATCTAGCAAGGGTGCCTCTTCACCTGGTGCCCTAAGGCCAACTGGTCTGTGAGTCACTGCTATGCCTAAGGTGGTGCAAGACGAGGAAAATACACCAAATAAGCAAGCACATGAGTAATCGGTCGGTTAGTACCTCAAGAAGTATTAACGGTCGCATGAAAGTGTGTGAGCACATCTAAATATTCATTAATTAAAAAGTACTGAGGCTGATGGGCAAGAGTATGATAGATTGAATTGAATTCTCCGGGTGTAGGGATGTCCTTTACACACACGCAGGGTGATATGATCGATGTTTGGAAGAAAGATAGGAATGAAGAATAAGACGATGTTTTATTGAGGGAGGACGTGATTTCTGACATCTTTTCATGACCATTAAGATAGGGCTCATGACAACCGAAAAGCTAGCTTAGTTGGAAACCCTAATTTTCAAGACTTTACTTTTACAATTCTTTTCTCTAAATGTAATATTCATGATCTTCCTTTTATTATTGGATTTTGTGGGTGCAATCCGCTGAAAACCCTCAGGAGACAATACTCCTCCTACTAGGGACACCTGGAGGTTTAAAGACTTGTTGCACGTGCTCAGTGCAATTGTGTTGCCTACGAAAGTGTGCTAGTTAGTTTTTCTTTTTCTTTATTTTCACCTTCTCTTTTTAATAAAACTGTTCGCTCGAGACGATCGAAAATAAGTTTGGGGGAATTTGATCAGTCGAAAATACTGCATTTTTAACACGGCAATTTCCCTATCATTTGCACTCATCTAGAAGTGTTCGGCATTCATATAGCACATATTAGCAAATCAGTCGTTAAATATCAGATTGCATGTGTTAGACTCTAAAACCGTCACTATAAAGGAAATTGACTGCATATCATGGCATCGCATCATCCCTGTATTGCGCAACACTTGTTTCGAGATTTGTGCAGGAAATTGTAGGAACAAAGCCAAAAGAAGCTGATCAAAAATACGCCAACTCAAAGACTAAAGATCTGGTAGCAATACAGAAGGAATTACAATATTCAACATATCATAAAAAGCCCCAAACATCAGCCCAAAGCAGCAACAGAGAGTCCAAGCCCTAAGGCCTCAATAGCGCCGCGGATCCGCGGCGGGAGCCTGCTTGCGCCGCGGATCCGCCGCATCTCTGCCATGTCATCACCTAATTTTTAGGGCATAATTCCTATTTCAGTGCACACATCTCAGAAAGACACGTCAAATTCCAGAATTCTCTAGATTCTTCTGCCAGATCAGCAAAGATAATTAAGCAAGTTAATCTTGATTAAGCTCCTAACAAACTATTTCTAGAAGCTCCCTCCTAACTAATCACTTCTAGAAGCCTCTCTTGCTAACAAACTTTTGGAGGGAAATTCAAATCTCTTCAACAAACTTTTGGAGGGAAATTCAAAATTCAAATCCTAGATCTAGGGTTTTGATGGTCTATAAAAAGGAGCCTAGATCTAAGGGTTGAGGTTGTTCATTAGTTAGTTCATTAATTCTTCATCTCTCCCTCTTCATCCACAAGTTGAGTGACACGACTTGTGCGAAACCCTAACCCTAATTCCAATCCAAATTCAAGATCCCGAGTACCAAATCAAGCAAGAAGCCTTCAACCTTTTAGGAGCGGAGCCGATCTTCAATCGGGCAAGTGATCCAAGCCGATCCGCGACTCAAGGAGACGAGCGAAGCCAAATCGACGATCGAGTTCTTCCTCTTGTAGTTCTTGAACGATTGTAACGAAATTATTGATATAAATAAAAGGTGAAATTCTTTAATCTTGCTTTCTTTAAATTCTTGCATCATGATTCGATCTCAATTTGTGATTGTGATTCTTGTTGTGATATTTGAGTAAAACTCCGCTCGTAAAGGAGTCGAGACGATCAATAGAATGATGATGATTTAGATCTTTTTACAATTCTTAAATCCTATAATGATTGTAAATTCTTGTGAATCAAAAGATCGATGACCTAGTTTCGGGATGATCCTTCCTTGATTGTGTTCACTCGAAACTAGGGAACAACTATTGATCATTTGATTAACTAGAAACTAGAATTTGAATGAGATTCATTGAAAGGTCAAAGGATAAGTTGAGGAAACCCTAGCTTCTTCGCAAAATCCTTAACCTCGATGAATTATCATCGATCTAGTATCAATTCGCTAAAGGATAAGAACATGAAATCATTAGATCTCATCATATCTATAGATCCGATCGATTCCTACGAGCCTCATTTAGATTCTTGATATTTGGTTGGAAAAATCATCACAAATTACCACTTCTTGATTTTAATGCTTTCTTAGATCTAGATTTTCTCTTTCTTGAATTGCAATTACAAATCATGAATTTTTTTCTTTTCTTTTCCTTAAATTTTTGACTCATCTAATTCAAAAGACGAACGATTACACTTTCCCTGTGGACGATCCGCACTTACTAACGCGCTACATTCGACACCGTTATTGATTGCGGTCAAAATATTTTTGGTTGTGATTTCTTTACAATTTTCCATACTTCACACAACGAGAATATCATTCAATCAAGGGTCCCCCGAGAGATTCTGCCGCCGGCCGACCTTTCCATCTCCGGGAGCAAGCTATCGGTGATGGAAAACCCCGAGGGCACCTCGAAGCGAAGCTCCTCATCATCCACAAGGATCGGGGAAGCCGTGGAATGGGGTGCCGTCCTATGAAACCTCTTGAGGTGCGACGTAAGGGAACCAGTCTCACCCCCCATGTCTGGAGCCCGGGTCTCTTGCTCCCGAGCACGTTTTCAGCTCGACGCTTGGCTGGACTCCGAGGCCTGGGGCGCGCTTGAGCGCCTGGATGGAGCGGCCGCCGGTGGAGCCGGAGCCGACGACAGGCGAGAAGGGTCGGCGCCTCCGTCCTTCTTCCCATTCTTCTGTTCGACCAGAGCTGCCCGAAATTTGCCTAGGTCCATAAGTTCTGCATAAGAAAAAAGTACAAAGGAGTCAGCACAATGCCAGAAAAAGTGAAAGAATACATAAGTCTAAACAGGTCGCCTGAAAACTCCTAACTTACCCGCGAACTGGGCAGGGCTGAGCCTGGCCCAACTGAGGGCCTGCTCAGACAGCAGCACATCAGCCTGGGGGAGGGGTTCCCACTCCGACACTGCCACCGCGTCGGGATCATTCGACCGACTCAACCGCGGGCAGCCAACTCTGTGCCACTGGATAGGCACAGGCCAATCCTTACCCTTGGGCGGCCCAACAAACAAAAACTTCTTCTTCCATTCGTGGATGGAAGAAGGTACTACGATGACCCTCGACCCAGCAGCATCCTCCCGTTGTTTTCTAAAAGAGATGTATACCCAGCTCGGCTCGTCCCTACAAATGCCAGGGTGGTTTTTGTAGCAAAGAGAAGAAACGAGAAGGCTCTGGCTGAAAGGGATCAAACGTAATTTCAACCGGACCAGGAACCCAAGAAGAATCCTCCAAGAGTTTGGCACTAACTGGCCCGGGGCTAACCCAAAACAATTCAACGCCGCACCCACCTCGGGGGAGAAGGGCAGGCGCATCCCGGCCTAAAAGGCTTTCAGGTACAAGGCAATCTCCTTACCCCGTACCTGGTCTGCCCTCTCCCCTTCCTCGGCCAGACGAAGCGAGTAGCCGGCAGGAATGTGGAAACGAGTCCGGATGATCGCGAGCTCATCCGCGTGCCTCAGCACGGATGACGTGCCAAGAGCATCCATAACCTGCGCTGTGGGGACCGCCCCCGTCGCACGACCCCGGGGAGCATGACTAACCCTAACTTCCCAGAGGGACTCCGACTCAGAAGAGGAAGAGGAAGAAGTAGAAGAGGAAACTGCAGAAGACTCCCTAAACTCTACCCGGACTATTCCTACAGACTCCTCGGTAGAAGACATTTAACCTGATCAAAGGGATGAGTCCTCGGAAGAGAAATCGCAAGGAATCCGGCATGAGGAGAAGAGCGCCAAGCTAACACGACTAGTGACGAGGAAGTTATGGTGAGGTATGGGCTCTCACGGGGATCCCACCTCTATTTATAGTTGCCGACGTACACATCCTACGGTTCCGATCGCCTCCCGCCAAAACGACCCTTCGCAACCAACGGCCGACAACATTCCACCTGTCGCGCTCACATTGGGCGTGGGAATACCTGCGGCTCGTCTCGTCAGCCAACCAGCGCCAGACACGTGGGCTGGCGCTTCGACAAACGTACGCACAAACCGGCGCTTCCTCTTAAATGCGAGATCTCTCTCCTGATCCGCTGACATCATCAAGAAAATACGACTAATTGCCCGGGAATACGCACCGACAATATCTTCAAGTAAGAGCTCACTCCGGGTGACCGGTCAGACCACTCTCGAACCGACCCAGGAACGGGTCAAGACGAGAGTGGGGGGCTAATGATGATGCTCGATATCGGTGACTCCCCAGATCATGACACGTGGCAGATGACGTGTTCCAGAGCTTACGAGAAAGGATCAAGAACGTTACGATGGAAGCACACTCGGGCCTCCGACCCGAGGATGTTCCCGACCTTCGGTGGCCTTCCAGACCACCCTTCAGCCAGCTCGCCTCCGAGCTACCACAGAACCAAGATGCCTCGGCCTCCCGCTCGTTCCCGAGCCTCCCGCGGAGCTCATCTCCCTCGGTCTCACCGATCGACCCACAGCACCGATCATAAACGCCTCCGCCACGGCTCCGTGAATCTCGCCAGGCGCGAGATATCCGCCGCCCATGATCCCGCGTTCCACGCCATCACGATCTTCCATTAACGAGCATGTCTCGTCATTAATGGGGGATTCCTCCTATCACACGGGCGTGACACCAGGGACGTAATGACCGGCGTGAATCTCGCATCCGTCTGCCCATGGCTGCCGCTATATAAACCCCTCTCTCAGATGACTCAGTTAAGTCAATTTTACCCCAATAGGCCGTTACTCTGCCAAAATACCCCCCCCCTAACTTGATCGTCGGAGGGTCCTCGGTGGCACAACCATCCCGGGACTTCTTTGCAGGTATCTCGGCCTCAACCTCATACAACCCATTGAGATCCACACGCTCCAGGAGGCAACCCTCCAACTCAATCCCAGCCATCCATCAGCGCTCATTGCAGATCAACGGAAGATAACATCTGAAGGAGATCCAGAGATCCATCAAAAAGCAAGCTAGCTCTCTATCTTGGAAGCACAATAATGATGGAGGAAGTCCACCACAAGATAACTATTTGTGTATTCCTAATTATATTATCAAAAAACTTTGATGAATAGCATAAGCAATTACATACATGGTACATGGCTAGAATAATGCAAATGTGTTCATAAGTTGGAGAACAGGTGGGGTGTTGCCCAGCTCCTCACTCACATGGCCTCAATATAATACTCTAATATGTACCAATTTGATATTCTTTTGGTTTTTTGGGCCCAAGCTATGGTTGGGATTTTGTCTTTAAGCTCCTTTTGAGCACTTGTTGGTCAAACAAATAATAAGATAATAATAATTAATTGAAGGGAGAGTTTTTCCTACAGAAGTGGGAAAGGTTGGAATTAAGGAGACCCAAACTCCTTCCCTTTTTCCTCCAAAGATATTTAATCAGGCACCCAGGATAACCATCAACACTGGTGGAGACAAAAGGGGCCTCGCGAGACTTCTAAATCTCAAATTTATATATATCATCTGAATTATTTCATTTCATTTTGTTTAATTTTAATATAGGAAAATTTCATCAAAACCACCTGTATCACAGCATGTGTTTCCAAAACCATCCGGAAATTTTTTTGTGAACTGCACAACCCCCTGAACCTTTCTCTGTTAAACACGACCCCCTTCTGATCCTCTGCCGTTAAAATTTAAATCTTTTAAATTAAAATTTTACTCTTTCTCCCGAAAATGCCCTTTCATCCTCCTTTCAAGAGTCCATTATATTGCAGGGTATTTTGGTAATTTCATAAAAAAATTAACGGCAGGAGAGTCTCGAGAGAGGTCGCATTTAACAGAAAAAAGTTCGGAAGGTTTCTATACACGAAAAAATCCCAAGGATGATTTTGAGAACATATGCCACATTACAGGATAGTTTTGGTGAAATTTCCCTTTATTTTATTAGGTCCCTACTCATTTCAATTCCTGGGTTCGCCTCCGATCATCCGCTCTCCATTCTCAGGGAACAGAGAGTGGGTGTTGTTGTTGGATCTTAGGAGGAGGTTATTGAAACTGTTGTGAAAATAGGCACCAAATTACAAAGCGGATAATTGATACGCGTGAATCGAAACTAATGAAAAATATCAAACGCAGCAATTACGCAAAAACAATAAGTAATAAAAGAAAAAATGCACCAAGCAAATAACACAAGACAATACTCGGGTTCGGCGCACACTTGCACCTAATCCTACAAACCGACGACGAATCGCTTCTACTATTCAACGAAGAATTACAAGAGATAATTTCTGTCCACTCGATCTCATCCAAATACAAAGCAATCTCTCTCAAAATTACAAACCTCTCTCTCTCTCTTCTCGGCCTTTGAGATTTTAATTTTTCTCGGCCGCAGCCTCAATCTCCAGCGTTCCGCTGGATTTATTAAACCAGCAACCGCCACTCTCTTAAATTAATTTATGCCATTGGGTAAAAACATGCATGTCATTAATTAATTAATATATATAGACATGAGTTTAGACTTAGAGATAAGCATAAATTTAAATTACTGATTAGTTTAAACATATAGATGAATTTGATAATTTAATTAATTAGATTAACAGAATATTTTTCAAACATATTACTACTTAAAGCACCATAGTTTCTTCTTGCGTATGCCTAACCGTATGTAACGCGTCCCGCTCTTGCTGCACTTAGAAGCACTATCCATATGCCTTCGACTTTTGAGTTTTTGGGCTCTTGATCTCGGACTCCGAATTTGCAATCAATTTCAACAATCTCCAACATGATTCAAATTCCCAAAATCTCTACACTACCGTAAAAAAACTTGGATGTCACGATCGGAAAAGACACATAACCGGCACAAGAATCACATGAAGTGCAGTGGACCCCACCGTAACCCAAGTAAGCCTAAAACAGAAACAAAACCTATAAATTGAAAGTACTTTAGGTGAATTTTTAAGAAAAGATTTATAAAATGAAGTAAAACTTGTTATGAAGACTGGTATTAAAAACAAAAGAAGTAAGTTTTGTTTGAAAACATTTGCCGTTAAAAAATCCGGCAGTATCTCCATTGTAAATTTTGAATAAATTCCAATACAATGATAAAATAGAAAAGCATCCCTATACGGGAGCTAACTCGATGCTCACATGGCGGAGACACAATCTATATAAAATATACGATGCCTAAAGGTGAAAAACAACAAGCGGAAAGAAATAAATACTATATATAAATAAGTCAAGCCGACTCATACGAGTTCAACACCAAATATATGACATTTAGGTCTCATCTCTAAATCAAGGAATATATAAGTGGTAGATGGAGTAACAACTAGATATAAAGACAAGTACAAAAATAGGTGGTTAGGATACACTTCGTAACCCACCTACCAAAACCGATCACGACCTAATGGAAAGAAAATGTGCCAACGAAATCGCTACTGATCCAAACGGTCGATCTTGCAAGAAATTATGGCACAACGAGGATGAGTTTCCAACTCGTCAGTAGAAAGATATCACAAATTAGAAATCGTATGCATAGACGAATCACCGACTAAATATAAGTACAAGACTAATATAATATGTGAGAACATGTATTATCATAAATGGATCGCGCACAATAGAATAACATTATCAATAAAACCATTATCAAATTCTATGTCAATCATCGACACTCGAAATCTTAATCTCATAAGACGCTGTCTCTCGGACCAACCTCATTCTTATCTCATTATAAACCCAGGTCGGTATCCTCCGGATATCCGCCGTGTTCCACCAAATATCCGTAACCGGTTCCTTCCCTTTCGGTATTGGATAAATTCATAATCGGTTCCTTCCTCTCGGTATCGAATGACACCAAACCAGTCCCCATGTATCCGTAACCGGCTCCTCCCCCCTCGGTACCGGATATATCCAGAATCGGCTCCTCCCTCTCGGTATCGGATATCATCAAACCAAAAATATATAGAAAAATGATGGCGGACGTATCATCATCATTTTAAAAGTAAACCGCAATTTGCAAACATAACAAAGTTTTATAAAATAGAACCACACAGTTTCTCAAATTTCATGGAAAACAAAAAGTTCATACGAACATTGCATAATTAACTTTGCAACAGCGAAAGTTAAGATATAGGAAAATATGAAACAATGGTAACAATATAACGAGAATATGATCAACATGTTAGTTATATGTGTGCCCTAGAGACCATTACTGTACATACGATGTATATTGTAGTGAATGTTTGGACATATATAGGGAAGACTTTCTTTCTCGACATGATAGTATGCTATCTGGTTGCTCTTTATCTTAACATGTACTCTGATTGTCTCTATGTTACATGTTGATAAATCCCTTAGGATGAGTACTTGACTACCAGGACTATGATGTAGATCATACTAGTAGGGACAGTGTAGTCGCTAAGTACATTCTTCAAATGTTCCTAGTCATAGATGTATCGAGACAGGGCATCGATATACCAGAGTAGACTAGCATATAGCTTCTCGACCCATGTAGATGGGCGATGGATGATCCCATACCCATTGGTGTTTGACATCAGAGACAGTATACGGGTGCTCAGTGGAGACTGGGTACACTGGATGGACTCTCCGAGAACTCCCAGATGGTATTATGCTTATCGTCAGATGGCAGTTCTTTGGTGACACTGATACAGGTTAGTCTGTAGACCCGAGATCGTCATAGAGTCTTGTGTGATTCCCACTATGCTTTGATTTCCACCTTACCACGTTCAAGAGAACGTGCAAAACGGTGGCTTTTGGGTACAGTCCCGAGTCACATAGAGGCAATGAGTGATAGGAGGGGTTTCGTCTCTCCCGGTATAGGGAGTTGATGTTGCGCAGTGCTCGATTGGCTATAATAGGAAGTCCTTGGCCAAGGCAGCTTCAGAGATATACTGGTAAGTGTTATCAGTAGTTTCTCGACCCGTTATAAGCCTCATATCGACACGACTTATCGAGTTACTGGGGTCTGACGTTTACCACCCCTAGACGAGATATGCGACATATCAGACGAAAAGACCGGATTATACGGTAGTGTTACTGATTGGATTCGCAAGAGTGTGAGCAGACTTGCTTGTTGATTTTCTGATCGCTCAATACCCGGGTGGCTGTTACGTTTAGCAGACCGCTTGCAGCTTGTGGGTGTTTGATATGATCTTCACCTACTGCCGGCGTATTGACGAGTCTTTAGAGTCCTACATAGGGGTTTCCTGGCTCAAGTGAAACAGAGTAGGAGCACATATGTGATATGTACGGGACCGAGTTTGATACGATATGAGATACCGTATTCTATTCTCGCAATTCGTGACATTGATCGGTCATATGCGATATAGCCGGGTTATCGGATCAAGTGTTGATTCGATAAGTTGTTACACATGATATTAGTCGGTTATAGCCGGATTATTAAATCAAGAGTTGATTTAATAATTTAATGTATAATTATATATTTGATATATTACATTACATTAACTAGTATTAGCTCACTTAAAATTTCTTTTCTCACTAGCTTGTGCATAAGTGTATATGTGATATATATTTGTGTACACGTGTTTGTGTCATGCTTGATGATACATACAAGATGGGTGTATGAGACTTATACCATGTTAGGGTTAAATTAGGGTTTTGATTATTTCTTAAGTTATTACAAAAGAGCAAATGCCTTGGTCAAAGTTTTCAAGCTTGGAGAAGCTTAAAGAACTTTGTCAAGGTCAACTCTTTTGTCATTGCTTAGAATATTTATCCTTGACCCAACTCTTAACCATAGCCATGAGTTTATTCTCTATATGAGTTAAGCATGACGGCTTAACTCAACCATGGGTGATATAATTCATTTGGATGAATTATTCACAAGACTTCTTCTTCTTCTTCAAGGTCCTTGAAAAGCTTTCTAGCTCTAATGGAATTATGAGAAAAAGTGTGAGAAAATCAATTCTAAAGTGAGCCCACTTCCTACTTCATCATCCTCTACTACTTGCCATGTAGTATAGGGTGTTCTCTTCACAAAGTTCATGACCTAATGAAGGAATAACTTAAGTTAGTGTCTCCTCGACGTAGATCATCTTCGGTCTCGAAGTCATCGAAACAAGCATGTTCGTTTCTTCATGGAGCCTCTCTAGAGTCCGGAGTTTAAGATCGCAGCGAAGGGGACTACTACACGGAGCTATTGAAGTGAAGGACCGGTCTACAAAGGTTGTATTTCTTGCTCACTTAGATTGCAAAGTGTTTGCTTTAGTATTCCGTATATTTCTAGTTAACGATTCATGGTTAGGGTTAGCTAAAATGGCAAAAATTTGAATTTGGCATGGACGATACCTCCTGAAACCTTGCTGCCGTCGTAGGTAACCCTTCACAACAGCATATGGAACTAACATGAATATAAATACAACACGAGCAACATGGCAAGTTCTATACGTGTTATGACAATTACTAATAATGTGTACGTGCAGCATGTGGGTCTATGTTGGTGCCGCATAGAAATTATTAGTAATTGTGCAAATGTTCTAGCTCATATATATCATAGCTGTTACTAATGATGCGTATGTATAACATGTGAGTCTGTGTTGGTGCCGCATAGTAATCCTTAGTAATTGTGCAAGTGTTCTAATCTATACGTGTCATGATAGTTACTAATGATATATACGTGTCGCATATGAGTCTGTGTTGGTACCGCATGATAATCATTAGTAATTGTACAAGTGTCCTAACAAGTATATTCGCAAAAGTATAGCAAGGGCAAAGAAACATAGCATTGGTAACTAAGCATATAAGACGTGGATTATAATAATAACGAAGTGTTCATAATAAATTTAGTTGTTGGAGGTGTTATACGTCATCCATCTGATTTCCCACTTGTAAATGCTAATTCGTCTCACAGAAATACGGTTCGAGCTAAACGAAGTCTACGACTGTCTTGCCTTTTCTCGTTGACTCGGGAGTCTCCGCAATCGACCCTTGGAAGAATTAGAGCAATGAAGAAGATCTAAGGCTTAGATGAGACTACTTGAAGTAGTTGAGTATTTGAGAGAAAGTGAGAGAGAGCTAAGGTTTTTGTGTGAGAGAATGAGAGAGATAATTTAGAAGAAGAAAGAAATGAAATGAATAGTATACATATAGCGTGGCTCTCCATTGCCTCTCCCATGCCCATACCTCCCTCCTCCAATCATCAACAATAAGTTAAATCCAAAATTTCATTTCGAGAAAAAAAGGAAAATATTAATATTAGAATATGCTTATCATGACGTAATAAGAATTTAAGTAGAAAAATGTATTAGTTTTATTAGTTAAAATTACACACACAAAGTTATGAAAACCCAATTCAATACATGTTGTCATTTTAATAAAACTCATTATACCATTATTTATATTCTAAAATAAACTTTTGAAATTTTGAAATGTTACAATATTCACCCTTAAATAAATTCGGTCCCCGAATTTAAATTAAACCCAAACCTGAAAATATTTTATTCAATCAAATCAAAAGGGCACCTAAGTCTCACAAAAACTAAAAATACTATGATGCAAAGTGCGTACATGAATACAAAAGTGTAATTATCGGATAGCTAAAACACAAGAGTCAAAATAACTGAAATTAAAGTATACCTTCTTTAATTTCGGTAGGTGCCTGAGCACCCTGACCAGTCAGAGAAAGAACTCTCGCTTGCCTTCCACCCATGGCCTGACGTCCTCTATGTTTGGATTCTTGTCCTCTCTGCACATGACCACCATATGCACTACCGCTATGATCCCCGGATGGAACCAGAGTAATAACCAGTGGAGGAGGAAAAGGAAGTGGAGCCGCTCGACGGGACGCTATCCTGTTCTAACGCCTGATAGGACAATCTTCGGCGCTATGACTGGGCCTCTTACAATTAAAACACCCTGGCGGCTTCTGATCCTCTAGATATAAGGCATAAAACTGGCCCCGGGTCCAATCTCTACCACTACTATAGCCTAGGAAGAACCCTCTACGACCTCTGCCCGTAGCACCTCTGCCGAATTGCACAGAAACTTTAGCACCAGAACGAACCCGCTTCGGTTCCGGAGCAGCTCCAATCTCAGCATGATTGAGTTTTCTTGCACTATAGTTGCACTCGATTGAGATTTGATATTGTTCAAGATGTTTGATTTTTATTTCATGCCTATGGTATGTATGTGATTTGAGTTGTGCCTTCGGTGTAGGTTTCATACACTTTTAGTACTTTGATTCGATATTTGTTTTCGTGCACCATGTGCACTTGATTTGATTCTTGCGCATACTTGGCGCGCTTGATGCGATTTTGGTGCACACCAGATGCACTAAATTGGGATTTTTCATGCGTATCAGATGCACCTGTATTATTGTCAGGCACACCCGTTGCCCTTGACAGGTGTTTTCGTGCACACCCGTTGCACATAGATTTTGTTTCTGTGCACATGTATGGCACATTCAGTGATTTCAATTTCCGTACGCACCAGACGCACGTGGCATTCTTATACACATTTTGGGATTGATTTCTTTTGGAGCAGTAAGCTTTATGATGTTTACTATGTGGCATAGTAGCTGAGCAGAACTAGTCCAAGGACAGTACCTAAATTTGTATTTGCATGCATCGATAGTTACCGAAAGGATTTCCAAAAAGGAGCTACAGTCTCAATATTTTTCCTATGTGTCCGAGATGAGACGAAACATTTTACAAATGAAGCCCTTCTAAATTATTTTTAAAAAAGGCGGGACGTGTATGTTAAACAAAGGATATACATATATATAGTTATCTTTCTTACAATAAATGTCCCCTACTTGTGCTATGATACGCGCATCGCACAGCGACTTGAAAAACGTTTGGCATGTATTTCTTTTCAGATGTTTTGACGAGTTTACAACGATGCGTACTATGTACATGTTATAGTTTTGATGTATATCATGTTGGTTTTCGTATTGGACCTAGACATTGGTATCTTCACCATAACTCCGATGATTGCGTGATACTTGACGAAGTTTTGGTTTTGAGTTTTATACTCGTTTTTCATACGCATGCATTGCGCTAAGATGTGTCTTAAGTATTTAAGATTTCGGAGCCCCACCGACTAGATTGCTTTGCTGAAATATTTTAGTGTTTTGGGGGGATTAAATTTAAATTCGGTGACCAATTTTCTTTAAGAGGGGAAAACTGTAACGTTTTGAAAACCGTTTAAGTGAAATTTCCGATTATCGGTAAAATAACTGGTGTTTTCCGTAAAAACCAGGAAATAATTATTTTTCCACATAAACTTAAATATACCTATTGTAGCTATGAAATTACTAGTATTTGGTATTTAATTGGACACTTGTAAATTTCTAGTTTACTTAAATATTTTCCTTAATTAATTATTTTTAATATTATTTTAAGTTTTCACTAATACATTTAATTAGTGATAATTACACATTAGAATGGGTTAATACAAGTTTTGTGCATCTTGACACATTAAACCAAAATATAACATGTTATTTTTGAAATGAAAAGAAGTTGTCAAGATGGTTTTAGAAAATATAAAATAAAAAGGCTTAAATGGTGAAAATAAATTAATTAGAAATGAGATTTGGGCTTGTTGATTTGAGTTGTGGGTTTTCTTTACTTGGAATTTCCACACCCACACCCATCCTGGCCGACCATGGGCTGCCCCCACTCCTCAAGTCCCCACTTCATTTCCACACAATGTTAAAAGAAAAGAAAATGAAAGGAAAAAAGAATAAAGAAAGAAGTATGGGTATACTTGAGGTATGGGGTAATTGTTATTTGACTTAGAAACCCCCCCTTCATACACACCTCACCCCTCTCCCTCACTGCCGAAACCTACAGCCCCCATCTTCCCCCATTTCCCCACTTCATTCCATCTCAAAAAAAACCCACAAAAATTGCATCAAAAATCAAGATAAAATCCCACAAACTCTAAATCAAATCCTTACCCATTATTCCTTGGCCTAATCTACCATGGATCTTGGAGCTAGAGAGCAAATTAGGAGGCCAAGTTTGCATGTGAGATCTCTAAAATTGTGGAGGTATAATCTTAACCCTATAGTTAAATTGTTGGTTATTGCTTTAATCTAGCTTAATTTGGTATTTAATCATGGTTCTAATTTCAAGTTTTGGAATTTCAAGAGAGACTTTTGAATTAAAGTTAGTGTTTTTCATCACTTGATCTTGTTGCAATGGGTAGTTTAACCTTTTAAGACATGCAAAATCTAGTCTAGTTACTGATTTGTAAATTGTTACTTTGAAATTTGTCCAAATTGTATAATCTTGCAAACTAGATTTTTTGGATTAATTTAAATAAGTGAGATTAAAATCTAAAGAATATTTTTGTGACCTAATTAAGTTATTAAATGATCATTGTGGCCACTAGATTGTGTAAACATCTAGATTTGTAATAAAATGGAAATTGATGCTTACTAGTTTTTTGGAATTAAATTGATTTTAAATTAAGTTGAGGTTTTGATGATATACACCCTATTTCATATATATTTAGCGTGTTGTGAACGCGCGATTAGTGCGATTGGGTTTTTGGTTTGGTAGTTGCCTTATATTGCGACCCTAGTGGTGATTTGTGGCGTTATCGCGAGCGCGATTTGTGTACCAAGTGCATGCGCGTTTAGTTAGTGCGGTGATTAACTTGTATTGGTTGTGTCCGCGACTAATTATATATTTATTCTCTTATTTCCTTGTGTACGTTTCTAGGATCGGGTGCAGAGGCGTCGGACGTGGCGCGGAAATGACAGAGCTGAAATCGGATCAGATGAGCCGAGACGTCCAGGTGAGTAGATGTATATCTATGGGGGAAATCGGGTGGATGGCGTATAGCACCCACGCAATTTCGTAGGATATGATGTGTTTATATATGTATACATATGTGTTATTACGAGATATGAATACTTAGCAAGAAAGGCATTTAGGAGACCACGGGTTGGATTTAGTGTAATGGGAGGAAAGCGCTTTAATTTAACTTCTTAGTCGCGAAACCCTAGAGTAAAGGTTGACGCACACACACATGTGATAAGATTTTTGGGTGTATATGTTTATATGTGTGTGTGTGTGTGTGTGTGTGTCTAGGTTGGTATGTGTGTGTGTGTATATATATAGACACACCAACCCATATATATATATATATATATATATATATATATATACACACACACACGTATACATGGATGATGAGTCCAGTATATGATACTTGGAGATGAGCTGATATGATCGGGTATGATGCCGTAAGATTGTGATATGTGATTGTGTCGTGATACGATACGACATGATATTATAACGGATCGTTGGGCGATGTGTTTTTATACACACGAGGATATATGTTTGATGATATTGGAATTTACTAGATTTTATAATGGTACCCCTTATTCGAGATTTTATGATAATGATACCATATGAATAATGAGGTACATGTGATATTTGACTCATACCCCGATTTTGGGATGCCGTACGATGGATTTTACCGTACGAGATATAGATATGATGATTGATCCGCACTCGTGACTCGAGGATGTCGTAATATATATTTACCGTACGTGACGCTATTGAGGCGGGATCGCCGACTACTAGATATATCGACTCGAACTTTAGGTGGTTTTCCTTACCCTTTCGACTGGGCACGAGTCATACTTATTTTCAAAACTAACGAATCGTGAGTATTTTTAAAGACATGCCGATAGATACTACGGATTTTTCAAAAGACGTATCTTTTCTTAAGGACCCCATAGCCCCTATTTTTCTAAAACCACGATTCGTGCTATTTCAAACACCAAAAGCTGTATGACTCGTATATGGATAGGTATATTCTTCAATGTTGCGGTTACTACACCATTTCCCATATATTCATACTGTTCTCATCGCATTGCATGATTATAAATGTGCTTTCTTTAGTTATTATGAACCCCTGTTGTCAGGACACCAGCACCATTACCGATGATGCGTATGCTCCACGTACACTCGCTTGCCGGCTCACACACATCATCGTCGGTAATTTTCATGTCAAGTACACATTAGAAAACATTACTTCATTGGTATAAGTTGCTAGCTGGTATTTTCAACATAGTACTAGTACACTTGCTTTCATATGCTAGTTCAGATATTGCATTTCTTACTTAGATAATTCATGCATTTATACATTCATTCTGATATGCAATATCATGGGGTTTTATGCCGATATTCACTGTTCACTGACTCGTGATTTTGAGATTACGGATCTTTCATGAGATTTCTGGATTTGGAAAACCGCATGTGAATTTGTATAAACTTATGATTATTTTAAAAGAGAAAGATAAGATTTTCCTTGATATGATGAGTAGCGTCCACCATGATGTTTTCTCAGTTCTGAGTTGGTTTTCGAGACCCGATTCAAGGAGGATGATGAACCGTCTGCGGGTACATGATGGACCAGGTGAGGTACCCCAGGACAAAAGTGATTTTGTGGGGATGGCGATGAGCCTGGCAGGAGAGCACTACCTACCGGTCATTGTATGGAAACTCGACAGAAATCTGGAGGATACCGTTCGGAGTTATGAGAGAGATGGATATATGGGCTGATCCGAATTGACGGAGCCCATGGGCCGATCTGGACTGACGGAGCCCGAGATTTGAGTATTACGTGTCGCTGTCGGACACGAATTTCGAGATGTTTTGAGTGCCAATATGGGCACTCGGGTTTTATCATGATTTGTGTGTCGTTGCTGGACACACGTTGGATGGTTCATTATTATATGTCACGCATCGATATATTATTACTCATGACACGGACACGAGTACTTTGATATCACACTTATGATATGTTGTCACCCTGGTAGTAATATTGTGTATTTATTTGTATGACCTAGGAGAGAGTCATACATGCGATTTCTTCTCGGTGATATTTTCTTCTCACGAGTTGGCAACTCACCCCCGTTGTGCCACAGTTTCTTGCAGGTTTGGCCGTACAGGTTTCGTTGCGGCTTGCTGGCACACTGCTTCCTTCCGGGTGATTGCTTTGGTAGGCGGGTTCACTTGCATCGTGACCACCGTAGTACTTTTATTTATTTCAGTTGTATCTAGTAAACTCCATCAACCAGACTTGTATATTTGATAGACTTAGAAGACTGGATGTATATTCTTTGGACCTTAGAGTCGCGCGCTTGTATTATTGTTGGTCTTCTTTGGTTTTCTTGAGGATGTTGGATTCCTTTCTGAGTTTTGATCCTCGCCCTCCGGCGTTGTATATTATATTGCTTGCGTAGTTGTTTCCGTCAATTGGTGAAGAGCTAGCTCCCGCTTGGGGATGCCCTTATTCATTATTTATGTATTTCATGTGTTGTACCCGTTTGGGGGCCTGTATTTACAAAGGAGACTCTGCCGATATTTTCGGAAAAATATGATGTTGCTTTTAAATGTTTATTGCCACTTATTTTGTTAAAACCACTTGCTTTAAAATAAGTTTTCCTTCACTCTTTTCATTTAAAAATGGTTTAGATTTCTGGGCTATGGCTTACTTAGATTACGTTACGCTTCTAGACGTTTCGTAATTTAAGTGCCAGTCGCGTTCCGTACCTTTGGGTCATGACAAAATTGGTATCAGAGCGCTAAGTTTAACCTTGGTTCGAGTCTAGATTTGACTATGCAGAGTTTAGGGCGTATATATATATTCGGAACCAAGGTTTGACCTTATGGAACTTAGACTTGGTCGAGGGGGTATTAGACCCGAGCTTTCGTCGCGTAGGTTGACCTTGGTTGATGGAGTAGGTGACTTAAGTAGAGTGACGTACCGTGTGTATGTTCCACGGCATACTTACGATACGCTACTCCGCTTAAGAAGCCTTAGAATGTACATTTCTTTGCATCGTATTCTATTCGTTCCTTTGATCCGTCCTCATCGATATCGGATGATGGTTTCTGTTACCATGGTTGCAAGGGCAGAAATAGCTGCGGCTAGAGTTGCGATCAGCTTGAGCTCGTCTTGGACGAGGACTGACCAGGATATATTCCGGTGACACACGATTGCATAGATGTGTAGTTTTATTGTGTTTTTTGTGACGTGAGCGTTATGATGGATTGTTTTTACTGAGATTCTCAAACGTTCAGATCAGCACCAGAGGATTGGGCCACTGCTAGAGGCCGGCTAAAATGTGATGACCGTTAATGTATCGTCTATTCTTGAGAATTGAGGCATTGTTTAGTGTGCGGACAAATGAGCTAGCTGTTGCTGCGACTGACAAGATATCGCCCCAGATGTTTGAAGCTACTGCAGCACGAGTTTGTACTTAGGAATATGATAGAAGATCGCTAGTAACCCATGGATGAATGACTAGGACATGTGGTTCGTTTGCATACCCCGATACGAGATCATCAGATTGATTGATTTCAGCTAGAGAAGACTTCACACAGGCATGTTGTGAGTCAATAGATAAACGGACGAATGAAGAGTATTCCTCCGACGATTTGGAAGAGTTTCCGAGGGCGTAGTTGGCCAGATACCTACCACCAGATATTGAGCTGTCGAGTTCGTAGTTTTGGAAGGGAGACTCTAGATATGAGTATAGCCGTATGTAGCGCAGTCCATACAGCTACGAAGAGACGAGTCCGAATCAGTCCACATTAGAGAAAAGTGGAGTAAAACGTTCGTACGAGATTTTGACGAGATGACGTTCCACTCCGTTGACATCATAGATGTGACACGCAGGTAGAGGCATTGAATATGGATATATCTTCCAAAAGAAGTCGTGATGACTATGCAGCCGTTCCGGAACAAGAAATGGATTTAGTAAAGGGTGATAACTTCCGGGCAGTTCGGCAAAAACGAGATTGGGAGAGACCCCGACAGAATCTTTCTGGAATACTATACGAGAAGATTTAGACCTAGGATCGGTCGTATCACGTACACCTAGTAGGCCAGAGTTCGGCATCACTGACGAGACATGTTATGAGTGACCATGATAGTTGACCAGAGATCTTTAAAAGATGTGCCAGAGCGGAACTATTTCCGTCATCATTCCATATTGGGCAGTGGAGCCGAGGAGTTATGTAACCGGCAATCCGTAGTGCGAGACGAGAGCCTAAGGGCACAAGGCGCCAGACCATGAACAGGAGGCAATGTCACGCCCCGCTTCCCAGTGTACGGCGAAGGGGACACGGCGAGGTCCGCTACGTATGTACTCAGAAGTACATACGGTAAGCGTAGCTAAGCAATATAGAAATAAATACACAAGAGACAAGAGTATAAAAAGAATAACAACTTTATTTATTAACATTCTTTGTACAATACATGAAAAGGAAATACAATTGAAATAAAGATGCCTAAACAGTGGCATAACAGGAAATGAAAAAGTACTGAAAAGAAAAGTGTACAATGAACTAAAGTGCAGGGTCTTCGGCAAATTGCTCCAAGTCTTCTTGTGATGGCTCAACTTCTGCCGGGTCCAAGTCACCTGACGACATTCAAAGAAGAGAAAAACATAATGTCGTCAGCGAACAGATCGCTCGGTAAGTCTCAAAGGTAAAAGGGAAGTAGAGAAGACAGAATAAGAAGATACAATTTAAAGTATAAACTATTATTGTAATGTTATGTTAACGCTGTTGTTTGTAGCTTGGTACAGAAGGATGCCAGTGTATACGAGAGGGGTCTCTATATGCTAGAGACCAGGGCAAACGGAAAGTACAAGGAACCGTTAAGCCACGGTACAACAGCAACGGAATATAGGTTAGATGTCTTAATCTGACCACCTCGTGCCACCTTTAACACCTTCCGTACCAATCTACCCCTTAACCCCGTAGTGTTTTAACAGTATTGTTATATTGTATTGTATAAGTTGGATGACTGACCAAAACCATGATATCAGTAAACGGATTGTATCAGGTAATTGGAATAACGGAATAATGGATGTATATCCATGGTTTGATTCAGTCAAGTTGAATAGATTGTTAACTGGATTCAGAGATTCATGTGTTCATATTGAGTTGGAATATTAAAGAATATAGATTGACTTGAATCATATTCAAGTCAGAAATAGTCAGACTCTAACCCGAGTCAGACTAAAAGGAAGGTAATTTGAAGTTCTATAATTGTTAGGGTCCTTATTGTAATTTATAAAACTTGAGGTTTTTTTTTGTAAAAATGTACTTTTGTATAGTTTTCAAAATACACCTCAAGTATTTATTATTCGTCTTTATAGTTATAATGAGTGTAAATTTTATTTGTGTTATTCTAGTGAATATATCCTAATAAAAATATTAATTTATTTATTTGAAATTCATGTTATTTTAATGTAATTTTTAATCTTGTAATTTTTTTAGGAAAAGGTGGAAACTTTATCCTATAATAAAATAGTTGTTTAAATGATAACTATATATATATTAATACAAGAATAATTTAGAATAATTATTTTATTTTCCAAAAATCTCATTTTTCTTAAATGTCGTATTTTAAACCTTTCGAGACCGAATGCTCCTTGCGGAGGTCTGAATCTCGCACTACTAGCCCGCGGTGCACGATAAACCGTACTATCTCTAACGGGTTCCCCAAAGGTGGGTTGTAGTGGCGCTTTGCAGAGGTTTAATAAATACCATCATTTAGAAAACGGTTTTATAAGATAAGGTATTTATTTGTAAAAAGATATAAATTTCCGTATTTTAGTTCTAGGGTTTCTTAAGCCAACTAGCCTATTTCTAAAGGTCTAAACGATAAGTCATTAGAAGCCTCAAATCGCCTCTTCACCGCCAATTGTGGCCAGGTAAGTACAAGTGAGGAGGGAGGGATCCGCTCACGAATCGTGAGGCGGGCCTTTTAAAGTTACCCAAGCTCACTTGCCTAGCCTAGACATCACAAAGTCAGTTTAGATAAACGATCGATGTCCACAACTTATCGTATTTTCCTAATAAGAAATATTTATTTAAAAATGTAACAAATCTAGACCTTTAAGAATGGTTTTATGAAGATTATGGTATTTTACTGAAAATTTCGTTTTATCGTATTCTAAATTTTTATGAAATCATTTTAGGGTTTGTATTTATGTGTGGGTAGAGGTAGGTTGTTATCTTGTGCTCTTCTTTAATTGTATAGTAAGGTTAAGGGTTAAATATGATAAACTAAATATGAGGGTATTTAAGTGAAAGAATACGGTATTTGCAAAAGTTATCATTTCATGTGTGAAAACTCATTCAAATTAATTTTTTCAAGTTTAATGGTCAAGATGAAGATGTTTAGGAATGATGGAATTGATTAGAAGAAGAAAAATAAACATTATGGTATTAATGTGAAAAGAATACGATATTACAAAAAAACTATCATTTCATGTGAGAAACTTTGTCCAAATTAATTGTTATGTGATTAATAGTCATCATGAATATGTTTAAGCATTATGAAATTGGTGATAAGTGAGATTTTATAGAAAACCGAATCGGAAATCGGTTTGTTCCGATTTCTGTCGGGTTTCATAATTTCGTATTTTTGAGAATTAGAAAGGGAGATAGAATAGGACTTACTGGCTTTGATCTATACTAAAGAGTATAGAGGAACTAGGAAAATGGCCGAGGTGTTGTTTCGTCGCCGGTTGCTTCAAAGAACGTCGCCGGAAATCCGTCAGCGCTTCGCCGTGAACTCGGTTTCAAAGCACACCTTTCTTGTGGAAATTTCAAGAGAGTAAACCTAATGTTTTGAGATGAGAGGGTAGGGGGTAGGGGGTCTATTTATAGGGTAGCTACGGTAGGGTAGGTGAAAGGTTTTCTTTATTAAAAAAATTGTAAAAATTTAAAGAAAATCATTAAAATTTGTAGTAAATTGGGTGTAATAAAAATTCTGGAACTGATCAAATAAATTGGAGTTAACAGGGGGTTATAGAATACCAAAAGACACATTTTTGGTTTTGGGACCTCGGCCGTCCGACCGAGTCCGGCCGGCCGACTCGGCCGATTCCGGCCAAGTCCGGCGACCGTCGGGTGCGGGGTTCTCTGATGAAGACTTTGGCATACTCCGTTTTTAGGGTTCAGTTCAACATTTTGGAGTTATGGCCTGTGGACTGTTGGGTTTCCAGGAAATTTAAAAGAAAAATAATCTAAAAATAATATGGGGCATGGGATTCGAACTCTGGTGGCTTGGTTCAGCAGTGCAAGGTACTACCAATGAGCTACAAGCTCCTTCTTGTAATTATTGTAGGGAAATAGATACTTAAAGTGTTGTCAGCAACATTAAATACTCCAAGTATACTTCAAATTTAAATCAAATTTATGTATACAAAAATTGGAGTTGTTACAATCTACCCTCCTTACAAAAATTTCGTCCTCGAAATTTACAACTTTTATTTGAGGACTAGTTTACAAAATGGTGAGGATATCTTGCACGCATTTCATCTTCCCTTTCCCACGTGGATTCTCCTGGAGTGCCTTTTCTCCACATTACCCGGACCAAGTTAACTTCCTTGTTCCGAAGTGTCTTCACTTTCCTGTCTAGGATTTCCACAGGTTGTTGCTCACAAGACAAGTCGGGCTGTATAGTGAGCTCGGAATGATCCAGTACATGGCTAGGGTCACTCACATACCTTCTGAGTTGGGATATGTGGAACACGTTATGCACTCCTTCCAATGAGGGTGGAAGCGCTAATCGGTATGCCACTTCACCGACTCATTCGAGTATGTCGAATGGTCCAATGTATTTCGGACTCAATTTACCCCGTCTTCCAAATCGGATCACTCCGCGGTTTGGAGATATCTTCAAGAATACATGGTCTCCTGGCTGGAACTCCAAGTGTCGTCTCTTCGCATCAGCCCAGTGTTTCTGTCTATCTTGGGCTATGCGCATTCTTTCCCTGATAATACGAACCACATCAACCGTCGCTATTATCATCTCTGGTCCAAGAAGTTCCCTATCTCCGATGTCGTCCCAACTTAATGGTGATCGACACTTCCTTCCATATAATGCTGCAAAAGGTGCCATTCCTATGCTTGCTTGGTAGCTGTTGTTGTACGCGAACTCCACAAGATGCAGGTGATCTTCCCACGATCCTTTGAAGTCGAGCATACATGCTCTGAGCATATCCTCCAAGATCTGAATAGTTCGTTCCGACTGACCATCTGTTTGTGGATGATAAGCCGTGCTGAAGTTCAGACTTGTTCCCAAGCTAACTTGCAGACTCTGCCAAAATTGCGATCGGAACCTGGTGTCACGATCGGAGACAATGCAGACCGGTACTCCATGAAGTCTTACAATTTCCTGTATGAGTTCATGGGTATCAGAGATAGTACATTATGAAGTGTTTAAATCTTAATTAGATTATTACCTCCATGTACTTCTTTGCTAATGTCTCAGTTGATTGTCCAACTCGAAATGGGATGAAGTGAGCCGACTTTGTGAGTCGATCCACAATGACCCATATCGTATCGTTACCCTTTGTGCTGTGAGGAAGAGCAGTTACAAAGTCCGTCGTGATGTGCTGCCACTTCCATTCTGGAATTGGTAACGGTTGAAGTAGTCCAGCTGTCCTGTGATGTTCAGCCTTTACTTGCTGACACACCAAACATTTTGCGACGGTACTGGCTACTTCACGCTTCATTCCATGCCACCAATAATTCTGACGTAGATCTTTGTACATTTTGGTACCTCCAGGATGTACTGAATAGGGAGAGCTGTGAGCTTCTTTCATTAACTCTTTCCGAATAGGACCTTTTGGTACACACAATCTGCTGCCGTATCTCAAAGATCCGTCTTCATGGATGATGAAATCTGTTCTGAGTCCATTCTCCACTTGTTCCCTGATCTTTTACAACTTAGCATCATTTGCTTGAGCTGCTTTGATCTGATTGACAATGCTTGATTGAACTTGTAAATTCATCAAACTTGAAGTATCACCTGGCATGACTAGTTCAATCTCCATCTGATGTAAGTCTTGCTGAAGCTTCCACTGAGCGGTGAGATTCATTGATAATGGTTGGCGACTAAGAGCATCAGGTACTACGTTCACCTTTCCTGGGTGATATTGCAAGTTGATGTCAAAGTCCGCCATGAGTTCTAACCATCTTCTCTGCCGCATATTCAACTCCTTCTAAGTAAACACATACTTCAGACTTTTATGATCTGTGTAGATATTCACTCGTTCACCAAGTAAGTAGTGGCGCCAAATTTTGAGAGCAAAGATAACGGCTGCCAACTCCAGATCATGCGTCGGATAATTGCGCTCATGAGTCTTCAGTTGTCTTGAAGCATAAGCCACAACCTTACCGTGCTGATGTAGAACACATCCTAATCCCTTACCGGATGCATCACAATGCACTTCGAATCCTCCAGATTGATCCGGTATTACGAGAATAAGTGCAGATGTTAATCTTGACTTGAGTTCTACGAAAGCTTGCTCGCATGCTTCTGACCACACAAATTCTTCATCTTTTCGTGTGAGCTTGGTCAGGGGTGTTGCTATCTTCGAAAAGCCTTCAATAAATCTTCTGTAATATCCAGCTAAACCCAAGAAACTCCGTATGTCCTTCACTGACTTTGGTGTAGGCCATTCGTTGACTGCTGAAATTTTTGCTGGATCCACAGAAATTCCTTCTCCTGATACGATATGTCCAAGAAAACCAAATTGACTTAGCCAAAACTCGCACTTGCTGTACTTGGCATAAAGCTTATGTTGTCGAAGAGTTTCCAGGACAATTCGTAGGTGCTCTGCATGCTCTTTCCGATTCTTAGAATATACCAGGATGTCGTCGATGAAGATGACAACAAACCTGTCTAAATACTCCAGGAAAACTTGGTTCATTAGGTTCATGAATATTGCTGGTGTATTGGTCACTCCAAATGGCATCACTAGAAATTCGTAATGTCCATAGCGAGTTCTGAAAGCTGTTTTGTGAATATCAGCTTCCTTGACCTTCACCTGGTGATAACCTGAACGAAAATCCAATTTAGAGAAAACACATGATCCATTTAGCTGATCGAATAAATCATCGATGCGCGGGAGTGGATACTTGTTTTTTATAGTGACTTCGTTCAAGGCCCTATAATCGATGCAAATTCTGTATGAACCTTCCTTCTTCTTTACCAGTAATACAGGTGCTCCCCAACTTAAAGTGCTGGGACGAATCCATCCTTTTGCCAGTAATTCATCCAACTGTGTTCGGACTTCCTTCAATCCTTCCGGACTTCGTCTATAAGGTGCTTTGATCAACGGTTGTGCTCCTGTACTGAATTCAAGAGCTCGATCGGGAGGCAAACCTGATATATCGTCAGGAAATATATCGTCGAACTCTCGAACCACATCTGGTCTTAATTCTTCTTCCGCTTAAGTTGCCGCAACTACTGCTTCCCTTGGCTTCGCTTTGTAGGTACCTGGCTCCAGGGTACGATCTCCACTCTTGAAATAGAAGACCGGGTGGTCTGGAATCTCGAATACTACCCTCCTTTGACGACAGTCGATGGTAGCATAAAAGGTTCCAAGCCAGTCCATTCCTAGAACCACATCGAAGTTCGGTATGTCCAGCACCTTGAAGTCAGCATAAAACTCCCGACTGCAGACGACGACTGGACACAGGCTGTATCCCATAGTTGCCTTTAGAACACCATTTCCGGAACTATCATTCCAGCTGGATACAAGCGGTGAGACTGGAATTGCATGGGTTCGGACAAACCGTTGCGACATAAAGCAGTGGGATGCTCTAGTATCAAACAGTGCAAGTGCAGGTAGTGAAGCTACTAGGATTGTACCTAAGGTATATGGGATAGGTTTTAGGTATAGGGAAAGTGTGTAGGTAAACAAGACTAAAAGATAAGTTTGAGAAGGAAGGTTTACCAGTAATGACTTGGCCAGTGGCCTCAGCTTCTTCCACAGACATCATGAAAGCCTGGCGCTTTGGCACATTCCTCCTGGCCTGAGGAGCATTCCTCGGAACGTTCCTTTGAGCTTGATGGAACTGTCGAGGAGGTGGTGCAGCTTGTGGTCCCCTGGGTGGTGCAGGCAGTGCAAGTCTTGGAGTAGGTGCCTGAAGAGCTGGTCGCTGCGGATAGGTATTTGCTGGCCTGGGGGCAGCAACCGGGTTCTGTCTTTGGGGACAAGACCCGATATTGTGAGTAGCTGAGCCGCAGACTAAGCAAAGGCGGTTGGCTCGATGGCAGTCCTTCATCATGTATCCAGTTCTCTTGCAGTAGGTGCAAATGGCTAGGCTAGGACGATGGGTTGGTACTCCGGGTTGCCTTGGCACGAAAGGTGGTCTGGGCGAGGCTCCACCTGCCATCTGGTTGGCAGGGCGTTTGACTCTTGCAGACTGGGGTCTGCCCCTCTCTTTTATCACTGCCTCATAACTGCGGGCAGCTTCTAGAGCGTTTTCATGAGTCAAAAACTTTCCTGTGGCTAGAGCAGCCTTAATCTCTGTGTCCAAACCTTGTTGAAAGCGATGGGCTCTGATCTCGTCCGTCGGTATCAAGTGTGCCACGAATCTGTTTAAAGATTGTGTTAGCTGTGTAGTATGTGATATTTAAAAATTGAACTATTGTGACATATCTTACCGGCTTAACATGGTGAATTCAGCATCGTATTCATCTACTGATTTATCCCACATTGAACCCTGTTGTAGATGAATAAACTGCTGCTCCATAGCAAACCTGGCAGTTACAGGGAAATATTTCGCGTCGAACTTCTCGCAAAAGGTCTTCCATTCAATCGGCTGTACCAGACGGCTTTCTTCCGCCTTCCACCAGTTGCGAGCATTATCCGTGAGCTATAGTTTTGCTACACGGACCCGAGCGTTGTCTGGCACTTGAGCTGCTGCCAGATCGTCTTCGATGCTTTATGCCCATTCTTCCGCTTCAAGAGGGTTTCCTTTACCAGAGAACTGCTTGGGGTGTAAAGCCCTGAATTGCTTTACTCCCGGTGCATCGGTCTCGGGACGGTTCAGAAGTTGTTGCTGTCCCTCGAGAAGACTGCGGATCGCCTCAAATAGCATTGTTTGCTCAGTGGGTGGTGCAGGAACAGCTGGTGTAAGAGGTAGTGCTGAAGGGGTGTTGTTGACGTTTGTGCTGGTGTTGTTCGGGGAATCCATAACCTTGAAGAAAAATTCGGGTTAGGAAAGATTCAAATACAAGAAATGATAAGATTCAAGGAATAAAAATTTGCAAGATTCAAGGAACATGAATTGTAAAGAATGTTTTAATTGCTGGTTCTTGTGTTATATTGCTTAGGTTGTTCACGCAGACCAGAACTGCATGACAGGGATTCATACAGCTCTGACCTGCATGGGCCACCAACAAAACCTGTCACGCCCCGCTTCCCAGTGTACGGCGAAGGGGACGCGGCGAGGTCCGCTATATATGTACTCAGAAGTACATACGCTAAGCGTAGCTAAGCAATATAGAAATAAATACACAAGAGACAAGAATATAAAAAGAACAACAACTTTATTTATTAACATTCTTTGTACAATACATGAAAAGGAAATACAATTGAAATAAAGATGCATAAACAGTGGCATAACAGGAAATGAAAAAGTACTGAAAAGAAAAGTGTACAATGAACTAAAGTGCAGGGTCTTCGGCAAATTGCTCCAAGTCTTCTTGTGATGGCTCAACTTCTGCCGGGTCCAAGTCACTTGACGACATTCCAAGAAGAGAAACAGAATGTCGTCAGCGAAAAGATCGCTCGGTAAGTCTCAAAGGTAAGAGGGAAGTAGAGAAGACAGAATAAGAAGATACAATTTAAAGTATAAACTATTATTATAATGTTATGTTAACGCTGTTGTTTGTAGCTTGGTACAGAAAGATGCCAGTGTATACGAGGGGGGTCTCTATATGCTAGAGACCAGGGCAAACGGAAAGTACAAGGAACCGTTAAGTCACTGTACAACAGCAACGGAATATAGGTTAGGTGTCTTAATCTGACCACCTCGTGCCACCTTTAACACCTTCCGTACCAATCTACCCCTTAACCCTGTAGTGTTTTAACAGTATTATTGTATTGTATTGTGTAAGTTGAATGACTGACCAAAACCATGATATCAGTAAACGGATTGTATCAGGTAATTGGAATAACGGAATAATGGATGTATATCCATGGTTTGATTCAGTCAAGTTGAATAGATTGTTAACTGGATTCAGGGATTCATGTGTTCATATTGAGTTGGAATATTAAAGAATATAGATTGACTTGAATCATATTCAAGTCAGAAATAGTCAGACTCTAACCCGAGTCAGACTAAAAGAAAGGTAATTTGAAGTTCTATAATTGTTAGGGTCCTTATTGTAATTTATAAAACTTGAGAGGGTTTTATGTAAAAATGTACTTTTGTATAGTTTTCAAAATACACCTCAAGTATTTATTATTCGTCTTTATAGTTATAATGAGTGTAAATTTTATTTGTGTTATTCTAGTGAATATATCCTAATAAAATTATTAATTTATTTATTTGAAATTCATGTTATTTTAATGTAACTTTTAATCTTGTAATTTTTTTTAGGAAAAGGTGGAAACTTTATCCTATAATAAAATAGTTGTTTAAATGATAATTATATATATATTAATACAAGAATAATTTAGAATAATTATTTTATTTTCCAAAAATCTCATTTTTCTTAAATGTCGTATTTTAAACCTTTCGAGACCGAATGCTCCTTGCGGAGGTCTGAATCTCGCACTACTAGCCCGCGGGTGCACGATAAACCGTACTATCCCTAACGGGTTCCCCAAAGGTGGGTTGTAGTGGCGCTTTGCAGAGGTTTAATAAATACCATCATTTAGAAAACGGTTTTATAAGATAAGGTATTTATTTGTAAAAAGATATAAATTTCCGTATTTTAGTTCTAGGGTTTCCTAAGCCAACTAGCCTATTTCTAAAGGTCTAAACGATAAGTCATTAGAAGGCTCAAATCGCCTCTTCACCGCCAATTGTGGCCAGGTAAGTACAAGTGAGAGGGAGGGATCCGCTCACGAATCGTGAGGCGGGCCTTTTAAAGTTACCCAAGCTCACTTGCCTAGCCTAGACACCACAAAGTCAGTTTAGATAAATGATCGATGTCCACAACTTATCGTATTTTCCTAATAAGAAATATTTATTTAAAAATGTAACACATCTAGACCTTTAAGAATGGTTTTATGAAGATTATGGTATTTTACTGAAAATTTCGTTTTATCGTATTCTAAGTTTTTATGAAATCATTTTAGGGTTTGTATTTATGTGTGGGTAGAGATAGGTTGTTATCTTGTGCTCTACTTTAATTGTATAGTAAGGTTAAGGGTTAAATATGATAAACTAAACATGGGGGTATTTAAGTGAAAGAATACGATATTTGCAAAAGTTATCATTTCATGTGTGGAAACTCATTCAAATTAATTTTTTCAAGTTTAGTGGTCAAGATAAAGATGTTTAGGAATGATAGAATTGATTAGAAGAAGAAAAATAAATATTATGGTATTAATGTGAAAAGAATACGATATTACAAAAAAGCTATCATTTCATGTGAGAAACTTTCTGCAAATTAATTGTTATGTGATTAATAGTCATCATGAATATGTTTAAGCATTATGAAATTGGTGATAAGTGAGATTTTATAGAAAACCGAATCGGAAATCGGTTTGTTCCGATTTCTGTCGGGTTTCGTAATTTCGTATTTTCGAGAATTAGAAAAGGAGATAGAATAGGACTTACTGGCTTTGATCTATACTAAAGAGTATAGAGGAACTAGGGAAATGGCCGAGGTGTTGTTTCGTCGCCGGTTGCTTCAAAGAACGTCACCGGAAATCCGTCAGCGCTTCGCCGTGAACTCGGTTTCAAAGCACACTTTTCTTGTGGAAATTTCAAGAGAGTAAACCTAATGTTTTGAGATGAGAAGGTAGGGGGTAGGGGGTCTATTTATAGGGTAGTTAAGGTAGGGTAGGTGAAAGGTTTTCTTTATTAAAAAAAATTGTAAAAATTTAAAGAAAATCATTAAAATTTGTTGTAAGTTGCGTGTAATAAAAATTCTGGAACTGATCAAATAAATTGGAGTTAACAGGGGGTTATAGAATACCAAAAGACACATTTTTGGTTTTGGGACCTCGGCCGTCCGACCGAGTCCGGCCAGCGGCGCCGGCAGATTCGGCCGGCCGGCCGACTCGGCCGATCCCGGCCGAGTCCGGCGACCGTCGGGTGCGGGGTTCTCTGATGAAGACTTTGGCATACTCCATTTTTAGGGTTCAGTTCAACATTTTGGAGTTATGGCCCGTGGACTGTTGGGCTTCCAGGAATTTTAAAAGAAAAATAATCTAAAAATAATGTGGGGCATGAGATTCGAACTCTGGTGGCTTGGTTCAGCAGTACAAGGTACAACCAATGAGCTACAACCTCCTTCTTGTAATTATTGTAGGGAAATAGATACTTAAAGTGTTATCAGCAACATTAAATACTCCAAGTATACTTCAAATTTAAATCAAATTTATGTATACAAAAATTGGAGTTGTTACAGGCAAGTAGATATCTTGCTCTGCTACCTTGGATGCACCGACACCTTCTCGACTTGAAGGAAGGACATATCGACGACAGTGTTTATGATTTACGATTTGGTGATTCGAATATCACGTGTCCGTCATTATGGATTTCGGTATTTTGGGCGATTTATTTGCATGATTGAGTTTTCGTGCACCACAGTTGCACTCGATTTCGATTTGATGTCGTTCGAGATGTTTGATTTTGATTTCATGCTTATGGTATGTATGTGATTTGACTTGTGCCTTCGGTGTAGTTTTCATGCACTTTTAGTACTTTGATTCGATATTTGTTTTCGTGCACCATGTGCACTTGATTGGATTCTTGCGCATACTTAGCGCGCTTGATGCGATTTTGGTGCACACCAGATGCACTAAATCGGGATTTTTCGTGCGTATTAGATGCACCTGTATTATTGTCATGCACACCCGTTGCCCTTGACAGGTGTTTTCGTGCACACCCATTGCACTTAGATTTTGTTTCTGTGCACATGTATGGCACATTCAGTGATTTCGATTTCCGTGCGCACCAGATGCACGTGGCATTCTTATACACATTTTGGGATTTATTTCTTTTGGAGCAGTATGTTTTATGATATTTACTATGTGGCATAGTAGCTGAGCAGGACTAGTCTGAGGACAGTACCTGAATTTGTATTTGGATGCATCGATAGTTACCGAAGGGATTTCCAAAAAGGAGCTACAGTCTCAATATTTTTCCTATGTGTCTGAGATGACACGAAACATTTTACAAAGGAAGCACTTCTAAATTATTTTTAAAAAAGGCGGGACGTGTATGTTAAACAAAGGATATATATATATAATTAACTTTATTACAATAAACGTACGCTACTTATGCTGTGATACGTGCATTACACAGCGACTTGAAAAAGGTTTGGCATGTATTTCTTTTCAGATGTTTTGACGAGTTTACAACGATGCGTACTATGTACATAATATAGTTTTGATGTATATCATGTTAATTTTCGTATTGGATTTTGACATTGGTATCTTTACCATAACTCCGATGATTACATAATACTTGACGGAGTTTTGATTTTGAGTTTTATACTCGTTTTTCATGCGCATGCATTGCGCTAAAATGTATCTTAAGTATTTATGATTTCGGAACCCCACCGACTTGATTGCTTTGCTGAAATGTTTTAGTATTTGGAGGGGATTAAATTTAAATTCAGGGACCGAATTTCTTTAAGAGGGGATGACTGTAACGTTTTGAAAATCGTTTAGGTGAAATTTCCGATTATTGGTAAAATAACTGGTGTTTTCCGTAAAAACCAGGAAATAATTATTTTTCCCTATAAACTTAAATATATCTATTCTAGCTATGAAATTGCTAGTATTTGGTATTTAATTGATCACTTGTAAATTTCTAGTTTACTTAAATATTTTCCTTAATTAATTATTTTTAATATTATTTTAAGCTTTCACTAATACATTTAATTAGTGATAATTACACATTAGAATGGGTTAATACAAGTTTTGTGCATCTTGACACATTAAACCAAAATGTAACATGTTGTTTTTGAAATGAAAAGAAGTTGTCAAGGTGGTTTTAGAACATATAAAATAAAAAGGATTAAATGGTGAAACTAAATTAATTAGAAATGAGATTTGGGCTTGTTGATTTGAGTTATGGGTTTTCTTTACTTGGAATTTCCATACCCATACTCATCCTAGCTGACCATGGGCTGCCCCCACTCCCCAAGTCCCCACTTCATTTCCTCACAAAGTTAAAAGAAAAGAAAATGAAAGGAAAAACAATAAAGAAAGAAGTATGGGTATACTTGAGGTATGGGGTAATTTTTCTTTGACTTAGAAATCCCCTCCCCCTCACACACTCCTCACCCCTTTCCCTCACTGGCGAAACCTACAGCCCCCATCTTCCCCCATTTTCCCACTTCATTCCATCCCAAAAAAAAACCACAAAAATTGCATCAAAAATCAAGATAAAATCCCACAAACTTTAAATCAAATCCTTACCCATTATTTCTTGGCCTAATCTACCATAGATCTTGGAGCTAGAGAGCAAATTGGGAGGCCAAGTTTGCACGTGAGATCTCTAAAATTGTGGAGGTATAATCTTAACCCTATAGTTAAATTGTTGGTTATTGCTTTAATCTAGCTTAATTAGGTATTTAATCATGGTTTTAATTTCAAGTTTTGGAATTTCAAGAGAGGGTTTTGAATTAAAGTTAGGGTTTTCATCACTTGATCTTGTTGCAATGGGTGGTTTAACCTTGTAAGACATGCAAAATCTAGTCTAGTTACTAATTTGTAAATTGTTACTTTGAAATTTGTCCAAATTGTATAATCTTGTAAACTGGATTTTTACGATTAATTTAAATAATTCAGATTAAAATCTAATGAATATTTATGTGACCTAATTAAGTTATTAAATGATCATTGTGGCCACTAGATTGTTTAAACATCTAAATTTGTAATAAAATGGAAATTGATACTTATTAGGTTTTTGGAATTAAATTGATTTTAAATTAAGTTGAGGTTTTGATGATATACACCCTATTTCATATATATTTAGTGTGTTGAGAACGCGCGATTAGTGCGATTGGGTTTTTGGTTTGGTAGTTGTCACGTATTGCGACCCTAGTGGTGATTTGTGGCGTTATCGCGAACGCGTTTTGTGCACCAAGTGCGTGCGCGTTTAGTTAGTGTGCGTGGTTAACTTGTATTGGTTGTGTCCGCGACTAATTATATATTTATTCTCTTATTTCCTTATGTACGTTTCTAGGATCGGGTGCAGAGGAGTCGGACGTGGCGCGGAAATGACAGAGCTGAAACCGGATCGGATGAGCCGAGACATCCAGGTGAGTAGATGTATATCTACGGGGGATGTCGGGTGGATGGCGTATAGCACCCCCGTAATTTCGTAGGATATGAAGTGTTTATATATGTATATATATGTGTTATTGCGAGATATGAATACTTAGCAAGAAAGGCATTTAGGAGACCACGGGTTGGATTTAGTGTAATGGGAGGAAAGTGCTTTGGTTTAACTTCTTAGTCGCGAAACCCTAGAGTAAAGGTTGACACACATACATGCACACACGTGATATGATTTTTGGGTGTATATGTTTGTGTGTGTGTGTGTGTGTGTGTATGTAGATGTGTTGATGTGTGTGTGTATACACACACACACACACGTATACACGGATGATGAGCCCAGTATATGATACTTGGAGATGAGCCGATATGATCGGGCATTATGCCGTGAGATTGTGATATGTGATTGGGCCGTGATACGATACGGCATGATATTATAGCGGATCGTTGGGCGATTTGTTTTTATACACACGAGGATATATGTTTGATGATATTGGAATGTACTAGGTTTTAGAACGGTACCCCTAATTCGAGATTTTATGATAATGATACCATATGAATAATGAGGTACATATGATACTTGACTCGTACCCCGATTTTGGGACGCCATACGATGGATTTTACCATACGAGATATAGATATGTTGATTTATCCGCACACGTGACTTGAGAATTCGTACTATATATTTTACCGCACATGACGCTATTGAGGCAGGATCGCCGACTACTAGATATATCGACTCGAAGATTAGGTGGTTTTTCTTACCCTTTAGACTGGGCTCGAGTCATACTTATTTTCAAAACTAACGAATCGTAAGTATTTTTAAAGACAGGCCGACGGATACTACGGATTTTTCAAAAGACGTATCTTTTCTCAAGGACCCTGTAGCCCCTATTTTTCTAAAACCTCGATTCGTGCTATTTCAAATACCAAAAGCTGTATGACTCGAATATGGATAGGTATATTCTTCAATGTTGCGGTTAATACACCATTTCCCGTATATTTATGCTGTTCTCATCGCATTGCATGCTTATAAATGTGCTTTCTTTAGTTATTATGAACCCTTGTTATCAGGATACCAGCACCATTATCGATGATGCGTATGCTCCACGTACACTCGCTTGCCGACTCACACACATCATCATTGGTAATTTTCATGTCACGTACACATTAGTAAACATTACTTTATTGGTATAAGTTGCTAGCTGGTATTTTCAATATAGTACTAGTACACTTGCTTTCATATGCTAGTTCAGATATTGCATTTCTTAATTAGATAATTCATGCATTTATACATTCATTCTGATATGAAATATCGTGGGGCTTTATGCCGATATTCACTGTTCACTGACTCGTGATTTTGAGATTTTGGATCTTTCATGAGATTTCTGGATTTGGAAAACCGCATGTGAATTTGTATAAACTTATGATTATTTTAAAAGAGAAAGAGTGGTTTTCCTTGATATGATGAGTAGCGTACACCTTGATGTTTTCTCCGTTCTGAGTTGGTTTTCGAGACCCGATTCGAGGAAGAGGATGAACTATCAGCGGGTACATAGTGGACCCGGTGAAGTACCCCGGGGCGAGAGTGATTTTGTGGGGATGGCGATAAGCCTGGCAGGGGAGAACTACCTACCGGTAATTGTATGGAAACTCGACGGATATCCGGAGGATACCATTCGGAATTATGAGAGAGATGGATATATGGGCCGATCCGGACTGACGGAGCCCATGGGCCTATCCGGACTGACGGAGCCTGAGATTTGAGTATTATGTGTCGCTGTCGGACACGGATTTCAAGATGTTTTGGGTGCCGATGCTGGGCACTCGGGTTTTATCATGATTTGTGTGTCATTGCTGGACACACGTTGGATGGTGCATTATTACATGTCACGCATCGATCTATTATTACTCCTGACACGGACACGAGTACTTTGATATCACACTTATGATATGTTGTCACCCTGATAGTAGTATTGTGTATTTATTTGTATGACCTAGGAAAGAGTCATACATGCGATTTCTTCTCGGTGATATTTTCTTCTCACGAGTTGGCAACTCACCCCCGTTGTGCCACAGTTTCTTGCAGATTTGGCCGTACAGGTTTCGTTGCGGCTTGCTAGCACACTGCTTCCTTCCAGGTGATTGCTTTGGTAGGTGGGTTCACTTGCATCGTGACCACTGTAGTATTTTTATTTATTTCAGTTGTATCTAGTAAACTCCATTAACCAGATTTGTATATTTGATAGACTTAGAAAACCGGATGTATATTCTTTAGACCTTAGAGTCGCGCGCTTGTATTATTATTGGTCTTCTTTGGTTTTCTTGGGGATGATGGATTCCTTTCTGAGTTTTGATCCTCGCCCTCCGACGTTGTATATTATATTGCTTGCGTGGTTGTTTCCGCCAATTGGTGAAGAGCTAGCTCCCGCTTGGGGATGCCCTTATTCATTATTTATGTATTTCATGTGTTGTACCCGTTTGGGGGCCTGTATTTACAAAGAAGACTCTGCCGAAATTTTCGGAAAAATATGATGTTGCTTTTAAATATTTATTGCCACTTATTTTGTTAAAATCACTTGTTTTAAAACAAGTTTTCCTTCACTGTTTTCATTTAAAAATGGTTTAGATTTCTGGGCTTTGGCTTACTTAGATTACGTTACGCTTCTAGACGTTTCGTAATTTAAGTGCCAGTCGCGTTCCGTACCTTCAGGTCATGACAGTTTCAAAAGATTACCACGTAGACTCCGCATGGTTAAACCTAGATGCAACAAACGTAAAACCTAGTGTTTTGATACCAACTTTGTCATGATCCGAAAAGGCACGTGACCGGCATAAGGATCACGTGAAGTCCAGTTGACCCCACCGTTGTTGGATATAGGTGCCTTGAAGGCGATTATTGTAATTTTACAAGACCTATATGAATAGAACAATCTTGCTCGACATTATAATATGCTATCTTATTTGTCTTTATCATGTGTATATGTCTCACTTGCTGTTACATATCGCAATTACATGTTGATAAAACCTATAGGATCTTTGTTTGACTACCAGGATTATGATAGAGATCATACTAGTGGGGCATGGTAGTCCATAATCACATCCTTAAATGCTCCTAGCCATGGGAGTATCGAGACAGGGATCGATACTCCAGAAAAGACTAGTGTATACATTTCTTGTCCCCGACCGGGGCGATCGCTGGTCCCACTGCTATTGGTGTTTGACACTGAGATCGAATACATGTGCTCATTGGAGAATGAGTACACTGAGCGGACTCACCGAGAACTCCTAGATGGTATTATATTTATTATAAAAAAGCAGTTCTCTGGCGACGATAGTACATGGTAGTCCCTCGACCTGAGATCGATATAGTGTCTCGTGTGTGTTCCCACTATACTTTGATTACTACCTTATCATGGCTTTAAAGAGTCATGCAAACAGGTTTTAGTTGGGTAAAGTCCCGAAGCACATGGTGGCAGTAAGTTGTCGAAAGGATTCGTCTCTCCCTGTATAGGAAGTCGATATCTCACTGTGCATGACATGACTATAACCAGAAGCCCACGACCATGGCAGTTGAGATAAACTAATAAGCATTATCAGTTATAATTTTGATGGTTATGAGTCTTATGTCAGCACGACTTATCAGGTTATTGGGGGTCTAATAGTCCACCTCCTAGATCCGGTATGTGATACTCTTTGATGAAAAGAACGGACAGCATGGTATTCGTCGCTTATAGACTTTAGCGGGTCTAGATGAGTTTTCTCGTTGACCTGCCATTATCTTGATCATACCTAAGTAACCGTTACGTGCAGCTAGTACCGCTGACGAGCTTGTTGGTTAACCCATGAGGGTATTAAATCTGAAAGTTTTTCAGATTCAATCGGATATAATCCTATTTAACCTACTGTTAGCGTATTGATAGGTCTTTAGAGTCCCGCAACGAAAGTGCCCGTCCATGCGAAATGATGATGTGGCATGCTTATAGGGATACGTGCGGGATTAAATACGTGTGTATGATATATGTGATTTAGTCAGACATTCGAGAATACTGGAAGATTTATTTATAAGCCGGAATATTAAGTCATATGTTGACTTAATAAGTATATATGTGAAATGGTTTCTAGTATAGTGTATACAATACACACTCTCTATCATTCTTATTATGTATATGATAAACAATATACATGTATATGATACATATATTCTCTCTCTTGATATTATGTATATGATACATAATACATATATTTATATGATATGTATACACACTTTCTCTTTACTCTCTCTCTCTCACACACACATGGAGAGAGAGAGAAAGAAGTATGGGGTGGCGGCCCCTTTTCCAAAAAGAGGCCCCCACCCCAAAACTCATCTACCCCCATATATTTTACCGATTCAAACCGGTCATATTGTTCTATGTATCATGAAACCACTATATACAAAAAATCTTGAGATATGAGAACTTCTAGCCCAACCATCAAGAGACAATTTTTTTAATATCGATAAACCGTTGATTTTTCTATCTTCTTGATGAACGTATTAGAGGTCTTCAAAACTCGGGAGTTTTTGCACATAGGGGTTTCATGATATTTAGATCAAGATCATCGATTTGGATCGGTGAAAAACATGGATGAAACGCGTGTTTGAGGCGGGGGAACCCTTTTTAAAAAAGGGTTCGCCACCTCATAAACCTTTTCCTCTCTCTCTCTACACACACTCTCTCTCTCTCTCTTCCTTTTTAATGTATTAGATACATACAAGTGTATGTATGTATATTGTATACATACTTTTTGTCATTTGGTGACAAAATTCACCCATGTCAAAAGGTGGGGGCCACAAGCCACACCCACCCTCTTTGTTTGGACACTTAGATGAGAGAGAGAAGGAGGGTAGAGAGAGAGAGGGGGGCTTTCATTTCACTCTCTACATTTTTATTTATCTTAAGAGGAAAAAAAAGAAAGAGAGAGACGGCTGTTCTTCTTCTTCCTCCTCCTTTTCTTCTGTTAGATTTTAAAAAAGGAGGAAACGAATAGCAAAAGGATAAAAGAGAGAGTCTTTCCCAAACATCATCCTACCCTTACTCTCTAGCAGGGAGTTAGGGCCAGTCTTTTCACTTGTTGACGAAGACGGAGCTTCGGGCGGGTTTTCTTTCATCGGAGATCATCTACAGCGAGGCCGTCGGCAACCATGTTCGTCAAAGAGCTCACGGGTCTAGTTAGGGTCTTCCGATAAGCGATCAGACAGGCTACAAATGTTGTAGCATCCCTAACCCTTTCTATTATTTTCTTTGTTTGCAATTATGCAGTAAATATTGATCTTGGACATGGAATCGATTGCTATGTTTCAAAATATTAGTGTTTTACACTTCTGCCGTGGCCGCAAGTGTTGCGACACTAGCGCCGATTTCTACATTAGTATCAGAGCCAATCATTTACTAATTAATTGCAATGGATGATTCAATTGTTTCAAAAACTGGTCTTTCCCAAGTGTTTCCGGCTTACAAGTCTCTGTTGGGTTTTTTTAGCCTCTGAAATTTTTTTAATATATGATTTTGAGCTCATTTGATGATTTTATAATCTTTGCTAAAACCCGAGGCCATATCTCCTTTTTGTAATTGCCCAGGTCGGCTCTGAGCCTGCTTCAGGCGGCCAAAGTGGGGGAATATGCCTTGAGGTTTGTACATTGGATTGTATACTTGAAAACCAAGCTATTTTGATGCATCAAAGTTTCCCAGATTTCATATGGTGTAATTTGGAAGGTTTTGAACACTGGGTAAGAGTCATTTTTGAAATATATTGCATCATTTTATTTCTACATATGTTGATTAACGTCGAAGAATTGATGTGTGATCAATTCGACGAGGTTACACATACTGAGTATGCTATATTGGTGTGTTTGATTCGGTTCGGATTATCGCAATGAATAACCCCACATTTGAATGTTTATAATACTTGTGTTATATTCACTTTCAAGTATTGTATAATGCCAAATGTATATTCTTTTTAGAGACGAGCGGTCGAATTGTGGTCATCGTTGCCAGTGTCTGTATTGTTTTTTTTTTGGAACGCGACCGGGTTGAGACTGACGTTGCCGTGTATGGATATAATACAGGTTTTATCTCGAGGAGAAGCGCTCGAGCCGCCGAGTTCTAGAATGCGGTAGGTGGCCATCTCAAGGAGTTGAGAACGGGCCACCTCATTCTAGAATTGATGGGTTGCATGCCGCGCTTGTTGGGAGTATAGGATAGACCCGCGGAGGAGTGCACGAGTTGCCGGATTATAGAAAGCGTTGGACGTCCAGGCCGTGTTGCCTCATTTTTAGGATTAGCGGATGACTCGCTGCACTTGTATAGGTCTTTGTTTAGCAATGTACAGGCTATTCATGGCACTGGGGAATGCCGCATTTCGTTTGTGGCTCAAACGAAACGCAGGATTCCTAGAAATCCGACCATTCAGTTTCTGTGATGTTTACTGCATGACTGTAATATTGATTATATCTGCAATATTGATTAACTACCTGTGATGATATATATATATATATATATATATATATATATATATATATGTATGTATGTATATACATATGTTGATATATAAATAAATTCTTCTGTATGTTATGCATCCGCGCTAGCCCTGCGTCCGTCCTGTCGTAGGTTAAGTAACCTTATGGTGAAGACCCGATGCCCCATGATGAACGTGGATGGCATATAAATGCATTCTATTTTTTTCATGTCATGGTTTTCTGGTGTGAGAAGATACTAGATAATATGTATTATTATCTAAATGATGGGATTGCATTAATTAGATTAATTACAAGAAAACAAAACCTAAAATACTTTGTAGGAACCGATTTTCCAAAAGAAACTATAGCCATTTTCTTTTACTTCACATAGAGCTATTCAATTAGGAATATCCAGTACCTCAATCGATGAGGAATTCGACTCTTGAGCAGAAGTTTATGTCACTATAAAATTTCAAAACCACTCGATTATTTTATTGATATCAAATTTATTATGTTAAAAGTTTTCTTCAAAACCATCTGTAGCCCTCTATCATTTCAGAAAGTAGAGTACTTAGTATTCGTGCTGCATTTGTTGGCCCTGTCAAGATGTAGTGTACGGTAGCTAAGTGATGTATTCCTGCTTGCATATGATGCGATTGGTTAGGAAAATCGTATGACTTTGTTGACCCTGTCAAGGGTTGTGCGGATGGGTCTAAATTGATCACGAAATGACGGGTTGAAATTGACTAGCAGCCTATGGTTTGTTGACCCTATCAAGGTCATAAGTCATTAGAGGTAAAAACCATATCGGGAGTTTCAAGTGTTGAAACTTGCAATGCTATTGCATACCATTTTGTGTGATAGTTTGGGTCTTTATTCTCATTATGAGTAATAGTTACTCCCAGGAGATCTTTACTTCATAATTAACTAACTCATTAGATGTCTAGAAAGGTGTTTGCGAGGTTATATCTCTAAGGAAACATGATTATTAAATTGGGTCCGTTCGAGAGCATGAGAGACCTTCCTCAAAGTATTATCACTGGCATGGCCGACCAGTTGGAGAACTTGTGAGTGTACAAGATCCTGGATAGTTCTCCTTTTAGCGTTTGAAGGAGGATTCGATGAAATAGTGGGAGCCATGACTGATCTTAAACTAAAACTCATAAACCAAGTTAACCGAATATTTTTACAAGCATTGGCTTTGGAATGTCATGATTTCCTTAATTCACAAAAAAGTTGCATATGACATTGCCCCTCCTATTTCCCCTTTGCTTACTCCAGAACCCTCTGTATCTAATACAGAGATCTATAATCTTAGAAGGCCATCTCGTATAGTTACATATGAACTCGGAGAAATTGTTTTAGTCGAGGATGGACACTGGTTCCGGAGAAAGTGAATTGTATATTAATATAATTCATTTGTTTCTCTCCTCCATCTTATCTCAAGTTTAAGAGCTCCTTATAAGAAGAATACAACAGTTATGCTTATTGGATAGTTTTCTTCCAATCCTAAGACAGATGCTGAAAAGAAGGGAAAGAAGAAAACCAACTAGCATAAATTAGGCATACACAAGATAAGCAGAGAGACATCAAAAGGGGTTGTAGCTGAAAGGAGAGGAAATTGCAATTACTTTCATGAGCTTGAGCAGTGGAAAAGACATTACTGGGAATACCTGGCCACCCCTTGAAGCATATTGATACTTGTTCAGTCGATAAAACTGCACATTTGTAGTACATTTTTCCTACCATTTTTATATTAAAAAAGGACTTTATTATAATATATTATACATATGAGGGTTTATGTGTAAAAATATTATTTTCCATGTGTTAATATATTTTAATTATCATTTGGTAGGAAAATGTATGCAAATAAATCTATTGACCAAATCCTAGTAGAACTAAGTCTACTAAATATTATTTGAGATTATGGTGCAGAATATTTCCAAGTTGTGCAGAATTTTTCAAAGCTAGAATCAAGCAAATCAAGTTGTTGAAGAAAACTTGCCTAATTAAGAAATCAAAATGAAGAAATCAAGTCTGGCAGAAGAAAAGAAAAGATTTCAAATTTCTGAAGATTCCATAAATTGCCAAATGTCACAAATACAGAAGCCCTGAAGTTTGATCAAGGGAGGATATTAAATGGCCGCGGATCCGCGGCCTTACCCACCTTGTGCCGCGGATCCGCGGCAAGATTGAGGGATCAATTGCAGAGGATTTTTGGGGTGAATCTATGCAATATTTTAGCAACTTTTCAACAATAATATTCTGGGTTTGCACTATAAAAAGGCACCGAGAGCCTCTTGGAAAAGCCATCAAGCCGAAGAGATCACGAAGCTCCCGACGCTCACGCATCCAGGCTGATCATCGACTGTTCGACTACCTCCTTAGGAAAGATCGAGAAGCAAATCAAGTTTTGTAATCATTTTCTATGGATTAAAAGTGTAGCTTGAAGGAGTTGATTAATAAAGGTAGTTTTTATTTAATTGTTTGTTTTTTTTACATTATGTTTTCCCTCTCTTTCTTTTCATCTTCTTCTCCCAACATGCACGAGTAATTCTCCGCTTGTTAGGGTTCGTAGGATTAGGATAGGCTAATGGACGATGAAAATAATTAAACCCTTTTTAAGTCCTATAAAGTTTAGGAACTTTATCAAAAGAATCATTAACATCCTAATCGGGCGCGCTAGCAATTCTTTGCTAGTTCCGACCGCGATTAAAGATTAGATTAATGATTGTTTTGGTAAAGGCTAGATATGAACGGAGTTCCGTGTCGAGATAAGGGTTAAGAGTGGGATTCCTTTTCCCTCCGGAAACCCTAATCTACACGCATCACCGTCGTTCTAGTTCTAAATCTATTAATGGATAAAAATGGTAACTTTAATTAATCGTCCATAACTACTAAATCCTAACGAACCCTATAAGCCCTATTATTATATTACTTAAATCTCTAAAATAATCTAGATCTATATTTTACATTCTTGTTTAAAGTAGATCTAGAATCTTTTCACATAATTCTTTATTCCTCCTCTCTTTCTCAACACATCTAAAGTAAGACTAGAAGGTTCCACGTTTCCCAGAGGACGACCCGTACTCATCTCGGTCTAGCTACACGCGACACCGTTATTGATTGCGGTTAACTACTACACACTTTTTCGAACCAATCAAATGGCGCCGTTGCCGGGGATACGTGCGTAATTTTTTATTTTTACTATTTGTGTTGAATTCTTAGACGAGCCATATCATTATTAACACGAAACTGCAAATTGCATATTTAACGATTTGTGCGTGAATTTTTGCGAGGAAATCTGGAGTCACAGAATTGAGGAAAACAGGAAACAGAGACATTTTTAGAGATCCAGAGGAGCAAAGGAGATCACAGAAAAAATTTCAGCAAGCGATCCATCCATCTCGCGGCGGAACCGCGGCACAAAGGTGCTTCCTGCGGCGGAAACGTGGCTGCTTGGAGGGATTAGGGCTACAGAACTCTCTGGTAAGATTCTCAACTCCTTCTCTCTCTCCTCAAATCCAATAAAATCTATTTTCTGCAGGATTCTTTGCAAAATTGCGCCGCTCAAAAAATCTTTTTGCAAAAGTTTTGTGATTGGTTTTGTTTTGCATATTTAATACAGACTTTAAGGGGCAAAGACCAAATCAAGATTAGGTGGGGATTTCATCACCCTTCCTAAGCCCCACAAATCACAAACCGAGTATATAGATCAACCCTTCATTAATTTAAAAAATATCTAGACCAGACTCTAAGGACTGTCGCGCTCAATAAGGACAGAGGAAGGTCGTGGGTAATCTATCGTTTATCCGCATTACTTTTGTAGTACCTAGGCAAGTGTGACAAAGGCTAGTGGTTTTTAATTAGGCCCACGACGTGGTTCCTTCCCACTTACCTGGCACTTATCTGGCTACAAGGGTAGTACGGAGGCGGTAGAGGATTTATCCTGCGGCTTGTCCTTTGGAAGTCTAGGAGCGGTCTAGAGACTGACCTAGGTAACCTTAGTTCTAGGGTTGCTTGTGCATCTTAGGGAGATTTGTCTTGAGTCCCACTTTTTCAAAACAAGCCAATTTTTAAAATTACACACACGCTGCCACTTGCACTAAACCCGCTTAGTGCATGCTCGGCTGGACACGGGATCCTAGTGCCCGTCTTGTCCACGTTCCTGCTATCGACGCCGAAGTCGGTACTTCTTCATCTTCTTTTCCCCCACCACACACCACATCAACCGAGATGGACGGCACTCCATCAGAGTATAACACCACGCTGCCACCGCCCGAAGGTACGCAGAATCCACCGCGCATTTCTCTCCAAGAGAGATGCTATCCTATCCGTGGTCCCCTTCCTACTTGTCTATCTCTTCCACCACCTAACGGGGATAATTTCGAAATTAAACCCCACTACATCAATCTGCTGCCCAAATTTCATGGGCTTGAGTCGGAAGACGCGTACGTTTTCATCACCAAATTCGAAAACGTATGCACAATGATGGGTACTTCACAATTGACTTTAGATGCTATGCGCTTACGTCTTCTCCCATTCACACTGTGCGACTTGGCAGAAAAATGACTTTACAATACTGCCGCACACTCTATCACTAATTGGGATGAATTCGTCGTAGCATTTCTTAAGAAGTTTTACCCAAATCATAAGACTGCACATATTAGGAGCGAGATCAACCAGTTCACCCAGCTTCCCAATGAACCATTTTGGAAGTGCTTTGAACGTTTCAAAGATCTGCTTGTCCAATGCCCCCATCACGGAATACAAAGATGGGATTTATGTCGGATTATATATGAGGGCATTAATCAAGCGACAAAGCAGATGCTTGAAACAATGTGTCAATGCAATTTCATGTCTAAAGATGATGGTGAGGCATGGAAATATCTGGAAGATCTCGCAGAAAGCACGTTGCAGTGGGAAAGCGTAAGACCACCTACAACCAAGGGAGGTATTCACCATCTCGACGTTTCCATCGCAGTAAAAGCCGAAATGGCAGCGATGCAAAAGAAACTCGATTCTATTGAGAACAAACTTTCATCAGTCTCCCTAAATCAGGTCACGCTTCCCAAGACTGTCTGTGGTTGCTGTTCGGATCCTTCACACCTAACGGAAGAATGTCCTATGAATGCATCGTTTCAAGCTAATGCTGCTTTTCAGCAGCGACCTAGAAACGATTCTTATTCTTCCACATATAATCAAGGATGGAGGAATCATCCTAACTTTGCTTGGAATCAAAACCAACAAAGCAATTATCAAAGACCTCCTCCACAGCAACCACAACCACAGAATCAGCCCCCCTTTCAGTCACAAAATTTCCAAAATCCGGCCAACATTTCTACACCACAAGTGGCCGGTACTGACAACTCACTTGCACAAACTTTGGATATGTTCATGAAACAATCCATGCAAAATTCGGCTGAGATAAGGTCTTCTATTGATACCCTAACGAAAAACTCCGCCTCCCATGGTGAGAGTATTAATTCAATAGAAAACCAAATCGCACAGTTAAACGCCGCAATGAGTGCGAGAGAGAAAGGGAAACTCCCATCTCAACCCATACCTAATCCTGGCCACTCACAAAGTTATAATGTGAGTGCTGTTACTACGTTGAGATCGGGAAGAGTGCTGAATAACCGAGAGGGTGAGCAAATTGATGTTAGTGAAACATTTGATACTCCAGCTTCTTCTTCTTCTTCCCCTAATTCGTCTAGTCTCCCACCTTCACCCGAGCCTATTCTCCGTTTTCCCCAAGGCTCGAACCCTTCGCCCATTTCGCCAAATCTATCTAAGTCGATTCCCACTCCAGTTTTGGGATCGAATCCGTCCCCACAATCCTCTCCAATGTTGGACCAAACCCTTATTGATAAAGTACCTTATCCAATCAGGTTAAGAGGCAACAGACCAAGTCCACAAATGGAGAAGATTGTGGAAATTTTTAAGCAAGTTAACATAAACATTCCTCTCCTAGATGCTATTCAACAAGTTCCATCATATGCGAAAATCCTAAAAGACTTGTGCACTAGGAAGAGAAAAGTTCAAGTACCTAAAAAAGTTTTCCTTGCGAGTAATGTGGGCACTGCTTTTACACAACAACTACCCAAGAAACGAAAGGACCCCGGAAGTCCTACAATTTCTATTTCTATTGGGGGTAAAAATATTAATCGTGCTCTACTCGATCTAGGTGCTAGTGTTAACTTGCTTCCGTATTCGGTTTATGAGCAATTAGGGATCGGAGAGTTAAAACCTGCGCATTGCACTCTTCAGATGGCCGATCGATCTATCACCCAACCAAGGGGTGAGCTAGAGGATGTGTTAATCAAAGTCGGGGAATTCATATTCCCTGTGGACTTTATCGTTATAGATACACAACCTGTAGTGAACCCACGCAATCAAATCCCGGTGATACTCGGTCGACCCTTTTTGGCCACTTCCAACGCAGTAATTAATTGTAGAAACGGCTCTATGACCTTATCCTTTGGAAAGAAGTCAATTGAGCTTAATATTTACAAGTTGGGAAGTGAACCCTCCGAACCCTATGCTCATGTGTGTTCTGTCGAATTAATGGATGTCGACAGCAGCAAATTTGATCAACCTCATGATACAGACTCTTTTCATATGTTGTTGTTTGACCCAACCATTTACTCTTCCACCGAGTTGTCCGGGTCAACATCTAATGAGGAAATTTATATTGAGTCTGACGATCACCCCATTTTTTCTGATGACATTATTTTTCGGGGTATCGATGAAAGCTTTGAGGAAATTTTCGCTGATGAACTCGCATTTTTACAAGACACGGGTGTTGAGATGAATCAACTCCAAGATGAAGAAATTGGACCTCCACCCCCTCTTTTGGACAATCATGACAATGCGAGTAATCCATCATTACTATCACTGTGTCGTCTCTCCAAATTGAGATGCAATCCTTTTCCATTACACCTCTTGTCACCTCCCCACTTCTTCACGTCAATAGGTAACATGTTCTTCCACCAACCTTGGTGCTTCATTGATAAAATTTTTGAATGGTTGGTGTTGACCTTCGGTCTTTGCAAAGCTTGGCATTGACCAATAACCTTGACCCCCTCGTGTGATTTTAAAAGATTAAAAATGTTTAACTCAAGTTTGGGGGAGGGGTGGTATATTTTGGCTCTTGAAAGAAAATGATTTTTACAAAATTATGAGCCTAAAATAAGTTTGGGGGAGGATTTTCACTTTCATATATTCTTGCCCCCATTAATAATTTCCTCCCAAGTCTACAGGTTTTTGAGCTTAACGGATGACATCAGTGAGGACACTGCTGTAAACAGGTTTGGGGGAGGTTTGTGCTTATTTACACATCAATTTGCATCATATTTTGCATAAGCACAATATTTTCAAAAAAATTTCAAAAATTTTCTTTTATAACAAAAGAGTAGAAAGTGAAAAATTACATCCAAAAGATAGGAATAATTTAAGAAAACCAAGAAAATTAGAAGTTTTCTTAAACGAACTAATAATAAGTAGTTATGAGCCGTTGTCCCAAGGGTTAGTAAGATGAAGGAAGTCACTAATCTGAGGATAAAAATAAGTCTGAAAAATAATTTCTATTCTGGAAGCCAAACATTTGAATGTTGATACCCTACAATATGCACCTACACACGTCTTGAAACTCGGGATAGTAGAGGATACCTTGAAATGCTCTTGTCTAAAAGCCAAAGTATGAAGGAAATAAAAAAAATGATGAAGAAAATATAAAAATGGTGAAAAGAAAAATGAACACTGGTTTTGTTATCGCCAAGGCAGCAATAAAAAAATATAGCGAGGGTGCCTCTTCACCTAGTGCCCTAAGGCCAACTGGTCTGGGAGTCACTGCTAAGCCTTAGGTGGTGCAAGACGAGGAAAATACTATCACCAAATCAGCAAGCACTTGAGTAATCGGTCGCTTAGTACCTCAAGAAGTATTAGCGGTCGCATGAAAAGGTGTGAGCAAACCTAAGTATTCATAAAATTAAAAAGTACTGAGGTAGATGGACAAGAGTGTGATAGCTTGAATTGAATTCTCCGAGTGTAGGGATGCTATTTTCACACACGTGGGGTTATATGATCAATGTTTGGAAGAAAGGTAGGAATGAAGAATAAAGACGATGTTTTATTGAGGGGTAATGTGATTTCTAACATTTTTTCTTGACTATTAAGATAGGGCTCATGACAACTGAAAAGCTAGCATAGTTGGAAACTCTTCTTTTCAAAGTATTTCTTTTATGGTTCTTATCTTTATATGTAAATTTCACCATCTCTCTTTTGTTATAGGATTTTGTGGGTGTAATCCTCTGAAAACCCTCAGGAGACAACACTCCTCCTACTAGGGACACCTAGAGGTTTAACGGCTTGTTGCACGTGCTCAGTGCAATCGTGTCTGCCTACGAAAGTGTGCTTAGTTTTCTCTTTTCTTTTTCTCCTGTTAAATAAACTAGTTTGCTCGGGACGATCAAAGATAAGTTTGGGGGTATTTGTTCAGTCGATAAAACTGCACATTTGCAGTACATTTTTCCTACCATTTTTATATTAAAAAAGGACTTTATTATAATATATTATACATATGAGGGTTTATGTGTAAAAACATTATTTTCCATGTGTTAATATATTTTAATTATCATTTGGTAGGAAAATGTATGCAAATAAATCTATTGACCAAATCCTAGTAGAACTAAGTCTACTAAATATTATTTGAGATTATGGTGCAGAATATTTCCAAGTTGTGCAGAATTTTTCAAGGCTAGAATCAAGCAAATCAAGTTGTTGAAGAAAACTTGCCTAATTAAGAAATCAAAATGAAGAAATCAAGTCTGGCAGAAGAAAAGAAAAGATTTCAAATTTCTGAAGATTCCATAAATTGCCAAATGTCACAAATACAGAAGCCCTGAAGTTTGATCAAGGGAGGATATTAAATGGCCGCGGATCCGCGGCCTTACCCACCTTGTGCCGCGGATCCGTGGCAAGATTGAGGGATCAATTGCAGAGGATTTTTGGGGTGAATCTATGCAATATTTTACCAACTTTTCAACAATAATATTCTGGGTTTGCACTATAAAAAGGCACCGAGAGCCTCTTGGAAAAGCCATCAAGCCGAAAAGATCATGAAGCTCCCGACGCTCACGCATCCAGGCTGATCATCGACTGTTCGACTACCTCCTTAGGAAAGATCGAGAAGCAAATCAAGTTTTGTAATCATTTTCTATGGATTAAAAGTGTAGCTTGAAGGAGTTGATTAATAAAGGTAGTTTTTATTTAATTGTTTGTTTTTTTTACATTATGTTTTCCCTCTCTTTCTTTTCATCTTCTTCCCCCAACATGCGTGAGTAATTCTCCGCTTGTTAGGGTTCGTAGGATTAGGGTAGGCTAATGGACGATGAAAATAATTAAACCCTTTTTAAGTCCTATAAAGTTTAGGAACTTTATCAAAAGAATCATTAACATCCTAATCGGGCGCGCTAGCAATTCTTTGCTAGTTCCGACCGCGATTAGAGATTAGATTAATGATTGTTTTGGTAAAGGCTAGATATGAATGGAGTTCCGTGTCGAGATAAGGGTTAAGAGTGGGATTCCTTTTCCCTCCGGAAACCCTAATCTACACGCATCACCGTCGTTCTAGTTCTAAATCTATTAATGGATAAAAAGGGTAACTTTAATTAACCGTCCATAACTACTAAATCCTAACGAACCCTACAAGCCCTATTATTATATTACTTAAATCTCTAAAATAATCTAGATCTATATTTTACATTCTTGTTTAAAGTAGATCTAGAATCTTTTCACAAAATTCTTTATTCCTCCTCTCTTTCTCAACACATCTAAAGTAAGACTAGAAGGTTCCACGTTTCCCAGAGGACGACCCGTACTCATCTCGGTCTAGCTACACGCGACACCGTTATTGATTGCGGTTAACTACTACACACTTTTTCGAACCAATCAATACTTCATCCTTTATGTGTTTGTAATTGAAACCGTTTCTCAATTAACCCTGCCTTCTGGGTATGCGATACCGGATCAGGATCCCACATCAATAAGTTGTTACAGATCTTGAAAATGAGCAGAGTGTTAGGAAAGAGTAATTTTATTCTCAAACTCGGAATTCGGAGCAAATATTGCTATTGAGGAAAATCACCGGGTTTTTGCCAATCGGAAAACCTTTGGCTTGGAATAACTGTTATAGTGTACCAACTTTACTTTTAAAAATGAATATCTATGTCTTTATTTTATAAAGAAAGGATATTCGAATTTTGAAAAATTATTTCATGGACATTTACCTACATCAAATGTTGATTGAGTAGGGTGCATAGGATAACTGTATAGATATTCTTAATCAAAATACAGTTCTCAACTTACAACACACGGAGTAAGAATTAGTGAACTCTTAGGACTTATATATGGTGATGTATGTGGTCCGATGTCTTTACGGACAATTGATGGGTACTCATACTTCATTGAGTTTACCTATGAGTACTCTAGTTTTGGACGGGCATTCTTGTTGAAACACAGAGTCCGAAACTATCGAAAAGTTCATAAATTATAAGGATGAAATTGAGAACCATAGACGTCGAAAGTATCATGATTCCTTAATGTGATCGAAGAAATAAATACTTATGCATGATATTCTGTAGTTCTCATTTTCATTAAGGGTTATAGACTAGAAACAACTGCATACTAATTGAATAAGGTTCCTTCTAAATTTGTGCCTAAGATTATATATGTTGGATATAAGTGCCCTCAAGGCAATTATTATAATTGCAAGATTGCAATTAATAATTGAAGGATGGCCTATAAGGAGAACATTCTTGCTCGAGATGATAGTGTGTTGTTTGGTTTGTCTTTATCTTTCATATGTATATATTTTACTCGTTATCATGTATCGCTAATACATAAGATAAAGCTAATAGGGCCTTTGCTTGACTATCAGGATTAATGATAGGGATCATACTAGTGGGACCTAGTTAGTCCATAAGCACATCTTTAAATATCCCTAGTTGTAGGAGTAATGAGACTGGGCATCGGTACTCCAGTTTAAACTAGTGTGTACGTTTCCTGACCCGTTTGGAGGGCGATAGCCGATCTCACAGCTATTGGTGTTTGATACCGAGGATTGTATACAGGTGCTCATTATAGTATGAGTTATACTGGATGGACTCACCGAGAAATCCTAGATGGTATTATACCTATCGGCAGATAGCAGTTCTCTGGTGACATGAGTACAAAGTAGTCTATAGACCTGAGATCATAAAAGTTTCTTGTATGGTTCCCACTATGCATTGATTACTACCCTACCAAGGCTTTAAAGAGCTATGCAAACATATTTCATTTGGGTACAGTTCCGAGCCATATGGAGGCAGTGAGCGATCAGAAGGCGTCTCTTCCAGTAGAGGGAGTTGATATCACGTAGTGCACGATTGGTTATTACCATAAGTCCTTGGCCTGGGCAGATGAGATTTACTGATAAGAGTTATTGTAACGACTCTCTTTTTAATGTATAGAATTTTTAAAAAATTAATGTACAGAATAGAGTATTTGCAAGTCTGAGTACAAGTTATAAATTTAATTTGTTTTAGAACAGCAAGAAACAACTTGTAGCTCATTGGTAAAGTCTCGCACTGCAGTGATATAGCCCCTGTGTTCAAATCCCCCCAGCCACATATTATTTTTAATAATTTTTCTTCTAAACTTTTTGGAAGCCCAAAAATTTACACGTGCAATACACGTAAAAATGAAAAGTCAGATTAAATAAACATATGGAATATGTTATATGAGCAGACACCAGCACGTGGCACCAATCTAGACCTCATCCCCACCCAAACGACCGGCGAAGATGGGGTTTGGGCCGGTGCCACCAGGCTTACCCATAGGTAATGCTCCAATTTTTTAAACCCTAAATTGTTTGGCCTACCCCACTACCCCTAGTCTTTTTGTTTTCCCTGCAATTATCCGGAGAATTAAAAATTACCATTAAACCAAATTTTAATGGATTTTAATTCTCTTTTTAATTTCCTAAACCCTAATTCTATCCTATAAATACAACCCCATACCCTAGCCCTCTCCATTCTGAAATCCATTGTCAAAACTCTCAAATTTTTCCAAGTCAAAAAAGTGTACAAGTGGAGTTAGCCCAAGGTCACTTTCCGGCGACAATTCGGGAAGATTCCGGCGACACCGCGACTCCACGAAACTTCCATCTTGTTCCTATACCTCCCTTCTTTCTTTTCATCCAGTAAGTCCTTTCTCTTCTTTCCTTTTCACCTCTAAAAAGTTCCTTTCTCAAAACTCGACGGAAGTGCAGATATTCCGACTTCCGATTCTAAATTTGTTAAAAACACAAATTTTCTTAATAACCAATCATCTATACTGTTATATCTTGTTTAGTAACCACAAACAAACTTGAGAACAAGTTTCAATTCAAAATACCATGATATGCAACTTTTATTTCACTTTTACGATTAAATACCACAAACTTTATATTCAACATCTTTTATCATATTTGCTCATATTACTTTTAGAAAAACCTTACGAGGTAATGACCTACCTCTCATAACACTCATCATGACATAGCACGATTGCTTAAAAACCATATTTTTGTGGCTAATACAATTTTACATTAAAATACCCTAAACTATTAAAAAAAACCGTATTCTTTAAATTGTTTTAATCAAATTCCTTACGATTATGTCTCTACAACCCACTTTTGGGGAATCCGATTTGGTTGGTGCGGGTTATCACACATCCATCATACTAGTAGGACGTGATGCAGACCTCCTCACGGAGTATACGATCTCGATGGAATTTTTATTACAATTTTTAAGAAAACGTGATTTTCTATTTAATAAATAAAATTTATTTGTATAATTATATATATATATATATATATATATATATTATCAAAACATCTATTTTATATTTATAATAAATTCCATGTTTTCTAAACACAAGAATCACAAGTTTCATGAAAATACTATTAACAATCCATACAAGTCAATTTACACTAAAATACCATGTACTACTCAATCTAAGTTTATATTCACTAGCATACTTCACTTTTAAAAATTACATCCATGAAAAGCTTAAATACGATAAATAAATACTTGAGGATTATTTTGAAATTATATCAAAACTATCTTTTCATAAAACCTCCTCAAGTTATATTAATTTACAATAAGGACTCTAGTAAATATAGGTTTAAGCGGGACCAATTCTCTTGATCCTCAGTGAGCCGGAGAAAGTGGGTGCTTGCCTATTTAAGATAGACAACTAAAATGGAGTTATCAATACGGTAATTGTCTTGGAAAAAGACACAAATCCTGCCGTCCATGTGCAGCAGTTACCGATAACTTCAAAACTATTTCAAGAATCCAATTATGTTTAAAGTGTCTGACTCAATCTGAGTCTCAGTCTAATCTGAATATAATCCATATTTGAATACAATTCAAATATAACTTCAATACAACATGAATCCATATATACTTGAACTTGAACATGAATACCAAAATACTATACAATATGAACATGACTTGATTTGACCGAACCATGGATATACATTGACTTGATCACATGACTATCCGTTTACATCCTTGTCTGTTTACATGAATGATTTATACCATAGTCTCTGCAAGTCTTATATCTACAAATCAATACAATCAATACAATATATATTATGAGTTTTAAAGGGGTAGACTGGTACGGAATGTGTTAAAAGTGACACGGTGATGGTCACTATAATACACCTAACCTGAACATATGTTGTCATTGTCCCGTGGGTTTTGACGGGGTCTTGTACTCCATATAGCTTAGTCTACGGAGCAAGTTGGACTCCTCTCGTATACACTAGCATATTCTTTATCGAACTACAAACAACTATGTTAATATAACAAACATACATTATACAAGTTATATTATCTTATCTGTCTCTATCTCTCTTTTGGGACTTACCGAGCGATTTTTTGCCGACGACATTCCTTTTCTGTTCTTTCTTTAGAATGTTGTCAGGAGGATCCGACTCCCTGGAGATCAAGCCCAGCTCAAAAGATTTGGAGTAGTTCATCGAGGACCCGGAGCTCTAGTTCACTTGTATATAATTTTACTTTCAGTTCATGCCATTATTTAGGCATTGCTTTCCGCATTGTATTTACTTTCTAGTTGTATTGTAAAGAATGTTTAATAAATAAAAAGTTGATGTTTATTTACATCTCATGTCTTTCTTGTGTTCATTTATATTATGTTGCTTATTTACGCTTAACGTGTTTATTTCTGAGTAAATACGTCGCGTGACCCATCACGTCTCCTTACTGTACTCTGGGAAGCGGGGCGTGACAGGTTTTGTTAGTGGCTCATGCAGGTCAGTTCTGCATAGAACCCTACCATGGAGGTCAGTTCTTCATGAAGTCCTAAGCAATATAACACAAGTATTATAAGAATCGGCAACTAAACATTATTTACATTTCATATTCCTTGAATCTATCCTAACCCTATTTTTCTTTCAAGGTTATGGATTCTCCAAACAATACAAGCACTATCGTGAATGGAAATACCCTACCACCACCTCTTCCACTTACAACTACTGTAGCAGCTCCTATCAATGAGTAGACGGTATTGCTCGAGGCGATCAAGAGTCTCTTGAAGAGACAGCAGCAGCAGACTGCTATCGTAATGAACCGCCCAGAAGCTGAGGCACTCGGAGTGAAGCGATTCCAGGCATTGCACCCTAAGAACTTCTCTGGGAAAGAGATCCCTTTGGAAGCTGAAGAATGGGCTCAGTCGATTGAAGACGATCTGGCAGCAGCACAAGTGCCAGACATTGCTTGGGTAAGGGTTGCGAAACTGCAACTTACTGACAACACCAGAGTATGGTGGAAGGCGAAAGAAAGCAGACTTACCCAGCAGATCAAATGGAAAACATTTCGCGATATGTTCGACGCGAAATATTTTCCAGAGACTGCTCGATTTGACATAGAGTAGCAATTCATCCACCTGCAACAAAGCTCTATGTGGAGCAAATCTGTGGATGGGTATGATGCTGAATTCACCATGTTGAGCAGGTAAGATATATCTTAAATATTTGAATTTCTAATATCACATACTACACAGCTAATACAAGACCGTAACAGGTTCGCGGCACACCTCATACCGACTGCTGAGATCAGAGTACGACGATTTCAGCAAAGGTTGGACCCGGAGATCCAAGCCGCTTTAGCTACAGAAGATTTCCTAACCCATGACATCGCTCTGAAAGCTGCCCGAAGATATGAGGCAGTGGTGAAGAAGAAGGGCAGACCTCTTCCAGGCCACCGTTTGTACCCAGGAGACCGGGAGTACCTTTTAACCGGCCCAATCTAGAATTTTGTTTCTACTGCAAAAGAAATGGACACCTGGAGAATGACTGCAGGGATGCTAATCGCCTTTACTTAGTATGTGGCTCATCCACACACGATATTGGATCTTATCCCCACAGACTCAATCAGAATCAGGCACCCAAACCAGCAATCACGTATCCGCAGCGGCCAGTTATCCAGGCACCTGATCCTCGTCTTGCTCTCCCTGTTCCACCTCCACGTGGACCTCCTGCACAGCCTCCTCGCCAATTCCAACAGGCACTGAGGAATATGCCTCAAGGGCAGAGAAATGTGCCCTAAGGACAGAGGAATGTGCCTCCAGCTAGAAGGAATGTACCCCGGCGTCAGGCTTTCACCTTAGCGACTGTGGAAGCTAAAGCTATAGGTCAAGATAACCCTGGTAATCCTTTTTCTTTTGCATCCTTTCATTCTTTCAACATGCACTTTCAATAGTTCTTTCACCACCACTATCATCAAACTTTTCTTGAATCTGTTATAACTTCCTTCTATAAATTTCGATGACGAAATTTTTATAAGGAGGGTAGAATGTAACGACTCTGTTTTTAATGTACAGAATTTTAAAAAAATTAATGTACAGAATAGAGTATTTGCAAGTCTGAGTACAAGTTATAAATTTAATTTATTTTAGAACAATAAGAAACAACTTGTACCTCATTGGTAAAGCCTTACACTGCTGTGACATAGCCCCTGTGTTCAAATCCCTCTAGACATATATTATTTTTAATGATTTTTCTTTTAAACTTTTTGGAAGTCCAAAAGATTACACGTGCAATACATGTAAAAATAAAAAGTCGAATTAAATAAACATGTTGAATATATTATATGAGCAGACAACAACACGTGGCACCAATCCAGACCTCACCCCCACCCAAACAACCGGCGAAGATGGGGTTTGGGCCGGCGCCATCGGGCTTACCCATAGGTAATGCTCCAATTTTTTAAACCCTAAACTCTTTGTCCTACCCCACTACCCCTAGTCTGTTTGTTTTCCCTGCAATTATCCAGAGAATTAAAAATCACCATTAAACCAAATTTTAATGGATTTTAATTCTCTTTTTAATTCCCTAAACCCTAATTCTATCCTATAAATACAACATATACCCTAGCCCTCTATATTCTGAAATCCATTATCAAAACTCTCAAATTTTTCCAAGTCAAAGAAGTGTACAAGTGGAGTTAGCCCAAGGTCACTTTCCGGCGACAATTCGGGAAGATTCCGGCGACACCGTGACTCCACGAAACTTCCATCTTGTTCCTATACCTCCCCTCTCTCTTTTTATCTAGTAAGTGTCATGACCCGAAAGTACGGAATATGACCGGCACTTAAACTACGAAACGTCTCGAGGCGTACGTAATCTAAGTAAGCCGAAAACCCAGAAATCCAAACCAAGAAAAGTGGTAGAGTGAAGGAAAAAACATTTTAAATCAAATAGTTTGCAACATACACCGATGTAGGGTGTTTTTCGTCACCCCATTGAGATGGGAATACGCACGCGCTTGTCAGGCGCATTACAGATTCCCCCTGCCTAGGGTAGGCTGGGGTTTATTGATTGTGGGGATCCGAATCTCCGGCAGCCGCGGACTAAGCTGCCGTTAATTACCCTTCGCATTTGGAGCGAAAGAACCTCCGATTGACGGGTTAAACTGGTCATGCGAACTCAATATGCAGTGCGTTGGTGTGTGTGTATTTTTTTTTGTTTTGTTCCACTTGTAAAAAAAAGATATATATATACATATATATTTTCTATATATAAAAACAAAAATAAATAAGTAAATAAATATTTAGAGATTTTTTTTAAAAAAATTATTATTATTTTTTTAATTTTAAAATATTATTTATAATTTATTTTTATTTATTTAATATTTTTTAAATATTTTTTTAATAAAAAAAGGATTAAATAAAGAAAAGAAGGAAGAAAAGAAGAAACGAAAAGAATTATTATTATTTTTTTATTTTTAAAAATTATTTATAATTTATTTTTATTTATTTAATATTTATTTATTTTATTTTATTTTTATAAAAAAGCTTAAAATAACGAAAAGAAGAAAGAGAAAAAAAATGGGGGCCATCACATGCTCAGCATGTGACCCGTCACATGCTCAGCATGTGAGAATGCCATCACATGTTCAGCATGTGAGAATGCCATCACATTTTTAGCATGTGACCCGTCACATGCTTAGCATGTGAGGCCCGTCACATGCTTTGCATGTGACCCACGTCACATGCTAAACATGTGATGGGGCCGTCACATGCTTAGCATGTGACCAACCTTTTTTTTTTAACTAACGTGGAGTTCAACTCCAAAAGAATTTTATATGGCTAAAAAAATATAATGTGGAGTTAAACTCCCCCAAAAAAAGGATTTTTACTGTGGAGTTAAACTCCAAAAGAATTTCTGTAGTGGAGTTGAACTCCAAAAGAATTTTATTTGTGGAGTTGAACTCCAAAAGAATTTTCTGTAGTGGAGTTAAACTCCAAGAGAATTTTATTTGTGGAGTTGAACTCCAAAAGATTTTCTCCTTTCTCCTTTGAGAAGAAATCCAAAATGGGTTCTCTTGAAACTCCAAGATCTAGATCTTGGATGATAAAAAAAGAGACCCTTTTTCTTCTCTTGATGGAGTTTTGGGAGATGGGTTTATGGTAAAACTTTTTTTAGTTTTTTCTTTTTAAAAAAGGAGAGCTAAGCTCTTGATTTATTTGGAAAATGAAAAGGAAGAGGAAGAATTTGAAAAAGAGAGAGTGGAGGCACAAACCCTAGTTTTTTTGGGAGAATGAAAAGTGTTACTTTATTCATCATCATGTTGCCTTTTATAGGCTTACATATTTACATATAGCCCCTTGGGCTTCTCAAAATGGCATTTTGCCTATCCCATGGCTCATGTGCCATTTCATTTTTTGCACATAAGCCATGGGTTTACAAAATATTGGCTTTATGCCCATTTTGCATACATTCATGTATAAAAAATTACATAAAAATTATTTATTACATGATTTTGTTGTTGGCATGGGGGAGGGCCGGCCGCTTCATGTTCGGACTCGACCTGGGAATGGACCCACTTGATCTGGGCTTGGGCCCACTTGGCTTGGGATTGACCATGATTTTGACTTGGTCAACGAGGGTGTAAATTTTTACCCCAACAAATTGCCCCCCATCAATAAATGCACACCACATATGTGGGTCGTGTGCATGAAATTGATGGATCTTCTTTTACTTGGAGGCGACCTGATTTGGTTCCCGCTTTTTAGGAAGCTGGCACTGCCCTTTTTACAACATGGACGGTCGTTGCTTGACATGTCTCCGAGACGGAGTGTCCGTGATAGACGTTTCCCTGACCCGGAGTGATCTGGTTCCCGCTGTGTAGGAATCCTGCGCTGCCCTTTTTACGACATGGACGGTCAATGCTGCCCTTTTTGCGACTTGTACGGTCGATACTGCCCTTTTTGCGACTTGGACGGTCGATACTGCCCTTTTAGCGACTTGGACGGTCGGTGCTGCCCTTTTTACGACTTGGACGGTCGGTGCTGCCCTTTTTACGACTTGGACGGTCGGTGCTGCCCTTTTAGCGACGTGGACGGTCGATGCTGCCCTTTTTGCGACTTGGACGGTCGATGCTGCCCTTTTTGCGACTTGGACGGTCGATGCTGCCCTTTTTGCGACGTGGACGGTCGGTGCTGCCCTTTTAGCGACTTGGACGATCGGTGCTGCCATTTTAGCGACGTGGATGGTCGATGCTGCCCTTTTTGCGACTTGGAGGGTCGATGCTGCCCTTTTTGCGACGTGGACGGTCGATATTGCCCTTTTTGCGACTTGGACGGTCGATACTGCCCTTTTAGCGACGTGGACGGTCGACGCTTTGACATAGAGCGATTTGGGTTCCCGGTTTGTGGGGAGCTTGCACTGCCCTTTTTGCGACATGGACGGTTGACGCTCTGATCCGGAGCGATTTGGTTCCGGATTTGTGGGGAGCCTGCACTGCCCTTTTTGCGACATGGACGGTCGACGCTCTGATCCGGAGAGATTTGGTTCCCGATTTGCAAGAAGCCTGCACTGCCATTTTTGCGACATGGACGGTCGACGCTCTGATCCGAAGCGATTTGGGTTCCCGATTTGTGGGGAGCCTGCACTGCCCTTTTTACGACATGGACGGTCGATGCTTGACACGTCTCCGAGACGGAGTGTCCATGGTAGACGTTTCCCTGGCCCGGAGTGATCTGGTTCCCACTTCGTAGGAAGCCTGCACTGCCCTTTTTACGACATAGACGGTCGACGCTTTGACCTGGAGCGATTTGGGTTCCCGATTTATGGGGAGCCTGCACTGCCCTTTTTGCGTCATGGACGGTCGACGTTCTGATTCGGAGCGATTTGGTTCCCGATTTGTGGGAAGCCTGCACTGCCTGTTTTGCGACATGGACGGTCGACGCTCTGATCCGGAGCGATTTGGTTCCCGATTTGTGGGAAACCTACACTGCCCGTTTTGCGACATGGACGGTCGACGCTCTAATCCGGAGCGATTTGGAACCCTGCTTTGCAGGAAGCCTGCACTTCTCTGATCCGGAGCGATTTGGATCCCTGCTTTGCAGGAAGCCTGCACTGCCCATTTTGCGACATGGACGGTCGACGCTCTGATCCGGAGTGATTTGGATCCCTGCTTTGTAGGAAGCCTGCACTGCCCTTTTTGCGACATGGACGGTCGACGCTCTGATCCGGAGCAATTTGGTTCCCGATTTGTGGGAAGCCTGCACTGCCCGTTTTGCGACATGGACGGTCAACGCTCTGATCCGGAGCGATTTGGATCCCTGCTTTGTAGGAAGCCTGCACTGCCCTTTTTGCGACATGAACGGTCGACACTCTATTTGACTTGCTCTGCTTTCTGCAGTGTCAGGGGTGAACTTGACTTGCTCCGCTTCTTGCGGTGTCGAGATTGGATTCTGACTTGCTCCGCTTTCTGCGGTGTCGGAGTTGAAGTTGACTTGTTGATTGTGACTTGGATTGACATCAGTATCGCTATACTGGAATATGGTACCAGGAGCGAATCATCATCTGCCATGAGAGGATTTGGGGATTGGTTTTTTTTTGTTTGGCATCTGCATTGCTGCACTGGAATAATACCAGGAGCAACTCATCATTTGCCCCGGGAGGATTTGGAAATTGGTGGCTTAGAAGACAGGTTTAGATCCCTATCACCTAAGGCTTTTTAATTTTGTGAGTCGTAAGGGTCTCACAAAGCATTTTCTCCCCACGGGTCGTAAGGATCCCGTAGGTGTGTTTTCTCCTTAGGAGTCGTGTGGACCCCCAAATGTGTTGCTCCTTTGTGAGTCGTAAGGATCTCACACGGGAATTTTCTCCTCACAAAGTCGGAAGGACTTTGCGAGCGCATTTCATCTCCTTTTCATGAGTTTGCGTCCTTTCGGATTTTCATAAACTCGCCGGCAGTCCTGCTGTTTTTACTCACGGAGCCCTTTCGGGTTTCATCCGTGCCCATTTTGCTTGTGGACATACCATTCGTTTTATTTTGGTTTTTTTTTGTTCTTTTGGGGGGGGGAATTGGGGAGCGATAGGGATTTGGATTTGGAATTTGGCTGGCGTCTGCATCGCTGCACTGGAATATGATACCAGGAGCGACTCATCATTCGCCACTTGGTGATTTGGATTTGGAATTTGGCTGGCGTCTGCATCGCTGCACTGGAATATGGTACCAGGAGCGACTCATCATTCGCCATTGGAGTATGGGATTTGGAATTTGGTTGGCGTCTGCATCGCTGCACTGAAATATGGTACCAGGAGCGACTCATCATTCGCCACTTGGGGTATGGGATTTGGAATTTGGTTGGCGTCTGTATCGCTACACTGGAATATGGTACCAGGAGCGATTCATCATTCGCCATTGTTTTTTTTTGTTTTACCGCGATTGCTCTATCATTTCAGCTTTTCTTATCGCGAAGATCGCGATTGCCCCATCATTTCGGCTTTTATTCGCGGTTGCCCCATCATTTCGGCTTTATTTTCATTTTTATTTTTACTCGCTGATTTTTATTGCGAGTTGCCCCATCATTTCGGATTTTCTTTATTTTTCTTTTATTTACACATTTTTTTGTTTATTTACATATATATATATATATATATATATTACATTCCCAGTTTAACGACTTAGAGGTCGATTGTTCCCAGTTTAATGACGTGGTGGTCGTCTGTTCCCAGTTTAATGACGTGGTGGTCGATTGTTTTCAGAGAAAGGCAGATGTCTGAGAGAATCGGTTTTACGAAGAACTTCGGTCTCCGTTTGTATGAAATTGGCGGTCGCAGCTTGACTGTTTACTAACACGCCTTTAGACAGCTCTATCTCTCCTGCCTTGTATTTCTTTTCGACCCAATCTTTGAAGACGAAGCAGTCCTCAATGGCATGACCTATCACTCTGTGATAGGGGCAGTATTTGTGGTCGTCGGTCATATTTGCTTCCTGCGGTCTTTTTGACTCTGGCAGTTGTAGACCGTTCCTCAGAGCGTCTTTGAATATTTTACGGATTTTGTCCCTTCTGAAGGAATAGACCTTATCCAGTTTCTCTTTCAGAGGCGATTCTCCTCCGGTGTATATATCGGAGGGACTGGAGGCTGATTGCGGCCGTTTTCCGCGAAGGCGCTCCGCTCGTAGGTTGAAGGGGGTATCAGTTGGCTGCCTCCGGGTATCAATCCCTGGCTTATGAACCAAAATTTGATTCTACTGTAATTGCAATCGGACGACTTGGGTCGCGAGATCCGCCGCGACATTTGCCAATTCGTCGACCTTAAATTGTACCTTGGCTAACTTCTCATCCCTGTCCTAAAACTGCCTCTGAAGCCATCGGAATAATGCTTGTTCTGTAATTCCGGCTATGACAACCGGGTCATCTTTATTGCCTAAGCTCAATTCCGCAGGAACCACGGGCTCCTCTGGCTTATCGGCCTGAGTGGGCTCTTCATCACTTAGATCGAGCCGATGCTGGGTAGCATCAATCGTATCATCACCATGGCTGTGAAGAAGAGGAGGATTTGTTTCTTCATGTCCGACCATGTAGACAGTGCGAACCACATACCCAGCCATCTCTTTATCTTTAGCGGCTGATTTCGCGGAGCGGTCCGGGTTTTGGAAATTCATAAATTTTAACATGGCCAGAGACCTAGCCCTTTTGTTGGATCTGTATCTGTGCCGCTTCTGCCTCAGCTTCTCTGCCTTGAGCGCTTGGCAGGCTTCTGCTCTTCGGGAAGCCGCCATAGGCTGAGTGATGGGGAGGCTTGAGAAGACACCCAATCGAGCAATTGTCAGAGAAGCCGCTGGAGCTTTCCCGAGATGCCTTGTTGCTTTGCCGGTGTTGATGGCCTTGCCCCCAGCTGGGGCCAAGAAAAGTCGTTCAAACACCGACTTGCGTTTGAGTTGGGGCATTTTCGAGACCACCACATTTGGCTTCTTGCCTTTCGAGACCGGCTTTTTTGTCGCCGGCCCTTGAGGTGCAGGGATGGCATTAGCAGAAACAAACAGAATAGACCCAAATTGTAGCAGCGGTTCTTCCCACTGTCGTCCGAGACTTGCCGGAAGGACCGTCCTGGAGTCTATCTTCATCATGTATGAGATGGGAGCTGAGTTCATCTTTGGAGACATTGTTGACAAGTGATTGCTTGAAAACCTGCATGAAAGAGCATTATTTCAGTATAAATATAGGTATGTATACTGACTGGGTTCGCATGAACGTTTAACCCGAAATATGGGAGGAGAGATTAGTCCCACCGGGCGTGCCAGAATCTGTAGGGTGTTTTTCGTCACCCCATTGAGATGGGAATACGCGCGCGCTTGTCAGACGCATTACAGATTCCCCCTATCTAGGGTAGGCTGGGGTTTATTGATTGTGGGGATCCGAATCTCCGGCAGCCGTGGACTAAGCTGCCGTTAATTACCCTTCGCATTTGGAGCGAAGGAATCTCCGATTGACGGGTTAAACTGGTCATGCGAACTCAATATGCAGTGCGTTGGTGTGTGTGTATTTTTTTTTGTTTTGTACCACTTGTAAAAAAAAGATATATATATACATATATATTTTCTATATATAAAAACAAAAACAAATACGTAAACAAATATTTAGAGTTTTTTTTTAAAAAATTATTATTATTTTTTTTAATTTTAAAATATTATTTATAATTTATTTTTATTTATTTAATATTTTTTAAATATTTTTTTAATAAAAAAAGGATTAAATAAGGAAAAGAAGGAAGAAAAGAAAAGAATTATTATTATTTTTTTATTTTTAAAAATTATTTATAATTTATTTTTATTTATTTAATATTTATTTATTTTATTTTATTTTATTTTTATAAAAAAACTTAAAATAACGAAAAAAAGAAAGAGAAATAAATGGGGGCCATCACATGCTCAGCATGTGTCCCGTCAATGCTCAGCATGTGAGAAGGCCATCACATGCTTAACATGTGACCCGTCACATGCTTAGCATGTGAGGCCCGTCACATGCTTTGTATGTGACCCACGTCACATGCTAAACATGTGATGGGGCCGTCACATGCTTAGCATGTGACCAACCTTTTTTTTTTTTTAACTAACGTGGAGTTCAACTCCAAAAGAATTTTATATGGCTAAAAAAATATAATGTGGAGTTAAACTCCCCAAAAAAAAAGGATTTTTACTGTGGAGTTAAACTCCAAAAGAATTTCTGTAGTGGAGTTGAACTCCAAAAGAATTTTCTGTAGTGGAGTTAAACTCCAAGAGAATTTTATTTGTGGAGTTGAACTCTAAAAGATTTTCTCCTTTCTCCTTTGAGAAGAAACCAAAATGGGTTCTCTTGAAACTCCAAGATCTAGATCTTGGATGATAAAAAAAGAGACCCTTTTTCTTCTCTTGATGGAGTTTTGGGAGATGGGTTTATGGTAAAACTTTTTTTAGCTTTTTCTTTTTAAAAAAGGAGAGCTAAGCTCTTGATTTCTTTGGAAAATGAAAAGGAAGAGGAAGAACTTGAAAAAGAGAGAGTGGAGGCACAAACCCTAGTTTTTTTTGGGAGAATGAAAAGTGTTACTTTATTCATCATCATGTTGCCTTTTATAGGCTTACATATTTACATATAACCCCTTGGGCTTCTCAAAATGGCATTTTGCCTATCCCATGGCTCATGTGCCATTTCATTTTTTGCACATAAGCCATGGGCTTACAAAATATTGGCTTTATACCCATTTTGCATACATTCATGTATAAAAAATTACATAAAAATTATTTATTACATGATTTTGTTGTTGGCATGGGGGAGGGCCGGCCGCTTCATGTTCAGACTCGACCTGGGTGTGGGCCCACTTGATCTGGGCTTGGGCCCACTTAGCTTAGGGTTGACCATGATTTTGACTTGGTCAACCGGGATGTAAATTTTTACCCCAACAGCCGAAATATGCATTTTAAAATCACAAGCCTTTTCTAAAAATTTCGGTAGAGTTTCCTTTGTAAAAACTGACCCCAGACGGGTACAAAACCTGATAAAGCATATATAATGAATAAAGGCATCCCCAAGCGGGAGCTAGCTCTTCGTTAATCGACGGTCACAACCATGCAAGCAATATAATATACAATGCCGAAAGGCGAGGATCACAGCAGAAAAGGAAACTCAAAACAGCATGAAATCCATAGAAATACAACGCGCGACTCTAAGGTCGAAAGAATAAACATCACTGGTCTTTGTCTGAAATAAAAATATGTTTGGTTGATGGAACTTCTAGATACAACTGAATAATAATATACAAAATATACTGATGGTCACGATATAAGTGAACCCACCTACTAGCAAATCACCCGGAAATGGAAGTAGTGCCAGCAAAGCCGTAATGAAACCTGTACGGCAAAACCTGCAAGAACTGTGGCACAACGGGGGTGAGTTGCCAACTCATGAATAGAATACATCTACGAGCAGAAATCGCATGTATGACGCAATCCTAGGTCATACGATCACTATATATATATAATCCTCAAATATGATAAGTCTGGAGCATGAAAAGTGGCAAGGGTAAATATCTAACCCAAGTGTAATCCCATGTGCTCGTGTCAGTGCCTTGGGTAGCAATATATTATATGGATGAGGTATGAATTCATGAAAACAGAATACATGTAAATGAAGAAACTGCTTTCATAATTTAGTGAGATTCCTGTATTTTTAAAACGAGGTATCATAAATGAAATCAGCATAAAGAGTGTCTAGCATCGACACAAAACATAAATCCCAATGTCTCAAAATCTCAGACTCCGGCTATCCGGACTGGCCTGTATCATCAAATATCAGTACCTCAATATCTCAAAATCTCAGTGTCTCAATCTCACTATCTAGGGCGCCGTCAGTCTAGACCGGCCCCTAACATCTATCACAAGACCACGGCGGTATCCTCCGGATATCCGACGCGTCGGGTAAAATCACCGGTAGGTAGTCTTCCCCTGCCAGGCTCATCGTCTACTACTCGAGCTTCTTGCCCCGGGGTAACTTACCGGGCCCACCATGTACCCGAAACGGTTCGTCCAACTCCTCGAATCGGGTCTCGAAATCCATCAACAAACTCATGGTGGACGACTCATACATCATGGGAAAACCACACTTTTCATTTAAAAAGAGAGAGAAAAGAAGTTTATAAATGTTTTTTCGGTTTTTCCCCCAAATCCAGGAAATCTCATGAAAATCCGAATCCAAATCATCGATGGCATGTAAAATAATCAATATAGGCATAAAAATCCATGAATGCGGCATAACAGTGAATAACAATATGCATGAAGTAGCAAGTAGTAACTGCAATGTCTAAACTGGCATATAAGGCAAGTACACTAATATCATGTCGAAGTTATTAACTAACAAGCTATGTCAATGTAATAGTATTCTCTAAAGTGTACGTGACATAGCAATTACCGATGAAGATGTGTGTGAGCGGGCAAGTGGGTGTACGTGGTACGTACGCATCATCGGTAATGGTGCTGGTGTCCTAACAGCATGATATCAATAATGGAATATGAAATCACAACATAAGTATGCGATGCGGAGCGAACATCAATAATGTGTGGGAGCTGAATACTAAACACAAGGATAACTAATCTAGTCTAATAACTACACTAAACTATACGGATGAACTAACAAGCTGAATTAAAGGTAAGGCAACCGCCTAACATCTGAGTCGACACACACACACACACACACACACACACACATATATATATATATATATATATATATATATATTAGTCGGTGATCCCGCCTCGATAATATCACATCCAATACCATATCTATAATCAGATATTCCCAAGTCAAGAGTGCGGATCGATCATCAATATATATAGCTCGTACGTAAATCCGTCGTACGGCCTTCCAAATCTGGGTACGGGTCAATATCACATTCATCATATTATTCATCAGGTATCCTCTTTCTCAAAGATTATAATCCGGGATACTGACCTACGTCTAGTACAATACTAATATCATCAATATAATCATGATCTGACTACTGATCGACAGTCTCGTACAAACCGATATTAACAGCACATATCATCATAATGAAGTATACATCACCCAATGCGACCCATTATAGCTATCTTAACATATCTTATCTCATATCTCGTCCACAAGTCAACTATTCTATGTATATCACCATTCACATGGTATCGTCGTCCAAAGATCCGCTATAACATCATGACATATCTCAAATACGAATCCTGCCATATCACCGATCTCGCGGTCTCAAATCAGATCTCATCGACTCACCTCAAAACCCCAAATCCATCCTCAAATCCAGTAGATGAATACATAGTCCCATACCCATATGAACACATAAAAATATATTCCCATATACGGACATAAGAAAGAAGAATATATGCAAGTATAGGTGTGTGTGTGTGTATGTGTGGTGCAACCACTACTCTAGGGTTTCGCAACACTAAACCAATCCAATCACACCTAGAATCCATCTTTATCATCAATAAACTCAAACAACATATAATAAATATATGTGTGTATACGTATTCGTATACATCACCACGAACTGCGGGGGTGCTATACGCCATCCACCCGACTTCTCCCCATAGATATAAATCTACCCACCTTGCTTCTTGTGTACCGATGCCGATATCGCCATCTTTATCTTCAACGCCTCGACATCACGTGGGGTACCTACAAGGATATCACAAACGCTAAAGCACATGAAAATCACATCGAAAAACCAAAACGGCACACGCTACTCTCTTAGGTAGAAACCTATAGTCTCGCATGCCAACACGACCAATAACCCTTTGCCGTTGACGTTCAAACGCCACCCGACAAAAACAAATCATCAAATACCAAAATCCATGCTAAAACAAGTCGTAAACCATGCGCCAACACAAGAAAACTACCCCAGATTCTACCCTAGATGGAATCAGTCAAAATTGCATATACCAAAGGTCAAATTTACTGGAGATAGGGCCCTGAACCAAAAACGAGGGGTTTCCAACCTGCTCTGGCCACAAATTGCGGCCAAAAAGGATTTATTAGCGGCCTGAAGAAGGAGGTGGGGGATAGGGTTTGGTGTGGTGGTTCCTAGTTGCCTGCATATACCCCTGTCAATCCAAAATTATTTTCAGGTGGCTCGGATGATAGCAGATTTCCAAAAACACTCGCAAAATTACAGTTTTCCCCGATATCGTTTCTCTAAATCCGTACTCTGGGTTATAATCTCTAGTTTGGTCCAATATAACATCACAACGGGGGTTGTAGTCTCTAATTACACCTCAATTCACCTTTGATTTCAAATCAAACCCTAAACCCTAACTTGAAATTTCCAAAGTTCATCAAAACACATAATATCGACATGAAATAAGTATGGATGCATAAGGAATCGAAATACTTCTCTAAGGGTGCAGAAATTATCTCCTTTGGCAACTCAAGAATTTTCTTGAATTGCTCAAAGTCCTCAAAATCCTCTCTTTCTAGGTCCAATGTGTAGCTAGTGAGCTTGGGAACAATTTTTGTGAAGTAGGAATAGGGTTTTGGGGTTGGATCCATGGTGTTTTGGAGGATTGAAAGTGGAGGAAGAAGAGGGAGAGCAAGAGCAGCTGCAGCCCAAGAGGGAGAGGGAGAGGGAGAGAGAAATGAGATGATGAATGAGGAGGGATGGCTCAAGACAAAAGAGTTGACCCATTCTTTCTCTCTCATAATCATACCTTACCTTTTTCTTTTCTTTTCCTTTTTCCCTTTATTTCTTCTCACACAATGGTAACCCTAGGCAACCATACACCCACAACATGTAAGAAAATGTAACAAGTGTGGAAAAATGATAGGTGCATGTTTTGCACAAAAAATCCGATTAGCGATTTTTAATCGCGATTAGCACTAAATTAGCATCTAACTAATCATAAAAACCTTAAAAATGGCATAACTCCATAAAATACCCCATTTTATAATTTTCCATAATTTTTCCAAAATTTTCCCCATTTATCGGTATTTAATTATACCGAAATATTAAAATATTCATTAAAAATTAATATTAAATTATAAAAATTCCCAAAAATAATATTTTATTTTTCTGAAATGTTACAATCTTCCCCCCTTAAAGAAATTCGGTCCCCGAATTTAAATTTAAACCCCCAAATGAAAGTCCAAGTCGTTGGGGTTCCGAAATCATCAATACACAAAACGCATCATAGCGCAATGCATGCGCATGAGAAATGAGCAGATCACTCAAAATCGAAACTCCGTCAAGCATCCCGCAATCATCGGAGTCAAGGTAAAGACACGAATGCCAAATCCAAAGCAAAACCAATATGATATAAATCAGAACTATACATGTAAATATCAAATCTATACATGCAAGTATCTAAAGGAAATGCATGCCAAATCATTTAAAGTTGCTGTGCAATGCGCATAACCCTGCACAGTAGCGGACGTTTATTATAAGAAAATAACCATATACGTATATACCTTTTGTTTAATATGTACGTTCCGCCGTTTAGAAAACAATTTAGAAGGGTTTCCTTGTTTTAAACGTTTCGTGTCATATCAGACACGTAGGTAATTACTGAGACTATAGCTCGCTTTTGGAAATCCCTTTGAAATCTATCAATGCATGCAAAATATACTCAGGTACTGTCATCTGACTCGTCCTGCTCAGTACAAAAACACATAGCAAATATCATAAAAATGTATTGCTCCATAAGAAATCGATCCCAAAATAGGCATATGAATACTACGTGTGTCTGGTGCGCACGGAAATCAAAATCCATACATGTGCCATACAGGTGCACAAAACAATATCTAAGTGCATGGGGTGTGCACAAAATATCTATCAAGGGCAACAGGTGTGCCTGACAGCAAAACAGGTGCATCTAACATGCACGAAGAATCTCGATTTAGTGCATCTGATGTGCACCAAAATCGTATCTCATAATACGCGCCCAACATACGCGAAAATCTAAATCAGGTGCATCTATCATGCACGAAATCATGAAATCCAATATCAAGCGCCGAACATGCGCAAAATCTAATCAGGTGCACAAAGTGCACAAAACAAATATCGAGCATCACCATCGAAATCGAAGTCCAACGCATCTAAGTGCACAAAATGCGTATCACTGCACTGCAAGCATATGCGAGCTATACCGAGTGCAAAAACCAAATCGTGTGCGTGCATATGCACAAAATCAACTCAACTGTATGAAACCCATAAAATCATAAACATGTGAAATCAAGGCACGAAAATGATATCAAGTGCAACAAATGTGCAAAAATCGTAAATACTCCATAGGTGCAACCATAGTGTATGAAAACAAATATCATGAAACTCAATCATCAAAATCAATCATGCGAATAAATCGCCCAAAATACCGAAATCAAGTATGGCGGAATAGTCCCGCTCAAGCACATCCTCTAAGAATTTCTGGCCAACTTTCGTGTTCACTCCTAGCATGTCTCGTCGACGATCCTGAAATCTGGCCTGCTGGTGTGCGTAACATGACCACTCCTGGGTCGAAGTCTTCTCGTAATTTATTCCAGAAAGGTCCTGTCGAGGTCTCTCCCAAATCTCGTCTCTGCCGAACTGTCCGTAAGTCATCATCCTTTACTATATCTGTTTCTTGTTCCGGAATGACTGCATACTCATCGCGACTCCTTCTGGAAGGTATATCCAAGTACAATGCCTCGGCATGCGTACCGCATCACTGATGTTGGTGGAGTGGAACGTCATCTCATCCAGATCTGGTATGAACCTCTTACTCCACTTTTCTCTAATGTCGACTGCTTCAGACTCGTCTCGTCGTGGCTGCATGGACTGAGCTCCAACGGCTATCCTCGTATCTGGAGTCTCCCAAGAAGTGCATCTCACCACCTAGCATCCGAATGAAGTCGAACCATCCGATCGATTCGCCAAAACCTCATAATCCCCCAAGAGCTCAACATCTTGGGTACAGTTTAATAGTATCGAGTACATACCACAGTATCGGTGATCCAACCGTAGAAGGGCAAACCCAAGCCTCACTAATGGCGCCACGGAACTGCCGCAAACCCTAAGGTTCAAAGGCTTTCATACGGTCATTATGTCGAGTTAGGATTTCATTCTTCTAGAGGGTCCATAGAATTGCCTGCATGTCTTTCCGAATACTTTAAACTTGGAATAATAGGTTTCTGACATTCGATCGCCTCTATCGACTCTTAATGTATCCGCGTGAAGTCGTCTCTAGCTAGAATCAATCTATCTGATGACCTCGTATCGGGGTAGAGAACGAACCACATGTCCTAGTCATTCATCCTCGGTGACTAGCGACCTTCTATCATCTCTTAGTACAACTCGTACTGCAATAGCTCCAACATCTGGGGCGATATCTCGTCGTTTGCAGCAACAACTGGCTCACTCGTCTGCACGCTGAACCGTGCCTCAATCATCATGAATAAGCAATACATCAACGGTCATCAAAATCTGGCTGGCCTCTGTCCGTGGCCCAATCCTCTGGTGCTGATCTGCACGTCCGAGTAATCTCATACAGCGATCCATCAAACGCTCGCGGCGCTAAAACACAATAAAAAGACACATCTCTGGAATCGTGTGTTGCCGGAATTACGCCCTGGTCAGTCTTCGTTCGAGACGAGATTGTGCTGACCACAACTCTAGTCGTAGCTCTCCCTGCCCGTAACCGTAGCAGCAAAACCATAACTGGTACCGATGAGGCTAGATCATGAACGAATATAATACTGAACAAAGAAATGTACATCCTAAGGCTTCTTAAGTGGAGTAGCGTATCGTAAATATGCCACGAAACATACGTACGGTACGTCACTCTACTCAAGCTACCTACTCCATCAACCAAGGGTCATCCTACGCTACGAAGGTAAAACCTAACGCTCTGATACCAACTTTGTCACGAGCCGAAAGTACGGAACATGACCGTCACTTAAACTACGAAACGTTTCGAGGCGTACGTAATCTAAGTAAGCCGAAAACCCAGAAATCCAAACCAAGAAAAGTAGTAGAGTGAAGGAAAAACCATTTTAAATCAAATAGTTTGCAACATATGCCGAAATATGCATTTTAAAATCACAAGTCTTTTCTAAAAATTTCGGCAGAGTTTCCTTTGTAAAAACTGACCCCAAACGGGTACAAAACCTGATAAAGCATATATAATGAATAAAGGCATCCCCAAGCGGGAGCTAGCTCTTCGTCAATCGACGGTCACAACCACGCAAGCAATATAATATACAACGCCGAAAGGCGAGGATCACAACAGAAAAGGAAACTCAAAACAGCATGAAATCCATAGAAATACAACGCGCGACTCTAAGGTCGAAAGAATAAACATCACTGGTCTTTGTCTGAAATAAATATATGTTTGGTTGATAGAACTTCTAGATACAACTGAATAATAATATACAAAATATACTGATGGTCACGATACAAGTGAACCCACCTACTAGCAAATCACCCGGAAATGGAAGTAGTGCCAGCAAAGCCATAATGAAACCTATACGGCAAAACCTGCAAGAATTGTGGCACGACGGGGGTGAGTTGCCAACTCGTGAATAGAATACATCTACGAGCAGAAATCGCATGTATGACGCAATCCTATGTCATACGATCACTATATATATAATCCTCAAATATGACAAGTATGGAGCATGAAAAGTGGCAAGGGTAAATATCTAACCCAAGTGTAATCCCATGTTCTCGTGTCAGTGCCTCGGATAGCAATATATCATATGGATGAGGTATGAATGCATGAAAACAGAATACATGTAAATGAAGAAACTACTTTCATAATTTAGTGAGATTCCTGTATTTTTAAAACGAGGTATCATAAATGAAATCAGCATAAAGAGTGTCTAGCATCGACACAAAACATAAATCCCAATATCTCAAAATCTCAGGCTCCGGCTATCCAGACTGGCCTGTATCATCAAATATCAGTACCTCAATATCTCAAAATCTCAGTGTCTCAATCTCACTATCTAGGGCGCCGTCAGTCCAGACCGGCCCCTAACATCTATCACAAGACTACGACGGTATCCTCCGGATATCCGACGCGTCGGGTAAAATCACCGGTAGGTAGTCTTCTCCTGCCAGGCTCATCGTCTACTACTCGAGCTTCTTGCCCCGGGGTACCTTACCGGGCCCATCATATACCCGAAACGGTTCATCCAACTCCTCAAATCGGGTCTCGAAATCCATCAGCAAACTCATGGTGGACGACTCATACATCATGGGAAAACCGCACTTTTCATTTAAAAAGAGAGTGAAAAGAAGTTTATAAATATTTTTGCGGTTTTCCCCCAAATCCAGGAAATCTCATGAAAATCCGAATCCAAATCATCGATGGCATGTAAAACAATGAATATAGGCATAAAAATCCATGAATGCGGCATAACAGTGAACTCACAAGCCACTGGTGTCAGTTGGTTCACCTAAGATGTATACAGGTGCTCATTGGGTTATGAGTACACCGGACAAGACTCGTCAGGAACCTGCTAGTTGGTATTATACCTGACGTCAGATAGCAGTTCCCAAGTGACATGTGTACAGGTTAGTTCATCGACCTGAGATCGTCATTTGTCTCTTGTGAGTTCCCACTGTGCTTTGATTACTACCCTACCACGGCTCAAAGGAGTCGTGTAAACAGGTTTTAGTTGGGTACAGTCCCGAGCCACAAGGAGGCAGTGAGCGGATCTGCAGGGGTTCGTCTCTCCCGGTATTGGGGGTGAGGTCGCGCTGTGTCTAGGAGAGCCAGAACATGAAAAGTCCTTGGCCAAGGCAGGAGATTTGCTGGTAGGTATTCCAGTAGTATCTCAGGGTGTTCTGGGCTACACTCCGACACGACTTGTACCGCTTTTGGGGGTCTGACTTTTACCAACCTCCTGGCCCACCATGCGATACTCATAGACGAACGGACCGAACTGTACGGATATTGTCACTGACAGGCTCAGTAGGGTGTCAGGATGAGTTCGCTCATCGACGTCCCTTTTGGTCAGTACCTGGTAGCCCGTTACGTATTGGCTGATACCTCTGACGTGCTAGTGGTTAAATCCACAGCCATAGTATTGACGAGTCTTTAGAGTCCACCACACTCAGTTACTCAGGTTTCGGGCGAAACGCTGTAGAGGCCGTATGGAGATATGGCAGGGTTCGATCAGATACGTGCGGTATTGCACGGATCGTGATCGGACGGATTTTACTAGCCGGCTTTGGCTTAAGCCGGATCCTAGTATTAGATGGTGTAGTTTTGTCTCTTTGCATTTGTGTTCAGTGGGAATACAAATGCGGGCATGTATATGCAGTAGCGGGATTTTCCTGTAATTTATTACGGGATCAGTTTTCTGAAGTTGCCAGTTTGCATTCCGTTCCGGCCGGTTTTCCTTTGTTCCTTCACGACCGGACTTTCGATGGAGGGGGTTATTTGCACATTTGCAAATAACTTATTTGTGGAGGGTTTTCTTGCATAATTGTGGCCTCTTCATCATGAGATTCTTTTCTTGTCATTTCATTGCTTTTCTTATGATGGGTTATTGAAAGGATGTGAGGTTAATCTTGTAATGATTTATATATTTCTTTTTATCACCATTTTTCCCACTTGGTTTTTTCTTGTGATTTTCCTCCACCATCTCATGAAGGGGGCCGGCCACTATTCTAGAGAAGGAGGTTCATTTTTGAGAGAGAGGGAAATTGATACATCTTATTTTTGGCATGCTCACAAAACCCTTCTCACCTTTCCAAAGTTCTTTCTTTACCTCCATCCAAAGGCAACTTCAAAGCCCCAAAAGAGACAACCCACTACACTAGTCTACAGCATCCCTTGGACGCGTCGGCTAGCCAACTTCGCGCCCGAGTTGCCTCGGTCAAGAGGTGGGAGCCCGTAAAAGAGATCGGCTACGTGGTGCCCTTTTCCGACGAAGACGTGACGGACGGAGATTCCGCGGGAGATCGGAGTGGAGACGAAGACCGAAGGACACGGATCGCTTGGTATAGCTTCTCTACTCTTTTCTTGTTTGCTAGTAGCTAGGTTAATGGCCCGATCCGGGTGAAAAGTGCGCGGTGGTGCCGGTTTGCTAGTTTGCAAAGTTTTTGTTTCCGCGTTTCCGGCGTCGGATCGATGGCCGGGCGCCGCCGCGGACTTACATTGGTATCAGAGCCACGCCATTAACCTAGCCTAGCTTGTTCTAGTGTGTTTACATGTTCGATCGATTGGATTTTCCGAAAACCCATTTTCATTTGCACTGTTTTCTGTCGAATTTTTTTTGGCTCCAAAAATTTTTCAGTACATTGCAGTGACATGTGCAGGGAATTCTAAGCATTCTGTGAAAATTTGGTAGCGTGATCTCACTATTCCACCGCGGAACCGCGGCCAAACCCACGTATTTGCGGCGGTTCCGCGGCCATTTTTACTATTCATTGGACCAAATTTTTGCAGTGAGCTCCTGGGTTGAAAATGGGGTTTTTGGAAATTTGGTAGCGTGATCTCACTATTCCACCGCGGAACCGCGGCCAAACCCACGTATTTGCGGCGGTTCCGCGGCCATTTTTACTATTCATTGGACCAAATTTTTGCAGTGAGCTCCTGGGTTGAAAATGGGGTTTTTGGAATATTCTTTTTGGGCCTAGACTCTCTTTAAGTGCTACAGTAATGCTTGGGGCCCACTTCGATAAATTTGATCGATCGAAAAGTTTAAACACATTAGTTCACAGTATTTACATTATATCTGCGACCGTGAATGTAACTCGATCGGTAAATCCAGTCTATCTGCTATAGCCCTTTTAGACGGATTTGCGAACGTGTCATTCACGTTGATGTTCTGTGTTATGCTGTGTTGTTGCGGATCGGTCGTGGGGGATAGCCTGGTTGCAGTGGTAGTACAGTTCTGTTTTATATGTACATTTGATATTGCGGGGCGAGCGTCCGACATGTGGACTGCCGTCACTGCCTGTTTGTATTATTCTTTTGGGGCACGACCAGGTTGCGGTCGATGTACCCGTTGTATGTATATTTTACTTTCTGTACTAGGATTACCCCGCGGAGGAGTGCACGGATAGCCGGGTTCTAGAGGGCAACGAGCCCGCATCTCATGGCGTTGAGACGGAGGGGGCTTTACTCTAGAATTGGCAGGATATTCGCCGCGCTCATAGGGGGTATAGGTTGACCCAGGAGGGGTGCCCAAGTTACCGGATTCCGTGAAGTGCTGGGTGGTCCATTCACGTTGCTGAAGGGGGCTGCCTCGCTTCAGGTTTTGGCGGGTAACTTGCTGCGCCCGTAGGGGTCTAGGATTTCATTGCACAGGCTATCCACACGATCAGGGGAACGTCGGGTTTTCAGCGGCTCTGGGAAACCCGGGGATCCCAGATATCTGTATTGTTCTGTGATGCTGTACATTTCTGCGATGTTGCATTTTATCACGCCTTGAGCGAAAATTATATATATTATATATATACTAGTAGATGTTGTATATGTTTTGCATCCGCGCTAGTCCAGTCCCCGCTCTGTCGTTAGTTAGCTAACCTAACTGGTGATGATGGGACCCAGTGGCGAATGCGGATGGCATATACGTACATCAGTATATTTTCGTTCTTTTGTGGTGTGATCAATTGATGGGACTGCGTTGATTCGGATCAATGCAAGTTAAAAACAAACCTATTCTGATATTGTTGGAACACTTTTCAAAAAGCTGTTATTGCAAAGACGTTCTCTTTTGTTTTGCATCGTGGTATTCAGTTGGAATATCCTGCTCCTCAGTCGACGAGGCAAGGGCCGAGATCCCTTCACCGGGAATGACCCCTTGGACAAAAAGTTTGCGTCAGGGCAATAACTTCACTATAGCCGATTACTTTTGCTTTGCATCGTGATATTCAGTTGGAATATCCTGCACCTCATTCTACGGGGAAAGAGCCGAGATCCCTTCACCGGGAGTGACCTCTTTAGCAAAGGTTTTCGTCACTATATTTTTAAAAAGCTATCCGTTCCTTCAACGATATCAAGTTCATTACGTTAAAGGTTTTCGCCAGAAACCATTCGTAGCCCTCCATCATTTCAGTTAAATATTCGGTAGTATTCAAGCTATGTATTTTGACCTCACGCCAAGGCATAGTGTTTGGTAGCTGCCGGGTATTTATCTGTTGCATAGATAGATGCGTTGGTTTGGGACAGTCGTACTACTATTTTGGCCTACGTCAAGGGTATGTACGGGTGGGTTCAAATTAACCTGGACAATGATGGGTAGAACTTGACATGTGACTTATGATATTTTGACCTCACGCCAAGGTCATAAGAGCATGGGGCAAAAATCCACATCGGGAGTTTCAAAAGAACTGAAACTTGCCAGATATGCGCATACCTTCTGGAGTGTGATAGCGTGAGCGGATTCCGTCACGTTATCATGCGATGATAGTTGGATCCCGATTCCCACTGATGAGTTGGTTTACTCCTCGGGTGATCCCGGCTAATTCTTCTTTCAGGTTTGGGGAAGAATTTGACGTTACAGTGGGAGGTTTCCAGATTAGATAAAGTGATAACCATTCTGATCTAGGTTAGAGTGCACGCTGAGTGTTTCTTTTCTCTCTCTCTCTTTGGCAGCGACCATTGACCCGACCCAAGACTAAGACTCAGTGACCAAGTTGACCGAACCTTCTTAACACTGGCTTTTGGATTGTCAGAGTTGCAGACCTCATTGCCACTCCTACTTTTACCCTTTTCTCCAGGACACCCCATATTACTATGAACGTCCACTTCCATTGGACAAAACTATCGTATAGTTATATACGAACTCAAAGGAATTCGAGGATGGTCTCCGGTTCTGGAGAAAACGAATAGTATTATTCAGTTGTCTTTTCCTTTTACCTTCTCTCAGGTTGCGAGTACTCCTTGGTTTAGGAGATAGTACACCTATTATGCAAATTGGATAGTCTTCTTCCAAACCATAGGCAGGTGCCGACCGGTAGGGAATGAAGAAAACCAATTAGCCTAAACGGTGTACAGAAGGTATTAAGTTAAGACAAAGCAAGGGATTAGTAAGAGGGCAAAGTAAACTGCGACTGCTATTCACGACCAAACCAAGTTTTTCTTCGCCAATCCTAAATCACCTTTGTATTTCTCCAGGACACTCCGTATCACTACGAAGATCCCAAGTTTATTGGATAATCCATCGTATGGTTATATACGAACTCGAAAGGAACTTGTTCCAGTTCGGGGATGGATCCTGGTTCAGGAGAAATAGGAATTAAGTTCATTCAGTTGTCTTTTATCTTCACCTTCTCTCGCATTGCGAGTACTCCTAGGATTAGGACAGTACACCCATTATGCTTATTGGATAGTCTTCTTCCAAACCATAGGCTGGTGTCGAACGGTAGGGAAGGAAGAAAACCATTTGGCCCAAAGGGGGGGTACAGAAGGTAATGACTGAAGACATATAAAGGGATTTGGAGAGGTGGCAAAGAATTATACGGTTACAGTTGTGAATCTGGATAATGGAAAAGGCATTACTAGGAATACCAGGATACCCCATTGAAAAATTTTAATATTTCAGTTTTACTGTGTACTATTAAAAGAAAACTGATTTCTCAATTAGACACTTGCTCCAGGGTATGTATTTACCAGGTTTGATTCTCACATCTGTATGGTTTTACAGATGATGAGTGGGAGTAAGTTATTGGGAATTAGGTGACCATCCTCATTATATCGGGATTCGTTGTAATTGGTGATATTTGAGGAAGCCACCTGGGTTGTTTGCCGGACGGCAAATATTTGGTTTTGAATATCCGCGGTTATGCATCAATTTCAAATTGATATATCTGTACGTCTATTTTTATAGAGTGAGATATACCTTTTTGAAATTATGTCTATGACATTTACCTATATCAGTGGATAGTTAGGTAAGGAGCATTGAACAGCGGTGTAATTCTTCTTAACCATAAGTACAGTTTTCGACCTACGACACACAGTGAATGAGCTGTAAGACTCAGCGGACTTATACAGAGTTTTGTGTATAGTCCAGTGTCCATTAGGACAGAGGGGTTGGTTCTCGTACTATATTCTGTTTACTTATGACTTCTCTAGTTCTTAGACAGGTGTTTCGTAGAAACACAAGGTCAAAGTTTTGATAAGTTATAGGTATAAGAATAGAGTAGAGAACCAGGTATTGCAAGTATCGGGATTCTTCAAAATAATCGAAGATGTAGATACTTGTATATGGTATTCCGTTGATAGTAATGGTTAAGAGAACTTGCTTCTTTTTCAGCTTACTCATAATTGGAAGTACTCCTAAGTTGAGTAACGCCGATCGGCCTCCTTCCATTTAGTTGACATGCACTGGAGACAGCTGCATTTTGAATCTGGTTCAATTAAATCAGTGCCTCTGTTTTTATATTGGATATAGAACAGTTCATATCTTGACATTGTTAAGATACGGGGAGTTGTCCAGCTTATGCTTAAAACCAGACTCTGGATAACTCAAGGCACGTTTCTGTAATGGCTGTTTGTGGGTTGACCCGGGCTATGACGAGGGTTGACTTTCTACCATCTGGAAGATCAATAGTGATATTGTTCTTGACTCGCCACAGTTTTAATAAAAATGGATTTTTTTTCAGAAAACAGTAGTGGGAGTATGGTAGAACTGGAAGTGATTCCAGAACCGCAAACAATTACTGAAGATTTGATAAGAACTTAAAGATTCAATCTGGTTTGACATTCCATTAGCCACTCCACAGATAAAGTGGGTAACCTCAGGCACCCGAGAGGTACTTCGGTATGCTCAAGGACGGTGGCAGGGAGGTTCTTGTTTACCCAGACTTGCCATTGCTGTTGTTCCAGACTGTGAGACCCGGCAGGAGGATGAGTATAGCGTCGTTCTAAACTTGCTTTAGAAGTGTACGTGTATATGACTCTGCCAGAGGGTTGTCGTGGTCAGTGGAGCAGCGGAAGCATTGGTGGACAAGTAGCTTGTGTCTATTTATAGACTAAAGCAGATGTAGCGGAGATAGATCATCTATTTCTGATGTGGCAGTCATAGGTTTGACTTCATCAGAATAGGGAATGGATCTGTTAAGAAGATAGTAGGGTGTGATGTCCTGGTATTTGATGACATACACAGAGTAGGAAGTGATATTCCTATACTACGATCGGTTATACGTTGGTCGTCAAACAGTGGTTTCTCCACACAGGACTTGGATATTATATCAGACATTCTGGTTATTAGATCTAGATTTCAGTGGTTTCCCAATCTGAGTACTTAGACAGCATTCTAAGAGTATTTAGAATGGACGACTCCGGCACGGTAGTGTACCTGCAGGTAATGGAGTCACCCTCTCTAAAGGTGTCTTACAGACTAAAGGGGAGAGGGATACGCATGATTGGCAGATCACTTGCCTAGGCAATTGAGTTGATCATGAGATGTCAAGTACCACACCAGATGTTGTTCTTGCAGTTGATGCAATAAGTTGATATTGATCCAATCCTGGAGAAACAGTCGGAAGCAGTTTTAGAACATAAGTGGATGTTCTAGGGATATGATAACGACAGCCTCCTTTTGGAGACAGTTATCATTCCAGGCTTCCAAGGTGACCTGGATGACAGAGTGACTGTCAGAGTTATAGTTTTCCCTCTGATGAGGGACAGTAGTTTGGACAGCTGGTCCAAGCAGATACTGAGGGAAGGTATGGCGCAGGATACTGATTAAGTTCAGTTGGCGATACAGTCTAAGAAGTTTGGATTTGGAGTTCATTTATGAGCTAGGTCCCATCAGACATCCAGACATTCTAAGACAGGTATTGCTCATTTCGGGAGATGGCTTTCTCCGCGAACTTGAGATAAAGAGAGACATAGAAAGAAACACCAGAGCGGATCCACTTACTAAGGCTATTCCTCTAACGCAATAGTTTCGTAAACGAGCTTTATGAGACTGACTAGTAGAGGAGTTGGGTGTTCGGTATCACACGGGCTGTGTGTATGCGACATCGCAATAATTAGCCTTGAGTGCAAGTAGGAGATTGTTGGAGATAGTGCCCTCAGAGTCAATTATTGGATCACAGGCACGTGATTGCAATGATTGAGGGGAGGACCTATCCCAGTAGGACAGTCTTACTCGAGATGATAGTATGCTATCTGGTTTATCTTTATCATCGTGTACTGCTTTAGGTGACCTTATGAGTCGCTATTACATGTTGATAGAGCCCCTAGGATTCTTGCTTGACTACCAGCAGTATGAGGGCGATCATATAAGTGAGAGCTGGAGTCTATAAGCACATCCTTAAAAGGTCCCTAGTCGTGGGAGTTTCGAGACAGGGCATCGATACTCCGGAGTAGACTAGTGTATACAGTCGAGACCCCGACGAGGGGCGGTGGCCGGTCTCACAAGCCACTGGTGTCAGTTGGTTCACCTAAGATGTATACAGGTGCTCATTGGGTTATGAGTACACCGGACAGGACTCGTCGAGAACCTGCTAGTTGGTATTATACCTGACGTCAGATAGCAGTTCCCAAGTGACATGTGTACAGGTTAGTTCATCGACCTGAGATCGTCATTTGTCTCGTGTGAGTTCCCACTGTGCTTTGATTACAACCCTACCACGGCTCAAAGGAGTCGTGCAAACAGGTTTTAGTTGGGTACAGTCCCGAGCCACATGGAGGCAGTGAGCGGATCTGCAGGGGTTCGTCTCTCCCGGTATTGGGGGTGAGGTCGCGCTGTGTCTAGGAGATCCAGAACATGAAAAGTCCTTGGCCAAGGCAGGAGATTTGCTGGTAGGTATTCCAGTAGTATCTCAGGGTGTTCTGGGCTACACTCCGACACGACTTGTACCGCTTTTGGGGGTCTGACTTTTACCAACCCCTTAGGCCCGCCATGCGATACTCATAGACGAACGGACCGAACTGTACGGATATTGTCACTGACAGGCTCAGTAGGGTGTCAGGATGAGTTCGCTCATCGACGTCCCTTTTGGTCAGTACCTGGTAGCCCGTTACGTATTGGCTGATACCTCTGACGTGCTAGTGGTTAAATCCACAGCCATAGTATTGACGAGTCTTTAGAGTCCACCACACTCAGTTACTCAGGTTTTGGGCGAAACGCTGTAGAGGCCGTATGGAGATATGGCAGGTTTCGGGCGAAACGCTGTAGAGGTTCGATCAGATACGTGCGGTATTGCACGTATCGTGATCGGACGGATTTTACTAGCCGGCTTTGGCTTAAGCCGGATCCTAGTATTAGATAGTGTAGTTTTATCTCTTTGCATTTGTATTCAGTGGGAATACAAATGCGAGCATGTATATGCAGTAGTGGGATTTTCCTGTAATTTATTACGGGATCAGTTTTCTGAAGTTGCCAGTTTGCATTCCGTTCCGGCCGGTTTTCCTTTGTTCCTTCACGACCGGACTTTCGATGGAGGGGGTTATTTGCACATTTGCAAATAACTTATTTATGGAGGGTTTTCTTGCATAATTGTGGCCTCTTCATCATGAGATTCTTTTCTTGTCATTTCATTGCTTTTCTTATGATGGGTTATTGAAAGGATGTGAGGTTAATCTTGTAATGATTTATATATTTCTTTTTATCACCATTTTTCCCACTTGGTTTTTTCTTGTTATTTTCCTCCACCATCTCATGAAGGGGGCCGGCCACTATTCTAGAGAAGGAGGTTCATTTTTGAGAGAGAGGGAAATTGATACATCTCATTTTTGGCATGCTCACAAAACCCTTCTCACCTTTCCAAAGTTCTTTCTTTACCTCCATCCAAAGGCAACTTCAAAGCCCCAAAAGAGACAACCCACTACACTAGTCTACAGCATCCCTTGGACGCGTCGGCTAGCCAACTTCACGCCCGAGTTGCCTCGGTCAAGAGGTGGGAGCCCGTAAAAAAGATCGGCTACGTGGTGCTCTTTTCCGACGAAGACGTGATGGCCGGAGATTCCGCGGGAGATCGGAGTGGAGACGAAGGCCGAAGGACACGGATCACTTGGTATAGCTTCTCTACTCTTTTCTTGTTTGCTAGTAGCTAGGTTAATGGCCCGATCCGGCTGAAAAGTGCGCGGTGGTGCCGGTTTGCTAGTTTGCAAAGTTTTTGTTTCCGCGTTTCCGGCGTCGGATCGACGGCCGGGACGCCGCCGCGGACTTACATGTCTATATATATATTTCATATTTATCTCATTTCTTTTCTATTTAGAGCCATGTGAAGGGGTATGGGTAAGGGTTTCCACTAGCAAGTGAGTGCTTATCCACCTACACAAAAAGAAGAAGCTAGAAGGTAAAAGAGAGGATATATGTTCATATCTTCTCCTTTCCTCACTAGTTTTTCTTTAGCTCTAAAAAAAAAAGAGAAGGAAAAAATAGTGAGAACACGAGTGAAAAACATAACTACTCTCTTGATTTAATTCCTTGGCAAAGATTTAAATCAAGTTGCTTCATTAGAATTCAATTTCAAGTGGAGCTAAAACTTAGGTTAGGGTTTCTCTCAAGTGGATCATCTTCGATAAGGAAATCGCCTCTCAAGCTCGTTCCCGGAGGACTTGGAGCCTAGACGGGGTCTTACGCAATTAAGCGGAAACTCTACAAAGGTTGTAGCAAGCTAAAACCTCTCTCTAGTTTTGATGTGTTTCCAATTATCAAGTATTTGAGATGATTATGGTTTGGGAATTGGTTCTAATGTTCATTAAATTTTTGTTATTGCTTCCACCGTGCTCCGCAATTGTTGTGACCCAAAGACCAATCCCTATACTGGTATCAGAGCCAAATCAAATACTTTAATTGCTAAGATGATTCGATCACTTCAGAACTGCATCTTTCAAGTGGTTTTCAAAGTTCAAGTCTCTGTTGCAAAATATTTTTTCTCTGAAATTTTTTTGATGTATCATTTTAGACTCATTGACCATGTATTAAAATTTTCCAAAACTCGAGCCCTTACTTCTCTACATGGACCTCCCAAGTCAACCTTTACCATGCTTCAGGCGGCCAAGTACTTGAGTTAGGTTTCTGGGTTTGGGCAGAAAATTGAACACTTGATAACTAAGAAATTTTTATACACTAAAGTTGCCCATATTTCCTGTTGAGTTATCTGGAAGGTTTTGAACATCAGGAAAACGTAGTTTCTAAGTTATTGCATCATTTTATTTGCATATGTTGATATGTGTTGGTTAACGTTGACGAATTGATATTGATCAATTCGACGGGGTTACACATAGCGAGTCTGCTATGTTGGTGTGTGTTGGTTTGGTTCAGATTGTCTCAACGAATAGCCCCGCGAGTGTATATTTGTAATAGTTTTTTGTATTTTGATTCATGTATATGCCAAATGTATTTTATTTTATGGGACGAGCGGTCGAATTATGGCCGTCGTTGCCGGTGGATGTATTATTATTTATCAGGACATGGCCAGGATGATGTCGTTATTGCCGTTGTATAATCCATAGGTTTTACCCCGTGGAGAAGCGCTTGAGCTGCTGGGTTCTAAAATGCGGTAATTGGCCATCTCAAGGCGTTGGAATGGGCCGCCTCATTCTAAAATTGACGGGTTGCTTTCCGTGCTTTTAGGAGTATAGGAAAACCCGTGGAGGAGTGCTCGAGTTGCCGGATTCTAAGAAGCATTGGGTGGCACCATCATGGCATTGAGACCGAGTTGCCTCGTACCTAGGATTGGCGTATAGCTCACTGGGCTCGTAAGGGTCTTGGTTTGGCTGTGTACAGGCTATTCACATGACCGGAGAATGTTGCATTTCGTTTGTGGCTCAATCGAAATGTGGAATTCCTAGGAAATCCAACTATTCCATTTTTATGATGACGTTTACCGCATGCTTGTAATGTGATTACTTGCCTGTAATGATATTTAACGCATACCTGTAATGTTGATTACCCGCTTGTGATGATATATATATATATATGTGTGTGTGTGTGTGTGTGTGTGTGTGTGTGTGTGTGTTGATATATATGATATATAAATAAATGCATCTAATGTTTACATCCGCGCTAGCCCTGCGTCCACTCTGCCGTAAGTTAAGTAACCTTACGGTGAAGACCCGATGCTCCATGGCGAATGCAGATGGCATATAAATGCATTCTATTTTTCTTTTCATATCATGCTTTTGTGTAATGGTGTGGGAAGAAGGTAGATAATATGTATTATTATCTAAATAATGGGATTGCATTGATTGGATTAATGCATAGGAAAAAACCTAAAACACATTGTTGGAACCAATCTATTTTTTTTCAAAAGAATCTATAGCTGTTTGTTTTTGCGTTGCATAGAGATATTCGGTTAGGAATATCCTGCAACTCATTCGATGATGAAAGAGGTTTGATCCCTTCACAGAGAGTTCGCTCCTGGGCAAAAGATTATATTACTATTGTTGGAGATAGTGTCATCAAGGCAATTATTGTAATCGCAAGCAGGTGATTATGATGCTCGAGGGAGCACCTATTCGGTTAGAATAATTTTACTCGAGATGATAGTATGCTATCTGGTTTGATTTTATCATTATGTACATATTTTTTGTGGTATAGCATATCACTATTATATATTGATAGATCCCATAGGATTCATGCTTGACTATCAAGATTATGATGGTGATCACACTTGTGAGAACTGGGTAATCTATAAGCACTTCCTTAAATTTCCCTAGTCATGGGAATGTCGAGACTGGGAATCGATATTCTAAAGTAGACTAGTGTATACGTTTCTTGATCCCGACGAGGGGTGATGGCTGGTCTCACAGCCATTGGTATCAGTCTGTCACCAAAAATTGTATACAAGTGCTCATTAGGTTATGAGTTATACTGGACGGACTCGCCGGGAACATGCTAAATGGTATTATACCTATTGTCAAATAGCAGTTCTCAGGTGACATGAGTGCAGCGTAGTCCGTCGACCCGAAATTTTCATTTGTCTCGAGTGGGTTCCCACTGTACTTTGATTGCTATCCTACCATGGCTTTAAATAGTCGTGCAAATAGATAGTTTTTAGGTGCAGTCCCGAAACACTTGTAGGCAGTGAGCAATAGAGGGGATTCGTCTCTCCCGGTATTGGGAGTTGAAGTCGTGCAGTGTACGGTTGGCCATCACCATAAGACCTAGGCATAGGAAAATGGGAATTACTGATTGCGATCGGTAGTTTCTCGATTAGTAATAGGGTTTGATGTCGGCACGACTTATTAGGTTATTAGATGTCTGACGTTATCCACGCCCTAGACCTGATATGCGATAATCTTAGACGAACAGACTGGACTGTATGGTAAATGTCCCTGATAGGCTCAGTAGGGGTTTTCGAACGAGCTTGCTTTTCGATCTTCTTTTTGATAAATACCTGGATAGCCGTTATGTACAGCTAGTGCCACTGACGTGCTTGTGAGTTTTTCAGGATTTTCATCAAAAAACTCACTGCCAGCGAATTGTCAAGTCTTTAGAGTCCCACACAGGGGGTTTCCTAGCTTTAGAGAAACGATGTAGTTGCGTTAACTTGGTACACACTCGGGTTTAATTGAAATGAGTTCATTACATGGACCGACGACAATCGGATATTAGAAAATACTGGCGGGTCTTTTGGAAAGACGGATATTAATCTAGTTTAAATTTAATATCATATATATTTAATATATGAATTTTCTAGTATTTCATCACCATTTATTTGTCTCTCTTTTATGTATTTTAATATATAGGATAACAATTACAAAGTTATATATTAATTAATTATGTTAGCGTAAGTATTAATATATAAACATTGTTATTGTTAATTTCTTTTTCTTAATTATTTCTCATTAGCTTATGTTGTTCCAAGCGAACAATATACCCTTTACTTCACTCTCCGTGATGACATATGGAGGAAGGAGAAGAAGATGGAAACTTGTTTCTTTGATCTTAATCCTAAGGCTAGGATTAAAGAGAGGGATGATAAAGGATTCTAACCATTAACTAAATGGTTGATAATCCTTTTTAGTTTCTCTCTCTTAAACTAGCTCTCTCATCTTCTCCCTCCTCTTTTATATGAGAGATTGATCTAGAAAAAGAAAATAAATAGAGGGAAAATATTTAGTGAGATTTACTACATCTCCTAGCAAGCTAGATTAGCAAACTAGCTTCTTAGGTTAACTTCTATTGAAATTTGAAGCCATGGAAGGGTGCTCCCAAGGTGGATCTATTGAACACCAAGGGGATCCTCACCAAGCTTGATCCATGGACCTACTAGGAGGTTGCATGGATTCCAACACAATTTGTGGAGCACTCGAAAATACTACAAATGTTGTAGTCTAAACCTAGTAGCTATAGCCTTATTTGTTTATGTTAACTAGTTCAAATGTTTAGCAAGTTCTTAGATGGTTGGGTATTTTGCTCTCTTGATTTTTAAATTGCTATCATGCTATGTTTTAAAATCCAAGTCTAGGGTGCAAAATTCCCTTCAAGTGGTATCAGAGCCAAACTAAAGATTTGAACTCGTTCGGTTGACTTTAGAATTGTCGAAATCCAAATTTTACAAACCATGTTTTTTAATTAGCTCTTAAATTAATTCCATTGCATGTTTAGTGATCAAAATAGGTTCTAGGTTTTGACTATGGCCCATTTCAGTGATCATTTTGATCCTGGGGCACATCGAGGAGGAGGCAGGGGCAATCCCAAACCGAAACCACCACTAGGCGGTCTCTGCTTGGGCTCCCAAACCGAAACCACCTAGTGGTTGTCTCAGTTTGTGGGGTACCCCAAACCCCCTGATGTATCTTCGGGTTTGTTTGGGCATTCAATTGAACCCTCAACTCAGTTATGGTATTTCCGTTTTGAGTTTTGGCGCAATAGAGTTGGTTTTAGGGTGCCGGGGTTCTTTAAACTTCTAAATTTGAATTTTTAGAATGCCCGCTATTTGGATTTTGTATATTCTAGTAGTCGTAGTGCATGCTTGTGCTGTGATGATTGTAAGTGTAGATAAGTGGTGGCATTCTCCAATCTTATTGGTATATGTCAATGACATAGGGGGTACGCATATTTTACTTACATTGTGTGCAATATTCTATGATGTTGTTTGTTTATGGTTGTGTTGGATTGTCGTGATGGATAACCCGATATATGTAGTATTAGATACTCTGTGATGATATAATGTATATTCACTATTGAGTGGCGAGCATCCAACATGTGGACTGCTATCATAGCGGCTTGTACTTTATTCTTTAAGCACGTCTTGGTTGCGGACGTAGTCGTCTTGTATATTTATTTTCATTACATGCACTAGATTTTACCTATGGCGGAGTGGTCGAGCAACCGGGTTCTAAACGGCAACGGGTGGCCATATCAAAGGGGTTGAAACCGGGCCATCCCATTCTAGAATTGGTAGGGTTGCTCGCCGCACTTTAGGGGTATAGGATTGACCTGCGGAGGGGTGCCCAAGTCACCGGATTTTGGAAGTGATGGATGACCTAATCATTTCGTTGATATGGTTACCTCGCTTTTAGGATTGGCAGGTGGCTTGCCGCACTCGTAGGGGTCTAGGATATAATACTACTGGCTATCCACATGACCGGGGAAAATTACATTTCATATTTGACTTTATTGAAATGTGATATTCCTAATTTATTTGCTTTTCCATATTGTATATTGCATCTGCTGCTTGAGATGCTTATATCAAACCCTTGAGAATGCTTGAGATAACCCATAAATTGCTCATTATCGAAATGTGCGTTGAGTTTGTCTGGATTTTACTTTTAAACAAAAACTGGACAACTCCATATCTTAACAATCTTAAGATATTTTACTATTCTATGTCACATATAAAATCATAGGCATAAATTTAGATGGAACCAGATTCAAATCTTATGCAGCTGTGTCCAGTACATATCCTCAAATGGAAAAAAGGACGTATAGCATTACTCATCATGGAGCGCATCCGCGGATGGGAAATCTGAGAAAGAATCAAATTCTCGATTATAAAATTACAGAATATCTAGCATAAGTATCCACATCTTTGATCATTTCGAAGAATCTTGATACTTCCAACATCTGGTTCTCTAGTTTATTCTTATATCCTATGAACTTCTCAAAAAATTTGGACTTTGCATTTCTACAAGAACTCGTGTCTAAAACCAGAGAACTCATAGGTAAAACGGAATAAAGTCATAGTACCAACCCCTCGTCCTAAAGGACGTCGGAAAAATTTAAGTTGTATAAGTCCTATGGGTACACTAAATCATACTCCGTGTGTTGTAAGTTGAAAACTGTATTTTGGTTAAGAATTTCTACACCGTTATTTAATGCATCTTACCCAATAAAGGTAAATGTTCAGAATATATTTTTAAAAATTATATCCCACTTTATAAAATAAAGAGACATATATATTAAGTTTAAAAATTGGTGCATAATATCAGTTATTCAAAACCAAGTATTTTCCGTTAGGTAAAACCAGGTGATTTTCCCCGATAGCACCAATTACTACGAATTCTGACATTGAGGATCAAATCACCATTTCCTAATACTCTACTCTTTCTCAGCATCTGTAATGCCCTATAGATATGAGATTCTCATCCGGTATCCACATACCCATGAGCCAGAATTAATTGAGAAACAGTTTTCAAATACAACCATACGGGAAAACTGAAACATAAAAAATGCTTCAAGAAGGTGGCCAGGTATTCCTAATAATGCCCCTTCTACTGCACAGGCTCATGACAGTAGTTGCAATTTACTTTGCCCTCACTTCATCCCCTATATATGTCTCTACATCTTACCTTCTGTATACCATAGGCTAGATGGTTTTCTTCTTTCCTTATCTTTCACCACCGGCCTTAGGTTTAGAAGAAGATTATTCAACAAGCGTAACTGGTGTACTATCATAATATAAGGAGCTCTCAACTTGAAAGAAGATAAATGGAAGAGACAACAGAATTATACAATTCAATTTCTTTAGAACCAGTGGCCATTCTCGGACTGTACTAATTTCTTCGAGTTCGTAAGTAACTATACGAGATGGTCTTTCCAAGTAATATAGATCTTCGTAGTGATACAGATTGTTCTGGAAAAGGCAAAGGGGAAGTAAGAGCTGCAGGGACATATGCAACATTTTCGTGAATTAGGGCAATATGACATCCCAAAGATAAAGTTTGTAAAAAGGTTTGATTAACTTTGTTTATGAGTTTTAGTTATATGGTTGGTCATGGTCGTTTTCAGAGAGAGAACAGAAACACTCAGCATGTGCTCTTGCAAGATTAGATTGGTTTATTAATTTATCTAATCGGGATGGCTCCCGCTATTACATCGAATTTTTCTTCAAATCCTAAAAGGAGAACTAGCCGAGATCATGCACACCTTATAAATTCGCTAACCATTCAGCCAGGCCAATGTTGGTACTCCGAGAGAGGCTCCCTGTGCTTTTGCATGGACTTAATTAAATAAACCTGTCTCCGCAGAGGCATAACCCCATTAACATCTTTCTAGAAACCTAATGGGTTAGCTAGTTATGAAGTGAAAATCTTCTGGGAGTAACACCTACACACAGTGGAAATCAGGACCCAACTATCAACGCATGATAACCTTGATGGAAGACAACAATTCACCGCACTTTCGAAGGTATGCATTTACTTTGAAAGTTTCCCTTATATTTGAAACTCCCGATATGGTTTTTACCCCAAGCGGTTTATGACCTTAAGAAAGGACAACAAACCATAAGTCGTTAGTCAAGTTCAACCCATCATTTTGTGATTAATTTAGACTCACCCGTACGAGCCCTTGACAAAGGCCAACAAGTCTATACGACTGTCCTAAATAATTGCATCTCCATACAACAGACAAGTATCACTCAGGTACCATACACTATGCTTGACAAAGGACAACAAACATAGCATGAATACTAGGCGCTACTTGACTGAAATAATGGAGGGCTACGGCTGGTTTTTAAGAAAACCATGAACGTAATGAACTTGATATCGTTGAAGGAACTAAGCGGTTTTGAAAAGGAGTGGTTTAGGCACCGTTTTCTAAATGAGTGGTTTTGAAGAAAACCGAGTTGTTTATAGTAACATAAATTTTTGCATAAGAGTGAATTCCCCGTAAAGGAATCAAGACTCTTTTCTCATCGAACGAGATGCAGGATATTCCTAAACGAATACCTCTATGCAAAGGAAAAGAATACGGCTATAATTTCTTTTGAAAAATTTGGTTCCTACAACATCAGTTTAGGTTTATTTCTTTGCATTAAATATATAATGCAGTCCCATCATTTAAGTTTCTAGTCACACCAGAAACAACCGAAATACAATGCTTTTATATGCCATCCGAATTCACCACGGAGCATCGGGTCTTCACTGTAAAGTTACTTAACTTACGGCAGCGCAGACGTAGAGCTAGCGCGGATACAAAACATACAGAAGAATTATATATATATATATATATATATATATATAATCACATGCAGGTAATAAACATCACAAGCATGCGGTAAACAATATGGAATAGCGGATAAACTGGGAGCCCCACGTTTCATTTGAGCCGCAAATGAAACGTGACGTTCCCCGGTCATGTGGATAGCCCTACCAACGCGGCAAGCTACCCGCCAATCCGAGAAAAGAGGCAACCCGGCCTAAATATCATGAGTGGGCCACCCGGTGTGTTCTAGAATCCGGTAACTTGAGCACCCAACATGTAAGTGCGGTGAGCAACCCGCAAATTCCAGAGCGAGACAGCCCGATCTCAACTCCATGACATGGCCACCTACCGCACTCTAGAATTCGTCAACTCGAGCACTTCTCCACAGTTTTATCCTAGTACAAGTAATGAAATATATACAATAGCAACAACAATATCAAGCCGGACGTGTCCCAATAAAAGAATATACATACACTGGCAAAGACGACCACAAACCGACCGCTTGTCCCGAATAAACGAATATACATTCAAATCATTCTGTACATACATCATCACATGAAGGGTTATCCATCATGACAATCCGGATAAACCATTAAATTGATATACACACACCAACATCATAAGAAACAAATGTGCAATCCCGTCTAATTAACCATATAGAAATTAGACGACGTTTATCAACACATATAACTAAATACGGATAATAAACGATCCTTTAGTTTCGACCAAAACTTTTCTGTGTTGCCCGAAAACACAAAGTACACAAACTGAAATCTGGGCAAAAATGACATATGCCAAAAATCCTATTTCCATAAAACCAAGCAACTGTGAGAAGCACGAGGCCAGAGCTTGCACTCTAGCCGACCCAGGCAGCAAAGGGGCCAACCCAGGAGGCTAGAGCACAAGCTCTCGGGCTCGGGATCCTCCAGTATCATTTTTAAAGCATCTTTAGTTCATTTTCATGTATCAAAATATTTTCAGAGATCATTTTGAAATTTCAACAGAAACTTGGTTTTTAGGAAATAAAATACGATTAAAATTTGGTTTCGAAACTAATCCATCGTCTATTTGTAGTTCTAGAGTTTGGGTGGCTCTAATATTAGTGTAAGTTGCTAGTGCTCGCGCCGCTATATTTGCGGCCAAGGCGGAATTGAAAACATTAAATTTTAAGCAAGCACTAGAAACTAAAACCCTAGAAATCGATCCAAACACTAAATTAGCAACAAAAACAAGAGAGCTAGCTATTAGGTTATGAACATACAATCTTTGTAATGTTCACCCAATCGTGAAAAACCCCTTCTAAGCTCCTACACCATCGGGAACTAGCATGAGAGACGATCGTGCTTACCGAAGATGATCCACTGAAGGAAACTCAATCCAAACATCAGCTTCACTCCAAAGTAAACTTTGAGAAAGCAACTAACCATCTAAACTCGCTAGGGATAGAGTGTTAGGGATGTAGGAATTTTCACAATCTTTTATCTCTCAATTTCCTATCTCATGAGAACATATAACTCAAGCGAGAAGAGGAAGGAGGAGGAGAGGAGAGAGAATGTGCAAGTGTAAAATGAATGAGAGTAGGAGGGATAATTTTTGTAACCATACAAAAATAGTGAAACCATTTTCCATTTAAAAAATTAACCGTTACCTCTCATGACATCCTTACTTTACACCTCACACCTCTACCTCGTTTTATATTTTCTAAAAAGAAATACCCTAAAAGAGGTTCCTCCTATTAGAAGTATTTTGTATAAGGGAAATTTCACCAAAACCATCCTGAGATTTATCATATGTTCCCACTATCACCCTAAGCTTTTTTCCCATCACAGCACCCCCACAACGTTACCTTCTAATTTATAGCTTAAAAGAAAGAAGAAGAAGCAGAAGAAGAGGAGTAGCTTAGCGATGGGAGCAGCGGCGACGACATTAGCGATGGTCATGGCTCCTCCATCTCCACTCCCTCCTCTCTCTCTATATCTCTATCTCTCCTCTTCATCTCTGTCGGGACCCGGTTCTTGCTCACGGAGCAAAGTGCCACACGGAAAAAAGTTTTACGCCAAGTGTCGTGTTAAGTGGACGGAAGCCACCTCTTGAATCCGTGAGGGCCACCTCTTGAGTCCGTGGGACCCACTGTAGAACAATGGGGACTCTTCGGAATACATTCCAAAATTGGGCAGATCTGTACTATAAATAGAATGATACCACTCTTCAATACAGAGGCGCCTTTTAAGTGAACCGGCACTACAGGAGTTTGAGAACTCCGTAGTTAAGCGTGCTCGAGCCAGGGAAGTCCTGGGATGGGTGACCTCCTGGGAAGTGGCCCCTGGTCGGGTCCGGTTCGCTCCGAAGGACAAAACCGTGCGGCTTCAGCCAGAGAGGACAATACTCTCTGTATTAGAGGTGGGGCATGACAGAATGGTATCAGAGCCGGTCCCTCAATAGTTGGTCTGTGGTTCGAGGACGAACCATTGTTCAAAGGTGGGGAGAATGTCGGGACCCGGTTCTTGCTCATGGAGCAAAGTGCCACACGGAAAAAAGTGTCACGCCGAGTGTCGTGTTAAGTGGGCGGGGGCCACCTCTTGAATCCATGGGGCCACCTCTTGAGTCCGTGGGACCCACTGCAGAACAATGGGGACTCTTTGGAATACATTCCAAAAGTGGGCAAATCTGTACTATAAATGGAATGATACCACTCTTCAATACAGAGGCGCCTTTTAAGTCAACCGGCACTACAGGAGTTTGAGAACTCCGTAGTTAAGCGCGCTCGAGCCAGGGAAGTCCTGAGATGGGTGACCTCATAGGAAGTGGCCCCTGGTCGGGTCCGGTTCGCTCCGAAGGACAAAACCGTGCGGCTTCGGCCAGAGAGGACAATACTCTCTGTATTGGACGTGGGGCATGACAATCTCCATCTCTTTCCTCCGCCACCACTCCCTCCTCCGCTTTCTCTCTCCTCTTTTTCAACATAATCTCTTCCAAAGCAATGGCAATGCTACATCCACTAGTTAGTCGAGATAGGAATCAGAGGATAAATATTATCTCCTATATACATGGCAAGAACGAAGAAGAATTTATGCCACGCTTTTATGTTGTCTTCCGTTTTCATTTTGATTAAATTGATATTTTCCTTTCTTGATGTTGATCAACAATTTTCCATTAGTTCTATAAGAGAATTGGTGATGAGTGGTTGGTGTTTGTAGGATATGGCTATAATATGTTGAAGATGTTTGTGGAAATGGTTGTGAAGAATTTGGGAATGGTTGTGATGGTGGTGAGTATGGATACGTTAGATTAATAAGGGATTTTGGGGATGAATAGTGTTTTGTGGAAATGATGAGGGTGGTGGATGATGTATTTGAGTTTTTAATTGGAGATTGAAAGTGTACGCTAGCACCCCTACTGGATTTTACAAGTATCAAGCATGCCAATTTTTAAGAATTTGGGGTGCTAACTAACACTAACTGTAACAACCCTAACTTGTTGTACAATTTTTTCAAAAATACAGAAAGAGATACGTTTGCCTGAGCACAAGTTATAAGTTTGTTTTGCTTTTTAATAGCAAGAAGGAGCTTGGAGCTCATTGGTAAGACCTTGCGCTGCTGAACCAAATCACCAGAGTTCAAATCTCATCACCCACATTATTTTTTATATTGATTTCTTTTAATATTTTTAGAATCCCAAGAGTCTACACGTGCTAAACCCGTAAAACCAAAAGTCATATATAAAAAAAACCTGACCCAGAGAATACACCAAGAGACGAGGGACACATGGCCCCCCTGGCTCGGCCTAACTCGGCCGAATCGGGCCGGTGGTGCGGCTGACTCGGCTGGCGCCGCCGGCCGAACTCGGTCGGATCGCCGAGTTGCCTTCTGTGAACTTGTGTCATTTGGTATTCTCTAAACCTCTGTCATGTTTAAAAACCATGCATTATTACAGAGAATTAAAAAATCAAATTAAAACTCTTTTTAATGCAAAAATTTAATACAATTTTCTCACACCCCTTCATCTACCCTAAAACCTTAGATTGCCCTATAAATACCACTCTAATACACACACCCTCACTCACAAACTCTGTCCAAACTCTCAAGAAATTCCTCTAGAACTTTTGTGTACAATTGGAGTTAGCGAAGGGCGGAACTCCGGCGAAATTCCGACGACGACCCTAGGAGCTCCCGGTGACGAAACGACGCATCGGAAACTACTTCCACTCCCTCTTCCTATCCTCTAAATTAAAAGCCAGTAAGTCCCACCTCCCTCTTTCCTTTGCTATTCTAAAAAGTTCTTTTTCTAAAACCCGACGGAAGCGGAGTTAAATCCGACTTCCGATTCGGTTTTCTTTATAAAGTTCAATTTTCCTTAAAACAACCATGTTAAAATCTTACATCTTGACTATTAATTATTAACAAAGCATATTGAACAAGTTTCCTAGCAAAATATTTCATTTTGTAATTTTTACAGCTCTTTTTCAGTAAAATACCATGTAGTTTACTTTCTACTTTAAAACATCATTAATCTTGCTATACCTTTAATTAGATCACGAGGTAATGACCTACATCCTCACAGCACTCATATGCAACATAGCACAATACCTTTCGGGAACATAGAATATGGGAAAACGAAACTTTACATATAAATACTATTTACTATGAAAACCGTTTTCTACAAGATTATGTATTTTACACAAATCTTTGTAAAGCGCCGCTACAACCCATTTGGGGAACCCGTTTGGGATGGTGCGGATTATCGCGTATCGTCGGGCTTAGTAGTGTGAGATGCAGACCTCCGCAAGGAGCATTCGGTCTCGAGAGATTTAAAATACAAATATCTTAAGAAAATGAGATTTGTAGAAAATAATAAATTAAAATTATTTTTATAAATATATAAATATATATGTATTATCAAAATATCCATTTTTGTTATAATATCAATATTCCAACTTTTCTAAGTCAAAAGAATCACTTTACATGAAAATACCATGCAATTCCATACAAGTTCAATACTTTACAATTAAATACCCTATATTATGAAAATAGGTTTTATTCACTAGAAATGTCACATATATAAAATCTGTATCTATGAAAACTCTAAAGACGATAAATAAATACTTGGGGGTGTATTTTCAAAATTATAGAAAAGTATTTTTACATAAAACCCCCTCAAGTTCTATAAATTACCCTAAGGACCCTAGTAAATATAGGTTTAAGCGGGACCAATCTCTTGAGCCTCAGGGAGCCGGAAAAGTGGGTGCTTGCCTATTTAAGGTAGACAACTTAACAAACAGTGTTATCAACACGGTAATCATCTTTGAAAAAGACACAAATCCTGCCGCCCATGTGCAGCGGTTACCGATAACATCAAAACCTAATTCAGGATTTCAATTTTCTTTTCTAATTGTTCTGATTCAGACCGAGTCTCATTATAATCAATTTGACTTGAATATGATTCAAGTACAATCTATAATATAAAAATTCAATATGAATCCATATATTCAATCTGTTCAAACTATTAAATCTATATTAACCGAACCGAACTATGGATATACTTCCATTTACATGATTCTCCAGTTACATCCATGATTCTCCAGTTACATCCATTTACTGATATCATGGTTTTGGCAAGTCATCCAATTATACAATCTATATTACAAGACAATACAAGTTGCAATAAAATTCAAACAATACAACAATATAAACAAGATATCGCGGGGTTTAAGGGGTAGATTGGTACGGAAGGTGTTAGAAGTGGCACGAGACTGAAAAATTTAAGACACCTAACCTGAATTCAATTGCCGTTGTTCCGGGTTGTATAACGGAGCCTTGTATTTCCATTTGCCTTTAGTCTCTGGCATATAGAGACTCCTCTCGTATACACTGGCATCCTTCTGTACCAAACTACAAACAACAACATTAACACTAAATACAACAATATAACAATATAATACAACTTTAAAAGCTACTCCCTCTCTCTCACTCTCTCTCTCTCTCTCTGTCTATTCTACTTCTCCCTTGTCTTTGGGACTTACTGAGCGATTGTTCGCTGACGACATTCCTTTTCTTTCTTCTTTGAAATGTTGTCAGGTGGATCGGAAGGACTAGAGCACGAGACCATTCAGGAGCATTCGGAGCAGGCCCTTGAGCATTACACCGAAGACCCAAAGTTGTAGCCACTTGTACCTATTTCATTTCAGTACTTTCCATTTCTGTTATGCCACTGTTTAGGCATTGATTTCATTCATATGTATTTAATTTTTCATGTACTGTAAAAGAATGTTAATAAATAAAGTTGTTGTTCAACTATATCTTTTGTCTCTTGTGCATTTTCATTTATATTGCTTAGATACGCTTAGCGTATTTACTTCAGAGTAAATACGTAGTGGCCAGTCGTGTCCTCTGCCCGTACACCGGAAAGCGGGCCGCGACAGGTTTTGTTGGCGGCCCATGCAGGTCAGAGCTGTATAGAACCATACCATGCAGTTCTGTTTCGCGTGAACAACCTAAGCAATATAACACAAGAACCAGCAACTAAAACATTCTTTACAATTCATATTCCTTAAATCTTATCATTTCATATACTTTGAATCTGTCCTAACCCAATATTCCTGTACCTTTTTTACAATCTTACCAAAACCTTCGCATTCTTTAGTTCCTTCACATATTTTCAAACACTATCAGTACTTCAGTCACCAAACTTTCCTAGAATCTGTTACACTTTCTTTTTACAAATTTCGAGGACGAAATTTTTATAAGGAGGGTAGAATGTAACAACCCTAACTTTCTGTACTAACTTTCTGTACAATTTTCTCAAAAATACAGAAAGGGGTACTTTTGCCTGAGCACAAGTTATAAGTTTACTTTGCTTTTTAATAGTAAGAAGGAGCTTGTAGCTCATTGGTAAAATCTTGCATTGCTGAACCAAAGTATCAAAGTTCAAATCCTATCACCCACATTATTTTTTATATTGATTTCTTTTAATATTTTTAGAATCCCAAGATTCTACACGTGCTAAACCCGTAAAACCAAAAGTCACATATTAAACAAACTGACACAGGGGATACACCAAGAGACGAGGGACAAGTGGCCCCCCTGACTCGGCCTGACTCGGCCGAATCGGGCCTGCGGCGCAGTTGACGCGGTCGGCGCCGCGGTTGACTCGGCCGGCGCCTCCGGCTGAACTCGGTCGGATCGTCGAGTTGCCTTCTGTGAACTTGTGTCTTTTGGTATTCTCTAAACCCCTGTCATGTTTAAAAACCCTGGCATGTTTAAAAACCCTGCATTATTACAGAGAATTAAAAAATCAAATTAAAACTCTTTTTAATGCAAAAATTTAATACAATTTTCTCACACCCCTTCATCTACCCTAAAAACCTAGATTACCCTATAAATACCACTCCAATACACACCCCTCACTCACAAACTCTGTCCAAACTCTCAAGAAATTCCTCTAGAAATTTTGTGTACAATTGGAGTTAGCGAAGGGCGGAACTCCGGCGAAATTCCGACGACGACCCTAGGAGCTCCCGGCGACGAAACGACGCACCGGAACCTACTTCCACTCCCTCTTCCTCTCCTCTAAATCAAAAGCCAGTAAGTCCCACCTCTCTTTTTCCTTTGCTATTCTAAAAAGTTCTTTTTTTAAAACCCAACGGAAGCGGAGTTAAATCCGACTTCCGATTCGGTTTTCTTTATAAAGTTCAATTTTCCTTAACACAAGCATGTTAAACTCTTACATCTTGACTATTAATCATTAACAAATCATGTTGAACAAGTTTTATAGCAAAATATTTCATTTTATAACTTTTCCCGCTCTTTTTCAGTAAAATACCATGTAGTTTACTTTATACTTTAAAACATCATTAATCTTGCTATACTTTTAATTAGATCACGAGATAATGATCTACCTCCTCAAAACACTCATATGCAGCATAGCACAATACCTTTCGGGAAAATGAAACTTTATATATAAATACCATTTACTATTAAACCTTTTTCTACAAAATTATGTATTTTTCACAAATATTTGCAAAGTGCCGCTACAGCCCATTTGGGGAACCCGTTTGGGATGGTGCGGATTATCGCACATCCTCGGGCTTAGTAGTGCAAGATGCAGACATCCGCAAGGAGTATTCGGTCTCGAGAGATTTAAAATACAAATATCTTAAGAAAATGAGATTTCTAGAAAATAATAAATTAAAATTATTTTTATAAATATATAAATATATATGTATTATCAAAATATCCATTTTTGTTATAATATCAATATTCCAACTTTTCTAAGTCAAAAGAATCACTTTACATGAAAATACCATTCAATTCTATACAAATTCAATACTTTACAATTAAATACCCTATATTATGAAAATATGTTTTATTCACTAGAAATATCATATATATAAAATCTACATCTATGAAAACTCTAAAGAAGATAAATAAATACTTGGGATGTATTTTGAAAATTATACAAAAGTATTTTTACATAAAACCCCCTCAAGTTCTATAAATTACCCTAAAGACTCTAGTAAACATAGATTTGAGCAGGACCAATCTCTTGAGCCTCAGGGAGCCGAAGAAGTGGGTGATTGCCTATTTAAGGTAGACAACTTAACAAACGGTGTTATCAACACGGTAATCGTCTTTGAAAAGACACAAATCCTGCCGCCCATGTGCAGCGGTTACCGATAATATCAAAACCAAATTCAAGATTTCAATTTTCTTTCCTAATTGTTCTGACTCAGACTGAGTCTCATTATAATCAATTTGACTTGAATATGATTCAAGTACAATCTACAATATAACAATTCAATATGAATCCATATATTCAATCTGTTCAAACTGTTAAATCTATATTGACCGAACTGAACCATGAATATACTTCCATTTACATGATTCTCCAGTTACATCCACGATTCTCCAGCTACATCCATTTACTGATATCATGGTTTCGGCAAGTCGTCCAATTATACAATCTATATTACAAGACAATACAAGTTGCAATACAATTCAAACAATACAACAATACAAATAAGATATCGCGGGGTTTAAGGGGTAGATTGGTACGGAAGGTGTTAGAAGTGGCATGAGACTGCAAGATTTAAGACACCTAACCCGAATTCAAATGCCGTTGTTCCGGGTTGTATAACGGAGCCTTATACTTCCATTTGCCTTTAGTCTCGGCATATAGAGACTCCTCTCGTATACACTGCCATCCTTCTGTACTGTTTCCCCCAATCAGAGCAAAGCTCTATTTTGAATTTCAAAATTCAAAAATAGAAGCAACGCTTCAGATTCTACGCGCTGCGCGCCACGTGTCAAAAACAGACACGCTAACGCCAGGAGCGCTGCGCCCTAGGCAGCGCGTCACCAATCAGAGAAAAGCTCTGTTTTAAAAATTCAAAATTTAAATTGAAGCAACGCTTCAGATCCCGAGCGCTGCGCGCTGTGCGCCACGTGTCAAACACAGGTGCGCTAGCGCAGTTGCGCTGCGCTCTGCGCTGCGTGCCACGTGTCAAACACGGGCGCGCTAGCGCAGTTGCGCCTAGCTCTGCGCTGCGCGCTACGTGTCGAGTGCAGGTGCGCCAGCGCTGGAATTAAAATTCCCCCTCCATCAGATCAGAAGATCTACTAATAACAAATTATAATTAATCAGAACTAAAATTCTGTTATGGAAAGATTTTCCAATTTTATTAAAACAAGAAGATTATTTTCTGTAAAACAGAAGCCTTAGGATCAAAGATCCAACGGTGGGAAATATTCCCAAATCAATCAGAGAAAGATCTCTTAAAACTGATTTAACAAATCTTTTGGCCCTATATAAAGGACCCTAGACTTCAAGTCTAAAACACACATACAGAGAGAAAGAAAACCCTCTGCAAAATTTGAGAAAACTCAAAGAAAAAGAAAGGCAAGCCTTTAGCAAAAGAAGATCATTTCTTCAAGGTAAAAAAAAAGGTTTCATGAACAAAGAGATGAAATCATCTCATAAAAAGAAGAACTGTCTTCTTAAAAGATCATAGATCTACAACAGACCAAGGTCTCTCATAAAAAGATCAAAAGACCTAATCATAAAAATAAAAGAAGTATTTACTTCATTCACAGATTCTTGATCTGCAAAGGCCCTTTTATAAATAAGAACTTTTGTTCTTGAATCTTGAGGCAAAGCCTCCTTTGAAGAACATAAACTTGTTCTCTGATCTTAAAATTGATCAGAAGCACTTTGCGCTATTAAAAAGTGCCTTACACTCATGAACTGCGCCCTTACGCTTCTTGGACCGGCGCTCAGCGCCAAAACATGCCACGTGTCAACCATAAACACGATCTGCGCTTTGCGCTCCTGAAAATAGCGCACTGCGCTCTTGGGCTGGCGCACAGCGCCAAGCGCGCCACGTGTCACTCACTGGCGCACCCACAAACTAGCGCAGCGCGCTCATAAATTAAAAGAGCAATGCGCTAACAAACTAGCGCTTAGCGCTAAGCGCGACACGTGTCCTCTTCGCGTGCGCTACCCGACAGAAGCGCAATGCGCTCTTTGACTAGCGCAAAGCGCCTGGCGTGCTACGTGGCGCACTGTCAGAATACACATTGTTCTGATGAATGCTATGCATTCAATATAAGACAAAAAAATGTCAGAGCCCAATGCTTAGCATTATTAAAATGGCAGAGCCCAAATATAAGCCTAATGGCCAGAACAAAAATAAAATATTAAACATTTTTAACTGGACTTAGCCCAATTCTGGCCATAAGTCCTCAACTTAAATTGGAATGAGCCCATTTGCTCTTCCAATCAATTTACACCCGGTTCGAGGGTACATCTCTTTACTCCTCTGATATCTGTCGTTGTAATCCTTCAACGTCGTCAGAGAGGTGACAGGTCCCGACAACCACATATTACGACGGACTGTGGAGTCCTTAAATCCACGGACTATGATGTCTTTAACCTCGACCGTGATGTCTTAAAACTAATATCGGACTGTGGAGTCCTTAAATCCACGGACTATGATGTCCTTAACCTCGACCATGATATCTTAAAACTAATATCGGACTGTGGGGTCCTTAAACTCATGGACTATAATGTCCTTAACCCCGACCGTGATGTCTTAAAACTAACATTGGACTGTGGGGTCCTTAAACTCATGGACTATGATGTCCTTAACCTCGACCGCGATGTCTTTAAACTAACATTGGACCGAGATGTCCTTAAACTACTAATGGACCGTAATGTCCTTAAACTAATTATCTACCGCAATGTCACTAAACTAAACAATAGAGCCCAATTGCTCTCTTGTCGGATCTAAACGATGACGTTAAGTTGATCGTAGTCTAAAATGAGACTAACGTATCCTTAACGAACGTTTAAGTTGATCTTAGTCTCAAATGAGGCTAACGTATCCTTAAACCTAAACCCCAAAACCCAAATCTAAGAAAGATACGGATTTAGACTAGTCCACGCCCTACAGGCGACAACATAACTTAGTCTCCGTATACAATTCATGGGCAACCAAACACAAAATAAACACCCACGACACGAAGTGACCATCTGAAGAAAGAGAAAGTTGTTACCGCCATGCGGTAGCGTAATTAACTGCAGGGGCTTGCGCCTGCAAGGAAGAGCGTCCCCACAATCAAAAACCCCTCAAACGAGGGGGAATCTGACGAAGTCTGCTACATCGGCCGCATCCGTTTAAACCTTCGATACATGGTGCCATAAATCAATTTGGCATCTTCGGAGAGGTGGACCGATAGCACCAATTAGCATCTGCCCCGAATTTCAGGCAAGACGTCCGCCGCGTCTCGTCCGCGTCTTTTGGAAGGGAATATGTACTAAGCTACAAATAACAGCGTTAACACTAAATAAAACAATATAACAATATAATATAACTTTAAAAGCTACTATCTCTCTGTCTATTCTACTTCTCCCTTATCTTTGGGACTTACTGAGCGATTGTTCGCTGACGACATTCCTTCTCTTTCTTCTTTGGAATGTTGTCAGGTGGATCGGAAGCACTAGAGCACGAGACCATTCAGGAGCATTCGGAGCAGGCCCTTGAGCAGTACACCAAATACTCAGAGCTGTAGCCACTTGTACCTATTTCATTTCAATACTTTCCATTTCTGTTATGCCACTGTTTAGGCATTACTTTCATTCAGATGTATTTACTTTTCCATGTACTGTAAAAGAATGTTAATAAATAAAGTTGATGTTCAATTATATCTTTTGTCTCTTGTGCATTTTCATTTATATTGCTTAGATACGCTTAGTGTATTTACTTCAGAGTAAATACGTAGTGGGCAGTCGCGTCCTCTGCCCGTACAACACTAACCTAGATCGTTAACTAGATGATTAGGGTTTTAGATTTGATATCTACTAAACTATATATAAATCCTTGACTCCCATTCATTCAAGCATGGAAAATAGCAATATAAAATTGCAACCATGCTTGAATAGTGAGTCAAGATGAATAAACAAATATAAATTCCATGCTTGCAACCATGCTCCCAAAGTCTCCCCATTTTCCACCTCATTTCTATTTTCACAAAATAGAATTCATGCCATGCCACATATATATATTTATATATATATATATATATATATCATATATATATATATATATATGTTAATACATATAAGAAAATATTCAGTGAACTAATGATATTAGTTAAGATATAATTATATCAAATATAATTTATATCACATTATTAAATCAACACTAGATTTAATAATCCGGTTATATCATATATGACCGATTATAATTTATATCACATTATCAAACCAACACTTGATTCGATAACCTGGTTATATCATATATAACCGAACTTAATAACAGATAACTGCCAGATTACAATACGGTATCACATACACGTATTTAATCTGGCCTACGCACATATCACATATGTGTCCTATTTCGTTTCGCTTGAACCAGGGAAATTCTGTGTGGGACTCTAAAGACTCGTCAATATGCCAGCAGTAGGTGATGATCACATCAGTCACCTACAAGCCGTCAGTAGTACTAACTGGATGTAACGGCTACCCAGGTATTGAGCGATATGAAAATCAACAAGCAAGCTTGTCCATACTCTCCATGAAGCCTATCAGTAACATTACCGTACAGTCCGATCTCTTCGTCTGATATATCGCATATCATGTCTAGGGTTGGTTAAACGTTAGACCCCAGTAACATGATAAATCATGCCGATGTCTGGCCTATAACGGTTTGAGAAACTACTGATAACTCTTATCATTAAATCTCAGCAGCAGCCCTGGCCAGGGACATCCAGTTATAACCAATCAAGTATAGCGCAACATCAACTCCCAATACCGGGAGAGACGAAACCCCTCCTATCGCTCATTGCCTCCATATGACTCGGGACTGTATCCAAAATCCACCTGTTTGCATAACTCCTCTTGAGCGTGATAGGGAGGAAATCAAAGCAAAGTAGGAGCCACACAAGACTCTATGACGATCTCGGGTCTACAGACTAACCTGTACCAGTGTCACCAGAGGACTGTTATCTGATGATAGGTACAATACCAATTAGGAGTCCTCGGCTAATCCGTTCGGTGTACCCATTCTCTAATGAGCACATGTGCACAATCTTTGATGTTACACACCAATGACTGTGCGATCAGCCATCGCCCTCTAAGGGACATGAAACATACACACTAGTCTACTCTGGAATATCGATGCCGTAGTCTCGATATCCCCTCGACTAGGAACAGTTAAAGGATGTACTTTTGGACCACCCTGGCCCCACTAGTATGATCTCATCATAATCCTGGTAGTCAAGTACATATCCTAAGGGCTTTATCAACATGTAAAAGACAGACAGTATAAAGATACCAGTCTACATGTTAAGATAAATGCAACCAGATAGCATACTATCATGTCGAGCAAGAAAGTCCTCTATATATACGTCCAAGCATTCACTATATCAACAATAATGGTATACATATTCTAAACAATCTCCCACTTGCACTAAGGCCAGTTGTTGTAGTATCTCATACCCAACGTCCTAAAAGTCTCTCGAATAGCATCTGGGGGAGGGCCTCGGTGAGTGGATCCGCTGTGTTATCCTCTGTTTCAACTCTCCTAATCTCGATCTCTCAGAGATCAACTATCTCCCTGATCAGGTGATACTATCTAAGAATATGTCTGGATCGTTGACGGGAACGGGGTTCCTAGACCAAAGCCACAGCTCCATTGTCATCACAATACACAGGTATTGGATGATCAATGGTAGGAACCTAGTTCATCTCATGAACTCTATTCATCCAGATAACCTCTTTGGCAGCGTCGTTGGTAGCGATGTAATCAGCCTCTATCAACGAGTCTGCTACGGTATATAGCTTGGAACCCTTCCAACATACCTTCCCTGCACTGAGGGTGAAGACCAAACCCGACACTGACTTTCAGTCGTCCTTATCACTCTGGAAGCTTGAATCGGTAAAGGACTCCACCTGGAGTTCACCGTTACCATACACTAAGAACATCTTTTTAGTGCTTCCCAAGTACTTAAGAATGTTCTTCACAGCTTTCCAGTGGTTTTCCCCAAGATTTTTTCGATACTTAATCACTACACCTAGTGAGTAAGCAATATCCGGTCTGGTACACAATATTGCATACATGATTGACCCGACTTCCGAAGCATAGGGTATCCCTTGTATACAAGATCTCTCCAAATCAGTCTTGGGAGACATCTCTTTGGAGAGAGTGATTCCTGAACAAGAGGGTACATTACCATGCTTAGAATCTTCCATACTAAACCCCTTTAGTATGGTGTCTATGTACCTGGATTGGGACAATCCCAAATCCATTTAGATCTATCTCTATAGATCTATATCCCCAGGATGTAGGAGGCATTTGTTAGATCTTTCATGGAGAACTTGCGTAATAAGAGGAGCTTGACTGAGTGTAGCATAGGAACATCGTTTCCTATCAAGAGTATGTCATCCGCGTACAATATGAGGAAGACAACCATACTTTCTACAACCTTCTTATATATATATGGTCTGTCTACCTTTTTGATGAAGTAAAACTGTTTGACAGCTTCATCAAAACAGATGTTCCATCTTCGCGATACTTGCTTTAATCCGTAGATGGATTCAAGAAGCTTGCACACGCTTCCGCTGCTCCCAATGTCTATGAAGCCCTCCGGCGGTGTCATATACACGCTCTCTTCTAAATCACCATTTAGAAAAGCGGTTTTGACGTCCAGTGTGCAAGATTTCATATTTGTGGTATGCAGCAATGGCAAGTAGGATCCTGATGTACATAAGCATAGCGATAGGAGAAAATGTTTCATCATAGTCGACACCAGGTCGTAGACGAAAACCTTTTGCTACAAGTCTAGTTTTGAAAGTCTCAACTTTTCCATCTACACCAAATTATCTTTCTCAAAGATCTTCTTGTTCCCAATGGGTTTTACCCCTTCAGGAGCAACATGCAAAGTCAACACTTTGCTAGTGTACATGGATTCCATCTCAGTTCGCATAGCACAAAGCCATTTCACATAGTCTCCACTTGTGATGGCCTGCTCGAAACTAGTTGGGTCATCATCTCCATGATGCAATCCTCACTCTCACCGTCTATAAGAAAACCGCAGTATCTCTCAGGTGGATGAGGAACCCTACTAGATCTGTGGAGTGGCTGCGGTTCTTCGGGGACTATTGAATCCTCCAGTTCCACCAAATCGTTAGTTATAGTTTGCATTGTTGGAACTTCTTCCAGTTCTACCTCATCGCCACTAATTTCTTTCATAAGAAATTCCTTTTCTAAAAAGGTGGCATTTCGAGAATCAAAACACCTTTTGTTCCTCAGTGTGGTAGAAGATATACCCTCGCAAATGTTTGGGATATCCTACAAACTTGCACATAACTGACCTTGCCTCAAGCTTGTCCGGATTATGCTTTTCAATATAGGCCGGACAACCCCGTATCTTAACTCGTTTAAAAGATGGTCTCTTCCCATTCCATATCTCATATGGAGTGGTAGGCAACAGATTTGGTCGGAACTCTATTCAATAGGTATGCAGCTATCTCAAGTGCATGTCCCCAAAATGAAATAGGTAACTTAGCAGTACTCATCATAGAGCGCACCATATCTAATAAGGTGCGATTTCTCCACCCCAATATACCGTTGTGCTGTGGTGTATACGGAGGAGTAAGCTGAGAGAGAATCTCATTCTCTTTTAAATAGTCTCTGAATTCCGTACTCAAGTATTCTCCTTCCCGATCATATCGAAGGATTCGAATACTTTTACCCATCTGGTTCTCAACTTCGTACTTATATTCCTTGAATTTCTTAAAAGATTCAGATTTGTGTTTCAATAAAAACACATGTCCGTATCTTGAGAGAACATCGGTGAATGTAATAGAGTACGCGAAACCATCCCTGGCATGTGTAGACATAGGACCGCATACATCACCATGTATCTGTCCAAGAGTTCAGTAGCTCTTTCTCCATTTCTAGTAAACGGAGATTTGGTCACCTAGCTTTTGAGACATGACTGGCAAATTTCATAAGATATAAATTCGAACGGATTCAAATATGCATCCTCATAGAACTTTAGCTAGTCTTGTCTCATCGACATGACCTAGTGTATAATGCCTCAAGAAAACTTCGTTCATTTCTGAACTGTTCCTCTTGTGTGTGTTTTGTACGTTTAGAACTGTAGTTTGATTCAAAACGTATATACCGTTATGCAACGCACCATACCCAATCAACACTTTATTTAGGAAAACATTCACAGTATTTTTGGTACGAAATAACAGGTGCTCAGAATTATTGTATTACCAGTTGGTAATACTAGGTGATTTTTGCCAACTGCTTTGGCTGCAACAATTGCACCATCTCTACTACTAGAGATATATCACCCTTTCTAAGTTCTCCACCTTTCTATAGCCCATGTAATAAATTGCATGTGTGGGATCCTATTCCGGTATCCAATACCTAGGACGTAGAGGTAACTGAGAAACAGGTCTTGGTTACGAACACACCCGAAGACAATGCATCAACATGCTTATTTTTCGTTTGAGTGGCGTGGGAATCCGGATATTCCCTTATTCATTGCTCAGAATTATGACAATCACAAGGTAGAGCGGAACCAAGCCCAGTATAATAAGTAGGTTCGGTCAAAACATCCATATTATTATCTTGATTAAGGCATTTCATTGGTCGCTACCAGGAGAGAGAGAAGGATAATTACTTTGCGAGTGCTCTTTCCAAGATTAGATTGGTTTTTATCTAATCAGGATGGCTCCCACTGTTTTTATCAAATCTTCCTTCAAACCCTAAAACGTAAGAGTAGCCGGGATTAATTACACCCTATAGGTTCGCCAATCATTCGGCCAGGCAGGTATCGGTACTCCGAGGGAGGTTCCCCGTGCTTTCGTATGAATCTAATTAAAATAAACCTCGTTTCCCTAGAGGCATAACCCCGTTGACACCTTTCGAGACACCAACTGGATTAGCTAATTATAAAATGCAAAACTCTCTTAGGAGTAACTCTTACTCGCAGTGGGTATCGGGATCCAACTATCATATAAAAGGTATGCAATCTCATTGCAAATTTCAACACTTGAAATTCCCGATAATGTTTTTACCCTTACCCTTAGCTTCCTATGACCTTGACGAAGGCCAACAAACCATAGTCCGCTAATCAAGTTCAACCCGTTCATTTCTTGATTGAATTAAACCCACCCGCACGACCCTTGACGAAGGCCAACAAAGTCGCACGACTACCCTAATCCAATCGCATCACATGCCGGCAGATAAGCACTAATCAGCTACCACACACTACGCCTTGACGAAGGCCAACAAACGTAGCACAAATACTAAATATTACTTATCTGAAATGACGGAGGGCTACGCAGGTTTTTAAAAAAACCATGAGCGTAATGAACTTGATATCATTGTAGAATCTGATGATTTTCAAAAGGAATGTTTTTGAGGCTTTTGCTAGTTTCGCTAAAGAGGTCACTCCCGGTGAAGGGATCTCGGCTCTTTCCTCATCGAATGAGGTGTTGGATATTCATCAAGGAATACCACTATGCAAAGAAAGAACTAGAGAAGCAATCAAAAGACAAAACCAAGTGGGTAGTAGTATTTGCTAGTTTCGCTAAAGAGGTCACTCCTGATGAAGGGATCTCGGCTCTTTCCTCATCGAATGAGGTGCTGGATATTCATCAAGGAATACCACTATGCAAAGCAAAAATAGAGCTACTCTTCTGAAAAATTTGATTCTGCAATATCTTTTGGTTTCTTTCTTTTCATTAATCTCATTAATGAAGTCCCATCATTTAATGTTTTCTAAACATCACAGAAAAATGAAACGAAAATAGAACGTACGCTTATGCCATCCGCATTCGCCACTGAGCCCCGTCATGCACCGTTAGGTTACTTAACTACCGGCAGAGCGGGGGCGAGACTAGCGCGGGTGCAAAACATAAATAACGTTTATTATATATCATATATATAATATCGCATTTGTCTCATGCAGTTATATGAGCACATCATAGAACCAAGCAGCAGAAGCAACATATGAAATATTGGATATATTAGGATTTTCGTGTTTTAAATTTAGCCAGTAATGTAAAACACGAATTCCACGGTCGTGAAGAATAGCCAAACCCACATCCCTAGACCCCTATGAGAGTAGCAAGTAACCCTAGCAATTCTAGAGTTAGGAGACCCGGTCCCAACTCCTTGAGATGGTTTTCCACTGGACTCTAGAACCCGGTTACTTGTGCTCCCTACCTTGGGTCTATCCTAATGCGGAAAAGTAGATAATATACAACAGTAGTGATATCATCCTCAACCCGGAAGTTCCCCAATAAAAGAATATTACATACAAATTTTACATGAATGAAAATTGAAAAACTCTCATCTCACATAAAACCCCCGGCTATTCAATCACGACGATCCAATAAAATATATCAGCGACACATAATATAAAATATCATCAACGTAAGTAAATACGCGTATCCCAAATTCCGTTGACATATAGCATCGAGATTTGGGATACCCCACGTATTAAACTTACGATCGCAGAAAAGAAATGTAAAACTGCAATAATTAGAATCCGCATAACCTTAGACATCATAAACCCGGAATATCTCATATTCCGAATTTCATACCTAACCAGATAAATCTTGTATTTCAGTCTCAAATTGAAAACACTTTTCAATTACTTAGTCGGGGATTCAACAAGATTCCTGACTACATTATCGAATACTCATCGGAAATTTTAGTAGATGGCCGCACCCTCGATGCCGTCGATGAAGTGCACTAAGGCGGAACACCGAGGCCGCAAGCACCCGAGTGGATGCTTTTGGCAGCGGGGTTCTCTTACAGTCACTTGGCCGGGGCAATAGGGCGTGGCTATCTAGCAAAGTTATTTGGCGAGTATTCGCGTACAATACGTGATTGCGATGGAGTTTTAATCTGAATCAAGACTCCGTGACAACCGATTAGACGAGACTAAAACACTAAATTTACAAACAAACTAGTTTTCACAAAAATAATTTAATGTGGATCTTAACTACTGCATCCATATCAAACTAAACCCGAAACGACGTTAAATTACGAATACGAAACACTCCGTATTAGCCCCAATTGAACTGTTAACATCACATGCAAACTGGGCTAATCGAACAATACCTGAAACCCCAAAACTAAGCTACTGGAACACCAAAAAAAATTCGAGGCCATAGTACATAGTAAAACCGGCCAGGCCGGTTTATGAGGAGTTTTCGCCGGGTCAAATATGGTATTTTGGCCTCGAATTTCTCCAGTGTTCAAGTTGCATCTCATACAACATTCTGCAGTTGTTTAAATAATTTTTACAGATCATTTGAAAATCGACAGAAACTTGATTTTGGGTTTTGGGTTTCGGAGTCGTTTCGTTTTCGTGATCTTAATTACATCGTCTAATCTTCTAGTTTTGGCTCTGATACCCTGAAAGTGTACGCTAGCACCCTTACTGGGTTTTACAAGCATCAAGCATTCCAATTATAAAAAATTTGGGGTGCTAACTAACACTAACTTAGATCGTTAACTAGATGATTAGGGTTTTAGGTCTGATATCTACTAAACTATAAGAAAGTGAAGATGGTTATACCCTCGTAGATCGAGTCCTTCACTTCACATACTCCGTGTAGTAGTCCCGCGACTCCACTAGGCTCCACTTGAGGATTTGGACGAGCTTTCTTCTAAGACCTTCGTGCCGAAGATGATCCACGCAAAATCCCTCCAATTCAAGCTACCTCTACACTAGCTCTTTGGTGTAGGAAACACGTTACACTTGATCGCTAGTCAAGTGTATAATGGTGAAGTAGGAGATAAGAAAGCTCACAAGTTTGTGTTCAAGCTTCATGGTTCACATCATATGTGAGGGTTGAAGCTTAAACTATGACAATGAGGAAGATGAAGAAACTAGAGAGCATGAGAGTAAGAGAGCAACCCCTTTCAAAAATGGCTAAGTGTTTTTCAAAATGAATCAAGTGAATGAATGGAAACCCTTGACCCCCACTCATTCAAGCATGGAAAATTGCAATATAAAATTGCAACCATGCTTGAATAGTGAGTCAAGATGAATAAACAAATATAAAACCCATGCTTGCAACCATGCTCCCAAAGTCTCCCCATTTACCACCTCATTTCTATTTTCACAAAATAGAATTCATGCCATGCCAGACACACACACACACACACATATTAATACATATAATAAAATATTTAGTGAGCTATTGATATTAGTTAAGATATAATTATATCAAATATAATTTATATCACATTATTAAATCAACACTTGATTTAATAATCAGGTTATATCACATATGACCGACTAAAATCATTTATCTGTATATCACATTATCAAATCAACACTTGATTCAATAATCTGGTTATATCACATATAAACGAACTTGATAACAGATAACTGTCAGATTACAATACGGTATCACATACACGTATTTAATCTGGCCCACGTACATATCACATATGTGTCCTATTTCGTTTCGCTTGAACCAGGGAACTTCTGTGAGGGACTCTAAAAACTCGTTAAGACACCAGCAGTAGGTGATGATCACATCAGTCATCTATAAGCCGTCAGCGGTACTAGCTGGACGTAACGGCTACCCGGGTAATGAGCGATATGATCATCAACAAGCAATTTTGTCCATACTCTCTATGAATCCTATCAGTAACACCACCGTACAGTCCGGTCTCTTCGTCTGATATGTCGCATATCATATCTAGGGGTGGTTAAACGTTAGACCCCGGTAACGTGATAAGTCATGCCGATGTCTGGCCTATAACGGTTCGAGAAACTACTGATAAATCTTATCAGTAAATCTCAGCAGCAGCCCTGGCCAGGGACTTCCAGTTATAGCCAATCGAGTATAGCGCAACATCAACCCTAATACCGGGAGAGACGAAACCCCTCCTATCGCTCATTGCCTTCATGTGACTCGGGACTGTACCCAAAATCCACCAGTTTGCACAACTCCTCTTGAGCGTGGTAGGGAGGAAATCAAAGAACAGTGGGAGATACATAAGACTCTATGACGATCTCGTGTCTACAGACTAACCTGTACCAGTGTCACCAGAGAACTGCTATCTGACGATAGATATAATACCAACTAGGAGTCCTCGGCGAGTTCGTTCGGTGTACCCATTCTCTAATGAGCACCTGTGCACAATCTTTGATGTCACACACCAATGGCTGTGGGATCATCCATCGCCCTCTAAGGGATAAGACACGTACACACTAGTCTACTCTGGAATATCGATACCCTAGTCTCGATATCCCCTCGACTAGGAACAGTTAAAAGATGTACTTTTGGACCACCCTGGCCCCACTAGTATGATCTCATCATAATCCTAGTAGTCAAGTACATATCCTAAGGGCTTTATTAACATGTAAGAGACAGACAATATATAGATACCAGTCTACATGTTAAGATAAATGTAACCAGATAGCATACTATCATGTCGAGCAAGAAAGTCCTCTATATATATATGTCCAAGCATCCAATATATCAACAATAATGGCCTCTAGGGCATACATATTCCTAACAGAGATTGTTTCTATTTTGGAGCTTGATACATAGAGAAAGAAGAAGATAATGACGTGAAGATGACATTGCTGCAAATGGAGACCTGGGCTTGTCCGTTATTGTAATATGTATCAAATGAATGTTTCTATGTTTTGGTCTTTGTCGTACTAAATTTATGTTAATGGATGATGCTTAGAATGTGTTTGTAAAAATATTTCAATAGGTTGTAATTGATAGATTAATTATTCATAGAGTAGTTTCTTTTCTCTACCGCTAAAAGTTTTGTGGCGCTAATTTTGAGTGACGCTAAAGGAATAGATGTCACTATATAATATTTTGTGCCATTTTCTATTATCGCAAATAAAAAAATTTGTATGCATTTTGTGCCACTTACACAAAATTTACAAACAAATCCATATATTTTGATCAAAACTATATCTCTCGGAAGCATCTCTCATAATAATATTCACATATTCCACAACCAAATCCAAATCTCCCGTTTTCACAAACCCATGCATCAAGTAGTTTTCACGAAAAAAGACTTTTCTCTGGTATTTCACCAAACAGTTTAGGAGAAAACCCCCCACGTCCTGAGCTATTTCAACATCCCCCATAAACCTTAGTAGCTGCAGCATAAGCTGCCTCGCCATGGCTGCAGAAGAGATGAGATCGAGGAAGATTATAAGGTTAGAAATGCAACTGTGTCGCCAAAAATTAAAAATCGTTCTATTCATCGCTGCCACCGCCATTTATTTCTTTTAGGCCTTGTTTGGGAATGAAATTAGGCTAACAAAAAATCTATAAAAAGGCGAAAATGAGGAGGTGAAAGGATGACAAGGTCGGGGGAGGGTACGGTCCAGGTGGTGGATGCACATTTACAATCACCAAATCCAACATATTCATACTCATTACCGCCACAACCATTCTCAAATCCTTCACAATCATTTCACAAACACCTTCAACACATCCTAATTTGTAATGTGAAATCTAACTGAAATTTCCTAAAGAAACAAGTAAAAAAGCAAAATAGATAAAAAAAAAAAAACATGCTTGTATATCTCAGAAAGCAATCAGTTTGTCAAAAGAAGAAAAAGAAAAAAATTAGCTCAAATTTTTATTAAACCCATGCCCATCAATCTCTACCATAACAAGAAATTTAATCAAAAAAAACCACCATCAAATTGCACAATTTTTTCTCTAACTTCTCATCATGCACTACTAGTAGACTAGGCATCTATCGATCTTGGCGACATCAATGGAAACAGAGGAAGCAGCTTGGGCGTCTGCTCACTCCCCACCCTTAGCGACAGAATCAAATAGAACCCTTTCTCCGCGACAGCCCGGCCCTCGTCCGACATCATATCCATGGCCAGTGCCGTTAGGAGGCCGATTAGCTCCAGTTTCTGGAAATCAAGAACCCTCGGTGACGATACGCAAGGGCCGAAACGATAAGAAACTAGCATGCTGATCATTTTCAAATTTTTTGCACTCTAGTTATAGCAACCTCGAGTACGTCATCTTCCTTGGAGGCATAGCCGTCGGCAACCCTCGAGGAGTTCTAGCCGATCTCTCACCTCTGCCGCTGATCCATAAAAATTATGAGTTTTGAGGGTGAGAGGTTTTAATCTGAAAGGGAGAGGATGGACAATTTGGGTATTAAAACAGATAAAATATAAAAATAATTGCAAAACTAATGGGAAGGGGGTCGCAGGGGGGTTGGGTTTAACAGAAGGTAACCTTAGGGGGTTAGGGGGTGCTGTGATAGGAAATTTTTTTAGGGTGGCAATGGGAACATACGCTAAATCTCAGTGTGGTTTTGGTGAAATTCCCCTTCGTATAAATACAAAATACAACTCCCGGTATATGTATGGTATACATATACGTGTATCCATATAAAAATATGAATAGCCAAGATAGAGAAAATAGAAAGTGAAAATAATACTAATATATATATATATATATATATATATATATATATATAAATCAATACTTGATTTAATAATCCGGCTTAAACATAAGCCGGCTAGTATTATCAAACGTCCGATTAAAGTCCATGTATCCTGTACACGTATTTAATCGGACACCTGCACGTATCAACATACGTCATCTATAACGTTTCTCCTGAACCGAGAATACTCTGTGTGTAGGACTCTAAAGACTTGATAATACGTTGGCAGTAAGTTACTGGATAAAATCCATAACTATAAGTAAGTCAGCGGCACTAGCTGTACGTAATGACTATCAAGGTATCTGTCGAAAATGAGGTCGACAATCAAGTCCGTCCATACCCTACTGAGCGTATAGGTGACAATCTTTGTACAGTCCGTTCTCTTTGTCTGAGAGTGTCGCATTCCTCGTCTTGGGGGTGGAAGTCGTCAGACCCCCAATAACCCAATAAATCGTGTCGATGTCAGGCTCATAACCAACCAAAAAACCACTGATCTCATTTCCATAAATCCCATCCACCCTGGCCAGAGACTTATGGTGATGGCCAACCGAAAACAGCGTGACAACAACTCCCTATACCGGGCGGGACCGATCCTTTCCAATCGCTCAATGCCTCCATATGGCTCGAGACTGTACCTAACTAAAACATGTTTGCACGACTTAGTAGAACCGTGGTAATGTAGTAATCAAAGTATAGTAGGAAATTACATGAGACAAATGACGATCTCTGGTTTACAGACTACCATATACTCATGTTACCAGAAAACTGCTATTTGATGATAAGTATAATACCATCTAGGAGTTCTCGGCTAGTCCGTTCGGTGTACTCACCTCTAGTGAGCACCTGTATACAATCTTTGGTATCATACACCAATAGCTGTGAGACAGCCATCGTCCCTCGTCGGGGTCAAAAAACATAAATACTAGTCTACTCTGGAATATTGATGCCCAGTCTCAATACTCCCACGCCTAGGAACATTTAAGGATGTGCTTGTGGACTACCCAGCACCCATAAATATGATCGCCATCATAATGCTGGTAGTCAAGTAAGGATCGTACGAGCTTTATCAGTATGTATTAGCGATACATAATAACAAGTAAAATGAATACACATAAGTGATAAAAACAAACCAGATAGCATAGACTATTCTACATGTACAGGTCCTCCTTCAATTACCATGATTGCATTCTTGCAATTAAACTGCCTTGAGGGCACTATATCTAACAATTAGAGTCTCCATGGCAGGAGCGCTAATGGAGATTGAAGAAATTATGATGGACCCAAATTAGATTGGATGTCCTGCCCCCTGTTGCATGTGATTTGGGGGAGAATTCTCTCTGCCAATTGTCTTGATTGTGTATGCGACAAGGGTCGCGTCACGTCAGAAGCTAAGCTTTTTCCCCATAAATTTGATATACATTAGTTTAAAGTTATTTAGATGTAAACTTATGGAGCAAGTATGTGAAGCGATTCTTTGTTAGTATCCGAACACAAGGTAGAAGCGAAGAACGGCGAGCGGACCCTGGTCATTATCCCTAACTTGTGACTAACAAGTATTCAAAATGTCATTGTTATTGATTATTGTTGATAGTTATTTGTCATTGAAAGTTGATGATCTGCATGAAGGATCATGGTTCCGTATAGACTACAACGTATGCCTTGGCTGAGTTTGCTTGATCACTTGACCCGAGATATAGGAGGAGAGTCTGTTCCCACCAGGTGTGCCAGAATCTGTAGAGTGTTTTTCGTTACCCTGTCGAGATGGGACGCGGTCATGTGTCAGGCGTGTACAGATTTCCCTGCCCCATGATAGGAAGGGTTTTATTGATTGTGGCGATTCTAATCTCTGGCAATTATGGACGAAACTGCCGTTAATTACCCCTCTCTTTAATGCAGGGGAACCTCCTATTGAAGGGTCATGCGTATCATGTAACTCATTTTTTGTGGATGTACTTGTTGTTTGAAAACGATCTTTAGGCCTTTTTCAACATATCAGGAGCCATTACATGGGGGTCCCGCTTTCCGATCAGCAGGCGGGGGTCCCGGAGCCTGGTCAGTGGGCTGGGGTCAAGAGGGTTAATGGCCCCTTGCGGGGCTCGGGACAATGCCCCGAAACACAAATTTTATTCGAGAGAGATGAATTGAATGTGTCAGAATGCTCTCGGAGGAGGAAAATAGAGAAAAAGATGGTCAAAACGATGGGAACCCTAAGAATGGGGTCCCAAGGTAGTGGACCTCCCTTTTGGGGGTCCCTATTTACCGCCGAAGACCGGACCGAGAAGCTTGGGGACGGCTGGCCTGAATTTAGGGGCTGATGCTATTTAGACATATCCATCCACCTCTTCGAAAATACCAAGTTAATTTATGGCACTGTATATCGAGGTTTGGATAGATGTGACTGTTGTAGTAGACTTTATCAGATTCCCCCTCATTTGTGAGGGGTTTTTTGATTGCGAGGATACTCTTCCCTGCAGGCGCAAGCCCCAACAGTTAATTACGTTATCATGTTGCAATAACCACTTTCTCCTTCTCTAGTAGTTCACTTCTCGTCTTTTGTTATTTTGTTTGTTTTGGTTGTCCGTGGATTGTATATGGAGACTAGTTTATGTCGTCGCCTTTAGGGCGCGGATCATTCCAAATCCGTTGTTTACCGCCGAAAGACGCGACCGGGACGTTGGGACGTCTGGCCTGAATTTTAGGGGCAGATGCTATTTGGTTTTATCTGTCCACCTCTCCGAAGATGCCAAATTGATTTATGACACCGTGTATCGGAGGTTTGGACGGATGCGGCCGTTGTAGCAGATTTCGTCAGATTCCCTCTCGTTTGCGAGGGGTTTTTGATTGTGGGGACGGTCTTCCCTGCAGGCACAAGCCCCTGCAGTTAATTACGCTACCGCATCGCGGTAACCACTTTCTCCTTCTCCAGATGTTCACTTCGTGTCGTGTATGTTTGTTTTATTTTTGGTTGCCCGTGGATTGTATACGGAGACTAATTTATGTTGTCGCCCGAAGGGCGGGGATTAGTCCAAATCCGTATTTTCTTAGATTTGGGTTTTGTTTGATTTAACGATCGTTAAACTCGTTTTGAGATTAAGATCAACTTAAATGTTTGTTAAGGATACGTTAGTCTAAGTTTTAGACTAAGATCTACTTAACGGGGGTTCAGGATCATTTTTGATCCAACGAAAGAGCATTTGGGCTCTATCGTTTTAGTTTAGGGACATTACGGTCCATCATTAGTTTAGGGACGTTGCGGTCCATTGTTTAAGGACATCATAGTCCGTATTTAAGGACATCATAGTCCATGGTTTAAAGACATCATAGTCTATAGGGTTTTTAGTTTAAGGACATCAAAGTCCGTGGTTTAAAGACATCATAGTCCGTAGTTTAAAGATATCATAGTCTATAGAGTTTAGTTTAGGGACGTTGCGGTCCATTGGGTTTAAGGACATCATAGTCCATGTTTAAGGACATCATAGTCCTTAGTTTAAAGAAATCATAGTCTATAGAGTTTAGTTTAGGGACGTTGTGGTCCATTGGGCTTAAGGACATCATAGTCCATAGAGTTTAGTTTAGGGACGTTGCGGTCCATTGGGTTTAAGGACATCATAGTCCATGAAGTTTTTAGTTTAAGGACATCATAGTCCATATTTTAGGACATCATAGTTCGTGGTTTAAGGACATCATAGTCCGTCATTAGTTTAAAGACATTGCGGTCCATAATTAGTTTAAGGACATTACGTTCCATAGTTAGTTTAGGGACATTACGGTCCATGGAGTTTAGTTTAGGGACATTGTGGCCCATTGGGTTTATTGATTGTCGGGACCCACCACCTCTCTGAAGACGTTGAAGAATTACAATGACGTGTATCAGAGAAATGAAGAGATGTACCCTTGAACCAATGAATTTTAATCAGGGACTTGGTAGTCTTGTCTGGTTCTAAGGCCAATTTAGAAGAAGACATATGGTCTTGGTCAATTTGGGGTTTTGCCAACCTTGGGCTCAGTCCACTTGATTGCTTATTTGGGCTTGATCCCTTTTTGTATCAGCACTGCTGAGCATTGATTTAGGTTCTGACACCCCTTTTTCTTTTTGTTTTATTCATATTCTTTTATATGAAGTGTTAAACAATTAATGGCGCCCATATGCAGAGCACGCGAGGCGCTCGGCGCTGAGCGCCAAACACTAAGTGCTAAGCATTTATTATTAAATAGCGCACATGTGAGGAGCACGTGGAGCGCTCGGCACTGAGCGCCAGACTTTGAGTGCTAAGCGTTTATTATTAAATAGCGCCCACGTGAGGAGCACGTGGAGCGCTCGGCGCTGAGCGCCAGACTTTGAGTGCTAAGCGCTTATTATTAAATAGCGCCCACGTGAGGAGCACATGGAGCGCTGAGCGCTTAGCGCCAGACTTTGAGTGCTAAGCACTGAATTTTTGTTCTGCCCAATTCAATTCTCTTAGAATTTGATCCTCACTTGTGAAAGACTTCGTCTTATAGATCTGAGATTTGGAAAAAGAACTAAGTTCTTCTAATGTGAGAGTTAAACTCTTAGAGATGGAGAAGATACTATGATCTCTCTTACTTTTATAAAAGATTTGGTCTTATAGATCTGTGATCTGGAAAAAGAACTAAGTTCTTCTGATGTGAGAGTTAAACTCTTAGATATGGAGGAGATGCTATGATCTCTCTTCTTTTTATTTATCTTGAGGAGAAATCGTTCTCGTCTTGAAGTTTGAAGTTTATGGGGGGGGTCCTCTCCTGTTTCTTCTCTCTTTTCTTTTAACTTGAAGTTTATGGGGGGGGTTCTTCTATATAAGACTTGAAGTCTTGGGTCATTTATATAGGGGAGGCTGATTTGTTGATTCAGTTGAAGAAATCTCTCATTGAGAGGTTTCTTAATTGATTTGGGGATTTTATCCACCATTGGATCTTTGATCCAAGGACTTCTGTTTTACAGAAGAAATTTTTCTTGTTTTTATCAAGATTGGAAAAATATTTTCCTATACAGAACTTATTCTGTATCTTGGTGATTTTTAATCACCATTGGATCTTTGATCCAACGGTGCTCTGATTTACAGAGCACAATCTTTCTTGTTTGAAAAGATTCGAGGAGTATTTCCTCAACAGAATTTAATTCTGTAATTTGATAATTTATCATTTTCGTTGGATCTTTGATCCAAGGGTGGAGAACTTTTATTTCTGGCACTGGCGCTCTCGTGCTTTGCACGTGAGGCGCTGCCTCAGAGTTTTTTAACTCTTGGGGCTGCCTCAGAGTTTTTTAACTCTTGGTGCTGCCACAAAATTTTTAACTCTGAGCGCTGGCGCTCTCGTGCTTTGCACGTGAGGCGCTGCCTCAGTTCAAATTTTGAACAGAGCCTTGCTCTCTTATTGGGGGGAAACATCCGTATATTTATGAATTTGGGTTTTGAACTTAGGTTATATATTACTTTAGTTCAAAAATGTTTTGCTTTATTTAAGGACCGTTAATATAGTTTGAGATTAAAATCAACATAAATATATGAGCATTTGGGCTCAATTTATTTTAACTAAGGATGCGTTAGTCTTATTTGAGACTAAGATCAACTTAGCAATATTTTCAGGAATATTAAATCTTATTAAAATCCCAACAACAGAGCATTTGGGCTTAGCTGAAAGAAACTTTTCAGAGAGACTTAGCCAATTTGGACTTGGTCTGCTCAGTCTTTTTCTTCTCTATCTTTTTTTTAAAGTGCTAAGCACTTATTTGTGGTTTTGTTTTCTCAGCCCTTTTTCTTTTATGCAGAAGTGCTATGCACTTGTTTTGGGCTCTGGCGCTCATATATGTATCATGTGAGACGCTCAGACATGGGCACTGCCCAATCAGTGCTAAGCACTTTAGTCATTTTGACTGAATTTATAGAGTGCTTAGCACTTTGTTTGGCGCTCACGTGAGGGCACGTGAGGCGCTGCCTCATTTATTTTATTGAGCGCTCACGTGTGATTCACGTGAGGTGCTGGGACCTGGGCGCTGTCCAATCAGGGCTAAGCACTTAGTCATTTTGACCGACTTTATAGTGGTTCTGCACTTTTACTCAGCGCTCACGTGTATTTCACGTGAGGCGTTGGGATTTCTATTTTGAGCGCCCATATAGAAAGCACGTGAGGTACTGAGTTCTTTGTTTTGGACGCTCACGTGGGAAGCCCGTGAGGCGCTGAGTTCCATTTAAGAGAATCTTTTAAGTGCTCACGTGGGAAGTATGTGAGGCGCCAAATTTTTTTCTTTGTTGATATTTTCTGACGAAGTTTTAACTTCTGTTTATGGCATTTTGACTATTAATGATCTCTGTTTTGGAGATCTGAGACCGGTTTTATTGGAGAACTAAGTTCTATTATTTTTTTTGTAAGAACAACGTTCTTTATGTAGGGTTAAACCATGTTTATGAAGGAATTAAATTCTTAGACAATGTATCATTATTTCTTTTTGATCTAGTTCTTTTTTTCTAGACTTTGAGTTTGGAGAACAGAATCTCTCCGATGAGAATTAAATTCTCAACTTTTGGAAAGGTTTGCTTTTCAAATCTCAGATCAGGAGAAGAACTAAGATCTTTTTTGTAAAGGGTTAAACCCTTATTTTCTTTTTATTAGGCAAAAAAGATAAGTTCTACCTCTGTTTTTCTTTACCTAGGATTTTGAAGAGCTAGGATCTTTTTTCTTTAGAAGAGAATTGAATTCTCAGTTTTGTTGTGGAAAGAAACTTGTAGTGTTGATCTCCTCTTTCTCTCTCTTTTTATTTAAGTCTCCTATCTTTTATATAGGAAAGTCAAATTTGTTGACTAGTTCGAGAAAATCTCTCATTTGAGAGATACTAATTGATTTTACATGGCCTCAAAGATTATTTGGGGGGTTTTATCCACCGTTGGATTTTTGATCCAGTGAATTTTATTTCACAAAATATATTTTCTTATTTTTAACAAGATTAAGGAAATATTTTCCTATAGATAAAATTTTATTTCTAGCAATCAGTGATTTTTATATCATCATTGGATTTTAATCCAATGGTGCTCGGTTTAACAGAGCACAATTTTTCTTTATTTAGAAAAATTGGTGAAATATATTCCCAAAATAGAATTTAATTCTATCATTGGATTTTTGATCCAACCGAGAATATCTTTCTCACTTAGAAAGATTAGGGAAATATTTTCTCTTAATAGAATTTAATTCTACCATCGGATGGTTTTTAATCACCATTGGATCTTTAGTCCAACAAAGAATATTTGATCAAGGAGATATTTTTTTCCCTAATAGAATTTAATTCTATCATTTGATAATTTATCATCACCATTGAATTTTTGATCCAACGACTTTATTTAACAGAGAATATCCCAGATTTTGGGGAAATATTCCTCATGTAGAATTAAATTCTACCTGCTTTAGTTTGTACGCTGGTGCTCACGTGCTGTACACGTGGGCGCCACTTAAGAATTTAATTCTTATATAACAGACGCCACGTGCTTTGCACGTCAGCGCTCACGTGAACTTCACGTGAGGCACCGCTATAGAATTTAATCCCACAAGAGGCCAGCGTTGGTGCTCACGTGGGGAGCACGTGAAGCATTGCCTCATTTATGAAGATTTCTTTCCACCTTTTCTTTTCCAATCCATTTTTTTGTTAGAGTTTAGAAATAGTTCCACCATGCACAATATTTTTTATGTCGAGACTTAAATGCTCCTCTTTATAATCTGAAGTAGTGTTCTTCTTCTCCTTCATAAGGAAAGAACCATTTTAACAGATCGAGAGTCATGACTTGCAATCATCCACATGCTCATCGGCAGTCATGGGAGGTGCCCATCGAGAAAATAGTTTCTCGTTTCGCTGCACGCTTGGTGAATCCCGCTCTCACGGATGACCAATGCGACACGGTGATGCACGAGTTCCTGACTCGTAGAGGATCTCCTCTCCCTATCGGCTCCAGATGATCTTCTTGTCTGTGCTTGATGACATTCCCCCTCATCCAGCGGAGATGACTCCGGCGATGCTCGACGCAGCGGAGGACAAGATCGAGTGCTTTCATGAGGCATATTTGATTACCAATTCTCTGAGGGATCACTCTGTTCAGTTGCTAAGCCAGATATGGGCTCAGCGGGCTATCATATATGCTTTGCCGATGAGCACGACACTGACCGATGGGGAGCGAATTCTCACGAAGATCGCCGCTTCGACATGGTGGAGAAGGCCAAGAGGGCTTTAGAAAACTTTGTTTATAGTTTTGTAAACCTTTGTATTTTTGATCCCGTATTTGGTTATCTCTTTCCTGTAGAATAAAATATTTATTTAAATGCATTCTTTTTATCGTTTGATTATCGAGTGCTTCATTGGTGTTTGCACTTAACAAAAATTCTTAAGGGTGACGTGTCATGCATTATAATTCCGCACGCATATATAAATGAGCCTGCTTTCAACGTTATTACTCGTTCAAGCACACACATATCCGTAAACGAAACTTAAATCGGTGTAAACGGTCCCGAAGTGGTGGGACCCCTAAGAGGGGATCCCCAAGTTGTTGGAGATAGTGCCCGCAAGGCAATTATTGTAATTGCAGGTAGACGATTATTGTAATTGAACGAGGAGCTATACAGATAGAACAGTCTTACTCGAGATGATAGTATGTTATCTGCTTTTTCTTTGTCATTATGTGTATATGTTTTGATAAAGCCCGTAGAATTATTGCTTGACTACCAGTATTATGATGGCTATGATATACGTGGGAGCTGGGTAGTCCATAAGCACATCCTTAAATATCTTTAATCGAGAGAGTATCGAGACTGGGCATCGATACTCCGGAGTAGACTAGTGTATACGCTTCGAGACCCCGATGAGGGACGGTGGCAAGGTCTCACAAGCTATTGGTGTTGAGTCACCTAAGATAGTATACATGTGCTTACTGGAGATGAGTACACCGAACAAACTCTCCGAGAACTTCTAGATGGTATTATACCTATCGTCAGATGGAAGTTCTCTTGTGGTATGAATACAGGTTAGTATTTTGACCTGAGATTTTCTCGTGTGAGTTCCTACTGTACTTAGATTACTACTCTACCACGGCTCAAAAGAGTCATGCAAACAGGTTTTAATTGGGTCAATCCCGAGCCATATGGAGGCAGTGAACAATCGTCAAGGATTCGTCTCTCTCGGTATTGGGAGTCAATCTCGCGATGTGTTGGGTCAGCCATCACCAGAAATTCTTAGCCAAGGTGGATCAGATTTACTGATGTGGTATCGGTAGTTTCTCAGTGGGTGATGAGTTTCAGACCGGCATGACTTATCGGGTTAGTAGGGGTCTGACGATATCCACCTTCTAAACCCGGTATGCGATTATCTCAGGCGAAGAGATCGAACTATATTGTCAATAACAGGCTCAGTAGGGGAATAGATGAGTTTGCTCATCGGCCTTCATTTTGCTCAATACCTGGGTAGCCGTTACGTACAGCTAGTGCCACTGACGTGCTTATGGTTAAACCCGCTGCCAGCATATTAACGAGTCTTTAGAGTCCCACACAGATAATTTTCCCAGTTCAGGCAAAATGATGTAGTGGCATATATTGATACGTGCAGGGTTTCGATTAGGTATATGTGCTAGCCACACGGACTTCAATCAGGCGGATGATAATACTAGCCGTCTTAAGATTAAGCTGTATTATTAAATAAAGTTTTGATTTAATAATTTGCATATATATATTTCGATATGTATAATTTAGTATTATGTTCATTTTATTTTCTATCTCTTAGGTATTCGTATTTTGATACGAATACGGGCATGTATTTGCGGAGACGTATTCTTGTATTTATACAAGAATACTTCTAGAAGGAGGACGCCTCATTTTTAGGAATTTCCTTTTATAGAAATTATGAAATGAGATGGAAAAGAGAAATGATAGATGGTATGGGCAAATGGATTATATATTCATTTGCACACACTATTTAAGCATGGTTGTAATTTTAAATGGAGGAAATTCTATTAACAAAAGAAATCAAGCATGCTTGAATTGATGGATGAGTTTGCATCCTACCATTTAGCTTCTCTCTCTTTCATGGCTCCTTTTTCTTCTTCATCCTCTACCCTCCCATGGGTTGAGAATCATGAAGATAAAGAGAAAGAAGAATACTAGAATATTCACACACATCACTAAGCATCCTAAATTAGCAACCTATGATTTTTAGTTACTTCATTGATGAAGTTGAAGATTGAACTTAGTTCCCTCAGGTGGATCATCTTTGGCGAAAGAAGACCGGTTTGCAAGCGCGATCCGGAGCTCATGAGAGCATGCTAGAGTTCAACCCAGTTGGAGCAAATAAAGACACTATAAAGGTTGTGATTTCTATATTTTTGTGCTTACTAGTTTAGGTGTTTGGTTTAGATTCATAGGTATAACTTTCTAGTGCCATTAAAATTTTTGTTTTTGTATTCCGCATTGGTTGCGGGTTAGTGGCGAAGGCACTAGGAATTTCCAATGGTATCAGAGCCACCCAAACACCCTTAACTAGATAGATACGATTTCCGAATCTCGCCGTTTTTTGCTCCGCAAAAACTGTCCAAAAACCAATGAGAATTTCAGGTTATATTGATGTTTTTACTCCCTGCTGGCTCTTGGTTTGGACCAAGAAGCCGCGTGGGGTTGCGTGAGGACCCCAAGGATGTCACGGGGGGACCTAGGGAGGGCCTACACCACCGATACCACCCAAAGGCAGCCTTGGGGGGTTGAGACCCAAGCCCTGCCCACTTGGGCAGGCTCAGGTCTGCCAAGCCCCTATGGCCACCTTTGGGTGGCCTAAGGGGTTGGTACCCCCTTAAGTGCCTCCGGGTCGTTGTAATTTCATGCCAGGGTCCTTTGCTAAGTTCCAGCTCAATCTGAGCTCATTTCGGACTCCCGGAGTGGGTTATAGCATGGAATTTTTGTCGGTTTTTAGTACACTTGATTTTCGGTGTTTTAGAAAATTGAAGTGTTGGCTATTTGTGTGCGGCATTTGATTGTCATACGTTTTGTGACGTTTGCGTGTATCATAAAGTTTGGTAAAATGTTGTCAAATTTCTATACATATCAATTAGACGGGGTTATGGAATTGATACTTGCAAGATTGCATGTTCTGTGATGTATGTTGCTTAGTGGTTATGGTTGTGTTGGATTTGTTGTGATAGATAGCCTAGAGTATGTAGCATTAGATGTAATTCTCTATGATGTAATATATATTCATATTGCATGGCGAGCGTCCGATATGTGGACTACCGTCACCGCGTCTTGTATTTTATTCATTAGGGCGTGTCCTGGTTGTGGAGGTAGTCACCGTTGTATATTCAGGTTTTCATTATATGCACTACGATTACCCCGCGACGGAGTGCTCGAGTAGCCGGGTTCTAGAGGGCAACATGCTTCCATCTCATGGCGTTGAGACCGGGATGCCTTACTCTAGAATTGGCGGGCTATTTACTACACTCGTGGGAAGTATAGGATTGGCCGGCGGAGGGGTGCCTAAGTCACCGAATTTTGGAAGTGTTGGGTAGCCCACTAACTTCGTTGATTGGGGTTGCCGTGCTTCTGGAATTCGCGGGTGGCTTGCCGCACTTGTAAGGGTCTAGGATCCGATACTATGGGCTATCCACAAGATAGGAAAATTGCATTTTATATTTGGCTCCATTAAAATGTACTTTTCCTAGATTATTTGTTTCCATACTATGTTTGCTTCTGTTGTGATGCTTTTGTAATGTTACTTGATATCATGCATGAGATGAATGTTTATATATATATATATATATATATATATATATATATATATGTATGTATGTATGTATGTAGTAGACGCTATATGTTTTGCATCCGCACTAGTCCTATCTTCGTCCTGCTGTAAGTTAAGTAATCTTACGGTGAAGACCTGGGATCCTATGGCGAATGCGAATGGCATATATGTGCGTACCTATTTTTGTTTCTTACAGGCATGATATGATTAATTGATGGGACTGCATTAATTCTGATTAATGCAACTAAAACAAACGTAAATGATGTTGTCGGAATCAATTTTAAAACTACTCGGTTTTCTTCAAAACCTTAGTCGTACTCTTTTTCTTTACATAGAGGTATTCGGTTAGGAATATCCTGCACCACATTCTATGAGGAAAAAGCATTGATCTCTTTATGGGAAGTTTGCTGTTAAGCAAAAGTTTATGTTAATAGTTTTAAAAGCGGAGCTTAAACCACTCCATTTCAAAGCCACTCGAGTTCCTTCAACGATATCAAGTTCTTTAAATTAAAGGTTTTTCGCCAAAAAACAGCCGTAGCCCTCCGTCATTTCTTACAAGTATCACCTAATATTCTTACTATGTATGTTGGCCTACGTCAAGGCATAGTGAATGGTAGCTCGGTAATACTTGTTTGCAGTATAGAGATTGCGATTATTTAGAACAGTCATACAGTTATTTTGGCCTACGTCAAGGACTTGTACGTGTGGGTCTAAACTAATCCAGGACAATGCAGGGTTGAACTTGACTAACAACTTATGATATGTTGGCTTACGTCACGGTCATAAGGTCGTTTGGGGGAAAAAACCATATCGGAAGTTTCAAATATAAAGGAAATTTGCTAAGTATGCGCATACCTTCTGGAGTGTGGTGATTTTGGTCGGCTTTCGTCAAGGTTATCATGCGATGATAGTTGGGTCCCACTGATGAGTAGGTATTACTCCTTGGGTGATTTTCAGATGATCCTGACTCTGACTGATTCTCATTTTAGGGTTTGAAGGAGAATTCGAGGAAATAGTGGGAGCCATCCTGATTAGATAAAGTGATTAACCAATACAATCTAGATTAGAGTGCACGCTGAGTGTTTCTTTTCTCCCTCTCTTTGGTTTGCGACTATGACCTGACCTTAAAATAAAACTCATGAACCAAGTTAATCGAACCTTCTTACACACTTTGGCTTTGGATTGTCATGATTCACGACAAAGTCTCATATATCCCTGCCACTCCTACTTTCTTTTTGCTTTTCTTTAAAACACTCCGTATCACTACGGAAATCCATATTGTTTGGAAATGATATCTCGTATAGTTACATACGAACTCGAAAAAACTTGTTTCAGTTCGAGGATGACCACGAGTTCTAAAGAAATTGAATAGGATTATTCGGTTGTCATTTATCTTTACATTCTCTCGGGTTACGAGAGCTCATAGTATTAGGAGAGTACACCTATTACGCTTATTGGATAGTTTTCTTCCAAATCTTAGGCAGGTGCCGAAAGGTAGGGAAGGGAGAAAACCTATTTGCCTGAGTATGGTGTACAGAAGGTAAGAAGTAAAGACATATAGAGGGATTGCACTGAGGGCAAGGAAATTTGCAATTACTGTCATGAATCTGGATGGTGGAATATGCATTACTAGGAATACCCGGCTACCCCCTCGAAATATTTTCATGTTTTAGTTTTCCTGTGCGGTGTTAATTGAAAACCGCTTTCCCAATTAGATTCTGATTCTAGGGTATGTATTTACCAAACTTGATTCTTACATCTGTATGGCGTTACAGATATTGAGTGGGAGTAGAAAATTAAGAATTGGGTGATTAGATTCTCAATATCAGAATTCTTTGTAATTGGTGATAGTTGAGGAAATCACCTGAGTTTTACCTTACGGCAAATATTTGGTTTTGAATAACCGTTGTTATACACCAATTTTTAAAATTGAATATCTGTATCTTTATTTTATAAAGAGAGATATAAATTATGAAAATTATGTTCTAAACAATTACCTTTATCAATTGAGGATAAAATAAGGTGCATTGATTAACGGTATAGACATTATTAACCAAAATACAGTTTTTAACTTACAACACACGGAATTTGAGTTAGTATACTTTAGAGACTTATACATGAAAATGTATGTTGTCCAGTGTCCTTCGGAACAAGGGGTTGGTAATCTTACTTCATTCAGCGTACTTACGAGTTCTTTGATTTTAGACACGTATTTCGTTGAAATAGTAGGTCCAAATTTTGATAAGTTATGGGTATAAAAATAAAGTAGAGAATCATGCGTTGGAAGTATCGGGATTTTTCAAGTTGATCGAAAATATAGATATTTATGCTAGGTATTCCATCATATTAAATTTGAGAATATGATTCTCTCACAGGTTACTCATCCGTGGGTGCGCTCCTTGATGAGTAATGCTGCATGACCTTTATCCATATGTGATATGCACTCGGTACAGTTGCATGACAATTGAATTTGCTTCCATCTAAATTAGTTGCAAGGGTTTAACTTCTACCATTTCAAGATCAAAAGTTGATTTGTTCTTGACTTGCCACCTTTTTATAAAAGGAATCTTTTTGAAAAAGAACCAAGCTGGAGTATGGTAGAACTGGAAGTGATTCCAAAACCACAAACGGTTACTGAAAATTTAGTAGAACTTGGAGATTTAATTTGATTTGATAATCCATTAGCCACTCCGCAGTTTTAGTTAGTTACCTCAGCCACCCCAGAGGTACTTCGGTTTCCTCAAAGACGGTGACAGAGAGGTTTTGATAACCCAAGCTTGTTACTACTATTGTCCTTGACTATGAGATCTGGCTGGTGGATGACTATAATGTCATTCTAAATTGAATTTAGAAGTACACGTGTATATGACTCTACCAGAGAGTTGTTGTAGTCAGTGGGAGCAGCGGAAGCATGGTGGGCAATTTGCTTATGTCTTTTTATAGACTAAAGCAAGGAAAGTGGAATTGGTCATCAGTTTGATTTAAAAGTCAAAGATTTTGACTTCATCAGAGCAATAGATGGACCTGGTAAGAAGGCAATAGGAATTGATGTCTTGGTATTTGGATGACATGCTCCTGATAGAAAGTGATGTTTCTATACTATGATTGGTCAAATTTTAGTTGTCACAAGGTGTTTCTTCATATAGGATATGGACAATATATCACGGATTCTGGTAACTAGATCTATGGTTTTAGATCTTGATTTGGGACGTGTCCTAATCAGAATACTTGGACACCATTCTAAAGTAGTTTAGAATGGACGACTCCTGACATGGTAATCTACCCGCAGGTGATGCAGTTTCCCTCTCTAAAGAGAAGTCTTCTAGACTGATGACGAGAGGGACTTGCATGAATGACATATCATTTGCTTAGGCAATTGAGTCAATCATGCATTATCATGTGCCAGACCAGATGTTGCTTTTTACACTTGCTGCAATAAGCATATATTAATCTAATCCTGGAAAAACATTAGGAAGCAGTTATGAACATAATAGGATGTTCTTGATATTTGGTAAGGGCAGCCTCCTTAAGGAGGCAGTTATCATTTTAGGCTTTCAAGGTGATCTAGAAGACAGAGTGGCTGTCAGAATTAATAGTTTTCCCTCTTTTGAGGTGTAGTGTGTTGGATATGTTTCCAAACAGGATACTAAGGTAGTCATGGCGCTGGATACTGATTACATCAGTAATGGATACAGTCTAAGAAACTTGTTAGATTTGGTGTTCATGTTATGAATAAGGTCCCATCAGAGATCCAGACAAGTTTTAAGACAGGTATCTCTCATTTCGGGAGATAGTCGTTCTTCATGAAGTTGAGATATAGAGAGATAAAGATAGAATTATTGGAGCGGATCCACTCATTGAGGATATTTCTCGAACACGTAAGTTTCTCAAAACGAGTTTTGAAAAAATAACTAGTAGAGAAGTTGGGTATTCGGTAGCACACAAACTGTGAGTATGCGATACCGCAATAAATGGCCTTAAGTACAAGTAGGAGATTGTTGGATATAGTGCCCTCGAGGCAATTATTGTAATTGCAGATAGGCGATTATGATAATTGAACGAGAACGTATACAGGTGGAACAGTCTTAATCGAAATGATAGTATACTATATGGTTTGTCTTTGTCATTATGTGTATACATTTTGATAAAGCCCGTAGGATTATTACTTGACTACCAGCATTATGATGGCAATCATATACGTGAAAGCCGGGTGGTCCATAAGCATATCCTTAAATGTCCCTAGTTGAGAGAGCATCGAGACTGGGCATCGATTCTCTGGAGTAAGCTAGTGTATACGCTTCGAGACCCCGATGAGGGGCGGTGGAAAGATCTCACAAGCCATTGGTGTTGAATCACCTAAGATAGTATACAAGTGCTCACTGGAGGTGAGTACACTAGACGGACTCATCGAGAACTTCTAAATGATATTATACTTATCGTCAGATGGAAGTTATCTTATGGCATGAGTACATATTAGCCCTTTAACCTGAGATTTTCATTTGTCTCGTATGAATTCCCACTGTACTTAGATTACTACCCTACCATGGCTCAAAAGAGTCGTGCAAACAGGTTTTAGTTGGGTCGGTCCCGAACCACATGGAGGCAGTGAACAATCGTCAGGTCGTCTCTCCCAGCATTGGGAATCGATGTCACGCTGTGTTGGGTCAGCCATCACCAGAAATCCTTGGCCAAGGTGGATGAGATATACTGATGTGATATCAGTAGTTTCTCAGTGGGTGATGAGCTTCAGACTGGCACGACTTATCGGGTTAGTAGGGGTCTGACGATATCCAACCCCTAGACCCAGCATGCGATTATCTCATATGAAGAGACCGAACTGTATGGAGATTGTCACAGACAGGCTAAGTAGGGGTACAGATGAGTTTGCTCATTGGCCTTCCTTTCGCTCAATAACTGGGTAGCCATTATGTACAGCTTGTGCCGCTGACGTGCTTGTGGTTAAACCCACTGCCAGCATATTGACGAGTCTTTAGAGTCCCATACAATGGGTTTTCCCAGTTTAGGAAAAATAATGTAGTGGCCGTATATTGATACGTGCAGGGTTTCGATTAGGTATGTGTGCTAGCCACACAGACTTCAATCGGACGGATGATAATACTAGCTGGTTTAGGATTAAACCGGATTATTAAATCAAGTTTTGATTTAATAATTTACATATATATATTGCGATATGTATATGTTGGATATAGTACCCTCAAGGCAATTATTGTGATCGCAAGTAGGAGATTATAATAATTGAAGGAGGACCTATACAGATATAACAGTCTTACTCAAGAAGATAGTATGTTATCTGGTTTGTCTTCATCATTGATGAAGCCCGTAGGATTGTTGCTTGATAACCAGTATTGTGATGGCAATCATATATATAAAAGCTGGGTTGTCCATAAGCACATCCTTAAATGTCCCTAGTCGTAGGAGTATCGAGACTGGGCATCGATATTCCGGAGTAGACTGGTGTATAAGTTTCTAGACCTCGACGAGGGACGATGGCCGGTCTCACAAGCCATTAGTATTGTGTCACCTAAGAGATGGGTGCACTGGACGGACTCGCCGATAACTTCTATATGGTATTATATCTATCGTCAAATGAAAGTTCTCAGGTGACATGAGTACATATTAGTCTTTTGACCTGAGATCGTCATTTGTCTCATGTGAGTTCACACTGTACTTTGATTACTACCCTACCACGGCTCAAAAGAGTCATACAAACAGGTTTTAGTTGAGTACAGTTCCAAGCCACATGGAGGCAGTGGTCGATTATCAGGGATTTGTCTCTCCTGGTATTAGGAGTCATGCTGTGTTCAGTTGGATATCACCAGAAATACATGGCCACGGTGGATGAGATTTACTGATAGTTGATCAGTAGTATCTCTGTTGGTGATGAGCTTGACTCAGACACGACTTATCGGGTTAGTAGGGGTTTGACGTTATCTATCCCCTAGACCCGATATGCGATACTCTTTGACGAAGAGACCGGACTGTACGGAGATTGTCACATTCAGGCTCAGTAGTGCAAGGACGTACTTGATTGTCGACCCCCTTTCGACAAGTATCTGGGTAGCCGTAATGTACAGCTAGTGCCGCTGACGTGCTTGTGGTTAAATCCATTGCCATCGTATTGTCGAGTCTTTAGAGTCCCACACAGAGGGTTTTTTCGGTTCTGGCGATAGATGTAGGAGCCGTACGTTGGTACGTGCAGGGGTCCGATTAAATATGTGTACGGGATACACAGACTTTAATCAGGCGGTTGATAATACTTTCCGGCTTAGGATTGGGCACGTGACATAGCCAACCATGCTATCTGTGGGTAGGAAGTATCCATCAACAGTCACATTACGGCTGTAGAGATATCAAGAACAAGATAAAACTATCTAAAAACATGTCCATAATCCAGAATAACAAGAGTCAATGATAAATAAATGCGGAAGCAAAAGATCCAATACAATATCTGAAAGGTATGTCCCATAATGCGGGCTCACATCAGAAAATAAATGCAGGAAATAAAACTAACCACTACAGATCTCACAACTCAGCCTGCTGGCTGAAGTACTCCTGCTCGGACTGCGACAGTGGTATAGAATCTGGGCCATGCAAAACCCAGACGTCAGCGCGTCGTGCCAACAAGTAAAATAATATGAACAGTGTAATAGGCAATGCAAAAGTAAACATGAATAGAGCAATAATGTGAAACAAGCAGTGCAGGGTAGTGTGCAGTGGGTAACTAAACTGTTCTATCAGGTATTCTATTCTAAAGTCCTTGAAATCAATTGATGAATCGTCGATGTAACTCAATAGTATCCCGTACATACCCGGGACCACGGCCACAATATTCTCGGCTGCAGCCGAGACATGCCGCTAGGCACAAAACAGGAATGTGTACACTCGATAGTATCCCGTACATACCCGGGACCACGGCCACAATATTCTCGGCTTAAACCGAGACATGCCGCTAGGCACAAAACAGGAATGTGTACACTCAGGACAGGTAGTGAACTGTCGAGTTACAAGTCAGGTTTCACCTTTGATTTCCCTATACCCCCAAGTTATATGTGCAAGTCAAGTCAGGTATTCAGTAATCAAGAACTAATGCCAACACGGGATCAGGTAAAAGCAGGTTTGTCTGGATAGACAACAGGAACGGTCCATGAGGACTACAGGACAGGTTTGTTGGCATTAGACACAAGATCAGGTAACAGGTCGGGTCATGGTACATCGGGTCAAGTCAACAGCATACGGTACCATGTCAGGTGTATTAATATATACCATGTGTGACAATGTCAAGTCCAGAAGTAACAATATCGTGGGTGTGCTCACAAACAGATATATAATCGAACAGGGTATTTAACAACATGAAATAAGCAATGGATTAAATAATAAGCATGTTTCATTCATCATAAGAGTGCAATAATACAGTGCAGCCGTTTAATTATATTAACAGGTTTGAGCACCCTTAGCGGTGCCGTAGTTTAGATATTGATGCAATACAGTTATTTCAAACCTTTGAATACGAATGTCCGAATGTAATAGAACCATATGGGTAAGTGCTACCATCTATTAAACAGTAAAATGTGATTAACAGGTAAACTTGGTTATTAGGTTTAAATTGGCAAACTGTAAATTTTATGTTAACTGTAAAATGATATAATGCCATATTGCAACCAAATGAGAAACGACTATACCAAGTTAAGTTTTACAGGTTTAATGTGTCAAAACATATATAAATATATAGTATAGCATGTAGTAAAGGATACTTGCCTCGACGGGTCGCGAACCGGGAAAAACGGAACGTAACGTCGGCGGGGAAATACGCGACGGACGCACGGTTCACGGATTGAACCCAAACAACGAACCAAGGGACCTCACGGGTCAGAGCACTCCGCTGGATCTTCGGGACACGTCACCGGCATGGCCGGATTCCGGCGAACAGCGACAACAAAATCCAGAAATTTAATGCACAGCCAAAGGATAAACCGGAGGAAAATGGAAGGAGAAAGAGGAGAGAAGGCTTACTGGTGTTGCAGAGGGTGTGACGGCGATGAGGTCGACGGCGGTGAGGCGCCGGCGAGGAGGTTGCAGCCGTTAGGGTTATGGCTCGGGTATGGAACTTCGGCGCAGGAAAGGAAAACGGAGAGGGAGAGGAGGTGGTCGGGGTGCTGGAGTGCGCAGGTGATGAGGAAGGCGCTGGTGGTGGCGCGGATGGCGACGACGAGGGCCGCCGGCGAGCAGGCGACTGCAGGGAACTTCTGCAGCGGCTGCACAGGGTGCGCGGGGGAAGGAGGAAGGTTGAGGTTGAGAGGAGGAGGCGGAGGCGAGGGCGACGGTGACGTGGACGCCGGCGTCGGGACTGCGGCGGTGATGGTGACGAGGCGGCTAGGGTTCTGGTTCGCGATGGGTTCTCGCGTGGGGTTTCTGTGTTTGTGGTTTAAAAAATATGAAGGGGGAAATATATATAAAGGAGAGAGAGAAAGAGAGTTAGAGAGAGAGAGAGTAAATGGAGAAATAGTGGAGGGGGCCCGCGGTTAATAAGCCTACGCTGATTGGCTGGGGAATAAAGATTCGTGGGGTTAAAAAAATATTTAAAAGATTTCTTGAAGATTAAACAGTAAGGATTTATAAGTTAAGAAAATATTATATGGTTTAAATATTATATTAAATTTGGGATTTTGGCGCTAAATGAAACATTTCCAAATCGCGCCCGGATCGGGTCTAAAAATTCGAAATTTAAATAATAAGATTTTAAGCGGGTTCCAAATTTTAAAATGAGGTGTTTTATGATTAAAAAGCATACCCCCAAGTCGGACATCTGTACGCGCGCGTAGCCGTCCAAACTCGCCCGTTTCGCCGAACGGGACGAGAACTCGATGCATGGACGCTACCACGAGGCTAGGGGTGTCGAGTAGGCAAAGATGGATATTTTTAATTTCATTTTAGACGCTAAAATTTGTTATATGCAGAAATCACCTTTCCAGATAAAATTTTACAGTAAGACCCAAACAAGCAAGATAAATGAAATAAGTACTGTCTAATGCTCAACCAGTAACAGAAAATAGTAGTATTGGGCTCGGGTGTTACAGTTAAACCCATTGCCATCGTATTGTCGAGCCTTTAGAGTCCCACACAGAGGGTTTTTTCGGTTCTGGCGATAGATGTAGGAGCCGTACGTTGGTACATGCAGGGGTCCGATTAAATATGTGTACGGGATACACGGACTTTAATCAGACGGTTGATAATACTTTCCGGCTTAGGATTAAGCCGGATTATTAAATCAGATTTTGATTTAATAATTTATATATATATATATATATATATTGATATATATATATTTTAGTATTATTCTTCACTATTCATTTTCTCTCTTTGGTGCTATCAGTATTTTTATACGGATATACGTATATGTAGCGATACATATACCAGGTGAAGTATTCCGTATTTATACGGAAATACTTCTAGAAGAAGGACACAACATTTTTTTTTCTTTTAGAAAAACAAATGGAAAATGAGGTGGTTGTTCACCGCCGAAAGATCGGACCAAGACGTTGGGACGTTTCGTCTGAATTTTGGGGGCAGATACTATTTGGACTTGTCCATCCACCTTTCCGAAAATACCAAGTTGAGTTATGGCACCATATTGTTAGTGTAATATGCCCGAGAGGCCATTATTGTATAGTACTAGCTTGTATATTACATTTTGGAAGCTTGGGATATGTACACGGATTTATGACAATCTTGCTCGATATAGTATGCTACTTGGTTTGTATCTATCTTAATATGTGTATGTTTTTCTTTTAACATATCGCTAATACATATTGATAGAGCCCTTAGGATCTTTGCTTGACTACCAGCGTTGTGATGGCAGTCACACTAGTGGGGGCTGGGTAATCTACAAGCACATCCTTATACAGGTCCCTGGTCGCAGGATTATCAAGACAGGGCATCGATACTCCAGAGTAGACTAGTGTATACGCTTCTCATCCCAGTAGGGGAGATGGTCTGTCCCACAGCCATCAGTACGTCGTACTGGAGATAGTATGCAGGTGCTCATTGGGTTATGAGTTATACTGGACGGAATCGTAGGGAACTGCTGGTTAGTACTATACCTATCGTCAGGTAGCAGTTCCCAGGTGATATGAGTACAGCTTAATCCATTGACTTGACACTGATGCTTCGCCTCAAGTGTGTTCCCACTGTTCTTAAATTACTGTCCTATCGTGGCTCTGCTGAGTCGTGCAAACAGGTAGTAGTTGGGTGCAATCCCGAAGCACTTGGAGGCAGTGGCGGTTAGATAGGATTCATCTCTCCCGGTATTGGGGTTTGATATCGCGCTGTGTTTAGAGAGCCATTACACAAAGTCCCTGGCCAGGGCAAGTGAGATTTACTGGTAGGTATTCCAGTAGTTTCTCAGGGTATTTTGGGCTACACTCCGACACGATTTATACCTCTATTAGGGGTCTGACGTTTACCGCCCTCCTATGCCCGATATGCGATACTCTTAGACGAACAGACCGGACTATACGGAGATTGCCACAGACAGGCTCAGTAGGAGTTTGGATGAGCTTGCTCGTCAACCTTCTTATCGACAGATACCTGGGTAGCCGTTACGTATAGCTAGTGCCGCTGACGTGCTTGTCGTTAAACGCACTGCCAGAGTACCGTCGAGTCTTTAGCGTCCCACATAGAGGGTTTCCCATCTTTGGGAGAAACGAGTAGAGGTCGTATGGTTTTACGACAGGGTTCGATCACATAGGTGTACTTGTGCGCGTGTGATGTTCGAACGGAAAATGCTAGTAGGGTTTGGTTTAAGCCGGATCCTAGTATTCGATTATTGGATTAGTTTTGTCTTATTGTATTCGTGTTTCTCGGAATACGGATGCGGGTATGTATATACGGATGAGAGGGGGTAAAGAAGGAGACATATCATTAGGGTTTTGACCATTGACTTGGTCAAAACAAATATGAGAAAAGGAAAAGTATTTGTTATTTTTGATAAATGATTTTTTGTGGCATGGCTACTTATGTTGACCACTTGATTTGGATTGACTTGTTGACCATAGATATTTTGTGAGATATTTTTGACCTTAGATATTTTGTCAGATATTTTTGTGAGATATTTTCCATACCATGTGGTCATATATAAGTTAGCCATTCTATTATTTATAATCATTATCAAAAATACATTCTCTCTCCTCAAGCTTGCTCTCTTCTTCTTCCTTTCAAAACCCTAGTGTCTCATGTGTTGAGAATCAAGGGTTTAGTGAGACTAAGCTACTCTAAATCACACTCTAGGTTACTTAGTCTAGCACACCAAGTGATCTAGTTGCCTCATCTTGGAGGTTTAGCTCAAGATTGGAACTCTCGGATGGATCTTTTACTACTTCGAGAAGCCGACGATGAGGTGCTTTCAATTTCCACTCCAAGGAGCTTGCAAGGAGAAGGAGGACAGCAGAAAGAAGAGAAGGACTTAGAACTTTAGGTATAACCATCTTACCGAGTAGATAATACCTCTAGTTAGTTTGTTAGTTAAGGTTTAGCTAAGATCTTGGTGTTAAGTCGATGTTACCTTGTTGTAAAAAATCGTTTTTTACCCGTTCCGCCTCCCCGCAAACCCGTAGGGTGTGTAACGTCGACTTACAGTGGTATCAGAGCCGACTAAACCATAGCTAACAGTTTAAACGACAAGTAAAACTATGAAAACGAAATAACCCGAAAACATCGAAGCAAAGATTCAAGTTTCTGTCAATTTTTAATGAGGCTCTAAAAATTATTTTAGCAACCGCAGAGTACTCTGTGAACTGTAAAATGAACACAGAACAAAAACGGGACATTTCTACCCAAACTGGGCCGGCCACATTGCTCAAAATACCGACGAGCTCGGTTCATTTTTGGGAAAATGCCTCGTATTTTGGTGTGTGGCTTTGTTACTTGGATTTAGGGCTTCAGGAGTTGTTTCTTTTTGCCAATTTTGATTTTACTGTAAATTCTTTACTGTGGCAAATACCGGGTATTTCGAAGTTGCAGTTTAATATCGTTTAATGTTTCAAGTTCTGTTAAATGTGTTTGTAAACTTCCGCTAATTGCTATATGCCAGTTAGTTGGGGGTTGTAAATTTCTGTGATGATTATATTGGTTTGTGTATATGAACTTGTTGGATCGTCGTGATGAATAGCTGGGGATGTGAGATGAGGGTTTTCATTATTTCATTCGATATAAAATTTGTAAAGTGATGTAATATTATTTTTGTGGGGCACATCCGGGTTGAGGTTGTAGCCACTTTTACATTATTTCTTTTACTGTTTTTACTTCTAGGATAGACCCAAGGTGGGGTGCACAAACTACCGGGTACTTTGAAGTGCCGAGTGGCCTACTCACTTTGATGAGGGAGGTTGCTTCACTTTGGGTATTTGGCAGGTAGTTTTCCGCACCCGTAGGGGTCTAGGGTGGGGTTTGGCTATTCATCACAACCGTGGAATCCGTCTTTCATTGCAGGCTCAAACGAAAAGCGGAATTCCTTGTATATTCAATGTGTTCATCTGTGATCTGGAATGCCTATCATTGCGTCTGATGAATGTATATATCTATATATGATACCTAGTAAACGTTGCTTATGTTTTACATCCACGCTAGTCCAACCCCCGCTCTGTCGTTAGTTAAGTAACCTAACGGGTGATGACGGGGCCCCGTGGCGAATGCGGATGCCATAAGCGAACGTTGTATTTTCATTGTTTTCTGCAATGGTAGGATTAATTGATGGGACTGCATTATATTAATACTAAGCAAACAAACCAAAGTTGAATCGTTGGAACAATTTCAAAGCCACTCAGTTTTTTCAAAACAGCAAAACTTTTAAAATGCGGAGCTTAAACCACTCCTTTTAAAAGCTATCAGGTTCCTTCGATTATATCAAGTTCACTATGTTCACGGTTTCGCCAAAACCATTCGTAGCCCTCCGTCATTTCAGTTAGATATTCAGTAGTATTCATGCTATATATTTTGACCTTCGCCAAGGCATAGTGATTGGTAGCTGCTGAATATTTATCTGTAGCATAGATAGATGCGTTGGTTTGGTACAGTCGTACTGCTATTTTGGCCTTCGTCAAGGGTATATACAGCTGGGTTCAAATTAACCTGGAAAATGACGGGTAGAACTTGACATGTGACTTATGATATGTTGGCCTTCGTCAAGGTCATAAGAGCATTGGGCAAAAATCCACATCGAGAGTTTCTAAAGAAACTGAAACTTGCTAGTGTTGCATACCATTTGGAGTGTGATAATTTTGGTAGGATTCCTTCGACTTTATCACACGATGATATTTGGATCTCGATCCTACTGTGAGTATATGCTACTCCTCGGGAGATTTTTTCACTTAACGATCAATGTTATAAACCAAGTAGGTGACTAGAAAGGTGTTAGCGGGGCTACGCCCCCAGGGAAAAGAGGTTATTTAATTAAGGAACTTCACGAAAGTGTCGTAAAACCTCTCTCGAAGTACCGACACTGGCCTGGCTGAACGGTTAAGCAAGTATTGTACGGTGAGATTAATCCTGACTAATTCTTCTTTTATGGTTTGAGGAAGGATTCGAGAGACAGTGGGAACCATCCTGTTTAAATAAACTAAAAACCATTCTAAACTTGCAAGAGCATCATGCTGAAGTGTTTCTTCTCTCTCTACTAATTGTAGCGACCACAAACATGACGGGCCTTAAGTTACTATTAGATAAAAATATATTGACAGGGACAAACTATAAAGATTGGTTCAGGAATGTCAAGATGGCAATCACTTATGACAAGTTGGGGTATGTCCTTACTACTAAAGCCCCCGCCGTCCCAGGTCCAGAATCCAGTGTCGCGGATAAGGAAATTCGCAAGACCTGGGAGATTGACTGTGCGAAGGCCAAGTGCCTCATGCTGGCCTCCATGGATAATGAACACCAGAGGCGGTACGAGAATATGGATCTTGAATCCATATTCCTCCATACCAAGGAATTATATGGAGAGCAATCTCGTATCGCAAGATACGAGACCTAGAAGAAGCTATTTCAAGCGAGGTTGGCCATCGGATCATCTGTAGGGGAACACGTCCTTAAGATGATTGGTTACATTGAGGAGCTCGCAGACCTCGGGACCACGTTAGAGAATGAACTGTATATAGATTTGATTCTCCGGTCCCTTCCTTCCACCTACGCCCAGTTTATCTTGAATTTTAATATTCAAGGTAAAGAAGTTGAACTTCCGGAACTCCTCAATATGTTGAGGAGTGCAGAGGACACCCTGCAGAAAGCAAGGGAAACACCCGCTCTGTTTGGTGGTGGTGCTTCCTCTTCTAAGTCCAAGGCGAAAGCCAAAGAAAAGAAGAAGAAGGCCCCCACCAAACTAAGAGGCGGTGTTAGTAAGGTGGAAGCAAAAGGAAAGGAAAAAGTGTCGGGGCCGATTGTAGGAAAGGAAGAATGCTTCTACTGTCATAGAAAGGGCTATTGGAAGAAAGATTGCAAGGCTTGGAATGCCAAGAACCAGGACCCGAGGCAAGTTGTGGTTTCGGCTTCAGGTGTGTTTGTAATTGAAAACTGTCTGTCAATCAACTCTACTTTCTGGGTATTGGATACCGGATCAGGATCTCAAATATGCAATTCTTTGCAGGCACTGAGAAACCGTAGAGTTCTGAAGACCGGTGATATGACCCTCGGGATTGCTAACGGAGTGAGCGTGGATGCTGTGTCCGTAAAGGAATATCACCTTGGATTGACGTGTGGACATATTTTGGTTTTGCGCAACTGTTTTTGTGTACCTAGTTTGACTTGTAATATCATTTCTGTATCTTTGTTATCCAAAGAAGGTTATGATTTTACTTTTGTAAGCGATGTTGTAAACATCCACCTTAATCATGGTCTATTGGGTCAGGTACTCTAAACAACGGTATATACGTATTAAACCAACTACAAATTTTCAATATCCAGAACACACTTAAAAGAAAGTCTTTGAAAACAAATCAGGATTTCTTATGGCATTGTAGACTAAGTCACATCAACGAAACCAGGTTGACCAAGTTACTTAAAAAAGGATATTTGGATTCGTTCGAATATCAATCTTATGCAACGTGTCAATCATATCTCAAAGGAAAGATGACAAAGACTCCGTTCACTAGACATGAAGTAAGAGCGAGCGAGCTCTTAGGACTGATACACAGCGATGTGTGCGGTCCAATGTCTACACATGCAAGAAGTGGTTATTCCTATTTCATTATTTTTACGGATGATTTCTATAGGTATGGACATATTTTCTTGATGAAACATAAATCCGAGGCTTTTGAGAAATTCCGAGAATATAAGAATGAAGTGGAAAAACAAACCAGCAAAAGTATCAAGACACTGAGATCTGATCGAGGTGGTGAATACTTGAGTGCCGAGTTCCTAGATTACCTAAAAGAGAATGGAATTCTCTCTCAGTTTACTCCTCCATACAGACCACAACACAACGGTGTATCGGAGAGACAGAACCGAACCCTGTTGGATATGGTACGTTCCATGATGAGTAACGCTGAGTTACCGCGATCATTCAGGGGCTATACACTAGAATCAGCTGCATATCTTTTGAACAAGGTTCCTACCAAGACTGTGCCTACCACACCATATCAGATGTGGAGTGCGAAGAAACCCTATCTTCAGTATCTGAAGATATGGGGATGTCCCGCTTTTGTTAAAAAGCAGCATGCGGATAAGCTCGAGGCACGCTCAGTACTGTGTAAGTTTGTGGGATACCCAAAGAACTCCAGGGGGTATCTTTTCTATTATGCAGAGGAACAAAAGGTTTTTGTTTCTCGTCATGCCCACTTTCTGGAACATCAGTTTTTAGAAAAAGAAACAAGTGGGAGCGCAATAGAACTGGAAGAAATTCTAGAACCACAAGCTATTACTGAAAGCTTGGTAGAACCAGAAGTTTCAAAAGAACAGTACATTCCCGCACCTCTCCGCAGGAGTAGTAGGCTGTCTCATCAACCTGAGAGATACTACGGTTTTCTCGTAGACGGGAATAGAGAGGATTGCATCATTGATAATGATGAGCCGACTAACTTCTAACAGGTTATTCAGAGCACTGACTCGGTATGATGGCTGGATGCAATACGGACCGAAATAGAGTCCATGTACACCAACAAAGTATGGACTTTGGACATTGCTCCAGAAGGGGTAAAACCCGTAGGCTGCAAATGGATATTCAAAAAGAAGATTGGTGTAGATGGACATGTTGAAACCTATAAGGCTAGACTTGTTGCAAAGGGTTTTCGTCAAAGACTTGGTTTAGACTATGACTAAACCTTTTCTCCAGTGGCTATGCTCAAATCCATTTGGATCCTTCTTGCCATTGCTGCCTTCCACGATTATGAGATTTGGCAGATGGACGTAAAAACCGCTTTTCTAAATGGAAATTTAGAAGAGTGTGTCTATATGGACTAGCCAGAGGGTTTCATTCAGAGTGGGAGCAGCGGGAAAGTGTGCAAGTTGCTTAAGTCCATCTATAGACTAAAGCAGGTATCACGGTGTTGGAACATCTGTTTTGATGAAACGGTCAAGGAATTTGACTTTATCAAAAATCCAGATGAGCCATGCATTTATAGTAAGATTGTAGCACGAACTGTTATATTCCTTGTCTTGTACGTGGATGACATTCTGTTGATAGAAAATGACATTCCTATGCTACAATCTGTCAAAGGGTTCTTATCACACAGGTTCTCCATGAAAGACCTGGGTGATGCCTCTTACATTCTGGGGATCCAGATCTATCGTGATAGATTTAAGAAGATGTTAGGACTTTCACAGTCCAGGTACATCGACACCATACTGAAAAGATTCAGTATGAAAGATTCTAAGCGCGGTAATTTACCGGCTTGTCACGGAATCACCCTCTCCAAAGAGATGTCTCCCAAGACTGATTTGGAAAGGGATCGCATATCTATTATACCCTACGCTTCTGCGGTAGGCTCTATAATATATGCGATGTTGTGTACCAGACCAGATGTAGCTTACGCACTGAGCATGGTAAGCGGGTATAAGTCAAACCCTGTGGAGAAGCACTGGATAGCAGTAAAGAACATTCTTAAGTACCTAAGAAGAACTAAGGAAATGTTCTTGGTTTATGGCGGAAAAGACCTCCAGATCGAGGCATTTGCTGACTCCAGCTTCCAGAGTGACAAGGATGAGTCCAAGTCCATGTCAGGTTATGTCTTTACCCTCAATGGAGGGGCGGTCTGTTGGACGAGTTCCAAGCAGGACACCGTTGCTGACTCGACGATGGAAGCGGAGTATATCGCAGCTTCTGATGCCGCAAAAGAATCAGTCTGGATGAGGAAGTTCCAAACAGAACTTCAGGTGGTTCCGTCCATTGTTGATCCAATACATCTGTATTGTGATAACAACGGGGCTATAGCTTTAGCAAAGGAACCCAGGTCCCATCAGAAATCCAGACACATCATGAGGCGGTATCACCTGATCAGGAAGATCGTGGATCGCCGGGAGATCGAGGTTCGGAGTGTTGCTACAGAGGACAATACTGCAGATCCATTCACAAAGGCCATCCCTCAGACGCAGTTCGAGAGGCTATTCGAGATGATAGGTCTGCGATATGTCAGCACATGGCCTTAGTGCAAGTGGGAGATTGTTAGTGTAATATGCCCCAGAGGCCATTATTGTATAGTACTAGCTTGTATATTACATTTTGGAAGCTTGGAATATATACACAAATTTATGACAGTCTTGCTCGATATAGTAGTATGCTACTTGGTTTGTATCTATCCTAATATGTGTATGTGTCTCTTTTAACATATCGCTAATACATATTGATAGAGGCCTTAGGATCTTTGCTTGACTATCAGCGTTGTGATAGCAGTCACACTAGTGGGGGCTGGGTAGTCTACAAGCACATCCTTATACAGGTCCCTAGTCGCAGGATTATCGAGACAGGGCATCGATACTCCAGAGTAGACTAGTGTATACTCTTCTCATCCCAGCAGGGGAGATGGTCTGTCCTACAGCCATCAGTACGTCATACTGGAGATAGTATGCAGGTGCTCATTGGGTTATGAGTTATACTAGATGGACTCGTAGGGAACTGCTGGTTGGTACTATACCTATCGTCAGGTAGCAGTTCTCAAGTGACATGAGTACAGCTTAGTCCGTTGACTTGACACTGCTGTTTCGCCTCAAGTGTGTTCCCACTTTTCTTAGATTACTACCCTACCATGGCTTTGCTGAGTCGTGCAAACAGGTAGTAGTTGGGTGCAGTCCCGAAGCACTTGGAGACAGTGGCGGTTAGATAGGATTCTTCTCTCCCGGTATTGGGGGTTGATATCGCACTGTGTTTGGAGAGCCATTACACAAAGTCCCTAGGCAGGGCAAGTGAGATTTACTGGTAGGTATTCCAGTAGTTTCTCAGGGTGTTCTGGGCTACACTCCGACACGACTTTTACTGCTATTAGGGGTATGACGTTTACCACCCCCTTAGGCCCGATATGCGATACTCTTAGACGAACAGACCAGACTGTACGGAGATTGCCACAGACAGGCTCAGTAGGAGTTTGGATGAGCTTGCTCGTCGACCTTCTTATCGATAGATACCTGGGTAGCCGTTACGTACAGCTAGTGCCGCTGACGTGCTTGTGGTTAAACTCACTTCCAAAGTACTGTCGAGTCTTTAGAGTCCCATGTTCCCCTCCGAACGGTGGCCAAGGCGTGGGGATGTCTTGCCTAAAATTCGGGGCAGATGCTAATAGGTGCTATCCATCCACCTCTCCGAAGATACCAAGTAGATTTATGGCACCATGTATCGAAGGTTTGAACGGATGCGGCCGATGTAGCAGACTTCGTCAGATTCCCCCTCGCTTGAGGGGTTTTTGATTGTGGGGACGCTCTTCCCTGCAGGCGCAAGCCCCTGCAGTTAATTACGCTACCGCATCGCGGTAACAACTTTCTCCTTCTCCAGAATTTCACTTCGTGTCGTGGGTGTTTGTTTTGTTTGTGGTTACCCGTGGATTGTATACGGAGACTAATTTATGTTGTCGCCCGTAGGACGTGGATTAGTCCAAATCCGTATTTTCTTAGATTTGGATTTGGGGTTTTGGTTTGAGGATACGTTAGCCATATTTGAGGCTAAGATCAACTCAAACGTTTGTTAAGGATACGTTAGTCCAATTTGAGACTAAGATCGACTTAACTGGATCGTTTAGATCCGACAAAAGAGCATTTGGGGCTCTATTGTTCCAGTTTAGGGACATAGTGGTCCATTGCATGTATGGTCGTCGGGACCCGTCACCTCTCTGACGACGTTGAGGGATTACAACGACAGATATCAGAGGAGTTCACAGATGTACCCTTGAACCAAAGTTAGTTGGGGGATTTATAGTCCGATTTGGGACAAAAGTCTGTTTGAAAGTTTAAGGATACGTTAGCCGCATTGAAGCTAAGATCAACTTAAACGTTCGTTAAGGATACGTTAGTCTGATCTGAGACTAAGATCAACTTAACGGGATCGTTTAGATCCAACAAAAGAGCAATTGGCTCTATTGTTTAGTTTTGTGACGTTGCGGTCAATTTCCAGTTTAGGGACATGGTGGTCCATTGAATTTATGTCCGTCGGGACCCGTCGCCTCTCTGACGTCGTTGAAGGATTACAACGACAGGTGTCAGAGGAGTTCAGAGATATACCATTGAACCAGGTGTAAATTGATTTAAGAGAGCAGCCGTGCTCAGTCAATTTCATTTGAGAACTTACGGCCATGATTGGGCTAAGTCCAGTTGAAGATGTTCAACATTTTTATTTGTTTTTGGCCTATTAGGTCTATGCTAGGGCTTGGCCCCTTTTAAATAATGCATAGCATTAATCTTGGTCTCTGTTGGACTTTTATTTGGGCTCTGCCCCTTTTAAATGATGCACAGCATCATTTATTATTTTGTTTGGGCTCTGTCCATTTATAAATGATGCAGAGCATCACTTTTGTTTGGGCTATGCCCTTTTTATTGCATTGCAATTTAATTTGGCATGCTAGGCCTTTCTGATTTGGGCCTGGCCCTTTTGTAAAAGAAATGCATTGCATTTGTCAGGTGCTTTGCGCTAATCACTGAGTGCAAGCGCTTATGGTGACACGTGTCATGCTCTGGTGAGCGCAACCACAGTTAGCGCAGTGCGCTGCACTAGTGCGCTGCGCCGCGCTGCTGCGCTGCTAACACGTGGCGCGCTTTGGTGAGTTGCGCTAATTTCAGAGAGCAAGGCTCTATCAAAAGCGCATAGCGCAAGTGGTTCAGATGCTGACACGTGGCGCGCTCTGGTGGCTTGCGCCAACCCAGGAGCGCAGCAGTGCAATTTATTTTTTTTTTTGCAAGTGCAAGGCACTATTTCAATAATCTTGAGAATCTTTAAGATTCCAGAACCAATGGTTCACAAGTGCAAAGCGCTATTTGTTTTTTTTTTTGATCTAATTTAGATCAAAGAAAACAAGTTTCTCTTGTTTTTTAAAGAACCAATGGTTCAGAAGAGAGTGCAAAAAACTTATTATTATTTATTTTTCTTTTTATTGAAGATCTTTGATCTTGTTCTCAGATCAATAATCTGTTCATGAGAGAATTTTCTCTTTTTTCTAAAGGTTTTTACCTTTTTCTTCTTGAAATTTCTTCAGAGTTCTCTCTGTTTGAAGTTCTTGATCTCTCACAATTGTTGATGCCTTTGATTTGGAGTCTAGGGGCCTTTATATAGTGCCCATAAATTTGTTAAATTTATTAAAGAGATTTTTCTCTGAGTGATTTGGAGAATTTTCCCCACCGTTGGATCTTTTGATCTAAGGGCTCCTGTTTTATACAAGAAAATCTTCTTGTTTTAACAAGAACAGAAAGATTTCTTTAAAACTTTAATTCTGTTTGGCGCAAATGCCCCAGCGCGTGACACGTGTCACGCAGCGCACAGCGCAGCGCAACTACGCTTGCGCATCTGCGCTGACACGTGTCGCGCAGCGCAACGGCGCTAGCGCATCTGCGCTGACACGTGTCGCGCAGCGCACGGCGCAGCGCAACTGCGCTTGTTCATCTGCGCTGACACGTGTCGCGCAGCGCACGGCGCAGCGCATCTGCGCTGACACGTGTCGCGCAGCACAGCGCTTGCGCAAACTGAAGCGTTGCTTCCTTTAATTTTGTTTTAAATAGAGCTTTGCTCTGATTGGGCGCGCTGCCTTGGGCGCTGTGCTGATATATCAGCTTTTGACACGTGGCGCGTTGCGCGCAGCGCAAAGAATCTGAAGCGTTGCTTCGAATTTTAAATTTTGAAATTCAAACAGAGCTTTGCTCTGATTAGGGGAAACAAATGCCTCCCCCCCACCGTTGCGCTCACGTGGCGCGCACGTGAGTGCAGCGGTGGCAAGATCCTGACCGTTGGATAAATGGGTGAGCTGAAGGGGCGCAAGCGCCTTATAAATAGGACCCCTGGCCCTTAGAAAAATCTTCACCATTTTCTAGATTTTTATTTACAGAGCTTTGCTCTTGCTTAAGAACTTCAGAGCTTTGCTCTTACTTTCAGACTCTAGAGCTTTGCTCTCATCTCCCAAAGTTAGAAAACTTTAGGTAATAATTAATTTAAAATTAATTTAAATCAATTTTAACCAACAGAGCTTTGCTTTCATAGATCTTTTTGATCTAAAGAAATTCCCTTTGGGGTTTCATCGACAGAGCTTTGCTCTCATGAATCCATAGATGTACAGAGATCTTGTTCATGGGTTTTAACCCATGAGCAGAGCTTTACTCATGGATCCAAAATAGATCTTTTTGATTTAAAAGTGAAGAACTCCTAAGAGTCTTCAAAAATTTTAATTTCTTTAGGAGTTTAAATAGATTTTCTCATCATCATCACAGAGCTAGGCTCTTTTAAGGAATCTTATTCCCCTGAGACCAGAGTTTGACAAGTGTCACTCTGTGACAGAGTTTTGCTCTGAAAGAGGAGATTTTCTCCTTGCTTCTAGGGATAATTTTTTATTAATGGGAATATTCTCTCGGGGACCAACTGACAATCTCATATAATGATGGGGTTGTCTTATTAACGTATTGTCATCCAGATTTTGTGGGTCCCCCTTCGGTCCCCTACCCACTGCACTGCTGTGTGGTGTAATTAATTAATTTTAATTTAATTAATCTTTAATTTAATTAATCAATTAATGAATTTTTTCAAACGCCAAGCGTTGGAATTACAACACTGACGGCTAATTTCTTTTCACTTGCAGCGATCATGTCTCTCGATACTTCATTCCCGTTCGCTCGCTCAGAGTAAGGGTTCCCTGAAGCGCCCTTGGACCGCGAAGTCTTAGCCATGATCAAGGACCACAACCCGGAATATAAGAGTCTCCACCTTTGGGGGTCGTGGTATAATCAAATTATTATGGGTCGACGCAGCTTCACGTGCGCAGTACCGTCAGAACCCATCACGGCAATTCATTACGCCAGCCCACCCCCGGTGCAGTACGCCGTGGAGATGGTTGATTGGACATCGAAGGGCTTTCTTCATCCGGCCATAGATGCAATCCCGGTCCAATGTCCCATGGTTTTGGATATCCTGGGATGCCCAATCTGTCAAGGCGAGGCGCGCCTTTGGGGGCAATCATATAACATAGGTCTGATCCCCCGCCACCCGATCGGCTATCTGCCGTGGGCTCGGTATATCCTGTCGACGAAGAAGTCGCAGTTGATAAGGTTAGGGTTGTACACCGCGGTCTACGTCTCCCTCTTCCAGTATCTTACGCTTCCCACTTGGTGGTTCAAGGCTTTCTTGGAGCAGTGGAACATTCCCACTCACACTTTCCTCGCAATGGATCGGGAAGTGTCGATTTCTCTGGAGGAGTTCACAGAAGTCTCCGGTTTACCGGTTATAGGGGAGCACTATGAGGAGTTGCTCCCGACAGACGAATATGTTTTCGGTGCCAAGCCGGCGGTAAGGGGCCTCACGCCGGAGAATGCTGTTCAACACCAATTCCCAAGTTTGATCAAGGTGTTGAACATCTACGAGGCCCTTTTCATCGAACGTGGGAGTCGCGGAGTCAGTTTCGAAGATTTCACCGCCCGGTTCCTTCACCCAAGTGTCCTCTCGGCCGAAGCTGCCAAGTTTTCCACCCTCGAGGACCCTTTCGGTTTAGGTTTGGATAACCTACCGGCGAAGGAAATAGACCAAAAGGGTTTTTTCCTTCCTAACTCCCCGACCATGTCTTTTGCGGAAGTTGCAGCCCCTGAGATGGACGAGGAGGCATTCTTTTTAGGATTTCTTGGGCTATGGCTGAGTTGGTTTGCGCTCCCGATGCACTCTCGCCATATACGGCCCTCTGTCTTTTACCCGGCACACCGGATGACCATCGGGATAAAGGTGGCCGTTGGGATCGCCGGCTTGGCACACTTGTATCACGGCCTCAGTCGAGCGGCGGATGCTAATGAGCCTGGGGTACTGCACGTGATCTTCCCGATGCACTACTTCGTATCATGGCTCGAGCTACATACATCGGGTGTTTTCGGCATGCATAAAAGGCCCTCGTTCTATGACAGGTGCAGCTTCCCTCGCATCATACAGCTGATTGGTGCATCAATTGTGACTCCATCGCCGAGGAATGCCAGGGGTTTGCTCCTTCGCCCCCACACTGTTGGAGACGGGATGTCTTTTGTTGACAAAGTATTGACTATTGGAAAGGCATCCACCACTGCAGCGCGGCCATTGCAAGATACTTTTAAAGATGGAGCCACAGTTTTGACGGCCCGGGAGACCCTCCATCTATATTCCATCAGACCGGGCTTCCTGGTATTTAGGCATAACGGTGCGGCGATTTTCATGAGATACAACCCGCATCGTTTCGCCCAACAACTGAGCTACGATCAGGGGGTACCATTGGAAGCTTTTTTACTGGAACCTGCTGCCACGGAAGAAGGGATGGAGAACGCGCTGCATCATTTCATGCGTCTGAATACGGTTTCTCACTTTTTTATCAGTGAGCCGGCTTGCGCCCCACGACTCCTCAACGTATATAAACAATGGTACAATCATGCGACGGGAGCCGTTATAAAGGAGGAAAGGCGATTGCTGGTCGACCGTAAGGGTGTGCCTCCAGGTAGCGACCGCAACGCTCCTTTGGTGCCAAGGACCCCGGTAGTTCCCCCTCTAAAAGATGCTAGAGCCGGACCACCGCGTGCACAGAGTCCCCCATGCGGATTGCCGCTCCCTGATATTGCGGATGCACCACCAACGCCCTGTGCTCCCGTGGAGACAGTGGTTGTAGCCTCGCCGGAGTCTGGCATGGGTACGGACATCGGGACCCGCTGCCCCAAGGTGGCTGCCAAGCATAAGTCGATCCCGGGTGCACCCAGGGTTGGTGGGCAGAAGACGAAAAAGAAATCGCTCTTCGCCGCTGACGTCGCGTTCGGCCAGGAACCCCACACTCTCTATGGTGAGGGCCTAAGTGAATATGGGACTAACGAGGGATTACTCATGCCGCCGGACGATACGGACTTGGAGGCCGCCCTTGAAGCTTCGGAGAGGTTGGCGAGGCGTGACGCATGGCTGGCTAAGCTTGCGGAATCAGGTAATCACTAGTCGCACTTTCTATTGCATCATATTTTTATTATTGCCTTTGACTAACATTTTTCCTTCTTTTCTTCCAACAGGCATCACCACTGAAGAAGCCATTGCCGCTTCCCTCAAGACCTTCCAAGAGGAAGAACGCTTTAGAGCGTCTTTAGGCCTTAGTAAGGTTCAATTCATCAAGTTTTCATTTTCCTTGTGTTATGGTCGATCTAACCTCTCCCTTTTTATCGCAGGAACCTCAATGCCGTTCCCGCCAAGTGACGCGGATATTCCGCCAGCTGCCGATGTTCCTGCCTCCTCAGGGCTACCGCGGGAGGTCCGTCTCGAAGAGTCGATGAGAGATGCCTTAAGGGCTCTGGAGGCATCTCTGAACGAGGACGACAACGCCTTGATGAAGGAAGCGTCGTAGAGGTCCATCGCGACAGCCCGGGAGGAAAGGAAGCGGTCGAGGCGCGAAGCAAAGGCACGTAGGGCTGCCTTGGCCGTTGGAGCGGGCCCAAGCACCGTTCCTCATGTCGATACCCCGTCAGAAGAGCCCCCGGTCGCCCTGTCTACAGCTCATAGACAAGCAATTCGCGCCATTAGGGAGGCTAACAATAAGTCCACCTCAGGTAGTATTTCTTTTTAGAATTTTGTTATAAGAATCATAAAGCTGCTGGTTCTTATATATTCCATCCTGCAGAGCCAAGTCCAACCGAGGGGGAGACTGTCGAACCTGAGGAGCCAGAGGGAGAGGCATTGGTCGAGCCCAAGCCGATGGCGGACAACGTCGCTGAGGTTGCCGCACCTGAGCTGGGGGCAGAGGGAGCTGTACTTGAGAAGGTCGTCGATGCCGAACCTGAGATGGCGGTAAATGAGACGACCGCTATAATTGAGCCCGCAGCAGCGGAGGACGAGGCGCCTAAGACCGGTGACCCCATGGTGACGGCGGATGAGGCAATAGCAACCGCCGAGCCTAAAGAAGTAGCGGGTGAGACGGGTACGGCTCTTGGGGAAAAGCCAGCCGTTCTTTCTCAAGAGTCTGGTAATGCTCTGGTCATAGCTCTCCCTGCCTATGGCCCTCCGGCATCTCCTGGCCTTGTGAGCACGACGACAGCCCCCGTGGAGTCTGGGGATGAGGCCACGGGTGGTGGTCTTATGTCGATGGAGGAGGGAGACGCCTCCGTCTCGGCTGGAGGCTCATCAGGTAAACTTCGGATTACCGTCCCCCTTTTTATCTTGCCATCGCTTCTGACAGGTTTACCCTTGTTTCTTAACGCAGGTGCGGCCAGCGCCGATGCTCCACTGCTCGAGGGAGCGCCGTCAACTACTGCCTTGGCGGTGGTCACTTCTCAGCCCTCTCTTATACCATCAAAGATGCTGGAAGGTATGGATTTGCGACCTATTAGTTTCGTATTTCAGTCGCCTGATTTATGTACTAACGTCGTACTGCTGTGTTTTTTCAGGAGTGCTTTTTGATCATCTCTATCAAGTGTTGCTCCCACACTTCTCCTTCCTATCTGAATTCGCTTCTTCCTCTGGTGGCGCTGGTGAGCATGGTTTCCCCTTGATATCTTTCTTTTCCATTGATGGAATTACTTCTAACTTTTTTCTCGTCCCGACTGCAGTGCTACAAATTGAAGGAGGGGATGAAAGATCGGTTGCGCCACCGATCCTTCCGGCCTTACCACCTGCCTCAGCCGGTATAGCGACCATCACATTGATAACTCTCCCTTTTTTTTATTTCCTGAACTGTTATCTGATCATATCTTGTTTCTTTTCAGCTGTTGTTCCTGTCTCGGTACCCTTCGAGCCTCGCATCACAATGCCGGCAGGTCCTTTCCTGAGACGTCCTTCTTCGAAAGGCGCCGCGAATAGTTTGCGTATGCTTAGCGACTACATTGAGGAGCTTGACGTTGAGACTCCTACGTCTGCGGCGGATTTCGCCACGGCGGTTAACCCGATGCTGGTGATACTCGTGAATTTCCATGACGAGGGCATCATCGCATCTTGGGTTAACCATTATAGGGAGATCGAGGCTCGCCTGCATCAGCTGGAGTCGATACGTCCCGTCCCTGAGACTTTAGCCGCTAGCAATGAGAGAGCAGCATAGATCGAGGAAAGCGCTTCTTACGTCCACCACTTGGAACAAGAAGCAGCTTTGAGGCTGAGGGAATGCCAAGAGACCTCGAGCGAGACGGCTCGTCTGCGTGCTGAGGTTGAGACGAATGCTGCCCAAGTGAAGGCTATCTTTGAGGGTCTCCTGGAGCGCATCTCTCATGGGCTAAACGTGAAGCGAAAGCTTGATGTCACCGAGCGTGACACCCCAGGCCGCGAAGCTGCTCATCAGACCGTCAGGGAGCAGCTTACATCTGTCTTGCAGCAAAGGGCTCAGGTGGAGGCAGAACTGGCGGTGGTGGCCGATTAGGAGAAAGTGTGGAAGGAGGTGCGCGAACAATTGCTAGAGTTATGCAAAACGCTTCCTTCCCAGTAATTCCACTTGTATCTTCATACTTGTAAAAAAAAATTCTTTTTTCGAATAAGATGTATCCATTCTTTATTCTTTTGTACGCTTCACCTTGTACTTGATTACATTCAATAAAGATACACACTTTTCTTTGCAATGTCTTGTACTATTTCTTTGCTTTTTCCTTTATCTTATTATCAGCATGCTGTCTTGATAAACATATTTGACCGATAATAGAGTAAGCGTCTAGATTTTTCAAGAGATGGCGCTGGCTTAGGCCGCAGGTTCAGATCTGCCGCCTAAGACTTTTCAACTCTATGAGCCGTGAGGGTCTTATAGAGACTTTTCTCCCTACGGATCGAGAGGATCTCATAGGTGTATTTTCTCCTTAGGAATCGTGAGGATTCCTACGTCTGCGGCGGATTTCGCCACGGCGGTTAACCCGATGCTGGTGATACTCGTGAATTTCCATGACGAGGGCATCATCGCATCTTGGGTTAACCATTGTAGGGAGATCGAGGCTCGCCTGCATCAGCTGGAGTCGATGCGTCCCGCCCCTGAGACTTTAGCCGCTAGGAATGAGAGAGCAGCATGGATCGAGGAAAGCGCTTCTTACGTCCACCACTTGGAACAAGAAACAGCTTTGAGGCTGAGGGAATGCCAAGAGACCTCGAGCGAGACGGCTCGTCTGCGTGCTGAGGTTGAGGCGAATGCTGCCCAAGTGAAGGCTATCTTTGAGGGTCTCCTGGAGCGCATCTCTCATGGGCTAAACGTGAAGCGAAAGCTTGATGTCGCCGAGCGTGACACCCCAGGCCGCGAAGCTGCTCATCAGGCTGTCAGGGAGCAGCTTACATCTGTCTTGCAGCAAAGGGCTCAGGTGGAGGCAGAACTGACGGTGGTGGCCGATTAGGAGAAAGTGTGGAAGGAGGTGCGCGAACAATTGCTAGAGTTATGCAAGACGCTTCCTTCCCAGTAATTCCACTTGTATCTTCATACTTGTAAAAAAAAATTTCATTTTTCGAATAAGATGTATCCATTCTTTATTCTTTTGTACGCTTCACCTTGTACTTGATTACATTCAATAAAGATACACACTTTTCTTTGCAATGTCTTGTACTATTTCTTTGCTTTTTCCTTTATCTTATTATCAGCATGCTGTCTTGATAAACACATTTGACCGATAATAGAGTAAGCGTCTAGATTTTTCAAGAGATAGCGATGGCTTAGGCCGCAGGTTCAGATCTGCCGCCTAAGACTTTTCAACTCTATGAGCCGTGAAGGTCTTATAGAGACTTTTCTCCCTACGGATCGAGAGGATCTCGTAGGTGTATTTTCTCCTTAGGAATCACGAGGATTCCTAAGCGCGTTTTCTCTTATAAGTCGTAAGGATCTTATAAGAGAATTTTTCCCTCTTACGAGTCGAGAGGACCCGTAAGCGATCGTTTCCCTCCTTGTCGAAATTCGACTTTGGAGAGTGAGACCCGTGAATAGCATGCAAGAGACCGTTTTAGACCGACTTGCAGGGTCCCAGTGCTTAGGAAACAGGTTTTTATCCCCATTGCCTAAGGCTTTATCTCACGAGTCGAGACGAATCGAGAAGTTCTCGCAAAGACATCAATTTCCTCACGAGTCGAAACGGATCGAGCAGATCTCGCAAGAATATCCTAACGTCACAGTTAAACTCTGCTCTTTACGACAGAGGTCCGTTAGGGTCAGTGGTACTAGGGTTTTGCCCGTCGTACCGTCACATTGGCTGATGTATCCCTCGATAGGCAATCGTGCTGTTCAAGCAGCCCTGCGACTGCCGTGTCTCTGATCCCTTCGGGGGCTGGACAAGACGTCTTCAAGCAATCCTCCTAGGCAGTTTGACCGTCGGAAGAGCAAGCGTTAGGAATTTGCCATGCCGCTTTTTACTTGAGGTTAGGCTCATTTTGGAGAGCCCCGATGAGTCATAACCACTCCGTGCTGGTGTGGGATGATCTCCGATAGTCTTTCAGGCTTTATATGACTTGCCGTTAAAACCCTGAAGCTAGGAATTTAACCTTTGCTTCGTTTGCTGGCATCGCATCTGCTGTATCGAGACGAATGTCGCGGTTGCCTCTAGGTTGCTGGTGAACCGTCGAGGTTTGGAACCAGGGATTTTTCCGTGACTCCTTTTGGTGATGTTGCGTCTGCTATGTCGAAATGAACGTCGAGGTGGTGACCACTCCGCGCTGATGTGGGATGATCTCCGATAGTCTTTCAGGTTTTATATGAGTTGCCTTCAAGACCCTGAAGCTAGGAATTTGGCCTTTGCTTCATTTGCTTTGGCGCGTCCGAATCCTGCTTGGGGAAAAACGCTGGGGTGACATTTCATCTGCTGTATCGAGACGAACGTCAAGGTGGTGACCATTCCGTGCTGGTGCGAGATGATCTCCGATTGTCTTTCAGGCTTTATATGACTTGCCGTCAAGACCCTGAAGCTAGGAACTTGGCCTTTTGCTTCATTTGCTTTGGCGCGTCCGAATCCTGCTTGGGGAAGAACGCTGGGGTGACATTTCATCTGCTGTATCGAGACGAACGTCGAGGTGGTGACCACTCCGTGCTGGTGCAAGATGATCTCCGATTGTCTTTCAGGCTTTATATGACTTGCCGTCAAGACCATGTAGCTAGGAATTTGGCCTTTTGCTTCATTTGCTTTGGCGCGTCCGAATCCTGCTGAGGGAAGAACGCTGGGGTGACATTTCATCTGCTGTATCGAGACGATTGTCGGGATGGTGACCACTCCGCGCTGATGTGGGATGATCTCCGATAGTCTTTCAGGTTTTATATGAGTTGCCTTCAAGAACCTGAAGCTAGGAATTTGGCCTTTGCTTCGTTTGCTTTGGCGCATCCGAATCCTGCTGGGGGAAGAACGCTGGGGTGACATTTCATCTGCTGTATCGAGATGATCGTCGGGATGGTGACCACTCTGTACTGGTGCGAGATGATCTCCGATTGTCTTTCAGGCTTTATATAACTTGCTGTCAAGACCCTGAAGCTAGGAATTTGTCCTTTTGCTTCATTTGCTGGCATTGCATCTGCTGTAACGAGACGAATTTCCAAGTGGATCTGTTATTTTTTCGTCACTCTGCTTTATTTCGACCATGAGGTCTTTTGTTGATGTTGCTTCTGCATCCTGCTGGGCTGCGAAGGAATGCCGTTGTTGACATTGCGTCTGCTGTAACGAGACGAATGCCGAGATGGAGTTGGGATTTTGCCGTCACTCCGCATTGTTTCGACCATGGGGTCTCTTGTTGACGTTGCATCTATATCCTGCTGTACTGTGAAGGAACGCCGTTGTTGACATTGCGTCTGCTGTAACGAGACGAATACCGAGGTGAAGTTGGGATTTTGCCATCACTCCGCATTGTTTCGACCATGGGGTCTCTTGTTGACGTTGCATCTACATCCTGCTGGACTGCGAAGGAACGCCGTTGTTGACATTGCGTCTGCTGTAACGAGACGAATGCCGAGGTGGAGTTGGGATTTTTCCATCACTCCGTATTGTTTCGACCATAGGGTCTCTTGTTGACGTTGCATCTGGATCCTGCTGGAACGCCGTTGTTGACATTGAATCTGCTGTAACGAGACGAATGCCGAGATGGAGTTGGGATTTTGCCGTCACTCCGCATTGTTTCGACCATGGTGTCTCTTGTTGACGTTGCATCTGCATCCTGAAGGAACGCCGTTGTTGACATTGCGTCTGCTGTAACGAGACGAATGCCGAGGTGGAGTTGGGATTTTGCCGTCACTCCGCATTGTTTCGACCATGGGGTCTCTTGTTGACGTTGCATCTGCATCCTGCTGGACTGCAAAGGAACGCCGTTGCTGATTCTTAGGCTGTAGATATTGCCGTTAAGATTTGGAACTAGGGACTATGCCGTGGTTCCGTTTGATGGTGTAACATCTGTGTCATGCTGGAATGAGGAGGCCCACCGTCGTTGGTCTCCAGGCTGCAGATGTGTCCATTGAGATTTGAAACTAGGGACTTTGCTATGGTTCTGTTTCGTTGCGACTCTGAGGTCGATTGTTGACATCATGTCTGCATCTGGTTGGAATGAGGAGAAACGCCGTTGGTGATCTCTAAGTTGTCGATATCGACGTCGAGACCCTGAAGCTAGGGATCTTCTTTTGCTTCGTTTGTTGACATTGTGTCTGCAATATTGCGACAAATGTCGAGATTGTCTCTAGATTGTCTATGAACCGTCGAGATTTGGCTTCGCTTTCTGATGGAGCCTGTTGGGAAGGTATGGTTCCCTCTTTGTTTGTGCCCCTGGATTGTATACAGGGATCGATGTGATCTCACCTGCAGGATAAAATATTTCATTCTTTCATCATTTTTTATTCTTTCCGCGATGCTCTATCATTTCAGCTTTTCATATCGCGAAAATCGCGATTGCCCAATCATTTCGGCTATTTTTCGCGGTGCCCAATCATTTCGGCTATTTATTTTATTTTTACTCGCTGCTTTTTATTGCGAATTGCCCAATCATTTCGGCTATTTTTCATGCATACATTTTTTTTACTTGCTGATTTTTATTGCAAGTTGCCCCATCATTTCGGCTATTTCGTATGCACGTATGGCTCGCTGTTTTTTTTTTATCGCGAGTGTGGAACTTGGAATCTGGTGCCAATCTCAGCATCAGCATCGCTACAACTGGAATATTGCTAGGAGCGAATCATCATTTGCCATGAACGGACTTGGAATTTGATACCGGTTTAGGCATCAACATCGCTACAACTGGGACATTACCAGGAGCGAATCATCATTTGCCTCTGTCGATATTGAACAAAGGTGGCTTAGCAAACAAGGTTAGGATCCCGTCGACTAAGGCTTTTGACTTCATGAGCCGTAAGGGTCTCACAAAGATATTTCTCCCTACAAGTCATGAGGATCTCGTAGGTGTGTTTTCTCCTTAGGGATCGTGAGGATTCCTAAGTGTATGTTCCCCTGTAAGTCGTAAGGATCTTACAAAAGGGTTTTCTCTTTATAAGTCGAGAGGACTTACAAGGGTTGTTCACCGTATGGACATATCTCCAGTCACGGGTGGGACTTGGTTAGGGAAATGTTTATTCGCGCCCGTGGATTGTATACAAGGGTTAGTATTGAGCCGCTTGTAGGGCAATATCGAAGGTTGTGGGAGTTGCTTAAGAACAAGTTCAGGTCTCTGTAACTTAAGACTTTCAAATCTTATGAGCCGTGAGGGTCCCATAAGAGAGTTCTCCTTACGAGTCGTGAGGATCTTGCAAGAGTAATTTCTCCTTAGGAATCGTGAGGATCCTTAAGTGTGTTGCTTCCCAGTGAGTCGTAAGGATCTCACACGGGTGGTTTCTCTTTACAAGGTCGAGAGGACCTTGTAAGTGTCTTTTAACGAGGTTGCGCCCTTTCGGGTTTTCACAAACACTCGCCGGTAGCCCTGCTGTTTTTACTCACGGAGCCCTTTCAGGTTTTCATCCGTGCCTATTTCGCTTATGGATATACCATCTTTTTTCTTTTTTTCTTTTTATTCTTTTTTCTAACGAGGTCGCGCCCTTTCGGGTTTTCATGAACACTCGCCGGTAGCCCTGCTGTTTTTACTCACGGAGCCCTTTCGGGTTTTCATCCGTGCCCATTTTGCTTATGGACATACCGTTTTTATTTATTTTTTATTCCCTTTTTTTTAATTGCGTCGGCCTGAGGACGCTGCGGTAGTAGTTTAAAGACGTTTCGGTCATTTGCAAGTTTTAGGACATTGCGGCCCATTGTTAGTCTAACGACGTTTCGGTCTACTATCCAGTTTTAGGACATAGTGGTCCATTGTTAGTTTAACGACGTTTCGGTCTATGGGGCTTTCCCTATGAATGAGCATGATGCCCCCGACATATCCATCTTTCTCGGAGCGTGTGGCTGTGGCGGGCTCACCTTCCAGTTTTCGGACAGCGCAAACTTGCCCTGTTGGTGTTGGTCTTCAACCCAGTTTTTGAAGACGTAGCAGTTTTCGATCGGATGGCCCAATACTTGGTGGTAAGGGAAATAATTAGAATTGTTGATATCATTCAGTTGTAGCTGGTGTTTCGGCTCCGGTAGAGTGATAAGCCTGTTGCGCACTGCTAATTCGAACAGCCTCTTTGTTTCATCCCGGGAAAATGAGTAAGGTCGTTTCAACTTTTCATAGAGGGGTTGCCGCTTGTTTCTTTGGCGAACAACCAGTCTAGGGCCACTCGGTTGTTGTTGAGCGTTGGCGACGAAGGTCGTTTTTTCCTTCCCTTTATCCTTTTTGTTCGATCCGTTGTTTGCGGGTCCGAGATTCTTTCCGGATATCGTGCAATTGCACGGCTGAATGTTCTTGCAACTCCTCAATTCTTTCGTTTTAGAGATGGATTCCTTGAAGAGAGGGCCGAAGGCTACTTTTTCGTTGGAGTCGCTCCTGAAGGTGAGAACTCGCGGTCCCTCGGGATCAACCCTATGACAATTGCCAGCAATTCTTTTATGCTCATCTGTCGTATTTTTCCGCTGTCTACGAGCTTCACGCTTTGTCCTGTTGAAGTGTTGCCTGTGAGCGACATACCCTTGCCACCAACACTTAAAGGAGTCGCAGTCTTCAGTAGGATGTGTGATCTTCTGATGATATAAGCAGAAGTTAGGATGCACGTCCGCTTCATCAAGATGTATACCACCAGGAGAATTTTCTCTGAAAGAGGGCGGCCTCATCCCCATTGATATGGCTTTGGCGAATTGTTTCCTTGTCTTGATCCCGCTTTCATTTGCGGCGGATGTACTTTGATATGGTGGGAGTGTTTCGACCCTTTTGTCTAGTCGCCGGCGTTTGGCCTTTTCAAATATGGCCATCTCGCGCTCCCGATCAGCTTTACTTTTTAGATGAATCTCATCTAGAAAAGCGTCGATCATTTCGTCTGACGGCCACACGAATTCCAGCTAAGGCTCTGCCCCCAGTTTCTCAGTGCAAGGAGTTTTTTCATCGTCCGTAAATGAGTGGTAGATCACGTGACAAGTTGCCCCCGGTGTGTCCGTCTTCTTTGGAGTGTGCGGCTGTGGTGGGTTTACTTTCCACTTTTCAGACAGCGCGAACTTGCCTTGTAGGTACTGATCCTCGATCCACCCCTTAAAGACGAAACAATCCTCGATCGGGTAACTTACCGTTTGGTGGTAAGGGCAATAATTGAGATTGTTGACATCGCCTGGTTGCAACGGACATTTTGGACTCGGCAAATTGATGAGTCTGTTGTGCTCTGCCAGTTTGAAAAGTTTCCTTATTTTATTCTGAGAAACGAGTAAGGACGTCCCAGTCTCTCCTCGAGGGATGGGCGTGGTCGCACATTGTTTTGGCATACAACCGGCTTTGAGTTGCTCGGCTGTTGTTGAGTATTGGCGACGACGATCGCTTTACCTTTTCCCTTTTCATTTCGAGAGTCCGGTTTTGGAGGAAACGGTCCATGGCCCATCTGGTCCATTTGGGCTAATTTGTCGATCAAGGCCTGGAAGGTGGTCGGCCTGAAGAACATCATGAATTGCGAGATGGTCGCTTGCGGATCAAGAGTGCCCACGAACATGCCTATCGCAGGTGCTTCTTCGATGCGTTGTTCGCATTTCGACCACAGATTCCGCCATCGTGTTGCGTATTGAACCCACGTTTCGCCTGGTCTTATCCTGGCGTTGATCAATGCTGTGATCGGGGTGCGTTCGCTAGCACTCGCGAATCTTTGTGTAAACAGTAGCTCCATCTCCTCAAATATTTTGACAGAGTCGTTAGGTAGCTCCGAATACCATTCAAAGGCCGTCTCCGATAAGCTGCCGACGAATTGGCGAAGCAACAGTTTGTCGTCGCCTCCAGTGTTGCCGCATAAGGCCCTGAATTGAGCGACATGCTGATGTGGGTTCCCTGTCCCTTTATATACGTGGAACTTAGGGATCGTATATCCCAGCGGGTAACTGATTTGGTCATACCAGCTCGGATATGGTCACCCCGTTTTGACAACTTGACCGGCTGCCTCACTCGCCTGATGAGCTCGTATTTGCTGAGCTATATAGTCGTCCAGGGCGGCCTTGGAGATAGTTTCCTCTTTGACTGTTGAAAGAGCCGGAGGTGGATTTGATGTTTCTCCTCTGTCGTTTTCGAGGATAATCGGAGGATCTTCAGCTGGAGGATCCGGCTGTAACATCATTCCTACCATGTCTTAAAAGAGGAGCGCTATTTGCTTTATGTTAGCCGCTTGCTCTGCGGATTCTCTGTCCTTCTTTTCGAGGACTCTGCGTAAGAAGTCAGCATCAGTTTCTTGTTTGTGACGCTGCTCTGATGATGCCTCCGGGCTTTCTTTTGGCCCGGTGAGTGCAGCCATTGCAGTCATCATCTCCTGAAGCTTCTGTTGCTGCTCCTGGGCTTTTGTCACGGATCGGGTAAGCGGTCGGTGACCCATCAAAGCACGGCTTTCCTCATTTCCGGAAGCCATATAAACAGTGTGTACCACCATGCCCCCAGACTTGGGACGTTTAGATTCAGCGCTTTTACGGTTCGCCATGTTCACAGGGGCTTTTTGCGGCCTCCTTTTCTTTTGAGTGATTGACGTTGAGGGAGCCGTTGCAGTGGGCACCCATCCAACCGTTGCTTTTTCCGGCTTGACAGAGTAGTTCTTCTCCTGCCGAACCTTCATCTTTTTCTGTCGGCGGAGATAGTCTTGATCTATTACGGAGTCTTGGACTTGATGCCAGACCTTGTAAATTTTAGAGGACAGCCGTTGAGGGGGCTGCTCCAACTTCTTTTCCGTATCATTCTCCACGGGTGGAGGAGATCTCTTCAGCACTGCAGTAGGAGAGTTTCTGTGCACCCTGTTCAGTAGCTCAAAGCTGTTCCCGGTTGGAACAGCAACATCGATCCCCACCGTTGGAGCTGGTGGAGTAAATCCAGAGGGGGAGTTGCCCCCAGCCTTCCTTACTCGGCGCCAGTGGCGACGTCGAGCGTGTCGTGCGGATGGAGTTGTTTCGGCCGTAGGGGCGACTTCGTCATGCCCCCTGCTTTGAGGAGAGACTGTTATTGGTGCTAGCCTATCGAAGACTGACACCCATTGAGAAGCAATGTTTAATCTGTCAAAGACAGACCTCTGGGCAGGGGAAGCAGCTTTGAGGACCTCGCCTGGAGCAGCAACCGGAATGGCCAGCCTTGTAAAAACTGACTTCTTGGAAGGAGGAGCCTTCCCAATGATTTCATCCGCTTGAGACGGGATGGCTATCCACTTTGGGATGGCAGCTTCGGGTATCGCGGGCTTGTAGACGTTCTAGCCCAGTCTGTTGAAAACTGAGGCATTGAAGTTGGGCGATCCGTTGAGAGGGGTCGCGGCTGTAGTAAGTCGATCAAAGACCGGCTTCTTTGGAGCTTCTTGCGACGTCATTGGGGCATTGAAGCTCATCGGTGGGAGCAAGGTCCCGAAGAATAGTCCAGCGGTGGCTTGAGTTACCTGCTCTACTGGCATCTTGAAAAGGGAGGCCGCTTGGGGCCCATAAGTCACTCCTCCAGTAAGGACGGAGCGAGAGTTGCAGTTGCAGGTGGTGCAGTTTGAAGCCATTGATCTTCTGTTTTCTACACGGAGAAAGACACCAAATCTTAGTACCTCGAATCCACAGGCAACCACAGCAAACTGCGATTCGTTCGCGAACACGACACACGAAATGTGGAGTAGAAAGAGGAAGAGGTCCCACCGGGCGTGACAGAATCTGTTCCCCTCCGAACGGCGGCCAAGACGTGGGGACGTCTTGCCTGAAATTCCGGGCAGATGCTAATAGGTGCTATCCGTCCATCTCTCCGAAGATGCCAAGTTGATTTATGGCACCATGTATCGAAAGTTTGAACGGATGCGGCCGATGTAGCAGACTTCATCAGATTCCCCCTCGCTTGAGGGGTTTTTGATTGTGGGGACGCTCTTCCCTGCAGGCGCAAGCCCCTGCAGTTAATTACGCTACCGCATCGCGGTAACAACTTTCTCCTTCTCCAGAATTTCACTTCGTGTCGTGGGTGTTTGTTTTGTTTGTGGTTGCCCGTGGATTGTATACGGAGACTAATTTATGCCGTCGCCCGTAGGACGTGGATTAGTCCAAATCCGTATTTTCTTAGATTTGGGTTTGGGGTTTTGGTTTGAGGATACGTTAGCCATATTTGAGGCTAAGATCAACTCAAACGTTTGTTAAGGATACGTTAGTCCAATTTGAGACTAAGATCGACTTAACTGGATCGTTTAAATCCGACAAAAGAGCATTTGGGGGCTCTATTGTTCCAGTTTAGGGACATAGTGGTCCATTGCATGTATGGCCGTCGGGACCCGTCACCTCTCTGACGACGTTGAGGGATTACAACGACAGATATCAGAGGAGTTCACAGATGTACCCTTGAACCAAAGTTAGTTGGGGGATTTATAGGCCGATTTGGGACTAAAGTCTGTTTGAAAGTTTAAGACTACGTTAGCCGCATTGAGGCTAAGATCAACTTAAACGTTCGTTAAGAATACGTTAGTCTGATCTGAGACTGAGATCAACTTAACGGGATCGTTTAGATCCAACAAAAGAGCAATTAGCTCTATTGTTTAGTTTTATGACGTTGCGGTCAATTTCCAGTTTAGGGACATGGTGGTCCATTGAATTTATAGCCGTCGGGACCCGTCGCCTCTCTGACGTCGTTGAAGGATTACAACGACAGGTGTCAGAGGAGTTCAGAGATGTACCCTTGAACCAGGTGTAAATTGATTTAAGAGGGCAGCCGTACTCAGTCAATTTCATATGAGAACTTACGGCCATGATTGGGCTAAGTCCAGTTGAAGATGTTCAACATTTTTATTTGTTTTTGGCCTATTAGGCCTATGCTAGGGCTTGGCCTCTTTTAAATAATGCATAGCATTAATCTTGGTCTCTGTTGGACCTTTATTTGGGCTCTGCCCCTTTTAAATGATGCACAGCATCATTTATTATTTTGTTTGGGCTCTGTTCATTTATAAATGATGCAGAGTATCACTTTTGTTTGGGCTCTGCCCTTTTTATTGCATTGCAATTTAATTTGGCCTACTAGGCCTTTCTGATTTGGGCATGGCCCTTTAGTAAAAGAAATGCATTGCATTTGTCAGGTGCTTTGCGCTAATCACTGAGCGCAAGCGCTTATGGTGACACGTGTCATGCTCTGGTGAGCGCAAGCGCAGTTAGCGTAGTGCGCTGCACCAGTGCGCTGCGCTGCTGCGCTGCTGACACGTGGCGCGCAAGTGGTTCAGATGCTGACACGTGGCGCGCTCTGGTGGCTTGCGCCAACCCAGGAGCGCAGCAGTGCAATTTTTTTTTTTGCAAGTGCAAGGCACTATTTCAATAATCTTGAGAATCTTTAAGATTACAGAACCAATGGTTCATAAGTGCAAAACACTATTTGTTTTTTTTTTTATCTAATTTAGATCAAAGAAAACAAGTTTTTCTTGTTTTTTAAAGAACCAATAGTTTATAAGAGAGTGCAAAGCACTTATTATTATTTATTTTTCTTTTTATTGAAGATCATTGATCTTGTTCTCAGATCAATGATCTGTTCATTAGAGAATTTTCTCTTTTTTCTAAAGGTTTTTACCTTTCTCTTCTTGAAATTTCTTCAAAGTTCTCTCTGTTTGAAGTTCTTGATCTCTTACAATTGTTGATGCCTTTGATTTGGGGTCTAGGGGCCTTTATATAGTGCCCATAAATTTGTTAAATTTGTTAAAGAGATCTTTCTCTGAGTGATTTGGGGAATTTTCCCCACCGTTGGATTTTTGATCCAAAGGCTCCTGTTTTACAGAAGAAAATCTTCTTGTTTTAACAAGAACAGAAAGATTTCTTTAAAATTTTAATTCTGTTTGGCGCAAATGCCCCAGCGCGTGACACGTGTCGCGCAGCGCACAGCGCAGCGGTGCGCTGACACGTGTCACGCACCGCGCAGCGCAACTGCGCTAGCGTATCTGCGCTGACACGTGTCGCGCAGCGCACCGCGCAGCGCATCTGCGCTTGCGCATCTGCGCTGACACGTGTCGCGCAGCGCTTGCGCAAACTGAAGCGTTGCTTCCTTTAATTTTGTTTTAAATAGAGCTTTGCTCTGATTGGACGCGCTGCCTTAGCCGCTGCGCTGATGTATCTGCTTTTGACACGTGGCGCGTTGCGCGCAGTGCAAAGAATCTGAAGTGTTGCTTCGAATTTTGAATTTTGAAATTCAAACAGAGCTTTGCTCTGATTGGGGGAAACATCCCACACAGAGGGTTTCCCAGTTTCGGGCGAAACGAGTAGAGGTCGTATGGTTTTACGACAGGGTTCGATCACATACGTGTACCTATGCGCGTGTGATGTTCGAGCGGACAATAATAGTGGGCTTTGGTTTAAGCCGGATCCTAGTATTCGATTTTTGGATTAGTTTTGTCTTATTGTATTCGTGTTTCTCGGAACACGGATACGGGTATGTATATACGGATGAGAGAGGGTAAAGAAGGAAACATCTCATTAGGGTTTTGACCATTGACTTGGTGAAAACAAATATGAGAAAAGGAAAAGTATTTGTTATTTTTGATAAATGATTTTTTTGTGGCATGGCTACTTATGTTGACCACTTGACTTGGATTGACTTGTTGACCATAGATGTTTTGTGAGATATTTTTGACCTTAGATATTTTGTGAGATATTTTTGTGAGATATTTTCCATGCCACATGGTCATATATATGTTAGCCATTCTATTATTTATAATCATTATCAAAAATACATTCTCTCTCCTCAAGCTTACTCTCTTCTTCTTCCTCTCAAAACCTTAGTGTCTTATGTATTGAGAATCAAGGGTTTAGTGAGACTAAGCTACTCTAAATCACACTCTACTCACTCTAGGTTACTTATTCTAGCACACCAAGTGATCTAGTTGCCTCATCTTGGATGTTTAGCTCAAGGTTGGAACTCTCGGGTGGATCTTCTACTATTTCGAGAAGCCGACGAGGAGGTGCTTTCCATTTCCACTCCAAGGAGCTTGCAAGAAGAAGGAGGACAGCGGAAAGAAGAGAAGGACTTGGAACTTTAGGTATAACCATCTTACCGAGTAGATAATACTTTTAGTTAGTTTGTTAGTTATGGTTTAGCTAAGATCTTGGTGTTAAGTCGATGCTACCTTGTTGTAAAAAATCGTTTTTTACCCGTTCCGTCTCCCCGCAAACCCGTGGGGTGTGTAACGTCAACTTACAGCATATATCGGAGGTTTGGACAGATTAGACCGTTGTAGCAGATTTTATCAGATTTCTCCTCATTTGTGATGGGTTTTTGATTAAGGGGACGCTCTTCCCTGCAGGTGCAAGCCCCTGCAGTTAATTACGTTATCGCATTGTGATAACCAGTTTCTCCTGCTCCAGCAATTCACTTCGTGTCGTGTTGTGTTTTTTTTATGAGGTTGCCCATGGATTGTATATGGAGACTATTTTGTATCGTCGCCCATAGGGCGCGGATTAGTCCAAATACGTATATTTGAGATTTGGGTTTGGGTTTTGAACTTAGGTTATATTTTGTTTTAGTTCAAAAATATTTCGTTTTATTTAAGCACCATTAATCCAGTTTGAGATTAAGATCGTCTAAAATATGAGCATTTGGACTCAATTTATTTTTAACTAAGAATATGTTAGCCATATTTGAGACTAAGATCAACTTAGCAATATTTTAAGAATCATTAAATTTTAGATGAGATCCAAACAACAGAGCATTTGGGCTCAGCTGCAAGAACCTTTCAGAGAGACTTTTAGCCAATTTAGACTTGGTCTACTCGTTCTTGGGCCTTCCTTTTTGTTTTACTCGGGAGTGTTAAGCACTTATTTGTAGTTCTGGCGCTCCGCTCAGATTTGGGCGCTACCTAATCAGTGCTATGCACTTAGTCATTTTGACTGAGTATAGAGTGCTAAGCACTTTGTATGGCACTCGCGTAGAAAGCACATGAGGCGCTGAGAATTGATTTTGGGTTTTGTTTGTTCACCCCTTTTATCTGTATACAAAAGTTCTAAGCACTTGGTTAGAGCTCTGGCGCTCACGTGGAAAGTACGTGAGGCATTCAGCCCCTTTTTTGTGGCTCACGTGTATTTCACATGATTACTTTATTTTCGGGTGCTGGGTTGCTTTGTTTTGGTGGCTGCCCAATCAGTATAAATGAGTTTCCTTGTTTTTTGGGCTCACGTGAGAAGCGCGTGAGGTGCCAAGTTCTATCCTTTCAGAGATTTAATGTCTCTTAATGGAATTTTGGCCATCACCCAGAAGATCTGAGATCAGTTTTATTTAAGAACTACATTCTTTACGTAGGGTTAAACCCTATTTTCAGAGGAATTAAATTCTCAGAATATAGGCTCTTTTTCTTTCTCTTTCTTTTTAACCTAGTTATTTTCTGAATTTTTGATTCTCAAGAACAAGATCTTCCCGATGAGAATTAAATTCTCAACTTGTGTGAGACTTGTCTTGTGGATCTCTGATCCAGAGAAAGAACTAAGTTCCTGAGGAGGGTTAAGCCCTTGGATATGTTAGGTAAAGAAGATGTTTTGATATCGATACTTTTTTCTTTACCTAGGGTTTGAGAGGAGGAAAGTCTTCTTCTTTATTCAGAATTAAATTCTCTTGTTGTTTTGATAGCTTTCTGTATTTTTCAGAAGCTTATTGGGGGGTTCTCTCTATATGAGACTTGAAGTCTCGGTCCTTTATATAGTACAGGTAAGTTTATTAATTAGTTTTGAGAAAATCTCTCATTTGAGAAACACCTATTGATTTGATTGGACTCAAAATTGTTCGGGAAATTTTACCTACCGTTGGATCTTTGATCCAAAGATTTCTGTTTTACAGAATATGTTTTCTTGTTTTTTAACAAGATTGGGGGAATATTTTCCCATGTATAGAATTTTATTCTATTAAACGGTGATTTTTAATCACCACTGGATTTTTAATCCAAAAGTGCTCGGTTTAACAGAGCACGGTCTTTCTCTGTTTAGAAAGATGTAAGGGATATTTTTCCATCTTATTGGGTCTTTGATTCAACAACTTTCTGTTTAACAGAAGATATCATTTTCATTTGAAAAGATTAGGGGGATATTTTCCCTTAATAGAATTTTATTCTATATTTGGTGATTTTTAATCACCCTTGGATGTTTGATCCAACAGTTCTTTGTTAACAGAGAATATCTTTCCCTTTTAGCAATATCAAGGGTTATATTTTCCCAAGAATAAAATTTAATTCTATATAGGGAGGCAATTTCACGTGTTTAACACGTGACATTTATGTGGGTGTCTAGCCTATTTTATTTAGCGCCTATATGCTTTGCATATGGACGCTCACGTGTTCAACACGTGAGGTCAATTTGGCTTTCAGCCATCTACTCTTAGTGCTTATATGCTTTGCATACGAAATATAATTTAATTATATGTACAGAGTTTAACTCTATCGAAGATAATGCTTCAAAAGGGTGTTCTCATGTGTTTAACACGTGACCCCAATGTGGGTTTTTTAATCTGTTTATTTAGCGCTTATATGCTTTGCATATAGACGCTCACGTGTTTAACACGTGAGGCCTATTTAGCCTTTAGTTGTTTGGTTGCAGCGCTTATATATTTTGCATATAAGTGCTCACGTGTTTAACACGTGAGATTTAAGTCCTGGGGAATTCTCTCCTCTTTTCTCTCCCTTTTTATAAGGGAACAGTGGCATGAAGCATGGCCAGATAAATAAAGAGGTATGGCTTGGATTGTGATTATTTATTGGGTTCACTATTTGAACCATGATTATAAAAAGGTGTAGTCATGATTCTTTTAACACTTGATGATTTTATGGACTTGAGTTCATGCTTCACATGAGAAGCTTCATGCTTCATGGTTGCACGTATTAGCAACCGTCTTCCTCACCACTCTTCTCCTTCTTCTTCTTACTCTTTCTTGAGCATGGTTATGAGAGAAATTTTTGGTGAAAAATTCCTACATCACCGACCATCCACATCTAGCAAGTTTGAATAATCTGTTAGAGCTTCTTCCAGTTTCCCTCAGGTGGAACTTCTTCGGTGAAGGTGGTCGACTTTCAAGCGCAATCCCGGCGGTTACGAGCTTAGAGGGGTCTTCCACAATTGGGTATTCACGCGTCGAAGGTTGTAGTTTCTGCACCCTTGCATTTCTAGTTTGCTAGTTTAAGCTTTTGGATCGATTTCTTAGGTTATGGGTGTTTGGTGCTCGCCAAAAGATTTTGTTTTCACTTCCGTCTTGGCCGCGGCTTCCGCGGCGTAGGCACCGAACCTCAACAGTATATTCTAATATTATATTCATTGTATTTTTCTATCTCTTAGATATTTGTATTTTGATACGAATACGGGAATGTATTTGCGGCGACGTATTCTTTTATTTATAGAAGAATAATTATAGAAGGAGGACACCTTATTTTTTGGAATTTTATTTTTAGAAATTATGAAATGAGGTGGAAAAGAGAAATAGTGAAGGGTATGGGCAAATGACTTATATATTCATTTGCACACACTATTCAAATATGGTTGTAATTTTAAATGGAGGAAATTCTTTTAACAAAAGAAATCAAGCATGCTTGAATTTGTGGATGAGTTTTCATTCTACCATTTAGCTTCTCTCTCTTCCATGACTCCTCTTTCTTCTTCTTCTTCATCTTCAACCATCTCATGAGTTGAGAATCATGAAGATAAAGAGAAAGAAAACGCTAGAACACTCACACACATCACTAAGCATTCTAGATTAGCAATCTAGGATTTTTAATTGCTTCATTAATGAAGTTGAAACTTGAACTTGGTTCCCTCGGACGGATCATCTTCGGCGAAGGAAGACCGGCTTGCAAGCACGATCCAGAACTCTTGAGAGTATGCTAGAATCCAACCCAATTGGAGCAAATGAAAACGCTACAAAAGTTATGATTTCTATCATTTTGTACTTGCTAGTTTAAGTGTTTGGTTTAGATTCTTGGGTATAAGTTTCTAATGCCATCAAAATTTTCGTTTTTGTGTTCCGCATTGGCCGTGGGTTAGCGGCACGGGCACTAGAAACTTTCAGAAGGTTGGATCTCATTTAGGCGGGGTCCCAAAGCGGGGACCTCCCGATAAAGGAGTCCCGACAGAGGACCCGGGAAGGGTCCTGAAGGCAAGATCTCGATGGCAGGACCCCCTTAAGAGGGATTCCAAAGGCGAGACCCTTTTAGGAAGGGTCCTGAAGCGGGGATCCCTATCCCAGTAGGGATCCCAAAGACATGAACACCTTTAATGGGGCTTGATAGCGAGGAGATCCTTTTGAAGGGAATCCCGAAATTGATCACGGGTGTGAACCGCGTTCACACTTGATGGGGGAACATAGGTGTGATCCGTTTTCCCTTGAATCTCGCGGGATATCCGGTGCCGGCATGGTTGGCTTTCACCGAGTTCATTTGTCTGAAAATATGCTTGTCCGAGGTGAAAGCTCACCCCGAGGGTCCTTCTTCTCCCTTATTGATCGATTTGATGACGAAAAGCTGCTATTTTTTTAGTTTCAGTATTGGATCTTGAGTTCTTACGATAGGGTTTTCTTAAATAGATGAGTTCTCTTTAATGGGTTGTTTTTCGGTAGAAGAAGATGAAGGAGATATGAGAAACCCAAAAAGAACTCTCTTTTCTTTATGGTTTCCCTCTCTCCTTGAGGAAGATGTAGAAAAAAAAGACTTGCATATTTCTTGATAGAGGCTCAAAATCCTTGCAAAATTTATTGGACCGGAAAAACTTGTTCATTTCTTCATTTGGTGGGCTTAAATACCCTTACACATTTGCACTTAAGTTCTTAGGCTTTACAAAATTGACCTTTTTGCCTATTTTTCTTATATTATTCCTAGTTATTACATATTAAATCTATTTTATTACATTTTCTCTCTTTTCTAGGCTTTGAGGGCCGGTCCCATGCTTGAGCTTGGAGCGGTTGGGCTTGGGCCCGAGTTAGTTGGGCTTAGGTCCACTTGCTTGGGTGTTGACTTTGACTTTGACTTGTTGATTTTTGGTCAATTGTGTGTAATTTTTGACCCAAACAGGCATATCAACCAACATTAGAATGCAATTCCGAATACGGCAGCCGGAGCAAAATGCAGTTAGAAATGCATTGTAGTTCCAAGCACATGTAACCAAAAGAAGATTTACTATAAAAAAAATGGGATAATTAATCACCACTAATCTTAGAAAAAATAAATTGTCCGTCTGTGCCTCGAATTAATTTCACATCCACTTTTTCTCATTGTTTCCATACCAGTTTCCAATTTCTTTTTGCCGCCCCTTTTTTGCAATTTGCAATATGAAAGCCGGTCCCCTATTCACCAAACAAAGCACTTCAATCGTAATTTTTTGGATGTAATCAATAAAGCGGGACGCATGTCCATTTTTGTGTGTGGCCATCACACGGGCCCAATTTTGGGCAAAACTCTTTTGTTGCGCCTAAATAATTGAAGCAAACAACAATATTTTGCAAATGGGACAGTTAGGCTTATAAATAGAATTAGTAGCATTTCTTGCCTTCTCCCATTCATGGTCCCCTATGCCAACACCCCCAAAAACCTCATGTTATCACTGTATATGCATATTTATTGAATTATTAAAGCAAATTTTAGAGCTGGGTAACAAATATTTTCACCATTTTCGATCATGGAAATTCTCCATAAAAAAAGTTGAAGAAGGAAATTTATATTTCTCCTAGTAGGGATGTTCTCATGTATTATTGGTTGACCACTGTGTTAGGAAAGATAAATCAAACCTAATTATTCCTGTCCAGATTATAAAACCTTGTTATCGTCAGTAATCATAATCTTACCGGTTTTGTGTTACATAATTTTAATGGGCTTTTTACCAAAAAGTCCCCTCATATTTCGCTGATTATTAAAAAAAAACCTACATACTTCATATTTATTTAAACGACCTCCATATATCTAAATTGCATTAAAAAGCCCCTGCATACTACATATTTACTTAAAAGACCTCCATACATCTAACTTGCACTAAAAAGCCTCCTAACATGCCAAAAGGGGAATTTTTTTGGTATCTTTCTTTACTACGTTAGGAGGCTAACGATGAATATCGGGGTAGGGTTTTAAAATCTTCACAATGCCTCTTCTTTCCCCATAACTCCTAAATTTTCCACCGAATTGGCTCTAACATTAGGGTTTCGATAAAAAAATCTCTCAAAATAATCATGGAAACCAGCTAAGGTTCTTCCAATTGGTGTAAAAGACGAGCACTATAGCGGAAAGTGAAGAGTTGAAGAATAATACTCACAGTTCGATCCAGCTTTCAATGACAAATAAGGTTCTTCCAATTGGTGTAAAAGATGACCGCGGCAGGATTGTTGAATAAGTTGTAGTCTGTTTACATGAAAAAATCTCTTACTAATTAGTTTAATCTAAAACAATCTGGAAAGTGCGTAAAGGATTCAAGCAGAGGGTTCTTTTCGCAGGAGTCCGCAGGATTATGCAGTACGGAGTGGATAGTGCATCAGTATACACTTTTGGAGATTCTCGGTCAGATAGTATTACAGGGCGGATGGTTCGAACAGTTGGGAAGAACAAAACTTTATGGCTTACAGCTGGGTTTCCGAGGGAGTTTCGGGCTGGAGCATTATCTGCTGCCAAGTACTTCATCGATCGGTCTCCATCAACGGTGGTAGATATGAGAATTCCTAAGGAGTAATGGAATAGAGGGGCTAAAGATTACTCAGGGTTTCGTGTAATTTGTTGCATCAAGGAGCTGAGGATCAAGAGGGGATCTCTTGTAGGCTTTGGAGGCGGAGCAAAAAGGTACAGTTCGTGGTGTTTTGGGATCCACAGCAGAGTAATCAGCCGAGTGATATTCGAGGAGTCTGCTATGCTTCAAAGAAGACAGACTCGGTCAAATGGTGAACAGAGAAAAGTTATGCCACCAAGAGAGGTGGAATTCGAAATTCCAGTCCAGGTTTCATTTGGAGATGTGGTGGTCGATACTCCGATTCAGATGAAGAGTCCAATACAGCCAGGGATGAAGAGGCCGAGGATAGTTTGACGCATAAGAGTAGTTAGCGACGAGTCTCGAAGGCAAGAGAATTGGGGGTTCGGCAGAAAGTCTACATGTTTTATTCATGGCATAGAGAGTGTCATGTATAAGGAGTTGCATCGATTGAAGCATTATATCGAGCAGGTTCTAGGTCGATGTGGGATGGAGAAAATTCAGCTTGTGTCTTCTCACTTAGAGACGCATTTCAGATTTTATCGATGTTATCACCAGGGTTAGATGTTGACAGAGTTCACGAGTCTTTAGTGTCGTGTATGAGTGCAGAGGTTGGTGTGGGATGCACGCAGCCGAGTAGTGCACATGCAGTTGGAATAATCGGCAAATGCTTGACTATTCCGAGCAGAGAGCATTGGAAGGCTGTAGAGTGTTGGATGTGTATGCCCTACAGGCCTGTATTGTATAGGATGCTAGGCATATATATGTATAGAAACAATTTTTGCTCAAAATGATAGTATACTATCTGGTTTTTCTTCATCTTAACATGTGATGTGTTGTATTTCATATCTTGTATACCTGTTGATGAAGCCCTTAGGATTTTGCTTGACTACCAGAATTATGATATAGATCATACTAGTGGGGCCTGGGCAGTCCAAAAGCATATCTTTTAATAGTTCCTAGTCGAGGAATATCAAGACAGGGCATCGATATTACCATAGTAGACTAGTGTGTACGTTTCTTGACCATGGGGGCGATAGTTGATCCCACAACCATTGGTGTTTGACATCAAAGATTGTACATAAGTGCTCATTGGAGAATGGGTACACCGAATAGGACTCGCCGAGAACTCCTAGATGATATATATACCTATCGTCAGATAACAGTTCTTTGGTGACACTTGTACAGGTTAGTGTGTAGACCCGAGATCGTCATAGTGTCTTGTGTGGTTTACACTGTGCTTTGATTTCTTCCCTACCACGGCTCTACTGAGGCGTGCAAACAGGTGGATTTTGGGTGCAGTCCCGAATCACATGAAAGCGGTGAGCGATAGGAGGGGTTTCATCTCTTCCGGTATAGGGAGTTGATGTCGCGCTATGCTTAATCGGCCATAACAGCAAATCCCTGGCCAGAATTGTCAAGATTTAATGATTAGAGTTATCAGTAGTTTCTCGAACCGTTATGGGTCATACATCAGCATGACTTATCAAGTTACTAGGGTCTGACGTTTACCACCCCTAGACTTTATATGCAACGTATCAGATGAAGAGACCGTACTGTACGGTAAGTGTTGCTTACAGGCTTGTTGGGGTTGGGATGAGTTTGCTCGTCGGCCACGTTTTCGTCATGTACCTGGATAGCCATTACGCACGGCTAGTGCGGCTGACGTGCTTGTGGTTAAACCCACTTCCAGCGTACTTCCGAGTCTTTAGAGTCCCACACAGAGAGTTCCCTCGTTCAGGCAAAAGATGTAGAAGCCATAAGTTGTTACGGCAGGGTTTCGATCATGTTCGTGTACTGGCTACACGAATGATGATCGGAAGGATAATACTGGTAGGCTTTGGTTTAAGCCAGATACCGGTGTTATATTATTGGATTATTGGTATCTCATTATATTCGTATTTTTCGGAATACAAATACAGGTATATTTATACGGTATACGGTGAGGGGTATTCTTGTAATTGTATAAGAATACATTCTAGAAGGAGACACCTCATATTGGATTTTTATTTTGTGAAAATAAAAATGATGAGGTGGAATTTGAAGATTTTTCCAAGTATGGATGAAAGCATGGCTCATTGCATTTTATATTCATTTGGGTTTACTATTGAAATATGGTGCATTATTTTTGGAGGAAAATAATGCATGCTTCAATAATTAAAACCATAGCCATATCATTTGTTCATGGTTGGATACTTGCTCATTCTAACACACACCTTCTCTCTCCAAATTTTCTCCTCTCCTCAACCTCTAGCCTAAACCTTCACATGAGTTGTGAAACATAGGCTTAAAGATCAAAATAATGCTCTATATTATCTCTGCATCATCTAAGTAGTCACTTTTAGCACACTTGACTTTTTAGTTACCTCTGGAGAAGAGGTTGAAGCTTGTTCCAAAGCTCTCGGGTGGATCATCTATGTCCTAAAGGTGATTGGAGATTGAGATCATCCCAAGCATCTAAGGAGTTAAGAGTCGCAGTGGAAAGAAGACCCGAAGGACTGGTTCTTATGGTATGATCCATATCATAGTAGTTAACATCTCTAGATAGGGTTACTAGTTGTGGTTTAGTATAAGATCTTGGGTTAAAAGTCGATGTTGCATGCAAGAAAAATTTTGTTTGCCACTTCCGCCTCTTCACAAGTGTTGTGATGGTGTGCAATATCCACTAACATGGTATCAGAGCCTAACTAAACCATAACTATCTTGTCAGCAGATTATTAGAACTTCGATCGACGGATTTTGCCCGAAATCATATTTTCTGTCCATACTTGCTGTCGATTTTTTAAAGTGTTCAAAAAATTTTTAATAGGCCTTAAAAATACAAGCATGGATTTTTAAGACAACTGAAGAAAAAAGAGGACCCAACTCGCCATGAACACCGCGGAACTACGGCCAAACTGAGTGTTTGGCCGCTGTTCCGGGGCCGAGTCGTGGCCGAGTCAACTCGTTTTTCTTCGGTATGTCTTATATGAGAAAATATGGTCTCTGGCATATCTATTTTCTACACAAAGGTGTTTGTGTACTGGATTGTGCAAGGTGTTGACACGGTTTTAGCAAGTCGATTGAAATTCTAAGTATTTGGCTAATCGGGTTTGCTGATTTTTTTTTCTATGTGTTTGAAACGTCCGCTAATTGCTATATGTCGATTAGTGGGGGTTGCACATATGTATATCATGTGATGGTATGTGTATATGAATATGTTGGATCGTTGTGGATGAATAGCCGGGGGATGTGAGAAGAGTGTTTTTCTTTTCTTTCATCCATGTAATTTGTAAAAGTGATGTAATTTTATTTTGCGGGGCACATCCGGATTTAGGTTGTAGCCACCGATGTATTATTTCTTTTTACTGTTTTTGCTCCTAAGATAGACCCAAGATGGGGTGCACAAACTACCGGGTTCTCGATTGACCTACTCATTTTATTGAGGGAGGTTGCTTCACTTCGGGAATTTGGCGGGTAGTTTGCCGCACCCATAGGGGTCTAGGGTGTGGTTTGGATATTCATCACGACCGTGGAATCCGTCTTTCGTTAATGGCTTAAACAAAATACGGAATTCCTAGTATATCTAATATATTCATCTGTGATCTGGAATGTTTATAATTGCGTGCGACGAATGGCTATTTATATATGAGATATATAATAAATGTTGCTTATGTTTTGCACCCGCGCTAGTCCAGCCCCCGCTCTACCGTTAGTTAAGTAACCTAACGGTGCATGACGGGGCCCCATGGCGAATGCGGATAGCATAAGCGTACGTTCTATTTTCGTTTCTTTTCTGTGATGTTTAGGAAACGTAAATGATGGGAAAACATTAATGTGATTAATGTTAAGAAAAAGAAATCTAAAAATGTTGTAGAATCAAACTTTTTCAAAAAAGGTAACTCTAGTTTTTGCTTTGCATAGTGGTATTCTTTGATGAATATCCAGCACCTCATTCGATGAGGAAAGGGCCGAGATCCCTTCACCAGGAGTGACCTCTTTAGCGAAACTAGCAAATGTTATAAAGCACTCAATTTGTTTTGATAGTTGATCTAATTTTTGATTTGCATAGTGATATTCCTTGATGAATATCCAGTACCTCATTCGATGAGGAAAGAGCCGAGATCCCCTCACCGGGAGTAACCTCTTTAGCAAAACTAGAAATATACAACAAAACTATTCGATTTTAAAATGGAGCTTAAACCACTCCTTTCACTTGATTCTACAACGATATCAAGTTCAAAACGTTAAAGGTTTTCATCAAAACCATCCGTAGCCCTCCGCCATTTTAGAAAGTAGAGTACTTAGTATTCGTGCCACGTTTGTTGACCATAGTTAAGGCATGGTGTACGGTAGCTAAGTGATGTATTTCTACAAAGCATATGATGTGATCGATTAAGACATTCGTATGACTTTGTTGACCATAGTTAAGGGTTATGCGGGTGTGTCTAAATCAATCACGAAATGGCGGGTAGAACTTGACTAGTGCTTAAGATTTTTTGACCATAGTTAAGGTCATAAGACACTAAGGGTAAAAACCATATCGGGAATTTCAAGAGTTGAAATTTGCAATGAGATTGCATACCTTCTATTTGATAGTTGGATCCCGATCCCACTGTGAGTAAAAGTTACTCTCAGGAGAGTTTTGCACTCTACAATTAGCTAATCCAGTAGATGTCTAGAAAGGTGTCAACGGGGTTAAGCCTCTAGAGAAGTGAAGTTTATCTTAATTAGGTCAGTGTGAAAGCAAGGGGAACCTCCCTCGGAGTACCGACACTGGCCTGGATGATCGGTTAGCGAACTTGTAGTTTGTAATTAATCCTGACTAATTTTCCTTTTAAGGTTTGAAGGAAAATTTGATAAAAAGCAGTGGGAGACATCGATTAGATAAGATTAATAACCAATCTAATCATGTAAGAGAAATCGCTGAGTGTCTTATTTTCTCTCTCCTAATGGCAGATACCTATGACGGGACTTAAGTTTCTATTGGACAAAAATAAACTCACGGGACCCAATTATAAAGAATGGCTGAGGAACGTAAATATTGCCCTGACCCATGATAAGATCGTATACGTCCTTACTACTCCAGCCCCTCCTATCTCAGACCCTGATTCTTCAGTTGCAGATAAAGAAATCCGCAAGACATGGGATATAGATTGCGCAACAGCCAAATGCCTCACGCTTGCTTCGATGGATAATGAACATCAAAAACAGCATGAGAAGATGGATGAATAATCCATCTTTCTCCATACAAAGGATTTGTATGGGGAGCAATCTCGTACTCTCCGTTATAAGGCATCTAGAAAGTTGTTTCAGATGAGAATGGCTGCTGGCACGTCTGTAGGTGATCATGTATTGAAGATGATAGGACTTATTGAGGAACTAGAGGACCTGGGATGGACAATAGAGAACGAACAATATGTTGATATAGTTCTAAAGTCTCTCCCCTCTGCCTTTGCTCCGTTCATAGTGAACTTTAACATGCACAATATGAAGAAGTCACTTTCTGAACATCTCAATATGTTGAGGAGTGCAGAGAGCACGCTAAAAGTAGCAAAAACTCCCGCTCTAGTTGCCGAGCCATCTTCCTCTTCCATCCAGAAAGCTATAGCTAAGAGAAAGAGGAAGAAGAATTTCATCAAACCGAGAGGTGGAGTGAAAAAGGCACCGGGGAAAGACAAGAAAGGGGCTGTTGCATCGGGAAAAGGAGAATGCTTCTACTGCCACAAGGCTGAGCACTAGAAGAGAAACTGCGTTGGGTACCTCGCTGATCTCAAGAAGAAGAAGCATGCTGATGCTTCCGCTTCAGGTGTGTTTGTCACAGAAAACTGTTTTTCAATTAACTCTGCTTTCTGGGTATTGGATACCGGGTTAGGATCTCACATCTGCAATTGTGTGCAAGGGCTGAGAAATAGCAAAGTGTTGAAGAAAGGTGATGACACTCTCCGAGTAGGAAATGGTTCCTCTTTACATGTTGTATCAGTGGGAGAGTATCACCTTGATTTTCCGTCTAGATGTATATTGGTTTTGAACCCGTGTTATTTAGTACCTTCCATGTTATGTAATATTATATCTATATCGTTGTTGGACAATGAAGGATATAATTTTGTGTTACAAAGTAATGTTATGAATATTAATCTGAATCAACAGTTGATTGTGTCTTGTACATTAAATAATGGGATATACGTCCTAAATCAACACACAGTTTTCAATATACAACACAAACAAAAGAAAGATTTCAGATATAAATGAAGCTTTCATTTGGCATTGTAAACTTGGTCTTATTAATGAAATAAGACTAACCAAGCTAAATAAAGATGGATATTTAAACCCGTTTGAATATAAATCATATGCGACTTGTCAGTCTTGTATCAAGGGTAAAATGACCAAAACTCCATTTACTGGACACGGAGAGAGAGCTACCGAACTCTTAGGCCTCATACATAGTGATGTATGTGGACCAATGTCTACACATGCGAAGGTGGTTTTTCATACTTCATAACTTTCACTTATGATTTCTCGAGATTCGGACACGTGTTCTTTTTGAAACATAAGTCCGAAGCCTTCGAAAAATTCAAGGAGTATAAATTTGAAGTAGAAAAACAAACAGGCTTGAGTATCAAGAAACTTCGATCGGATCGAGGAGGTGAGTACCTAAGCACAGAGTTTCTAGATTTCCTAAAAGAGAATGGGATTCTCTCTCAGCTCACTCCTCCGTATACACTACAGCACAACGGTGTGTCAGAATGAAGAAATCGTACCCTATTAGATATGGTACGCTCTATGATGAGTGATATTGAGTTACCACTTTCGTTCTGAGGGCATGCATTGGAGACTGCGATATATCTATTAAACAGGGTTCCGACCAAAACCGTGTTTACTACTCCATATAAGATATGGTATAGGAAGAGACCATCTCTTAAACGAGTTAGGATATGGGGTTGTCCGGCTTTTGTTAAAAAGCAGAATCCAGACAAACTCGAAACACGATCGGTTTTGTGTAAATTTGTGGGATATCCAAAACATTCATATGGATATCTTTTCTACCACAAGGAGAAGCAAAAAGTGTTTGTTTCTCAGTATATCACATTTTCGGAAAATGAATTTTTTACAAATGACACTGTTGGCAATGCGGTTGAACTGAAAGAAATTTCAGATCCACAAATAACTACCAATGATTTGGTTGAACTTGAGGTTTCAATGGAACTCAATGAGGCTCAGCTACTCCGTAGATCTAGTAGGACTTCTCACCCACCTGATAGATACTACGGTTTTCTAATTGATGGCGATAGAGAAGATTGCATCATAGATGATGATGACCCTACTAGTTTTCAGCAAGCTATCACGAGTAGTGACTCAGTGAAATGACTGGATGCCATGAGATTCGAAATGGAATCCATGCACACCAACAAAGTATGGAATTTGGAGGTTGCAACTTCTGGAGTAAAACCCATAGTGTGCAAGTGGATCTTTAAAAGAAAAATTGGTGTGGATGGACAGGTGGAGACCTATAAAGCTAGGCTGGTAGAAAAATGATTTCGTTAAAGACCAGGATTGGACTATGATGAGACCTTTTCACCAGTCGCAATACTTAAATCCATTCGGATCCTGCTTGCTATTGCTGCTCACTACGACTATGAAATCCGACAGATGGGTGTTAAAACGGCATTTCTAAATGGTGATTTAGAAGAATGCCTTTTTATGGATCAGCCAGAAGGCTTCATTGACAGTGGGAGCAGCGGAAAGGCATGCAGGTTGCTTAAATCCATCTATGGATTAAAGTAAGCATCACGAAGTTAGAACATCTGCTTTGATGATACAATCAAAGAGTTTGGTTTTATCAAAAATATAGATGAACCTTATATTTATAAAAGATTGTAGAGAGTACTGTCACATTCCTCGTATTGTACGTGAACGACATTCTCCTGATAGGAAATGATGTTCCTATGTTATAATCGGTCAAACTATTCTTATCGCAGAGGTTCTCCATGAAGGACCTGAGTGATGCCTCATGCATTCTGGGAATTAAGATCTATAGAGATAGATCTAAGAGATTGTTGGGATTTTCCCAATCGAGATATATAGACACCATATTAAAGAGGTTTAGTATGGAAGATTCCAAGCGAGGTAATTTACCCGCTTGTCACGGGATCACCCTCTCCAAAGAGATGTCTCCAAAGACTGATGAGGAGAGGGCTCGCTTGAGCATTATACCCTATACTTCGGCAGTAGGATCTATAATGTATGGATGTGATGTACACATCCAGATATAGCTTACGCACTGAGTGTAGTAAGAAGGTATCAATCCAATCCAGGGGAGAAACACTGGACGGCTATGAAGAACATTCTTAAGTATTTACGAAGGACTAAAAAAATGTTCTTGGTGTATGGTAACGGAGATCTCCAAATGGAGGCCTTTACCGATTCCAGTTTCCAGAGCGATAAGAATGATAGTAAGTCCATCTCGGGGTTTGTATTTACCCTAAATGAAGGGGCGGTATGTTGGAAGAGTTCCAAGCAAGATACTGTCGCTGTCTCCACGATAGAAGCTGAGTATATTGCTGCTAATGATGCCGCAAAAGAGGCAGTCTGGATGAGAAAGTTCGTTTTTGAACTTCAGGTGGTTCCATCCATTGCTAATCCAATACATTTGTATTGCGATAATAATGGAGCTATGGATTTGGCAAAGAAACCAAGGTCCCATCAGAAATCCAGACATATCTTGAGGCGGTATCACCTCATCAGGGAGATAGTGGATTGCCAGGAGATTGAGATACAGAGAGTAGACATGAAAGACAATAAGGCAGATCCATTCACCAAGGTCATCCCTCAAGTCCAGTTCGAGAGACTGTTCGAGATGTTGGGCATGCGGTACGCCGGCAACTGGTTCTAATGTAAACAGTGGGTAATTATTGCACCAACTAAAGGCCTTAGTACAAGTGGGAGATTGTTGGATATGTATGCCCTAGAGGCTTATATTGTATAGGATGTTAGGCATATATATGTACAGAAACATTTTTTTCTCAAAATGGTAGTAGGCTATCTGGTTTTTCTTCATCTTAACGTGTGATGTGTTGTATTTCATATCTTGTATACATGTTGATGAAGCCCTTAGGATTTTGCTTGACTACCACGATTATGATATAGATCATACTAATGGGGTCTGGGCAGTCCAAAAGCATATCCTTTAATAGTTCCTAATCAAGAGAATATCGAGACAGGGCATCGATATTACCAGAGTACACTAGTGTGTACGTTTCTTGACCCCTCGGGCGATGGTTGATCCCACAACCATTGGTGTTTGACATTAAAAATTGTGCACAGGTGCTCATTGGAGAATGGGTACACCGAAAAGGACTCGTCGAGAACTTCTAGATGGTATATATACCTATCGTCAGATAGCAGTTCTCTGGTGACACTTGTACATGTTAATGTGTAGACCCGAGATCGTCATAGTATCTTGTGTGGTTCCCACTGTTCTTTGATTTCCTCCCTACCACGGCTCTACTGAGTCGTGCAAACTGGTGGATTTTGGGTGCAGTCCTGAATCATAATGAGTTGGTGAATGATAAGAGGGGTTTCTTCTCTCCCGGTATATGGAGTTGATGTCGCGCTATGCTTGATCGGCCATAATAGCAAATCCCTGGCCAGGGTTGTCAAGATCTACTAATAAGAGTTACCAGTAGTTTCTCGAACCGTTATGAGCCATACATCAGCATGACTTATCAAGTTACTGGGTCTGACGTTTACTACCCCTAGACTTCATATGCGACGTATCAGACGAAGAGACCGGACTGTACGGTATTTGTTGTTTACAGGCTCGTTGGGGTTGAGATGAGTTCGCTCGTCGGCCACCTTTTCGTCATGTACCTGGGTAGACGTTATGCACAGCTAGTGCCGCTAACGTACTTGTGGTTAGACCCACTGCCAGCGTACTTTCGAGTCTTTAGAGTCCCACACAGAGGGTTCCCTGGTTCAGGCAAAAGATGTAGAGACCATAAGTTGTTACAGCAGGGTTTAGATCATGTTCGTGTACTGGTGTCACGCCCCGCTTCCCAGAGTACGCTAAGGTAGGCACGTGACATAGACAACCATGCTACCTGTGGATAGGAATTATCCTTCCACAGTCACATTACGGCTGTAGAGATATCAAGAACAATAATAAACTATCTAACACATGTCCATAAGCCAGAATAAAACGAATCAAGAATAAAATAATGCGGAAACAAGAGATCCAATACAAGAATAAACTGGAATGTACGTCCCATAATGCGGGCTCACATCAGGAATGAAAATACCGAAAGTAAAAGAACTAACTACTAACAAGTCCTTATTGCTCAGCCTGCTGACTGAAATACTCCTGCTCGGCCTGTAACGAAGGTAAAGAATCTGGGCCATGCAAAACCCAGACGTCGGTACGTCATAACATCAAGTAATAATATAAACGGGGGTAACAAGACATGCAGGTATGATCATAAATGGTAAAACAGGTGTAACAGCAATAAAAATCAGGACAGTGAAGGGTAGTGTGCAGTGAGTAATCTAAAACGGGTCTACTGTGTTAACTACTCTCAAGTATTTGAAATCAATTTGATGAATCATCGATGTAACTCAATAGTATCCCGTGCGTGCCCGGAATCACAGTCTATGACTCTCGGGCTGAATCCGAGACGTGCCGCAAGGCAGTAAAGGGTAGTAGGTAATGACGAGTGATGTCAGCAGCATCACCCCGGGGCTGGCCTAACCCGTAAGACTGATCAGAAAAGGTGTCGAACTGTCGAGTTACAAGTCAGGTTTCATCATTGATTTCCCCATACCCCTAAATTATATATGTTCAAGTCAGGTATTAAATAATCTGAAGCTAATACCAACACAGGATCAGGCAGGTACAAGTTTTTCTGGATAGACAACGGGAAATGTCCGTAGGGACAACAGGTCAGATTTGTTGGCATTAGTAACAAGATCAGGTAACAGGTAAAGCCATGGTACATCAGGTCAAGTCAGGTAATATATATGTATCATGTCATGTCAAGAAGTGCACGGTATCACGTCGTGTCAAGTAATAGGTATATCAAGTCATGTCAGGGGTGCACAACATGTCACGTGGGTGTTCATAATCAAACTAGCATAAGCATGGGTATACAAAACAAGCATGGGGTACTAATGGAACAATAAAATGGAACATTGTAATGTGGTATGCAAATAGGTACAGATTAAAGCATATGGATGCACGGTTATCGATTTGGGTTAAGGGGATAGTTCCAACATTAATTAAATACGGTTTATCAAATATGGAATGTTAAAATCACACTAATATGTATTAAATGACCTAGGGATGCACTTTGAATATATATAAAGCTGGATGTATGCAAACGGGTGTCCGATAGGGTATGAACTATTAAAAGGGTACTATACGCCATGCAAATAATTATTATGTGATTTAAAATATGGACGTGTGTACCACGTATGGTAAACTAAAATGCAATATGGTATGTTTTAAGTTCTGAATCTAAAATGATATAAATGGACATCGAAGTGTTAAAATAGAACATATGGCCTTAGATTTAATTTACAGGTTTAACATGCAATTAAATAATTATAAATAATATAAGTAGCATGTAGCAAGTTTTACTTGCCTCGACAGCTCAAGAAACGGGTATACGGAACGTCACACGTCGACGGGAAAAGTCGCGACGCGCGCATGGTACACGGAACAGATCCAAACAACGTACAAGGGGATCACACGGGTTGGGTATGCTCGCTGGGTCGTCGGGATCGTCGACGTCGTCACGGCTCCAGCGATCTACAGAGGTTTTAAAAATTTACAGAGAAGAAAAAAATACAGGGAAGAAGAATAGAAAGAAGAAGAATAAAAGAAGGGAAGAACGAGAGAGAGAAGGCTCACTGGGGTTGCACTGGTAACGGGGAGGCGAGATGGTGGCGACGAGATCAACGGAGCTCCAGCCAAGTACTGTGCAGGGGTGTGCAGGGTTCTTGGCGGCTAGGGTTTGGTGTTGGTTTTGTTGCTGGGTGTGCAGGGTTTGATGAGGGAGAAGAGAACAGAGGAGAGGGAAAGAAGATGTGGAAAGAGGTGGTGATGGCGACGAGAGATGGTCGGCGGCGATGGGAAGGTGGGTTCTTGGGTTGAGTTGGGTGTGTGCAGGGGCGGTGCAGGGGGAGAGAGGCTCGGGGAAGAAGAAAGAAGAAGAAGAAGAAGATGGAGAGGAGGAGGAGAGGAGGCTCTGTGTGGGAGATAGAGCGAGGTCGAGAAGATGATGAGGTGAGGCGACGAGGGTTAGGGTCTGGGGGTTTTTCCTCGTGCTCGTGGGTTTTTATAAGAAGGAGAAGATTGAAGGAGGGAGGTTATCGTAAGGGAGAGGGAGATGAGCGGATCGCGCATAGTATCTGCGATAGGAGAGAGAAGGAGTGCGAGATGAGAGAGATAGGGAGAGAGCGAGAGGAGAGAGAAAGGGGAGGAGAAAGAAAATTGTCGCGTAGTTGGGGAGAGAGAAAGAGAGAAGAGAGAGGAAGATTACGAGGGGAGACAGAAAATAGGATCTGCGGCTGAGATTGAGAGGGAGAAGAGAAAAAGAAAGAAAAAGAGTGGAAGAGATCGAGTGGTGGGGCCAGCGACAGAGGAAAGAGAGAGGGGAGAGAGATTCTGATTGGTTTAGAAATTAGGATTAGGATTTTAGGTTTAAAATTTTGATAAAGGATTTTAGTTTGTTTTTAAAGAAATCTTGTGAGCAGTTTTAAAAAATATAATGGAATTAAATTTTAAAAATTTAAATGAATTTTAGCTGGATATAAAATATTTCAAAATGCGCCCGGGTCGGGTCTAAAATTTTAGATTTTAAATACAAAAAATAAATGCAACCTCCAAATTTTAAAATGAATAATTAGGTAACTTAAATGTATACCCCCAAGAACGGACACACGTACGTGCGCGTAGCTATCCAAACACGTCCGTTTCACTGAACGGGACGAGAACAAGATGCACGGACGCTACCACAGGGTTAGGGGTATCATGCAGGCTATGGAATGCAATTTTAATTTATTTTCCGTGATCTAAAATGTTACATGATAAAATGTGCGATGCCAAATAAAAAATCAATATGCAGTCCACATTAAATGCACGTGTCTATGCAACAAACCAGGGCAATCTATAAATATGAATTAACAAGTTCAAGCAAGCGGGTCGGATCGAATGCGATGTAAAAGTAACTACCATTCGCATCCAAACATGATAAATCAATAAAATACCACAGACAAACAAATACGGAAACAGAAATTGGTATAACTGAACTCGGTTGTTACAACTGGCTACACGAATGATGATCGGAAGGATAATACTGGTAGGCTTTGGTTTAAGCCGGATACCGGTGTTATATTATTGGATTATTGGTGTTTCATTGTATTCGTATTTTTCGGAATACAAATACAGGTATATTTATATGGTATACGGTGAGGGGTATTCTTGTAATTGTACAAGAATACATTATTGAAGGAGGCACCTCATATTGGATTTTTATTTTGTGAAAATAAAAATGCTGAGGTGGAATTTGGAGACTTTTCCAAGTATGGATGAAAGCATGGCTCATTGCATTTTATATTCATTTGGGTTTACTATTGAAGTATGGTGCATTATTTTTGGAGGAAAATACTGCATGCTTCAATAATTAAAACCATAGCCATATCATTTGTTCATGGTTGGATACTTGCTTATTCTAACATACACCTTCTCCCTCTAAATTTTCTCCTCTCCTCAACCTCCAGCCTAAACCTTTACATGAGTTGTGAAACATAAGCTTAGAGATCAAAATAATCCTCTATATTATCTCTACATCATCTAAGTAGTCATTTTTAGCACACTTGACTTCTTAGTTATCTCTTGAGAAGAGATTGAAGCTTGTTCTAAAGTTCTCGGATGGATGATCTATGTCCTAAAGATGACCGGAGATCGAGAACATCTCAAGCATCCAAAGAGCTAAGAGTCGCAGCGGAAAGAAGGCCCGAAGGACCAGTTCTTGAGATATAATCCCTATCATAGTAGTTAACATCTCTAGATAGGGTTACTAGTTGTGGTTTAGAATAAGATCTTGGGTTAAAATTCGATGTTGCATGCAAGAAAAATTTTGTTTGTCACTTCCTCCTCCTCATAAGTGTTGTGATGGTGTGAAACATCCACTAACATAGAGTGGATCCTAAGATACTTGAGACATAGCGAAGGGTTCGATTCGTCATTCAGCAGAGACAATGTTGATGGTTGTATTGTGGCAGTATATGGTGATGGGGGCTGATGGAGGTCGACGACGGGTTACATGTTGAGCACAGATGCAGTGCCAGGTAGATCAACTTTTCAATTCGGTATCGCACAGTCAACAACAGAGGCATGTTTATTAACCATCTTAGAGGCAGTTAGGAGAACCATGTAAATGCAGAGGATGTTGGGTTTGGGAGTTCCATTGGAGGTGAGAGTGTTCTTTTTAGAGGCCAAGAAGAAGATAATGTCTCTTACGAAAATTAGTACCCATAAGAATCCGACAGACGCGTTTATAAGATGGTTCCGGTGCAACTTCAAGTTTTGCCTAATTGATTGTTGAGGGCAAACCACGACGAGAACAGAGTTCTAAGGATTGAGCAAGTGACGAGATATTGATGAATTTTTGCATGAAGGCAATGAACATTATTTTTTGTTACGAAATTCTAGCTTAAAGAAAAACCCTATAGGCACAAGACTTAAGCCAGGCACATGCGCTGCCACGACTCGCTTCCCAAGATATACAGACTACGACACATGACTGAGCCAACCATACTACCTGTGGTTAGGAATCATCCCTCCACAGTCAAATTACGGCTGTCTATCGGATATCAAGAACAAAATATAAAATCTATCCAGTACATGTCCATTTTCCACAATAAATAAAACCAAGAAAATCCATAAAGCGGAAACGAATCAAATCCAATAAACATCATTTGAATCCTGTCCAAATATGGGCCCACATCAAAAGAAATAAAATTACGAAAATAAATAAACTAGGAGTCTAAAACTAAATAACTCGCTCCTCATTGCTCGGCTTGATTGCTAAAATATTCTTGATCTGCCTGCAATAAAGGTAGAGAAACTGGGCCATACAAAACCCAGACGTCAGTGCGTCACAAATATCAAATAAAAGTGATAATCCCGGATATAACGATATAAGTAACCATGAATATAAATAAATAACACAGATATGAAACAGTGAGATATGTATATGTATGTGATATGTGATGTGTAACCTGACACTGTGCTTTTAGGTTATCTATTATAAAAGTCTTTAAAATGTAATTCTCATCATAACCCAACAGTATTTATCCCGTTCATTCCCCATGGGGGGACGGTAACAGTATTTATTCAGTAACGCCCATAAAAACGGCAAATAAATAATTATTCCGTAATGCCCGGAAAAACGGCAAACAAGTAATGATTATTCCGTAATGCCCGGAAAAACGGCAAACAAGTAATTATTCCGTAACGCCCGGAAAAACGGCAAACAGGTAATAATATCCTCTTGAGTTGTTTTTCGGTTACATTCTTGATTTTTCCTTTTCCCCAGGTTTGTGTTCATGTCAGGTATTGCCAATATAGATCTAATACCAACACAGGATCAAGTATGTACAGTTTTTGTTTATGCAGGCAACAAGTCACGTCCGTCAGGACAATAAGTCAATATTGTTAGCATTAGTAACAAGATCCAAGTAACAAGTCAAGTAGTGTGTCGTGAATATGTCATGTGATGCATATCAACCAAATAGATATCTAATGTGAAACTGTAGCCAGTATCGAAACACGGCTAATGCAAGGATACATATGTATCTATCTGTAATAACCATTATACGTTCATTACCATATATGATGCAAACTAAATAACATGTTGTATTAATGTAATAGTATAATGATATCATGATGTCCTGGCATGCAACTAGATATGTTATTGTCAGTACGGATATCGTAAGACTGTAAATCTATAATATTTGCTGCATAATAAAATACATGCACTATTTTTATTCATATGGATATCGATAAAATAACATAGTATGTTGCAAGTTCAAACTTGCCTGATAGGATTTCACGGATGCTACGTCAGACGTCGGAATAACGCCGCGATGCAACTCACGCGCGCAGGACTAGACCTGGCTGATCAGAGACATGACGTGATGACTAGGCTGGACGACGACAGGGATTGGGTCTTCCGGATCATCGGCGACGTGTGCGATTCCGGCGAGATGGACGGGAAAACAAGAAAGCAAGAAAAGAAAAGGAAAGAAAGAAGAGAAGAAGAATGGTGTGTGGCTCGGCTCTGGGTTCTGGGGTAAGAGACAAGAGAAGAAGGTAACGACGACGATGGCTGCCGTCGGCAACGAGGTGGCTATGGGTTTCTTGAGTTGGCATTGGCTCGTCGGGGTGCTGCGGTGGTCATGGGTGTGGTGCTGGTGGTGTCGGGGATAGGAGAGAGGGGTGAGGAGGATGACGACGAAGTCGATGGTCGGCGGCGATGTTTAACGGTGATGAAGTTGGGCCGTGGGAGGTTGCTACAGGGTTGGGGTCGTCGGGTGCAGGGCTCGGGAAGATGGAGAAGAGGTGGTGGAGGTTGTGATGATGGTGACGACGAGGTGAGGTGATCGACAATAAGGGAGCGACGTCGGGGTTCTTGGGTTGGAGTCGTTGGGTGGCTGTGGATTCTCGGGGATGGAAAGAAAAAAGGAGGTGGTGAAGGTGGTGATAAGGGCGGCGAGGTGATGAGGGTGATGGTGACAACGATGGGAAGTCGGCGGCGAGTTAAAGGGCTAGGGTTAGGGCTCCAGTTTTCGTGGTGAGGAAACGGAACGAGAGAGGTGGGGTTTTTTATATTAGGTTTAATATATATATATATATATATATATATATATATATATATATATATAGAGAGAGAGAGAGAGACAGAGACAGAGACAGAGGAGAGAGAAAGAGACAGAGGGTTAGAGAGAGAGAATCTGCCACAGAGAGAATAGGAATAAGTTTATATTATTATTATTATTATTATATATATATATATATATATAAATCACTTACTTTTGTTTTAAGTTTTTTTTTAAAAATATTATAATATATTTTCTTGGATTATGCAGCTAATATCAAAATACTCCGTAAAATACCCGGATCTCTTCTAAAAATCTAGTTTTAAAATATGGAGAATATACGTACAAACTAAAACCATAATGCGATATCCAGTTAATAAGAATGCATACCCCCAAATACGGGTCTACGTAAATATACGTAGCGATCTAAACGAATCTGTTTTATTAATCTGTACATTAACAGGATGTATGGATGCAAACATATGATATAGGGTATGATAACATGCCGTGTTAGATATCAAAATATGTTATCTGGTTATTATTTGTATTATTTAAAAGATATGCGGATAAATATATCATATAAGTGTGTGTCGAATATAAATGTGCACGGATTCTCTGTACTAGCAAATATATGACGTAATCTTGAACCATAATTGGTTCTAAGCATGCGGGTCGGGTCGGATACTAAGCACAGTTACCAAATGCATTATCCGCACCGAAAAACAATAATAAACAAGAACTTGTCGCAAGATTTGAAAATACTCCAAATAAAATATCGTATAATAGCATTAGGGTGTTACATGCGCTGCACGTGTGATGAAATCTGAAGTGTGCAAATGGTCGTTCTCTGATTGGGTTAATCTTTAAGATTACTCTAAGTTTAAATCTTTAGCGTACTTCTTATAAACCCTGTCCTGTATATAGATTATTAAAATCCTAAATCATTCAATCCACAGCTGAGGGAGAGAGAGGTGTTTAGAGAGAGAGAGAGAGAGTGTGTGTGTTTTGTATTGGGGGTGTTTTGGTTGTATCTCGTGTAATCTTTACTGTGGTAGAAGTTCTCATTACGAATGCCTGATTAGGTGCGAGTATGCACCGAATCTGAGTATATCGTTATGTTCTTGGTTGTTGGTGTGATTTTCTATTTGTTTGAGGTGTCTTGCGATAGTGGGCAGATATGTCTTTTCATCGTCTTTGTTTGTACGCGATCCTTATAGTTTTCCGTTGCGGCGTACTACTTGTTCGCTACCGGCTTATATGATCTTTTCATGGTTCACCACATTGTGTTAGAGAAGATCGAGGTACAACATCATTTCTAATAGAACTCGGGTTACACTTATGTTACGCGGTTGTTATCAAAGTAAGGTTCATCCTGAACTGTTGGCGATCGACGGAGCACGATCCTATTGATGCCTAAACTAATGATTAATTGTCAACCTTGAAGAACCTATATATGCAACAGATTGATCAACTCTCAGTAGATATTAGGTAAGAACTTGATATTCTAACTTCTTGGTGTAACAGGAACTTTCACGATAACTAAGAAGTGTGATGTACCTACAGTTTTGCAGTACTTCTCTTAACAATTATTAAAGAAATTGCCCCTTTCATGGTGGCATGCACCAACAAAGTTTGTAGTGATCCTCTCATCGTTTAGTGGAGTAGTGCGTTACGGATGACCGAGATAAGCAAAAATACAGATTAAATAAAACACGGAAAAAATAAATACAGTGAAACACATATTTTTATGTAGAAATAAAAATCAATTAATATTCTGGTACAAATCAATTAGAGTTTTTTTCTAATCTCCAGCAATCTTGCCAAGAATTGAGGAACCGATATATTTCCTTTTTCTTATTGGCCAAACGTCAAACTTGTCTTCATCAGACGTCTTCATGTTTTCTTTTTTAATTGAGGACTTACGCCCAGATGTCTGGATCTTCTTCTTCAAACGTATGGCCATGTTCTATTATTGGACAAATGTATGGCAGACGTTTGCCACGTCCTTCTTCAGACGTCCGACCCTGCTCTGTTATTTGGACAGATGTCTGGCAGGCATCTACCATGCCTTTTTCAGACGTTTGGGAATATGTCACTAACATGCCCCTACAAGATTGAGGCTCCATTGGAGACTCCAATCTTGGAGCGAAGTTTGAGAAATTGCATGTGTCCAAGTGCTTTTGTGAGGGCGTCCGCAAGTTGATCATGAGTGCTGATATGATGAACACGAATGGTTCTATATGCAACGCATTACTGAACGAAATTGTAGTCAAGAGCAATATGTTTCATTCGAGAGTAGAAGACGGGGTTCACACTAAGATAAGTAGCCCCAGTATTGTTGCAATATAGAGAAAGTGTTTTTCTGAGAATTATCTTGAGTTCATGTAGAAGATTTTGCACCCAGAGTAGTTTGGCCATGGCATTCACAAGGGCTTTGTATTAGCTTCGGAGGAGGATCAAGAAATAGACTTTTGTCGAGCTGATTTCCATGATATTGGATTCGAGCCTAGGTATAGGATATAGGCAGCGGTGGAGTGGCCGTCATCGCGACTGCCACCCCAGTTAGAGTCACTGAAGGCCTGAAGAGTTAGAAGAGATCTTCTGCGGAGGTAAAAACCATGATGTATTGTGCCTTTGAGGTAACGAAGAACACGTTTGAGTGCCGTCCTGTGAAGTTTAGTGGGGGTGTGCATAAATTGTGATAGACGATTGATGGCGAATGAGACATTAGGCCGAGTGAGAGAAAGAAATTGAAGAGCACCAACTAGTTGCCGATATGGTGTGAAGTCGACGGAAGAAGACCCGTCATGGTGGAGAAGAGAAGTGGTATTGCATATTGGAGTGGTGGTTTTTTTTAACTCCTGCTATAGAGAACTTATTCAGTAGATCGGCGATGTGGCAATGTTGAAATAGGAATAGTCCTTGTGATGTGTAAATAGCTTCTACACCAAGTAAATGATGAAGGTCGCCGAGATCTTTTAGAGAAAACTTTGCCTAAGTTAGCGAACAAAAGATTGAATGCACTGAATGTTGTTACCAGTGAGGATGATGTCATCAACATACACTGTCATGTCCCGTTTCCCAGTAGACGGAAACAGTGACGTGGTAAGCCCGCGATATATTTATCCAAAGAAGATCGTTTCCTAAATAAATATACTAAGCGTATGGAAACAATAATACACAATACAAGAATAAATTGAGACTGTAAAAAAAATTTCAACAAACATTTTTATTTGCATTCAACTTCCAATATTTACAAATACAAGAGTTTATGCTGAAAAGTAAATACAATATGGAAAATTCCTAAACAAGTGGTATACATAAACCGAAGAAAAATTGAATCTGAGCTAGCCCTGAGCAACGATCTGGTTGTAGTCCTCCTCTGTGGCTTCAACCCCCTTCGTCTCGACCGTATCTAACGGACATTCCAAGAGAAGAAAAGTGGATGGAATACTCGTCAGCGAACTAGCGCTCGGTAAGTCCCAAAGATAGGTAAGAGTAAAGAAAATAATAAGTGTAGAATATATATGACGAGTAAGAGTATATGTTCATGGGTAAGCATATACTATAGGTGTCTATATGGTCACTACGTTAACGTTAAGTTCCATTTGTGAATGTCAACGCAGCAGTAGAAGTATTCACAAGCTCAAGAGTGTGGCCCCAGAAGTAAGGAAACACGAGCCCATTTCATGTGTTAGCATCGGGGCTCTAGGCTGTGGATGTGTCAACCCGACTGATATTCGAGTAAAATAAAAAAGAGGTTAATACGGGACTCCTGAAGCTCCGTTGAATTCACACAAGAAACTATCCCAAACACACTGAGTATAATATGTTATAACTGATTAATATACTTAATTGATTTCATTGATTGCTTAACATGTCTTGATCGAAACCAGTGATTGCAAAAGGTGTAGAGTGTATTCGAGTGAGTCGAGTAATATGCGAGTCATGACAATTGCAATCTTGGTTCGAGTCAAGTTGATTCGAGTAGCTTGGGTTCGAGTTCATCTTCGAGTTTAGATTCGAGTTCTGAGTTCAAGTTTAGATTCAAATTTGGGGTTTGAGTTCGAGTTTAGATTCAAATTTGGATTCGAGTTAAAGATATTTCTTGTGAATTTATTTAACTTTTGAAGATCTTAGGTTCGGGAGAAATCGGCAACTGCTGCATATGGACGGTATGATTTGTGTCTTTTTCCAAGATAATTGTCATTTGATAACTCAATTAAGTTGTCTAATATGAATAGGCAAGCACTCACTTTCTCCGGCTCCCTGAGGCTCAAGAGAATTGATCCCGCTTAAACCTATATTAATCTAAATTCCTTAAAATATTGTTTGCATATGTCGAGAGGGTTTTTTGAAAAATATATATTAATATTGTTTAAAAATAAAGCTCGAGGGTGATTTATAATATTTAGAGTTTTCATGAACATTTATTTTAATTGTTGTGGTATTTTGGTGATAAACCTAGTTTTTTTGATAGTTTGTGGTATTTTTATGAAAACTAGTAGTTTTGGAAATTTGGTGGTATTTTATTAACAATTTTTAATCTTTCTTTTTAAAAATATAGTTTCTTAATTTGTTTTTATTGAAAATACGGATTTATAATTTTTATATAATTTTTTTTCAAAATTAATTTTGTTTAGAAAAGTCGCATTTCTTAAAACCGTATTTTTTTATTTTTTTCGAGACCGAATACTCCGTGAGAAATTCTGCATCTCGCTTTACTATCCCAAGGATGTGCGATAATCCGCACCATCCATTAACGAGTCCCCTAATGAGGGTTGTAAGGCGTATTTACTAAGGATTCGAAATACCAATTTAAAGAAACTCGTTTTTGTAAAAGTGTGGTATTTTAATGAATAAGTTCTTCTTTAAATTAACTATAGCTCTAAAATACCATGCTATGGAAGCATAGTATGAGTGTGGGGTAAGTCTTTACCCCGTGAAGTTTTTCTAAAAGTATTTAAACTAATTATCGATGATAGGATGATACTAAAGTTCATGGTATTTTACTGAAAAAGCTCGTTATATGTTTGTTTCATATAAATTTTTTGTTAAATTAAAAACTAAAAGATGTGAAATTATGTTAAAATTAAGGTAGCATGTTGGTTTGTTTTAATTTGCTTAACACATGCGTTACAAATATAAAAAGAATATAATATTGGAGATAACTCCTCTTATGCCGAGTTTTTTTTAAAAATACGAATTGAGATGAAAGAAAAGGAGAGAAGATGGAATTACTGTTTTAGATGGTTAAAAGAGATTGAAGAAGCTCTCGAGGGTCGTGGTTTCGTCGGAGATACTCCAGTCATCGAGTTTGGCTCGCTGCTCTACTTGAGGGGCTTAACTCCACTTAGCACTTAGAGAGTTTGAGAGAATTTTGCCTGAAATTTCAGAATGGTGAAGATCTAAGGCATGGGGTGATATTTATAGTGGAGAATTAGGGTCTGGAAATTAAAATTTTGAATTAAAAGGTATTAAAAAGGTGTTAAATGGTGAATTGAAGAGTCTCTGTTTGATTGCAGGAAAATCAAACAGTGCAAGAGAGCTAAGGGTAGTCGAAGGGACAAGTGTGTAAAGCACGGAGGCAAATGGGCACATCTCACCCGTCGATGGCGGCCAATAGAGAATAATGGGCGGTCGGATTTCGTTGGCTTATCTCGAGATTCATGCCACGTGTCCAGTTGGATGTGTACACCTCATTGGGCATGTTTGATTTTTTTGAAACTTTTCATTTCTCCGTGTATTGCACGTGCAACTCTTAGGCTTCCAAAAATTAAAAAGAAAAAGAAAAAAAATTGGGTCTGAGCGGATTCAAACACACAGGTTATGTCACAGCAGTGTAGAGGCTTTACTAGTGAACTACGAGTTGCGTCTTACTTTTGTTTAATGAAAATAACTTTTGACTCTTACACAAGCTGAAATACTTTTTACTGTGAAATACAAGAAATTTCTGTACAGGAAGTTCAGGGTTGTTACATTCTACACTCCTTATAAAAATTTCGTTCTCGAAATTTACAATTATATGGGGACTAATTTTCAAAGAGGTAAGGGTATCGTGTATGCATATCTTCTTCTCACTCCCAAGTTGATTCTCCTGGTGAATCATTTCTCCACATCATTCGGACCAAGTTTACTTCCTTGTTCCGTAATGTTTTCACCTTTTGGTCTAGAATCTCAACTGGTTGTTGCTCGCAGGTTAGGTCAGTTTGTAACGTGAGCTCTGAGTGATCAAATATGTGGCTGGGGTCGCTCACATATCGTCGTAGTTGGGATATGTGGAACATATTGTGCACTTCTTCTAATGAGAGTGGTAGTGCTAAACGGTATACCGCTTCTCCAACTCGTTCAAGTATATCGAACGGTCCTATATATCTTGGACTTAACTTATCCCTCTTGCCAAAACGTATCACTCCTCTATTTGGAGAGATCTTCAAGAATACATGTTCTCTAGGTTGAAACTTCAAGTATCGATGCTTTGTATCTGCCCAATGTTTTTGTCGGTCTTAGGCTAATCGCATCATTTCCCTGATCGTGCGAACTACGTCCACAGTTGCCACGATCATTGTTTACCGCCGAAAACGGGAGACGGAACCGCGTAGGTCGTCTTACCTGAATTTGGGGGCAAATGCTATTTGGTTTTATCCGTCCACCTCTCCGAAGATGCCAAGTTGATTTATGGCACCGTGTTTCGGAGGTTTGGACAGATGTGGCCGTTGTAGCAGACTTCGTCAGATTCCCCCTCGTTTGCGAGGGGGTTTTAATTGTGGGGACACTCTTCCCTACAGGCGCAAGCTCCTATAGTTAATTACGTTACCGCATCGCGGTAACCACTTTCTCCGGCTCCAGAAGTTCACTTCGTATCGTGTGTATTTATTTCATTTTTTTGGTTGACCGTGGATTGTATATGGAGACTAATTTATGTTGTCACCCGTAGGGCGTGGATTAGTCCAAATCCATATATTCTTAGATTTGGGTTTGGATTGATTTAAGGATCGTTAATCTCATTTGAGATTAAGATCAACTTAAATTTTTGTTGAGGATACGTTAATCTAATTTTAGACTAAGATCTACTCAATAGGATTTTGGGATCATTCAGACCCAACAAAAGAGCATTTAGGCTCTATTGCTTTAGTTTAAGGACGTTACGGTCCATCGTTAGTTTAAGAACATTACGGTCCGTAGCTAGTTTAAGGACGTTGCGGTCCGTATTGGGATGTGCTCGTCAGTTTGGGAGTGCATCAAAGAGTAGTTGGTTGTCGGGACCCTCCACCTCTCTGAAGACGTTGAAGAATTACAACGACATGTATCAGAGATGTGGAGAGATGTACCCTTGAACCAAATTCCAGATTGAGGGGAGAGATCATGGTGGACCATATAAGAATCATTAGTCATTTTTGGGAGACTAAGATTGACTTAGGAGATGTGTGATAGATATCATTCTGGTCAATTAGTTTGGGAAGTCATGAGCATAGAGGCTCAGTCTATTTGTAGATCCAAGATATTTTAATCTTAGGAAGACTTAGCCAATTTAGGGCTGAAGTTAGCTTCTTATAGTGTTAAACACTAATATATGCTCGGTGCTCACGTGCTCTCACGTGAGTCACTAAAGCAGTGTTAAATGCTGAAATTTGGGACGCTAACGTGTGGCACGTGAAGAGCCTAAAAGTTGGCGTTGTACACTTGGGTCCAAATCCCCGTCTGTATATAAGTGTTAAACACTTAATTCTTGTGACCATCACATGTAGGCACGTGAGGCGCCCCAGAGTTGGGCACTGCTTCTTTGGGTTTATTCCATCTTCCTTTTATAAGTGCTAAGCACTTAACTCATATAATGCTCACCTACGAACACATGAGGTGCTCAAAAGTGAGTGCTGTCTTGGATTTTTTTTCCCCTTTTCTATTTAAGCAACTAATTCGATCTCAGTCCTTCCTTTTTGTTCCTCAGAGGTGCTCACGTGGGAACACGTGATCCTTTATTATATAACGTTGAACGCTAATGAATCACCAGTCTGTTCTTCTATATGTATGGAGATTTTGATCTGAGCTTTGAGAATTTCAGGCCCTTTTCTTTATAAGAATTAAATTCTTTTGCATGGTTAAACCCTAGTTTTTTAGAGGAATTAAATTTCTATATACTTTTGGAAGAATTAAATTCTTTGAATTTAGTTCTTTTCCCTAAGTTTTGAATCTGCATAACAGAATCTCCTCGATGAGAATTAAATTCTCAACTTGTGGTGAGATCTGCTTCTGCAGATCTCAACCAGAGGAAGAACTAAGTTCTTTTTTCTAAGGGTTAAACCCTTAAGGAAGAGATAAGATAATCTCTGTGTCTTTCTTCTTACCTAGGGTTTCTTTTTTTCCAAAAGAGAGATTTTCTTCTTTAGAGAATTGAATTCTTTTTTTTTTCTCTCTTCTCTTTTCTTTTTTATGTTTGAAGCTTATAGGGGGTTCTCTTTTTTAAGACTTGAAGTCTTAGGTCCTTTATATAGTAGAAGTAAGTTTGTTGATTTAGTTAAAGAAATCTTTCATTAAGAGATCTTAATTGATTTGGAGATTTTATCCACCGTTGGATTTTTGATCCAAGGACATCTATTTTATAGAAAATATTTTTCTTGTTTTTAACAGGATTAGGAAAATATTTTCCCATAAAGAAATTTTTTCTGTAGATAAGTGATTTTTAATCACCATTGGATTTTTTAATCCAACGGTACTCTGTTTTACAGAGAGTAATCTTTCTTGTTTAGAAAGATGCAAGGAAATATTTTCCAAATAGGATTTTGATCCCTTTTATTTGTAATTTAATTCTATCGGCTTGGAAGGTGTTTAAGAACACTCACGTGTAGCACGTGATCCCCATGAAGTTAATCTTGTTTTGTTATATGCAACAGCCTAAAAAGGGCCACCACGTGTTAGCACGTGAGATTCTCTGGCCTGCTATTTGTTTTAATATGGAGCCTATATACTTTGTATATAGACTCACGTGCTTACACATGAAGCTCAATTTCAGCCTGTCAAGCGCCTATAATCTTTGTATCTAAGCGCTCACGTATGGGCAAGTGAGGCTCCATTAGTGGAGAATTTTCCCCATTCCTTCTTCTCTTTTTTTTATAAGGGAACAAGTTGCTTTTAGCCAAAAAATTTGGCAGGAACAAATGCCCCCCACTACTTTGCCCACGTAAGTATGTACGTGGGTAAAGTAATGCAAAGTTATGCATGGCCATAGAATTGATGGCTAGGAGACAGGTTTAGGATTCTTGTAGCCTAAGGCTTTTTCATCTACCTGAGCCGTAAGGGTCTCAAAAAGGTTTTTCTCCCTACAAGTTGAGAGGGTCTCATAGGTGCATATTCTCCTTAGAAATCGTGAGGATTTCTAAGTGTTCATCACCTCCGTGAGTCGTAAGGATCTCACTCGGGTATTTTTCCTTACGAATCGTTAGGACCCGTAAGTAGCTTCTTCATTTCATTGGCGAATATGGCCCATGGATAATGTACAAGAGTCAGTTTGGACTTTCCTGTAGGGCACCGATGGCTTAGGAGACGGGTTTGGATTTGCCGCCTAAGACTTAACTTTATGAGCCGAGAGGGTCTCATAAAGACTTTTCTCCCTACGAGTCGAGAGGCTCCCGTAGGTGTATTTTCTTCTTAGAAGTCATGAGGACTCCTAAGTGTATTTTCTTTTTAGAGTCGTAAGGATCTTACAAGAGAATTTTCCCTCTTACGAGTCGAAAGGACTTGTAAGTGGTTTTTCCTCCTTATCGATATTTGATTTTAGAGAATGCGGCCCATGGATAGTATACAATAATCCATCTTGGACCTATTTGCAGGGCCCCAGTGCTTAGGAAACAGGTTGATATCCCCATTTCCTAAGGCTTTTTCCCTACAAGTCGAGACAAGTCGAGAAGTTCTCGCAGGAGCATTGTTTTCCCTACGAGTCGAAACGAATCGAGAAATTCTCGCAAGAATGTCCTAATGTCACAGTTAACCTCTGCTCCTTACGAAAGAGGTCCGTTAGGGTCTATGGTACTAGGGATTTTGTCCGTCGTACCATCGCGTTGGCTGATGCATTCCCCGATACGCAATCTTGCTGTTCGAGTAGCCCGACGACTGTCGTGTATCTGATCCCTTCGGGGGCTGGGCAAGACTTCTTCAAGTAATCTCCCAGGTCATATTACCGTCGGAAGAGCAAGCGTTAGGGATTTTCCATGCTGCTTTTTACTTGAGGTTAGGCTCAATTTAGGAGCCTCGATGAGTCATGAACACTCTGCGCTGCTGTAAGATGATCTCCGATAGTCTTTCAGGTTTTATTTGAGTTGCCTTCAAGACCCTGAAGCTAGGGATCTTCCTTTGGTTCGTTTGTTGACCTTTTGTCTGCTATATTGCGACGAATGTCAAGGTTGTCTTTGGGTTGTCTGTGAACCGTCGAGGCTCGGAACTAGGAATTTTGCCATGGCTCCGTTGTTTTGACCCGGGGTTCGGTTGTTGATGTTGCATTTACATCCTGCGGGAGTGAGGAAGAACGACGTTGTTGATCTCTAAGCTGTCTGTGAACCGTCGAGATTTGGGACTAGGGAATTTGCTATGGCTCCGTTTTGCTGACGTCGTATCTGCATCCTGCTGGAGTGAGAAGGAACGTTGTTGTTGATCTCTAGGCTGTAGATGTTTCCATCGAGTCTGGGAACTAGGGACTTCGCCATGGCTCCGTTGTTTTGACCCTGGGGTCGGTTGTTGACGTCACGTTCACATCTTGCTGGAGTGAGAAGGAATGTCGTTGTTGATCTCTAAGCTGTAGATGTTGAAGGGTTCCATAGCATCCTAACTAGGATTTTATAGGGCATCAAGTATGCAATTTTAAAAAACCTAAAGAGTTATGCAACCCATACCAAGGAATTAACTAGAAAATTAGGAGTTAGCTGGCATGTAATCAAACATTACACTAACTGAATGAGGAATACAACCCTTGTAGACCGGTCCTTCACTTCAAAAGCTCCGTGTAGTAGCCCCTTCGCTCCAAGTAGTGATCTCCCAGACTCTAGTACAGGTTCACAAGGCGAAAGGAACAAGCTTGCTTGAAGTCTTCGAGGCCGAAGATGATCTACGTCGAGGAATCTCCAACTCAAGCTATCTCTTCACTAATTAGGAATTAGCAAAGAAAACAACCTAAACTAAATGGCTAATCTAGTATAGGTTGATGAAGTAGGATTTTTACTCATTTTAGAATAATTTTTCTCACTATATTTCTTCACTTTCCAAAAATCTAGAGAGCAAAATTGGAATGAGGAAGAAGATGAAGATGAGAATGGAATGAGAGTGAGTATAACAACCATAGGTGAGTTAATATCATATACTAACTCATCTAGAGACTAAACCATGGCTAATTATAACGGTTGGGTTAATAAATATTTTAAGTAAAACAAAATTAGTGGACTAAGTCAATGGTTCCACAAGTTTCCACTAAGCTCCAAACCATGACTAATTTCCATCCAATTTTAATTTACTTTAAATAAATAAAACCTTTCATTATCATAAGTATGGTGTGAGTCTCTTACACCCATGTTGCATGTAGCAACAAACATGACACAATAATATATATCACATATATATTGAATGTGCACAAGTGAGAAAAAGAAATGCTTAAGTGAGCAAATATTAGTTAATATAAAATGTTCGAAATTCACCCGCGCGCGCAAATGCGCATGTTTTGAAATATGAGATATGTTTTTAGGAAAACACATTGCGCCCGCGAGATCATTCTCGTTTTACTATTTATAACCGCAAGTGCACGACACGTTGTAGCGAGTCGGCAAGCACGGGTCGATCCATAGGGAATTGTGATTAGGTATCGTGATTTAAGGTTCAACAAATAAAGGAATGGGTTTGGTTGTCACAAAAATTGAATAAAATACGAAAACAAGAAAAGCAAGGAAAAGGAGTTAAAGAAAGTATGGTTGTGGCTTGGTTCGAAAGGTACGAATCGTGACGTTTACCTCTACACTCCCTTGATCATGAGTTGTCCGGCCTTACCTTGATCCCGGCATGAAGTATGACTTGTCAACGCGGTTGCGGAGCAAAAACCGTCAAAGTCCGATATTCGCCGCAAAGAATAAAACGAGTCCTTTTGATCACTTACCGTTTGTATGTCCGCGCTTGGGGTATCAAAACTAAACACAAGGGTTAGCAAGCATACCGCAACAACAAAAACATAAGTCGTTAGTGAGAGCAGATGATTTTGATATTAAGTGTGCTAAGTGTTTGTGATGGTATGATATATGAAATTAAGAGATTTGTCAAGCAATTGATCACAAGATACGATATCCAAACTTAGCAAACTTAACACCAAATGGATTTTAACTTAAACATTGAAAATGGGGAAATAGAATGAATAAGGTATATGAGGAGGTTACAGGTAACCATGTGTCACAATACCGTATCATATCAATACATAAACAATATTTAGGTTAGAATCGTAAGTTAAGCACATGAAACATAAACAAGAGGTGGAGGAGGCAAAGCCTTTCATCTCACTTCCTCACCCACACCACAACCAAATTAAAGATTAGTTAAGCATAATGAAAAGAAAGAAAGTAAAGAAAAGAAGCAGGTATAAAAGAAACAACAATTTATTAACACTTGAAATGAGATACAAGATTATGGTGACTTATTCAACCTCCTTAATGAAGCTCTCCAAAGAGAGCTTCAAGAGGGAAGAAGAAGAAGAAACCAATTGAAGCTCACTCACCCTCAAGCCTAAACAAAAAATAAACTAAACTAAGAAATAGAAATGTATCTACATGGTAGAATATAAGAGAGAGACCTTTCTTGCTCACTGGTTCTGCTTTTATAGGCACCAAAGAAAAACAAATAAACAATAAAAATAAGGCGACTAGGCAGTAAGGGAGGGCCCACAAAAATTTGGTGCAGTTTGGGGCAAGGGGGGCCGAGCTCACCGGTTTTTGGAGGCTTGTGCTTGGTCCAAATCCGAGGAGAGGGTCTCAGGTCGATGTGGTAGGCATATATGCATCCCAATATGATTCTGGTTCTGTTTGTTTGGTAAAAATAACCTGGTTTTCATGTGGAGAATTGGAGGGAACAAGATGCCATATATCAAATCAAAACTTTATGCATTTATTAGTCATGTCCCCCCATGTGCTCATGGCTTGTCCCCTACTTGCTCATGGCAGCCCCCTCCTAGGTCCAAGCTATGTGCACACTTGTATGTGTTGGACCATTCTTGGCAAAAAGTGTGTACACATGCATTATTTCCAAAAGAGCTCTTGGGATATTAATCAGTTTTATGTTATGTTTGCAGCGTCGGCTCCCAGACGTTATATCCGTGATTTTGAGTATATTTTCCAGTATTTATCACGGATACCTGTAAACTGTAATTACTGAGCAGACACTGATTAATAGTACTGATAAATAGCAAAATAGATAATGAATGAAAGGTATTAAAATGCAGTTTTCTGTGGTGAACATAAAATTAATATATCAAATATATAATCATATATTAAATTATTAAATCAACACTTGATTTAATAATCCTTCTATATCACATATAACCGACTAATATTATTTGTATCAACTTATCGAACCAACACTTGATTCGATAACCCGGCTATATCATATATAACCGACCGATATCTCATATCACGAGAATAGAATACGGTATCATATACGCGTATTAATCTCGGTCCCGCACATATCACATATATGCTCCTACTTCATTTCGCCAGAGCCAGGAAACCTCTGTGTAGGACTCTAAAGATTCGTCAATACGCCGACAGTAAGTGATGATCATATCAGTCACCCACAAACTGTCAGCGGTACTAGCTGGACGTAACGGCTACCTGGGTATTGAGCGATCAAAAGATCAACAAGTAAGCCTGCTCATACTCCTGCGAATCCAATAAGTAACACTACCGTACAGTCCGGTCTTTTCGTATGATATGTTGCATATCTAGTCTAGGGGTGGTAAACGTCAGACCCCAGTAACTTGATAAGTCGTGCCGATGTGAGGCTCATAACGGGTCGAGAAACTACTAATAACAGTTACCAGTAAATCTTCGAATCAGCCATGGCCAGGGACTTCTTGTTATAGCCAATCGAGCACAGCGCAACATCAACCCCCAATATCGGGAGAGACGAATCCCCTCCTATCGCTCATTGCCTCCATGTGGCTCGGGACTGTACCCAAAAAACCGCCGTTTTGCACGTTCTCTTGAACGCAGTAGGGTGGAAATCAAAACACAGCGGGAATCACACAAGACTCTATTATGATCTCGGGTCTACAGACTAACCTGTACCAGTGTCACCAGAGAACTGCTATCTGACGTGAGGTATAATACCATCTAGGAGTTCTCGGCGAGTCCTGTTCGGTGTACCCAGTCTCCACTGAGCATCCGTATACAATCTTTGATGTCAAACACCAATGGATGTGGGATCATCCATCGCCCATTATAAGGATCAAGAAACGTAGACGCTAGTCTACTCTGGAATATCGATGCCCTGTCTCGATACATCCTCGACTAGGAACAATTAAATGATGAACTTATGGACTACCCTGGCCCCACTAGTATGATCTTCATCATAGTCCTGGTAGTCAAGTACACATCCTAAGCACTTTATCAACATGTGAGAAAAAGAAAATATCACAATACAAGTCTACATGTTAAGATAAAGAGCAACCAGATAGCATATTATCATGTCGAGCAAGAAAGTCCTCTCTATATATATCCAAGCATCCACTATAATATACAATCATGTACAATAATAGCCTCTAGGGCATACATACAACTAACAGATGTTGCCGTCGAGACCTGGCTTTCCCTTTGACGCAGCCTAATGGGACAATATGGTTCCCTTTTCGTTTGTGCCCATGGATTGTATACAGGGGTTGACGTGGACTCACCTGCAGGGCAAAAGATTCATCATCATTTTTGTTTCTGCGATGCTCTATCATTTCAGCTTTTTATATCACGAAAGTCGCGATTGCCCAATCATTTCAGCTTTTTATCACAGTGCCCAATCATTTAGGCTATTTTTTCTTTTTTTTTACTCGCTGCTTTTTATTGCGAGTTGCCCAAACATTTAGGCTATTTCATATGCATTTTTTTCTCGTTGATTTTTGTTGCGAGTATGGGATTTGAGATTTGATGCCAATTTTGGCATCAGCATCGCTGCGACTGGAATATAGCCAGGAGCGAATCATTATTTGTCTTGAGAGGACTTAGAATTTACTACCAATTTAGGCATCGGTATCGCTACCACTGGAATATTACCAGGAGCGAACCATTATTTGCCTTGAGAGGATTTGGAATTTGCTACCAATTTAGGCATCAGTATCACTACCACTGGAATGTTACCAGGAGCGAATCATCATTTGCCTTTACTGATTTGAACAAAGGTGGCTTAGCAAATAAGGTTAGGATCCTGTCGACTAAAGCTTTTTGACTTCATTAGCTGTAAGGGTCTCATAAAGGTATTTCTCCCTGTGAGTTGTGAGGATCTCATAGGTGTATTTTCTCCTTAGGAGTCGTGAGGATTGCTAAGTGATATCTTCTCTTGTAAGTCGTAAGGATCTCACAAGAGTATTTTCTCCTTGCAAGTCGAGAGGCCCTACAAATGTTGTTCACCAAATAGGAAAATTTCGTGCCATTGGTGGAACTAGGTAAGGGAACGTTTATTTGTGCCCGTGGATTGTATACAAGGGTCAATATTAGACCGTCTGTAAGGCAACTTGAGGGATATGACGGCTTAAGAACAGTTCAGATCCCTGTAGCTTAAGACTTTTGAATCTTATGAGCCCTGAGGGTCTCATAAGGGGAACATTCTCCTCGCGAGTCTTAAGGATCTCGCAAGTGCATATTCTCCCTAGAAATCATGGATTCCTAAGTGTGTTGCTCCTTTTATGAGTCGTAAGTGTTAGTTATATGTATGCCCTAGAGGCCATTACTGTACATTGGATGTATATTGTAGTGGATGCTGGGACATATATAGGGAGGACTTTCTTGCTCGACATGATAGTATGCTATCTGGTTGAACTTTACCTTAACGTGTACACTGATTGTCTCTCTGATACATGTTGGTAAAGCCCTTAGGATGTGTACTTGACTACCTGGACTATGATGCGGATCATACTAGTGGGGACATGGTAGTCCATAAGTACATCCTTGAAAGTCCCTAGTCGTGGGTGTATCGAGACGGGGCATCGATATACCAGAGTAGACTAGCGTGTACCTTCTCGACCCATACAGATGGGCGATGGATGATCCCATATCCATCGGTGTTTGACATCAGAGATGATATACGGGTGCTCAGTGGAGACTGGGTACACTGGACGGACTCGCCGAGAACTCCCAGATGGTATTATACCTCACGTCAGATGGCAGTTCTCTGGTGACACTGGTACAGAGTAGTCTGTTGACCCGAGATCGTCATAGAGTCTTGTGTGGTTCCCACTGTGCTTTGATTTCCATCTTACCACGTCCAAGAGGGCGTGCAAAACGGTGGTTTTTGGGTACAGTCCCGAGTCACATGGAGGCAATGAGCGATAGGAGGGGATTCGTCTCTCCCGGTATAGGGGGTTGATGTTGCGCTGTGTTCGATTGGCTATAACAGGAAGTCCCTGGCCAGGGCTGCTCAGAGAATTTCTGGTAAGTGTTACCAGTAGTTTCTCGACCCGTTATGAGCCTCATATCGACACGACTTATCGAGCTATTGGGGTCTGACGTTTACCACCCCTAGGCGAGATATGCGACATATCAGACGATCAGACCGGACTGTACGGTAGTGTTACTGGTTGGATTCACTGGAGTATGAGCGGGTTTTCTCGTCGATCTTCTGATCGCTCAATACCCGGGTGGCCGTTACGTTTAGCAGACCGCTTGCGGCTTGTGGGTGTTTGATATGATCATCACCTGCTGCCGGCATATTGACGAGTCTTTAGAGTCCTACACAGAGGTTTCCTAACGAAATAGGAGCGCGTATGAGATATGTGCGGGACCGAGAATGATACCAGTATGTGATACTGTATTCGATTCTCGCGATATGTGACATTGATCGGTTATATGCGATATAGCCGGGTTATCGGATCAAGTGTTGATTCGATAAGTTGTTACTGTTGATATTAGTCGGTTATATGCGATATGACCGGATCATTAAATCAAGTGTTGATTTAATGATTTAATGCATAATTATATATTTGATATATTACTTTGCATTAACTAGTATCGGTTCACTTAAGATGGATTTTCTCACTCGGATGTGCGCATTGTATATGCGATATATTTTTGTGCACTTGATTGTATCATGTTTGATGATGCATGCAAAATTGGTTAGTGTAAAGAATTAAACCTAGGTTAAGTAAATGGTTAAGGTTTCTTTTTATTTGTCCATTCATTTATCTTTTTATTTGGATTAAAATGAAATGACAAAAGAAAACAAAATGGTTATCATTCTTTCTTTCTTTCATGAAGCTTGATGAAGCTTCATGAAGCTTTGACCATATGACCATTTTGTCTTCAAGCTTAACCCTAACCATTCTTTTAACCTTAGTCATTTCTCTACACCTAACTATAGTTAATGTTATGATAAGGATTCTTTTTATTTTTTCTATTCTAATTAACTTATCATATCATTATCTTCTTCTTCTTCATCTTCAACCTTGAAGAAAGCTTTCTACCAACAATGGTGGAATGTGAAAATGAGAGAGAAATCCAATTCTAAAGTGAACCCACTTCCTATTTCTTTATCCTCTACCTCTTTCCAAGTAGTAGAGTGTGTTTCCTTCACAAGTTATCATGGCTTGGTGAAGGTGGAGCTTGATCTAGCGATGCTTCGACGTAGATCATCTTCGGCACGTCGTCGATGACCTAGCCCGCCTATTCTCCGATGAAGCCGACGCTAGAGCCCGGGAATTCACTAGGACAGCGAGGGGACTTCGTTGCGGAGCTATGGAGGTGGAGCACCGGATCTACAAAGGTTGTATTTCCGTATTCTTGTAGTTAAGTGTTAACTAGTTTCTTTTTCGCCTAGAAATCTAGCCAACGATCCGCTCTAGGGTTTCTCGGCACCGTTTAAATTTGAAATTGGCATGGTTGATGCCTTGTGAGACCTCATTAGGGTGCCTAGGAACCCTACAGTGGTATCAGAGACTAGCTAGAGCCTTAGGCGAAGTCCAGACGAAATTTGAAACCCGAACGAACCCGAAACCCCAACTCAAAAGTGCTCTCTGGACTTTTTCTGAAAACGTGGATATTTCCAAATTAAAAATTCGTAAAAAATTCAGCAGGAAAACCTAAGAATTACGATACAAAATTTTTCCATTGAAGCTTCCAGAGAGCGGCGGAACCGCGGCATAAGCCCTGCTTATGCGGCGGTTCCGCGGCCTTATTATTGTATTGTCCTATATTTTTTGTACATTAATTCATGGTTTCGGGTGCTGGATTTTCTGGGATTTTTTAATATTTATTCAAGAGTTGAATTTTCTGGGATTGTTTTGGGGATTCTGTGTTTCGATCGGAGTATCAAATTTTGTCTGTGTGGCTTTCCGGATAAATTTTAGAATATGTTAAAAAGTTCGACCGGATATAAATACCCAATTTTTCCCCTGTCGGGAAATTTCCAATTGTTGGATTTTTCCGTAGTCTAAAGACGTTCTAAGTAGTGCAAGTAACTCGATGGACCCTCTAGAAGACAACAAACCTTAACTCGATTATGTGACCGTCTTGAACTGCCCTTTGAACCTTAGGGTTTGGGGCAGTACGGCGTGCCACATGTGAGGCGTTGGCTTGACCCTTCTACGGCTGGACCGTTGGTACTGAGGCACGAACTGAATGTTTTTAGACTTGTTTCATGTGTTGATCTGTATCGGGAAAACTTGGGTGTTCGAATGTTCAATCGGAAAGTTTAACATTTTCTAATTATCTGGAATGGGATACAATAATTGGAATTCACAAGAGTTATGAGATAACTAAATGAATGTTATAAACATAGCACTTTAGTCTCACTTGATCGGTTGCCACGGAATTTTGATGTGATCAAAAGTTCGTCGCAATCACGTAGCGTACGCGGATACTCGCCGGGTAAACTTAATAGACAGCCTCACTCCATAGCCCCGACCAAGTGACTGTAGGAGAACCCCGTCGCCGAAAGCATCCGTTCGGGTGCTCGCGGCAGCGGTGTTCCGCCTTGGTGCACTTCGTCGACGGTATCGGGGGTGCGGCCGTCTACTGAAGTTTGCGACGAGCATTCGATCAGAATGTCGGGAATCCTGTTGAATTGCCCGACTTAATAATGAAAAGTGTTTTCGATAATGAGACTAAAATGCGGGGTTTATAATTGTTAGGCATGCGATGTCTAAGTAATTCATTTGGTCAGGCATGCGATGTCTGAGATGGTTGCGGATTCCAACTGTTGTAGTTTTACACTTTCTTTTCTGTGACCGTAAGTGTAATATGTGATATCGCCGGTTTCGTTGCTATATGTCAACGACAATTGGGATGCGCATATTTACTTACGTTGATGACATGTGATGTTATGTGTTGCTGGATATGTTATATTGGATTGTCGTGTTTGAATAGCCGGGGGTTTTTATGTGAGATGAGTGTTTTTCATTTTCATTCATGTAAAAACTTGTATGTAATATTCTTTTATTGGGGCACTTCCAGGTTGCGGAAAATGTCACCCTTTGTATATTATTTACTTTTCCACACTAGGATAGACCCAAGGAGGGGAGCACAAGTAACCGGGTTCTGGAGTCCAGTGGGAGACCAACTCGAGGAGTCGAGTCCGGGTCTCCTAACTCTAGAATTGGTAGGGTTGCTTGCCGCTCTCGTAGGGGTCTAGGGGTGTGGGTTTGACTATTCATCACGACCGTGGAATCCGTGTTTTATACTGGCTCGTATTGAAAACACGGACGTCCTAGTATATCCAATATTTCATATGTTTCTTCTGCTGCGATATCTGTGATGTGATCATGTGATGTTCTGTGATAGATACAGTATATAGTATATATGATATATTATATAGACGTTACTTATGTTTTACACCCGCGCTAGCCCTGCCCCGCTCTGCCGTTAGTCACCTAACCTAACGGTGCACGAGGGGACATCGAGGCGAATGCGGATGGCATAAGTGTACGTCGTATTTATCTGTGATGTTTAGGTACTTAAATGATGGGACTTCATTAATGTGATTAATGAAATAAAAGAAACCTAAGATGTTGTAGAATCGAATTTCAAAATAAAACAGGTAGCTACAGTTCTTGCTTTGCACAGAGGTATATGTGATATATCCTGCACCTTATTCGATGAGGAAAGGACCGAGATCCCTTCACCGGGAGTGACTCCTTTAGCAATAACTGGCAGATGCTACACATTCGGTTTGTCTTTTGATTGCTTTTTAGAGTTTTTGCTTTGCACAGCGATATATATGATATATCCCGCACCTCATTCGACGAGGAAAGGACCGACGATCCCTTCACCGGGAGTGACTCCTTTAGCAAAACTAGAAAAGCCTAAAAAACATTCCATTTTCAAAATTCATTCGATCCTACAACGATATCAAGTTCATTACGCAATAGGTTTTCAGAAAAACCTGTCGTAGCCCTCCGTCATTTCAGATAAGTAGTAGTTAGTATTCGTGCTGCGTTTGTTGGCCTTTGTCAAGGCGCAGTGTGCGGTAGCTAACTGGTGCTTATCTGCTTATGCATATGATGCAGATTGGGTTAGGGTAGTCGTGCGACCTTGTTGGCCTTTGTCAAGGGCCGTGCGGGTGGGTTTAATTCAATCAGGAAATGACGGGTTGAACTTGACTAGCATCCTATGGTTTGTTGGCCTTTGTCAAGGTCATAGGAGGTTATGGGCAAAATATTATCGGGAATTTCAAGTGTTGAAATTTGCAATGAGATTGCATACCTTCTATGAGATAGTTGGATCCCGATACCCGCTGCGAGTAAGAGTTACTCCTGGGAGAGTTTTATACATTACAATTAGCCGATCAAGTAGGTGTCTAGAAAGGTGTCAACGAGGTTACGCCTCTGGGAAAACGAGGTTTACATTAATTAGGTTCGTGCGAAAGCACGGGGGACCTCTCTCAAAGTACCGACACTGGCCTGGCTGAAAGATTGGCGAACTTGTAGTGTGTAATTAATCCCGGCTAGTCTTTCCTTTTAGGGTTTGAAGGAAGATTTGATAAAAAGCAGTGGGAGCCATCCTGATTAGATAAACTAATAACCAATCTATTCTTGCAAGAGCGCACGCTGAGTGTTTTCTTCTCTCTCTCTCCTGGTAGCGACCATATCACGCCTTAATCAAGATAATAATACGGATTTTTGACCGAACCCGCTTGTTATACTGAGCTGGGGAACGTTGGTCCCGCTCCAACTTATAATTGTTATAAGACAGAGCAGGAAATTGGGGAATACCAGATTTCCCGTGCCGCCCAAACGAGGAGAGTTCATGATGATGCATCATCTTCGGGTGTGTTCATTATATAGAACTGTTTCTCAGTGTCCTTTACGTCCTGGGTATGTGATACCAGATCAGGATCCCAGTTATGTAATCTGTTACATAGGGCTACAGAAAGGTAGAGAACTGAGAACGGGTGATAAGTTTCATGAGGCAGAAAACGGGGCAAGTGTTGCAGCCAAGTCTGTTGGTCACTGTCACCCTGTATTTCCAATACATTGATTCTGAACGAATGTTATTAGATACCGAACCTGATATACAAAATCATATCAGTCTCTTTATTAGTAAAGAAAGGATATAATTTTGTATTGTTGGATAATGTTTTGAACTTTTCCTATATCAAAAGTTGATCGGTTCAGGCACGTTATCTAAAAGCGTTGATGTTCTAAATCAAACTACAGTTCTTAGTATATGGAACACACATAAGAGGAAGAGTTCAGAAATGAACGGATCCTTCTTAAGGTATTGTAGACTAGGTCAGATCAATGTGACCCGACTAGCTGAAGTTACATGTAGATGCATATTTAAATCAGTTTGAATCTACATCTTGTGAAACTTGCCAGTCATGTCACAAAGATATAATGACACTAGCTCTGTTTATTGGAAACAGAGAAAGAGTTAGTGAACTCTTGGGATGATACATGTTGATGTATGTAGGTCCCCTGTCTACACATGCCAAGACCGGTTCTTTGTACTTCATTACATTCTCTGATAATCTCTCAGGATTCAGACATATGTTCCTGTTGAAACACAAGTCCGAACCTTTTGAGATATTCATAGAATATAAGTTAGAAGTAGAGAACCAATAAGAGTATAAGTATTATGTCTTTTGATGTGATCAAGGAGGAGAATACTTGAGCACGGAAATCCTAGACTTTTCTAAAGAAGAATGAGATTCTCTCTCAGCATTACTCCTCCGCATACACCATAGCACGATGGTATATCGGGGTGGAGCAATTACACCCTATGTGATAAGGTGTGCTCTATGATGAGTAATACTGAGCTACCTATTTCCTTTTGGGTGTTATGCACTTGAAAAGCTGCATACCTATTGAATAGGGTTCTAATCAAATCAGTTGCCTACCGCTTCATATGTGATATGGAATGGGAAGAACCCATGTCTTAAGTTAGTTAAGATTTGGAGTTGTCCGGCCTATGTCTGAAAGCAAAATCCGGACAAGCTCGAGGCAAGGTCTGTAATGTAGAACTGGAAAGGTTCCAGCTATACAAACTGCAGCTGATGATTTGAAAGAACCAAAGGATTCGATAGTTACCAACGAACCTCAGCCTCTCCACCGATCTAGTAGGGTTTCTCACCCACCTGAGAGATACTTCTGTTTCTCTATGACAGTGGGAGCGAGGATTGCATCATGAGATGATGACCCAACTAGTTTTGAGCTGGCCATCAAGAGTAAGACTCTGTAAGAATGGCTGGATGCTTAGCGATCTGAGATGGAATCCTTATACACCAACAAAGTATGGACTTTGGTTGCTATATCTGAAGGGTTAAATCCCCATCAGGAGCAAGTATATCTTGAGAAGATTACTTGGTGTAGATGGAAAAGTTGAGACTTTCACAGCTAGACTTGTTAAAGGTTTTCGTCATTGACCAGGCGTGGATAATGATGAAACCTTTTCCAGTACCTATGCTTAAGTCCATCTAGATACTACTTGCCACGGCTACATACCATGACTACGATATCTGGCGGTTGGGTGTCATGACTGCTTTTCTAAATGACGTTTTAGAAGAAAGAGTCTATAAGTACACAGCCAGAGGGCCTCGTAGACAGTGGGAGCAGCAGAAACGTGTGCAAGATGCTTTATAGGATTAAAGCAGGCATCGCGGAGTTGGAACATCTGTTTTGATGGATTAGTCAAAGAGTTTGACATCATCAAAATGGTAGATGAACCTTGTATAAACAAAAGGGTAGTAGGGAGTATGGTGACGATCCTCGTAGAGTACGTGGATGACATACTCTTGATAGGAAAGGAGTTTCCTATGCTACGCTCGATCAATCTCCGCATATCACAATGATTCTCCATATAGGATCAAGATGATACCTACTAAATCCAGGATTTTGGATCTATGAGATAGATCTAATTGGATGTTAGGAATCTCACTAGTAGTAGTGAGATCGTATCAATCGACCCTGGGAAGAATCACTGGAAGTGTTCCAGGGTGATAAAGACGACTGAATGTCAGTCACAGGCATTGTCTATACCCTCAGTAAAGGGACGGTATGTTGGAAGAGTTCCAAGCTAGATACCGTGACATACTAGACGATAAAGGCGGGATACATCGCTACTTAAGATGCTACCAAAGAGGCTGTTTGGGTGTATATTGGTTCATGAGATGAACTACGTTCCTACCATTATGTGACAATGGAGTTGTGGCTTATGCCAAGGAACGCAGGTTCCATCAGTGATCCAGACATATTCTCAGGCAGTATCACTTGATCATGGAGATGGTTGATCTCTAAGGGATCGAGGTTAGGAGAGTAGACTCAGAGGACAACACGGCGGATCCACTCATGAAGGCCTATTCCCAGAGAGAGACTTTTATGGGATGGTTGAGTATGAGATACTACAACCACTGCTACAGATGGCCCTAGTGCAAGTGGGAGATTGTTAGTTATATGTATGCCCTAGAGGCCATTACTGTATATTGGATGTATATTGTAGTGGATGCTGGGACATATATAGGGATGACTTTCTTGCTCGACATGATAGTATGCTATCTGGTTGAACTTTACCTTAACGTGTACAATGATTGTCTCTCTGATACATGTTGGTAAAGCCCTTAGGATGTGTACTTGACTACCTGGACTATGATGCGGATCATACTAGTGGGGACATGGTAGTCCATAAGTACATCCTTGAAAGTCCCTAGTCGTGGGTGTATCGAGACGGGGCATCGATATACCAGAGTAGACTAGCGTGTACCTTCTCGACCCATACAGATGGGAGATGGATGATCCCATATCCATCGGTGTTTGACATCAGAGATGATATACGGGTGCTCAGTGGAGACTGGGTACACTGGACGGACTTGCCGAGAACTCCCAGATGGTATTATACCTCACGTTAGATGGCAGTTCTCTGGTGACACTGGTACAGAGTAGTCTGTTGACCCGAGATCGTCATAGAGTCTTGTGTGGTTCCCACTGTGCTTTGATTTCCATCTTACCACGTCCAAGAAGGTGTGCAAAACGGTGGTTTTTGGGTACAGTCCCGAGTCACATGGAGGCAATGAGCGATAGGAGGGGATTCGTCTCTCCCGGTATAGGGGGTAGATGTTGCGCTGTGTTCGATTGGCTATAACAGGAAGTCCCTGGCCAGGGGTGCTCAGAGAATTGCTGGTAAGTGTTACCAGTAGTTTCTCGACCCGTTATGAGCCTCATATCGACACGACTTATCGAGCTATTGGGGTCTGACGTTTACCACCTCTAGGCGAGATATGCGACATATCAGACGATCAGACCGGACTGTACGGTAGTGTTACTGGTTGGATTCACTGGAGTGTGAGCGGGCTTGCTCGTCGATCTTCTGATCGCTCAATACCCGGGTGGCCGTTACGTTTAGCAGACCGCTTGCGGCTTGTGGGTGTTTGATATGATCATCACCTGCTGTCGGCGTATTGACGAGTCTTTAGAGTCCTACACAGAGGTTTCCTGGCTCAAGCGTAACGAAATAGGAGCGCGTATGAGATATGTGCGGGACCGAGAATGATACCAGTATGTGATACTGTATTCGATTCTCGCGATATGTGACATTGATCGGTTATATGCGATATAGCCGGGTTATCGGATCAAGTGTTGATTCGATAAGTTGTTACTGTTGATATTAGTCGGTTATATGCGATATGACCGGATCATTAAATCAAGTGTTGATTTAATGATTTAATGCATAATTATATATTTGATATATTACTTTGCATTAACTAGTATCGGTTCACTTAAGATGGATTTTCTCACTCGGATGTGCGCATTGTATATGCGATATATTTTTGTGCACTTGATTGTATCATGTTTGATGATGCATGCAAAATTGGTTAGTGTAAAGAATTAAACCTAGGTTAAGTAAATGGTTAAGGTTTCTTTTTATTTGTCCATTCATTTATCTTTTTATTTGGATTAAAATGAAATGACAAAAGAAAACAAAATGGTTATCATTTTTTCTTTCTTTCATGAAGCTTCATGAAGCTTCATGAAGTTTTGACCATATGACCATTTTGTCTTCAAGCTTAACCCTAACCATTCTTTTAACCTTAGTCATTTCTCTACACCTAACTATAGTTAATGTTATGATAAGGATTCTTTTTATTTTTTCTATTCTAATTAACTTATCATATCATTATCTTCTTCTTCTTCATCTTCAACCTTGAAGAAAGCTTTCTACCAACAATGGTGGAATGTGAAAATGAGAGAGAAATCCAATTCTAAAGTGAACCCACTTCCTATTTCTTCATCCTCTACCTTTTGCCAAGTAGTAGAGTGTGTTTCCTTCACAAGTTTTCATGGCTTGGTGAAGGTGGAGCTTGATCTAGCGATGCTTCGACGTAGATCATCTTCGGCACGTCGTCGATGACCTAGCCCGCCTATTCTCCGATGAAGCCGACGCTAGAGCCCGGGAATTCACTAGGACAGTGAGGGGACTTCGTTGCGGAGCTATGGAGGTGGAGCACCGGATCTACAAAGGTTGTATTTCTGTATTCTTGTAGTTAAGTGTTAACTAGTTTCTTTTTCGCCTAGAAATCTAGCCAACGATCCGTTCTAGGGTTTCTCGGCACCGTTTAAATTTGAAATTGGCATGGTTGATGCCTTGTGAGACCTCATTAGGGTGCCTAGGAACCCTACAGTAAGGATCTCACGCAGGTATTTTCTCCTCACAAGGTCGAAAGGACCTTGCAAGTGCACATGAATTTTTTATGAGTCTGCGCCCTTTCGGGTTTTCACAACCTCGCTGGTAGCCCTGCTGTTTTTACTTACGGAGCCCTTTCGGGTTTTCATCCGTTCCTATTTCTCTTGTGGACGTTCCTTTTTTTTTACCATTTTGTTTGCCAATAGCACTTAGGGGGACTTTGCCACCGGGGTAGCTGTGTAGCCAGCGGGATTTGAGTTGTAGTCCTCGCTGCTGGGACTTGTGGACTTGAATTTCATCATCGCCGTGCTTGAGATGACGTATTTAGTTTAAGGACATTACGGTCCATTTTTAGTTTAGGGACATCTCGGTCCGTTATCACCATTTTGGAGGCGGAGTTGTGCCGGATACCACTTATAGAGTCTAGACTCAGGAAAACAGCGAGCAGACACAAGCGTCGTCATCTATCATTAACCTGAGTTGTGACTTGTTAGGCATAGTATTTCTTAAGAAACCGGTCGTTTATTGGCCGGAAGGGTCTTTCGCCAAGCATATCCATGAGCAAGTAGGCCCTACCTTGGTAGACATTGTCTATGATGTACGGGCCTTCATAGTTTGGCTCGAATTTCCCCCGCTTTACATGGTTGGGGATCATAGGTCTTTTTACGACTATCATGAGTTCGTCTTGGCGGAATGTTCTTAGCCTGGTTAGCCTTTCGTATGAGCGCGCCATCCTTGCTTTGTAAAATTTCAGGTTTTGTTGCGCCATGAGACGAGTTTCATCGAGGGCATCGAGCTCCTCAAGCCGAAGATGGGCATTTTCTTCATCCGTCGGCTCATATTGAACTTCTACTCGTAGAGAGGGTAGCTCTATCTCCAAAGGAAGTACCGCTTTCTTGTCGAATACCAACGTGAATGGCGTAGTATTCGTGGCTGTTTTGAACATGGTTCGATACGCCCAGAGAACTTCATGTAGTCTCTCGTGCCAATCCTTTTTGTTTCTGGACACTGTTTTCTTTATGATCTTCGTCAAGCTCTTGTTGAGACCCTCAGCTAGACCATTAGCTCGGGGATTATAAACTGAAGGGTACCTCTAATCTATATTATGCTGCTATGCAAAGCGGCTAATCTTATGACTCATGTAGGCCAGTCCATTATCCAAGATGATTCGTCACGGAGTGCCGTACCGGTAGATGACATGTGTCCTGAAGAAATGGAGGATGTTCTCCGTTTTCACCTCCTTTAGCAGTATTGCCTCTGCCCACTTAGAGAAGTAACTGATTATTGCAAATATGAACCAATATCCCTTGGATGATGCTGGTTCGATGGGCCCGATTATGTCAGTTCCCCACATTTCGAACGGCCAGCTAGCCAGTGTTGGGTGTAGCGGGTTTGGATGTTGGTGGATGAAATCCCCGTGAATTTAGCATGAGTGACACGGCTTCGCATATTCAAGGCAGTCCTGGATCATTGTGGGCTAATAGTAACAGATTCTCTTGATCTTCAGCTTCATCTTCGGTCCGACCTGATGTGAACCGCAGAGTCCATCATGAGTTTCTTGGACGACCCTTTTTGCTTCTTCTGATCCCAGGCATCTTAGCTAAAAACTATCGTACGATCTCTTCTATAGAGTATCATTGAGGAAGGCAAAAGACAGAGCTCGTTTCATGAGCTGATGTCTTGAAGATGCGTTTTCGGGTGTTCGATGTGATTTGAAGTAGTCTATAAAGACTTCTCTCCAATCCTTAGCCTTTTCTTCATTCTCTACTTGGAAGGCCGCTTGTTTAGTCGCTTCCTCTTCTTCAGACGTCTCCGGAGATATCTCTGCCGGCGTGAGAATCCGGTGGATTTGCACGATGATCCTTACATCATCGAGGTTTTCGTCGGCCAGTTTTTTAGCGAGCTTGGCTAACGCATCCGCCTTACTATTTTCCGCCCGCGGTATGCTTTCCACGACGTAGGATGGAATTTAAGTCAGCATTTGATGTACCCTTTCGCCGTATCTTACCAACTCGGGTTTACACGTCTGATAGTCGCCATTTACTTGGCTAACGACCAGCTGGGAGTCTCCATATATGAGGAGGTTTTCGATCCCCATGTCGACAGCGATCTCAAGACCTGCTATCAAAGCTTCATATTCCGCTTCATTGTTTGTTCTTGGCTCCGTTAAGGAAAGGGCAAAACGCATTATCCTTCTTTATGGAGTCACGAAGATGAGTCCTACCCCAGATTTGATTATGGGGGTGTTGTGCTTTCGCTTCTTCATGGAAGATGCTTCATCGAAGTAGAGTTCCCATTAGGCATTATTTCCTTCCTCCTCCCTGTCGATTTCATCAAACGCATGTTCATCTGGCAATTCACAATTTAAGGGAAAGTCGACTGGTATTGGATGTTCAGCAAGAAAGTCAGCGATGGCCTGGCCCTTCATTGCCCTGAGGGGTCGATAGATTATCGAGAACTCCATCAAGAGGAGGGCTCATTTGGCAAGCCTTCCCGTTAGTATGGCTCTTGACATCAAATATTTGAGAGGATCCACATTTTATATGAGATGGACCTCATGCACCAAGGCATAATGTCGAAGCTTCATTATGGCGAAGATCAGTGCCAGGCAATGCTTTTCGATGGGGGAGTAGTTGTTTTCTGCCCCCAGGAGGACTTAACTCAAATAATAGAGAGCTATCTCTTTCCCCTATTCATTCTCATGTGCCCATAGTGCGCCTAAAGAACCTTCAAGGGCTGTTGTGTATAGGATGAGAGGCTTTCCTTTGACCGGAGCGGTCAGTACTGGTGTGTTCTGCAGGTATTGCTTGATTTCATCCAATGCACTCTGGCATTTACGATCCCAAATGAACGGGGTCCCCTTCTTCATTAGATGGCTGTAGGGGCGGCATTTGCCGGAGAGGTTAGCTATGAATCGTCGAATATACCCGAGCTTTCCTTGGAAAGACCGCGGTTGCTTAAGAGTTCTTGGTGAGGGCATTTCCATAATCGCCTTGATCTTTGATGGGTCTACTTCGATGCATCGGTGTTGTACGATGAATCCTAGGAATTTGCCTGAGGAGACTCCAAATGCACATTTCAGGGGGTTCATCTTTAGATTATATTTCCGATGACGCCGGAACACTACTTTCAAATGCTCCCAGCGCTCCTCGTACAAGGTCGTCGATATTACATTCGACAATTTCGTGTATGAGGTCATCGAAGATCTTCGTCATAACCCTCTGATATGTAGCGCCTGCGTTCTTCAAGCCAAAGGGCATCACCTTATAGCAGATTATGCCTAGCGGAGTCCGGAAGGCAGTATGCTTTCGGTCTTCGGGATGCATCTTTATTTGATTATACCTCGAAAATCCGTCCATGAAGGAGAAGACCTCATGAGTAGATGTGTTATCGATCATCAGCTCGGTAACAGGCACTGGGAAGTCATCCTTCGGGCAAGCTTTGTTGAGATCCCAAAAGTCCACGTAGATGCGTACTATCCTATTTTTCTTCATCACTGGGATAATGTTGGCGATCCAGTCAGGATATTGAACTTCTTGGATGAAGCCGGAGTCGATTAGTTTCTTGACTTCGGCATCGATGCTCATCTCGAGTTCGAACCGCATTCTTGTTGGTGCCTGTTTAACTGGTTTGACGTTTGGTGATATCGCCAGTTTATGCACAGCTATTTCTGGATCTAGTCCCGGCATCTCAGAATAGTTCCACACGAAGCAGTCTTTATACTGCATAAGCATGTCCTTTAGCATGGCTTCCTGCTTTTCAGACAGCAACTCACTGACGAACGTTGGCCTCGGCTCATTTTCCGTCCCCAAGTCGATTTTCCTCAGGTTGTCCACTGTGGTGTGTATCCCATCCTCCAGCTCTTTTGGCACCGGTGGAAATTCTGAGATCATCTCGTCCTCATTCTCATTTGAGAAGCACTGGGAGAGGTTGTCCATATTTTCATGCTCCCTCTCCTTTGAGAATGTTATCACGTGTCAGGTACGAGTTCGTTTCCAAGCTCGATGTTGATCTGGACTTACTCTCACAATATAGCTCGATGCTTTTCCCTCGGGACAAGACAGTGGGGTTACCCTCCAACTGTCGGATAGAGAAAACCTGCCTTAATGATACTGATCTTCGACCCAGTCTTTGAAGGTAAAGCAGTCTTCAAGAGGATGTCCTACAGCTCGGTAGTAGGAGCAATAATCTGGGTGATGGACCTCGTTTACTTGTTCGAGATTCCTAAACTCCGGGAGTGTTATCATTTGATGCTTCATGAGAAGGTCGAAGATTTTCCTTGTCTTGTCTCGAGGGAAGGAGTATTCCCGACCCATCTTCTTCATAAAAGACGGATTCTTGCTGATTTTTTCCCGATCGTGTGGCTTCTTGGATCCGCTTCGCTGTTTTTGAATGATATTCCCTTTCTTCACCTTGTTGTTGCTTCCGCATCGGGCTTTTTCGTTGCCACGAAAGCGCACAGCGGACTGAGGGTGAAGGGCATCGTAATCTTCCGTAGCCTGCTGAATGAGACACTGCGTCCTGGCCTTCTCGTAAATGGCCATTTCGTGGCTGTGGTCATCCCGAACCTTCTGACCGGCTTCTCTCATGAGCTTGTCAATTTATTCTTCGAATGACGGACTTGGCATTCTTACGGCGGGATCTCGCTCTGGTTCGATATCAGCGCTATCTGGAAATGCACTCGCTTCTCCACCGGAGTTAATTATGATATGGCAGCCATGGAATCGCTCCCGTTTCTTAGACCGAACGTATCCAAGCCCAGTCATCTCCATCCTCCCGTTGGGCATCTTTCGTCGAGTCCTGGGAATGTCCCAAATCTTGTTGTAGAACTGGGCTTGCTGAGCGGTTTTTTTGAAAGGTATGCCTTAGCATCTTAATAGCCTTTTCAATCCCTCTGCGTAATATCTGGGCAGACGGATCGGTTGAAGCATATTAAGCATAAAATCGGCACCATGCCAGACTTCTTTTTCCACTTTAGTCTCCATAGATTAGTAGAAGAGGATCGCCTTTTCACCTCTTCGCCTAGGAGGAACGTAAAAAGTCTGCAGCTTTTGCACGCCGTATATATCGAGTGCATCAAGTTCCCTGTAATGCTGCTGCGGAACCATGGTGATTTGTAAGCTCTGATCAGCTCCAGTGAAGGTTTGTGCAGACGGGTGGATGGAGAACACTGCGTTGGTCTCGTTCTCAGAGTCACTGCCGAAGACCAAAATAAGGGTAGATGGTCCGGGCCTGTTGCCTTGGGATTGCCCCGATAGACTATCTCTTCATTTTCCTCAGTATCGCTCTGAAAGACCGGGATAGTCACGACGGCTTTTTGTTTATCCTCCGGTTTATGACATCTTTCCGTGTCTTCAAAGTCTGATAGGAAGTACTTGGCGTCCTCATATTTGCGGATTTCATTTACAGAGAATGGGTTTAGCTCCCCTATAATTGTGTACTAGAGGCCGTCTTTGAAATACTTCATACACTGATGTTGTATAGAAGGGATGATGTTGTATTCGTGTAACCAAGGCTGGCCGAGCAGAGCATTATAGCAAGTCTTAGCATCAATGACATGAAATTTGATGTCAGTGACGAGCATCCTGAAGCGTAACGTCGGTATTACAGACCCGAGCGTCCGTGATGACTGCGAGTCGAACCCAGATATGGTAATTTTGTCCCGAGCCAAGTGCTGAACGTTCATGCAGATCTCCTTCAACACCTTCACATTGAGAAGGTTGACAGAGGACCCATTGTCGACCAGAATCTTGCCTATCTTAATGTCATGGCAGTACCCGGTGACATATAGAGGACAGTTGTGCTCGCACGTTCCGAGGAGGAGATCTTCATCGCCAAATATGATGTCAGCTGTATGAACCTCTGCCAGCTCGTCCTTCATCTTTCCTTTCGCAAAGAAAGTTTGGAACTGATCAGGCTCTTGCAGTTCCTTGATTAGAGAATCCCGTGCTTCTTTAGACAGGAGGAGAGCATCCAATATGCTTAGTTTCACGGGTATCTTCCTCAGGTGTGCCAGGACATTGTAATCCACCTTATTTTTCTTAGACGGGTCTTTAGCTGTAAGCTCCTTAACAACTCCATCATCGAGGGCAATTTCCTCAGGGACTTTTTCCTTCCCCTTGTCTCTTTTCCTTGAACCTTTGTTTACAGGCCCGAGGTTCTTTGCAGACAACGTACGATTACGCAGCCAAATGTTCTCACAGTTCTTCACCACTTCTTCTTTTCCAGAGGTGGATTCTTTGAAGAGAGGGCTGAGGGTCATTTCTTCCTCAGAATCGCTCCCGAATGTGAGAACTTGAGTTTTCGCTTTTGTCGAAATGGTATCAACTATATGACGGTTGCCAGTCATTTTTCCGTGCTCATCTGTCGTACTTTTTCGCTGTCGACGAGGTTTGCGCTTCATCCGCTTGAAGTGTTGTCGGTGGGCAGCGTATCCTTACCACCACTTCTTGAAAGCACCGCTCTCTTCGGTAGGGTGCATGACCCTCCGATCGTATAAGCAGTAGTTTGGATGTACATTCGCTTCTGTTAGTGTATATGCCCTAGAGGCCATTACTGTATCATACTAGTTTGTATATTACTTGATGGAAGTTTGGGATATTCACAGTTGTATAGACAATCTTGCTCAATATAGTAGTATGCTACTTGGTTTGTCTCTGCTTTAATGTGTACATGTGTGTTTCTTTATTGTATCACCTATACGCATTAGTAGAGCCCTTAGGATCTTTGCTTGATTACCGGCGTTGTGATGGCGATCACACTCGTGGGGCCTGGGTAATCCACAAGCACATCCTTATACACGTCCCTAGTCGTGGGATTATCGAGACAGGGCATCGATACTCCGGAGTAGACTAGCGTATGCGCTTCTCATCCCAGCACGGGAGACGGTCTATCCCACAGCCGTCAGTATGTCGTACTTGAGACAGTATGCGGGTGCTCGTTAGGTTACGAGTACACTGGATAGGACTCGTCGGGAACTAATGGTTGGTATTATACCTATCGTCAGTTATCAGTTCCCAGGTGACATGAGTACAGCTTAGTCCGCTGACTTGACACTGTCATTTCGCCTCGAGTGTGTTCCCACTGTTCTTTGATTACTACCCTACCACGGCTCTACTGAGTCGTGCAAACAGGAAGTAGTTAGGTGCAGTCTCGAAGCACTTGGAGGCAGTGACGGTTAGACAGGATTCGTCTCTCCAGGTATTGGGGGTTGACATCGCGCTGTGTCTAGGAGAGCCATTACATGAGTAGTCCCTGGCCAGGGCAAGCGAGATATACTGGTAGGTTTCCAGTGTTATCTCAGGGTGTAATGGGCTTCACTCCGACACGACTTGTACCGCTATTAGGCGACTGACGTTTACCGCCCCCCTAGGCCCGCCATGCGATATATCAGACGAACAGACCGGACTGTACGGAGATTGTCACATACAGGCTCAGTAGGAGTTCGGATGGGTTCACCTCATCGGCCTTCTTATCGACATCTACCTGGGGACCGTTACGTACAGCTAGTGCCGCTTGCGGTCTGTGGTTAAACCCACTGCCAGCGTAGTGTCGAGTCTTTAGAGTCCCACACAGAGAGTTTCCCTGCACTGAGCGAAACGTGTAGAGGCCGTATGGTTTTACGGCAGAGCTGCGATCACTTACGTACACTTGTGTGCGTGTGGTGTTCGGGCAGGCAATACTGGTGGGCTTTGGTTTAAGCCAGATCCTAGTATTGCACAGATGGATTTGATTTGTCTTCTGTGCATTCGCATTCTACAGAATGCGGAAGCGGGTGTGTATGCACAGTTTTGAGGAGCGATGAAGGAGGAGGTGCCCCATTAGGGTTTTGGCAGTTGGTTCGGCCAAAACCGTAATATGGCACACTCATTAGGGTTTTGACAGTTCGTTTGGTCAAAACCGTTATGAGCCGGAGACATTGTTTACTAATCCTTTTAGTGATAGATTTGTGATGGCTAATTGCATTGACCATTTGACCACTTGGATCTCTCTTGACTTTGTTGACCCGTTGACCGTGCTGACCATTGACCTTCAAGAGAGATCCACACTCTTCTTTCATTTTCTTTTTATTTCTTGTGTTATGATAATAGTCAATTCAATGTGCCATCAACTTCTATCATGATAGGATTAGTAATGATGATTTTGTGTATTATTGGAACCATGGTTCATTTCTTTTGGTTTAATCTTTTCATTATTCTTCTCTCATTCTCTCTCTTGAAGTGAGAAGAAAAAGAAAAGCTTCATGGTTGCTAAGTTTCTCCTTCTTCTTCCTCCTCTTGATCTCATCTTTTGATCTCATGTGTTGAGAGAAAAAGATCCCACAAAGACAAATACATCCATACATCTCCTCTACACAACCTAGGGCTTCTAGATTAGCAATCTCTTTGCCCTAGTTACCTCGGCTCGAGGTGGAGCTCGGTGTACATCTCTCGGGTGGATCGTCTTCGACTCAAGGAGGCCGCAGAGGTGACCAAAGTCCGGATCAAGTCTCGGAGCAAGCAAGGAGAAGAACAACAAGAAGAGAAGGAGTACAAGTTGAGGTATAACTCCTAACCGAGTAGATAAATTTCTAGTTAGGATGCTAGTGTATTGTTTAGTAAAGATCCGGCTTTTACGGTCCATGTTACCAAGTCCAGAAAAAATTTTGTTTTACCGTTTCCGCAACCCCGAAAGTACCGGGAGAGGTAACGTGGACCTAACAGTGGTATCAGAGCCTAACTAAACACACCCTAGCATGTTACCAAGGTATTTACAATATCGACCGAACGAAAAAACCGAAAAACACCCCGGAAACCCAGAGTTTCTGCCGATTTTTTTTCTGCTCAAAAAATAATAAATCATGTCTTAAAAATCGGCTCAGGCTTTTCTTAGAACAGGCAAGAAAAATGATCGCACGAGTCGACCAACTGATCGCGGTTCCGCGGCAGAAGCTTGCTTCTGCCGCGGAACCGCGGCCGAGTTGACTCGGCCGTGGATAATTTTTGTTGCAGTTTGTTTCTGGTGAGTTTTTAGGATTTTTGGTATATGACTTTTCTGCCCAGATTTTCCAGAAAGCAAAATTTGTTTTTGGGGCTTAAAAATCCATATTTTTGGTCGATGTTCTGTAGACTTTGGCTATTGGTTATATCCTGTGATGTTATATGTGTATTGAACGTCTACTAATCGCTATACGTCAATTAGTGGGGGTTATACATATCTGTGATCTGTGTTGTTGATGGTATGTGTATATGAACTCGTTGGATTGTCGCGGATGAATAGCCGGGTTGGATGTGAGATGAGAGTTTCTTTTTCTTTCATTCATGTAATAAATTTGTAAATTGATGTAATATTATTTGTATGGCCGCACAACCGGGTCAGGGTTGTAGCCGTCATTGTATAATTCTTTTTACTGTTTTTGCTCCTAGGATAGACCCATGGAGGGGGTGCACAAACTACCGGGTATCTCGAAGTGCCGAGTGGCCTACTCACGGCGTGTAATCCGCTTTTCGTTGCAGGCTAGAACGAATCGCGGGTTCCTAGTATATCCAGAGTGTTCATCTGTGATCTGGATTGGTTATCATTGCTATATATCTATATATAATAACTATTTAGGCGTTGCTTATGTTTTTCAGCCGCGCTAGCCCAGCCCCCGCTCTGTCGTTAGTTAAGTAACCTAACGGGTGATGACGGGGCCCCGTGGCGACTGCGAATGGCATAAGCGTACGTCATATTTTGGTTGTTTTCTGCAATGGTAGGATTTAAATGATGGGACGCATTAAAAGAACTAATGCAAGAAAATAAACCTAAAAGACGTTGTTGGAACAATTTTTCAAAAAAGCTGTTATTACAAGGACGTTTACTTTTGTTTTGCATCGAGGTATTCGGTTATGAATGCCCAGCACCTCAGTCGACGAGGCAAGGGCCGAGATCCCTTCATCGGGAGTGACCCCTTGGACAAAAGTTTACGTCAGGGTAATAACTTCACTATAGTCGATTATTCTTGCTTTGCATCGAGGTATTCAGTTTGGAATATCCTGCACCTCATTCGACGAGGAAAGAGCCGAGATCCCTTCACAGGGAGTGACCTCTTTAGCAAAAGTTTTCGCCACTATATTTTCAAAAACTGTATCACGTTCCTTCAACGATATCAAGTTCATTACGTTAATGGGTTTTCGCCAAAACCCAGTCGTAGCCCTCCGTCGTTTCGGATTGATATTGCTTAGTGTTCGTGCTACGTATTTCGTGCTCAGCCGAGGCGTAGTGTACGGTAGCTATGTAATATTTTTCCATAGGATACAAAGTGATTGGTTAGGACAGTCGTGCGGTCATTTTGGCTCAGTCAAGGACTCGTACGGGTGGGTCTAATGCAGTCAAGATAATGACGGGTTGAACTTGACTAGGATCCTTTGATATGTTGGCTCAGTCAAGGTCACTTGGGTCCTAGGGGCAAAAACCACATCGGGAGTTTCAAAAGTACTGAAACTTGCTTGTGTTGCATACCATTTGGAGTGTGATGATTCTGGTAGGATTTCTTCAGTTTTGTCACGCGATGATATTTGGATCCCGATCCTACTGTAAGTATATGCTACTCCTCGGGAAGTTTCTCGCTTAACGATCAATGCTATAAACCAAGTAGGTGTCTAGAAAGGTGTTAGAGGGGCTACGCCCACAGGGAAAAGAGGTTACTTAATTAAGGAACTTCGCGAAAGCATTGGAAAACCTCCCTCGAAGTACCGACACTGGCCTGGCTGAACGGTTAAGCAAGAATTGTACGGTAAGATTGATCCCGACTAATTCTTTCTTTATGGTTTGAGGAGGGATTCGAGAGACAGTGGGAGCCATCCTGTTTAGATAAATTAAAAACCAATCTAAACTTGCAAGAGTGCACGCTGAGTGTTTCTTTTCTCTCTCTCCAGGTAGCAACCATTTCACGCCCTAATTAAGATAATAAAATGTATCGCTTGACCGATCCGAATTCTTATTCGGGGCTGGGGAACGTTGGTTCAGCTCTAACTTGTGACAACAGTCATAAAGTATGAGCAAAGGAAAGGGGATTGTATGGATTCCCAGGATACCCAGTTGAAGAAGAAGCATGGTTTTGCATCTACTTCAGGTGTTCTTGTAATTGAGAACTGTTTTACGGTCAGCCCTACCTCCTGAGTACTTGATACCGGATCAGGATCTCATATCTATAATTTATTGCAGGGACTGAGAAAAAGTAGGAAAGTTGCACCGGGTGATATGTCGCTCAGAGTAGCGAACGGAGCACAAGTTAATGCGGCAGCCGTCGGTGAATATCACCTAGTTTTGCCAAATGGCAAGACTATGATTTTGAACGATTGCTACTATGTACCTTCCATGGTTTGCAACATCATATCAGTTTCTTTACTCGATAAAGATGGATATAATTTTGTTCTTGATAGAAATATCATGAACATTTACCTTCATAAGGTACTGGTTGCAGAAGGTGCACTATGTAATGCTATCTACGTTTTAAATCAGAATACAGTTCTCAATGTACAAAATACACGCAACAGGAAGAATTCAGATACGAATGATTCCTACTTGTGGCATTGTAGACTTGGTCATATCGGAGAGAAAAGACCGAGTAAGTTGCATAAAGATGGACTCTTGGATGCGTTCGAGTTTTCATCTTATGAAACTTGTCAGTCTTGTCTCAAAGGGAAGATGACCAAATCTCCGTTCACCGGATATGGAGAAAGAGCAGCAGAGCTCTTGGGACTCGTACATAGTGATGTATGTGGTCCGATGTCTATACATGCAAAGGGTGGGTTCTCGTACTTCATCACATTCACTGACGATCTTTCTAGGTTCGGATATGTGTATCTGATGAAACACAAATCTGAAGCTTTTGAGAAATTCAAGGAATTCAGAAACGAAGTAGAGAACCAGACTGGCAAAAGTATCAAGATCCTCCGGTCTGATAGAGGAGGGGAGTACTTAAGCACGGAATTCCTAGATTACTTAAAAGAGAATGGTATTCTCTCTCAGCTTACTCCTCCTTATACACCACAGCACAACGGTGTATCGGAGCGAAGGAATCGTACCCTACTGGATATGATTCGCTCCATGATGAGTAATACCGAGTTACCTCTTTCATTTTGGGGACATGCGCTGTTGACAGCAGCATATCTATTGAACGATGTTCCGTCTAAATCTGTGCCTAAAACACCGTTCGAGATATGGAATGGTAAAAAGCCGTATCTTAAACGTATTAAGATATGGGGTTGTCCGGCCTATGTAAAATTACAAAATCCGGACAAACTGCAAGCACGTTCAGTTCTATGTAAATTTGTGGGATATCCTAAGAACTCCACAGGATATCTGTTCTACCACACCGAGGAACAGAAGGTGTTTGTATCTTGCCACGCCACCTTTTTAGAGTGGAAATTTCTTGCAAAAGAAACAAGTGGGAGTTCGGTAGAACTGGAAGAAATTCAGCGACCACAAAATGAAACTGAAGATTTGACAGAACCTCAGAATTCAATAACCCCAGACGAACCTCAGCCACTCCGCAGATCTGATAGGATTTCTCATCCGCCCGAGAGATACTACGGTTTTCTCATTGACGGGGATTGAGAGAATTGCATCTTGGAAGAAGATGACCCTACCAGTTTCAGGCAGGCCATTATCAGTAGGGACTCTGATAAGTGGCAGGAAGCAATGCAATCCGAAATGGAATCCATGTACGCCAATAAAGTGTGGACCTTGGATATTGCTCCACCTGGGGTAAAACCCGTTGGATGAAAATGGATCTACAAAGGGAAACTTGGTGTAGACAGGCAGGTGGAAACCTATAAGGCTAGACTCGTTGCAAAAGGTTTTCGTCAAAGACCTGGTTTGGACTATGACGAAACTTTTTCTCCGGTGGCTATGCTCAAATCCATTCGGATCCTACTTGCCATTGCTGCCTTCCATGACTATGAAATCTGGCAGATGGATGTTAAAACGGCTTTCCTAAACGGTTGTTTGGAAGAGTGCGTTTACATGGATCAGCCAGAAGGTTTCGTAGACAGTGGGAGCAGCGGAAAGGTGTGCAAGTTGCTTAAATCCATTATGGATTAAAGCAGGCATCGCAGAGCTGGAACATCTGTTTTGATGAGGCAATCAAGGAATTTGATTTCATCAAGAACGAAGATGAACCCTGTGTTTATAAAAAGATTGTAGGACGAACTGTCGTATTCCTAGTCTTGTACGTGGACGACATTCTTTTGATAGGAAATGATATTCCTATGCTACAATCGGTCAAGCTATTTTTGTCACAAAGGTTCTCCATGAAAGACCTGGGTGATGCCTCGTACATTCTGGGGATCAAGATCTATAGAGATAGATCCAAGAGACTACTGGGACTTTCGCAGTCCAGGTACATAGAGACCGTACTAAAGAGATTTAGTATGGAGGGTTCCAAGCGCGGTAACATACCCGCATTGCACGGAATTACCCTCTCCAAGAAGATGTCTCCTAAGACTGACGAGGAGAGGGTTCGCATGAGCACTATACCCTACGCTTCGGCGGTAGGATCTATAATGTATGCGATGCTATGTACAAAACCAGATGTAGCTTACGCGCTGAGCGCGGTAAGCCGGTATCAGTCAGACCCAGGGGAGGACCACTGGACAGCAGTGAAGAACATTCTCAAGTACCTGAGAAGGACTAAGGAGATGTTCCTGGTTTACGGTAATGGAGACCTTAGGGTCGAGTCCTTTACCGATTCAAGCTTCCAGAGTGACAAAGATGACAGCAAGTCTGTCTCGGGTTTTGTGTTTACCCTCAATGGAGGGGCGGTATGTTGGAGGAGTTCCAAACAGGATACCGTCGCAGACTCGACGATGGAGGCTGAATACATTGCTGCAAGCGATGCCGCAAAAGAGGCGGTCTGGATGAAGAAGTTCATTAGTGAACTTCAGGCGGTTCCGTCCATTGTTGACCCAATACCTTTGTATTGCGATAACAATGGGGCTATAGCTTTAGCGAAGGAACCAAGGTCCCATCAGAAATCCAGGCACATCTTAAGGCGGTATCACCTGATCAGGGAGATCATTGATCGCCAGCAGATCGAGGTGCGGAGAGTGGACACAAAAGACAACACGGCGGATCCATTCACGAAGGCCTTACCCCAGACTCAGTTCGAGCGGCTGATCGAGATGATAGGTCTTCAATACGCCAGTACATGGCCTTAGTGCAAGTGGGAGATTGTTAGTGTATATGCCCTAGAGGCCATTACTGTATCATACTAGTTTGTATATTACTTGATGGAAGTTTGGGATATTCACAGTTGTATAGACAATCTTGCTCAATATAGTAGTATGCTAGTTGGTTTGTCTCTGCTTTAATGTATACATGTGTGTTTCTTTATTGTATCACCTATACGCATTAGTAGAGCCCTTAGGATCTTTGCTTGATTACCGGCGTTGTGATGACGATCACACTCGTGGGGGCTGGGTAATCCACAAGCACATCCTTATACACGTCCCTAGTCATGGGATTATCGAGACAGGGCATCGATACTCCGGAGTAGACTAGCGTATGCGCTTCTCATCCTAGCACGGGAGACGGTCTGTCCCACAGCCGTCAGTATGTCGTACTTGAGATAGTATGCAGGTGCTCGTTAGGTTACGAGTACACTGGACATGACTCGTCGGGAACTGATGGTTGGTATTATACCTATCGTCAGTTATCAGTTCCCAGGTGACATGAGTACAGCTTAGTCCGCTGACTTGACACTGTCATTTCGCCTCAAGTGTGTTCCCACTGTTCTTTGATTACTACCCTACCACGGCTCTACTAAGTCGTGCAAACAGGTAGTAGTTGGGTGCAGTCCCGAAGCACTTGGAGGCAGTGACGGTTAGACAGGATTCGTCTCTCCCAGTATTGGGGGTTGACATCGCGCTGTGTCTAGGAGAGCCATTACACGAGTAGTCCCTGGCCAGGGTAAGCGAGATATACTGGTAGGTTTCCAGTGTTATCTCAGGGTGTAATGGGCTTCACTCCGACACGACTTGTACTGCTATTAGGGGACTGACGTTTACCGCCCTCTAGGCCCGCCATGCGATGTATCAGACGAACAGACCGGACTGTACGGAGATTGTCACATACAGGCTCAGTAGGAGTTCGGATGGGTTCACCTCATCGGCCTTCTTATCGACATCTACCTGGGGACCGTTACGTACAGCTAGTGCCGCTTGCGGTCTGTGGTTAAACCCACTGCCAGCGTAGTGTCGAGTCTTTAGAGTCCCACACAGAGAGTTTCCCTGCACTGAGCGAAACATGTAGATGCCGTATGGTTTTACGGCAGGGCTGCGATCACTTACGTACACTTGTGTGCGTGTGGTGTTCGGGCAGGCAATACTAATGGGCTTTGGTTTAAGCCAGATCCTAGTATTGCACAGATGGATTTGATTTGTCTTCTGTGCATTCGCATTCTACGGAATGCGGATGCGGGTGTGTATGCACAGTTTTGAGGAGCGATGAAGGAGGAGGTGCCCCATTAGGGTTTTGGCAGTTGGTTCGGCCAAAACCGTAATATGGCACACTCATTAGGGTTTTGACAGTTCGTTTGATCAAAACCGTTATGAGCCGGAGACATTGTTTACTAATCCTTTTAGTGATAGATTTGTGATGGCTAATTGCATTGACCATTTGACCACTTGGATCTCTCTTGACTTTGTTGACCCGTTGACCGTGTTGACCATTGACCTTCAAGAGAGATTCACACTCTTCTTTCATTTTCTTTTTATTTCTTGTGTTATGATAATAGTCAATTCAATGTGCCATCAACTTCTATCATGATAGGATTAGTAATGATGATTTTGTGTATTATTGGAACCATGGTTCATTTCCTTTGGTTTAATCTTTTCATTATTCTTCTCTCATTCTCTCTCTTGAAGTGAGAAGAAAAAGAAAAGCTCCATGGTTGCTAAGTTTCTCCTTCTTCTTCCTCCTCTTGATCTCATCGTTTGATCTCATGTGTTGAGAGAAAAAGATCCCACAAAGACAAACACATCCATACATCTCCTCTACACAACCTAGGACTTCTAGATTAGCAATCTCTTTGCCCTAGTTACCTCGGCTCGAGATGGAGCCCGATGTACATCTCTCGGGTGGATCGTCTTCGACTCAAGGAGGCCGTGGAGGTGACCAAAGTTCGGATCAAGCCTCGGAGCAAGCAAGTTGAAGAACAACAAGAAGAGAAGGAGTACAAGTTGAGGTATAACCCCTAACCGAGTAGATAAATTTCTAGTTAGGATGCTAGTGTATTGTTTAGTAAAGATCCGGCTTTTACGGTCCATGTTACCAAGTCCAGAAAAATTTTTGTTTTACCGTTTCCGCAACCCCGAAAGTACCGGGAGAGGTAACGTGGACCTAACAGCTTCATCGAGGCACGTACTCCCGGGAGTATTTCCTTTGAAAGGTAGCATCTTCATTCCCATCGACAGGGCTTTGGAAAACCATTTCCCCGTTGATCGCACGCTTTTGGCGTGTCGGATGTTCAAAGTTCTAAAGTGATTACCACGATCAGGACGGTGTCGCTATGCAGCTAGCCGGTTGAGCACGGGTCGATCCACAGGGAGATGGTTGTATGTCCGTTCGAGTTTTAGACGAGTCAATGAAGAATTTGTATATGTTTGTTCAGTTCTATCCTAAGTGTTATATGCAATTATAAAGTTATTAAGAAAAAGATACGAAAGTGTAAGCTAAGGAAATCCGCACTCAAAACTTTTGAGCCGAGTCTTGACCAATTGAAGCTAGAGCAATCGGCAACAACGTGGATTAGGGGATTTAAGCGCGGTATTCGTGGAATCCGGCTTATTTACCCTTGTCCTTCCGTTCTTGTCTCTTGTTTTCGCCTCCGGCCAAACCGAACGCAACCGGTCGCGGTTAGGAATCACCGTTACCTTGGTGGGGTAGGGTGCCTAACGGAGTGCTTACGTAACGTTTGGGCGAAGTTCAAAGGAAAATAACGGGAAAAGGAAATGAGGAAAGAAACCTTAACTTACAATATTGTATTTATTCTTGACAACAACATATTACAACCATTCACAAAACGAACCAAAAAGAGCAAAAGAAAAGATAAACAAAGAAAAGAAAAGATTACAAACAAGTAATTAAAAGTGCATGGAATTTAAGTGCATGAAAGTAAAGCAAGGTAATAAAAAGTAAGAAAGAAATAAGCAAGAAAATAACCATAAGAACCATAGAACCAAATACACGACATGGGTTCAATAACCAAATCTTAAACTTGCAATCTCACTTAAGAGGTTGCAAGATCAAGAAAAGGCAAATAACTCATGGAGAATGAAGCACAAAAGAGAGAACAAAATGATACAACCCCTTGAGATCAATGACCAAAGTTTAAACTTGCAAGCTCACTTAAGAGGTTGCAAGATCAAATTAAGGTAGAGAGCTCAAGGGGGAAGCTAAGCAAAAAGAATGATACAAAAACCCTCATCTTCATTTAACATCCATTCAAAAGCTCTCACAGCAATTTAATGGAGGAAAGATGAAGAAGAAGAAGAAGAAGAAAACTAAAAGCTAACAAAAAGAGGGCATGAGAATGAACATCCATAGCTTGGCAAGTTCTGGACTATTTATAAGCAGGAAACAGAGAACCTAGGGCAACATTCTGGCACTACATGTAATTACCAAACAGCCCCTGAAATTTTGTACACTGAAGAGCCTATACGGCCGCAGTTCCACGGCCTAAGAGCGCTTAAGCCGCGGAACCGCGGCCATTTAGAGAGCTTGTGCCTTCATCTTTTGTCTTATCCCCTGGTTTGTGGTTCTCTTCTGTCTGGTATATGACTTTTCTCAGAAACTCTTCATAATTCTTCCAGAATTTCAGTAGATCAAAAGGTGATGTGATGTGTATCTTTTGCCATGATTTTCTCGAGCTCCGCGTAGATTTCTTGGATCTTGTGTTGATATTGAGCTTTGTGCATGAAAATGCCATTTTGTCCCTTAAACTGATATGTGGCAACACACGGATAGAGAGTGGAGACCCGTGTTTTATCTGTTGTTGGCAGTAATCCGGAATTTGTCGTACTTTTCCATGGATTTCACTGTTTAGACCTGAGAACCAGTATTCTGCAAATATGTAGCAAACACTGATCAAAAGCACCTGCCTATAAACAAACGAGCGTAAGAATGGGCGGTATAAAATGCAATATTCTGGTATGAACAAATACCCCCAAACTTAACTTTTGCTCATCCCGAGCAAAATCAATTATTCACAAAAAAAGTCCTAACCGCACTTTCGCAGGGAACGCGATTGCACTGAGCGTGTGCAACAAGCCGTTAAACCTCTAGGTGTCCCTAGTAGGAGGAGTGTTGTCTCCTGAGGGTTTTCAGCGGATACTACCCACAAAATCCGGTCAAACTAGTTTTGCAAAATTACTATGATTCAAACCCTAAAGTTTTGTTTCAGAATATAACAATTCTATTATCCTAAGTCTAGACTATCGAACCTTAATTTTTCACATCTCGCTTCTTATTTAACTTAAGATTTTATATGTCTTTACGTGCAGTGCAAATAGTGTTGTTAAGTTCCAGAAGGGTCGAATAAAGTCATCATGTCATACAATAAAGCCCAGATAAAAATTTTAAAAGGATCACATAAGTTTTATAAAGAGTTAAGCATTTTTCAAGTTTCGTTTTCCAGTAAGTTTTCAACTTCAGAATTTCTATCTTCCTTAACAGGAAACTAGGTCTTATTTTTCACTCCACCTTTTTCTTGTTTTCATTTCATACACATCTCTGTGAACGTGCAATAGTCTTTATCATAGAATAAAACCTTCATATCTCCGCTAGAAATATTTTTTTATAAAAACCTGTCTTTTGTCAAGATTATTCTCACACAAAGAACCGTTAGGAATTTTAACTCAGAGAGAACACCTGCTTGACTTTGTTTTAATCAGGACTTTCTAGGCTTCTTAACAAGTTTTGGGCCAATGCACCCAAACCAGTTGGCTTTAGAGCATTAGGTGTAGAGACACCCCAGCGGACTTAATTGCTCAAGTTACCTAGGCCCAAAAACAAAAGACAATTTAGCGTGAAAATCATGATGATTCAAAGCGAACGGAGATATAACCGGCAGTTCAGTTATTTTTTGGATAAAAGACATATTTTAGTGGGTTAGGTGTGTAATCATTCCAATCAAGTTCCAGATGGGTTATTTTTCAGAATTAGTTCCAATTAAGGTATCAATAACATTCCTTCATTTTTGCTTCACTTTATAAACAATTCTTGATATTACTTATTTCAGAACAAACCTATTTGATTCTCAGAAAATCATTTATCCATTTAAAAGTTTTTAGACATAATAGACTTTTCATCTAATTTCCAAAACTCACGACACGTGTAGTGTGATGTAAAGACGTATATCAGCTATAGTTAACTTCAAAGGAGAGTTATCTTTCAGGTTTTCAAAATCTAAAAATAAGATTTAGTTATTCTTATTTTATCAAACAAAACCGTCGAAATGTTGAATCAGAGTTCTCCCACTAGCTAACTTGACAGAAAAGTTTTTATGTTTTTAGAAAATTTTCTGATTTTTATGGATTTTATGGATTTTAGTATGCAGATGCAAAATATACATATGAATGCGAAGGATAGAAATGCGTACCGAGCGTACCCCTAAACTTAAACTGGACAGTGCTCTCACTGTCAGGCTACACCAAGAGGGTCAAAATTGTCGGCGCTCTCCCTAAAACAAATTATATACAAAACAAAAATATATACACAAAAAGGGTCCCCCCCCCCAAACTTAAGTGAAACCCTGTTTCCACTGTTAAGCGTTGAAGTTCAGGATTAGGGGGGAAAGAGAATAGTATCAATCTATACAAGGCCTTACACAGACTAAAAGTTCACACCAACCATTCAAAGATTTTATCGTTATAAAGCGACGGTTGGTGAAAGAATGGAGTGTAGAGAAAATAAATAAGGAACACGCGAGACCGTGTGGGGATAGAAGTGGCGTCCGGCCTCGGTGGAAGAGAAGAATGGCAGATGGGAGAAAGAAGTGGAATGCGAACTTGAGGGTGGAAATGGAGCGAATAAATTAGCACAATTCGTGATGACCGATGTGTAAAAAGCGATTGTGCTAATCTATTAACTCGTCGAGAAATGGGGTCAAATCCCTCAAGATTCGTGTGAAACCATGAGTACGCCGAACTTGGTAAACCAGACACTGGAAGTGAAAATGATACGATTTCTTGCAATGTCGGAACAATGGAAAGGATGGAGGTAGGTGATTGAGGAAGGTTATCGGTAAAAGGTTCAGGAGGGTGTACACAGTCAATGAAAGGAACAGGATGAATTGGAAAATCCGACTCATCAATTAAAACTGGTTCATCCTCAAAAATATCCTCAATAGTCTCCTCAAAGTTAAGCACATCCATGCGTTTATCCTCAAAATCCAGACACATATGGGGTTCGGGAAAAACATTTAATGACTCGGGATGATGAATTGGAGAGAAAAACTCAGCTAAATCTACGGGTTCATCATCCAAAATATTTCCAGCGTCAGTATCCTCAATCAAGTGAAAATCTATATTCTCAGACACCTCAACAAAAGCATGGATATCAATCAATTCAGGTTCTAAGATGGAGGTGTAGAGGTCAAAAGGGTTGGGTGCGGTTTCACTCGAAAAGGACCCTTCACAATCGGGCAAATCAAACACTACAAGGTCACACAACTCATTATCTGTTCTATCTTCAATTGATAAATCATTTGGGACACTCGATAGACTTTTAAAACAGGAGTTGTGGGATTCAAGTTGAAACGGGTAGGTTTGATTTGGAAGGGTATATGGCTCACTCTCTCCGCTCAAATTCTCAACCTTTCCTACCACCTCTTCATACATTGGAAAATTTGGAGCTAGTTGAAAGCTAGCTCCAATGTCACTAGGTTGTATGAGGGCAGCCATGGAAGCATTCAAATCCATCATCTGTTGGTACGACGCTACCCTAAAGTCTTCCAATGACTATTCCAGACTAGACATGGGTTGTGAAGGGGTTTCAGTAAAAGATTCAAAGTTGTTTTGGTACTGGAAACTCCCGAATGACGGTTCAGAAGCAATGTCTAGTGAAGGTGTAAAAGTCGGGTAGGACTGGTAGGAATTGAATGGCTGGACAGAGGTAGGATCAACATTTGGATACGAAGGTGAATGGAATTGTTGATCCCAAGAATTTGAAGTGGTGAAAGGAGTGAAAGATCGGCTAAGAGATTGTTCAATACGTTCAGCGATGGACAAAGGACGACTTGCAAATGGGGTATCAACATAAGCGGGTGCGGCAGGTTGAAAAGGTTGATACAAAGTGGATTGCGAAGGGCAAGTGTTTGTCCTAGACGTGTCTATCCTATCTTTCAAAGAGATTTTGGGCATGGAGGGATCGTTCGACGTTCGGCCAAAGCAAGAACCATAAGAAGTAATGTCTGGTTGTGGGTACCAAAGTTCGGCAAGAGTTTTGCGAGGTGGGGTGCCCATGATATGAAGAGAGAAAAAAAGAAAGGCAGAGAAAAGGAGGGGAAAAAGAATGTGATTTTTTTTTTATTTAAATTTTTTAGTTAGCTATTAACAAAAGATTGAAATATACACACAAAAAGAATCTGGACCAAAAAAAACAATCACGACACAAAAATACCACACACCTAATCGTTCTAGGGTTCACCTAGGTCAACTAGAGCTGCTCCAGAACTTGATTGTAGAAGTAAAAGTGTGTCGAGAAACGGGCTCAAGATACACTGATCACGAGGCCAGGTAAGTGCAGAGATAAGGGGAGGTTTTCCGACGCTTTCGCGAAGGTCCTTAATTAAATAACCCTTTCTCTTTTGGCGGTTTCGCCGTTAACACTTTCCCAGACACCCCGTAAACAATGTACCGTTAAGTGAGGTTCTAAACACAATTAACTTCTCCTAGTGAGCGCGAAGTCCTTAAAGCTTAAAGTCTAGTTTCTTTTAAAGTTTGTGCGGGTAAACGTTATGCTCAAGTTCGTGATTTGTGGGCCACGGAAAAGGTGATGAAATCCTTTACCGTATGTTGTGGGGTTCGCTTGTCCTTAAGTCCGTATTAATGTATGCAATGTGCAATTCAATAAAAATTCTATAAAGAATCAAACAACCGTTTTTTTTTAGTTTAAGCGCGGCACTGCAACAAATACGGGTTAGTCAATTTTTAGCGTTTGCTAGCGAACTTGCAAAGAATCCTGCAAAGAATAGTATATTGGATGCGTCGGATTTGAGAAGAAGGTGTTTAAGAAATACGTACCGTTAAGTTTTTGGGTTAGGAAACCCCCGTTGAATCAATTCCGGTAAGCTTGAAAAGTTCGCTTGCGCGGGTCAAACTTTCCGGATCTTTGGCACGGTACTCGTAATCACCTTAACCTTGAACGTATACTTTGCTCCCCACAATCTCAGTTTGCAAATCTGCAAAAATCTGCACACTTGCACACAAAAATGATCAAAAATAACAAAAAGATTTTTTTATTTATAAATATATACAAAAAGAATATTAACCCGAATAACAGGAAAGAAAATACGCTACCGTCTCCCCGGCAACGGCGCCATTTGATCGCACGCTTTTGGCGTGTCGGATGTTCAAAGTTCTGAAGTTATTACCGCGATCAGGACGGTGTCGCTATGCAGCTAGCCGGTTGAGCACGGGTCGATCCACAGGGAGATGGTTGTATGTCCGTTCGAGTTTTAGACGAGTCAATGAAGAATTTGTATATGTTTGTTCAGTTCTATCCTAAGTGTTATATGCAAGTATAAAGTTGTTAAGAAAAAGATACGAAAGTGTAAGCTAAGAAAATCCGCACTCAAAACCTTTGAGCCGAGTCTTGACCAATTGAAGCTAGAGCAATCGGCAACAACGTAGATTAGGGGATTTAAGCGTGGTATTCGTGGAATCCGGCTTATTTACCCTTGTCCTTCCGTTCTTGTCTCTTGCTTTCGCCTCCGGCCAAACCGAACGCAACCGGTCGCGGTTAGGAATCACCGTTACCTTGGTGGGGTAGGGTGCCTAACGGAGCGCTTGCGTAACGTTTGGGCGGGGTTCAAAGGAAAATAATGGGAAAAGGAAATGAGGAAAGAAACCTTAACTTACAATATTGTATTTATTCTTGACAACAACATATTACAACCATTCACAAAACGAACCAAAAAGAGCAAAAGAAAAGATAAACAAAGAAAAGAAAAGATTACAAACAAGTAATTAAAAGTGCATGGAATTTAAGTGCATGAAAGTAAAGCAAGGTAATAAAAAGCAAGAAAGAAATAAGCAAGAAAATAACCATAAGAACCATAGAACCAAATACACGACATGGGTTCAATAACCAAATCTTAAACTTGCAAGCTCACTTAAGAGGTTGCAAGATCAAGAAAAGGCAAAGAACTCATGGAGAATGAAGCACAAAAGAGAGAACAAAATGATACAACCCCTTGAGATCAATGACCAAAGCTTAAACTTGCAAGCTCACTTAAGAGGTTGCAAGATCAAGTTAAGGTAGAGAGCTCAAGGGGGAAGCTAAGCAAAAAGAATGATACAAAAACCCTCATCTTCATTTAACATCCACTCAAAAGCTCTCACAACAATTTAATGGAGGAAAGATGAAGAAGAAGAAGAAGAAAAAAACTAAAAGCTAACAAAAAGAGGGCATGAGAATGAACATCCATAGCTTGGCAAGTTCTGGACTATTTATAGGCAGGAAACAGAGAACCTAGGGCAACATTCTGGCACTATATGTAATTACCAAACAGCCCCTGAAATTTTGTACACTGAAGAGCCTATACGGCCGCGGTTCCACGGCCTAAGCGTGCTTATGCCGCGGAACCGCGGCCATTTAGAGAGCTTGTGCCTTCATCTTTTGTCGTATCCCCTGGTTTGTGGTTCTCTTCTGTCTGGTATATGACTTTTCTCAGAAACTCTTCACAATTCTTCCAGAATTTCAGTAGATCAAAAGGTGATGTGATGTGGATCTTTTGCAATGATTTTCTCGAGCTTCGCGTAGATTTCTTGGATCTTGTGTTGACATTGAGCTTTGTGCATGAAAATGCCATTTTGTCCCTTAAACTGGTATGTGGCAACACACGGATAGAGAGTGGAGACCCGTGTTTTATCTGTTGTTGGCAGTAATCCGGAATTTGTCGTACTTTTCCATGGATTTCACTGTTTAGACCTGAGAACCAGTATTCTGCAAATATGTAGCAAACACTAATCAAAAGCACCTGCCTATAAATAAACGAGCGTAAGAATGGGCGGTATAAAATGCAATATTCTGGTGTGAACACCTGTCTTAAACCTGCTTTTGTCTGCCGCGGGTGTGCTTTGATCTCGTTGGAGTATTTTGTGACTCTTCCTCGCCCCAGCTTCCTCATCCTGACGCCGACGCTTGGCCTTTTTATATATGGCTGTTTCACGCTTTCGGTTTGCTCTGCGTTTTTGAAGGGTTTTGTTCAGCAGTCTGTCAATCAGGTCGTCTGAAAGTTCTAGGGATCTTGGGACCGATCCTGCCCCAAGTTTCTTCGTGTTGCTCTTCGACGTCGATGGACTTTCTTCGTCTTTAACGATGAGTGAGAAACCATGTGGCAACTCGCTACATAATTCCCGGGCTCTTCTGATGAGTCGTTACCCTCATCATTGTCGCTGTCTCCGTTCTTAAGGATATGGTTGAGAAATTCTTCGAGAGTGGATGGGGTCCGCGCCTTCTGGTTGTATTCTTCCAGCGGTTCAATGTACTTTTGCAGGTCCATGCGCTTATCGTCAGGCTGCACAGGCTTCTTGGTCTTCTTCTTTTTCTTCGAAGACTTCGAAGGCTTGACCTTGGTGTTTTGCCCATCGCTACCAACTTTCGGTGTTGGGGGCGGTTTCAGCATCCCATCAATAATCTCGTGCTCCAGCGGGCTTTTCCACCTGATCGCCGGGCATGCTTGAAGATCCTTCAGCATTCTTTTAGTTTTAGCCGAAAGGACAATTTTCCATGGAGCTTCTTCTACAAATAAGCATGATGCCCCCGGCGTGTCCACAATTTTAGAAGCGTGATGCTGTGGCGGGTTTACCTTCCAGTTTTCGGATAGCGCGAATTTGCCTTGTTGGTACTGGTCCTCAACCCAGTTTTTGAAGACGTAACAATCTTCGATTGGGTGGCCCATTACTTTGTGGTAGGGGCAGTAGTTGGGACTGTTGACATCACCAAGCTGCAGTGGGCATCTCGGATCCAGCAGAGTGATGGGCCTGTTGTGCACCGCCAGTTCGAACGGTCTCCTCGTTTTATCCCGGGGAAACGAGTAAGGACGTCTCAACTTCTCTTCGAGGGATCGTGATTTGTTGCTTTGGCGAGCAACCGGTTTCGGGTCACTCGGTTGTTGTTGAGCGTTGGCAACGAAGGTTTCTTTCCCTTTGCCCTTTTCATTCCGGGGATCCGTTTTTGAAGAGAACAGCCTATGGCCCATCTGGTCCATTTGGGCCAGCTTGTCGATCAAGGCCTGGAAGATGGTCGGCTTGAAAAACATCATAAATTGGGATAAGGTTGCCTGAGGATCAAGGGTCGCTACGAACATGCCCACGGCAGGACCTTCTTCTATGCGTTGTTCGCATTTTGACCGTAGGTTCCGCCACCGAATTGCATATTGAACCCAGGTTTCTCCCGGCTTCACCCTGGCATTGATTAATGCCATAATTAAGGTGCGTTTGCTTGCGCTTGCGAAACGCTGCGTGAACAGTAGCTCCATTTCTGTAAATGTTTTGACGGAGTCATTTTGAAGCTCTGAATACCATTCAAACGCTGTCTCCGCCAAGCAGTCGACGAACTGGCGAAGCAGCAGTTTGTCATCGCCTCCAGTATTGTCGCATAGAGCTTTGAACTGACCGACGTGCTGATGGGGATTGCCTGACCCCTTATTCACGTGGAATTTAGGGATCGTATATCCCAGCGGGTACTTGATTTGATCGTACCATCCTAGATAAGGTCGCCCAGTTCTGACGACTTGGCCAGCCGCTTCGCTTGCCTGATGAGCTCGTATTTATTAAGCTATGTAATCGTCAAGGGCAGCTTTACAGATCGTCTCCTCCCTGGCTGCTGATAGAGCCGGAAGAGGATTTAATGTCTCCCCTATGTCCTCTTTAATGATTATCGGTGGATTTTCAGCTGGAGGGTCCGAATGGATCATCATTCCAACCATGTCTTCGAACAGGAGCGCCATCTGCTTCATATTAGCGGCTTGTTCCGTGGCCTCCTTATCCTTTCTCTCCAGCACCCTTCAAAGGAACTCCGTATCGGTCTCTTGATCTTGGCGTTGTTCGAGCGATACTTCCGGGCTTTCTTTCTGCCCAGTGAGTGCGGCCATCTTTGTCAGCATCCCCTGGAGCTTTTGTTATTGCTCCTGAGCTTTTGTCACGGACCGTGTAAGTGGTCGATGACTAGTGGAAGTACGGCTTTCCTCTTTCCCGGAAACCATGTACACCGTGTGTACTACCATGCCCCCAAACTTGGGGCGTTTGGATCCATCACACTTGGGATTTGCAGCCGGTGGTGGTTGATTCTCTGGCCTTCTCTTTTTATGGGAGGTCGAACTTGAGGGGGCTGTTGCAGCAGGCACCCATGCAGACAATACCTTCCGTGGAATGACGGCGGGATGGTCCTCCTCCTGCCGGGCCTTCGTTTTCTTCAGTCGGCGAGAGTAGTATTTGTCAATTACAGAGTCTTAGACTCTCCGCCAGACCCTGTAGATCTTGGAGGAAAGCCGTTGAGGAGGCTATTCCGGTTTTGCCTACGTTGTGTTTTAACAGGCGGAGGAGACTTCTTTAGTACAGTAGTTGGAGAGTTCTTGCGCACCCTCCTGAGCAGCTCGAAGTTGTTCCCAATAGGAACAGCTACATCAATTTCCACCATTGGAGCTGGTGGGATAAGTCCAGAGGGGGAATTGCCCCCAGATTTTCTCACTCGGCGCCAGTGACGACGTCGAGTATATCGTGCAGACGGGACCACCCCTGTCGTAGGAGCGGCTTCGTCATGCCCTCCGCTCTGGTGAAGGGCTACTGCTGGTGCCATCCTTTTGAAGACTGACGTCCGTTGAGAGGGGAGGATCAATCTTGCGAAGGCCGACCTTTTGATAGGGGAAGCAGTCTTGGTGACTTTGCAGGAAGCAGGAGTTGGAACGGACAATCTTGCAAAGACCGATCCTTTAGCAGGAGAATCCCCTCTGACGACTTCACCTGTCGGAAATGGAATGGCTATCCGCTTCGGGATAACCCCTTCAGGTATCGCGAACCTCTTTGCGGGCCCACTTGAGCTGTGGCTCAGCCTGTTAAAGACTGAGGCGTTAGAATTGGATGACCCGTTGAGAGGGGCCGTGGAGATTGCAAGTCGATCGAAGACTGAATTCTTGGGAGCTTCTTGTGATGGTACTGGGGCACTGAAGCTTTCTGGTGGGATCATAGTCCTAAAAAACAGTCCAGTGGTGGCCTGAGTCATCTATTCCACTGGCATTGCAAAGATAGAAGCTGTTTGGGGCCCATAAGTCACTCCTCCGGCGGGGACGGGTGGAAGTTGTTGTTGCAGTTGTTGCAGCTGTAAGACATCGATGTTATCTTTCTGCACAAGAGCAAAACACCAAATCTTAGTATCTTGAATCCAGGGGAAACCATATTAAACCGCGATTTGTTCGCGAACACGACACACAAAGTCTGGAATGGAAAGAGGACCAGGTCCCGCCAAGCGTGCCAGAATCTGTTTACCGCCGAAAATGGGAGGCGGAACTGCATAGGTCGTCTTGCCTAAATTTGGGGGCAGATACTATTTGGTTTTATCTGTCCACCTCTCCGAAGATGCCAAGTTGATTTATAGCACTGTGTTTCGAAGGTTTGGACGGATGCGGCCGTTGTAGCAGACTTCGTCAGATTCTCCCTCGTTTGCGAGGGTTTTTGATTGTGGGGACGCGACGCAAGCCCTTGCAGTTAAACACGTTACCGCATCGCGGTAACCACTTTCTCCGGCTCCAGAGGTCCACTTCGTGTCGTATGTGTTTGTTTTACTTTTTGGTTGCCCGTGGATTGTATACAGAGACTAATTTATATTGTCGTCCGTAAGGCACGGATTAGTCCAAATCCGTATATTCTTAGATTTGGGTTTGGGTTGATTTAAGGATCGTTAATCTTGTTTGAGATTAAGATCAACTTAAATGTTTGTTGAGGATACATTAGTTTAATTTTAGACTAAGATCTACTCAACAGGATCTTAGGATCATTCAGACCCAACAAAAGAGCATTTGGGCTCTATTGCTTTAGTTTAAGGACGTTACGGTCCATCGTTAGTTTAAGGACATTACGGTCCGTATCTAGTTTAAGGACATTGCGGTCCGTTGTGGTTTAAGGACGTTGCGGTCCGTATTGGGATGTGCTCGTCGGTTTGGGAGTGCACCAAATAGTTGTTGATTGTCGGGACCCTCCACCTCTCTGAAGACGTTGGAGAATTACAACGACATGTATCAGAGGTGTGGAGAGATGTACCCTTGAACCAAATTACAGATTGAGGGGAGAGATCATGGTGGACCATATAAGAATCATTAATAATTTTTGGGAGACTAAGATTGATTTAGGAGATGTATGATGGACATCATTCTGGTCAATTAGTTTGGGAAGTCATGAGCATAGAGGCTCGGTCTATTTGGAAATCCAAGATATTTTAATCTCAGGAAGACTTAGCCAATTTGGGGCTGAAGTTAGCTTCTTATAGTGTTAAACACTAATATATGCTCGGTGCTCACGTGCTCTCACATGAGTTTCTAAAGCAGTATTAAACACTGAAATTTGGGACGCTCACGTGTGGCACGTGAAGCGCCTGAAAGTTGGCGCTGTACACTTGGGTGCAAATCCCCATCTGTGTATAAGTGTTAAACACTTAATTCTTTTGACCATCACGTGTGGGCACGTGAGGCGCCCCAGAGTTGGGCACTGCTTCTTTGGGTTTATTCCATCTTCCTTTTATAAGTGCTAAGCACTTAACTCATATAATGCTCACGTGCGAACATGTAAGGTGCTCAAAAGTGAGTGCTGTCTTTGGATTTTTCCCCTTTTCTATTTAAGCAATAGTTTGGGGTCACGTGAGAACACGTGATTCGATCTCAGTCCTTCTTTTTTGTCCCTCAGAGGTGCTCACGTGGGAACACATGAGCCTTTGTTATATAGCGTTGAACGCTAATGAATCACCAGTCCGTTCTTATATATGTATGGACATTTTAATCTGAGCTTTGAGAATTTCAGGCCCTTTTCTTTATAAGAATTAAATTCTTTTGCATGGTAAAACCCTAATTTTTTCAGAGGAATTAAATTCTTGTATACTTTTGGAAGAATTAAATTCTTTGAATTTAGTTCTTTCCCCTAAGTTTTGAATCTGCATAACAGAATCTCCTCGATGAGAATTAAATTCTCAACTTGTGGGAAGATTTGCTTCTGTAGACCTCAACCAGAAAAAGAACTAAGTTCTTTTTTTTGAAGGGTTAAACTCTTAAGGAAGAGATAAGATAATCTCTGTGTCTTTCTTCTTACCTAGGGTTTTTTTTTCCAAAAGAGAGATCTTCTTCTTCAGAGAATTGAATTCTTTTTTTCTCTCTCTCTCTTCTATTTTCTTTTTTACGTTTGAAGCTTATAGGGGTTTTTTTTCTTTTTTAAGACTTGAAGTCTTAGGTCCTTTATATAGTAGAAGTAAGTTTGTTGATTTAGTTAAAGAAATCTCTCTTTGAGAGATCATAATTGATTTGGGGATTTTATCCACCGTTAGATTTTTGATCCAAGGATTTCTGTTTTACAGAAGATATTTTTCTTATTTTTAACAGGATTAGGGAAATATTTTCCCATACAGAATTTTTTCTGTAGATAAGTGATTTTTAATAACCATTGGATTTTTTAATCCAATGGTACTCTGTTTTACAAAGAGTAATCTTTCTTGTTTAGAAAGATTTAAGGAAATATTTTCCAAATAGGGTTTTGATCCCTTTTATTTAGAATTTAATTCTATCGGCTTGGAATGTGTTTAAGAACACTCACGTGAAGCACGTGACCCCCACGAAGTTAAACTTGTTTGGTTATATGCAACAGCCTAAAAAGGGCATCACGTGTTAGCACGTGAGATTCTCTGGCCTGCTATTTGTTCTAATATAGAGCCTATATATTTTGTATATAGATGCTCATGTGCTTACACGTGAGGTTCAATTTCAGCCTGTCAAGCGCCTATAATCTTTGTATTTAGGCACTCACATGTGGGCACGTGAGGCTCCATTAGTAGGGAATTTTCCCCATTCCTTCTTCTCTTTTTTTATAAGGGAACAAGTAGCTTTTAGCCAAAAAATTTTGCGGGAACAATCATCTCTGGTCCAAGGAGTTCACGATCACCAACGTCGTCCCAGCTCAGCATGGAACGACACTTCCATCCGTAGAGTGCTGCAAATGGTGTCATTCCAATACTTGCCTGATAGCTGTTGTTGTATGAAAACTCTATAAGGTGTAGGCGATCTTTCCACGATCCTCCAAAGTCTAACATACAGGCTCTTAGCATATCTTCCAGAATCTGAATTGTTCGGTCGGACTGTCCGTCTGTTTGTGGATGATACGCCGTGCTGAAATTCAGACTCGTTCCCAGTCTAGCTTGCAGACTCTGCCAAAACTGTGATTGGAATCTTGTATCACGGTCGGAGACGATGCAAACAAGTACTCCATGTAATCTCACGATCTCCTGCATGAGTTTATGGGTATAAAATATGGTACATCTTGAAAGTTTAAATCTTACTTTAGATTTATACTCACCTCCATGTACTTCTTTTCTAACGTCTCGGTTGACTGGCCAACTCTAAATGGAATAAAGTGATCCGACTTGGTGATTCAATCCATAATAACCCAAATTGCTTCATTACCCTTCGTGCTGCGAGGGAGAGCAGTCACGAAGTCCATGGTAATGTGCTGCCATTTCCATTCTGGGATTGATAATGGTTGAAGTAGACCAGCAGTTCTGTGATGTTCAGCCTTCACTTGCTGATACACCAAACACTTGGCTACACTCCTTACTACTTCGTGCTTCATTCCATGCCACCAGTAGTGTTGTCATAGATTCTTGTACATCTTCGTGCCACCAGAGTGTACCGAATAAAGAGTGTTGTGAGCTTCTTTCATCAACTCTTCTCGAATAGGTCCGACTGGCATGCATGAACGACTTCCATATCTCAAGGATCCATCTTCATGGATGATGAATTCAGTTCGTAGTCCACTTTCTACTTTTTCTCGGATCCTTTGTAGCTTCGCATTATTTGCTTGAGCTGCCTTGATCTGATTGACAAGAGTGGACTGGACTTGTAAATTCATCAAATATGAAGCGTTATCTGGCATAACTACTTTAATCTCCAATCCATGCAATTCTTGTTGTAGTATCCACTGAGCGGTGAGGTTCATTGCTAATGGCTGGCGACTAAGGGCATCGGGAACTACGTTCACCTTCCCAGGATGATACTGTAGGTTGATGTCGAAATCCGCCATGAGTTCTAGCCATCTTCTCTACCGCATGTTGAGTTCCTTCTGAGTAAATATATACTTTAGACTTTTGTGGTCAGTGTATAAATCCACTCGTTCTCCCAAAAGGTAGTAGCACCAAATCTTGAGTGCGAAAATGACGGCTGCCAATTCTAGATCATGTGTTGGATAGTTGCGTTCATGTACCTTTAACTGTCTTGATGCAAAAGCCACAACCTTTCCATGCTGGTGTAGAACGCGTCATAATCCTTTATCGGATGCATCACAATGCACGACGAATCCGCTAGATTGATCCGGTATTACGAGGATAGGAGCAGAGGTTAATCTTAACTTGAGTTCTACAAAAATCTTTTCACATGCTTCTGACCACGCGAATGCTTCGTCTTTACGTGTGAGCTTGGTCAGGGGTGCTACGATATTTGAAAATCCCTCAATGAATTTTCGGTAGTATCCTGCTAAGCCCAAGAAACTTCGTATATCTTTCACCGTCTTTGGTGCCGGCCACTCTCTGACAGCTGACACCTTAGCTGGATCCACAGAGATTCCTTCGCCTGAAACAATATATCCGAGAAATCCGACTTGATCTAGACAAATTCACACTTGCTATACTTGGCGTAGAGTTGACGTTGTCGCAATGTCTCCAGGACAATCCGTAAGTAATCGGCGTGCTCTTTCCGATTCTTTAAATACACCAGGATGTCGTCAATGAAGATTAGAACAAACCTGTCTAGGTACTCTCGGAAAACTTGGTTTATCAAGTTCATAAAGATGGCAGGTGCATTGGTCACTCCAAATGGCATTACGAGATATTCATAATGACCATAATGAGTCCTAAACGCCGTCTTCGGAATGTTGGACTCTTTAACTTCACCTGATGATAACCCGAATGAAGATATAGTTTTGAAAAGACACAAGATCCACTTAACTGATCGAAAAGATCATCGATGCGGGGTAGTGGATACTTGTTCTTAATTGTCACCTCGTTCAGTGCTCGATAATCTACGCACATACTGTAGGATCCTTCCTTCTTCTTCACCAGTAGCACCGGAGATCCCCGGCTTAAAGTATTGGGACGAATCCAACCTTTCTTCAGGAGTTCATCCAACTGAATGCGGATCTCCTTCAATCCCTCCGGACTTAATCGGTATAGATATTTTATTACCGGTTGTATGCCAGGTTGTAAATCGATGTTGAATTCAAGAGCTCAATCGGGAGGAAAACTTAATATATCTTCCAGAAATATATCCTCGAACTCTCGAACTACCTCTGGCTTCGATTCTTCCACTTGCAACGCTGCAATCTCTGCCTTCTTTGGTTTTGCTCGGTAGATTCTAGGCTCTAAGGTTCAGTCTCCACTCTTGAGATAGAACACTGAATGACCTGCTATTTCGAACACTACTCTCCTTTGGCGACAGTCGATGGTAGTGAAGAAAGTTCCCATCCAGTCCATTCCCAAGACTACGTCGAAGTTTGGTATGTCCAGCACCTTGAAGTCCGCATAAAATTCTCGACCACAGACTACCACGGGACATAGTTCGTATCCCAAAGTTGCTTTTAGAACGTCGTTCCCTGAACTAACATTCCAGCTGGATACGAGCGGTTTAACTAGGATCGCATGAGTTCGGACGAACCGTTGCGATATAAAGCAATGTGATGCCTCAGTGTCGAAGAGTGCTAGAGCAGGTAGGGAGGCTACTAAGATTGTACCAAAGTCATGTAGGATAGGTTTAGGTATAGCAGATATAAGATGACCATGAGTTGAAAGGACTTGAAAAAGAATAGGGAAGGGATTTACCAGTGATAACCTGACCCGTAGTTTCGGCCTCTTCGACCGACATGGTGAATGCTTGGCATCGCGGCACTTTCCTCTGTGCCTGATTAAGCACTCGGCGTTGGGGTTGAGTAGTCTGGATGCGGGGAGCTGGAGCTGGTAGAAGTTACCGGGTAGGAGGAGCTTGGATCGTCGATCTAGCTGGAGGGTTGTTGGGTCCTTGGTTCTGGGGGCCTGCTTCAATGGCGTGAGTAGAAGACCGGCAGATCAGGCACAAGTTGTTCGCCCTACGATAGTTCTTCATAAGATGCCATGTTATTTTGCAGTAGATGCAAAAGTATGGCCTGCTGTTGGCGAACTAACCTACTGGCCTCTGAGATGGTCCGTTAAAAGCTGGCCTGGAAGAGGCCCCTCCTGTGATCTAGTGCACAGGGCGTTTCACACCGGCGGTCTGCGGTCTGCCCTTCTTCTTCACAACTGCCTCATAGCGTCGGGTAACCTTCAAAGCAAGCTCATGGGTTGGTAAATCCCCTGTAGCGAGTGCAGCTTGGATTTCAGGGTCCAACCCTTACTGAAATCGTCGTGTCTGGATCTCATCAGTAGGAATAAGATGTGCAGCAAACCGGCTGAGCATGGTAAACTCAGTATCATATTCATCCACCGACTTGACCCACATTGAGCCTTATTGTAAATGGATGAATTTCTGCTTCATGTCAAAGCGGCAGTCTCAAGGAAGTACTTGGCATCGAAAAGGTCTCGGAATGTTCTCAATTCTATCGGTTGCGCGAAACGGTTCTCCTCAGCCTTCCGCCAGACTCTGGCGTTATCAGTCAGTTGCAACTTAGCAACTCTCACCTAAGCAATATCTGGCACTTGAGCTGCTGCCAGTTCATCCTCGATCGCTTGAGCCCATTCTTCAGTATCAAGCGGGCTCTCCTTACCCAAAAAGTTCTTTGGGTTCAATGCCCGAAACTGTTTAACTCCGGGTGTCTCAGCTTCGGGGCGGTTCATAAGGATAGCAGTCTGTTGCTGCTGACTCTCTAATAGGCTCTTGATAGGCTCAAGCAGTACCATTTTCTCATTGATAGGAGCTGCAACGGTAGTTTGTGATGGTAGAGTAAGCGGTGAAGTATTGCCGTTGACGTTTGTGGTGGTATTATTTGGAGATTCCATCACCTTGATATAAAAGATAGGTTAGGATAGATTAAAAGAATTTGAAATGGAAGGAATGTAAATGTTTGTTGAATTCATTAATTCTTGTGGTATATTGTTTACGATTTCATGCAGAATTGACCTGCATGGGCCACCAACAAAACCTGTCATGCTCCGCTTCCCAGTAGACGGAAACGGTGACGTGGCAAGCCCGCGGCATATTTATCCAAAGATGGTCAATCCCTAAATAAATATACTAAGCGTATGGAAAAAATTATACACAATACAAGAATAAATTGAGACTGTAAAATTTTTTTCAACAAACATTTTTATTTATATTCAACTTCCAATATTTACAAATACAAGAATTTATGCTGAAAAGTAAATACAATAAGAAAAATGCCTAAACAAGTGGCATACATAAACTGAAGAAAAAGTGAAGCTGAGCTAGCCCTGAGTAGCGATCTGGTTGTAGTCCTCCTCTGTGGCTTCAACCTCCTCCGTCTCGATCATATCTGACGAACATTTCAAGAGGAAAAAAATGGGTGGAATGTCCGTCAGCGAACTAGTGCTTGGTAAGTCCCAAAGATAGGTAAGAGTATAGAAAATAATAAGTGTAGAATATATATGACGAGTAAGATTATATGTTCATGGGTAAGCATATACTATAGATCTCTATATGATCATTATGTTAACGTTAAGTTTCATGTATGAATGTCAACGCAACTATAGAAGTATTCATAAGATCAAGAGTAGAGCCCCAGGAGCAAGAAAACACGGGGCCATTTCATGTTTAGCAATGGGGCTCAAGGCTATGGATGAGTCGACTCGACTGATATTCGAGTAAAATAAAAAGAGGTTAATACGGAACTCATGAAACTCCGTTGGATTCACACAAGAAACTATCCCAAGCACCTCGAGTATAAAATGTTATAACTGATTAATATACTTAATTGATTTGATTGATTACTTAACATGTCTTGATCGAAATCAGAGATTGCAAAAGGTGTAGAGTGTATTCGAATGGGTCGAATAATATGCGAGTCATGACAATTGCAATCTTGGTTCGAGTCAAGTTGATTCGACTAGCTTGGGTTCGAGTTTAGATTCGAGTTCTGAGTTCAAGTTTAGATTCGAATTTGGAGATTGAGTTCGAGTTTAGATTCAAGTTTGGATTCGAGGTATATATATTTCTTGTGAATTGATTTAACTTTTGAAGATCTTAGATTCGGAAGAAATCGGCAATTGCTGCACATGGACGGCAGGATTTGTGTCTTTTTCCAAGACAATTGTCATTTGATAACTCCATTAAGTTGTCTAATCTGAATAGGTAAGCACTCACTTTCTCCAGCTCCCTGAGGCTCAAGAGAATTGATCCCACTTAAACCTATATTAATTTAGAGTCCTTAAAATATTGTTTACATATCTCGAGAGGGTTTTATAAAAAATATATATTAATATTGTTTAAAAATAAAGCTCGAGGGTGATTTATAATATTTAGAGTTTTCATGAACATTTATTTTAATTGTTGTGGTGTTTTGGTGATAAAAGCTAGCTTCTTTGAAAGTTTGTGGTATTTTTTTGAAAACTACTGCTTTTAGAAACTTGGTAGTATTTTATTAACAATTTTTAATCGTTATTTTTAAAAATATAGTTTCTTAATTTGTTTTTATTGAAAATATGGATTTATAATTTTTAAATATTTTTTTTTCAAAATTAATTTTGTTTAGAAAAGTCGCATTTCTTAAAACCGTATTTTTTTATTTCTTTCGAGACCGAATATTCCGTGAGGAGTTCTGCATCACGGTCTATTGTCCTAAGGATGTGCGATAATCCACACCATCCATTAGCGGGTCACCTAACGAGAGTTATGGAGGCGTATTTGCCAACGAATCGAAATACCGATTAAAGAAACTCGTTTTTGTAAAAGTGTGGTATTTTAATGAAAAAGTTCTTCTTTAAATTAACTATAGCTCTAGAATACCGTGCTATGGAACCATAGTGTGCGTGTGGGGTAGGTCGTTACTCCGTGAAGTTTTTTTAAAGGCACTTAAACTAAATATCGATGATAGGGTGATACTAAAGTTCATGGTATTTTACAGAAAAAGATCATTATATGTTCGTTTCATATGAAAATTTTGTTAAATTAAAAACTAAAAGATGTGAAATTATGTTAAGATTAAGATAGCATGTTGGTTTGTTTTAATTTGCTTAACACATGCCTGACAAATGTAAAAAGAATATAATATCGGATATAGCTCCTCTTTTGTCGAGTTGTTTTAAAAATACGAATTAAGATGAAAGAAAAGGAAAGGAGATGGACTTACTGTTTTAGGTGGTTAAAAAGAGATTGAAGAAGCTCTCGGGGGTCGTGGTTTCGTCGGAGATGCTCCGGCCGTCGAGTTTAGCTCGCTACTCCACTTGGCAGTTGGAGAGTTTGAGAAAATTTTCCTAGAAATTTCAGAATAGTGAAGAGCTAAAGCATGAGGTGGTATTTATAATGGAAAATTAGGGTTTGAGAATTAAAATTTTGGATTAAAATATATTAAAAAGATGTTAAATGGTGAATTGAAGAGTCTCTGTTTGACTGCAGGAAAATCAAACAGTGCAAGGGAGTTAAGGGGAGTCGAAGGGATAAGTGTGCAAAGCACGGAGGCAAATGGGCACATCTCACCCGTCGGCGGCGGCCAATAGAGAAGAATGGGCGGTCAAATCTCGTTGGCTTGCCTTAAGATTCGTGCCACGTGTCAAGTTGGGTGTGTACACCTCATTGCGCTTGTTTAATTTTTCTAAAACTTTTCATTTCTCCGTTTCTTGCACGTGTAACTCTTGGGCTTCCAAAAATTAAAAAGAAAAATAAAAAAAATAATTAGGTCTAAGGGGATTCGAACGCATAGGCTATGTCACAGCAGTGTAAAGGCTTTACCAGTGAGCTACAAGTTGCTTCTTGCTTTCATTTAACAAAAATAACTTTGGACTCTTACACAGGCTGAAATACTTTTTAATGTGAAATACAAGAAATTTCTATACAGAAAGTTCAGAGTCGTTACATACACCAAGAAGTAGGAGACGGTGGGTTCCTTTGAGTAGACGAAAATAGACGCATCCGCCACGGAGTTTGCAAATCCGATTTGGAGGAGATAGCCTTTGAGTTCCTTGTACAAAGCCCTAGTCGCTTATTTAAAACCGTAAAAGGATTTTCGTAGTTTGCATACATGATTGGGTAGGGAGGAGTGGGTAAAGCTGGATGGTTGAATCATATACACATCTTCATGGAGAGTGTCGTTGAGGATGGCATTATTAATATCGAGTTGACGAAGGGGCCATCCATGAGATAGTGCAATGCATAAAACTACATGAAGTGTTGTCGGTTTGATAACCTATGTGGCGGAATAGTCCAGGCCAAGCCGTTAGTGGAAACCTTTGGCTAGATGACGAGCTTTGTATCGAGCAATGGTTCCATCGGAGTTTCGCTTGATCGGAGACCCATTTATAACCAAGGTTTTGATTTTATTTTGGGATAAGGTCCTATGTGTCGTTCTTCACGAAGGCATCAAATTTTTCGGATATTGCAGCACACTATTGGGGATCCTTCACAGCTTGAAAGACACATGTTGGTTCAAAAGTTTAGGGTATTGGGTAAACGGTTGTATAGTTGATGTATAGGAAGTTGAAGTATTTAGGATTCGGTTTTCGTTCATTAGTGGTTCAAAGATTTAAGAAAAAGGGAGTAGAAGAGAGTTATGGAGAAGGAAATTGGGGTTAAGTAGTTGTGGAGGAGGACGAGGAGGTAGGTTCGGGAAGAGTGGCGATGTGATCGAGTTTGGAAGGTGAGGATTGTAAGGAGTCGGCGAAGGGATAGGTCTAGGGTAGGGGAGGTTAACGATTGGGTTTTAGAGAGGGTTGGTTTAGTTATAGTGAGGAGGATGTGAAGTTTGGTGGGTTTGCTGGTCATAGATTGGTACAAAGCTGCGCTAGGTGAGACCAAATCTTGTAGGAGAGCCTCTTGATGTCTACTAGAGAATTGCATGGAAAAGGTTGTTTCGACGAATCTAACAAGACAAGAAATATAAAGACTATGGGTGACGAGATCTAGACATTTATAAGCAAATTGAGATGTTGAATAATTTAGAAAAATGCAGAGAGTGGGTCTAGGTTGAAATTTGGAGGAGGTGTATGGCCTTAGCCAGGAATAGCAGAGACACCCAAAATTTTTAATACGGTTGTAGTTCGGTGGATGTTGGAAGAGTTTTTCGAACGGTGACTGAAAATTGCGAACTCGTGTAGGAATACGATTTATAAGATAGATGGATGTTTGAAAAGCATGACTCCAATACTTAGTGGGAAAAGAGGCCGTATGAAAGAGCGTAAGACTGGTTTCGAAAACATGACGATTACAACGTTCTGATTTGCCATTGTGTTCAGAAGTGTGTGGAGGAGTGGTGAGATGAGACATACCATGGATGGTGAGAGTAAAGACAAGAGATGTGTATTCGCCGCCATTATCAGAATATATTGATATTAGCGGTAATTGAAAGAACGTTTAGACAAGTTTTTTAAATTGAGAGAAATAGTGGCAATATCAGATTTACATTTCATAGGATACAACCAGATATATTTTGTCTAATGATCGACAAAGATTACATAATAATGAAAACCATCATACGAAAATTTAGTGGGCCCCCAAACATCAGTGTATATTAACCGCAAAGGTTTGAAAGTGCTGAGCAAATTTTCAGAAAAGGAAAGTTTATGAATTTTATTGTAATCACAAGAGTTACATTGAGAATTATTAACGACAGAGACATTAGACAATAATTTATTTCTCCTAACAACTGATTAAAGGATTCGAATGGTAAGATGCCTAAGGCAACAATGCCAATAACTTATTTCTGATTTGGAGGTAACGTGAATTTGAGATTTGATGGAACATGGGAGGTAGTAGACATCATTATGTGTAATACCCCAGAGCAGTGCGGTCTTAAGACATCATGGTGATCTGCTCTGTCCCCAAAGCAGTGCGGTCTTAAGACATCATGGTGATCTTCTCTGTCCACACTCAGTGCGGTCTGTTGCGGACATCTTGGTGATCTGAGTGAGGGAGCCATTTCAGAACAATGGGATCAGATCCTTAAAGCACATTCCGAAAGAGGACCAAACTGCATTATAAATATAATGATACCACCCTCAATTACAGAGGCGCCTTTTAAGTGAACCGGAACTACAGGAGCTTGAGAACTCCATAGTTAAGCCTGCTCGGGCCAGGGAAGTCTTGTGATGGGTGATCTCCTGGGAAGTGGCCCCTGGTCGAGTCTGGTTCGCTCTAAAGGGAAAAACCGTGCGATTTCGGCCAAATCGGACAATACCATCTGTACTGGGGTGTGGGGCGTTACTTTTATGGTGGTCCATGCAGGTCATCAATAGTAGGTTTGTGGTTCGAGGACGAACCATTGTTCTTAGATGGGGGAATGTAATACCCCAGAGCAGTGCGGTCTTAAGACATCATGGTGATCTGCTCTGTCCCCAGAGCAGTGCGGTCTTAAGACATCATGGTGATCTGCTCTGTCCACACTCAGTGCGATCTGTTGCGAACATCTTGGTGATCTGAGTGAGGGAGCCATTTCAGAACAATGGGATCAGGTCCTTAAAGCACATTCCGAAAGAGGACCGAACTGCATTATAAATATATGATACCACCCTCAATTACAGAGGCGCCTTTTAAGTGAACCGGAACTACAGGAGCTTGAGAACTCCGTAGTTAAGCGTGCTCGGGCCAGGGAAGTCTTGGGATGGGTGACCTCCTGGGAAGTGACCCCTGGTCGGGTCCGGTTCGCTCTAAAGGGAAAAACCGTGCGGTTTCGGCCAAATCGGACAATACCATCTGTACTGGGGTGTGGGGCGTTACATTATGGCTATCCTTGCGAAGAAGAGGCCGCCCCCGTACGAAAATCCTTCACCAAAAAATGAAAGGGAAAAAATTCAAGTGTGGCTATGTTTGATCTGCAAAATTTTGCGGCGGAAATTAAGTTTTGAGTAATAGATGGTGTACATAGAACAATATCTAAAAGAAATGGTTGTTGGGGAGAGTGCAGTTTTGTTTTACCGATGTGAAAGATTTTCAAACCTGAACCATCACCTATATTGTTCTCATTGGGGCCACCGTAATCGGTATAGCTGTGAAGGGTCCCAAGATCGGATGTGACGTGGTGAGAAGCACTGGTGTCCAATAGCTAGGAAAAGGGAGCATGCCGGTTGACATTTGTGGTGTTTGCAATAGGTTAAGAGTGAGTCTGCGACGGATGCTGTGGTGGATTCATTTACACAGCGTTCTCAAGAAGGAAACAAGCGAGTTAGCGACAGTCTTTGGTGTTGTGACCGGGACACTTGCAGAAGTTGCAGTTGGAGTTAGGTCAGGTCGAGTTGTTGCTGCGTGCGGCAGAATATTGATTGTTGTTGTTGTTGCGAGTGAAGTTGTTGTTGTTTTTGTTGTTGCTGCTGCTGCGATTGTAGGAGATACTTCCATGTTACTGAAGAAGGCGATAGGAGGAGCGATTTTGTTGGTCGGCATAGTTGGCGGTTGCGAGAGAGAGGGAAGCACCCGTGTCTTCCTTCTTGATGTGGCGTTCATAGTTTATGAGTTTTTCATGGAGCTCATCGAAGGTGATGGCGTTATCATGGACTCGGATAGCAGCTGCGACTTCTTTGAATTCATGTCTAAAGCCAGCCAGTATGTGAAGAACAAGATCATCTTCAAAAAGAAAAAGGGTGTTTGGCGAGAGCAAGATCATCAAAGATAGATATCATCTTTTGTAGGTACTCTCTGATAGATCGCAAGCCGCACTGATTGTTGATAATGTGTTCGTTGAGCGACATAACTCGTGATCAAGATTTTTTCGTAAGGTGAATGACGAGTCGATCTCATACTTTCTTGGATGAGGAAACATAGAAGATATGAGGCTGGATCGTTTCGACACAGCTGCCGAGAATGGCGTTGAGGATGGGTTGATCCTGACGATACCATTGATGGTAGTATGGATTTTCAACATGCTTGATGTTGTCATCGACCTCAGTTATGGTCCTCGGAGAGGAAAATCTGGAGCCGTCGATGTGACTAAAGAGTTCGTGACTGATTAAGGCCGACTGAATTTAGGATCTTCACATAGTGAAATTTGTGTGGGTAAGCTTTGTTGGAAAAGAGAATTTGAAAATGATTGGGATTGAGTTTTGAGAGGAAGCCATGGATTAAAAATTAAGCTTTTAATGGCAAGGCTCTAATACCATATAAAATAGATGAAGTTGGGGTTTTGAACTTGATAATCTATTGAGTTTTTACAAGATATATATCTATATATATATATATATATATATATATATATATATATATATATATATATATATAAAATTACAATTGTATGATAGAAATAAAAATCAATTAATATTCTAGTACAAATCAATTAGAGTCTTTTTCTAATCTCCAGTGATCCTTTCAAGATTTGAGAAACCGATATATTTCATTTTTCATATTGGCCAGATGTCTGACTTGTCTTCGTCGTCAGACGTCTTCGTGTTCTCTATTTAACTGAGGACTTACGCCAAAACGTTTGGATTTTCTTCTTCAGACGTCTGTCCATATTCTGTTATTTGGGCAGGTGTATGGCAGACATCTGCCACGTCCTTCTTTCTTCAGACGTCTGCCATGTCTTTTTCAAACATATGCGGTCTTATTGAGGATATGCCACTAACAATTGGATGACGGAGCTTCAGAACATCCCTAAGTTTCCTGAAATCCTTATGGCCAACAAAGTCATTCTTGTGGCTCATAAACTTAAACCAGCACATAAGCTTGGTAGAAAAATGAAAGGTGGAATCGAGAAATACAAGACAAGATGATCAATTTGGGATTGGACCAAGATCCGAGAAGAGTTGAGCTACTTCCTGATTACGAGTGTATTTTAATTAATCGATTCCAAAAACTTTAAACAAGAGATTCATGCTGTAGATTCTAAGACAGCTCAGTTTCATCTTGGGAAATGAGAGGGGAAAATTTTCTTAAAATGTTTTTCTGAAATTATCCAACTTTGTCCCGTAGGTGCAACTACAAAAGTTAATTTTTATAATTTTTTTATGTATAAATGCCACCGTAGGGGCAAACTAAAATTACCTTTACGGTTTTTCCTACCCTTAGGAGCAAGCCATCTTTATACCAGTGAAAACTTGTGGCAATCCATTAAATAGTTTGGTTCGTTGTTGGTGATACTTGAGAATGTTGGGCAAACTCCACACATTTTAAGAGAGGTAGATGTGACCTGGATTGATCGAGTCGGTTATCTGTATATTTACTATAGTTACCGCGTCATCTTCTATTTTCGTCGTCAACACGTCATCAAATCGTTGTCGTCGTAATCAAATCGGTCATCGTAGATCCAAATCCGTGATTACTTGGATCTCCGGTGCAACGTGAGCATCCACTTCACTCATTGGTTGATAGTTTTTCTTGGTTCTAAGGCCAAAGTTTCATGTGCATGGAAATGTGATCTATTATGATGATGGAGTTTTGATTTTAACAGAGAAGGATAAATCAAGCACTTGATTTCATCTTATACCACATGAAGTCAAACTAACGGTTAAAATTGCTTCTATTTTATTAGTTAAGACTTTAATTGGATCCAAGCTATAAGATACCGAGCACTCATTTGAATGTGTAGCTTGGTTATTTGAAACCATTTTCTTCGAATTATAATAACTAGATCTTTATTAGAGCCGTGTAGTGATTTACATTCAATAGATAATCTGATATTGACATGACATTGATTGCTTTAATCCGGATGTTCAATTGTTGATGTTAGGAATCCTAGCTTTATGTTATTTATTATTTATGACTATGGATATCGGATCCCGTATGTTGTTTTGCATCATATTTAGCGTGTCTGAGAATTTTGCATCCGGACTGCCTGTTTGGTCATTTTGTCCACACAACCCTACTAAATTCCTATTATGTTATACATCTCTAGTCTTAATCATAATGTAAACTTAAACATGGTCTCATGTCAATCATTGATGGCCCCTATTTTTCTAACAAGTAAATATCAAAGATGAAAAATGAAAATATAAATGAACCGTCTTACATACATCAAGGAGATCAAATAATTTAGCTACTCACTTTTAATCTCTGCCCGTCTTTTAATCTCTACCGTGTAATGTAGCCAAGAGACAAAGGTTGAGGATCACGTCTTCTAAATATTATTTAGCTAATTTGTGACGTATGATGCTCATCGCCTAACATAAAAGAAAATATGAGTAGGAAAAGTATTTCTCTGAAACAGTAATATTTTACCTATCAATTGGATTGCTTCCGGATAAGCTACTGGTTGGTGATTGGTTATCGGGTTTGTGTTTACCAATTTTCTTCAGTTGGTGGACCGCACATGCATAAAATCAGAAACGTGCAACTGTGTGTGTGTGGTGGGGCCCACAGAAATCAAGGATTTTTTAAACCAAAGAAGGGGTCGACATCATAGACCCCCTCACCACCCTACGTCGAGAGCGACGTGTCACTGTTCGGGGGGGTCCACGTGCCCCCGCCCATGTGCTCCATCATTAATCTGTTGAGCCCCCACCACATCAAGATGGTTAGTTTCTTCCCTTTAATTTTTGTCAGCTCTAATTTTAATACATTCGGAAAATGAAAGCAAAAAGTATGGGGATTTTCGGTTATCTCCGGATGGTTCCACGAGGCTCGCATCTTTATTTCTCGGGAAATGTGACCAAAACTTTGGGTCGACACACGCGTTTTTACACGGCAGCATTTTTAATTTTAAATAAATCCTGTGGAAAATGTATCTTACTCTGGTATCATGTAAAATGTCCTTTCCACCGCACCAAAACTCCGAAGATATGATAAGAGTTGAGAGAATATATTTTGTATTCTAACATTTCTTTCTCCCACATGGCACATGCATCTAATAAACTAAAGGATTTTTCAAGTCAAAAATCTATTTTTCCAAGAGCTAGATTCAATAATGACCTTGAGATAATAAATGCAGTGAAAACCGACATGAACTGCGATTCGCATGGTGATGATTATGGTAAAAAACACTAATTAAGAAGGACCTAGGTGAACATTAAATGGAGAGAAGTTAAATATTGTGAAAAATGGAAGGGGCCAACCCAAAGGCTGTACGTCTCTGGCTTCCTTGCGCCCGACACCTTGTGGGTCCCACGAAAACCCGCACTCAATGAAAAGGTGGCATCTTAAGGGCCTGTTTGGTTGCTGGATTATGGAATTCGGATTCCAAAACAGTACGGTTGAAATTTCTGGATTTGGTAATTTGTTGTTTGGTTAGTTTTGGATTCCTAATATTGGATTTGTAGATCCTTATAATCTTTGTTTGGTTGGTGAAAAAAAATGGGATTTGGATTTGAGGATTTCAGAGAGAGATAGATAGAGAGAGGATTATTAAATAAATAAAGTACACGGGTCCCATCTAAAAATACAATGAATAGTGCCAAATCCTTGAAAATCCTTGAAATTTTTTAGGATTCAAGAATCCTTGTTTTGTGGTGGGCCCCCCAATAAAAAAAACAAAGGAATTCTAGAAATCCAAATCCATAAACTAAACACAAAATTATGGAATCCCAGGATTGCACAATCCAAAATCCAAATCCAAATCCATAAACCTGCAACCAAACAGGCCCTAAATAGATCAAGCTTCGACGTGTTGGAGTGACGTGGAATCTTAGATATTTATTCGGAGCTGAATTTAATTTCTTAACCCCAATGGGTCCCTGCCTTGGGGAGCAGCAGCAGCTTCGGGAGAAGACGAGACGGAACCGAATCTTATATTTCTATGGTGTCGTTTTCCGGTTTCCATGTAGAATAAGTTAATTTTAGAATGGGTTGGGCTTGGTTACACATGCTACGGATCCGAAATAAGATATTTTATCATTGGGTAGGATGTTTCTTGTGATAATAGTTGTGATAAATTAGCCACCCCTCATAAACGAGGGATCCCAGACTCGATCCTAGGGTCTTCCTCTTGGGATACTCCATGTCCCGGCAATCGGCTATTCCGAGCCCCTCATTGGATACCATATTATATGGATCTGATTGTTTAAAGAATATTTTGATTTTAAATATATGTCACTGCTTCAAAATTAGGATGACAAACTAAAGATATATGTTTGATATCAATCTAACTGTTCCAAGGTTCATCATCCACTGGCACAAAGGTTTAAGAATCGCTGGAACACAAGAGGCTCATGAGCCTTTTTCTTGGTTTTTGTTTTCGAAAATAAAAAATAAATAAGAAACTTGAGAAAATTTCACTATCTATATCTTCGTTATTAAAACCACAAAACCTCGGGATAAAAAGAAAATTGGACAGTAAAATTCAACTAATATTTCTTGATACAATACCATGTCGAAAAGAGAAATAGAGAAATTATTATAGAAAAATAAAAAACTATTTAAATGATTCCTATGCAATTCCAACTATACAGAAATCTAAAAATAGATGTCTGATTACTAGTAATTGATGCTCCAAGATGCAGTTGGAACAACTTAAATGAAAAATCATGTAGTTATAGCTATAGGCTCAATCGAAGCGTTTTGTTGTCGCAATTGATGTACGCATTTGGATCTGCATATGGACAGGTTTTCCAACTACAACCAACCAGACACATTTTTATTGTCTTCGAATGGTCAGAACTAAATTAATAATCGGGTAAGCCTTACTTTTTTGGGGTTCCATGGGCGCAGAATTGTGTACAATTCAGCCGGTCAAAGATAGGTGTGTTAGCCAAGGACATGATGGTTCTTTATTCCTCTCCGTGGATCATAGTATAATTTTGGCTAAATTTCAACTTGCTACCGTAAGCCATAGGCGGTTTTTCCAAATGATACCACGACCTTTCAAAATAATGAATTGATGCCATGAACTTTCAAAAGTATCAGAAAAAACTCTGAGGAAAATTACAAAATATTTTGGTAATTTTGTAATTTTCCTTGGATTTTTTTTATACTTTTGAAAGTGTATGGTATCAATCTATTATTTTGAAAGTTCATAGTATCATTTGAGAAAAGTGTCTATAGCTTATGGTAGCAAATTGAAATTTAGCCTATAATTTTATTACATGTCTATGATTCTCTAATTATGTGTCCTGCAGTCATTCGAGTGGTGCAAGTACTTTGCTTCAATACGTATTAAGACCAAAAAGGATCATTTGGCTTGAAATTTTTTTTTTTTTTGGCCAAAGGCAATTTTATATAATAAAAAAAATTGTTGCAAAATATATTAAACACAATAATCCATAGCTCAAGATTTAATCATATCCTTAAAAAAAACAAGTTAAAGTGCTCCAATTGCAAGCAATAGGTGGCAATTAAGGTCTTTCACATTACAGAACTTAATCATCCTAATAGAACAATCGGAGGATATGAGATCTAAAAATTCTATAATTACATTCTTTCCAAATATACCAAACAATATGTATTACATTCTTTCCAAATATACCAAACAATATTTGCAATCACGATACGAAGGAGTGCTCGCCGGGAACCTGCTAATTGGTAATATACCTATTGTCAAATAGCAGTTCGCACGTGATATATGTGCAGCTTAGTCTGTCGACCTGAGATCGTCATTTGTCTCGTGTGAGTTCCCACTGTGCTTTTATTACTACCCTACCACAGCCCAAAAAAGTCGTGCAAACATATTTTAGTTGGATACAGTCCCGAGCCACATAAACGCAGTGAGCTGATCGTCGGGGATTTGTCTCTTCCAGCATTGGGGGTTGATGTCGCGTTGTGCACGGGTGGCCATCACCAGAAATCCTTGGCCAAGATAGTCGAGAATTAATTATTTGGATCAGTAGTTTCTCAGTTGGTGATGAACTTCATACCGACACAAAATGTCGCGTTATTAGGGGTCTGAGTTTATCCACCACCTAAACTCGATGTGTGATACTCTTAAACGAACAGACCGGACCATACGGATATTGTCACAGACATGCTCAATAACGGTTCGGATGAGTTTGCTTGTCGGCCTCCCTTTCGTTCAATACATGGGTAGCCGTTACGTACAGTTAGTGCCGCTGACGTGCTTGTGGTTAAACCCACTGTTAGCGTATTGACGATTCTTCAGCGTCCCACACAGAGGGTTTCCCTGCTTCGGGTGAAACGATGTAGATGTCGTATAGTTTTACGACTGGGTTCAATCATATACGTGCACTTGTGCACATATCATGATTCGGATGGATAATACTAGTTGGATTTGTTTTAAACCGGATTCTAGTATTATATTGTTGGATTATTTCGTCTCTTTGTATTCGTATTTTTGGAATATGGATACGGGTATGTATATACGGATGAGGGTATTCTTGTAATTTATTACAAGGTGCTTCTAGAAGATACCACATCATTTAGTTTTAACCATTTAAGATTAAATGATTAATGAGGTGGAGAGGATGAGGTGTTATATGCGTGTATTGTGATATGGCTTTGTAATGACTCATGGTTACTATTCTAGCATACTTGGTTATTTGTTTGTTGTGAGATATTTTGAAATCTTGAGATTTTTTTGAAGTCTTGAGATATTTTGGAGACTTGAGATATTTATGGGATGGTTTCATTATTACTCACAACACAACACACAACACAATAGACTTAGCCATTTTTCTTGAGTTGCCTCACACTCTCATCCTCAAGTTTCTTCTTCTATCTCCACGCTTCAAGTCTCATGTGTTGAGAAACGGAGCGTGTTATGAGACAAATTAATCCATCACCATACTCTACATCCTTTAGGCTATCTAGTTTAGCAAACTAGTTACCCTAATTATCTCGGCTATTGAGGTAGAAGCTCGGAATACAAATTCTCAGGTGGATCATCTTCGATGGAGGGAGACCAGAGATCAAGCTAGATCATGGTTGCCTCTAGGAACTTGGGAAGGTGGTTGAAAACCGAAAGACACGGATCGATTCGGTATAATCATTCTTAACTCCTATACATTTAGTTTGCTAGTTTAGGGTTCATGGTAGATCCGGTTAGCGGGTTGTGTTAGCGCCAGTTTTGAAAAATTTTGTTCCGCAATCGACTACCGTTTGATGGCCAGGAAACTGCCATAACCCAATATGGTATCAGAGCCAACTTATTAACCCCTCACTAGCAGTTTAAACAACGTTTAAAGTATCGAAACCGAAACAACTCCTAAACAATACCCGTGTTATTCTAGTCTCTGTCAATTTCTTTTAGTCTTCTAAATTTTTTTTAAACAATTGCAGAAGGCTATTTATGATGTATCTAAAACACCCTCAAAATACAAGCCCCAAATTGCAAAAAGTGGCCGGCGAGATTGAGATAATTCCCGGCCTGGCCGGTCTAGTGTACTATTTGGGTCTTGAAATTTTTTGTGTGTTATGGTCTCTGGTATATTGGTTCTCTGGTATTGTTTGTTTTTGCCAATATTGGATATTGTGTTATATTTAGCTTGGGGGAAATACGGAGTATTTCGAAATCGCTATTTTTAACACTGTTTAAAAGCTTTCAGTACATCCATTACTATCTGCGACCGTGAATGTCATTAGAGCAGTAAAACTCGTCTAGACTGGTTTGCGAATATGACAATCACGTTGATGTTCTGTATTGTGCCGTAGTTGTGGTTGGATCGTCATGGTGGATAGCCAGTGGTGCAATGGTAGTACAATTCAAATTCATTTGTACATTTGATATTGCGGGACGAGCGTCTGACATGTGGACTGCCGTCTCTGCCTGTTTGTATATTATTTTTGGGACACGACTGTGTTGAGGTCGATGTCACCCTTGTAAATATTTTTTTTCTTTTCTGTACTAGGATTACTCCAAGGCGGGGTGCACGAATAGCCGGGTTCTAGAGGGCAATGGGCCCACATCTCATGGCGTTAAGACGGAGGGGGCCTTACTCTAGAATTGGCGGGCTATTCACCGCACTCGTAGGGGGTACAGGTTGACCCACGGAGGGGTGCCCAAGTTAACGGATTCCGTGGAGTGCTAAGTGGCCCATTCACGTTGTTGATTAGGGTTGCCTCATTTCTGGAATTGGCGGATAACTTGCCGCGCTCGTAGAGGTCTAGATTTTCATTACACAGGCTATCCACACAACAAAGAACGTTGGGTCTCATTTGCGGCTCAAGTGAAACCCGAGACTCTAAGATTATCCACCACTCTGTGTTGTTGGCTGAGATTTTGTGATGTTGCTTTATATTATGTTTGGGACGAATGTTATATATATTTATATATATACTAGTAGATGCTGTATATGTTTTGCACCCGCGCTAGTCCAACCCCCGCTCTGCCGTTAGTTAAGTAATCTAACGGGTGATGATGGGGCCCAAAAGCAAATGCGGATGGCATATACGTACATTATATTATTCGTTCCTTTATCTGGTGTGATATGTTTAATTGATGGTACTGCATTAATTCTGATTAATGCAAGGAAAACAAACCGATATGATGTTATTGGAACCAAGTTTTAAAAAAAACTGATATTACAGACGTTTCCTTTTGATTTGCACAGTGATATTCCGTTATGAATATCGAGTACCTCATTCGACGAGGTAAGAGCCGAGATTCCTTCATCGGGAGTGACCTCTTGAACAAAAATTTACGTTATCGTAATAACTTCACTATAGTCGATTCTTTGGCTTTGCATTTTGGTATTCGGTTTGGAATATCCTGCACCTCATTCGACGAGGAAAGAGCCGAGATCTTTTCACCGGGAGTGACCTCTTTAGCAAAAAGTTTGCGCCACTATATATTTGTAAAACCACTTGAATTCTTTCAATGATATCAAGTTCATTACGTTAAAAGTTTTTCGCCAAAAACCAGCCGTAGCCCACCGTCATTTCTTACGAGTAGTACCTAGTATTCGTGCTGCGTTTGTTGGCCTTTAACAAGGCGTAATGTACGGTAGCTAGATATTGCTTGTCTGTTGCATAGAGTTGCAATTATCTAGGACAGTCATATAGCATTGTTGGCCTTTGTCAAGGGTTTGTGCGGGTGGGTCTAGAGTAATCCAGGATAATGACGGGTTGAACTTGACTAGTGGTTTATGATTTGTTAGCCTTTGTCAAGGTCATAAACCGCTTGGGGTAAAAATCACACCGGGAGTTTCAAACATACAGGAAACTTGTCAGGCATGCACATACCTTTTAGAGTGTGGTGACTTGAGTGGCTTCCATCAACTTATCATACGATGATAGTTGGATCCCGATTTCCACTGATAAGTAGGTTTACTCCTCGGGTGATTTTAGATGATCCTGACTAATTCTCATTTTGGGTTTGGAGGAGAATTCGAGAAAACAGTGAAGTCATCTTGATTAAATAAAGTGATTAACCATTCTGATCTAGATTAGCGTGCACGCAAAGTGTTTCTTTTCTCTCTCTTTGGCAGCAACCATGGCCCTACCCTAAACTAAAACTTAAGAACCAAAGTAACCGAACCTTCTTAAAACACTTTGTCTTTTGGATTGTCACGGAGTCGCATATATCATTGCCAATTCTACATCTCTTTTGTATTTCTCCAGAACACTTCATATCACTATGAAAATCCATATAACTTGGATATTCCATCGTATAGTTGTTGGAGATAGTACCCTCAGAGTCAATTATTGGATCAAATGCACGTGATTGCAATGATTGAGGGAGGACCTATGCCGGTAGGACAGTCTTACTCAAGATGATAGTATGCTATCTAGTTTATCTTTATCATCGTGTACTGTTTTAGGTGACATTACTGATCACTATTGTACGTTGATAGAGCCTCTAGGATTCTTGCTTGACTGCCAGCAGTATGATGGAGATCATATACGTGGGAGCTGGGGTCTACAAGCACATCCTTAAAGTGGTTCCTAGTCGTGGGAGTTTCGAGACAGGGCATCGATACTCCAGAGTAGACTAGTGTATGCAGTCAAGACCCTGACGAGGGGCGGTGGTCGGTCTCACAAGCCACTGATGTCAGTTGGTTCACCTAAGATGTATACAGGTGCTCATTGGGTTATGAGTACACCGGACAGGACTCGCCGGGAACATGCTAGTTGGGATTATACCAGACGTCAGATAGCAGTTCCCTGGTGACATGTGTACAGGTTAGTTCATCGACCTGAGATCGTCATTTGTCTCGTGTGAGTTCCCACTGTACTTTGATTACTACCCTACCACGGCTCAAAGGAGTCGTGCAAACAGGTTTTAGTTGGGTACAGTCCCGAGCCACATGGGGCAGTGAGCGGATCGGCAGGAGTTCGTCTCTCCCGGTATTGGGGGTGAGATCGCGCTGTGTCTAGGAGAGCCATTACACGAAGTACTTGGCCAAGGCAGGAGATTTACTGGTAGGTATTCCAGTAGTATCTAAGGGTGTTCTGCGCTACACTCCGACACAACTTGTACCGCTTTTGGGGGTTTGACTTTTACCAACCCCCTAGGCCCGCCATGCGATGCTCATAGACGAACGGACCAGACTGTACGGATATTGTCAGTGACAGGCTCAGTACGGTGTTAGGATGAGTTCGCTCATCGACGTCCCTTTTTCTGCAAACAGTCTCAAATAAAGAGAAAAAGGAAAATATTTTATAGAAACTTGCAAAAATTTTTAGCTGCAAATAAATCCTTGCACCACCTAACCTTCCTTCTTGTCACCTTTCTTCTTACAACATGGGTACCCCACATAATAAATCACTTGCCGAACTTTGGTATCCCGAACCTAATTTTGCGTCGTATGTCAATTTGTACGGTCAATTTAAAGACGATCCCTCATTGCCAAAAAATCTTTGAAAGATCAAATAGAGGCGTCTAGGAGAAATAGTTTGACTTTTCAACCCACTTTGTGTCAACCAAGTCCATCTTTACCACCTACATATGTTGACACCACTTTTCCAAGTGCTGCTGTAACTCCTAGGCCGATGTCCATTGCTGAGCATATTGCTCAATCTCGCAGTCGATCTTTCACCCCTCTCCACTCATCCAGTTCTAGGGATCAACACGACTATTCACCTTTTTATCCATATGTTGACCCTACCCCTGCCCAACCACCCACTTCCTACCAGTCTTACACGACTTTCCCACCGTCACTAGACCTTGTTTCTACACAGCCTTTTGGGAGTTTCACATATCCAAACAATTTTGAATCTTTTACCGAAACCCCCTCACCACCCAAGTCTAGTTTGGAAGAGTCGTTGGAGGCTTATATTGCTGCAACAAACAAAATGGTGAGGAATGTGGAAGCGTCCATGGCCGCCCTTATGCAACCTTGTGAACCGGTAGCTAGTCTCCCACTAGCTTCAAATTTTTCAATGTATAAGGAAGCGGTTGGACAAAGTGAGAATACGAGAGGATATCCAAATCAAACCTACCAATACCCTATTGAATCCAACAACTCCAATTTTCAAACATGTGTCCAAAATGATGAGTTTTGTGATTTTGTAGTGTTTGATTTGCCAGATTGTGAGGAACTCTTTTCGAGTGAAACCGCACCTAATCCTTTCGATCTTTACACCTCCCATCTAGAACCTAAATCGATAGATATCCATGCTTTTGATGAAGTGTCTAAAGAAATTGATTTTCACTTGATTGAGGATATAGACCCCGGGAATATTTCGGATGATGAACATGTCGATTTGCTTGAAATTTTATGTTCAACTCATCATCCCGAGTCATTAGATGTTTCTCCCGAACTTCATATGTGTCTTGATGTTGATGATAATGGCATGGATGAGATAAATGTTGAGGAGAATTATGAGGATAGTATTGAGGAGAGTTTTGAGGATCATATTGAGGTTGAACCATTTTTGTTTAATGTGTCGGATTTTCCAATTCAGCCTCCTGAACCTTTGACTGTTATATCACCCTCCCTCCCTCCCATCGTTCCGACCCCGCTTGAAGACTGTGAGCTTGAAACCTTTTCCTTTGAATCTGACACAATTCTCACAGATGATAAAACCTACGAGTGTTTCACTTTTTCGGACGATGTTGATGACTCACCGTCCGAGTTTGAGTCCTTTACATTTTCAGATGAGCCATCAGACTCGGTTGATTATAGTAGTTTCGAACCATTAATGGAATCTTTCAAGTTCGAAACAGTTTACTACGGTGAGAAAGATACTATCCCAAAGTCACTCCCTTTCGTCTTTCCCATTGTTCCGACCGAACAAATGACTGTTACGCCTCCATCTCCTATACCAAGTTCGGCGTAGCCATGTTTTCTTGCGAATCTTGAGGGATTTGACCCCATTGCACGACGAGTTGATAGGTTAGCGCAATCGCTTTTAACACATCGGTCATCACAAATTGCGCTAATTTATTCACTCAATTTACACCCTCAAGATCGCACTCCACTTCCTTCTTCTTTCCGTCTTTCTTCTCCCCCACCGAGACCATATTCTACCATTCTTCTTTCCACACGGTCTCGCATGCTTCTCATTTTCTTGCACCAACTATACCATTTCCACGATAAGATTTTTGAATGGTTGGTGCTAACCTTTGGCTTGTGTAAGGCCAAGCTTAAGTTTGGGGGGGACCTTTGTATATATGTACATATATTTTTTGTTTTCATTTTATAAAAAAAAAAATTCAAAACAATAAAATAAAAATAAAAAATAATAATAAACAGGGGAGTGCCGGTATTTTGACCCTCTTGGTTTAGCATGACAGTGAGGACACTGTCAAGTTCAAGTTTGGGGGTATGGTATGCTAGGTACGTCTTCTTCCTTCGCATTCATTTGTACATATTTTTGCATTTGCATACTTATCTGAAAACCCATAAAAAATTGAAAAATTTCAAAAATTATAAAAATTATTGTATTCAATTTTGGCTAATTGACTTTGGTTTGACAAATAGGTCAACTGGCTAGGAACAACTAGATCTTAGACTTAGTGAATTAAAAACCCTAAAAATAACATTCCTTAAAGTTTAACGGTAGAAAGTATATGTCTTTGTAGATTATTTAGAAATAGGCAAATTTTGGGTTCACTTCTTGGGCTAAATCAAAATGAGGGAAGAGTATTGATATTCTTATTAAAATATAAGTTTGAAAAATAGTTCCTAGCTTAAGTCTAGATTCTGAAAACGTGTACCCTAGAAAATGCACAATCACGCATCTTGAAACTTAGAATAGTAGAAGAGACCTTGAAATGCTCTTGTCTAAAGCCCTTAGTACGAAGAAAATAAAAGAAAAAAAGTGTGAATAAAGAATAAAAAAAAAAATGGATACTGGCTTTTGTGATTACTTAAGGCTGTAAAAATAGAAAAATATTTAGCGAGGGTGCTTCATCACCTAGTGCCTTAGACCAACTGGTTTGGGAGTCACTGCTAAAAGCCTTGGGTATTACAAAAACTAGGAAGTATGCTTTAAAGTGCTAACGCATCTTGTAATCGGTTGTTGGTACCTCAAGAAGTATTAACGGTCGCATGAAGGATGTGTAAGCAAAATTCAATTAAAAATTCACCAACTAATTAATACTTTGGACAAAGGACAAGGGTATGATTGCTTGATTTGAATTTCCAAGTGTAGGGGTGATTTATACACACACGTAGGGGTATGTGATTGGGATTTAGATAAGAGAAAGGAGTGAAGAATAGAACTTGTATCTTTAGTAAGGGTTGATAGAAATTCCTAAGTGGAGATGGAACTCTAGAAGGAAAACTTAGGAAATGCCGAAAGCTAAGTAGGTCTACATAACATATATAATCTTAAGTTAAATAATGAGGAAGTGTGAAGAATGTGGGTGGATAATTTGCGAGTCAAAAGATAATAGAATTCTTATTAGAAAACCTAATTGGAGAACAAAAGATAATGGGCCGAATTGATAGGATTTTGTGGGTAATATCCGCTGAAGACCCTCAGGAGACAACACTCCTCCTACTAGGGACACCTAGAGGTTTAACGGCTTGTTGCACGTGCTCAGTGCAATCGCGTTTCCCTGCGAATGTGTGGTTAGGATTTTAGTGAATAAAAAAATAAGTTTGCTCGAGGACGAGCAAAAGATAAGTTTGGGGGTATTTGTTCACACCATAATATTGTATTATTATATTCCCCATTCTTATTCTTTTTATAAATAAACGGGTGCTTTTGACGCATGTCTGCTACATGTTACAGGTTACAGATTCTTGGACAGAAAACAGTGAAAAAGACAAAAGACGATGTAAAAAAGAGACTTTTGACCAACAAATAGAAGGATCTTGATCAAGCCGACATGAAAGATAAAGTTCACAAAGTACAAGGCAGCGCAAGGTCTAAGATGTCAGTGAACGGTTAAAAGTCTAATACAAGTATTCACTGGAATATCTGGAAGAAACCTAGAAGCCTATTTGAGAAAATTACCAAAGAAACAAGAAGCCCAAAAAGCCCAGAGCCATATGAAGAAAACTCAAGCAGTGATCTTACTATTGGGCCGCGGAACCGCGGCCCAAAGCCTACCCAGGCCGCGGTTCCGTGGTAGTATGGAGCCTGTATGGAATAAATTTTTTACTATAATTCTTTATGTCTTTGACCGGTCTATCTAGGGCTATTTTTGTAATTATAAACATGCGGATCAAATGTAACCCTAGGGTTTCCTATTCTCTATAAATAGGAACTCTACAGATTGTAATTCTTTATGCCTCCCTTTAATGAATAAAATTTAGAAATCTTTTGGAAAGCATCGGTGTTTCTTCTCCATTCAGAAATTCAGATCTGACAACCCTGCATGGATGATTGCAGGGATGCATCTGTAAGTGATTTAATTTCTTGCCTTAGTGTAGATTTAAATTCCTTGCCCTAGGTAGATTTAATTTCATGCCCTAGGAACTTGTTTAGGGTTTAGCTTTTGGGAAGGATTTTGAGAGATGAGATCTCTCATCCTTTTCTTACCCACCAAATATTTACAATAGGACTCCATGCATACATGCACATACCGCTCCCTACGGCACTCTATCTCTCGAGGTAGCGGTGATACCATAGTATAAAGGCCCGGGTGTGATGTTTTCCATGGAGGTTAGGGTAAGGATCTCTAAAGGAAGGACAAGAACCTAGAGGAAGGAACACCTTCCCGAACGGATCTAATCCACTTTATTGATAATTACCATAACTCCTCATAGATCTTCATTCGGGTATTGAAAGGGGTGAGATTTAATTACATTTCCAAACCATCCCTAAACCTAGCCCTAGCAAGAGTAGATCTAGATAATTGCCCTAGGTTAATTAGGTTTTTAGATTTAATAATCAATCCGAACACCCTTCGGAATTAACTCGTAAGCGCGAATCGGAGATTCACAAAATCCCTGTGGACCGACCCGTATTCACCGGCTAGCTACATGCGACGCCGTTTTTGATTACGGTAAACTTAATATTTTTGGATTAATCAAATGTCGCCGTTGTCGGGGAAAAAACAGATCGGAACAACAGAAGATCACAACAACTGAGGAATAGAAGAAATTTGGAGGACCGAGTCTACAAGTTAACCGCGGTGATCTGGTTCAAAAAAAAAAAAAAAAACAGTTGGCCGAACCGACCAAAGCGCGGCGGAACCGCCGCGTTAGCCCTCTTTTGGCCGCGGAACCGCCGCGGTCTAGTCGAATCAGGGCTTAAAAAAAAGGGGCAGAAGCGCGATAAAAAAAAAAAACAAACCGTTCTGCCACTGCAAATTTTTGTGAGTTTTCTCTCTCTCCTCCTCTGCAAATCTTGATATATTTTCTGTAAATTTGCCTGCAGGATTTCTTTGCGCTCAAAAATCCTTTCCCTTCCAAATAACAACCTTGTGCAGGATTCTTTGCACCGCGCATAAAATAAAAATCTTTGATTGCAAGTGATTTACTGCTTTGCATATCTTTAATCGGACTTTAAGGGGCTTTTTGACCAATTCAGATTGGGTGGGGATTTCATCACCCTTCCCAGGACCCCAGAAATCACATAAGGCATTTGCATTGACCATATCCTAATTAAAAAATACTAGACTCAGCCCTAAGGACATCGAGCTCAATAGGAAAAGGACTAGTATAGGCATCGACCGTTTATCCTAATTGATTTTGCGGTGTCTAGGCTAGTGGTTTTTAATTAGGCCCACTACTGTGGTTCCTTCCCACTTACCTGGCCGTACTTGTCGGTGAAGAGGCGGTTTGAGGTCCTATTTCTAGCCCTAGTTAAGAGCTGTCTAGCAGACCTAGGTGACCCTAGATCTAGGTCTGATTGTGCATTTCTAGTTGATTACATTTGTGTCTAAGCCCTTTATCGAATTTTTTTTTCTGCAAACAGTCTCAAATAAAGAGAAAAGGAAAAAAGGAAAATATTTTATAGAAACTTGCAAAATTTTTTAGCTGCAAATAAATCCTTGCACCACCTAACCTTCCTTCTTGTCACCTTTCTTCTAACAACATGGGTACCCCACATAATAAATCACTTGCCGAACTTTGGTATCCCGAACCTAATTTTGCGTTGTATGTCAATTTGTTCGGTCAATTTAAAGACGATCCCTCCTTGCCAAAAAAATCTTTGAAAGATCAAATTGAGGCGTCTAGGAGAAATAGTTTGACTTTTCAACCCACTTTGTGTCAACCAAGTCTATCTTTACCACCTACATATGTTGACACCACTTTTCCAAGTGCTGCTGTAACTCCTAGGCCGATGTCCATTGCTGAGCATATTGCTCAATCTCGCAGTCGATCTTTCACCCCTTTCCACTCATCCAGTTCTAGGGATCAACACGACTATTCACCTTTTTATCCATATGTTGACCTTACCCCTGCCCAACCACCCACTTCCTACCAGTCTTACACGACTTTCCTACCGTCACTAGACCTTGTTTCTACACAGCCTTTTGGGAGTTTCACATATCCAAACAATTTTGAATCTTTTACCGAAACCCCCTCACCACCCAAGTCTAGTTTGGAAGAGTCGTTGAAGGATTATATTGCTGCAACAAACAAAATGGTGAGGAATGTGGAAGCGTCCATGGCCGCCCTTATGCAACCTTGTGAACCGGTAGCTAGTCTCCCACTAGCTTCAAATTTTTCAATGTATAAGGAGGCGGTTGGACAGAGTGAGAATGCGAGAGGATATCCAAATCAAACCTACCAATACCCTATTGAATCCAACAACTCCAATTTTCAAACATGTGTCCAAAATGATGAGTTTTGTGATTTTGTAGTGTTTGATTTGACAGATTGTGAGGAACCCTTTTCGAGTGAAACCGCACTTAATCCTTTCGATCTTTACACCTCCCATCTAGAACCTAAATCGATAGATATCCATGCTTTTGATGAGGTGTCTAAAGAAATTGATTTTCACTTGATTGAGGATATAGACGCCGGGAATATTTCGGATGATGAACATGTCGATTTGCTTGAAATTTTATGTTCAACTCATCATCCCGAGTCATTAGATGTTTCTCCCGAACTTCATATGCGTCTTGATGTTGATGATAATGGCATGGATGAGATAAATGTTGAGGAGAATTATGAGGATAGTATTGAGGAGAGTTTTGAGGATCATATTGAGGTTGAACCATTTTTGTTTAATGTGTCGGATTTTCCAATTCAGCCTCCTGAACATTTGACTGTTATATCACCCTCCCTCCCTCCCATCGTTCCGACCCCGCTTGAAGACTGTGAGCTTGAAACCTTTTCCTTTGAATCTGACACAATTCTCACAGACGATAAAACCTACGAGTGTTTCACTTTTTCGGACGATGTTGATGACTCACCGCCTGAGTTTGAGTCCTTTACATTTTCAGATGAGCCATCAGACTCGGTTGATTATAGTAGTTTCGAACCATTAATGAAATCTTTCAAGTTCGAAACAGTTTACTACGGTGAGAAAGATACTATCCCTAAGTCACTCCCTTTCGTCTTTCCCATTGTTCCGACCGAACAAATGACTGTCACGCCTTCATCTCCTATACCAAGTTCGGCGTACCCATGTTTTCTTGCAAATCTTGAGGGATTTGACCCCATTGCACGGCGAGTTGATAGGTTAGCGCAATCGCTTTTAATACATCGGTCATCACAAATTGCGCTAATTTATTCACTCAATTTACACCCTCAAGATCGCACTCCACTTCCTTCTTCTTTCCGTCTTTCTTCTCCCCCACCGAGACCATATTCTACCATTCTTCTTTCCACACGGTCTCGCATGCTTCTCATTTTCTTGCACCAACTATACCATTTCCACGATAAGATTTTTGAATGGTTGGTGCTAACCTTTGGCTTGTGTAAGGCCAAGCTTAAGTTTGGGGGGGACCTTTGTATATATGTACATATATTTTTTGTTTTCATTTTATAAAAAAAAAAATTCAAAACAATAAAAAATAAATAAAAAATAATAATAAACAGGGGAGTGCCGGTATTTTGACCCTCTTGGTTTAGCATGACAGTGAGGACACTGTCAAGTTCAAGTTTGGGGGTATGGTATGCTAGGTACGTCTTCTTCCTTCGCATTCATTTGTACATATTTTTGCATTTGCATACTTGTTTGAAAACCCATAAAAAATTGAAAAATTTCAAAAATTATAAAAATTATTGTATTCAATTTTGGCTAATTGACTTTGGTTTGACAAATAGGTCAACTGGTTAGGAACAACTAGATCTTAGACTTAGTGAATTAAAAACCCTAAAAATAACATTCCTTAAAGTTTAACGGTAGAAAGTATATGTCTTTGTAGATTATTTAGAAATAGGCAAATTTTGGGTTCACTTCTTGGGCTAAATCAAAATGAGGGAAGAGTATTCATATTCTTATTAAAGTATAAATTTGAAAAATAGTTCCTAGCTTAAGTCTAGATTCTGAAAACGTGTACCCTACAAAATGCACAATCACGCATCTTGAAACTTAGAATAGTAGAAGAGACCTTGAAATGCTCTTGTCTAAAGTCCTTAGTACGAAGAAAATAAAAGAAAAAAAGTGTGAATAAAGAATAAAAAAAAAATGGATACTGGTTTTTCTGATTACTTAAGGCTGTAAAAATAGAAAAATATTTAGCGAGGGTGCTTCATCACCTAGTGCCTTAGACCAACTGGTTTGGGAGTCACTGCTAAAAGCCTTGGGTATTACAAAAACTAGAAAGTATGCTTTAAAGTGCTAACGCATCTTGTAATCGGTTGTTGGTACCTCAAGAAGTATTAACGGTCGCATGAAGGATGTGTAAGCAAAATTCAATTAAAAATTCACCAACTAATTAATACTTTGGACAAAGGACAAGGGTATGATTGCTTGATTTGAATTTCCAAGTGTAGGGGTGATTTATACACACACGTAGGGGTATGTGATTGGGATTTAGATAAGAGAAAGGAGTGAAGAATAGAACTTGTATCTTTAGTAAGGGTTGATAGAAATTCCTAAGTGGAGATGGAACTCTAGAAGGAAAACTTAGGAAATGCCGAAAGCTAAGTAGGTCTACATAACATATATAATCTTAAGTTAAATAATGAGGAAGTGTGAAGAATGTGGGTGGATAATTTGCGAGTCAAAAGATAATAGAATTCCTTATTAGAAAACCTAATTGGAGAACAAAAGATAATGGGCGGAATTGATAGGATTTTGTGGGTAATATCCGCTGAAGACCCTCAGGAGACAACACTCCTCCTACTAGGGACACGTAGAGGTTTAACGGCTTGTTGCACGTGCTCAGTGCAATCGCGTTTTCCTGTGAATGTGTTGTTAGGATTTTAGTGAATAAAAAAATAAGTTTGCTCGAGGACGAGCAAAAGATAAGTTTGGGGGTATTTGTTCACACCATAATATTGTATTATTATATTCCCCATTCTTATTCTTTTTATAAATAAACGGGTGCTTTTGACGCATGTCTGCTACATGTTACAGGTTACAGATTCTTGGACAGAAAATAGTGAAAAAGACAAAAAACGATGTAAAAAAGGGACTTTTGACCAACAAATAGAAGGATCTTGATCAAGCCGACATGAAAGATAAAGTTCACAAAGTACAAGGCAGCGCAAGGTCTAAGATGTCAGTGAACGGTTAAAAGTCTAATACAAGTATTCACTGGAATATCTGGAAGAAACCTGGAAGCCTATTTGAGAAAATTACCAAAGAAACAAGAAGCCCAAAAAGCCCAGAGCCATATGAAGAAAACTCAAGCAGTGATCTCACTATTGGGCCGCGGAACCGCGGCCCAAAGCCTACCCAGGCCGCGGTTCCGCGGTAGTATGGAGCCTGTATGGAATAAATTTTTTACTATAATTCTTTATGTCTTTGACCGGTCTATCTAGGGCTATTTTTGTAATTATAAACATGCGGATCAAATGTAACCCTAGGGTTTCCTATTCTCTATAAATAGGAACTCTACAGATTGTAATTCTTTATGCCTCCCTTTAATGAATAAAATTTAGAAATCTTTTGGAGAGCATCGGTGTTTCTTCTCCATTCAGAAATTCAGATCTGACAACCCTGCATGGATGATTGCAGGGATGCATCTGTAAGTGATTTAATTTCTTGCCTTAGTGTAGATTTAAATTCCTTGCCCTAGGTAGATTTAATTTCATGCCCTAGGAACTTGTTTAGGGTTTAGCTTTTGGGAAGGATTTTGAGAGATGAGATTTCTCATCCTTTTCTTACCCACCAAATATTTACAATAGGACTCCATGCATACATGCACATACCGCTCCCTACGGCACTCTATCCCTCGAGGTAGCGGTGATACCGTAGTATAAAGGCCCGGGTGTGATGTTTTCCATGGAGGTTAGGGTAAGGATCTCTAAAGGAAGGACAAGAACCTAGAGGAAGGAACACCTTCCCGAACGGATCTAATCCACTTTATTGATAATTACCATAACTCCTCATAGATCTTCATTCGGGTATTGAAAGGGGTGAGATTTAATTACATTTCCAAACCATCCCTAAACCTAGCCCTAGCAAGAGTAGATCTAGATAATTGCCCTAGGTTAATTAGGTTTTTAGATTTAATAATCAATCCGAACACCCTTCGGAATTAACTCGTAAGCGCGAATCGGAGATTCACAAAATCCCTGTGGACCGACCCGTATTCACCGGCTAGCTACATGCGACGCCGTTTCTGATTACGGTAAACTTAATATTTTTGGATTAATCAAATGTCGCCGTTGCCGGGGAAAAAACAGATCGGAACAACAGAAGATCACAACAACTGAGGAATAGAAGAAATTTGGAGGACCGAGTCTACAAGTTAACCGCGGTGATCTGGTTCAAAAAAAAAAAAAACAGTTGGCCGAACCGACCAAAGCGCGGCGGAACCGCCGCGCTAGCCCTCTTTTGGCCGCGGAACCGCCGCGGTCTAGTCGAATCAGGGCTTAAAAAAAAGGGGCAGAAGCGCGATAAAGAAAAAAAACAAACCGTTCTGCCACTGCAAATTTTTGTGAGTTTTCTCTCTCTCCTCCTCTGCAAATCTTGATATATTTTCTGTAAATTTGCCTGCAGGATTTCTTTGCGCTCAAAAATCCTTTCCCTTCCAAATAACAATCTTGTGCAGGATTCTTTGCACCGCGCATAAAATAAAAATCTTTGATTGCAAGTGATTTACTGCTTTGCATATCTTTAATCAGACTTTAAGGGGCTTTTTGACCAATTCAGATTGGGTGGGGATTTCATCACCCTTCCCAGGACCCCAGAAATCACATAAGGCATTTGCATTGACCATATCCTAATTAAAAAATACTAGACTCAGCCCTAAGGACATCGAGCTCAATAGGAAAAGGACTAGTATAGGCATCGACCGTTTATCCTAATTGACTTTGCGGTGTCTAGGCTAGTGGTTTTTAATTAGGCCCACTACTGTGGTTCCTTCCCACTTACCTGGCCGTACTTGTCGGTGAAGAGGCGGTTTGAGGTCCTATTTCTAGCCCTAATTAGGAGCTGTCTAGCAGACCTAGGTGACCCTAGATCTAGTTCTGATTGTGCATTTCTGGTTGATTACATTTGTGTCTAAGCCCTTTATCGAATTTTTTTTTCTGCAAACAGTCTCAAATAAAGAGAAAAGGAAAAAAGGAAAATATTTTATAGAAACTTGCAAATTTTTTTAGCTGCAAATAAATCCTTGCACCACCTAACCTTCCTTCTTGTCACCTTTCTTCTTACAACATGGGTACCCCACATAATAAATCACTTGCCGAACTTTCGTATCCCGAACCTAACTTTGCGTCGTATGTCAATTTGTTCGGTCAATTTAAAGACGATCCCTCCTTGCCAAAAAAATCTTTGAAAGATCAAATAGAGGCGTCTAGGAGAAATAGTTTGACTTTTCAACCCACTTTGTGTCAACCAAGTCTATCTTTACCACCTACATATGTTGACACCACTTTTCCAAGTGCTGCTGTAACTCCTAGGCCGATGTCCATTGCTGAGCATATTGCTCAATCTCGCAGTCGATCTTTCACCCCTTTCCACTCATCCAGTTCTAGGGATCAACACGACTATTCACCTTTTTATCCATATGTTGAACCTACCCCTGCCCAACCACCCACTTCCTACCAGTCTTACACGACTTTCCTACCGTCACTAGACCTTGTTTCTACACAGCCTTTTGGGAGTTTCACATATCCAAACAATTTTGAATCTTTTACCGAAACCCCCTCACCACCCAAGTCTAGTTTGGAAGAGTCGTTGAAGGCTTATATTGCTGCAACAAACAAAATGGTGAGGAATGTGGAAGCGTCCATGGCCGCCCTTATGCAACCTTGTGAACCGGTAGCCAGTCTCCCACTAGCTTCAAATTTTTCAATGTATAAGGAGACGGTTGGACAGAGTGAGAATGCGAGAGGATATCCAAATCAAACCTACCAATACCCTATTGAATCCAACAACTCCAATTTTCAAACATGTGTCCAAAATGATGAGTTTTGTGATTTTGTAGTGTTTGATTTGCCAGATTGTGAGGAACCCTTTTCGAGTGAAACCGCACCTAATCCTTTCGATCTTTACACCTCCCATCTAGAACCTAAATCGATAGATATCCATGCTTTTGATGAGGTGTCTAAAGAAATTGATTTTCACTTGATTGAGGATATAGACGCCGGGAATATTTCGGATGATGAACATGTCGATTTGCTTGAAATTTTATGTTCAACTCATCATCCCGAGTCATTAGATATTTCTCCCGAACTTCATATGCGTCTTGATGTTGATGATAATGGCATGGATGAGATAAATGTTGAGGAGAATTATGAGGATAGTATTGAGGAGAGTTTTGAGGATCATATTGAGGTTGAACCATTTTTGTTTAATGTGTCGGATTTTCCAATTCAGCCTCCTGAACATTTGACTGTTATATCACCCTCCCTCCCTCCCATCGTTCCGACCCCGCTTGAAGACTGTGAGCTTGAAACCTTTTCCTTTGAATCTGACACAATTCTCACATACGATAAAACTTACGAGTGTTTCACTTTTTCGGACGATGTTGATGACTCACCGCCCGAGTTTGAGTCCTTTACATTTTTAGATGAGCCATCAGACTAAGTTGATTATAGTAGTTTCGAACCATTAATGGAATCTTTCAAGTTCGAAACAGTTTACTACGGTGAGAAAGATACTATCCCTAAGTCACTCCCTTTCGTCTTTCCCATTGTTCCGACCGAACAAATGACTGTTACGCCTTCATCTCCTATACCAAGTTCGGCGTACCCATGTTTTCTTACGAATCTTGAGGGATTTGACCCCATTGCACGACGAGTTGATAGGTTAGCGCAATCGCTTTTAACACATCGGTCATCACAAATTGCGCTAATTTATTCACTCAATTTACACCCTCAAGATCGCACTCCACTTCCTTCTTCTTTCCGTCTTTCTTCTCCCCCACCGAGACCATATTCTACCATTCTTCTTTCCACACGGTCTCGCATGCTTCTCATTTTCTTGCACCAACTATACCATTTCCACGATAAGATTTTTGAATGGTTGGTGCTAACCTTTGGCTTGTGTAAGGCCAAGCTTAAGTTTGGGGGGGACCTTTGTATATATGTACATATATTTTTTGTTTTCATTTTATAAAAAAAAAAATTCAAAACAATAAAAAAAAAATAAAAAATAATAATAAACAGGGGAGTGCCGGTATTTTGACCCTCTTGGTTTAGCATGATAGTGAGGACACTGTCAAGTTCAAGTTTGGGGGTATGGTATGCTAGGTACGTCTTCTTCCTTCGCATTCATTTGTACATATTTTTGCATTTGCATACTTATTTGAAAACCCATAAAAAATTAAAAATTTTCAAAAATTATAAAAATTATTGTATTCAATTTTGGCTAATTGAATTTGGTTTGACAAATAGGTCAACTGGCTAGGAACAACTAGATCTTAGACTTAGTGAATTAAAAACCCTAAAAATAACATTCCTTAAAGTTTAACGGTAGAAAGTATATGTCTTTGTAGATTATTTAGAAATAGGCAAATTTTGGGTTCACTTCTTGGGCTAAGTCAAAATGAGGGAAGGGTATTGATGTTCTTATTAAAGTATAAGTTTGAAAAATAGTTCCTAGCTTAAGTCTAGATTCTGAAAACGTGTACCCTAGAAAATGCACAATCACGCATCTTGAAACTTGGAATAGTAGAAGAGACCTTGAAATGCTCTTCTCTAAAGTCCTTAGTACGAAGAAAATAAAAGAAAAAAGTGTGAATAAAGAATAAAAAAAAAATGGACACTGGTTTTTGTGATTACTTAAGGCTGTAAAAATAGAAAAATATTTAGCGAGGGTGCTTCATCACCTAGTACCTTAGACCAACTGGTTTGGGAGTCACTGCTAAAAACCTTGGGTATTACAAAAACTAGGAAGTATGCTTTAAAGTGCTAACGCATCTTGTAATCGGTTGTTGGTACCTCAAGAAGTATTAACGGTCGCATGAAGGATGTGTAAGCAAAATTCAATTAAAAATTCACCAACTAATTAGTACTTTGGACAACGGACAAGGGTATGATTGCTTGATTTGAATTTTCAAGTGTAGGGGTGATTTATACACACACGTAGGGGTATGTGATTGGGATTTAGATAAGAGAAAGGAGTGAAGAATAGAACTTGTATCTTTAGTAAGGGTTGATAGAAATTCCTAAGTGGAGATGGAACTCTAGAAGGAAAACTTAGGAAATGCCGAAAGCTAAGTAGGTCTACATAACATATATAATCTTAAGTTAAATAATGAGGAAGTGTGAAGAATGTGGGTGGATAATTTGCGAGTCAAAAGATAATAGAATTCCTTGTTAGAAAACCTAATTGGAGAACAAAAGATAATGGGCCGAATTGATAGGATTTTGTGGGTAATATCCGCTGAAGACCCTCAGGAGACAACACTCCTCCTACTAGGGACACCTAGAGGTTTAACGGCTTGTTGCACGTGCTCAGTGCAATCGCGTTTCCCTGCGAAAGTGTGGTTATGATTTTAGTGAATAAAAAAATAAGTTTGCTCGAGGACGAGCAAAAGATAAGTTTGGGGGTATTTGTTCACACCATAATATTGTATTATTATATTCCCCATTCTTATTCTTTTTATAAATAAACGGGTGCTTTTGACGCATGTCTGCTACATGTTACAGGTTACAGGTTCTTGGACAGAAAACAGTGAAAAAGACAAAAGACGATGTAAAAAAGGGACTTTTGACCAACAAATAGAAGGATCTTGATCAAGCCGACATGAAAGATAAAGTTCACAAAGTACAAGGCAGCGCAAGGTCTAAGATGTCAGTGAACGGTTAAAAGTCTAATTCAAGTATTCACTGGAATATCTGGAAGAAACCTGGAAGCCTATTTGAGAAAATTACCAAAGAAACAAGAAGCCCAAAAAGCCCAGAGCCATATGAAGAAAACTCAAGCAGTGATCTCACTATTGAGCCGCGGAACCGCGGCCCAAAGCCTACCCAGGCCGCGGTTCCGCGGTAGTATGGAGCCTGTATGGAATAAATTTTTTTACTATAATTCTTTATGTCTTTGACCGGTCTATCTAGGGCTATTTTTGTAATTATAAACATGCGGATCAAATGTAACCCTAGGGTTTCCTATTCTCTATAAATAGGAACTCTACAGATTGTAATTCTTTATGCCTCCCTTTAATGAATAAAATTTAGAAATATTTTGGAGAGCATCGGTGTTTCTTCTCCATTCAGAAATTCAGATCTGACAACCCTGCATGGATGATTGCAGGGATGCATCTGTAAGTGATTTAATTTCTTGCCTTAGTGTAGATTTAAATTCCTTGCCCTAGGTAGATTTAATTTCATGCCCTAGGAACTTGTTTAGGGTTTAGCTTTTGGGAAGGATTTTGAGAGATGAGATCTCTCATCCTTTTCTTACCCACCAAATATTTACAATAGGACTCCATGCATACATGCACATACCGCTCTCTACGGCACTCTATCCCTCGAGGTAGCGGTGATACCGTAGTATAAAGGCCCGGGTGTGATGTTTTCCATGGAGGTTAGGGTAAGGATCTCTAAAAGAAGGACAAGAACCTAGAGGAAGGAACACCTTCCCGAACGGATCTAATCCACTTTATTGATAATTACCATAACTCCTCATAGATCTTCATTCGGGTATTGAAAGGGGTGAGATTTAATTACATTTCCAAACCATCCCTAAACCTAGCCCTAGCAAGAGTAGATCTAGATAATTGCCCTAGGTTAATTAGGTTTTTAGATTTAATAATCAATCCGAACACCCTTCGGAATTAACTCGTAAGCACGAATCGGAGATTCACAAAATCCCTGTGGACCGACCCGTATTCACCGGCTAGCTACATGCGACGCCGTTTCTGATTACGGTAAACTTAATATTTTTGGATTAATCAAATGGCGCCGCTTTGCAGCTAGCCGGTGAATACGGGTCGGTCCACAGGGATGTTGTGAATCTCCTAATCGCGCTAACGAGTTAATTCCGATGGGAGCCGGATTGATTATTAAATCTAAAAACTAAATTAATCTATATCTAAGTCTTGCTAGGATTAGGTCTAGGTTAACTTTGGAAAGTCTATAAATCTCACCGCTTTCTATACCCATATGAAGATCTAATTAGGTGTTATGGTAATTATTAATAAAAGGGATTAGAATCATCGGGAAGATGTTTTCTTCCTCTAGTTTCTTGTCCTTCCTTTATCAATCCTTACCCTAACCTTCATGGAAAGCATCACAACCGGGCCTTTATACTACGGTATCACCGCTATCTTGAGGGATAGGATGCCGTAGGGAGCAGTATGTGCATGTATGCATAGAGTCCTATGAAAATATATGATGGGCAAGAAAGGGAATGAGAGATCTTCGTCTCTCAAACCTTCCCTAGATCTAACCCTAACAAACGAGGAGACTACTCACTCATTAGGGAATTAAAATACATTTATCTAAGGCAGAGAATAAAAGATCAACTAGGGCAAGGAATTAAATTTATCTAGGGCAAGAATAGAAAATTAACCTAGGGCAGAAAATAAAGAACTTACAAAAAATGATGCTCTCCAAAAGAATACTGAAATTTATTAATGAAGGGAGGCATAGCCTTTACAATGATTTAGAGTTCCTATTTATAGAGGATAGGAAACCCTAGGTTACAATTGATTCGCATGTCTACATTTACCAAAATATCCTTAGGAAGACCTAGTCAAAGTAGACTTCAAGCTTTGGTAAAATTTTATGTCACTGTCTTTTTAAAAGGAAGATTGGGCCTTGAAATTATTGGGCCTTGAAATTTCCTTTGTACGCTCTTCTGTCTTTGGGCTTCCTTATTATTTGGTTCTTTTATTAAAATAGCTTCTATGTTTCTTCTAGATCTCCAGTGAATAATTGCAGTGGACTTTTAACCGTTCGCTTTGTAATCTTGGACCTTACATTGCCTTGTACTTTGTGAATTTTATCTTTGATGTAGGCTTGATCAAGAGTCTTCTGTTTGTTGGTCAAAGTCCACTTTTGCATCGTCTTTTCATCATTTTCACTGTTTTCTGTCCAAGAACCTGTAACCTGTAATATGTAGCAGACATACGTCAAAAGCACCTATTTATTTGTAAAAAGAATAAGAATGGGGAATATAATAATGCAATATTATGATATGAACAAATACCCCCAAACTTATCTTTTGCTCGTCCTCGAGCAAACTTATTTTTATTCACTAAAATCCTAACCGCACTTTCGCAGGGAAACGCGATTGCACTGAGCACGTGCAACAAGCCGTTAAACCTCTAGGTGTTCCTTGTAGGAGGAGTGTTGTCTCCTGAGGGTTTTCAGCGGATTATACCCACAAAATCCTATCAATTCGGCCTTTCGACTTTTGTTCTCCAATTAGGTTTTCTAGCAAGGAATTCTATAATCATTGACTTGTAAATTATCCACCCATATTCTTCACACTTCCTCATTATTCAACTTAAGATTATATATGTTCTGTAGACTTACATAGCTTTCGGCATCTCTTAAGTTTTTCCTTCTAGGGTTCCATCTCCACTTAGGAATTTTTATCAATTCTACTAAAGATACAAGTTCTATTCTTCATTCCTTTCTCTTGTCTAAACTCCAATCACATATCCCTACGTGTGTGTATGAATCACCTCTACACTTGAAAATTCAAATCAAGCAATCATACCCTTGTCCGTTGTCCAAAGTACTTATTAGTAGGTGAATTTTTAATTGAATTTTGCTTACACATCCTTCATGCGACCGTTAATATTTCTTGAGGTACCAACAACCGATTACAAGATATGTTTGCACTTTAAAGCGTAATTCCTAGTCTTGCAACACCCAAGGCTTTTAGCAGTGACTCCCAAACCAGTTGGTCTAAGGCACTAGGTGATGAAGCACCCTCGCTAAATATTTTTCTATTTTTACAGCCTTAAGTAATCACAAAAACCAGTGTTCATTTTTTTCTTTTCTTTATTCACTCTTTTTTTTATTTTCTTTTATTTTCTTCGTACTAAGGATTTTAGACAAGAGCATTTCAAGGTCTCTTCTACTATTCCAAGTTTCAAGGTGCGTGATTGTGCAAATTGTAAGGTATACGTTTTCAGAATCTAGACTTAAGCTAGGAACTATTTTTCAAACTCATACTTTAATAAAAATATCAATACTCTTCCTTTGTTTTAACTTAGCCCAAGAAGTAGACTCAAAATTTTCCTATTTCTAAATAAGCTACAAAGGCATATACTTTCTACCGTTAAACTTTAAGGAAGGTTATTTTTAGGGTTTTTAATTTACTAAGTTTAAGATCTAGTTGTTCCTAACCAGTTAACGTATTTGTCAAACTCAAATCAAATATGGCCAAAATTGAATACAATTATTTTTATAATTTTTTCAAATTTTTCAATTTTTATGGTTTTTCAAATAAATATGCAAATGCAAAAATATGTACAAATGAATGCGAAGGAAGAAGACGTACCGAGCATACCCCCAAACTTGAACTTGACAGTGTCCTCACTGTCATGCTAAACCAAGAGGGTCAAAATACCGATACTCCCCTGTTTATTTATTTACAATTTTTTTTATTGTTTTGAAATTTTTTTGCTATTTTTTTATAGAAAAAGAAAACAAAAAATATATATACATATATACAAAGGTTCCCCCCAAACTTAAGCTTGGCCTTACACAAGCCAAAGGTTAGCACCAACCATTCAAAGATCTTATCGTGGTAGTGGTATAGTTGGTGCAAGAATGGGGTGTGGATGAAAGAAATGAGAAATACACGAGACCGTGTGGAAAGAAGAATGGCAGAATATGGTCTCGGTAGGGGAGAAGAAGGACGGAAAGGAGAAAGAAGAGTCGCGCGATCTTGAGTGTGTAAATCGAGTGAATAAATTAGCGCAATTTGTGATAACCGATGTGTTAAAAACGATTGCACTAACCTATCAACCCGTCGTGAAATGGGGTCAAATCCCTCAAGATTCGCAACAAAACATGGGTACGCCGAACTTGGTATAGGAGATGAAAGCGTAACGGTCTCTTGTTTGGTCGGAACAATGGGAAAGACAAAAGGGAGTAAATTATGGATAGTCTCATTCTCACCGTAATAAACTGTTTCGAACTTGAAAGATTCCATTAATGGTTCGAAACTACTATAATCAACCGAGTCTGATGGCTTATCTGAAAATGTAAAGGACTCAAACTCGGACGGTGAGTCATCAACATCGTCCGAAAAAGTGAAACACTCGTAGGTGTTATCGTCTGTGAGAATTGTGTCAGATTCAAAGGAAAAGGTTTCAAGCTCACAGTCTTCAAGTGGGGTCGGAACGATGGGAAGGAGGGAGGGTGATATAACAGTCAAAGGTTCAGGAGGATGAATTGGAAAATCAGACACATCAAACAAAAATGATTCAACCTCAATATTATCCTCAAGACTCTCCTCAATACTATCCTCAATATTTAACTCATCCATGCCATTATCATCAAAATCAAGACGCATGTGAGATTCAGGAGAAACATTTAATAACTCAGGATGATGATTTGAACATAACATTTCAATTAAATCGACAGGTTCATCATCCGAAATATTTCCGGCGTCTATATCCTCAATTAAGTGAAAATCAATTTCTTTAGACACCTCCTCAAAAGCATGGATGTTTATCAATTTAGGTTCTAGAGTGGAGGTGTAAAGCTCAAACGGATTAGGCGCGGTTTCACTCGAAAGGGGTTCCTCACAATCTGGTAAATCAAACACTATAAATTCGCTCAAATCATGATTTTGGACACATGTTTGAAAATTGGAGTTGTTGGATTCAATTGGGTATGGGTAGGTTTGATTTGGAAATCCTCTCTCATTCTCACTCTGTCCAACCGCCTCCTTATACAATGAAAAATTTTGAGCTAGCGGGAAACTAGCTACCGGTTCACTAGGTTGCATAAGGGCGGCCACGGACGCTTCCACATTCCTAATCATTTTATTTGTTGCAGAAATATAAGCCTCCAACGACTCTTCCAAACTAGACTTAGGTGGTGAGGGGGTTTCGGTAAAGGATTCAGAATGGTGTGGATATGTGAAACTCCCTAATGACTGTGTAGAAAAAGTGTCTAGTGAAGGTGGGAAAGTCGGGTAGGACTGGTAGGAAGTGGGTGATTGGACAGGGGTAGGGTCAACATGTGAATAAAAAGGTGAATAGTCGTGCGGATCCCTAGAACTAGATGAGTGGAGAGGGGTGAAAGATCGACTGCGAGATTGAGCAATATGCTCAGCAATGGACATCGGTTTAGGAGTTACAGCTGAACTTGAACAAGTGGTGTCAACATACGAAGGTGGTGAAGGTTGACTTGGTTGACACAAAGTGGGTTGAAAAATCAAACTGTTTCTCCTAGACACCTCTATGTGATCTTTCAACGATTTTTTAGGCATGGAGAGATCGTTTTTAAATTGACCGAACAAATTAACATATGACGCAAAATTAGGTTCGGGATACCAAAGTTTGGCTAATGATTTATTATGTGGGGTACCCATGTTGTAAGAAAAGGGGAAAGAAGGAAAGTTTATTGTGTGCAAGGATTTATTTGCGACTAAAAATTTTGCAAGTTTCTATAAAATATTTGTCCTTTTTATTTTCATTCTTTTTCTCTTTATTTGGGAAAATTTTGTTGCAAAAAGATTTTAGAGAAAAGATATGCAACAGCAAAATATTTTATAGAAAAGATATGCAACAGCAAAATATTACTTGCAATCTAATTTCATTTCAAGCAAGGCACAAAAATCCTGCACAAGATCGTTATTTGGAAGGGAAAAAAAATTTTGAGCGTAAAGAAATCCTGCAGGCAAATTTACAGATGATATATCAAGATTTGCAGTGGAGGAGAGAGAAAACTCACAGAAATTTGCAGTGATAGAACTGTTTTTTTTTTGCTCTCACCAGATCGCTGCTGTTCTTCTTGTTGACTCGATCCTCCAAATTTTTTCTGTTTCTCTGTTGTTGCAATTTTCGGTTGATAGGATCGTCTATTTGCTGTTTTGATCTCTGGAGATTTCCAGATCCGAACTTGATTGTAGATCCTGCAAAATTCAAACAACAAAGTACCCATTCCAAAAATAACAGATGATATATTTTTTGGATTTTTCAGATTTTTCTGATTTTTTTTATTAAGATTAACCCGAAATTGCAAAAAGGAAATAACACGCTATCCCCGGCAACGGTGCCATTTGATTTGGTCTCAAAAACTATATCTAATAACCGCAATCAAGCACGGCGTCGCTTTGCAGCTAGCCGGTGAATACGGGTCGGTCCACAGGGATGTTGTGAATCTCCTAATCGCGCTAACGAGTTAATTCCGATGGGAGCCGGATTGATTATTAAATCTAAAAACTAAATTAATCTATATCTAAGTCTTGCTAGGATTAGGTCTAGGTTAACTTTGGAAAGTCTATAAATCTCACCGCTTTCTATATCCATATGAAGATCTAATTAGGTGTTATGGTAATTATTAATAAAAGGGATTAGAATCATCGGGAAGATGTTTTCTTCCTCTAGTTTCTTGTCCTTCCTTTATCAATCCTTACCCTAATTTTCATGGAAAACATCACAACCGGGCCTTTATACTACGGTATCACCGCTACCTCAAGGGATAGGGTGCCGTAGGGAGCAGTATGTGCATGTATGCATAGAGTCCTATGAAAATATATGATGGGTAAGAAAGGGGATGAGAGATCTTCGCCTCTCAAACCTTCCCCAGATCTAACCCTAACAAGCGAGGAGACTACTCACTCATTAAGGAATTAAAATACATTTATCTAGGGCAGAGAATAAAAGATCAACTAGGGCAAGGAATTAAATTTATCTAGGGCAAGAATAGAAAATTAACCTAGGGCAGAAAATAAAGAACTTACAAAAAATGATAATATCCAAAAGAATACTGAAATTTATTAATGAAGGGAGGCATAGCCTTTACAATGATTTAGAGTTCCTATTTATAGAGGATAGGAAACCCTAGGTTACAATTGATTCGCATGTCTACATTTACCAAAATATCCTTAGGAAGACCTAGTCAAAGTAGACTTCAAGTTTTGGTAAAATTTTATGTCACTGTCTTTTTAAAAGGAAGATTGGGCCTTGAAATTATTGGGCCTTGAAATTTCCTTTGTACGCTCTTCAGTCTTTGGGCTTCCTTATTATTTGGTTCTTTTATTAAAATAGCTTCTATGTTTCTTCCAGATCTCTAGTGAATAATTGCAGTGGACTTTTAACCGTTCGCTTTGTAATCTTGGACCTTGCATTGCCTTGTACTTTATGAATTTTATCTTTGATGTAGGCTTGATCAAGAGTCTTCTGTTTGTTGGTCAAAGTCCACTTTTGGATCGTCTTTTCATCATTTTCACTGTTTTCTGTCCAAGAACCTGTAACCTGTAATATATAGCAGACATACGTCAAAAGCACCTGTTTATTTGTAAAAAGAATAAGAATGGGGAATATAATAATGCAATATTATGATATGAACACTCATCGACGTCCCTTTTGGTCAATACCTGGTAGCCCGTTACGTATGGCTAATACCTCTGACGTGCTAGTGGTTAAATCCATAGCCGAAGTATTGACGAGTCTTTAGAGTCCCCCACAGACTGTTTCTCAAGTTTCGGGCGAAACGCTGTAGAGGCTGTATGGATATATTGCAGGGTTCGATCTTATACGTGCGGTATTGCACGGATCATGATCGGACGGATAATACTAGCGGGCTTTGGTTTAAGCCGGATCCTAGTGTTGTACAGTGTAGATTTTGTCTCGTTGCATTTATATTCGGTCGGAATACAAATGCGGGTATGTATATACAGTCGCGGGGTTTTCCTGTAATTTATTACGGGATCGTTTTTCTGAAGTTGCCAGTTTGCTTTCCGTTTCGGCCATTTTCCTTTGTTTCTTTCTTTGGCTGAAATTTGGTGGAGGGAGTTATTTGCAATTGTGCAATTTATAATGGAGAAGACTTTTTATGCCTCATGATGGTTCTTACTTCCTTTGACTTCTTTAGTTCATCATTGTTTACTTTATATGATGGGTTGAGTGATGGGTTTTTGAGTTGGACTTTTTGGTGTGACATATTTCATCATCACCTTTTCTCTTCCTTGCATTATTGTCTCTCTCCCTTCAACACACATGGGGCCGACCATTCTTAAGAAGGGGCTGTCAAAATTTTGAAGAGGGATTTTTGTTCTGTTCATGCTCGCAAAAATTCCCTAGTTCATCTAAAAAGTTTACATCTCCTTTCCCACTTCCAAATGGCAACTTCAACAACCCCTAGAGATAAACCATTCTACACTTAGCCTACAGCATTCTTAGACACGTCGGCTCGCCAACTTCGTGCCCGAGTTGCCTCGGTCCAGAGGCGGGAGCCCGTAAAAGAACCCGGCGATGTGGTGCCCTTTCCGACGAGGAGATGAAGACCGGAGATTCCGCGAGGAGATCGGGATGGAGTCCGAAGACCGAAGGACACGGATCGCTCAAGATGGCTCTCTTCCCTTTCCCTAGTTAGCTAGCATTAGGTTAATGGCCCGATCCGGGTTTTTAAGTCCGCGGTAGCGCCGTTTTTAAAGTTAAAGAAAAGTTTCGTTTCCGCATTTTGGCCTCGTTCAGACGGCCGGGGCGCTGCAGTGCACTTACAATAGTTACATACGAACTTGAAGGAACTTGTTTCAGTTCGAGAATGGATTATGGTTCTGAAGAAATTGAATAGGATTATTCGGTTGTCTTTTCCCTTTACCTTCTCTCAGGTTGCGAGAGCTCCTAGTATTAGGAGAGTACACATATTGCACTTATTGGATAGTTTTCTTCTAAACCATAGGCAGGTGCCAAAAGGTAGGAAGGAAGAAAACCAATTAGCTTAAGTGTGGTGTACAGAAGGTAATAAGTAAAGACATATAAAGGGATTAGAATAAAGGCAAAGGAAATTGCGACTACCATCATTCACAACAAAACCGCATATACCCCTGCCACTCCTACTTCATCTTTGGATTTCTCTAGAATACTTCGTATCACTATGAAGATCCATATTGCTTGGATATGCCATCGTATAGTTACATACGAACTCGAAGGAACTTGTTCCAGTTCGAGGATGGATTCTGGTTCAGGAGAAATAGAATATGATTATTCAGTTGTCTTTTCTCTTCACCTTCTCTCAGGTTGCGAGGGCTCCTGATATTAGGAGAGTACACCTATTGGGCTTATTGGACAGTCTTCTTCTAAACCTTAGGCTGGTGCCGAAGGGCGGGGAAGGAAGAAAATCAATCAGCCTAAGTGTAATATACAAAAGGTAATAAGTAAAGACATATAAAGGGATTGGAGTGAGGGCAAGGAAGTATATGATTACTGTCATAAATCAGGATAATGGTAAAGTCATTACTAGGAATACCCAGTTATCCCTTCGAAACATTTTCATGTTTCAGATTTACTGTGCGATGTTAAGTGAAAACTATTTTCCTAATTAAATTCTAACTCCAGAGTATGTATTTACCAGATGTGATTCTCACATCTATATGGCGTTACAGATGGTGAGTGGGAGTAGGATATTGGGAATTAGGTGATAAGATCCTCAATACATATCAGAATTCTTTGTAATTAGTGATATTTGAGGAAATCACCTGGGTTTTGCCTGACAGCAAACATTTGGTTTAGAATATCCGTCGTTATGCACCAATTTCAAACTGATATATCTGTATGTTTATTTTATAAATTGAGATATAACTTTTTGAAATTATGTCTATGATATTTACCTATATCATTTGGTAATTTGGTAAGGTGCATTCAACAGCGGCGTAATTCTTCTTAACCATAGCACAGTTTTCAACCTACGATGCGCAGGGTTTGAGTTATTGAACTCAGAAGACTTATACAAAGTATTGTATGGTGTCCGGTGTCCGTTAGGATAAAGGGGTTGGTACTCGTACTATATTCCGTTTACTCATGACTTCTCCTGTTCTAGACAAGTATTTCATTGAAATACAATGTCCGGATTTTGAGAAGTTATAGATATAAGAATGAAGTAGAGAACCATAAGTTGCAAGACAAAGGGTTGGTATTCATACTATATTCTGTTTACTTTTGACTTCTCTAGTTTTAGACAAGTATTTCATAGAAATACAGGGTATAAATTTTGAGAAGTTATAAGTATATGAATAAAGTAGAGAACCATATGTTGCAAAGTATCAGGATTCTTCAAGGTGATCGAAAATGTAGATACTTGTGCTAGGTATTCCGTTGATAGTAATGGTTTTGAGAACTTGCTTCACTTTCAGGTTACTCATATGTGGACGCATTCCTTAATTAGTAATGCTGAATGGCCTCCTTCCATTTGGTTGATATGCACTGAAGACAGCTGCATGTGTTTTGAATCTGGTTCCAATTAAATTAATGCATATGTTTCTATATGGATATAGAATGGATCATACCTTAACGATGTTAAAGTATATGGAGTTTTTCGGTTTATACTTAAAACCAGAATCTGGATAAACTCAAGGCACGTTTTAGTTATGGCAGTTTGTGGGTTATCCCGGGTTTTAACGAGGGTTAACTTTCTACCATCAAGAAGATCAATAGTTATATTGTTCTTGACTCGCCATCAGTTTTAGTAAAATGGATTCTTTTTCAGAAAACATTAGTGAAGGTATGGTAGAACTGGAAGTTATTCCAGAACCATAAACGATTACTGAAAATTTAATAGAACTTAGAGATTCTATTGGATTCGACATTTCATTAGCCACTCCACAGATCTGGTGGGTAACCTCAGGCAGCCGAGAGGTACTTCGGTCTTCTCAGTGACGGTGATAGAGAGCTTCTTGTTTACCCAGACTTGCCATTGCTGTTGTTCTAGACTATGAGATCTGGCAGGAGGATGAGTATAACGTCGTTCTAAACTAGATTTAGAAGTGTACGTGTATATGACTCTGCCAGAAGGTTGCTGTAGTCGGTGGGAGCAGCGGAAGCATAGTGGGCAAGTAGCTTATATCTATTTATAGATTAAAGCAAGTATAGCGGAAATAGATCATCTATTTTTGATATGACAGTCATAGATTTTGACTTCATCAGAATAGGAAATAGATCTGGTAAGAAGGTTGTAGAGAGTGAGGTCCAGGTATTTGGATGACATGCACTTGATAGGGAGGGATCTTCCTATACTATGATCGGTTATATACTGTGGTTGTCACAAGGTATTTCTCCACATGGGATATGGAAAAAATATCAGGGATTCTGGTTACTAGATCTATGGTTTTAGATCTAGATTTGAGAAGTGTCCCAATATGGGTACTTTAACATTATTCTAAAAGTGTTTTAGAATGGACTCCTCCTAGTGTTGTGGTGTACCCGCGGGTGATGGAATCACCCTATCTAAAGAGATGTCTTACAGACTGATGGGGAGAGGGAGTTGGATGATAGGCATATCACTTGCTTAGGCAATTGAGTCAATCATGAGATAACAAGTACCACACCAGATATTGCTTTTGAACTGGCTGCAATAAGCATATATATTAATCCAATCGTGGAGAAACATTGGGAAGCGGTTATGAACATAAGTGATTGTTCTTGAGATATGGTAATGGCAGCCTCCTTCGGGAGACGGTTATCATTTCAGGCTTCCAAAGTGATCTGGATGACAGAGTGGCTATAAGAGTTATAGTTTTCCCTCTTCTGAGGGACAATATATTGGACAGGTGGTCCAAGCGGATACTGTGGAAGGAATGGTGCAGGATACTGATTAAATTCAGTGGATGATACAGTCTAAAAAGTTTGTTGGATTTGGAGTTCATTTATGAACCGGGTCCCATCAGATATCCAGACAAATTCTAAGACAACTATTGCTTATTTCAGGAGATGGTCCGTCTCCGCGAAGTTGAGATATAGAAAGAAACATTGGGGTGTATCCACTTACTGAGGCTATTTCTCGAACACAATAGTTTCACAAACGAGCTTTGCGAAACTAATTAGTAGAGAAGTTGGGTGTTCGGTATCACACGAGCAATGAGTATGCGACACCGCAATAATTAGCCTTAAGTGAAAGTGGGAGATTGTTGGCTATAATGCCCTCAAGTCAATTATTGAATCGCAGGCACGCGATTGCGATAATTAAGAGAGGACCTATACTGATAGAACAATCTTACTAAAGATGATAGTATGCTATCTGGTTTGTCTTTCATCATGTACATGCTTTATGTGGTATTACAAATCACTATTACATGTTGATAGAGCCCATAGGATTCTTGCTTGACTACTAGCATTATGATGGCGATCATATACGTGGGAGCTGGGTGGTCTATAAGCACATCCTTAAATGTCCCTAGTCGTGGGAGTTTCGAGACTGGATATCGATACTCTAGAGTAGACTAGTGTATACTGATCGAGACCCTGACGAGGGGTGGTAGCAAGGTCTCGCAAGCCATTGGTGTTACTTTATTCATCTAAGATAGTATACAGGTGCTCATTGGGTTATGAGTACACTAGACAGACTCTCCAGGAACATGCTAGTTGGTAGTATACCTATTGTCAGATAGCAGCTCCTAGATGCCATGTGTGCTGGTTAGTCTCTGTCGACCTGAGATCGTCATTTGTCTCGTGTGAGTTCCCACTGTGCTTTGATTACTACCCTACCACGACTCAAAGGAGTCATGCAAACAGGTTTTAGTTGGATACAGTCCCGAGCCACATGGAGGCAGTGAACGGATCGTCGGGGATTCGACTCTCCCGGTATTTGGGGTTGATGTTGCATTGTGCACGGGTAGACATCACCAGAAATCATTGGCCAAGGTAGTCGAGAATTACTGATTTGGATCAGTAGTTTCTCAGTTGGTGATGGGCTTCATACCGACACGAAATGTCGCATTATTAGGGGTCTGACTTTATCCACCCCGCTAGACTCGATGAGCGATACTTTTAGAAAAACAGACCGGACTGTAGGGATATTGTCACGGACAGGCTCAGTAGGGGTTCGGATGAGTTTTCTCGTCGGCCTCCCTTTCGTTCAATACCTGGGTAACCGTTACGTACAGCTAGTGCCGCTGACGTACTTGTGGTTAAACCCACTGCCAGCGTATTGATGAGTCTTTAGAGTCCCACACAGAGGGTTTCCCTGCTTCGGGCGATACGATGTAGAGGCCGTATGGTTTTACGGCTGGGTTCGATCATATACATGCACTTGTGCACGTATCATGATTCGGACGGATAATACTAGCGGGATTTGGTTTAAACCGAATTCTAGTATTATATTGTTGGATTATTTTGTCTTTTTGTATTCGTATTTTTTGGAATACGGAAATTTATATACGGATGAGGGATATTCTTATAATTTATTATAATGTGCTTCTAGAAGATGCCACCTCATTTAGTTTTAACCATTTAGGATTAAATGGTTAATGAGGTAGAGAAGATGATGTGTTGTATGCATTTATTGTGGCATGGCTTTGTAGTGACTCATGGTTACTATTCTAGCATGCTTGGTTATTTGTTTGTTGTGAGATATTTTGAAGTCTTGAGATTTTTTAGAAGTCTTGAGATATTTTGTTGACTTGAGATATTTTGGAGACTTGATATATTTATGGGATGGCTTCATTATTACTCACAACACAACACACAACATAATAGACTTAGCCCTTTTTCTTGAGTTGCCCCACACTTTCATCCTCAAGCTTCTTCTTCTACCTCCACCCTTCAAGTCTCATGTGTTGAGAAACCTAGGTGTTATAAGACAAATTAATCCATCACCACGCTCTACATCCTCTAGGCTATCTAGTTTAGCGAACTATGTATCCTAGTTATCTCGGCTATTGAGGTAGGAGCTTGGAATACAAATTCTCGGGTGGATTATCTTCGATGGAGGGAGACCGGAGATCAAGCTAGATCATGGTGGCATCTAGGAGCTTGGGAAGGTGGTTGAAGACCGTGTTAGTTGTATATATTTCTTAGAGGCCATTATTGTACATAATTGTATATTATAGTGGATGCTTGAACATATATAGGGAGGACTTTCTTGCTCGACATGATAGTATGCTATCTGCTTACTCTTTATCTTAACATGTCTACTTATATCGTCTCTCTGTTACATGTTGATAAAGCCCTTAGAATGTGGACTTGACTACCAGGACTATGATGGAGATCATACTAATGGGGCCACGGTAGTCAATAAGTCCATCTTTTAATTGTTCCTAGTCGAGGGTGTATCGAGACCGGGCATCGATATTCCAGAGTAGACTAGCATATACGGTTCTTGACCTATTTGATGGGCGATGGATGATCCCATATCTATTGGTGTTTGACATCAAAGATGGTATACAAGTGCTCAGTGGAGACTGGGTACACTAAACAGGACTCACCGAGAACTCCTAGATGGTATTATACCTAACGTCCGATAGCAGTTCTCTGGTGACACTGGTACATGTTAGTCTGTAGACCCGAGATCGTCATAGAGTCTTGTGTGATTCCCACTATGATTTGATTTCCACTTTATCAAGTTCAAGAGAGTGTGCAAAACGGTAGTTTTTGGGTACAGTCCCGAGTCACATGGAGGCAATGAGCGATAGGAGGGGTTTCGTCTCTCCCGGTATTGGGGGTTGATGTTGCGCTGTGCTCGATTGGATATAATAGGAAGTCCCTGACCAGGGCTAATACTGAGATTTACTGGTAAGTGTTATCAATAGTTTCTCGACCAGTTATGAGCCACATATCGGCATGACTTATCAAGTTATTGGGGTCTGACGTTTACCACCCCCAGACTAGATATGCGACATATCAGACGAAGAGACCGGACTGTTTGGTAGTGTTACTTATTGGATTCACGGGAGTCTGGACAAGCTTGCTTGTTGATCTTCTGATCGCTCAATACCCGGGTAGCCGTTACGTCCAGCTAGTATCGCTGACGGCTTGTGGGTGACTGATATGATCATCACCTACTGCCGGTGTATTGACGAGTCATTAGAGTCCTACACAGAGATTTCCTAGCTCATGCAAAACGAAATAGGGCACATATGCGATATGTGCGGGGCCGAGATTAATACGTTATGATACCGTATTCCAATCTCGCGATACAGGTTATATGTGATATAACCGGATTGTTGAATCAAGTGTTGATTCAATGATATATTATATGTATATGTGATATGCATATAAATGATATTAGTCGGTTGTATCCGATACAGCCGGGTTATTAAATCAAGTGTTGATTTAATAATTTAATATGTAATTATATATTTGATATATTAATTTATATTAACTAATATTAGCTCACTTAAGAAAATAATTTATCAAAATACATACAAATATATATGTGATATATATTAATGTATTTGTTTATGTGTCATGCTAGATGATACATTGGAATTGGGTGTATGAGACTCATACCATACTTAAGATAATGTGGGGATTTAATTATTAAGGGGAAAAACAAAATTAGGTGGAAATTATCATGGTTGAAGATGCTTGTAAAAGCTTGTGGAAACCTTAACTTAGTCCACCAATTTTGTTTTAGTCTAGATATTTATTAACCCAACTCTAATTTTTAGCCATTGTTAAATCTCTATATGAGTTATATGAGATATTTTCTCACCCATGGTTCATAATTGATCACTTGAGATCATTTTCTTCATCTCCTTCCTTGCTCTTTAGTTTTGAGTGAGTGAAGAAAAGAAAGAGAGAAAAATTATTCTAAAGTGAACAAAATTCCTATTTCACCAATTTATACCAAAGTAGCCATTTAGTATAGGTTGTTTCTTCACTAGTTCATTAATTAGTGAAGAGGTAGTTTTAGTTAGCGATTCTTCGACATTGATTATCTTCGGTCTCGAAGATCTTTGAGTAAGCACGTTCCTTTCGCCTAGTGGAGCCTAAGGAGGGTCCGGGACACCACTACTTGAAGCAAAGAGACTACTACACGAAGCTTTAGAAGTGAAGGACCAGTCTACAAAGGTTGTATTCCTTGTTCACTTAGAGTAAAGTTGTTTACTTGCTTTGTTAAACCCTAATTCTCTAGTTAGATCATTGGTTTGGGTTGCTTTGCTCTCTTGATTTTTTAAAATTGCATACACGATGCCTTATAAAACCTAGTGAGAATGCTAAGGAACCCAGCAGACCGAAGGACACGGATTAATTCGGTATAACCATTCTTAACTCCTATATATTTAGTTTGCTAGTTTAGGGTTCATGGTAGATCCAGGTAGCGGGTTGTGTTAGCGTCATTTTTGAAAATTTTTGTTCCGCAATCGGTCATGGTTTGATGGCCAGGGCGCTACCATAACCCAACAGCAAGATTACAATCATGCGGACTAAAAATTCTAAACCTACCTTGATCTTTCGGTTTGCAAATATCCCTCCACTTGATGGTAAAATTTTTTGAGTTACCCCACAAAAACCCTCGACAAATAGTTTCCGCATTCATTAAAAAAATTTTTAAAAGGTTACAAACTTGCGACCAATACATTTGATAAAAAAGAGGAGTCGATCGTAGAAGCTTCAAACGTCCGGTCATAGAAATAAGCTTGAACTTCTATTCGCCAAGTCTTTTCATCATTTTATCAAGTAGATGTTGACATATGGATGCATTAAGACTTTTGTAAGATAATTGAAGACCAAGATAAATAAACGGAAATGTCCCTTCTTCCATTGTTAGTGTTTGAAGAATCGACAACTTGAAACTTGACACCACCGTCGACGAGAAAAATATTTGACTCTTATTTCTATTTGCTCGTAGACCGGAAATGTTATGAAAGGTATTTAATACATCATTCAAAGCTATGGCCTATTTCACATCACTTTTTCCAAGAACAAGAATATTATCCCTACTACAATAAAGGGTTGCCCCTACAGATATATTTATCCGTAGGGGCAATAAAGGTTTGTCCCTACGGATTACTCCGTAGGTCCTCATGGTTCTCCGTACGGTGCCATACGAATTAAATTAAAAAAATTAAAACGTAATTTGTTATTTGGCCCTACGGAGCCGCAAAAGAAGGACCTAAGGGTTAATCCATAGGGGCATGTATAAGGGTTAATAAAAAAAATAACTCACAGAGAAGTCCTCGATCGCAAAAACATTTCTCTCCCTTATCGATCGATCTCCCGCGCGCGCCTCTCATCACCACCGCCCGCGCCTCGTCGCCACCGCCCGCGCCTCATCGCCACCGTCCTCCCGTGCGCGGGTCGTCGTCCCCGACATCACCGTCGACTTCCTCGTCGCCACCGCCCGCGACTCGTTGCCGATTGCATCGTCGACCATCTCCGGTCTCCTCCGGCCAAGCTACAGGTTAGGGTTTTGGTTCTAATTATGCTTTTATTTCTCTTTTTGTTGATTATTGGGTTGCTCCGGCCTAGCTACATGTTAGGGTTTTGGTTCGGTTAAGGTGAGGGTTAGGGTTCAGTTGAGGGTAGGGTTCAGTTGAGGGTAGGGTTCAGTTGGTTAATTAGGATTCAATTGAGGGTAGGGTTCAGTTGGTTAATTAGGATTCAATTGAGGGTAGGGTTAGGGTTAGGGTTCGGTTCAGTAGGGTTAGGGTTAGGGTTAATTACTTTGGGTTAGGGTTAGGGTTTAGAGTTTGGGTTTGGTTCAGGTTTATGGTTAGAGAATAGGGTTAATTCGGGTTAATTAGTGGCTAGGGTTAATTTGGGTTAATTATTGATAATTTGAAAGGGTTAGGCTGTTGATTAGGGTTAATTAGGTTAATTTAGGTAAATTAGGTTAAGTTTGGATTGATTAGAGTTAAGTAGGTTAATTTGGGTAAATTGGATTAAGTTTGGGTTGATTAGGGTTAATTAGGTTAATTTGGGTCAATTGGGTTAAGTTTGGGTTAATTAGAGATAATTTGTGTTAGGGTAACGATTATGGTTAATTGTAGTTAATTAGGTTAATTTGGGTTATTTAGGGTTAGGGTTTAATTAGGGTGCACTAGTTCATTCAGTAGGATACTCGATGATAACGTAAATGTACAATCTTATCGTAAACGGAAGAAAAATTTATCCTAAACTTGAAATTTTGAACCCTTAATAACGAAACGTAAACGTAAAACCTATTCATGTTAAATGTTCAAGTTAAAACCGATATATGATACTCAATGATAATATGAAACTTTCATATTCTCATCGGTACTCATATATGAAACTTAAAGCACCACTTAGTCCCTGTCTATCGGTTAACATATGTTCGATATTCGTCGTGACATAGAACTATACGAAGGTTGTTAAATATCGAACGGTATAGCTCGGTACTAACAACTGTCGTGTAGTCTATGTGACGAGAAGATTCAATCATATGATGACCGATAGATTTGTCCCGTGTGGACAAGTTAGGAATGTATAAAGCAAATACCCGCATTCACTTGTGTTTTCATCCGTTTCGAGATATTTCGTCGGTACTTTTCCGCTGGTTCTCCGTGTACAAAGATAGATTAGATGTTCATTTCAATGTTGTTTCATAGCTTTGAAATGATTATCTATTCTATTACAGTGTACTCGGAGAACAGCGGGGAGGTGCTGCCGAGATTTACTCGAAACGATTGAAAGTACAAGCGAATGGGTGTTTGCTTTATACATTCTTAATGGGATAGAATCCTTACCCCCGACAGCCGAAACACACACATACAACACGAATACACAACAAACGCATCATTAGAGAGTGATTCAAGATGTTCAAGTTAAAACCAATATATGATACTCGATGATAATATAAAACTTTCATATTCTCATCGATACTCATATATGAAACTCAAAACGCTACTCGGCATCCAATATCCCGGACGATCAGAACCATTTTATATATTTCAGTGTACTTGGTACGATACACGAACCGATACGGATAAGTGGAGAAGCAATCTCGGGACTTGGAAAGATGAATATGGATTGACCAGTGTAAACACACTTCGATTTTACGGTCAGGACGATCCGTTTATCTTTCCGAACCAAGCATTCCAAGTATACTACTCACAGTGTTTGAAGCATCCGGGATGGAGTGTCTTAAGCCGTTGGAAACCCAGGGATGTTTACATTGTCCCGGAATTCGAGGACAGCGATGAGGATGAAGAAGAGAGAAGATTTAGAGCGCTCCGGCCGTCTGTTTCGAAAGACGGGTTGTTTTCGGCTGATCATGAAGTTGCATGGATTAGAAATGATATCGATGATGAAATCCAAGTAGATATGTCTAATGCATCCATGAAACGAAAAAGGTTATCAGCAATGTTATATTATTAATTCACATTTTACGATCTATACATATATAGTCAATGTTTGTAATGATTGTCTAATGCATCCACGAACCGTTTTATCTAGATTTGATGACGATGACGGGAGCAGCGAGGGGCGGCAGGAGCTCCAGCCGCGACACCGGCAGAGATAGAGGCAGAGGCAGAACGGTTTTGCTGCTCGGAGAGATGCGTAGGGAACTTCAGAGGGCCGGTCTTGCACCCCGATCGGAGACCCCTTCGGATGCCTTCTTCCATGTGGACTTTGCCACACCTCCAGGTATATTGCACGTATATTCATTTTTAAAGTAATATTATAGATATACATGCATATTCATGTCAAAATTACTTACATTGTCAATATTTGATTGTCTAGCTGTTGGTGATACGTCCACATCAGGGACAGAGGCCACTCCCGCACCTCCAGGTATGTTTATATATCATATAGTGCATGTATATTGATTTAGAATGCTATATCATAAATATACATACATTCTTTTTGCTCTTACGTACTTACATTTCGGGCTGTAGGAGGTGCCTCCACATCTCCGGTAGAGCCCACCACCGCACCTGCAGGTATGTTTATATATCTTATAGTGTATACATATTGATTTAGAATGTTATATTATTGATATACTCATTCTTTTTGCAATTAGTTATATAGTCAATGTTTTATTGTCTAATTATAGGTGGTGCGTCCACGTCTGGTGCAGAGGCCACTCCCGTCACTTCCATACCCCCGGCCCAGTCTGCAGGTTTGTATGAATAAACATAAAATATTTATTAATTTTACATATCATTTAAGAATGAACATGAACTTCATGTAATTTTATCGATATTTATTTTCTAGTTGGAGATGCATCCACGTCCGGGTCACCGGCTGTTCCTTACCGGAGGAACTATCGTCCCGCTCGTGCTGCTGTTCGGGCCCAGGCTCATGCTTCTGTCGCCGGAGGTATATATCACACTTCAATTTTCGTTAAATCTTGATTTCTTAATATCACTTTGTCTTAATATTGATTGTCTTGATAATTCTTGTAGACGCAGGGCATCCCCATCCCGAGAGGGGGACTCAAGGCCCGAATCAGTCCCACAGGCTGAGGCCCGACAGAGTTAGGGGGAGGCAGCATTCCCCCTCTTCTTTACCCCTGATTATTGCTATACCGACGATTATGCCGAGAGGTTCGGCCGGTATATGGGGGATGAGAGCCGCCTCGTGAAGAAGTATCCATTTCATATTGAGTGGGGCGATCAGGACCGGCGCTCATTCGCCCTCTTCTGGGATCAGGCTCGGGTATTAATATATATTTTCATTTGATTTATCCAATATATTTATTATTAACACTTGCAATTTAATAACATTGTTTTTTTTGTATTTGCAGTTGGATTACGATTTTCAGCCTGTATCCAACCCTGATTACCCTAGGAGGGTGCTCGATCTTCACGCTCTGTACAATGGCCTGATGAAGAACATGCAATCAAAGGTCCGATACAATAGGAACGAGATGAAGATCGACTGCTATTCCCTGTGGATGGCGACCCCCGAGGCAGAGAGAGCGGCTCTCCTACATACTCTGGCCTTTGCGAGAGTCAACGTAGATACATGGCCTCTATTGTGCCAATATTTCAACTCTCAGCGCAAACATGTATGTATTTTAAATATAATTCATTGTTTAGTATATAATTTATTTTTTTGTGTTGCTTAACTAAAAAACTAAATCCGAATGTGTTGTGCAGAAACAAGCCGATCAAAATAAAGAGAATAGGAAGTTGGTGAAGAGGGGTCGCCCCACTTATACAGGTGGCTCGAGAAATATTACTCGTGCCATGGAGTTATCGGTAAATTACAATAGACCAACTGTGATATAATGTAAGTTATTCGAATTATTTTCTAATATATGTAAATTTTTGGCGAATTGCAAAGAGCTCAGACCCTGACGCAGGGTGGTACACCGAGCGTGTTGTCCGCGCATTTTGCCGTCCACGGCATCTTGACAGATCCCGCCACGGGAGAGCTTCGATACCCCGACACGTCTACCCAGGAGTATTGTGTAAGTGTAAATATTTATTCAACCCCTATTTGAAATTTTTGTTTTGAAAGGTTCAAATTTAAATGATATACTTATATTTTACTGGTTAATTTGGGTGTAGGAGCGGGTAGTTGAGCAGGCGGAGGTATCGGGGATCGATTTTACTGGACAGAACGATCCGATACTGCTGACCCCGGTCCTAGACGCCGCACACGGAGGGCACCATGGAGGTTTGGAGAGAGGTCGGGGACTGGGTCCTAGCAGGGCCCATATGAGGTTGGACTCCACTCCAGTGGTTACTTCCTCTATCTCCCGTGAGCGACGTCTAGAACAAAAACTTGACACCTTGAAGGCCACCGTCCAGGAGTTGAAGGAGATGATGGTATGTATACTACTTAATAGTAAAATATTATATCATATTATAGATAGCAACATATCCAATATTAGTACGTAGCCTGAGCTTATTTGGTTGTAGACTTAGCTTTGATTAATCATACATACATAAAACTGTCTAATTAAAATAAACTACAATTTTCCAAACTAGAAATCCAAACGAGGTCTAAGTCCCTAAGTATTCATAGATTAGGGTTTGGCAATAACCTGATAGTGATACGAATTCGACTAATACACAGTTTTTACCCGTTTATTACACACAAAACTAAACATACGCGGCAGGGTGCTTCGGCTGAGCCTTCATATGTATCTCCTTCGGCTGCGGCTCCGCAAGCCACTACCTCGGCTGCGATTGCTCAGACCACTCCTACAGCTCCACAGCCCGCTCACACTCCCGCAGCTGCGGCTCCACAAGCCACTATCTTGGCTGCGATTGCGCAGACCACTCCTACAGCTCTACAGCTCGCTCAAACTTTCGCATTGGTCGAGTTGTTGGCTCAGGGTTTATCCGAGGAGCAGATACGCCAGATTACGGCGATTATCAGAGGTGGAGCTGGGCCGAGCTAGGGTAGCTTTTTGATTTTCATATTTTAAACATGTATATACTTATATGTTACATATTGTATATATTTTGGACGATATTGGTGTTGTTTGTGTGTTCATATTGATTTAGATTGATATCGTATTCTGCTTATTGATTTCTTTTATATATTATGCGTGAGATGTTGATTATGAGTACTGTGGTATATATTGTGCTTGTTTATTACTTTCATATATGATGTATATATTATTGTGCATAGGGCGAGGGAAAAATAGGCAGCCCTTTTTTAAAAAAAAACCTGGTAATTTGTCCCTATGGATTACTCCGTAGGGACAAATGTTGTACCTACCATTTACTCCGTAGGGTCCAACATTGCCCTTACACATTTATCCGTAGGGACAAAGTATCAGGATACCTGATATTTTGCCCCTAACAGGTGTTAGAATTGTCCTACGGATTACTGCGTAGGGACATAAGTATGTCCCTACGTATTAAGCCGTAGGGGCAACTATTTTATTTTATAAACCGATAAATTAAATAAATATTGTGTCTCTATGAATTAATCCGTAGAGACATATGGACCTATGTATTTATCCGTAGGGGCCATGCTTACTCCGTAGGGGCCGGTTTGAGGCTAAGACTTGCATCTGCGGCGTGTGCACCTACGGTGTATTTTTTTGCCCCTACGAATATATCCGTAGGGGCAGTGGTTTATTCTTACGGATTTATCCGTAGGGGAAACCTCTATTTGTAGTACTGTACCGGCATAGAGAATATGAGAAATGCCGAGAACTTCTATCAATAGCCTCAAATTCACCGGAATCCACCTTTTGTTGCAAAAGTTGATAGAATGAAGCCATCACCAATATAAATAAATAAGATGAAAAAGGATCATCTTACTGTAATCCGGAGGTGGAAGGAAAGTAACTATGATGTGAGCCACTTAAATTAACTTATATATGCAAAAGTGAATCCATTTGGGCCTTATTGAAGAAAATCCCCTTTGATCTATTATATATAAAAGAAAATTTCTATTAACAGAATCAAATGCTTTATGCAAATCATTTTTTGGACAAAAACCTTTTTTGGCGTTTCGTTGATGAAAATTATGAATCAAATCCGAAGCAAGTAAAATATTATCTTCAATATTTCGACAATGAATAAAAGCACTTTAGGTGGAGGGAATGAGATATGGCAAAATAGACTTAAGTCTCAATACAAGAATTTTGGAAATGTATCTATAAATGCAATTACAAAAAAAGATAGGCCTGAAATCCGAAAAGGATGACGGATTTTTTGTTTTTGGAATATGAGAAATCAAAGTAGAGTTGGCACATTTTGGTTACTTAGCTGAATTAATTTAAAAAAATAAAGAATAAATTTCGTCACCAAATTTCCGACAATGTGCCAAGCCTTTTGGAAAAAAAAAGTTTATTGAATCTAGCCGGTCCCGGTGATTTTGTGATATTTGCATTGAAAATCACATTTTTTATTTCATTCTCGATGATGAGTTTGGAAATGTCATGGATGTGTGCTTGTTGGAGTTTCGGCCCTTTATCAACAAAAGAAAATGAATACCGATGGGATGAATTGAGAAGTTCTTCGTAGAAATGTATGGCTTCGGAGGCGATAATAGATAAATTGGAGGTGAGTGAACCATCTTCGAGTCGGATAAATTTGATATGACTAGAGAATCTTCTTCAACACAGTCACATAAAAGAACTTATTATTGGCTTCTCCCAAGCCGTAGCCAATTAACCCTTGAGTTGGCATGAGTTGATATTAACAATTAAAGAGTACAAGCCCCCCTCTTCTCCCTCCTCCTCCTCTCTCTCTCTCTCTGTGTGTGTGTGTATATATATATATATATTCATTTTCCTGCTACTCACTTTCAATATGAAATTTTTACTACAAAAGCTGTGCTATTTTGTTCCGTATTAAGCCAAACATGTTGTTTCTGCTGTATGGGTATATATTGCTAGTCAGATGATAAATACATAAGGCTAAAATGATAAAACGGCTAAAATGATGTGTTTGCTTCTATTTGATTGTAAACACATGTTGCACGACTTTATTTATATGGTTTTTGTTATACATGGATATAGAAAAATATAACTAATTACTATTCCTCTGTTTTAATGTATACTTTGGTTCCAAAATAGATAGTTTGGTCTTCTCGTGTGCATGCACGGTACAATTATTCCCGGAACATAAAATTGTAGCCAGATCTAAAAAGAAAAAATCATGAATCCATGCACACAAAGACACGCACATAAACAATAGTGTCTTGTGGTTGTTGCTTAATATATAGGCTCGAAAGACCTCTACTGCCGAAGGATAACTTCGTTATACATCTTCCCTCAACAGCAACCGTATGTGCATAACATTCTTGATATTTTTTATTTCTTCCTTTCTTTCCTTTTTATTTTTTTGGGGGATGAAATAGCACTCTTGATTCTCTATATTCTCAAGAAACGGCAGCAACTTAGAGGTATCCTCCCCTTTGGTCCTAGCTAGTTTCTAGGTTGTATTTATATGATTAGGGTTTTCTTGATCCACAGTTTCCCATGCACATGTTTTATCTTTGGTTCTCCAACTCTCTCCAGCTATTATATACTCCATGATTCTCATGTGGGGTTGGGGAAATATGGCCTTAAAATGATACACTTGGCCCTTTCCTGACTCCTATATGTTAATTCTCTTTCTTTTTTTATCACGTGTGTGTGGGTGGGGTGGGGTGGGGTTCAAGCATTAGAACAGGGAGTATGCCGATGGAATTTTATCGCGCTATTAGAAAGATGGCTTGTCCGCAGATTACCCTTACGATTCCCACAGTAGGAACAACTAATACCCCTACGGTTTAGACCGTATGGGTATATATACATAAAAATATGTAAAAATTTAACATATGCAGTTAACCCTACGGTGCCGTAAGAGAAGGTCATACGATTATAACCGTAAGGGCAAAGTCGGGCATTTAAAATAAAAATAAAAACCAAAATTTCCCCCTCCCCGTTGCCATGGTACTCTATTTCTCCAAATATATTTCCCCCCAAAATTTCCCTGTCCTTGAGTCGCCACCTCCTTCATCGCCTCCGACCTCATTGCCTCCTCCGACCTCTAGCGCCGTCATCGCCTCCTCCAATCTCGCTGCCGCCTTCCTCATCGCCTCCTCCAACTTCTAGCGCCACCATCGCCTCCTCCCTCGTTGTCTCCTCCAACCTCCAATGACCTCCAACGCCGCCTACATCACTTCCACCGCTGTCTCGATCGATCGTCGTCTCGATCGCGCTCTCCTCGTCAACGTCTAGCTCCTACCCGACTTCCTCGTTAGCGTCGAAATTCTCAACCGGTTAGTTAATTTATTCAAATTAAAAATTTATTTTCCTAAATTGTATTTGGTGGGTAGGATTTTAATTTGTGGGATAATGTTAATTTGGGGATTTTGGATTGTGATGGTGGTCGGTGGTGGGTGGTAGTGGTTGTTATTGGGCTGTGGTGGTGGGTGGTGGTGGGTGGTCTTTAATTTAGGGTTTTTGGGGGATGTGGGTGGTGGCGGCGGCTGTGGTGGGTGGTGGTGGGGAAAGCGGTCGGGGAAGGTCGGCGGGGACCGGGTAGGTCGGGTGAGGTGCCGGGAAAAATAATTTTAGATGAAATTGATGGTGGTGGTGAGGGAAAGAAGAAGAAGATTGGTTGTGGGTTAGGGTTTGGTTTGATTAAGGTTAGGGTTATGATTAGGGTTAGGGATAGGTTTAGAATTAAGGTTAGGATCAGGGTTAGGATTTTGGTTAGGTTTAAGGTTTAGTAAAAAAAAATAGCTAAAGGTAGTTCAGTGAAGAATTTTAAGGTATTTTATAGCAATTCAAATGTGTGTGTGATAATAACGATGATGTCACAGATCAAACAAGATCAAATCTTAATTCATCATGATCATTCTCCTCTACATTGAACTCCTATCAAACTGACTCTAACCCCAACCCTAAATCTTCATCTCCTATTTCATTACTTTATTTCATTATCTAAACTAAATCTAAAACGTTAAACTTGATTAAGAAAACCCTAAACATTAAAAACTTTACCCTAAACGATAAATCGTGTAATTGAAATATAAACGGTAAAACCAATTCAAGTTAAATCTTACGCTAAGTGTATATATGATACTCGATGATAATATGAATTTTTCATATTATCATCGATAACTATATGTGAAAATCAAAACACGATTTAGTTTCCATCTATCGGTTAACATACGTTCGATATTCGTCGTGACATAAAACTATATAAAGGTTGTTAAATATCGGAATGTATCTTTCGATTTCTAACAATCGTCGCATAGTTTATATGACGAGAATATTTAATCGTATAATAACTAATAGATTTTTCCCGTATGGACAAGTTAGGAATATATAAAGCAAACAGCAACATTCATTTATGTTTTTCATTCGTTTTGAGATATTTCGTCGATACCTTTCCGCTGGTTCCCCGTGTACAACGATAAATTAGATATTCGTTTTAATGTTATTTGACAGTATTGAAATGATAATCTTTTCTATTGCAGTGTGCTCGAATAACAGCGGGGAGTTGCTGCCGAAATTTTCTCGAAACAGATGAAAGTATAAGCGAATTGGTGTCTGCTCTATACATTCCTAATGGGATAGAAGGCTTACTCCCGACAGCCGAAACACACACATACAATACGCATACACAGCATACACATACACAGACATATACAATAACTATAAGTGTGTGGTGCTCATTGCCGTGACTACTACGGCTTTGCGAAATCAAAAACTTTAAAAAATCTTGAGCACTACACACTAAAACCCTAGAATTCAAGTCCAAACACTAAACTAAACCTTAAACTACAAGAGTTTAACTACTAGATTAGTATTACAACCTTTGAAGTCAGCCCTTCGGGTCTTGTATGGTACACTCCTTGAGCTCCTAAGGTTGTAGGATCATGCTCTCGAAGTCGATCTCCCACGTCGAAGACGATCCACCCGAGGATGCCGGTTCAAGCGATAGCCTCTAAAAAGAAACTAAATATCAAGTCTTGCTAGGACTAGATGCTTAGGAGTGTAGTTATGAATCAAGATGCTCTCTTTTTTATCTCAAAACTCTAGTGAGCAAGTGAGGAAGAAGTTGAAGAAAGATGGCTACTAGAGAAAAATATCTCACTCAATAATAATAATAATGATAATAATAATAATAATAATAATAACCCTCTGCATCACAAAACAAATAAGTGGGCGGGCTAGTGACTCACAAGTGTGAATCACAAGCTCACAAACTTCTATAAGAATGATGAAGGAATGAGAAGAAAAGAATAACCACATCACCATGGTATACATATATATGTATAAATTTATGTATATAATCAAGTATACCATAACCCATATTTATAATAAATACGTATGCCGTATTTCTACCAAAATACGAATACCGTATTTGTACCGAAAATACAAAATATGCGTATTCATATTTAGAAAGAAATACATGTATTTGCATTAAGACACAAATACCCGTATTCATACAAATACTCGTATTCGTATAAATACCGTATTCGTGTTAAAATACAAATACTCAAAAGAGAGAAATATAATACTAGCATCAAATCTAGCAATTTTTCAAACCTTCTAGTACTACTAAATAATCCGACTAAAGCACGTTTATAAAATACATGTGTTCAATCGAACACCCGAGCGTATCGAAATATGCAAACTACACCATTTCGCTTGAACCGAGAAACCCTCTATGTAGGTATCTAAAGACTCGACAATACACTGGCAGTGGGTTTAACCACAAGCACGTCAGTGACACTAGCTGTACGTAACGGTTACCCAGGTATCTGTCGAAAGGAAGGTCGATAAGAAAACTCGTCCGAACTCCTACTGAGCCTATAGGTGACATTCTCCGTACAGTCTGGTCTGATCGTCTAAGAGTCGCATATCAGACGTAAAGGGATGGTAAACGTCAGTCTCCTATTAGCGCGATAAATCGTGTCGGTGTGGAACCCAATACAACCTGAGAAACTATTGGTGTACCTACCAATAAATCTTACTTTTCCTGGTCAGGGACCTATAGTATCGGCCAACCGTACACAGCGTGATATCAACTCCCAATACCGGGAGAGACGAATTTCTTCTATCACCTACTTCCTCCAAATGCTTCGGGACAACACCTAACTACTACTGGTTTGCATGATTCTTTAAATCCGCTGTAGGGTAGTAATATAAGTACAGTGGGAACACACTCGAGACAATAGTGATGTCAAGTCATCAGACTAACCTGTACTCATGTCACCAGAGAACTGCTATGCGACGATATGTATAATACCAACCAACAGTTCCGAGTGAGTCTTTCCGGTGTAACTCATAACCTAATGAGCACCTGTATACTATCTTTGGTACGTATACCAATGGCTGCGGGACCAGCCATCTCCCTTAACGGGGATAAGAAACGTATACAATAGTCTACTCTGGAATATCGATACCCAGTCTCGATAATCCTACGACTATGGACAATTTTAAGGATGCGCTTATAAATTACCCAGCTTCCACAAGTGTGATTGCCATCACAACGCTGGTAGTTAAGCAAAAGATCCTAAGCGCTCTATCAACATGTATTAGCGATATGTAAAACGAAACATATGCATATGTTAAGATAGATACAAACCATATAGCATATTATTATATTGAGTAAGACTGTTTTATACATGTATATATCCCAAGTATCCAAAATATAATATACAATTCTGTACTATACAATAATGGCCACTAGGGCATATATCCCTGACAACAACTGTTGAATATATGTGTGCCCTCAAGTCAATTATTGTAATTGAAGGAGGACCTATTCGAGAGAGCAATCTTACTCGAGATGATAGTATATTATCTGGTTTGCCTTTATATTTCATGTGATGCATTTTATTCACTATCATGTATCATTTAAACATGAGATAAAGCCCTAATATTTTGCTTGATTACCAGGACGATGATGGAAATCATACTAGTGGGGCTTGGGTAGTCGATAAGCATATCCTTAAATGTCCCTAGTCATAGGAGTATCGAGACTGGGCATCAGTACTCCAGTTTAGACTAGTGTATACGTTTCTTGACCCAGTTGGAGGGCGATAGCTGATCCTGCAGCTATTGGTGTTTGACATCAAGAATTGTATACCTGTGCTCATTGGATGAGTTACACTGGACGGACTCACTGAAAACTCCTAGTTGGTAATATACCAATGTCAGATAGCAGTTCTCTGGTTACATGAGTACAGGGTAGTCCCTAGAACCTGAGATTGCCATAATGTCTCATGTGTGTTTCCACTATACTTAGACTTCTACCCTACCACGGCTCAAAGGAGTCATGCAAACAGGTTTTTGTTGGGTATAGTCCCAAAGCACGTAGAGGTAGTGAGTGGTCGAGGGGATTCGTCTCTCCCGGTATAGAGAATTGATGTCATGCTGTGTAGGACATGACTATAATCATAAGTCGATGGCCACCGCAGTGGAGATAAACTGATAAGTGTTATCAATTGTATCTCCGGTTGGTTATGAGTCTTCTGTCGCACAACTTATCGAGTTATTAGGGTCTGACAGATTCCAAACCCTAGACCCGTTATGCAATACTCTTAGACGAAGAGACCAGACTATACGGTGATGCCACTGATAGACTTTGCAGGGTTCAAATGAGCTTGCTCGTTGACCATCTTTCGATCAATATCTGGGTAGCCGTTACGTGCAGCTAATACAGCTGACGTGCTTGTAGGCTAAGGATATGATCATAACCTACTGCCAGCATATTGTCGAGTCTTTAGAGTCCCACACGGAGGTTTCCCGGTATATGCGAAACGATGTAGGGCACATATAGAGATACGTGCAGGAGTTCGATTAAACACATGTATTTGATACACGTATTTTAATCGGGTGTTTATTGATATTAGCCGGTATATATATGATATGGCCGGATTATTAAATCAAGTGTTGATTTAATAATTAAATATATATTTGTATATTGATATATTATATATTTTTGGGACATACTTGAATCTTTTCATACTTCAGTCCCAAATCAGACATCATCTTCTGGGCTCCGTACCAACTGTCGGGCACGTTATTTCCCGGGGGCATAGAATCTTTCAAGAACTTCAGAAGCATTGTGAAAGACTTATTGCTCCATCCATTTAGGCACTTAATCTGGAAAAGTTGGACGAACCATGAGAGAGTGGAATACTTTGCATTATCATAAATTGGTTTTCTAGCATCATTCATAAACTTTTCATACTTATCCGCACACGGTCCTTGACCGAAAGGAATGTCATCTTCGGTACGAATACTATCACCTAGGGCAGCCTCTGCCATATCCTCCATTTCTTGTCCTGGAAAGAAGTTACCGTCTTCTTCTTCTGCCGCATTACCATATTCTCCTTCTTCTTCTGTCGCATTACTGTCTTCTTCTTCTCCTTCCCCGTGATATAACCAAGCTGTATAAAGTCTAGTAAAACCATGTTTAACGATATGAAGCTCTACGAAATATATCTTCTGCCAGTACTTATTCCCACATCTATCGCACGGGCAGAGAATCTTCTCTAACACGATCTTATTATATGCGCGTGCAAATTCAATGAAAGCAGCAACTCTTGCGACGAACTTAGCTTGCATACGTTGTTGTCAATCCACATACATCCAGTCTTTAACTCTGATGTACTAATGGGCCATATTAGACTGTATAACATATATATTGTAGGTTATGATGACTATATTGAGAAATCTAAGAATGAGATGGTTACTGACAAAGAAGAAAATCAGTGTATATGCTTTGTGTGTGCGTTTGTCATTGAAAAGAATAAATTATTGATAAACAAAATTAGATTTGAAAATACCCAAGTATGAGTTGTATTCTATATATGTGTGTTTCAATTTATGATTTCGCTTAAGTGTAAGGTTGTTAGTGAGTGTGTGTGTTTTGTGTGTGCGTTTGTTATGTATTCGTGTTATATGTGTGTGTTTTGGCTATCGGGGAAAAGGCTTCTATCCCATTAAGAATGTATAGAGCAGACACCCATTCGCTTGTGCTTTCAACCGTTTCGAGTAAATTTCGGCAGCACCTCCCCGCTGTTCTCCGAGTACACTGTAATAGAATAAATAACCATTTCAATGCTGTGAAACAACGTTGAAATGAACATCTAATCTATCTTTGTACACGGAGAACCAGCGGAAAAGTACCGATGAAATAAGTCGAAACGAATGAAAACACAAGTGAATGCAGGTGTTTGCTTTATACATTCCTAACTTGTCCACACTGGACAAATCTATCGGTTATCATACGATTGAATCTTCTCATCATATAGACTACACGACAGTTGTTAGTACCGGACTATACCGTCCGATATTTAACAACCTTCGTATAGTTCTATGTCACGACGAATATCGAACGTATGTTAACCGATAGACTGGGACTAAGTGGCGCTTTGATTTTCATATATGAGTATCGATGAGAATATGAAGGTTTCATATTATCATCGAGTATCATATATTGGTTTTAACTTGAAAATTTAACATGAATAGGTTTTATGTTTACGTTTTGTTATTAAGGGTTCGAAGTTTTTAGTTTAGGGTAAATTTTTCTTGTGTTTACGGTAAAATTGTACATTTACGTTATCATCGAGTATCCTACTGAAGGAACTAGTGTACCCTAAATCCTAACTCTAATTAACCCAAATTAACCAAATTAACCCAAATTAACCATAATCATCACCCTAACTCAAATTATCCCTAATTAATCCAAATTAATCCTAATCAACACCCTAACCCTTCAAATTATCATTAATTAACCCAATTAACCCAAATTAACCCTAATCAACACACTAACACAAATACACTCTATTTTACCTAATTAACACAAATTAACCCTAACCCAAATTAACCTAACCCTAATCATCACCCAAACCCCAACACAAATTAACTCTAGCCCAAACCAAAATTAACCCTAATTAATCTAATTAACCCAAACCCTAGCCCTAATCATCACCAACCCTATTTTACCTAATTAACCCAAACTAACCCTAACCCTACCTAACTAACCCTAACCCTAAACCTAACTCTAACCCTAATCCTAATCCTAAACCGAACCCTAACCCTAAACTGAACCCTAACCCTAACCTTACCTAATTAACCCTAACCCTAGCCCAAACCTTAGACCGAACCCTAACTCTAAGCAATTGTAGTAACCCAAAAATCAACAATAACACAAATAAAAGTATAATTAGAAGTTAAAAATTGAAATTAACTCACCTTAGGCCGGTGATTCTACTGTCGACGAGGTGGAGAAGATCGGAGATTCAACTGTCGACGACTGCAGCGGAAGATCGGTGACGAGGAAGTCGACGATGAAGTCGGCGATGAAGTCGACGACTGCAGCGAGATCCTACTGTCGACGAGGAAGTCGACGATGAAGTCGGCGATGACGAGGCGCGTGCGGGTGTGGTGGCGAAGAGGCGTGCGCTGGAGATCGGTGAGAGCAAGTTGGGAAATTTTGGGAACGAGAAAATTTCTGGGCTTTATTTTTTTTATAAATAACCCATTTATGCTCCTACGGATTAATCCGTAGGGCCTTCTTTTGCGGCTCCGTAGGGCCAAATAAAAAATTACATTTTAATATTTTTAAATTAACCCGTAGGGCACCGTATGGGCAACCATGGGGACCTACGGATTAATCCGTAGGGGCAATAAAAAGTTGCCCCTACGGATTCCTGTAGCTGTAGAGGCAACCCCTTATTGTAGTAGTGATATTGATATATTTATATATTAACTAATATAATGCTCACTTTATTATTTTCTTCTCTTTAATAATATTTATATTTGATGTAAATATTATGACATGTATGTTGATATATATGTGATGGGAGTATGAGAATTATATGGAAGAATAAGAATGAGTCATGTTTTAAGATGGTTGTAGAAATCATGAGGTGGATTTTTGATGACTCATTAGTCATGACTCATTCTTGTTTTGTTCTTATTTGGATGAGCTATGCTTATCTTCTTGATAATTCTCATCTCCTCCATACTTCTTCTTTCTCCTCTTAATTTTCTTCAAGTGAGAAATGGAAAAGAAAAGAGAAAAATTAAGTGAGCTAATTATTCTACATCTCCTACTAATCATACTTAGTAAGTTTAATTAGTGGATTGCTTCATTTTGATGAGATCAATTTGAAGCTAAAGCTTGTGTTGGAGTTATCTCAAGGTGGACCATTTTCGGCGAGGAGATCATCGAGCAAGCTTATTCTGGCCTTCATGGAGACTGACCGAAGTCTAAGGAGAGGTGGCTAACACGATACAATGGTTGTAGTCTACCAACTCTTATTTTTAGCTTACTAGTTTAGTGATAAGTTTAATATTTTGGTTTGATTCTTGGTTTGGGTATGTTAATGCTCTCTAGATTTTTAAAATTACCGCTTCCACCGCGCTTTAAACTCTATTAGAGATGCCTAGCAATCCAACAGTGGTATCAGAGCCATACTAAAATACTACAACTTATTTTGGAGATATCGAAATTCATGAAACCCAATTTTTTCAAAACTAGTTTTAAATATTTGCATGAAAAGATTTTTGCTTGTGCCGGAGCCACTGGATTCTTGGTGCAGGGTTCCCTAGTGTCGCCGCTGGGTTTCGGCAGGCATCGACCATGCCGTTTTCAAAAAATTGGCACGCTAAAGAACCCTAACGCTAGAATCTAAGCTAGAGAATTAGACGAATAAGCATGTAAATACCTTTACATCTAAGTGAACAAGAAATACAACCTTTGTAGACCGGTCCTTCACTTTAATAGCTCCGTGTAGTAGTCCTTTCGCTCCAAATAGTGATCTCCCGGGCTCTAGTGAGGCTCCACAAGATAAAATGAACAAGCCTGCTGTTCCCCTCCGAACGGCGGCCAGGACATGGACGTCTTGCCTGAGGTTCGGGGCAGATGCTATTTGGTTTTATCCGTCCACCTCTCCGAAGATGCCAAGTTGATTTATGGCACCGTGTATCGGAGGTTTAGACGGATGCGGCCGATGTAGCAGACTTCGTCAGATTCCCCCTCACTTGAGGGGTTTTTGATTGTGGGGACGCTCTTCCCTGCAGGCGCAAGCCCATGCAGTTAATTACGCTACCGCATAGCGATAACAACTTTCTCCTTCTCCAGAATTTCACTTCGTGTCGCGTGTGTTTGTTTTGTTTGTGGTTGCCCGTAGATTGTATACGGAGACTAATTTATGTCGTCGCCCGTAAGACGCGGACTAGTCCAAATCCGTATTTTCTTAGATTTGGGTTTGGGGTTTTAGTTTAAGGATACGTTAGCCATATTGAGGCTAAGATCAACTTAAACGTTCGTTAAGGATACGTTAGTCTGATTTGAGACTAAGATCAACTTAACGGAAAGAGCATTTAGGGGCTCTATTGTTCCAGTTTAAGGACGTAGTGGTCCATTTAATATATGGCCGTCAGGACCCGTCACCTCTCTGACGACGTTGAAGGATTACAACGACAGGTGTCAAAGGAGTTCGGAGATGTATCCTTGAACCAAAGTTGATTGGGGGTCTTATAATCCAATTTGGGACTAGAGTCTATTTGAATGTTTAAGGATACGTTAGCCATATTGAGGCTAAGATCAACTTAAACGTTCGTTAAGGATACGTTAGTCTGATTTGAGACTAAGATCAACTTAACGGAAAGAGCATTTAGGGGCTCTATTGTTCCAGTTTAGGGACGTAGTGATCCATTTAATATATGGCCGTCGGGACCCATCACCTCTCTGACGACGTTGAAGGATTACAACGACAGGTGTCAAAGGAGTTCGGAGATGTACCCTTGAACCAAATTTTATTGGGGGTCTTATAGTCCAATTTGGGACTAAAGTCTGTTTGAATGTTTAAGGATATGTTAGCCATATTTGAGGCTAAGATCAACTTAAACGGGATCGTTTAGATCCGACAAAGGAGCGTTTGGGGGCTCTTTTATTCTAGTTTAGGGACGTAGTGGTCCATAGTTAGTTTAAGGACATTGCGGTCCATTGCCAGTTTAGGGACATGGTGGTCCAGCTCCAGTTTTATGGACGGATATTAGTTTAAGAACGCATAAGTTCATGGGTTTAAGGACCCCACAGTCCGTATGGATGTGTTTAAGGACACATTAGTCCGTTAGTTTAAGGACGCATAAGTCCATGGGTTTAAGGATCCCACAGTCCGCATGGGTGTGTTTAAGGACGCATTAGTCCATGAGTTTAAGGACGCATAAGTCCATGGGTTTAAGGACCCCACAGTCCGCATGGGTGTGTTTAAGGACGCATTAGTCCATGAGTTTAAGGACGCATTAGTCCATGAGTTTAAGGACGCATAAGTCCATGGGTTTAAGGACCCCACAGTCCGCATGGGTGTGTTTAAGGACGCATTAGTCCATGAGTTTAAGGACCCCACAGTCCGTATGGATGTGTGGTTGTCGGGACCCGTCACCTCTCTGACGTCGTTGAAGGATTACAACGATAGGTGTCAAAGGAGTTCAGAGATGTACCCTTGAACCGGATGTAAATTAATTTAAGAGAGCAGTCATGCTCCGTCAATTTAATTTGAGGACTTACGGCCATGATTGGGCTAAGTCCAGTTGAGAATATTCAACGTTTTTATCTTTGGCCTATTAGGCTTGTGCTAGGGCTTTGCCTCTGTTTTAATAATGCACTGCATTTTATTTTGGCCTGCTAGGCCTTTTTGATTTGGGCTCTGTCCCTTTATAAATGATGCACAGCATCTGTTTTTGTTTGGGCTCTGCCCTTTTTTATTAAAGTAATGCATTGCATTTTATTTGGCCCGTTAGGCCTTTTTTAATTGGGCTTGGCCCTTCTGTAAATAATGCAGTGCATTAATCAAACTTACAGTGGCCATGTGGCCTGTCAGGCATTTTGCGCCAATTATTGAGCGCAAGCGAATGTGGAGGTGACACGTATCACGCTCTGGTGAGCGCAAGCGCAGTGCGCTGCACTGTTGCGCTGCCGACACGTGGCACGCTCTGGTGAGTTGCGCCAATTTCAGAGAGCAATGCTCTATCTTAAAAGCGCATAGCGCAAGTGGTTATGGTGCTGACACGTGGCGCTCTCTGATGGCTTGCGCCAATCCAGGAGCGCAACAGTGCAGATCTGCAAGTGCAAGGCACTGTTTTAATTTCTTGATCCAATTTTGGATTCAAGAAAAGAATCTTTAAGATTCCAGAACCAATGGTTCATAAAAAGACAATGCCTTTGTTATTTATTATATTTTTTATTGAAGATCCTTAATCTTGTTCTTAGATCAATGATCTTTTCAGAAGAAATTCTTCTTTTTATAAAGGGTTTTACCTTCTTTTTCCTTCTGAATTTCTGTTCAGACCATAATATTGCATTTATCATTCCCCTATTCTTACCCTTTTTTATAAATAAACAGGTACTCTTGACGCACGTTTGTTGCATATTACAGGTTACAGGTTTCTGGAGCAAGTACAGTGAAAAAGACACAAAACAACAGGAAAAGCGACTTTTGACCAACAAGTAGACAGACCTTACTCAAGCCGAGATGAAGAACAGTGCAAAGGTCCAAAAAGTCAAGTGAACGGTTAAAAGATACGTACAAGTCTTCACTGAACATCTGGAGAATAATCAGAAACCAAACAGAGAAGTAATGTGTAGAAACAGAAGCCCAAAGATCCAAGCAGAAGCCCATAAAAATAACACAGCCCAAATCCACTGTTTGGCCGCGGATCCGCGGCCAAACCCATGATGGAGCCGCGGTTCCGCGGCCGTTAGGAACACGTGTCGGTGCAGATTTTCTGAGGCGGCGCGACTGTTCTGGTGTTGGGATTCTCAGGGGTCAAATCAGTAATTGCGCAACTGCGAGAGTCTGTAACCCTAGGTTTCCTATTTTCCTATAAATTGTAATCTTAGATCTAAAAATTGTATGCCTCTTTTCAATCAATAAAATTCAGAAATTCTGGGAATAAATTTCAGATCTGTTCTTCTTGTTTGGAGGGAGCCGTCAACTAGTAAGTATTTTTATTCTTTTAATTATAATGTCTTCTCATCCCCTAATGAGCGAGTAGTCTCCTCGCTTGTTAGGGTTAGCCTTAGGGAAAGGGTTGAGAGATGAAATCTCTCGCCCCTTTCAATGCCACCTTCACCTAATTAATTAGAACTTCACGCATACGAGCACAACCGCTCCCTGCGGCATCCTACCCTTCGAGGTAACGATGAACCGTAGTATAAAGGGCCGGTTCCGCACGTTTTCCGTGAGGGTTAGGATAATTATCAACAAAGGTAGGGTACAAATCTAGAGGAAGAAACATCTTCCCAAAAGATTTGTATCCACTTTATTGATAATTAACTTAACACCTAATAGATCTAAAAAAGGAAGGTATTGAAAGCGGTGAAGGAAACATTAATCTCCAAAACTTCCCTTAAGCCTAACCCTAGCAAGATTCTTAATTAGATTAATTAGATCCAGTCTTTAGATTTTTATAAGCCTACCAAAACTACAAATAGAATCAACTCGTTAAAACACTTTGAAGAAATTTACCCGTCTCTGTGGATCGACCCGCACTCACCGGCTAGCTGCGAAGCGACGCCGTTTCTGATTGCGGTAATTACAGTTTTTGACAACCAATCAAATGGCGCCGTTGCCGGGGACGGCGTAATCTTTCTTTTTGTGAATTTTCGGGTTGATATAAATTTTAAAAATTATAAAAATCTGAAAATATAAAAAAATATAAAAAAAATAATCAAATTTGATCTGTTTGAAGGGTATATCTTTTGGATCTTGCAGGAACAGCGAAGAATCAAGGATCTGGAAATTTACAGAGAGGGAATCAGAAAGTTACAAATCAGAACAGAGAAGAAAGTGCCCAACAGAGCAGTAGAAATTTTTACAGCCACTGATCTCCTCATCGAGCCGCGCTTCCGCCGCACCAGTGCCCCATATGCCGCGGATCCGCGCTCCTAGTGCCACGTCAGCGCACTAAAATTTTCTGGTTTGATTTCTTTTCCTCCCCTCTGCAATCTCCATATCTCTGTCTGTGAAAATTTTCTGCAGGGTTCTTTGCGTAAAGAGTCTTTCTCCCCCTTCTAAATAACAGATTTCTGCAGGTTTCTTTGCGCCGCGCTAAAAAAAAAATTCTGATTGCAAGTGAAATTTTATTTGTTTTGCATAATTTAACCGGACTCTAAGGGGCTATATTAACCAAATCCAGATTGGGTGGGGATTTCATCACCCTTCCCAGGACCCCAGAAAACACCTAAGCATTTTGCATCAACCACCTTTAATTAAAAAAGATTAGACTCAGACCTAAGGACAGCGAGCTCAATAGGAAAAGGACTAGCGTAGGCATCGGCCGTTTATCCTAACCGACATTGCGGTGTCTAGGCTAGTGGTTTTTAATTAGGCCCACTGTAGTGGTGGTTCCTTCCCACTTACCTGGCCGTACTTGTCCGTGAAGAGGCGGTTCGAGGTCTATTTCTAGCCCTAGTTAGGAGCTGTCTAGTAGACCTAGGCGACCCTAGATCTAGGCCTGATTGTGCATGTGTGGTTGATACATTTTGTGTCACGAGTCCGTTTTCAAAAACCTCCTTGCAAAACTCACACATAAATAAATAAATAAAAAATAATAATAAAGAAAAATCTTTTCAAACTTGCAACTTGTCGCGAAGAAATTTGAAACTCACTTCCACCACTTCTTCTCACTGACGTTATCTTACCCCCACATTCTGTTTTTCTATTTTTTTTTTCTGACTGCACTACCCTTTAGTGTATGTCATTTTGGACTAGGGATACTAACGCCCGATTAGTCCGTGTTTCGTTGGTACCGACCAACGAACCCTTCGACGAACCCTTCGTCGACATTCCGTCCACTTCCTTACCTCCACATTCAAATTCTTCTTTCGAAGGTATGTCGGGATTCAACCCCAACGATACCTTAACGACGGGAATGATTCCACCTCCGCCAGGTGCGAATAACCCGAATCTTCCGCCTGTTGTAGCGCCCGCACGAGTCGCGCTCCAGGATCTCTTCTACCCCGTCCGCACTTCCTTACCTACATGTCTTTCACCCCCACCGGCAAATGGGGACAACTTTGAAATAAAACCACAATTCATCAATATGCTGCCTAAGTTTCATGGTTTGGAATCCGAAGATGCATATATTTTCATTAATAAATTCCAAAACGTTTGCAGCATGATGAAGACAACCCAATTATGTGATGACGCAATAAGGCTAAGGGTCATTCCTTTCACCTTATGTGACCTAGCCGAGAAGTGGCTATACAGCACCGCATCACACTCCATTAGAAATTGGGACGAGTTTGTAAAAGCTTTTTTAAAAAAATTCTATCCTCACCATAAAACTGCTAGAATCCGAAACGAGATTATACAATTTTCACAGCTTCCGTCCGAACCATTCTGGAAATGCTTCGAGAGATTTAAAGACCTACTTGTTCAATGCCCTCATCATGGGATAGAAAATTGGCAACTTTGCCAAACATTATACGAGGGATTGAATGCGGCAACGAAGCAGTTGCTAGAAACAATATGTCAAGGTCATTTTCTCTCCAAGTCTAGCGACGAAGCTTGGCAGTTTCTTGAGGACCTAAGTGAGCAAACAATTCAGTGGGAGAGTACCAAGACCACATCATCTTCTTCAGTTGGTCAATCTAGGGCAGGCATACATCAAATAGATATGTCAATTGCTATGAAGGCCGAGATGGCCTCACTTATGAAAAAGCTAGAAGCCATTGAGACCAAAATCTCATCGACTTCTCCTGCCCCTACTCTACCCACAAGAACTGTTTGTGCTTGTTGTTCTAATCCATCACATCTCACCGAAGAGTGCCCTTATAATGCACCTATTCAAGGGCAGGATCAAGTCAATGCTGCATTCCAGCAAAGACAAAGAAATGATCCGTACTCTTCGGCATACAATCAGGGGTGGAGGAGTCACCCAAATCAACAGTTCCAAGGGAATAACAATTTTCAAAGAGCTCCTCCACAACAACAACAAGCACCCTTACAAACTCAAATACAACAACCTTTCCAACAACAACCTTATACAAATCAAACGAACAATTTGGTTCAACCAAATGATGATAAGGTTACCTCGCTCGAAAAAAGTCTAGATGCATTTCTTAAGCAAACTACAGAATCCGCAGCAAGATTTGAAAGTTATGTTCAATCTTTAATGAATAACAACGCCTCACACGATCAAAGTATCAAATCTATTGAGGCACAAATTGCACAATTAACTGCTGCGTTGAGCGAGAGAGAAAAGGGAAAGCTTCCATCTCAACCATTGCCCAATCCCGGTCACCCACAAAACGCATATCACAATCACAATGTAAATGCGGTGACCATGTTGAGATCCGGAAGAGAGTTGCAAAATAATGTGGAAACTAGTGATGACATCCCCGCCGGTGGTTCTTCTTCCCCTTCTTCATTTTCTTCACTTCCTTCTTCACCTTTTTCTTTAGAGCCTATTCTCCACCCTTCACACGGCTCTACTTCTTCTGACTCGAACGGACCCATTTCTAACAACACGAACACATCCACACTGGGATCCGTTCCTATTCCACATTCTACTCCACAGACTTGTGACTCAACAAATTTTCAAAATGCACCATTTCCAAACAGGTTGAGTCCTAATAAACCAAATGCACAAGTGGAGAAGATTGTGGAGATCTTTAAGCAGGTTAGCATAAATATACCTCTCTTGGATGCTATCCAACAAGTCCCTTCATACGCGAAAATCTTAAAGGGCTTGTGCACCTCGAAGAGAAAGGCATCTCAAGTACCCAAGAAAGTGCTAGTGGCTAGTGCAGTGAGCAATGCTATTAACCACCATCAAACCTTACCCCAAAAACGAAAGGACCCCGGCTGTCCTACTATTTCAATCACAATTGGGGATAAGCAAATTAATCGTGCACTTTTAGATCTTGGGTCTAGTGTTAACCTGATTCCTTACTCCGTGTACGAACAATTAGGGGTTGGAGAGTTGAAACCCACTCGTTGCACTCTCCAAATGGCTGATCGATCGATCACCTATCCAAGGGGTCAACTAGAGGATGTGTTGATCAAAGTCGGGGAATTCATATTCCCCGTTGATTTTATCGTTATGGATACACAACCTGTTGCTAACCCAAGAAACCAAATTCCGGTGATTCTTGGTCGACCATTTTTGGCCACTTCCAATGCCATAATAAATTGTCGCAATGGCTCCATGACTCTATCCTTCGGAAAGAGGTCTAGTGAGTTCAATATTTATAAGATGGGAAGTCTGCCCCCCGTGCCTAAAAATAGTACACGAGAAGTTTGCTCTATTCACGAAATCACGCAGGAGGACTGCGAGCTTGAAAGATTTCTATTTGATGAAAACAGTTTTGACGCCACTAGTGCGTCCCTCCTTGAGCCTACCACCGTTGACACAACCGATGTTGATTATGAATGTTTCACCTTTTTGGATGATGACGACTCACAGCCCGAATATGAGTCGTTTGAATTTTTGGATGAGTCAGTCGAACCATCCGAATCGGTTGTTTGCAGTGATTTCGAACCTGTGTTAGAGTCCTTTGAGTTCGAGGTTGATTCCGCAATGATTCTTTCGCCTCAGAAATTCGAACTCACGCCCTTGCCGTCTCACCTTAGATATGCTTACATAGGTGAGAATGAGACTTTTCCGAATATCATATCAGCCTCTCTAGCCTTCGAGCAAGAGAACGCTATTTTAAAAGTCTTACAAGATAGGCGGCAAGTTTTCACTTGGACTATGGCGGACATCGAGGAGATCAGTTTCCTCATAAGTGAATATCATACACTATTGATGGATGATGCCATGTCAATAGAAGACCCACAGGAACATCTTGGGGGTATTGTGGTGAGCCAACTTCCTCCCTTAGAAGTTGAAATACCCCCATTTCTTTTAATAAGGTACGAGAATGCCAACACTCCACTGATTGCTGATCACTTACATTCTCGTATCAATGCATCACCATCACCTGTATATTTACCTCCACACCTCCCATACCACTACTTCCATCTTCCCCAATTCTTTGCGGACCACCACAACTTATTTTTTCACCCACCAATATTCTTTACTGATAAATTTTTCAAATGGTTGGTGTTGACTTTTGGCCGATGCAAAGTTGGGCAGTATTGTCTAACATAGTTTAATTGAAGTTTGGGGGAGGGTCTTTTTGTATATATTTTTATTTTTTTTCTCTAAAAAATAAAAATAAAAATTTCAAAACATTAAAAAAAATAATAATAAACAGGGGAGTGCCGGTATTTTGACCCTCTTGGTTTAGTATGACAGTGAGGACACTGTCAAGTTCAAGTTTGGGGGTATGCTCGGTACGTCTTCTTCCTTCGCATTCATTTGTACATATTTTTGCATTTGCATACTTATTTGAAAACCCATAAAAATTTGAAAAATTTGAAAAATTATAAAAATAAATGTATTCAATTTTGGCTAATTGACTAGAGTTTGACAGATAGGTTAACTGGCTAGGAACAACTAGATCTTAGACTTAGTAAATTAAAAACCCTAAAAATAACCTTCCTTAAAGTTTAACGGTAGAAAGTATATGCCTTGTAGTTTATTTAGAAATAGGCAAATTTTGGGTTCACTTTTTGGGCTAAGTCGAAACAAGGGAAGAGTATTGATGTTCTTATTAGAGTATAAGTTTGAAAAATAGTTCCTACCTTAAGTCTAGATTCTGAAAATATATACCCTACAATTTGCACTATCACGCACCTTGAAACTTGGAATAGTAGAGGAGACCTTGAAATGCTCTTGTCTAAAGTCCTTAGTACAATGAAAATAAAAAAAAATGAACACTGGTTTTTGTGATTACTTAAGGCTGCAAAAATAGAAAAATATTTAGCGAGGGTGCTTCATCACCTAGTGCCTTAGACCAACTGGTTTGGGAGTCACTGCTAAAGCCTTGAGTGTTGCAAAGACTAGGAAGTACGCTTTAAAGTGCAAACACATTTTGTAATCGGTTGTTGGTACCTCAAGAAGTATTAACGGTCGCATGAAGAATGTGTAAGCAAATTTCATTCACCAATTAATAAGTACTTTGGAAAATGGACTAGGGCATGATTGCTTGAATTGAATTTCCAAGTGTAGGGGTGATCTTTACACACACGTAGGGGTATGTGATTGGAATTTAGAAAAAAGAGAGGAATGAAAGATAGAATTTGTATCTTTAATGGAGTTGATAGAAAATTCCTAAAGTGGAGATAAAACCCTAGAAGGAAAACTTAAGAAATGCCGAAAGCTAAGTAGATCTGCAGGATATATATAATCTTAAGTTAAATAATGAGGAACTGTGAAGAATATGGGTGGATAATTTGCAAGTCAAAAGATAATAGAATTCCTTGTTAGAAAACCTAATTGGAGAACATAAGTCAATGGGCCAAATTGATAGGATTTTGTGGGTGTAATCCGCTGAAAACCCTCAGGAGACAACACTCCTCCTACTAGGGACACCTAGAGGTTTAACGGCTTGTTGCACGTGCTCAGTGCAATCGCGTTTCCCTGCGAAAGTGCGGTTAGGTTTTTTGTAGTGAATAAATAATAAGTTTGCTCGAGGACGAGCAAAAGGTAAGTTTGGGGGTATTTGTTCAGACCATAATATTGCATTTATCATTCCCCTATTCTTACCCTTTTTTATAAATAAACAGGTACTCTTGACGCACGTTTGTTGCATATTACAGGTTACAGGTTTCTGGAGCAAGTACAGTGAAAAAGACACAAAACAACAGGAAAAGCGACTTTTGACCAACAAGTAGACAGACCTTACTCAAGCCGAGATGAAGAACAGTGCAAAGGTCCAAAAAGTCAAGTGAACGGTTAAAAGATACGTACAAGTCTTCACTGAACATCTGGAGAATAATCAGAAACCAAACAGAGAAGTAATGTGTAGAAACAGAAGCCCAAAGATCCAAGCAGAAGCCCATAAAAATAACACAGCCCAAATCCACTGTTTGGCCGCGGATCCGCGGCCAAACCCATGATGGAGCCGCGGTTCCGCGGCCGTTAGGAACACGTGTCGGTGCAGATTTTCTGAGGCGGCGCGACTGTTCTGGTGTTGGGATTCTCAGGGGTCAAATCAGTAATTGCGCAACTGCGAGAGTCTGTAACCCTAGGTTTCCTATTTTCCTATAAATTGTAATCTTAGATCTAAAAATTGTATGCCTCTTTTCAATCAATAAAATTCAGAAATTCTGGGAATAAATTTCAGATCTGTTCTTCTTGTTTGGAGGGAGCCGTCAACTAGTAAGTATTTTTATTCTTTTAATTATAATGTCTTCTCATCCCCTAATGAGCGAGTAGTCTCCTCGCTTGTTAGGGTTAGCCTTAGGGAAAGGGTTGAGAGATGAAATCTCTCGCCCCTTTCAATGCCACCTTCACCTAATTAATTAGAACTTCACGCATACGAGCACAACCGCTCCCTGCGGCATCCTACCCTTCGAGGTAACGATGAACCGTAGTATAAAGGGCCGGTTCCGCACGTTTTCCGTGAGGGTTAGGATAATTATCAACAAAGGTAGGGTACAAATCTAGAGGAAGAAACATCTTCCCAAAAGATTTGTATCCACTTTATTGATAATTAACTTAACACCTAATAGATCTAAAAAAGGAAGGTATTGAAAGCGGTGAAGGAAACATTAATCTCCAAAACTTCCCTTAAGCCTAACCCTAGCAAGATTCTTAATTAGATTAATTAGATCCAGTCTTTAGATTTTTATAAGCCTACCAAAACTACAAATAGAATCAACTCGTTAAAACACTTTGAAGAAATTTACCCGTCTCTGTGGATCGACCCGCACTCACCGGCTAGCTGCGAAGCGACGCCGTTTCTGATTGCGGTAATTACAGTTTTTGACAACCAATCAATTTCTTTTCAGAGTTTTTTAGAGTTCTCTCTCTATTTCTAGAGTTTTTCTATTCTCTGTGTTCTTGTTGTTGATGTTTATGTGTTTTTGAGTTGGGGTCTAGGGGCCTTTATATAGTGCTCATTAATTTGTTAAATTTGTTAAAGAGATCATTCTCTTAGTGATTTGGGGAATTTTCCCCACCGTTGGATCTTTGATCTAAGGGCTTCTGTTTTAAAGAAGACAATTTTCTTATTTTAACAAGAACAGAAAGATCTTACTGGAATTTTAATTCTGTTTGGCGCAAACGCACCAGCGCTTGACACGTGTCACGCAGCGCAGAGCGCAGCGCAACTGCGCTAGCGCATGTCGCGTAGCGCGCAGCGCAGCGCAACTGCGCTGCCACGTGTCGCGCAGCGCAACCGCGCTAGCCACGTGTCGCGCAGTGCAGAGCGCAGCGCAACTGCGCTGCCACGTGTCGCGCAACGCAGAGCGCAAGTCAGCTGAAGCGTTGCTTGCTTTATTTTAATCTTAATTTTCATTTCAATTTCCAAAACAGAGCTTTGCTCTGGTTGGGAGAAACAGAAGCGTTGCTTCATTTCCCGTCTTGGAATTTGAACAGAGCTTTGCTCTGATTGGGGTAAACACCTGCTTGAAGTCTTCGAGGCCGAAGATGATCTACGTCGAGAAGACACTAACTTAAGCTACCTCTTCACTAAGTGATAAACTAGTGAAAAAACAACCCAATCTAAATGGCTAGTAGAGAAGAGCTTGATGAAGTAGGAATTTTGCTCACTTTAGAAATAATTTTCTCACTAATTTTCTTCACCTCCCAAAAAGCTAGAGAGCTTAAGGAAGGAGATAAAGAAAGCAACCATGGAATGAAGAAAGTAAAGAATGAATCAAGTTGTGAGAATAGCAACCATGGGTGAGTTAATATTATATACTAACTCATGTAGAGACTTAACAATGACTTAGAATAATGGTGGGGTTAATAAATATCTAATGTAAAACAAAACTAGTGGACTAAGTTAATGGTTTTACAAGCTTCCACTAAGCTTAACCATGTGACTAATTTCCAACTAATTTGATTTACTTTAAATAAATAAAACCCATCATTATTATAAGTATGGTGTGAGTCTCATACACCCATGTCTTATGTATCATCTAGCATGACACAAAAATGTACATTACTATATATCACATATATACTGAGTGTACACAAGTGAGAAAAAGAAATCTTAAGTGAGCTAATATTAGCTAATGTAAGATAATATATCAAATATATAATTATACATTAAATTATTAAATCAACACTTGATTTAATAATCTGGCTATATCACATACAACCGACTAATATCAAATATATCAACTTATCGAATCAACACTTGATTCGATAGCCCGGCTAAATCACATATAACCGACCGATATCACATATCGCGAGAATAGAATACGGTATCACATACACGTATTAATCTCGGTCCTGCACATATCACATCGGTGCTCCTACTTCGTTTCGCATGAACCAGGAAATCTCTATATAGGACTCTAAAGACTCGTCAATACGCCGGCAGTAGGTGGTGATCATATCAGTCACCCACAAGCTGCAAGCGGTCTGCTAAACGTAAATGATACCCGGGTATTTAGTGATCATACGATCAACAAGCAAGCCTGCTCATACTCCTGTGAATCCAATCAGTAACACTACCGTACAGCCCGTTCTCTTCGTCAGATATGTTATATATCACTGCCTAGGGGTGGTATAACGTCAGACCCCAATAGCCTGATAAGTCATGCCGATATGAGGCCCATAACGATTCGAGAAACTACTGATAACACTTACCAGTAGATCTCAGCAATCCTGACCATGGATTTCCTGTTATGGCCAATCGAGCATAGCGCAACATCAACCCCAAATACCGGGAGAGAAGAATCCCCTCCTATCGCTCATGTGACTCATGACTGTACCCAAAAACCATCGTTTTGCACGATCTCTTGAACGTGGTAAGGTGGAAATCAAAGCATAGTGGGAATCACATAAGACTCTATGACGATCTCGGGTCGACAGACTAAGCTGTACCAGTGTCACCAAAGAACGGCTATCTGACGATAGGTATAATACCATCTAGGAGTTCTCGGCGAGTCCGTCCACTAAACCCAGTCTCCACTGAGCACCCGTATACCATCTCTGATATCAAACACCAATGGATATGGGATCATCCATCGCCCATCATATGGGTCGAGAAGCATATACGCTAGTCTACTCTGGAATATTGATGCCCCGTCTCGATACTCCCACGACTAGGAACATTTGAAGGATGTATTTATCGACTACCTCTGCCCCACTAGTATGATCCTCATCATAATCCTGGTAATCAAGTACTCATCCTAAGGGCTTTATCAACATGTAATAGAGAGATAATAAGTGTACATGTTAAGATAAAGTGCAACCAGATAGCATACTATCATGTCGAGCAAGAAAGTCCTCCCTATATATGTCCAAGCTTCCACTACAATATATATCGTATGTACAGTAATGGCCTCTAGGGCATACATATTACTAACAATCTCCTACTTGCACTAAGGCCATTTGTTGTAGTATCTCATACTCAACGTCCTATAGAAGTCTCCCTAGGGAAAGGCCTTTGTGAGTGGATCCGCCGTGTTATCTTTCGCGTCAACTCTCCTTATCTCGATCCCATGGAGATCAACCATCTCCCTAATCAGGTGATACTGTCCTCAGAATATGTCTGTATCGCTGATGGGACCAGCGTTCCTAGGCCAAAACCACAACTCTATTGTTGTCTCAATAACACTTATTGGACGCTCAATGGTAAGAACCATGTTCATCTCATGAACAAGAAATGTCCAAACAGCCACTTTGGCAGCATCGTTGGTAGCAATGTATTCAGCCTTTATTATCGAGTTTGCCATGATATATACTTTGGAACACTTCCAATATACCGTCCCTCCACAGAGGGTAAAGACAAAGCCTGTGACTGACTTTCAGTCGTCCTTATCACTCTGGGAGCTATAATTGGTAAAGGACTCCCACTGGAGTTTACCGTTACCAAACCCCAAGAATATTTTTTAGCGCTTCTCAAGTACTTAAGAATGTCTTACACAGCTATCCAGTGATTCTCCTAAGATCCGATTGATTCCTAATCACTACACCTAGTGAGTTAGCTACATCTGGTCTGGTACATAACATCACATACATGATAGAGCCTACTGCCGAAGCATAGGTTATCCCTTGCACACGAGCTCTCTCCAAATCAGTCTCGGGAGACATCTTTTTGGAGAAAGTGATTCATGAGTAAGTGGGCAAACCACCACGCTTAGAATCATCCATACTAAACCCTTTTAGAATGGTGTTAATGTACCTGGATTTGGGACAATCCTAATATCCACTTAGATCTATAACCATAGATCATAATCCACAAAATATAGTAGGTAACATCCAGATCTTCCATGGAGAATCCTCGTGATAAGAGGAGCTTGACCGAGTGTAGCATAGGAAACCCTTTCCTATCAAGAGTATGTCATCTACATACAATACATGGAAGACAACCTTACTCTCTACAACCTTCTAGTATATAAAAGGTTCATCTATCTTTTTGATGAAGTCAAACACTTTGACTGCCACATCAAAACAGATACTCCAACTCCGCGATACCTGCTTTAATCCTGAAGGACTTAAGCATAGCTTTGAAAGTCTCAACTTTTCCATTAACACCAAGAATCTTCTCAAGATCCATTTTCTCCTGATGGGTTTTACCCCTTCAGGTGCAACATTTAAAGTCATACTTTGTTGGTGTACATGGATTCCATCTCTGATTGCATAGCATCCAGCCATTTCACAGAGTCCCCACTCATGATAGCCTGCTTTAACCTGGTTGGGTCATCATCTACCATGATGCAACCCTCGCTCCCACCGTCACCGAGAAAACAGCAGTATCTCTCAAGTGGATGAGGAACCCTACCAGATTCGCGAAGAGGCTGAGGTTCGTTGGAGACTATTGAATCCTTTGGTTTCACCAAATCATCAGCTGTTAGTTTGTTTGGCTGGAACTCCTTCCAGTTCTACCTCATGTCCACTAATTTCTTCACAAGAAATTCCTTTTCTAAAAGGTGGCATGCTGAGGAACAAAACACCTTTTGCTCCTTAGTTTGGTAGAAGATATACATTCGCAAATGTTTGGGATATCCAATAAACTTACACAAAATTGACCCTGCTTCGACTTTGTCCGGATTTTTCTTTTCAACATAGGCCAGACAATCCCATATCTTAACTCGTTTAAGAGATGGTCTCTTCCCATTCCATATCTCATATAGAGTGGTAGACACTGATTTGGATGGAACCCTATTCAATAGATATGCAGCTTCTCAAGTGCATAACTCCAAAAGGAAACAGACAACTCAGTAGTACTCATCATAGAGCGCACCAAATCTCATAGGGTGCGATTGCTCCGTCCCGACACACCGTTGTGCTGTGGTGTACTCGAAGGAGTAATCTGAGAGAGAATCCCATTCTCTTTTAAATAATCCAGGAACTCCATGCCCAAGTATTCTCCTCCTCAATCACATCAAAGGACTTTAATACTTTTACCCGTTTGGTTCTCTACTTCGTACTTATATTCCTTGAATTTCTTAAAAGCTTCAGACTCGTGTTTCAATAAGAATACATGTCCGAATCTTGAGAGATCGTAGATGAATGTAATGAAGTACAAAGAACCAACTCTGGCATTTGTAGACATAGGACCATATCATCATGTATCTGTCCCAAGAATTCAATAACTCTCTCTGTTTCCAGTAAACGGAGTATTGGTCATTTTACCTTTGAGATAAGACTGGCAAGTATCATAAGATGAAAAATTCAAACAGATTCAAATATTCATCCTTAATGTAACTTAGCTAGTCGTGTCGCATTGATACGACCTAGTCTATAATGCCACAAGAAGGATTCGTTCATTTCTAAACTACTCATCTTGTGTGTGTTCTACATACTTTGAACTGTGCTTTGATTTAGAACGTATATGCTATTTCATAACTTGACCGATCCAATCAACTCTTGAATAAGAAAAATGTTCACAACATTATCTTGTAATACAAAATTATTTCCTTCTTTAACTTAATAAAGAAAATGATGTAAAGTTGTATATCAGGTTCGGTATGTAATAATATTTGTTCAGAATCAATGTATTAATACAAGGTGATATTTGCCAACTGATTTGGCTGCAACACTTGCACCACTCTCTACACTTAGAGACATATCACCCAATTTTCAGTTCTCTACCTTTCTATAGCCCAAGTAACAGATTACATATATGGGATCATGATCCGGTATCTCATACCCAGGACGAAGAGGATATTGAGAAACAGTTCTCGGTAACGAAGACACCCGAAGAATATGCATCAACATGCTCTTTCTTCAATTGGGTGGCATAGGAATCCGGATATTCTCCTATTTGCTGCTCAGACTTATAACAATTATAAGAAAGAACGGAACCAATGTTCCCCAGCACAGTATAATAAGTAGGTTCGGTCAAAACATCCATATTATTATCTTTATTAAGGTATGATATGGTCGCTACCAGGAGAAAGAGAGAGAAGAAAACACTCTGCATGCGCTCTTGCAAGATTAGATTAGTTATTATTTTATCTAATCAAGATGGCTCCCACTGTTTTTGTCAAATCTTCCTTCAAACCCTAAAAGGAAAGATTAGCCGGGATTAATTACACCCTACAAGTTCTCTAATCTTATGGTCAGGCCAGTGTTAGTACTTTGAGGGAGGTTCCCCGTACTTTTGCACGGACCTAATTAAAATAAACCCCGTTTTCCCAGGGGCGTAACCCCGTTAACACCTTTCTAAACACCTACTTGTCGACTAATTGTAATGTGTAAAACTTTCCGAGGAGTAACTCTTACTCGCAGTGGGCATCGGGATCCAATTATCTCATAGAAGGTATGCAATCCCATTGCAAATTTCAGCTCTTGAAATTCCCGATAATATTTTGCCCCTAGCGTCCTATGACCTTGACGGAGGTCAACAAACCATAGGATTCTAGTCAAATTCAACCCGTACATTTCATGATTGAATTAAACCCACCCGCACGACCCTTGACGGAGGTCAACAAGGTCGTACGACTACCCTGATCCAATCGCATCATATGCAGCAGATAAGCACTAGTCAGCTACCGCACACCACGCCTTGACGGAGGTCAACAAACATAGTACGAATACTAAGTTGCACTTATCTGAAATGACGGAGGGCTACGACAGGTTTTTAAGAAAACCTTTTGCTTAATGAACTTGATATCGTTGCAGAATTGAGTGATTTTGAAAAGGAGTGTTTTTAGACTTTTACTAGTTTTGCTAAAGTGGTCACTCCCGGTGAAGGGATCTCGGCTCTTTCCTCATCGAATGAGGTGTTGGATATTTCACAAATACCACTATGCAAAGTATGAAATAAAAAAGCAATCAAAAGACAAAACTGAGTGGATTATAGCATCTTCCAATTTCGCTAAAGAGGTCACTCCCGGTGAAAAAATCTCGGCTCTTTCCTTATCGAATAAGGTGCTGGTATTCTACATGGAATACCGCTATGCAAAGCAAGAACTAGAGCTACCGGTTTTTAAAACAAGATTCTACAATATCTTTAGGTTTCTTTTATTTCATTAATCTCATTAATGAAGTCCCAGCAAATTATGCTTCCTAAGCATCACAAAAGAAACGAAAGCAGCAATATTAATTATTTATCATATATATAATATAAGCATTCGTCTCAGAGTATAAAGTGATCACATCACAGAATATCAGCAGCAGAAGAACACATATGAAATATTGGATATACTAGGAATTCCATATTTTAATTAAGCCAATAAAAAAATGTGGATTCCACGGTCGCGATGAATAGCCAAACCCACATCTCTAGACCCCTACGAGATTGGCAAGCAACCCTACCAATTCTAGAGTTAGGAGACTCGGACTCGACTCCTCGAGATGGTCTCCTACTGGACCCTAAAACCCGGTTACTTGTGCTCTCCTCCTTGGGTCTATCCTAATGCAGAAAAGTAAATAATATACATCAATGGTGACATCATCCTCAATCCGGAAGTGCCCCAATAAAAGAATATTACATACAAGTTTTTACATGAATGAAAATGAAAAACTCTCATCTCACATAAAACCCCTGGCTATTCAAAACACGACGATCCAATATAACATATCACCGCAACACATAATATCACATGTCATCAACGTAAGTAAATATGCGTATCCCAATTGTCGTTGACATATAGCAACGAAACCGGCGATACACCACATATTACACTTACGGTCGCAGAAAAGAAAGTGAAAAACTACAACAATTGGAATCCGCAACCATCTTAGACATCATAAATCCAGTGTATCACATACTTTGGATTTCATGCCTAACCAATTGAATTCCTTAGACATCACATGCCTAACAATTATAAACCCCGCATTTTAGTCTCGATATTGAAAACACTTTCCAATAATAAGTCGAGCAATTCAACATAATTCCTGACATCCTGATCGAATGCTCGTCGGAAACTTTAGTAGAGGCCGCACCTCCCGATGCCGTCAACGAAGTGCACTTAGGCGGAACACCGCGGCCGCGAGCACTTGAATGGATGCTTTTGGCAACGGGGTTCTCCTACAGTCACTTGGTCGGGGCTATGTGGCGTGGCTATCTATTAAGGTTACCCGGTGAGTATCCGCGTACACTACGTAATTGCAACGGACTTTTGATTCACATCAAAATCACGTGGCAACCGATCAAATGAGACTAACTTGCTAGATTTATAAAATTCAAATTAGTTTTTACAAAACTAATTATGTGGATTCCAAATATTGTATCACAATCATAGATAGTTAGACAATGTTAAATTTTTTGATCGAATCAACAAACACCCAAAATTTCCCAAAAAGCTCAACACTTGAGCGCTGTTTAAAAAGTACCCAGAACATGCCACAACACCTATGGACCAACCGTAGAAGGGTCAACCCTTGCCTCACCTGTGGCGCCGTGGAACTACCACAAACCCTAGGGTTCGGTGGCGGTTCCGACGGTCGCAGAATCGAGTTAGGGTTTCGTTCTTCTAGATGGTCCATAGAAAACACCTGCATGATTTTCTGAAGATTTCAAACTTGGAAAAAATCCAACTCTTGGAAAATTTCCAGCGAGGGAAAATATGGGTTATTGATATCCGTTCGAACTTTTTAACGTCGTCGAAATAACCCGAAATGATGTTAGAATTACGACTATGAAACACTCCGAATTACCTTTACAAAAATATAACATCACATACAATATCAGTAAAAACAAGCAACGCCTGAAATACCAAAACCCAGAGACTGGAACACAACGAAAATATCAACCTAAAACTAGACAGTGGGACTGACCAGGCCGAACATTTGCCTCATGTCACCGGGTGAAATCCGGAGAAGTGGGTTCAATTTTCTTCTGTGTTCATGTCACATCACATGTAATATTCTGCAATTGCTTAAAAAAATTTTAGAAACTCTGGAAAAATCGACAGAAACTGGGTTATTTTTTCAACTGTTTCGGAATTGTTTCGGTTTCGTAATTCTACAAAAATTGGCGCGCTAAAGAACCCTAACGCTAGAATCTAAACTAGAGAATTGGACGAACAAGCATGTAAACATCTTTACATCTAAGTGAATAAGGAATACAACCTTTGTAGACCGGTCCGTAATTTCAATGGCTCCGTGTAGTAGTCCCTTCGCTCCAAGCAGTGATCTCCCGAACTCTAGTGAGGCTCCACAAGATAAAATGAACAAGCTTCCTTGAAGTTTTCGAGGCCAAAGATGATCTACGTCGAGGAGACAGTAACTCAAGCTACCTCTTCACTAAGTGATGAACTAGTGAAGAAACAACCCAATCTAAATGGCTAGTAGAGAAGAGCTTGATGAAGTAGGAATTTTGCTTACTTTAGAAATAATTTTCTCACTAATTTTCTTCACCTCCCAAAATACTAGAGAACTTGAGGAAGGAGATGAAGAAAGCAACCATAGAATGAAGCAAGTGAAGAATGAATCAAGTTGTGAGAATAGCAACCATGGGTGAGTTAATATCATATACTAACTCATGTAGAGACTTAACCATGACTTAGGATAATGGTTGGGTTAATAAATATCTAATGTAAAACAAAACTAGTGGACTAAGTCAATGGTTCTACGAGCTTCCACTAAGCTTAACCATGTGACTAATTTCCAACTAATTTGATTTACTTTAAATAAATAAAACCCATCATTATTATAAGCATGGTGTGAGTCTCATACACCCATGTCTCATATATCATCTAGCATGACACAAAAATGTACATTAATATATATCACATATTTACTAAGTGTACACAAGTGAGAAAAAGAAATCTAAAGTGTAGGACTCTAAAGACTCATCAATACGCCGGCAGTAGGTGGTGATCATATCAGTCTCCCACAAGCCGTAAGCGGTCTGCTAAACGTAACGGCCACCTGAGCGAATAGAAGATCAACAAGAAAGTTTTCTCATACTCCTACGAATCCAATCAGTAACAATACCGTACAGTTCGATCTCTTCATCAGATATGTTGCATATCACTGCCTGGGGGTGGTATAACGTCAGTCCCCAATAGCCTGAAAAGTCATGCCGATATGAGGCCCATAACGATTTGAGAAACTACTGATAACACTTACCAATAGATCTCAGCAACCCTGGCCAGGGATTTCCTGTTATAGCCAATCGAGCATAGTGCAACATCAACCCCCAATACCGGGAGAGACGAATCCCCTCCTATCACTTATTGCCTCCATGTGACTCGAGACTGTACCCCAAAACCACCGTTTTGCATGATTTCTTGAACGTGGTAAGGTGGAAATCAAAGCACAGTGGGAATCATACAAGACTCCATGACGATCTCGGGTCGAAAGACTAACCTGTACCAGTGTCACCAGAGAACTGCTATCTGACGATAGGTATAATACCATCTAGGAGTTCTCGGCGAGTCCGTTCAGTGTACCCAGTCTCCACTGAGCACCCGTATACCATCTCTGATATCAAACACCAATGGATATGAGATCATCCATCGCCCATCATATGGGTCGAGAAGCGTATACGCTAGTCTACTCTGGAATATTGATGCCCCGTCTTGAAACTTCCACGACTAGGAACATTTGAAGGATGTACTTACCGACTACCTTTTCCCCACCAGTATGATCTGCATCATAATCCTGGTAGTCAAGTACTCATCCTAAGGGCTTTATCAATATATAATAGAGAGACAATAAGTGTACATGTTAAGATAAAGTGCAACCAGATAGCATAATATCATGTCGAGCAAGAAAGTCCTCCCTATATGTCCAAGCATCCACTACAATATACACCGTATGTACAGTAATGGCCTCTAGGGTATACATATTATCAACTTGGTTCGGACCAAGAGTTTAGAGTAGGCTCACGATAACCCGAATCCATCCAATTTGAGCCTTATTCAGCCCCGATTCGATGCCAAACCGAGGCCGATTCAGCCCCGCATCAGGGGATGAATCAGCCACTGTATCAACCCTAATTTAGGGCTGTTCTAGTGCTGATTCAGCCCTGATGCAGGGTTGATCCCGTCCCTGATTCGACCCCATTTCGAGGCCGAATCAAGGCTCATATTGTGTGGTTTTTTTTAGGTTATCGAGGTTCGATTTCGTGCAAAAATGAAGGGATTTTCATTGCCAGGATGAACTTGAAATTCAGTTTTTTGGAATTTCATATTTATGATCTCACGGTTTATGAATTCTTATGTTATGGTTCGAATTGACTAAATAAAAATGTTTGATTTAGCCGGCTCGAACAAGGATAAAATAAGGATATGCCTTCGTTAATATCGCCTAATTGCTATATGATCAATTAGACGAGATTGCGCATTTTTTATTGAGATAATGGTGTGGATGGAATGTGTTTGGATTGTCACGAAATGAATGCTGGGTTTCGTAGCGCGGCAGCAAGGTTTCGGGAAGTATCGTCCATGCCAATTTCAAATTTTTGCCGTACTAAAGAACCCTAATCTTAGAATCTTAACTAGAGTTTTAAATAATACAACATGCAAACAACTTTGCAAACAAGTGAATGAGGAATATAACCATTGTAAACCGGTCTTTCACTTCTAAAGCTCCGTGTAGTAGTCCCTTTGCTCCAAGTAGTGAACACTCAAACTCTAGTAAGGGTTCACATGAAGAAATGAACAAGCTTGCTCGAAGTTTTCGAGGCCGAAGATAATCTACGTCGATGAGACTTAAGCTCATGCTACCTCTTCACTAATGGAAAATTAGTGAAGCAAACACCCTAAACTAAATGGCTAATATAGGAGAGGATGATGAAGTAGGAAATGGTCTCTCTTTAGATTTCTTTTTCTCACAATATTTTCTCACTTAGAAAAAAACTAGCAAGCTTTTTCTCAAAATGAAGAAGATGAAGATGGAGATGAGAATGAACTAATGAGGTGAGAATAGCAATCATCGGTGAGTTAGTATCATACACTAACTCAAGTAGAGAATAAACCATGGGTAAACAATAATGGTTGGGTTAATAAATATCTTCAAGTAAAACAAAAAGAGTGGACTTGGTCAATGGTTCCACAAGTTTCTACAAGTTTCAACCATGTGACAATTTCCAACCAATTTTGATTAACTTTAAATAAATAAAAACCCTTCATTATTATTTGCATGGTGTGAGTCTCATACACCCATGTAGCATGTGCCATCAAGCATGACATATAAATATTGTACATTAATATATATCACATATATACTAAGTGTACATAAGTGAGAAAAAAGAATTATTAAGTGAGCTAATATTAATTAATGTAAGATAATATATCAAATATATAATTATACATTAAATTATTAAATCAACACTTGATTTAATAATCCGGCTATATCACATACAACTGGTTAATATCAAATGCAACAATTTATTGAATCAACACTTGATCCGATAACCCGGATATTTCACATACAACCGAACGATATCACATATCGCGAGAATAGAATACGGTATCATATACTCGTATTAATCTCGGTCCCGCACATATCACATATGTACTCCTAGTTCGTTTCGCATGAACCAGGAAACCTCTGTGTAGGACTCTAAAGACTCGTCAATACGCCGGCAGTAGGTGATGATCATATCAAACACCCACAAGCCGCAAGCGGTCTGCTAAACGTAACGGCCACCCGGGTATTGAGCGATCAGAAGATCAACAAGCAAGCATGCTCATACTCCTGCGAATCCAATCAGTAACACTACCGTACAGTCCGGTCTCTTCGTCAGATATGTCGCATATCATAGCCTGGGGGTAGTATAACGTCAGACCCCAATAGCCTGATAAGTCATGCCGATGCAAGGTCCATAATGGTTCGAGAAACTACTGATAACACTTACCAGTAAATCTCAGCAACCCTGGCCAGGGATTTCCTGTTATGGCCAATCGAGCATAGCGCAATATCAACTCCCAATACCGGGAGAGACGAATCCCTTCCTATCGCTCGTTGCCTCCATGTGACTCAGGATTGTACCCAAAAACAACCTTTTTGCATGTTCTCTTGACCGTGGTATGGTAGAAATCAAAGCACAATAGGAATCACACAAGACTCTATGACGATCTCGGGTCGACAGACTAACCTGTACTCGTGTCACAAGAGAACTGCTACCTGACGATAGGTATAATACCATCTAGGAGTTCTCGGCGAGTCCGTTCAGTGTACCCAGTCTCTACTGAGCATCCGTATACCTTCTCTGATGTCAAACACCAATGGATGTGGGATCATCCATCGCTCATCATATGGGTCAAGAAGCGCATATGCTAGTCTAGTCTGGAGTATCGATGTCCTGTCTCGATACTCCCATGACTAGGAACAATTATAGGGTGTACTTGTGGACTACCCTTGGCCCCACAAGTATGATCTCCATCATAGTCCTGGTATTCAAGTACATATCCTAAGGGCTTTATCAACATGTAAGAGCAAGACAGCATCACTTATATAAGTCAACATGTGAGATAAAGAGCAACCAGATAGCATACTATCATGTAGAGTAAGAAAGTCCTTCCTATATATGTCCAAGCATCCATTATAATTTACATCTCATGTACAATAATGGCCTCTAGGGCATACATATAACTAACAATCTCCCACTTGCACTAAGACCATCTGTTGTAGTATCCAATTGTAGGGATTCTTTAGCACCATGCCTAGGTTTAGGGTTGCATCATACATGCTATAACAAAAATTTAAGGGGTGCTAAACAATTACAACCATGAATCAAAATAGAAAAATAGAGTAACAACATGCTAGTATCATATACTACAAGTGTATAACACTAAGTTGGGAGAAATACAACCTTTGTAGATCTCCTTCTTGACTCCTTGGATCGAGTGGGGTTTGAACCGGTTGTCTTGTTGTTCAGTTGATAAAACTGCACTTTTCATATGACATTTTTCTTACTATTTCTATATAAAAATAGTGCTTATTATAATATATGACACATATGAGGGTTTATCTGTAAAAATACCATTTTCATATGCTTATATATTATAATTAACGTTATGAAGGAAAAATTAAGTATATAATATCCATGTAACATTTGGCTCATTTAAATATGCTTACCTTATTAAATACTTTTGACCAATTCTTAAAATTATAATATCATGACAAATGGTTAAAGATAATATCTCAATAAAAACAAATTCTACTAATATCATTTATTGAGATAATTGTGCAAGAATTATATCATGACTGAAATCAAGGAAATCCGAATTGGCAAGATCAAATTTGCCGAAGATATTCAAGTAAATAGAAAAAACTAATTCTGACAGAAAAGTAGAGAAAATTTTCAAAGTCTAGATACTCAAAAGATCACCAAGTGTTACAGATATGAAGCTACAAAAATTAGAGGCCATGATCTCACCAAAAAGACGGTGGATCCGCGGCCAAACCTATCCAATGGCCGTGGTTCCGCCGCACTTCTAAGGATTTAGGGCTCGGGATTTTGGTGGTTGGGATCCTAACAACTAGTTTTCATATTAGGAAACTAGGGTTCTGGTTTTGTGACTATAAATAAGAACCGAGAGCCTCTTGGAAAAATCATCAAACCGACGCGATCACGAATTCCACGATGGCTCAAGAATCCTGGTTGATCATCAACGGTTCATCTACCTTCTTAGAAGAAATCGAGAAGCAAATTAGGGTTTTGTAATCATTTTCTAACGAAACAAAATGTACTTGATCTTGTTGATTAATAAAGATAGTTGTTTTCTTATATCATTTTATTTTTCTGCATTTTACATTATGATTTCCCTCTCTATCTTTTCTTTTCCCAACATGCGCTAGTAATTCTCCGCTTGTTAGGGTTCATAGGATTAGGGTAGATTAATGGAAGATGAAGATACTTAAACTCTTTTTAAATCCTATAAAATTTATAAACTTTATCAAAAGAATAGTTAACATCCTACTAGGGCGCGCTATCAATTCATTGATGGTCACAACCATGATTAGAGATTAGATTAACAATTGTTTTGGTAAAGGCTAGACATGAACGGAGATCCATGGCAAGATAGGGGTTAAGAGTAGGAACCCTATTCCCTACAGAAACCCTAATCTATATGCATCACTATCGATTTAGTTTTAAATCTACTAAAGGATAAAAAGAGTAATCTTTAATTAATCATCTATGACTACTAAATCTTAATGAACCCTTCAAGCCCCCTTCTACTATAAAACTTACATCCATAGTTAATCTAGATCTATATCCTGCATCCGTGTTTGACGTAGATCTAGAACCTACAACCATTCTTTATTCTTCTTCCTTTCTTTCTCAACACGCCTAAAGTAAGATTAAAAGATTCAACGTTTTCCTGAGGACGACCTGTACTCATCTCGGTCTAGCTACACGCGACACCGTTATTGATTGCGGTTAATTACTACACACAAATCAGAATAATCAAATGGAGCTGTTGCCGGGGATACATGCTTAATTTTTATTCTTACTATTTGTGTTGAATTCTTATTCGATCTATATCATAAAAATAAAACAAAACTGCAAATTGTATATATAACGATTATTGTGTGAATTTTGCTAGGGGATCTGGAGTCACAGACTTGAGGAAACAGAGACTCAGAGACATTCATCAAGATCCAGAGGAGTAAGGGAGGTCACGTAGAAAAAATCTTCATCAGATCTTCCTAGTCGGCGGTGGAACCGCAGCACAAAGAGCATATTGGCGCCGGAACCGCGGTGCATCAAGGGATTTAGGGTTTCCAAATTCTCTGGTAGCTTTTCTATATCTTTCTCTCTCCTCTGAAATCTAATAAAATATCTTTTTAGCAGGATTCTTTGCAAAATATTGCTGCGCAAAAATATTTTTGCAAGTTTTGTTTTGCGGTTTGTTTTTGCATATTTTAATACGGACATTAAGGGGCAAAGACCAAATTCAGATTAGGTGGGGATTTTATTACCCTTCCTAGGCCCCACAAATCACAAAACGAGCATCCGCATCAACCCTACATTAATTAAAAAATATCTAGACAAGACTCTAATGACCGTCGCGCTCAAATAGGACAGAGGAAGGTCGTGGGTAATCTATCGCTTATCCGCATTACTTTTGTGGTGCCTAGGCAAGTGTGTCTAAGGCAAGTGGTTACTTAATTAGGCTCGCTATTTTCGGTGATTCGTATAGTGGATACCTCCCACTTACCTGACCATAAGAGTAGTAAAGAGGTGGTAGAGTATTGATCCTGCGGCTTGTCCTTTGGAAGTCTAGGAGCGGTCTAGAGACTTGACCTAGGTAACCTTAGTTCTATGGTTGTTTGTGTATTTTTGTGTGATTTGTCTCAAGTCCGACACTTTTTAAAAAAATAAACCAATTTTAAATCACACACACGCTGCCACTTGCGCTAAAACCGTTTAGTGCATGCTCAGCTGGACACGGGATTCTAATGCCCGTCTTGTCCACGTTCCTGCTATCGACTCCGTAGTCGGTGCTTCTTCATCTTCTTTTCCCCCACCACCCACCATATCGACCGAGATGGACGGTACTCCATCAAATTATAACACCACACTGCCACCGCCCGTTGGTGAGCAGAATCCACCGTGCATCTCTCTCCAAGAAAGATGATATCCTATCCGTGGTCCACTTCTTACCTGTCTATCCATCCCACCAGTCAACGGGGATACTTTTGAAATTAAACCCCACTACATCAACCTGTTGTCCAAATTTCACGTGCTTGAGTCTGAAGACGCTTACGTTTTCATCACTAAATTCGAAAACGTATGCGCAATGATGGGTACTTCACAACTGTCCATGGATGCTATGCGCTTGCGTCTTCTCCCATTCACTTTGTGCGAATTGGCAGAAAAATGGCTTTATAATACTGCCGCACACTCTATTACCAATTAGGATGAATTCGTGATAGCATTCCTTAAGAAATTTTACCCAAATCATAAGACCGCCTGTGTTAGGAGCGAAATCAACCATATCACCCAGCTTCCCAATGAACCATTTTGGAAGTGCTTTGAACGTTTCAAGGATCTGCTTGTCCAATGTACTCATCATGGAATACATAGATGGGATCTGTGCCGAATTATATATGAGGGCATTATTCCACCGACAAAGCAGATGCTTGAAACAATGTGTCAATGCAATTTCATGTCCAAAAACGATGGTGAAGCCTGGAAATATCTGGAAGAACTCGCTGAAAACACTTTGCAGTGGGAAAGCGTTAGACCACCTTCATCTAGAGGAGGTATTCATCAGCTCGATGTTTCCATCGCAGTAAAAACCGAAATGGCAGCGATGCAAAAGAAACTCGACGCTATTGAGAACAAATTCTCATCAGTCTCCCTAAACCAGGTAACGCTTCCCAAAACCGTGTGTGGTTGCTGTTCTGATCATCACACTTGACGGAAGAATGTCCTATGAATGCACCGTTTCAAGGTCACGAGCAAACTAATGCTACTTTTCAGCAGCGACCTAGAAACGATCCTTATTCTTCCACATGCAATCACGGATGGAGGAATCATCCTAATTTTTCTTAGAACCAAAACCAACACCAAATTCAAAACCAGTTCCAAAGCAATTACCAAAGACCTCCTCCACAGTAACAGCAACCACCACCACAGAGTCAGCACCCCTTTCAATCGCAACCTGTTCAAAACCCGGCCAATAATTCTTTCCAAACGACCAGTACTGATAACTCCTCTTCACTCGCACAAACTTTGGATTTGTTTATGAAACATTCCATCCAAATGTCGGCTGATATGAGGCCTTATATTGATTCCATAAAGAAAGACTCCGCCTCCCACGGTGAGAGTATTAAATCAATAGAAGCCAAATTGCACAGTTGAATGCCGCGATGAGTGTGAGAGAAAAAGGGAAATTCCCATCTCAACCCCTATCGAATCCTGGCCACTCACAAAATCATAATGTGAGTGTCGTTACTGTGTTGAGATAGGGAAGAGTGCTGGATAACCGAGTGGGTGAACAAGTTGATAACATTAGTGATACCAATGATACCCCGGCTTCTAGTTCTTCCCCTAATTCGTCTAGTTTCCCACCTACTTCCGAGCCTATTCTACGCTTCCCACAAGGCTCGAACCCTCAGCTCACTTCCTCAAATCTATCTAAAGCGATCCCCACTTCAATTTTGGGATCCATTCTATCCCCACAATCTTCTCCAATGTTGGACCCAACCCTTATTGATAAAGCTCCGTTTCCAAACAGATTAAGGGCCAACAAAACTAACCCACAAATGGAGAAGATTGTGGAAATATTTAAGCAAGTTAACATCAATATTCCTCTCCTAGATGCTATTCAACAAGTCACATCTTATGCAAGAGTTCTTAAAGACTTGTGCACTAGGAAGAGAAAAACTCAAGTGCCGAAAAAAGTGTTCATGACGAGTAATGTTAGCACAGCTTTTAACCAGCAAATATCAAAGAAATGTAAGGACCCTGGCTGTCCTACCATCTCTATTTCTATTGGGGGTAAAAATATTAATCGTGCTTTACTCAACCTTGGTGCTAGCGTTAACTTGCTTCTATATTCCGTATATGAGCAGTTAGGGATTGGAGAGTTGAAACCCGCCTATTGTACTCTCCAGATGGCAGACCGATCAATTACCAAACCTAGGGGTGAACTAGAGGATGTGTTGATTAAAGTTGGGGAATTCATATTCGCTGTGGACTTTATTGTTTTGGATACACAACCTATAGCGAACCTACGCAACCAAATCCCGGTGATACTTGGTCGACCTTTCCTAGCAACTTCCAACGCTGTAATTAATTGTCGTAACGGTTCTATGAACTTATCCTTCGGGAAGATGACAATTGAGCTTAATATTTACAAGCTAGGAAGTCAACCATCTGAACCTTCTGCTCATTTGCTTGATGTCTGTTACATCAACGAGATAGCTTCCAACAGCTGCGAAGCAGAAACACTTTGCTATGATGATCTCGACAACACTGGTGCAACATTGTTTGATTTTGAAAATTCTTATAGTGAGGATATCTTCGATGAGTCCATCTCCGAGTTTGAATATGTTGACTCGTCGCAAAAGTCAGTAGCACTTTCTGAGTCAATATCCTATGCAAGTTATGAACCTCTTAGGGAGTCCGAGCATCATTCCCTTACCCCACCTTCTATTGTCTCTACGCCAATACTAGATCTCAAACCGCTACCTTCTCATCTTAATATGCATATTTAGGCGAGAATGAGTTTTTACCAACGATCATATCCGCTTCTTTAGTTTTAGAGCAAGAGAACGCACTTTTGGCAGTGTTGAGATCAAATCGGCAAGCATTTGGTTGGACAATGGCTGGCATCAAAAGGATTAGTCTCTTAATTGTTGAACATTATATACATCTGATGGATGAAGCCAAGCCAACCCGAGACCCACAAAGACGGTTAAATCCCGTTATGAAGGAGGCGGTAAAGAAAGAAATCGTCAAGTGCCTAGATAGTGGTATAATTTACCCTATATCTGATAGCCAATGGGTAAGTACTATTCACGTGGTCCCTTAAAAGTCTGGCATCAAGGTCATAACTAATGAGGCTAATGAGTTGATCCAAACACGCACCCAAACTGGGTGGCTCGTATGTATTGATTATAGGAAACTCAATACCGCAACGAGGAAAGATCACTTCCCTCTACCTTTCATTGACCAGATGTTAGAACGATTAGCTAGACATGAATACTATTGTTTCTTGGACGGATACTCTGGCTATAACCAGGTCCCCATCGCCGAAAAGGATCAAGATAAAACCATATTTACTTGTCCTTTCGGCACTTTTGCTTATAGACGGATGCCCTTTGGGTTATGCAACGCTCCCGCTACATTTTAGCGGTGTATGATGGAGATATTCTCAGACATGGTTGAGAATTTTCTGGAGATTTTTATGGACGATTTCTCCATATTTGGGGACTCCTTTGAGGACTGTCTTCGTAATCTTGACGCGGTTCTTACCCGCTGTAAAGATAAGAACTTAACTTTGAATTGGGAAAAATGCCATTTTATGGTCCAAGAAGGTATTGTCCTTGGACATATAATTTCACGAAAAGTCATTGAGGTTGACAGAGCTAAAATAGATGTCATCCACAACTTCCCTCGTCCCAAATGCGTCAAAGATATACGATCCTTCCTTGGTCATGCAGGATTTTATAGGAGATTCATTAAGGACTTTAGCAAAATTGCTAGACCCTTAACTCTTCTCTTGGCCTATGACATAACATTTCACTTCGATTCGGATTGTGAGACTGCTTTTGAGTCACTTAAAAGAACTCTCACGACAGCCCCCGTTCTATCATCTCCGGATTAGAACCACCCATTCGAGCTTATGTGTGATGCATCAGATTTTGCTATTGGTGCAGTCTTAGGACAACACATTGATAAGATGCCACATGTAATTTACTATGCAAGTAGGACCTTGAACGATGCACAAATTAATTACACGACTATCGAGAAAGAGCTCTTGGCAGTTGTATTTGCATTAGAAAAATTCAGGCCTTACTTGATTGGCTCGCCAATAATGGTTTATACTGATCACTCCACCTTACGACACCTTTTATCGAAGAAGGATGCTAAGGCCAGGCTAATACGTTGAATCCTGTTGTTATAAGAATTTGATCTTGTCATACGAGACATGAGTGGATGTGAAAACGTAGTAGCCGACCATCTTTCATGCATCTCTTCTTCACCAACATTGACCGTGCCGAGAAATGACTCATTTCCTGACGAACAGTTTTTGACCGTATCCTGCGAACCTTGGTTTGTGGATATTGTGAATTATCTAGCGACGGGACTTATTCCTAGCAATTGGTCGAAACAAGACAAACTTCGATTTCTATCCCAAGTAAAATACTTTTACTGGGATGAACCTTATTTGTTTAAGTATTGCTCCGATCAAATCATTCGCAGGTGTGTCCTTAACGATGAATTCAAGTGTGTGTTATCATTTTGTCATGATCAGGCATGCGGCAGTCACTTTGGACCTCGAAAAACGGCGGAGAAAGTTTTGCAATGTGGCTTTTATTGGCCAACACTATTTAAAGATGCTTATGATCATTGCAAAACTTACCCACGGTGTCAGCACTTGGGTCAGATTTCACGTAGAAATGAGATGCCGCTCCAACCTATCTTAGTTGTGGAGATATTTGACGTTTGGGGTATTGATTTTATAAGCCCTTTTCCCAACTCTTTTTGGAATTTATATATCTTGTTAGCGGTTGATTACGTCTCGAAATGGGTGGAAGCAATACCGTGTTGCACTAATGATAACAAAGTTGTCATTAAGTTCCTTAAAGAAAATATTTTTTCGCGATTCAGACACCCTCGCGCTATAATTAGCGACAACGGGACCCATTTCTTTAATCAGTGTTTTGAGGCTTTGATGCGGAAATATGCTATCAACCACAAACTTTCTACGCCCTATCATCCCCAAACAAGCGGGCAAGCTGAGATCTCGAATAGGCAAATCAAATAAATTTTGGAGAAGACGGTTTCTAAAAACCTTAAAGATTGGTCAACCAAATTGACGGATGCTCTTTGGGCATTTCGCACCGCTTATAAGACCGACCTTGGTATGTCTCCATATCGCCTTGTGTTTGGGAAGGCATGCCACCTTCCTGTCGAGATCGAACATAAGGCAATGTGGGCAATTAAAGAGCTAAACTTCGATTTTGATCAAGCTAGCAGTTACCGGAAGCTGCATTTGAATGAGCTAAGCGAACTCCGCGATGAAGCTTACGATAATGCAGTGATAGTAAAGAACCGGACTAAAGTGTTCCACAACAAAAACCTTTTTAGAAAAACTTTCACACCGGGACAACAAGTCCTTCTTTACGATTCCCGTCTCCATCTTCATCCGGGTAAGCTTAAATCTCGTTGGAAAGGACCTTTTGTGGTGCGGTATGTACACCCGCACGGAGCAGTAGAAGTTGAAAATATAAAAAACGGTTCAATTTTTAAAGTAAATGGGTATAGATTAAAACTGTATTTCTCTGCTGACCCAGTGGAGGAGCTCCTGATTTTATAGGAGCCGCTTTATCATAACTAAATTCCTCCGCCTCACCTCCATATTTCAGTAACATTGTATCATCTTAAAGAATGGAGGTGAGTGAAAAACAGGACTTAACTGAATATATGTACGTGCCAAAGAACAAGTTTGGGGGTAGTCTTCATTTATCTATTATCTTACCCCTATTATTATCTCTCCAAGTCTGCAGGTCTATGCTATCAAAAGACAATATCAATAAGGACACTGCTGGAAACGCATTTGGGGGGGATTTGTATTCACTGAATTATCTTTGGCACTGGGCATAAAAAAAAATTTTATAATAAAAGAGTAGAAAGTGAAAAATTATATATGAAAGATATGAATAGTTTGAGAAAAACAAGAAAGTTAGAGGTTTTCTTAAACAAAACTAGTAATAAGTAGTTATGAGCTGTTGTCTCAAGAGTTAATAAGATGAAGGAAATTGCTAATCTGAGAATAAAAATAAGTCTGAAAAATAGTCCCTATTCTTGACGCCAAACATTTGAACGTTGACACCCTACTATACGCACTTACACACATCTTGAAACTCGGGATAGTAAAGAATACCTTAAAATGCTCTTGTCTAAAAGTCTTAGTATGAAGGAAAATAAAATAAAATATAAGTGGTGAAGAAAAAAAATGAACACTGGTTTTGTAATACCAAGGCAGCATAAAAAAAATATAGCAAGGGTGCTTTATCACCTAGTGCCTTAGACCAACTGGTTTGGGAGCCACTGCTAAGCCTTAGGTGTTGTAAGACGAGGAATTACATCTTAATACGCAAGCACATTTTGTAATCGGTCGATTAGTACCTCAAGAAGTATTAACGGTCGCATGAAAGATGTGTGAGCAATTTCATAAAAAATTCACCGACTAAAAATATACTTTAGAAGATGGACAAGAGTATGATAGCTTGAATTGAATTCTCTAAGTGTAGGGATGTCTTTTACATACACGTAGGGGTATATGATCAATATTTGGATGAAATATAGGGAGGAAAACTAAAGGCTATATTTTATTGAGAGATGATGTGATTTCTAACATCTTTTCACGACCATTAAGATAGGGCTCATAGCAACTGAAAAACTGGTGTAGTTGGAAACTCTTATTTTCAAGTTCTTTCTTTTATAAGTTCTTATCTTTATATGTAACTTTCACCATCTTTCTTTTGTTATAGGATTTTATGGGTGTAATCCGCTGAAAACCCTCAGGAGACAACACTCCTCCTACTAGGGACACCTAGAGGTTTAACGGATTGTTGCACGTGCTCAGTGCAATCGTGTTGCCTACGAAAGTGTGCTACTTAGTTCTTCTTCTTTTTTTCCTTCTCTTGAATAACTAGTTTGTTCGGGACGATCAAAGTTAAGTTTGGGGGTATTTGTTCAGTTGATAAAACTGCACTTTTCATATGACATTTTTCCTACTATTTCTATATAAAAAGGGTGTTTATTATAATATATGACACATATGAGGGTTTATCTGTAAAAATACTATTTTCATGTGTTTATATATTATAATTCACATTATGAAGGAAAAAGTAAGCATATAATATCCATGTAACATTTGGCCCATTTAAATATGCTTACCTTATTAAATACCTTTGACCAATTCTTAAAACTATAATAACATGACAAATGGTTAAAGATAACATCTCAATAAAAACAAATTCTACTAACATCATTTATTGAGATAATTGTGCAGGAATTATATCATGACTGAAATCAAGGAAATCCGAGTTGGCAAGATCAAATCTGCCGAAGATATTCAAGTAAATAGAAAAAACTAATTCTGACAGAAACGTAGAGAAGATTTTCATAGTCTAGATACTCAAAAGATCACCAAGTGTTACCGATATGAAGCTACAAAAATTAGAGGCCCTGATCTCACCAAAAAGGCGGCGGATCCGCGGCCAAACATATCTAATGGCCGCGGTTCTGCCGCACTTCTAAGGATTTAGGGCTCGAGATTTTGGTGGTTGGAATCCTAACAACTAGTTTCCATATTAGGAAACTAGGGTTCTGGCTTAGTGACTATAAATAAGGACCGAGAGTCTCTTGGAAAAATCATCAAACCGACGCGATCACGAAGTCCACGACGGCTCAAGAATCCTGGTTGATCATCAACGGTTCATCTACCTCCTTAGAAGAGATCGAGAAGCAAATTAGGGTTTTGTAATCATTTTCTAACGAAACAAAGTGTACTTGATCTTGTTGATTAATAAAGGTGGTTGTTTTCTTATATCATTTTATTTTTCTGCATTTTACATTATGTTTTCCCTCTCTATCATTTCTTTTCCCAATATGCGCGAGTAATTCTCCGCTTATTAGGGTTCATAGGATTAGGGTTGATTAATGGAATATGAAGATCCTTAAACTCTTTTAAATCCTATAAAGTTTATAAACTTTATCAAAAGAATAGTTAACATCCTACTAGGGCACGCTATCAATTCATTGATGGTCACAACCATGATTAGAGATTAGATTAAGAATTGTTTTGGTAAAGGCTAGACATGAACGGAGATCCAAGGCAAGATAGGGGTTAAGAGTGGGAACCATATTCCCTCCAGAAACCCTAATCTACATGCATCACTGTCGATTTAGTTTTAAATCTATTAAAGGATAAAAAAATTAATCTTTAATTAATCATCTAGGACTACTAAATCTTAATGAACCCTACAAGCCCCCTTCTACTATAAAACTTACATCCATAGTTAATCTAGATCTATATCCTGCATCCGTATTTGACGTAGATCTAGAAACTATAACCATTCTTTATTCTTCCTCCTTTCTTTCTCAACACGCCTAAAGTAAGATTAAAAGATTCAACGTTTCCCTGAGGACGACCCGTATTCATCTCGGTCTACCTACACGCGACACCGTTATTGATTGCGATTAATTACTACACACAAATCAGAACAATCACTTGTGTCCTTCCAAGTCCACGATGATCTACCACGGAGTCCCTTTGTACCAAGATTCAAGCTTCACTTGATCAAGGATGAAAATGAAGCAAACACTCTACACTAGTGGGCTAGACTAAAGTAGAATGGTGATGTGGGTTTGGATCTCACTTAAAAAAACTTTTCTTTATTTCTTCTCTTTCTTTTAAAACCCTAGAGAGCTTTGAGGAGAGAGAGGAAGAAGCAGATGGCTCAAGCTTGACTCAAGAGAATAATATGAATAACTCTAACTAAACTCAAGAGAGTAAGTGAGAGCCATGCCATGCTAAACTATGGTTACAAAATATCTAGATATTTTATAACTTGAGTTTAAGCAAAACCATGGGCTTAAACCATGGGCAATGAAACCATTGACTTTTGTCAACTCAAGAGAGTTGAATAGTTAACCATGATTTTAATCTCATTTAGCTTTTCTCAAATAATCAAAATATCTAAATATGTTACCATGTGAGTCTTGCATTGCCACCACCGTTGTATCATCAACCATGACACATATATGCTTGCATATGTGCATCCATATCAACATATACATACACTCATGCATGCAACATAAAGAAATAGGTTTTAATAAATGAGCTATCAGACTTAATATTAAATCAACACTTGATTTAATAATCCGGTCATATCTCATACGACCTGTCTAATAATAAACGCCCGATTAAAATGCGGTATCTTATACACGCATTTAATCGAGCTCCTGCGCATATCACATATGCACCCCACATCATTTCGTCTGAGCTAGGAGACCCCTTTGTAGGACTCTAAGACTCGTCAATACGCTAGCAGTAGGCAGTGATCACATCACATACCCACAAACCGTCAATTGCATAAGCTGTACGTAACGGCTTCCAGGTATTGAGCGATTAGAAGAAACACAAGCAAACCTGCTAAAACTTCTGTCGAGCCAACTGGTAACACTTACCGTACAATCCGGTCTCTTCGTCAATGGTGCTGCATATCAAGTCTAAGGGTGGTATCGTCGACCCCATTAACCCAATAAGTTATGTCGGTATATGGCTAATAACAGATCGAGAAACTACTAATAACACTTATCAGTAAATCTCAGCAGCCCTGGCCAGGGCCTTCCTGTTATAGCCAATCGAATAGTGCGCAACATCAACCCCAAATACCGGGAGAGGCGAAACCCCTCCTATCGCTCATTACCTCCATGTGCATCGGGACTATACCCAAAATCTACCTGTTTGCACGACTCAGTAGAGCCGTGGTAGGGTGGAGATCAAAGTACAGTGGGAGGACACACAAGACTCTATGACGATCTCGATTTTACAGACTAATCTGTACCAGTGTCACCTAAGAACTGCTATCCGACGATAGATATAATACCACATAGGAGTTCTCGGCGAGTCTGTTCAGTGTACCCAGTCTCACTGAGCACTCGTATACGGTCTTTGGTGTCACCACACCAATGGATATGGGATCATCCATCGCCCATCATATGGGACAAGCAACGTATACGCTAGTCTACTCTGGTGATATCGATACCCCGTCTTGATACACCCACGACTTGGAACATTTTGAGAATATGCTTAAATGAAATACACATGTCCCACTAGTATGATCCGCATCATAATCTCAGTAGTCAAGCATATCCTTAGGGCTATATCAACATGTACCAAATGAATGAAAGCATGCTCAAATGAACATACCAAGATAAAAGTGCAACCAGATAGCATACTATCATGTCGAGCAAGAATGTCCCCTGAATATAAACACACACACACACACACACACATACTAGTACATACACTATCATATAATGGCCTCTAGGGCATACATATATCCAGCAACAATACCCAATAATATAGCAGTGGTTGTAGTATCCCATACTCAACCATCCCAAAATCTCTCAAATAGTATTTGGGGAAGCAGGCCTTGGTGAGTGGATCTGCCGTGTTAACCTCAAAATCTACTCTCCTATCTCGATCCCTTGAAGATCAACCATCTCCCTGATCAGGTGATACTTGCCTTAGAATATATCTGGAACGCTGATGGGACCTGTGTTCTTAGGCCAAAGCCACAACTCCATTGTTGTCACAATAACAGTTATTGAACACTCAATGATAAGAACCTTGTTCATCTCATGAACAAGAAATGCCCAGACAGCCACTTTGGCAGCATCATTAGTAGCAATGTATCCAGCCTTTATCGTCTACTATGCCATGGTATCTAGCTTGGAACTCTTCCAACATACCGTCCCTCCACTGAGGGTAAAGACAATGCCTGTGACTGACTTTCAGTCGACCTTATCACTCTGGAAGCTCGAATTGGTAAAGGACTCTCACTGGAGTTCACCGTTACCAAAACCCCAAGAACATCTCTTCAGTGCTTCTCAAGTAGTTAAGAATGTCCTACACGGCTATCCAGTGATTTTCCCAAGATCCGATTGATTCCTGATCACTACACCTAGTGAGTTAGCTAAATTTGTTCTGGTACATAACATCACATACATGATAGAGCCCACTGCCGAAATATAGGATATCCTTTTTATGCGAGCTCTCTCCAAATCAGTCTTGGAAGACATCTTTTTGGAGTGTGATTCCTCGGTAAGTGGGCGAACCACCATGCTTAGAATCTTCCATACTAAACCCCTTTAGTACAGTGTTAATGTACCTGGATTTGGGACACTCCCAACATCTACATAGATCTATCACCATAGATCATAATCCATAAGATATAGTAGGTATCATCTAGATCTTCTATGGAGAATCCTCGTGATAAGAGGAGCTTGACCGAGTGTAGCATAGGAAACCATTTCCTATCAAGAGTATGTCATCTACGTACTATACGTGTAAGACAACCTCACTCTCTACAACCTTCTTGTATATACAAGGTTCATTTACTATTTTGATGAAGTCAAACTCTTTTACTTCCACATCAAAATAGATGTTCCAACTTCGCGATGCGCGCATTGATCCTGATAGACTTAAGCATAGCTTTGAAAGTCTCAACTTTTCCATATACACCAAGAATCTTCTTAAGATCCATTTGATCCCAATGGATTTTACCCCTTCAGGTGCAACATACAAAATCATACTTTGTTAGTGTACATGGATTCCATCTTTGATCGCATAGCATCTGGCCTTTTCACAGACTCGCCATTCATGATGGTCTACCTGAACCAAGTTGGGCCATCATCTACCATGATGCAATCCTCGCTCCCACTGTCACCGAGAAGACCGTGGTATCTCTTAAATGGATGAGGAACCCTACCAGATTCGCGGAGAGACCGAGGCTCGTTAGAAACTATTAAATCCTTTGGTTTCACCAAATCATCAGCTGTTAGTTTGTCTAGCTGGAACTCCTTCCAGTTCTACCTCATGACCACTAATTTCTTCATAAGAAATTCCTTTTCTAAAAAGGTGGCATGCTTAGAAACAAAACATATTTTGCTCCTCAGTGTGGTAGAAGATATTCTCTCGCAAATGTTTGGGATATCCAACAAACTTACAGAACTGACCTTGCCTCGAGCTTGTCCGGATTTTGCTTTTCAACATAGGACGGACAACCACATACCTTAACTCGTTTAAGACATGATCTCTTCTTATTCCATATCTCATATAGAATGGTTGGCACTGATTTGGATGGAACCCTATTCAATAGGTATGCAGCTTCTCAAGTTCATAACACCAAAAGGAAACATGCAACTTAGCAATACTCATCATAGAGCGCACCATATCACATAGGGTGCGATACCTCCGCCCAGATACACCGTTGTGTTGTGGTGTATTCTAAGGAGTAAGCCGAGAGAGAATCACATTCTCCTTTAAATAATCCAGGAACTCCATACCCAAGTATTCTCCTCCTCGATCTCATCGAAGGACTTTAATACTTCTACCCGTCTTGTTCTTCAACTTCAAGCTTATATTCCTTGAATTTCTCATAATTTTCAGACTTGTCTTTCAACGGGATCATATGTCCGAATCCTGAGAGATGATCAGTGAATATAACGAAGTACGAAGAACCAACCCTGGAATTTATAGACATAGGACCGTATACATCAACATGTATGCGTCCCAAGAGTTCAGTAACTCTTTTTCTGTTTCCAGGTCATTTTACCTTTGAGACAAGACTGGCAAGTATTCATAAGATGAAAATTCGAATAGATTCTAATATTCATCCTTATGTAACGTAGCTAGTCGTGTCACTTTGGTATGACCTAGTCTATAATACCACAAGATGGATTCGTTCATTTCTGAACTACTCCTCTTGTATGTGTTCCAGATACTTTGAACTGTGGTTTTATTTAGAACGCATATGCTATTATATAACGTGCCTGATCTAATCAAATCTTGATTCAGGAAAATGTTCACAACATTATCCTGTAATACAAAATTATATCATTCTTTAACTTAATAAAGAAACCGATGTAATATTGTATATCAGGTTCGGTATGTAATAACATTCATTCAGAATCAATGTATTTACCTTTTGGTAATACAAGGTGATGTCTGCCAACTGATTTGGCTGCAACAATTGCACCATTCTCTAACATTTAGAGACATATCACCCTATCCCAGTTCTCTACCTTTCTGTAGCCCATGTAAGAGATTACATATATGGGATCCTGATCCGGTATCTCATACCCAGGACGTAGAGTGTACTGAGAAACAGTTCTCGGTAATAAACACACCTGAAGAAGATGCATCAACATGCACATTTCTCGATAGGGTCGCGTGGAAATCTGGATATTCCCCTATTTCCTGCTCGGACTTTATAACAGTTATAAGATAGAGCGAAACCAATATTCCCCAGCTCAGTATAATAAGCAGGTTCGGTTAATGCATCTATATTATTATCTTGATTAAGGAGCGACATGGTCGCTACCAGGAGAGAGAGAGAAGAACACCCTCTGTGTGCGCTCTTGTAAGATCAGATTGGTTATTATTTTATCTAATCAGGATAGCTCCCACTGTTTTTATCAAATCTTCCTTCAAACCCTAAAAGGTAAGACTAGCCGGGATTAATTACACCCTAGAAGTTCGCCAATTTTTCGGCCAGGCCAGTGTCGGTACTTTGAGAGAGGTTCCCCGTGCTTTCGCACGGACCTAATTAAAATAAATCTCGTTTTCCTAGGGGCATAACCCCGTTAACACCTTTCTAGACACCTACTTGATCGGCTAGTTGTAATGTGCAAAACTCTCGCAGGAGTAACTCTTACTCGCAGTGGGTATCGGGATCCAACTATCTCATAGAAGGTATGCAATCTCATTGCAAATTTCAACACTTGATATTCCCGATAATATTTTGCCCCAAGCGTCCTATGACCTTGACAGAGGTCAACAAACTATAGGCTGCTAGTCAAGTTCAATCCGCCATTTCATGATTGAATTAAACCCACCCGCACGACCCTTGACAGAGGTCAACAAGGTCATACGACTACCCTAATCCAATCGTATCATATGATTTGCAGATAAGCACTAATCAGCTATCGCACAGTACGCCTTGACAGAGGTCAACAAACGCAGCACAAATAATAAATATTACTTATCTGAAATGACGGAGGGATACGATAGGTTTTTAAGAAAACCCCTTGCATAATGAACTTGATATCGTTGTAGAATCAATTGAATTTTAAAAGGAGTGTTTTTGAGGCTTTTACTAGTTTAGCTAAAAAGTCACACCCGGTGAAGGGATCTCGGCTCTTTCCTCATCGAATGAGATGCAGGATATTTCACAAATACCACTATGCAAAGCATGAACTAAAAAAGCAATCAAAAGACAAACAGAGTGGGTTGTAGCATCTGCTAGTTTTGCTAAAGAGCTCACTCCCGGTGAAGGGATCTCGGCTCTTTCCTTATCGAATAAGGTGCTGGACACTCTACAAGGAATACCGCTATGCAAAGCAAGAACTATAGCTACCAGTTTTTAAAACAAGTTTTTACAATATCTTTAGGTTTCTTTTTCTTTCATTAATCTCATTAATGAAGTCCCATCAAATTATGCTTCCTAAGCATCACAGAAGAAACGAAAGCATCAATATTTACTATATATCATTATATATAATATAAGCATTCGTCTCAGAATATCAAGTGATCACATCACAGAATATCAGCAGCAGAAGAACACATATGAAATATTGGATATACTAGGAATTCCGTGTTTTAAATTAAGCCAGTATAAAACACGGATTCCACGGTCGCGATGAATAGCCAAACCCACACCCCTAGACCCCTACAAGAGCGGCAAGCAACCCTACCAATTCTAGAGTTAGGAGACCCGGTCTCGACTTCTCGAGATGGTCTCCCACTGCACCCTAGAACCCGGTTACTTGTGCTCCCCGCCTTAGGTCTATCCTAATGCTGAAAAGTAAATAATATACATCAATGGTGACATCATCCTCAACCCAGAAGTGCCCCAATAAAAGAATATTACATTCAAGCTTTTATCTGAATGAAAATGAAAAACTCTCTTTCACATAAAAAAAACCCGGCCATGCAAAACACGATGATCCAATATAATATATCACAGCAACACATAACATCACATGTCGTCAACGTAATTAAATATGCGTATCCCAATTGTCATTGACGTATAGGAATGAAACCGACGATACACCACATATTACACTTACGGTCGCAGAAAAGAAAGTGAAAAACTACAACAATTGGAATCCGCAACCACCTTAGACATCATAAACCCAATATATCACATACTTTGGATTTCATGCCCAACCAAATGAATTCCTTAGACATCACATGCCTAACAATTATAAACCCCGCATTTTAGTCTCGATATTGAAAACACTTTCCAATTACCTATCGGGTAATTCAACAAGATTCCCGATAACCCGATCGAATGCTTGTCGGAAACTTTAGTAGACGACCGCACCCCTGATGCCGTCGACTAAGTGCACTTAGGCGGAACACCGCGGCCGCGAGCACCCGAACGGATACTTTTGGCAATGGGGTTCTCCTACAGTCACTTGGTCCGGGCTATGGGGCGTGGCTATCTAGTAAGGTTACCCGGCGAGTATCCGCGTACACTACGTGATTGCGACGAACTTTTGATCCACATCAAAATTCCGTGGCAACCGATCAAATGAGACTAAATTGCTAAATTTATAAAATTCAAACTAGTTATCTCATAACTAATTATTGTGGACTCCAATTATTGTATCACAATCACAAATAGGTAGACGATGTTAAACTTTTCGATCGAATAAACAAACACCCTAAATTTCCCAAAGAGCTCAACACTTGAGCGGAGTTCAAAAAGAACCCAGAGCATGCCACAACATTTATGAACCATCCATAGAAAGGCCGACCCATGCCTCACTTATGTCGCCGCGGAACTACGGCAAACCCTAGGGTATGACCGCGGTTCTGCGATCCAAAAAGTCGAGTTTGGGTATCGTTCTTCTAAAGGGTCCACAGAATCGCTTGCATGATCTTCTGAAAATTTTAAACTTGGAAAAAATCCAACTCTTGGAAAATTTCCAGCGAGGGAAAAATTGGGTTATTGATATCCGTTTGAACTTTTTAAAATCGTCTAAATAACTTGAGTAGATGTTAGAATTACGAATACGAAACACTCCGAATTGCCTTTGCAGAAAGTTAACATCACATGCAAATTTAGCAAAAACAAGCAACACCTGAAATACCAAAACCCAGAGACTGGAACACTGAAAAAATTTGAAGCCAGAATTCATGAACAAGGCCTGCCTGCTCGGTTTTAGTGATGATGTGCTCGGCAAAAAACAGGCCAAATTGCTTCAAATTTTCTTAGTGTTCATGTTATATCACATACAACATTCTGCAGTTGCTAAAAAAATTTTTAGAGACCATTTAAAATTCGACAGAAACTAGGAATGTGTATCGGGTGTTTCGGAGTTGTTTCAGTTTCGTTATTCTAAAAAACATTGTTTAAATCTCTAGCTTGGCTCTGATACCACTGCTGGGTTCCGTAGCGCGGCAGCAAGGTTTCGGGAGGTATCGTCCATGCCAATTTCAAATTTTTGCCATACTAAAGAACCCTAACCGTAGAATCTTAACTAGAGTTTTAAACAATACAACATGCAAACAACTTTGCAAACAAGTGAATATGGAATACAACCTTTGTAGACCGGTCTTTCACTTCTAAAGCTCCGTGTAGTAGTCCCTTCACTCCAAGTAGTGAACACCCGAACTCTAGTAAGGGTTCACATGATGAAATGAACAAGCTTGCTCGAACTCTTCGAGCCCGAAAATGATCTACGTCGAGAAGACTTAAGCTCATGCTACCTCTTCATTAATGGAAGATTAGTGAAGCAAACACCCTAAACTAAATGGCTAATATAGGAGAGGATGATGAAGTAGGAAATGGTCTCTCTTTAGATTTCTTTTTCTCACAATATTTTCTCACTTAGAAAAGAAATAGCAAGCTTTTTCTCTAAATGAAGAAGATGAAGATGGAGATGAGAATGAACTCATGAGGTGAGAATAGCAATCATCGGTGAGTTAGTGTCATACACTAACTCAAGTAGAGAATAAACCATGGGTAAACAATAATGGTTGGGTTAATAAATATCTTCAAGTAAAACAAAAAGAGTGGACTTGGTCAATGGTTCCACAAGTTTCTACAAGTTTCAACCATGTGACAATTTCCAACCAATTTTGATTAACTTTAAATAAATAAAAACCCTTCATTATTATTTGCATGGTGTGAGTCTCATACACCCATGTAGCATGTGGCATCAAGAATGACACATAAATAATGTGCATTAATATATCACATATATACTAAGTGTACATAAGTGAGAAAAAAGAATTCTTAAGTGGGCTAATATTAATTAATGTAAGATAATATATCAAAAATATAATTATACATTAAATTATTAAATCAACACTTGATTTAATAATCCGGCTATATCACTACAACATGCTAATATCAAATGTAACAATTTATTGAATCAACACTTGATCCGATAAGCCGGCTATATCACATATAACCAAACGATATCACATATCGCGAGAATAGAATACGGTATCACATACTCATATTAATCTCGGTCCCGCACATATCACATATGTGCTCCTACTTCATTTCGCATGAACCAGGAAACCTCTGTGTAGGACTCTAAAGACTCGTCAATATGCCGGCAGTAGGTGATGATCATATCAAACACCCACAAGCCGCAAGCAGTCTGCTAAACGTAACGGCCACCCGGGTATTGAGCGATCAAAATATCAACAAGCAAGCCTGCTCATACTCCTGCGAATCCAATCAGTAACACTACCGTACAGTTCGGTCTCTTCATCAGATATGTCGCATATCACAGCCTGGGAGTGGTATAACAGACCCCAATAGCCTGATAAGTCATGCCGATGCAAGGTCCATAACGGTTCGAGAAACTACTGATAACACTTACCAGTAAATCTCAGCAACCCTGGCCCGGGATTTCCTGTTATGGCCAATCGAGCACAGCGCAACATCAATTCCCAATACCGGGAGAGACGAATCCCCTCCTATTGCTCATTGCCTCCATGTGACTCGGGACTGTACCCAAAAACCATCTTTTTGCACGATCTCTTGACCGTGGTATGGTGGAAACCAAAGCACAGTGGGAATCACACAAGACTCTATGACGATCTCGGGTCGACAGACTAACCTGTACCAGTGTCATCAGAGAACTGCTATCTGACGATAGGTATAATACCATCTAGAAGTTCTCGGCGAGTCCGTTCAGTGTACCCAGTCTCTACTTAGCGCCCGTATACCTTCTCTGATTTCAAACACCAATGGATGTTGGATCATCCATCGCCCACCATATGGGTCAAGAAGCGCATACGCTAGTCTACTCTGGAGTATCGATACCTTGTCTCGATAATCCCACGACTACGAACAATTATAGGGTGTACTTGTGGACTACCCTTGGCCCCACTAGTATGATCTCCATCATAATCCTGGTAGTCAAGTACACATCCTAAGGGCTTTATCAACATATGAGAGAAAGACAGCATCACTTATACAAGTCAACATGTTAAGACAAAGAGCAACCAGATAGCATACTATCATGTCGAGCAAGAAAGTCCTCCCTATATATGTCCAAGCATCCATTATAATATACATCTCATGTACAATAATGGCCTCTAGAGTATACATATAACTAACAATGAAGACCCCGTGTGGAATTGTGATAAGTGTTATTTCCATTCATGCTTGTAGCCATCTTGTAGATTCATTTGTTCGGGACAAGCTCCAACATGTGGCCACCGTTTCCGCTTAATGTATATTCTTTGTTTCAGGACTTAACGGTTCACATGTGGCCATAGTTACCGTTTGATGTATTATTATTTGTCGGGACACGATCAGGTTGCCATCGTTGTCGCCGTTGTATTATTACAGGTTTAGGATTACCCTACGAAGAAGCGCACGAGCAACCGAATTCTAGATTGCAGCGGGTGACCATCTCAAGGAGTTGAAATCGGGTCACTCGGGTCTAGGATTGGCGGGTTGCTTACCGCGTTTGTAGGGGGTATAGGATAGACCGCGTAGGATTGCTCAAGTCACTGGATTCGAGAAAGTGTCGGGTGACCCCCTCATAATGATGATGTTTGGTTTCCTGGTAGCTTTCCGCACTCGTAAGGGTCTTCTTTTGGCTGCGCACAGGCTATTCATGCGACTGAGAGATATCGCATTTCGTTTGTGGCTTGAACGAAGATTCCTAGGTGGTCCGACCATTCCAATTCTGTGATGTTCATTACTTACCTGTGATGTGATTACCTGCCTGTGATGATGTTTGTCGTTTGCTTGTAATATTGATTATCTGGCTGCAATGATATATATAGTGATATATATGATATATTTGTGTGTGTTTGTGTGTGTGTGTGTGTGTGAGAGAGAGAGAGAGAGAGATAAATGAATGTAATGTATGTTTTGCACCCGAGCTAGCCCTGCTCCTGCCCTGCCGTAAGTTAAGTAACCTTACGGTGAAGACCCAGACCCCGTGGCAAATGCGAATGGCGTATATGTGCATTATATTTTTCTTTTCATATCATGCTTTATCTGTAATGATGTGAGGAGATGCTAGGTAATGTGATTATCTTTTTGATGGGATTGCATTGATTCAGATTAATGCAAAGATAATAAACCCAAAACACATTGTAGAAACCAAATATCAGTTATTATGGTGTCATAGTCGAATCTTTTGCTTTGCATAGAGGTATTCGGTTAGAAATATCCTGCACCTCATTCTACGAGGAAAAAGCCTAGATCTCTTCACAGGGAGTGACCTCTTTGGTAAAAAATTGTGTTACTATAAATTTGCATTTTGTAAAGCCGTATTCTTTTTCTTTGTATCGAAATATTCATTTAGGAATATTCCACACCTCATTTTATGAGGTAAGAGCCATGATCCCTTCACGGAGAATTCACACTTAAGCAATAGTCTACGTAACTATAAATTTGCAAAACCACTCGGTTCATACAATGAGATCAAGTTCATTACGTTAAAAATTTTCTTCACAACTAACCGTAGCCTTCTGTCATTTCAGAAAGTAGAGTACTTAGTATTCATGTTGCGTTTGTTGACCTCGGTTAAAACGTAGTGTACGGTAACTAAGTGATATCTTCCTGTTAACATAGTGATGCGATTAGCTGGGACAATCACATAGCCTAGTTGACCTCCGTCAAGGGCTTATGCGGGTAGATTCGAGTTAATCATGAAATGACGGGTAGAACTTGACTTGTGGCCTTTGGTTTGTTGACCTCCGTCAAGATCATAGGTCGTTAGGGGTAAAAACCGATATCGGTAGTTTCAAGTGTTGAAACTTGCAATAAGATTGCATACCTTCTATGGAGTGGGGTAACTTGTTGACCTCCATCAAGATTACCACGCCATAATAGTTTGGATCCCGATTCCTACTATGAGCAATAGTTACTCTCGGGATATGATCCCGGCTAATTCTGCTTTTAAGGTTTGAAGGAGGATTCGACAGAACTGTGGGAGCCATCCTGATTAGATAAATATACCAATCTAATTTAAGTTAGAGTGCATGACGAGTGTTTCTTTTCTCTCAAATACAATTTGAGAGTTTTTGGGATGTTGGGTATGAGATACTATAACAACTGGCCTCAATGCAAGTGGGAGAGTCTGGCCTCAATCTAAGTTAGATATTCTTCGACGTAGATCATCTTCGGACTCGAAGATTCTTGAGCAAGTTCCTTTCATTTAGTGGAGCCTAAGGAGAGTCTGGGACACCTCTACTTGGAGCGAAGGGACTACTACATGGAGTTTTAGAAGCGAAGGACCCGATCTACAAAGGTTGTATTCCTATATCACTTAGTTTAAAATTGTTTACATGTTTTAAAACCCCTAATTCTCTAGTTAGATCCTTGGTTCGGAATCGCTCGGCATCCTAAATTTTTTAAATTGCATACTTGATGCTTGCCGAAACCGTGTCGTACTAAGAGAACCCAGCATTGGTATTAGAGCCATGCTAGAGTATTAGGAGTAGTCTAAGCGAAATTAAAATGTTCGATCGACTATTAAAAAACTCGGAAAACATGCTCTCTGGAAATTTTTCAAAAGTTGGAATTTTTGGGTTTAAAAATATTCAGAAAATTGTGCAAGGTATTATATGGACCCCCAAGAAAAACGAACCCCTGACTCGAATTAACGACCGTGGAACCACGGCCAAAACATGCTTTTGGCGGCAATTCCGCGGCGCCGTTGGTGAGGCCAAGGACGTGCCTTCTTATGATGGTCCGTATGTACTATTGGCACTGTCTGGGTATTTTTGAATCTTTCTCAAGTGTTGAGGTCTCTGAGAATTGTGGGTTTTAATGGATCGATCGAAATGTTTAATATCATCTAGATATCTGTAATTTGTGATACAATATTTGGAATCCACAATAATTAGTTTTGTGAAAACTAATTAGTATTTTGTAAATCTAGCAATTTAGTCTCTTTTGATCGGTTGCCGCGGGGTTTTGATTCGGATCAAAACTTCGTCGCAATCACGTATAGTACGCGAACACTCGCTGGGTAACACTACTAGATAGCCATGCCCCATAGCCCCAACCAAGTGACTATAGGAGAACCCCGTAGCCAAAAGCATCCGTTCGGGTGCTCGCGGCCTCGGTGTTCCGCCTAAGTGCACTTCGTCGACGGCATCGGGGGTGCGGCCGTCTACTAACATTTCCGACAAGTATTCGATCATTGTTGGGAATCTTGTTGAATTGCCCGACTGGATATTGAAAAGTGTTTTCAATTTGAGACTAAAATGCCGGGTTTATAATGTTAGGCATGAAATTCGCAATATATGATATTCCGGGTTTATGATGTCTAACGTATTTATACGGTTAGGCAAGAAATCCGAAGTATGTGATATTTCGGGTTTATGATATCTAAGGTGGTTGCGGATTCAAATTATTATAGTTTTCACTTTCTTTTCTGCTACCGTAAGTGTAATATGTGGTGTATCGCCGGTTACGTTGCTATACGTCAACGACAATTGGGATACGCATATTTACTTACGTTTATGACATGTGATGTTATGTGTTGCTGTGATATGTTATATTGGATCGTTGTGTTTGAATAACCGGGGTTTTTTGCGTGAGATGAAAGTTTTTTCATTTTCATTCATGTAAAAACTTATATGTAATATTCTTTTATTGGGACACTTCCGGTTTGAGGATGATGTCACCATTGATGTATATTATTTACCTTTCCGTATTAGGATAGACCCAAGGCGGGGAGCATAAGTAACCGAGTTCTAGAGTCCAGTGGGAGACCATCTCGAGGAGTCGAGTCCGGGTCTCCTAACTCTAGAATTGGTAGGGTTGCTTGCCTCTATCATAAGGGTCTAGGGATGTGGATTTGGCTATTCATCACGACCGTGGAATCCGTGTTTTTTACTGGCTTAATTTAAAACACGGACCTTCTAATATATCCAATATTTCATATATTGACCTCTGCTACAATGTTTTGTGATAAGATCATATAACTGCCTGAGACGAATACTTTATATTATATATATGGTATATAATAAACATTGCTTATGTTTTGCATCCGCGCTAGTCCTGCCCTCGCTCTGCCGTTAGTTATCTAACCTAACAGTGCATGACGGGACCCCGTGACGAATGCGGATGGCATAAGCGTATGTTATATAAGTATTTTCGTTTCTTTATCTATGATGCTTAGAAAGCATAAATGATGAGACTTCATTAATGAGATTAATGAAAAGGAAAGAAACTGAATAATGTTGTGGAATCAAATTTTCAAGAAGGTAGCTCTAGTTCTTGCTTTGCATAGCGGTATTCCTTTTTGATTATCCCGCACCTCATTCGTTGAGGAAAGTGCCTAGATCTCTTCATCAGGAGTGACCTCTTTAGCAAAAGATAGCAGATGCTACAACTACTCGGTTTATTTTGAAAAACTCGATTTTAAAAAGCGGAGCTTAAACCACTCCTTTTCAAAATCACTCGATTCTACAACGATATCAAGTTCATTATGCAAAAGGTTTTCTTAAAAACCTGTCGTAACCCTCCATCATTTCAGATAAGTACTACTTACTATTCGTGCTACGTTTGTTAGCCTGCGTCAAGGCGCAGTGTGTGGTAGATATTTAGTACTTATCTGTTGCATATGATGCGACTGGATTAGGGTAGTCGTGCAACTTTATTGGCCTGCGTCAAGGGTCGTGCGAGTGGGTTTAATTCAATCACGAAATGTACGGATTGAATTTGACTAGCGGATTATGGTTTGTTGGCATACGTCAAGGTCATAGGACGCTAGGGGCAAAATATTATTGGGAATTTCAAGTGTTGAAATTTTTAATGAGATTGCATACCTTCTATGAGATAGTTGGATCCCGATACCCACTGTGAGTAAGAATTACTCCTGGAAGAGTTTTGCACTTTACAATTAGCCGATCAAGTAGGTTTCTAAAAAGGTGTTAATAAGGTTATGCCCCTAGGAAAATGATGTTTATTTTAATTAGGTCCGTGCAAAAGTATGGGGAACCTCACTCAAAGTACCGACACCGGCTTGGCCGAAAGATTGGCAAACTTGTAGGGTGTAATTAATCCCGGCTAGTCTTATTTTTTAGGGTTTGAAGGAAGATTTGATAAAAAAAGTAGGAGCCATCCTAATTAAATAAGATAATAATCAATCTAATCTTGCAAGAGCATACGCTAAATGTTTTCTTCTCTCTCTCCACGTAGCGACCATGTCACGCCTTAATCAAGATAATAATATTGATGTATTGACCGAACCCACTTGTTATACTGAGCTGGGGAACATTGGTTCCGCTCTATCTTATAATTTTTATATGTCTGAGCAGGAAATAGGGGAATACCAGGATTCCCTCGTGACCCGGACGAGGAATGAGCATGTTGATGTATCTTCTTCGGGTGTGTTTGTTACCAAGAACAGCTTCTCAGTACACTCTATGTCCTGGGTATTAGATACCGGATCGGGATCTCACATATGTAATATGTTACATGGGCTAAAGAAAGATAAAGAACTAGATATAGGTGATCATTCTCTAAAGGTAGGGAATGGTGCAAATGTTCCAGCCAAAACAGTTGGTGAATATCACATTGTATTACCAAATCGGAATACATTGATTTTGAACGACTGTTATTACATACCCTCTATGATATGCAATTTAATATCAATTTCTTTATTAGATAAAGAAAAATATAATTTTGAAGTAGAGAATAATGTTATGAACATTTTTCTAAATCAAGTGTTGATTGGGTTTGGTACGTTATGTAACGGTTTATACGTTTTGAATCAAAACACAGTTTTTAACGTACAGAACACACAAAAGAGGAAGAGTTCAGAAATGAACGAATCCTTCTTTTGGCATTATAGACTAGGTCATATCAATGCGACATGACTAGCTAAGTTACATAAAGATGGATATTTGAATCAATTTGAATTTACATCTTATGAAACTTGCCAGTCATGTCTTAAAGCCAAAATGACCAAAACTCCATTTACTGGACATGGAGAAAGAGCTACAGAACTCTTGGGACTGATATATAGTGATGTATGCGGCCCCACGTCTACACATGCCAAGGTTGGTTTCGCATACTTCATTATATTCACCGATGATCTCTCAAGATTCGGACATGTGTTCCTGTTGAAACACAAATCTGAAGTTTTTGAGATATTCAAGGAATATAAGTTTGAAGTAGAGAACCAAACGGGTAACAGTGTTAAAATCCTTCAATTTGATCGGTGAAGAGAATACTTGAGCATGGAGTTCCTGGATTATTTAAAAGAGAATGAGATTCTCTCTCAGCTTACTCCTCCGTATACACCACAGCACAACGGTATATCGGAGCGGATGAATCGCACCCTATTAGATATGATGTGCTCTATGATGAGTACTGTTGAGTTGACTATTTCCTTTTAGGGTTATGCGCTTGAGAAGCCGCATACCTATTGAATAGAGTTCCAACCAAATCATTGCCTACCACTCCATATGAGATATGGAATAGAAAGAGACCATCTCTTAAACGAGTTAAGATATGGGATTGTGCGGCCTTTGTTGACAAGCAAAATCCGGACAAGCTCAAGGCAAGGTCAGTACTGTATAAGTTTGTTGGATATCCCAAACATTTGCAAGGGTATATCTTCTACCACACTGAGGAGCAAAAGGTGTTTTGTTTCTCGGCATACCACTTTTTTTGAAAAGGAATTGCTTAGGGAAGAAATTAGTGGTCATAAGGTAGAACTGGAACAAGTTCTAGCTGGACAAACTAACAGCTGATGATTTGGTAGAACCGGAGGATTCAATAGTTCCCGACGAAGCTCAGTCTCTCCACAGATCTGATAGGGTTCCTCATCCGCGTGAGAGATACTATGGTTTTCTCAATGACAATGGGAGCGAAGATTGCATCATGGAAGATGATGACCCTACTAGCTTCGAGCAGTTCATCACAAGTGGGGACTCTGTGAAATGGCTGGATGCTATGTGATCTGAGATGGAATCCATATACACCAACAAAGTATGTACTTTGGTAGTTGCACCTGAAAGGGTAAAACCCATCGGGAGCAAGTGGATCTTGAGAAGATTCTTGGTGTATATGGAAAAGTTGAGACTTTCAAAGCTAGACTTATAGCAAAAGGTTTTCATCAATGACCAGGTATGGATTTTGATGAAACCTTTTCTCCACTGGCTATGCTTAAGTCCATCCGGATCCTACTTGCCATTGCTGCGTACCATGACTACGAAATCTGGCAGATGGATGTCAAGACCGCTTTTCTAAATGGTGATTTAGAAGAGAGCGTGTACATGACACTTCCAGAAGGCTTCATAGACAGTGGGAGCAGCGGAAAGGTGTGCAAGTTGCTTAAATCAATTTATGGATTAAAGCAGGTATCGCAGAGTTGGAACATCTGTTTTGATGTGGCAGACAAAGAGTTTGACTTTATCAAAAACATAGATGAACCTTGTATATACAAGAAGGTTGTAGAGAGTAAGGTTGTCTTCCTCGTATTGTACGTGGATGATATACTCTTGATAGGAAATGATGTTCCTATGCTACACTCGATCAAGCTCTACTTATCACTAAGTTTCTCCATAAAAGATCTGGGTGATGCCTTTTACATCCTGGGGAGAAACACTGGACAGCTGTGAAGAACATTCTTAAGTACTTGGGAAGGACTAAAGAATTGTTCTTGGTGTATGGTAACGGTGAACTCCAAGTGGAGTCCTTTACCGATTCGAGCTTCCAGAGTGATAAAGTCGACTGTAAGAAAGTCTCGAGTTTTGTCTTTACCCTCAGTGGAGGAACGGTATATTGGAAGAGTTCCAAGCTAGATACCATAGCAGACTCGATGATGAAGGGTGAATACATCGCTACCAACGATGCTGCCAAAGAGGCTGTCTGGATGAAGATGTTCATGAGATGAACTTGGTGAGGTTCCTACCATTATGATGACAATGGAGCTGTGGCTTTAGCCAAAGAACCCCGGTCCCATCAGTGATCCAGATATATTCTTAGGCAGTATCACCTGATCAGGGACATGGTTGATCTCCGGGCGATCAAGGCTAGGAGAGTTGAGACGAAGAATAACGTGGCGGATCCACTCACGAAAGCCATATCCTAAATACAATTTGAGAGTTTTTGGGATGTTGGGTATGAGATCTACAACAACTGGCCTCAGTGCAAGAAGGAGATTGTTAGTTGTATGTATACCCTAGAGGCCATTATTGTACATGATTGTATATTATAATGGATGCTTAGACATATATAGGGAGGACTTTCTTGCTCGACATGATAGTATACTATCCGGTTACTCTTTATCTTAACATGTAGACTAGTATAGTGATACTGTCTCGCGCTCACATGTTGGTAAAGCACTTAAGATGTACACTTGACTACCAGGATTATGATACAAATCATACTAGTGGGGCCAGGGTAGTCCACAAGTTCATCCTTTAATTGTTCCTAGTCGTGGGTGTATCGAGATGGGGTATCGATATTCCAGAGTAGACCAGCGTATACGTTTCTTGACCTATTTGATGGGCGATGGATGATCCCGCATCCATCGGTGTTTGACATCAAAGATTGTATACGGATGCTCAGTGGAGACTGGGTACACTGAACAGGACTCGCCGAGAACTCCTAAATGGTATTATACCTAACGTCAGATAGCAGTTCTCTGGTGAAACTGGTACAGGTTAGTCTTTAGACCCGAGATCATCATAGAGTCATGTGTGATTCCCACTGTGCTTTGATTTCCACCTTACCACGTTCAAGAGAGCGTGCAAAACGGTGGTTTTTGGGTACAGTCCCGAGTCACATGGAGGAAATGAGCGATAGGAGGGGATTCGCCTCTCCCGGTATTGGGGGTTGATGTTGTGCAGTGCTCGATTGGCCATAACAGGAAGTCCCTAGCCAGGGAGGAAACTGAGATTTACTGGTAAGTGTTATCAATAGTTTCTCGCCCGTTATGAGCCTCACATCGGCACGACTTATCAAGTTATTGGGGTTTGACGTTTACCACCTCCAGACTCGATATACAACATATCAGATGAAGAGACCGGACTATACGGTAGTGTTACTTATTGGATTCATGGGAGTATGAACAAGCTTGCTTGTTGATCTTCTGATCGCTCAATACCCGGGTAGCCGTTACTTCCAGCTAGTACGGCTGACGGGTTATGGGTAACTAATATGATCATCACCTACTGGCGGCGTATTTATGAGTCTTTAAAGTCCTACACAGAGGTTTCCTAGCTCATGCGAAATGAAGTAGGGCACATATGTGATATGTGCGGGACCGAGATTAATACGTGTATGTGATACCGTATTCAAATCTCGCGATATAGGTTATATGTGATATAACCGGATTATTGAATCAAGTGTTGATTCAATAATTTATTATATGATATTAGTCGGTTGTATGTGATATAGCCGGATTATTAAATCAAGTGTTGATTTTATAATTTAATATATATAATTATATATTTGATATATTATATATATATTAACTAATATTAGCTCACTTAAGAATTTCTTTTCTACTTATACATTTAATATATATGTGATATATGTTAATGTGTTTATTTTGTGTCATGCTTGATGATACATTGCACATGGATGTATGAGACTCATACCATACTTAAGATAATTAGGGTGATTATTTATTTAGGGAATAAACAAAATTAGGTGGAAAATGGCTTTGTTTAAGATGCTTGGAGAAGCTTGTGGAAATATTGACTTAGTCCACTAATTTTGTTTTACTCTAGATATTTATTAACCCAATCATTATCTTTAGCCTTGGTTAAGTCTCTACATGAGTTGATATATGATATTTTCTCACCCATGGTTGATGACTACTTGATTTATCTTCTTCTTCTTCTTGATTGCTTTCTAGCTCTTGAGTGTGAAGAAAAGAAAGAGAAAAATAATTCTAAAATGAGCAAAATTCCCACTTCATCAATCTATACCAGACTAGCCATTTAGTATAGCTTGTTTACTTCACTAATTCATCAATTAGTGAAGAGATAGTTGAGTTAGAGATTCTTCCACGTAGATCATCTTTGGCCTCGAAGATCCTTGAGCAAGCTCATTCCTTTTGCCTAGTGGACCCTAAGAAGAGTCCGGGACACTACTACTTAGACCAAAGGGACTACTACACGGAGCTTTAGAAGCAAAGGACCGGTCTACAAAAGTTGTATTCTTATATCACTTAGTGAAAAGTTTTTTACATGTTATAAAAACCCTAATTCTCTAGTTAGATCCTTCGTTCAGGCTCGCTCGGCACCCTAAATTTTTGAAATTGCATACTTAATGCTTGCCGAAACCGTGTCAGGGTGCTAAGCGAACCCAGCAGTGGTATCAGAGCAATGCTAGAGCGTTAGGAGTAGTCTAGGCAAAATTAAAGTGTTCGATCGACTATTCAAAAACTCGGAAAACATGCTCTATGGAAATTTTTCAAAATTTGGAATTTTTGGGTTTAAAAATATTTAGAAAATTGTGCAGGGTATTGTATGGACCCCCAAGAAAAATGAACCCCTAACTCGACTTAACGACCGCGGAACCGCGGCCAAAACATGTTTTTGGCGGCGGTTCTACGGCGCCGTTGATGAGGATAAGGACATGCCTTCTTGTGATGGTCCGTATGTACTATTGGCACTGTCTGGGTATTTTTGAATCTGTCTCAAGTGTTGAGGCCTCTGAGAATTGTGGGTTTTGATGGATTGATCGAAATGTTTAATATCATCTAGATATCTGTAATTTGTGATACAATATTTGGAATCCAAAATAATTAGTTTTGTGAAAACTAATTAGTACTTTGTAAATCTAGCAATTTAGTCTATTTTGATCGGTTGCCGCGGGGTTTTGATTTGGATCAAAACTTTGTCGCAATCACGTATAGTATGTGAACACTCGCCGGCAAACACTACTAGATAGCCACGCCCCATACAAGTGACTGTAGGAGAGCCCCGTAGCCAAAAGCATCCGTTCGGGTACTCACGGCCGCGGTGTTCCGCCAAAGTGCACTTCGTCGATGACATCGGGGGTGCGGCCGTCTACTAACATTTTCGATGAGCATTCGATCATTTGTTGGAAATCTTGTTGAATTGCCCGACTGGATATTGAAAAGTTTTTTCAATTTGAGACTAAAATGCCGGGTTTATAATGTTAGTCATGAAATTCGGAATATATGATATTCCGGGTTTATGATGTCTAAGGTATTTATATGGTTAGGCATGAAATCTGAAGTATGTGATATTTCAGATTTATGATGTCTAAGGTGGTTGCGGATTTCAATTATTGTAGTTTTTACTTTCTTTTCTGCTACCGTAAATATAATATGTGATGTATCACCGGTTTCGTTGCTATACATCAATGACAATTGAGATACGTATATTTACTTACGTTGATGACATGTGATATTATGTGTTGCTATGATATGTTATATTGGATCGTCGTGTTTGAATAGCCGGGGGGGTTTTGTTTGAGATTAGAGTTTTTTTTCATTTTCATTCATGTGAAAACCTGTATGTAATATTATTTTATTGGGATACTTCCGAGTTGAGGATGATGTCACCATTGATGTATATTATTTACTTTTCCTCATTAGGATAGACCTAAGGCGGGGAGCACAAGTAACCGAGTTCTAGAGTCCAGTGGGAGACCATCTCGAGAAGTCGAGTCCGGATCTCATAACTCTAGAATTGGTAGGGTTGCTTGCCACTCTCGTAGGGGTCTAGGGATGTGGGTTTGGATATTCATCACGACCGTGGAATCCGTGTTTTTTACTGGCTGAATTTAAAACACGGACCTCCTAGTATATCCAATATTTCATATATTGACTTCTGCTGTAATATTCTGTGATGAGATCATATAACTGCCTAAGATGAATGCTTTATATTATATATATGATATATAATAAACGTTGCTTATGTTTTGCATCTGCGCTAGTCCTGCCCTCGTTCTGCCGTTAGTTATCTAACCTAATGGTGCATGACGGGACCCCATGACGAATGCGGATGGCATAAGCGTACGTTATATAAGTATTTTCATTTCTTTATCTATGATGCTTAGAAAGCATAAATGATGGGACTTCATTAATGAGATTAATGAAAAAGAAAGAAACCCAATGATGTTGTGAAATCAAATTTTTAAAAAGGTAGCTCTAGTTCTTGCTTTGTATGTCGGTATTCCTTTATGAATATCCTGCACCTCATTCGATGAGGAAAGAGCCTAGATTCCTTCACATGTGTGGTATTTTCTATTGGGTTTTATTCCATGGCTCAATGAGTGAGCTATATACTTGGCCATTCTCTACACTTTGCTACACACTTGGTTATTTTTCATTCTTGAGCTCATTTTCTTGAGTTGCTCTCCTCTCATACTCTCTTTAGTTTCTCCATCTCCTTCTTCCTCTAAACTAAACCCTAATCCTTCCATGTATTGTGAGCCATAGGGTTTAGTGAGACTAAACAATCCATTAGACTTTCTACATCTCCTAGGCTAGTTGGATTAGTGAACCATCTACCCTAGTTACCTCACTTAGAGGTTGGAGCTTAGAGTACATTCTTTCGCGGTGGATCATCTTTGACGCAAGGAGGCCGATGGAGCTTTCGTCATCCGATCACCGAGGAGCCTTGGAGAGGAGCACTAGAAGACCCGAAGGACTCGATCTTAAAGGTATAACCATTCTAACAGAGTATTTAAACCTCTTAGCTAGTTTATCTAGTTAAGGCTTTAGTGAAGATCCTGGAGTTTTAGCCGGTGTTGCGTAGTCAAATATTATCGTTTTTTAAAATTCCGCCTCCCCGCGAATCGCGGGGTGCACGACATCGGCTTACAAGTGGAGCCTAAGAAGAGTTCGGACGACCACTACTTGGAGCTAAGGGACTACTACTTGGAGATTTAGAAGTGAAGGACCAATCTACAAAAGTTCTATACCTTGTTCACTTAGTGTAAAGCTTGTTTATTAGTTTAAAAACCCTAATTCTCTAGTTTGATTCTTGGATGGCATGCATTAGCACACTAGATTTTTTAAAATTGTATACTTGATACTTCTAAAAACCCAGTAGTGGTGCTAAGGCATACTTTCATGGTATCAAAGCCAAACTAGAGCATTAGGAGTGATCTAGACGAAGTTAAAGTGTTCGGTCGACTTTTTGAAACCCAAGTTTCATAGTTTCTGGAAATTTTTCCAAAAGTTGGAATTTTTAAGATTAAAAATACTTAGAAAGTCGCTACCTAGAGAGAGAGAGAGAAGAAAACACTTTAGCGTATGCTCTTGCAAGATTAGATTGGTTATTATTTTATCTAATCAGGATAGCTCACACCGTTTTTATCAAATCTTCCTTCAAACACTAAAAGATAAGACTAGCCGGGATTAATTACACCCTACAAGTTCGTCAATCGTTCAACCAGGCAAGTATTGGTACTCCGAGAGAGTCTCCCAGTGCTTTCGCATGGAACTAATTAAATAACCTCATTTCCGCAGGGGTATAACCCCGTTAACACTTTTCTTAGACACCTACTGGATCGGCTAATTATAAAGTGCAAAACTCTCTCAGGAGTAACTCTTACTCGTAGTGGATATCGGGATCCAACTATCTCATAGAAGGTATGCAATCTCATTGCAAATTTCAACACTTGAAATTCCTAATATTGTTTTTGCCCCTAGCGTCCTATGACCTTGACGCAGACCAACAAACCTTAGGGCGCTAGTCAAGTTCAATCCGTTCATTTCGTGATTGAATTAAACCCACCCGCACGACCCTTGATGCAGGCCAACAAGGTCGTACGACAACCCTAATCCAATCGCATCGTATGCGGCAGATAAGCATTAATCAGCTACCGTACACTATGCCTTGACGCAGCCCAACAAACGCAGCACGAATACTAAATAGTCCTTATCTGAAATAACGAAGGGCTACGACAGGTTTTTAAGAAAACATTTTGCGTAATGAACTTGATATCGTCATAGAATTGAGTGATTTAAAAAGGAATGGTTTAAGCTCAGCTTTTTAAAATCGAATAGTTTTCAAAACAAACCGAGTAGGTTGTAACATCTGCTAGCTACTGCTAAAACGATTATTCCCGATGAAGGGATCTCGGCCTTTTCCTCATCGAATGAGGTGCTGGATATTCATAAAGAATACCGCTATGCAAAGCAAGAACTAGAGCTATCTTTTTGAAAATTTGATTCTACAACATCTTTAGGTTTCTTTCATTTTCATTAATCTCATTAATGAAGTCCCATAATTTATGTTTCCTAAATATCACAAAAGAAACGAAAATAGAACGTACGCTTATGCCATCCGCATTCGCCACGGGGTCCCGTCATGTACCGTTAGGTTACTTAACTAACGGCAGAGCGGGGGCAGGACTAGCACGGATGCAAAACATAAGCAACGTTTATTATATATCATATATATAATAAAACATTCGTCTTACGCAGTTATATGATCTCATCACAGAACATTGAAGCAGAAGTCAACATATGAAATATAGGATATATTAGGAGGTCCGTGTTTTAAATCAAGACAGTAAAAAACACGAATTCTACGGTCGTGATGAATAACCAAACCCACATCCCTAGAACCCTATGAGAGCGACAAGCAACCCCTCCAATTCTAGAGTTAGGAGACCCGGTGTTGACTCCTCGAGATGGTTTCCTACTGGACTCTAGAACCCGGTTACTTGTGCTATCCACTTTGAGTCTATCCTACCGTGGAGAAGTAAATAATATATATCAATGGTGACATCATCCTCAACCCGGAAGTGTCCCAATAAAAGAATATTACATACAAATATTTACATGAATGAAAATAGAAAAACTCTCATCTCACGCAAAAAACCCCGGCTATTCAATCACAAAGATCCAATATAACATATCACAACAACACATAACATCACATGTTATCAACGTAAGTAAATATGCGTATCCTAATTGTCGTTGACGTATAGCAACGAAACCGGCGATACACCACATATTACACTTATGGTCGCAGAAAAGAAATGAAAACTACAATAATTAGAATCCGCAACCACTTTAGACATTATAAACCCGGAATATCTCATACTCTGGATTTCATGCCTAACACTATAAACCCGGCATTTTAACCACAAATTGAAAACACTTTTCAATAACCAGTCGGGCAATTCAACAAGATTCCCAACAAATGATCGAATGCTCATCGGAAACATTAGTAGACGGCCGCACCACCGATACCGTTGACGAAGTGCACTTAGGCGGAACACCGCTGCCGCGAGAACCCGAGCAGATGCTTTTGGCAACGGGGTTCTCCTACAGTCACTTGGTCGAGGCTATGGGACGTGGCTATTTACTAGTGTTACGCGGTGAGCGTTCACGTACTATACGAGATAGCGACGGTGTTTTGAACCGAATCGAAACTCCATGGCAATTTATCGAATGAGACTAAATTACTAGATTTACAATATCCTAACTAGTTTTCACAAAACTAATTATTGTGGATTCCAAATATTGTATCACAGATCACAGATATCTAGAAGATGTTAAACATTTAGATCAATATCTCAAACACCCACAAATCACAGAGACCTCAACACTTGAGACTCACTAAAAATTCCCAGAGAGTGGTCAATAACAAGATAGAGCAGCAAAAGAAAAAAGAGCCAACAACTCTTCAATACTGCAGCGGAACCGCGGCCAAACTATGCGTTTGGGGGCGGTTCCGCGGCAGCTTGGGAGAGTTGAGGCCTCGAATTTCTTAGGGCTCCATCAAATAACCTGCATGATTTTTTGAGCTGGGGAACGTTGGTTCCGCTCTACCTTATAACTGTTATAAGTCTGAGCAAGAAATAGGGGAATACCCGGATTCCCATGCGACCCGAGAGAGGAATGAGCATGTTGATGCATCTTCTTCGGGTGTGTTCGTTACCGAGAATTGTTTCTCAGTTTGTTCTACGTCCTGAGTATTAGATACCGGATCAGGATTCCACATTTGTAATATGTTACATAGGCTAAAGAAAGGTAGAGAACTAGGAATAGGTGATCATTTTCTCAGAGTAGGGAATGGTGCAATGGTTGCAGCCAAAGCAGTTGGCGAATATGACCTAATATTACCTAGTGGTAATACATTGATTCTAAACGACTATTATTACGTACCAGAAATGATGTGCAATATAATATCAGTATCTAAATTACATAAAGATGGATATAATTTTGTATTGGAGGATAATGTTATGAACATTTTCCTAAATCAAGTGTTGATTGGTTTTGGTACGCTATGTAACGGTATATATATTCTGAATCAAAATACAGTTCTTAACATATAGAACACACACAAGAGGAAAAGTTCAGAAATGAACGGAACCTTCTTGTAGCATTGTAGACTAGGTCATATCAATGCGACACGACTAGCTAAGTTACATAAGGATGGATATTTGAATCCGTTCGAATTTACATCTTATGAAACTTGCCAGTCATGTCTCAAAGGCAAAATGACCAAAACTCCGTTTACTAGACACGGAGAAAGAGCTACTGAACTCTTGGGACTGATACATAGTGATGTATGCGATCATATATCTACACATGCCAGAAATGGTTCCGCGTACTTTATTACATTCACCAATGATCTCTCAAGATATGGACATGTGTTCCTGTTAAAACATAAGTCTGAAGCTTTTGAGAAATTCAAGGAATATAAGTGCGAAGTAGAGAACCAAACGGGTAAAAGTATTAAAATCCTTCGATCTGATCGGGGGGGAAATACTTGAGCATGGAATTCCGTAACTATTTAAAAGAGAATTGGATTCTCTCTCAGTTTACTCCTCCGTATACACCACAGCACAACGGTATATCGGAGCGGAGAAACCACACCCTATTAGATATGGTGTGCTCTATGATGAGTACTGCTGAGCTACCCATTTTCTTTTGGGGTTATGCACTTGAGACAGCTGCAGACCTATTGAATATGGTTCCGACCAAATCCGTGCCTACCACTACATATGAGATATGGAAAGGAAAGAGATCATATCTTAATTATGTTAGGATATGGGGTTGTCCGGCATATGTGAAAACACAACTTCCGGAAAAACTCGAGGTAAGGTCAGTTCTGTGCAAGTTTGTTGGATATCCCAAACATTCGTGAGGGTATATCTTCTACCACACCGAGGAACAAAAGGTGTTTGTTTCTCGGCACGCCACCTTTTTAGAAAAGGAATTTTTTGTGAAAGAAATTAATGGCAATGAAGTAGAACTGGAAGAAGTTCTAGCTACACAAACTACGACTGATGATTTGGTAGAACCGGAGGATTCAGTAGTCCCCAACGAAGCTCAGCCTCTCCGCAAATCTAGTAGGGTTCTTCATCCACCTGAGAGATACTACGGTTTTCTCATTGACGTTGGGAAGGAGGATTGCATCATGGAAGATGAAGACCCAACTAGTTTCGAGCGGGCCATCACAAGTAGGGACTCTCTGAAATGGCTAGATGCTATGCGATCTGAGATAGAATCCACATACACAAACAAAGTATGGACTTTGGAAGTTGCACCTGAAGGGGTAAAACCCATCAGGAGCAAGTGGATCTTTAAGAAGAAACTTGGTTTATATAGAAAAGTTGAGACTTTCAAAGCTAGACTTGTAGCAAAATGTTTTCGTCAACTACCAGGTGAGAATTATGATGAAACCTTTTCTCCAGTGGCTATGCTTAAATCCATCCGGATCCTGCTTGTCATCGCTGCATACTATGACTACGAAATCTGGCAGATGGACATCAAGACCACTTTTCTAAATGGTGATTGATCAGTCGAAAATATTGCATTTTTAACACGTCAATTTCCCTACCATTTGTACTCATCTAAAAGTGTTCGGTATAAATATAGCACATATTAGCAAATTGACTGTAAAATACCAAATAACATGTGTTATACTTTATAACCGGCACTTTGAGGGAAATTGAGTGTTTATCATTGCACGCATAATCTTTGTATAGCGCAACACTTGTCTCGAGAATCTGTGCAGAAAATTCCAGGAAAAGAGCCGAAACTGTCAAAAGTGCTGATAAAAATACGCCAAATCCATGACTTGTGATCCAGCAGTGAACAAGAAATACTTAGAAAATTCCACACATCAGAAAAGTGCCACAAGGACAGTACAAGAATACCACAGAAGTTCCAAGCACAGAAGCCTCCAAAGCGCCGCGGATCCGCGGCCTTAGGGCCCTTTGTGCGGCGGATCCGCGGCGCAATAGACACATCATCACTCCATATTTCCCCACGTGCTTTCTCGTAATGGTCAATGCTTCCAGAAGACTCCAGATGATCACATGGCTTCATCCAGAAGGCTCGGCCTAACAACCTTATCTTAGAATATTCCTCATTCTAAAATATTCCCTCCAACAAATTTCTTCTAGAAGCCTCTCTCTAACAACCTAGATTTGGAGGGAAGTTCAAATGAAGGATTATAAAATGAGATCTAGTTCTAGGGTTTTGGGGTTGTTGATTTTTAGTTAGTTAGTGGTTCATTTTGGAGGGAAAAATTGTAGATCCAAATCAAAATTCAAATCAAATTGAGTGACACACTTTGATTGAGATCAAGATCTATCGAGTGCCGGTTCAAGAAAAAAGCCATCAACCTTTTAGAAGCGACGCCGATCTTCAACGGAGCAAGTGATCCAAGACGATCCGCGACTCACGGAGACGGTGCGGAGCTAAATTCGATAATCGAGTTCTTTTCTCTTGTAGTTCTTGAGCGAATTGTAACAAAATTGTTGATTAATAAAAGGTGAAATTTCTTTATCTTGCTTATCTCTATATTTGAGCATTATGATTAGTTTTCAATTCTTGATTGATTTCATGGTTATGATGCTTGAGTAAGAACTCCGCTCGTGGAGGAATCGAGAGAATAGATAGATGATGATTACATTCTTGAAACGATTCGTAAGTCCTATGAGTTTTGTAAACTCTAGAAAATTGAATCATCGACAACCTAGTTTTGAGCGAGATGTTTTATTGAATGTTTTCGCTCTTAATTAGAGATCAACGATCGGTGATTGAATTTCCTAGAGGCTAGCTTGTGAATGATAATCAACGAAAGGACAAAGGATGAGATGAAGAAACCCTAGTTCCTTCAATAGATCCTTAAACCTTGTTGATCGTCATCGATCTAGCAACAAATTATCAATGAATAGGAATACGTAATCAGAAGTCTTCATCACTTCTATAGATTCGATCGATTCCTACGAGCCTCATTACAAATCTTGATAGTTCATTAGATTTGGACATCTTCTAGAATTTTATAGATTCTTGATCTTTAGATCTAGTCTTTACTATTTTTGAAACTAAATCTCAAAATTCTTGAATCTATTTTCTTGCAATTTTTCTTTTATCCTTTCATTTCGACTCATCTAAAACGAAAGCAAGAAAAACACACATCTCAGTGGACGATCCGTATTCATTAACGCGCTACATCGACACCGTTAATTAATTGCGGTATAAATTTCTTTGATTGTGATCTTTACACATTTTCAAAACACGACACACAAAGAACGACTCAATCAAATGGCGCCGTTGCCGGGGATGTGTGCTATTTTGTTCGTTTTTGTTATTTGAGTTGAAAAATTATTATTCCATCAATTTTTAGATCAAAATTCGTAACAAGCGCTTAACGATTTGTTATGATTTGTTGCGTGAAAATCTGGAATCTGTGGAGCGAGAGAAAAAAATTTCAGAGAATTCCAGAGAGTTCAATAAGTGATCTGGAGAATCTGCAAGAAATTTCGTGCCGAGATCTCAATATTCAACCGCGGTCATAAGTGGCATATCGCGGCGGAAACGCGGCGGTACTAAGGTTTCAGTGCACCAAATTTTCTCAGGTCCTCTCTGGCTTTCTTATCTCCCCCCTGCTCTGCTCCATTAACCAATATCTGCAGGTTTCATTGCAAAAATTCGCAGCACCGCAAAAAGAAAAATTATTGCGTGATTTGATCATTGGTTTTGTGCATATTTTAATACAGAAATTAAGGGGCAAAGACCAAATTCAGATTAGGTGGGGAGTTCATTACCCTTCCTAAGCCCCGGAAATCACAAACTTGCATCTGCATCACCCTCATTAATTAAAAAATATCTAGACATGACTCTAAGGACCGTCGCGCTCACTTAGGACAGAAAGAGGTCGTGGGTAATCTATTGTTTATCCGCGTTTCTTTTGTAGTGTCTAAGGCAGGTGTGTCTAAGGCAAGTGGTTACTTAATTAGTCCCACTACTTACGTAGTGGAGAACCTCCCACTTACCTGGCACTTACCTGGCCACAGGAGGGACAAAGAGGTAGTAGAGGATTTATCCTGCGATTTGTCTTCTGGAAGTCTAGGAGTGGTCTAGAGACTTGACCTAGGTGACCATTAGATATAGGGTTGCTTGTGCATGTTTGTGTGAATTTTCAAAAATCCGTCCTTTTTCAAAACAAATCAATTATTTTCCTCCCCCTTTTTACCCTTTTTACCCTTTTCCCCCTCTTCTCTTCTTATAATAGGTGACCCGAACAGAAAAACTCTTGCCAAGCTTTGTTATCCACAACCAGATATAGCTTGTTTTCGTAATCCCTTCGGTATACCGTCCGGCTCTTCTATGTCCTTAAGAGATCGGATAGAACAAGCGGGTAGAAACAGTTGGCCACCTCAGTCTAGATCCTATCAACCGTACCCTAATCCTACATCTGTTTCAGTTGATACTCCGAGTGAGGAAGCCCCTAGACGAATGTCCATTGCTGAGCATATAGCTAGGGCTAGAAGCCAAAGTTCCAATCCGAACCAATATCAACCGTATCCTAATCCTATATCCGTTTCAGTTGATACTCCGAGTGAGGAAGCCCCTAGATGAATGTCCATTGCTGAGCATATAGCGAGGGCTAGAGGCCAAAGTTTCAACCCGGTCCAATATTGTAGCATTTTGAAAATTTAGAAATAAATAAAATTAATTAAATTAAGAATAATAGGTTAAATCACAAAGTTGTTAAAAACAAATAAGTCAATTTTCTTAAGTTGTATGTAAAACAATTTAAATTTAAATTTTAGTATGCAACATAATTAAGTTATAAGAGTTTTAAAGACAAATTTAGCTTCATTTTAGTGAAATGTGTGTTTTATAATAAGTTAGGTTGTGAAGGGTTTATAAGTAAAGTTTAAGTTTTTGTGCAAATAGGAAATTGTTGATGGATATAAATGAAAGTGGAATAGAAATCAATTTAGTTCAGAATTCAATTTCAAATTAAAACAAAATTTAAAGATAAGGCAAGCACACCTCATGCTTGCATGCACACACTCATCTCACACCTCCTCCTTGCATGAAATAAGCATCCTTTTACCCTTGACACCTCCTCCTTCACGTTATCCCTTCTTTCTCTCATATATATAGCACATATTCAGTTTAATAGCTCAGATTAAAACTCAAAACTTTAAAAGGAAAAGAAAAATTAAAAGAGAAAAGAAAGAACAAGAAGAAGAAGAAGAAGGAAGCTATATTCTTGGTTTTTCATCACCATCAAGGTAGGAGGGACTTAGCATCTTGGAGGGTTTTTCCAACAACTAATTGGAAGGTAAAATTCTTAAACACGGTAGGTAATTTAAATTCTGTAGATTAGTTAAGTTGAATTGAACCAAGTCACATAATATCGTATTTTGGTTAACATTAAGCTCTGTTGAAATCTGCTTTTATTTAGAAGATAATTAACTTAACAAAACAGTGTTAAAATGATGTAGAAAACACCTAGAACAAACCCTAGGGCCACGAACCCAGGGGGCCGGTTTTTGGCCGGCTACCATAAAGGGAATTCCGGCGTCGCCAGCCATATAGGGAGCTAGGTGGGTTTTCTTTGTTAGGTAGATTCCAGTGTATAATTTTGGCTATTTTGGTGTTGTTTAATTAAATTAGTTTCACTTCAGATTGAATCTGGAAGCGTATATTGGAAAGGATATCTTAAAACACCAAATACGACACTGTTAAAATACGTCGCGATTTAAATTCTGTAGAGATGCAGGTTAGGGTTAAAATCCAGTAAGGTTAAGTGTTTAATAGCTCGATATAGTCGTATATTATATAACTAGTACGTGGAACGGGTGTTTTTCATTTCCGTCATGTCAGAATAGCCATTTTCTTATATACGTTAAATTGTGATATTAAATTCGAATACGGGAATTACGGAGGCAGCGAGGAAAGGGAAAGGATTAGCAATTCCTGAATAGGTTCGACGTTTCCGGTGAGTAGACTAAATATCTACCGGGGAATTTTGTAAAAATGGCGTGTTACGCCTGTAGTTTTATTTAACTTAAATGCTATGCTAAATTGATAATGTGCATTCATCATTCACATATAAAATTGCTTAGTTGCTAGAACACTTCACAAGTATTGACGAGTCATGCCACATGCACATCTTATATGTTACACACACCTCGTCGATATTACTATGTCACATTTACACTTAGCAAATTCCTTGTTAAAATGATTCATATTGTATCTTACAAATCAATAAATAGTAGTAAAGTTCATCATTCATATTATGTTTTATTTTCTGAGTATTTCATGTTGATATATGAAGTAAAGGTATTATTGAGGATTTATGATTTTGAGTTTTGAATACTATGACATAAATCCAGTGACTTTTCATGATTGATGTGTCATGTCCACCATGAGATGTTTTCTGTTTTGATTTTATTTCCGGACCGAGTGGGGGAGATATACGGTCGCGGATTTTACGTTATCCATACTGAGTGGGGAAGATATACAGTTGGATACATGGTGGATCCGGTCGAGACCGAGGGGCAGGATAGCCGCATTGAGGCGGGGGAGCCTAGCGAGGATACTCGATACCGGAGATAGTGGTAAAAATACGGCGTATATCTAGATGATAACGACCGGTATTGTTGATTTCAGGATCATTCGAGGAATGATGCTGGGGAGAAATGGAAGTTTTGTGTCGATGATAGACACGGTGAAATGAATTTATTGGGAATAAATGATGAGATTTCAGTTGGACTATGAGATTTGTATTATATATTCTTGATTTTCACATATAATCATACATTATACTTGTTCACATTTCAGTAGTATGATCGTCATATTTACGTTATTAACCGTTATATATTAGTTATATTCACTGAGTTGGCAACTCACCCCCGTTGTGCCACAGTTCCTTGCAAGGGTAGAGTGGACGGTTAGCTGCGGTGCAGATCTACGTTTGCAGCTTTTTCATATCTTTTGCTAGGTAGGTTACATATGTAGTAACCTTCTCTTTTGGGTATTGTATTTTGTATCTAGAAATCTCCATCAGACCTGTATATGACTTAGATTGAGAGATGTTATATATATTATTTGACAGTTGAGATCGTTTAGTTCTATAAATTGTGATTTCTTCTTTTTATGTCTGAGATTCATGTTGATGTCCTATACATTGAGAACTGTTTTCCGTTGTTGATATTGTTGATCCTAACTAAGGATGCAACCAAATTTAACACTTTATACTTATTTAATAATAAATTGTGATTTTTACTTTAAACTAAAATTTTTATAAAGAATTCCGCAAAAAGGTATTTGATCTTGGTTTTTCGGTTTACTTGGACTGTGTGCATATCTTTAGATATGATACAATCTAAGTGCCGGTCACATCCACCCTTGGGTCGTGACAAATATCAACCATCACCTCCACTTTCCAAAGAAGAATTTCATAATCGGTTTATGGCATGTATGATGTCCAATAACCAACCGACGAACCAATATCAAAATTCTTCTTATCATAATGTTGACCCTACTCCTGCCCAATTTTCACAACCATTCTGTTCCTATCAATCAAATCCGACTTTTTCACCTTCTCTAAACAATCCTTCTAATCAGCCATTTGGGAGTTTTAATTGTCTACCAGAATTTCAATCTTATACTGGAACTCCTTATCGACCTAAATATAGTCTTGAGCGGACATTAGAAGAAGGTTTAGTGATGTTGAACCGCATTAGAGAGGAATGGAAGGGAACCATGGCTAAATATGAAGAACCAGCCCAAAATTTTTCAGTACATAATTCGAGCATGGGACAAAATGAGAATTTGGGTAGTGAGAGAGAACTGTACACCTTTCTTAATCAAACATTCCCTTTCTAAACTTAAATCCACAACTCCAGTTTCACAGATTCATCGAGTACACCAAAGGATTCACCTATGGACGATAGAATGTATGAGAAGTTGTGTAATAATGTAATGTTTGATTTACCCGACTGCGAAGGGTCCAGTTCAAGTGAAACCATGCCAAATCCTTGTGATCTCTACACTTCCACTCTTGAACCAAAATTGATTGAAAACCATTCTTTGAATTAGGTGTTTGAGAATTTTAACCTTCGCTTGAATGAGGTAATTGACGTTGGGGATATATTGATTGATGAATCCGAAATTTTGGATGAGGTTGTTCCACCAATTCATCAGATCCTTTCACTTCCTTGTGGTCATCATCTTGAGCCTTTAATTCTTCCCAAACCCCAAATACGTCTTGAAGTTGTTGATATTTGTATACCAGAAGATCAGACCGAAATTCAGCCTTCATCTCCCACATCTGGTTTAGCGACACTCGACACATCAATAGGTTTACCCATTTCATCTTCCACTCTCTCTGGTTCTTCTTCTATCCCTGAAATGATAGTGAGTGTTGATGAGTCACAATCCGACAGTGCAAGTTCGACAATCTCAGAAAACCAACTTGATTTGGATATTTTTGAAAATGAGGTAGATGAGTTTTTCACCTCCACATATTTTAACAAATCAAGTATGGTAAAATATGGCACAAAACTTTTTGACAGCAAAATGTTCGATCATACCATTGATAAAAGTTTTGAAGAACTTTTTGCTGACGAACTTGAATTTTTAAACAATACGGATTTTGTGATTGATCAATCTCATCCTATAGAAGTTGAACCGCCGCCATTCCTTCTTTCTAATCATTCACATTCATTCTCATTCTTTCTTTTCTCTAATTTAAAATTCAAACCCTTTCCAGACCACCTCTTATCCCTTCCCCACTTTTTCTTGACTCGATACAACACATTCTTCCACCAACCTATACGCTTTCCTGATAAAATCTTTGAATGGTTGGTATTAACTTTTGGTCTTTGTAAAGTCTTACTTTGACCAAATGACTCACCCCCTCTTAAAATACTTCATATTGTCTAACTCATGTTTGAGGGGGGTGTATTTTTGGCTCTTGAAATAACTGTTGTCCTCAAAATTTAGAACCAAAAGTAAGTTTGGGGGGGGGGATTTTCACTGTAATATATTTTGCCCCCGTTAATAAATGTCCTCCCAAGCTTACAGGTTTTTTGAGCTTTAGCAGATAGCAACAGCGAGGACACGGTTGAAAACAAGTTTGGGGGAGGTTTGTGCTTATTTTCGCATCACTTCGCATACTTCGCATAAGCACAAAACATATCATTTAAAAAAAATTTAAAACCTATAAAAATTTAAAAAATTTCAAAAAAAAATAATAAAATTTTTTGTACATAAATAAGATAATAAAATATTAGATAGTGAAAAATTATATCCAAAAGATTAGAAAAATTTAAGAAAACCTAGAAAATTAGAAGTTTTCTTAAACGAACTAGTAATAAGTAGTTATGAGCCGTTGTCCCAAAGGTTAGTAAGATAAAGGAAGTCACTAATCTGAGGATAAAAATAAGTCTGAAAAATAGTTCCTATTCTGGAAGCCAAATATTTGAATGTTGATACCCTACTATACGCACTTACACACGTCTTGAAGCTCGGGATAGTAGAGGATACCTTGAAATGCTCTTGTCTAAAAGCCAAAGTATGAAGAAAAAAAATGAATAAAAAATAAAATGGTGAAGAAAAATGAACACTGGTTTTGTTATCGCCAACGCAGCAATAAAAAAAATATATGAGGGTGCTTCATCACCTAGCGCCTTAGACCAACTGGTCTGGGAGTCACTGCTAAGCCTTAGGTGGTGCAAGACGAGGAAAATACTAATACACCTAATAAGCAAGCACATGAGTAATTGGTCGGTTAGTACCTCAAGAAGTATTAACGGCCGCATGAAAAATGTGTGAGCAAATCCATCTAAATATTCATCAGTTAAAAAGTACTGAGGCAGATGGACAAGAGTATGATAGCTTGAATTGAATTCTCCGAGTGTAGGGATGTTCTTTACACACACGTAGGGGTATATGATCGATGTTTGGAAAAAGGGTAGGAATGAAGAATAAAGACGATGTTTTATTGAGGGGTGATGTGATTTCTAACATCTTTTCATGACTATTAAGATAGGGCTCATGACAACCGAAAAGCTAGTATAGTTGGAAACTCTAATTTTCAAAGACTTTCTTTTATAATTCTTATCTTTATATGTAACTTTCACGGTCTTCCTTTTATTATAGGATTTTGTGGGTGCAATCCGCTAAAAACCATCAGGAGACAACACTCCTTCTACTAGGGACACCTAGAGGTTTAAAGGCTTGTTGCACGTGCTCAGTGCAATCGTGTTGCCCACGAAAGTGTGCTAGTTTTTCGTTTTCTTATATTTTCTCCTTCTTTTTCTAATAAAACAGTTTGCTCGAGACGACCAAAAATAAGTTTGGGGGAATTTGATCAGTCGAAAATATTGCATTTTTAACACGTCAATTTCTCTACCATTTGAACTCATCTAAAGGTGTTTGGTATAAATATAGCACATATTAGCAAATTGACTGTAAAATACCAAATAACATGTGTTATACTTTATAACCGGCACTTTGAGGGAAATTGAGTGTTTATCATTGCACGCATTATTTTTGTATAGCGCAACACTTGTCTCGAGAATTTATGCAGGAAATTCCAGGAAAAGAGCCGAAATTGTCAAAAGTGCTGATAAAAATACGCCAAGTCCAAGACTTGTGATCCGGCAGTGAACAAGAAATACTTAGAAAATACCACAGATCAGAAAAGTGCCACAAGGACAGTACAAGAATACCATATGAGTTCCAAGCACAGAGGCCTCCAAAGCGCCGCGGATCCGCGGCCTTAGGGCCCTTTGTGCGGCGGATCCGCGGCGCAATAGACACGTCATCGCTCCATATTTCCCCACGTGCTTTCTCGTAACGACCAATGCTTCCAGAAGACTCCAGATGACCACGTGGCTTCATCCAGAAGGCTCGGCCTAACATAAAATATTCCTCATTCAAGAATATTCCCTCCAACAAACTTCTTCTAGAAGCCTCTCTCTAACAACCTAGATTTGGAGGGAAGATTCAAATGAAGGATTATAAAATGAGATCTAGATCTAGGGTTTTGGGGGTTCTTGATTTTTAGTTAGTTAGTGGTTCATTTTGGAGGGAAAAATTGTAGATCCAAATCAAAATTCAAATTAAATTGAGTGACACACTTTGATTGAGATTGTTGGAGATAGTGCCCTCAAAGTCAATTATTGGATCACAGGCACGTGATTGCAATGATTGAGGGAGGACCTGTCCCAGTAGGACAGTCTTACTCAAGATGATAGTATGCTATCTGGTTTATCTTTATCATCGTGTACTGCTTTAGGTGACCTTACAGGTCACTATTGCACGTTGATAGAGCCCCTAGGATTCTTGCTTGACTACCAGCAGTAAGAGGAAGATCATATACGTGGGAGCTGGGGTCTATAAGCACATCCTTAAAAGGTCCCTAGTCGTGGGAGTTTCGAGACAGGGCATCGATTCTCCAGAGTAGACTAGTGTATACAGTCGAGACCCTGACGAGGGGCGGTGGCCGGTCTCACAAGCCACTGGTGTCAGTTGGTTCACCTAAGATGTATACAGGTGCTCATTGGGTTATGAGTACACCGGACATGACTCGCCGGGAACCAGCTAGTTGGTCTTATACCAGACGTCAGATAGCAGTTCCCTGATGACATGTGTACAGGTTAGTTCATCGACCTGAGATCGTCATTTGTCTCGTGTGAGTTCCTACTGTGCTTTGATTACTACCCTACCACGCTCAAAGAAGACGTGCAAAAAGGTTTTAGTTGGGTACAGTCCCGAGCCACATGGAAGCAGTGAGCGGATCTGCAGGGGTTCGTCTCTCCCGGTATTGGGGGTGAGGTCGCGCTGTGTCTAGGAGAGCCATTACACGAAATCCTTAGCCAAGACAGGAGATTTACTGGTAGGTATTCCAGTAGTATCTCAGGGTGTTTTGGGGTACACTCCGACACGACTTGTACCGCTATTAGGGGTCTGACTTTTACCAACCCCCCTAGGCCCGCCATGCGATGCTCATAGACGAATGGACCGGACTGTACGGATATTGTCACTGACAGGCTCAGTAGGATGTCAGCATGAGTTCGCTCACAGACGTCCCTTTTGGTCAATACATGGTAGCCCGTTACGTATAGGCTAATATCTCTGACGTGGTAGTGGTTAAATCCACAACCAAGGTGTTGACGAGTCTTTAGAGTCCCCCACAGACCCGTTTCTCAAGTTTCGGGCGAAACGCTGAAGAGGCCGTATGGAGATATGGCAGGGTTCGATCAGATACGTGCGGTATTGCACGGATCATGATCGGACGGATAATACTAGCGAGCTTTGGTTTAAGCCGGATCCTTGTATTGTACGGTGTAGATGTTGTCTCTTTGCATTTGTATTCAGTGGGAATACAAATGCGGGCATGTTCATGCAGTCGCGGGGTTTTCCTATAATTTATTACGGGATCAGTTTTCTGAAGTTGCCGGTTTGCATTCCGTTCCGGCCAGTTTTCCTTTGTTCCTTCACGGCCGGATTTTTCCGTTGGAGGGGCTAATTTGCAAGTATGCAAATTAGTTTTGTGGAGGGGTTTATTTTTAAATGGGGGCATCATGATGGGTGTAGCATTATTAGATTCTTTTTGAATCACTTCTTTTGCATTTATTGTGATGGTAAATGAAGGGATTGATTTGAAAAGTGGTGTGACCATTTTCTTCTCTTTATCATACTAATCTCCTCTTGCTTTATTCTTAGCTTTTTTCCTCCACCATTTTGAGGATGAGGCCGGCCACATTTGGGAGAGGAGAGAGAGGCTTCATTTTTGTATGAGGGAAAAATCTTCATCTCATTCCATGCTTGAAAAATGAGAGCCCCATTTCCTTTTCAAAGATCATTTCTTCTCTCCTCCATCATCAAAGGCAACTTCATTACCCGCAAGAGACCAAGCATTCTACACTGATCCTACAGCACCCTTGGGCACGTCAGCTCGCTAATTTCGTGCCCGAGTTGCCTCGGTCCAGAGGTGGGAGCCCGTAAAAGAACCCGGCGATGTGGTGTCCGTTCCGATGAGGAGCTGAAGACCGGAGGTTCCGCGAGGAGATCGGAGTGGAGGCCAAAGACCGAAAGACACGGATCGCTCGGTATAGCATTCTACCCTTTCTCGTATTTGCTAGAGTTAGGTTAATGGCCCGATCCAGGATTTTAGTGCGCGGTGGTGCCGGTTTCTAGTTTTTAGAAAAGTTTCGTTTCCGCATTCCGGCGTCGGATTGACGGTCGGGACGCCGCCGTGCACTTACAATGGTATCAGAGCCACGCCATTAACTTAACCTAGCTTGCTCTAACGTGTTTAGAACTCGATCGAACAAAAATCCCAAAAACCGTATTTGCTAGTGCACAAGTTTCTGTCGATTTTGTTTTGGCTCGAAATTTTTTTCAGTACATTGCAGAAACATGTGCAGGAATTTATAAGTATTCTGCAAAAATTTGGTTGGATGATGCTTCAGTTCGACCGCGGAAACGCGGCCAAACCCCTAGTTTGGCCGCGGTTCCGCGGTGGAAGAAAGTCAACGCCGTACCAAAATTTTACAGAGGGCTTTCTATATGGAAATAGGGTTTTTGGAATGTTCTGTTTGGGCCCAGATTTTCTTTGAGTGCGACAGTAGTGCTTGGGGCCCACTTCGGTAAATTTGATCGATTGAAAATTTTAAACATGTTAGTTCACAGTATTTACATTATATCTGCGACCGTGAATGTCATTTGATCGGTAAATCCTGTCTAACTGCTATAGCCCTTTTAGATGGATTTACGAACGTGACATTCACGTTGATGTTCTGTGTTGTGCTGTGATGTTGCGGATTGGTCGTGGGGATAGCCTGGATGCAATTTTAGTACAGTTTTATTTTATATGTACATTTGATATTGTGGGGCGAGCGTCCGACATGTGGACTGTCGTCACTGCCTGTTTGTATATTATTCTTTTGGGGCATGACCGGGCTGAGGTCGATGTACCCGTTGTATATATATTTTTACTTTCTGTACTAGGATTACCCCGCGGAGGGGTGCACGGATAGCCAGGTTCTAGAGGGAAACGGGCCAGCATCTTATGGCGTTGAGACGGAGGGGGCTTCACTCTAGAATTGGCGGGCTATTCGCCGCACTCGTAGGGGGTATAGGTTGACCCAGGAAGGGTGCCCAAGTTACCGGATTCCGCGAAGTGCTGGGTGGTCCATTCATGTTGCTGAAGGGGGCTGCCTCGCTTCAGGTTTTGGCGGGAAACTTGCCGCGCCCATAGGGGTCTAGGATTTCATTGCACAGGCTATCCACACGACCAGGGGAACGTCGGGTTTCAGTAGCGGCTCTATGAAACCCGGGGATCCCAGATATCTGTATTGTTCTGTGATGCTTGTTACATTTCTGTGATGTTGCATTTTATCACGTCTTGAGTGAATATTATATATTGATATATATACTAGTAGATGTTGTATGTGTTTTGCATCCACGCTAGTCCAGTCCCCGCTCTGTCGTTAGTTAACTAACCTAACGGGTGATGACGGGACCCAGTGGCGAATGCGGATGGCATATACGTACATCATTATTTTCGTTCTTTTGTGGTGTGATCAATTGATGGGCTGCGTTGATTCGGATCAATGCAAGCTAAACAAATCTATTCTGATGTTGTTGGAATACTTTTCAAAAAGCTGTTATTGCAAGGGCGTTCTCTTTTGTTTTGCACAGTGGTATTCGGTTATGAATATCCAGCTCCTCAGTCGACGAGGCAAGGGCCGAGATCCCTTCACCGGGAGTGACCCCTTGGACAGAAGGTTGCGTCAGGGCAATAACTTCACTATAGTCGTTTACTTTTGCTTTGCATCGTGGTATTCAGTTGGAATATCCTGCACCTCATTCCATGGGGAAAGAGCCGAGATCTCTTCACCGGGAGTGACCTCCTTAGCAAAGGTTTTCGTCACTATATTTTTATAAAGCTATCCAGTTCCTTCAACGATATCAAGTTCATTACGTTAAAGGTTTTCGCCAGAAACCATTCGTAGCCCTCCATCATTTCAGTTAAATATTCGATAGTATTCAAGCTATGTATTTTGACCTCACGCCAAGGCATAGTGATTGGTAGCTGCCGGATATTTATCTGTTGCATAGATAGAATGCGCTGGTTTGGGACAGTCGTACTACTATTTTGGCCTACGTCAAGGGTATGTACGGGTGGGTTCAAATTAACCTGGATAATGATGGGTAGAACTTGACATGTGACTTATGACATTTTGACCTCACGCCAAGGTCATAAGAGCATGGGGTAAAAATCACATCGGGAGTTTCTAAAGAAACTGAAACTTGCCAGATATGCGCATATCTTCTGGAGTGTGATAACGTGAGCGGATTCCGTCACGTTATCATGCGATGATAGTTGGATCCCGATTCCCATTGATGAGTTGGTTTACTCCTCGGGTGATCCCGACTAATTCTTCTTTCAGGTTTGGGGAAGAATTTGACGTTACAATGGGAGGTTTCCTGATTAGATAAAGTGATAACCATTCTGATCTAGGTTAAAGTGCACGCTGAGTGTTTCTTTTCTCTCTCTATTTGGCAGCGACCATGACCCGACCCTAGACTATGACTCAGTGACCAAAATTAACCGAACCTTCTTATAACACTGGCTTTTGGATTGTCTGAGTTGCATACCTCATTGCCACTCCTACTTTTACCCTTTTCTCCAGGACTCCCCGTATTACTACGAACGTCCACTTCCATTGGATAAAACCATCGTATGGTTATATACGAACTCGAAGGAATTAATTCGAGGATGGTTTCTGGTTCTGGAGAAAACGAATAGGACTATTCAGTTGTCTTTTCCTTTTACCTTCTCTCAGGTTGTGAATACTCCTTGGTTTAGGAGATAGTACACCTATTACGCAAATTGGATAGTCTTCTTCCAAACCTTAGGCTGGTGTCGAACGGTGGGGAATGAAGAAAACCAATTAGCATAACGATGGTGTACAGAAGGCATTAAGTTAAGACAAATAAAGGGATTAGTAAGAGGGCAAAGTAAATTGCGACTGCTATTCACGACCAAACCAAGTATTTCATTACCACTCCCACTTCACCTTTGTATTTCTCCAGAACACTCCGTATCACTACGAAGATCCACAGTTTATTTGGATACTCCATCGTATGGTTATATACGAACTCAAAGGAACTTGTTCCAGTTCGGGGATGGATTCTGGTTCGGGAGAAATAGGAATAAGGTTTATTCGGTTGTCTCTTATCTTCACCTTCTCTCGCATTGCGAGTGCTCCTAGGATTAGGACAGTACACCAATTATGCTAATTGGATAGTCTTCTTCCAAACCATAGGCTGGTGCCGAACGATAGGGAAGGAAGAAAACCATTTAGCCTAAGAGGGTGTACAGAAGGTAATGACTAAAGACATATAAAGGGATTTGGAGAGATGACAAAGAATTATACGGTTACAGTTGTGAATCTGGATAATGGAAGAGGAATTACTAGGAATACCCGGATACCCCTTCGAAACATTTTAATGTTTCAGTTTCACTGTGTACTGTTAAAAGAAAACTGATTTCCCAATTAGTCCTTGCTCCAGTGTATGTATTTACCAGGTTTGATTCTCATATCTGTATGGTTTTACAGATGATGAGTGGGAGTAAGTTATTGGGAATTAGGTGATCATCTTCATTATATCCGAATTCGTTGTAATTGGTGATATTTGAGGAAGTCGCCTGGGTTGTTTGCCGGACGGCAAATATTTGGTTTTGAATATCCGCTGTTATGCACCAATTTCAAATTGATATATCTGTACGTCTATTTTTATAGAGTGAGATATACCCTTTTGAGATTATGTCCGTGACATTTACCTATATCAGTGGATGGTTAGGTAAGGAGCATTAAACAGCGGAGTAATTCTTCTTGACCATAAGTACAGTTTTCAACCTACGACACACAGGGAATGAGTTATTAGACTCAAGGGACTTATACAGAGTATTGTATGTAGTCCAGTGTCCGTGAGGACAAAGGGGTTGGTTCTCGTACTATATTCTGTTTACTTGTGACTTCTCTAGTTCTTAGACATGTGTTTCGTAGAAATACAAGGTCCAAGTTTTGAGAAGTTATAGGTATAAGAATAGAGTAGAGAACCAGGAGTAGCAAGTATCGGGATTCTTCAAGGTGATCGAAGATGTAGATACTTGTGCATGGTATTCAGTTGATAAGTAATGATTAAGAGAACTTGCTTCTCTTTCAGGTTACTCATAATTGGAAGTACTCCTAAGTTGAGTAATGCTGATCGGCCTCTTTCCATTTAGTTTACATGCACTGGAGACAGTTGCATGATTTGAATCTGGTTCAATTAAATCAGTGCCTCTGTTTCTGTATTGGATATAGAACAGTTCATATCTTAACGATGTTAAAGGTACGGGGAGTTGTCCGGCTTATGCTTAAAACCAGACTCTGGATAACTCAAGGCACGTTTCTGTAATGGTTGTTTGTGGGTTGACCCAGGCTATGACGAGGGTTGATTTTCTACCATCTGGAAGATCAATAGTGATATTGTTCTTGACTCGCCACAGTTTTAATAAAAATGGATTTTTTCAGAAAACAGAAGTGGGAGTATGGTAGAACTGGAAGTGATTCCAGAACCGCAAACGATTACTAAAGATTTGATAAGAACCTAAAGATTCAATCTGGTTTGACATTCTATTGGCCACTTCGCAGATATGGTGGGTAACCTCAGGCACCCGAGAGGTACTCCGGTAGCCTCAAGGACGGTGACAGGGAGGTTCTTGTTTACCCAGACTTGCCGTTGCTGTTGTTCCAGGCTGTGAGACCCGGCATGAGGATGAGTATAGCATCGTTCTGAACTAGCTTTAGAAGTGTACGTCTATATGACTCTGCCAAAGGGTTGTCGTAGTCAGTGGGAGCAGCAGAAGTATGGTGGACAAGTGGCTTATGTCTATTTATAGACTAAAGCAGATATAGCGGAGATAGATCATCTATTTCTGATGTGACAGTCATAGGTTTGAATTCATCAGAATAGGGGATGGATCTGTTAAGAAGGTAGTAGGGTATGATTTCTTGGTATTTGGATGACATACACAGAGTAGGAAGTGATATTCCTATACTACGATTGGTTATACTTTGGTTGTCACACAGTGGTTTCTCCATATGGGACTTGGATATAATATCAAGACATTCTGGTTACTAGATCTATAGATCTAGATTTGGGTGGTTTCCCAATCAGGGTACTTAGACAGCATTCTAAGAGTTTTTAGAATGGACGACTCTTGGCACGGTAGTGTACCTGCAGGTGAAGGAGTCACCCTCTCTAAAGGTGTCTTACAGACTAAAGGGGAGAGGGATGTGCATGATTGGCAGATCACTTGCTTAGGCAATTGAGTCAATCATGAGATGTCAAGTACCACACCAGATGTTGTTTTTTGCAGTAGGTGCAATAAGTTGATATTTATCCAATCCTGGAGAAACATTCGGAAGCAATTTTAGAACATAAGTGGATGTTCTAGGGATATGATAACAGCAGCCTCTTTTAGGAGACGGTTATCATTCCAGGCTTCCAAGGTGACCTGGATGATAGAGTGTAACACCTTAGGATGTGTTTAGTGGCTATTTATATTTAAATAAAGGGTTTTTAATAAAAAGTTTACCAAATTGAGTTTCAAATATTTTTCCCAATTTAATAAATATTTTTCTAGAATTTTCCTAGGCTTGCACACACATGTGCATGTAAACTAGGGTTTTTAAATGAGGTAATACCATGATTAGTAACCATGGTGGGTTAATCATGGGGATTAAGTCTTTTGGGTTTTAATTAAGTTTAATTAGTTGTTTAATGGTTGCTTTAATTTGAATTCTTCTTTTGGGTGTTGACTTGGTGAGAATGAGAGAGAGAGAGAATGCATCATGGCAAAAGCCATGCTTGCATTTAATGAAGAGAGAGAGTGGAGGGGTTGACATTTGGGGTTATGATTCCCTCTCATTCTTTTATTGTTTTCTCTCAACCTCACTCTCTCACACACACACACTTACCTCCACAGCAGCAGCAGCAGCAGGAACCATCTCAATAGCTGAAGGAAGCACAGCAGCAGCAGCAACAGCAACAGAGAGCAGCAACAGCAGCAACAGTGAGCAGCAACAGCAGCAGTGAGCAGCAGCAGCAGCAACTCCAGCTGCAGCTCCTTCCCTCCACTCCTTCTTCTTCCTCCAGCTTCCTAGGGTCGAGTGTGGGGTATACTTCTTGAACTTACTCCCTAGTTTACTTGTTTAGTGTAGTTTTGCTTCGGTTAGTGTTTATTGGTGCGATTTAGTGCGATATGTGGTGATTAGTGGGAACCTTGAGCAAGTGATGTGTGATTTGGTTTTAGTAGGTTGATAGAGTGTTGTTAGGGCCATTTTAACCCAGCTTAGCCCCCAATTGCACTGAAATACCACCAGATTCCTTTTGAAGCAGATTCGTCGTTTTAAGGCAAATTTTGTGTTTCTGTAAACTGCTATCGACCCGATGAGTTCAGATTAAATTTGAGATGACTGTAGCATAATGGTTAGGATCTGATTCCCCTGGTAGAACCCGACCCCCATAGGACTCCTTCAGGCCGCCGGAATATTGTTTCTGGCCGCAAATTGCGGCCAGATGGGGAGGGAATGGGTCAGGGTTTGGTCCTATAGGTGTCTGCTGCAACCCTTAGGCTCCTGGCATGTATAAGTTTGTTTGATTCTTGCTGTAGAAAAATCTGGATCTATATACCTATTTCTCGTATTTTTTAAACCTTCGCGACACGCGTGATACGCGTGTGGGTTTGGGGTTTCTGCGTACGCGTCGGGATAGTTTCAGGCGTGTGATCACATGTTTTAGCGTATCGCGCACACGCGCGATTGGTTTGCGACACGGGTTTCTAGTTTGATCTTAATAATCACGTTTTTGTGGATTTGAGCTCATGTATGATATATTGTGTGATTCTAGGTTCGCAGGCGAGTGAGACGGACGCGGCGAAGAAGGGAAAGCAAGTCGTCGGCTATACTTAGCGCGAGACTTCGGTGAATAGATTTAACATCTACGGGGATATCGCCCGCATGGCGTTATGCGTCAGGGCTGATAGGACCTTATTGTTATATATTGCTTTTACCTCATGGACTATCATTGCATATTGCATCCCCTGCTGCATGTAAACTTAGAATTGATAGAACACCGCACTATTACTAACGGTTCATGTTGCACGAGCACTAATCTACATGTTACACACACACCGTTAGTAATTGCCATGACACACTCACTGTAGAACTGCCATGATTATATTGCTGTAGTTCATTTCACATATGATTCGATATGTTTTTCATGGAAATTAGGAGCCGCATGATATCTTTAAAAACGGAAACTATTTTTAAAAGCGGTTTTCCCTTATACCTAATCATGGATTGATGTACATAGCACATCGTATTGGATTTACTTCTTGGTGTTGGATTTTCATGTGATTTCTGGTTTTGAGGACCGTGGGATTTTTAAGAAAAGATGCAATATTTGAAAACCCGGTTCCTCGTGATATGATATTTTGGTGCGTCCACCATGCATTTTCTCGGTGCTGAGACGTGTGCTTGAAACCCGATTCGAGGAGATGGATGATCCGTTTGCGGGTTCGTGGTGGACCCGGTATGGTACCCCGGGGCGAGAACGGTTTCGCTGTGCAGTAGACGGTGAGCCCGGCAGAGGGACTACTACCTACCGGTGATTGGTTGGACCTGGCGGTTATCCGGAGGATACTGACCAGAGTCGAGATATGGATGCGGGATGATCCGTACTGCCGGGGCCGAGGGCCGATACCGCAGACGGGCCCCGTGGGCTGATCCGGACTGACGGAGCCCGGTATATGAGGATTTGCGTGTCGATACTGGACACGAGTATTTTATGATATTTGAGTGCCGATGTTGGGCACTCGTGATTCTCAGAGATTTACAGGATTTGAGGGCCGATGGGAGTGCCGGCGCCTGAGTATATTTGGGATTTGGGTGCAGTTTGAGGCACCGACTATTTTTCCATGTTGATATTTCCATGTAGATGTTGTTTATCCTCTGCTCAGTATTGCTTATCATATATCTCATCCTGTAGTTATTTTACCTGACAGAGCATCTGCATGATTATTGCACCTACTGCTTGTCGCATATAGATATTACTTGCCGGCATTTGTTAGAGTAGCGCAGTACGTGCATGCCCGCGATTACCTTTATATGTTATCTCTATTCACGAGTTGGCAACTCACCCCCGTTGTGCCACAGTATTTGCAGGTTGCCCTCAGCATAGTCGCGGCAGGCTGTCTTTAGCATCTTTTGGCTACAGATACCACTACAGTTTCGGCGAGAGCTGTTTTGCATTTAGGTGGGTTGTGGTATCTGATTACTTTTATTGTATCCCTTTTTGTATCTAGTATTCTCCATCTACCATATATGTACTGGACATAGATACTGTGTGAGGACGATGATGTATATTTTGTATTCTGGTGTCGAGCTCGTGGGAGCCGACTGTTTTTATATGCAGTTTATATTTATGTGATGTTTACTTATTGCTCATTCTTCTCTACGGCGTCGTATATTACTCTTGTAATGATAGTTTCCGCCGTTGGGCGTGATTGCTCCCGTTTGGGAATGTTCTGTTTCATTATATCTCATTTCACTCATATCCTGTTTTATACCCGGTCTCGAGGCTACTTTTACAAAGGAAATGCTGCCAAAATTATTTAAATGATTACGTAATTTTGAAAGAACTTATTAAACTATTTAAGGTTTTCTAAATATTTTAACTAAATGTTTTCAGCACCCACTATTCTTTTAAATGGTTTTGATTTCTGGGTTCGGCTTACTTAGTCGCGTTACGCCTGTAGACGTAGCGTGGTTAAGTGCCGGTCACAAGTCGAAATATTCGGGTCGTGACATAGAGTGACTGTCAGAGCTATAGTTTTCCCTCTGACGAGGGGCAGCAGTTTGGACAGGTGGTCCAGGCGGTTACTGAGGGAGGCATGGCGCAGTATACTGATTAAGTTCAGTTGACGATACAGTCTGAGAAGTTTGGATTTGGATTTCATTTATGAACTAAGTCCCATCAGATATCCAGACATACTCTAAGACAGGTATTGCTCATTTCGGGAGATGGCTTTCTCCGCGAACTTGAGATAAAGAGAGACATAGAAAGAAACATTAGAGCGGATCCACTCACTGAGGCTATTCCTCGAACGCAATAGTTTCGCAAACAGGCTTTGTGAGACTGACTAGTAAAGGAGTTGGGTGTTCGGTATCACACGGGCTGTGAGTATGCGACATCGCAATAATTAGCCTTGAGTGCAAGTGAGAGATTGTTGGAGATAGTGCCCTCAAAGTCAATTATTGGATCACAGGTACGTGATTGCAATGATTGAGGGAGGACCTGTCCCAGTAGGACAGTCTTACTCAAGATGATAGTATGCTATCTGGTTTATCTTTATCATCGTGTACTGCTTTAGGTGACCTTACAGGTCACTATTGCACGTTGATAGAGCCCCTAGGATTCTTGCTTGACTACCAGCAGTATGAGGGCGATCATATACATGGGAGCTGGGGTCTATAAGCACATCCTTAAAAGGTCCCTAGTCGTGGGAGTTTCGAGACAGGGCATCGATTCTCCAGAGTAGACTAGTGTATACAGTCGAGACCCCGACGAGGGGCGGTGGCCGGTCTCACAAGCCACTGGTGTCAGTTGGTTCACCTAAGATGTATACAGATGCTCATTGGGTTATGAGTACACCGGACAGGACTCGCCGAGAACCTGCTAGTTGGTCTTATACCAGACGTCAGATAGCAGTTCCCTAGTGACATGTGTACAGGTTAGTTCATCGATCTGAGATCGTCATTTGTCTCATGTGAGTTCCCACAGTGCTTTGATTACTACCCTACCACGCTCAAAGGAGACATGCAAACAGGTTTTAGTTGGGTACAGTCCCGAGCCACATGGAGGCAGTGAGCGGATCTGCAGGGGTTCGTCTCTCCCGGTATTAGGGGCGAGGTCGCGCTGTGTCCAGGAGAGCCATTACACAAAGTCCTTAGCCAGGACAGGAGATTTACTGGTAAGTATTCCAGTAGTATCTCAGGGTGTTCTGGGCTACACTCCGACACGACTTGTACCGCTATTGGGGGTCTGACTTTTACCAACCCGCTAGGCCCGCCATGCGATGCTCATAGACGAACGGACCGGACTGTACGGATATTGTCACTGACAGGCTCAGTAGGGTGTCAGCATGAGTTTGCTCACAGACGTCTCTTTTGGTCAATACATGGTAGCCCGTTACGTATAGGCTAATATCTCTGACGTGCTAGTGGTTAAATCCACAACTAAGGTGTTGACGAGTCTTTAGAGTCCCCCACAGACCCGTTTCTTAAGTTTCGGGCGAAACGCTGTAGAGGCCGTATGAAGATATGGCAGGGTTCGATCAGATACGTGCGGTATTGCACGGATCAAGATCGGACGGATAATACTAGCGGGCTTTGGTTTAAGCCGGATCCTAGTATTGTACGGTGTAGATTTTGTCTCTTTGCATTTGTATTCAGTGGGAATACAAATGCGGGCATGTTCATGCAGTCGCGGGGTTTTCCTGTAATTTATTACGGGATCAGTTTTCTGAAGTTGTCAGTTTGCATTCCGTTCCGGCCAGTTTTCCTTTGTTCCTTCACGACCGGATTTTTCCGTTGGAGGGGCTAATTTACAAGTATGCAAATTAGTTTTGTGGAGGGGTTTATTTGTAAATAGGGGCATCATGATGGGTGTAGCATTATTAGATTCTTTTTGAATCACTTCTTTTGCATTTATTGTGATGGTAAATGAAAGGATTGATTTGGAAAGTGGTGTAACCATTTTCTTCTCTTTATCATACTAATCTCCTCTTGCTTTTTTCTTAGCTTTTTTCCTCCACCATTTTGAGGATGAGGCCGGCCACATTTGGGAGAGGAGAGAGAGGCTTCATTTTTGTATGAGGGAAAAATCTTCATCTCATTCCATGCTTGAAAAATGAGAGCCCCATTTCCTTTTCAAAGATCATTTCTTCTTTCCTCCATCATCAAACGCAACTTCACTACCCGCAAGAGACAAAGCATTCTACACTGATCCTACAGCACCCTTGGGCACGTCGGCTCGCCAACTTCGTGCCCGAGTTGCCTCGGTCCAAAGGTGGGAGCCCGTAAAAGAACACGGCGATGTGGTGCCCGTTCCGAAGAGGAGCTGAAGACCGGAGGTTCCGCGAGGAGATCGGAGTGGAGGCCGAAGACCGAAGGACACGGATCGCTCGGTATAGCATTCTACCCTTTCTCGTATTTGCTAGAGTTAGGTTAATGGCCCGATCCGGGATTTTAGTTCGCGGTGGTGCTGGTTTTTAGTTTTTAGAAAAGTTTCGTTTCCGCATTCCGGCATCGGATTGACGGCCGGGGCGCCGCCGTGCACTTACAGAGATCAAGATCTATCGAGTGCCGATTCAAGCAAAAAGCCATCAACCTTTTAGAAGTGACGCCGATCTTCAACCGAGCAAGTGATCCAAGACGATCCGCGACTCACGGAGACGGTGCGGAGCTAAATTCGACGATCGAGTTCTTTCCTCTTGTAGTTCTTGAGCGAATTGTAACAAAATTGTTGATTAATAAAAGGTGAAATTTCTTTATCTTGCTTATCTCTATATTTGAGCATTATGATTAGTTTTCAATTCTTGATTGATTTCGTGGTTATGATGCTTGAGTAAAAACTCCGCTCGTGGAGGAATCGAGAGAATAGATAGATAATGATGATTACAATCTTGAAACGATTCTTAAGTCCTATGAGTTTTGTAAACTCTAGAAAATTGAATCATCGACAACCTAGTTTTGAGAGAGATGCTTTATTGAATGTTTTCGCTCTTAATTAGAGATCAACAATCGGTGATTGAATTTCTTAGAGGCTAGCTTATGAATGATAATCAACGAAAGGATAAAGGATGAGATGAAGAAACCCTAATTCCTTCAATAGATCCTTAAACCTCGTTGATCGTCATCGATCTAGTAACAAATCATCAATGGATAGGAATACGTAATCACAAGTCTTCATCACTTCTATAGATTCAATCGATTCCTACGAGCCTCATTACAAATCTTGATAGTTCATTAAATTTGGACATCTTCTAGAATTTTATAGATTCTTGATCTTTAGATCTAGTCTTTACTATTTTTGAAACTAAATCTCAAAATTCTTGAATCTATTTTCTTGCAATTTTTCTTTTATCCTTTCATTTCGACTCATCTAAAACGAAAGCAAGCAAAACACACATCTCAGTGGACGACCCGTATTCATTAACGCGCTACATCGACACCGTTAATTGATTGCGGTATAAATTTATTTGATTGTGATCTTTACACATTTTCAAAACACGACACACAACGAACGACTCAATCGGTGATATAGAAGAGGGCGTGTACATGACACAGCCAGAGGGCTTCGTAGACAGTGGGAGCAATGGAAAGATGTGAAAGCTGCTTAAATCAATCTACGGATTAAAGTAGGCATCGCGGAGTTGGAACATCTGTTTTGATGTGGCAGTCAAAGAGTTTGACTTCATCAAAAACGTATATGAACCTTATATATACAAGAAGGTTGTGAGAGTAAGGTTTTCTTCCTCATATTGTACGTGGATGACATACTCTTGATAGGAAATGATGTTTCTATGCTACACTCGGTCAAGCTCTCCTTATCAAAACGGTTCTCCATGAAAGATCTGGGTGATGCCTCCTATATCCTGAGGATTAAGATCTATAGAGATAGATCTAAGAGGATGTTGGGATTGTCCCAATCCAGGTACATTGATACCATACTAAAGAGGTTTAATATGGAAGATTCTAAACGTGGAAATTTACCCACTTGCTTAGGAATCACTCTCTCCAAAGAGGTGTCCCCCAAGACTGATTTGGAGAGGGCTTCGCATGCAAGAGATACCCTATGCTTCGGCAGTCGGGTCTATCATGTATGCGATGTTGTATACCAGACAGGATGTAGCTTACGCACTTCGTGTAGTAAGTAGGTATCAATCAGATCCTGGGGAGAATCACTGGACAGCTGTGAAGAACATTCTTAAATACTTGAGAAGGACTAAAAATATCTTCTTGGTGTATGGTAACAGTAAACTCCAGGTGGATTCCTTTACCGATTCGATCTTCCAGAGTGATAAGGACGACAATAAGTCGGTCTCGGATTTTTTCTTCACCCTCAATGGAGGAGCGGTATGTTGGATGAGTTCCAAGCAAGATATCGTGCCAGACTCGATGATGGAGGCTGAATACATCGCTGCCAATGATGCCGCCAAAGAGACTGTCTGGATGAAGAAGTTCATAACTGAACTTGGTGTGGTTCCATCCATTGAGCATCCAATACATTTGTATTGTGATAACAATGGAGCTGTGGCTTTGGCCAAGGAACACCGGTCCCTTCAATGATCCAGACATATTCTTAGGCGGTATCACCTGATACGGGAGATAGTTAATCGCCGGGCGATCGAGATCAGGAGAGTTGACACGAAGAATAACACGGCAGATCCACTCACGAAGGCCCTCCCCCAGATACAATTTGAGAGACTTTTTGAGATGTTGGGTATGAGATACTACAACAACTGGCCTTAGTGCAAGTGGGAGATTGTTAGTTATATGTATGTCCTAGAGGCCATTATTGTACATGATTGTATATTATAATGGATGCTTGGACATATATAGAGAGGACTTTCTTGCTCGATATGATAATATGCTATCTGGTTGCTCTTTATCTTTACATGTATACTTGTATTGCTAAATTGTCTCTCTGATACATGCTGAAAAAGCCCTTAGGATGTTAGATTGACTACCAGGACTATGATGTAGATCATACTAGTGGGGCTTGGATAGTCCGTAAGCACATCCTTTAATTTTTCCTAGTCGAGAGAGTATCGAGATAGGGCATCGATATTCCAGAGTAGACTAGTGTGTACGTTTCTTGACCTTGTATGAGGCGATGGATGATCCTACATCCATTAGTGTTTGACATCAAAGATTGTACACAGGTGCTCATTGGAGAATGGGTATACCGAACAGGACTCGCCGAGAACTCCTAGATGGTATTATACCTATCATCAGATAGCAGTTCTCTGGTGACACTGGTACAGGTTAGTCTGTAGACCCGAGATCGTCATAGAGTCTTGTGTAGTTCCCACTGTGCTTTGATTTCCTCCCTACCACGGCTCAAAGGATTCGTACAAACAGGTGGATTTCGGGTACAGTCCCGAGTCACATGGAGGCAATAAGCGATAGGAGGGGTTTCGTCTCTCCCGGTATTGGGAGTTGATGTTACGCTATGCTCAATTGGCTATAACAGGAAGTCTCTGGCCAGGGCTGCTGATGAGATTTACTGGTAAGTGTTATCAGTAGTTTCTCGACCCGTTATGAGTCTCACATCGGCATGACTTATCAAGTTATTGGGGTCTGACAATACCACCGCCAGACTCGATATGCGACATATCAGACGAAGAGACCAGAATGTACGCAGCTTACTTGTTGATCTTCTGATCACTAAATACCTGGGGAGCCATTACATCCAGTTAGTACCGCTGACGGCTTGTGGATGACTGATGTGATCATCACCTACTGCTGGCGTATTGACGAGTCTTTAGAGTCCTACAAAGAGGTTTCCTAGCTTAAACGAAATGAAGTAGGTCACATATGTGATATGTGCGGGACCGAGATTAATACGTGTATATGATACAGTATTCTAATCTCACGATATAGATTATATGTGATATAACCGGATTATTGAATCAAGTGTTGATTCAATAATTTATTATATGTATATTTTATATACATATAAAGGATATTAGTCGTTTATATATGATATAGCCGGATTATTAAATCAAATGTTGATTTAATAATTTGATATATAATTATATATTTGATATATTAATATATATATTAACTAATATTAGCTCACTTAAGAATTTCTGTTCTACAAATACATTTAAATATATATTAATGTATTTACTATTGTGTCATGCTAGATGATACATTGGACATGGGTGTATGAGACTAACACCAAACTAAGATAATTTGGGTGATTTAATTATTAAGGGATAAACCAAAATTAGGTGGAAAATGCCATGGCTTAAGATGCTTGTGGAAATATATAGAAGCCTTGACTTAATCCACTAATTTTGTTTTACTCTAGATATTTATTAACCCAACCATTATCTTTAGCCATGGTTAACTCTTTACTGATATCTCTTGAGATATTTTCTCATCCATGGTTCACATTAGTAGATCTTCTTCATCTCCTTCTTTACTCTCTAGTTTTGAGTGAGGTGAGAAAAGAAAAAGAGAAAAATAATTCTAAAGTGGGCAAAATTCCTACTTCATCAATCTATACCAAACTAGCCATTTAGTATAGATTGTTTACTTCACTAATTCTTCAATTAGTGAAAAGGTAGCTTGAGTTAGGGATTCCTCAAGGTAGATCATCTTCGGCCTCGAAGATCCTTAAGCAAGCTTGTTCCTTTCGCCTAGTGGAGACTAAGAAGAGTTCGAAGGACCACTACTTGGAGCTAAAGGACTACTACTTGGAGCTTTAGAAGTGAAGGACCGGTCTACAAAGGTTGTATTCTTTGTTCACTTAGTGTAAAACTTGTTTACTAGTTTAAAAACCCTAATTCTCTAATTCAATTCTTGGATGGCATGCATTAGCATACTAGATTTTTTAATATTGTATACTTGATGGTTCTAAAAACCTAGTAGTGGTGCTAAGGCATAATTTCAACGGTGATGCCACTGATAGACTTTATAGGGTTCGATGAGCTTGCTCGTTGACCTTCTTTCGATCAATACCTAGGTAGCTGTTACTTGCAGCTAGTACCACCGACATGCTTGTAGGATAAGGATATAATCCCAACCTACTTCCAGCGTATTGTCGAGTCTTTAGAGTCTAACACAGAGGTTTCCCAGCACATGCGAAACGATATAGGGCACGTATAGGGATACGTGCAGGAGTTCTATTAAACACGTGTATTTGATACACGTATTTTAATAGGGTGTTTATTGATATTAGCCGGTATATATAGGAGGCACCTAACATTCAGTAGTGATCCTAGCAATATCATGCTCAGAATGGATAGTGATAGATTCTGCCATTTCGACTATAAAGTGGAGGACACAACACATGGCCCGTTGTAATGATGGTTTATAATATGTCGCCATATTTGGCTATGGATTAGTCCTACTTTATGATACCTCTTCTTATTGACGGACCAAAATCATCGGAAAATAATATCAACGTCTATCTCCGACCACTGATCGATGAGTTAAAATCCTTATTCACTGATGATTTGGAGACTTATGATGCTAACATAGATACTACCTTTACGTTGCGTGCGGTTTTAATGTGGACAATTAATGACTTTCCTGCGTATAGAATGCTATTAGTTTGGTCCATATATGGTTACAAAGCATGTCCTTACTGCCACCAAGATACAACATCGAGACGGTTGATTTACAACAAAAAGGTTTGTTATTGCGGTCATAAGCGTTTTCTGCCACTAGACCATCTCTACAGGCTTGACGATGCTCATTTTGATGGTCATCAAGAGCTTCAGGGGCCTCCAATCCCATTGTCCGGAGATGACGTAATTGTTCAGTGGGATGGTTATGATAACGTGACCTTCGGGATAGATCCGGCAAGACAGGACACTCCACCCTACTGGAAAAAGTTAAGTATTTTCTACGAGCTATCGTACTGGTCAACAAATTTAGTGCGTCATTGTCTGGATGTCATGCACATCGAGAAGGGAGTATCCAAGCACGTACTTAACTTGCTTCTTTGTAAAGACAGAAAATCGAAAGACAACCTCCATACTCGAATGGATCTTTAGGACTGGGAAATTAGAAGTGAATTGTATCCTAAACCGATAGCGGATAAACAAGGTAACTTGGTACTTACAATGCCCTGTATCATATGTCACAACCGAAGAAGAAAAGATTCCTGCAGGTGTTGCATGATTTGAAAGCTCATTTAGTAAGAAAATAAAGATTGTGAAAGGCAAGATCAATGGGCTGAAAAGTTATGATCACCATATTATTATGGAGCATTTTCTCCCATTAGCTCTCAGGACATCCCTTCCTGAATCGGTTGGTCTAGTACTCAACAATCTTTCCTGCTTCTTTAAGGAATTGTGCGCTAAAAATATCGATATTGTGGCCCTTGAGAAGCTAGAAACTGCGATCCCCTTGATACTGTGCAGGCATGAGCGGATGTTCCCGCCGTCGTTCTTCGATATCATAATACACCTGACGGTTCATCTTACAACCAAGGCTAAGATTGCCGGACCGGTAGAATATAGATGGATGTCTCCCATCGAAAGGTACCTTGAATTGTTTGATTCACACATTTTATAAAAAAAATTCTATCTTATATATATGCTCGTATTCATTTATTTAACATATGTATTTTAAGTACCTCTATGCTCTAAAAAATTATATACGCAATAGAAATCAACCAGAGGGTTCTATCATGTATGGTTATCTCCTAGAGGAAGTAACCACATTTTGTTACAGATATCTGGACGAAGATATTGAGACGAAACTTAACAAGCCTCAGAGAATTCAGTACGGGACATACGATAAAATTGATTACAAGAGAGTAGAACCCATGTTTATCAACAAGATACATTGGTTTGACCTCCTCAATACCGGATGTCTTAATGAAATTAGAGAGTAAGTTTATTTTGCATTAATTGTTCTTTATATTTGTAAACATATGAAATAATATAATGTTGACGTCAAAATTTAATGTTAATAACAGAATTCATAACAATGAAGTACGTGAGGAGCATCTTAATTGGACTGATGGTCAATTGGATAAATATCATCAGGAAAATTTTTGCGACTAGTTTGCAAATCATGTAAGCTGTTCAAATCTCATGTTTTTGCAAGTAGTGTTAATCTATACTAATATCGTTTTGTATTTGCCGTATAATTTTTTTTGTTAGATCCAAGATCCGAACATGTTTGTATCATTAGAGAGAGACGCAAGAAGTATAGCTCAGTATTTTAGTATGGAGGTTGCATACTACAAACGATTCAGTGTCCTTGAATACAAATTTGAAGTTAAGGACATGGAAAAATCTCGAATCACTCAGAATAGTGGGGTTGCGACCGTAGGATCGAAAGTGTGGTTTATTATGGATACTTAGATTGCATACTTAGTATCTGCAAGGTTGTCTAGCACGGCAGCAAGGTTTCGGGAGGTATCGTCCATGCCAATTTCAAAAATTTGACGTTCTAGCTGACCCTAACCCTAGAATCGTTACTATAAAATCCGACGATCGATATGTAAACAACTTTACAATCAAAGTGAATAAGGAATACAGCCTTTGTGGACCGGTCCTTCACTTCTAATGCTCCGTGTAGTAGTCCCTTCGCCGCGATCCTTGAACTCCCGGACTCTTGAGAGACTCCACAAGATATACGGAACAAGCTTGCTAGAAGTCTTCGAGGTCGAAGATGATCAACGTCGAGGAGACACTAACCCAAGCTATCTCTTCATTAATTGTGGAATTAGTGAAGCAAACACCCTATACTAAATGGCAAGTAGTAGAGGATGATGAAGTAGGAATTTTACTCATTTTAGAAATAATTTTCTTACTATTTTTCTCTCATCTCCATTGAAGCTAGAAAGCCTTTTTGGAAGAAGAAGAAGAAGAAAAATCTCTCATGATAATTATTAAGTCAAGAAGGGCAACAATGGGTGAGTTAACATCATATGTTAACCTTTGTAGAGACTTAACCATGGCTAGGATAATTGGTTGGGTTAATAAATATCTTAGACAAAACAAAACTTGTGGACTTAGTCAATACAAACAACAAGCTTCTACAAGCTTCATGCCTTGACAAAATCATTTAGTTTTGAATTACTTAATCCATTAAAAACCCTAGGATTAAACCAAGCATGGTGTAAGTCATACACACACCCAAGTTTCATGTATCATCAAGCATGACACAAAATAATGTACACTTACATATATCACATATATACAATGTGCACAAACAAAGTGAGAAAATAAATCTTAAGTGAAACAATATTAGTTAATGTATGTTAATATATCAAATATATAATTATACATTAGATTATCAAATCAACACTTGATTTAATAAATCCGGCTATATTACATATAACCGCTAATATCATGTGTATCAGCTTATCGAATCAACACTTGATAAGATAACCCGGTTATATCTCATATAACCGACCGATAACACAAATCGCGAGAATAGAATATGGTATCTCATATCGTATTAATATCGGTCCCACACATATCACATATGTGCTCCTACTCCGTTTCGCTTGAGCCAGGAAACCTCTGTGTAGGACTCTAAAGACTCGTCAATACGTCGGCAGTAGGTGATGATCATATCAAACACTCACAAGCCGCAAGCGGTCTGCAAAACGTAACGGCCACCGGGATATTGAGCGATCAGAAAATCAACATGCATGCCTGCTGATACTCCTGCAAATCCAATCAGTAACACTACCGTACAGTCCGGTCTCTTCATCTGATATGTCGCATATCTCGTCTAGGGGTGGTTAACGTCAGACCCCAGTAACTCGATAAGTCGTGCCGTATGAGGCTGATAACGGGTCGAGAAACTACTGATAACACTTACCAGTATATCTCTGAATCATCCCTGGCCAGGGACTTCCTGTTATATCCAATCGAGCACAACGCAACATCAACCCCTAATACCAGGAGAGACGAAACCCCTCCTATCGCTCATTGCCTCCATGTGACTCGGGACTGTACCCAAAAGCCACTGTTTTGCACGTTCTCTTGAACGTGGTAAGGTGGAAATCAAAGCACGGTGGGAATCACACAAGACTCTATTACGATCTCGGGTCTACAGACTAACCTGTACTAGTGTCACCAGAGAACTGCCATCTGACGTGAAGTATAATACCATCTGGGAGTTCTCGGCGAGTCCGTCCAATGTATCCAGTCTCCACTGAGCACCCATATACTATCTCTGATGTCAAACACCAATGGATATGGGATCATCCATCGCCCATCTTACATGGGTCGAGAAGCTATACGCTAGTCTATTCTGATATATCGATACCCTGTCTCGATACACCCACGACTAGGAACATTTAAAGGATGTACTTACCGACTACTCTGTCCCCACTAGTATGATCTGCATCATAATCCTGGTAGTCAAGTACTCATCCTAAGGGATTTACCAACTTGTAATAGAGAGACAATAAGTGTACAAGTTAAGATAAAGAGCAACCAGATAGTATACTATCATGTCGAGCAAGAAAGTCCTCACTATATATGTCCAAGTATCCACTACAATTTACATCATATGTACAATAATGGCCTCTAGGGCATACATATAACTAACAGTATCCAATATCCAAGACGATCCGAACCAATTTATATATTTCAGTGTATTTGGTACGATACAAGAACCGATACGAATAGGTGGAAAGACAACCTCGGGACTTGGAAAGATGAATATGGATTGACTAGTGTAAACACTCTTCGATTTTGCTGTGAGGACGAACCGCTCATCTTTCCGCATCAAGCATTTCAAGTATACTACTCAAAGTGCTTGAAGCATACGGGATAGAGTGCCGTATGCCGATGGAAACCCAAGGATATTTATGATGTCCTAGAATTCGAGAATCGCATGGACGACAGCGATGAGGAGGAGGAAGAGAGAAGACTTAGAGTCCTCCAACCGTCTATCTTCAAAGACAGATTATTTTCGGCTGAGCGTGAAATTACTTGGGTTAGGAATGATATTAATAATGAAATCCAAGTAGATATTCATACGGTATCTACTGCGTTTACGAAACGAAAAAGGTTATAATTAATATTATATTATGTCATTACATTTTATATGATCTATACATGTATTGTTGTTATTATTTCTCTTAGATACATGTATTGCATACATATATAACGATTGCAACCATCTATACATCTAGAGATGTCGGGAGCAGCGAGGGGCAGGGGCAGCGGCGGAGGCCGCTCCAAGGGTGGCAGGAGTAGAGCGGTTTTTGCACCCGGTGAGCAGCGTAGGGAGATCTGGAGGGCCGGTGTTGCACCCCCGTCCGTACCCCCTTCATCCATACCGTTCGCACCCGCAGGTATATTGCACGCATAATCATTTATTTTGAACGATAAATTGTAGATATACAGGCATATTCATTTTGAAGTTACTTATGTAGACATTTTTTATTGTCCACACCTATATTGTGCGCATATTCATTTTTATTGTTATATTATAGATATATACGCGTATTTATTTTGAAGTTACTTATATAGTCATTTTTTATTGTCTAGTTGTAGGGGGTGCCTCCACATCCGGGGCACACCTAAATACCAGATCTGGTACATTTATATATTCTATATTGCACCCATATTCATTTTGATTGTTATATTATAGATATACATGCATATGCATTTCGAAGTTACTTATATAGTTATTTTTTGTCTAGTTGGAGGGGGTGCCTCCATATCCAGGGCAAAGGTTGCTCCCGCACCATCCGTACCCTCCGCACAGTCTGCAGGTTAGTATTCTTTACATATATAATACTTCAAATTGATCATGTACTATTTTATTCAGAAGTTACTTATATCGTCATTGTTTATCATCTAGTTGGAGCGGATTCTGTAGGGTTCCTAGGCACTCTAGTAAGGTCTCACAAGGCATCGAACATGCCAATTTAAAAAAAATGGTGCCGAGAAACCCTAGACTACGGATCTTAGACTAGATGTTTAGGCGAAACAAGAAACTAGTTAACAAATTAACTAAAGTTGAGATGCTACAACCTTTGTAGATCCGGATATCCACTTGCTTAGCTCCATGTGATCGTCCCCTCGCTGTCCATCTCGAACCTCGGACTCTCGCGACGGCTTCATCGGAGAAGTGAGCGGAATAGGTCGTCGGCTTCGTGCCGAAGATGATCTACGTCGAGGTTGCACTAGTTCAAGCTCCGACTTCACCAAGTAGTGAAACTTGTGAAGAAAACACCCAAAACCACTTGGCAAGAGGTAGAGGATGAAGAAATAGGAGGTGGGTTCACATTAGATTTGGATTTCTCTCACTAGATCTCAAGTTGCCATTAAAGTAGCAAGCTTTTCTTTTGAAGAAGAAGATGAAGAAGATGATAGAATATGATAAAAACCTTTTTCAAAATAGAAAAGAAAATGATATTTATCATATCCTAACCATGGTCAAGTGTAGAGAATTGACCATGGTTAGTGGGAGTGGTTAGGTTTAAGTATGAAGACAAAATAGCATCATTAGCAAATGCTTCATGAAGCTTCACCATTCTTCATGATAAATGAAACCATTTTATTTTCATAAAACCAATTAATAAATAATGAATGGATTAAATAATAAGTGAATAAATCATAAACCCTAACCACTCTCATAACCATGGTTCAATTCTTTTACACATAGTCAAGTCAACATGCATCATCAAACATGATACAAAAAAGTGCACAAAAGTATATCACATATACAATGTGTAATCCAAGTGAGAAAAATCCGTTTAAAGTGAACCAATACTAGTTAATGCAAAGTAATATATCAAATATATAATTATACATTAAATCATTAAATCAACACTTGATTCAGTGATCCGGTCATGTCGCACATAACCGACTAGTATTCAATGCATCGATTTATCGAATCAATGATTCGATAACTAGGTCATATCGAATATAACCAATCGAAACATTTATCGTGAGAATGAAATGCGGTATCACATACGCGCATTATTCTCGGTCCCGCACATATCTCATATGCGCTCCTATTTCGTTTCGCTTGAGCCAGGAAACCTCTGTGTAGGACTCTAAAGACTCGTCAATACGCCGGTAGCAGATGATGATCATATCAAGCACCCACAAGCCGCAAGCGGTCTGCTAAACGTAACGGCCACCCGGGTATTGAGCGATCAGAAGATCGACGAGCTAGCCCGCTCACACTCCTGCGAATCCGACCAGTAACACTTACCATACAGTCCGGTCTCTTCGTCTGATATGTCGCATATCAAGTCTAGGGGTGGTAAACGTCAGACCCCAATAACCCGATAAGTCGTGCCGATGTGAGGCTCATAACGGGTCGAGAAACTACTGGTAACACTTACCAGCAAATCTCTGATCAGCCCTGGCCAGGGACTTCCCTGCTACGGCCAATCGAGCACAGCACAACATCAACCCCCAATACCGGGAGAGACGAAACCCCTCCTATCGCTCATTGCCTCCATGTGACTCGGGACTGTGCCCAAAGACCACCGTTTTGCACGCCCTCATGGACGTGGTAAGGTGGAGATCAAAGCACAGTGGGAATCACACAAGACTCTATGACGATCTCGGGTCTACAGACTATCCTGTACAAGTGTCACCTGAGAACTGCCATCTGACGTGAGGTATAATACCATCTGGGAGTTCTCGGCGAGTCCGTCCAGTGTACCCAGTCTCCACTGAGCACCCGTACACCATCTCTGATGTCAAACACCAATGGATATGGGATCATCCATCGCCCATCACATGGGTCGAGAAGCGTATATGCTAGTCTACACTGGTATATCGATGCCCCGTCTCGATACACCCACGACTAGGGACCTTGAAGGATGTACTTATGGACTACCATGTCCCCACTAGTATGATCTGCATCATAGTCCAGGTAGTCAAGTACAAATCCTAAGGGCTTTACCAACATGTAACTATAAGACAGTATAAAGAGACTAGTGTACATGTTAAGATAAAGAGTAACCAGATAGCATACTATCATATCGAGCTAGAAAGTCATCTCTATATATGTCCAAGCATCCAATATAATATACATCATCTGTACAATACTGGCCTCTAGGGCATACATACAACTAACAGATTCATCCACGTCTGGGCCACCGGCTGTTCCTCATGGGAGGAACTATCGACCCGCTCGTGCTGCTGCCCGGGTTCAGGCTCATGCTGCTATCGCCCCAGGTATATATCCTTGTTTTATTGATTATTGTATGCATAATTTGTTTTGTCTTGATATTGCATGTATATCTATATATTTTACAGATGCAGGGTGGCCATGGTCCGTTCATGGGACTTGAAGGCCGACTCAGTCCCATAAGCTGAAACCCGATACCGCTAAGAACCAAGGACCATTCTGTTGGGTTTTCTTAGCACCACACAAGGGTTTGTGTTGCATCAAACATGCTACATTTAAAATTTTGAGGTGCTAAGTAAACTAACCTAGGATTAAAACTAGAAATTTAGAGTAACAAAATAGTATCACATACTATAACTAGTGTCTAACACTAAGTAGAGAAGAATACAATCTTTGTAGACCTCCTTGCTAGACTCCTTGGAACAACAAGAGTTTGAACCAGTCCGCTTGAATCCTTCGTTGTCCACGAAGATCCACCCGGAATTCCTTTGCTCAAGCTCCAAACTCCACTTGATCAAGGATGAAGATGAAGCAAACACTCCACACTAGTGGGCTAGACTAAAGTAGAATGGTGATGTGGGTTTTAATCTCACTCAAAAGCCTTTTCTTTTTAATTCTTTCTCTTTCTTTTCAAAACCTAGAAAGATTTGAGGAGAGAGAGGAAGAAGGATATAGGAGCTAAACTTGACTCAAGTGAAAAAAGATATGAGACATAAAATCCCAAATGAGAATCATAATCCTCATGCCAAACCATGGTTACAAACTATCTAGATATTTTATGACTTGAGGTTAAGCAAAAATCATGGGCTACAAAACCATAGGTAACAAAACCATGGTATTGACTTGGTCAACACAAGAGAAAGGAGTTGACTAGTCAACCATGATTTTGTCCCCATTTTGCTTTTCTCAAATAAAAATACATAAATATATGTAACCATGTGAGTCTTGTATTGCCACCACCAATGTATCATCAACCATGACGTATGTATGCTTGCATGTATGCATCCATATCAACATATACATACACTCTTGCATGCATCATAAAGAAATAGGCTTTAAGTAAGAAGGCTAATGGTTACATATTATTAAATCAACTATTGATTTAATAAACCGGTCATATCACATACGACCCAACCAATAGAAAACCGCCAGATTATAATGCGGTATCATATACACGCATTTAATCAAGCACTCGCGCATATCACCATATACACCCCACATCGTTTCGCCTGAGCTAAGTAACCCCTTTGTAGGACTCTAAGACTCATCAATACGCCGGCAGTAGATGATGATCACATGAAATACCCACAAGCCGCAAGCGGTCAGCTAAACGTAACGGCCGCCCGGCTATTGAGCAAGCAGAAGAAAAACAAGCGAACCTGTCAAGCCAACCGGCAACACTTACCGTACAGTCCGGTCTCTTTGTCAGATATGCTGCATATCGAGTCTAGGGATAGCTGTTGGAGATAGTGCCCTCAGAGTCAATTATTGGATCACAGGCACGTGATTGCAATGATTGAGGGAGGACCTATACCGGTAGGACAGTCTTACTCAAGATGATAGTATGCTATCTGGTTTATCTTTATCATCGTGTACTGCTTTAGGTGACCTTATAGGTCACTATTGCGCGTTGATAGAGCCATTAGGATTCTTGCTTGACGGCCAGCAGTATGATGGCGATCATATACGTGGGAGCTGGGGTCTATAAGCACATCCTTAAAAGGTTCCTAGTCGTGGGAGTTTCGAGACAGGGCATCGATACTCCAGAGTAGACTAGTGTATACAGTCGAGACCCCGACGAGGGACGGTGGCCGGTCTCACAAGCCACTGGTGTCAGTTGGTTCACCTAAGATGTATACAGGTGCTCATTGGGTTATGAGTATACCGGACATGACTCGCCGAGAACATGCTAGTTGGTCTTATACCTGACGTCAGATAGCAGTTCCCTGGTGACATGTGTATAGGTTAGTTCATCGACCTGAGATCGTCATTTGTCTCGTGTGAGTTCCCACTGTACTTTGATTACTACCCTACCACGCTCAAAGGAGACGTGCAAACAGGTTTTAGTTGGGTACAGTCCCGAGCCACATGGAGGCAGTGAGCGGATCTGCAGGGGTTCGTCTCTCCCGGTATTGGGGGTGAGGTCGCGCTGTGTCTAAGAGAGCCATTACACAAAGTCCTTAGCCAAGGCAGGAGATTTACTGGTAGGTATTCCAGTAGTATCGCAGGGTGTTCTGGGCTACACTCCAACACGACTTGTACCGCTTTTGGGGGTCTGACTTTTACCAACCCCCTAGGCCCGCCATGCGATGCTCATAGACGAAAGGACCGGACTGTACGGATATTGTCACTGACAGGCTCAGTAGGGTGTCAGGATGAGTTCGCTCACAGACGTCCCTTTTGGTCAATAGCTGGTAGCCTGTCACGTACGGCTAATACCTCTGACGTGCTAGTGGTTAAATCCACAGCCAAAGTATTGACGAGTCTTTAGAGTCCCCCACAGACCGTTTTCTCAAGTTTCGGGCGAAACGCTGTAGAGGCCGTATGGAGATATGGCAGGGTTCGATCAGATACGTGCGGTATTGCACGGATCATGATCGGACGGATAATACTAGCGGGCTTTGGTTTAAGCCGGATCCTAGTATTGTACGGTGTAGATTTTGTCTCGTTGCATTTGTATTCGGTCGGAATACAAATGCGGGTATGTATATACAGTAGCGGGGTTTCCTGTAATTTATTACGGGATCTGTTTTCTGAAGTTGCCAGTTTGCTTTCCGTTTCGGCCATTTTCCTTTGTTTCCTTTCTTTGGATGAAATTTGGTGGAGGGGGTTATTTGCAATTGTGCAATTAACAATTGAGAAGACTTTTGCATCATGATGGTTTCATGATGGTGCACCATCCATTGACTTCATTTGACTTGGATAATCATTGCTTGACTTTTGTGAGATGAGATGAGTGATGGGTTTTGGAGTGAGGTTTTTGTTGTAATGATTCTTGATCATCGTCACCCTTTCTCTCTCTTTGATGTATTATTGCTTCCCCCCTTTTGTTTAGCTCTCTCTCTCATTCTCCACACAAGGGGCTGGCCACACTTGTAGAGGGCTGTCCAAATTTTTAGTGGGGGATTTTGATCTCTTTTGGCTTGCACAAAATCCCCTAGCTCCACAAAAAGCTTGCATCCCATTCCTCCACCCAAAAGGCAACTTCTAGTAACCCCATTGAGACAAAGTGATCCACACTTAGCCTACAGTATCCTTGGGCACGTCGGCTCGCCAATTTCGTGCCCGAGTTGCCTCGGTCCAGAGGTGGGAGCCCGTAAAAGAACCCGTCGATGTGGTGCCCTTCCGACGAGGAGATGAAGACCGGAGATTCCGCGGGGAGATCGGGACGACGACGAGAAGACCGAAGGACATGGATCGCTCGGTATATCTCTCTACCCCTTCTCTTATTAGCTAGGAGTAGGTTAATGGCCCGATCCGGGATTTTAGTGCGCTGTGGTGCCGGTTCAAAAGTTTTGTAAAAATATCGTTTCCGCATTTTGGCCTCGTTCAGACGGCCGGGACGCCGCCGTGCACTTACTCTGGTATCAGAGCCACACCATTAACCTAGTCTAGCTTGCTCTAGCGAGTTTAAAGTTTCGATCGAACAAATATCCCAAAACTGCGATTTCAAGTGCATCAGTTTTCTGTCGAATTTTTTTTGGCTCGAAAAATTATTTGGTACATTGTAGAAATTCATGCAGGCATTTTTAAGCATTCTGCAAAAATTTGATACAGTGTTTCTACAGTAAGACCGCGGAACTGCGGCCAAACCCCTGTTCTGGCCGCGGAACGCCGCGGTTCCGCGGCAGGAAAATGTTAACACTGTACCATATTTTTACAGTAGCTTTGTGAATTGAAAATGGGGGTTTTGGAATATTCTGTTTGGGCCCAGATTTTCTTTGAGTACTACAGTAGTGCTTGGGGCCCACTCCGGAAGATTTAGTCGATCGAAAATTTTAAACATGTTAGTTCACAGTATTTACATTATATCTGCGACCGTGAATGTCACTTGATCGGTAAATCCTGTCTAACTGCTATAGCCCTTTTAGACGGATTTGCGAACGTGACATTCACGTTGATGTTCTGTGTTGTGCTGTGATGTTGCGGATTGTCGTGGTGGATAGCCTGGATGCAATGTTAGTACAGTTTGGTTTATTATGTACATTTGATATTGCGGGGCGAGCGTCCGACATGTGGACTGCCGTCACTGCCTGTTTGTATATTATTCTTTTGGGGCACGACCGGGCTGAGGTCGATGTACCCGTTGTATGTATATTTTACTTTCTGTATTAGGATTACCCCAAGGTGGGGTGCACAGATAGCCAGGTTCTAGAGGGCAACGAGCCCGCATCTCATGGCTTTGAGACGGAGGGGGCTTCACTCTAGAATTGGCGGGCTATTCGCCGCACTCGTAGGGGATACAGGTTGACCCAAGGAGGGGTGCCCAAGTTACCGGATTCCGTGAAGTGCTGGGTGGTCCATTCACGTTGCTGAAGGGGGCTGGCTCGCTTCAGGTTTTGGCGAGTGACTTGCCGCGCCCGTAAGGGTCTAGGATTTTCATTGCACAGGCTATCCACACGACCAGGGGAACGTTGGGTTTCAGTAGCGGCTCTATGAAACCCGGAGATCCCAGATATCTGTATTGTTCTGTGATGCTTATTACTTTTCTGTGATGTTGCATTTTATCACGCCTTGAGCGAATATTATATATTGATATATATACTAGTAGATGTTGTATATGTTTTGCATCCGCGCTAGTCCAGTCCCCGCTCTGTCGTTAGTTAAGTAACCTAACGGGTAATGACGGGACCCTGAGGCGAATGCGGATGGCATATACGTACGTCATTATTTTCGTTCTTTATTGGTGTGATCAATTGATGGGACTGCGTTGATTCGGATCAATGCAAGCTAAACAAACCTATTTGATGTTGTTGGAGCATTTTTCAAAAAGCTGTTATTGCAAGGTCGTTCTTTTTTGTTTTGCACAGTGGTATTCGGTTATGAATATCCAGCACCTCAGTCGACGAGGCAAAGGCCGAGATCCCTTCACCGGGAGTGACCCCTTGGACAGAAGTTTGCGTCAGGGCAATAACTTCACTATAGCCGATTACTTTTGCTTTGCATCGTGGTATTCAGTTGGAATATACTGCACCTCATTCTACGGAGAAAGAGCCGAGATCCCTTCACCGGGAGTGACCTCTTTAGCAAAGGTTTTCGCCACTATATTTTTATAAAAGCTATCCGGTTCCTTCAACGATATCAAGTTCATTACGTTAAAGGTTTTTCGCCAAAAACCATTCGTAGCCCTCCGTCATTTCAGACGGGTAGCACGTAGTATTCATGCTATGTTTGTTGACCTTCGTCAAGGCATAGTGTATGGTAGCTGCTTGTTACCTTTCTACTGCATAGATAGATGCGTTGGTTTGGGACAGTCGTATAGCCTTGTTGACCTTCGTCATGAGCTTGTACGGATGGGTTCAAATTAACCTGGACAATGACGGGTAGAACTTGACATGTGACTTATGATTTGTTGACCTTCGTCAAGGTCATAAGAGCATGGGGTAAAAATCACATCGGGAGTTTCTAAAGAAACTGAAACTTGCCAGATATGCGCATACCTTCTGGAGTGTGATAACGTGAGCGGATTCCTTCACGTTATCATGCGATGATAGTTGGATCCCGATTCTCACTGATGAGTTGGTTTACTCCTCGGGTGATCCCGACTAATTCTTCTTTCAGGTTTGGAGGAGAATTTGACGGTACAGTGGGAGGTTTCCTGATTAGATAAATTGGTAACCATTCTGATCTAGGTTAGAGTGCACGCTGAGTATTTCTTTTCTCTCTCTCTTTGGCAGCGACCATGACCCGACCCTAAGACTATGACTCAGTGACCAAAATTAACCGAACCTTCTTAAACACTGGGTTTTTGGATTGTCAGAGTTGCATACTTCATTGCCACTCCTACCTTTACCCTTTTCTCCAGAACACCCCGTATTACTACGAACGTCCACTTCCATTGGATAAAACCATCGTATGGTTATATACGAACTCGAAAGAATTTATTCGAGGATGATTTCCGGTTCTGGAGAAAACGGATAGGACTATTCAGCTGTCTTTTCCTTTTACCTTCTCTCAGGTTGCGAATGCCCCTTAGATTAGGGGATAGTACACCTATTACGTAAATTGGATAGTCTTCTTCCAAACCACAGGCAGGTGTTGACCGGTAGGGAATGAAGAAAACCAATTAGCCTAACGATGGTGTACAGAAGGTATTATGTAAAGACAAATAAAGGGATTAGAAGGAGAGCAAAGTAAATTGCGACTGCTATTCACGACCAAGCCAAGTATTTCATTACCACTCCCACTTCACCTTTGTATTTCTCCAGGACACTCCGTATCACTACGAAGATCCACAGTTATTTGGATACTCCATCGTATGGTTATATACGAACTCGAAAGGAACTTGTTCCAGTTCGGGGATGGATTCTGGTTCAGGAGAAATAGGAATAAGGTTTATTCGGTTGTCTTTTATCTTCACCTTCTCTCGCATTGAGAGTGCTCCTAGGATTAGGACAGTACACCCATTATGCTTATTGGATAGTCTTCTTCCAAACCATAGGCTGGTGCCGAACGGTAGGAAAGGAAGAAAACCATTTGGCCTAAAGGGGTGTACAGAAGGTAATGACTAAAGACATATGAAGGGATGTGGAGAGACGGCATAGAAATATATGGTTACAGTTGTGAATCTGGATAATGGAAGAGGCATTGCTAGGAATACCCGGATACCCCTCCGAAACATTTACATGTTTCAGTTTTACTGTGTATTGTTAATAGAGAACTGATTTCCCAATTAGTCCTTACTCCAGGGTATGTATTTACCAGGTATGATTCTCATATCCGTATGGTTTTACAGATGATGAGTGGGAGTAAGTTATTGGGAATTAGGTGATCATCCTCATTATATCGGAATTCGTTGTAATTAGTGATATTTGAGGAAATCACCTGGGTTGTTTGCCGGACGGCAAATATTTGGTTTTGAATATCCGTTGTTATGCACCAATTTCAAATTGATATATCTGTACATCTATTTTTATAAAGTGAGATATACCTTTTTGAAATTATGTCCATGACATTTACCTATATCAGTGGATGGTTAGGTAAGGAGCATTAAACAGCGGTGTAATTCTTCTTAACCATAAGTACAGTTTTTAACCTATAATGCACAGAGAATGAGTTATTAGACTCAAGGGACTTATACAGAGTATTGTATGTTGTCCAGTGTCCATTAGGACAAAGGAGTTGGTCCTCGTACTATATTCGGTTTACTTATGCCTTCTCTAGTTCTTAGACATGTGTTTCGTAGAAACACAAGGTCTGAGTTTTGAGAAGTTATAGGTATATGAATAAAGTAGAGAACCAGGTGTTGCAAGTATCGGGATTCTTCAAGGTGATCGAAGATGTAGATACTTGTGGATGGTATTCAGTTGATGGTAATGATTAAAAGAACTTGCTTCTCTTTCAGGTTACTCATAATTGGAAGCACTCCTAAGTTGAGTAATGCTGATCGGCCTCCTTCCATTTAGTTGACATGCACTGGAGACAGATGCATGATTTGAATCTGGTTCAATTAAATCAGTGCCTCTGTTTCTGTATTGGATATAGAACAGTTCGTATCTTGACGATGTTAAGGTACGGGGAGTTGTCCGGCTTATGCTTAAAACCAGACTCTGGATAACTCAAGGCACGTTTCTGTAATGGCTGTTTGTGGGTTGACCCAAGCTATGACGAGGGTTGACTTTCTACCATCTGGAAGATCAATAGTGATATTATTCTTGACTCACCACAGTTTTAAAAGAAATGGATTTTTTCAGAAAACAGTAGTGGGAGTATGGTAGAACTGGAAGTGATTCCAGAACCGCAAACGATTACTGAAAATTTGATAAGAACCTAAAGATTCAATCTGGTTTGACATTCCATTGGCCACTCCGCAGATATGGTGGGTAACCTCAGGCACCCGAGAGGTACTCCGGTAGCCTCAAGGACGGTGGCAGGGAGATTCTTGTTTACCCAGACTTTTCATTGCTGTTGTTCCAGACTGTGAGACCCGGCAGGAGGATGAGTATAGCGTCATTCTAAACTAGTTTTGGAAGTGCACGTGTATATGACTCTGCCAGAGGGTTTTCGTAGTCAGTGGGAGCAGCGGAAGCATTGGTAGACAAGAGGCTTTTGTCTATTTATAGACTAAAGCGGTAATAGCGGAGATAGATCATCTATTTCTGATTTGACAGTCATAGATTTGACTTCATCAGAATAGGGGATGGATCTGTTAAGAAGGTAGTAGGGTGTGATGTCCTGGTATTTGGATGACATACACGGAGTAGGAAGTGATGTTCCTATACTACGGTCGGTTATGCTTTGGTTGTCACACAGTGGTTTCTCCACATGGGACTTGGATATAATATCAAGACATTCTGGTTACTCGATCTATAGTTTTAGATCTAGATTTGGGTAGTTTCCCAATCTGGGTACTTAGACAGCATTCTAAAAGTGTTTTAGAATGGACGACTCCAGGCACGGTAGAGTACCTGCAGGTGGTGAAGTCACCCTCTCTAAAGGTGTCTTACAGACTAAAGGGGAAAGGGATGTGCATGATTGGCAGATCACTTGCTTAGGCAATTGAGTCAATCATAAGATGTCAAGTACCACACCGGATGTTGTTTTTGCACGAGATACAATAAGTTGATATTGATCCAATCCTGGAGAAACATTAGGAAGCAGTTTTAGAACATAAGTGGATGTTCTTGGGATATGATAACGACAGCCTCGTTCGGGAGATGGTTATCATTCCAGGCTTCCAAGGTGACCTGGATGACAGGGTGGCTATCAGAGTTATAGTTTCCTCTGACAAGGGGCAGTGTTTTGGACAGGTGATCCAAGTGGACACTGAGGGAGGCATGACGCAGGATACTGATTAAGTTCAGTTGACGATACTGTCTAAGAAGTTTGGATTTGGAGTTCATTTGTGAACTAGGTCGCATCAGATATCCAGACATATTCTAAGACAGGTATTGCTCATTTCGGGAGATGGATTTTCTCCGCGAACTTGAGATTAAGAGAGACATAGAAAGGAACATCAAGGCGGATCCACTCACTGAGGCTATTCCTCGAACGCAATAGTTTCACAAACGGGTTTTGTGAGACTGACTGGTAGAGGAATTGGGTGTTCGGTATCACACGGGCTGTGAGTATGCGACATCCCAATAATTAGCCTTGAGTGCAAGTGGGAGATTGTGGGAGATAGTGCCCTCAGAGTCAATTATTGGATCACAGGTATGTGATTGCAATGATTGAGGGAGGACCTATACCGGTAGGACAGTCTTACTCAAGATGATAGTATGCTATCTGGTTTATCTTTATCATCGTGTACTGCTTTAGGTGACCTTACAGGTCACTATTGCGCATTGATAGAGGCCTTAGGATTCTTGCTTGACGGCCAGCAGTATGATGGCGATCATATACGTGGGAGCTGGGGTCTATAACCACATCCTTAAAAAGTCCCTAGTCGTGGGAGTTTCGAGACAGGGCATCGATACTCCAGAGTAGACTAGTGTATACAGTCGAGACCCCGACGAGGGGCGGTGGCCGGTCTCACAAGCCACTGGTGTCAGTTGGTTCACCTAAGATGTATACAGGTGCTCATTGGGTTATGAGTACACCGGACAGGACTCGCCGGGAACATGCAAGTTGGTCTTATACCTGACGTTAGATAGCAGTTCCCTGGTGACATGTGTACAGGTTAGTTTATCGACCTGAGATCGTCATTTGTCTCGTGTGAGTTCCCACTGTACTTTGATTACTACCCTACCACGCTCAAAGGAGACGTGCAAACAGGTTTTAGTTGGGTACAGTCCCGAGCCACATGGAGGCAGTGAGCGGATCTGCAGGGGTTCGTCTCTCCCGGTATTGGGGGTGAGGTCGCGCTGTGTCTAGGAGAGCCATTACACGAAGTCCTTGGCCAAGGCAGGAGATTTACAGGTAGGTATTCAAGTAGTATCTTAGGGTGTTCTGGGCTACACTCCGACACGACTTGTGCCGCTTTTGGGGGTCTGACTTTTACCAACCCCCTAGGCCCGCCATGCGATGCTCATAGACGAACGGACCGGACTGTACGGATATTGTCATTGACAGGCTCAGTAGGGTGTCAGGATGAGTTCGCTCACAGACGTCCCTTTTGGTCAATAGCTGGTAGCCCGTCATGTACGGCTAATATCTCTGACGTGCTAGTGGTTAAATCCACAGCCAAAGTATTGACGAGTCTTTAGAGTCCCCCACAGACCGTTTTCTCAAGTTTCGGGCGAAACGATGTAGAGGCCGTATGGAGATATGGCAGGGTTCGATCAGATACGTGCGGTATTGCACGGATCATGATCGGACGGATAATACTAGCGGGCTTTGGTTTAAGCCGGATCCTAGTATTGTACGGTGTAGATTTTGTCTCGTTGCATTTGTATTCGGTCGGAATACAAATGCGGGTACGTATATACAGTAGCGGGGTTTCCTGTAATTTATTACGGGATCTGTTTTCTGAAGTTGCCAGTTTGCTTTCCGTTTCGGCCATTTTCCTTTGTTTCCTTTCTTTGGCTGAAATTTGGTGGAGGGGGTTATTTGCAATTATGCAATTAACAATTGAGAAGACTTTTGCATCATGATGGTTTCATGATGGTGCACCATCCATTGACTTCATTTGACTTCCTTGGATAATCATTGCTTGACTTTTGTGAGATGAGATGAGTGATGGGTTTTGGAGTGAGGTTTTTGTTGTAATGATTCTTGATCATCATCACCCTTTCTCTCTCTTTGATGTATTATTGCTTCCCCCCTTTTTGTTTAGCTCTCTCTCTCATTCTCCACACAAGGGGCCGACCACACTTGTAAAGGGCTGTCCAAATTTTTAGTGGGGGATTTTGATCTCTTTTGGCTTGCACAAAATCCCCTAGCTCCACAAAAAGCTTGCATCTCATTCCTCCACCCAAAAGGCAACTTCTAGTAACCTCATTGAGACAAAGTGATCCACACTTAGCCTACAGTATCCTTGGGCACGTCGGCTCGCCAACTTCGTGCCCGAGTTGCCTCAGTCCAGAGGTGGGAGCCCGTAAAAGGACCCGGCGATGTGGTGCCCTTCCGACGAGGAGATGAAGACCGGAGATTCCGCGGGGAGATCGGGACGACGACGAGAAGACCGAAGGACATGGATCGCTCGGTATATCTCTCTACCCCTTCTCTTGTTAGTTAGGAGTAGGTTAATGGCCCGATCCAGAATTTTAGTGCGCGGTGGTGCCGGTTCAAAAGTTTTGTAAAAGTATCGTTTCCGCATTTTGGCCTCGTTCAGACGGCCGGGGCACCGCCGTGCACTTACAATAGCATCGTCGACCCAATAACTCAATAAGTCATGTCGATGTATGGTCTATAACAGATCGAGATACTACTGATAACACTTATCAGTAAATATCATCAGCCCTGGCCTGGGACTTGCTGATATAGCCAATCGAGCACAGCGCAATATCAACCCCCAATACCGGAAGATACGAAACCCCTCCTATCGCTCATTGCCTCCATGTGTCTCAGGACTATACCCAAAAGCCACCTGTTTGCACGACTCAGTAGAGCCGTGGTAGGGTGGAAATCAAAGCACAGTGGGAGAACACACAAGACTCTATAACGATCTCGGGTCTACAGACTAAGCTATACCAGTGTCACCTGAGAATCTATCCGACGATAGATATAATACCACATAGGAGTTCTCGGCGAGTCCGTCCAGTGTACTCAGTCCCCACTGAGCACCCATATACAATCTTGGTGTCAAATACCAATGGATATGGGATCATCCATCGCCCATCACATGGGTCAAGAATTGTATACGCTAGTCTAATCTGGAATATCGATACCCCGTCTCGATACACCCACGAATAGGGACATTTCAGGATATGCTTATAAACTACACACGTCCTACTAGTATAATCTGCATCATAATCATAGTAGTCAAGCAAATATCCTCAGGGCTTTGTCAACATGTACCAAATGAATAAAAGCATGATCAAGTGAACATGTCCAGATAAAGAGTAACCAGGTAGCATACTATCATGTCGAGCAAGAAAGTCCACTGAATATATATATACATGTAAAAATACATCCACTATCAAATAATGGCCTCTAGGGCATACATATATCCAACACATTCCCCCTCCCCTTAACCGCTAGATGCCGACGTAATGGCCAGTATGCCGAGAAGTTCGGCCGATATATAGGGGATGAGAGCCGTCACTTCAAGAAGTATCCTCTTCACCTTGAATGGGGCAATCAACACAAGCGCTCCTTTGACCTCTTCTTTGAGCAGGCTTGGGTATTATTAAATATTTTTATTTGATTTATCAAAACAAATTTACTATCATTCGACCATTATAATTTAACGACGTTAATTTCTTATATTTGCAGATCGATTACAACTTTTAGACCCTCAATCCCGATGACCATAATAGAGGACTCGATCTTCAGGCTATTTATAGTGGCCTCACAATTAGCATGCAGAGTCATGTCCGGTATAATAGGGGTAAGATGAAGTCTGATTATTACGATCTGTGGTTGGTGACCCCCGAGGCGGAGAGGGTGGCTCTCCTACATTCTCCAGCCTTTGTAGAAGTCGAATTAGAGACATGGTCTCTCTTGTGAGATTTTTGGGCATCTGGGCGCAAGTTGAAACAAGTTGCGCAAAATAAGGAGAATCAAAATTCGATGAATAAAGGTCGACCAACCTACATCGGCGGCTTGAGGAACGTGAATCGGGCTATGAAGACAAAGGTAAATTACAAGATATCACTTTTGATATAATAAAATATGAAAATTTATGTTATATATGTGTGTATTTGGTGAATTGCAGAGAGCTCAAACCGTGGCTCAGGATGGCACTACGAGCATGTTGACAGATTATCTGTCCGTTCATGCTTCCTCTAGAGATCCGATCACGGGCGAGCTTCGATATCCCGACGCTGGTACTCAGGAGTATTGTGTAAGTGTTAATATTTGTTCTAATTTGAATGAAAATTTGTTTTAATAAGTTTAAATTTAAATGGTTTATTTATGTTTGAATGCTTTACATGGTGTAGACGCGGGTGGTGCAGGAAATGAAGGCATCAGGGATTGATTTTAGCGCAGAGACCGATCCGGCCGTGCTGAAACCTATCCTAGAACGCGAATATGGAGGGCACCACGGTAGTTGGGAGAGAGAGGCCAAAGATCTGGTCCCAGCAAATCCTACCTAAAGTTGTCCTCCTCTCCGATGGTTACTTCTGGTACCCCACGCAAGTGACATCTGGAGCAGCGGTTGGACGAGCTGGCCGCCGAATACCGTGCTTTTCAAGAATTAATGGTATGTATACACACACACCTAAACACACACACACACACACACACACATAAACACAAGCGCGCGCGCGCACACAGAAGCATACACACACACAAAAACAAGGCCAAACCGTAATTCATCACCATTCTCGTCTACATTGAACTCTTGTCAAATCCAACCCTACCATTTTATGTTTTGATATGAATTTTGGAATATGTTAAATATAATTTAGATGATACCACATGGGGTAATGACCTACCCCACACACACGAAGAAATTCTATATTGTTTGTGTAATCTATGGTTAGGATTTTTATTTACAATTTGTTAATTAGGTACAAGTTAATTAGTTAAAAAAAAGTAGATTTCCAAAATTAGATACTTAAGGGAAAAACCCTAAACCTTTAAGAAAATACACTTATTTCTATGCAGGTAGTGTAGTGAAAAGTAACAATTGTTAAGGGTATTTTAGTGGAAAAACAACAATAGTTAAGGGTATTTTAGTTTAAATAAGTAAAATTGAGCAAATTAGTTTTTTATTAAAAAATTTAATGATAGTTTAGTGAAAAACAACAATGGTGAAGGGTATTTTAGTGAAATTTATGGTAATTTAGTTAATTTTAGAAGATGAATCATTTGGTTAAGTTTTCAAGATATTTCAGTGAAAAACAACAATAGTTAGGGGCATGTGTGTATATGTGCATATGTGTGATGTGAATTTTATTAGTCTCCAAATTTAACTGCAAGTATACAGTTTATCGCAGTCGTACTTGAGAATCGTTCCTACAGAGAGGTGTGTTAACTACTTTTAAATTAAGTTAAAGAAAAAATTTGATTTTTTTTATTTATATCTAAAGCAAGAAAATTTAAAAGATTAGTTTGAATAATAAAAAGAGATCTAGGGTTTTTCTTTGTTTTTTCATATGTGGAAGTTTATATGATAACACTTTATCCTTTTTCATAGGTTTAATTAACGATCTATTAATAACATAAAAGTATAGAATAAATTATTTGATTTAATTTTATCCTATCAATTATATTATATCATTTAGATTTAATTAAAACCCTAATTCTAATTTACTAGATTTAACCATCTATGCGTATTTATAGGTTTAGAAACTATAACTACTATGTTCTAGGTTTTCTCTTAGATCAAATTAATAACTAGTTTGAATATGTTTTAGTCTATACTTTGTTTCTTACCATCCCTAATTAGTTTTCTAGATGTCTACTATCATGAACCTAATTGGTTTTTAGGTATTCTTTTCTATCCATAATTTTACTAAAGGCATCAACTTTTTATCATAAACTTACTTTTTCTAGATTAAGAATAATGAGAACCATATATCGATCAAAAGAGATTCGTATCAAAGGAAGAAATAAAGCGTTTATAAAACATTCACCACACATATAAGCAAAACAAAAATCTAGACTGTGTTTAACCACGCATATCTAAAGAGAAGACAAAATATCTTTATTGAAAAAGTACTTACAATGGTTGACCCCTCTCTTGAAAACCCTAGTTCTTGAATAATCAGAAAGATGAGAGAGATATGAAACCTTAAGATTATACAAGTGCTTATATAGGGCTAAGGAAAATTAGAGAACAAGTAATAGAAGATACAAGAGAATCTACTTGATAACAAACTATGATAATCTAATTTAATTGCTATGTTGGATACAGTTGCGAGACTTTAGAATCTTCGAAAAATAAAACGATGTATCTCAAAACAATGTACGTGCCAAGACGATCGTGCCGATAAAAATTGGTGATGAACGGCTCAGATTTCGCGACTAAACCGTCGTGCCTATGCTCATTCTGCGGCTGATCCACGGCTCTTTGGTGGATTCGTGCCACAAATTTTTTTGTGCTTGATTCTCTTGATTTGCTGAGCTCTTTTTAGTTGTCGGATCATGAAAATTATTCTCGTAGCTCTACATGTGCGTGGATCTCCGAATTGTTCCCAAATTTGGCATATAATTAGACAGATTTATTTGTTGCTTTTAATTTTATTTGGTCTCTCCATCTGATTTGTTATTCTGATAATTGATTCATCTCTATTTGTTGCAATCTTTAGTGATATTCCCAAATTTATTTCAAATTTGCAAATTATCCTTTTGATTTCCTGGATAATTCCCTTAATTCTCCATTATACGCAGGTAATCTTTCTTTTAGGATAATTTTCCATCTTTTTGCATCTAAGGCCTATTATCTATAATAATTCACAAAAGATACCCAGAACAGATTAATATATGACAATAAAATGATAAATGGATTAGAAAAATATGCAATAAATTACACCTATCAAATACCCCCGTACTTATCTTTTGCTAGTTCTTGAGCAAATCTTGGGTTTCAAACTCTAAACTAAACAAACTACTATCTAACTAAATGCTACTCCTACTCCTATTCCTACTCCTACTACTATAAAAGAAAATAATGGAAACAAAAATAAGAAAATGAAAACCATATATAAAGATAGGAATAGATAAGAAAAATACGAAAAATAAGAGTTTAAATCTCATTAGATCTTCGGTTGTCATAAACCACGTCTTAATAGACTTTGATATATGCCGAAAATTACGTTCTCATCATTCTCCCAATCTTTCTTACCTATCTTGCTTCCAAACATGATCATATACCCCTACGTGTATGAAAAATCATTTCTACACTCAGAGAATTCAACTCAAGCTCTTATACTCTTGTCCTTAACTCCCTATTACTTTTTAATCAGCGGATCAAATTGATGAATTTGTTCACAAATTTTTCATACGACCGTTAATATTTCGTAAGGCACTAACCAACCGATTAACGAATGTGATCACTTATTGGACGTAAATAGCAATATTCTAATTTTTCAATACCTAAGGCACAACAAATGATCCCAAACCAGTTGGTCCAAGTCATTTGGTGATGAAGCACCTTTGCTGCATTTTTTTATGCTACCTTGATAATTGCAAGACAGTGTTCATATTTTTTTATATTAAAATTTTTATTTTTCTTCGTATTAGGGCATTACAGACAAGAGCATGATATGTCTCTTCTACTATCCCAAATTTCAAGATGTGTGCATGTGCGTATAGTAGAGTATCAACGTTCAAATGTTTGGACTCAAAAATAGGCTCCACTTATATCTTCTCAAATCTAGTAACTCCATGATACTAGCCTTCGGGAACGGACTTATGACAACTTATTACTAGATCCATTTAACCACAACTATTTCTTATTTTTCTTCAAATCTCTTTCTCTTTTTTATATACATTTTTCACTTTTTCATTTCTCTTTTCAGAATTTTCTAATCATCTAGTTTTTTCCTTCTTTTTTCCTTTTGAAAACTAAGAACTATGTACATAACCACCCCCACACTTAAACTTGACAGTGCCCTCACTGTCTACCGCAACTTTTTCCTAAAAAACTAATAAACTAATGATGTACATATGTTACAAATGAAGGGTTTTAAAATATTTTCAAGTGTATTCCGGCTCATAGAGATCCATGAGCTCCGCCTCATTATCCACAGAAAATTCTAAAAACGGTTTAAATTTTTTACCATTAACTTTGAACATCTCACCATTTTAGGATTTTCAATCTCGATATCTCCGTGTGAAAAAAAGTTTTTAACAATAAAAGACCTGGTCCATCACGATTTTAATTTTCCAGGAAATAAATGCAATCGCGAATCATAAAGTAAATTTTTTGGCCCATTTGAAAATCTTTTCGTAAAATGTTTTTATCATGGATAATTTTCATTTTTTCTTTAAAAATCTTGGTATTGTCATAAGCATCATTCCTAATTTCCTCTGATTCATTTAGTTCGAGCTTTCTATACTTACCGGCTTCTTCATTATCCATATTTAAATGTTTTATGGCCCACATAGCGCAGTGTTCCAACTCCACTTGTAAGTGACAAGCTTTCCCAAATATAAGCCTATAAAGAGACATACCAAGGGTGGTCTTGTATGCGGTTCGGTAAGCCCATAATGCGTCAACAAGCTTAAGTGACCAATCCTTGTGGTTTTCATTAACTGTCTTTTCCAATATCTGCTTAATTTGTCTATTTGATATCTCAACTTGCTTAATAGTTTGTGGATGATATAGGGTGGATAACTTGTGGTGGATCGAATATTTTCTCATAAGAGTTTCAAAAGATCGGTTGCAAAAATTAGTTCTATTATCATTAATAATGGAGCGTGGAATGCCAAACCGAGAAATAATATTATTTTTCAAAAACTTGACAATAGCCTTGTTGTCATTGGTTTTGCATGTCATTACTTCCATCCATTTCGAAACATAATCGACTGCTACTAAAATATAAACATTCACAAATGAATTTGGGAATGGTCCTGGGAAATCGCTGCCCCATATATTAAAGATCCCAACTATAATGATAGAATTGAGAGGCGTCATATTCCGCCTAGTGATTTTATCTCAGTGTTGACAACGTTCACAAGTTTTACAAAATTCATATGCATTTTTAAATAGCGTGGGCCAATAAAACCCACTTTGTAAAACTTTTCCTGCTGTCTTTTTAGCCCCAAAATGCCCCCACTTGTATGATCGTGATAAAATGAAAGAACACTCCTAATTTCATCATTAGATACACATCGCCGAATGATTTGGTCATTACACTAATAAGGATCATCCGAAAAAAAATATTTTACTTGGGAATGAAACTTATATCGATTTTGTTTAGACTAATCGGGCGGTGTCATTTTCGTGACGAGAAAGTTAACTATATCCGCGAACCATGGTTCGCTAGCCGCTGTGTATAACTGTTCGTTGGGAAAATGGTCATTTATAGAAAGTTCTTGTGTAGGTACAAATGGTAGACGTGATAAGTGATCGGCCACAACATTTTCGGATCCCTTTCTGTCTTTTATTTTAAGGTCAAACTCTTGCAATAAAAAGATCTGTCTAAGCAATCTGGCTTCAGCATCTTTCTTAGAAATAAGATGTCTAATGGCCGAATGTTCCGTGTAGATCGAATGTGTGAACCGATGAGATAGGATCTAAATTTTTCAAGTGCATATACAACAGCTAAAAATTCTTTTTGGTGGTGGAATTGTTTAACTGTGCATCATTTAAGGTCCTACTCACATAATGGATAACATGTGGTATCTTATTAATTCGCTGTCATATGACGGCTCCAATTGCAAAATCCGATACATCACACATAATCTCAACGGGCTCACTCCAATTAAGAGTGTGAATAATAGGAGCGGATGTAAGCTTCTTCTTCAATTGCTCGAATGATTTGAGGCAATCAAAACCAAATTCAAAAGGTGTATCCTTGGCAAGAAGTGAAGTCAAAGGTCTAACAATCTTTCTAAAGTCCTTAATAAAGCGTCTATAAAATCCCGCATGCCCAAAGAATGACCTAATGTCCTTAACGGTTTTGGGAGGGGGTAGATTAGAGATTGTATCTACTTTAAATTTATCTACCTCAATGCCTTTGCGTGAAATAATGTGGCCTAGAACAATGCCTTACTTGACCATAAAGTGGCATTTCTCCCAATTGAGTGTTAGATTCTTTTCTTTGCACCTTTGGAGTTCCGACTCCAAATGCTCAAACACACATCAAATGTGTCCCCAAAGACTGAAAAATCGTCCATAAAAACCTCAAGAAAACGTTCCACCATGTCAGAAAATAGGCCCATCATGCACCGCTGAAAAGTGGCGGATGCATTGTATAGCCCAAAAGGCATCTGTCTATATGCAAAGGTGCCAAATGGACATATAAAGGTGGTCTTTTCTTGGTCTTCAGATGCAGCGGGTATTTGGTTATAACTGGAGTATCTATCTAGGAAGCAATATTACTCATGATCGAGTAACCTTTCTAGCATTTGATCGATAAAAGGCAACGGAAAGTGATCTTTCCTAATTGCGGCATTAAGCTTACGATAGTCAATTCACACACGCCACCCAGTTTGTGTGCGAATAGGGACGAGCTCGTTCATATGGTTTTCAATGATAGTAATACCCGACTTTTTGGGTACCACATGAATTGGGCTAACCCACGTGCTATCAGAAATAGGGTATATTATACCATTATCAAGACATTTAATTATGTCTTTCCTCACTGCCTTTTTCATAATAGGATTCAAACGGCGTTAGGATCTCTAACTGATTTGGCGTTGTCTATCAAGTGAATTCTATGTTGTACTATAGTAGGGTAATATCCTTGATATCCGCCATAGTCCATCCAATAACCTTCTTGTTATTCTTAAGAATAGATAGTAAGGCATCCTCATGCTCCTTAATAAGATCAGCAGAAATTATAACTGGGAGCGTGTTATTCAAACCTAAATAGGAATATTTTAGATTTGATGAGAGGGGCTTGAGCTCTAACTATGGGGCTACTTCTATCAATAGGTGAAAAAGAGGCCTAGGTTCAAGAAAAAGTGGCTCAAGTGGGGCCCTTCCCACGTAGGCTATTGGGAGAGAATTATCAAAAGTAATAACTTCTTTGTTACTAAGTTCCTCATCTATGCAATTTTCTATAAAACAGTTATCTAAGTCAACTTCTTCATCATTAGGAATATCATTAATTAAGTTGACTTCGAATGGCTTATAGGGATCACTTGACTGATTTCATAAGTTAAAAATATTAAGATCAATTGTTATGTTCCCAAATGATAGTTTCATAAAACCATTGCGACAATTGAACAATGCATCCGAAATAGGTATGAAGGGCCAACCTAGTATGACAGGAATTTGATTTCTAGGGTTAGTGATGGGATGTGTTTCTATCACAATAAAATTTATGGGGAATATAAATTACCCAACTTTAATCAACACGTCATTGATCTCATCCATAGGAGTCTTGACGTACTGGTTGGCTAATTGCAAAATGATCTTGGTGGGCTTAAGCTCACCAAACCTTAACCGCTCATATACAGAATATGGCAAAAGATTAACACTAGCGCCCAAGTCCAATAAAGCTCTATTTATGACCTTTTCGCCTATAATGCAAGATATAGTAAGACTACCGAGGTCCTTATACTTAACGGGCATAGTATTTCTTAGGACGTCACAAATATTGCCTGCTAAAAAGACCTTCTTAGGCACTTTAGTTTATCTCTTCTTTGTCCATAAATCTTTGAGATATTTTGCATACGATGGAACTTGGTCAATCATGTCCAAAAGAGAGATGTTGACCTTCACTTGTTTAAATATCTCCACCATCGTTTCTACCTTAGCAGCTTACTTCTTGGCCTTTAAACGTTTTGGATATGGTGCTCTAGGCTCAAGAGGGGTATCTATAGAAGATGGATGGTGTGGAGATGTGGGTGCATCAATAGATGCCGGTTGTGTAAGGAGGGTAGGAGACTGCTGCTTCTCATTAGCCGAGATCTCTTCCAAATTTTCGGGTATCCTAACCTGATTATCAACCTGTTTACTCGATCGCAAGGTAGTTATAATATTTTCTTGCATGGGATTTGTACGTGCATCTTTAGGATTCGTAATAGGTTGACTAGGTAGGGTTCCTTGCTCACGACCGCCTAATGCTGTAGCTAACTGATCGATTTGCCTTTCTATATTAGAGATAGATTGTTTAATTGGAGTTATCTCATTTTGAAAATAAGTGGACATTTGCTTCTCAACGTTAATATAATTGTTCTCATTCCCACCCTTTTGATGAGCATTAGGTTAGGCAGGATTGGATAGAGGACCTTGTCTTTGATTTTGGAATTGTTGGCTAGTGTTACCTTAATTCCATTGCAAGTTAGGGTGGTTCCTCCATCCTTGGTTGTAGGTTTGAGAATATGGATTATTATTATTGTTACGTTGATAGATAGCATTAGTGGTTTCTTGACCTTGAGGACTATTTAAAAGAGAACATTCTTCCGAAAGGTGGAAAAAGTCTTGACAGTTAACACAAGAAGAGGGTTGACTGGCTTGAGCAACAGGGCGGGGGTAGTTGATAGTTTTTCTATTAATTTTTGAATGGCAGCCAAGTGGGCTTGTATTCCAATTGTAGTTTCAACCGTGTAGATCCTACCCTTAGAGTTAGTTAACCCTCTCTCACTGGAACTCTCCCACGACATGGTCTTATCGGACAATTCTTCTAAAAAGTCCCATGCCCCATCCTCTTTCTTCATCATAAAATCCTCTTGACACATGAACACAATCATAAACTTGAATTTCATGCCATCATAGACTATTTGACATAGCTCCCACTTAGCTATACCATGATGGGGCATTTTTTGAGAAGATCCTTGAAACGTTCGAAATGCTTCCAAAAAGATTCTCCCGATTTTTGCGAAAAGTTTTAATTTCATTTCGAAATTTGGCGGTTTTAAAATGTGGGTAGAACTTTTTAAGAAATATTTTAGTAAACTCATCCCATGTCATAATAGTATTGGCTGGCACACTGTAAAGCCAATACTTAGCTTTATCAGTGAGGGCAAAAGGAATAAGTCTTAGCTTAACTGTATCTTAATTCAACTGCTTAAGTTTAAACATTTGACATAAATCCCCAAACTCCCTTATGAAGAGATGACGTTTTCGGATTCTAAACCATGAAAATTAGGAAGTGGTTTTATTTAAGCAGGTTTTATTTCATAGTCACTGGCTGCTAACGGTAATACTATGCAAGATGGCAATGATGTGCGGACATGATAGCATCTATCCTATAGGGTAGTGTAGCGGGGACAAGCTCAGCTATTGGATCTATAAAATCAAGACAAGTCAAACGGTTTGTTTCGTCTCGACCCAACACGTGCATACACCGTACGCAAAAAAAGTTCGGTTTTTTTAATGCAAAACTAAAATAAAGATTCTAACAAATCACCAATACAATGCGCAAACAAATCTAAATCTAAGGTTTCCTAGGTCAAGTTACTAAACTCGCAACTAACTGCCAAAAGACAAATTGCGGGATAGATTCTCTAACAGCTCTTTAACAATAACCTTGAGACCAGATCAGTGCCAGTTAAGTGGGAGGGATCCGCTATAGGAATCACCAAAATAGCAGGCCTTATTTAAATAACCACAACTAGTCACACGTCACTAGACAGCTCAAGATTAAATCGGATAACTGTTAAATTACCTACAACCTCCTCTTGTCCTGTTAAGCGCGATAAGTCTTTAGGGGCTGAAATCTAGATATTTTTTAAATTACTGTAGGTCAATACGGATACTCAGTTGTAATTTGTGGGGTATAGAAAGGGTGATGAAATCCCCATCTAATCTGAATTTGGGTTGTTTCCCCTTAGAATATTTTTAAATATGCAATGCATCTAAAACAATCAAAGATCTAAAATATAAACTAATTTTTTAGCACAAAGAATCCTGCAAAAATCTGTTAGTTGGAATCAAATCAAGAATTGAGGAAGAATGAGATCTTACCTAGATTTTCCTCTGTTCCTCTTAATTTTCTCTTCCAGTAAGTTCGTCTCAATTCTCGAAATATAAAATAAAGAATTCGCAGAATCAAGTAAACTAAATCTAATTTAATCTAAACTTAAATGTAAATATAATTAAACTACACCTCCCCAGCAATGGCGCCAAAAACTTGATGTGAATTTTATTAGTCTCCAAATTTAACCGCAAGTATAAAGCTTATTGCAGTCGTACTTGAGGATCGTTCCCACAGAGAGGTGTGTTAACTACTTTTAAACTAAGTTAAAGAAAATATTTGATTTTTTTTATCAATATCTAAAGCAAGAAAATTTAAAAGAATAGTTTGAATAATAAAAGAGATCTAGGGTTTTGCTTTGCTTTTTCATATGTGGTAGTTTATATGATAACACTTTATCCTTTTTCATAAGTTTAATTAACAATCTATTAATAATATAAAAGTATAGAATAAATTATTTGATTTAATCTTATCCTATCAATTATATTATATCATTTAAATTTAATTAAAACCCTAATTCTAGTTTACTAGATTTAACCTAGGTTTAACCGTATATGCGTATTTATAGCTTTAGAAACTACAACTACTATATTCTAGGTTTTCTCCTAAATCAAATTAATAACTAGTTTGAATATCTTTTGATCTATATTTTGTTTCTTACCATCCCTAATTAGATTTCTAGGTGTTTACTATCATAAACCTAATTGGATTTTAGTTATTCTTTTCTATCCATAATTTTACTAAAGGCATTAGCTTTTTATCATAAAATTACTTTTTCTAGATTAAGAACAATGAAAACCATATATCGATCAAAAGAGATTCATATCAATGCAAGAAATAAAACATTTATAAAATATCCACCACATATATAAGCAAAACAAAAACCTAGACTGTATTTAGCCACGCATATTTAAAGAGAAGACAAAATATCTTTATTGAGAAAATGTATTTACAATGGTTGACCCCTCTCTTGAAAACCCTAGTTCTTGAATATCAGAAAGATGAGAGAGATATGAAACCCTAAGGCTGTACAAGTGCTTATATAGGGCTAAGAAAGATTGGAGAACAAGTAATAGAAGATACAAGAGAATGTGCTTGCTAACAATTATGATAATCTAATCTAATTGCTCTGTTGGATACTATTGCGATCCTTTAGAATCTTCGAAAAATAAAATGATGTATCTCAAAACAATGTACGTGCCAAGACGATCGTGCCCATAAAAATTGGTGATGAACGGCCCATATTTCACGGCAAAACCACCGCGCCTATGCTCATTCTGCGGCTGATCCGCGGCCCTTTGGTGGTTTCGTGGCACTAATTTTTTTGTGCTTGATTCTCTTAATTTGTTGAGCTCTTTTTAGTTATCAGATCATGAAAATTATTCTCATAGCTCTGCAGTTGTGTGGATCTCCGAATTGTTCCCAAATTTGGCATATAATTAGGCAAATTTATTTGTTGCTTTTGATTTGATTTAGTCTTCCCATCTGATTTATTGTTCTGATGATTGATTCACCTCTATTTGTTGCAACCTTTAATAATATTCCCAAATTTATTCCAAATTTGCAAATTATCCTTTTGATTTTCCTGGATAATTCCCTTAATTCTCCATTATACGCACGTGGTCCTTCTTTTAGGACAATTTTCCATCTTTTTGCATCTAAAGTCTATTATCTATAATAATTCACAAAAGATATCCGGAACAGCATGATATATAACAATAAAATGATAAAACCCATTTTGTTATCCGAACCTACTTGGGTTAGAAAAATGTGCAATAAATTACACCTATCAATGTGTGTGCGCACACACACGCACGCACGCACACACATACACATACACACACGCACACATACAAACAATCATAAACACACACATACACACTCAGACACACACATAAACAAGCCCAAATCCTAACCTCAAATCCTAAATTACAGAAACTTTTAAATTTTACAGATTCGGCAGGTCACTGCTGCGGCTGCAGCTCCGCAAGCCACTACGTTGGCTACGGCTCCGAATCCGCAAGCCACCACTTCAGCTTCAGCTCCGCATCTCACTGGTTCGGCACCGCAGCCCACCCTCACTCCTGACGATCCAGTTTTCCAGATTTTTTCGGGCCGGGGCTACTACAAAGACCAGCTACGCCGGATTTCCTAGATACTTGAAGATGGAGCACCTAGACCGAGCCAGTAGCGATGTATTTATATTTTTTTCATTTTTGTGCGATATATGTACTATATTTGATATGTATCGTATATTTTGGATATTATTTATTGTATGTTTTGATTTTTTATTCTGATTTTGCAGTTATATATATATATATATATATATATATATATATATATATATATATATATATATAATTATGCATAGGATGTTTTGGATAAATGTTTCTGTATTTATATGTGCTATATATATTATCCTATACGGGACGGAAAGAAAACAGGTGAAGAATTTTTTTTTTTTAAATTATATGCCCCTACGGTTATGACCTTGGGGGCAAATGATACTCCTACGGTTGTAATCGTAGGGGTTAAATATCAGGTTTTCTTGTATTTTATCCTCTACTTTTTCTGATATTTAGTCCCTACGGTTACAACTAAAGTGGCATTTACTTGCCTCCACGGTTTTAACCGTAGGGTCATTTTAAAAAAAATAATAATTGTTTTTTAAACTTAGCCCCTACGAATAACATATATTTGTCTCTACGGACTACACCGTAGGGACGACATATTACTATTTTTTCAGATAATCTAGAAATAAAAAGCGTCCCTTCGGAATAAACTGTAGGGGCAGAAACCTCTACAGTACAGTACCGTGGAGACAAATTTTCAATCATGGGGATATATACTTGCCCTCTCGGTTTTTGCCCACACGGTTACTAATTTAGCCTCTACCGTTACCACCGTAGGGGCAGTGACTTGCCCCCATGGTCATAACCGTAGGGGCATCCCATCTTTGTAGTACTGCCGATGGAGACTAGTTATCACCGACGGAAAAATTCCATCCGAAATTAAAGCATTCCAAATAATCATTTTTACTGCTTACAATTGTATAAAGTTTAAGTTTATTACCGACGGTATATTATGCTTTTATGCGTCACTAATGTTCGAAATTTTGCAGGATACTACTAACTTCCTTAAAATACAATCTGCAAGACAGAACTTGCAAACGAAGATAAAAAGGAAAAAATACTGGAATCTTTCCCAGAAGGAAGAAGGCCAAGCTGTTCTATAACGCCAGTCCTTAAGAATAGGTAAGGTGCCCACATTGCTGTTATTGAATGTACGTAACAGATTCTTTGATATGCTACTCCCTTGAATCTAGCAGTAAACCGCCGCGATCATGCACTCAATCTTTGTCGGATCAATAGATACGAAACAACAATAAGAGGCTTTCATATTAATAAGTCCTTTTTATCTTTTGTGTTTTGAAATATCCATAAATTCCAATAACTAATCACATATTTATATTTTTTACTTGATAAGATTTTGGCCCTGTTGAGATGAGCATAATTCAATTTAGATTGAAGTCCACAGAATCAATGAACCACCGAGAGCCGGCTTATCTAATTTTCATCTTCTTTTTTTTTTTGATTAAATGATGTTGGATACACAGGCACTTCATCAAAAGAAGCTTTACTAATGAAACTGCAAGGAATTCAAGCAAAAAGTATGAAAAAACAAAATTACAGCAACACTGGATATAAAGAAAGAAGAAATCTTGGGAACAAACCCTTACAATCAATTCTAAATTAGTAAATTGTCAAAAAACGAAAAAAACAAAAAAGACAAGCCCTCTCTCTCCCTGTTAAAAAATCCATGCCCTCAGGATTCTCGTCAAAAAAACCCCTAGATACCAAATAACTAGTGACTACCTTCCTCAATACATTGTATTGGATGTTTGACTTAAAATTTGTTAGGAAATCCATTGATTACCTTCACCTCCCTCTAATCCTCCCCCTCCCCCTCCCCCTCCCCCATAACCATTTTTCTCTCTTTCTCAATCTCCCCCAATCGCTCTCCTCTCCCTCCTCCAGTCCTCCTTTTGCCCTCTCCTCTCCAACCACGACATGATGCCATCTCTCGACACCCTCCCTTTCATCTTTCTTCCATCATTTGAGGGATGCGAAGGGCTGTTAATAACATCGGATTTCACGCCATCAATCTTTCGAAGTCAGCCAAAAAGGCTCAGAAGAAGGCTACTTAAGTCGCCATTGACCACTTTGGCGCCAATCCCAGTCCAAACCCTCACCTTAGCCTACCGATGGCACAAATAATTGTTAATAGCTTGTTATGTTTGAAGTTTATTGTTAAACTGATAACGTGTTAAATATCTCAGGAAACTCATTAGATATCTCATCTAACTGGTTAGATGCCGCATGAAATATTTAGATATCTCAAGAAATTGGTTAGACAACTGTATAAAACTGATTAGATATCTCATAAAACTGATTTATTAGATATCTCATGTAACTGGTTAGATATATCAGAAAATTGGTTAGATGTCTCATGTAATTGGTGAGACACTGCATGAAACCGGTTAGATGTCGCACATAACCCTTTAGATAACTCATGAAAACTGGCTAGATATCTCATGAAACTGAATAGTTATCTCAAGCAACGTTTAGATATCTTATGCAACCCTTTGGATATCACATGTTTGACTGTCAACTGTCACAAATACAAAACACGGCTGAACAAACATAGATCATATGGGTCCAAATGGCAAAATGGGCATATACTAAACTCCAATTATTAAAATGTATGCCGGTGACTTTTAAACACCATGGGCTTTAACTAGGGGGTTTTGGCGATAATCTTAGGAGGAGGGGTTTTGTCATAGCGGGAAACATGCGATGTGGGGTGATGATGCTCGAAATCGTCGATTTCCCGGATCGTGACACGTGGCAGATGACATGTCCCGAAACTAGCAAGAAAGGACCAGAAACGGTACGTCGGTAGAATACCCAGGGTCTGCGGCCCATGGACGTTGCCGAGCTTCTGTGACCGTCCACACCACTCCTATGCCTGCCTTACAAACAACCGTTGGCTCGCCTCCGAGCCCCCTGCACAATTGGCCTCCTCGGCCCTCTCAGCTCGTCTCCGGGCTACCGCAGAACCAAGATGCCTCGGCCTCCCGCTCGTTCCCGAGCCACCCGCCGAGCTCATCTTCCTCGGTCCTATCGACCGACCAGCAGCACCAATCGCAGGCACCTCAGCCACACCTCTGCGAATCTCGCCATGCGCGAGATATCCTCCGGCCACGTCCCGCGTTCCACGCCATCACGATCCCCCATTAACGAGCCTGTCTCGTCATTAATGCAGGATCCCGCCTATCACGCGGGCGTGACGCCGGGGGCGTAACGGCCGGCGTGATTCTCATGCCTGCCTGCCATTCGCTGCTGGGTATAAAAATCCCTCTTTCAGGCAACTCAAGTAAGTCATTTTTTCCTCACCAGGCCGTTACTCTGCTCAAATATCCGGTCTAACTTGATCCTCGGAGGGTCCTCGGTGATACAACCACCCCGGGACTTCCTTGCAGGTAGCTCGGCCTCAACCACCTCAAACCCATTGAGATCTACACGCTTCAGGAGGCAACCTCCAACTCAATCTCAGCTGTCCATCGTCGCTTGCAGCAGATCTACGGAAGGTAACATCTTGACGAAATCCGACATCCATCAGCTGGCGCCTTCTATGGGAATTTCTTGATTCCACTCAACAAAGTTCATCTTCCGATCTCAACTCAATGGCGAGCGATCACCGCGACGATCCAAGCACTAACCGCCGTCTCCCCCACAACGGAGGAGCGGACAAATCTCCTCCCCCGAACACCATTAACACCCTAGCCGCCCGGATAGATTGACCCGCGTCCGTAGTGGATGCGCTCGTCCGTGTCCAAACGGCAGGGCAGGCTCCCCAGGTCGCCGCTCCCCCACCTCGGGACCGGGACCCCTACAGAGGGAGAGAAGACTCTGCTCGCATTGGCACTGCCGACCACCGCCTCGCTGCTTCCCACGGCCGCAGATCTCCCAGGCCAACATATTCTATAACCCGCTGGGCGCCTCACAGTTCAACACCGAGGTCCGTCGCCAGAGCGCCTCGCCCCGAGCCCCTTCGCGCCCCTTTCCCTCCCGAGGAGATGTCTGTCAGCTCGCCTGCGCCCAGGCATGACCGACACCCCCTCCCTCAACGGGGTCGCACGGACGGGACTCGTCATGGCAGCTCGAAAACTACCTTGCCAGGGGACCTAAGGAACTTCATTGAAAGGAACCGGGGCTCATCAAAAATCATGGTCATGTCGGCGGGGGGTACGTCGAGTACTTACGAGACTCAGCACCCCATGCCGGTCGTAGAGGCCAACAGCCGTCCGAGGAAGAAGGCCAGGGAAACCGGGCCGATCATTTTTGATGATGGGGACCTCCACGGCATATCCCTGCCCCATAATGACCCTCTGGTGATTACGGCTCGGGTCCACCAATACAAGGTGCATATGATACAGGTCGACTCGGGAAGCTCGGCGGCCATTCTCTTCTACGACTGCTTTCTACGCATGGGGCTCACCCCGGCAAACCTAAGGCCGACCTCCTACATCCTTTCAGGATTCACCAACCTCTCCATCCCGGCGGAAGGGGTAATCACTCTGCAGTTTAACGTCGGGGAGGCCGGTCGTACGCAAACAGTGCCTATGGAATTCATTGTAGCGAGAATCCCATAGGCCTACAACATCCTCCTCGGCCGCCCAACGCTGAACTCCCTCCGGGCCCAAATATCGTCCTACCACCTCGCGATGAAGTTCCCTCTCGACCAGGGCGGGATAGGTCGGGTCTATGGAGACTAGCGGATTGCAAAGGTTTGCTTCACCGCAACATCTTTGTCTGAGCAGCCAACCAATGATGTCGAGGGTGAAGGTGACATCAGGGGTTCTCTGGACACTCGAGACGAGAAAAAAGAGGTCCGAGGGACCCCGGTGGAGCCACTGACAGAGGTCCCCCTCGTAGAAGGGGATGACAAAAACATCGTTCAGATCGGATCGCTTCTGACAGGAACTCAGCGAGATGACCTGGTTTATTTCCTCAGAAACAACTCCGACGTGTTCGCCTGGGCACCTGCTGACATGCCTGGGATTGACCCCAAAATCATATCTCACAAGCTCGGGGTAGATCCTACGGCCCGACCCGTCAGGCAGAAAAAGCGAAACTTCGCCCCGGTCAAACAGAAGGCCATCGAGGACGAAGTAGATCGGCTCTTCACCGCCAAATTTATTCGGAATGTACCCTATTCGGAGTGGCTGGCGAACGTAGTTCTGGTCAAAAAGTCGAGCGGGAAGTGGCGCATGTGCGTCGACTTCACCGACCTTAACAAGGCCTGCCCCAAAGACAACTATCCCCTCCCTCAGATAGATCAGCTCATCGACAGCTCGGCGGGCCACGAGCTATTAAGCTTCATGGATGCCTTTTCCGGCTACAATCAGATCCGTATGAATCCGGCAGACGAAGATCTTACCGCATTCACAACGGACCGGGGGTATACTGCTACAAGGTAATGCCCTTCGGCCTCAAGAACGCCAGAGCTACGTACCAACGATTAGTCAACCGTATGTTCAAGCCGCAGATCGGCAGGAACATGGAAGTTTACGTCGACGATATGCTCTTCAAGTCGGTCTCGTCGGTCGACCACACCAAGGATCTGGGAGAGGCCTTCAAAGTACTCCGCAAGTTCAAGATGAAACTGAACCCCGCCAAGTGCGCATTCGGGGTCACCGGGGGAAGTTTCTCGGTTTCATGGTCACCCACCGTGGAATCGAAGCTAACCCAGAGAAAATCGACGCTATCCTCAACATGGCTGCACCCAAGACCAACGTCGTGATCATGCGACTAACAGGTCGGGTAGCCGCTCTGAGCCGTTTCATGTCGAGGTCTAGGGAGAAGTGCCTCCCGTTCTTCAAAGCTCTGAGGAAGATCCCGAGGTTCGAGTGGTCAGAGGAGTGTCAGACCGCCTTTGACCAATTAAAGAGGCACCTTACGACGCCACCGCTGCTCACCCGACCAGTTGAACGAGACGAGCTATCACTATATCTGGCGGTATCCGACCAAGCAGCGGGCTCAGTGCTCGTCCGAGAGGTCAACGGAGTGCATAAGCCGGTATACTACGTGAGCCACGACTTTAAAGATGCAGAAACAAGGTATCCAGCCATAGAGAAGATCGTCTTAGCACTCATTGTGGCCTCAAGAAAGCTACGGTACTACTTCCAGGCGCACACCATCCTCGTTCTTACCGAGCGCCCGCTGGGGGCTATCCTCTCCTCACCCGAATCCTCGGGCCGCTTAGAGAAGTGGAGGTGGGAGTTGTCCCAGTTTGACATAAAATACCGCCCGAGGAAGGCCATCAAAGCACAGGCTTTGGTCGATTTTATCGTCGAGTGAACCATCCCCAGTAAGGAGCCGGAGTCCACTCCAACCCTCGCGGCTCAACCCTCGATTGAAGGGAGGCCCGACTCAGTCCCTGAGTGGGTCATTTACGTCGACGGGTCCTCGACCGGGGAAGGCTGTGGTGCCGGCCTCATCATTCGAGGCCCGAATGAGGCAGAAATGGAGTATTCTCTGAAGCTCGGGTTCAAGGCCTCAAACAACGCTGCAGAATACGAGGCCCTGCTAGCTGGATTGTGCATGGCCTCCGGACTGGGGCTGAAAACAATTCGGATCCGCAGTGACCCGGCCCTAGTGATTGGCCAAGTGACCGGCCATTTCGAGGCTCGGGAACCTCTAATGGTGAAGTATCTGGCCGAGGTAAGAAGATTTCGAAAGAACTTCGACGAAATCCAGGTAGAGCAAATATCCAGGCAGCTCAATGCCCAAGCCAACGCCCTGAGTAAGCTGGCTTCATCCTACTCGGCCAACAACAAGCGATCTATCCTCTTCGAGATTGTTGGGGTCAAAATTTGCACCCCGGTTGACCGAGTCAAAGTCAAGGTCAACCCCAAGTAAGGTGGGCCCAAGCCCAGGTCACGCGGGCCTATGCCCAAGTCGAGCCCGCGGCCAGCCTCCTCCATGCCAAAATATAGATCATGTACTAAATAATTTTTATGTAATTTTTTTTATGCATGAATGTATGCAAAATGGGCATAAAGCCAAATTTCTATAAAGCCCATAGCTTATGTGCAAGAAGAAATGGCACATGAGCCATGGGATGGGCAAAATGTCATTTTGTAGAGTCCTAGGGGCTATATGTAAATATGTAAGCCTATATAAGGCAACATGATGATGAATAAAGGAGATATTTTTCATTCCCCTAAAAAATCTAGGGTTTGTGCCTCTTTCCCCTTTTCTGAAGGTTCTAAACCTTCTTCTTTCTTTTGAATTAAATCAAGAGTTTTACTCTTCCTTTACCAAAACTAAATAGTTTTTCACCACAAAACCCGCAAAGGGGAGCTTAGATCTCCCATCAGATTTCAAAAAGAAGATATTTTTAAATCTCACATCTCTGGATCTTCAAGATCCTGCCAATAGAGGAGGAAGAAATAGACCCATCTCCAGAAACCCCACTTTATGGAAGAACTAGGGCTCAAGGGGAGAAGCCCTTCATCAGCTTCAAAACATCCTAGGAGTTTAACTCCTCACACACACACACACACACACACACACACACAAAAATAATAATAATAATAATAATAATAATAAGTGTTCCTTTCTGGGAGTACAACTCCCATTGCAGGGACCAAGTCTCTTTTGCCACCCGAACGCCCACGTGCTGACACGTGGGGCACTAGCGCTCAAAGGGCTAGCGCCCTTACGCTCAAAGCGCTAGCGCCCGAGCGCCTACGTGCTGACACATGGAGCGCTAGCGCCCTTGCGTCCTGATTGAATGTTGGGTTTTACGATCAAAGAATTAATTACCGCAATCAAGAACGGCGTCGCTTGGTAGCTAGCCGGTGAGTACGGGTCGGTCCACGGGGATTGTATGTATTCTCAAATTGTTCTAACGAGTTAATTCCAAACGGTGTTGGATTGATTATCACTAAAAACTAAGGTTGATCTAGACTAGGATTAAAATCTTGCTAGGGTTAAGTTTAGGTTAAGTTTGGAAAGTCAATATTCCTCATCGCTTTCTATGCCCTAATTAAGATCTATGAGGTATTATGGTAATAATTAATAAAATGGATTAGTACCATCGGGAAGAAACGATGTTTCTTTCTCTAGGTTCTTGTCCTTCATTTCTTAATTCTTACCCTAACCTCCATGGAAAACATATACAACCGGTCTTTTATACTACGGTATCACCGCTACCTCGTGGGATAGGGTGCCGTAGGGAGCAGTGTGTGTATGTGTACATGGAGTCCTATAAAAAGATGTGATAGGCAAGAAAGGGGTGAGAGATCTTCATCTCTCAAGCCTTCCCTATTCCCAACCCTAACAAGCGAGGAACTACTCACTCATTAGGGAATTGAAAAACATGTTCTAAACTAATTAACTATGGCAGATAATAAAAATTAACTAAGGCAGAAAGAAAATTAACTAGGGCAATAAAAAGAAAACTTACTCTAATTTTTATTTGAAGCTCTCTTTAATCATTTACAAGAATTGAATTCTGAATTTTGATAAATACATTGAGGCACAAGAAGAGGCATACCTCAAAGAGAGCTTTAGAATTTCTATTTATAGAACATAGAAACCTAGGGTTACAATCGATTCAGATCTGCATTTACAATTTTACCCTAAAGAAGCCTAGTCAACGCACCGACACGAGCGACACGCGCTGACACGCGCGACGCACGGCCGCGGATCCGCGGCCAAAACCCATGTTTGGCCGCGGTTCCGCGGCCAAACAGAGGGATCTTGAGCTGAAATCTTCATGGCATCTTCTGGTGGTATTTGGCTTCTCGTTTCTTCACTTGGTTTCTCAGGTTGTCTTCTAGTTTTCTTCCAGATTTCCACAGTGCATAATTTCGTGGACTTTTACCCTTTGCTTCGTGTCGAAGTCTTGAACCTTGCGCTGCCTTTGTACTTTGTGAACTTGTTCATTGATCTTCGTTTAGTCTTCAAACTGTAGGCATGATCAAGATCTTTCCATTTGTTGGTCGTAGTCTCACTTTTGTATCATCTTTTCATCGTTTTCACTGTTTTTATTCCGAAAACCTGTAACCTGCAACTATGTAGCAGACATGGATCAAAAGCACCTGTTTATTTGTAAAATGAATAAGAATGGGGAATATAATAATGCAAAATTATGATATGAACAAATAGCCCCAAACTTATCTTTTGCTCGTCCTCGAGCAAACCTAGTTTTATTCTCGAAAAAGACCTAGCCTCACTTTCGCAGGGAAATGCGATTGCACTGAGCTCGTGCAACAAGCCGTTAAATCTCTAGGTGTCCCTAGCAGGAGGAATGTTGTCTCCTGAGGGTTTTTCAATGGATACTACCCACAAAATCCTATCAATTCGGCTTTTCGACTTTTATTCTCCAATTAGATTTTCTAACAAGAAACTCTATTATCTTCGACTCAGAAATTATCCACCCGTATTTTTCACGCTTCCTTATCATTTAACTTAAGATTATATATGTTCTGTAGACTTACTTAGCTTTTAACATCTTTTAAGTTTTCCTTCTAGGGTTCTATCTCAACTTAGGAATTTTTATCTTCTCTATTAAAAATATAAGTCCTATATTTCATTCCTATCTCTCATCTAAACCCCAATCACATACCCCTATATCACCCATACACTTGGAAATTCAAATCAAGCTATTATACTCTTGTCCATCGTCCAAAGTACTTTTCAATTGGTGAATTTTAGATGAAATTGCTCACACATTCTTCATGTGACCGTTAATACTTCTTAAGATACTAACGACCGATTACAAAATGTGTTTGCACATTAATGCGTAATTCCTAGTCTTGTAACACCTAAGGCTTTAACAGTGACTCCCAAACCAGTTGGTCTAAGGCACTAGGTGATAAAGCACCCTTGCTAAATATATTTTTTTTCTATTTATGCAGCCTTAAGTAATTACAAAAACCAGTGTTCATTTTTTTTATCTCTTTATTCTCACTTGTATTTTTTATTTTATTTTCATTCATACTAAGGACTTTAGACAAGAGCATTTCAAGGTCTCTTCTACTATTCCAAGTTTCAAGGTTCGTGTTTGTGCAATTTGTAGGGTATATATTTTTAGAATTTAGACTTAAGCTTAGGAATTATTTTTCAAACTTATACTTTAATAAAAATATCAATACTTTTCCCTTGTTTTGACTTAGCCCAAGAAGTGAACTCAAAATTTGTCTATTTCTAAATAAACAACAAAGACATATACTTTCTACCATTAAATTTTAAGAAAGGTTATTTTTAGGGTTTTTAATTTACTAAGTCTAAGGTCTAGTTGTTCCTAGCTAGTTAACCTATTTGTCAAACTCAAGTCAATTAAGGCCAAAATTGAATGTTTTAATTTTTATAATTTTTCAAATTTTCAATTTTTTATGGGTTTTAAAATAAGTATGCAAATGCAAAAATATACACATGAATGCGAAGGAAGAAATCTTACCGAGCACACCCCCAAACTTAAACTTGACAGTGTCATCACTGTCAGGCTACACCAAGAGGGTCAAAATGGCCGGTATTCCCCTGTTTTATTTTTTTATATTTTTTTTATTGTTAAAAAAAACAAAATATATATACAAAAAGCCCCCCCCCCCAAACTTAAGTGAGACAGTGTTTCCGTTGTTTAAACGTTAAAATTCAGAATTAGGGAGGAGAAAAATCAAACTATACAAGGCTTTACACAGGCTAAAGGTTAGCACCAACCATTCAAAAAATTTATCGTTATAATGGTAGGGTTGGTGAAAAAATGGAGTGTAGAGAAAGGAGATGAGAAACACACGAGACCGTATGGAAAGAAAGGTGGAATATGGTCTCGGTCTATTAGGAGAAGAATGGCGGAAGAGAGAAAGAAGTGTAGTACGAACTTGAGCGCGTAAATCGAGTGAATAAATTAGCGCAAATTGTGATGACCGATGTGTTAAAAGTTATTGTGCTAATCTATTAACCCATCGAGAAATGTGGTCAAATCCCTCAAGATTCGCAAGAAAACATGGGTACGTTGAACTTGGTAAACCATCCATTGAAAATGGAAGCGCGACGGATTCTTGTGCGGTCGAAACGATGGATTCCATCAATGGTTCGAAATGACTTGGCTTGAGTTCGAGTTTCAGAGGTGAAACAATTGAAGGTAAAATTGGTGAAACTGTCTCGAACTCGGAAGATTCCATCAATGGTTCGAAATGACTTGGCTTGAGTTCGAGTTTCAGAAGTGAAACAACTGAAGGTAAAATTGGTCTCGAACTCGAAGGATTCCATCAATAGTTCGAAATCACTGTAAACAACCGATTCGGATGGTTCAACTGACTCGTCCGAAAATTCAAAGGACTCAAACTCGGGTAATGAGTCTTCAAAATCGTTCGAAAAAGAGAAACACTCGTAATCATTATCGGTTGTGCAAACTGTGTCAGATTCAAGGAGGAACGCACTAGTGGCGTCAAAACTGCTGTGATCGAACAGAAATTTTTCAAGCTCACAGTCCTCCTGCGTGATTTCTTGCGTGGTCGGAACGATGGAAAGGATGAAGGGGGTGATTTAGGAAGTATAACAGTTAAAGGTTCAGGAGGATGAATTGGAAAATCCGACTAATCAAACAAAACTGGTTCATCCTCAATACTCTCCTCAATACTATTCTCATAATTCTCGTCAAAAGTTATCCCATCCATGCAATTATCATCAAAATTAAGGGGCATATGAAGTTCGGGAGAAACATTTAATGACTCGGGATGATGTATTGGAGAGAAAAATTCAATGAAATTTGCGGGTTCATCATCCAAAATATTCTCTGCGTCTATATCCTCAATCGAGTGAAAATTAATTTTTTTGGACACCTCATCAAAAGCATGGATATTTATTAATTCAGGTTCTAAATTGGAGGTGTAGAGGTCGAAACGATTGGTAATGGTTTCACTCGAAAGGGACCCTTCACAATCTGGAAAATCAAGCACTACAAAGTCGCACAACTCATTAAAAGTTTTATTTTTAACTGGTGAATCATTTGGGACACTTGTTTGAAAATTGGAGTTGTGGGATTCAATTGAGGATGGATAGGTTTGATTTGGAAGGGTGTACAGCTCACTTTCTCCACTCAAATTCTCAATCTGTCCAACCGCCTCATCATACATTGGAATTTTTGGAGCTAGTTGGAAACTAGCTACCGGGTCACTAGGTTGCATAAGGGCGGCAATGGACGCATCCAAATTCCTCATCTGTCGGTTTGTTGCTGCAATGTACGCTTCCAACGACTTTTCCAGACTAGACATGGTTTGTGAAGGGGTTTCAGTAAGAGATTCAAAATTGTTTGGATAAGTGAAACTCCCAAATGGTTGTGTAGAAGCAATGTCTAGGGAAGGTGCGGAAGTCGGGTAGGACTGGTAGGAATTGAATGGTTGGACAGGAGTATGATCAACATTTGGATAAAAAGGTGAATGGACTTGTTGATCCCAAGAACTGGAAGTGTTGAAAGAAATGAAAAATCGGTTACGGGATTGTTCAATGTGTTCAGCAATAGACATGGGTCTTGGAGTTACAACAGTACTCAAAAAAGTAGTATCAACGTAAGAAGGTGGCGAAGGTTGAAATGGTTGATACAAAGTGGATTGTGGAGTCGAACTGTTTTTCCTAGACGCTACTATTCGATCTTTCAAAGAAATTTTGGGTATGGAGGGGTCGTCCGTAATTCGACCAAAATAATTCGCGTATGAAGCAATGTTTGGATGAGAGTACCAAAGTTCGGCAAGAGTTTTGGGAGGTGGGGTACCCATGATGTAAGAAGGAGAAGAAAAAGAATGTGGGTGCAAGTGGGGTGCAATGGATTTCTAGCGACAAAATTGGCAAGTTTTTTATAAAAAAAATTCGTTTTGTGTTTTTTTTTATATGTGGAGCATTTTGCAAAAAAAGATTTTCGATAAAAGGCTTAGACACACGTTCAATCAATCACAAATGTACAATCAAGCCTAAATCTAAGGTCACCTAGGTCAGCTAGACAGCTCCTAACTGTTCCAAAGGGCAAGAAGTAGGACCTCAAACCGCCTCTTCACCGCCAATTGTGGCCAGGTAAGCACAAGTAGAGAAAAGAGGGATCCGCTCACGAATCACCGTGAGACGGGCCTTTTAAAGTTACCTTTCCCTACCTGTCTAGCCTAGGCACCACAAAGTCAGGTTAGGATCAACGGTCGATGCCTACAACTATTCCTTTGTCCTATTAAGCGCGACAGTCCTTAAGACTGAGTCTAATCTTTTTTTTAATTTAACTTGATGGTCAATGCAATATGCTTTATGTGATTTTTGGGGTCCTGAGAAGGGTAATGAAATCCCCACTCAATCTGAATTGGTGTTCAAGCCCCTTAAAATCAATTTAAATATGCAAAACAGTAAACACAATCACTTGCAAACAATTTTTTTTTTAGCGCGGCGCAAAGAATCCTGCAGAAGATCAAGTTATTGGAGAAGAGGAGAAGTTTTTTTTTTTTGCGCAAAGAATCCTGCAGGAAATTTTTATATGGGGTTACAGAGAAGAAGAGGGAATTTACAGAGGAGTTTTTTTGCTTGCTGACGTCAGCAAGCAAAAACGGTTCCGCGGCTAAATGTAGCATTTGACCGCGGTTCCGCGATCAACTCATTGGTTCAGATCCCCAAATCTTTTCTGTTTTCTGTTCTGATTATCCTCTGCTTGTTCAGATCTTCTGTTTTCTATTTCGCTCTCTGGAATTTTCCAGATCTGAATTCGTTCTTCGATCCTGTACAATTCAACAGAAAACACTTCAAAGAATAACAAGATGATAATTTTTTTTTAATTTTTCAGTTTTTATGATTTTTCGATTTTATATTAATCCGAAATTACAAAAAGAAAATACTACACCATCCCCGGCAACAGCGCCATTTGATTGAATGTTGGGTTTTACGATCAAAGAATTAATTACCGCAATCAAGAAGGCGTCGCTTGGTAGCTAGCCGGTGAGTACGGGTCGGTCCACAGAGATTTTGTGTATTCTCAAATTGTTCTAACGAGTTAATTCCAAACGGTGTTGGATTGATTATCACTAAAAACTAAGGTTTGTTTCCGCCAAAATTTTGGCTCACAACCTGCTCCCTTATAAAAAATAATAATAATAATAATAATAAATAATAAAATAATAAAAAAATAAAAAAATAATTACAAAATAAAGGGAAAACTCCACATGCAAAGAATGTAAATGTCTCAGCGCTGAGAGTCAAAGACTCTGTCGTAGCGCACCAGGTGCAAAGCACGTGTATGCAAACGCTAGGTGCGCTGCACTCTAAGCAGCGCACCACGTGTCAAGCACGGGTACGCTAGCGCAATGTGTGCTGTCCTTTAAACAGCGCACCACGTGCAAAACACAGGTGTGCCAGCGCTGGAACCTAAAAACTCTCCAACCGTCAGATCAAAGATCTAATAATAATGATAAATCATTAATTAATCAGAATTAAATTCTGTTAAGAAAAGATTCCTCAAAATCTTTCCAAATGACAAGATTATACTCTGTAAATCAGAGCACCGTTGGATCAATGATCCAATGGTAAATAAAAATTACCAAATACAATAAATTCTGTTATGGAAAGATTTTTCCAATCTTGTTAAAAATTGTCTTCTGTAAAACAGAAGCCCTAGGATCAAAAATCCAACGGTGGGGAAATATCCTCAAATCAATCAGAGAAAGATCTCTTTAACTGATTTAACAAATCAATTTGCCCTATATAAAGGCCCAAGACTTCAAGTCTGAGATAGAGAAACCCCCTGCAAATTTTGAGAAAAAACTCAAAGAGAAAGAAAGGCAAGCCTTTAACGAAAGAAGATCATTTTCTTCAAGGTAAAGAACATGATTCTTGAACACAGAGATGAAATCATCTCATAAAAGAAGAACTATCTTCTTAAAAGATCATAGATCTACAACAGACCAAGGTCTCTCATAAAAAGATCAAAAAATCTAATCATAAAAATAAAAGAAGTATTTACTTCATTCACAGATCCTTGATCTACAAAGGTAGAGCCCTTTTATAAATAAGAACTTTTGTTCTTGAATCTTGAGGCAAAGTCTCCTTTAAAAAAGAACATAGACTTGTTCTCTGATCATAAATTTGATCAAATGCGTCTTGCACTATTGGAAAGTGCCTTGCACTCATGAACTGCGCTTTTGCGCTCCTTGGACCGGCGCTCAGCGCCAAAGCATGCCACATGCCAACCGCAGACACAACTTGCGCTTTGCGCTTTTAAAATAGAGCACTGCGCTCATGGGCTGGCGCTCAGCGCCAAGTGCACCACGTGTCACTCACTGGTGCGCCACTAAACTAGCGCAAAGCGCTCACAAATTGAAAGCGCAATGCGCCAATAAACTGGCGCTTAGCGCTAAGCGTGACACGTGTCCTCTTCGTGTGCGCTACTTGGTAGAAGCGCAATGCGTTCTTTAATTGGCGCAAAACGCCTGGCACGCCACGTGGCACGCTGTCAGAACACACATTGTTCTGATGAATGCTATGCATTCAATACAAGACAAAAGATCTCAGAACCCAAATCTAAGAAGATACGGATTTGGACTAATCCACACCCTACGGGCGACAACATACATTAGTCTCCGTTTACGATCCACGGGCAACCAAAAACAAAACAAACACCCATGACATGAAGTGACCATCTGAAGAAAGAGAAAGTTGTTACCACGATGCGGTAGCATAATTAACTGCAGGGGCTTGCGCCTGCAGGGAAAACCGTCCCCACAATCAAAAAACCCTCAAACGAGGGGGAATCTGACGAAGTCTGCTACATCGGCCGCATCTGTTTAAACCTTCGATACATGGTGCCATAAATCAACTTGGCATCTTCGGAGAGGTAGACGGATAGCACCAATTAGCATCTGCCCAGAATTTCAGGCAAGACGAACCTACACGGTCGCGTCTCTGTGTTCGGAGGGAAACAGATTCTGGCACGCCCGGTGGGACCTTTTTCTCTTTCCGCTCCACACTTCGTGTGTCGTGTTCACGAACGAATCGCGGTTTGATATGGTTGCATGTGGATTTGAGATACTTAGATTTGGTGTCTTACTCCGTGCAGAAGACATAAGATCAATGGCTTCAAACTGCACTAACTGCAACTGCAACTCTCACTCCGTCCCGTCCGGAGGAGTGACTTACGGACCCCAAGCGGCCTCCATCTTCGCTATGCCGGTGGAACAAGTGACTCAGGCCACCATCGGGCTATTCTTCGGGACTATGCTCCCACCGATGAGCTTCAATGCGCCAATGTCGTCGCAAGAAGCTCCAAAGAAGTCGGTCTTTGATCGGCTTACAACTACCGCAGCCCCTCTCAACGGGTCGCCCAAGTCCAATGCCTCAATTTTCAGCAAACTGGGCCAAAACTCAAGTGGGCCCATGAAGAAGCCCGCGATACCTGAAGCGGCTATCCCGAAGCGGATAGCCATTCCTGCTCCTAAAGTCACGAAGGTTGTTTCCCCTGTTCTAAAGTCGGCCTTCGCAAGACTGACTATCCCCTCTCAACGGATGTCAGTCTTCGACCGGCTAGCGCCAATAACAACCTCTCCTCAAAACAGGGGGCATGACAAATCCATCCCTATAGCCGAACCAACACCATCTGCATGACATGCTCGCCGTCGTCACTGGCGCCGAGTGCGGAAGGCTGTGGGCAGCTCCCCATCTGGGCTAACTCCACCAGCCCCAACGATGGAAGTCAATGCTGCTGTTCCAACTGGGAACCGTTTTGAATTACTGAACAAGGTGCGCAGGAACTCTCCTACCGCCGTACTAAAAAAATCTCCTCCGCCTGTAGAGAATGTTACAGAGACGAAGCCGGAGCAGTCCCCTCAGCGGCTGTCTTCTAAAATTTACAAGGTCTGGCGACAGGTTCAAGACTCAGTAATTGATCAAGATTACTCTCGCCAACCCAAAAAGCTCAAAGCTCAGCAAGAAAAGAGCCATCTTGAGATACCACAGAAAATGTCATCCGTCTGGGTGCCCACTACAACGGCTCCCTCAACATAAACCGCCCAAAAGAGAAGGGGGCCAGAGAAAGCCCCTGTGAACGTAGTGAACCGTAAAAGCGCCGAATCCAAACACCCCAAGTCTGGGGGCGTAATGGTGCTTACTGTTTATATGGCTTCCAGAAAAGAGAAAAGCCGCGTTTCGACGGGTCACCGACCGCTCACCCGATCCGTGACAAAAGCCCAGGAGCAACAACTGAAGCTTCAGGAAATGCTAACGCAAATGGCCGCACTCACGGGGCCAAAAGAAAGCCCGGAGGTGTCATCAGAGCAGCGTCATGAACAAGAAACCGATGCTGAATTGCTCCGCAGAGTCCTCAAAAAAAAAGACAAAGAGGCAGCGGAACAAGATGCCAACATAAAACGAATGGCACTTCTCTTCCAAGACATGGTCGGGATGATGTTACAACCGGAACCTTCAGCCGAAGATCCTCCAGTAATAATTGAAGACGATAGAGGAGAAGCGTCAAATCCTCTGCCGGCTCTGTCAGCGGCCAAGGAGGAAACCACCTCAAAAGCCACGCTCGATGATTATATAGCTCAACAAATACAAGCTCACCCAGCGAACGAAACGGCTGGCCAAGTTGTGAAGACTGGACGACCCTATCCGGGCTGGTATGACCAAATAAGTTACCGCCGGAATATACGATCCCCAAATTTCATGTATACAAAGGGACGGGCAATCCCCACTAGCATGATGCCCAGTTCAGGGCTTTATGTGGCAACACCGGAGATGATGATAAATTGCTACTTCGCCAATTCGTCGGCAGCTTGTCAGAAACAGCTTTTGAATGGTACTCGGAGCTTCCCGATGACTCCGTCAAAACGTTTACAGAAATGGAGTTGCTACTCACTCAACGGTTTGCAAGCGCCAGTGAACGCACCCCGATCCCGGCATTGATCAATGCCAGAGTAAAGCCGGGAGAGACGTGGGTGCAGTATGCAATCCGGTGGCGGAACCTATGGTCGAGATGCGAAAAACGCATAGAAGAAGCTCCTGCCGTGGGCATGTTCATGTGGACCCTTGACCCTCAGTCGACTATCTCCCAATTCATGATGTTCTTCAAGCCGACCACGTTCCAGGCCTTGATTGACAAGTTGGCCCGAATGGACCAGATGGGCCATAGACCATTTCCTTCAAAGACGGATCCTCGGAATGAAAAGGGGAAAGGAAAAGCGACTTTCGTCGTCAATACTCAACAACAGTCGAGCAATTTAAAGTCGGTTGTTCGCCAAAACAATATGCGTCCACGCCCATCCCTCAAGGAGAGACTAGGACGTCCTTACTCGTTTCCCCAGGATAAAACGAGGAGACTGTTCGAGCTGGCAGTGCGCAACAGACTCATAAATTTGCCGGATCCAAAACGCCCGTTGCAGCCAGATGATGTCAACAATCCTAATTACTGCCCTTACCACCAAGCAGTAAGCCATCCAATCGAAGATTGCTTCATCTTCAAAGGCTGAATTGAAGACCAATACCAACAAGATAAGTTCATATTATCGGAAAACTGAAAGGTGAAACCGCCACAACCTCATGCCCCTAAAAAGGTAGACACGCCGGGGGCATCGTGCTCTTTTATAGAAGAAACTCCGTGGGAGGTCGGTCTTTCAGCCAAAACTAAAAGAATGCTGAAGGATCTCCAAGCGTGCCCAGCAACCAGGTGGAAAAATCCACTGGAACCCGAGGTCGTCGAGGGAATGCTGAAACCGCGCCCGACTCCAAAAATTGGTGGTGATAGCCAAAGCATTCACACCCAACCGTCGAAATCTTCGAAAAAGAAGAAGAAGCCCGTGAAGCCTGGTGACAAGCGCACGGACCTGCAAAAGTAGATTGACGCGCTGGAAGAGTATAACCAGAAGGCGCGGACTCCAGTCATACTCCAAGAGTTTCTCAGCCACGTCCTTGAGGACGGAGATGATGGAGAAGACTTGTCGAGTGAACCTGAAGACTACGTAGCAAGTTGCCACGTGATCTCTCACTCGTCAATAGACAATGAGGAAGCTCCTTGCACCGAGAAACTGGGTGCAACTCCTAAGCCAAGACCCTTGGAACCGTCTGACGAGACGATTGACTTGCTACTGAACGAAGCCCATCAGAAAAGCAAAGCCAATCGAGAGTGTGAACTGGTTATATTCGAAAAGGCCAAATGCCGACGACTGGAGGAAAGGGTTGAAACACCCCAACTGGAGCAAAGCATCCCTATCGCCAGCAAAAGCAAGCTTAAAATAAGGAAACGATTCGCTAGGGCCCTGGCAATAGGAATGAAATTGCCCTCTTTCAAAGGAAATTCCCCTGGCAATATACGTCTTGATGAAGCGGACATACATCCTAACTTTTGCTTATACCATCAGAAGATTGCACACCCTACCGAGGAGTGCATAGCCTTTAAAAACTGGTGGCAGGGATATGTTGACCATCGACGACACGTTCAACGAGTGAAGCGCAAGGCTTGTCGGGGACAGAAAAGCACGACGGATGAGCATAAAAGAGCTGCTGGCAACTGTCACATAGCCGACACCAAAGGATCGCAAGTTGTCACCTTTGGAAGCGACGCTGACAAAAAAATCGCCCTCAGCCCTCTCTTCAAGGAGTCCACCTCCGACACAAAACATGCGGAGATTTGCGGCAAAATCTAGCTGCGTAATCATTCGGCGACATGATCGGAACATCGTTAAACTACTACCAACCTGCGGCATCCTCAAGCTGACGTGGTAAAAAACAAAACAAAAAAAACGGTATGTCCATAAGCAAAATGGGCACGGATGAAAACCCGAAAGGGCTCCGTGAGTAAAAACAGCAGGGCTACCGGCGAGTTTTGTGAAAACCCGAGAGGGCGCAATCTCGTTAAAAGATACTTGCAAGGTCCTCTCGACCTTGTGGGGGAGAAACCACCTGCGTGAGATCCTTACGACTCACAAGGGAGCAATACACTTAGGTATCCCCATAATTCCTAAGGAGAAATTACACTTGCGAGATCCTCACGACTCGTAAGGAGAACCCTCTTATGAGACCCTCACGTCTCGTAAGGTTTGAAAGTCTTAAGCTACAGGGATCTAAACCTGTTCTTAAGCAACCACCACAGCCTCCAATTTTTCCCTACAAGTGGCTCAACGCTGACCCTTATATACAATCCACGGGCGCGAATAAACATTTCCCTAACAAAGTCTTATCCGTAACTAGGGATATGTCTACATGGTGAACAACCCTTGTAAGTCCTCTCGACTTATAAGGAGAAAACACTCTTGTAAAATCCTTACGACTTATAAGAGAACATACACTTAGGAATCCTCACGATTCCTAAGGAGAAAACGCACCTACGAGATCCTCACGATTCGCAAGGGGAAACATCTTTATGAGACCCTTACGGCTCATGAAGTCAAAAGCCTTAGTCGACAGGATCCTAACCCTGTTCACTAAGCCACCTTTGTTCGACATCGAAAGAGGCAAATGATGATTCGCTCCTGGAATTATCCCAGTTGTAGCGGTGCTGATGCCGAAATCGGTGTCTAATTTAGGCTTACAGCGAAAATCCAGCAAGCCACACATGCATACGAAATAGCCAAAATGATGGGGCAACTTGCAACAAAATCAGCAAGTAAAAATGTATGCATGAAAAACAGCTGAAATGATTGGGCAACTCGCAATAAAAAGCAGTGAGTAAAAATAAAATAAAAAGATGAAATGATTGGGCACCGCAAAAAATAGCCGAAATGATTGGGCAATCGCGACCTTCGCGATATAAAAGCTGAAATGATAGAGCATCGTGGAAAGAAATAAAAAAAAAGTTTGAAAGAATGAAATTTTTGCCCTACAGATGATATCACATCGATCCCTGTATACAATCCAGGGGCACAAACAAAGAAGGAATCACACCTTTCCTCCCCAGGCTTCATCAGAAAACAAAACCAAATCCCGACAGTTCAGGGATACCATAAAGATCATCAAAAGCGTTCCTCCCCATTCTAGCGGGATTCAAACGCTGTAATCAACCCTGGAGTGATGGCAAAATCCCTAGCTCCAAATCTCGACGGTTTACCAGCAACCTAGAGACAACCGCGACATTCGTCTCGATACAGCAGACGCAATGCCAGCAAACGAAGCAAAGGCAAAATTTCTAGCTTCACGGTCTTGACGGCAACTCATATAAAACCTGAAAGACCATCGGAGATCATCTCACACCAGCATGGAGTGGTCACCAACTCGACATTCGCCTCGATACAGCAGACGAGATGTCACCACAGCATTCTTCCTCCAGCAGGATTCAGATGCGACAATCAAACAACCGAGCCACGGCAAAATCCCTAGTTCCAAACCTTGACGTTTCACCAGCAACCTAGAGACAACCGCGACAATCGTCTCGATACAGCAGACGCAATGCCAGCAAACGAAGCGAAGGCCAAATTCCTAGCTTCAGGGTCTTGACGGCAACTCATATAAAACCTGAAAGATCATCGGAGATCATCTCACACCAGCGTGGAGTGGTCACCATCTCAACATTCATCTCGATACAGTAGATGAGATGTCACCACAGCATTCTTCCTCAAGCAGGATTCAGATGAGACAATCAAACAACGGAGCCACGGCTTAGTCCCTAGTTCCAAATCTCGATGGTTCACCAGCGACCTAGAAATCACCTCGACATTCGTCTCGTTACAGTAGACGCAATGTCAACAACGACGTTCCCTCATAGTCCAGCGGGATGTAGATGCAACGTCAACAAAAGACATCACAGTCGAAACAAAGCGGAGTGACGGCAAAATCCCAACTCCACCGCAGCATTCGTCTCGTTACACCAGACACAATGCTAGCAAACGAAGCAAAGGCCAAATTCCTAGCTTCAGGGTCTTGGCGGTAACTCATATAAAACATGAAAGACTATCGGAGATCATCCCACACCAGCGCGGAGTGGTCACCACCTCGACGTTCGCCTCGATACAGCAGACGATATGTCACTACAGCGTCCTTCCCCCAACAGGATTCGGACACGCAAAACCAACAAACGAAGCGAAAGCCAAATTCCTAGCTTCAGGGTCTTAACGGCAACTCATATAAAACCTGAAAGACCATCGGAGATCATCCCACAGGGAGTGGTCTCCACCTTGACATTCGTCTCATTACAACAGACGCAACGTCAGCAAAGCGGAGTGATGGCAAAATCCCAACTCAATCTCAGCATTCGTCTCGTTACAGCAGACGCAATGTCAACAGCGACGTTTCCTCGCAGTCCAGCAGGATGCAGATGCAACGTCAACAAAAGACATCATGGTCGAAACAAAGCGGGGTGATGGCAAAATCCCAACTCCACCTCAGCATTCGTCTCATTACAGCAGACGCAATGTCAACAACGACGTTCCCTCGCAGTCCAGTGGGATGCAGATGCAACGTCAACAAAAGACATCATGGTCGAAACAAAGCGAAGTGATGGCAAAATCCCAGCTCCACCTCAGCATTCGTCTCGTTACAACAGACGCAATGTCACCCCAGGGTCAAAACAACGGAGCCATGACAAAGTCCCTAGTTCCAAATCTCGATGGTTCACCAACAACCTAGAGACCACCTCGACGTTTGCCTCGATACAGCAGACGATATGTCACTACAGCGTCCTTCCCCCAACAAGATTTGGATATGCAAAACCAACAAAGGAAGCAAAGGCAAAATTCCTAGCTTCAAAGTCTTGACGGCAACTTATATAAAACCTGAAAGACTATCGGAGATCATCCCACACCAGCACGGAGTGGTCACCACCTCGATACAGCAGACGATGTGTCACTACAGCGTCCTTCCTCCAACAAGATTTGGACACGCCAGCAAATGAAGTAAAGGCCAAATTCCTAGTTTCAGAGTCTTGACGGCAACTCATATAAAACCTGAAGGACCATCGAAGATCATCCCATATGGAGTGGTCACCACCTCGACGTTCATCTCGATACAGTAGACGAGATGTCACTACAGCGTTCTTCCTCCAGCAGGATTCAGACGCGATAATCAAACAACGGAGCCACGGCAAAATCCCTAGTTCCAAGCCTCGACGGTTCACCAACAACCTAGAGACAACCACGACATTCGTCCCGATACAGCAGACGCAATGCCAGCAAACAAAGCGAAGGCCAAATTCGTAGCTTCAGGGTCTTGACGGCAACTCATGTAAAACCTGAAAGACTATCGGAGATCATCCCACACCAGCGCGGAGTGGTTATGACTCATCGGGGCTCTCCAAAATGGGCCTAACCTCAAGTAAAAAGCGGCATGGCAAAATTCCTAACGCTTGCTCTTCCGACGGTCAAACTGCCTAGCAAGATTACTTGAAGACGTCTTGTCCAGCCCCTGAAGGGATCAGAGACACGACAGTCGCAAGGCTACTCGAACAGCAAGATTGCCTATCGAGGAACACATCAGCCAACGCGACGGTACGACGGACAAAACCCTAGTACCACAGACCCTAACGGACCTCTGTCGTAAAGAGTAGAGGTTAACTGTGACGTTAGGATATTCTTGCGAGAAATGCTCGATTCGTCTCGACTCGTGAGGAAATTAGTGTCTTTGCGAGAATTTCTCGATTCGTCTCGACTCGTAGGGAAAAGCCTTAGGCAATGGGGATTAAAAACCTGTTTCTTAAGCACTGGGGCCCTGCAAGTCGGTCCAAAATGGACTCTTACATACTATTCATGGGCCACACTCTTCAAAGTCGAATCTCGACAAGGAGGGAAATAACCACTTATGAGTTCTCTTGACTTGTAAGCGGGAAAAATTCTCTTGTGAGATCCTTACGACTCTCAAGAGAAAACACACATTTAGGAGTCCTCACGACTCCTAGGGAGAAAATATACCTACGGGATCCTCTCGACTCGTAGGGAGAAAAGTTTTTATGAGACCCTCACGGCTCATAAAGTTGGAAAGCCTTAGGCGGCAGATCTGAACCTGTCTCCTAAGCCATCGCTACCTTATAAAGAGTTCAGGATGAAATGTCATCTACCATCTATGGGCCACATTTGCCAAAGCCACATTCGCCGCTGAAATGAAGAAGCTACTTACGGATCCTCACGATTCGTAAGTAAAAATACCCGAGTGGGATCCTTACGACTCACGGAGGTAATGAACACTTATAAATCCTCACAATTTCTACGGAGAATTTGCACCTACGAGATCCTCTCGACTCGTAGGGAGAAAAACCTTCTTGAGATCCTTACGGCTCATGAAGATGAAGAAAGTCTTAAGCTACAATGACCCTAAACTTATCTCCTAAGCCCTCAATTCTGTGGTCATGCATAACTCTGCACTACTTCACCCATGTACGTACTTACGTGGGCAAAGTAGTGGGGGGCAAGGTTGATCTAGATTAGGATTAAAATCTTGCTAGGGTTAAGTTTAGGTTAAGTTTGGAAAGTCAATATTCCTCACCGCTTTCTATGCCCTAATTAAGATCTATAAGATGTTATGGTAATAATTAATAAAGTGGATTAGTACCATCGGGAAGAAACGATGTTTCTTCCTCTAGGTTCTTGTCCTTCCTTTCTTAATTCTTACCCTAACCTCCATGGAAAACATATACAACCGGTTTTTTATACTACGGTATCACCGCTACCTTATGGAATAGGGTGCCGTAGGGAGCGGTGTGTGTACGTATGTATGGAGTCCTATAAAAAGATGTGATGGGCAAGAAAGGGGTGAGAGATCTTCATCTCTCAAGCCTTCCCTATTCCAACCCTAACAAGCGAGGAACTACTCACTCATTAAGGAATTGAAAAACATGTTCTAAACTAATTAAGTAGGGCAGATAATAAAAATTAACTAGGGCAGATAATAAAAATTAATTAGGGCAGAAAGAAAATTAACTAGGGCAATAAAAAGAAAACTTACTCTATTTTTTATTTGATGCTCTCTTCAATCATTTACAGAAGTTGAATTCTGAATTTTGATAAATACATTGAGGCACAAGAAGAGGCATATCTCAAAGAGAGGTTTAGAATTTCTATTTATAGAAAATAAAAACCTAGGGTTACAATCAATTCAGATCTGCATTTACAATTTTACCCTAAAGAAGCCTAGTCAACGCACCGACACACCGGCACGCGCGACACGCGCCGACACGCGCAACGCACGGCGGCGGTTCCGCGGCCAAACAGAGGGATCTTGAGCTGAAATCTTCATGGCATCTTCTGGTGGTATTTGGCTTCTCATTTCTTCACTTGGTTTCTCAGGTTGCCTTCTAGTTTTCTTCCAGATTTTCATAGTGCATAATTTCGTGGACTTTTACCCTTTGCTTCATGTCGAAGTCTTGAACCTTGCGCTGCCTTTGTACTTTGTGAACTTGTTCATTGATCTTCGTTTAGTCTTCAAACTGTAGGCATGATCAAGATCTTTCCATTTGTTGGTCGTAGTCTCACTTTTGTATCATCTTTTCATCGTTTTCACTGTTTTTGTTCCGAAAACCTGTAACCTGCAACTATATAGCAGACATGAATCAAAAGCACATGTTTATTTGTAAAATGAATAAGAATGGGAAATATAATAATACAAAATTATGATATGAACACGCTCAGAGCGCTAGCGCTTGAGCGCCCACATGCTGACACGTGGGGCGCTAGCGCTCAAAGCGCTAGCGCCCTTGCGCTCAGTGCGCTAGCGCCCAAAGCGCTAGCGCCCGAGCGCCATGTGCTGACACGTGGGGCGCTAACGCTCAAAGCGCTAGCGCTCTTGCGCTCAAAACGCTAGCACCCAAAGCGCTGGCGCTTTTTTCCATGCATCCTTTGGATAGAGCGCTAGCGCTCTTGCGCTCAAAGCGCTGGCACCGAAAGTGCTGGCGCTTTTTTCCACGCATTCTTTGGATGCCCTTTCCCTTTCTTTTTTTTTATATATATGTATATATGCACACATACTCTACAACACTGTCCCTTTCAAAAAAAATTTGGGCCGGGACGCTGCCCAGCACCCCGCAAGAGGGCTGCTAACCCCCTTGACCCCCAGCCCGCTATCCGGGTAGCGGGAATCCCGTAAAAACTCTGCGGGGCCCCCGATATATCCAAAACCCTTTTAAAACATAGCACTGCACATTAAGTTCGCATGAATATTTTAACCCGTCAATCGAAGGTTCTTTCGCTCCAAATGCGAGGGGTAATTAACAGCAGCTTAGTCCGCGGCTGTCTGAGATTCGGATTCCCACAATCAATAAACCTCAGCCTACCCTAGGCACGGGGAATCTGTAGTATGCCTGACAAGCATGCGCGCATTCCCATCTCAATGGGGTGACGAAAAACACCCTACAGATTCTTGCACGCCCGGTAGGACCAATCTCTCCTCCCATATTTCGGGTTAAGCTTTCATGCGAACTCAATTAATATGCATATCAATTGCATGTACTGAAATCATGTTTTTTTGTGCAGGTTAACGTTCTCCAATTGCAATCTTCGGACGCAGCAAAGATGTCTCCAAGGATCAGCTCAGCTCTCGACATAGCTCCCATCTCCTACACGATGAAGATGGACACCAGGACGGTCCTCCCGGCCAGTCTTGGGCGACAATGGGAAGAGCCGCCGCTACCATTCGGCTCTATCCTGTTCATGTCAGCTAACGTCATCCCAGCTCCTCAAGTCCCGGTGACAGACAAACCGGTCTCGAAAGGCAAGAGGCCAAATATGGTGGTCTCGAAGGTGCCCCAACTCAAACGCAAGTCGGTGTTTGAACGGCTCTCCTTGGCCCTAGCTGAGGGAAAGGCCATCAACACCAAAAAAGCAACAGGGCGTCTCGAGCAAGCTCCGACGATGCCCCTGACAACTGCTCAATTGGGTATCTTCTCTAAGCTCCCCATCACTCAGCCTATGGCGGCTTCCCGGAGAGCAGAAGCCTGCCAAGCGCTCAAGGCAGAGAAGCTGAGGCAGAAGCGGCTCAGATACAGAGCCAACAAACGGGCTAGGGCTCCGGCCATGTTAAAATTTATGAATTTCCAAAGTCCGGACCGCTCCGTGAAACCAACTTCCAGTGATGAAAGGATGGCTGAATGTGTTATCCACACCGTCTACATGGTGGGCACGCGTCCCAGCGACAACCTTCGCAGCAAAAGCAAGGACGGGGCCACCATATCTCAAATCCAATCTGGTGTGAATATAGCTGTCACTTCTCAAGACCAGCGTCCTCCGGAGGGTGATGAAAATCCTCCCAGTGAGGCTGATAGGCAGAGAGAGCCCTCAGTTCATGAGGAGTCGGGCTCGGAAAGAGAAGATGAGCCAACTTTCCATCCTAAGACCGCAGAGCAGCAACTTCTTCAAGAGCACCGAAAATGGCTTAGAACAAAGACAAAAAGGTGGCCAAGCTCTACTCAAAGATCGACGACTTGACAAATGTCGTCTTACGGCTTACGGCCCAACTTGCCTCTCAGCCGCCCAATCAAGCGCAGGGCTCTGCTCGTGAACCGGGAAACGGTGTCCCAAGACAGCCGACGCCTATTCCCTCAAATCCAAAAGTAGGCGAACCATATGAAAATCAGTCACATCCTATCTCAGGAAATGTCTTAGCTACCGATGACAGTGGCCCACTAACTCAAGATCAAATCATGGATTTGGTTGCCAGCAAAGTCAAAACATTGGTAGCTGAAGCCGAAGCACAAAAAGATGTTAGCAGTAGCGGGAGACCATATCCTGCTCAGTATGATCTGGTAGAATTTCCTAGCGGCTATGTCATCCCCAAATTCGGAAGATTCGATGAGACGGGAAATGCGAATCAGCACATCGCCCACTTTAAAGCCTCATGCGGGAATACTGGGGGTAATGACGCGCTTCTCCTCCTCCAGTTCGTTAATAGCTTGGCCGATATTGCTTTCGACTGGTACGCGAGCATACCGGATGGCTCCGTCACAACTTTCGTCCAAATGGAGTCTCTGTTTCGGCAGAGCTTCATGAGCGTTAGCGATAAGATCACCATCGCCGAGCTCGTAAGGACCAAGCCAAAGAACAACGAAAATAGCACGGATTTTATAACCCGATGGCGCAATCTCTCCGTCAAATGCGAACCGCCGATAGAGCAGGACCAATCTGTCGGTCTCCTCGTCGGAAATCTCAACAATTGGATGGCCCCGTTTCTATGCACCACGGGTCTCAAAACATTCCAAGAGCTGACCAGAAAAGTCCAGATGCTGGAACACTCAAAGCAGGAGTCCTTTGCTAACTCCCAAAATAACAATAGGTCCTGGAGAAATCGAAGGGACGAAAATCGCAAAGGCGGAAATTCCGACGATACTGAATCTTTCAATGCCTCGGCTAACTGAAATAAGCAAGGGTCGAGCGGGCCTAACGCCAACCAGCTTCGGAAGCCAATGTTCGGAGAGGGAGGAGAATCTCCACTGAAAGAGAAGCTGGACAAGGTTTATTCCTTCAGAAGGGACAAAATCCGTAAAATATTCAAAGACGCCCTGAGGAATGGTCTACAACTGCCAGAGTCAAAAAGACCGCAGGAAGCGAATAGGACCGACGACCCCAAATACTGCCCCTATCACAGAGTGATAGGTCATGCCATTGAGGACTGCTTCGTCTTCAAAGATTGGGTCGAAAAGCAATAAAAGGCAGGAGAGATAGAACTGTCCAAAGGCGTGTTAACAAACAGTCAAGCTGCGACCGCCAATTTCATACAAACGGAGACCGAAGTTCTTCATGAAACTGATTCTTTCAGACATCTGCCTTTCTCTGAAAACAATCGACCACCACGTCATTAAACTGGGAACAGTAGACCTCTAAGTCTTTAAACTGGGAACCAATGACCACCACGTCGTTAAACTGGGAACAATCGACCTCTAAGTCGTTAAACTGGGAATGTAAAAAAAATATGTAAATAAAAAAAATGTGTAAATAAAAAGAAAAAAAAGAAGAAAAGACGAAATGATAGGGCAACTCGCAATAAAAATCAGCGAGTAAAATAAAGATGAAAAATAAAGCCGAAATGATAGGGCAGCCGCAAATAAATAGCCGAAATGATAGGGCAATCGCGACCTTCGCGATAAGAAAAGCTGAAATGATAGAGCAATCACAGTAAAAAAACGGCGAATGATGAGTCGCTCCTGGTGCCATATTCCAGTGTAGCGATGCAGACGCCAACCAAAATCCAATTTCCCAAAATTCTTCCAGCCCTACGGCCAGTCCCTAAATTGACTACCGTATACAATTCACGGGCTCAAATAATTCTCATCATACTCATGCCCCACCGTAATCACTAGTTACGCGGCTGGTCTCCGCCTTTGGAATTATGCTCCATTGAGAAGACCCACTCATGTGTCCTCACGATACATGAGGAGAACAAACCTTTGTGGGATCCTTACGACTCATAAAGGAAAAACACACTTAGGAGTCCTCACGACTCCTAAGGAGAAAATACACCTGCAGGATCCTTACGACTCGTAGGGAGAAAATGCTTTTATGGGACCCTCACGGCCCATAAAATTGAAAAGCCTTAGGCGATAGGGATCTAAACCTGTCTCCTAAGTCATCGCTTCCCAATAGGCAACGGCGGATGATGAGTCGCTCCTGGTACCATATTCCAGTGTAGCGATGCAGACGACAACCAAATTCCAAATCCCAACGGCGGATGATGAGTCGCTTCTGGTACCATATTCCAGTGTAGCTATGCAAACGCCAACCAAATTCCAAATCCCAACGGCGGATGATGAGTCGCTTCTGGTACCATATTCCAGTGTTGCGATACAGACTCCAACCAAATTCCAAATCCCAATAGCGAATGATGAGTCACTCCTGGTAGTATATTCCAGTACAGCGATGCAGACGCCAACCAAATTCCAAATCCCATACCCCAACGGCGAATGATGAGTCGCTCCTGGTACCATATTCCAGTGCAGCGATGCAGACGCCAACAAAGTCCCGAAATTTTTCTGGCCCTACGGTCTGGATCATACATCCTGCAAAACCGTATACAATCCACGGGCGTAAAATGATCCCAATCTCTCCCAAATCCTACCGGCGAGACTACATTCAAATCCCACCGGCGATGAAGATTCAAAAAAAAAAGGTATGTCCACAAGCAAAATAGGCACGGATGAAAACCTGAAAGGGCTCCGTGAGTAAAAACAGCAGGACTGCCGGCGAGTTTGTGAAAACCCGAAAGGGCACAAACTCGTGAAAAAGAGATGAAATGCACTCGCAAAGTCCTCTCGACTTTGTGAGGAGAAAATTCCCGCGTGAGATCCTTACGACTCACAAAGGAGCGACATACTTAGGGATCCCTACGATTCCTAAAGAGAACATACACCTACGAGATCCTTTCAACTCGTAGGGAGAAAATGCTTTTATGGGACCCTTACGGCCCATAAAATTGAAAAGCCTTAGGTGATAGGGATTTAAACGTGTCTCCTAAGCCACCAATTTCCAAATCCTTTTGGGGCAAATGATGAGTTGCTCCTGGCATTATTCTAGTGCAGCAATGCAGATGCCAAGCCAAAACCAATTCCCAAATCCTCTCATGGCAAATGATGATTCACTTCTGGTACCATATTCCAATATAGCGATGCTGATGTCAATACAAATCAAATCAAACCAACAACCTCTGCGGCGGAATCATGCTCCGTCCCAGAATTTACCCCGTTTCGAAATCATGCTTTGCCTCGGGATATCTACCTTCCCTGTCGGAATTATGCTTCGGCTCGAAATCAACCAACAGCCTCCTTGTCGGAATTAAGCTTCTCCTCGGAATCAAGTTGACCAACAAGCTCTGCGCCGGAATCATGCTTCGTCTCAGAGTGTACCCCGTGTCGAAATCATGCTTCGCCTCGGCGTATCTGCCTTCCCTATCGAAATTATATTTCGTCTCGAAATCAAGTCATCCAACAAGCCCTGCGCCGGAATCATGCGTCGTCTCAGAATGTGCCCCGTGTCGAAATCATGTTTCGCCTCGGAGTATCTGCTTTCCCTGTTGGAATTATACTTCGTCTGGGAATCAACCTCTGCATCGAAATTATGCTTCGGTCAGAATGATTACCGCTCTTCGGAATAGTGCTCTGAACCCTGGAATTATGCTCCGCAAATCGGAATGATGCTTTGATCCTTCGGAATGATGCTCCGACCTTAGAATTAAGCTCCGCAAATCGGAATTAAGCTCCGACTCTTCGGAATGATGCTCCGATCCATGGAATCATGCTCCGCGCTTCGGAAGGATGCTCCGATCCTTGGAATCATGCTCCGCTCTTCGGAATGATGCTCTGATCCCTGGAATCATGCTCCGCCCTTCGGAATGATGCTCCGATCCCTGGAATCATGCTCCGCTCTTCGGAATGATACTCCGATCCCCTTAATTATGCTCCGACTCTTCGGAATGATACTCCGACCTTAGAATCATGCTCCGCTCTTCGGAATGATGCTCCGATCCCTGGAATCATGCTTCGCCCTTCGGAATGATGCTCCGATCCCTGGAATCATGCTCCGCTCTTCGGAATGATGCTCTGATCCCTGGAATCATGCTCCACCCTTCGGAATGATACTCCGATCACTGGAATCATGCTCCGCTCTTTGGAATGATACTCCGATCCCCGGAATTATGCTCCGACTCTTCGGAATGATACTCCAACTCTGGAATTATGCTCCGCAAATCAAAATGATGCTCCGATCCCCGAGAATTATGCTCCCCGAGGGATGCTCCGCCCCCGGAATGATGTTCCACCTCGAAGTCCAGCTTCATGATCCATCAATTTCATGCACACAATTCAAATGTGCGGTGTGCATTTATTGATGGGGGGCACTTTTTTGGGGTCAAAATTTGCACCCCGGTTGACCGAGTCAAAGTCAAGGTCAACCCCAAGCCGAGTGGGCCCAAGCCCAGGTCACGCGGGCCCATGCCCAAGTCGAGCCCGCGACCAGCCTCCTCCATGCCAAAATATAGATCATGTAATAAATAATTTTTTTGTAATTTTTTTTTATGCATGAATGTATGCAAAATAGGCATAAAGCCAAATTTCTGTAAAGCCCGTGGCTTATGTGCAAGAAAAAATGGCACATGAGCCATGTGATGGGCAAAATGCCATTTTGTAAAGCCCAAGGGGCTATATGTAAATATGTAAGCCTATATAAAGCAACATGATGATGAATAAAGGAGATACTTTTCATTCCCCTCAAAATCCTAGGGTTTGTGCCTCTTTCCCCTTTTCTGAAGGTTCTAAACCTTCTTCTTTCTTTTGAATTAAATCAAGAGTTTTACTCTTTCTTTTCCAAAACTAAATAGTTTTTCACCACAAAACCCACAAAGGGGAGCTTAGATCTCCCATCAGATCTCAAAAAGAAGAGATTTTTAAAATCTCACATCTCTTGATCTTCAAGATCCTGCCAACAGAGGAGGAAGAAGGAGACCCATCTCCAGAAACCCCACTTTGGGGAAGAACTAGGGCTCAAGGGGAGAAGCCCTTCATCGGCTTCAAAACATCTTAGGAGTTTAACTCCTCACACACACACACACACACACACACACACACACACAAAATAATAAGTGCTCCTTTCTAGGAGTACAACTCTCATTGCAGGGACCAAGTCCCTTTTGCCGCCCGAACGCCCATGTGCTGACAGGTGGGGCGCTAGCGCCCTAACGCCCAAAGCGCTAGCGTCCACGTGCTGACACATGGAGCGCTAGCGCCCTTGCGCTAAGAGCGCTAGCGCCCGAGTGCCCACGTGCTGATACGTGGGGTGCTAGCGCCCAAAGCGCTAGCGCCCGAGCGCCCACGTGCTGACACGTGGGGCGCTGGCACTCTTGCACTCAAAGCGCTAGCACCCAAAGCGCTGGCGCTTTTTCCTACGCATCCTTTGGATGCCCTTTCTCTTTATATATATATATATATATATATATATATATATATATGTACACATACTCTACAACATTGTCCCTCTCAAAAAAAATTTGGGCCGGAGCGCTGCCCCGCACCCCGCAAGAGGGCTGCTAGCCCTCTTAACCCCCAGCCCGCTTTCCGGGTAGCGGGACCCCCGTAAAAACTCTGCGGGGCCCCTGATATATCCAAAACCCTTTTAAAAAACAACACTGCACATTGAGTTCGCATGACCATTTTAACCCGTCAATCGAAGGTTCTCTCGCTCCAAATGCGAGGGGTAATTAACGGCAGCTTAGTCCGCGGCTGCCGGAGATTCGGATCCCCACAATCAATAAACCCCAGCCTACCCTAGACAGGCGGAATCTGTAGTACGCCTGACAAGCGTGCGAGCATTCCCATCTCAATGGGGTGACGAAAAACACCCTACAGAGATCTTGCCATGGCCCAACGTGGAAGACGGGGCGATAATACTTCATGTGTACACAGCCCAAGAAGACCGGGACTGGAGGAAGCCCCTCGTGGAATTCCGAAGGGAAGGTACGCTCCCAGAAGATCGGAGAGCAGCCTGCCGTCTCCGAGCCCAAGCCCGTCACTTCGTCTGGAGCAATAGGAACCTTTACAAGAAGTCCTTCAATCAGCCCCTGCTCTGGTGCGTCGACCCCCACGAAGCCGACTACGTCCTTCGTGAAATCCACAAAGGGGTCGGTGGCGCACATCAAGGGGCCCGCACCTTAATCCAGAAGGCATTGCTCCAGGGGTAATACTGGCTAACTATTCACCAAGACACCTAGAAGCTCGTCAGGAGATGCAAAAGTTGCCAACTCCACGGAATCATACCTCGCATTCTGGCTACCGAGCTGACCGCCCTAACCTCCCCATGGCCGTTCGCCCAGTAGGGAATGGACATGATAGGCCAGTTCCCTACCGGTACGGGCGGGCACAAGTATGTCCTCGTCGTAGTGGATTACTTCACGAAGTGGATCGAGGCCATCCCCATCAGAAAACCGGATGCCACCACGACAATCAAGTTCCTGCAGAACAACGTGATACTCCGGTTCGGCATCCCGAGGTGTATCATCACCGACCACGGGTCGAACTTCAAAAACGAAAAAGTGAAGGAATTCTGCAATGAGTATCATATCCTCATGAAGTTTTCCGCAGTCGCACATCCCCAATGCAACGGGAAAGCCGAAGTCGCTAATCGGGATGTCCTCCGTAGTCTCCGAACCCGCCTAGAAGGACCTCAAAACAGTTGGGTCGAGGAATTACCTCGGGTCCTACAGGCCCTGCACACGTCAAAGAAGACCCCCACCGGGGAAACCCCTTTCAGCCTCTGCTACGGGACCGAGGCAATGGTCCTAGCGGAGATCGGGCTAACCAGTCATCGGGTTGAACACTTCAACGACGAAGCAAACACCACGGCCCTCAAGAATAACCTAGACATCTTGTTGGAGAAATGAGACCGGGCTCAGATCAGAGTTTCCGCCTATCAACGGCAAACCGTCCGATACTACAACGCGCGAGTCAAGCGTCGCTTCTTCAAGACCGGAGACCTGGTCCTGAGGAGAAACGAGTATGTCGATCAAGGCAGGCTGCATAAGTTTTCCCCGAAATAGGACGGTCCTTTTATCGTCTCCGAGGTACTTCCCGGCGGAGCCTACAGCTTGCAAGACGCGGACGGGCGCAAGTTTCCACGGCCTTACAACGCTGAGAAGCTCAAGCTGTACCAGTGAGCGGAACATCTACGAGTGTGTATTTCTTCTTTCACAAGAACAATGTAAACTTTTCTAAAGTCCTTTATATTTAAATAATAAGAAGGAAACGCTAGGACATTGCGAAGAAGAATTTTATTCATTCAAAAAGGTACTATGGGCTCCTCAGCCTTACAGAAAAAGAAAGAGTTACAACAGAGGTGGAACAGGATCAAGGAAGTACTCCTCGTTATACTCATAGTAGATTTCCGTTAGCCGGGCCCTAGCCACTGCATCCCGCTCCTGTCGACGCTGTACGCGGACCCGGGACGCCACGGAAGCACCCGACGCTACGCCCTTTGAGCCTTGGCCCATGACGTACCTCATCTTGAAACACTCTAAAATCAGAGCTAAGGATCAGTCGTGCCTGGCTTTCGAGATGAGGCCGAACAGGCAGATCGAATGCACCTTGTCGAGCGCCTCGCCCAGAATCTCCTCAGTGAAGAGGTTGTCCAACCCCGGGGACCTCCTACAGATCGCGTGCATCAACATCTGAAGCAGGGAAGACCGCCAAGGGAGAATCCGGCCAAAGTGATCTTCGAGGCGCTGAACCACTCCCCGGTACCCTTCCTCGGCCAGAGATTGGTCGTACAAGGAGACATCACCAAGGGTGATGATTTTTGCGATCAAATACACGCGCCCAGTTATTTCGAGAGAAAGCGGTGCCGAAGGAGCTGCCATCTCCTTCCCTATTTTTAACCTCAAACAGAATCTTCAAGGACCCAGATTCTTGCGCGTATCGGCGCGAATCTTGGGAATCGCAGCAACTACTCCAATGCCATGCTACCACGTGGCGAAACTGACGTGGCTTCCTGAAACATTCTGCCTTCCCCCGTACGTTCCTGACACGTGTTGTCCATGACTATTACCCTTCCCGATGTTCACACGACGGGAAGGTCGGACGAATCCTTGCGTGACCAGACAACAACCCTACACGGTCCATCCTTGGCAGGCCTCTTACGGCCCCTCCCGTGCTAAGGATCAAAGCCCTCACTAGGAGGCAACCGGGCTCGCCCTTGCTCGGTTATCCCTGGCTGGTAATTCCCTACCCCACAACGCCAAGGATCGAAGCCCTCACCAAGAGACAGCCGAGCAGCTACCCTGCTTGGCTATCCCTGGCTGGTAGTTCTCTACCCCACAACGCCAGGGATCGAAGCCCTCACCAAGAGGCAGCCGAGCGGCTACCCTGCTCGGCTATCCCTGGCTGGTAGTTCCCTATCCCATAACGCCAGGGATCGAAGCCCTCGCCAAGAAGCAGCCGAGCGGCTACCCTGCTCGGCTATCCCTGGCTGGTGGTTCGCCACCCCACGACGCCAGGGATCTAAGCCCTCGCTAAGAGGCAACCGGGCAGCAACTCTGCTCGGTCCATCCTTAGCAGGCCTCTTACGGCCCCTCCCGCGCTAAGGATCGAAGCCCTCACCAAGAGGCAACCGGGTTCGCCCTTGCTCGGTTATCCCTGGCTGGTAGTTTCCTACCCCACAAAGCCAGCGATCGAAGCCCTCACCAAGAGGCAGCCGAGCAGCAACCCTGCTCGGCCCGTCTTTAGGGATCAAAGCCCTCGCCAAGAGGCACCGGGCAGCAACCCTGTTCGGCCCATCCTTAGAAGGCCTCTTACGTCCCCTCCCTCGCTAAGGATCAAAGCCCTTGCCAAGAGGCACCGGGCAGCAACCCTGTCCGGCCTGTCCTTAAGGATCAAAGCCCTCGCCAAGAGGCATTGGGCAGCAACCCTGCTTGGCCCATTCTTAGCAGGCCTCTTACGGCCCCTCCCGCGCTAAGGATCGAAGCCCTTACTAAGAGGCAACCGGGCTTGCCCTTGCTCGGTTATCCCTGGCTAGTAGTTCCCTACCCCCACAACGCCAGGGATCGAAGCCCTCACCAAGAGGCAGCCGAGCAGTAACCCTACTAGGCCCGTCCTTAAGGATCAAATCCCTCGCCAAGAGGCATCAGGCAGCAACCCTGTTCGGCCCGTCCTTAGAAGGCCTCTTACAGCCCCTCTCTCGCTAAGGATCAAAGCCCTTGCCAAGAGGCACCGGGAAGCAAACCTGTCCGGCCCATCCTTAAGGATCAAAGCCCTTGCCAAGAGGCATCGGGAAGCAACCCTGCTTTTCTCCGCCGAAATACGGGAGACGGAACCGCGTAGGTTCGTCTCGCCTGAATTTAGGGGTAGATGCTATTTGGTTTTATCTGTCCACCTCTCCGAAGATGCCAAGTTGATTTATGGCACCATGTATCGAAGGTTTAGACAGATGCGGCCATTGTAGTAGACTTTGTCAGATTCCCCCTCATTCGAGGGGTTTTTTGATTGTGGGGACGCACTTCCCTGCAAGCGCAAGCCCCTGCAGTTAATTACGCTACTGCATCGCGGTAATAACTTTCTCCTTCTCCAGATGGTCACTTCATGTCGTGTGTGTTTATTTTATTTTTGGTTGCCCGTGGATTGTATACGGAGACTAATTTGTGTTGTCGCCCGTAGGGCGTGGATTAGTCCAAATCCTTATTTTCTTAGATTTGGGTTTTGGGTTGGGTTTAAGGATCGTTAATCTCATTTGAGACTAAGATCAACTTAAATGTTTGTTAAGAATACGTTAGTCTAATTTTAGGCTAAATAGTCGGCGCCGCCGCGCCCCCCCCCCCCCGTGGGGAATGCTCTCAAATTTTTCCCCAACACCCCTTGGCCTCCCCCACTACTCCTCTTCTGTTTGTTTTTCCTGCAATTAACCAGAGGATTAAAAATCACCATTAAACCAATATTTTAATGCATTTTAATTCTCATTTTTAATTCCCTAAACCCTAATTCTATCCTATAAATACCACCCCATACCTAGCCCTCTCCTTTCTGAAATCTATCATCAAAACTCTCAAATTTTTCCAAGTCAAATTAGCTGTATAAGTGGAGTTAGCCCCAGGTCATCTTCCGGTGACGACTCGGGACAAATCCGGCGACACCGTGACTCCACGAAACTCTCAAACCCTTCCTCTACCTTCCCTCTCTCATCTAATCCAGTAAGTCCCTTCTCTTCTCTCCTTTTCATCTCTCAAAAAGTTCTCTTTTCAAAATTAGTCGGAAGTGGAGTTAATCCGACATCTGATTCTAATTTGTTAAAAAAAACCAGCTTTTCTGAATAACAAATCAACCATTTCTTTATATATTGTTTAGCAACCATAAACCAACATTGAGAACAAGTTTCAATTTAAAATACCTTGTTATGCAACTTTTATTTTACTTTTATGGTTAAATACCATAAACTTTCTATTCGATATCTTTCATCATATTTGCTCGTATTACCTTTAGAAAACTCACGAGATAATGACTTACCTCATTACAACACTCATTATGACATAGCACGATGGCTTTTGGAACGATATTTTGTGGGATAAATACAATTTTACAATAAAATACCTTAAACTAATAAACCGTATTCTTTAAGATTGTTTTAATTAAATTTCTTGCAATTAAACCTCTACAACCCATTTTAGTGAACCCGATTCGGATGGTGCGGATTATCGCATATCCTTGGGACTAGTAGAGCGAGATACAGACCTCCTCATGGAGCATCCGATCTCAATGGAATTTTTAATACAATTTTTAAGAAAAATGTGATTTTCTATTTAATAAATAAATTCTATTTTTAATAATTACATATATATATATATATTATCAAAATATCTATTTTAAATATATATAATAAATTCCATGTTTTCTAAACAAAGGATCACCAATTTCATGAATATACCATCATAAATCCATACAATTCCAATTTACACTAAAATCCCCTATACTATTCAATCTAGATTTATAATCATTAGAATACTTCACTTTTAAAAAAATTACTTCCATGAAAACCCTAAATACGATAAATAAATGCTTGAGGTTTATTTTGAAAGTTTATCAAAACTATTTTTCATAAAACCCCATCAAGTTTATTAATTTACAATAAGGACCCGGGTAAATATAGGTTTAAGCGGGACCAATTCTCTTAAGCCTTAGGGAGCCGGAGAAAGTGGGTGCTTGCCTATTTAAGGTTGGAAACTAAAACGGGGTTATCAATGGTAATTGGCTTGGAAAAATTCACAAGTCCTACCGTCCATGTGCAGCAGTTACCGATAACTCCAAAACCTAATTCAGGAATTAAATTCTGTTTAAGTATCTGACTCAGATAGAGTCTCAATCTAATCTGAATACAATTCCAATATAACTCTAATACATCATGAATCCATATATACTGGAACTTGAATATGAATACCAGAATACTATACAATATCAACATGACTTGAACTGACCGAACCATGGATATACATTGATTTGATCACATGAATATCCGTTTACATCTTTATCCATTTACATGAGCAATTGATATCATGGTTTCGGCAAGTCTTACAGCTATAAACAATGCAATAAACATTACGGGGTTTTTTAAGGGATAGATTGGTACGGAATGTGTTAAAAGTGGCACGATGATGGTCACTTTAATACACCTAACCTGAATATCTGTTGCTGTTGTCCCGTGGATTAACGGTTCCTTGTACTCCGTATACCTTAATCCACAGAATAGTTGGACTCCTCTAGTATACACTGGCATATTCTGTACCACGTTACAAACAACAGCGTTAACATAACAATCATACATTATACCAGATATATTCTCTTTACCTGTTCGGTCTATTTCTATCTTTCTTTGGGACTTACCGAGCGATTGTTCGCTGACGACATTCCTTTTCTATTCTTTCTTTAGAATGTTTTCAGGAGGACCCGACTTTCTGGAGATCGAGCCCAGCTAATAAGACTTGGAGCAGTTCATCGAGGACCCGGAGTTTTAGTCGCTTGTATATACTTTTACTTTCAGTTCATACCATTGTTTAGACATTATTTTCCACATTGTATTTACTTTTCAGATGTATTGTAAAGAATATTTAATAAATAAAAAAGTTGATGTTCATTTACATCTCATGTCTTTCTTGTGTACATTTATATTATATTGCTTATTTACGCTTAACGTGTTTACTTCTGAGTAAATACGTCGCGGGCTTAGTCACGTCTCCTTACCGTACACCGGAAAGCGGGGCGTGACAGATAGGAGGGGTTTTGTCTCTCCCGGTATTAGGAGTTGATATTGTGTTATGCTCGATTAGCTATAACAACAAGTCCCTGACCAGGGCTGATGAGATTTACTGATAAGTGTTATCAGTGGTTTCTCGAAAGGTTATAGGTCACACATCGGCATGACTTATCGAGTTATTAGGGTCTGACGATTCTACCCCCCAGACTCGATATGCGACATATCAGACGAAGAGACCGGACTATACGGTAAGTGTTACTTATAGGCTCTGCGGGAGTTTGGACAGGTTTGCTTGTTGATCTTCTATTCGTTCAATACCTGGGTAGCCGTTACGTCCAGCTAGTACCGCTGACAGCTTGTGGGTATCTAATGTGATCATTACCTACTGCTGGCGTATTGACGAGTCTTTAGAGTCCCACATAGAGATTTTCTAGCTCAAGCGAAACTAAGTAGGGCACGTATGGAGATATGCGCGGGAGGTTGATTAAATACGAGTATATGATACCGTATTCTAGTCTAGCGTTATATTTTATATAACCGGATTATTGAATCAAGTGTTGATTCAATGATTTTATATATATATATAGCACGATGGCTTTTGGAACAATATTTTGTGGGATAAATACAATTTTACAATAAAATACCTTAAACTAATAAAACCGTATTCTTTAAGATTATTTTAATTAAATTCCTTGCAATTAAACCTCTACAACCCATTTTAGGGAAGCCGATTTGGATGGTGCGGATTATCACATATCCTTGGGACTAGTAGAGCGAGATACAGACCTTCTCACGGAGCATCCGATCTCAATGGAATTTTTAATACAATTTTTAAGAAAAATATGATTTTCTATTTAATAAATAAATTCTATTTTTAATAATTACATATATATATATATATATTATCAAAATATCTATTTTCAATATATATAATAAATTCCATGTTTTCTAAACAAAGGAATCACCAATTTCATGAATATACCATCACAAATCCATACAATTCCAATTTACACTAAAATCCCCTATACTATTCAATCTAGGTTTATAATCATTAGAATACTTCACTTTTAAAAAAATTACATCCATGAAAACCCTAAATACGATAAATAAATGCTTGAGGTTTATTTTGAAAGTTTATCAAAACTATTTTTCATAAAACCCCGTCAAGTTTATTAATTTACAATAAGGACCCGGGTAAATATAGGTTTAAGCGGGACCAATTCTCTTAAGCCTTAAGGAGCTGGAGAAAGTGGACACTTGCCTATTTAAGGTTGGAAACTAAAACGGGGTTATCAATGGTAATTGGCTTGGAAAAATTCGCAAATCCTACCGTCCATGTGCAGCAGTTACCGATAACTCCAAAACCTAATTCAGGAATTAAATTCTGTTTAAGTGTCTGACTCAGACAGAGTCTCAATCTAATCTGAATACAATTCCAATATAACTCCAATATATCATGAATCCATATATATTGGAACTTGAATATGAATACCAGAATACTATACAATATCAACATGACTTGAACTGACCGAACCATGGATATACATTGATTTGATCACATGAATATCCGTTTACATCTTTATCCATTTACATGAGCAATTGATATCATGGTTTCGGCAAGTGTTACAGCTATAAACAATACAATAAAATTTACGGCGTTTTTTAAGGGATAGATTGGTGCGGAATGTGTTAAAAGTGGCATGATGATGGTCATTTTAATACACCTAAGCTGAATATCCGTTGCTGTTGTCCCGTGGCTTAACGGTTCCTTGTGCTCCGTATACCTTAATCCACAGAATAGTTGGACTCCTCTCGTATACACTGGCATATTCTGTACCAAGTTATAAACAACAGCGTTAACATAGCAATCATACATTATACCAGATATTTCTCTTTACCTGTTCAGTCTATTTCTATCTTTCTTTGGGACTTACCGATCGATTGTTCGCTGACGACATTCCTTTTCTATTCTTTCTTTAGAATGTTTTCAGGAGGACCCGACTTTCTGGAGATCGAGCCCAGCTAATAAGACTTGGAACAGTTCATCGAAGACCTGGAATTTTAGTCACTTGTATATACTTTTACTTTCAGTTCATACCATTGTTTAGACATTATTTTCCACATTGTATTTACTTTTCAGATGTATTGTAAAGAATATTTAATAAATAAAAAAGTTGATGTTCATTTACATCTCATGTCTTTCTTGTGTACATTTATGTTATATTGCTTATTTACGCTTAATGTGTTTACTTCTGAGTAAATACGTCGCGGGCCTAGTCACGTCTCCTTACCGTACACCGGAAAGTGGAGCGTGACAGATAGGAGGGGTTTTGTCTCTCCCGGTATTGGGAGTTGATATTGTGCTATACTCGATTGGCTATAACAACAAGTCCCTGACCAGGGCTGATGAGATTTATTGATAAGTGTTATCAGTGGTTTCTCGAAAGGTTATAGGTCACACATCGGCATGACTTATCGAGTTATTAGGGTCTGACGATTCTACCTCCCAGACTCGATATGCGACATATCAGACGAAGAGACCGGACTATACGGTAAGTATTACTTATAGGCTCTGCGGGAGTTTGGACAAGTTTGCTTGTTGATCTTCTATTCGTTCAATAGCTGGGTAGCCGTTACGTCCATCTAGTACCGCTGACAGCTTGTGGGTATCTAATGTGATCATCACCTACTGCTGGCGTATTGACGAGTCTTTAGAGTCCCACATAGAGATTTTCTAGCTCAAGCGAAACTAAGTAGGGCACGTATGGAGATATGCGCGGGAACTGGATTAAATACGAGTATATGATACCGGATTATTGAATCAAGTGTTGATTCAATGATTTTATATATATATATATATATATATATATATATATATATCAAATCATTGAATCAACACTTGATTCAATAATCCGGTTATATCATATATAACCCGGCTATATATGATATTAGCCGGGTTATATATGATATAACTGGATTATTGAATCAAGTGTTGATTCAATGATTATATATATATATATATATATATATATTTGATATTAGCCGCGTTATATATGATATAACCGGATTATTAAATCAAGTGTTGATTTAATAATTTATATATATATATATATATATATATATATATATATATATATTGTATCATGGTTGATGATACATAGAACTAGAATGTATGAGAATCACATTTGAGTAAAGATAATGATAAACATTTATGAATTAAAGAAAAGAAGAATGAGTCATTGTTTGGGTGCTTGGAGAAGTATGGAGAAGCCATAATTTATCTTCTTACCTTATTTTATTCATAGATATTTATCATATTCTTTATCTCATCTTATCTCATAGTTCACACTCTCACATCCAAGTTCATATTCTTCCTTTACTCACTAGTTTTTTCTAGGTTGAGAAAAAGAAAAAGAAAGAAAGATTTTTAGTGAGCAAAATTTCTACTTCATCAACCTACACTACTCTAGTAAATTAGTATAGATTGTTCTCTTCACTAATATTTTGATTAGTGAAGTGTGAGCTTAAGTATGAGTTGCCTCAAGGTAGATCATCTTCGACGGCAAAGAATTCGAGTAAGCTCATTCCATCCTTTAAGAGTCAAAGAAGAGTTCTAGGACTATCACTCGGAGTATTTGAAGTGAAGGATTAGACTACAAAGGTTGTAGTTTCTCTTTACTTAGTTTAGAACATGTTTTGCTCATCTTTGAAACCCTAATTCTCTAGTTCGATTCTTGTTTAGTATACTTAGCTCTCTAGATTTTTTAAATTGCATACTTGATACTCATAAAACCCTAGTATAGGTGATAAGACATACTTTCAAGTGAAAGATCGGGTTCGCGGGAGATCTCTCCTTCACCATCGTCTGATGAAGCTCATAATGAGCAGTCCCAAGATGAGAAGTATTTACTCGCTCGAGACCAATAAAGAAGGGACATTAGACCGCTACAAAAATATGGCTACGAAAATTTAGTGGCGTTTGCGCTGTCCGTTGCAGAGACAGTTGATACTAGTGAGATGACGAGCTATCAAGAAGCCATCTTATCCGATGAGTCAGCTCGTTGGCTGGTCGCTATAAATGAAGAGATTGAATCTCTTCACAAGAACCAAATATGGAAATACATGAAGCCCGAAAGAGGAAAGAAAGTAGTTGGTTGCAACTGGGTTTTTAAGGAGAAGGAATGAGACCAAGGGGTTTTAGATATGAGGTACAAGGCACGATTGGTAACTAAAGGCTATTCATAGGTTCGGAGAGTTGACTTCAATGAGGTATTTTCTCCGGTTGTAAAACATACCTCTATACGTGTCTTACTCGGTTTGATAGCTATGAAAGATTTGGAGTTCGAGCATCTCGATGTGAAGACCACATTCTTGTATGGTGATTTGGTAGAGAAGATCTACATGCAACAACCCAAAATTTTCAAAGTTGAAGGCAAGAAAGACCACGTTTGTATGCTAAAGAAGTCTCTCTATGATTTAAAGCAGTCATCTAGATGTTGGCATAACAAATTTGACTCCTTCATGATAGATATTGGGTTTACGAGAAGCAAGGGCGACAGTTGTGTGTATTGTAAGAAGCTCGCCGATAGTTCTTTCATATACTTGTTAGTTTATGTTGATGATATGTTGATGACAGTAAAGCATATAGTTGATATTCAGAATTTGAAGGAACGGCTGAAAGGAAAGTTCGAGACTAAAGATTTGGGAGCGGCTAAGAAAATACTTGGTATAAAAATTAGGTGAGATCGTAAGGGAAGAAAACTTTACTTGTCTCAACAGTGATACGTTGAGAAAGTTTTGAAGTGTTTTGGTATGGCAGACACTAAATCTGTAATACTCTGTTGGCGGCTCATTCATCACCGCAAAGAGAGGATGAGATTAAATATATGTCGAATGTTCCGTGTTCGAGTGCGGTGGGTAGCATTATGTATGCCATGGTTTGTACCCGACCTAATATTTCACATGCAGTTAGTATTGTTAATCGTTGTATGGCATCTCCTGGTAAAGGTCATTGACAAGCTCTGAAATGGATTTTACGATACCTGCGAGGCACGTCTGATGTGGAGTTGGTGTTTGGAAGAAACAACGACAATTTGGTTAGATTCAGCGATTTCGATTATGCGGGTGATCTCAACAAGTGAAGGTCGATCATCGGTTATGTATTCTCTTTAGAAGGATGTGCCATCAGTTGGCGTGCTTCGTTATAGCTTACGGTAGCATTGTCTATGACGGAGATGGGGTATATGGCCGTTGTTGGGGCCGTTAAGGAAGCGATTTGATTGAAAGGACTATTTTCGAAACTTGGTATTCAAAAAGATACCATAATAGTCTGCTATGATAGCCAAAGCGCAATTCATTTGACGAGAGACCATATGCATCATGATAGGACAAAGCACATTGATATACGGTATTGGTTTGTTCAGGAAGTTGTTGAAAAAGAAGAGATTATTATGAAAAAGGTTGGCACAGCGGATAATCTGACCGACATATTGACGAAGTCTCTTATGGTTGTTGAGTTTGAGCATTGCTTGAATTTAATTGGAGTGTGTCACACTCATTGATCCCTAAAGGGGTTTTGTGGTGAAGGTGGAGCTATTATTAATGTTATGGAGGAGTTTGTGGTAATGCGAGCTAAGGTGGAGATTTGTTGTGTATGCCTCCCATTTCGATTCCTATTGATTTTCTGTTCGATCTGGCGTTATCACAGAGTTGGCGAAGATTCGAAGTTATCTGCAAGTAAGGGGGACAGATGTTTGGAGCTACAGTTCCAAACGTCTGTCGACGCTCTGTATACACGGTATACTTTAGGCAGACGTCTGACTCGAAGAATTCAAACGTCTGCGGGCGCTCTGTTCTTTCAAAGACTTCAAGATCAGACGTCTGAAGGTATTTCTTCAGACGTCTGGGGACGCTCTGTTATTTTAATGACTCTTGGGCAAACGTCTGAGCATTTCTTCTTCAGACGTCTGTTGTGTCTTGGACCGGATATTTGCTCATGTTAGGAAATTAGTTATTTTCTATATATATTGTAGCAAGTAGTAACCCTGAATCTGATAGCTTTTGTGATATTTTGAGAGAATCCTTTTGTTATTTGTGAGAGCTAAGGTTTTGAGGGATTTGTAACTTGTCCATCGGTTTTGTACTCCTCCGTATTCGTTGATTAATAAAAGCTTTGACTTCGTCTGTTTGGTTAATACTTTTATTTCCTTTTTGCCTGTGATTTTTTTGTGCTTTCTTCTCTATTGTTTGCATATTTTCGTGATCGTTTTCCCGCAACAAAACCTTAAAGCCGCTGGTTGGGCGATGGAGCGGCCGACAATGACAGTTATCTGTATTTATAACATATTATAAGATAACTCATAATCCAACAAGGATGCCTTATTCATATCAAAATATAAGATCCTTATCCTTATTCAAATAAAACTATTTTATTGGTCATTATCTGTTGATAACTTCATAATTTAAATTTAAACTAAAATCTTAACAGTTAACGCATATAAAAACTAGAACCAATCCGAATTTTAAATATCTGTCCCGCACATGGCAAAACGGTCTCAACAACCACACATGCAATATACAAAATCAAGCGATTGAACATCTTGTGTGTACTCGAGCCGTCGTGACGTGATATGTATTTTACGTGATGAGAAGAGAACAAAAGAGAAGTCTTGCAAGTGAGATTGGGGGGAACCCAAAGAATGGTACCTTGCTTAGTTTACACATTCCTAGGACGACAACAAGATGCCTCCTACATATCATGCCTTGATAAAATTATTAGGATATAATCTCCCACATCCATTAGCTTAATAATTAATTAGCCTACAAATTAGCTAGTTATCACATTAATATTGTCATTTTCCTATTCTATTATATCTCTCGTTAATCAATGTTTCATGCATGCGTTAGCTCACATGCAAAGTGTCGAAAATCTTTTATTATTTTGATGATAGATAGTGATGCTTGATTAATTAAGAAGGGAAAAGATTACAAGGTAACATGTTCTTAATATTGGGATTTGAGCTTGTAACGACATAAATCATATAATTAACTACGTTGCAAACCCTATATGTATTGAAGATACGGTCATTATACTATATATACACGAAAAATTATAAAAACCTAGATGCAAAATTGAAAAGAATAGACAAGAGAAAATAAACATAGAGATCTATGCATGCGATTTGGTACAGATTTGTATCCGCGTGTATGCGACATATTAATTTTAATCCTTACAAGATTTGAAGATAGGGATGATATGTCAACAATTCAATTCACATTTTTTATTTTCTATTTTTGCAAGTTGCTAGGTTTATTTAAATATAATATTTGGACAAGTTACAATTGAAACGGCTAATTAAGCAAGATCTCTTACCATTGTAATTATTTAATTTAGAGGCATTAAAAAATGGTTGCTTTTGATTGAATATGTGAAGTCCATGATTTACATCTTTGCTGGCAAGAGAAACAATTAAGCAAGGCATCTAACATAATTTTTAGTTCATAGGAAGTTAAAAAAAGGTAATTACCATTTAACCCCAAGGGTATATAAGGGTTAAAAGTTCCCAAAATGGGAGGTCGGGGGTAAAAATCGGAATTTTAAAAAAAAACGTAAATGCTTATTTTCATGGTTCAATGGAAATTACTGTTAAATTTCTATGGTACACAAGGATTATATGCAATTTTTATGTGTGCCTTGAATTTAGTGAATAGGATCGCGATCAAACCATATTCACATTACTCGTCGAACTGAACTTTGGAGTCGTCGAGCTTGTATGGTTATTCTGGCTTGTCGAAAGAGTCGATTGGTTATTAGCCCTGAACCGAGAACTCGACCCTATAAGTATTAATTAAGTAGGAGCCCATGGTCCAAGAGAGCGGAAAGCGGAGCATTCGCAATTCACAACTTGCTTGAGGCGTAAGTATTTGAAAACTAACAATATTTGTATAGTTTTGGGATTTGGTATAGAATTTTGTATGAGAGATAAAACAACCGCCATTGGTGAGATATGGAGTGATTTGGGATTTTAGAGTCTGAGAGTTTTTCCATCGTCATTGTAACCTCATAATTTCTAATATTAGTAAAATCGATTCTCTTTTCGATCTGAGTTGATTTGGCAAAACCTCGAGAAAATGTGTTCTCCTTGGGTTCTTTTGTTTATCATGCTATCTTCTGGTTTGGACCTAAGGCTCAAGTATTTAGGGATTATAGATGTTTTTATATTTTAGGGTTTTCGTATCAATTTTTGTGTAAGAGTTAGGGGTCGCCTGTTTGGTGAGATTTTGAGCATATTTGGAATTAGAGTTTGAGAGTTTTTCTCCACGATTTTGAGCATATTTGGGATTAGAGTTTGAACAGTTGAGACTTCTCTTTTGTGGAGCGTCTCATCTATATCTTATACTCATGTAAAGATAATCCTCAGAGGCACTCAGTACGCTCGCTGCTCGTAGACTGCTCTTTCAGAGTTGCTATTCTTTTGGGCTTTGATACCATATATTATTTTTAATATTTGAGGAGCGTGGGCTTGATACCATATATATTTTTAATATTTGAGGAGTGTTGGGCTTTATATAAAAGAGTATATAAACTTTCAACGAGTTAACGGGGTCATCTATATCTTATATCATTTTCTCTCTCTTAGTTTTTCCAATGTGTAACTGATAATCCCACACATTTCAATGGTATTCATTATAAAAAAAACATTGGTTTTTTTACTTTATCGGATTCATTTTCTCAATATCATTTGATATATGTATCCATATCGACACTTACCAAATACAAATAGTCATTCTCATATCTGATAATTTTTTGTATCCGTATTTGAATCAGCCTATGGCTATCAGATCCGAAAATGATAACACCTATATCCGTTCTGTTTACATCCCTGGCAATAACATGAAATGAGAGCCAACATTTTTGCTTGACACCTCTGTTCTGGACTCTTCTCTATCTAGAATGAAGCAGAGACATGTATCCAACATGCACTTGTAAATTCTATGCTAAAATCAACATGTATCCAACATGCACTTGTAAATTCTATGCTAAAATCAATATTAAATTTATATATACTAAAACTTGTGCACGTGCGTGTCAAATGTAATATTTAATATTTATGAGAATGAATATATATATGTAAATTTGTAAATAATGAGAATTTATATGTATATGTGCATTTCATATAAGTGAATGAGTATAGATATAAATTTGTAAATATTGAGGGTTTATGTGTCAATTTACATTGTAAGGCATCATTTTTTTGTCCTCTTCCTTGATGAGATGGAGCCCCAAGAAAAAGAGGATGATGAGGTGGAGGCCAGAAGAGAAGAGGATTTTTCTCATTTTTCTTTGAATTTTTTTGGACGCTGGGCCGTAAAGCCTCAACCTAAACACACACACACACATCCATACACATCACACACCAGCGCGTGCACACACACTTAGTGGACTCGTGACATTTTTTTGTCCTCTTCCTTGATGAGGTGGAGCCCCAAGAAAAAGAGGATGATGAAGTGGAGGCCATAGGAGAAGAGGATTTTTCTCATTTTTCTTTGAATTTTTTTGGACGCTGGGCCGTAAAGCCCCAACCTAAACACACACACACACACACATCCATGCACATCACACACCAGCGCGTGCACACACACTTAGTGGACTCGTGACATTTTTTTGTCCTCTTCCTTGATGAGGTGGAGCCCCAAGAAAAAGAGGATGATGAGGTGGAGGCCATAGGAGAAGAGGATTTTTCTCATTTTTTTTGAATTTTTTTGGACGCTGGGCTGTAAAGCCCCAACCTAAACACATACACACACATCCATGCACATCACACACCAGCGCATGCACACACACCTAGTGGACCCGTGAATTTGCCCCGAAAGCATTAATTTGCCCTTTTGAGGTTCCTAAGGTTCGAACCCCGCACTCTCCTCAAAAGGGGAAATGCCCATACCAACTGAACTAGTGCTCATTGGTCGAGCCTTAGTAAAGTCTATAAGTTCTCTTTTTGTTTGTTGTAAGAGCAATTGAGACTTCTCTTTGGTGGAGCTTCTCATCAGTATCTTATACTCATGTAAAGTTAAATACTCTGAGGCACTTACCACGCTCATTGCTCGTAGACTACTCTTTCAGAGCTGCTATTCTTTTGGGCTTTGATACCGTATATTGTTTTTAATATTCGAGGAGTGTGGGCTTGATACCCTATATTATTTTTAATATTTGAAGAGTGTTGAGCTTTATATAAGAGAGTATATGAACTTTCAACGTTAATGCGGTCATCTATATCTTATATCCATTTCTCTCTCTTAGTTTTTCCAATGTGTACTGATAATCCCACGCATCTATTAAAAAACCATTGGTTTTTTTACTTTATCGGATTCGTTTTCTCAATATCATTTGATATCTGTATCCATATCTACACTTACCAAATACAAATAGTCATTCTTATATCAGATAACTATCTATATCTAAAATGAAGTTGAGACATGTATCCAACATGCGCCCCGTGAATTCTATGCTAAAATCAATATTAAATTTATATATAATGAAATATTGAGCTGAAATATCATGTGTACAATCAATCAAGGTTTTTGGGATTTGCTGGGCTCCCAACATGTATCCATCAACGGGCCAGCCCTCAGTCCACTAAAAGCCTCGAGAGCCCACCCCTTTGATTTACCTAATCTTGGCATGCGAACAGCAGCTGATTAGTCGAACACAATTATATAAATCTCCTTCTCATATTGCTTCTTGGTATTTATTTAAAAGAAAATATCTTCCTCATTAAACATATGCACCTCTTCTCTCTTTTCCCAAAGAAAAGTCAAAAAATGAGAAAATTTCTCCAATCTTGTAAATCACCCCTCCCTCCCCCCGTCCCCCCCCCCCCCCGCAAAAAAAAAATACGCCGCGCCGTGCCAATGCACGTGTATGGCAGCGGGTTGTTGTGCATACAGTTTTTTTTATTGTTTTTTTTATAAAATTGGAAAAAAGGTCTGTTCAGTTCGGTCAGTATATCGTGCACTTTTTTCCCCTGCTTTAATAAATCATTCCTCTCATGGCTTTACGCAGCCATAGCCCCCTTATTTTAAACTAATATAAACTGTTAGATTCGACAAGCAGGGAATCCGAAACCTCTTAAGTTTGGTTTCAATAGTAAAGACATGGTAAACAGGAATGTGAATGGCTTAGGGATGAGTCCCGTCCCAACTTAAACCCAAAGATCACCCCTTTGTTTTCTCCCTTTATGATGTATAATGGATATGATGTATACAAGGTATTTTTGTGTGCAAAGGAATAACATGTTTTTTTTAAATTATTTTTTTAAGAGACAGAAAAAGGAAAAAAAAAAAGCAATGTTGGTTTGTAAGAAATACTGCAATTTACCTAAAATAGGGTAAATTGCTATATGATCCCCCAAAGTTTCACTAGTTTTGTAATTTAACAGGTTAATGATTTTTTCCCTGAGCATAAATACTCTTTAAGGTATAATCTGTTAGCAGTTAACTACCTTCAGCTAATTTCTAATTATTCTAAATGCAATTGTGTAACCAACACCTCAATAAAAAATTATATAATATTATAAAAAGCTGGTGATGTTGCAATGTAATTGGGGGGTGGGGGGGGGCGTGGGGGGTTTTGATTTGGGGTCAAGTGAGGATAGTTAATTAGCAACCGGTTATACTTTAGTGCATTTATATGCAATGTTTCATGTACTTTATATTTATATATCTTATTGAATTTTCACTGTGACATATATACCTTAAAATACAAACCGTTAATACTTTGCTCGTTTCAGTTGATCATCAAACTCATCACTATTTTAAACAAAATCCATACAGTTTGTGTTTTAAGATATGTAAGTGCAGTGAAAAAATCAATAAAGCACCTAAGACAACGGTATTATTTAGCAATTACCGTAGCAATTTACCTGCAAACAAACAAAGACAAGAACAAGGCTTTGCCACGATCCTACATTTTTCCCGCCTCTCATTCACCAGCTCCACCTCCCCTTTTCTCGAAATCGCATTAAATTAGGGTTTCCCACAATTCTAGTTTCTTTTCTCTTTCAAAAGGACCCCATTAATTAATTTAGGGTTTCCCAAAATTTAATGGCGACAACGCTGTTGAATCTCAATCCCCAAACCCTAGCATCTTTCCCTTCGACTAAAGTCTCTACCTCTCGATCTCTTGCTCAATCGCTGCTTCCGGCGATTCGAGGGACAAAGGCGATGGGATCTTCGTCTTCATCTTTAGTTGCGAGATACTCGCCGCCGCCGCCGCCGCCGCCGCCGCCGCTTATGGCTGGATTGGATGGAAACACGGTGGATGCTCTTGGAGATGTCAGCATACTGTCCGCGTCAAGCGGGGAACCTGTACTCATTAGGGATTTGTGGGATCAGAACGAGGTTCGAACTTCAAATTCTGTTGCAAGTTCTGTGCTTTTCTTTGTTTGGTTAGTTATTTTCAAACATTCGATTAACCAACCTAGAAACTGTGATTTGGGGGTGGAAGGGAAAGAATTGAAGGATTTAGCGATGCCACCGCATGAGTTGTGAGCGGCGATAAGTAGCAAAGGAAGATTCCATGAATATATTTGCGTAGCTTGGTGAAGCTTGACGATAGTGATTGTAGATGACAAGCGTTATGTCATCTTGATATAGATAGTTGTCGCACAACCTAAAAGCCTAAGCTTTCGGGTAAAGTGGTTCTTAGCTCGGTACTAGAGCACTGTTCTAATTGGTTATTGGTTCAAGCCTTATTTTTTTCGGTCTACAATTTAATACGTTTATCTACCCCCCATTTGTTCTACCTTTGCAGTCAAGAGTTTCCGCTCGAGACCTTTCCACATAGCCCGTAGTCCCACGTCAGTTGGAAGCATGCAAATGACGCGACAAATCTCTGTAGAGAAGAAGGCCATGAAAATGCGTACCTTGAAGATAGCGAAGTATTCACTTAACCAGCGACCAATGGTGCTCGGTAGGAGCGTGCATATGCCGACATGCCCGATTGACCGTGATGGAGACATCGGGGTGAGTGATGGTGACATATTGAAGAGCGCCCACAATGTTGTGATACATAGATGGATCGGTGGGGGGAGTGGAAAGCAGATCATCGGTAGTTGTGACAGTGGTAATGGGTGTGGACATCGGGCGTGTGGCAGTCATTTTGGAGCGCTTAAGAATATCCACAATATATTGAGATTGAGATAAGAGACAACCGTCGGGATGAGGATAGAGTTCAATCCTAAGGAAATAGTGAGTGGCGCTAAGGTCACGAATGGAGAAGTCCCATTGAAGAGAGGCAATAAGGTCAGTGACGCCCTCTCGATCGGAACCAGTGATTAGAATATCGTCGACATAAAACAAGACATAAATTCGTGAGCGTTGGTTCTAACAAAAGAACAACGAAGTATCGGTCTTGGAACTAAGAAAGCCGAGCTGAAGGAGTCTGGTACTCAGACGTTTGAACCAAGCACGAGAAGCCTGATGAGGTCCGTAAAGAGAGCGATGCAGTCGACAGACATGATTGGGAAATTGAGGGTGAGTGAAGCCCGGGGCTGATACATATAGACCGCTTCCTCGAGATGACCATGTAAAAATGCATTCGATACATTCAGCTATCCCATTGGCCAATCTGAGCTAATCGCAATTGCAAGGATCAAGCGAATCGTGGCGATCTTGATAACTGGACTGAAAGTGTCGAAATAGTCAACACTAGGTTGTTGCCGAAACCCCTTGGTTACGAGCCGCGCTTTGTGACGCTCAATCGAACCATCGGCACGATGTTTCAGCTTAAATTTCCATTTGCACTCGACGATATTGAAATGAGATTGGCGAGGGACGAGCGACCATATGCCATTGCAAAGTAGAGCATTGAATTCAGAGGACATAGACGCACGCCACGACGGGTCCTTGGATGCCTGGGTAGCAGGTGGGCTCGATCGAAGTAGTGGTAAGAAGTGCTGTAGGTAATGTGACTGCTGGTGAGCGTGCGAGGTGGCGGAGAATCAATGATCGGGTCAGTGGAGACATAGATGTTGGCAAGAGAGCACATGTGAAGAATAGGATACTTATCAGAAGTGCTCGATGAGGTGGTGGAAGGGGAGTCCGGGAGCGGGAAGGATTGTGTTGTATGTTGGGGACCAGGTTCATCTGTATGTGGCGACCGAGGAACATGAGCATGAGCAGGACTGAGAGTTGATGGCGGGGAGCTCGCTGGATAAGGAGCGACAGTAGACGAGCGGCTAGGTTTAGCAAGTTGCGGCGACTGGCATGGGAAGGTCTAAGGATTCTAGCCGCACAAGGGAAGGCGGTGGCTGGCACCAGCAGTAAAGTTGGGCTCGAAACAGGGCCAGAGCCAAGGATGCCCGCTCTTGGGAAGGGTTCAGTGTTCTACGGCGAAGCTGTGGGAGAATCTGAACCTGAAAAGGGGAAGCAACTTTCATAAAAAATAACATACCTAGACATATACATTCGGCTGGATTGTACGTGAAGACAACGGTAACCTTACCGTTGAGTACTATAACCCATGAACACACAGCAATCAGACCGATTAACAAGTTTATGTGGAGCATAGGGACGAAACTAGGGATAACACGCAAATCCAAATGTGTAAAGGAAGGTATAAGTAGGATGGTGACCAAATAATTTGTGAAGAGGGGTATTGTTGCGAATGACTGGTGTAGAGAGATGATTAATTAGAAAGACGGCGATTTGTACGGCCCCATCTCAGTAACGAGAAGGGATGGAGGCGAGAGCAAGTAGAGCCCGCGCGGTCTCTATAATATGACGGTGTTTGCGTTTCGCTGCCCCGTTTTATTCGGAAGTGTGAGAGTAGGAAACATGATGGAGGATACCCTCCGTGACTAGATGGCGATGAAGGGATTGATATTCACCATCCCAATCAGAGTGAAACATACGTATTTTTCTATTAAAATAGCATTTACTATGTCGTTGGAAGCGACAAAAGATATCAAATAAATCAGATTTATTACGCATTAAAAATAACCATGTAAATTTGCTATGGTCATCAACAAAAGTAACATAATAACGGAAACCAGAATGAGATAAAAAAGGAGCAGGGCCCTAAACATGAATAAATTAAATCTAAAGACGCCGAAGACACTGTTGATGACAATTCAAAAGATAGTTTATGGCTTTTGCTCTTCATGCAACTAAAACAGATTGACTCTCTATGACTCTTAACAGTGGTAAATGAAAACGAGATAGAATCATGACAACACTTTTTAAGGCAGGCTGACCTAAGCGAGCGTATCATGAGAAAGTAGAGGTACGTTCGCCAACAAGCGCGGTGGAAGACGAGACATTTGGAAGAGGCAATTGGCACAGTCCATTATTGAGGTGGGCATTGAAATAGAACTGTCCCCGACTTTGGATCCTTCACAAAACAATCAAACGGATGTAACTCAAAAATAACATTATCTTTAGTAAATTTATGAACAGATAAGAAATTTTTCGTTATTGAAGGAACATGAAAACATTGTTCATGTGAAGTGATTGAGAAGACGATAGAATTGCTGTGTAACCATAGTTAAGAATACGCAAACATATACCATTACTTATATGTACCGTATCCGTACCTTTGTAAGGGGATGCCGAGATAAGTTGAGTGTAGTCTGGTATGATGTGATGAGTTGCTCTTAAATCAGGGTACCAATCGAAAGAGGCAACGCTTGGACTGCTCGAGGAATATAGTGGATGTGTATGTAACAATATGGCATATGGTGCAGGTCCTTGATAATACCCATATGATCTTCCATTCTGAGACCGCGGGGCAAAAAATTGCAGAACACCTCTTGGACCGCCAGAGAAGATCTGATTTTAGTGTTGTGGGCAGTTATTGCCATAGTGGCCAGTTGTCATGCAGATTTGGTATCGAGGAGGACCGCGACCTTGACTATGGCCCCGGCCCCGGCTATTGCGACCACCATGACCGTTGTGCTCGGTGTATAGCCACGCTGATAGAAATCTGAAGAGGAACCTTCACGACCCATGGTTGCAGTGTTGATAGATGGAAAGGAAGTTGTATCAAGAGATTTATTTTGTTGCTGGCAAAACCTCTCGTGTGCAAATAGCATGCCAGCAGATCTTCAAGCGAAATATCGTCTATGCGGATTGTGATAGCAGGAACAAATGAGTCAGGCCGATCCCAGGCCGGGTAAAAATTGCATGATAAGATCAGCATCGAAAATTTTGTCCAATGATCGCAAGATTGTCGGAGACAATCTTGATGTTCTGAATGTACTCTGTGATGGAGGCAGATCCTCGTTTGATATTCTGAAGCTGTCTTCAGTTGAAGGATGCGAGCGTGAGAGTGCGATGCGAAGCCTTTGGCAAGTGTCTTCCATACCGCTTGTGCTGTAGTTCGACCAACCATCAAGGGAACTAGTGATTCAGTTAGAGACGCTAACATCTAACTCACGATCAATCGATCATTTTAGATCCATACAACATATACCGGATTGTATGCTGGAACAAGCGGATTTTGTTCATCAGGAACAGTGATGGGCAGGCACTTTTTGGTGCCGTCGATGATGCCCATGTACCTTTGTGACTTGAGGACGGCTTCGGTCTGTATTTTCCAGTTGAGGTAGTTGTCACGGGTGAGTTTAATGTGGAGAAGTGACATGACATTCGGTCCATGAGTCGAAAAGGATGACGATGTATTAGGGTTAAGAATTGATGTTGGGGCGAGGAGCGGAGTTGAAGAGACGGAGGATTGATTTGGGTTGGTTGTCATTGTCGTAGAAACATAGAGAGAAGAAATTTGTTAATGGCGTTAACCTTTATGGCTCTAATGTTGGATATGTATGCCCTAGAGGCCTGTATTGTATAGGATGCTAGGGATATGTATGTACAGGACAATTTTGCTCAGTTGTATATTGTATATTATTTGAGTTGTTTTTATCCTGATATGCATATTTTTTCCTATTGATGATCTATATTGTTTGCACATATTGAGACTCAATACAGTAGTATACTATTATGGTTTGATTTTATCTAAACATGTGCATATGTTATACTCGATATAACATATGGCGGTTACATGTTTATAAAACCCGTAGGATTTTGCTTGATTACCAGCGTTATGATGGCAATCGTATTTGTGGGATAAGCACATCCTTAAAGGTCTCAAGTCGCAGGAATATCGAGATCGGGTATCGATACTCCAGAATAGACTTATGTATACGTTTCTAGACCCCGACGAAAGGAGGTAGTTGGTCCTACAACCATTGGTGTGATCACCTAAAATTGTATACAGGTGCTCACTAGGGGTGAGTACACTGGACGAACTCGCCGAGAAGCTATAGATGGTATTATACCCATCGTCAAACAACGGTTTTTAGGTGACATGAGTATATGTTAGTCTTAGGACCTGAGGTCATCATTTGTCTTGTATGAGTTCCCACTGTGTTTTGATCACTACTCTGTCACGGCTCTACCGAGGCGTGCAAATATATTTTAGTTGGGTGCAGTCCCGAGCCACATGGAGGCAATGAGTGATTGTCAGGGATTCGTCTCTCCCAGTATTAGGAGTCAATATCGTACTGTGTCCGGTTGGCTAGAACAATAAGATCTTGACCAAGGCAGTTGAGAAATACTGATGGTTAGATTAGTAGTTTCTCGGATTGGTTCTGAGTCAAATCGATACGACTTATCAAGTCAGTAGGGGTCTGACGTTTACCACCTCCTAGACCCGATATGCGATACTCTTAGACGAAAAGACCGGACTGTACGGAGATTGTCACGGATAGGCTCAGTAGGGGTTCGGATGAGCTTGCTCATCGGCCTTCTTTTCGACGGGTACCTGGGTAGCCGTTACGTACAACTAGTGCCGCTGACGTGCTTGTGGTTAAACCCATTGCCAGCGTACTGTCGAGTCTTTACGGTCCCACACAGAGGGCTTCTCTGATTCAGGTGAAACGATGTGATGGCCGTTTGTTTATACGTGCAGGGTTTCGATCGAATGATAATACTAGCCGGCTTAGGATTAAGCCGGATTATTAAATCAAGTATTGATTTAATAATTTGCGTGTACATATTTCGATATGTATATTCTAATGTTATTCAGATTTTTCGATCGGACGGTTGATACTTGAGGGTTTAAGATTAAGCCTGTTCATTAAATCGGACGGTTGATACTGGAGGTTTTGGTTTTGGACAAAAGAATGAAGTAGGTGACTCGATTCTAGATTTTTCCTTATCTTATGACTTGATCTTAGCAAACACCTGGGTTAGAAAAAGAGAGTCCCACCTTATCACTTTTAGGAGCGGATCAAGTGCTAGTCAAATAGACTTTTTTCTGACGAGAAGAATAGATAGAGATTGTTGTATCGACTGTAAGGTAATGCCAGGTAAGAGTGTAACCATTCAATATAGACTTTTAGTTCTAGATTTTCGATTTAGAAGATGACCTAGGAAAATTAGACGTAAGGTAAAGCCTAGAATTAAATGGTTGCGATTGAAAGAATGTAACCAAAAGGCTTTTATAGATCGTGTAGTCCAAGAAGCGGATTGGTAGTCAGAAGATGATTCAGACAGAACATGGAACAAAATGACTAGTTGTATCAAGAAGGTAGTTAGAGATCTACTTGGTGAGTCGAGAGGCGGTGCTCCACCATTTAAGAACACTTCATGATGGAATGAAGAAGTAAAAGCTGTTATTAAAATTAAAAAGGATTCTTATAAAGATTTGAAGAAAAGTAAAGACGTTGAGAGATTTGAGAAGTATAAAATAGCTAAAAAGGAAGTTAAGAAAGCTGTTCGGGAAGCTAAATTTAAGGTCTATAAGGAGGTGTACGAGAAATTAGACACTAAAAAGGCTGAAAATGATATATACCGGATTGCTCGGATGCGGGAAAAGAAGACTAGAGATTTATGTGCGGTGAAGTGTGTCAAAAATGAAAATCAGAAGGTTTTAGTTCGAGATGAGAATATCAAGGAAAGATGGAGAGATTATTTTGACAAATTGTTCAATGAGAGCTTTACTAAGAATTTGGATGGACATGTCATTCAATCTCAAGATATAAACCGTGATTTCATGCGTAAAATAAGACTACCTGAGATTAAAGAAGTTTTGAACAGAATGAGTTTAAGAAAAGCGGTTGGTCCTGACGGGATTCCTATCGAGATTTGGAGATGCTTAGGAGAAATATGCATTAAATGGCTGACATATCTGTTTAATAAAATTTGACAGACAAAAAAGATGCTAAATGAATGGAGGAAAAGTATCCTTGTACCTATCTATAAGAATAAGGGTGACATTCAAAGTTGCTCAAACTACCGTGGAACAAAACTTATGTGTCACACCATGAAACTTTGGGAGAGAGTGATTGAACACAGGCTAAGGAAGGATATTAAGATAACAGAGAACCAGTTTGTGTTCATGCCTGGACGATCGACGACAGAGGCTATTCATTTGCTTCGTCAACTTGTCGAGCGTTTTCGAGAGAGGAGAAGAGATTTGCATATGATATTTATTGATTTAGAAAAAGCGTACGACAAGGTACCTAGAGAGGTATTATGGGGACAATGATGAAGAAGGGGGTCCCCGTCAAGTATATTGACATAATCAAGAATATGTACGATGGAGTAGTGGCAAATGTCAGAACTTGCGGCGGCTTAACGAGTGATTTTCTGATTACAATTGGTTTACATCAAGGATCTGCATTAAGTCCATTCATGTTTACCATCGTGATAGATGAGCTTACTAGAACTATCCAAGATGAGGTATCTTGGTGTATGCTATTCGCTGATGATATTGTTCTAGTAAATGAGACGAAAGCAGGGGTTAATGCCAAATTGGAATTATGGTGGCAAACATTGGAATCTCGGGGATTCAGATTGAGCAGGTCCAAGACAGCATATATGCATTGCAAATTTAGTAACCAAAGAAGTCAAAATCATATTGGTATAACATTGGAAGGGCAAGAGATATCACCGAGCGACCAGTTTAGATATCTAGGTTCCATCATCCAAAAGAATAGGGAGATCGATAGTGATGTTAATCAAAGAATCCAAGCTGGTTGGTTGAAATGGAGGAGTGCAACAGAAATTTTGTGTGATCGTAACTTTCCGTTAAAATTGAAAGGGAAGTTTTATCGGAGCTCTATTCGGCCTGCTTTATTATATGGTACAGAATGCTGGGCTCCTAAGAAGCATTATACACAGAAGATGCACGTAGCGGAGATGTGCATGCTTCGTTGGATGTGCGGTAACACTAGAAAAGATAAGGTGCGAAATGAGGATATTCGTGCAAAAGTTGGTGTAGCACCTGTGGAGGAGAAGATGCGGGAAAACCGGCTAAGATGGTTTGGTCATGTGCGACGCAGACCTATGGAAGCACCGATTTGACGAATAGATACTCTCGATATGGGCAATGGCAAAAGGGCAAAAGAGAGACCGAAGAATACATGGATGGAGGTGATACGAAACGATATGGTTGCCAAAGGACTCAATGAAAGTATATTGTTCGATAGGATTGAGTGAAGGCGGAGGATTCATGTGCTGGACCCGGCATGATTCTCATGTTGGTTCATGTAGCCTACCCCATATGCTTGGGATAAAAGGCTCAGTTGTTGTTGTTGTTGTTGTTGTTTAGTGGTATTATTCTATCTCTTGGGTATTCGTATTTTGATACAAATACGGGTATGTATATACGGTAGAAAGTATTTTGTATTTATACAAAATACTTTCTAGAAGATGACACCTCATCTTGTATTTTTCTATTTTCTTGAAAATAAAAAACGAGGTGGAAAAAGAAGAGATGGTTTGAAGCATAGCATGAAGAATGGTCTTTGCATTTATTGTTGTTACTAATGAAATATGATTGATTTTAAAATGAAAAGGAAATACTTCATAAAAGAAAAGTGTTAGCCATTCTCATGCTCATTCTTCACTTACCATTCTGTCTCATCTTTGAGAGCTCTTTCATTCTCTTTCTTTGAGTTCATCTTCAACTCAAAACCTTACCATTCTCATGTGTTGAGAAACAAGGGTTTTTGAGATAGAAAATCACCACCAATATCACTACATCTCCTTAATAATCTAGACTAGTAAACTAGGGCACTAAGTTACTTCATGTATGAAGCCAAGTTTGAATCAAGAACTTTCGGATGGATCATCTAGGACCGAGAAGGCCGGCCATCAAGTTCGATCGAGATCACTAAGGAGCTTAGGAAGAGGAGTAAAGACCCGAAGGACACAAGTCTCTAAGTATAACTCCTTTTCACAGTAGATAGACCTCTGTAGAAAGCTGGTTTCGATTTATGTTTAGATTCTAGGACGAGTTTTCTAGTGCTGGATCTTTAAGAAGTTAAAGTTTTTCGTTCTGCAACGGCCGCGGTAGACGGCCAAGGCGTTAGGAAACTCAACATCGGATACCATAAAAAATAGCAAGAGATGGAGGAAGAAGAAGATATTGAAGGAAAAAGAAGGTTTGAGAGATTCTCTCTATTGTGGATTTTCTTTATATATTATTTCATATATATTTTGGTTACAACCAGATCAATCATACACAATCTCTCAAATATATTATTACAAATGAATCTCTCAAAATCTTCCAATGAAATCTTTCCAAACAATTCGACGCTCGACAAGGAGTGAAGTCTGACCTATATATGGGTAGACGTCTGTCCATAATATTTATCTCAACCCGAGACTTCAACCCAGACGTATGGATTGAAGCCAGACGTTTGGCCGCGCTCTGTTAGGCATGGTCAGACGTCCGTCTGACCTGAAAGGTGACGTCTGTCGACATGGTCAGACGTCGAACCTGAAGTGGTCAAACGTCTGTCGTCTGATTATGGGCCTAATTGCTTTGGTTTGTTATTAAGCTGGAGTGTGAAGTGTTATATCAGTTTGACATGCATAGTTATTCCACAACCCAAAAGCTTAAGCTTTGGGGGAAAGCTCTTTGTGAAAGCAGAGAAAGTGAATATGGAAATATTTGATTGATATTTATTAGGGCGAAATCTCAACAGCAACAACGACAATCCCAAATTTTGGGTTCAGCTACATAAATAATTCTATTCGTTCCTGGTCCCTGAGGGTCGTATCGTGGATACATTAACAATTAATTTATCTTTATGAATTTTCTCTTCCCATATTCATTGAAGCCTACCTTCAGTGTGTGTGTGTGTGTGTGTGTAAATGGAATGTGTGTGCGTGCGTTCACCAGAATATCAACTGTCATAGGAAGTAATTTCTCTTATCACAGTCCAAAAGTCGACTATTGACTATTCACCAAATATCTAGTGATATTCATGCTCTTTGAACTTTCATCATATGGTTGCAAAATTAACTATGTTTATGATTTAGAACTCTTCTCACCCTTAGATTCAGAAGCAAAAACTATTAAAGTCAAGACTTCTAGTTTTCTAGGTTTTAGGCTATGAAACTTAACATGGAAGAGACAGATCGATCATCCATTCATAAAGTAATCAGAGATTTTCTCTCGGTCGTTAATATTCTCTTCTCTCATACACGCTTGAAGTCTTGAACACCTTTTTAACAAGGAGCATAACATTTTTGTTGTTGTTAAAGAATACTATCTTTCCAACTTGGCTATTGACTGAAAGAGTCTGATGCATGCCAAGGATGGGCTGTAACTTTTTCGTCTTATCTGTATCTCTTCGTTTGCATAATGGTGAATTCATAATTGTTTGATGCATATTGATGTATCTTCTATATTCGAGCATATGAATATCATGGACCGATGCCTTCTTAACTCCATCCTTATATTGGGCACAAGTGAAGATGAAGATTTTTTAGGTCACTTCGGTGTTCATCTGATGGTATGGATCCACATTTGCAAGTTTATTGACAAGAAGTGGACTTTGATATGCTTTGAGACTATACTTGGTGGCTTATCTTTTGGGACAAAGGTGGTCCTGGTCTAGATTAAGTCCTCACCAGGCTGCTCTTAATCAGTATTCTACCTGACTCAATCATCATACACTTTGACATTGAATTACCGGCTTAAAAAGGTTCTACTGTACGAAATTTATACACTTGAAGTATGGCATTGTTGTATGGTGTGTTAATGGTGGTCTTCGCTATGATGCCCATGGTATTTTCATAATTGAGTAGTCCAAACAGATGGATAGTGCTTAGATAAAGCAAAAAATAAGAAAGAAGAAATTGGTTTTTGCTTGTTAAGTCCAATTCCGACTCCTGAGTGTCCCAAGGAAGTGTTTAGGCAGAATTAAGAGTACAAAGTTTAACTATTCTAAATTCCTATCAGAATGTTTTTCTAGCTAATTACTTTCCCTTGCGGAATATGAAGATTTGGTGAGGGAGATAGTTGATTGTATATTCAATTTCGCCACTTCTCTGCCAAGATATTTTTCTTCAGGCCTAACTATAAGCATTTTATGAACTAATTAGATTTGCAACTCGGCAATTATATTTACATGTCCTATTGTTATTCATATCAGGATAACACCCTTTTTTTGATTTCTTGTTGTTACAGGGAACGGCTGTGATTGCTCTCCTCAGGCATTTTGGATGTTTTTGCTGGTACGTGCAAATCAGTTGCAATAGAATAATACACATAATCGTTTATGACATTTCCCTTTTTCTTGTTCATATTCTTTTAGCTGGGAACTTGCATCTGTCTTAAAAGAGGCAAAGCCCCAATTTGATGCAGCTGGTGTGAAGTTAATTGCTGTTGGTGTTGGTACTCCTGACAAAGCTCGAATGCTTGCAGAACGAGTATATACCTTTGTGTTCATTTGATGTACAGTATATATTTTGTTTTTATGTTGCAAATTATATCAGATGGCATGCTTTATTCACAATCATCCTGTCTACATCGTTCTGTAATTGTATCTTGAGCACAATTCATTATTTGTGTCTCATCATACTCTTGCAATCCCTATTTTATAATTTGCTGGAAGATGTCTATGACATTTTAGTTGATATTATAGGAAAAAGGTGCATGATTCCTATTTGTCACAGTTAATTTTGATTTGGCGTGTTCGGATAGCTAACTTCCTACATGAATTTGCGTTGGCAGTTACCTTTTCCAATTGATTGCCTTTATGCGGATCCAGATCGCAAGGTGATAAATTTTTGGATCAATCCTATCTAGTTTGAATCCTTACCATGCCCAATATCTTCGTTTTTTATATTAAAATTATGATGAAGTCCAACATGTTCTCATATACAAGCTTTTGCTTTTTCAGGCATATGATCTCTTGGGCTTATATTATGGTTTTGCTCGCACCTTTCTTAATCCTGCTAGTGTAAGCAACTTTTTTATTCTCTAGTAATTAGTATAATCTTATCTGAAAATTTCTGTATGGTTATCTCTAGCATCGTTTCATCCAATTGTCATGCAACAGACGAAAGTGTTTTCAAGATTTGAGTCGCTGAAGAAAGCGATGAAGAACTATACAATTACAGCTACACCAGATGATAGAAGCAGTGTTTTGCAACAGGTCTGAAATTTTTTTAGGGGCTTTTGTTTTATAACAGGTGAAAGGCGTATTCTCCTTTTATAACAGTTTTTCTAGCTAATTACTTTCCCTTGCGGAATATGAAGATTTGGTGAGGGAGATAGTTGATTGTATATTCAATTTCGCCACTTCTCTGCCAAGATATTTTTCTTCAGGCCTAACTATAAGCATTTTATGAACTAATTAGATTTGCAACTCGGCAATTATATTTACATGTCCTATTGTTATTCATATCAGGATAACACCCTTTTTTTGATTTCTTGTTGTTACAGGGAACGGCTGTGATTGCTCTCCTCAGGCATTTTGGATGTTTTTGCTGGTACGTGCAAATCAGTTGCAATAGAATAATACACATAATCGTTTATGACATTTCCCTTTTTCTTGTTCATATTCTTTTAGCTGGGAACTTGCATCTGTCTTAAAAGAGGCAAAGCCCCAATTTGATGCAGCTGGTGTGAAGTTAATTGCTGTTGGTGTTGGTACTCCTGACAAAGCTCGAATGCTTGCAGAACGAGTATATACCTTTGTGTTCATTTGATGTACAGTATATATTTTGTTTTTATGTTGCAAATTATATCAGATGGCATGCTTTATTCACAATCATCCTGTCTACATCGTTCTGTAATTGTATCTTGAGCACAATTCATTATTTGTGTCTCATCATACTCTTGCAATCCCTATTTTATAATTTGCTGGAAGATGTCTATGACATTTTAGTTGATATTATAGGAAAAAGGTGCATGATTCCTATTTGTCACAGTTAATTTTGATTTGGCGTGTTCGGATAGCTAACTTCCTACATGAATTTGCGTTGGCAGTTACCTTTTCCAATTGATTGCCTTTATGCGGATCCAGATCGCAAGGTGATAAATTTTTGGATCAATCCTATCTAGTTTGAATCCTTACCATGCCCAATATCTTCGTTTTTTATATTAAAATTATGATGAAGTCCAACATGTTCTCATATACAAGCTTTTGCTTTTTCAGGCATATGATCTCTTGGGCTTATATTATGGTTTTGCTCGCACCTTTCTTAATCCTGCTAGTGTAAGCAACTTTTTTATTCTCTAGTAATTAGTATAATCTTATCTGAAAATTTCTGTATGGTTATCTCTAGCATCGTTTCATCCAATTGTCATGCAACAGACGAAAGTGTTTTCAAGATTTGAGTCGCTGAAGAAAGCGATGAAGAACTATACAATTACAGCTACACCAGATGATAGAAGCAGTGTTTTGCAACAGGTCTGAAATTTTTTTAGGGGCTTTTGTTTTATAACAGGTGAAAGGCGTATTCTCCTTTTCTATGATTAAATTGCGGGTAGACCCCTTGCCTTTGGCTATATAGTTGATAAAACACGCTTTATTTTTCTCCTTCCTACTAAATGTGAGTTGCTCCAACAAAGTGCTCATCTATTAACGAAATGCCTCTAGAACAAATAATGGGGGTAATGAAGCCAATTTTGAATTAATTTGTGTTAAGCAGCATGCAAAGTTGCATTTATTCCGGGACATGGATGATTCTTGCTATTCGGACAAAGCAAGGAGGTTATATGCAATTTAGCGCTGTTTTTATATATGAATGAATGAATAGTAAACGAGCAGCGCATAACTTCTGAACCAACTCAACTCAGAAAGTTCAAAGTTCAAATATCACACCATGGGCTGCAATAAATTCTTGTTGCCTATTGAAAAGTTAACCATTTTATATTGACCACCTTTATATTTGGCTAATCAACAATCTTGATGGCACTCCTTTTAGATACATATTTAAACTAGAACCGAAACGGTATAAGAAGAAAGAGAACAGCAGTAGCTTATATAAATTTTAGTAATTTTTCGTTTTTAAATGGTTGTCATGAATTTTTTTCCCCCTCTTGATTTGTTAGGGTGGGATGCTTGTGTTTAAAGGGAAGCAGTTGGTGTATGCAAGGAAAGATGAAGGGACAGGTGATCATGCACCTTTAGATCAAATCCTCGACATCTGCTGCAAAGTTCCAGTTGTGTAAATTAAGATTATGAACAATTCAGCTTGTATAATACAAATCTTTCTCCTCCACTTTTCATCACGGACATGCTACAGGTATATGTAAATGTAAATCCAAAAAATTGTATCAAAATACGTTCATATCGCTATGTATGTATATCCAAACCGTGGAACTCTTAGCAAACAGTCCGCCTATTATTTAGCTGGCGGCCATCGTGTGGATGTAGATTGAGATGCTAGAAATTACTCTGCTACCACGGCTCAGTGATGAGAATGGCTCAAATGTACCGGGCACCATAGTATCTCGCTATTATTGTTGTTAATGTAATGATACTTTGCTGCAGTGATTATATGAAGTGTTAATATGTGGTTGGGAGCTTTGAATTTCTGCATCTAAACGTATTTTAATAGTGATGTAGCTATTCCATCTACTTATCTAAATTTACTGTAGGAGTTTGATCTCTGGATCATTCTAAGTGGAGCTTGTTCTTAGATTGTTCTTTCTAATCTTTATGTTTGTTCTTTGTGATTTGGAGGAAAAACACCGCTACATTCTTTATCACAATTTTCTTGCACGACCATATGTAGCAATCGTTTTGATTTAAATATTGTGTTTCAATTCTATTGATTTGAATATAGCAATTTTAGAATCAATAGGGACAACACTAAAATTATGAATAGATGACGCTAAAGTTCTTGTTAAAAAGAGGACGCTGTCGATTAATGGCATGAATCCTTAAGTTTGTATTGTAAGGGTACAGTCTACATCTCATCAACTTGTCCCTTGAATTTCATGACTTAGCTATCTTCCTATCTTTTATAAATAAATAATTCGTTAGTGTGAACTGTAGGCGCTTTTTCCAAATAATACCAAAAACTTTCAAAATGATGGATTTATACCATGAATTTTTAGAAGTATCAAAAAGCTCATGACCGGAAATTATAAAATTATCAAAATACCTCTCTCATATAATAAAAAAGGATGTATTTGCAAAATAAAAAAGAGGGGTGTTTTGGTAATTTTGTAATTCACCGTTAGGAGTTTTTTTTATGCTTTTGAAAATTCATGGTATCGGTCTATCATTTTAAAGGTTTATGGTATTATTTAGGGAAAATGCCTATGGTTCACGGTAGCAATTTGAAATTTAGCCTAAATAAATTTATTTCTTATCTCTATCATTATATCCACGAAACTCTAAGGATAAAGAAATTGAGATTCAAATCCAACTAACAATCTCTTAGGAAACGCCCGTATGTGCCATAAATTGGATGATTTTCTCATCCCATGCCTTTAAAAAGGAAGAGAAAAAGAAAAATCCAAAAAGAAGTTACAGAACTAGATTTTCCTGCTCTTATTTACAGAACAGTTTATTTTTTAAAAAAATCAACACACAAATGGTTTTATCGGTTAGTTAAAGAAACTAGTACCTCTTGGATTTGCATAAAAATAAAAAATGCAGGGAAGGAAAACAAAATAAAATTGAAAAAGATAATAGAAAAATAAGGAAAGAGATGAAAAGAAGGATGAAGATAAGACGAAGATAGAGGAAAGAACACAAAGTGAAGAGGAAATCCATGCAAATTTGCCAATCGAAGGTCATTCATCATACCAAGTTTTGGGGCCAGAATCATGTAAGCAACTGTTATTTACATATTTCCATTTAAAAATTTATGTTATGACCGGTATCACAGTATTTTTAAAAAATACGGCATCATGAGTTTACATTTATATAGATTTAGCCATTCAAAAAATTAAATAGAAATATCGAATTTAGGATATCAAAATATGATATCCATATTTGATTGTATATTTAATGGAGTGAGATTTTATGTTCTTCCTACATACATGCATCGCACTCGCAGAATTCTAGTATTTTTAAGGGTAAATTGTCAAAAAGCCTTCGGTGCACCCGGGAATTGTCTAAAAACCCTAGTATTTTCAAAATTGCTGGGAAGAGTCTACCGTGTAAAATCTTTATGAAAAAAGCCCCGCGCTGTATTTTATTTAGGCCTTGAATATATTTTAAATGCAATTGTAAAAATACCTCTCCCTCCTTATGGGGGTGCTTAGATATTGCAGGAAACAGTTTAGATATTACAAGTAACTAATGCAACTGCTTAGATATTACATGTCGTACCTAGATATTAATTGCATAAAGACATTTTAGAGGTTTTTGGTGGGAAATTAGATTTTTGGTAGGGCAAAAAGTATATTTGGAGAGGAAAATGAAAACATAATAAATATTCCAGGCATCTCCTTTGTACCATTACTGCCATAAACCCATCTGCAAAGGACTATCAGCCTACATGGACAATGGGCATTTTGGGGTTATACGAAAATACAAGCAGGGAATTGTATACCATGGGTTTTTATTGGGGCCATGTTTTTTAACAAGGCTAAAAAGCCTAGGGGTTTTAAAACAAGTGCTGATCGGGCCGTGCGCCTTTTGACAACCATGAAAATACCTAACCTTTGTTTCCTATGGCCCTCGGGCCTTATCAGTCAACCTCGTAGCCCAAAGGTTTAAGAGCGGCAGCGGCAAGGCAAAACTCCCTTTCCAATGGCCAAATCCCACCTAAAATCCCCTTTCCAAACCCTAGAAAACCCTCACCAGTTCCTCCTCCTCCGGCGGCGAAGCGGCTGGCCTGAGACCGTTGTAGCAATATGTATGCCCTAGAGCCCATTATTGTATGATGTAGTGGATGTTTGGACATATATATAGAGGACTTTCTTGCTCGACATGATAGTATGCTATCTGGTTGCTCTTTATCTTAACATGTACACTTGTATTATTATACTGTCTCTCTGATACATGTTGATAAAACCCTTAGGATGTTTGCTTGACTATCAGGACTATGATACAGATCATACTACCGGGACTTGTGTAGTCTACAAGCACATCTTTTAACGGTTCCTAATCGAGGGAGTATAAAGACAGGGCATCGATTTTCCAGAGTAGACTAGTGTGTACGTTTCTTGATCCTGTAGGGGGTGATCGATGATCCCATATCTATTGTTGTTTGACATCAAAGATTGTACACAGGTGCTCATTAGAGAATTTGTACACCGAACAGGACTTGCCGAGAACTCCTAGATGGTACTATACCTATCGTCAGATAGCAGTTCTCTGGTGACACCGGTACAGGTTAGTCTGTAGATCTGAGATCGTCATAGAGACTTATGTGGTTCCCACCGTGCTTTGATTTCCTCCCTACCACGGCTTAAAGGAGTCGTGCAAACATGTGGATTTTGGGTACAATCCCGAGTCCCATGGAGGCAATGAGCGATAGGAGGGGTTTCGTCTCTTCCGGTATAGAGAGTTGATGTTGCACTATGCTCGATTGGCTATAACAGGAATTCCCTGGCCAGGGCTACTGTTGAGATTTACTGGTAAGAGTTATCAGTAGTTTCTCGAACCGTTATACGCCATACATCGGCATGACTTATCAAATTATTGGGGTCTGACGTATCTACCCCCAGACTCGATATGCGACATATTAGATGAAGAGGCCGGACTGTACGGTAAGTGTTACTTATAGGCTTCATGGAAGTTTGGACAAGCTTGCTCGTTGATCTTCTATTCGCTCAATACCTGAGTAGCCGTTACGTGCAGCTAGTACCGCTGACAGCTTGTGGGTAACTGATGTGATCATTACTTACTGCTAGCGTATTGACGAGTCTTTAGAGTCTCACACAGAAGTTTCCTAGTTCAAGCGAAACGAAGTAGAGCATATATGTTGATATGTGCGGGGGCCTGATTAAATACGAGTATGTGATACCGTATTCTAATCTGGCGGTAATCTGATATCAATTAGGTTATATGTGATATAACCAGATTATTGAATCAAGTGTTGATTTGATAATGTGATACACAGATAAATGATATTAGTCGGTTATATGTGATATAACCGGATTATTAAATCAAGTGTTGATTTAATAATATGATATATATTTATATTTGATATAATTATATATTAACTAATATTATTGCTCACTAATTATTTGCTTGTCTTTATATATATATAAAGCATGGTTGAATTTTCTATTTTTTTTTAACTTTTTTTGGAAAATAGAAAATGAGGTGGAAAATGGGGAGACTTTTTATAGAATGGGTGAAACATGGCTTTGATGATTATTATATTGGTCTTGACTCACTATTGAAGCACGGTTCCAATTGTTTATTTGGAAATTGTGGATACTTCAATGAGTGAGGTATTTTGATGGGCCATTCTTCATTCTACACAAGACTTGAGTTATTTTTCCTCACTTGAGCTCCTTGCTTTCTAGCGCTCTTCATCTTCCTCCTCACGTCCTCCAAGCTCAATCTCTCATATGAATTGTAAAATCTTGAGTTTGTGAGAACCCTAGTGAGGAAACAAAATCCTTACTTCACCATCCTACACTTGATTAGCAATTAAGTGTAGTGTGTTTACTTCACTAAAGAGTTTAGTGAAGAGATAGTTTGGATTAGCGGAGCTTCGGGTGGATCATTTTCAGTATGAAGATCGCAAAGGAAGTTCGATCCAACTTCAAGTGGAGCATAGTGGAGTCCCGTGGACTACTACATGGTGCTTTTGAAGAGAAGGACATGGTCTACAAAAGTTGTAGCCTCTTTCTCTTAGTTAGTTTTTGTGATATCATCATAGTTAACCCTAATCATCTAGTTAGATTCTAGGATATTCTAGCTTAGCACCAAGAATTTTTGAAATTTGCATGCTTGATGCCGGTTTAAACCTCATGGTGGTGTTAGGGTAGATTTTCATGGTATCAGAGCCAAAGCTAGAAGATTATACGATATAGTTAGAATTACGAAAACAAAACAACTCCGAAACCGAAACCCAAAACACCAAGTTTCTGTAAATTTCAAAATGGACTCTGATTTTTTTTAAACAAGTGCATAATGTTACATGTGATGTAACTAGAACACCAGAGAAAAATGAGCACAAAACTTAGATGTTTGGCCGGCGAGAATGCCTATTTGGTCGGCGACGCCGGTTCTATAGTGATGTATTGGGCTCGTTTTTGTTTGGTGTTCTATGGAGTTTGGTTTTGGGTTTTCAGGTTATGTTTGATTAGCCCAGTTTGCATGTGATGTTAACTTTTCTATTGGGGCTATTCGGAGTGTTTCGTAGTCGTATTTTTACATAGTTCCGGCTTTAAGTTTGATATATGATGCGATGGTTGGAATCCACATTTAATTAGTTTTGAGAAAAGTAGTTAGTGATTGTAAATTTAGCATGTTAGTCTCTTTTGATCGATTGCCACGAAGTTTCGATAAAGATCGAAACTCCATCGCAATCGCATATCGTACGTGAATACTCGCCGGATAACTTTACTAGGTAGCTACGCCCCATAGCCCTGACCAAGTGATAGTAGGAGAACCCCGTTGCCAAAAGCATCTACTCGGGTGCTCGCGGCCACGGTGTTCCGCCTAAGTGCACTTCGTCGACAGTATCGGGGGTGCGACCATCTACTAAAGTTCCCGACGAGCATTCGATCAGGTAGTCGGGAATATTGTTGAATTACCCAACTAAGTTATTGAAAAGAGTTTTCGAATAGAGACTAAAATGCAAGGTTTATAGGATTAGGCAGGAAATCCGGAATATGAGATATTTCGGGTTTATGATGTCTAAGGAAAATGCGAATTCTAATTATTATAGTTTTTCATTTCTTTTCTGCGACCGTAAGTGTAATATGTGGTGTATCCCAAATCTCTTTGCTATATGTCAACGGAATTTGGGATACACATATTTACTTACGTTGATGATATTAAATCAACCATGTTTGGCCGCAGTTCCGCGGCAAGATTGTTAGTGATATGTATGCCCTAGAGACCATTATTGTATGATATAGTGAATTCTTGGACATATATATGGAGGACTTTCTTGCTCGACATGATAGTATGCTATCTGGTTTCCTTTATCTTAACATCTTCACTGATATTATTATACCGTCTCTCATATACATATTGGTAAAGCCCTTAGGGTGTTGGCTTGATTACCAGGACTATTATGCGGATCATACTACTAGGACCTAGATAGTCCACAAGCACATCCTTCAATAGTTCCTAGTCGAGGGTATATCGAGACAGGGCATCGATACACCAGAGTAGACTGGTGTGTACGTTTCTTGACCTTGTATTGGGTAATGGTTGATCCCATATCCATTGGTGTTTGATATCAAAGATTGTACACAGGTGCTCATTAGAGAATGGGTACACCGAACAGGACTCGCCGAGAACTCCTAGTTGGTATTATACCTATCGTCAGATAGCAGTTCTCTGGTGACACTGGTACAGGTTAGTTTGTAGACCCAAGATCGTTATGAAGTCTTGTGTGGCTCCCGCTGTGCTTTGATTTTCTCCCTACCACGGCTCAAAGGAGTCGTGCAAACAGGTAGATTTTAGGTACAGTCCCGAGTCATATAGAGGCAATGAGTGATAGGAGGGGTTTCGTTTCTCCCGGTATTAGGAGTTGATGTTGCGCTATGCTCGATTGTCTATAACAGTAAGTCCCTGGTCAGGGCTGTTGATGAGATTTACTGGTAAGTGTTATCAGTAGTTTCTCATACCGTTATAGGCCTTACATTGGCATGGAGCTTGGATAATATCTAGTGAGCAAACAAAATCCCTTCTTCACCATCCCACATTAGATTAGCACTTTGATGTGGTGTGTTTCCTTCATTAAAAATTTTAGTGAAGAGGTAGCCTGGATTGGCAGACTTCGGGTGGATCATCTTTGGCACGAAGGTCATCGGAGGAAGTTCGTTCAACCTTTAAGTGGAGCCTAGTGGAGTCGCGTGGACTACAAACTGGAGCTTTAGAAGAGAAGGACACGATCTACAAAGGTTATAGCATTCTTCTCTTAGCTAGTTTTTGTGATATCATCATAGTTAACCCTAATATTCTAGTTAGATCTTGGTAAGTGTTCATTAGCATCTCTAAAATTTGAAAATTGCATGTGTGATGCCTGTTTTAACCTCATCGCGGTGCTAGCAAACGCTTTCATGGTATCAGAGCCAAGCTAGAACATTTGGGTAGATCTTTACGATATTAAAGTGTTCGATCGAATTTTCGAGACCTGGTTTTATCAAGTTTCTGTCGATTTTTCAAAAGTTGGATTTTGGTGATTAAAAATATGCAGAAAATCGTGCAGGCTTTTTAATGGAGCCTCAAGAAATTTGAGAACCCAACACCAACAAACGGCCGCGGTAGCGTGGCCAAACACCATGTTTGGCCGTGCTTCCGCGGCATGTTAGTGGGGTTGAGGTGTCATTTTTCTTTTGTTGATCCATTTGGGCATTTGGCACTTTCTGAATGTTTTTAATGATTCTCAAGTTGTTGAGGTCTATGGAATTTGTGGGTGTTCGATAAATCGATCGAAAAGTTTAACGTTGTATAGATCTTGATGATATGTGAATTGTTAGAATCCGGAATAATTAGTTTTGTGAAAACTAGTTTGTGTATTGTAAATTTAGCCGTTTAGTCTTGTTTGATCAATTGCCATGGAGTTTTGATTCGGATCAAAACTCCGCCGCAAATGCGTATAGTACGCGATCACTTAGTCGGGAATCTTGTTGAATTATCCGACAGCTTATTGAAAAGTGTTTTCAATTTGAGACTAAAATACAAGGTCTACAAGTTAGGCATGAAATCCGGAATATGAGATTTCCTGGTTTATGATATCTAAGGAAATACGGATTCTAATTATTATAGTTTTTCATTTCCTTTCTGCGACCGTAAGTGTAATATGTGGGGTATCCCAAATCTCGTTGCTATATGTCAACGGAATTTGGGATACGCGTATTTACTTACATTGATGACATGTGATGTTATGTGTTGCTGTGATATGTTATATTGGATCGTCGTGAATGAATAGCCAGGTTTTTTATGTGAGATGGGAGTTTTTCAATTTTCATTCATGTAAAATCTGTATGTAATATACTTTTATTGGGACACTTCCGGGTTGAGGATGATGTCACCACTGATGTATATTATTTACTTTTCCGCATTAGGATATACCCAAGGCGGGGAGCACAAGTAACCGGGTTCTGGAGTCCAGTGGGAGACCATCTCGAGAAGTCGAAACCGGGTCTCCTAACTCTAGAATTGGCAGGGTTGCTTGCCGCTCCCGTAGGGGTCTAGGGTTGTGAGTTTGTCTATTCATCATGATCGTGGAATCCGTGTTTTTCATTATTGGCTGAATTTAAAACACGGACCTCCTAGTATATCCAATAATTCATATGTTGACTTCTGCTGCTTGGTTTTGTGATGTAATCATATAACTGCGTGAGACGAATGCTATATATATATATATATATATATATATATGATATATATAATAAACGTTGCTTATGTTTTGCACCCGCGCTAGTCCAGCACCCGCTCTGCCGTTAGTTAAGTAATCTAACGGTGAAGACGGGGCCTCGCGGCGAATGAGGATGGCATAAGCGTACGTTCTATTTTCGTTTCATTTTTCTGTGATGGTTAGGAAACATTAAATGATGGGACTTCATTAATGAGATTAATGAAAAGAAAAGAAACCTAAAGATATTGTAGAATCAAAAGTTTTTTAAAAGGTAGCTCTAGTTTTTGCTTTGCACAGTGGTATTCCTTGATGAATATCCAGCATCTCATTCGATGAGGAAAGAGTCGAGATCTCTTCACCGGGAGTGACCTCTTTAGCAAAACTAGCAAATGCTACAACCTACTCGGTTTATCATCATAGATTCTGTAGTTCTTGCTTTGCATAGTAGTATTCTTTGATGGATATCCAACACCTCATTCGATGAGGAAAGAGCTGAGATCCCTTCACCGGGAGTGACATCTTTAGCAAAAGCTATTCGGTTTGTTTTTGAAAACTACTCGATTTTAAAAGCGGAGCTTAAACCACTTCTTTTTAAAATCACTAGATTCTACAATGATATCAAGTTCATTACGTTAAAGGTTTTCTTAAAAACCAGCCGTAGCCCTCTGTCATTTTAGATAAGTACTATTTAGTATTCATGCTGCGTTTGTTGACCATAGTCAAGACGTATTGTGCGGTAGATAATTAGTGCTTATCCGCTGCATGTGATGCGATTAGATTAAGGTAGTCGTACGGCTTTATTGACCATAGTTAAGGGTCATACGGGTGGGTTTAATTCAATCATGAAATGACGGGTTGAACTTGGCTAGCGCTTATGATTTGTTGACCATAGTTAAGGTCATAAGTTGCTAGGGGTAAAAACAAATATTGGGGATTTCAAGTGTTGAAATTTGTAATGAGATTGCATACCTTATATATGATAGTTGGATCTCGATACCCACTGCGAGTAAGAGTTACTCCTGAGAGAGTTTTCCACTTTACAATTAGCCAATCCATTAGATATCTAAGAAAGGTGTTAACGGGGTGATGCCCCTGCGGAAACGAGGTTATTTAATTAGTTCCATGCGAAAGCATGGGGAAACTCCCTCAGAGTACCAATACCTGCTTGGCTGACCGATTGGCGAACTTGTAGGGTGTAATTAATCCCGGCTAATCTTACCTTTTAGGGTTTGAAGGAAGATTTGATAAAAACAATGGGAGCCATCCTGATTAGATAAAATAATAACCAATCTAATCTTGCAAAGAGCGCAAACAAAGTGATTATCTTTCTCTCTCTCCTGGTAGCGACCAATAACATGTCTTAATCAAGATAATAATATGGATGTATTGACTGAACCCACTTATTATACTAGGCTAGGTTCCGCTCTATCTTATGATTGTCATAAGTCCGAGCAAGGAATAAGGGAATATCCAAATTCCCACGCCACCCAAATAAAGAATAAGCACGTTGATGCATCGTCTTTGTGTGTGTTCGTAACTGAGAATTGTTTCTCAGTTTGCTCTACATCCTGGGTATTGGATACCGGATCATGATCCCACGTATGTAATTTGTTATATGGGCTAAAGATAGGTAGAGAACTGGGAAATGGTGATATGTCTCTTTAGTAGGGAATAGTGCAATTGTTGCAGCCAAATCAGTTGGCGAATATCACCTAGTGTTACCAACTGGTAATACAATGATTCTGAGCGACTGTTATTTCGTACCAAAAATATTGTGAATGTTTTTCTAAATCAAGTGTTGATTGGGTATGGTACGTTATATAACGGTAAATACATTCTAAATCACAACACAGTTCTAAGTATACAGAACACACACAAGAGGAACTGTCCAGAAATGAACAAAGCCTTCTTATGGCATTGTAGACTAGGTCATATCAATGCGACAAGACTAGCTGAGTTGCATAAGGATGCATATTTGAATCCGTTCGAATTTACATCTTATGAAACTTGCCAGTCATGTCTCAAAAGTAAGATGACCAAATCTCCGTTTACTGGACACGGAGAAAGAGCTATTGAACTCTTGGACAGATACATAGTGATGTATGCGGTCCTATGTCTACACATGCCAGGAATGGTTCCTCATACTTTATTACATTCACCGATGATCTCTCAAGATACGGATATGTGTTCCTGTTGAAACACAAATCTGAATCTTTTGAGAAATTCAAGGAATATAAGTACGAAGTTGAGAACCAGACGGGTAAGAGTATTAAAATCCTTCGATCTGATCGAGGAGGTAAATACTTGAGCACAGAATTTCGGGATTATTTAAAAGAGATGAGATTCTCTCTCAGCTTACTCCTCCGAATACACCATAGCACAACGGAGGATCGGAGCGGAGGAATCGCACTCTATTAGATGTAGTGCGCTCTATGATGAGTAATGCAGAGTTCCCTATTTCCTTTTGGGATTATGTACTTGAGATAGCTGCATACCTATTGAATAGAGTTCCGACCAAATCCGTTGCCTACCACTCCATATGTGATATGGAATCGGAAGAGACCATCTCTTAAACGATTTAAGATATGGGGTTGTTCGGCCTATGTTAAAAAGCAAAATCCGGACAACCTCAAGGCAAGGTCTGTTCTGTGCAAGTTTGTAGGATATCTCAAATATTTGCGAGGGAATATCTTCTACCACACCGAAGAACAAAATGTGTTTGTTTCTCGATATGCCACATTTTTAGAAAAGGAATATTTTGTGAAAGAAATCAGTGGTAATGAGGTAGAACTGGAAGAAGTTCCAGCAACACAAACTATAGCTGACGATTTGGTGGAACCGGAGGATTCAATAGTCTCCGACGAACCGCAGCCACTCCGCAGATCTAGTAGGGTTTCTCATCCACCTGAGAGATACTACTGTTTTCTCATAGACGGTGGAAGCGAGTATTGCATCATGGAAGATGATGACCCAACTAGTTTCGAGTAGGCCATCACAAGTAGAGACTCTGTAAAATGGCTGGATGCTATGCGATCTGAGATGGAATCCATGTATACCAACAAAGTATGGACTTTAAAAGTTGCTCCTGAAGGGGTAAAACCTATCGAGAGCAAGTGGATCTTGAGAAGATAATTGGTGTAGATGGAAAAGTTGATACTTTCAAAACTAGAATTGTAGCAAAAGGTTTTCGTCAACGACTAGGTGTCGACTATGATGAAACCTTTTCTCCCATGGCTATGCTTAAGTCCATCAAGATCCTACTTGCCGTTGCTGCATACCATGACTACGAAATCTGGCAGTTGCACGTCAAGACCGCTTTTCTAAATGGTGATTTAAAAGAGAGCGTGTACATGACACAGCCAGAGGGCTTCATAGACAGTAGGAGCAGCAGAAGCATGTGCAAATTGCTTAAATCAATCTACGGATTAAAGCAGGCATCGCGAGCTGGAACATCTGTTTTGATGAAGCTGTCAAAGAGTTTGACTTCATCAAAAATGTAGACGAATCATGTATATATAAGAATGTAATATTTCAGAAATATAAAATATAATTTTTGGAAATTTAATATTAAAATAATATATTTCGTGAAAACTACCCGATTTGCGAAATTGGGATTTTCGTAAAGTAGTATAAGTGTATACCAATATTTTGGAATTTATCGGAGAATAAAATGATTTATTTATTTTAATGATATTTATCGGATTTTGGATAAAATCCGTGTTTGTACATTTTTCATGATTTTGCACCATGTCATGTGCATGTGTGCATGTGTGTGTTTGTGAGATAGAGAATGAGAAAGGAAATAAAAAGAAAAAGAAAAGAAATGAATTGAGTGTGAATAGAATCAATTTGATGTCATGGACAAAAGAGATATTTGTGAAAGAAACAAGAATAGATATTTGTGAGGGGTGAGTATAGCGAGGAGGTGAGGCTTAAGAGAGAGAGAGCCTTGGCTGCCCCATTCCCTTCGTTTCTCCATTATTTTCTTCATCATCATCATCTCCATCACTCCCTCACTACCTCCATGCCTCATCTCCAAACATTTCTCAAAATCCTATGCCCTCTTCACTAAAAACATGCACACCTCCATTCTAAACCTTTAGAAGCTTTCAAGTTTGGATTTTGAAGACTTGGGCAACTCAAGAAAGTTCTTTGGTTGCAAATAAGGTAATCCATACACTTCAGTTTATTTTTTGGTGTTAAATATCGTATTTATAGTTAGAAATTAAGTTAATTAGGTTATCGATTTTAGAAAATTATAAGTTGCTGTCAAATGCCCAATTGAGGTGTAGGAGTGTTTACAAGACCTTAGAGAGTGTTCTATTGATCTGGAATGGAGTTTAGAACCCGATACACGAAGTTATAATTGTTCCGTGTCGGTTTTGTGAAACCTTAAGGCCTGCAGGGAATCTGGGATGACCTGGGAAGTTTATGAAAAAAACAAATAACTCTAGAGACTTAATTGGGACAATAGGAGACCACCCTGATGAGACGTGCCCATTCCCTCACCAGATGGCCGAGCAGGCCGGATTTTGAGGAGTAGTGGCCGGACACTTGGTGGTGTCTGGTGCTGGAATTGGTACAGTAGCTCACACACTCCATATATTACCCCAAAGTACTGTTTGTTTATCCCCTTTTGACCTGAACCAAAATTTGGGAGCTATTATGAATGGTTTTGGTTATGTTTTCTGTATTTTGGAATTCTTGGTTTTAGTATTTGATATTGTATTGGGTCGTTGGATGGTTGTACGTCAACGACGAGGGTTGTTTCGTTGGTTTTGCATGCGTAGGCTATAGGTTCTAACCTATGAGCGCACCGTGTGCCGTATCGATTTTCGGACATTGATTTTGATGGTATTGCGATATGTGTTGATATTGTAGGTACTTTCGCGTGGATTCCGAGACGACGAAGCACATCGACTACGGCTAAGCGAGGAGTTTAGCAGGTGAGTAGATTTATATTTACGGGGGAAGTCGGGTGGATGGCTTATAGCACCCCCGCAAACATTGATATGGAAGATCGTTAGATTATTATATCCCGATAAATGATATGCGACGGACATGATTATAGGATTTAATAACGATAATATGATAAAGGTTGACACTAATGAACATAGTGACATATAAGAATATGAAATGAGAAGTGAATCATGATAAGTACGAATTGAAAGAGAATGAGTATACGATGTGATATGATGACTTAGTGTGATATGTCGTTATATGGATGCGAGTCGATTTGAGATGGTTGATACCTTTGTCGGTCCACGATATGAGATTGATACAGATATGACCTGGGATATAGGTATATAGACATATATAATGTTGTGAATCTTGAGTGATATGCCGTACGATGGATTATATCGTACGTGATGTTGTGAGGCTGGATGACGATTGATAGATTCACTGACTCGGATATATTGTAGACACGTATACCTTGTAGCGTTTCGCTTACGATGTACCTTATGCTACGCTCATGATATTCGCATTGCATTATATATACCTGTGCTAGTACACCTACACCGTTATCGATGATGCGTATGTTACACCTACACAGATTGGCCGGCTCACACACCTTCATCATCGATAATTGCTATGTCACTACACAGTAGAATTACTACATCATGTCATGATATACTTGCTATGCTCACATTACTATGCTATGTTGCATGATATACTTACTATGTTCATATCGCTGTTCCACGTTGCATGATATACGGATATGCTTACATTTTATTATATATCGCATACCTACATGCTTACACATATACCTTGCTATAGCTACATGTTCAGCTTCATATGATGTTGCGATGGATTTTGGATAAATTGGGAACCGCATGATATATTTAATAACTTGATGCATTTAAATATCGATTTTCCCTTTATATGCTCATATTACTGTTCTATATTGCATATATTATGTTTCATGGATTTACGCATTGAGATACGGATTTCATGTGATTTATGGATTTAAGAACCGTGGGGATATTTCAAGAAAGTATACATTATTTTGAAAACCCAGTTTCTCTTAATATGATATTTCGATGCGTCCACCATGAGTTTTCTCGGTTCTGAGACTGGTGTTCAAAACCCGATATGATACGTAGATTGCGAGTGTCGATGTTGGACACTCAGGTTCCGTGGATTGCGAGTGTCGATATTGGACACTCAGGTTTCGTGAGATGTATGGATATGTGGATTGCGAGTGTCGAGGTTGGTCACTCAGGTTCCGTGGATTGCGAGTGTCGGAGTTGGACACTCAGGTTCCATGAGATGTATGGATATGTGGATTGCGAGTGTCGGAGTTGGACACTCAGGTTCCGTGGATTGCGAGTGTTGATGTTGGACACTCAGGTTCCGTGAGATATACAGATATGATATGTGGATTTACGTGTCGATATTGGATACGAGTATTTCATTATGTTTTCGAGTGTCGATGTTGGACACTCAGGTTCCATGATTTTGATGTGTCGCAATGGACACACGTTGATTTATATCCTCATATTTACCTGCATATGCTTTCATGATATTTAGATGCATGATGTTGTTGTGTCATTGGTTGATACATAGATGAGATCTACATGCATACAGGCATTGATTATATGGTTGGATGATATCCACTTGCTGATAGGCATAGATTATGTTGTTGACACATATGTAGATACGGTCACCCTAGATATCATAGTATTACCTTTATGATATAGTTGACCTAGGAATCGTTGTTTATTTCGATTTCTACCTGATGATGTTTTCTACTCACGAGTTGGCAACTCACTCCCGTTGTGCCACAGTTCTTGCAGGTTGACCGCATGGATCAGTAGCGGCATCGCTGGCACACAGCTGTATTCGGGTGATTTTCTTTGGTAGGCGGTACATGTTTGATCGTGCCACTCTTGTATTACTATTCCTATTGTATCTAGTCAACTCCATCAAATCAGAAACTAGTATTTGTATAAGTAGTAAGACTTAGCAAGACTTGTAGTTGCGAGACTTGAGTGATGGGTTACATGCTCGCTTGGTGGGTTTGATGTCTTTCTTTACTTTATTCCTTGTGTTGATCTTCGCCGTTGGGCGTCGTATACTTATATTCTGCCTTGCGTGGTTGTGACCCCGCTGATTGGCGAAGAGCCAGCTCCAGCTTGGGGATGCCTATATATATTGTTGTATATCTGTTTTGGATCAAAATATACGAGGAAGGTGCTGCCCGAAATTTTAAAAAAAGTGGTTTAGATTTCTGGGTTTCGGCTTACTTAATTTACGTTGCGCCTTTAGACGTTGCGTGATTTAAGTGCCGGTCACGAACTAAATTCGGGTCGTGACAAAGTTGGTATCAGAGCGCTAGGTTTAACCTTATTTCGAGTTTAGGTTTGACTATGTGGAGTCTGGGGCGTAATCTATTTCGGAAACTAGGCTTGACCTTACGGAACTTAGACTTGAACATGGGGTATTAGATCCGAACTTTCGTTACATAGGCTGATCCTGATTGATGGAGTAGGTAGCTTGAGTAGAGTGACGTACCGTACGTATGTTCCACGGCATATTTACGATACGATATTCCACTTAAGTGACCTTAGGATGTACATATCTTGAGACTTGTGATTCTCTTCGTCCCATTGATTATACATCCATTTGAGATCCTTGATCTATTCGTTTCCATGATCATACCCTCACTGATTCCGTTTCTCCTTATGATCATGTATTCATTCTAGATCTGTTGATTCATTTCATCCCTTTGATCTATTTTTCGTCGATACATGATTGAGGTTCCTATCACCATGGTTTGAGCGCAGTTTGAGCTGCTGCTAGTGATGCGGTCAGGGCGAGCTCGTCGAGGGACCATCGTGTTTTCTGGTGACATGGGAACGTATCGATGTAGTATTTTGTTGTGAGCTCTCGTTCAAGATGAGTGTGCAGTTTTGTACCGGATGATCGAGCCATTGTTAGAGGCTGCCTGTTGTGAGAGGACTGTTGATGTACAACATAGCTCAGAGATTGTGATGTCATCTACCGTGCAGACAGATGACCCAGCTATTGCTGAGATTGCTGTGATGTCGCTTCCAGAGCTTACGAGCTGAGATCGCTGGATCTTTCAGGCAGAGATGCGACAGGAGATAGCTTGTCTATCTCGAGTTGAGAGACGAAGGTGATTCGTCAGATTTGATGCGCCGACGCAGGCCCTGTTGAGTTGAAGATTTCCAGTATGGAGAATCTTACTCAGATCTAGAGTAGACCGATCCAAAGAGGACGTTGTTCGTTGGATGATCTGATAGGAGATCAGTAAGTGGACCGGCTTCAGATAGAGGACCTCACCCAGATGCGTTGTGAGTTGATCGAGAATGGACGAGTATTGAGTATTCCTCCGATAATTGGGACGAGTTCCCGAGGACCCGTTCGGCTGGATATCTTCTACAGAGTGATGAAGATACCGAGTTCATGATTTCGAGTCCGTGCGAGAGATTCCGGATTGACGGTAGCCGAGAACATTTGTTGTATGCAGATAGCATGACGTGACATCGAAGTGGACGATAATAAAGACGAGTGGAACAAGAGGTTCGTGCGAGATGTTAACGAGCTGTTGTTACTCCCCGTTGAGATTTGAGATCGGATATGTATACAGAGGCGTTGGGATACAGCCAGTTTCCGAGGAAATGCTGTGCTTAGAACGCAGATGTCCAGAAAGCGAGAAAAGATTTGTAAGAGTACCGGCCTCCGTATAGTTCGGTATAGGCGAGATTGTAAGAGACCTTGAGCAGGTTCTTTCCAGGACACTGCTGCGATGAGATTTGCACCGAGGATTTTAGTTGTGTCACGTGTATTCAGAGGGCCAGAGGCCGATGCCAGTGATGTGTTGCTTTACGAGCGATCTTACTAATTGGCCTAGAGATGACCAGAGGAGTGCCAGAGCGGAATCGTTTCCGTTAGCACACCTGACCGGGCCGATGAGCCGATAGATTCCACAGAGAAATGAGGACCCAGAGACAGAGGACGTCAGACCATGAGCATGAGGCAAGCGGATGTTCTTGCTCTGCCAGTTTTGGGCGCACCGACTTTTTTCGACATTGTAGGAGGTGTACCTCAATTTCATTTGTCGCGATTTGCATTTGTGATCCAAGTATCACGCTTATATCGCTTGGATTTGAGTTTCATGATATGGTTTTATGCACCTTGGCTGCACCTACTGGGTATTTATATTTCTTGCACAGTTATTGCACTTGAGATACGTTTTACACACCGTTGTGTTAGTCTATGATTTGTGCACATTTATTACACTTGATATCGATTTTGTGTCTTGGCTGCACGTGTTTATGATTTCATAGATTTCATACGGTTGATTTGATTTTGTGCATGTGGTATGCACTCGACTTGATTCTTGCACTCGGTATAGCTTACATATGCTTGTTGTGCATTGATACGTGTTTTGTGCACGCAGTTGCACACGTATATAATTTTTATATACCTTGGTACACTCGGTGTTGCTTTTATACGCATTTGAGTTATTGATGAGTTCCCGTTGTAACATTTTAGAAAAATAAAATATTATTTTTGGGAATTTTTATGATTAACTAATAAATATATTGAATATTTCAGTATAATTAAATACTGATAAATTGGGAAAAATTTGGAAAATTATAGAAATTACTGAAATGAGGGTGTTTTAAATGAATTAAGCGAATTATGATTTTTTATGATTTATTATATTCACTTTTAGTGCTAATCGCGATTAAATATCGCTAATCGCGAATTAAGCTTGTTTTGTGCAAAATATGCACCGTGTTGTATTTTACACTTGTGTTACATTTTAATAACCATGGTTTCATTTGGGATTTATGTGTTGGTTTTAAAAATGAAATGGAAAAAGAAAAGAAAAGAAAAGAAAAGTCAAGAGGTATGGGCATGAGAGAGAGTGAGGTGAGGGGTCAACATGGTCATGGCTCATTGTCTTCATCACCTTCATCATTCATTCTTGTCCCTCTCCTCAAACATGACAGCACCCTCCCTCCCTCCTCCACTACAACCCCCAAAACATCATCAAATCTTCATCCAAAGTCCATCCCCACTTCACAAAAAATGTGCACAAGCCCTTTAGCAACACTTTGGACCAAGAAAGCAAGGATTTTGGAGACTTGGGGCAACTCAAGAAAATTCTTGAGTTGCCAAATGAGGTAATTTCTGCACCATTAGCTTTGTATTTCCATTACCTTAGCACCCATACAAGTTTAGAAGTGTTTTGATACGGTTTGGTGAATTTTGAAAATTCCTAGTTAGGGATTGAAGGGATTTTGAATTGAGATAGTGTAATTGACTTAGTAGTGACCTTAAACCCCTGTTAGTGATATTATATTGGACTAAAACCTGAGACTTAACCCCGGAATACGAACTTAGAAACTCGATATCGGAAGAATTGTGGATTCTGTGAGTGTATAATGAAATCTGCTAACACCCGGGTGACCTGAAAAATATTTAGTGAAGACAGTGATACATGCAGACAACCTAGATGCTAACCCTAAAACCTGAGCCACCCCCTCCATGTTCTGGCCACAATTTTAATCAATCTGGCCGCAAATTGCGTCGAGGGTGGGACCATTGGTGTTCGTTTTTGTCATGTGGCTTTATCTTCAGTAAATTAGACCCCCCATATATGCAAAATTGGCTAATTTCACCTAGGGTAAAATCTGGGGCTATTTTCAAGAGTTTCTGTTTTGATTCGGGGTTTCGTTTTACGTATTGTGAATTCTAGATTTTTGTAATTGGTGTTGTATTAGATCACTTGACGTTTGTACGTCGAAATCGAGTGTTATTTGGTGGTTTTGAAAGGCATAGTCCATAGGTTCTAACCTATAGGCTTGCAGCGTGTCGTTTTGGTTTTGACTTGGGTTTTAATATGGCACGATACGTTATGATGTGTAGGTACCCCACGAGGACTTTAAGACGACAAGAAAGCGCGTGGCGATATCGGCAACGGAAAGCGAAGAGCAAGGTGAGTAGATTTATATCTACGGGGGAAGTCGGGTGGATGGCGTATAGCACCTCGCAATGTTGTGAGAATGGATGTGATGTAATATAGATATACATTTATATGTTGTTGAGAGATATGAACACTTAGCAAGAGGAGATTTAGGAGATCATGGTTCTAGTGTTAGTGAGAATTGAAGAAAGGACTTTAGTGGATTTCTTAGTCATGAAACCCTAGAATAAAGATTTGCATATATGCACATACACATACTTCCTTGTGCGTATTGGGGACACACACACACACACACACATTGGTATTCATATGCTTGGATGATGAGAATGTTATATGATACTTATGAATGAGTCGATATGATCGGGCATGATGCCGTGAGGTATTTAATATGTGACCAAGATATGTCATGATGTTATAGCTGGTCGTTGGACGACGATACCATGTGGATGATGATATATATATGATAGTTGTTATATGATCGAGATATGAGATGAGATAGGTTATGATATTTATAATGGATCGCTTGGGCGATGTATACTTCTATATGATAATATGTGTGGATGACATCGGATTGTAGGAGACTTTAGATCAGTAGCCGGATCATGATATTGTTGATGATATTAGTAGTGTACTAGACTTAGATCAGTACCCCTGCTCACGATATGTGATGATGTGGATACCAGATGAATAATGAGATAAATGTGATATTTGACACGTACCCAGATTTGGGATGCCGTACGATAGATTTACCGTACGAAATATAGTTATGAGGATAGATCCGCACTCTTGACTCGAGAATGTCATATTATATATTGTATCGTGCGTGATACTATTGAGGCGAGATCACCGACTACTATATATATATATATAGGTCGACTCAGACCTAGGTGGTTTTCCTTACCCTTTTGACTGGGCTCGAGTCATACTTTTTTTCAAATGCAGTGAATCGTGAGTACTTTAAAATACCAAAATGTATGACTCGATATTGGGTAGGTTTATTCTTCAGTGTTGCTGTTACTATATCACTTTCTGTACATTCATGATGTTTTATCGCATTGCATGCTTATACATATGTTATTTGTAATTATTATGAAACCTTGCTGTCAGGACACCAGCACCATTACCGATGATGCGTATGTTCCACGTACACTTGCTTGCTGGCTCACACACATCATCATCGGTAATTGCCATGTCACGTACACTTTAGAAAATACTATTCTTTGACATAGCTTGCTAAGTTGATAGTTGCAATATGTTATAGCTTTCACATGCTAGTTTAACTATTGCATTCATTGCATGATATCAGATGCATTCATGTATTCATTGATTATGCAGTATTATGGAGATTTATGTCGTTTTTCACTGTTTATTGACATGATGATTTGATGATTTCGGATCCTTCTTGAGATTTTCTGGATTTGGAAACCGCATGTGAAAGTTTTATAAACTGATGAGTTATTTTAAAGAGAAAAATGCGGTTTTCCTTGATATGATGAGTATTGTCCACCATGATGTTTTCTCGGTTCTGAGATGTTTTTCGAGACCCGATTCGAGGAGTTGGATGAACCGTCTCGGGTACATGGTGGTCCCGGTAAGGTACCCCGGGGCAAGAAGCTCGAGTTGTAGACGATGAGCCCGGCAGGGGCAGACTGCCTACCTGTGATTTTACCTGGCACGGCGGATATCCGGAGGATACCGTTCATGGTCATGTGATTGATGATATGGGCCGATTCGGACTGACGGAGCTCAAGGTATTGAGATATTAAGATTTTGAGACACTGAGATATTGAGATTTTGAGACACTGAGATATTGAGATTTGAGACACTGAGATATTGAGATTTGATGATACAGGCCAGTCCGGATAGCCGGAGCCTGAGGTATTGAGATACTGAGATTTATGTTTTGTGTCGATGCTGGACACTGTTTTATCTGTCCATTTCATTGATGATATGCGATTTATATACATATAGAAATCTCATTAAAATAAAGAAAACAGTTGTCTCATTCATGATGTATTCTGTTTCATTTGTAATGCATTCATACATCATATATCTGATATGTTTCTATCCGAGGTACTGACACGAGCATGTAGTATTACACTTATATATAGATGGACCAGGATATTTATTTGAGGATATTACTTGATATGACCTAGGATAGCGTCATGCATGCGATTTCTACTCGTAGATGTTTTCTACTCATGAGTTGGCAACTCACCCCAGTTGTGCCACAGTTTCTTGCAGGTTTTGCTGTACAGGTTTCGTTGCGGTGCTGCTGGCACACTGTTCCTTCCAGGTGATTGCTTTGGTAGATGGGTTCTTTTGCATCAGGACCACCATTGTATATTTGTTATTTCAGTTGTATCTAGTAAAACTCCATCAACCAGACTTGTATTATTTGATAGACATAGAAAACCAGTGTTTATTCTTTCGACCTTAGAGTCGCGCGCTGTATTATTATGGTTTTCTGGTAGATATGGGCTTTCTTTTGAGTTTGATCCTCGCCCTTCGGCGTTGTATATTATATTGCTTGCATGGTTGTGACCGTCAATTGACGAAGAGCTAGCTCCCGCTTGGGGATGCCTTTATTCATTATATATACTTTATCAGGTTTGTTTCTGTTTGGGGTCAGTTTTTACAAAGGAAACTCTGCCGAAATTTTCAGAAAAGACTTGACATTTTAAAAATGCATATTTCGGCTTATGTAGTTAAACTTCTTGCTTTAAAATTAGTTTTTCCTTCACTCTACTACTTTACTTGGTTTGGATTTCTGGGTTTTGGCTTACTTAGATTACGTACACCTCGAGACGTTTCGCAGTTTAAGTGCTGGTCATGTTCCGTACTTTTCGGGTCGTGACACCCGTGCATTTGTTGCACCAGATTGGGTATTTCTTGCACTGGATGCACCGGATTTATATTTCGTGCACTGGATGTTAGTTATATGTATGCCCTAGAGGCCATTACTATACATAGGATGTATATTGTAGTGGATGCTTGGACATATATAGGGAGGACTTTCTTGCTCGACATGATAGTATGCTATCTGGTTACTCTTTACCTTAACGTGTACACTGATTGTCTCTCTGTTACATGTTGGTAAAGCCCTTAGGATGTGTACTTGACTACCTGGACTATGATGCGGATCATACTAGTAGGGACATGGTAGTCCATAAGTACATCCTTCAAGGTCCCTAGTCGTGGGTGTATCGAGACGGGGCATCGAGATACCAGAGTAGACTAGCGTATACCTTCTCGACCCATACAGATGGGCGATGGATGATCCCATATCCATTGGTGTTTGACATCAGAGATGATATACGGGTGCTCAGTGGAGACTGGGTACACTGGACGGACTCGCCGAGAACTCCCAGATGGTATTATACCTTACGTCAGATGGCAGTTCTCTGGTGACACTGGTACAGAGTAGTCTGTTGACCCGAGATCGTCATAGAGTCTTGTGTGGTTCCCACTGTGCTTTGATTTCCACCTTACCACGTCCAAGAGGGCGTGCAAAACAGTGGTTTTTGGGTACAGTCCCGAGTCACATGGAGGCAATGAGCGATAGGAGGGGATTCGTCTCTCCCGGTATAGGGGGTTGATGTTGCGCTGTGTTCGATTGGCTATAACCGGAAATCCCTGGCCAGGGTTGCTGAGATTTACTGGTAAGTGTTATCTGTAGTTTCTTGAACTGTTATAGACCTCATATCGACACGACTTATCGAGCTATTGGGGTCTGACGTTTACCACCCCTAGGCGAGATATGCGACATATCAGACGACGAGACCGGACTGTACGGTAAGTGTTACTGGTTGGATTCACAGGAGTATGAGCGGGCTTGCTCGTCGATCTTTTGATCGCTCAATACCCGGGTGGCCGTTACGTTTAGCAGACCGCTTGCGGCTTGTGGGTGTTTGATATGATCATCATCTGCTACCGGCGTATTGACGAGTCTTTAGAGTCTTACACAGAGGTTTCCTGACTCAAGCGAAACGAAATAGGAGCGCATATGAGATATGTGCGGGATCGAGAATAATGCGTGTATGTGATACCGTATTCTATTCTCGCGATTTGTATCATCGGCAGGTTATATGTGATATAGCCTGGTTACCGGATCAAGTGTTGATTCGATACATTGATACACTTGATACTAATTTGTTATATGCGATATGACCGGATCGTTAAATCAAGTGTTGATTTAATGATTTAATGTATAATTATATATTTGATATATTACTTTGCATTAACTAGTATTGGTTCACTTAAATTGGATTTTCTCACTTGAAGTACACAAGTTGTATATGTGATATACTTTCGTGCACTTGTTTGTATCATGTTTGATGATACATGCTGACTTGTGTTTGTGTAAAGATTAAACCATGGTTATATGAATGGTTAGGGTTTTGTTTACTTATTCATTTATTTATTTTGGTTAGAAAATGAGAAAAGAAAACAAAATGGTTGCTTTCATACATGAAGCTTCTTGAAGCTTCATGCAACTTTGACTAAGTGACCATTCTTGTCTTCTTCTCCTAACCCTAATCATTCAACTTAACCCTAGTTTATTCTCTACACTAAACCATGGTTGCAATATGATAAGTATCATGTTATTTTCTTTTTCCAAAAAATACTTATCATATTCTTTCTTCATCATCTTCTTCTTCTTCAACAAAGGAAGAAAGCTTGCCTCCATCAATGGCAACTTGAGGAAAAGAGTGAGAAATCCAATTCTAAAGTGAACCCACTTCCTATTTCTTCATCCTCTACCACTTGCCAAGTAGTATAGGGTGTTTTCTTCACAAGTTTCATGACTTGGTGAAGTTGGAGCTTGATCTTGTGTTGCCTCGACGTAGATCATCTTCGGCATCGAAGTCGACGACCTAGCCCGCCCATTTCTCCGATGAAGCCAACGCTAGAGCCCGGGATCCGATGATCGCAGCGAGGGGACTTCATCACGGAGCTATGGAGGTGGAGGACCGGATCTACAAAGGTTGTATTTCCGTTCACTTAGTTAAGTTGTTAACTATTCGCATTTGTTTCGCCTAAAATTCTAGTTAACGATCCGTATTAGGGTTTCTCGGCACTTGTAAAATTTTGAAATTGGCATGGTTGATGCCTTGTGAGACCTCATTAGTGTGCTTAGGAACCCTACAGTGGTATCAGAGCCTAGCTAGAGCCTTAGGCGATGAGTAGACGGAGTTAGAATTCCGATCGAACCGAAACCCTAACTCCAAAATGCTCTCTGGACTTTTTTCAAAAACTGGGTTTTTTCCAGATTAAAAATTCTTAAAAAATTCAGCAGGAAATTCTAAGAATTACGGCGCAAAATTTACTAAGTGATGCTTCTAAAGCGCGGCGGAACCGCGGCAGAAGCTTGGCTTCTGCGGCGGTTCCACGGCCACATTATGAGATCACTCTTCAATTTTTGCACAGTAATTCCTATTTTTTGGTTCTGGATTTTCTGGGATTTTTTAATATTTATTCAAGAGTTGAATATTCTAGGGTGTTTTGGAGCTTCGTTGATTCGATCGAAAATTTTAAACTTTGTCTATGTGTTTTTCCGGATAATTTTAGAATATGTTAAAAGGTTCGACCGGATATAAATACCCACTTTTTCCCCTGCCGGGAAATTTCCAATTGTTGGACTTTTCTGTAGTTTAATGACGTTCTAAGTAGTGTAAGTAACGCGTTGGTCCCTCTAGAAGACAACAAACCTTAACTCGATTATGTGACCGTCTTGAACTGTCCTTTGAACCTTAGGGTTTGGGGCAGTACGGCGTGCCACATGTGAGGCGTTGGCTTGACCCTTCTACGGCTGGACCGTTGGTACTGAGGCATGAACTGGATGTTTTTAAACCTATTTCATGTGTTAATTTGTTTCGGGAAAACTTGGGTGTTCGAATGTTCGATCGGAAATTTTAACATTTTCTATTTATCCGGAATGTGATACAATAATTGGAATTCACAAGTTGTTATGAGATAACTGAATGAATGTTATAAACATAGCAGTTTAGTCTCATTTGATCGGTTGCCACGGAATTTTGATGTGATCAAAAGTCCGTCGCAATCACGTAGCGTACGCGGATACTCGCCGGGTAAACTTAATAGACAGCTACACCCTATAGCCCCGACCAAGTGACTGTAGGAGAACTCCGTCGTCGAAAGCATCCGTTCGGGTGCTCGCGGCAGCGGTGTTCCGCCTTGGTGCACTTCGTCGACGGCATCGGGGGTGCGGCCGCCTAATAAAGTCTGCGGCGAGCATTCGATCAGGATGTCGGGAATCTTATTGAATTGCCCGACTTGATATTGAAAAGTGTTTTCGATTTTGAGACTAAAATGCGGGGTTTATAATTGTTAGGCATGCGATGTCTAAGCAATTCATTTGATTAGGCATGTGATGTCTATGGAGGTTGCGGATTCCAACTGTTGTAGTTTTACACTTTCTTTTCTGTGACCGTAAGTGTAATATGTGATATCGCCGGTTTCGTTGCTATATGTCAACGACAATTGGGATGGGCATATTTACTTACGTTGATGACATGTGATGTTATGTGTTGCTGGATATGTTATATTGGATCGTCGTGTTTGAATAGCCGGGGTTTTTATGTGAGATGAGTGTTTTTCATTTTCATTCATGTAAAAACTTGTATGCAATATTCTTTTATTGGGGCACTTCCAGGTTGCGGAAGATGTCACCGTTTGTATATTATTTACTTTTCCGCACTAGGATAGACCCAAGGAGGAGGGCACAAGTAACCGGGTTCTGGAGTCCAGTGGGAGACCAACTCGAGGAGTCGAGTCCGGGTCTCCTAACTCTAGAATTGGTAGGGTTGCTTGCCGCTCTCGTAGGGGTCTAGGGGTGTGGGTTTGGCTATTCATCGCGACCGTGGAATCCGTGTTTTATACTGGCTCGTATTGAAAACACGAACGTCCTAGTATATCTAATGTTTCATATGATTCTTCTGCTGCGATATCTGTGATGTGATCATTTGATGTTCTGTGATAAATACTATATGTAGTATATATGATATATTATATAGACGTTACTTATGTTTTACACCCGCGCTAGCCCTGCCCCGCTCTGTCGTTAGTTACCTAACCTAACGGTGCATGAGGGGACATCGAGGCGAATGCGGATGGCATAAGTGTACGTCGTATTTATCTGTGATGTTTAGGTACTTAAATGATGGGACTTCATTAATGTGATTAATGAAAGAAAAAGAAACCTAAGATGTTGTGGAATCGAATTTCAAAAATAAAATAGGTAGCTACAGTTCTTGCTTTGCACAGCGGTATATATGATATATCCTGCACTTTATTCGATAAGGAAAGGACCGAGATCCCTTCACCGGGAGTGACTCCTTCAGCAATAACTGGCAGATGCTACAACTCTCGGTTTGTCTTTTGATTTCTTCTATAGTTTCTGCTTTGCACAGTGATATATATGATATATCCCGCACCTTATTCGATGAGGAAAGGGCCGACGATCCCTTCACCGGGAGTGACCCCTTTAGCAAAACTAGAAAAGCCTAAAAAACACTCCATTTCAAAATTCATTCGATCCTACAACGATATCAAGTTCATTACGCAATAGGTTTTCATAAAAACCTGTCGTAGCCCTCCGTCATTTCAGATAAGTACTAGTTAGTATTCGTGCTGCAGTTGTTTGGCATGCGTCAAGGCGTAGTGTACGGTAGCTAACTAGTGCTTATCTGCTAGCATACGATGCGATTGGATTAGGGTATTCGTACGGCGTTGTTTGGCATGCGTCAAGGGTCGTGCGGGTGGGTTTAATTCAATCAAGAAATGTACGGGTTGAACTTGACTAGCGGACTATGGGTTGTTTGGCATGCGTCAAGGTCATAGCACGCTAGGGGCAAAATATTATCGGGAATTTCAAGTGTTGAAATTTGCAATGAGATTGCATACCTTCTATGAGATAGTTGGATCCCGATACCCGCTGTGAGTAAGAGTTACTCCTGGGAGAGTTTTACACATTACAATTAGCCGATCAAGTAGGTGTCTAGAAAGGTGTTAACGAGGTTACGCCTCTGGGAAAACGAGGTTTACATTAATTATGTTCGTGCGAAAGCACGGGGGACCTCCCTCAAAGTACCGACACTGGCCTGGCTGAAAAATTGGCGAACTTGTAGCGTGTAATTAATCCCGGCTAGTCTTTCCTTTTAGGGTTTGAAGGAAGATTTGATAAAAACAGTGGGAGCCATCCTGATTAGATAAAATAATAACCAATCTATTCTTGCAAGAGCGCACGCTGAGTGTTTTCTTCTCTCTCATTCCAGGTAGCGACCATAACACGTCTTAATCAAGATAATAATATGAATGTATTGACCGAACCCGCTTATTATACTGATCTGGGGGACGTTGGTCCCGCTCCAACTTATAATTGTTATAAGACAGAGCAGGAAATAGGGGAATACCAGATTTCCCATGCCGCCCAAACGAAGAAAGTGCATGCTGATGCATCATCTTCGGGTGTGTTCATTACAAAAAACTGTTTCTCAGTGTCCTCTACGTCCTGGGTATTTGATACCGGATCAGGATCCCGCATATGTAATTTGTTACATGGGCTACAGATAGGTAAAGAACTGAGAACGGGTGATAAGTTTCATGAGGCAGAAAACGGGGCAAGTGTTGCAGCCAAGTCTGTTGGTTACTGTTACCCTGTATTTCAAATACATTGATCCTGAACGAATGTTATTAGATACCGAACCTGATATACAAAATCATATCAGTCTCTTTATTAGTAAAGAAAGGATATAATTTTGTATTGTTGGATAATGTTTTGAACATTTCCTATATCAAAAGTTGATCGGCAGGCACGTTATCTAAAAGCATTGACGTTCTAAATCAAACTACAGTTCTTAGTATACAGAACACACACAAGAGGAAGAGTTCAGAAATGAACGGATCCTTCTTGAGGTATTGTAGACCAGGTCATATCAATGCGACCCGACTAACTGAAGTTACATTTAGATGCATATTTAAATCAGTTTGAATTTACATCTTGTGAAACTTACCAGTCATGTCACAAAGATAAGATGACCATAGCTCTGTTTATTGGAAACAGAGAAAGAGTTAGTAAACTCTTGGGACTAATACATGATGATGTATGTAGGTCCCCTGCCTACACATGCCAAGACCGGTTCTTTGTACTTTATTACATTCTCTGATGATCTCTTTAGATTCAGACATATGTTCCTGTTGAAACACAAGTCCGAACCTTTTGAGATATTCACAGAATATAAGTTAGAAGTAGAGAACCAAAACGGGTATAAGTATTATGTCCTTTGATGTGATCAAGGAGGAGAATACTTGAGCACGGAATTCCTGGACTATTCTAAGGGAGAATGAGATTCTCTCTCAGCATTACTCCTCCGTATACACCATAGCACGATGGTATATCGGGACGGAGCAATTGCACCCTATTCGATATGGTGCGCTCTATGATAAGTAATACTGAGTTACCTGTTTCCTTTTTGGGAGTTATGCGCTTGAGAAGCTGCATACCTATTGAATAGGGTTCGAATCAGATCACTGCCTACCACTCCATATGAGATATGAAATGGGAAGAGCCCATGTCTTAAGCTAGTTAAGATTTGGGGTTGTCCGGCCTATGTCTAAAAGCAAAATCGGGACAAGCTCGAGGCAAGATCTGTTATGTAGAACTGGAAATGTTCCAGCTATACAAACTGCAGCTGATGATTTGAAAGAACCAAAGGATTCAATAGTTACCAACGAACCTCAGCCTCTCCGCCGATCTAGTAAGGTTCCTCACCCGCCTGAGAGATACTTCGGTTACTCTATGACAGTGGGAGCGAGGATTGCATCATGAGATGATGACCCAACTAGTTTCGAGCTGGCCATCAGGAGTGGGACTCTGTAAGAATGGCTGGATGCTTAGCGATCTGAGATGGAATCCATGTACACCAACAAAGTATGGACTTTGGTTGCTATATCTGAAGGGTTAAATTCCCATCAGGAGCAAGTATATCTTGAGAAGATTACTTGGTGTAGATGGAAAAGTTGAGACTTTCAAAGCTAGACTTGTTAAAGCTTTTCGTCATCGACCAGGCGTGGATAATGATGAAACCTTTTCAAGTGGCTATGCTTAAGTCCATCCAGATCCTACTTGCCATGGCTACATACCATGACTACGATATCTGGCGGTTGGGTGCCATGACTGCTTTTCTAAATGATGTTTTAGAAGAGAACGTCTATAAGTACACAGCCAGAGGGCTTCGTAGACAGTGGGAGCAGCGGAAACGTGTACAAGATGCTTTATAGGATAAAGCAGGTATCGCGGAGTTGGAACATCTGTTTTGATGTGTTAGTCAAAGAGTTTGACATCATCAAAATGGTAGATGAACCTTGTATAAACAAAAAGGTAGTGGAGAGTATGGTGGTGATCCTCGTAGAGTACGTGGATGACATACTCTTGATAGGGAAGTAGTTTCCTATGCTACGCTCGGTCAATCTCCGCTTATCACAATGATTCTCTATATAGGATCAAAGTGATACCTCCTAAATCCTGGGTTTTGGATCTATGAGATAGATCTAATTGGATGTTAGGATTCTCACTAGTTGTAGTGAGATGGTATCAACCGATCCTGGGGAGAATCACTGGAAGGGTTCCAGGGTGATAAGGACGACTGAAAGTCAGTCACAGGCAATGTCTTTACCCTCAGTAAAGGGACGGTATGTTGGAAGAGTTCCAAGCTAGATACCGTGGCATACTAGACGATAAAGGCTCGATACATCGCTACTTAAGATGCTACCAAAGAGGCAGTCTGGATGTATATTTGTTCATGAGATGAACTTAGTTCCTCCCATTGTGTGACAGTGGAGTTGTGGCTTATGCCAAGGAACATCCGTCCCATCAGTGATCCAGACATATTCTAAGGCAGTATCACCTGATCATGGAGATGCTTGATCTCCAAGGGATCGAGGTTAGGAGAGTAGACGCAGAGGGCAACACGGCGGATCCACTCACAAAGGCCTTTTCCCAGAGAGAGATTTTTATGGGATGGTTGAGTATGAGATACTACAACCACTGCTATCAGATGGCCCTAGTGCAAGTGGGAGATTGTTAGTTGTATGTATGCCCTAGAGGCCATTACTATACATAGATGTATATTGCAGTGGATGCTTGGACATATATAGGGAGGACTTTCTTGCTCGACATGATAGTATGCTATCTGGTTACTCTTTACCTTAACGTGTACACTGATTGTCTCTCTGTTACATGTTGGTAAAGCCTTTAGAATGTGTACTTGACTACCTGGACTATGATGCGGATCATACTAGTGGGGACATGGTAGTCCATAAGTACATCCTTCAAGGTCCCTAGTCGTGGGTGTATCGAGACGGGGCATCGATATACCAGAGTAGACTAGCGTATACCTTCTCGACCCATACAGATGGGCGATGGATGATCCCATATCCATTGGTGTTTGACATCAGAGATGATATACGGGTGCTCAGTGGAGACTGGGTACACTGGACGGACTCGTCGAGAACTCCCAGATGGTATTATACCTTACGTCAGATGGCAGTTCTCTGGTGACACTGGTACAGAGTAGTCTGTTGACCCGAGATCGTCATAGAGTCTTGTGTGGTTCCCACTGTGCTTTGATTTCCACCTTACCACGTCCAAGAGGGCGTGCAAAACGGTGGTTTTTGGGTACAGTCCCGAGTCACATGGAGGCAATGAGCGATAGGAGGGGATTCGTCTCTCCCGGTATAGGGGGTTGATGTTGCGCTGTGTTCGATTGGCTATAACCGGAAATCCCTGGCCAGGGTTGCTGAGATTTACTGGTAAGTGTTACCTGTAGTTTCTCGAACTGTTATAGACCTCATATCGACACGACTTATCGAGCTATTGGGGTATGACGTTTACCACCCCTAGGCGAGATATGCGACATATCAGACGACGAGACCGGACTGTACGGTAAGTGTTACTGGTTGGATTCACAGGAGTATGAGCGGGCTTGCTCGTCGATCTTCTGATCGCTCAATACCCGGGTGGCCGTTACGTTTAGCAGACCGCTTGCGGCTTATGGGTGTTTGATATGATCATCATCTGCTACCGGCGTATTGACGAGTCTTTAGAGTCCTACACAGAGGTTTCCTGGCTCAAGCGAAACGAAATAGGAGCGCATATGTGATATGTGCGGGACCGAGAATAATGCGTGTATGTGATACCGTATTCTATTCTCGCGATTTGTATCATCGGCAGGTTATATGTATAAGTCCACGTTGCCCACTCCGGTACTTGCGGGGAGGCGGAAAACGGAATAAAAAACGAATTTTTATGAACTTAGGCAACATGGACTAGACTATGAAGGATCTTTGCTAAACAAAAACAAGCTAAAGCTAACTAGAAACTAGCTAAGTGTTAGAATGGTTATACCTAGGGCTTTATGTCCTTCTCTCCTTGCTCCTTGGAGTAGTAGAAAGAGGTCACCTTTGTCGTCTTCTCACGTCAAAGAAAGATCCACCCGAAAGCCTCAACCTTTGGCTTCAACTCCAAGCTAGAAGTAACTAGGATGCTAGAAGTGCTAATCCTAGAACCCTAGATGAGAGTAAAGATTATCAAGAAGAGGTTTTTCTCAAGCTCAAGTGTTTCTCAACACATGAGAGGGGAGAGCTTGAGGGAGAGGAAGAACAAGAGGGAGAAAGTGAATGATAGAATGAGAATAAAATAAACCATTCTCACATATATGTGTGTATTATTTAATTAGATAATTAGTAAGATAATTGTCATGGCTTAATCAAGACATGACCATTATCATTTCATTTTAAATGCAAATTGCAAGGATCAAAGAGCATCTTCCAAATGAAATGATGATGGTCAAAGTGTCAACCAAGGTCAACAAGTCAAGGAGGTCAAATGGTCAACAACCATAACCATGCACAATTATTTAAACTAATATCAATTAACCATAATACACACATAAGCATTAGGGTTAATAAAATGACAATAGTCATTAACCCTAATCAAAGTCCTCTCCTTCTGTCTCAAGCAACTGTGCATACGCACCCGTATTCGTGATCCGAGGAACATGAATACAATGAGATAAAACCAATCCCAAATCTATACTAGGATCTGGCTTAAACCAAAGCCCGCTAGTATAAGCTGTCCGGACAGCAAACGTGCACAAGTGTGCGGATGTGAACGAACCCTGTCGCAAAACCATGCGACCTCTACTCATTTTGCCTAAAGGCGAATAGCTCTCTGTGTGGGACTCTAAAGACTCGACACTACGCTGGCAGTGGGTTTAACCACAGACCGCAAGCGGCACTAGCTGTACGTAACGGTCCCCAGGTAGATGTCGATAAGAAGACTAACGAGGTGAACCCCATCTGAACTCCTACTGAGCCTGTATGTGACAGTCTCCGTACAGTCCGGTCTGTTCGTCTGATACATCGCATGGCGGGCCTAGGAGGGCGGTGAACGTCAGTCCCCTAATAGCGGTACAAGTCGTGTAGGAGTGTAGCCCAGAACATCCTGAGATAACACTGGAAACCTACCAGTATATCCCGCTTGCCCTGGCCAGGGACTACTCGTGTAATAGCTCTCCTAGACACAGCGCGATGTCAACCCCCAATACCGGGAGAGACGAATCCTGTCTAACCGTCACTGCCTCCAAGTGCTTCGGGACTGCACCCAAAAACTACCTGTTTGCACGACTCCTTTGAGCCGTGGTAGGGTAGTAATCAAAGTGCAGTGGGAACACACTCGAGGCGAAGTGACAGTGTCAAGTCAGCGGACTAAGCTGTACTCATGTCACCTGGGAACTGATAACTGACGATAGGTATAATACCAACCAACAGATCCCGACGAGTCCTGTCCAGTGTACTCGTAACCTAACGAGCACCCGCATACTATCTCAAGTACGACGTACTGACGGCTGTGGGACAGACCGTCTCCCACACTGGGATGAGAAGCGCATACGCTAGTCTACTCCGGAGTATCGATGCCCTGTCTCGATAGTCCAACGACTAGGGACCTGTATAAGGATGTGCTTATAGATCACCCAGCTCCCACGAGTGTGAGCGCCATCACCACGCTGGTAATCAAGCAAAGATCCTAAGGGCTCTACTAATATGTATATCAGCAATATGCTAAAAGAAACACATGCACATATTAAAGCAGAGACAAACCAAGTAGCATACTACCATTTCGAGCAAGATTGTATATACAACTGTGAATATCCCAAGCTTCCATCAAGTAATATACAAACTAGTATGATACAGTAATGGCCTCTAGGGCATATACACTAACAATCTCCCACTTGCACTAAGGCCATGTACCGGCGTATCGAAGACCTATCATCTCGATCAGCCGCTCGAACTGAGTCTGGGGCAAGGCCTTGATGAATGGATCTGCTGTGTTATCTTCTGAAGCAACCCTCCGAACCTCGATCTCCTGGCGATCCATGATCTCCCTGATCAGGTGATACCGCCTTTAGATGTGTCTGGATTTCTGATGGGACCTGGGTTCCTTCGCTAAAGCTATAGCCCCGTTGTTGTCGCAATACAGAGGTATTGGGTCAACAATGGACGGAACCACCTGAAGTTCTTTCAAGAACTTTCTCATCCAGACAGCTTCTTTTGCGGCATCAGATGCAGCGATGTATTCCGCTTCCATAGTCGAGTCGGCAACGGTTTCCTGTTTGGAGCTCTTCCAACACACCGCCCCTCCATTGAGGGTAAAGACAAAACCCGACATGGACTTGGAATCATCCTTGTCACTCTGGAAGCTGGAGTCAGCAAAGGCCTCAATCTGGAGGTCTTTTCCGCCATACACCAAGAACATCTCCTTAGTCCTTCTTAGGTACTTGAGAATGTTCTTTACTGCTATCCAATGTTTTTCCCCAGGGTTTGACTGATACCTGCTTACCACACTCAGTGCATAAGCCATATCCGGTCTGGTACACAACATCGTATACATTATAGAGCCTACCGCAGAAGCGTAGGGTATAATAGACATGCGATCCCTCTCCAAATCAGTCTTGGGAGACATCTCTTTGGAGAGGGTGATCCCGTGACAAGCCGGTAGATTACCGCGTTTGGAACCTTCCATACCGAATCTCTTCAGTATGGTGTCGATGTACCTGGACTGCGAAAGTCCTAATATCCTTTTGGATCTGTCACGGTAGATCCGGATACCCAGAATGTATGAGGCATCACCCAGGTCTTTCATGGAGAACCTGTGTGACAAGAACCCCTTGACAGATTGTAGCATATGAATGTCATTTCCTATTAAGAGAATGTCATCCACGTATAAAACGAGGAATACTACAGTTCTCGCTACAAATCTACAATAGATGTATGGTTCATCTGGATTTTTGATAAAGCCAAATTCCTTGACCGTCTCGTCAAAACAGATGTTCCAACTCCGCGATGCCTGCTTTAGTCCATAAATGGACTTAAGCAACTTGCACACCTTTCCGCTGCTCCCACTCTGAATGAAACCCTCTGGCTGGTCCATATAGACACACTCCTCTAAATGTCCATTTAGAAAAGCTGTCTTTACGTCCATCTGCCAAATCTCATAATCGTGGAAGGCAGCAATGGCAAGAAGGATCCGAATGGATTTCAGCATAGCTACTGGAGAAAAGGTTTCGTCATAGTCCAAACCAGGTCGCTGACGAAAACCCTTTGCTACCAGTCTAGCTTTATAGGTCTCAACCTGTCCATCTACACCAATCTTCCTTTTGAAGATCCACTTGCATCCCACGGGTTTTACCCCATCTGGAGCAATGTCCAACGTCCATACTTTGTTGGTGTACATGGACTCCATTTCGGTCCGTATTGCATCCAGCCATTTTACCGAGTCGACGCTCTGAATGGCTTGCTGGAAGCTAGTAGGCTCATCAAAGTCTATGATGCAATCCTCTCTATCCCCGTCTATGAGAAAACCGTAGTATCTCTTGGACGGATGAGACTGCCTACTACTCTTGCGGAGTGGCGTGGGAATGTCCTGATCTTTCGAACCCTCTGATTCTACTAAGCTTTCAGTAATAGCTCATGGTTCTGGAATTTCTTCCAGTTCTATTGCGCTCCCACTTAATTCTTTTTCTATGAACCGGTGTTCTAGAAAGTGGGCATGGCGAGAAACAAACACCTTTTGTTCCTCTTCGCAATAGAAGAAATATCCCTTGGAGTTCTTTGGATATCCCACAAACTTGCACTGTACTGAGCGTGCCTCGAGCTTGTCCGCATGCTGCTTTTTTACAAAAGCTGGACATCCCCATGTCTTAATGTGATTAAGATAGGGTCTCTTCCCACACCACATCTGATATGGTGTAGTAGGCACAGTCTTAGTTGGAACTCGGTTCAAAAGGTATGCAGCTGATTCTAGCGCATATCCCCAAAACGATCGCGGTAACTCAGCGTTACTCATCATGGACCGTACCATATCCAATAGGGTTCGGTTCCGTCTCTCCGATACACCGTTATGTTGCGGAGTGTATGGAGGAGTAAGCTGAGAGAGAATTCCATTCTCTTTTAAGTAACCCAGGAACTCGGCACTCAAGTATTCACCACCTCGATCAGATCTCAGTGCCTTGATACTTTTGCCTGTTTGTTTTTCTACTTCATTCTTATATTCCTGGAATTTTTCAAAAGCCTCGGATTTATGTTTCATTAAGAAGACATAACCGTACCTTGAAAAGTCATCCGTAAAAGTAATGAAGTAAGAATAACCGCTTCGTGCATGTGTAGACATTGGACCGCACACGTCGCTGTGTACGAGTCCCAAGAGCTCGCTCGCTCTTACTCCGTATCCAGTGAACGGAGTCTTTGTCATCTTTCCTTTGAGACAGGATTGACAAGTTGCATACGATTGATATTCGAACGGATCCAAATATCCTTCTGTATGTAACTTAGTCAACCTTCTCTCATTGATGTGACCCAGTCTACAATGCCATAAGAAAGTTTTATTGATTTCTGAAGACTTTCTTTTGTGTGTATTCTGGACATTGAAAATCTGTGGTTGGTTTAACACGTATATACCGCTGTTCAATGTACCTGACCCAATCAAAACTTGATTAAGGTGAATGTTCACTACATTACTTACAAATGCAAATTCATAACCTTCTTTAGATAATAAAGATACAGAAATGATATTACAGGTTGCATTTGGTACATAATAACAACTACGCAAAACCAAAAAGTGTCCATCCGACAATCCCAGGTGATAGTCCCCCACGGCCTCAGCATCCATGCTAGCACCGTTTGCAACTCTGAGGGTCATGTCACCTGCCTTCAAAACTCTACGCTTTCTCAACGCCTGCAAAGAATTACAGATATGAGATCCTGATCCGGTATCCAATACCCAGGATGTAGAGTTTATTGATAGACAGTTTTCAATAACATACACACCTGAAGCTGAAGCCGCAACTCGCTTCAAATCCTGTGTTCTGGCCTTCCAAGCCTTGCAATCCTGTTTCCAGTGACCACTTTTGTGACAGTAGAAGCATTCTTCCTTCCCCACCAGCTTTCCCGCTACCTTTGTTGCTTTTCCTTTTCCCTTCGTATCCACTTTACTAACACCGCCTCTTGGTTTGGCGGGGGCTTTCTTCTTTTTACCCTTGGCATTCGCCCTGGATCTAGAAGAGGAAGATCCTCCTACAAACAAAGTGGATGTCTCCCTACTTTTCTGTAGGGTGCCCTCTGCACTCCTCAGCATGTTGAGGAGCTCTGAAAGTTCAACTTCTTTTTCCTGTAAGTTGAAGTTCAGGATGAAATGGGCGTAAGTGGAAGGAAGGGACTGGAGAATCAAGTCCGTATAGAGCTCATTCTCCAACGTGGTCCCAAGTTCTGCGAGCTCCTCTATGTAGTCAATCATCTTAAGCACGTGTTCCGCTACCGATGATCCCACAGCCAACCTTGCTGAAAACAACTTCTTCGACACTTCGTATCTGGCGATACGAGACTGCTCTCCATACAGTTCTTTTGTATGAAGAAATATGGACTCTAGGTCCATATTCTCGTGCCTCCTCTGATGTTCATTGTCCATCGAGGCAAGTATGAGGCATTTAGCCTTCGCGCAATCTATTTCCCAGGTCTTATAGATTTCCCTATCTACGACACTGGTTTTGGGACCTGGGACAGGGGGAGCTTTGGTGGTAAGGAGATACCCCAGCTTGTCGTAAGTGATTGCCATCTTGACATTCCTGAGCCAATCTTTATAGTTTGGCCCTGTCAATATGTTTTTATCTAGTAATAACTTAAGTCCGGTCATGTTGAATGGTCGCTGCAATTAGGAGAGAGAAAATAAACACTTTAGCATGATGCTCTTGCAAGTTTAGAGTGGTTTTTAGTTTGTCTAAACAGGATGGCTCCCACTGTCTCTCGAATCCCTTCTCAAACCGTAAAGAAAGGATTAGTCTGGATCAATCTCACCGTACAATACTTGCTTAACCGTTCAGCCAGGCCAGTGTCGGTACTTCGAGGGAGGTTTTCCAACGCTTTCGCGAAGTTCCTTAATTAAGTAATCTCTTTTCCCTGTGGGCGTAGCCCCGCTAACACCTTTCTAGACACCTACTAGGTTTATAGCATTGATCGTTAAGTGAGAGTTTTCCCGAGGAGTAGCATATACTCACAGTAGGATCGGGATCCAAATATCATCGCGTGATAAAACCGAAGGAATCCTACCAGAATTATCACACTCCAAATGGTATGCAGCGCTAGCAAGTTTCAGTACTTATGAAACTCCCGATGTGGATTTCTGCCCCATGCTCTTATGACCTTGACTTTGGCCAAAATATCATAAGTCACATGTCAAGTTCTACCCGTCATTCTCCTAGTTAATTTGGACCCACCCGTACCTACCCTTGACTTTAGCCAAAATGGCAGCACGACTGTCCCAAACCAACGCATCTATCTATGCTGCACATGAATACCCAATAGCTACCAATCACTATGCCTTGACTTTGGCCAAAATACATAGCTTGAATACTTTTGACCATTCATGTGGAATGACGGAGGGCTACGAATGGTTTTGGCGAAACCGTGAACGTAGTGAACTTGATATAACCGATGGAACGAGATAGCTTTTAAAAGGAGTGGTTCAAGCTCCGCGTTTAAAAGTTTAGTTTTGAAAAGAACCGAGTGGTTTTCAAAGTGTTCCAATCGACTTTTACTTGGTTTATTTTCTTGCATTAGTTCTTTTAATGCGTCCCATCATTTAATCCTACCATTGCAGAAAACAACCAAAATATGACGTACGCTTATGCCATTCGCATTCGTCACGGGGTCCCGTCATCACCCGTTAGGTTACTTAACTAACGACAGAGCGGGGGCTGGGCTAGCGCGGCTGTAAAACATAAGCAACGCCTAAATAGTTATCATATATAAATATATAGCAATGATAGACATTACAGATCACAGATGAATACATTGGATATACTAGGAATCCGCAATCTGTTCGAGCCTGCAACGAAAAGCGGATTACACGATCGCGGTGAATAGCCAATACCCCACCCAAGACCCCTACGGGTGCGGAAAACTACCCGCCAAGTACCCGAAGCGAAGCAACCTCCCTCACCACCGTGAGTAGGCCACTCGGCACTTCGAGATACCCGGTAGTTTGTGCACTCCCTCCATGGGTCTATCCTAGGAGCAAAAACAGTAAAAAGAATTATACAATGACGGCTACAACCCCGACCCGGTTGTGCGGCCAAACAAATAATAATATTACATCAATTTACATATTACAATGAATGAAAGAAAAAGAAACACTCATCTCATATCCATCCCGGCTATTCACCCGCGACAATCCAACACATTCATATACACATACCATCATCAAACACAGATCACAGATATGTATAACCCCGACTAATCGACATATAGCGATTAGCCGACGTTCAATACATATAAACATCATAGATATAACCTTTTAGTCAAAGTGTATTGAAGTTCGATAAAAATATACGGATTTATAGGCCCCCAAAAACAAATTTCTATTCTGGAAAACCTGGGCACATATAAACCATCTTAAAAATCCCAAAACCAAGCCAGAAATACACTGCACCAAACTTGACCCAGTGAAGAGCCAAGACGGCCGCGGTTGCGCGGCAATAGCTTGCTATTGCCGCGGAAACGCGGCTCTTTGGTCGAATCACTGGATCGTTTTTGGTGGCTTTCTTCACAAAACCCTGAGATGATTTTTGGAGTATGATTTATTTTGTTTTGAACAGAAAATATTTTAACAGAAACTTAGGGTTTTGAAAACTCGGTTTTTCGATTTTTCCGATTCGAACTTCGATACACTCTACTACCTAGCTAGTTTATGTTTAGTTAGGCTCTGATACCACTGTAAGTCCACGTTGCCCACCCCGGTACTTGCGGGGAGGCGGAAAACGGAATAAAAAACGAATTTTTATGAACTTAGGCAACATGGACTAGACTATGAAGGATCTTTGCTAAACAAAAACAAGCTAAAGCTAACTAGAAACTAGCTAAGTGTTAGAATGGTTATACCTAGGGCTTTATGTCCTTCTCTCCTTGCTCCTTGGAGTAGTAGAAAGAGGTCACCTTTGTCGTCTTCTCACATCAAAGAAAGATCCACCCGAAAGCCTCAACCTTTGGCTTCAACTCCAAGCTAGAAGTAACTAGGGTGCTAGAAGTGCTAATCCTAGAACCCTAGATGAGAGTAAAGATTATCAAGAAGAGGTTTTTCTCAAGCTCAAGTGTTTCTCAACACATGAGAGGGGAGAGCTTGAGGGAGAGGAAGAACAAGAGAGAGAAAGGGAATGATAGAATGAGAATAAAATAAACCATTCTCACATATATGTGTGTATTATTTTAATTAGATAATTAGTAAGATAATTGTCATGGCTTAATCAAGACATGACCATTATCATTTCATTTTAAATGCAAATTGCAAGGATCAAAGAGCATCTTCCAAATGAAATGATGATGGTCAAAGTGTCAACCAAGGTCAACAAGTCAAGGAGGTCAAATGGTCAACAACCATAACCATGCACAATTATTTAAACTAATATCAATTAACCATAATACACACATAAGCATTAGGGTTAATAAAATGACAATAGTCATTAACCCTAATCAAAGTCCTCTCCCTCTGTCTCAAGCAACTGTGCACACACACCCGTATTCGTGATCCGAGGAACATGAATACAATGAGATAAAACCAATCCCAAATCTATATTAGGATCTGGCTTAAACCAAAGCCCGCTAGTATAAGCTGTCCGGACAGCAAACGTGCACAAGTGCGCGGATGTGAACGAACCCTGTCGCAAAACCATGCGACCTCTACTCATTTTGCCTAAAGGCGAATAGCTCTCTGTGTGGGACTCTAAAGACTCGACACTACGTTGGCAGTGGGTTTAACCACAGACCGCAAGCAGCACTAGCTGTACGTAACGGTCCCCAGGTAGATGTCGATAAGAAGACTAACGAGGTGAACCCCATCTGAACTCCTACTGAGCCTGTATGTGACAGTCTCCGTACAGTCCGGTCTGTTCGTCTGATATATCGCATGGCGGGCCTAGGGGGGCGGTGAACGTCAGTCCCCTAATAGCGGTACAAGTCGTGTCGGAGTGTGGCCCAGAACACCCTGAGATAACACTGGAAACCTACCAGTATATCCCGCTTGCCCTGGCCAGGGACTATTCGTGTAATGGCTCTCCTAGACACAGCGCGATGTCAACCCCCAATACCGGGAGAGACGAATCCTGTCTAACCGTTACTGCCTCCAAGTGCTTCGGGACTGCACCCAAAAACTACCTGTTTGCACGACTCCTTTGAGCCGTGGTAGGGTAGTAATCAAAGTGCAGTGGGAACACACTCGAGACGAAGTGACAGTGTCAAGTCAGCGGACTAAGCTGTACTCATGTCACCTGAGAACTGATAACTGACGATAGGTATAATACCAACCAACAGTTCCCGACGAGTCCTGTCCAGTGTACTTGTAACCTAACGAGCACCCGCATACTATCTCAAGTACGACGTACTGACGGCTGTGGGACAGACCGTCTCCCACACTGGGATGAGAAGCACATACGCTAGTCTACTTCGAAGTATCGACGCCCTGTCTCGATAGTCCAACGACTAGGGACCTGTATAAGGATGTGCTTATAGATCACCCAGCTCCCACGAGTGTGAGCGCCATCACCACGCTGGTAATCAAGCAAAGATCCTAAGGGCTCTACTAATATGTATATCAGCAATATGCTAAAAGAAACACATGCACATATTAAAGCAGAGACAAACCAAGTAGCATACTACCATTTCGAGCAAGATTGTATATACAACTGTGAATATCCCAAGCTTCCATCAAGTAATATACAAACTAGTATGATACAGTAATGGCCTCTAGGGCATATACACTAACAATATGTGATATAGCCGGGTTACCGGATCAAGTGTTGATTCGATACATTGATACACTTGATACTAATCGGTTATATGCGATATGACCGGATCGTTAAATCAAGTGTTGATTTAATGATTTAATGTATAATTATATATTTGATATATTACTTTGCATTAACTAGTATTGGTTCACTTAAATTGGATTTTCTCACTTGAAGTACACAAGTTGTATATGTGATATACTTTTGTGCACTTGTTTGTATCATGTTTGATGATACATGCTGACTTGTGTTTGTGTAAAGATTAAACCATGGTTATATGAATGGTTAAGGTTTTGTTTACTTATTCATTTATTTATTTTGGTTAGAAAATGAGAAAAGAAAACAAAATGGTTGCTTTCATACATGAAGCTTCTTGAAGCTTCATGCAACTTTGACTAAGTGACCATTCTTGTCTTCTTCTCCTAACCCTAATCATTCAACTTAACCCTAGTTTATTCTCTACACTAAACCATGGTTGCAATATGATAAGTATCATATTATTTTCTTTTTCCAAAAAATACTTATCATATTCTTTCTTCATCATCTTCTTCTTCTTCAACAAAGGAAGAAAGCTTGCCTCCATCAATGGCAACTTGAGGAAAAGAGTGAGAAATCCAATTCTAAAGTGAACCCACTTCCTATTTCTTCATCCTCTACCACTTGCCAAGTAGTATAGGGTGTTTTCTTCACAAGTTTCATGACATGGTGAAGTTAGAGCTTGATCTTGTGTTGCCTCGACGTAGATCATCTTCGGCATCGAAGTCGACGACCTAGCCCGCCCATTTCTCCGATGAAGCCAATACTAGAGCCCGGGATCCGATGATCGCAGCGAGGGGACTTCATCACGGAGCTATGGAGGTGGAGGACCGGATCTACAAAGGTTGTATTTCCGTTCACTTAGTTAAGTTGTTAACTATTCGCATTTGTTTCGCTTAAAATTCTAGTTAACGATCCGTATTAGGGTTTCTCGGCACTTGTAAAATTTTGAAATTGGCATGGTTGATGCCTTGTGAGACCTCATTAGTGTACCTAGGAACCCTACACTGGATGCACTGGATTTGTATTTCGTGCACTGGATGCACTGGATTTATATTTCGTGCACTGGATGCACCCGATTTTTATTTTGTGCATTTGTTGCACCAGATTGTTATTTCGTGCATTTGTTGCACTAGATTGTTATTTCGTGCATTGGTTGCACCGGATTTGTACTCCGTGCCTTGGTTGCACCCGATTTATGTCTTGAGCATTTGTGTTACCAGATTTGTGTTTTTGTGCACGTTTGCACATGATGTTCGTATTCGTGCATACTACCGCACCAGATGTTTTACGGACTTGACACGCTTGGGTCGGATTTTTGCGCATATTAGGCGCTGGGTACTGGATTTTGTGCGCATCGGATGCACTTGAGTGAGATTTTATTCGTGCATGTTGGATGCACTTGACTTAGGTTTTATTCGTGCATGACGGATGCACTTGATTTGGATTTTTGCGCATGTTGGGCGCATGATGTGAGATGTGATTTTGTGCACACCGGATGCACTCGATTGGGATTTTCTTTCGTGCATGCTAGTTGCACTGGATTGAGATTTTCGTGCACAGTGGATGCACTAGATGTTGTTGTCGTGCACACCTGTTGCACTGGACAGATGTTTTCGTGCATACCTTTGCACTTAGTTTTGCTTTTGTGCATATTGTGGCACTTGTATTGGATTTGATTTCCGTGCGCACCAGACGTACGTGATTATTGGATACGCCTTTTGGGGCTGATTTTGCTCTTGAGCACTTTGTTTTCATGATGGGTACTATATTATGTAGTATCCGAACATGACTGATTTGAGGACAGTGCCTGAGTATTTTGCATGCATAAAAAGTTTAACAAGAGGTTTTCGAAAAGGAGCTATAGTCTCGCTATTTCTTACATGTCCGTGAGCGGCACGAACGTTTATAAAGGGAAAAACCTTTTGGGATATTTTAAAACGGCGGAACGTATATTTGAGCGTCCGTCACTTGTACCGTGAGCTACGCATAGCACGGCAATTTGAGAAAGATTTGGTATGAGTTATTCAGTTTTTAAAATGGTTTTTTTCAAGGATGCGTACTATATATGTATTATAGTATTTGATTAGTGTATATGGGATTTCGGTAGTGGATTTCGAGATGTATCTCCATTTTGACTCCGATGATATGCGTGCAATCCGATGATTTGCGTGACGCTTGACGGAGTTCGGTTTTGAGTTTCGTACTCATTTTCCGGTGCACAGGATGCACTGTGATATTTCTATATCTTCCGTAATTTCGGAACCCCGTTGATTTGAGCCGATTATTGAAATGTTTAATATGTGGGGAGTTAAATTTAAATTCCGGGACCAAATTTATTTAAGGGGGGAAGATTGTAACATTTTAGAAATATAAAATATAATTTTTGCAAATTTAATATTAAAATAATATATTTCGTGAAAACTACCCGATTTGCGAAATTGGGATTTTCGTAAAGTGGTATAAGTGTATACCAATATTTGGGAATTTATCGGAGAATAAAATGATTTATTTATTTTAATGATATTTATCGGATTTTGGATAAAATTCGTGTTTGTACATTTTTCATGATTTTGCACCTTGTCATGTGCATATGTGCATGTGTGTGTTTGTGAGATAGAGAATGAGAAAGGAAATGAAAAGAAAAAGAAAAGAAATTAATTGAGTGTGAATAGAATCAATTTGATGCCATGGACAAAAGAGATATTTGTGAAAGAAACAAGAATAGATATTTGTGAGGGGTGAGTGTAGGAGGGGGGCGAGGCTAAGAGAGAGAGAGAGAAAGAGCCTTGGCTGCCCCATTCCCTTCATTTCTCCATTATTTCCTTCATCTTCATCATCTCCATCACTTCCTCACTACCTCCATGCCTTATCTCCAAATATTTCTCAAAACCCTATGCCTTCTTCACTAAAAACATGCACACCTCCATTGTAAACCCTTAGAACCTTTCAAGTTTGGATTTTGAAGACTTGGGTAACTCAAGAAAGTTCTTTGGTTGCAAATAAGGTAGTCTATACACTTCAGTTTAGTTTTGGTGTTAAATATCGTATTTCTAGTTAGAAATTGAGTTAATTAGGTTATCGATTTTAGAAAATTATAAGTTGCTGTCAAATGCCCAATTGAGGTGTAGAGAGTGTTTACAAGACCTCAGAGAGTGTTCTATTGACCTGGAATGGAGTTTAGAACCCGATACACGAAGTTATAATTGTTCCGTGTCGGTTTTGTGAAACCTTAAGGCCTACATGGAATCTGGGATGACCTGGGAAGTTTATGAGAAAAACAAACAACTCTAGAGACTTAATTGGGACAATTGGAGACCACCCTGATGAGACGAGCCTATTCCCTCACCAGATGGCCGAGCAGGCCGGATTTTGAGGAGTAGCGGCCGCCCACTTGGTGGTGTCTGGTGCTGGAATTGGTACAGTAGCTCACACACTCCATATGCTACCCCATAGTACTGTTTGTTTATCCCCTTTTGACCTGAACCAAAATTTGGGAGCTATTGTGAGTGGTTTTGGTTATGTTTTCCGTATTTTGGAATTCTTGGTTTTAGTATTTGATATTGTATTGGGTCGTTGGATGGTTGTACGTCAACGACGAGGGTTATTTGGTTGGTTTTGCATGCGTAGGCTATAGGTTCTAACATATGAGCGCACCGTGTGCCGTATTGGTTTTCAGATATTGATTTTGATGGTATTGCGATATGTGTTGATATTGTAGGTACCTTCGCATGGATTCCGAGATGACGAAGCACATCGACTACGACTAAGCGAGGAGTTTAGTAGGTGAGTATATATTTATATCTACGGGGGAAGTCGGGTGGATGGTGTATAGCACCCCCGCAAACATTGATATGGAAGATCGTTTGATTATTATATCCTGATAAATGATATGCGACGGACATGATTATAAGATTTAATAACGATAATATGATAAAGGTTGACACTAATTAACATAGTGACATATGAGAATATGAAATGAGAAGTGAATCATGATAGGTACGAATTGAAAGAGAATGAGTATACGATGTGATATGATGACTTAGTGTGATATGTCGTTATATGTGATATCATTGTGTCACACCATGAAACTTTGGGAGAGAGTGATTGAACACAGACTAAGGAAGGATATTAAGATAACAGAGAACCAGTTTGGGTTCATGCCTGGACGATCGACGACAGAGGCTATTCATTTGCTTCGTCAACTTGTCGAGCGTTTTCGAGAGAGGAGAAGAGATTTGCATATGATATTTATTGATTTAGAAAAAGCGTACGACAAGGTACCTAGAGAGGTATTATGGGGGACAATGATGAATAAGGGGGTCCCCGTCAAGTATATTGACATAATCAAGGATATGTACGATGGAGTAGTGGCTAATGTCAGAACTTGCGGCGGCTTAATGAGTGATTTTTCGATTACAATTGGTTTACATCAAGGATCTGCATTAAGTCCATTCCTGTTTACCATCGTGATGGATGGGCTTACTAGAACTATCCAAGATGAGGTACCTTGGTGTATGCTATTCGCTGATGATATTGTTCCAGTAAATGAGACAAAAGCAGGGGTAAATGCCAAATTGGAATTATGGAGGCAAACATTGGAATCTCGGGGATTCAGATTGAGCAGATCCAAGACAACATATATGCATTGCAAATTTAGTAACCAGAGAAGTCAAAACCATATTGGTATAACATTGGAAGGGCAAGAGATATCACCGAGCGACCAGTTTAGATATCTAGGTTCCATCATCCAAAAGAATAGGGAGATCGATAGTGATGTTAATCAAAGGATCCAAGCTGGTTGGTTGAAATGGAGGAGTGCAACATGGATTTTGTGTGATCGTAACTTTCTGTTAAAATTGAAAGGGAAGTTTTATCGGAGCGCTATTCGGCCTGCCTTATTATATGGTACAGAATGCTGGGCTCCTAAGAAGTATCATACACAGAAGATGCACGTAGCGGAGATGCGCATGCTTCGTTGGATGTGCGGTAACACTAGAAAAGATAAGGTGCGAAATGAGGATATTCGTGCAAAAGTTGGTGTAGCACCTGTGGAGGAGAAGTTGCGGGAAAACCGGCTAAGATGGTTTGGTCATGTGCGACGCAGACCTATGGAAGCACCGGTTTGCGAATAGATACTCTCGATATGGGCAATGGCAAAAGGGCAAAAGGGAGACCGAAGAAAACATGGATGGAGGTGATACGAAACGATATGGTTGCCAAAGGATTCGATGAAAGTATATTGTTCGATAGGAGTGAGTGGAGGCGGAGGATTCATGTGCTGGACCCGGCGTGATTCTCATGTTGGTTCATGTAGCCTACCCCATATGCTTGGGATAAAAGGCTCAGTTGTTGTTGTTGTATGGATGCGAGTCGATATGAGATGGTTGATACCTTTGTCGGTCCACGATATGAGATTGATACAGTTGTGACCTGAGATATAGGTATATAGACATATATAATGTTGTGAATCTTGAGTGATATGCCGTATGATGGATTATACCGTACATGATGTTGTGAGGCTGGATGCCGATTGATAGATTCACCGACTCGGATATATCGTAGACACGCATACCTTGTAGCGTTTCGCTTATGATGTACCTTATGCTGCGCTCATGATATTCAGATTGCATTACATATACCTGTGCTAGTACACCTACACCGTTATCGATGATGCGTATGTTACACCTACACAGATTGGCCGGCTCACACACCTTCATCATCGATAATTGTTATGTCACTACACAATAGAATTACTACATCATGCCATGATATACTTGCTATGCTCACATTACTATTCTGTGTTGCATGATATACTTGCTATGTTCATATCACTGTTCCACGTTGCATGATATACGGATATGCTTACATTCTGTTATATGTCGCATACCTACATGCTTACACATATACCTTGCTATAGCTACATGTTCAGCTTCATATGATGTTGCGATGGATTTTGGATAAATTAGGAACCGCATGATATTTAATAACTTGATGCATTAAATATCGGTTTTCCCTTTATGTGCTCATATTACTGTTCTATGTTGCATATGTTGCATATATTATGTTTTATGGATTTACGCATTGAGATACGGATTTCATATAATTTATGGATTTGAGGACCGTGGGGATATTTCAAGAAAGTATGCATTGTTTTGAAAACCCGGTTTCTCTTAATATGATATTTCGATGCGTCCACCATGAGTTTTCTCGGTTCTGAGACTGGTGTTAGAAACCCGATATGATACGTGGATTGAGAGTGTCGATGTTGGACACTCAGGTTCCGTGGATTGCGAGTGTCGATATTGGACACTCAGGTCCCGTGAGATGTATGGATATGTGGATTGCGAGTGTCGAGGTTGGACATTCAGGTTCCATGGATTGCGAGTGTCGGAGTTGGATACTCAGGTTCCGTGGATTGCGAGTGTCGATGTTGGACACTCAGGTTCCGTAAGATGTACAGATATGATATATGGATTTACGTGTCGATATTTGACACGAGTATTTCATGATGTTTTCGAGTATCGATGTTGGACACTCAGGTTCCATGATTTTGATGTGTCGCGAGGGACACACGTTGATTTATATCCTCATATTTACCTGCATATGCTTTCTTGATATTTACATGCATGATGTTGTTGTGTCATTGGTTGACACGTAGATGAGATCCATATGCATACATGTATTGATTATATGGTTGAATGATATCCACTTGCTGATAGGCCTTGATTATGTTGTTGACACATATGCAGATACGATCACCCTAGATATCATAATATTACCTTTATGATATAGTTGACCTAGGAATCTTTGTTTACTTCGATTTCTACCTGATGATATTTTCTACGCACGAGTTGGCAACTCACCCCCGTTGTGCCACAGTTCTTACAGGTTGACCGTATGGATCAGTAGCGGCATCGCTGGCATACAGCTGTATTCAGATGATTTGCTTTGGTAGGTGGTACATGTTTAATCGTGCCACTTTTGTATTACTATTCCTATTGTATCTAGTCAACTCCATCAAATCAGAAACTAGTATTTGTATAAGTAGTAAGACTTAGCAAGACTTGTAGTTGCGAGACTTGAGCGATGGGTTACATACTCACTTGGTGGGTTTGATTTCTTGCTTTACTTTATTCCTTGTGTTGATCTTCGCCGTTGGGTGTCGTATACTTATATCCTGCCTTGCGTGGTTGTGACCCCGCCGATTGGAGAAGAGCTAGCTCCCGCTTGGGGATGCCTATATATATTGTTGTATATCTGTTTTGGATCAAAATATACGAGGGAGGTGCTGCCCAAAAAAAAGGGGGTTTAGATTTCTGGGTTTCGGCTTTCTTAATTTATATTGCGCTTTTAGACGTTGCGTGATTTAAGTGCCGGTCACGAACTAAATTCGGGTCGTGACAAAGAAGGTTGTAGAGAGTAGGTTGTCTTCCTCGTATTGTACGTAGTTGAAATACTCTTGATAGAAAACGATGTTTCTCTGCTACACTCTGTCAAGCTCTTCTTATCACAAAAGTTCTCCATGAAAGATCTAAGTGATTCCTCCTACATCCTAGGGATATAGATCTATAAGGATAGATCTATACGGATGTTGGGATTGTCCTAATCCAGGTACATTGGCACTATACTAAAGTGGTTTAGTATGGAAGATTCTAAGCGTGGTAATGTACCCCCTTGTTCAGGAATCACTCTCTCCAAAGAGATGTCTCCCAAGACTGATTTGGAGAGGGCTCGCATGCAAGGGATACCCTATGCTTCGGCAGTCGGGTCAATAATGTATGCGATGTTATATACCAGACCAGATGTAGCTTACTCACTAGGTGTAGTGAGTAGGTATCAATCAGATCATGGGGAGAAACACTGGACAGCTGTAAAGAACATTCTTAAGTACTTGAGAAGGACTAAAGAGATGTTCTTGGTGTATGGTAATGGTGAACTCCAGGTGGAGTCCTTTATCGATTCGAGCTTCCAGAGTGATAAGGACGACAGTAAGTCGGTCTTGGGTTTTTTCTTCACCCTTAGTGGAGGGATGGTATGTTGGAAGAGTTCCAAGCTAGATACTGCAGCAGACTCGACGATGAAGGCTGAATACATCGCTACCAATGATGCTGCCAAAAAGGCTGTCTGGATGAACAAGTTCATGAAATGAATTTAGTGAGGTTCCTACCATTGAGCATCCAATACATGTGTATTGAGATAACAATGGAGCTGTAGCTTTGGCCTAGGAACCCCGGTCCCATCAGCGATCCAGACATATTCTTAGGCGGTATCACCTGATCAGGGAGATAGTTGATCTCCGGGAGATCGAGGTCAGGAGAGTTGACACAGAGGATAACACAGCGGATCCACTCACCAAGGCCCTCCCCAAATGCTAATCGAGAGACTTTCTGGGATGTTGGGTATGGGATACTACAACAACTGGCCTTAGTGCAAGTGGGAGATTGTTAGTGATATGTATGCCTTAGAGGTCATTCTTGTATGATATAGTGGATGCTTGGACATATATATGGAGGACTTTCTTGCTCGACATGATAGTATACTATCTGGTTTCCTTTATCTTAACATGTTCACTGATATTATTATACCGTCTCTCATATACATGTTGAGAAAGCCATTAGGATGTTGGCTTGACTACCAGGACTATGATGTGGATCATACTACTGGGACCTGGGTAGTCCACAAGTACATCCTTCAATAGTTTCTAGTCGAGGGTATATCGAGACAGGGCATCGATACACTAGAGTAGACTAGTGTGTACGTTTATTGACCCTGTATGGGGCGATGGTTGATCCCATATCCATTGGTTTTTGACATCAAAGATTGTACATAGGTGCTCATTAGAGAATGTGTACACCGAACACGACTCGCCGAGAACTTCTAGTTGGTATTATACCTATCGTCAGATAGTAGTTCTCTGGTGACATTGGTACAGGTTAGTTTGTAGACCCGAGATCGTCATAGAGTCTTGTGTGGCTCCTACTGTGCTTTGATTTTCTCCCTACCACGGATCAAAGGAGTCATACAAGCAGGTGGATTTTGGGTATAGTCCCGAGTCACATGGAGGCAATGAGCGATAGGAGGGGTTTCGTCTCTCCCGGTATTGGGAGTTGATGTTGCTCTATGCTCGATTGGCTATAACAGTAAGTCCCTGGCCAGGGCTGTTGATGAGATTTACTGGTAAGTGTTATCAGTAGTTTCTCATACCGTTATAGGCCTTACATCGGCATGACTTATCAAGTTATTGGGGTCCGACGATACCACTCCTAGACTCGATATGCGATATATCAGACGAAGAGACCGGACTGTACGGTAAGTGTTACTTATAGGCTTCATGGGAGTTTGGACAAGCTTGCTTGTTGATCTTCTAATCGCTCAATACCTGGGTAGCCGTTACGTCCAGCTAGTACCGCTGACGGCTTGTGGGTGATTATTGTGATCATCACCTACTGCTGGCGTGTTGACGAGTCTTTAGAGTCCCACACAGAAGTTTCCTGGTTCAAGCGAAACGAAGCAAGCTTAATGAAAAGAAAAGAAACTTAAAGATGTTGTAGAATCGAAATTTTTAAAAAGGTAGCTCTAGTTTTTGCTTTGCATAGTGGTATTCCTTGATGAATATCTAGCATCTCATTCGATGAGGAAAGAGACAAGATCCATTCACCGGGTGTGACCACTTTAGCAGAACCAGCAAATACTACAACCCACTCGGTTTTGTTTTTATAGCTTCTCTAGTTCTTGCTTTGCATAGTGGTATTCCTTGATGAATATCCAGCACCTCATTCGATGAGGAAAGAGCCGAGATCCCTTCACCGGGAGTGACCTCTTTAGCAAAACAAGGAAAAGCTACAAAAAACACTCCTTTTCAAATCACTAGATTCTACAACGATATCAAGTTTATTACGTAAAAGGTTTTCATCAAAACCAGCCGTAGCCTTCCGCCATTTCAGATAAGTACTATTTAATATTCGTGCTGCGTTTGTTGGCCTTCGTCAAGGCGTAGTGTATGGTAGCTGATCAGTGCTTATTTGCCGCATGTGATGCGATTGGATTAGGGTAGTCGTACGGCTTTGTTGGCCATAGTTAAAGGTTGTATGGGTGGGTTTAATTCCATCACGAATGACGGGTTGAAGTTGGCTAGCGCTTATGATTTGTTGACCATAGTTAAGATCATAAGTTACTAGGGGTAAAAACAGATATTGGGAATTTCAAGTGTTGAAATTTGCAATGAGATTGCATACCTTCTATGAGATAGTTGAATCCCGATACCCACCGCGAGTAAGTGTTACTCCTGAGAGAGTTTTCCACTTTACAATTAGCCAATCTATTAGGTGTCTAAGAAAGGTGTTAACGGGGTTATTCCCCTGCGTAAACGAGGTTATTTAATTAGTTCCATGCGAAAGCATGGGGAGACTCTCGGAGTACCAATACCTGCTTGGCTGACCGATTGGAGAACTTGTAGGGTGTAATTAATCCCGGCTAATCTTACCTTTTATGGTTTGAAGGAAGATTTGATAAAAACAGTGGGAGCCATCCTGATTATATAAAATAATAACCAATCTAATCTTTCAAAGAGCGCACGCTAAAGCGTTTCCTTCTCTCTCTCTCTCTCCTGGTAGCGACCATGACACGGCTTAATCAAGATAATAATATGGATGTATTGACCGAACCCGCTTATTATACTGAGCTGGAGAACATTGGTTCCGCTTTTTCTTATGATTGTCATAAGTCTAAGCAAGGAATAGAGAAATATCTGGATTCCCAAGCCACCCGCACGAAGAAGGAGCATGTTGATGCATCGTCTTCGGGTGTGTTCGTAACCGAGAACCGTTTCTCAGTTGCTCTACGTCCTGGGTATTAGATACTGGATCAGAATCCCACGTATGTAATTTGTTACATGGGCTAAAGGGAGGTAGAGAACTGAGAAAGGGTGATATGTCTCTAAAAGTAGGGAATGGACCAATTGTTGCAGCCAAAGCAGTTGGCGAATATCACCTGGTATTACCAAATGGTAATACATTAATTCTGAACGATTGTTATTACGTACCAAATATGATGTGCAATATTATATCAGTTTCTTTGTTGCATAAAGAAGGATATAATTTTGTATTGGAGGATAATATTATGAACGTTTTCCTAAATCAAGTGTTGATTAGGTTTGGTACGGTATATAAGCTCTAAATTAAACTACAGTTCTAAACTTACAGAACACACACAAGAGGAAAAGTTTAGAAATGAACGAAGCCTTCTTGTTGAATTGTAGACTAGGTCATATCAATGCGACAATACTAGCTAAGTTGCATAAAGATGGATGTTTGAATCAGTTCGAATTTACATCTTATGAAACTTGCGAGTCATGTCTCAAAGGCAAGATGACCAAAACTCCGTTTACTGGACACGGAGAAAGTGCTATTGAACTCTTGGGACTGATACATAGTGATGTATGTGGTCCTATGTCTACATATGCCAGGAATGGTTTCTCGTATTTCATTACATTCACCGATGTTCTCTCAAGATACGGACATGTATTCCTGATGAAATACAAATCTGAATCTTTTGAGAAATTCAAGGAATATAAGTACAAAGTTGAGAACCGGACGGGTAAAAGTATTAAAGTCCTTCGATCTGATCGGGAAGGAGAATACTTGAGCACGGAATTCTGTGACTATTTAAAAGAGAATGGGATTCTCTCTCAGCTTACTCCTCCGTATACACCACAACACAATGGAGTTTCAAAGCACAGGAATAGCACCCTATTAGATATGGTGTGCTTTATGATGAGTAATGCTGAGTTGCCTATTTCCTTTTGGGGGTATGCACTTGAGACAGTTGCATATATTGAATAGGGTTCCAACCAAATCCGTGCCTACTACTCCATATGAGATATGGAATGGGAAGAGACCATCTCTTAAACGAGTTAAGATATGGGGTTGTCCGGCCCATGTTAAAAAGCAAAATCCGGACAAGCTCAAGGCAAGGTCAGTTCTGTGCAAGTTTGTAGGATATCCCAAACATTCGTGAGGGTATATCTTCTACCACATCGAGGAACAAAAGGTGTTTGTTTCTCGACATGCCACCTTTTTAGAAAAGGAATTTCTTGTGAAAGAAATTAGTGGTCATGAGGTAGAGCTGGAAGAAGTTCCAGCTACACAAACTATAACTGAAAATTTGGTAGAATCGAAAGATTCAATAGTCTCCGACGAATCTCAGCCACTCCGCAGATCTAGTAGGGTTCCCCATCCACCTGAGAGATACTATGGTTTAATCGTAGACAGTGGGAGCGAGGATTGCATCATGGAAGATGATGACTAAACTAATATTCGCCTCCAAAATGGAGATAATGGACCGAAACGTCCTTAAACTAAAACAATAGAGCCCAAATGCTCTTTTGTTGAATCTGAAATAAAAATGATCCTAAAATCTTGTTAAGTAGATCTTAGCCTCAAATTGGACTAACGTATCCTTAACAAAAAACAAACCGAGCCCCAAATGCTCACATGCATTTAAGTCGATCTTAATCTCAAAATAGATTAACGGTCCTTAAATAAAAACCCAAATATAAAAATATACGGATTTGGACTAATCCATGCCCTACGGGCGACAACATAAATTAGTCTCCGTATACAATCCACGGGCAACCCAAACAAACAAAAACACACACGACACGAAATGAACTTCTGGAGCAGGAGAAAGTGGTTATCGCGATGCGATAACGTAATTAACTGTAGGGGCTTGCGCCTGCAGGGAAGAGCGTCCCCACAATCAAAAACCTCTCGCAAACGAGGAGGCATCTGACGAAGTCTGCTACAACGGCCGCATTCGTCCAAACCTCCGATATACGATGCCATAAATCAACTTGGCATTTTCGGAGAGGTAGAAGGATAAATCCAAATAGCATCTGCCCCCAAATTTAGGCAGGACGATACATCCCGGTTTCGTCCCCGTTTTCGGCGGTGAACAGATTCTGGCACGCTCGGTTGGACCTTTTCCTCTTTCCACTCTACACCTCATGTATCGTGTTCGCGAACAAAATTGCGGTTTGCTATGGTTGCCTTTGGATTCAAGGTACTAAGATTTGGTGTCTTATTCCTGTGCAGAAAGAAGAAGAAAAAAAGATCAATGGCTTCAAACTGCACAAACTGCAACAACAACTCCCGCTCCGCCCTAACTGGAGGAGTGACAAATGGGCCCAATGCGACCTCCATCTTTTCAAAGCCGGTGGGACAGGTGACTCAAGACACCACTGGATTGTTCTTCGGGACCATGCTCCCGCCAGCGAGTTTCAGTGCCCCAGTGCCACCACAGGAAGCTCCCAAGAAGTCGGTCTTCGATCGACTTGCAACCACCACGGCCCCTCTCAATGGGTCATTCAAGTCCGCCACCTCAGTCTTCAACAAGCTGAGCCGAAGTTTAAGTGGACTCGCAAAGAGGTTCGTGATACCTGAAGGGGCTATCCCAAAACGGATAGTCCTCCCAACTCGTCCGGCGGGTGAAGTCGTCAAAGGTGCTTCGCCTACCAAAAGATCTGTCTTTGACAGATTGGCCGTTTCAACTCTTGCTGCAGGTGAAGTTGTCAAAGTGCTTCCCCTACCAGAAAATCGACCTTCGAAATATTGGCCGTTTCCTCTCAACGGACGTCAGTCTTCGACTGGCTGGCACCAGCAGCAGCCCCTCACCAAAGCCGGGGGCATGATGGAACCGCTTCCATAACTGAAGTAGTCCCATATGCAAGGCACGTTCGACGTCGCTACTGGCTCCGAGTGAGAAGAGCTGGGGGCAACTCCCCCTCCGGACTTACCCCACCAGCTCCAATGGTGGAAATTGACGCTGCTGTTCCAACCGGGAACATCTTTGATCTGTTTAGGAGGGTGCGAAAGAACTCTCCAACTGCAGTGCTGAAGAAATCTCCTCCACCTGCTGAAAACACAACGCAGGCAAAGCCGGAGCAGCCCCTCAACGGCTCTCTTCCCAAATCCACAGGGTATGGAGGAAAGTCCTGTTAGTGTGATATGACCTAGAGGCCATTATTGTATAGTACTAGTTTGAATATTACATATTGGAAGCTTGGGATATATCCACGGATTTATGACAGTCTTGCTCGATATAGTAGTATGCTACTTGGTTTGTATCTATCTTAATATGTGTATATGTTTATTTTAACATATCGCTAATACATATTGATAGAGCCCTTAGGATCTTTGCTTGACTACAAGCGTTGTGATGGCAGTCACACTAGTGGGGGCTGGGTAGTCTACAAGCACATCCTTACACAGGTCCCTAGTCACAGGATTATCGAGACAGGGCATCGATACTCCAAAGTAGACTAGTGTATACGCTTCTCTTCCCAGCAGAGGAGATGGTCTGTCCCACAGCCATCAGTACGTCATACTGGAGATATTATGCAGGTGCTCATTGGGTTATGAGTTACACTGGACGGACTCATGGGGAACTGCTGGTTGGTAATATACCCATCGTCAGATAGCAGTTCCCAGGTGACATGAGTACGGCTTAGTCCGTCGACTTGACACTGCTACTTCGCCTCAAGTGTGTTCCAACTGTTCTTAGATTACTACCCTACTACGGCTCTGCTGAGTCGTGCAAACAGGTAGTAGTTGGGTGCAGTCCCGAAGCACTTGGAGGCAGTGGCAGTTAGATAGTATTCGTCTCTCCCGGTATTGGGGGTTGATGTCGCGCTGTGTTCGGAAAGCCATTATACAAAGTCCCTGACCAGGGCAAGTGAGATTTGCTGGTAGGGATTCCAGTAGTTTCTCAGGGTGTTTTTGGCCGCACTCCGACATGACTTATTGCAGTATTAGAGGTCTGACGCTTGCCTCCCCTAGGACCGATATGCGACACTCTTAGACGAACAAACCGGACTGTACGGAGATTGCTACAGACAGGCTCAGTAAGGGTACGGATGAGTTTCCCCGTCGACCTTCTTATCGACAGATACCTAGGTAGCCGTTACGTACAGCTAGTGCCACTGACGCGCTTGTGGTTAAACCCACTGCCAGAGTACTGTCGAGTCTTTAGAGTCCCACACAGAGTGTTTCCCGGCTTCGGGCGAAACGTGTAGAGGTCGTATGGTTTTACGACATGGTTCGATCACATACGTGTACTTGTACACATATGATATTTGGGCAGACATTACTAGTGGGCTTTGGTTTAAGACGGATCCTAGTATATGATTATTGGATTAGTTTTGTCTTATTGTATTCGTGTTTCTCGGAATATGGATACGGGTATGTATATACGGTCGAGATGGGAATTCTTGTGATTTGATGAAGATTGCTTTTGGAGAATGACACCTCAAATTAGGGTTTCTCTTTTATGATTAATTCTTTAGTGAGGTGGAGGAATTGCGAGAGGAAACTTTGTGGTATTTTTGTGAAATGAGATTAGGGTTTTGCATTGACCATCTTGGACTCATTTGTGAGTTGTTGACTTAGATATTTGTTAGATATTTCTCATGGTTTAAATGCCAAAAACTCTAGCTCATTTCACTTAATTCTTTTCACAAAAGAAAATCTACAGATACTTTCCTCTCTTCATTTTCCTCAAGCTCTCTCCTTCTCATTTTCAAACCCTAACCATCAAATGAGTTGAGAATCATAGGGTTTGTGAGACTACTAGATCCCTCATCACTCTCTACACATCCTAGGCTACTTAGTTTAGCACACCAAGTGACCTAATTGCCTCAAGATAGAGGTTAAGCTCAAATTCGGATCTCTCGGGTGGATCTTCTACAATTTGGAGAAGACGACGAGAAGGTGCATTCCGTTCTTAGTTCAAGGAGCTCACGACTTGAAGAAGGACAGCGAGGAGGTGAAGGACAGTGAGAACTTGAGGTATAACACTCACACATAGTAGTTAAACCTCTTTGCTAGATTGTTAGTTAGGGTTTAGTATCGATCCTGAAGTTTAGTCGATGTTATGAAACTTATAAAAATCATTTTTTGCAAACTCCACCTCTCCGCGAACACGTGGGGTGCGTGGCATCGACTTACAGTGCTATTGTTAGTTGTATGTATGCCCTAGAGGCCAGTATTGTACAGATGATGTATATTATATTGGATGCTTGGACATATATAGAGATGACTTTCTTGCTCGATATGATAGTATGCTATCTGGTTGCTCTTTATCTTAACATGTATACTTGTCTCTTTATACTGTCTTATAGTTACATGTTGGTAAAGCCCTTAGGATGTGTACTTGACTACCTGGACTATGATGCGGATCATACTAGTGGGGACATAGTAGTCCATAAGTACATCCTTCAAGGTCCCTAGTCGTGGGTGTATCGAGACGGGGCATCGATATACCAGTGTAGACTAGCGTGTACGCTTCTCGACCTATGAGATGGGCGATGGATGATCCCATATCCATTGGTGTTTGACATCAGAGATGGTATACGGGTGCTCAGTGGAGACTGGGTACACTGGACGGACTCGCCGAGAACTCCCAGATGGTATTATACCTCATGTCAGATGGCAGTTCTCTGGTGACACTTGTACAGGTTAGTTTGTAGACCCGAGATCGTCATAGAGTCTTGTGTGATTCCCACTGTACTTTGATTTCCACCTTGCCACGTCTATAAGGGCGTGCAAAATGGTGGTTTTTGGGTACAGTCCCGAGTCACATAGAGGCAATGAGCGATAGGAGGGGTTTCGTCTCTCCCGGTATTGGGGGTTGATGTTGCGCTGTGCTCGATTGGCCATAACAGGGAAGTCCCTGGCCATGGCTGGTTTAGAGATTTACTGGTAAGTGTTACCAGTAGTTTCTCGACCCGTTATGAGCCTCACATCGGCACGACTTATCGGTTATTGGGGTCTGATGTTTACCACCCCTAGACTTGATATGCGACATATCAGACGAGGAGACCGGACTGTACGGGAAGTGTTACCGGCAGGCTTTTACAGGAGTTTAAATATTTCGGAGATACGTGCAAGTTTTGTGGTGGACGCTCTAGAAGACAACAAACCTTAACTCGATTATGTGACCGTCTTGAACTGCCCTTTGAACCTTAGGGTCTGGGGCAGTACGGCGTGCCACATGTGAGGCGTTGGCTTGACCCTTCTACGGCTGGACCGCTACTACTGTGTCACACTCCGGGTTTTTGAACTCCGCTCAAGTGTTGAGCTTTAGGGAATCTTGGGTATTTGATCGTTCGTTCGAAAACTTTAATACTGTCTGTTTATCTGGAATGTGATGCAATGTGTGGAATTCATATTATAAGACATGAAATACGAGGTATGTGATACTTCGCATTTACGATGTCTAAAGAGAATGTGGATTCCAGATATTGCAGTTTTACACTTTCTTTTCTGTGACCGTAAGTGTAGTATGTCGATATCGCCGGTTTCGTTGCTATAGATCAACGACAATTGGGGTATGCATACTTACTTACGTTGATGATATGAGATATTATGTGTTGCTGAGATATGATGTGCAGGATTGTCGCGATTGAATAGCCGGGGTTTTTTATGTGAGATGAGAGTTTTATATTTTCATTCATGTAAATTCAAATGTAATGTAATATTCTTTTATTTGGGGCACTTCCGGGTTGAGGTTGATGCCACCAGTGTTGTATATTATTTGCTTTTCCGCATTAGGATGGACCCAAGGAGGGGAGCACGGGTGACCGAGTTCTGGGGTTCAGTGGGAGGCCATCTCGAGGAGTCGAGACCGGGTCTCCTAAACTCCAGAATTGGTAGGGTCGCTTGCCGCTCTCGTGGGGGTCCAGGGTGTGGGCGTGGCTATTCATCGCGACTGTGGAATCCATATTTTCTATTGTTGGCTAAATACTAAGTACGGACGTCCTAGTATATCCCACATTATATCTATGTTTCTGCTGCGATATCTGTGATGTGATCATGTGATGTGCTGTGATAGATACAGTATAAAGTATATATGATATATTATATAGACGTTACTTATGTTTTACACCCACACTAGCCCTGCCCTGCTCTGTCGTTAGTTACCTAACCTAACGGTGCATGAGGGGACATCGAGGCGAATGCGGATGGCATAAGTGTACGTCGTATTTATCTGTGATGTTTAGGTGACTTAAATGATGGGACTTTATTAATGTGATTAATGAAAGAAAAGAAACCTAAAAGATGTTGTAGAATCAAATTTTCAAAAAGGGTAGCTACAGTTTTGCTTTGCATAGTGGTATATATGATATACCCTGCACCTTATTCGATGAGGAAAGAGCCGAGATCTCTTCACCGGGAGTGACCTCTTTAGAAAAACTGGCAGATGCTACAACACTCGGTTTGAATTTTGACTGCTTTTGGAGTTTTGCTTTGCATAGTGATATATATGATATGTCCTGCACCTTATTCGATGAGGAAAGAGCCGAGATCCCTTCACCGGGAGTGACCTCTTTAGCAAAACTAAAAAAAGCCTCAAAATCACTCCATTTCAAAATTCATTCGATTTTACAACGATATCAAGTTCATTACGCTTATGGTTTTCTGAAAAACCTGCGTAGCCCTCCGTCATTTCAGATAGATATTATTTTGTATTCGTGCTATGTTTGTTGACTTAGTCAAGGCATAGTGTACGGTAGCTAAATAGTGTTTATCTGTTAAAACATGAGATGTGATTGGATTAGGGTATTCGCACGGCCTTGTTGACTCAGTCAAGGGTCGTACGGGTGGGTTTAATTCAATCGAGAAATGTACGGGTTGAACTTGACTTGCGATTTATGGTTTGTTGACTTAGTCAAGGTCATAGATCGCTAGGGGCAAAATATTATCGGGAATTTCAAGTGTTGAAATTTGCAATGAGATTGCATACCTTCTATGAGATAGTTGGATCCCGATACCCATTGCGAGTAATTGTTACTCCTGGAAGAGTTTTACACAGGACAATTAGCCGATCAAGTAGGTGTCTAGAAAGGTGTTAACAGGGTTACGCCTCTGGGAAAACGAGGTTTACTTTAATTAGGTCCGTGTGAAAGCATGGGGAACCTCCCTCAAAGTACCGACACTGGCCTGGCTGAAAGATCGGCGAAGTTGTAGGGTGTAATTAATCCCGGCTAGTCTTTCCTTTTAGGGTTTGAAGGAAGATTTGATAAAAACAGTGGGAGCCATCCTGATTAGATAAGATAATAACCAATCTGATCTTGCAAGAGCATACGCTAAAGTGTTTTCTTCTCTCTCTCTCCAGGTAGCGACCATGTCATGCCTTAATCAAGATAATAATATGGATGTATTGGCCGAACCCGCATGTTATACTGTGCAGGGGAACGTTGGACCCGTTCTTTCTTATAAGAGTTATAAGACTGAACAGGGAATAGGAGAATATCTGGATTCTCACGCCGCCCAAAAGAACATGCATGTTGATGCATCTTCTTCAGGTGTGTTAGTTATTGAGAACTGTTTTTCAGTTCACCCTACGTCCTGGGTATTAGATACCGGATCAGGATCCCACATATGTAAAATGTTACATGGGCTACGTAAAGGTAGAGAACTGAAAAAGGGTGATCATTCCGTTCAAGTAGGGAATGGGGCAAATGTTGCAGCCAAAGCAGTTGGCAAATATCACCTGGTATTACCAAGTGGTGATACACTAATTCTGAATGAGTGCTATTATATACCGAACATGATGTGCAACATTATATCAGTTTCTTTATTAAGTAAAGAAGGATATAATTTTGTAGTAAAGGATAATGTTATGAACATATTCCTAGATCAAAAGTTGATTGCATCAGGCTCGTTACATAATGGCATATTCATTCTCAATCAAAATACAGTCCTCAATATACAAAACACACACAAGAGGAAAAGCTCAGAAATGAACGAATCCTTCTTGTGGCACTATAGACTTGGCCATATCAATGAGACATGGCTAGCTAAGTTACATAAGAATGGATATTTGAATTCATTCGAATTATCATCTTATGACACTTGCCATTCATGTCTCAAAGGAAAAATGACCAAAACTCCGTTTAGTGGACACGGAGAAAGAGTTATTGAACTCTTAGGACTGGTACATAGTGATGTATACGGTCCTATGTCTACGCACGCCAGGAACGGTTCTTCCTACTTCATTACATTCACTGACGATCTCTCTAGATACGGGCATGTGTTCCTGTTGAAACACAAGTCTGAAGCTTTTGAGAAATTCAGAGAATATAAGCACGAAGTAGAGAACCAAACGGGCAAAAGTATTAAGATTCTTCGATCTGATCGAGGAAGTGAATACTTAAGCATTGAATTCCTAGATTATCTAAAAGAGAATGGGATTCTCTCTCAGCTTACTCCTCCTTATACACCACAGCACAACGGTGTATCGGAACGAAGGAATCGCACCCTATTAGATATGGTGCGCTCAATGATGAGCGATGCTGAGTTACCTATTTCCTTTTGGGGGTATGCGCTTGAGACAGCCATATACCTATTGAATCTGGTTCCGTCTAAATCTGTAACTACCACACCATATGAGATATGGAGTGGGAAGAGACCATATTTTAAACGAATTAAGATATGGGGTTGTCCGGCCTATGTCAAAAAGCAAAATCCGGACAAACTCGAGGCACGATCAGTTCTTTGCAAGTTTGTGGGATATCCAAGGAATTCTCAAGGATATTTTTTCTACCAAGCTGAGGAACAAAAAGTGTTTGTTGCTCAACATGCCACCTTTTTGGAAAGGGAATTTCTTGCAAAAGAAATTAGTGGCAAGGAGATAGAGCTGGAAGAGGTTCCAGCACCACAAACTACAACTGATGATTTAGTAGAACCAGAGGATTCAGTAGTACCCGACGAACCCCAGCCTCTCCGCCGATCTAGTAGGGTTTCTCGTCCACCTGAGAGATACTAAGGTTTTCTCATTGACGGTGGGAGCTGTTAGTGTATATGCCCTAGAGGCCATTACTGTATCATACTAGCTTGTATATTACTTAATGGAAGCTTGGGATATTCACAGCTGTATTGACAGTCTTGCTCAAAATGGTAGTATGCTACTTGGTTTGTCTCTACTTCAATATGTGCATGTGTTTCTTTTTGTTAGTTATATTTATGCCCTAGAGGCCATTACTGTACATTGGATGCATATTGTAGTGGATGCTGGGACATATATAGGTAGGACTTTCTTGCTCGACATGATAGTACGCTATCTGGTTGCTCTTTATCTTAATATGTATACTTTCTGTCTCTCTGTTACATGTTGATAAAGCCCTTAGGATGTGTACTCGACTTCTAGGACTATGATGCAGATCATACTAGTGGGGCCTGGGTAGTCCATGAGTACATCCTTCAATGTTCCTAGTCGTGGGAATATCGAGACGGGGCATCGATATTCCAGAGTAGACTAGCGTATATCTTCTCGACCCATGTGATGGGCGATGGATGATCCTATATCCATTGGTGTTTGACATCAGAGATGGTATGCGGGTGCTCAGTGGAGACTGGGTACACTGAACGGACTCGCCGAGAACTCCCAGATGGTATTATACCTCACGTCAGATGGCAGTTCTCTTGTGACACTGGTACAGCTTAGTCTGTTGACCCGAGATCGTCATAGAGTCTTGTGTGTCTCCCACTGTGCTTTGATTTCCACCCTACCACGGCTCTACCGAGTCATGCAAACAGGTGGTTTTTGGGTACAATCCCGATTCACATGAAGGCAATGAGCGATAGGAGGGGATTCGTCTCTCCCGGTATTGGGGGTTGATGTTGCGCTATGCTCGACTGGCCATAACAGGAAATCCCTGGCCAGGGTTGCAGTGATATACTGGTAAGATTTATCAGTAGTTTCACGATTGTTATGGACCTTATATCGGCATGACTTATCGAGCTACTGGGGTCTGACGTTTATCACCCCAGGCGAGATATGCGACATATCAGACGAACAGACCGGACCGTACGGTAAGTGTTACTGGTTGGATTCACAGGAGTGTGAGTGGGCTTGCTCGTCGATCTTCTGATCGCTCAATACCCGGGTGGCCGTTACGTTTAGCAGACCGCTTGCGGCTTGTGGATGCTTGATATGATCATCATCTGCTGCCGGCGTATTGACGAGTCTTTAGAGTCCTACACAGAGGTTTCCTGGCTCAAGCGAAACGAAATAGGAGCGCGTATGAGATATGTGCGGGACCGAGAATAATGCGTGTATGTGATACCGTATTCTATTCTCGCGATGAATGTATCGATTGGTTGTATGCGATATAACCTAGTTATCGAATCAAGGATTGATTCGATAAGCCGATACATTGAATATTAGTCGGTCATATGCGATATGACCGGATCGTTAAATCAAGTGTTGATTTAATGATTTAATGCATAATTATATATTTGATATATTACTTTGCATTAACTAGTATTTGTTCACTTTAAAAGGATTTTCTCACTTGATGTGCACATTGTATATGTGATATATTTTTGTGCACTTGATTGTATCTGTAGGGTTCCTAGGCATCCTAATGAGGTCTCACAAGGCATCAACCATGCCAATTTCGAAAAAATCTAGGTGCCGAGAAACCCGACTACGGACCGTTTGCTAGATATCTAGGCGAAAAAGCTAACTAGTTAACACTTAACTACAAGAATACGGAAATACAACCTTTGTAGATCCGGTCCTCCACCTACATAGCTCCGCAATGAAGTCGTCTCCGCTGTCCAAAAGGAATCCGGGCTCTAGAGTCGGCTTCGTCGGAGAAAAAGCGAGCTAGGTCGTCGATGTCCATGCCGAAGATGATCTACGTCGAGGCATCGCTAAATCAAGCTCCGACTTCACCAAGTCAAGAAACTTGTGAAGAAAACACACTCTACTACTTGGCAAGAGGTAGAGGATGAAGAAATAGGAAGTGGGTAGACTTTAGAATTGGATTTCTCACTTGTTTTCATCAATCACCATTGATGAAGCAAGCTTCTTCAATGAAGAAGAAGATGAAGAAGATGAATATTGTTATGATAAGAATAAAATAAAAAATAGAAAATAAAATCCATTCTTATCATAATATTAACCTTAGTTTAGTGTAGAGAATGGACCATGGTTAGATATGATGGTTAGGGTTAAGGAAGAGATAAGAATGGTTGACTTGATCAAAGCTTCAAGAAACTTCAACATAAAACAAAATAAGCCACCATCCTTAAATAATTTCCAAAATGAATATATATATAAATAAATGAATAAGATAATCAAAATCCTAATCATTGAGTAAACCATGGTTTAATCTTTACACTTAACCAAGTTAATATGCATCATCAAACATGATACAAACATGTGCATAAAAGTATATCACATATACAACTTGCACAATCCAAGTGAGAAAATCCATTTAAAGTGAACCATTACTAGTTAATGCAAAGTAATATATCAAATATATAATTATACATTAAATCATTAAATCAACACTTGATTCAATGATCCGGTCATGTCGCACACAACCGACTAGTATACAATGTATCGGCTTATCGAATCAACGCTTGAATCGATAACTAGGTTATATCGCATACAACCATACGACACATTCATCGAGAGAATGTAATACGGTATCACATACACGTATTATTCTCGGTCCCGCACATATCTCATATGCGCTCCTATTTCGTTTCGCTTGAGCCAGGAAACCTCTGTGTAGGACTTTAAAGACTCGTCAATACGCCGGCAGCAGATGATGATCATATCAAACACCCACAAGCCGCAAGCGGTCTGCTAAACGTAACGGCCACCCGGGTATTGAGCGATCAGAAGATCGACGAGTAAGCCCGCTCACACTCCTGTGAATCCAACCAGTAGCACTACCGTACAGTCCGGTCTGATTGTCTGATATGTCGCATATCTCGCCTAGGGGTGGTAAACGTCAGACCCCAATAGCTCGATAAGTTGTGTCGATATGAGGTCTATAACTGTTCGAGAAACTACTGGTAACACTTACCAGTAAATCTCAGCAACCCTGGCCAGGGATTTCCTGTTATAGCCAATCGAACACAGCGCAACATCAACCCCCTATACCGGGAGAGACGAATCCCCTCCTATTGCTCATTGCCTCCATGTGACTCGGGACTGTACCCAAAAACCACCGTTTTGCACGCCCTCTTGGATGTGGTAAGATGGAAATCAAAGCACAGTGGGAACCACACAAGACTCTATGACGATCTCGGGTCAACAGACTACTCTGTACCAGTGTCACCAGAGAACTGCCATCTGACGTGAGGTATAATACCATCTGGGAGTTCTCGGCGAGTCCGTCCAGTGTACCCAGTCTCTACTGAGCACCCGTATATCATCTCTGATGTCAAACACCAATGGATATGGGATCATCCATCGCCCATCCGTATGGGTCGAGAAGGTATACGCTAGTCTACTCTGGTATATCGATGCCCCGTCTCGATACACCCACGATTAGGGAATTTTAAGGATGTACTTATGGACTACCATGTCCCCACTAGTATGATCCGCATCATAGTCCAGGTAGTCAAGCACACATCCTAAGGGCTTTACCAACATGTAACAGAGAGACAATCAGTATACACGTTAAGGTAAAGAGCAACCAGATAGCATACTATCATGTCGAGCAAGAAAGTCCTCCCTATATATGTCCCAGCATCCACTACAATATACATCCTATGTACAGTAATGGCCTCTAGGGCATACATATAACTAACAATCTCCCACTTGCACTAGGGCCATCTGTAGCAGTGGTTGCAGTATCTCATACTCAACCATCCCATAAAAGTCTCTCTCTGGGAAAAGGCCTTTCGTGAGTGGATCCGCTGTGTTTGTCCTCTGAGTCTACTCTCCTAACCTCGATCCCTTGGAGATCAACCATCTCCATGATCAGGTGATACTGCCTTAGAATATGTCTGGATCACTGATGGGACGGACGTTCCTTGGCATAAGCCACAACTCCATCGTCTCACAATGGTTGGAACGTAGTTCATCTCATGAACCAATATACACCCAAACAGCCTCTTTGGTAGCATCTTTAGTAGCGATGTATCCTGCCTTTATCGTCTAGTATGTCACGGTGTCTAGCTTGGAACTCTTCCAACATACCGTCCCTTTACTGAGGGTAAAGACAATGCCTGCGACTGACATTCAGTCGTCATTATCACCCTGGAACCCTTCCAGTGATTCTCCCCAGGATCATGTGATACCATCTCATTTCGACAAGTGAGAATCCTAACATCCATTTAGATCTATCTCATAGATCCAAAATCCAGGAGTTAGTAGGTATCTTTATGATCCTATATGGAGAATCATTGTGATAAACGGAGATTGATCGAGAGTAGCATAGGAAACTTCTTCCCTATCAAGAGTATGTCATCCACGTACTCTACGAGGATCGCCACCATACTCCCTACTATCTTTTTGTTTATACAAGGTTCATCTACCATTTTGATGATGTCAACTTCTTTGACTAATTCATCAAAACAGATGTTCCAACTCCGCGATGCCTGCTTTATCATATAAAACATCTTGCACACGTTTCCGCTGCTCCCACTGTCTACGAAGCCCTCTGGCTGTGTACTTATAGACGCTCTCTTCTAAAACATCATTTAGAAAAGCAGTCATGGCACCCAACCGCCAGATATCGTAGTTATAGTATGTAGCCGTGGCAAGTAGGATCTGGATGGACTTAAGCATAGCTACTGGAAAAGGTTTCATCATTATCCACGCCTGGTCGATGACGAAAACCTTTAACAAGTCTAGCTTTGAAAGTCTCAACTTTTCCATGTACACCAAGTAATCTTCTCAAGATATACTTGCTCCTGATGGGGATTTAACCCTTCAGATATAGCAACCAAAGTCCATACTTTGTTGGTGTATAAGGATTCCATCTCAGATCGCTAAGCATCCAGCCATTCTTATAGAGTCTTACTCCTGATGGCCAGCTCGAAACTAGTTTGGGTCATCATCTCATGATGCATTCCTCGCTCCCACTGTCATAGAGAAACCGAAGTATCTCTCAGGTGGGTGAGGAACCCTACTAGATCGGCGGAGAGGCTGAGGTTCGTTGGCATCTACTGAATCCTTTGGTTGTACCAAATCATCTGCTGTATTTTGTATAGCTGGAACCTTTCCAGTTCTACATAACAGACTTTGCCTCGAGCTTGTCCAGATTTTGCTTTTAGACATAGGCCGGACAACCCCAAATCTTAACTGGCTTAAGACATGGGCTCTTCCCATACCATATCTCATATGGAGTGGTAGGCAACTGATTTGATTCGAACCGTATTCAATAGGTATGCATCTTCTCAAGCGCATAACTCCCAAAAAGGAAATAGGTAACTCAGTAGTACTCATCATAGAGCACACCATATCAAATAGGGTGTATCTGCTCCGCCCCGATATACCATCGTGCTATGGTGTATACAGAGGAGTAATGCTGAGAGAGAATCTCATTCTCCTTTAGAATAGTCCAGGAATTCCATGCACAAGTATTCTCCTCCCTGATCTCATCATAGGACATAATACTTATACCCGTATTGGTTCCCTACTTCTAACTTATATTCTGTGAATATCTCAAAAGGTTCGGACTTGTGTTTCAACAGGAACATATGTCTGAATCTAAAGAGATCATCAGAGAATGTAATGAAGTACGAAGAACCGGTCTTGGCATGTGTAGACAGGGGACCTACATACATCAACATGTATCATCCCAAGAGTTCACTAACTCTTTCTCTGTTTCCAATAAACGGAGCTATGGTCATTTTATCTTTGTGACATGACTGGCAAGTTTCACAAGATGTAAGTTCAAACTGATTTAAATATGCATCTATATGTAACTTCAGCTAGTCGGGTCGCATTGATATGACCTAGTCTACAATGCCTCAAGAAGGATTCGTTCATTTCTGAACTCTTCCTCTTTTGTGTGTTCCGTATACTAAGAACTGTAGTTTGATTTAGAACATCAATGCTTTTAGATAACGTGCCTGAACCGATCAACTTTTGATATAGGAAATGTTCAAAACATTATCCAACAATACAAAATTATATCCTTTCTTTACTAATAAAGAGACTGATATGATTTTGTATATCAGGTTCGGTATCTAATAACATTCGTTCAGAATCAATGTATTGGTAATACAGGGTGACAGTGACCAACAGACTTGGCTGCAACACTTGCCCCGTTTTCTGCCTCATGAAACTTATCACCCATTCTCAGTTCTCTACCTTTCTGTAGCCTATGTAACAGATTACATATCTGGGATCCTGATCTGGTATCACATACCCAGGACGTAGAGGATACTGAGAAACAGTTCTTTGTAAAGAACACACCCGAAGATGATGCATCGGTATGCACTCTCTTCGTTTGGGCGGCACGGGAAATCTGGTATTCCCCAATTTCCTGCTCTGTCTTATAACATTTATAAGTTGGAGCGGGACCAACGTTCCCCAGCTCAGTATAACAAGCGGGTTCGGTCAATAATCCGTTTTATTATCTTGATTAAGGCGTGACATGGTCGCTACCAGGAGAGAGAGAGAGAAGAAAACACTCAGCGTGCGCTCTTACAAGAATAGATTGGTTATTATTTTATCTAATCAGGATGGTTCCCACTTCTTTTTTATCAAATCTTCCTTCAAACCCTAAAAGGAAAGACTAGCCGGGATTAATTACACACTACAAGTTCGCCAATCTTTCAGCCAGGCCAGTGTCGGTACTTTGAGGGAGGTCCCCGTGCTTTCGTACGAACCTAATTACTGTAAACCTCGTTTTCCCAGAGGCGTAACCCCGTTGACACCTTTCTAGACACCTACTTGATCGGCTAATTGTAATGTATAAAACTCTCCCAGGAGTAACTCTTACTCGCAGCGGGTATCGGGATCCAACTATCTCATAGAAGGTATGCAATCTCATTGCAAATTTCAACACTTGAAATTCCCGATAATATTTTGCCCCTAGCTCGCTATGACCTTGACGCATGCCAAACAACCCATAGTCTGCTAGTCAAGTTCAACCCGTACATTTCTTGATTGAATTAAACCCACCCGCACGACCCTTGACGCTTGCCAAACGACGCCGTACGAATACCCTAATCCAATCGCATCATATGCTAGCAGATAAGCATTAGTTAGCTACCGTACACTACGCCTTGACGCATGCCAAACAACCGCAGCACGAATACTAACTAGTACTTATCTGAAATGACGGAGGGCTACGACAGGTTTTTCTGAAAACCTATTGCGTAATGAACTTGATATCGTTGTAGAATCAAATGATTTTTAAAATGGAGTGTTTTTGAGGCTTTTCTAGTTTTGCTAAAGGAGTCACTCCCGGTGAAGGGATCGTCGGTCCTTTCCTCGTCGAATGAGGTGCGGGATATATCATATATATCACTGTGCAAAGCAAAAACTCTTAAAAGCAATCAAAAGACAAACCGAGTGTGTAGCACCTGCCAGTTATTGCTAAAGGAGTCACTCCCGGTGAAGGGATCTCGGTCCTTTCCTCATCGAATAAGGTGCAGGATATATCACATATACCTCTGTGCAAAGCAAGAACTGTAGCTACCTGTTTTAATTTTGAAATTCGATTCTACAACATCTTAGGTTTCTTTTATATTTTCTTTCATTAATCACATTAATGAAGTCCCATCATTTAAGTACCTAAACATCACAGATAAATACGACGTACACTTATGCCATCCGCATTCGCCTCGATGTCCCCTCGTGCACCGTTAGGTTAGGTAACTAACGGCAGAGCGGGGCAGGGCTAGCTCGGGTGTAAAACATAAGTAACGCCTATATAATATATCATATATACTATATACAGTATTTATCAAAGAACATCACATGATCACATCACAGATATCGCAGCAGAAGAATCATATGAAATATTGGATATACTAGGACGTCCGTGTTTTGAATACGAGCCAGTATAAAACACTGATTCCACGGTCGTGATGAATAGCCAAACCCACACCCCTAGACCCCTACGAGAGCGGCAAGCAACCCTACCAATTCTAGAGTTAGGAGACCCGGACTCGACTCCTCAAGTTGGTCTCCCACTGGACTCCAGAACCCGGTTACTTGTGCTCTCCTCCTTGGGTCTATCCTAGTGCGGAAAAGTAAATAATATACAAAAGGTGACTACTTCCGCAACCTGGAAGTGCCCCAATAAAAGAATATTACATACAAGTTTTTACATGAATGAAAATGAAAAACACTCATCTCACATAAAAACCCCCGGCTATTCAAACACGACGATCCAATATAACATATCCAGCAACACATAACATCACATGTCATCAACGTAAGTAAATATGCGCATCCCAATTGTCGTTGACATATAGCAACAAAACCGGCGATATCACATATTACACTTACGGTCACAGAAAAGAAAGTGTAAAACTACAACAGTTGGAATCCGCAATCTCTTTAGACATCGCATGCCTAATCAAATGAATTCTTTAGACATCGCATGCCTAACAATTATAAACCCCGCATTTTAGTCTCAAAATCGAAAACACTTTTCAATATCAAGTCGGGCAATTCAACAGGATTCCCGACATTCTGATCGAATGCTCGTCGCAAACTTTAGTAGGCGGCTTCACCCCCGATACCGTCGACGAAGTGCACCAAGGCGGAACACCGCTACCGCGAGCACCTGAACGGATGCTTTCGGCGACGGGGTTCTCCTACAGTCACTTGGTCGGGGCTATGGGGTGAGGCTGTCTATTAAGTTTACCCGGCGAGTATCCGCGTACGCTACGTGATTGCGACGGACTTTTGATCACATCAAAATTCCATGGCAACCGATCATGTGAGACTAAATTCCTACGTTTATAACATTCATTTAGTTATCTCATAACCATTTGTGAATTCCAATTATTGTATCACATTCCAGATAAATAGAAAATGTTAAACTTTCCGATCGAACAATCGAACACCCAAGTTTTCCCGATATAGATCAACACATGAAATAAGTCTAACAACATTCAGTTCGTGCCTCAGTACCGACGGTCCAGCCGTAGAAGGGTCAAGCCAACGCCTCACATGTGGCACGCCGTACTGCCCCAAACCCGAAGGTTCAAAGGGCAGTTCAAGACGGTCACATAATCGAGTTAAGGTTTGTTGTCTTCTAGAGGGTCCATCGCGTTACTTGCATTACTTAGAACGTCGTTAAACTACGGAAAAATCCAACACTTGGAAATTTCCCGACAGGGGAAAAATTGGGTATTTATATCCGGTCGAACTTTTTAACATATTCTAAAAATTATCCGGAAAGCCACACAGACAAAATTTGATACTCCGATCGAAACACCGAATCCCCAAAACAACTCCAGAAAATTCAACTCTAGAAAAAATATTAAAAATTTCCAGAAGGCTCAGCATTACAAAACATGAATTACTGTGCAAGCCACGTGGAGTAACTCAACACAGTGGCCGCGGAACCGCCGCTAATCCCATGGTGGGGGCCGCGGTTCCGCGCCTCTGTAGTCGAGTTACTATCACGTGCTTCACAGTAACTCATCCAATTACCTGCTGAATTTTTTGGCAATTTTTAATCTGGAAAAACTCACTGTTTTCAAAAACGTACAGAGAGCAAGTTTGTGATCGGGTTTCGGGTTCGTTCGGACTTCAAATTCCGTCTGGACTTCGCCTAAGGCTCTAGCTAGGCTCTGATACCACTGTAGGGTTCCTAGGCATCCTAATGAGGTCTCACAAGGCATTAACCATGCCAATTTCGAAAAAATCTAGGTGCCGAGAAACCCGACAACGGACCGTTTGCTAGATATCTAGGCGAAAAAGCTAACTAGTTAACACTTAACTACAAGAATACGGAAATACAACCTTTGTAGATCCGGTCCTCCACCTCCATAGCTCCGCAATGAAGTCGTCTCCGCTGTCCAAAAGGAATCCGGGCTCTAGAGTCGGCTTCGTCGGAGAAAAAGCGAGCTAGGTCGTCGATGTCCATGCCGAAGATGATCTACGTCGAGGCATCGCTAAATCAAGCTCCGACTTCACCAGTATCATGTTTGATGATACATGAATGTTTGGGTGTATGTTTAGTTTAAACCATGGTTATGTTAATGGTTAGGGTTTTTATTTACTTATTCATTTATTTATTTAATTTTAAGGCAAGAAAGAATGGGGGCTTATTTTGTTGTTTTGTTGAAACTTCTTGAAGTGTTGAAAGCTTGACCATTCTTGTTCTTTTCCTTAACCTAACCATTCAACCTAACCCTAGTTTAGTCTCTACACTTAACCATGGTTGCTATATGATAAGTATTCATTTTATTTTCTATTTTGAAGATATACTCATCATATTCTTTCTTCATCTTCTTTATCTTCAACAATGAAGAAACCTTGCAACCATCAATGGCAACTTGAGAAAAAGAGTGAGAAATCCAATTCTAAAGTGAACCCACTTCCTATATCTTCATCCTCTACCACTTGCCATGTAGTATAGGGTGTTTTCTTCACAGGTTTCATGGCTTGGTGAAGTTGGAGCTTGATCTTGTGTTGCCTCGACGTAGATCATCTTCGGCATCGAAGTCGACGACCTAGCCCGCCCATTTTTCCGATGAAGCCGATGCTAGAGTCCGGGATCCGATATGGACAGCGGAGGGACGTCATCACGGAGCCTAGGAGGTGGAGGACCGGATCTACAAAGGTTGTAGTCACTTTCCTCTTAGTTAAAGTAGTTAACTCGCTTTGCATCGCCTATACATCTAGTTAACGATCCGTATTAGGGTTTGTAGGCACATGAAAAATTTGAATTGGCTATGTTTGATCACTTGTGAGACTTCATTAGTGTGCCTATGAACCCTACAGTGGTATCAGAGCCTAGCTAGAGCCTTAGGCGATGCACAGACGGAGTTAGAAGTCCGATCGAACCGAAACCCTAACTCAAAAATGCTCTCTGTACATTTTTTGAAATCGGGGATTTTTTCAAATTAAAAATATGCAGAAAAATCAGAAGGAGGTTGTAAGAGTTACTGTGAAATTCGATCGCCTAAATCCATCAAACCGCCGCGGTTCCGCGGCACGAGCATGGCTCGTGCGGCGGTTCCGCGGCCGTACGGTCTCCTTGTTCAATGAATTTTACACAGTAATTCCTATTTTGCAGTGCTGGTTTTCCTGGGAATTTTTAATCTGAACTCAAGAGTTGAGTTTTCTGGGTTGTATTGGGAGTTCATAGATTCGATCGGATTGTCAAACTTTGTCTATGTGTTTTTCCGGGTAATTTTAGAATATGTTAAAAAAGTTCGACCGGATATAAATACCCACTTTTTCCCCTACCGGGAAATTTCCGATTGTTGAATTTTTCCGTAGTTTAACGACGTTCCAAGTAGTGCAAGTAACGCGATGGTCCCTCTAGAAGACAACAAACCTAAACTCGATTATGTGACCGTCTTGAACTGCCCTTTGAACCGTAGGGTTTGGGGCAGTACGGTGTGCCACATGTGAGGCGTTGGCTTGACCCTTCTACGGCTGGACCGTTGGTACTGAGGCATGAAGTGAATGTTTTTAAACTTATTTCATGTGTTGAGCCGTTTCGGGAAAACTTGGGTGTTCGATTGTTCGATCGGAAAGTTTAACATTTTCTATCTTATCCGGAATGTGATACAATAATTGGAATTCAAAAGCAGTTATGAGATAACTGAATGAATGTTATAAATCAAGCACTTTAGTCTCACTTGATCGGTTGCCACGGAATTTTGATGGGATCAAAAGTCCGTCGCAATCACGTAGCGTACGCGGATACTCGCCGGGTAAACTTAATAGTCAGCCTCACCCCATAGCCCCGACCAAGTGACTGTAGGAGAACCCCATCGCCGAAAGCATCCGTTCGGATGCTCGCGGCAGCGGTGTTCTGCCTTGGTGCACTTCGTCGACGGCGTCAGGGGTGCGGCTGCCTACTAAAGTTTGCGACGAGCATTCGATCAAAATGTCGGGAATCTTGTTGAATTGCCCGACTTGATATTGAAAAGAGTTTTCGATAATGAGACTAAAATGCGGGGTTTATAATTGTTAGGCATGTGATGTCTAAGTATTTCATTTGATTAGGCATGCGATGTCTAAAGAGGATGCGGATTCCAACTGTTGTAGTTTTACACTTTCTTTTTTGTGACCGTAAGTGTAATATGTGATATCGCCGGTTTCGTTGCTATATGTCAACGACAATTGGGATGCGCATATTTACTTACGTTGATGACATGTGATGTTATGTGTTGCTGGATATGTTATATTGGATCGTCGTGTTTGAATAGCCGGTTTTTTTTTATGTAAGATGAGTGTTTTTCATTTTCATTCATGTAAAAAACTTGTATGCAATATTCTTTTATTGGGGCACTTCCAGGTTGCGGATGTTGTCACCATTTGTATATTATTTACTTTTCCGCATTAGGATAGACCTAAGGAGGGGAGCACAAGTAACCGGGTTCTGGGGTCCAGTGGGAGACCAACTCGAGGAGTCGAGTCCGGGTCTCCTAACCCTAGAATTGGTAGGGTTGCTTGCCGCTCTCGTAGGGGTTTAGGGTGTGGGTTTGGCTATTCATCGCGACCGTGGAATCCGTGTTTTATACTGGCTCGTATTGAAAACACGGACGTCCTAGTATATCCAATATTTCATATGATATTTTCTGCTGCGTTATCTGTGATGTGATCATGTGATTTGTTCAGATAGATATTATATATAGTATATATGATATATTATATAGACGTTGCTTATGTTTTACACCCGCGCTAGCCTCGCCTCGCCCTGGCGTTAGTTACCTAACCTAACGGTGCAGACGGGACATCGAGGCAAATGCGGATGGCATAAGCGTACGTTATATTTATCTGTGATGTTTAGGTGGACTTAAATGATGGGACATTCATTAATGAGATTAATGAAAGAAAATAAACCTAATTGATGTTGTGGAATCGAATTTCAAAATAAAACCAGGTAGCTACAGTTCTTGCTTTGCATCGCGGTGTTCCTTGTAGAACATCCTGCACCTTATTCGATGAGAAAAGGACCGAGATCCCTTCACCGGGAGTGACTCCTTTAGCGATAACTGGCAGAAGCTACACCCTCGGTTTGTCTTTTGATTGCTTCCATAGTTTCTGCTTTGCACAGTGATATATATGATATATCCCGCACCTCATTCGACGAGAAAAGGGCCGACGATCCCTTCACCGGGAGTGACCCCTTTAGCAAAACTAGAAAAGCCTCAAAAACATTCCATTTAAAACCCATTTGATTCCGCAACGAGATCAAGTTCAAAGCGTTAAAGGTTTTCTTAAAACCATTCGCAACCCTCCGTCATTTTAGGAAGTAGAGTACTTAGTATTCGTGCTACGTTTGTCGACCATAGCCGAGGCGTAGTGTGCGGTAGCTAAGTGATATCTTCCTACACAGCATATGATGCGATTAGTTAGGACAGTCATGTGGCTTTGTTGACCTTAGCCAAGGGTCATGTGGGTGGGTCTAATTAATCACGAAATGACGGGTAGAACTTGACTAGTACCTATGATTTGTTGACCTTAGCCAAGGTCATAGGTGCTAGGGGTAAAAACCATTATCGGGAGTTTCAAGTGTTGAAATTTGCAATGAGATTGCATACCTTCTATGTGATAGTTGGATCCCGATACCCACTGCGAGTAATTGTTACTCCTGGGAGAGTTTTGCACTTTACAATTAGCCGATCAAGTAGGTGTCTAGAAAGGTGTCAACGGGGTTACGCCTCTGGGAAAACGAGGTTTACTGTAATTAGGTCCGTGCGAAAGCACGGGGAACCTCCCTCAAAGTACCGACACTGGCCTGGCTGAAAGATTGGCGAACTTGTAGAGTGTAATTAATCCCGGCTAGTCTTTCCTTTTAAGGTTTGAAGGAAGATTTGATAAAAACAGTGGGAGCCATCCTGATTAGATAAAATATATAACCAATCTAATCTTGCAAGAGCGCACGCAGAGTGTTTTCTTCTCTCTCTCTCTCCAGGTAGCGACCATATCACGCCTTAATCAAGATAATAATATGGATGTATTGACCGAACCCGCTTGTTATACTGTGCTGGGGAACGTTGGTCCCGCTCCAACTTATAATTGTTATAAGACAGAGCAGGAAATAGGGAAATACCAGAATTCCTATGCCACCCAAACGAAGAAAGTGCATATGATGCATCTCCTTCGGGTGTGTTCATTACAAAGAACTGTTTCTCAGTATCCTCTGCATCCTGGGTATTTGATACCGGATCAGGATCCCAGATATGTAATCTGTTACATAGGGCTACAAAAAGGTAGAAAAACTGAGAACGGGTGATAAGTTTCATGAGACAGAAAACGGGGCAAGTGTTGCAGCCAAGTCTGTTGGTCACTGTCACCCTGTATTACCAATACATTGATTCTGAACAAATGCTATTAGATACCGAACCTGATATACAAAATCATATCAGTTTCTTTATTAGTAAAGAAATGATAAAATTTTGTATTGATGGATAATGTTTTGAACATTTCCTATATCAAAAGTTGATCGGTTCAGGCACGTTATCTAAAAGCATTGACGTTCTAAATCAAACTACAGTTCCTCGTATACAGAACACACACAAGAGGAAGAGTTCGGAAATGAACGAATCATTCTTGAGGCATTATAGACTAGGTCATATCAATGCGACCCGACTGGCTGAAGTTACATTTTAGATGCATATTTAAATCAGTTTGAATTTACATCTTGTGAAACTTGCCAGTCATGTCACAAAGATAAGATGACCATAGCTCTGTTTATTGGAAACAGAGAAAGAGTTAATGAACTCTTAGGACTGATACATGATGATGTATGTAAGGTCTCCTGTCTACACATGCCAGGACTGGTTCTTTATACTTCATTACGTTCTCTGATAATCTCTCAAGATTCAGACATATGTTCCTGTTGAAACACAAGTCCGAACCTTTTGAGATATTCACAGAATATAAGCTAGAAGTAGAGAACCAATACAGGTATAAGTATTATGTCCTATGATAAGATCAAGGAGGAGAATACTTGTGCATGGCATTCCTGGACTATTCTAAAGGAGAATGAGATTCTCTCTCAGTGTTACTCCTCTGAATACACCACAGCACAACGGTGTATCGGAGTGGAGCAATCGCACAATATTAGATATGGTGTGCTCTATGATGAGTACTACTGAGTTTCCTATTTCCTTTTGGGAGTTATGCGCTTGAGAAGCTGCATACCTATTGAATAGGGTTCGAATCAAATCAGTGCCTACGACTCCATATGAGATATGGTATGGGAAGAGCCCATCTCTTAAGTAAGTTAAGATTTAGGATTGTCCGGCCTATGTCAAAAGCAAAATTCGGACAAGATCGAGACAAGGTCAGTTCTGTAGAACTGGAAAGGTTCCAGCTATACAAAACTGCAGCTGATGATTTGACAGAACCAAAGGATTCAATAGTTCCCGACGAACCTCAGCCTCTCCGCCGATCTAGTAGGGTTCCTCATCCGCCTGAGAGATACCTCGGTTTCTCGATGACAGTGGGAGTGAGGAATGCATCATGAGATGATGACCCAACTAGTTTCGAGAAGGCCATCGAGAGTAGGGACTCTGTAAGAATGGCTGGATGCTTAGCGATCTGAGATGGAATCCATGTACACCAACAAAGTATGGACTTTGGTTGCTATATCTGAAGGGTTAAATCCCCATCTGGAGCAAGTATATCTAGAGAAGATTACTTGGTGTAGATGGAAAAGTTGAGCCTTTCAAAGCTAGACTTGTTAAAGGTTTTCGTCATCGACCAGGCGTGGATAATGATGAAATCTTTTCTAGGGACTATGCTTAAGTCCATCCAGATCCTACTTGCCATTGCTACATACCATGACTACGATATCTGGTGGTTGGGTGCCATGACTACTTTTCTAAATAGTGATTTAGAAGAGAACGTCTATAAGAACACAGCCAGAGGGCTTCGTAAACAGTGGGAGCAGCGGAAACGTGTGCAAGTTACTTTACAGAATAAAGCAGGCATCGCGGAGTTGGAACGTCTGTTTTGATGTGATAGTCAAAGTGTTTGACTTCATCAAAATGGTAGACGAACCTTGTATGTACAAAAAGGTAGTCGAGAGTAAGGTGGTCGTCCTCGTATTGTACGTGGACAACATACTCTTGATAAGAAAGGGGTTTCCTATACTACGCTCGGTCAATCTCCGCTTATCACAATGATTCTCCAATAGGATCAAAGTGATACCTCCTAAATCCTGAGTTTTCATCTATGAGATAGATGTAATTGGATGCTAGGATTCTCACTAGATGTGGTGAGATGGTATCAATCGATCCTGGGGAGAATCACTGGAAGGGTTCCAGGGTGATAAAGACGACTGAATGTCAGTCACATGCATTGTCTTTACCATCAGTGAAGGGACGGTATATTGGAAGAGTTCCAAGCTAGATACCGTGGCAAACTAGACGATAAAGGCTGGTAACATCGCTATTAAAGATACTACCAAAGAGGAAGTTTGGGTGTATATTGGTTCATGAGATGAACTAGGTTCCCACCATTGTGAGACAATGGAAGTGTGGCTTTGGCCAAGGAACCATGATCCCATTATTGTCCCAGACATATTCTGAGGCAGCATCACCTGATCATGGAGATAGTTGATCTCCAGGGTGATCGAGGTTAGGAGAGTAGACTCAGAGGACAACACGGCGGATCCACTCACGAAGGCCTTTTTCCCAAAGAGAGACTTTTAAGGGATGGTGAGTATTAGATACTACAACTACTGCTACAGATGGCCCTAGTGCAAGTGGGAGATTGTTAGTTATATGTATGCCCTAGAGGCCATTACTGTACATTGGATGCATATTGTAGTGGATGCTGGGACATATATAGGTAGGACTTTCTTGCTCGACATGATAGTACGCTATCTGGTTGCTTTTTATCTTAACATGTATACTTTCTGTCTCTCTGTTACATGTTGATAAAGCCCTTAGGATGTGTACTCGACTTCCAGGACTATGATGCAGATCATACTAGTGGGGCCTGGGTAGTCCATGAGTACATCCTTCAATGTTCCTAGTCGTGGGAATATCGAGACGGGGCATCGATATTCCAGAGTAGACTAGCGTATATCTTCTCGACCCATGTGATGGGCGATGGATGATCCTATATCCATTGGTGTTTGACATCAGAGATGGTATGCGGGTGCTCAGTGGAGACTGGGTACACTGAACGGACTCGCCGAGAACTCCCAGATGGTATTATACCTCACGTCAGATGGCAGTTCTCTGGTGACACCGGTACAGCTTAGTCTGTTGACCCGAGATCGTCATAGAGTCTTGTGTGTCTCCCACTGTGCTTTGATTTCCACCCTACCACGGCTCTACTGAGTCGTGCAAACAGGTGGTTTTTGGGTACAGTCCCGATTCATATGGAGGCAATGAGCGAAAGGAGGGGATTCGTCTCTCCCGGTATTGGGGGTAGATGTTGCGCTATGCTCAATTGGCCATAATAGAAAATCCCTGGCCAGGGTTGCAGTGATATACTGGTAAGAGTTATTAGTAGTTTCACGATTGTTATAGACCTTATATCGGCATGACTTATCGAGCTACTGGGGTCTGACGTTTACCACCCCTAGGCGAGATATGCGACATATCAGACGAACAGACCGGACCGTACGGTAAGTGTTACTGGTTGGATTCACAGGAGTGTGAGCGGGCTTGCTCGTCGATCTTCTGATCGCTCAATACCCGGGTGGCCGTTACGTTTAGCAGACCGCTTGCGGCTTGTGGATGCTTGATATGATCATCATCTGCTGCCGGCGTATTGACGAGTCTTTAGAGTCCTACACCGAGGTTTCCTGGCTCAAGCGAAACGAAATAGGAGCGCGTATGAGATATGTGCGGGACCGAGAGTAATGCGTGTATGTGATACCGTATTCTATTCTCGCGATGAATGTATCGATTGGTTGTATGCGATATAACCTAGTTATCGAATCAAGGATTGATTCGATAAGCCGATACATTGAATATTAGTCGGTCATATGCGATATGACCGGATCGTTAAATCAAGTGTTGATTTAATGATTTAATGCATAATTATATATTTGATATATTACTTTGCATTAACTAGTATTTGTTCACTTTAAAAGGATTTTCTCACTTGATGTGCACATTGTATATGTGATATATTTTTGTGCACTTGATTGTATCATGTTTGATGATACATGAATGTTTGGGTGTATGTTTAGTTCAAACCATGGTTATGTTAATGGTTAGGGTTTTTATTTACTTATTCATTTATTTATTTAATTTTAAGGCAAGAAAGAATGGGGGCTTATTTTGTTGTTTTGTTGAAACTTCTTGAAGCGTTGAAAACTTGACCATTCTTGTTCTTTTCCTTAACCTAACCATTCAACCTAACCCTAGTTTAGTCTCTACACTTAACCATGGTTGCTATATGATAAGTATTCATTTTATTTTCTATTTTGAAGATATACTCATCATATTCTTTTTTCATCTTCTTCATCTTCAACAATGAAGAAACCTTGCAACCATCAATGGCAACTTGAGAAAAAGAGTGAGAAATCCAATTCTAAAGTGAACCCACTTCCTATTTCTTCATCCTCTACCACTTGCCAAGTAGTATAGGATGTTTTCTTCACAAGTTTCATGGCTTGGTGAAGTTGGAGCTTGATCTTGTGTTGCCTCGACGTAGATCATCTTCGGCATCGAAGTCGACGACCTAGCCCGCACATTTTTCCGATGAAGCCGATGCTAGAGTCCGGGATCCGATATGGACAGCGGAGGGACGTCATCACGGAGCCTAGGAGGTGGAGGACCGGATCTACAAAGGTTGTAGTCACTTTCCTCTTAGTTAAATTAGTTAACTCGCTTTGCATCGCCTATACATCTAGTTAACGATCCGTATTAGGGTTTGTAGGCACATGAAAAATTTGAATTGGCCATGTTTGATCACTTGTGAGACTTCATTAGTGTGCCTAGGAACCCTACACTTTTAGCATATCGCTTATATACATATTAGTAGAGCCCTTAGGATTTTTGCTTGATTACCAGCGTTGTGATGGCAGTCATACTCGTGGGAGCTGGGTAATCCGTAAGCACATCCTTATACAAGTCCCTAGTCGTAGGACTATCGAGACAGGGCATCGATACTCCGGAGTAGACTAGCGTATGCGCTTCTCATCCCAGCGAGGGAGACGGTCTGTCCCACAGCCGTCAGTACGTCGTACTTGAGATAGTATGCGGGTGCTCGTTAGGTTACGAGTACACTGGACAGGACTCGTCGGGAACTGATGGATGGTATTATACCTATCGTCAGTTATCAGTTCCCAGGTGACATGAGTACATCTTAGTCCGCTGACTTGACACTGTCGCTTCGCCTCGAGTGTGTTCCCACTGTACTTAGATTACTACCCTACCACGGCTCAAAGGAGTCGTGCAAACAGGTAGTAGTTGGGTGCTGTCCCGAAGCACTTGGAGACAGTGACGGTTAGACAGGATTCGTCTCTCCCGGTATTGGGGGTTGATATCGCGCTGTGTCTAGGAGAGCCATTACACGAGTAGTCCCTGGCCAGGGCAAGCGAGATATACTGGTAGGTTTCCAGTGTTATCTCAGGGTGTTTTGGGCTACACTCCGACACGACTTGTACCGCTATTAGGGATTGACGTTCACCGCCCCCTCGGCCCGCCATGCGATGTATCAGACGAACAGACCGGACTGTACGGAGATTGTCACATACAGGCTCAGTAGGAGTTCGGATGGGTTTACCTCATCGGCCTTCTTATCGACATCTACTTGGGGACCGTTACGTACAGCTAGTGCCGCTTGCGGTCCGTGGTTAAACCCACTGCCAGCGTAGTGTCGAGTCTTTAGAGTCCTACACAGAGAGTTTCCCTGCACTGAGCGAAACGTGTAGAGGCCGTATGGTTTTACGGCAGGGCTGCGATCACTTGCGTACACTTGTGTGCGTATGTTGTTCGGGCAGGCAATACTAGTGGGCTTTGGTTTAAGCCGGATCCTAGTATTGCACGGATGGATTTGTTTTGTCTTATATGCATTCGCATTCTACGGAATATGGATGCGGGTGTGTATGCACAGATTTGCGGAGTGGAGAAGGAGGAGGTGCCTCATTAGGGTTTTGACAGTTGGTTCGGTCAAAACCATTATGAGCTGGGGACATTATTTACTAATCCATTTATTGATAATTATGTTATGGCTAATTACATTGACCATTTGACCATCTTGACTTTGTTGACCGTTTGACCAAAGTTGACTAGGATCTTCTTGAAAGGTCTAAAGTATTCTTTGGTTTTCTTTTTCCTTTTTGTTATGAAAATGGTCATGTCATTAGTGCCATCAACTTTATCATGATAGGATTAGTAATGATGAAAATGAGTATTATTGCAACCATGGTTGTGTTTTCTCTTGGTTAAGCTTTTCATTTGTTCATTCTCATTCTCTCTCATAGAAAAGAAAATGAGAAACATTTCCATGGTTGCTCCTCCTTCTTCCTCCTCTTGATCTCATGTGTTGAGAGAAAAATGATTCCACTTGACAAACACATCCATACATCTCCTCTACACATCCTAGGGCTTCTTGACTAGCAATCTCTTTGCCCTAGTTGCCTCGGCTCGAGGTGGAGCTCGGTGTACATCTCTCGGGTGGATCGTCTTCGACTCAAGAAGGCCGCGGAGGTGCCCAAGGTCCGGATCGACACTTGGAGCTTGGATGGACGAGTGGGACAGCGGAATGAAGACCCGAAGGACCGGTTTCGTGAGGTATACTTTCTACAGCATAGTAGTTATAGCCTCTAGTAGTTTACTAGTTACTAGTTTAGCAAAGATCCGTGCTTTAAGTCCATGTTGCCTTGCGCCAAATCATCGTTTTTCGTCGTTTCCGCCTCCACGTAAGAACCGGGATGAGCAACGTGGACTTACAGTGGTATCAGATACTAGCTAAACATAAACTAGTAAGTCAGCAAAGTGTTTAGAACATCGATCGGAAAAAAGTTACAAAACACGTCCGCGAAACCTCAAGTTTCTGTCGATTTTCATACTGCTCAAAAAGTGATTTAAAATATATGAAAAATCGTCTCAGGGTTTTGTGAAAAGACTGCAGAAAAACGAACCAGTGATTCGATCAAACGACCGCGGTTCCGCGGCAATGACATGCTCATTGCCGCGGTTCCGCCGCCGTTTTGACTCGGCACTGGATCGGCTTTTCTGCAGTGTTTTAGTTTGGCTGTTTTGGGATTTTTAATACATGATTTTTCTACCCAGATTTTCCACAGAGCAAATTGACTTTTGGGGTAGTCAAAAATCCGTATTTTGATCGGTATTCCGTACACTTTGGCTAATAGATATTATCTGTGATGTGATATATGTATTGAACGTCTACTAATCGCTATAAATCGATTAGTGGGGGTTATACATATCTGTGATCTGTAATGTTGATGGTTTGTGGATATGAACTCGGTGGATTGTCGCGGATGAATAGTCGGGGTGGATGTGAGATGAGAGTTTCTTTTTTCTTTCATTCATTGTAAAATTTGTAAATTGATGTAATATTATTTGTATGGCCGCACAACCGGGTCGGGGTTGTAGCCGTTATTGTATAATTCTTTTTACTGTTTTTGCTCCTAGGATAGACCCATGGAGGGGGTGCACAAATTACCGGGTATCCCGAAGTGCCGAGTGGCCTACTCACGGTGTTGAGGGAGGTTGCTTCGCTTCGGGTACTTGGCGGGTAGTTTGCCGCACCCGTAGGGGTCTTGGGGTGGGGTATTGGCTATTCATCGCGACCGTGTAATCCGCATTTCGTTGCAGGCTCGAACGAATCGCGGATTCCTAGTATATCCAAAGTGTTCATCTGTGATCTGTAATGGCTATCATTGCTAAATATCTATATATGATATCTATTTAGGCGTTGCTTATGTTTTTCAGCCGCGCTAGCCCAGCCCCCGCTCTGTCGTTAGTTAAGTAACCTAACGGGTGATGACGGGCCCCCGTGGCGAATGCGAATGGCATAAGCGTACGTCATATTTTGGTTGTTTTCTGCAATGGTAGGATTAAATGATGGAACGCATTAAAAGAACTAATGCAAGAAAAATAAACCAAGTAAAAGTCGTTGGAACACTTTGAAAACCACTCGGTTCTTTTCAAAAACCAGCATTTTAAACGCGGAGCTTGAACCACTCCTTTTAAAAGCTATCTCGTTCCATCGATTATATCAAGTTCACTACGTTCACGGTTTTGCCAAAACCATTCGTAGCCCTCCGTCGTTTCGTATGGATAGTCAATAGTATTCAAGCTGTGTTTGTTGGCCAAAGTCAAGACACAGTGTTTGGTAGCTATTGGGTATTCATATGTAGCATAGATAGATGCGTTGGTTTGGGACAGTCGTACTGCCTTGTTAGCCAAAGTCAAGGGTATGTGCGGGTGGGTTCAAATTAACCTGGATAATGACGGGTAGAACTTGACATGTGACTTATGATTTGTTGGCCAATGTCAAGGTCATAAGAGCATGGGGCAAAAATCCACATCCGGAGTTTCAAAAGTACTGAAACTTGCTAGCGCTGCATACCATTTGGAGTGTGATGATTCTGGTAGGATTCCTTCAGTTTTGTCACGCGATGATATTTGGATCCCGATCCTACTGTGAGTATATGCTACTCCTCGGGAACTTTCTCACTTAACGATCAATGCTATAAACCTAGTAGGTGTCTAGAAAGGTGTTAGCGGGGCTACGCCCATAGGGAAAAGAGGTTACTTAATTAAGGAACTTCGCGAAAGCGTTGGAAAACCTCCCTCGAAGTACCGACACTGGCCTGGCTGAACGGTTAAGCAAGTATTGTACGGTGAGATTGATCCCAGCTAATTCTTCCTTTATGGTTTGAGGAGGGATTCGAGAGACAGTGGGAGCCATCCTGTTTAGATAAATTAAAAACCAATCTAAACTTGCAAGGGCATCATGCTGAGTGTTTTCTTCTCTCTCTCTTAATTGCAGCGACCCAGTGACCGCACCTAGGTTACATCTAGATAATAAAATGACTGAATCTGACTGTTATGACCGGCAAAGGTCTGTCCAGATGTCCATTGCCCATGACAAGCTGGGACAGCCCTTAACTAATCCAACCCCTGCCGTCTCAGGTCCAGCTTCCCCTGTCACGGATATTCATATCCATAGGACATCGGAAAAAGACTGTGCGAAAGCCAAGTGCCTCGTGTTAGCCTCAGTTGATGGTACATACCAGAGGCAGCACGAGAAGATGGACTCAGTTTCTATCTTCCTCCATAACAAGGATTTAAATGGAGAGCAATCTCGTATCGCAAGATATGAGACCTCGAACGAATTGCTTCCAACGAGGTTGGCTATCGGGTCATCTGTAAGGGGCAACGTCCTTACAGAGACCGGCTCTTTTGAGCTCACGGACCTGAAGACCACGTTGAAGAACGGGTCAGATGCTGACTTAGTTCAACAGTCCCTACCTACTACCCTGAAGGAAACCAGGGAAGTAGAAAGAAAGGGAAGGGCAGAAGTTTCGGGAATGGATATAGTAAAAGAGGGATGTTCCTATTGTTACGGGAATGAACATGGGAAGAAGGATTGCAGGGCTTGCAAAGCCAGTAGCCAGAATTCGAAGCATGTTGTGGTTTCGGCTTCGGGTGTGTTTGTAATAGAGAACTGTATGTCAGTTAACCCTACTTCCTGGGTATTGGATACCGGATCAGGATCTCATATCTGTAATTCGTTACAGGCTCTGAGAAACCGTAGGGTTATCAGGAAAGGTGATATGACTCTCAGGGTTGCTAACGGAATGAGCATGTATGCTGAATCCGTAGGGGAATATCATCTAGGACTGACAACTGGGCAGATATTGATTCTGCGTGACTGTTTTTATGTACCAGGTGCGACTTGTAACATCATATCTGTATCCTTAATTTCTAAGGAAGGATATGATTTTACTTTTGTAAGCGATGTAGTAAACATCCACCTAAATCAAGTTCTGATTGGGTCAGGTACATTGAAAAACGGTATATACGTTTTGAATCAAGCTCAGGTCTTCAGTGTCCAGAACACACCTAAAAGAAAGTCTCCGGAATTAAATCAGGCTTTCTTATGGCATTGTAGACTGGGTCACATTAATGAGACACGGTTTCCTAAGTTACATAAAGAAGGATACTTGGATCCGTTCGAGTACCAGTCTTATGCCACTTGTGAATCTTGTCTCATGGGAAAGATGACAAAGACTCCGTTTACTGGACACGGAGAAAGAGCAAGCGAGCTCTTGGGACTCATACACAGTGATGTGTGTGGTCCATTGTCTACACATGCGCGAAGTGGTTATTCATACTTCATTACTTTCACAGATGATTTCTCTAGGTATGGGCATGTCTTCTTGATGAAACACAAATCCGAGGCCTTTGAGAAATTTCAGGAATACAAGAATGAAGTTGAAAAACAAACAGGCAAAAGTATCAAGACACTGAGATCTGATCGAGGTGGTGAATACTTGAGTGCCGAGTTTCTGGGCTTCTTAAAAGAGAATGGAATTCTCTCTCAGCTTACTCCTCCATACACACCACAACACAACGGTGTATCGGAAAGACGGAATCGAATCCTATTGGATATGGTTCGATCCATGATGAGTAAGGCTGAGTTACCGCGATCCTTCTGGGGTTATGCACTAGAATCAGCTGCATACCTTTTAAACCGAGTTCCAACTAAGACTGTGCCTACTACACCATATCAGATGTGGCGTGGGAAGAAACCTTATCTTAATCACATTAAGACATGGGGATGTCCAGCTTTTGTAAAAAAGCAGCATGCCGACAAGCTCGAGGCACGTTCAGTACAGTATAAGTTTGTGGGATACCCAAAGAACTCCAAGGGGTATATTTTCTATTACGCAGAGGAACAAAAGGTTTTTGTTTCTCGTCATGCCCGCTTCTTGGAAACTGAGTTTTTGGAAAATCAGATAAGTGGGAGCGCGATAGAACTGGAAGAAATTCCAGAACCACGAGCTATTACTGAAAGCTTAGTAGAACCAGAAGGTTCGAAAGAACAGGACATTCCTACGCCACTCCGCAGGAGTAGTAGGCAGTCTCATCCGTCCGAGAGATACTACGGTTTTCTCATTGACGGGGATAGAGAGGATTGCACCATGGATTATGGTGAGCCGACTAGCTTCCAGCAAGCCATTCAGAGCGGTGACTCGGTAAAATGGCTGGATGCAATGCGGACCGAGATGGAGTCTATGTACACCAACAAAGTTTGGACTTTGGACTTTGCTCCAGAAGGGGTAAAACCCGTAGGATGCAAATGGATCTTCAGAAAGAAGATTGGTGTAGATGGGCAGGTTGAAACCTATAAAGCTAGACTTGTTGCAAAGGGTTTTCGTCAAAGACCTGGTTTGGACTATGACGAGACCTTTTCTCCAGTGGCTATGCTGAAATCCATTCGGATCCTTCTTGCCATTGCTGCTTTCCACGATTATGAAATCTGGCAGATGGATGTAAAGACGGCTTTCCTAAATGGAAATTTAGAAGAGTGTGTCTATATGGATCAGCCGGAGGGATTCATTCAGAGTGGGAGCAGCGGTAGAGTGTGCAAGTTGCTAAAGTCCATCTATGGACTTAAGCAGGCATCGCGGAGTTGGAACATCTGCTTTGATGATACTGTCAAGGAATTCGACTTTATCAAAAACCCAGATGAACCATGCATTTACAGTAAGATTGTAGGGAGAACTGTGGTATTCCTCGTCTTGTACGTGGATGACATTCTCCTAATAGGAAATGATATTCCTATGTTACAGTCAGTCAAAGGATTCTTGTCGCAAAAGTTCTCTATGAAGGACCTGGGCGATGCCAACTACATTCTGGGGATCCAGATTCATCGTGATAGATCTAAGAGGATGTTGGGACTTTCACAGTCCAGGTACATTGACACCATACTGAAAAGATTCAGTATGGAGGATTCAAAGCGCGGTAATCTACCGGCTTGTCACGGAATCACCTTCTCCAAAGAGATGTCTCCCAAGACTGATTTGGAAAGGGATCGCATGTCTATTATACCCTACGCTTCCGCGGTAGGCTCTATAATGTATGCGATGTTATGTACCAGACCAGATGTAGCATACGCATTGAGCGTTGTAAGCCGGTATCAGTCGGACCCAGGGGAGAAACACTGGATAGCGGTAAAGAACATTCTCAAGTACCTGAGAAGGACTAAGGAGATGTTCTTGGTGTATGGCGGAAAAGACCTCCAGATCGAGGCCTTTGCTGACTCCAGCTTCCAGAGTGACAAGGATGACTCCAAGTCCATGTCGGGTTATGTCTTTACCCTCAATGGAGGGGCGGTTTGCTGGAAGAGTTCCAAGCAGGAGACCGTTGCTGACTCAACTATGGAAGCGGAGTACATAGCTGCTTGCGATGCCGCAAAGGAAGCTGTCTGGATGAAGAAGTTCCTCACGGAGCTTCAGGTGGTTCTTACCATTGTTGATCCAATACCGCTGTATTGCGACAACAACGGAGCTATAGCTTTAGCGAAGGAACCCAGGTCCCATCAGAAGTCCAGGCACATTTTGAGGCGGTACCACCTGATCAGGGAGATCGTAGATCGCCGGGAGATCGAGGTGAAGAGAGTAAATTCGGAGAATAACACTACAGATCCACTCACGAAGGCCCTACCCCAGACTCAGTTCGAGCGGCTGATCGAGATGATAGGTCTTCGATACGCCAGTACATGGCCTTAGTGCAAGTGGGAGATTGTTAGTGTATATGCCCTAGAGGCCATTACTGTATCATACTAGCTTGTATATTACTTAATGAAAGCTTGGGATATTCACAGTTGTATTGACAGTCTTGCTCAAAATGGTAGTATGCTACTTGGTTTGTCTCTACTTCAATATGTGCATGTGTTTCTTTTAGCATATCGCTTATATACATATTAGTAGAGCCCTTAGGATCTTTGCTTGATTACCAGCATTGTGATGGCAGTCATACTCATGGGAGCTGGGTAATCCATAAGCACATCCTTATACAGGTCCCTAGTTGTAGGACTATCGAGATAGGGCATCGATACTCCGGAGTAGACTAGCGTATGCGCTTCTCATCCCAGCGGGGGAGACGGTCTATCCCACAGCCGTCAGTACGTCGTACTTGAGATAGTATGCGGGTGCTCGTTAGGTTACGAGTACACTGGACAGGACTCGTCGGGAACTGATGGATGGTATTATACCTATCGTCAGTTATCAGTTCCCAGGTGACATGAGTACATCTTAGTCCGCTGACTTGACACTGTCGCTTCGCCTCGAGTGTGTTCCCACTGTACTTAGATTACTACCCTACCACGGCTCAAAGGAGTCGTGCAAACAGGTAGTAGTTGGGTGCTGTCCCGAAGCACTTGGAGACAGTGACGGTTAGACAGGATTCGTCTCTCCCGGTATTGGGGGTTGATATCGCGCTGTGTCTAGGAGAGCCATTACACGAGTAGTCCCTGGCCAGGGCAAGCGAGATATACTGGTAGGTTTCCAGTGTTATCTCAGGGTGTTTTGGGCTACACTCCGACACGACTTGTACCGCTATTAGGGGATTGACGTTCACCGCCCCCTCGGCCCGCCATGCGATGTATCAGACGAACAGACCGGACTGTACGGAGATTGTCACATACAGGCTCAGTAGGAGTTCGGATGGGTTTACCTCATCGGCCTTCTTATCGACATCTACTTGGGGACCGTTACGTACAGCTAGTGCCGCTTGCGGTCCGTGGTTAAACCCACTGCCAGCGTAGTGTCGAGTCTTTAGAGTCCTACACAGAGAGTTTCCCTGCACTGAGCGAAACGTGTAGAGGCCGTATGGTTTTACGGCAGGGCTGCGATCACTTGCGTACACTTGTGTGCGTATGTTGTTCGGGCAGGCAATACTAGTGGGCTTTGGTTTAAGCCGGATCCTAGTATTGCATGGATGGATTTGTTTTGTCTTCTGTGCATTCGCATTCTACGGAATGCGGATGCGGGTGTGTATGCACAGATTTGCGGAGTAGAGAAGGAGGAGGTGCCTCATTAGGGTTTTGACAGTTGGTTCAGTCAAAACCATTATGAGCCGGGGACATTATTTACTAATCCATTTATTGATAATTATGTTATGGCTAATTACATTGACCATTTGACCATCTTGACTTTGTTGACCGTTTGACCAAAGTTGACTAGGATCTTCTTGAAAGGTCTAAAGTATTCTTTGGTTTTCTTTTTCCTTTTTGTTATGAAAATGGTCATGTCATTAGTGCCATCAACTTTATCATGATAGGATTAGTAATGATGAAAATGAGTATTATTGCAACCATGGTTGTGTTTTCTCTTGGTTAAGCTTTTCATTTGTTCATTCTCATTCTCTCTCATAGAAAAGAAAATGAGAAACATTTCCTTTAGTATGGTTGACACCATACTAAAGAGGTTTAGTATGAAAGAATCCAAGCGTGGGAACTTACCCACGATCTCTGCAGTCACTCTCTCCAAAGAGATGTCTCCCAAGACTGATTTGGAGAGAGCTCGCATGCAAGGGATACCCTATGCTTCGGCTGTAGGCTCTATCATGTACGCGATGCTATGTACCAGACCCGATGTAGCATACTCACTAAGTATAGTGAGTAGGTATCAAGCTGATCCTGGAGAGAGTCACTGGACAGCTGTGAAGAGCATTCTCAAGTACTTACGAAGGACTACGGAGATGCTTTTGGTGTATGGTAATGGAGAACTCCAAGTGGAGTCATTTACCGATTCGAGCTTCCAGAGTGATAAGGACGACTCTAAGTCGCAGTCGGGATTTGTCTTTACCCTTTACGGAGGGGCGGTTAGCTGGAAGAGTTCCAAGCAGGAAACCGTGGCAAACTCGACGATGGAGGCTGAATACATCGCTGCCAACGATGCTGCCAAAGAGGCTGTCTGGATCAAGAAGTTCATTACTGAACTTGGAGTGGTTCCATCCATTGAGAATCCAATACCTTTGTATTGTGATAACAATGGAGCGGTGGCTTTGGCCAATGAGCCCAGGTCCCATCAGTGATCCAGGCATATTCTGAGGCGGTATCACCTGATCCGGGAGATAGTTGATCGCCGGGAGATCGAGATCAGGAGGGTTGACACGAAGAACAACACAGCGGATCCACTCACGAAGGCCATTCCCCAGATACAGTTTGAGAGACTCTTCGGGATGCTCGGTATGCGATACTACAGCAGCTGGCCCTAGTGCAAGTGGGAGATTGTTAGTTGTATGTATGCCCTAGAGGCCAGTATTGTACAGATGATGTATATTATATTGGATGCTTGGACATATATAGAGATGACTTTCTTGCTCGATATGATAGTATGCTATCTGGTTGCTCTTTATTTTAACATGTATACTTGTCTCTTTATACTGTCTTATAGTTACATGTTGGTAAAGCCCTTAGGATGTGTACTTGACTACCTGGACTATGATGCGGATCATACTAGTGGGGACATGGTAGTCCATAAGTATATCCTTCAAGTTCCCTAGTCGTGGGTGTATCGAGACGAGGCATCGATATACCAGTGTAGACTCGCGTGTACGCTTCTCGACCCATGAGATGGGCGATGGATGATCCCATATCCATTGGTGTTTGATATCAGAGATGGTATACGGGTGCTCAGTGGAGACTAGGTACACTGGACGGACTCGTCGAGAACTCCCAGATGGTATTATACCTCACGTCAGATGGCAGTTCTCTGGTGACACTTGTACAAGTTAGTCTGTAGACCCGAGATCGTCATAGAGTCTTGTGTGATTCCCACTGTACTTTGATTTCCACCTTACCACGTCCATAAGGGCGTGCAAAACGGTGGTTTTTCGGTACAGTCCCGAGTCACATGGAGGCAATGAGCGATAGGAGGGGTTTCGTCTCTCCCGGTATTGGGGGTTGATGTTGCGCTGTGCTCGATTGGCCGTAACAGGGAAGTCCCTGGCCAGGGCTGATTCAGAGATTTGCTGGTAAGTGTTACCAGTAGTTTCTCGACCCGTTATGAGCCTCACATCGGCACGACTTATCAGTTATTGGGGTCTGACGTTTACCACCCCTAAACTTGATATGCGATATATCAGACGAGGAGACCGGACTGTACGGGAAGTGTTGCCGATTGGCTCGACGGGAGTTGTAGCAGGTTCGCTTGTTCTTTTCTGATCGCTCAATACCCGGGTGGCCGTTACGTTTAGCTGACCGCTTACGGCTTGGGGGTGCTTGATATGATCATCACCCACTGCCGGCGTATTGACGAGTCTTAGAGTCCCACAATGGAGTTTCCTAGTCCAGGCGAAACGTTGTGGTGCGCGTATGCGATATGCGCATGGACCCGATTAAAATGCGCGTATAGGATACCGTATATTGATCGGGCGGCTTGCTTTTGGTCGGGTCATATGTGATATGGCCGGATTGATAAATCAAGTGTTGATTTATCATTTAACCATTAGTTTCTCACTAGATATCCTTTCTTGAGTTTGATTGATGTATGCATGCATGTATGCCTTCTTTGTAGATTCATGTACATATGGATGTACATACACACATACATACATACATCCATCCATCATGGTTGTACATACATGAAAATGGTGGCAATATAAGACTCACACCATGGTTTTATATATGGATTTTATTGCATTTGATTTAAAACAAAAAGGAAAAAGGAAAAAGGTTATCATTGATTTGTTTCTACACTCTTCCTTTAACCTAACCATCCTCACCCACCTTTTAACCTTGGGTGAACTTTCCTTTTGTGTTTTAACTCAAGTTCAATAAGATATTCATTGTTTAACCATGGTTTGAGATGAGAACATGAAAATATATATACATATATTTTCATTTTTCTTAACAAGGGTTATTCTTTTCACTCTTGTTAAAGATATAGCCATCATCTTCTTCTTCCTCTCTCATTTGCTCTCTAGATTTTTATAGTGAGCAATATACTCATCAAGTTAGGATTTTGAAGTGAGAAAGAGAACCACAACACCATTCTACACAAGTCTAGCCCACTTGTTTGGAGTGTTAGCTTCATTTCATTCTCTTGATCGGGTGAAGTTGCAAGCTTGGACCAAGCGGACTCCGGGTAGATCATCGGTGACCTAGAGGAGTTCAAGCGGAGCTTTTCCAAACCCCAAGTAGCCGAGGAGTCTAGCGTAGGAAGCTACAAAGGTTGTACTCTCAAAACCCTAGCTTTTCTTGCTTATGTTGATGTGCAAAAGTTTTAGAAACCCTAATTTTCTAGGATAGATCCTTTGTTTGTTAACTTAGCACCCTAAAAACTTAATCTTTGGTACATGTGATGCTTCCAAACCCTTCATGAGGTGCTAGGCTAACCCAACAGCTATCAGAGCCGACTAAACCATAGCTAACAGATTAAATGATAACTAAAATTTCCGAGCTCACTGGTTTTATTGTAGGGGATTGCTTTGTGTTTTGGTATGTGGCTTTATGACTTGGATCTAGTGTTTCAGGAGTTGTTTATTTTTACCAATTTTGGATATTCTGTCAATTCTTCACTGTGGCATTACGGGGTGTTTCGAATCGTAGTTTAACATCGTTTAATGTTTCATGTTGTGATAAATGTGTTTGTAAACTTCCGCTAATTGGTATATGTCATTTAGTTGGGGGTTGCACATTTCTGTGATGTTTGTTTGTGTATATGGACTTATTGGATTGTCGTGAATGAAAATCCAGGGATGTGAGGTGTTATATTCTTTCATTTAAATGTAAATTGTAAATTGTTGTAATATTTTTTCGTGGGGCACATCCGGGTTGAGGTTGTAGCCACCGTTGTATTATTTCATTTATTGTTTATTGCTCTTAGGATAGACCCAAGGTGGGGTGCACAAACTATCGGGCACTTTGAAACGCCGAGTGGCCTACTCACGTTGTTGAGGGAGGTTGCATAGCTTCGAGTATTTGGCGGATAATTTGCCGCACCCATAGGGGTCTGGGGTGGGGTTTGGCTATTCATCGCGACCGTGGAATCCGTCTTTCGTTACAGGCTTAAACGAAACGCGGAATTCCTAATATATCCAATGTGTTCATCTGTGATCTGGAATGCCTATTATTGCGTCTGACGAATGGATATTATTATATATATATATTAGACATTGCTTATGTTTTGCATCCGTGCTAGTCCAGCCCCCAGCTCTGGCGTTAGTTATCTAACCTAACGGTGTAAGACGCGGCCCATGGTGAATGCGGATGACATAACCGTACGTTGTATTTTCGACTTTTTCTGTAATGGTAGGTTAAAAGATGGGATTGCATTACATTAATGCAAAGCAAACAAACTAAAGATGAATTGTTGGAACAATTTTAAAACCACTCGGTTTTTTCAAAACAGTAAAACTTTTAAAATGCGGGGCTTAAACTACCCTTTTTAAAAGCTATCAGCTTCCTTCGATTATATCATGTTCACTACGTTCACGGTTTCACCAAAACCATTCGTAGCCCTCCGTCATTTCAGTTGGATATTCAGTAGTATTCAAGCTATATATTTTGACATTCGCCAAGGCATAGTGATTGGTAGCTGCTAAATATTCATCTGTAGTATAGATAGATGCGTTGGTTTGGGACAGTCGTACTGCTATTTTGGCCTTCGTCAAGGGTATGTATGGGTGGGTTCAAATTAACCTGGATAATGATGGATAGAACTTGACATGCGATTTATGATATGTTGGCCTTCGTCAAAGTCATAAGAGCATGGGGAAAAATGTTAGTTGCATGTATGCCCTAGAGGCCAGTATTGTACAGATGATGTATATTATATTGGATGCTTGGACATATATAGAGAGGACTTTCTTGCTCGACATGATAGTATGCTATTTGGTTGCTCTTTATCTTAACATGTGTACTTGTCTCTTTATACTGTCTTATAGTTACATGTTGGTAAAGCCCTTAGGATGTGTACTTGACTACCTGGACTATGATGTGGATCATACTAGTGGGGACATGGTAGTCCATAAGTACATCCTTCAAGTTCCCTAGTCGTGGGTGTATCGAGATGGGGCATCGATATACCAGTGTAGACTAGCGTATACGCTTCTCGACCCATGTGATGGGCGATGGATGATCCCATATCCATTGGTGTTTGACATCAGAGATGGTATACGGGTGCTCAGTGGAGACTGGGTACACTGGACGGACTCGCCGAGAACTCCCAGATGGTATTATACCTTATGTCAGATGGCAGTTCTCTGGTGACACTTGTGCAGGTTAGTCTGTAGACCCGAGATCGTCATAGAGTCTTGTGTGATTCCCACTGTGCTTTGATTTCCACCTTACCACGTCCATGAGGGCGTGCAAAATGGTGGTTTTTGGGTACAGTCCCGAGTCACATGGAGGCAATGAGCTATAGGAGGGGTTTCGTCTCTCCCGGTATTGGGGGTTGATGTTGCGCTGCGCTCGATTGGCCGTAACAGGGAAGTCCCTGGCCATGGCTGGTTTAGAGATTTACTGGTAAGTGTTACCAGTAGTTTCTCGACCCGTTATGAGCCTCACATCGGCACGACTTATCGGTTATTGGGGTCTGACGTTTACCACCCCTAGACTTGATATGCGACATATCAGACGAGGAGACCGGACTGTACGGGAAGTGTTACCGGCAGGCTTTTACAGGAGTTGGAGCGGGCTTTCTTGCTGATCTTCTGATCGCTCAATACCCGGGTAGCCGTTACGTCCAGCTAGTACCGCTGACGGCTTGTGGGTGCGTGATGTGATCATCACCTACTGCCGGCGTATTGATGAGTCTTTAGAGTCCTACACAGAGCTTTTACTGGCTCAGGCAAAACGAAATAGGAGCATGTATGTGATATGTACGAGACCGAGAATAATGTGTGTATGTGATACCGTATTCTATTCTCGTGACTTTTTGTGTCGGTCGGTTATATATGATATGACCGGGTTATCGAATCAAGTGTTGATTCGATATGTCGATACGATGAATGTTAGTCGGTTATATGAGATATGACCGGATTATTAAGTCAAGTGTTGATTTAATAATTAAGTGTATAATTGTATATTAGATATACTAGTTTACATTTACTAACACATGTTCACTTTAGGGTTTTTCTCAAATGAGCACAACTTTAATGTATATGTGATATATATTAAAATTGTGTTTTCTTTTATTGTATCATGGTTGATGATACACTTGATATGGGTGTACAAGACATACACCATGCTATTTGTTATGTTGGGTTTTAACATTTAAAAGTAATTACAAAATTAGTGGTAAATTAGAAAATGCATGAAGCTTGTGGAAGCTTGTGGATGCATTGACTAAAGTCCACTAAATTTGTTTTTACTTTGGGTTTTAACCTAATCTTAACACTTAGCTATGGTTATGGCTCTACAAGAGTTAGTATATGATACTCACTCACCATGGTTAGCCATCACACTTGATCATTATCCTCTTCACTTTCTTTTGTTCATCATCTTCTTTCTTGAGTTCAAAAGAAAAGCTTGCTAGGGTTTGATCCAAAGTGAGAAATATTGTGAGAAATAAAAATCTAAAGAGAACCCACTTCCTATTTCTCCATCCTCTACTAGACTAGCACTTTAGTTTAGGGTGTTTACTTCACTAATTCTCTAGTTAGTGAAGTAGGAGCTTGAGTCGGAATTCCCTCGACGTAGATCATCTTCGGCCTCGGAGACTTCAAGCTAGGTCGCATCCTTCGCCTCGTGAAGCCATGCAAGAGCCCGGGAGAACCTTGATCGCAGCGAAGGGACTTCAACAAGGAGCAAATGAAGTGGAGGACCGATCTACAAAGGTTGTATTTCTTGTTCCCTTTAGAGTAAAGTAGTTTACTTGAATATGAAACCCTAATCTCTAGTATACGATCTTGCTTAGGGTTATTCGGCATATAAAAAATTTAATTTTGGCATGGTCGATGCCTTGTAGAGCCTTGTTAGTGTGCCTAGTAACCCTACAGTGGTATCAGAGCCTGGCTAGAGCATTAGGCGATGTGTTAACGAAGTTAAAACCCCGATCGAACCCGAAAACGACAAAACGACCCCCTCTCTGGACTTTTTTCAAAATCTGTGATTTTTCAGTATTAAAAATACCTAAAAAATTCAGCAAGGTTTTATAAGAATTGTAGTGAAACACGACAGCATGCGCCGTACAATCCATCGCGGAACCGCGGCCGTACCCTGCTTGGGCCGCGGTTCCGCGGCCGTACAGAGGAGACATGCTATCATTTTTCCACTGTAATTCATATTTCTCTTATTTGTATTTTCTGGGTATTTTTAAATTAACTCTAGTGTTGAGTATTTTGGGGTTTATTTTGTAATCGTCGATTCGATCGGAGAATTTAATTTTGTTATGTTATTCCGGATAATTTAGAAAGTATTAAAATGTTCGAACGGATATCATTAACTTAATTTTTCCCGGCACGAAAAACATTCAAGTGTTGAATTTTTCTTGGGTTTAAATCTTTTGGAAATACGTGCATATGATGCGATGGACCCTCTAGAAGACAACAAACCTTAACTCGATTATGTGACCGTCTTGAACTGCCCTTTGAACCTTAGGGTTTGGGGCAGTACGGCGTGCCACATGTGAGGCGTTGGCTTGATCCTTCTACGGCTGGACCGTTGCTACTGTGACGTATTCTGGAATTTTTGAACTCCGCTCAAGTGTTGAGCTATTTAGGAAATCTTGGGTATTTGATTATTCGATCGAAAAGTTTAATACTGTCTATTTATCTGGAATGTGATACAATATGTGAAATTCACACGGTTAGGCATGAAATGCGAAATATATGATATTTCGGATTTACGATGTCTAAAGAGATTGTGGATTCCAAATGTTGTAGTTTTACACTTTCTTTTTTGCGACCGTAAGTGTAATATGTGATATCTCCGGTTTCGTTGCTATATGTCAACGACAATTGGGATGCGCATATTTACTTACGTTGATGACATGTGATGTTCTGTGTTGCTGGATATGTTATATTGGATCGTCGCGTTCTGAATAGCCGGGGGGTTTTATGTGAGATGAGAGTTTTTATTTTCATTCATGTAAAATAAAATGTATGTAATATTCTTTTATTGGGGCACTTCCGGGATGAGGTTGCTGTCACCATTTGTATATTATTTACTTTTCCGCACTAGGATAGACCCAAGGAGAAGAGCACAAGTAACCGGGTTCTGGAGTCCAGTGGGAGACCAACTCGAGGAGTCGAGTCCGGGTCTCCTAACTCTAGAATTGGTAGGGTTGCTTGCCGCTCTCGTAGGGGTCTAGGGGTATGGGTTTGGCTATTCATCGCGACCGTGGAATCCGTGTTTTATAGAGGCTCAATATAAAACACGGACGTCCTAGTATATCCAATGTTTCATATGTTTCTTCTGCCGCGATATCTGTGATGCGATCATTTGATGTTCTGTGATAAATACTGTATATAGTATATATGATATATTATATAGACGTTACTTATGTTTTACACCCGCGCTAGCCCTGCCCTGCTCTGCCGTTAGTTACCTAACCTAACGGTGCACGAGGAGACATCGAGGCGAATGCGGATGGCATAAGTGTACGTCGTATTTATCTGTGATGTTTAGGTGATTTAAATGATGGGACTTCATTAATGTGATTAATGAAAGAAAAGAAACCTAAAAGATGTTGTAGAATCAAATTTTCAAATAAAAAGGGTAGCTACAGTTTTGCTTTGCATAGCGGTATATATGATATACCCTGCACCTTATTCGATGAGGAAAGAGCCGAGATCCCTTCACCAGGAGTGACCTCTTTACAAAACTGGAAGATGCTACAACACTCGGTTTTCTTTTGATTGCTTTTAAAGTTTTGCTTTGCATAGCAGTATATATGATATATCCTGCACCTTATTCGATGAGGAAAGAGCCGAGATCCCTTCACCGGGAGTGACCTCTTTAGCAAAACTAATGAAAGCCTCAAAATCACTCCATTTCAAAATTCACTCGATTCTACGACGATATCAAGTTCTTTACGCTCATGGTTTTCTGAAAAACCTGCATAGCCCTCCCTCAATTCAGATAAGTAATATTTAGTATTCGTGCTGCGGTAGTTTGGCATGCGTCAAGGCGTAGTGTACAGTAGCTGATTATTACTTATCTATAGCATGAGATGCGATTGGATTAGGGTATTCGTACGGCGTTGTTTGGCATGCGTCAAGGGTCGTACGGGTGGGTTTAATTCAATCACGAATTGTACGGGTTGAACTTGACTAGCGGACTATGGGTTGTTTGGCATGCGTCAAGGTCATAGCACGCTAGGGGCAAAATATTATCGGGAATTTCAAGTATTGAAATTTGCAATGAGATTGCATACCTTCTATGAGATAGTTGGATCCCGATACCCACTGTGAGTAATTGTTACTCCTGGGAGAGTTTTACACAGGACAATTAGCCGATCAAGTAGGTGTCTAGAAAGGTGTCAACGGGGTTACGCCTCTGGAAAAACGAGGTTTACTTTAATTAGGTCCGTGCGAAAACACAGGGAACCTCACTCAAAGTACCGACACTGGCCTGACTGAAAGATTGGCGAAGTTGTAGGGTGTAATTAACCCGGCTAGTCTTTCCTTTTAGGGTTTGATGGAAGATTTGATAAAAATAGTGGGAGCCATCCTGATTAGATAAAATAATAACCAATCTGATCTTGCAAGAGCATACGCAAAAGTGTTTTCTTCTCTCTCTCTCCAGGTAGCGACCATATCATGCCTTAATCAAGATAATAATATGGATGTATTGCCCGAACCTGCATGTTATACTGTGCTGGGAAACGTTGGTTCCGTTCTTTCTTATAAAAGTTATAGGACTGAACAGGATATAGGGGAATACCAGGATTCCCATGCCACCCGAATGAAGAAAGTACGTGTTGATGCATTTTCTTCGGGTGTGTTCGTTACAGAGAACTGTTTCTCCATTTGCTCTACGTCCTGGGTATTGGATACCGGGTCAGGATCCCATATATGTAATCAGTTACATGGGCTTAGGAAAGGTAGAGAACTTGGAGAAGGTGATAAAGACATAAGGGTTGGAAATGGTGCAATTGTTGCAGCTAAAACCGTCGGGGAATATCACCTTGTATTGCCAACTGGTAATACATTGGTTCTGAACGAATGCTATTACATGCTGAACCTGATATGCAATATTATATCGGTTTCTTTACTGAGTAAAGAGGGATATAATTTTGTATTACAGGATAATGTTATGAACATTTTCCGTAACCAAAAGTTGGTTGGATCAGGCACGTTGTGCAATGGCATTTATGTTCTAAATCAATCAACAGTTCTGAGCATAACAAACACACACAAGAGGAAGAGTTCAGAACTGAACGAATCCTTCTTGTGGCATTGTAGACTGGGTCACATCAATGCGCCACGACTAGCTAAGTTGCATAAGGATGGATATTTAAATCCGTTTGAATTTTCATCTTATGACACCTGCCAGTCATGTCTCAAAGGCAAGATGACCAAAACTCCGTTTACGGGACACGGAGAAAGAGTTACCGAACTCTTGGGACTAGTACATAGTGATGTATGCGGTCCCATGTCTACGCATGCCAGGGATGGTTCTTCGTACTTCATTACATTCACTGACGATCTCTCTAGATTCGGATATGTGTTCCTGATGAAACATAAATCAGAAGCTTTTGAGAAATTTAGAGAATATAAACAAGAAGTCGAGAACCAAACCGGGAAAAGTATTAAAATCCTTCGATCTGATCGAGGAGGTGGATACTTGAGCAATGAATTCCTGGACTTCCTAAAAGAGAATGGGATTCTCTCTCAGCTAACTCCTCCATATACACCACAGCACAACGGTGTATTGGAACGGAGGAACCGCACCCTATTAGATATAGTGCGCTCAATGATGAGTACAGCCGAGTTACCTATTTCTTCACGGGATATGCACTTGAGACAGCCATAGACATATTGAATAGAGTTCCTACCAAATATGTGCCTACTACTCCATATGAGATATGGAAAGGGAAGAGACCACATCTTAATTACATTAAGATATGGGGTTGTCCGGCCTATGTCAAAAGACAAAATCCGGACAAACTCGAGGCAAGATCTGTCTTATGTAAGTTTATAGGATATCCCAAAAATTCACAAGGGTATATCTTCTACCACCCCGAGGAACAAAAGGTGTTTGTTTCTCGACATGTCACTTTCTTAGAAAAAGGTTTTCTTATGAAACAGATTAGTGGTATTGAGGTAGAACTGTAAGAGGTTCCAGCTACAAAAGCTGCAACAGAAGATTTGGTGGAACCAGAGGATTCGGTAGTTCCCGATGAACCCCAGCCCCTCCGCCGATCTAGTAGGGTTCCTCACTCACCTGAGAGATATTACGGTTTTCTCGTGGATGGTGGGAGCGAGGATTGCATCATGGTTGATGATGACCCAACTAGCTTCGAGCAGGCCATCACGAGTGGGGACTCAGTGAAATGGCTGGATGCAATGCGGTCCGAGATGGAATCCATGTACACCAACAAAGTATGGACTTTGGATGTTGCTCCTGAAGGGGTAACACCCATTGGGAGCAAGTAGATCCTTAAGAAAAAACTTGGTGTAGATGGGAAAGTGGAGACTTTCAAAGCTAGACTTGTTGCAAAAGGTTTTCGTCAAAGGCCAGGTGTGGACTATGACGAAACCTTTTCTCCAGTGGCTATGCTTAAATCCATCCGGATCATGCTTGCCATCGCTGCATATCATGCTTACGAAATCTGGCAAATGGATGTTAAGACCGCCTTTCTAAACGGTGATTTAGAAGAGTGCGTGTATATGACTCAGCCAGAGGGCTTCGTAGATAGTAGGAGCAGCGGGAAGGTGTGCAAGCTGCTTAAATCCATTTATGGATTAAAGCAAGCATCGCGGAGCTGGAACATCTGCTTTGACGTCGTTATCAAAGAGTTTGATTTCGTCAAAAACGTAGATGAACCTTGCATCTACAAGAAGGTGGCAGAGAGTAAGGTTGTCTTCCTCGTATTATACGTGGACGACATACTCTTGATAGGAAATGATATTCCTATGCTGCAATCGGTCAAGCTCTTCTTATCACAAAGATTCTCAATGAAAGATCTTGGTGATGCCTCCTGCATATTGGGGATTATGATCTATAGAGATAGATCTAAAAGGATATTGGGATTGTCCCAATCCAGGTACATTGACACCATACTAAAGAGGTTTAGTATGGAAGAGTCCAAACGTGGGTTTTTACCCACAATCTCAGGGCTCACTCTCTCCAAAGAGATGTCTCCCAAGACTGATTTGGAGAGAGCTCGCATGCAAGGGATACCCTATGCTTCGGCTGTAGGCTCTATCATGTATGCGATGCTATGTACCAGACCCGATGTAGCATGCTCACTAAGTGTAGTGAGTAGGTATCAAGCTGATCCTGGAGAGAGTCACTGGACAGCTGTGAAGAGCATTCTCAAGTACTTACGAAGGACTAAGGAGATGCTCTTGGTGTATGGCAATGGAGAACTCCAAGTGGAGTCCTTTACCGATTCGAGCTTCCAGAGTGATAAGGACGACTCTAAGTCACAGTCGGGATTTGTCTTTACCCTTTACGGAGGGGCGGTTAGCTGGAAGAGTTCCAAGCAGGAAACCGTGGCAGACTCGACGATGGAGGCTGAATACATCGCTGCCAACGATGCTGCCAAAGAGGCTGTCTGGATCAAGAAGTTCATTACTGAACTTGGAGTGGTTCCATCCATTGAGCATCCAATACCTTTGTATTGTGATAACAATGGAGCGGTGGCTTTGGCCAAGGAACCCAGGTCCCATCAGCGATCCAGGCATATTCTGAGGCGGTATCACCTGATCCGGGAGATAGTTGATCGCCGGGAGATCGAGGTTAGGAGGGTTGACACGAAGAACAACACAGCGGATCCACTTACGAAGGCCATTCCCCAGATACAGTTTGAGAGACTCTTCGGGATGCTCGGTATACGATACTATAGCAGCTGGCCCTAGTGCAAGTGGGAGATTATTAGTTGTATGTATGCCCTAGAGGCCAGTATTGTACAGATGATGTATATTATATTGGATGCTTGGACATATATAGAGAGGACTTTCTTGCTCGACATGATAGTATGCTATTTGGTTGCTCTTTATCTTAACATGTGTACTTGTCTCTTTATACTGTCTTATAGTTACATGTTGGTAAAGCCCTTAGGATGGGTACTTGACTACCTGGACTATGATGTGGATCATACTAGTGGGGACATGGTAGTCCATAAGTACATCCTTCAAGTTCCCTAGTCGTGGGTGTATCGAGATGGGGCATCGATATACCAGTGTAGACTAGCGTATACGCTTCTCGACCCATGTGATGGGCGATGGATGATCCCATATCCATTGGTGTTTGACATCAGAGATGGTATACGGGTGCTCAGTGGAGACTGGGTACACTGGACGGACTCGCCGAGAACTCCCAGATGGTATTATACCTTACGTCAGATGGCAGTTCTCTGGTGACACTTGTGCAGGTTAGTCTGTAGACCCGAGATCGTCATAGAGTCTTGTGTGATTCCCACTGTGCTTTGATTTCCACCTTACCACGTCCATGAGGGCGTGCAAAATGGTGGTTTTTGGGTACAGTCCCGAGTCACATGGAGGCAATGAGCGATAGGAGGGGTTTCGTCTCTCCCGGTATTGGGGGTTGATGTTGCGCTGCGCTCGATTAGCCGTAACAGGGAAGTCCCTGGCCATGGCTGGTTTAGAGATTTACTGGTAAGTGTTACCAGTAGTTTCTCGACCCGTTATGAGCCTCACATCGGCACGACTTATCGGTTATTGGGGTCTGACGTTTACCACCCCTAAACTTGATATGCGACATATCAGACGAGGAGACCGGACTGTACGGGAAGTGTTACCGGCAGGCTTTTACAGGAGTTGGAGCGGGCTTGCTTGCTGATCTTCTGATCGCTCAATACCCGGGTAGCCATTACGTCCAGCTAGTACCGCTGACGGCTTGTGGGTGCGTGATGTGATCATCACCTACTGCCGGCGTATTGACGAGTCTTTAGAGTCCTACACAGAGCTTTTACTGGCTCAGGCAAAATGAAATAGGAGCATGTATGTGATATGTGCGAGACCGAGAATAATGCGTGTATGTGATACTGTATTCTATTCTCGTGACTTTTTGTGTCGGTCAGTTATATATGATATGACCGGGTTATCGAATCAAGTGTTGATTCGATATGTCGATACGATGAATGTTAGTCGGTTATATGAGATATGACCGGATTATTAAGTCAAGTGTTGATTTAATAATTAAGTGTATAATTGTATATTAGATATACTAGTTTACATTTACTAACACATGTTCACTTTAGGGTTTTTCTCAAATGAGCACAACTTTAATGTATATGTGATATATATTAAAATTGTGTTTTCTTTTATTGTATCATGGTTGATGATACACTTGATATGGGTGTACAAGACATACACCATGCTATTTGTTATGTTGGGTTTTAACATTTAAAAGTAATTACAAAATTAGTGGTAAATTAGAAAATGCATGAAGCTTGTGGAAGCTTGTGGATGCATTGACTAAAGTCCACTAAATTTGTTTTTACTTTGGGTTTTAACCTAATCTTAACACTTAGCTATGGTTATGGCTCTACAAGAGTTAGTATATGATACTCACTCACCATGGTTAGCCTTCACACTTGATCATTATCCTCTTCACTTTCTTTTGTTCATCATCTTCTTTCTTGAGTTCAAAAGAAAAGCTTGCTAGGGTTTGATCCAAAGTGAGAAATATTGTGAGAAATAAAAATCTAAAGAGAACCCACTTCCTATTTCTCCATCCTCTACTAGACTAGCACTTTAGTTTAGGGTGTTTACTTCACTAATTCTTTAGTTAGTGAAGTAGGAGCTTGAGTCGGAATTCCCTCGACGTAGATCATCTTCGGCCTCGGAGACTTCAAGCTAGGTCGCAACCTTCGCCTCGTGAAACCATGCAAGAGCCCGGGAAAACCTTGATCGCAGCGAAGGGACTTCAACAAGGAGCAAATGAAGTGGAGGACCGATCTACAAAGGTTGTATTTCTTGTTCCCTTTAGAGTAAAGTAGTTTACTTGCATATGAAACCCTAATCTCTAGTATACGATCTTGCTTAGGGTTATTCGGCATATAAAAAATTTAATTTTGGCATGGTCGATGCCTTGTAGAGCCTTGTTAGTGTGCCTAGTAACCCTACAAAAAATCCACATCGGGAGTTTCTAAAGAAACTGAAACTTGCTTGTGTTGCATACTGTGATAATTTTGGTCGGATTCCTTCGACTTTATCACACGATGATATTTGGATCCCGATCCTACTGTGAGTATATGCTACTCCTTGGGAGATTTTTTCACTTAAGGATCAAAGTTGTAAACCAAGTAGGTGTCTAGAATAGTGTTAGCGGGGCTACGTCTCCAGGGAAAAGAGCTTATTTAATTAAGGAATTTCGCGAAAGCGTCGTAAAACCTCCCTCGAAGTACCGACACTAGCCTGGCTGAAAGGTTAAGCAAGTATTGTACGGTGAGATTAATCCTGACTAATTCTTCTTTTATGGTTTGGGGAAGGATTCGAGAAACAGTGGGAGCCATCCTATTTAGATAAACTAAAAACCGATCTAAACTTGCAAGAGCATCATGCTAAAGTGTTTCTTCTCTCTCTCCTAATTGCAGCAACCAAAGATGACGGGCCTTAAGTTACTATTAGATAAAAATATATTGACAGGGCCAAACTACAAAGATTGGTTCAGGAATGTCAAGATGTCAATAACTTATGACAATTTAGGGTATGTCCTTACTACTAAAGTCCCCGCCGTCCCAGGTCCAGAATCCTGTGTCGCGGATAAGGAAATCCGTAAGACCTGGGAGATTGATTGCGTGAAGGCCAAGTGCCTCGTGCTGGCCTCTATAGACAACGAACATCAGAGGCGGCACGTGAATATGGATCTTGAATCCATATTCCTCCATACCAACGAATTATATGGAGTGCAATCTCGTATCGCAAGATACGAGACCTTGAAGAAGCTTTTTCAGGCGAGGTTGACCGTCGGATCATCTGTAGGGGAACACGTCCTTAAGTTGATCGGCTATATTGAAGAGCTCGCGGATCTCGGGACCACGTTAGAGAATGAGCTGTATACAGACTTGATTCTGCAGTCCCTCCCTTCCACCTACGCCCAGTTTATCTTGAATTTTAATATTCAAGGTAAAGAAGTTGAATTTCCGGAACTCCTCAACATATTAAGGAGTGCAGAAGGCACCCTGCAGAAAGCCAGGGAAGCATCCACTCTATTTGTTGGTGGAGCTTCCTCTTCTAGATCCAAGGCGAAATCCAAAGGAAAGAAGTAGAAGGCCCCCACTAAGAAGAGAGACGGTTTTAGTAAGGTGGAAGCAAAGGGCAAGGCAAGAGTAGCGGGGCCGATAGTAGGAAAGGAAGAATGCTTCTACTGTCATAAGAAGGGCCATTGGAAGAAAGATTGTAGGGCTTGGAAGGCCAAGAACCAGGACCCGAAGCAAGTTGTGGTTTCGGCTTCAGGTGTGTTTGTAATTGAAAACTGTCTGTCAATCAACTCTACTTCCTGGGTATTGGATACCGGATCAGGATCTTATATCTGTAATTCTTTGCAGGCACTGAAAAGCCGTAGGATTCTGAAGACCAGTGATATGACCCTCAGGGTTGCTAATGAAGCGAGCGTGGATGCTGTGTCCGTCGGGGAATATCACCTTGGATTGACGAGTGGACATATTTTGGTTTTCCGCAACTGTTTTTGTGTACCTAGTTTGACTTGTAATATCATTTCTGTATCTTTGTTATCTAAAGAAGGTTATGATTTTACATTTGTAAGCGATATCGTAAACATCCACCTTAATCATGATCTGATTGGGTCAGGTACTCTAAACAACGGTATATACGTATTAAACCAACTACAAATTTTCAATGTCCAGAACACACACAGAAGAAAGACTCTAGAAATAAATCATGCTTTCTTATGGCATTGTAGACTAGGTCACATCAACGAAACAAGGTTGACCAAGTTACATAAAGAAGGATATTTGGATCCGTTTGAATATCAATCTTATGCAACTTGTCAATCATGTCTGAAAGGAAAGATGACAAAGACTCCATTCACTAGACGCGGAGTAAGAGCAAACGAGCTCTTGGGACTCATACACAGCGACGTGTGTGGTCTAATGTCTACACATGCAAGAAGTGGTTATTCCTATTTCATTATTTTTACAGATGATTTCTCTAGGTATGGACATATTTTCTTGATGAAACATAAATCCGAGGCCTTTGAGAAATTCCAAGAATATAAGAATGAAGTGGAAAAACAAACCGGCAAAAGTATCAAGACACTGAGATCTGATCGAGGTGGTGAATACTTGAGTGTCGAGTTCCTGGATTACCTAAAAGATAATGGAATTCTCTCTCAGTTTACTCCTCAATACACACCACAACACAACGGTGTATGGGAGAGACGGAACCGAACCCTATTGGATATGGTACGTTCCATGATGAGTAACGCTGAGTTACCGCGATCATTCTGGGGCTATGCACTAGAATCAGCTGCATATCTTTTGAACAAGGTTCCTACCAAGACTGTGCCTACCACACCATATCAGATGTGGAGTGGGAAGAAACCCTATCTTCAATATCTAAAGATATGGGGATGTCCAGCTTTTGTTAAAAAGCATCATGCGGACAAACTCGAAGCACGCTCAGTATTGTGTAAGTTTGTGGGATACCCAAAGAACTCCAGAGGGTATCTTTTCTATTACGCAGAGAAACAAAAGGTTTTTGTTTCTTGTCATGCCCATTTTTTGGAACATCAATTTTTAGAAAAAGAGACTAGTGGGAGCGCAATAGAACTAGAAGAAATTCTAGAACTACAAGCTATAACTGAAATCTTGGTGGAACTAGAAGTTTCAAAAGAACAGGACATCCCCGCGCCACTCCGCAGGAGTAGTAGGCTATCTTATCCGCCTGAGAGATACTACGGTTTTCTCATAGATGGGGATAGAGAGGATTGCATCATTGATAATGATGAGCCGACTAACTTCCAGCAAGCCATTCAGAGCACTGACTCGGTAAAATGGCTGGATGCAATGAGGACCGAGATGGAGTCCATGTACACCAACAAAGTATGGACTTTGGACATTGCTCCAGAAGGGGTAAAACCCGTAGGCTTCAAATGGATCTTCAGAAAGAAAATTGGTGTAGATGGACAGCTTGAAATCTATAAGGCTAGACTTGTTGCAAAAGGATTTCGTCAAAGACCTGGTTTGGACTATGATGAAACCTTTTCTCCAGTGGCAATGCTCAAATCCATTCGGATCCTTCTTGTCATTGCCGCCTTTCACGATTATGAGATTTGGTAGATGGACGTAAAAACGCATTTCTAAATGGAAATTTGGAAGAGTGCGTCTATATGGACCAACCAGAGGGTTTCATTCAGAGTGGGAGCAGCGGGAAAGTGTGCAAGTTGCTTAAGTCCATCTATAGACTAAAGAAGGCATCACGGAGTTGGAACATCTGTTTTGATGAGACAGTCAAAGAATTTGACTTTATCAAAAATCCAGATGAGCCATGCATTTATAGTAAGATTGTAGCACGAACTGTTGTATTCCTCGTCTTGTACATGGATAACATTCTCTTGATAGGAAATGCCATTCCTATGTTACAATCTGTCAAAGGGTTCTTTTCACAAAGGTTCTCCATGAAAGACCTGGGTGATGCCTCTTACATTATGGGGATCCAGATCTATCGTGATAGATCTAAAAGGCTGTTGGGACTTTCACAGTCCAGGTACATCGACACCGTACTGAAAAGATTCAGTATGGAAGATTCAAAGCACGGTAATTTACCGGCTTGTCACGGAATCACCCTCTCCAAAGAGATGTCTCCCAAGACCGATTTGGAAAAGGATCACATGTCTATTATACCCTACGCTTCTGCGTAGGCTCTATAATGTATGCGATGTTGTGTACCAGACCAGACGTAGCTTATGCACTAAGCGTAGTAAGCCGGTATCCGTCAAACCCTGGGGAGAAGCACGGGATAGAAGTAAAGAACATTCTCAAGTACCTGAGAAGGCCTAAGGAAATGTTCTTGGTTTACGGCGGAAAATACCTCCAGATCGAGGCCTTTGCTGACTCCAGCTTCCAGAGTGACAAGGATGACTCCAAATCCATGTCAGGTTATGTCTTTACTCTCAATGGAGGGGCGGTCTGTTGGAAGATTTCCAAGCAGGACACCGTTGATGGCTCGACGATGGAAGCGGAGTATATCGCAGCTTCTGATGCTGCAAAAGAAGCAGTCTGGATCAGGAAGTTCTTAACAAAACTTCAGGTGGTTCCGTCCATTGTTGATCCAATACCTCTGTATTGTGACAACAACGGGACTATAGCTTTAGCAAAGGAACCCAGGTCCCATCAGAAGTCCAGACACATCTTGAGGCGGTATCACCTGATCATCAGGGAGATCGTGGATCGCCGGGAGATCGAAGTTCGGAGAGTTGCTACTGAGGATAACACTGCAGATCCATTCACAAAGGCGATCCCTCAGACGCAGTTCGAGAGGCTATTCAAGATGATAGGTCTGCGATATGCCAGCACATGGCCTTAGTGCAAGTGGGAAATTGTTAGTGTGATATGCCCTAGAGACCATTATTGTATAGTACTAGTTTGTATATTATATTTTGGAAGCTTGGGATATATACACGGATTTATGACAGTCTTGCTCGATATAGTAGTATGCTACTTGGTTTGTATCTATCATAATATGTGTATATGTTTATTTTAACGTATCGCTAATACATATTGATAGAGCCCTTAGGATCTTTGCTTGACTACCAGCGTTGTGATGGTAGTCACACTAGTGGGGGCTGGGTAGTCTATAAGCATATCCTTACACAGGTCCCTAGTCACAGGATTATCGAGTCAGGGCATCGATACTCTAAAGTAGACTAGTGTATACGCTTCTCTTCCTAGCAGGGGAGATGGTCTGTTCCACATCCATCAGTACGTCATACTGGAGATAGTATGCAGGTGCTCATTGGGTTATGAGTTACACTGGACGGACTCGTGGGGAACTGCTGGTTGGTAATATACATATTGTCAGGTAGCAGTTCTCAGGTGACATGAGTACAGCTTAGTCCATCGACTTGACACTACTACTTCGCCTCAAGTGTGTTCCCACTGTTCTTAGATTACTACCCTACCATGGCTCTGCTGAGTCGTGCAAACAGGTAGTAGTTGGATGCAGTCCCAAAGCACTTGGAGGCAGTGGCGGTTAGATAGGATTCGTCTCTCCCGGTATTGGGGGTTGATGTCGCGCTGTGTTCGGAAAGCCATTACACAAAGTCCCTGGCCAGGGCAAGCGAGATTTGCTGGTAGGGATTTCAGTAGTTTCTCAGGGTATTTTTGGCTGCACTCTGACACAACTTATTGCACTATTAGGGGTCTGACGCTTGCCGCCCCCTAGGACCGATATGCGACACTCTTAGACGAACAGACCGGACTGTACAGAGTGTAAGTCTACGGTAGCGCCCCGGCCGTCTAACAGACGCCAAATGCGGAACAAAAACTTTTAACTAGCGCTATCGTATACTATAACCCGGATCTGCCATTATTGCTAAACTAACAAACTGTAAAGAGAGTAGAAAGGTTATACCGAATGATCCAAGTCCTTCGTTCTTTAACCATCATCCCACGCTCTGTTGCGGCTGCTCCGATCTCATCGATCTCCGATCTTCTCGTCTAGGTGGCACCACGTCAATGATTCTTTAAACGGGCTCCCGCCTCTGACCCGAGGCAACTCGGTCGTCAAGTTTGCTAAAAGAGACGACCAAGATTGATGTAGAGAATGAGTAGAAGACTTTGTCTCGTTCCGTCCAAAGCTAAGGACAAACGGTTAATGAAGTTGCCACTCGAATCGGGTGATGGAATGAAAGAAGCTATGAAATTTCCATACACCACAAACTACCATAATCTTTTAACCAAAATGAATCAATCATGTGTGAGAGAGAGGAGGGGGCCGGCCACTCATATAGAGGTGGGGGGGTGAGTGTAGGAGAGGGGAAGGTGACCACAAGAGAAATATCTAGTGTGAACACAAAGTATGAACACAATAAATGAAAAAGATGAATCACTTAACCTAGTCACCATGCATTAATTGAATCATTAATGCAACCATGAGTCACCGATCCTTGTCACCACCTTCTAGATGCTTCTAGAATCTTCCACACTCATCCAAGAAAAGATAAATCCGTATTTAACCAAATGTTAAATACGGCTGATAGAAAACTGGAAACTGGCAACTTCCAAAAGCGATTCCGAAACGAATTTCAGGATAACCCCGTAACAGTATAAACATACCCGCATTTGTATTACGACCGAATATAAATGCAACTGAGACAAAGATATTATATCTACATAGTATAATACTCGGATCCGGCTTAAACCAAAGCCCACCAGTATTATCTGCCCGAAATATGACACGTGCGTAAACGCACGTGCATTTTCCGAACCCTGCCATAAAACCATACGGCCTCTAAAACGTTTCGCCCGAACTTGGGAAACTGTTTATGGGGGACACTAATGACTCGTCAGTACCCTGGCAGTGGGTTTAACCACAAGCCTTCAGCGGCACTAGCTGTGCGTAACGGCTGCCCATGGACTGACCTCAAGGGATGCCGATGAGCGAACTTATCCGTAAACCCTACTGAGCCTAATAGTGATAATGTATATACAGTCCGGTCCGTTCGTCTATGAGTATCGCATATCTTCCTAGGGGGCTAGTAACGTCAGACCCCCAATAGCAGTATAAGTCGTGTCGGAGTGTAGCCTAAAAACACCCTGAGATACTACTGGAGTACCTACCGGTAAATCTCCTGCCACGGCTGTGGGCTTTGTGTAATGGCTTTTCTAGACACAACACGATCTCACCCCCAATACCGGGAGAGACGAATCCCCTGCCGATCCGCTCACGTGCCTCCATGTGGCTCGGGACTGTACCCAAAAACTACCTGTTTGCACGACTCCTTTGAGCCGTGGTAGGGTAGAAATCAAAGCACAGTGGGAACTCACACGAGACAAATGACGACCTCAGGTCGATGAACTAACCTGTACACATGTCACCAGGGAACTGCTATCTGACGATATGTATAATACCAACTAGCAGATTCCCGGCGAGTCCTGTCCGGTGTACTCATAACCCAATGAGCACCTGTATACATCTTAGGTGATCCAACTGACACCAGTGGCTTGTGAGACCGGCCACCGCCCCTCGTCGGGGTCTCGACTGTATACACTAGTCTACTCCGGAGTATCGATGCCCTGTCTCGAAACTCCCACGACTAGGGACCACAATTAAGGATATGCTTATAAACCACCCAACTCTCACGTATATGATCGCCATCATACTGTTGGTAGTAAAGCAAGATCCTAAGGGCTCTATCAAAGTGTAACAGTGATCAGTCACCTGAACATGTACACGACTGATAAAGACAAACCAGATAGCATACTATCATCTCGAGTAAGACTGTCCTACCGGTATAGGTCCTCCGCAATCATTACAATCACGTACCTGCGATCCAATAATTGACTCTGAGAGCACTATATCCAACACAGAGATTGCCACAGACAGGCTCAGTAGGGGTACGGATGAGTTTCCTCGTCGACTTTCTTGTCGACAGATACCTGGGTAGCCGTTATGTACAGCTAGTGCCACTGACGCGCTTGTGGTTAAACCCACTGCCAGAGTACTGTCGAGTCTTTAGAGTCCTACACAGACGGTTTCCCGGCTTCGGGCGAAACGTGTAGAGGTCGTATGGTTTTACGACAGGGTTTGATCACATACGTGTACTTGTGCGCATATGATGTTCGGACGGACATTACTAGTGGGCTTTGGTTTAAGCCGGATCCTAGTAAATGATTATTGGATTAGTTTTGTTTCATTATATTCGTGTTTCTCGGAATACGGATATGGGTATGTATATACGGTAGAGAGGGGAATTCTTGTGATCTGATCAAGATTGCTTTTGGAGAATGACACCTCAAATTAGGGTTTCTCTTTTATGATTAATTCTTTAGTGAGGTGGAGGAATTGAGAGAGGAAACTTTATAGTATTTTTGTGAAATGAGATTAGGGTTTTGCATTGACTATCTTGGACTCATTTGTGAGTTGTTGACTTAGATATTTGTTAGATATTTTCTCATGGTTTAAATGCTAAAACTCTATCTCATTTCACTTAATTCTTTTCACAAAAGAAAATCTACAGATACTTTCCTTTCTACATTTTCCTCAAGCTTTCTCCTTCCCATTTTCAAACCCTAACCATCTCATGAGTTGAGAATCCCAGGGTTTATGAGACTACTAGATCCCTCATCACTCTCTACACATCCTAAGCTACTTAGTTTAGCACACCAAGTGACCTAGTTGCCTCAAGATAGAGGTTAAGTTCAAAGTCGGATCTCTCGGGTGGATCTTCTATGATTTGGAGAAGACGAAGAGGAGGTGCATTCCATTCTTAGTTCAAGGAGCTCACGACTTGGAGAAGGACAACGAGGAGGTGATGGACAGCGAGAACTTGAGGTATAACACTTACACATAGTAGTTAAACCTCTTTGCTAGATTGTTAGTTAGGGTTTAGTATCAATCCTGGAGTTTGGTCGATATTACGAAGCTTATAAAAATCATTTTTTGCAAACTCTGCCTCCCCGCGAACACGTGGGGTGCGTAGCATCGACTTACAAGTCCAAGATTATGTGATCAACAAAGACTACTCTCGCCGACTGAAGAAAATGAAGGCTCGACAAGAGGAGTACCATCCCACCGTCATACAGAGAGGGACGTCTTCAACATGGGTGCCTGTTACAACGTCTCCTTCAACTTCGACCTCCCACAAAAGGGTGAGGCTGGAGAATCTGCCACTGCCGGCTGCAAATTCCAAAGACGATGGACCCAAACGCCCCAAGTCTAGGGGCATGATCATACACACGGTTTACATGGCTTCCGGGAAAGAGGAAAGTCGTGCTTCCGTAGGTCATCGGCCGCAAACTCGGTCGTTGACAAAAGCTCAGGAGTAACAATAGAAGCTCCAGGAGATGCTGACGAAAATGGCAGCACTCACCAGACAGAAAGAAAGTCCGGAATCAGCAAGTGAACAGCGCCAAGAGCAGGAAACCGATACAGAGTTGCTGCGAAGGGTGCTAGAAAGAAAAGAAAAGGAGGCCGCGGAACAAGCTGCTAATATAAAGCAGATGGTGCTTTTATTCCAGGACATGGTTGGAATGATGATTCAGCCAGAACTTCCAGTCGAAAATCCACCAATAATCATCGAGGACGACAGAAGGAAAACATTGAACTCTCTCCCGGCTCTATCAGTGGACAGGGAGGAAACGATCTCTAAAGCTACCCTTGACGATTACATAGCTCAACAAATACGAGCTCATCAAGCCAACGAAGCGGCTGGCCAAGTCGTCAGAACCGGGCGACCGTACCCAGGATGGTACGATCAAATCATGTACCTGCTGGGATATACGATCCCCAAGTTCCATGCGTACAAAGGGACAAGCAATCCTCATCAGCACGTTGCTTAGTTCAGAGCTTTGTGCGGCAATACGGGAGGCGACGACAAATTGCTGCTTTGCCAATTCGTTGGCAGCCTGTCGGAAACAGCATTCGAATGGTACTCGGAGCTCCTAAATGACTCCGTCAAAACATTCATAGAAATGGAATTTTTGTTCACACAGCGGTTCGTAAGTGCAAGCGAACGCACCCCGATCACAGCATTAATCAATGCCAGGATGAAGTCAGGAGAGACCTGGGTCCAATACGCGATCCGGTGGAGGAACCTATGGTCAAAATGCGAACAACGCATCGAAGAATCTCCTGCAGTGGGCATGTTCATCGGGACCCTTGACCCTCAAGCGACCGTGTCCCAGTTCATGACGTTCTTCAAGCCGACCACCTTCCAGGCGTTGATCGACAAGCTGGCCCAAATGGACCAAATGTGCTACGGGCCTTCCTCCTAAAAAATGGACCGTCGAAATGCCAAGGGTAAAGGGAAAGCAGCCTTCGTTGCCAACACTCAATAACAGCCGAGTGACCCGAAGCCAGTTACTCACCAAAACAACATGCGTCCGCGTATATCTTTGCAAGAAAGGCCAGGACGTGATTACTCGTTTCCCCGTGATATGACGAGGAGACTGTTCGAGTTAGCAGTGCGCAACAAACTCATCATGTTGCTGGACCCACGATGTCCATCGCAACTTGGCGACATCAAAACCCCCAAATATTGCTCTTATTATAGGATGGTGAGCCACCCAATTGAGGATTGCTACGTCTTCAAAAACTAGGTCGAGGATTAGTAACAACAAGGAAAGTTTACTCTATCGGAGAACTGGAGGGTCAACCCACCACAAAAGCACGCTCCTAAGAAGGTAGACATGCTGGGGGCATCATGCTCGCTCGTGGAAGAAGCTCCATGGGATGCTGTCCTTTCAACTAAAACCAAAAGAATGCTAAAAGATCTTCAGGCGTGTCCGGCAGTTATATGGAAAAGCTCGCTGGAGCCTGAAATCATTGAAGGGATGCTGAAACCGCGTTCCGCACCGAAAACAGTTGACAAGGGGAAAAAACCCAAGGTCAAGCCTTCAAAGTCTTGGAAGAAAAAGAAGAAGACCAAGAAGCCTGTGCAGCCTGCTGAGTATGACGACAAGCGCACGGACCTGCAAAGGTATATCGACGCGCTGGAGGAGTACAACCAGAAGGCGCGGACCCCAGTCACTCTCGAAGAGTTTCTCAAGCATATCCGTGAGAACGGAGATAGTGATGATGATGAGGGAAATGAATCATCAGAAGAAACCAAGGACTATGTAGCAAGTTGCCACATGGTCTCCCAATCGTCGTCAAATTTCGAAGAAGCTCCCTCAGCGTCGGAAAGCAATGCAGAGGAACTGGGAGCAGGAGCGGCGCTAAAATCCCTGTAACTATTAGAAGACCCAATTGACAGGCTATTAAATGAAGCCTTTCGAAAAAGCAAAGCTGACCGAGAACACAAAACAGCCATATACGAAAAGGCTAAGCGTCAGCGTCAGGATGAAGAAGCTGCGGCAGGGAGGAGTCATAAAGAACTCCGACCAAACCAAAGCACACCTGCGGAAAACAAGAGTAGGATCAAGATAGAGAAACGGTTCGCCAAAGCCCTGTCAGTGGGAATGAAGCTGCCGCCTCTCGAAGGAAACACGCCCGGGGTCATAACCCTCAACAGAAAGGATTCACATCCAAACTACAGCTTATACCATCGGAGGGTCACTCACCCCACCGGAGAATGCAGTGCCTTCAAGAAGTGGTGGCAAGCATACGTTGCCCATCAACAACACTTCAAGAGAATGACACGCGAAGCTCTTCGACAGCAAAGAAGTTCGACAAGTGTGCGTGAGAAAACAATTGGCAACTGTCATATGGTTGATACCAGTCGGGAAAGAAAAAAACTCCAAATTCTTACCTTCGAGAGCGATTCTGAGGAAGAAATGACCCTCGGCCCTCTCTTCAAGAACTCCACCTCCGAAAAAGAAGAGGCGGAGAAGAACTGTGAGAACATTCAGCTGCGTAACCGAACGCTGCCTGAAAAGAACCTCAGACCTATAAATAAAGGTTTGAGTAAAAGAGACAAGCGGAAAGAAAAAGTCCCTGGGGAGATTACCTTTGATGGAGTCGTTAAAGAGCTCGCAGCCAAGGACCCAACTAGGAAAAACAAGGTGGATTATAACGTCCTAGCGCATCTAAGGAAAATGCCTTCACAACTAAGCATACTGAATGCTCTGTTCCTGTCCAAAGAAGCACGAGATTTTTTGATTAAGGCATTACAGGAGCCTGATCAGTTTCAAACTTTTCCTTGTGGAAGAAAGGATGAAGGACGAGTTAGCAGAGGTTCTCACGGCTGACATCACATTCAGTGATGAAGATCTCCTCCTTGGAACGTGCGACCATAATCGCCCGTTATACGTCACTGGGTACTGCCATGACATCAAGATAGGAAAAATTCTTGTTGACAATGGGTCTTCTGTTAACCTCCTCAACGTAAAGGTGCTGAAGGAGATTTGCATGAACGTTCAGCACCTAGCCCGAGATAAAATTACCATCTCCGGTTTTGATTCACAGTCATCACGGATGCTCGGGTCCGTAATACTGACGTTACGCTTCGGGCTGCTCGTCACTGACATCAAATTTCACATCATTGATGCCAAGATTTTCTACAACGCTCTGCTCGGCAGGCCTTGGTTACATGAGTACAATGTCATCCCTTCTACCCAACACCAGTGTATGAAGTATTTCAAAGACGGCCTCAAGTACACCGTTACGGGGGAGCTAAATTCATTCTCCATAAATGAAGTCCGAAAATATGAAGACGCAAAGTACTTCCTACCAGACTTCAAAGATACGGAAAGATGTCATAAGCCGGAGGGTAAACAGAAGTTCGTTGTCACCATCCCGATCTTTGGGAGTGACACCGAGGAAGATGAGGAAATAGTCTACTCAGGGCAACCCCAATGCAACAGGCCCGAACCATCTACTTCTATTTTGTTCTTTGGCAGTGACTCTGAGGACGAGACCAACGCCGTGTTCTCCACTCGCCCGTCAGCACAAACCATTACTGGAGTTGATCAGAGTCTACAAATAACCATGGTTCCGCCATGGTATTACAAAGAACTTGATGCGCTTGATACATACAACATACAAGAGCTGCAGACTTTCTACGTCCCTCCCAGGCGAAGAGGTGAAAAAGCGATTCTCTTTTATCAATCTATGGAGACCAAAGTGGAGAAAGAAGTCTGGCATGGTACCGAACTTGCGCTTGACAGGATTCAATCAATCCGTCTGCCCAGATATTACGCAGAGGGTTTGAAAAGGCTATTAAGATGCCAAGGCGTATCCTTCAAACAAACCGTTCGACAAGCCCTGTTCTACAACAAGATCTGGGATGTTCTCAGGACTCAGCGAAAGACGCCCAACGGAAGGATGGAGACGACTGGGCTTGGATATGTTCGGTCAAATAAACAGGAGCGATTCTACAACTGCTGCGTCATAAATAACTCTGGTGGAGAAAAGAATGCTTTTCCAGATAGCTGTGACGTTGAAACGAAGCAAAATCTCGCTATAAGAACGCCAAGTCAGTCATTCGAAGAGCAAGTTGACAAGCTAATAAGAGAAGCCGGTCAAAAGGTTCGGGAGGATCACAACCGCGAAATGGCTATTTACAAAAAGGCCAGGACGCAGCGTCTCAATCAGCAGTCTGCGGAAAGAGAAGATTACGACACCCTTCACCCTCAGCCCGCTGTACGTTCTCGCGACAAAAGAAAAGCCTAAAACAGGGGAAAAAACAAAGTGAAGAACAAGAATGACATTCGGAAATAGCGAAGCGGATCCAAGAAGCCACGCAATCAAGAAAAAGTCAGCTGGAATCCGTCTTTTGTGAAGAAGATGGGACGGGAATACTCTTTCCCTCAAGACAAGACAAGAAAAATATTCAACCTTGTCATGAAGTATCAAATGATGACGCTCTCGGACCCTCGGTACCCCGAACAGATAAATGAGGTCCATCACCCAGATTATTGCTTATATCATCGAGCAATAGGACATCCTCTTGAAGACTGCTTCACCTTTAAAGACCGGGTCGAAGACCAATATCAACAGGGCATGTTCGCTTTATTCGAAAGCTGGAGGGTGACCCCACTGCAAAAGAATAAGCCAAAGAGAACCTATATCGCGAAGGTGGGACCAGATCAACACTAAGAATGGAAGCAAACTCATACTTGCTACATGATAACACTTTCAAAGGAGAGAGAGCACGAGAATATGGGTGACTGCTTCAAGTGCTTCACAAATGAGGACGAGGAGGAGATAATCTCAGAGTTTCCATCAGCACCAAAAGAGTTGGAAGATGGGATACATACCACGGCGGACAACCTAAGAAAAATTGACTTAGGGACGGAAAACGAGCCGAGGCTCACGTTCGTCAGTGAGCTGTTATCTAAAAAACAGGTAGCCACACTAAAGGATGTGCTTATGCAATATAACGATTGCTTCGCATGGAACTATTCCGAGATGCTGGGACTGGATCCAAAAATAGTGGTGCATAAACTGGCTTTATCACCAGACGTCAAGCCAGTCAAACAGGCGCCAAGAAGAATGCGGCTCGGACTCGAGATGAGTATCAACGCCGAAGTCAAGAAACTAATCGACTCCGGCTTCATCCATGAATTTCAATATCCCGAATGGATTGCCAACATTATTCCAGTAATGAAGAAAAATGGGATGGTGTGCATCTGCGTAGACTTTCGGGACCTCAACAAAGCTTGCCGAAAGGATGACTTCCCAGTACCAGTTACCGAGCTGACGATAGATAACACGTCTACCCATGAGGTTTTCTCCTTCATGGATGGATCTTCATGGTACAATCAAATAAAAATGCATCCTGAAGACCAAAAGCATACCGCCTTCCGGATTTCGCTGGGCATATTCTGCTACAAGGTAATGCCTTTCGGTCTGAAGAACGCTGGCGCTACCTACCAAAGGGCCATGACAAAAATCTTCGATGAACTCATTCATGAGATTGTTGAATGCTACATTGACGACCTTGTGGTGAAGAACAAATCTTATGAGGAACACTGGGAGCATCTAGACATAGTGTTCCAACGTCTTCGGAAATATAATCTGAAGATGAATCCTCTCAAATGCGAGTTTGGAGTCTCCTCAGGCAAATTCCTGGGATTCATCATACGGCACCGATGTATCGAAATTGACCCTTCGAAGATTAAGGCGATTATGGAGATGCCCACTGTTGGGGTCGAAAATTACTGTCACGACCCGAAATGGCACATGACTGGCACTTGAATCATATGAAGTCTATAGGACCCCATCGATTTCAAGTAAGCCAAAATCCCAGAAATCTAAACCATTTAAGGAAGAAAGCGGAGGAAAACTTTAGTTTTAAGGCAAGTGGTTTAACAAAATAAGCTGAAGTATGCATTTTTAAAATCTCAAATTTTTTCTGAAAATTTCGGCAGAGTTTCCTTTGTAAATACTGGATCCAAACTGGTATAACATGCATAATATGTATAAAGGCATCCCCAAGCGGGAGCTAGCTCTTCGCCAATTGGCGGTCATAACCACGCAAGCAATATAATATACAACGCCGAAGGGCGAGGATCAAAACTCAAAAGGAAACCCAAAATCATCAAGAAAACCATAATAATACAGCGCGCGACTCCAAGGTCGAAAGAATATACAACTGGTCTTCTAGATCTAATAAATATACAAGTCTGGTTGATGGAGTTTGCTAGATACAACTGAATATAAATAAATGCAATGGTGGTCACGATGCAAGTGAACCCACCAGCCAAGGCAATCACCTGGAAAGAAGCAGTGTGCCAACAAAGCCGCCAAGGAAACCTGTACGGCAAAACCTGTAAGAAACTGTGGCACAACGGGGGTGAGTTGCCAACTCGTGAGTAGAAAATATCACCGTGCAAAAATTGTATGTATGACTCAGTCCTAGGTCATACGATCATAATATATCCTCAATATCATATCCTGAACCATTTACACATAAGTGTAATATCATGTGCTCGTGTCAGTGCCTCAGATAGCAACATAATATATATATGATGTATGAATGCATCGAAATGAAAATAGAATACATCATGAATGATAAAACTGTTTTCTTAATATAGTGAGATTTTTGTATATTTAAATCGAGGTATTATCAATGAAATCAACATAAAATCCGTGTCAAGTATCGACACAAAACATATATCTAAATATCCAATAGCTCGGGCTCCGGCTATCTGGACTGGCCCATATCATAAAATCTCAATACCTCAAAGTCTCAATATCTCGGGCTCCGGCTATCCGGACTGGCCCCTCATCAAATCTTACGACTATATCGGTATCATTCGGATATCCGCCGCGTCACAAATAACCGGTCGGTAGTGCTCCCATGCCAGGCTCAACGCCATCATCTGCGACCTTCTCGCCCCGGGGTACCGCACCGGGTCCACCATGCACCCACAAGAGGTTCCTCCTCCTCCTCGAATCGGGTGTATGATATCGCTCAAGAGCCGAGAAAACTCATGGTGGACATATCTCATATCATATCACGAGAAAACTGCACTTTTTATCTTTTGAATTGAAAACGAGTTTATAAAATGTTGCGGTTCCTCCAAATGCAGAAATCTCATGGAAAATCCGAAATCTCAAAATGAAGAGTCAATAATAGTAAATACCGAGCTCTGGCAATCCGGACTGGCCCTAATTATATTGCATGACAAATGAATATAATAACATGCACAGGTATATATGTAAAGAATGCAATATCTAAACTAGCACAACAATGATATATCGGAACTATCAGCTAACAAGAGATATCAATAAGGTAATATTCTCTAAAGTGTACGTGATATGGCAATTAACGATGATGATATGTGTGAGCCGGCAAGCAAGTGTACGTGGAGCATACGCCTCATCGGTAATAGTGCTGGTGTCCTGACAATATGGTTTCATAATCACTAAAATACACTTTAAGCATGCAATGCGATGATAACAACATGAATAAACGGAGAATGAATAATAAACGCAGCAATACAGAATATACATATTTATATACGAGTCATATAGTTTGTTTTCTGAAATCGTACGAATCGTGGTGTTTAGAAAATAGGGGCTACGGTGTTTTTAAGAAAGTGTACGTCCTTTGAAATATCCGTAGTATCCCTTGGCCTGTCTTTAAAATACTCACGATTCGTTAGTTTTGGAAATAAGTATGACTCACGCCCAACTCTAACATCTACTAAGTAAACTATAGTACAAGCTAAAACACTAACCAAAGGGTAAGTTAATCCATCTAAGTCCGAGTTGATCTATATATCTAGTAGTCGGTGATCCCGCCTCAATAGCGTCACATACGATAACATATATAATACGACATCCTCAAATCATGAGTGTGGATCTATTATCATATTTATATCTCGTACGGTAAATCCATCGTACGGCATCCCAAATCTGGGTACGGGTTGCCTATCACATGTACATCAATATCCGTATGGTATCATTATCAATATATCATGAACAGGGTACTGATCTAAGTCTAGTACATACCGATACCATCAACATATATCTGCGTGTGTATGAAAACACATCGCCTGTCACGCCCCGCTTCCTAGAGTGCGCTAAGATCGGCACGTGACAGAGCCAACCATGCTACCTGTAGCTAAGAAACATCCCTCCACAGTCACATTACGGCTGTCTATAAGATATCAAGAACAGGAAAAATAAAATAAACTATCTACTACATGTCCATATACCAGAATAAACGAGTCAAGAAATATAAATGTGCGGAAGCAATAAATCCAATAAGCAATAACATCAGGAAAGTACGTCCCAAATACGGGCTCACATCAGGAAATGAAAGTGCGGAAAGAAAACTAAACTAAACTAAACACCAACATGCTCCTCACTGTTCGGCCTGTCGGCTGAAGTACTTATGGCCGGCCTGCGAAAGAGATAAAGGATCTAGGCCATGCAAAACCCAGACGTCAGTGCGTCATAATATCAAATAATAGAATATAACCAGGATGTAATAAGATATGCAGGCATGAAATATAAACAATAACATGAATGTAATCAGTAAACACGGATATAGAACAGTGAAGTGTATCAGTGTATGTGACGTGCGATGATCAATCTAATCTGTGCTACCGGGTTATCTATTCTAAAGTTTGTTTGAAATCAATTAGTGTACTCCTCCATGTAACTTAAAAGAATATGCTCGTTATCCCCCGGGACCACGGATCAGGCAGTGAGAGTCACGAATGACTCTGTCCCGTTATCCCCCGAGACCACGGATCAAGTAAGATTCATGAATGATTCTGTCCCGTTATCCCCCGGGACCACGGATCAAGTAATACCCTTTTAAGCTACACTTCAGTTACACTTCTGATTTCCCCATACTCCAAAGGTTATGTGTTTAATTCAGGTATTGATAATCTGGAGCTAATGCCAACACAGGATCAGGCAGGTACAACTTTGTCTATGTAGACAATAGGATACGTCCCTCAGGACAACATGTCAGGATTGTCGGCATTAGAAACAGGATCAGGTAATAGGTCAAGTAGTGGTGTATCAGGTCATGACATGTAGTGCACAGGTATCAAACGGATGCTCATAATAAAACTGTAGCAAGTACGGATGCACGATAAAAGTACGGATGCACAGTAAAATACAGATGCACAAATATCTATCAGGGATTACATCTACAACTTCATGACTACGCATGATGCACATTATCAAGCATGGGGTACTAATATAACGGTAACATGATATAATATGATATGGCATGCAACTAGATATATAATAAATAACACGGATACGAACGGATACCGGAAAAACGGTAAAACATGGATGCACAATGTAATAAGCATGTAATATTTTTATTCATATAGATGCTAGTATAATAATATAGCATGTAGCAAGCTAAATTTGCATGCAACTAGATATATAATAAATAACACGGATACGAACGGATATCGAAAAAACGGTAAAACAGTAACATGGATTTACAATGCAGTAAACATATGATATTTTTATTCATATGGATGCAAAATATATATCATAGCATGTAGCAAGATAAACTTGCATGCAACTATATATGTAATAAATGATACGGATACGAATGGCTATCCGAAAACAGTAAAACAGTAACATGGATGTACAATGTAGTAAACGTGTGATATTTTTATTTTTATGGATGAAAAATATATATCATAGAATGCAGCAAGATAAACTTGCCTGATCGAATCTCAATACGGGGTGCGTACGGCGCGTCCGACGTCGGTAAATATCGCGATGCACATGCGCGCGTACAGAACTGAACCAGGCAAAGCAAGAATGCGACCACGTTGGCTGGGAACGTCTACTGGAATTCCCGGATCATCGGCGACGAGCACGGCTCCGACGATCACTGGGAAACGGAATCAAGAAAGTAAAGAGACGAAAAGAAGAAGAAGAAGAAGAAGAAAGAGAAGGGGCTATAGTTTGCAGGGTCTACTGGAGTTATCTCGGGGTTCTGGGACAGAGGCGAGGGGGTGGCGTCGAGAGGCGTGGGTTTTCCGGCGAGGTTTCACGGCAAAGGGCAATGGGGGTTTCTTGATCATCAGTGATTGGGTGTGCGGGGTTTTTGGTGCTCGGCTGAGGGTGGTGGTGTCAGAGGTGATAAGGGAGAGGAAGAGGAGATGATGAGGGTGTGAGGTGGTCGACTCGGTCGGAGCTCCGGCGAGGCGGGGTGTGCAGGCGAGGCTGCGGGTTGGGTTGCAGGTGATGGCGGTGATGCATGGAAGAGTGGAGAGAGGGAGGTGAGGAGGTGGTGGTTGTGGTGTCGGCGACGAGGGAGGGTGGAGGTGGCAACGACGACGAGGGCAGAGGCGAGGCTAGGGTTAGGGTTTGTGACGAGGGCGGCGGGAACGAAGCAGGTGAAGAATGGGAGAGAGAGGACGTGGGTGAGTGTATGGGTTTTATAAAATAAGAAAGAATATATAAATAGTATGAGAGAGAATAGGCTGTGAGATTTTGGTCAGGATTTAGAATATATATATATATATATATATATATATATATATATATATATATATATATATATATATATATATATATAGTACGAGAGAGAGAGAGAGAGAAAACAGGTGGGATTGATTGGTGAGATTTAGGATGTTAGGAAATATTTCAAGATATTTTTGGTTAAGAAAAATTTAAACTGTATAATATTTATTTTGACCGTATAATTTATTAAAATATAATATTAGTAAATTTGAGTTTTCTGGCTAATACAAATTTATTCCAAAATACGCCCGGATTGGGTCTAAAATCATGGTTTGAAAATACGGATAATATGCATATCAGCCAAAACCAAAATAGGATGTCCGGTTAAAGAAAATGCATACCCCCAAGAACGGATACACGTAGTATGCATGCAGCGATCCAAACGAGTCCGTTTCACTGAACGGGACGAGAACACGATACACGGATGCTACCACGGGGTTAGGGGTATGATGCAGGCCATGCTAGATATTTTTAAAATATTTTATTTGACTTTATATGCCATATTGAAAAAATGCAGATGTCAGATATAATGCAAGTACGCAGGATATACAATATGAAAGTGCATGGATTCTCATAACTAGCCGGGATAAATCATATACAGGAATCAAGACGGGTTTCCAGCCCGCGGGTCGGGTCGAATGCAAACACAGATACCAATTACACTAATCGCACCCGAAACACAATAAATCAAGAAATAGCCATAAATAAAGAAATACCCAAAAGAACTGGTATAAATGAACTAGGGTGTTACATTATACCCAACTACAAAAAGAATTTCGTCCTCGAAATTCGGGGAATAAGAAAAGAAAAACAAGCATGAATTTATGAGAAGGGGTGTGGAAACTTCTGTCGAATCTCGTCTTCTCGTTCCCAAGTCGATTCTCCATGCGAGCGATTCCCCCAAGAAACAGGTACGAGAGGGATAATCTTGTTCTTAAGGACCTTTTCTCTTCGATCAACAATCGACGTCGGTCGTTCCTCATAGGTCAAATCCTCCCTTACAGTCAGCTCCGAATAATCTAGTACGTGCGTCTCATCTCGAACATACTTACGGAGTTGAGATACTTGAAACACGTCATGAACACTCGCCAAAGACGGTGGTAACGCTAATCGATAAGCTATTTCTCCAACACGCTCAATAATATCGAAAGGCCCCATGAATCGAGGACCAAGCTTACCTCGACTCCCAAAACGAATCACTCCTCTAGTCGGAGATATCTTCAAGAATACAAGATCACCAACAGCGAACTCTAGAGCTTTTCTCGATATATCTGCCCAACTCTTCTGTCGATCCTGTGCTGCCCTCATGTGATTCCGGATAGTATTAACCTTCTCTATTGTTTGCACGATCAAATCCGGTCCCAACAATCTTTGCTCTCCAATATCGTCCCAACAGACGGGTGAGTGACACTTGCGACTATATAATGCTTCGAATGGAGCCATCTGAATAGTCACCTGAAAGCTTTTATTGTAAGAAAACTCCACCAAGTGTAGATGATCCTCCCACGAACCCTTGAAGTCTAACATGCAAGCTCTCAACATGTCTTCAAGGGTTTGGATTGTTCTCTCCAACTGGCCATCTGTTTGGGGATGATAAGCAGTGCTAAACTTCAATCGCGTTCCCAAAATTTCCTGTAAACTCCTCTAGAAGTGCGATAAAAATCGGGTATCACGATTGGTAACGATGCTTATAGGTACACCATGCAATCTCACAATCTCCTGCATGTACCGCTCTGCTAACAATTCTGTTGACTGACCAACTTGAAATGGTATGAAATGAGCTACCTTGGTCAATCGATCAACGATCACCCAAACCGCATTGTTGCCCTTTGGACTTAGCGGTAAAGCTGTCACGAAATCCATGGTTATATGTTCCCACTTCCATTGAGGAATCGGAAGTGGTTGCAATAAACCAGCTACCCTTTGATGTTCAGCCTTAACTTGCTGACACACCAAGCACTTCACTACAAAATGGGCAATCTCTCTTTTCATGCCTTCCCACCAGAAATGCTGTCGTAGATCACGGTACATCTTCGTGCCTCCTGGATATACGGAATATGTGGAACTGTGCGCTTCCTTCATAACTTCTTCACGAATATCTCCCTTCGGCACACACAAACGGCTACCATATCACAACGAACCATCTTCATGAATCAACAAGTCCGTTCGAAGTCCCGCTTCAACCTGTCCTCGAAACTTCTGCAACCTTGGATCTTTTGATTGCGCTGCTTTAATACTCTCGATCAACAACGACTGTACTTGCAGCTGTATCAACTGACCTGAAGAATGCGGTAACACGATCTCCAACTCGAATCTCCGAAACACTTCGATAAGCTCTTTCTATGCAGTCAACATCCGAACTGCTGGCAACCGACTAAGCGCATCCGGCACTACATTAACTTTCCCTGGGATGGTACTTGAGATTAAGTTCATAGTCAGCCATCAGTTCCAACCATCTATATTGCCTCATGTTAAGCTCTTTCTGCGTGAACACATACTTTAGGCTTTTATGATCGGTGAATACTTCGACCCTTTCGCCCAATAAGTAGTGTCTCCAAATCATCAAAGCAAAAATCACCGCTGCAAGCTCCAAGTCATGAGTTGGGTAATTCTTCTCATGGGTCTTCAACTGTCTTGTAGGCTATGAGTTTCTCATGCTGCATAAGAACACATCCCAAACCTTTCCTAGATGCGTCGCTGTGAATAACCAATCCTCCGGAACCGTCTGGCACTGTCAAAATATGAGCGCTTGTCAATTTTTGCTTCAACGCCTTAAAAGCTGACGCACATCTATCCGTCCAAACGAACGGTACCTCCTTTCGTGTTAGCTTGGTCAATGGTTCAGCTAAACGATCGAAATTCTCCACGAACCTCCTATAATATCCAGCAGGCCCAAGAAAACTTCTGACCTCCGCTACGTTCTTTGGAATCGGCCAATCATGAACTGCTGCAATCTTTTCAGGATCAACGGTGATTCCATCTCCGGATATGACATGCCCCGAAACCTCACCTCTTCGAGCCAAAACTTTCACTTGTTCATCTTTGCATATAATCTTTCTTTCCTCAACGTTTGCAGTGCAATCTTCAAGTGTTCTGCATGCTCTTCTTGGCTCCTCGAATAGACCAGAATAATATCGATAAACAAAACTATAAATTGGTCCAAAAATGCTGAAAAGATTCGGTTCATCAAGCCCATAAATATCGCCGGTGCGTTCTTGACTCCGAATGGCATCAGTAAGTACTCGTAATGCCTATATCGAGTTCGGAACGATGTCTTGCAGATATTTTCTGATTTTACTCGAACTTAATGATATCCAGACCTCAAATCCAGCTTCGAGAATACCCTCGTGCCACTGAGTTGCTTGAATAATTCACCGATGCGAGTGATCGGGTACTTGTTCTTAATAGTCACCCGGTTTAATTCTCGATAGTCCACATCCTCCTTGTGCCATCTTTCTTCTTAACTAGAAGAACTGGAGCTCCCCAGGGTGAATTACTGCTGTGAATCCAACCCTTCTCTAGCAATTCGGTAACCCGCTTCTTTACTTCTTTCAACTCCACTGGTGCCATCGGATAGTACGTCTTTGAAATTGGCGCTGCACCAGGAACAAGATCGATCGCGAACTCCACATCTCGTTTTGGCGGTAAACTTGAGATGTCCTCGAACACATCCATGAACTCTCAAACTATAGCTGGCGCTTCCTCCTTATCAACTTCCATCGACGAAAGAACAGTGTTTGTCGGCCTAGACCTAAACTTGACTGGCCTGACAGAACTGCTACCTCCAGCAAAAACAAACTCCGGATGTCCGGGAATCTGGAAAATCACTTTCTTTGCCCTACAATCAATGTGAGCATGGAAAGTGCCGAGAAAGTCCATTCCCAAGACAACATCATAACTGCCGGTATCGATCACCAAGAAATCTGCAAATAACTTTCGTCCGCAGATAACAACCGAACAATCCTTGCACTCGCTACTAGATATGATTTTCAAGTTCCCAGTGTGTATGTCCCAACAACAAGACATGGTCGTGCAAGAAATCAAGTGTGCAACAATAAACTTGGACGACATACAACAATGGGATGCACCAGAATCGAGTAACGCTAATGCGGGAAAATCATGAACAAGTAGGATACCGAAAACGACTTCATCTGAAACCAAACACTGAAGAAGATAAGCATGGTAAATAGGATTCAAGCTTGCGATAAAACATGAACTGGTAAGCAATGAAACCGAGAGAAGTAAGGTAATATAACGACCATGAAACAAGGAAATGAACCAAGACTAGGACTCCAAATTACTTAAATAGAGTACTACATTGTAACCATGCTGCAGTTCATAGGTACAATCACATAACTCTGTTCAAGTTACCCAAATCCTAGTATCCGAATCAAAGGAATAGGAAAGGATAAACAATAAGGAACCAAAAAGATTTCAAGCCGAGATTCAAAGTTGTTTGCATATCGTCAAGACAAAGGGTCAAGAGAAAGATATGATTCAAGAATCACGATAACAATGTGGCAGGACATGTTCCTAATTACGGGTTTTCTGATTCGTGTATTGGGTCTAATACCCAACTACAAAAGAATCAAACCCGATTAATCAAAATTCTATGCTCTGATACCAAACAAACCCTGTCACGCCCCGCTTCCCAGAGTGCGCTATGATCGACACGTGACAGAGCCAACCATGCTACCTGTGGCTAGAAAATATCCTTCCACAGTCACATTACAGCTGTCTATAAGATATCAAGAACAAGAAAAATAAAATAAACTATCTAGTACATATCCATATGCCAGAATAAACGAGTCAAGAAATATAAATGTGTGGAAGCAATAAATCCAATAAGCAATAACATCAGGAAAGTACGTCCCAAATACGGGCTCACATTAGGAAATGAAAGTACGGAAAGAAAACTAAACTAAACTAAACACCAACATGCTCCTCACTATTCAGCCTGTCGGCTGAAGTACTCCTGGCCGGCCTGCGAAAGAGATAAAGGATCTAGGCCATGCAAAACCCAGATGTCAGTGCGTCATAATATCAAATAATAGAATATAACCAGGAGGTAACAAGATATGCAGACATGAAATATAAACAATAACATGAATGTAATCAGTAAACACGGATATAGAAAAGTGAAGTGTATCAGTGTATGTGACGTGCGGTGATCAATCTAATCTGTCCTACCGGGTTATCTATTCTAAAGTTTGTTTGAAATAAATTAGTGTACTCCTTCATGTAACTCAAAAGAATATGTCCCGTTATCCCCCGGGACCACGGACCACGCAGTGAGAGTCACGAATGACTCTGTCCCATTATCCCCCGGGACCACGGATCAAATAAGAATCACGAATGATTCTGTCCCGTTATCCCCCGGGACCACGGATCAAGTAATACCCTTTTAAGCTACACTTCAGCTACACTTCTGATTTCCCCATACTCCAAAGGTTATGTGTTTAAGTCATTGATAATCTGGAGCTAATGCCAACACAGGATCAGGCAGGTACAACTTTGTCTATGTAGACAATAGGATACGTCCTTCAGGACAACATGTCAGGATTGTCGGCATTAGAAACAGGATCAGGTAATAGGTCAAGTAGTGGTGTATCAGGTCATGACAGGTAGTGCACAGGTATCAAACAGATGCTCATAAAAAAACTGTAGCAAGTACGGATGCATGATAAAAGTACGGATGCACAGTAAAACATGGATGCACAAATATCTATCAGGGATTACATCTACAACTTCATGACTACGCATGATGCACATTATCAAGCATGGGGTACTAATATAACGGTAACATGATGTAATATGATATGGCATGCAACTAGATATATAATAAATAATATGATACGAACGGATATCGAAAAAACGGTAAAACATGGATGCACAATATAATAAACATGTAATATTTTTATTCGTATAGATGCAAGTATAATAATATAGCATGTAGCAAGCTAAACTTGCATGCAACTAGATATATAATAAATAACACGGATATGAACGGATATCGGAAAAACGGTAAAACAGTAACATGGATGTACAATGCAGTAAACATGTGATATTTTTATTCATATTGATGCAAAATATATATCATAGCATGTAGCAAGATAAACTTGCATGCAACTATATATGTAATAAATAATACGGATACGAACGGCTATCCGAAAACAGTAAAAAAGTAACATGGATGTACAATGCAGTAAACATGTGATATTTTTATTCATATGGATGCAAAATATATATCATAGCATGTAGCAAGATAAACTTGCCTGATCGGATCTCAATACGGGGTGCGTACGGCGTGTCCGACGTCGGTAAATGTCGCGATGCACATACGCATGTACAGAACTGAACCAGGCAAAGCAAGAACGCGACCACGCTGGCTGGGTTTTTCTACTGGAATTCCCGGATCATCGGCGACGAGCACAGCTCCGACGATCACCACGAAACGGAATCAAGAAAGTAAATAGAAGAAAAGAAGAAGAAGAAGAAGAAAGAGAAGGGGCTGTTGTTTGCAGGGTCCACTTGAGTTGTCTCAGGGTTCTGGGACAGAGGCGAGTGGGTGACGTCGAGAGGCGTGGGTTATCCGGCGAGGTTTCACGGCAAAGGGTAGTGGGGGTTTCTTGATCGTCAGGGATTGGGTGTGCGGGATTTTTGGTGCTCGGGTGAGGGTGGTGGTGTCAGAGGTGATAAGGGAGTGGAAGAGGAGATGATGAGGGTGTGAGGTGGTCGACTGGGTCAGAGCTCCGGCGAGACGGGCTGTGCAGGCGAGGCTGCGGGTTGGGTTTCAGGTGATGGTGGTGATGCATGGAAGAGTGGAGAGAGGGAGGTGAGGAGGCGGTGGTTGTGGTGTCGGCGACGAGGGAGGGTGGAGGTGGCAACGGCGATGAGGGCAGAGGCGAGGCTAGGGTTAGGGTTTGTGACGAGGGCGACGAGAACGAAGCAGGTGAAGAAGGGGAGAGAGAGGACCTGGGTGAGCGTTTGGGTTTTATATAATAAGAAAATAATATATAAATAGTATGAGAGAGAATAGGCTGTGAGATTTGGTCAGGATTTAGAAAAAAAAAATAAAAAATATATATATATATATATATATATATATATATATATATATATATATAACGAGAGAGAGAGAAAACGGGTGGGATTGATTAGTGAGATTTAGGATGTTAGGAGATATTTCAAGATATTTTTGGTTAGGAAAAATTTAAACTTTATAATATTTTTTTTGACTGTATAATGTATTAAAATATAATATTAGTAAATTTGAGTTTTCTGGCTAATACATACTTATTCCAAAATACGCCCGGATTGGATCTAAAATCATGGTTTGAAAATACCGATAATATGCGTATCAACCAAAACCAAAATAGGATGTCCGGTTAAAGAAAATGCATACCCCCAAGAACGGATACACGTAGTATGCACGCAGCGATCTAAACGAGTCCGTTTCTCTGAACGGGACGAGAACACGATGCACGGATGCTACCACGGGGTTAGGGGTATGATGCAGGCCATGCTAGATATTTTTAAAATATTTTATTTGACTTTATATGCCATATTGAAAAAATGCTGATGTCAGATATAATGCAAGTATGCCGATATACAATATGAAAGTGCACGGATTCTCATAACTAGCCGGGATAAATCATAAACAGGAATCAAGACGGGGTTCCAGCCCGCGGGTCGGGTCGGATGCAAACACAGATACCAATTACACTATTTGCACCCGAAACACAATAAATCAAGAAATAGCCATAAATAAAGAAATACCCAAAAGAACTGGTATAAATGAACTAGGGTGTTACATCGCCCATCAATCTGCTAATATAATATGTCATATCTCATATCACGACCCAATCATATCACCGATCTCACGGCATCCTTCCCAATCACATCGACTCATCTCCAAGTATCATATACTATCCTCATTATCCATGTATACGTGTATACACACACACACACATATTCACATACATACATACATACATACATATATATATATATATCCCCATATACACACAAGAAAATCATATAAAGTGTGTTCCTGTGTGTGTATATATAGCCTATACTTTAGGGTTCGCGACTAAGAAACTAACTAAAACATTATCATCCAAATACACTAACACTAAACCAAGGTCATCTAAAGCCAATCTTGCTAAGTATACCCATCTCATAACATACCATATATATATGTATATATATAATGCATCAAATGCTACGAAATTGTGGGGGTGCTATACGCCATCAACCCGACTTCCCCCGTAGATATATCTACTCACCTTGATCCTTGCTTGTCGAAGTCGACGTCGCCATTTCTCTTCTTCATCGTCCCGGAGTTCACGCGGAGGTACCTACATGACATAACACATCGTATCGCATTAAAATCCGATTCAAGACCAAACCGACACACGAATCTCACATAGGTTAAAACCTATGGTCTACTCCCGGAAATCAACTAAATTACACTCGATATCGACGTACAAACGTCAAGTGATCTATACAAAACCAAAATACCAAAACTTCAATTCATAAACATCGAGGAAACCAAAACAACAACTTAGAAAACTGGTCCCAGATTTTAGTTCAGGTGAAATTAGGTTACAAAAACAACACTGGGGGTATTGTATATGAAGTATAGGAGCTATAGAACCAACTTGGACATCAGAAACCACAAATTGGCCGGACACATGCATGCAAAATCCGGCGAGCTCGGCCAAGGGAAGGAATTGGGGTCTCGTATTTTCAGGGTGGTCTCCTAGTGTCTGTTTTAGGTCTCTAGGGTTGTTTTGTTTTCTTGAAAATATTCCAGGTTATACCAGATTCCCTGTAGGCGCTACATTTTCACAATACCGATACAGAAAGTTTCAAACTTCAAGTTTTAGGGTTCAGTTCAGGTATGATCTGGGTTTTAGACACTAAAGGGGTTTAAGGTCATCACCAAATCCCAATTACACCATCTCAATTCATGAATTCCTCACAACCCCATCTTAGAATTTTCAAACCTCACTAAACATCGCTAAAACACTTCTAAACTTAACTAGGTGCTAAAGTAAAACAATTACTAAACTAATAGTAAAGGAATTACCTCATTTGGCAACTCAAGAAAATTTTTGAGTTGCCCCAAGTCTTCGAAATCCGATTTTTTTTTGTCCAAAGTGCTTGTGATGAGCTTGTGCATGTTTTTAGTGAAAGGGGATGATGTTTTGAGTTGTTTTTCATGGAGTTGTGAGGAGGTAGAGGAGGTGGGAGGAAGAGGCAGCCATGGGAGAGGAGGGAAGTAAGATGAAGAAAATGAGGAGGGAAAAGAAATGGCCAAGTTAAAGGAAACCCCTCACCTCCCTCTCTCATGCCCATCCCTTTTTGTTTATTCATTTTCTTTTTCTTTTCTTTTCTTTTCTTTTCTTCTCACTTCTCATTTAAAACCAAGCCAAATGAAAATAAAGAGAAGCCATGGTAGAAAAAAATGTAGAAATATGAAATAGGACATGCACTACTACAAATAGGGGTTGCCCCTACGGATAAATCCGTAGGAGCAAACCACTGCCCCTACGGCTATAGCCGTAGGGGCATGAAATTACGCCGTAGGTGCAAACGCCGCAGGTGCAAGTCTTAGCCTTAAACATGCCCCTACGGTTAAATACTTGCCCCTATGGCTTAATGCATAGGTCCATATGTCCCTACGGATTAGACTGTAGGGAAAAAAAGTTATTTAATTTATCGGTTTATAAAATAAAATAGTTGTCCCTACGGATAACTCCGTAGGGCCAAATTGCTGCCCCTATGGATACATGCGTTGGTCCAGATGTGTAGGGGCAAAATATCAGGTTTCCTGATATTTTGTCCCTACGGATACCTGTGTAGGGGCATGTTTATGCCCCAACGGTCCAATCCGTAGGGACAAGTATAACCCCTCTTACTGAATCATAGGGGCAAAATATCAGGTATCCTGATATTTTGCCCCAACGGATAAATGTGTAGGTGCAATGTAGGACCATACGGATTAATCCGTAGGTGCAACGTTTGGCCCTACGGTTTAATCCGTAGGGACATATTATCAGTTTTTTTTTAAAAAAAAGGGCTGCCTGTTTTTTCCTCGCCCTGTGCACAATAATATATACATCATATATAAAATTAATCAACACGCAGAATATATACCCCAGTATTCATAATCACATCTCACGCATAATATATAAAAGAAATCAACAAGCAAAATACGATATCAATCTAAATCAATATGAACACACAAACACCACCAATATCAATATCGTCCAAAATATATACAATATGTATCATATAAGTAAATACATGTTTAAAATATAAGAATCAAAAAGCTACCTTAGTTCGGTCCAGCTCCACCTCTAATAAACGCCGTAATCTGGCGCGCCCGCTCCTCAGATATACCCTGAGTCAATATCTCGAGCAATGCGGAGTGTGCGGGAGTCTGAGCGGGCTGTGGAGCTGTAGGAGTGGTCTGCGCAACCGCCGCCGAGGTAGTGGCTTGCGGAGCCGCAGTTGCGGGAGTCTGAGCGGGCTGTGGAGCTATAGGAGTTGTTTGCGCAACCGCAGCCGAGGTAGTGGCTTGCGGAGCCGCAGCCGAAGGAGATGCATGTGGAGGCTCAGCCGATGTACCCTGTTGCGTCTGTTCAATTTTGTGTGTAATAAACGAGTAAGAACTGTGTATTAGTCGAATTCGTATCATTATCAGGTTATTGCGAAACCCCAATCTATGTATACTTAGGGACTTAGGCCTCGTTTGGATATCTAGTTTGGAAAACCGTAGTTTATTTTAATTAGACAGTTCTATATATGTATGATTAATCAAAGCTAAGTCTACAACCAAATAAACTTAGGCTACGTACTAGTATTGGATATGTTGCTATCTATAATATGACATAATATTTTACTATTAAATAGTATACATACCAACATCTCCTTCAACTCCTGAACGGTGGCCTTCAAGGTGTCCAGTTCTTGCTCGAAACGTCGCTCACGGGAGATAGAGGAAGTAACCGCCGGAGTAGAGTCCAACCTCATATGGGCCCTGCTAGGACCCAGTCCCCAGCCTCTCTGCCAACCTCCGTGGTGCCCTCCGTATGCGGCGTCTAGGGCTGGGGTCAGTAGCATCGGATCGTTCTGTCCAGTAAAATCGATCCCCGATGCCTCCGCCTGCTCAACCATCTGCTCCTACACCCACATTAACCAGTAAAATATAAGTATATCATTTAAATTTGAACCTTTCAAAACAAAAATTTCAAATAGGGGTTGAATAAATATTAACACTTACGCAATACTCCTGGGTAGCGGTGTCGGGGTATCGAAGCTTGCCCGTGGCGGGATCTGTCGAGGTGCCGTGGACGGCAAGATACGCGGACAGCACGCTCGTTGTACCACTCTGCGCCAGGGTCTGAGCTCTCTGCAATTCGCCAAAAATTTACATATATTAGAAAATAACTCTTAATATTACATTTTATCACAAAGGCCGGTCTATTGTAATTTACCGATAACTCCATGGCACGATTAATATTCCTCGAGCCACCTGTATAAGTGGGGCGACCCCTCTTCGCCGACTTCTTATTCTCTTTATTTTGATCGGCCTGTTTCTGCACAATACATTCAGATTTAGTTTTCTAATCAAGCAACACAAAAAAAAATTATATACTAAACAATGAATTACATTTAAAATGCATACCTGTTTGCGCTCAGAGTCGAAATATTGGCACAATAGAGGCCATGTATCTACGTCGACTCCCGCAAAGGCCGGGGTATGTAGGAGGGCCGCTCTCTCTGCCTCGGGGGTCGCCATCCACAGGGAATAGCAGTCGATCTTCAGCTCATTCCTATTGTATCGGACCTTTGATTGCATATTCTTCATCAGGCCATGGTATAGAGCGTGAAGATCGAGCACCCTCCCAGGGTGATCAGGATCGGGTACAGGCTGAAAATCGTAATACAACTGAAAATACAAAAAAACAATGTTATTAAATTGCAAGTGTTAATAATAAATATATTGGATAAATCAAATGAAAATATATATTAATACCCGAGCCTGATCCCAAAAGAGGGCGAATGAGCGCTGGTGCTGGTCGCCCCACTCAACGTGAAGTGGATAGTTCTTCACGAGGCGGCTCTCATCCCCCATATACCGGCCGAACCTCTCGGCATAATCGCCGGTATAGCGATAATCAGGGGTAAAAAAGAGGAGGAATGCTGCCTCCTCCTAGCTCTGTCGGGCCTCAGCATGTGGGACTGATTCGGGCCTTGAGTCCCCCTCTCGGGATGGGGAGGCCCTGCGTCTACAAGAAATATCAAGACAATCAATATTAAGACAAAGTGGTATTAAGAAATCAAGGTTTAACGAAAATTGAAGTGTGATATATACCTCCGGCGACTAAAGCACGAGCCTGGGCCCGGGCAGCAGTACGAGCGGGACGATAGTTCTTCCGGTGAAGAACAACCGGTGACCCGGACGTGGACGCATCTCCAACTAGAAAATAAACATAGATAAAATTACATGAAGTTCATGTTTATTCTTAAAGGATATGTAAAATGAATAAATATTTTATATTTATTCATAGAAACATGTAGACTGAGTGGAGGGTATGGAAGTGACGGTAGTGGCCCTTGCACCAGACGAAGACGCACCACCTATAATTAGACAATCAAGTATCAGCTATATAAGTAATTGCAAAAAGAATGCGTATATCAATAATATAACATTCTAAATCAACATGTATACACTATAGGATATATAAACATACCCGCAAGTGCGGTGGTGGGCTCTGCCGGAGATGTGAAGGCACCACCTACAGCCCGAGATGTAAGTACGTAAGAGCAAAAAGAATGTATGTATATTTATGATATAGCTTTCTAAATCAATATACATGCACTATATGATATATAAACATACCTGGAGGTGCGGGAGTGGCCTCTGTCCCTGATGTGGACGCATCACCAACAGCTAGACAATTAAACATTGGCAATGTAAGTAATTTTGACATGAACATGCATGTATATATATTATTATATTCAAAATGAATATGCGTGCAATATACCTGGAGGTGTGGCAAAGTCCACATGGAAGGAGGCATCCGAAGGGGTCTCCGATCGGGGTGCAAGACCGGCCCTTTGAAGCTCCCTACGCAGCTCTCTAGGTGGCAGAACCACTCTGCCTCTGCCTCTGCCGGTGCCGCGGCTGGAGCTCCTGCCGCACCTCACTGCTCCCGTCATCGTCATCAAATCTAGATAAAACGGTTCATGGACGCATTAAACAATCATTACAAGCATTGACTATATATGTATAAATCGTAAAATGTGAATTAATAATATAACATTATTGATAAATTTTTTTGTTTTGTGGGCGCATTAGACATATCTACTTGGATTTCATCATCGATAACATTTCTAACCCACGTAACTTCATGATCAGCCGAAGACAACCCGTCTTTCGAAACAGACGCTCGGAGCACTCTAAGTCTTCTCTCTTCTTCATCCTTATCGCTGTCCTCGAATTCTGGGACATCGTAGACATCCCTGGGTTTACAACGGCATACAACACTCCATCCCGGATGCTTCAAACACTGTGAGTAGTATACTTAGAACGCTTGGTTCGGAAAGATAAATGGATCTTCCTGACCGTAAAATCGAAGTGTGTTCACACTGGTCAATCCATATTCATCTTTCCAACTCCCGAGATTGCTTCTCCACTTATCCGTATCGGTTCGCGTATCGTACCAAGTACACTGAAATATATAAAAGGGTTCTGATCGTCCAGGATATTGGATGCCGAGTATACAATTTAAGTATCCATAATAAATTACGCCATCCGATTCTACCGTTACAATCCCACTATTCTGAGTGGTTCTAGATGTTTCTATGTCCTTAACTTCGAATTTGTATCCAAGGACACCGAATCCTTTATAATATGCAACCTCCATACTAGGAAATTGAGCTAAATATCTTGAATCACTCTCTAATGATGCAGAAAAGTTCAGATTGTGGATCTAACAAAACAAATTTTACGAAAAATACATAACGATATAAGTTTAGATTAAAACTGATAGCAATAACATATTATTCGAATAACTTACATGATCTGCAACCCAATCGCAAAAATTATCCTGATAATATTTTTCCAATCGTTCATCGTTCTAATCAGGATGCCCCTCACGTACCTCGTTAAAATGAATTCTGTTCTCGACAATAAATTATGACATTAATATTATATCATTTCATACACACACAAACACAAATATAACAATTAATCCAAAAAAACTTACTCTCTAATTTTTTCAAGACATGCGCTATTGAGCAAGATAAACCGGTATATCTTGTTAATAAACATAGTGTCTACCCTCTTATAATCGGCTTTACCATATGGCCCGTCTTGAATTCTTCGAGGCCGGTTAAGTCTCGTCTCAATGTTCTCGTCCAGATAGCGGGAACAAAATGTGGTTGCTTCATCTAGAAGATAACCTTGCATGATAGAACCCTCTGGTCGATTTCTATTGCGTATATACTTTTTAAGAGTGTAGAGGTACCTAAAGAAAATATGTTGAATAAATAAATACGGGCATACAGGACAACAATAATTTTAAAAATTGCGCGAAACTAAAAATTCCACGTACCTCTTGACTGGATACATCCATCGATATTGTACCGGTCCGGCTAACTTAGCCTCAGTTGTAAGATAAACCGTCAGGTGTATTATGATATCGAAGAATGACGGTGGGAAAATACGCTCAAACTTGCAAAGTAACAACGCAATAGAATTTTCTAGTTTCTCCAGCGTCACAACATCCAGTGTTTTAGCGCATAACTCTCTGAAAAAACAATATAGATCGTTGATTACTAGACCAACCGATTCGGGGAGGGAAGTCCCGAGGGCTAATAGGAGAAGGTGCTCCATGATAACATGGTGATCATGAATTTTCAGCCCATCGATCTTGCTGATTGATAGAGATTTTGTACGTGCGTTTTAAAATTAAGAATACCGCAATCAAGACGGTGTCGCTTGGTAGCTAGCCGGTTGAGTATGAGTCGATCCACAGGGAAATGGTGTTCTTTTCTTTTAAATTCTAACGAGTTAAGTCCTATTTTTGGTAGGTTTTGTTTTAAGATCTAAGAATGAGATTTAATTGATTTAAAGTCTTGCTAGGGTTAGGATTAAGTTAATTTGAAATATGGATTCTTCTCACTGCTAACAATGCCCTAGTTAAGAATATAGGTGTTAGGGTAATAGTCAATAACGGGGATTAGCACGACTAAGAAGAAACGTAGTTTCTTCCTTTTGGTCCTTGTCCGTCCGTTCTTAACTCTTAGCCCTAACCTCCAGTTAATTCAACCACAACCGGTCTAATTAGGGAATCACCGCTATCATGCAGGATAGGGTGCCGTAGTGAGCGGTGTGTGGTTGAATTAAAAAGAGTCCGTATTTGAAAAATTATATGGGCAAAGAAAGGAGTGAGAGAGATTTTCTTTCCTCAAACCTTCCCTTCCCTAACCCTAAAAAGTGAGGAATTACTCACTCATTAGGAAAGTAATAATAGAATTCATTTTTATATTTTAAAAAGACTTTCTAAGTTGCAGATAATAAAAGAACAGATAAAAATTGTAAGAATTAAATTCAGATAATAAAAGAACGCGAGATAAAAATAAAAATAAAAATAAAAATATCTTTATTGATGACCTCTCAACAAGTGCATTACAAATGGAATTAAAATTTTAATCTAAGAATTAAAAAGAGGCATGCCTCATTAGGCTTTTGGCTTTCCTATTTATAGATAGAAAAAAACCCTAGGTTATAATCTGATCCACATTTGAATTTACAAGACTATCCTAAGAAAGCAGGGTCAAAGCACCGACACCCACCTACACACGCACCAACACGTGCACTATACGGCCGCGGAACCGCGGCATAAAGGCCTATTTGGCCACGGAACCGCGGCCAATTGGTGGGATCATAGGTTCCACTTCTCAGGGTTGCTTCATGTTGCTTTTTCCTTCTGTTTTCTTCACTTGGTTCCTCAGAATCTCTTCTACTTTCTTCCAGATTTCCAACAGTGCAGATGATATAGACTTTTTACCGTGAGCTTCGCGTTGAAGTCTTGAATCTTGTACTGCTTTTGTGCTTTGTACATTGAACTGTCTACTGATCTTCATTTGTTCCTTGAACTGGTAGGCGGCATCATACGGATTCATCTATTGTTGGTCGTAGTCTCACATTTGTAGTGTCTTTTCATGAATTTCACTGTAATGATCCGAGAACCTGTAACCTGCAACTATTTAGCAGACATGGATCAAAAGCACCTATTTATATGCAATGTGATTAAGAATAGGCGATATAATAATGCACAATTCTTATATGAACAAATACCCTCAAACTTATCTTTTGCTCGTCCCGAGCAAAACCAATTTTACTCTCGAAAAAAGTCCTAACCTCACTTTCACAGGGAACGTGATTGCACTGAGCTCGTGCAATAAGCCGTTAAAGCTCTAGGTGTCCCTAGTAGGAGGAGTGTTGTCTCCTGAGGGTTTTCAGTGGATACTACCCACAAAATCAGATCAATCTGGCCAGTTGACTCTCATTCTTCAATTTAGTATTCTAGTAAGAAATTCTATTATCTTCAACTTAGAAATTATCAACCCGTATTTTTCACACTCACTTTTCATTTAACTTAAGCTCGTATATGTTCTGCAAATTTATTAAGCTTTCAGTATCTTTTGAATTTTACTTCTAAGGTTTCATCTCAACTTAGGAATTTTTATCATCTCTACTGAAGGTATAAACCCTATCTTTCATTCCTATCTCTCATCCAAACCCCAATCATATACCCCTACATGTGTGTGATTATCATCCCTACACTTGGAAATTCAATTCAAGCTATCATACTCTTGGCCATCGTCCAAAGCATTTTTAGTTGGTGAATTTTAGATGAAATTGCTCATACATCTTTCATGCGACCATTAATACTTCTTGAGATACTAAACGACCGATTACAAAATGTGCTTGCGCATTTAGGCGTAAATCCTCGTCTTGCAATACCTAAGGCTTAGCAGTGCCTCCCAAACCAGTTGGTCTAAGGCACTAGGTGATAAAGCACCCTTGCTATATTTTTTTTATTTATGCAGCCTTAAGTAATTACAAAACCAGTGTTCATTTTTTTTATCTCTTTATTCACACTTGTACTTTTATTTTATTTTCCTTCATACTAAGAATTTTAGGCAAGAGCATTTCAAGGTATCCTCTACTATCCTAAGTTTCAAGGTGCGTGTATGTGCTAGTTGTAGGGTATATATTTTCAGAATTTAGACTTAAGATTCAGAATTATTTTTCAGACTTATATTTCAAATAGAGCTTTCAACACTCTTCCTTTATTTTGACTTAGCCCAAGAACTGAACTCAAAATTGCCCTATTTCTAAATAAACTATAAGGACATATATTTTCTACAGTCAAATTTTAAGAAATGTTATTTTTAGGGTTTTTAATTTACTAAGTTTAGAATCTAGTTTTTCTTTACTATTCAACCGTCATGTTGAACTTAAGTCAAATATGGCCAAAATTGATTTTTTCAATTTTTAAAATTTTAAAATTTTAAAATTTTTATTGATTTTATTTTTTTTAATTTAATTTTTATTTTATTTTCATTTTTTTTAGTTTTTATATTTTTTTTATAAGGATGCAATGCGGAATTAAATATGTAAAGAAACAAATATGTACAAAAATAAAAATATGCAGATGCAAAGATAACTATTTACAATCCACCTCCACCTCCAAACTTATCAAAAGCAGTACCCTCACTGCTCATGGTCTCGCCGTCCCCTCGAACGTGAACGGGAACGTTCCTCTCTAGCCAGCAGGGTGGTCATGCCATGCTCTATACCTGTCACTCGCTGATCCTGGTTGGTCACCATCCCTATCAATCTGTCTATCCCCCTAGTGGCTCTCCTAAGTAAACGCGCTTGTGCCACGGGGGTAAGCTCTTCCTCGCTCGCGGTCGAGCTGGAGCTGGGTGTCTTGGCGGGTACGTCCTCGGCCGGCTCGGTGCGCGACCATACATCATTTAAGCGTGTGTAGGATGTAGATACGCCCTCAAGAAGAGGTCTAGTAGGGATCCCTCCATGCATATAAAACTCAAATTCCTCCACAGGGAGGAAATGGCGACACAGTTGTGTCACCAACATAGGGCATGGATAATTGGCAGCCCTCTTGCTCACACCAATCGAATGAAGTAATACCGTGCACATATCATAGCTGGGGTTTCTAGTCATCAAAGTGTGCACGATATGAAGGGATGGTGTGAAAAATGTCGTATTGTGCGAACTACCAAAAATATTATTTTGTGCCCAACGGCACAGTTAATACATTCGCAAAGAGGGTTCTAGCCTGGATGCCTTTGCGTGGCTCCCTCGAACAATCATTACCCATCAAGGGTAGGTAGTCTTCGAAACTGAGGGGTTGGTCATGAGTAGGTAGTCTAGGTATTAAGGTGATTTCATAGATGAAGTCCATATCGATTATTATTTCCCTATCCCCCCAAATTATCCTAATATAACCGTGTTGTGAGAGGCAACATTCTACCATGCACTCGTAAAAACGGTTTACAAGATCCGGAAGTGCGAAGGATTTGGATGGTTGAAAAGTAAAAAGTTCCACCCATGCCTTCGGATCTCGTCACCGAAATAGCTACCATAGACCGCGTGTGCAAACATTTGTGAAAGTCTCTTTCAAATTGCAATGTGGGTGCCATCACAGAGAGCTAATTTGAAATTTTTTAATTTTAACAGAGAGGGAAAGGAAGTGCAAACCTCCTCTGAAGTTTTTAGAGGGCGACGAAACCAACAGGCGGCGGATGTGTGGCACAGAGCAGGGTTCGGCGGTGGTTGCGCGGCGGGATGGGGCGATCTCTCTGCATAAACGAAGCAGCGGCTAGGGTTTGAGGAAATGAGAGATTAGGGTTATGAAAATTTAGAAGAGGGGTCGGGTTTTATTTATAGGGGTTGTTTTTTGGTTATTTGCAAAAAGAACCTCTTAAAAAGCGGAATTTATTTGTAAATAAAATTTTTATATTACATTTATTTCGTTATTATTTATTAAAACTGAAATTTACAAAAATACCCCTAAAAATTTGAAATTTTTATTTTATTTTTTTTTATTCTCATTTTTTATAATTACAAGTGTGACATACCCCCAAATTTATTTGAAACAGTGTTTCTACTGTTTATGGATGGATAACCGAAATTTGGGGGTAGATGGAGGAAGACCAGTCAATGTAAATCGGCTCCTGCAACAGCAGGAGCTCCTCCGAAGGGTCCGCAGTGAGGAACATTTTAAGTCTATGTTCGTTCACCTTGAATAGTGAACCGTCCTCAGGATTTTCTAAATCGACCGCACCGTGCGGATATACGGTGCGTACCAAAAATGCCTCTTTCCATCGAGATCTAAGCTTGCCGGGATGGAAATGTAGCCGGGTGTCGTAAAGTAAAACCTGTTGACCAGGTTTGAAAGTTTTACGCATAAGGTGTTTATCATGAAACACATTCGTTCGGTTTTTGACGACAACCGCGTTCCCGTAAGTTTCATCCCGAAGCTCGTTTAATTCATTCAATTGCAGCTTTTTATGGCTGCTCGCATCTCCTAGAGATAGATTCAACTCTTTTATCGCCCAAAATGCGCGATGCTCAATTTCAACTGGAAGGTGGCAAGCCTTTTCATAAACAAGCCTATACGGAGACATGCCAAGATCGGTTTTATAAGAAGTTCGAAATGCCTAAAGGGCATCAGTAAGTTTTGAAGACCAATCTTTACGGTTTTTGGGAACCGTTTTCTCCAATATCTGTTTAATTTGCTGATTTGAAATCTCAGCTTGCCCACACGTTTGGGGATGATAGGGCGTTGATAGCTTGTGATTAATGGAATATTTCCGCATTAAGGACTCGAAAGTCCTATTACAGAAATGAGTTCCATTATCGCTGATGATTGCGCGGGAGTGCCCAAACCGAGAGAAAATGTTTTCTTTGAGGAATTTAACGACAACCTTGTTGTCATTAGTCCGGCTGGGCACTGTCTCGACCCACTTAGAATCATAATCAACAGCGAGGAGAATATACACGTTCCCAAAAGAATTGGGAAACGGTCCAATAAAATCTATCCCCCAAAAATCAAAAATTTCCACAACCAATATTGGTTGGAGTGGCATTTCGTTTCTTCTAGATATCCGGCCCAAGTGTTGGCACCGGGAGCATTTCTTGCAGTACTCATGTGCATCTTTAAAAAGTTGTGGCTAGTAGAAGCCACACTGCAAGATCTTTTCGGCTGTCTTTTTAGGGCCAAAATGCCCGCCACACGCTTGATCGTGGCAAAATGACATCACGCTCTTAAATTCGTTTTCGGGGACACACCGACGAATAATTTGGTCGGGACAGTATTTGAATAGATATGGTTTATCCCAGTAAAAATGTTTTACCTGGGATAGGAATCGGAGTTATTCCTGATTCGACCATTCATTTGGTATAAGTCCAGTGGCCAAATAATTCACAATATCTGCGAACCAAGGTTCGCATGACACAGTCAAGAGGTGCTCATCTGGAAAAACGTCTTTTATAGGAAATTGAAGCGTCAGCGAAGAAGGGAGGCGTGAAAGATGGTCGGCGACTACGTTTTCGCATCCTCTTTTGTCTCTGATGACAAGGTCAAACTCTTGTAGTAAGAGGATCCAACGTATCAGCCGAGATTTAGTGTTCTTCTTCGCAAAAAGATGGCGAAGAGCTGGATGGTCAGTGTAAACGATGACTGGAAAGCCGATTAAATAGGGCCTGAACTTTTCTAATGCAAACACAACAGCTAAGAATTCCTTCTCGGTTGTTGTGTAATTTAATTGGGCCTCGTTCAAGGTTCAGCTAGCGTAATAAATCACATGATGCATCTTATTGATGTGCTGTCTAAGGACAGCACCAATGGCAAAATCAGATGCATCGCACATAATTTCAAATGGATGCGTCCAGTCAAGAGACGAAAGAATAGGAGCAGAAGTGAGTGAGTTTTTCAATGACTCGAACGCCTTCATACAGCTCGAGTCGAAATCAAATGTGGTGTCCTTGGCCAACAAAAGAGTCAAGGGTCTAGCTATCTTGCTAAAATCCATGATGAACCGTCTATAGAAACCGGCATGGCCGAGTAAGGCTCGAATGCATCAGACGCATTTGGGAGGAGGTAGATTGGAAATGACTTCAATCTTCGCTTTATTTACCTCGATGCCATTTTGCGAGATGATATGTTCTAAGACAATACCTTCTCGTACCATGAAATAGCACTTCTCCCAATTTAAAGTAAGGTTCTTATCCTTACACCGGGTAAGGAATGTGTCTAGATGTAGCAAACACTCATCAAAGGAGTCGCCGAAAATGGAGAAATCATCCATGAAGATCTCCAAGAATTTTTCCACCATGTCTGAAAAAATACCCATCATACACCGCTGGGAGGTAGAGGGTGCATTGCATAACCCAAAGGGCATGCAACGGTAAGCAAACGTACCGAAAGGACAAGTGAATGTGGTCTTGTCTTGGTCCTTTTCGGTGATGGGAATTTGATTATAGCCGGAGTAGCCATTCAAAAAGCAATAGTATTCGTGCCCAGCCAATCGTTCTAGCATTTGGTCAATAAAAGGTAATGGAAAGTGGTCTTTCCGTGTTGCGGCGTTGAGTTTTCTATAATCGATGCATACTCGCCACCCAGTTTGGGTGCGAGTAGGTATTAACTCATTCACCTCATTAGTTATGACCGTTATACCCGATTTCTTTGGGACAACGTGAATAGGGCTAACCCACTGGCTATCAGAGATAGCGTAAATGATACCACTATCAAGATATTTTACGATCTCCTTTTTAACAGCCTCCTTCATGACTGGGTTGAGTCTTCTCTGTGGATCATTTGCTGGCTTGGCATCATCCATCACATGGATATGATGTTCAACAATTAGGGGACTAATCCCCTTGATGTCCGCCATAATCCAGCCAAAAGCTTGCCGATTGCTTTGTAAGACCGTTAAAAGGGCTTTCTCTTGCTCGGGGGATAGAGAAGCCGAGATGATAACAGGAAGGGTCTCATTCTCATCTAAGTAAGTGTATTTAAGGTGAGACGGCAATAGCTTTAGTTCGAGTGTTGGAGGCAAAACAATTGAAGGTAAAATTGGTGAAATTGTCTCAAACTCGAAGGATTCCAACAGAGGTTCAAAACGAGTGTAAGCAACCGAGTCGGATGGTTCAGCTAACTCATCTAAAAATTCAAAGGATTCAAACTCGGGTGGTGATTGGTCAAGATCGTTCGAGAAAGTGAAACACTCGTAGTCATTGTCGGGCGTGAAAACAGTATCAGATTCAAGGAGGAACGCACTAGTGGCGTCAAAATTGTTGTGATCGAACAGAAATTTCTTGAGCTCACAGTCCTCCTGGGTGATTTCTTGGATCGAGCAAACATCAAGTATATTAGCATTAGGTTCGGAGGGCTGATTCCCCAACTTAAAAATGTTGAGTTCAATTGTCATGTTTCCAAAAGATAGGTTCATCGAACCATTTCGACAATTGATAACCGCATTAGAAGTTACAAGGAATGGTCGACTGAGTATCACCGGAATTTGACTCCGGGGGTTAGCTACAGGCTGTGTGTCCAGAAAAATGAAGTCAACGGGGAATATGAAGTCCCCTACTTTAATCAACACATCCTCTAACTCACCCCTAGGATGGGTGATGGATCGGTCGACCATTTGGAGAGTACAATGTGTAGATTTCAACTCTCCAACGCCTAATTGCTCATATACTGAATAAGGAAGCAAGTTAACACTGGCACCAAGATCTAAAAGTGCGCGGTTGATGTTCTTATCCTCAATAGTTATTGAAATTGTAGGACAGCCAGGGTCCTTTCGTTTTTTAGATAAAGGTTGGGTAAGAGCATCACTTACTGCACTAGCCAAGAAAACTTTCTTGGGTACCTGTGATTTCCTCTTCTTGGTGCATAAGTCCTTCAAGATTTTAGCGTAAGAAGGGACTTGTTGGATTGTATCAAAGAGGGGAATGTTAATGCTAACCAGTTTAAATAACTCCAAAATCTTCTCCATTTGTGGAGTTTGTTTATTGGATCTCAACCTGTTTGGAAATGGAATATTTTGAAAATTTATTGAGTCCAATATTTGTGGAGGAGATTGCGGAGTTGGAACGGATCCCAGTGCTGGTGTTTTCGTGGAGTGAGATATGGGTCCGTTCGGAGTAGTAGAAGAATTAGAGCCTTGTGAAGAATGGAGAACAGGCTCTGAAGATGAAGAAGATGAAGAAGAAGAAGAAGAAGAATAAGAAGCGGCCGGGGTGTCATCATTAGTGCCAACATTGTTGTGCAACATCCTTCCAGATCTCAATGTAGTCACGGCACTCACATTATGGTTATGTTGTTCATGAGCAACATGTGCATTTTGTGGGTGACCAGGATTTGGCAATGGTTGAGATAGAAGCTTCCCCTTCTCTCGCTCCCTTAAAGCAGCATTCAGTTATGCATATTGGGCTTCAATGGTTTTGATACTTTTCCCATGTGATACAGTGTGTTGCACCAAAGAATGAATGGAAGACTGGATATTGGCTGAGGATTGAGTTGATTGTTTTAAAAACGCCTCCAGACATCGTTCTAGCGAGGAAACCTTATCGTTATTCGGCTGAACAAAATTGTTTTGAGGAAAAGAGTTGTTTGGTGCAAAATTGTTCGTTTGATTTTGGTAAGGTTGGGGTTGGAAAGGTTGCTGCTATTGAGTTTGTTGAGGGGCTTGTTGTTGAGGAGGAGGCCTCTGAAAATTGTTGTTACCTTGGAATTGTTGTTGATTTTGATTCCAAGAAAAATTGGGGTGGTTCCTCCAACCAGGATTGTAAGTTGATTCTAAGCAAAATTGGGGAGGTTCCGCGGTGGTTCAGTTGGATCGGGGCGTCAAAATTTTCTGTGTGCTGTTATGGTTCTCCTCTGTTTGTTCAGATCCTCTGTTTCTTGATTTGTTCACTGGGCTTGCTCCAGATCTGAATCAGTCCGTCTTCTTTTCCTGCACAATTCATACAAAACCAATCAAAAAAATAACAAGATGATTTTTTTATGTATTTTTTATTTTTTCAATTTTTATATTTTTTATTTAATTAACCCGAAATTACGAAAAGAAATAAACTGTCGTTTTCCCGGCAACGGCGCCATTTGATTGATAGAGATTTTGTACGTGCGTTTTAAAATTAAGAATACCGCAATCAAGACGGTGTCGCTTGGTAGCTAGCCGGTTGAGTACGAGTCGATCCACAGGGAAATTGTGTTTTTTTCTTTAAGTTCTAACGAGTTAAGTCATATTTTTGGTAGGTTTTGTTTTAAGATTTAAGAATGAGATTTAATTGATTTAAAGTTTTGCTAGGGTTAGGATTAGGTTAATTTGAAATATGGATTCTTCTCACTGCTAACAATGCCCTAGTTAAGAATATAGGTGTTAGGGTAATAGTCAACAACGGGGATTAGCACGACTAGGAAGAAACGTAGTTTCTTCCTTTTAATCCTTGTCCGTCCGTTCTTAACTCTTAGCCCTAACCTCCAGTTAATTCAACCACAACCGGTCTAATTAGGGAATCACCGCTATCATGCAGGATAGGGTGCAGTAGTGAGCGGTGTGTGGTTGAATTAAAAAGAGTCCGTATTTTAAAAATTATATGGGCAAAGAAAGGAGTGAGAGAGATTTCCTTCTTTCAAACCTTCCCTAACCTAACCCTAACAAGTGAGGAATTACTCACTCATTAGGAAAGTGACAATAGAATTCATTTTTATATTTTAAAAATACTTTCTAAGTTGCAGGTAATAAAAGAACAGATAAAAATTGCAAGAATTAAATTTTGATAATAAAAGAATGCGAGATAAAAATAAAAATAAAAATACCTTTATTGACGACCTCTCAACAAGTGCATTACAACTGGAATTAAAATTTTAATCTAAGAATTAAAAAGAGGCATGCCTCATTAGGCTTTTGGCTTTCCTATTTATAGATAGGAAAAAACCTTAGGTTACAAACTGATCCACATTTGAATTTACAAGACTACCCTAAGAAAGTCGGGTCAAAGCACGGACACCCACCGACACACGCACCGACACGTGCACTATACGGCCGCGGAACCGCGGCAGAAAGGCCTGTTTGGCCGTGGTTCCGCGGCCAATTAGTGGGATCATGGGTTCTACTTCTCAGGGTTGCTTCATGTTGCTTTTTCCTTCTGTTTTCTTCACTTGGTTTCTCAGAATCTCTTCTACTTTCTTCCAGATTTCCAACAGTGCAGATGATGTGGACTTTTTACCGTGAGCTTCGCGTTGAAGTCTTGAATCTTGTATTGCCCTTGTGCTTTGTGCATTGAACTATCTACTGATCTTCATTTGTTCCTTGAACTGGTAGGCGACATCATACGGATTCATCTATTGTTGGTCGTAGTCTCATATTTGTAGCGTCTTTTCATGAATTTCATTGTAATGATCTGAGAACCTGTAACCTGCAACTATTTAGCAGACATGGATCAAAAGCACCTATTTATATGCAATTGATTAAGAATGGGCAATATAATAATGCAAAATTCTGATACGAACACTTGCCTTTCAAAATTTTTATCTTCTTGCTGAATGATCCTGAGAAACCTGTGGGAACTTTCAAATCATGCAACACCTGCAGGAATCTTTTCTTCTCCGGTTGTGACATATGATAAGCGGCATTGGGAAGTACAAACTTGCCTGGTTTACCCGCTACCAGTTTAGGATGCAATTCACTTCTAATTTCCCAGTCCTGTAGATCCATCCGAGCGTTGAGGTTGTCTTTCGATTTCCCGTCTTTACAAAGATGCATGTTGAGTATGTACTCGGATACTCCCTTCTCTATATGCATGACGTCCAGGAAATGACGCACTAAATTTGTTGACCAGTACGGAAGCTCGAAGAAAATGCTTAACTTGTTCCAGAATGGTGGTTTGACCTGTTTTGTTGGATCCATCCCGAAGGTCACATTATTGTAACCATCCCACTGAACAGTCACGTCCTCTCCGGATAATGGGGCTGGAGGTCCAAGTATCTCCTGATGACCATCAAAGTGAACATCGTCTAACCTGTAGGGGTGGTCTAGAGGCAGGAAACGTCGATGGCCGCAATAACAAACCTTCCTGCTAAAATTCAAGAATTTCGATGTTGTATGTTGATGGCAATGGGGACATGCTTTGTGATCATGTACGGACCAACCTGATAGCATTCCATACGCAGGAAAGTCATTAATTGTCCACATTAAAGTCGCACGCAGTATGAACGTTGTATTTGTGTTTGCATCGTAAGTCTCTACACCATCAATGAATAAATTTTTTAACTCCTCGATCAGAGGTCGGAGATAGATGTCGATATTATTTTCCGGTGAGTTTGGTCCGTCGATAAGAAGAGGCATCATAAAGTATGATTGGTCCATAGCCAACCAAGGTGACATATTATAAATTATCATTACAACGGGTCATGTGCTGTGGCTTCCAACCATATAGTTGAATGGGCAGAAACCATCACTAGCCAGTCCGAGCCTGACATTGCGAGGATTGCTACTGAATATTGCGTGCCTCCTATCGAAATCCTTCCATACCGGTGAATCTCTTGGATGACTCATTTTTCCATCTTCACTTGGAGGAGTACGGTGATTCCAAATCATTGCCTCGGCTGTTTTCTTGCACCTGAATAGCCTCTGTAGCCTCTGTGTTATGGAAAAGTATCGTGCTATCTTGACAGGTATATCGGGCTTCTTATCAGAATCTTTCGGCTTATACCTGGCCTCTCCGCATGTTGGACACTCTTTCAAATCTGAATTCTCTTTCCGGTACAACACGCAATTTTTAGGACATGCTTGAATCTTCTCACACTTCAGACTCAAATCAGACATCATCTTCTGGGCTCCGTACCAGCTGTCGGGCACGTTATTTCCCGAGGGCATAGAATCTTTTAAGAACGAAAGAAGTATTGTGAATGACTTGTTGCTCCATCCATTTAGGCACTTAATCTGGAAAAGTTGGACGAACCATGAGAGGGTGGAATACTTTGCATTCTCATAAATTGGTTTTCTAGCATCATTCATGAAATTTTCATATTTATCCGCACGCGGTCCTTGACCGGATGGAATGTAATTTTCGGTACGAATAGATTCACCTAGGGCAGCCTCTACCATATCCTCCATTTCTTCTGATCGAAAGAAATTACCGTCTTCTTCTTCTGCCACATTACCGTCTTCTCCTTCTTCTCCTGCCGCATTATCGTCTTCTCCTTCTTCTTCTGCCGCATTACTGTGTTCTTCTCCTTCCCCGTGATATAGCAAAATTGTATAAAGTCTAGTAAAACCATTTTTTACGATATGAAGCTCTGCCAATTCTACCTTCTGCCAGTACTTATTCCCATATCTAGCGCACGGGCAGAGAATCTTCTTTATCACGATCTTATTATGTGCGCGTGCAAATTCAATAAAAGCAGCAACTCCTAAGACAAACTTAGGTTGCATACGTTGTTGCCAATCCACATACATCCAGTCCTTAACTCTGACGTACTCATGGGCCATGTTAGACTGTATAACATATAAATTGTAGGTTATGATGACTATATTGAGAAATCTAAGAATATGATGGTTACCGACAAAAGAGAAAATCCGTGTATGTGCTTTGTTTGTGCGTTTGTCGTTGAAAAGAATAAATTATCGATAATCAAAGTAAGATTTGAGGATACTCATGTATGAGTTGTATTCTATATATGTGTGTTTCAATTTATGATTTCGCTTAAGTGTAGGGTTGTTAGTGTGTATGTGCTGTGTGTGCGTTTGTTGTGTATTCGTGTTGTATGTGTGTGTTTCAGCTGTCGGAGGTAAGGCTTCTATTCCATTAAGAATGTATAGAGCGGACACCCATTCGCTTATGCTTTCAACCGTTTCGAGTAAATTTCGGTAGCACCTCCCCGTTGTTCTCCGAGTACACTGTAATAGAATAGATAATCATTTCAAAGCTGTGAAACAATGTTGAAATGAACATCTAATCTATCTTTGTACACGGAGAACCAGCGGAAAAGTGCCGACGAAATATCTCGAAACAGATGAAAACACAAGTGAATGAAGGTGTTTGCTTTATACATTCCTAACTTGTCCACACGGGACAAATCTATCGGTTATCATACGATTGAATCTTCTCGTCACATAGACTACACGACGATTGTTAGTACCGAGCTATACCGTCCGATATTTAACAATCTTCATATAGTTCTATGTCACGACGAACATCGAACGTATGTTAACCGATGGACGGGGACTAAGTGGCGCTTTGAGTTTCATATATGAGTATCGATGAGAATATGAAAGTTTCATATTATCATCGAGTATCATATATTGGTTTTAACTTGAACATCTTGAATCACTCTCTAATGATGCGTTTGTTGTGTATTCGTGTTGTATGTGTGTGTTTCGGTTGTCGGGGGGTAAGGCATCTATCCCATTAAGAATGTATAGAGCGGACACCAATTCGCTTGTGCTTTCAACCGTTTCGAGTAAATTTCGGCAGCACCTCCCCGCTGTTCTCCGAGTACACTGTAATAGAATAGCTAATCATTTAAAAGCTGTGAAATAAAGTTGAAATGAATATCTAATCTATCTTTATACATGGAGAACCAGCGGAAAAGTACCGACGAAATATCATGAAACGGATGAAAACACAAGTGAATGCAGGTGTTTTCTTTATACATTCCTAACTTGTCAACACGGGATAAATCTATCAGTTATCATACGATTGAATCTTCTCGTCACATAGACTACACGACGGTTGTTAGTACCGAGCTATACCGTCCGATATTTAACAACCTTCGTATAGTTCTATGCCATGACGAATATCGAATGTATGTTAACCGATAGACGGGGATTAAGAGGCGCTTTGAGTTTCATATATGAGTATTGATGAGAATATGAAAATTTCATATTATCATCAAGTATCATATATTGGTTTTAACTTGAACATTTAACATGAATAGGTTTTACGTTTACGTTTCGTTATTAAGGGTTCGAAATTTCAAGTTTAGGGTAAATTTTTCTTGCGTTTACGGTAAAATTGTACGTTTACGTTATCATCGAGTATCCTACTGCAATGAACTAGTGTATCCTACTAAATAAACTAGTGCACCATAAACCTAAATAACCCAAATTAACCTAATTAACCACAATTAACCATAATCGTTACCCTAACACAAATTATCCTTAATTAACGCAAACTTAACCCAATTTACCCAAATTAATCTAATTAACCCTAATCAACCCAAACTTAACCAAATTTACCCAAATTAACCAAATTAACCCTAATCAACAACCTAACCTTTTCAAATTATCACTAATTAACCCAAATTAACCCTACCCTCTAATTAACCCAAATTAACCCTAGCCTCTAACCCTAAACCTGATCCTAACCCTTATTACTGTCACACCCCGCTTCCCAGAGTGCGCTAAGATAGGCACGTGACAGAGTCAACCATGCTACCTGTGGATAGGAAATATCCCTCCACAGTCACATTACGGCTGTAGAGATATCAAGAAACAGTAATACACTATCTAACACATGTCCATAAGCCAGAATAAACGAGTCATGAAATAAAATAACGCGGAAGCAAAAAGATCCAATACAATAATAAACTGGAATGTACGTCCCATAATGCGGGCTCACATCAGGAATGAAAATACTGAAAGGAAACTAAACTAAACTAATAATAGGTCCTCACTGCCCGGCCTGTTGATCAAAATACTCCTGGACAACCTGCGATAAGGATAAGGGATCTGGGCTATGCAAAACCCAGATATTAGTGCGTTATAATATCAATAATTCTAAGCAAGCAGGATGTGATGAAATATGCTGGCACGAAATATGAGCAGTAACAAGTCATCAGTAGCAAGTAAACCGTAACATGAATATAGAACAGTGAACAGGATACTAACAGGTGAAGTGCAGTGAGTGATCTAGACTGTGCTATAGGGTTATCTACTCTAAAGTTATCGAAATCAATCAATGTAATCCTCATTGTAGCCTATCGGTCTATACCCCGTTCAACTCCACGGGACCACGGTAACAAGATATAATATACTGTGAGTCTATGTCCCGTTCAACCCCACGGGACCATGGTAACAAGATGTAATAGCCCTTTGAGTTACGTTCGGATACATTCTTGATTTCCCCATACTCCCAAGTTATGTGTGTAAGTCAGGTATTGATAAATCCGAGACTAATGCCAACACAGGATCAAGCAGGTAGGTACAGGTATGTCTGTATAGACAACAGGAAATGTCCGTAGGGACAACAGGTCAAGATTGTCGGCATTAGTAACAAGATCAGGTATCAAGTCAGGCTGTGGTACATCAGGTCATGTCAGGTAGTGCACATGTATCAAGTCATGTCAGTAGTAGTGTATCAGGTCAGGTCAGGTAGTGCACAGGTATCAAGTGGGTGCTCAAAATCAAACTGTAATAAGTATGGGTGCACAAAATCAAGTATGGAGTACTAATATAACAATAAAATGAAATAATGTGACATGGTATGCAAATAGATATAAAATCAATGATATGGATGCACAACTATCGATTAGGGTTACGTTTATAGTTCCAATACTAATAGGATGCACTATATTAAACATGGGGTGTTAATATCACAGTATTATGTATTAATGTGATCTATAGATGCCGTTATATATATTTTAAATGAGATGGATGCAAACGGGTATCCGAAAATAGTAAAACTGTAAAATGGTAATGTGGGATGTACAACTAAGCAATATGTGATGTAAATATTCCATTGGGTACAGTATATTGTAATATAGTATGTAACAAGATAGGTTTGCATGCACTAGATGTAAAGTAACACGTACGGATGCAGACGGATGTCGAAAAACTGTAAAAGTAAGCATGTGATGCAAAATTTGAAATACCGGTATTATATTTATTAAAATAGATATATATAAAGTAATGTAGCATGTAGCAAGATAGACTTGCCTCGACGGATCAAGAAACGGCTATGTACGGTATGTCCGACGTCGGCAAAATGTCGCGACGCACGCACGACACACGGAACGGGTCCAAGTAACGTACGAGGGTGATCACGCGGGTGAGGTACGCTGTCTGGATCGTCGGCGTCGATCCCGGCTCCGGCGAACTACGGAAAACAGATCACAAGAATCAAAGAAAAGAAAAGAAAGAAGAGAAAGGAAGAAGAGGAGGAAGAAGAAGGGAGTGATTCTTACTGTGGTTGCGTTCTGTGGTTGCAGAGGGGAGGTGTGAAGGTGTCAACGGCGGCGAACGGAGCTCCGGCGAAGAGGGTTTGGTGTTTGGGGTTAGGTTTAGAGTTTGGGGTCGGTTTTTGCTGGCTGGGTTTGGTGTGCAGGATGTGTTGGGATATTGGTGAGGTGAGGGTGCAGAGGAGAGGGAGAGGATAGGAAGGAGATGGCGATGGCGATGAGAGATGGTCGACGGCGAGGTGCAGGTGGGTTCTTGGGTTGAGTTGGGTGTGTGCAGGGGCTGTTGCTGGGCTCAGGGAGAGGAGAAGATGGTGGAGGAGGAGAAGAGGTTTTGAGGGAGTTGAGTGAAAGGAATGGAGCTTCTAGGGTTAGGGTTGTGAGATTGATGATAGGGCGAGGAGGCTCGGGGGTTTAAATAAGGAAGAAGAAGGAAAATATAAAAATTTGTGAGGGGAGGTGACCATAAGGGAGAAGGAAGGTGCGCGGATCCCTGGTGAACAGGGATCGCGAGAGGAGTGAGAGAGAGAGGGAAGAGGGAGAAAGGGAGAGAGAGATAAAGAGAAGAGAGAGATCGAGGGGAGAGAGAGAACAGTGAGGAGAGAGAATCTTGGCGTTTGTGGGGAGAGAGAGAGAAGAGAGAAGAGAGAGAGTGTGGGGGCCACGAGTCAGAGAGAGAGAGTTGTTTTGATTTAATTTAGAAATATATTTGTTAGTTTTCTTTAAAAGATTTCAGTTGTAAAGAAATTTAAATGGTTAAAATTAAATTTAATATTATATTAAATAAATTTGAATTTTGGCGGGTTACAAAAATATTCCAAAACGCGTCCGGGTCGGGTCTAAAAATTCAGATTTAAAATATGAAAAATATATGCGACGTCCAAATTGCAAAATGAATGCTCAGATAACGAAAATGCATACCCCCAAGAATGGATGCACGTACGTGCGCGTAGCCCTCCAAACACGTCCGTTTCCCTGAACGGGACGAGAACAAGATGCGCGGATGCTACCACGGGGTTAGGGGTATCATGCAGACCATGTTGTGAAATTTTAAATTATTTTATATGGCTTAAAATATTATATGGTAAAAGATACAATGCCAGATAAAATGCCACTATGCAGTATTTATGAAAGTGCACATGTCTATGTAACAAGTCGAGATAATTCATAAATATGAATCAAACAAGTTTCAAGCAAGCGGGTCGGATCGAAAGCAATGTAAAATGTAAAATACCATTCGTACCCAAAACACGATAAATCTAGAAAATACCAAAATAAGCAAATACGATAACTGGAACTGGTATAAATGAACTAGGGTGTTACAATTACCATAACCCTAAGCCCAACTAATTAATCCTAACCCCAACCCCAACCCAACCCCAACCCCAACCGAACCCTAACCATAACCCCAACCCCAACCGAACCCCAACCCTAACCCCAACCCCAACCCCAACCGAACCCTAACCCTAACCCTAACCCTAACCCAACCCCAACCCCAACCCCAACCGAACCCTAACCCTAACCTAAACTGACCCGATGCCTAACCCTAACCCTCACCCCTACCCGAACCCTGAACCCTAGCCCTAACATCATCAAAAAAGGGAAATAAAAGCATTAAATTAGAAGTAAAAATTGGAGATTTACTAACCTGTAGGGCGGTGGAGGAGACGACGGAGGTGGCCGGTAGTCGATGACGCAATCGGCGACGAGTCAAGCGCGGTGGCGAAGAGGAAGTCGACGAGAAAGTTATGACCTACGATCGAGGGCGGTGGCGGGCGGATGAGGACGCAATCGGCGACGAGGCTCGGGATCGAGGCGCGGGAGAATGAGAGAAAGAATTTTTGGGAACGGTGATGGCTTTTCTGTGCCTTTTTTTTATTATTAACCCATATACATGCCCCTACGGACTTCCCCGTAGGTCCTTTGTTTGCGGCTCCGTAGGGCCAAACATCAAATTACGATTAAATATTTTTAAATTAAAACGTAGAGAACCGTAGGGACAAGCATGGGGACCTACGGATTAATCAGAAGGGGAAATAAAAAGTTGCCCCTACGGATTCTTTTATCCGTAGGGGCAACCTCATATTGTAGTAGTGATGGTGCGTGTCATGTGCACAAAACAAGCTTAATGCACGATTAGTGATATTTAATCGCGATTAGCATTAAAATTGTATATAATTAATTATAAAAATTCATAATTTGCCTAAATCACATAAAATACCCTCATTTCAGAAATTCCTATAATTTTCCAAATATTTCCCAAATTATCGGTATATAATTATACCGCATCATTAGAATATTCATAATATTTATTATTTAATTTTATAATTCCCAAAAATAATATTTTATTTTTTTGAAATGTTACAATCTTCCCCCTTAAAGAAATTCGGTCCCCGAATTTAAATTTAAACCCTTCAAATACTAAAACATTTCAGTAAAATGATCAAGTCGTCGGGGCTCCGAAATCATATATATAGAAATCACATCGTAGCGCAATGCATGTGCATGAAAAACGGGTATATAAACCAAAATCAAAACTCTGTCAAGCATCCCGCAATCATCGGAGTTATGGTGAAGACACCAATGTCAAAGTCCAATACGAAAACCAACATGATGTACATCAAACTATACATGTAAACATCGTTAAAAGATCTGAAAGAAATGCATGCCAAACCTTTTCAAGTCGCTATGCGATGCGCGTATCACTGCACAGTGGCGGACGTCCATTATAAGAAAATACTACACACACACACACACACACACACAGACACACACACACTTTATTTAACATACACGTCCTGCCGTTTTGAAAAATAATTTAGAAGGTTTTCTTTTGTTAACTGTCTCATGTCATTTCGGACACGTAGGTAAATACTGAGACTATTGCTCCTTTTTGGAAATCCCTTCGATAACTACCAATACATGCAAAAATATATTCAGGTACTGTTATCAGACTAGTCCTGCTCAGTTACTATATCAAATAGTAAATATCATAAAACATACTGCTCCAAAAGAAATAAATCCCAAAATGTGCATAAGAATGCCTTGTGCGTCTGGTGCGCACGGAAAATGAAATCCATGATTATGCCATACATGTGCACATAAACAAAATCTAAGTGCAACGGGTGTGCAAGAAACACCTGTCAAAGGCAACGTGTCACGACCCGAAATAGCACGTGACTGGCACTTGAATCATATGAAGTCTATAGGACCCCATCTAATTCAAGTAAGCCAAAAACCCAGAAATCTAAAACCATTTTAAGGAGTAAATAAAGAAAACCAGTTCTTTTGAAGTAAAGAAAACATGTTTTAAAAAGCAAGGTTTTCAAATAAGTAAGCCGAATATGTATTTTTAAAATGTCTCGTCTTTTCTGAAAATTTCAGCATAGTTTCCTTTGTAAATACTGGCCCCGAACGGGGTACAACATGATAAAAGCATATATACAATGATAAAATGCATCCCCAAGCGGGAGCTAGCTCTTCGTCAATCGACGGTCACAACCACGCAAGAAGTAATATACAACGCCGAAGGGCGAGGATCAAAACTCAAAAGGAAACTCAAAATCAGCATGAAAACCATAATACTACAACGCGCGACTCTAAGGTCGAAATAATACACAACTGGTTTTCTAAGTCTGAAACAATATACAAGTTTGGTTGATGGAATTACTAGATACAACTGAATAAAACATATACAATGGTGGTTTTGATGCAAAAGAACCCACCTACCAAAGCAAATCCCCCGTAAAGGAAGCAGTGTGCCAGAAAAGCCGCAATGGAATCTGTACGGCAAAACCTGCAAGAAACTGTGGCACAACGGGGGTGAGTTGCCAACTCGTGAATAGAAAACATCACAGAGCAGAAATCGTATGTATGACACAATCCTAGGTCAATACGATCAGATATATATATAACCTCAAATGAATAAGTCTGAAGTAAGATAAGATGGCAATGTAACATCTATACATGAGTATAGTGCCAAGTGCTCGTACCAGTGCCTCAGGTAATAGCATATCATAAATATGAGGTATGATCAATGCCGACTATATCATGAAGTCTATGAATATGTGGATATCATCCAACTGTGTGATCAATATCATCAATGTCAATATATGTAGGTGGAAATCGTCCACGTGTCACCCAATGACAATAAGCATCATGCATGTAAATATCATAAACATATGCATGGAAGTATGAGGATGTAAATTAACATGTGTCGCTCGCGACATATCAAAATCATGGAACCTGAGTGTCAAGCATCGACACTCGAAAACATCATGAAACCTGTGCCTAGCATCGGCACGTAAATCCTCATATACATAGGGCTCCGTCAGTCCGGATCGGCCCATCTCATCTCTCAACTCCGGTCGGTATCCCCCAGATATCCATCGAGCTCAACACAATCACCGGTAGGTAGTACTCCCCTGCCAGGCTCACCGTCTAACATATACGAGTCTTCTTGCCCCGGGGTACCTCACGGGGTCCACCATGTACCCACAGACGATGCCTACCGCTCCTCGAATCAGGTTTCACATGCCACTCTCAGAACCGAGAAAACACATGGTGGACGCACTGAAATATCATATCAAGGGTAACCGGGTTTTTAAAACAATACATACTCTCTTTTAAAATACCCACGGTTCCCAAATCCAGAAATATCATGGAAACAACATATCTCAATGCGTCTAATCAGAAAGCATGATGTATGCGACATATAAAGAATGTAAGCATATCAGTATATTATGCGACAGAATACAGTATTATGCACATAGCGAGAGAAGACCGCTCTTTTGAAATGAATCAGTTTTAAATGTATCTTGCGGTTCCCAAATCTCAAATCAAGCCAGAATCATCTATGTATGTGCAAAAACGTATGTGTATACTATATGTGAGTACACAAGTATGAATGTGTAGGGTTCCTAGGCACACTAATGAAGTCTCACAAGGCATCAAACATGGCTAATTCAAATTTTACATGTGCCTACAAACCCTAATACGGATCGTTAACTAGATTTATTGGCTATGCGATGCAAGTTAACGACTTTAACATAAAGGAAAGAAGCTACAACCATTGTAGATCCGGTCCTCCACCTCCTAGGCTCCGTGATGACGTCCCTCCGCTGTCCAAATTGAATCCATGACTCTAGCATCGGCTTCATCGGAGAAAAGGGCGGACTTGGTCGTCGGTCCGATGCCAAAGATGATCTACGTCGAGGCATCACAAGATCAAGCTCCAACTTCACCAAGCCTTGAAAACTTGTGAAGGAAACACCCTATACTACTTGGCAAGAGGTAGAGGATGAAGAAATAGGAGGTGGGTTCACTTTAGAATTGGATTTCTCACTCATTAGCTCAAGTTGCCATTGATGGAGCAAGCTTTCTTCATGTTGATGATGAAGAAGAAGAAGAAGGAATATTATGATAAGTATATGTAAAAAGAAAAACAAATGAATACTTATCATTTGGCAACCTTAGTTAGGTGTAGAGAATAGACTATGGTTAACTTGAATGGTTAGGGTTAAGGAAGAGACAAGAATGGTGGACTTGTTCAAAGCTTCAAGAAGCTTCAAAGAAAAACAAAACTAGCAACCATTCTTTTCTCTTTATCTTTTCTAAATGAAATAAATAAATAGATAAATGAATAAGTAAAAGAAATGAAACCCTAACCACTAACTAACCATGGTTTAATTCTTTACATAAAACCAAGCTAGAATGTATCATCAAACATGATACAATCATGTGCACAAAAAATATATCATATATACAATGTGCATTTCAAGTGAATAAATCCATTTAAAGTGAACCAATACTAGTTAATGCAAAGTAATATATCAAATATATAATTATACATTAAATCATTAAATCAACACTTGATTCAATGATCCGGTCATGTCGCATATAACCGGCTAGTATCCAATGTATCGGCTTATCGAATCGATCCTTGATTCGATAACTAGGTTATATCGCATATAACCAATCAATACATTCATCGCGAGAATGGAATACGGTATCACATACACGAATTATTCTCGGTCCCGCACATATCTCATATGCGCTCCTATTTCATTTCGCTTGAGCCAGGAAACCTCTGTGTAGGACTCTAAAGACTCGTCAATACGCCGGCAGCAGATGATGATCATATCAAACACCCACAAGCCGCAAGCGGTCTGCTAAACGTAACGGCCACCCGGGTATTGAGCGATCAGAAGATCGACGAGCAAGCCCGCTCACACTCCTGTGAATCCAACCAGTAATACTTACCGTACAGTCCGGTCTGTTCATCTGATATGTCGCATATCTCGCCTAGGGGTGGTAAACGTCAGACCCCAGTAGCTCGATAAGTCATGCCGATGTGAAGTCCATGACATGTGTGAAACTACTGATAACACTTACCAGTAGGTCACTGCAACCCTGGCCAGGGATTTCCTGTTATGGCCAGTCGAGCATAGCGCAACATCAACCCCCAATACCGGGAGAGACGAATCCCCTCCTATCGCTCATTGCCTCCATGTGAATCGGGACTGTACCCAAAAACCACCTGTTTGCACGACTCAGTAGAGCCGTGGTAGGGTGGAAATCAAAGCACAGTGGGAGACACACAAGACTCTATGACGATCTCGGGTCAACAGACTAAGCTGCACCAGTGTCACCAGAGAACTGCCATCTGACGTGAGGTATAATACCATCTGGGAGTTCTCGGCGAGTCCGTTCAGTGTACCCAGTCCCCACTGAGCACCCGCATACCATCTCTGATGTCAAACACCGATGGATATGGGATCATCCATCGCCCATCACATGGGTCAAGAAGATATACGCTAGTCTACTCTGGAATATCGATGCCCCGTCTCGATATTCCCACGACTAGGAACAATGAAGGATGTACTCATGGACTACCCAGGCCCCACTAGTATGATCTTCATCACAGTCCTGAAAGTCGAGTACTCATCCTAAGGGCTTTATCAACTTGTAACAGAGAGACAGAAAGTATACATGTTAAGATAAAGAGCAACCAGATAGCGTACTATCATGTCGAGCAAGAAAGTCCAACCTATATATGTCCCAGCATCCACTACAATATACATCCAATGTACAGTAATGGCCTCTAGGGCATACATATAACTAACAATCTCCCACTTGCACTAGGGCCATCTGTAGCAGTGGTTGCAGTATCTAATACTCAACCATCCCATATAAGTCTCTCTATGGGAAAAGGCCTTTGTGAGTGGATCCGCCGTGTTGTCCTCTGTATCTAGTCTCCTAACCTCGATCCTTTGGAGATCAAGCATCTCCATGATCAGGTAATACTGCCTTAGAATATGTCTGGATCACTGATGGGACGGACGTTCCTTGGCATAAGCCACAACTCCATTGTCACACAATGGAAGGAACTAAGTTCATCTTATGAACAAATATACACCCAGACTGCCTCTTTAGTAGCATCTTAAGTAGCGATGTATCGAGCCTTTATCGTCCAGTATGCCACGGTATCTAGCTTGGAACCCTTCCAATATACCGTCCCTTTACTGGGGGTAAAGACAATGCCTGTGACTGACTTTCAGTCGTCCTTATCACTCTGGAACCCTTCCAGTGATTCTCCCCAGGATCGATTGATACCATCTCACTACATCTAGTGAGTATCCTAACATCCAATTGCATCTATCTCAAAGATGAATACTTAGGATTTAGGAGGTATCACTTTGATCCTATATGGAGAATCATTATGATAAGCGGAGATTGACCGAGCGTAGCATAAAAAACTCCTTCCCTATCAAGAGCATGTCATCCACGTACTCTACGAGGATCGCCACCTTACTCTCTACTACCGTTTTGTATATACAAGGTTCATCTACCATTTTGATGAAGTCAAACACTTTGAATTTCACATCAAAACAGACGTTCCAACTCCGCGATGCCTGCTTCATTATGTAAAGCAACTTGCACACGTTTCCGCTGCTCCCACTGTTTACGAAGCCCTCTGGCTGTGTTCTTATAGACGTTCTCTTCTAAATCATTATTTAGAAAAGTAGTCATGGCACCCAACCACCAGATATCGTAGTTATGGTATGTAGCCGTGGCAAGTAGGATCTGGATGGACTTAAGCATATTCCCTGAAAAGGTTTCATCATTATCCGTGCCTGGTCGATGACGAAAACCTTTAACAAGTCTAGCTTTGAAAGTCTCAACTTTTCCATCTACACCAAGTAATCTTCTCAAGATGTACTTGCTCCCGATGGGGATTTAACCCTTCAGATATCGCAACTAAAGTCCATACTTTGTTGGTGTACATGGATTCCATCTCAGATCGCTAAGCATCCATCCATTCTTACAGAGTCCCACTCCTGATGGCCAGCTCGAAACTAGTTGGGTCATCATCTCATGATGCAATTCTCGCTCCCACTGTCATAGAGAAACAGAAGTATCTCTCAGGTGGGTGAGGAACCTTACTAGATCGGCGGAGAGGCTGAGGTTCGTCGGGAACTATTGAATCCTTTGGTTCTGTCAAATCATCAGCTGCAGTTTTGTATATCTGGAACTTTTCCAGTTCTACAGAACTGACCTTGCCTCGATCTTGTCCGGATTTTGCTTTTGACATAGGCCGGACAATCCCAAATCTTAACTCACTTAAGAGATAGGCTCTTCCCATACCATATCTCATATGGAGTGGTAGGCACTGATTTGAATCGAACCCTATTCAATAGGTATGCAGCTTCTCAAGTGCATAACTTCCAAAAAGGAAATAGGTAACTCAGTAGTACTCATCATAGAGCACACCTTATCATATAGGGTGTGATTGCTCCGCCCCGATATACCATCGTGCTATGGTGTATACGGAGGAGTAATGCTGAGAGAGAATCTCATTCTCCTTTAGAATAGTCCAGGAATTCCGTGTTCAAGTATTCTCCTCCTTGATCTCATCAAAGGACATAATACTTATACCCGTATTGGTTCTCTACTTCTAACTTATATTCTGCGAATATCTCAAAAGGTTCGGACTTGTGTTTCAACAAGAACATATGTCTGAATCTAAAGGGATCAACAGAGAATGCAATGAAGTACAAAGAACCGGTCTTGGCATGTGTAGACAGGGGATCTACATACATCAACATGTATCATCCCAAGAGTTCACTAACTCTTTCTCTGTTTCCAATAAACAGAGCTGAGGTCATTATATCTTTATGACATGACTCGCAAGTTTCATAAGATGTAAATTCAAACTGATTTAAATATGCATCTACTGTGTAACTTAAGCTAGTCGGGTCGCATTGATATGACCTAGTCTACAATACCTCAAGAAGGATCCGTTCATTTCTGAACTCTTTCTCTTGTGTGTGTTCTGTATACTAGGAACTGTAGTTTGATTTAGAACATCAATGCTTTTAGATAACGTGCCTGAGCCGATCAACTTTTGATATAGGAAATGTTCAAAACATTATCCAACTATACAAAATTTTATCATTTCTTTACTGATAAAGAGATAGATATGATTTTGTATATCAGGTTCGGTATCTAATAACATTCGTTCAGAATCAATGTATTTGGAATACAGGGTGACAGTGACCAACAGACTTGGCTGCAACACTTGCCCCGTTTTCTGCCTCATGAAACTTATCACCCGTTCTCAGTTTTTCTATCCTTTTGCAGCCCTATGTAACTTATTACATATCTGGGATCCTGATCCGGTATCATATACCCAGGATGCGGAGGATACTGAGAAACAGTTCTTTGTAACGAACACACCCGAAGATGATGCATCAGCATGCACTCTCTTCGTTTGGGCGGCACGGGAATTCTGGTAATCCCCTATTTCCTGCTCTGTCTTATAACAACTATAAGTTGGAGCGGGACCAATGTTCCCCAGCTCAGTATAACAAGCGGGTTCGGTCAATATCCGTATTATTATCTTGATTAAGGCGTGATATGGTCGCTACCTGGAGAGAGAGAGAAGAAAACACTCAGCGTGCGCTCTTGCAAGATCAGATTGGTTATTTATTTTATCTAATCAGGATGGCTCCCACTGTTTTTATCAAATCTTCCTTCAAACCTTAAAAGGAAAGACTAGCCGGGATTAATTACACTCTACAAGTTCGCCAATCTTTCAGCCAGGCCAGTGTCGGTACTTTGAGGGAGGTTCCCCGTGCTTTCGCACGGACCTAATTACAGTAAACCTCATTTTCCCAGAGGCGTAACCCCGTTGACACCTTTCTAGACACCTACTTGATCGGCTAATTGTAAAGTGCAAAACTCTCCCAGGAGTAACAATTACTCGCAGTGGGTATCGGGATCCAACTATCACATAGAAGGTATGCAATCTCATTGCAAATTTCAACACTTGAAACTCCCGATAAAGATTTTTACCCCTAGCACTTATGACCTTAACTATGGTCAACAAATCATAAGCACTAGTCAAGTTCTACCCGTCATTTCGTGATTAATTAGACCCACCCACATGACCCTTAACTAAGGTCAACAAAGTCACGCGACTGTCCTAACTAATCGCATCATATGCGGTGTAGGAAGACATCACTTAGCTACCGTACACTGTGCCTTAACTAAGGTCAACAAACACAGCACGAATACTAAGTACTCTACTTCCTAAAATGACGGAGGGTTGCGTATGGTTTTTGTGAAAACCTTTAACGCTTTGAACTTGATCTCGTTGCGGAATCAAATGGTTTTTAAATGGAATGTTTTTGAGGCTTTTCTAGTTTTGCTAAAGGGGTCACTCCCGGTGAAGGGATCGTCGGCCCTTTCCTCATCGAATGAGGTGCGGGATATATCATATATATCACTGTGCAAAGCATAAACTATAGAAGCAATCAAAAGACAAACCGAGTGTGTAGCATCTGCCAGTTATTGCTAAAGGAGTCACTCCCGGTGAAGGGATCTCGGTCCTTTCCTCATCGAATAAGGTGCAGGATGTTATGTAATGAACACCGCGATGCAAAGCAAGAACTGTAGCTACCTGTTTTTATTTTGAAATTCGATTCCACAACATCAATTAGGTTTATTTTCTTTCATTAATCTCATTAATGAATATCCTATCATTTAAGTCCACCTAAACATCACAGATAAATATAACGTACGCTTATGCCATCCGCATTCGCCTCGATGTCCCGTCTGCACCGTTAGGTTAGGTAACTAACGGCAGAGCGGGGCAGGGCTAGCGCGGGTGTAAAACATAAGTAACGTTTATATAATATATCATATATACTATATACTATATCTATCACAGAATATCACATGATCACATCACAGATAACGCAGCAGAAAATATCATATGAAATGTTGGATATACTAAGACGTCCGTGTTTTCAATACGAGCCAGTATAAAACACGGATTCCACGGTCGTGATGAATAGCCAATCCCACACCCCTAGACCCCTACGAGAGCGGCAAGCAACCCTACCAATTCTAGGGTTAGGAGACCCGGACTCGACTCCTCGAGATGGTCTCCCACTGGACCCTAGAACCCGGTTACTTGTGCTCCCCTCCTTGGGTCAATCCTAGTGCAGAAACGTAAATAATATACAAAATGTGACATCTTCCGCAACCTGGAAGTGCCCCAATAAAAGAATATTACATACAAGTTTTTACATGAATGAAAATGAAAAACACTTATCTCACATAAAAACCCCCGGCTATTCAAACACGACGATCCAATATAACATATCCAGCAACATATAACATCACATGTCATCAACGTAAGTAAATATGCGCATCCCAATTGTCGTTGACATATAGCAACGAAACCGGCGATATCACATATTACACTTACGGTCACAAAAAAGAAAGTGTAAAACTACAACAGTTGGAATCCGCAAACTCTTTAGACATCGCATGCCTAGCCAAATGAATTCCTTAGACATCGCATGCCTAACAATTATAAACCCCGCATTTTAGTCTCATCATTGAAAACACTTTTCAATATCAAGTCGGGCAATTCAACAAGATTCCCGATATCCTGATCGAATGCTCGTCGCAAACTTTAGTAGGCGGCCGCACCCCCGACGCCGTCGACGAAGTGCACCAAGGAGGAACACCGCTGCCGCGAGCACCCGAACGGATGCCTTCGGCGACGGGGTTCTCCTACAGTCACTTGGTCGGGGCTATGGGGTGAGGCTGTCTATTAAGTTTACTCGGCGAGTATCCGCGTACACTACGTGATTGCGACGGACTTTTGATCACATCAAAATTCCGTGGCAACTGATCAAGTGAGACTAAACTACTAGATTTATAACATTCATTCAGTTATCTCATAACTACTTGTGAATTCCAAATGTTGTATCACATTCCGGATAAGACAGAAAATGTTAAACTTTTCGATCGAACAATCGAACACCCAAGTTTTCCCGATACAGCTCAACACATGAAATAAGTCTAAAAACATCCAGTTCGTGCCTCAGTACCAACGGTCCAGCCGTAGAAGGGTCAAGCCAACGCCTCACATGTGGCACGCCGTACTCCCCCAAACCCTAAGGTTTAAAGGGCAGTTCAAGACGGTCACATAATCGAGTTAAGGTTTGTTGTCTTCTAGAGGTTCCATCGCATTACTTGCACTACTTAGAACGTTTTTAAACCACGGAAAAATCCAACACTTGGAAATTTTCCGGCAGGGGAAAAAGTGGGTATTTATATCCAGTCGAACTTTTTAACAGTTTCTAAAATATCCGGAAAAACATAAACGAAGTTAAATTATCTGATCAAATTAACGAATCCCCAATAAAACCCTAGAAAACTCAACACTTGAGTGGAATTAAAAAATTCACATAAAAAATTGCCATTAAAGGACCTAAGAATAAATATATGAAATTTGAGGGACTAAGTCCAAATTTGGGCCGCGGAAGCGCCTCCAAACCCCTGGTTTGGCCGCGGTTCCGCGGTCGAATTATGGAATTAGGATCCCAAACTTCACAGTAATTCTTAGTTTTTCCTGCTTATTTTTCTTCATATTTTTAATTCACAAAATTCAACAGTTTTGAAAAATGTACAGAGAGCGATTTTGCAATGCGGTTTCGGTTCGATCGGATTTCTAACTCCGTCTACGCATCGCCTAAGGCTCTAGCTAGGCTCTGATACCACTGTAGGTCAGGCAGCCACCCCATCCAATGGGGTCACCGTGGCACCCACGGGTCCCTCAGCAGCTACTTTTTACGCATGCCCCCTCGCGAGGACTACAACCCGCCGGAACACCTTCCGGTCTCGGGACACCCTGGGGGTAAGAGCCTATGCTTCGCCACACTGTCACACAGTGAGAACCCCCCATAGGTCGACATCCAATGCCTAGTAGCTCTGATACCACTGTAGGGTTCCTAGGCACACTAATGAAGTCTCACAAGGCATCAAACATGGCTAATTCAAATTTTACATGTGCCTACAAACCTTAATACGGATCGTTAACTAGATTTATTGGCTATGCGATGCAAGTTAACGACTTTAACATAAAGGAAAGAAGCTACAACCTTTGTAGATCCGGTCCTCCACCTCCTAGGCTCCATGATGACGTCCCTCCGCTGTCCAAATTGAATCCATGACTCTAGCATCGGCTTCATCGGAGAAAAGGGCGGACTTGGTCGTCGGTCCGATGCCAAAGATGATCTACGTCGAGGCATCACAAGATCAAGCTCCAACTTCTCCAAGCCTTGAAAACTTATGAAGGAAACACCCTATACTACTTGGCAAGAGGTAGAGGATGAAGAAATAGGAGGTGGGTTCACTTTAGAATTGGATTTCTCACTCATTAGCTCAAGTTGCCATTGATGGAGCAAGCTTTCTTCATGTTGATGATGAAGAAGAAGAAGAAGGAATATTATGATAAGTATATGTAAAAAGAAAAACAAATGAATACTTATCATTTGGCAACCTTAGTTAGGTGTAGAGAATAGACTATGGTTAACTTGAATGGTTAGGGTTAAGGAAGAGACAAGAATGGTGGACTTGTTCAAAGCTTCAAGAAGCTTCAAAGAAAAACAAAACTAGCAACCATTCTTTTCTCTTTATCTTTTCTAAATGAAATAAATAAATAGATAAATGAATAGTAAAAGAAATGAAACCCTAACCACTAACTAACCATGGTTTAATTCTTTACACAAAACCAAGCTAGAATGTATCATCAAACATGATACAATCATGTGCACAAAAAATATATCACATATACAATGTGCATTTCAAGTGAGTAAATCCATTTAAAGTGAACCAATACTAGTTAATGCAAAGTAATATATCAAATATATAATTATACATTAAATCATTAAATCAACACTTGATTCAATGATCCGGTCATGTCGCATATAACCGGCTAGTATCCAATGTATCGGCTTATCGAATCGATCCTTGATTCGATAACTAGGTTATATCGCATATAACCAATCAATACATTCATCGCGAGAATGGAATACGGTATCACATACACGAATTATTCTCGGTCCCGCACATATCTCATATGCGCTCCTATTTCATTTCGCTTGAGCTAGGAAACCTCTGTGTAGGACTCTAAAGACTCGTCAATACGCCGGCAGCAGATGATGATCATATCAAACACCCACAAGCCGCAAGCGGTCTGCTAAACGTAACGGCCACCCGGGTATTGAGCGATCAGAAGATCGACGAGCAAGCCCGCTCACACTCCTGTGAATCCAACCAGTAACACTTACCGTACAGTCCGGTCTGTTCATCTGATATGTCGCATATCTCGTCTAGGGGTGGTAAACGTCAGACCCCAGTAGCTCGATAAGTCATGCCGACGTGAAGTCCATGACATGTGTGAAACTACTGATAACACTTACCAGTAGGTCACTGCAACCCTGGCCAGGGATTTCCTGTTATGGCCAGTCGAGCATAGCGCAACATCAACCCCCAATACCGGGAGAGACGAATCCCCTCCTATCGCTCATTGCCTCCATGTGAATCGGGACTGTACCCAAAAACCACCTGTTTGCACGACTCAGTAGAGCCGTGGTAGGGTGGAAATCAAAGCACAGTGGGAGACACACAAGACTCTATGACGATCTCGGGTCAACAGACTAAGCTGCACCAGTGTCACCAGAGAACTGCCATCTGACGTGAGGTATAATACCATCTGGGAGTTCTCGGCGAGTCCGTTCAGTGTACCCAGTCCCCACTGAGCACCCGCATACCATCTCTGATGTCAAACACTGATGGATATGGGATCATCGATCGCCCATCACATGGGTCAAGAAGATATACGCTAGTCTACTCTGGAATATCGATGCCCCGTCTCGATATTCCCACGACTAGGAACAATGAAGGATGTACTCATGGACTACCCAGGCCCCACTAGTATGATCTTCATCACAGTCCTGAAAGTCGAGTACTCATCCTAAGGGCTTTATCAACATGTAACAGAGAGACAGAAAGTATACATGTTAAGATAAAGAGCAACCAGATAGCGTACTATCATGTCGAGCAAGAAAGTCCAACCTATATATGTCCCAGCATCCACTACAATATACATCCAATGTACAGTAATGGCCTCTAGGGCATACATATAACTAACAGAATGTACAATAGGTATGTGTACAAGTATGAGTGTACAATATGTAAGTACACAAGTATGCTCTGCAAGGGATCATATCCTGAATGCAACAGTACTACAGTGTAGTGACATGGCAATTATCGATGATGAAGTGTGTGAGCCGGCAAGCAGGTGTATATGGAACATATGCATCATCGATAATGGTGCTGGTGTCCTAACAACATGGTTTTGATATAACAATAAACATATTTATCATGCAATGCGATGCAAACAATAATATATATGCGGCAAATGAATAATAAAGACAACAGTGTAGAAGCTACATCAATGCATCCATGTCATACTGTTTTGCCATTTGAAAGAAGACGAATCGGGGTTTTTAGGAAAATAAGGGTTACGGTGTTTTTAAGAAAAGATGCGTCTTTTGAAAATATCTGTAGAATCCCTTGCCTGTCTTTAACTACTCCCGATTTGTTAGTTTTTGAAATAGGTATGACATCGGCCTAGCCTAACCAGCTAATCGGGAGGGGTATGGAAACCACCTAAATCTGAGTCGATATATATATATATATAAATATATATATATATATATATAATAGTCGGTGATCTCGCCTCAAAGGTACCGCGTACGATACAATACCATATGACATCCTCAAGTCATGAGTGTGGATTTATCATCAATATAAAGCTCGTACGGTAAATCATCATACGGCATACCAAAAGCTGGGTACGGGTCAATATCACATTCATCTCATCAATTATCTGGTATCCTTATCATCATATCTCATGATCTGGGGTATTGATCTAAGTCTAGTACAACCGATACCATCTATATAAATGCGTGTGTAAAACACACGTCCAAAGGCCTGCTAAAATCTCATGTCGTATCCCAAATACGAATCACATTATATCACCGATCTCATGGCACTATACCCAATTTCATCGACTCATCTCCAAATATCAACCACTATCCTCATCATCCAGGTATAAGTATAACAAATAAGCATGTGTGTGCGTGTGGGTGTAAACCTATTCTAGGGTTCGCAATTAGGAGCTATACTAGTTTACGACTACACCCTAATCTAACCATAGTACACCTAATCTCATCTCAATTATCCATATCGCACCTAATGCTATCAAACATATATATATAGTATATATATAGTATACTAAACCTCGAACTGCGGGGGTGCTATACGCCATCCACCCGACTTCCCCCGTAGATATAATCTACTCACATTGCATCCTGCGTGTCGGTGTCGATGTCGCCTTCATCTTCTTCATCGTATGAAGCCCTCGAGAAGGTACCTACAAGATAACACAATCGCAAATGCACCTTAAAATCACATCGAGAAAACCAAACGACGCGCTAAGGCCTATATGTTAGAACATATGGACTACGCTTTCAAAACTATCAAACAATCCTCGATATTGTCGTACAAATGTCAAAAGATCGAGGTAAAACACAATACTAGGTATCCAGAATTCAAAATACGCAAAACGAAACTCCGAATCAAAACAACAACTTAGGAAAAAGGTCCCAGATTTCACCCTAGGTCAAATTGGTCAATTTTGCATATGCCAAGGGTCTAGTTTACTGATCAGAGGACCACGGAACCAACACGAACCAATTCTACCCTGATCTGGCCGCAATTTGCGGCCAGAAAGATTAAATTTGTGGCCATGGTTGAGGGTTAGGGCCCAGGGTTTTGGTGGTAGCTTCCTCGGTGCCTGCATGTATCACTGTCATTGCAAAATAATTTTCAGAGTTTCGGGGTGATAGCAGATTCCATTTTACATCCACAGAATTCACAATTTTCCGATATCAGCTTTTCTAAATCCGTATTCCGGGGTTCTAGTCTCTGGTTTAGGCCTGAATTCTATCACTATGGAGTTTGTGTGGCCTCTACTGAGCTCAATTACACATCACTACCCAAAATTTCCCTAAACCCCAACTAGAGTTTTCAAAGTTCACCCAAACCACTCAATATCGGTTCTAATCTAACATGGGGGTAAAAGTAATGGAAACACTAAGCTTATGGTTCAGAAAATACCTCATTTGGCAACTCAAGAAAATTCTTGAGTTGCTCAAAGTCCTCAAAATCTTCTCTTTCTTGGTCCATGGGGTAGCTAGTGAGCTTGTGCATCCTTTTTGTGAAGTGGGAATGAGGTTTCGAGTTGATTTCCATGGTGTTTTAGGGGATTTTGTGGAGAGGGAGAGGAGGGTGCAGCAGCAGCAGCAACAACAAAGGAGGGGAGAGGAAATGAGGGAAACAAATGATGAAGGGGGATGGCTCAAGACCAAGTCAAGCACAATCCCTCACCTTTCTCTCTCATGCCCATGCCTACATATTCTATTCTTTTCTTTTCCCAATAAATCAACAACCATGCTTAAAATATGAAGGAAAGCCATGGAAAAATATGTAACAAGTGTAAAATGATATGGTGCATGTTTTGCACAAAATATGCTAAAAATCTGATTAGCGATTTTTAATCGCGATTAGCACTATATCAGCATATAATTAATCATAAAAACTTAAAATTTGCATAATTCATATAAAACACCCTCTTTTAATAATTTCTATAATTTTCCAAAATTTTCCCCATTTATCGGTATTTAATTATACCGCCTTATTAAAATATTCAATATTATATTATTAAAATATAAAAATTCCCAAAAATAATATTTTATTTTTTTGAAATGTTACAATCTTCCCCCCTTAAAGAAATTCGGTCCCCGAATTTAAATTTTAAACCCCCAAATTCTAAAACATTTCAATAAAAGACTAAGTCGTCGGGGCTCCGAAATCATCAATACATAAGACGCATCATAGCGCAATGCATGCGCATGAATAATGAGAAGATAACTCAAAAACAAAACTACGTCAAGCATCCCGCAATCATCGGAGTCATGGTAAAGACACAAATGTCAAATCCAAAATAAAACCAATATGATATAAATCAGAACTATACATGTAAACATCAAATCTATACATGTAAATATCTGAAGGAAATGCATGCCAAACCTTTTTGTGTTGCTGTGCTATGTGCGTATCGCGGCACAGTGGCGGACGTCTATTGTAAGAAAATAACCATATATATATATATATATATATATATATATATATATATATATATATCTTTTGTTTAATATGTACGTTCCGCCGTTTTGAAAACAATTTAGAAGGGTTTTCTTGTTTTAAATGTTTCGTGTCATATCAGACACGTAGGTATATACTTAGACTATAGCTCGCTTTTTGGAAATCCCCTCGATAACTATCAATGCATGCAAAATCTATCCAGGTACTGTCCTCTGACTAGTCCTGCTCAGTACGAAAACATATAGCAAATATCATAAAAACGTACTGCTCCATAAGAAATCAATCCCAAAATGTATATACGAATACCCTGTGTGTCTGGTGCGCACGGAAATCAAAATCCATATATGTGCCATACATGTGCGTAGAAACAACATCTAAGTGCAACGGGTGTCACAAAACATCTGCCAAGGGCAACGGGCGTGCCTGACAGCAACATCAGGTGCATCTGACATGCACGAAGAATCCCGATTTAGTGCATCCGGTGTGCACCAAAATCGTACCTCAAAACATGTGCTCAACATGCGCGAAATCCAAATCAGGTGTAACCATCATGCACGAATAAAATCTAAATCATGCGCATTCAACATGCACGAAATCACGAAATCCAATATCAAGCGTCGAACATGCACAAAGTCCAAATCAAATGCACGGAGTGCAAGAAATCAACATCAATATCAGAATCAAAATCGACGGTATACAATACGGCTCAATCAAAATCAGGTATACCGCGGTATATAAGCTCACAACCATGTGCATCAGCGTGCACAAATCAAATCAAAACACTAAAAGTGCATGTAAACGATACCGAATACATAAGTCAAATCGCATGCATAACATAAGCATGAAATCAAAATCAACATATCGAATGACATCAAATCGAAGTCAGGTGCAACCGTAGTGCACAAAATATAAATCCGGTGCAACAAAGGCACGAAATATAAATCTGGTGCGATAAATGCACGAAACATAAAACTAGTGCGACAAATGCACGAAGTATGGTGCATCCTGTGCACAAATATGAATACCCAGTAGGTGCAACCATGGTGCACGAAAACAGAAATCATGGAACTCAGCCATCAAGACCAAATCATGCGAATAGATCGCCCTAAAATACCGAAATCCAAGGTGACGGATACGTGATAATCGAATCACAAAATCATAAATCATAAATACCGTCGTCGGTATATCCTCCTTCAAAGTCGAGAAGGTGTCGGTGCATCCAATACTAACAGCGCAAGATATCTACTTGCCTCTTGCTCACGGTCTGGCGTCCTCTGTCTCTGGGCCTTTATCTTCTCTGTGGATTACCAATCTCGCGATCCATCGGCTCATCGGCCCTATCAGGTGTACTAACGGGGAAGATTCCGTTCTGGCACTTCTCTGGTCCTCTGAATACACATTACACATCTAATCCCGAGTGCAAATCTTATCGCAGCTGTGTCCTGGAAGAAATCCTGCTCAAGGTCTCTTTTGATCTCGCCTATGCCGAACTGTACGGAGGCTGGTACTCTTGCTTAATCTCTTCTCGCTCTATGGACATCTACGTCCTTAGCACAGCATTTTCTCGGAAACTGGTCGCATCCCAACGCCTCTGTAGACATATCCGACCTTTAATCTTAACGGGGAGTAACAACAGCTCGTCAGCATCTCGTACGAACCTCTTGTCCCACTTGTCTGTATCATTGTTCACTTTGACGTCACGTCTCTATCTGCGCACTGCAAATGTTCTCGGCTACGTCAATCCAAAGTCTCTCACACGGACTCGAAATCACGAACTCGGTATCTTCATCACTCTGTGGAAGATATCTAGCCGAACACGTCCTCAGGAACTCGTCCCAACCTGCGGAGATATACTCCATTCTCGTCCATCCTTGATCAACTCACAACGCATCTGGGTGAGGTCCTCTATCCGAACCTGGTCAACTATCTCGTCGACGATGCCAAACTCTGGCCTGCTGGGTTGGCGCAATATGACCACTCCTGGGTCCAAGTCTTCTTGTATAGTATTCCAGAAAGGTCCTGTCGAGGTCTCTCTCAACTCTCGTTCCTGCCGAATTTCCTAGAAGTTACCATCCTTCACTATATCTGTTTCTTGTTCCGGAACGGCTGCATACTCATCGCGACTCCTTCTGGAAGATATATCCATATACAACGCCTCTGTATGCGTATCGCATCTCTGATGTCAGCAGAGTGGAACGTTATCTCGTGCGAACTCTTTACTCCACTCTGCTATAATGTCGTCTGATTCGGACTCGTCTTCTCGTGGCTGCATGGACCGCTCTCCAACGGCTATACTCGTATCTGGAGTCTCCCAAGCAATGTGTCCCGTCACATGATATCCAAATGATGTCGAACCATCCGATCGATTCGTCAGAACCTCATATTCCCCCAAGAGATCAACATCTTGAGTACAGTTTAATAGTATTCCAGTACATGCCACAGCACCTGTGGACCAACCGTAGAAGGGCAAACCCAAGCCTCACAAATAGAACCGCTAAACTGCCGCAAACCCTATGGTTCGGAGGTGTTCCATGGTCATTACGTCGAGTTAGGGTTTCATTCTTCTAGAGGGTCCATAGCATTACTTGCATTGTCTTCCGAATACTTTAAACTTGGAAATGAGTTTCTGACATTCGATCGTACTCTCAAGGAATCTGCGTGAAGTCTTCTCTAGCTGGAATCAATCTATCTGATGACCTCGCATCGGGGTAAGCGAACGAACCACATATCCAAGTCGTTCTTCCTTGGGTGACTAGCGACTTTCTATCGCATCTCTAAGTATATACTCATGCTGCAGTAGCTCCACCATCTGGGCAATATCCCGTCATTTGCAGCAACAACTGGCTCATTCGTCTGTATGCTGAACAGCGCCTCATTCATCCTGAGTAAGAGATATATCAATGGTCATCACATTCTGGCTGGCATCTAGCAGTAGCCTGATCCTCTGGTGTTGATCTGCACGTCCGAGAAGTCTTGTAAAAGTGATCCGTCAAACGCTCATGGCGCGAAAACAAAATAAAACGACGCCTCTTTATGCAATCGTACATCTCTGGAATCATGCCTTGGTCAGTCCTCATCCATGACGAGCTCATGCTGACGCAATTCTAGCCGTAGCTCTCTCTGCCTGTGTAATCATGGCAGCAAAATCATAACCAATATCGATGAGGATAGATCATAGGAATGAATATAATACCGTGTAAGGAAATGTACATCCTAAGGTTTCTTAAGCGGAGTAGCGTATCGTAAGTATACCGCGGAACATACGTACGGTACGTCACTCTACTCAAGCTACCTACTCCATCAACCAAGGGTCATCCTACGCGACGAAAGTTCGGGTATAATACCCCCTCGACTAAGTCTAAGTTCCGTAAGGTCAAGCCTAAGTTCCGTATATATATAAACGCTCTAAGCTCCGCATAGTCAAACTTAGACTCAAATCTAGGTTAACCTAGCACTCTGATACCAACTTTGTCACGACCCGAAATAGCACGTGACTGGAACTTGAATCATATGAAGTCTATAGGACCCCATCTAATTCAAGTAAGCCAAAAGCCCAGAAATCTAAAACCATTTTAAGGAGTAAATAAAGAAAACTAGTTCTTTTGGAGTAAAGAAAACATGTTTTAAAAAGCAAGGTTTTCAAATAAGTAAGCCGAATATGCATTTTTAAAATGTCTCGTCTTTTCTGAAAATTTCGGCAAAGTTTCTTTTGTAAATACTGGCCCCAAACGGGGTATAACATGATAAAAGCATATATACAATGATAAAATGCATCCCCAAGCGGGAGCTAGACTTCGTCAATCGACGGTCACAACCACGCAAGTAGTAATATACAACGCCGAAGGGCGAGGATCAAAACTCAAAAGGAAACTCAAAATCAGCATGAAAACCATAATACTACAACGCGCGACTCTAAGGTTGAAATAATACACAACTGGTTTTCTATGTCTGAAAAAATATACAACTTTTGTTGATGGAATTACTAGATACAACTGAATAATACATATACAATGGTGGTTCTGATGCAAAAGAACCCACCTACCAAAGCAAATCCCCCATAAAGGAAGCAGTGTGCCAGAAAAGCCGCAATGGAACCTGTACGGCAAAATCTGCAAGAAACTGTGGCATAACGGGGGTGAGTTGCCAACTCGTGAATAGAAAACATCACAGAGCAGAAATCGTATGAATGACACAATCCTAGGTCAATACGATCAGATATATATATATATAACCTCAAATGAATAAGTCTGAAGTAAGATAAGGTGGCAATGTAATATCTATACATGAGTGTAGTGCCAAGTGCTCGTGCCAGTGCCTCAGGTAATAGCATATCATAAATATGAGGTATGATCAATGTCGACTATATCATGAAGTCTATGAATATGTGGATATCATCTAACTGTGTGATCAATATCATCAATGTCAATATATGTAGGTGGAAATCGTCCACGTGTCACCCAATGACAATAAGCATCATGCATGTAAATATCATAAACATATGCATGGAAGTATGAGGATGTAAATCAACATGTGTCGCTCGCGAAATATCAAAATCATGGAACTTGAGTGTCAAGCATCGACATTCGAAAACATCATGAAACCTGTGCCTAGCATCGGCACGTAAATTCTCATATACATAGGGCTTCGTCTGTCCGTATCGGCCCATCTCATCTCTCAACTCCGGTCGGTATCCCCCAAATATCCGCCGAGCTCAATACAATCACCGGTAGGTAGTACTCCCCTGCCAGGCTCACCGTCTAACATATACGAGTCTTCTTGCCCCGGGATACCTCACCGGGTCCACCATGTACCCGCAGTGGTGCCTACCGCTCCTCGAATCGGGTTTCACATGCCACTCTCAGAACCGAGAAAACATATGGTGGACACACTGAAATATCATATCAAGGGTAACCGGGTTTTTAAAGCAATACATACTCTCTTTTAAAATACCCACGGTTCCCAAATCCAGAAATATCATGGAAACAACATATCTCAATGCGTCTAATCAGAAAGCATAATGTATGCGACATATAAAGAATGTAAGAATATCAGTATATCATGCAACAGAAAACAGTAATATGCACATAGCGAGGGAAGACCGCTCTTTTGAAATGAATCAGTTTTAAAAGTATCTTGCGGTTCCTAAATCTCAAATCAAGCCAGAATCATCTATGTATGTGCAAAAACGTATGTGTATACCATATGTGAGTACACAAGTATGAATGTACAATAGGTATGTGCATAAGTATGAGTGTACAATATGTAAGTACACAAGTATGCTCTGCAAGGGATCATATCCTGAATGCAACAGTACTACAGTGTAGTAACATGGCAATTATCGATGAAGAAGTGTGTGAGCCAGCAAGCAGGTGTACGTGGAACATATGCATCATCGATAATGGTTCTGGTGTCCTAACAGCATGGTTTTGATATAACAATAAACATATTTATCATGCAATGCGATGCAAACAGTAAGAATATGCGGCTAATGAAAAATAAACACAACAGTGTAGAAGCTACATCAATACATCCATGTCATACTGTTTTGCCATTTGAAAGAAGACGAATTGGGGTTTTTAGGAAAATAAGTGCTACAGTGTTTTTAAGAAAAGATGCGTCTTTTGAAAATTTCCATAGAATCCCTTGCCTGTCTTTAACTACTCCCGATTCGTTAGTTTTTGAAATAGGTATGACATCGGCCTAGCCTTGTTAGTTGTATGTATGCCCTAGAGGCCAGTATTGTACAGATGTTGTATATTATATTGGATGCTTGGACATATATAGAGATGACTTTCTTGCTCGATATGATAGTATGCTGTCTGGTTACTCTTTATCTTAACATGTACACTAGTCTCTTTATACTGTCTTGTAGTTACATGTTGGTAAAGCCCTTAGGATGTGTACTTGACTACCTGGACTATGATGCAGATCATACTAGTGGGGACATGGTAGTCCATAAGTACATCCTTCAAGGTCCCTAGTCGTGGGTGTATCGAGACGGGGCATCGATATACCAGAGTAGACTAGCGTATATGCTTCTCGACCCATGTGATGGGCGATGGATGATCCCATATCCATTGGTGTTTGACATCAGAGATGGTATACGGGTGCTCAGTGGAGACTGGGTACACTGGACGGACTCGCCGAGAACTCCCAGATGGTATTATACCTCACGTCAAATGGCAGTTCTCAGGTGACACTAGTGCAGGTTAGTCTGTAGACCCGAGATCGTCATAGAGTCTTGTGTGATTCCCACTGTGCTTTGATCTCCACCTTACCACGTCCATGAGGGCGTGCAAAACGGTGGTCTTTGGGTACAGTCCCGAGTCACATGGAGGCAATGAGCGATAGGAGGGGTTTCGTCTCTCCCGGTATTGGGGGTTGATGTTGCGCTGTGCTCGATTGGCCGTAACAGGGAAGTCCCTGGCCAGGGCTGATCAGAGATTTGCTGGTAAGTGTTACCAGTAGTTTCTCGACCCGTTATGAGCCTCACATCGGCACGACTTATCGAGTATTGGGGTCTGACGTATACCACCCCTAGACTTGATATGCGACATATCAGACGAATAGACCGGACTGTACGGTAAGTGTTACTGGTTGGATTCACAGGAGTGTGAGCGGGCTAGCTCGTCGATCTTCTGATCGCTCGATACCCGGATGGCCGTTACGTTTAGCAGACCGCTTGTGGCTTGTGGGTGCTTGATATGATCATCATCTGCTACCGGCGTATTGACGAGTCTTTAGAGTCCTACACAGAGGTTTCCTGGTTCAAGCGAAACGAAATAGGAGCGCATATGAGATATGTGCAGGACCGAGAATAATGGGTGTATGTGATACCGCATTTCATTCTCGCGATATATGTTTCGATTGGTTATATTCGATATGACCTAGTTATCGAATCATTGATTCGATAAATCGATACATTGAATACTAGTCGGTTATGTGCGACATGACCGGATCATTGAATCAAATGTTGATTTAATGATTTAATGTGTAATTATATATTTGATATATTACTTTGCATTAGCTAGTATAGGTTCACTTTAAATGGATTTTCTCACTTGATGTGCAAGTTGTATATGTGATATACTTTTGTACACATGTTTGTATCATGTTTGATGATACTTGCTTTCATGGTTAAGTGTAAAGAATTAAACCATGGTTAAGTGTTGATTAGGGTTTGCAAATTCATTTATCTATTTATTTATTTATTTGAAATGGATTAAGATAAGAATGGTGGCTTTATTTGTTTTATGTTGAAGCTTCATGAAGCTTTGACCTTAGTGACCATTCTTGTCTTCATGCTTAACCCTAACTCATCCAAGCAACCATGGTCCATTCTCTACACTCAACTAAGGTTAGATTATGATAAGTATTGATTTCTTTTTTAATTTATCATAACACTTATCATAAACTAGCTTCATCTTCTCCTTCTTCTTCAAGAGAGAAAACTAGATGCCATCAATGGCAACTTGAGAAAAAGTGAGTGAAATCCAATTCTAAAGTGAACCCACCTCCTATTTCTTCACCCTCTACCTCTTGCCAAGTTGTTTTGGGTGTTTTCTTCACAAGTTTCACAACTTGGTGAAGTTGGAGCTTGAACTTGCGCAACCTCGACGTAGATCATCTTTGACACGAAGCCGACGACCTATTCCGCTCGTTTTCCCGATGAAGCCGACGAATGAGTCTAGGATTCGAAAAGGACAGCGAGAGGATGACTACGTGGAGCTAAGGAAGTGGATATCCGGATCTACAAAGGTTGTAGCATCTAACTTTTAGTTAAAGTGTTAACTAGTTTATTGTTTCGCCTAGAAATCTAGCCGACGATCCGTATTAGGGTTTCTCGGCACCCATAAAATTTTAAATTGGCATGTTCGATGCCATGTGAGACCTCTATAGTGTGCCTAGGAACCCTACAGTGGTATCAGAGCCTAGCTAGAGCCTTAGGCGAAGTCTAGACGCAATTTGAAACCCGATCGAACCCGAAAACCTAACTTTAAGATGCTCTCTGGACTTTTTCTAAATTCTGGGATTTTTCCAGATTAAAAATTGCTAAAAAATTCAGCAGGGAAATATATGAATTACGGTGCAAAAATTTCTTTATGAACAGTCTAAAGCGCGGCAGATCCGCGGCCTAAGCCTCCTTAGGCGGCGGATCCGCGGCAGCTTTATTAAATTATTATATAATTTTTGCACAGTAACTGATACCTTCTGGTGTTAGATTTTCTGGGAATTTTTAAAATTTATTCAAGAGTTGAATTTTCTGGGGTTGCTTTGGGGATTCGGTGTTTCGATCGGGGTATCAAATTTCGTCTTTGTGTATTTCCGGATAATTTTTAGAATATGTTAAAAAGTTCGACCGGATATAAATACCTAACTTTTCCCCTGTCGGGAAATTTCCAAGTGTTGGATTTTTCCGTAGTTTAACGACGTTCTAAGTAGTGCAAGTAACGCGATGGACCCTCTAGAAGACAACAAACCTTAACTCGATTATGTGACCGTCTTGAACTGCCCTTTGAACCTTCGGGTTTGGGGCAGTACGGCGTGCCACATGTGAGGCGTTGGCTTGACCCTTCTACGGCTGGACCGTTGGTACTGAGGCACGAACTGAATGTTGTTAGACTTATTTCATGTGTTGAGTTGTATCGGGAAAACTTGGGTATTCGACTGCTCGATCGGAAAGTTTAACATTTTCTGTTTATCTGGAATGTGATACAATAATTGGAATTCACAAGTAGTTATGAGATAACTGAATGAATGTTATAAATCTAGCAATTTAGTCCCATAGATATTGAAAAGAGTTTTCGATAATGAGACTAAAATGCGGGATTTATATCTGTTAGGCATGCGATGTCTAAAGAGGTTGCGGATTCCAATTGTTGTAGTTTTACACTTTCTTTTCTGTGACCGTAAGTGTAGTATGTTCATATCGCCGGTTTCGTTGCTATACGTCAACGACAATTGGGGTATGCATACTTACTTACGTTGATGACATGTGATGTTATGTGTTGCTGGATATGTTATATTGGATCGTCGTGTTCGAATAGCCGGTTTTTTTTTATGTGAGATGAGTGTTTTTCATTTTCATTAATGTAAAAACTTGTATGTAATATTTTTTTATTTGGGGCACTTCCAGGTAGCGGAAGTTGTCACCTTTTGTATATTATTTACTTTTCCGCATTAGGATAGACCCAAGGAGGGGAGCACAAGTAACCGGGTTCTGGGGTCCAGTGGGAGACCAACTCGAGGAGTCGAGTCCGGGTCTCCTAACCCTAGAATTGGCAGGGTTGCTTGCCGCTCTCGTAGGGGTCTAGGGGTGTGGGATTGGCTATTCATCACGACCGTGGAATCCGTGTTTTATACTGGCTCGTATTGAAAACACGGACGTCCTAGTATATCCAATGTTTCATATGTTTCTTCTGCTGCGATATCTGTGATGTGATCATGAGATGTTCTGTGATGGATATAGTATATAGTATATATGATATATTATATAGACGTTACTTATATTTTACACCCGCACTAGCCCTGCCCTGCTCTGTCGTTAGTTACCTAACCTAACGGTGCACGAGGGGACATCGAGGCGAATGCGGATGGCATAAGTGTACGTCATATCTATCTGTGATGTTTAGGTATTTAAATGATGGGACTTCATTAATGTGATTAATGAAAGAAAAGAAACCTAAGATGTTGTGGAATCAGATTTTAAACAAAACAGGTAGCTACAGTTCTTGTTTTGCATAGCGGTATATATGATATACCCTGCACCTTATTCGATGAGGAAAGGACCGAGATCCCTTCACCGGGAGTGACTCCTTTAGCAATAACTGGCAGATGCTACACACTCGGTTTGGCTTTGATTGCTTTTAAGAGTTTTTGCTTTGCACAGTGATATATATGATATATCCCGCACCTCATTCGACGAGGAAAGGGCCGACGATCCCTTCACCGGGAGTGACCCCTTTAGCAGAACTAGAAAAGCCTCAAAATCATTCCATTTTAAAACTTCATTTGATTCTACAACGATATCAAGTTCATTACGCAATAGGTTTTCAGAAAACCTGTCGTAGCCCTCCGTCATTTCAGATAAATTACATATAGTATTCGTGCTACATTTGTTGGCTTTCGTCAAGGTGTAGTGTGCGGTAGCTATGTGCTGTTTATCTGCTGCATATGATGCGACTGGATTAGGGTAGTCGTACGGCTTTGTTGGCTTTCGTCAAGGGTCGTGCGGGTGGGTTTAATTCAGTCAAGAAATGTACGGGTTGAACTTGACTAGCGGGCTGTGGTTTGTTGGCTTTCGTCAAGGTCATAGCAAGCTAGGGGCAAAAGCATTATCGGGAATTTCAAGTGTTGAAATTTGCAATGAGATTGCATACCTTCTATGAGATAGTTGGATCCCGATACCCACTGCGAGTAAGAGTTACTCCTGGGAGAGTTTTACACATTACAATTAGCCGATCAAGTAGGTGTCTAGAAAGGTGTTAACGAGGTTACGCCTCTGGGAAAACGAGGTTTACATTAATTAGGTTCGTGCGAAAGCACGGGGGACCTCCCTCAAAGTACCGACACTGGCCTGGCTGAAAGATTAGCGAACTTGTAGTATGTAATTAATCCCGGCTAGTCTTTCCTTTTAGGGTTTGAAGGAAGATTTGATAAAAAGCAGTGGGAGCCATCCTGATTAGATAAGATAATAACCAATCTGATCTTGCACGAGCATACGCTAAAGTGTTTTCTTCTCTCTCTCTCCAGGTAGCGACCATTTCATGCCTTAATAAAGATAATAATATGGATGTATTGACCGAACCCGCATGTTACACTGTGCTGGGGAACGTTGGTTCCGTTCTTTCCTATAAGAGTTATAGGACTGAACAGGATATAGGGGAATACCAGGATTCCCATGCCACCCGAATGAAGAAAGTACATGATGATGCATTTTCTTCGGGTGTGTTCGTTATAGAGAACTGTTTCTCCATTTGCCCTACGTCCTGGGTATTAGATACCGGGTCAGGATCCCATATATGTAATCAGTTACATGGGCTTAGGAAAGGTAGAGAACTTGGAGAAGGTGATAAAGATATTAGAGTTGGAAATGGTGCAATTGTTGCAGCTAAGACTGTCGGGGAATATCACCTTGTATTACCAACAGGTAATACATTGGTTCTGAACGAATGCTATTACATGCCGAACCTGATATGCAACATTATATCGGTTTCTTTGTTGAGTAAAGAGGGATATAATTTTGTATTACAGGACAATGTTATGAACATTTTCCGTAACCAAAAGTTGGTTGGATCAGGCACGTTGTGCAATGGCATTTATGTTCTAAACCAATCAACAGTTCTAAGCATAACAAACACACACAAGAGGAAGAGTTCTGAACTGAACGAATCCTTCTTGTGGCATTGTAGACTGGGTCACATCAATGCGACACGACTGGCTAAGTTGCATAAGGATGGGTATTTGAAACCATTCGAATTTTCATCTTATGACACTTGCCAGTCATGTCTCAAAGGCAAGATGACCAAAACTCCGTTTACGGGACACGGAGAAAGAGTTACTGAACTCTTAGGACTAGTACATAGTGATGTATGCGGTCCAATGTCTACACATGCCAGGGATGGTTCTTCGTACTTCATTACATTCACTGACGATCTCTCAAGATACGGACATGTGTACTTGATAAGACACAAGTCTGAAGCTTTTGAGAAATTTAGAGAATATAAACAAGAAGTCGAAAACCAAACCGGAAAAAGTATTAAAATCCTTCGATCAGATCGAGGAGGTGAATACTTGAGCAATGAATTCCTGGACTTCCTAAAAGAGAATGGGATTCTCTCTCAGCTGACTCATCCATATACACCACAGCACAACGGTGTATCAGAACGGAGGAACCGCACCCTATTAGATATGGTGCGCTCTATGATGAGCACAGCTGAGTTACCTATTTTCTTCTGGGGGTATGCGCTTGAGACAGCCATACATCTATTGAATATGGTCCCCACCAAATCTGTGCCTACCACTCCATATGCGATATGGAAAGGGAAGAGACCATGTCTTAACTATGTTAAGATATGAGGTTGTCCAGCCTATGTCAAACGACAAAATCCGGACAAACTCGAGGCACGGTCTGTTCTATGCAAATTTGTAGGATATCCCAAGAATTCTCAAGGGTATATCTTCTACCACCCTGAGGAACAAAGAGTATTTGTTTATCGGCATGCCACCTTTTTAGAAAAGGAATTTCTTGAAAAAGAGATTAGTGGTCATAAGGTAGAACTGGAAGAGGTTCCAGCTGCAGAAGCTACAACAGAAGATCTGGTGGAACCAGAGGATTCCGTTGTTCCCGATGAACCCCAGCCACTCCGCCGATCTAGTAGGGTTCCTCGCCAACTTGAGAGATACTACGGTTTTCTCATGGACGGTGGGAGCGAGGATTGCATCATGGAGGATGATGACCCAAGTAGCTTCGAGCAGGCCATCACGAGTAGGGACCCAGTGAAATGGCTGGATGCTATGCGGTCCGAGATGGAATCCATGTACACCAACAAAGTATGGACTTTGGAAGTTGCTCCTGAAGGGGTAAAACCCATTGGGAGCAAGTGGATCTTCAAGAAGAAATTTGGTGTAGATGGGAAAGTGGAGACTTTCAAAGCTAGACTTGTAGCAAAGGGTTTTCATCAAAGACCAGGTGTGGACTATGACGAAACCTTTTCTCCAGTGGCTATACTTAAATCCATCCGAATCATGCTTGCCATTGCTGCCTTTCATGACTACGAAATCTGGCAAATGGATGTTAAGACCGCCTTTCTAAATGGTGATTTAGAAGAGTGCGTATACATGACTCAGCCAGATGGCTTCGTAGACAGTGGGAGCAGCGGGAAGGTGTGCAAGCTGCTTAAATCCATTTATGGATTAAAGCAAGCATCGCGGAGTTGGAACATCTGCTTTGACGTCGTTATCAAAGAGTTTGATTTCGTCAAAAATCCAGATGAACCTTGTATCTACAAGAAGGTGGCAGAGAGTAAGGTTGTCTTCCTCGTATTGTACGTGGACGACATACTCTTGATAGGAAATGATATTCCTATGCTGCAATCGGTCAAGCTCTTCTTATCACAAAGATTCTCGATGAAAGATCTTGGTGATGCTTCCTGCATATTGGGAATTAGGATCTATAGAGATAGATCCAAACGGATTTTGGGATTGTCCCAATCCAGGTACATTGACATCATACTAAAGAGATTTAGTATGGAAGAGTCCAAGCGTGGGAACTTGCCCACGATCTCTGGAGTCACTCTCTCCAAAGAGATGTCTCCCAAGACTGATTTGGAGAGAGCTCGCATGCAAGGGATACCCTATGCTTCGGCAGTAGGCTCTATCATGTATGCGATGCTATGTACCAGACCCGATGTAGCATACTCACTAAGTGTAGTGAGCAGGTATCAAGCTGATCCTGGAGAGAGTCACTGGACAGCTGTGAAGAGCATTCTCAAGTACTTGCGAAGGACTAGAGATATGTTCTTGGTGTATGGTAACGGAGAGCTCCAAGTGGAGTCCTTTACCGATTCGAGCTTCCAGAGTGATAAGGACGACTCTAAGTCGCAGTCGGGCTTTGTCTTTACCCTTTACGGAGGGGCGGTTAGCTGGAAGAGTTCCAAGCAGGAAACCGTGGCAGACTCGACGATGGAGGCTGAATACATCGCTGCCAACGATGCTGCTAAAGAAGCTGTTTGGATCAAGAAGTTCATTACTGAACTTGGTGTGGTTCCATCCATTGAGCATCCAATACCTTTGTATTGCGATAACAATGGAGCGGTGGCTTTGGCCAAGGAACCCAGGTCCCATCAGCGATCCAGGCATATTCTGAGGCGGTATCACCTGATCCGGGAGATAGTTGATCGCCGGGAGATCGAGGTCAGGAGGGTTGACACGAAGAACAACACGGCGGATCCACTCACGAAGGCCATTCCCCAGACACAGATTGAGAGACTCTTCGGGATGCTCGGTATGTGATACTACAGCAGCTGGCCCTAGTGCAAGTGGGAGATTGTTAGTTGTATGTATGCCCTAGAGGCCAGTATTGTACAGATGTTGTATATTATATTGGATGCTTGGACATATATAGAGATGACTTTCTTGCTCGATATGATAGTATGCTATCTGGTTACTCTTTATCTTAACATGTACACTAGTCTCTTTATACTGTCTTGTAGTTACATGTTGGTAAAGCCCTTAGGATGTGTACTTGACTACCTGGACTATGATGCAGATCATACTAGTGGGGACATGGTAGTCCATAAGTACATCCTTCAAGGTCCCTAGTCGTGGGTGTATCGAGACGGGGCATCGATATACCAGAGTAGACTAGCGTATATGCTTCTCGACCCATGTGATGGGCGATGGATGATCCCATATCCATTGGTGTTTGACATCAGAGATGGTATACGGGTGCTCAGTGGAGACTGGGTACACTGGACGGACTCGCCGAGAACTCCCAGATGGTATTATACCTCACGTCAGATGGCAGTTCTCAGGTGACACTAGTGCAGGTTAGTCTGTAGACCCGAGATCGTCATAGAGTCTTGTGTGATTCCCACTGTGCTTTGATCTCCACCTTACCACGTCCATGAGGGTGTGCAAAACGGTGGTCTTTGGGTACAGTCCCGAGTCACATGGAGGCAATGAGCGATAGGAGGGGTTTCGTCTCTCCCGGTATTGGGGGTTGATGTTGCGCTGTGCTCGATTGGCCGTAACAGGGAAGTCCCTGGCCAGGGCTGATCAGAGATTTGCTGGTAAGTGTTACCAGTAGTTTCTCGACCCGTTATGAGCCTCACATCGGCACGACTTATCGAGTATTGGGGTCTGACGTATACCACCCCTAGACTTGATATGCGACATATCAGACGAATAGACCGGACTGTACGGTAAGTGTTACTGGTTGGATTCACAGGAGTGTGAGCGGGCTAGCTCGTCGATCTTCTGATCGCTCGATACCCGGATGGCCGTTACGTTTAGCAGACCGCTTGCGGCTTGTGGGTGCTTGATATGATCATCTTCTGCTACCGGCGTATTGACGAGTCTTTAGAGTCCTACACAGAGGTTTCCTGGTTCAAGCGAAACGAAATAGGAGCGCATATGAGATATGTGCAGGACCGAGAATAATGCGTGTATGTGATACCGCATTTCATTCTCGCGATATATGTTTCGATTGGTTATATTCGATATGACCTAGTTATCGAATCATTGATTCGATAAATCGATACATTGAATACTAGTCGGTTATGTGCGACATGACCGGATCATTGAATCAAATGTTGATTTAATGATTTAATGTGTAATTATATATTTGATATATTACTTTGCATTAGCTAGTATAGGTTCACTTTAAATGGATTTTCTCACTTGATGTGCAAGTTGTATATGTGATATACTTTTGTACACATGTTTGTATCATGTTTGATGATACTTGCTTTTATGGTTAAGTGTAAAGAATTAAACCATGGTTAAGTGTTGATTAGGGTTTGCAAATTAATTTATCTATTTATTTATTTATTTGAAATGGTTTAAGATAAGAATGGTGGCTTTATTTGTTTTATGTTGAAGCTTCATGAAGCTTTGACCTTAGTGACCATTCTTGTCTTCATGCTTAACCCTAACTCATCCAAGTAACCATGGTCCATTCTCTACACTCAACTAAGGTTAGATTATGATAAGTATTGATTTCTTTTTTAATTTATCATAACACTTATCATAAACTAGCTTCATCTTCTCCTTCTTCTTCAAGAGAGAAAACTAGATGCCATCAATGGCAACTTGAGAAAAAGTGAGTGAAATCCAATTCTAAAGTGAACCCACCTCCTATTTCTTCACCCTCTACCTCTTGCCAAGTTGTTTTGGGTGTTTTCTTCACAAGTTTCACAACTTTGTGAAGTTGGAGCTTGAACTTGCGCAACCTCGACGTAGATCATCTTTGACACGAAGCCGACGACCTATTCCGCTCGTTTTCCCGATGAAGCCGACGAATGAGTCTAGGATTCGAAAAGGACAGCTAGAGGATGACTACGTGGAGCTAAGGAAGTGGATATCCGGATCTACAAAGGTTGTAGCATCTAACTTTTAGTTAAAGTGTTAACTAGTTTATAGTTTCGCCAAGAAATCTAGCCGACGATCCGTATTAGGGTTTCTCGGCACCCATAAAATTTTAAATTGGCATGTTCGATGCCTTGTGAGACCTCTATAGTGTGCCTAGGAACCCTACAAGCCTAACCAGCTAATCGGGAGGGGTACGGAAACCACCTAAATCTGAGTCGATATATATATATATATATATTTATATATAATAGTCGGTGATCCCGCCTCAAAGGCACCGCGTACGATACAATATCATATGACATCCTCAAGTCATGAGTGCGGATCTATCATCAATATAAAGCTCGTACGGTAAATCATCGTATGACATCCCAAAAGCTGGGTACGAGTCAATATCACATTCATCTCATCAATTATCTGGTATCCTTATCATCATATCTCATGATCTGGGCTACTGATCTAAGTTTAGTACAACCGATACCATCTATATAAATGCGTGTGTAAAACACACGTCCAAAGGCCCGCTAAAATCTCATATCGTATCCCAAATACGAATCACATTATATCGCCGATCTTTTGGCACTATACCCAATCTCATCGACTCATCTCCAAATATCAACCACTATCCTCATCATCCAGGTATAAGTATAACAAATAAGCATGTGTATGCGTGTGAGTGTAAACCTATTCTAGGCTTCGCAACTAGGAACTATACTAGTTTACGACTACACCCCAATCTAACCATAGTACACCTAATCTCATCTCAATTATCCATATCGCACCTAATTCTATCAAACATTTATATATAGTATATATATAGTATACTAAATCTCGAACTGCGGGGGTGCTATACGCCATCCACCCGACTTCCCCCTTAGATATAATCTACTCACCTTCCATTCTGCGTGTCGGTGTCGATGTCGCCTTCAACTTTTTCATCATATGAAGCCCTCGAGAAGGTACCTACAAGATAACACAATCGCAAATGCACCTTAAAATCACATCGAGAAAACCAAACGACGCGCTATGGCCTATAGGTTAGAACCTATGGATTACGCTTTCAAAACCATCAAACAGTCCTCAATATCGTCGTACAAACGTCAAAAGATCGATGTAAAACAAAATACTAGAAATCCATAATTCAAAATACGCAAAAAGAAACTCCGAATCAAAACGGCAACTTAGGAAAAAGGTCCTAGATTTCACCCTAGGTCAAATTGGTCAATTTTGCATATGCCAAGGGTCTAGTTTACTGATCAGAGGAGCACAGAACCAACACGAACCAATTCTACCCTGATCCGGCCGCAATTTGCGGCCAGAAAGATTAAATTTGTGGCCATGGTTGAGGGTTAGGGGCCAGGGCTTTGGTGGTAGCTTCCTCGGTGCCTGCATGTATCACTGTCCTTGCAAAATAATTTTCAGAGTCTCGGGGTGATAGCAGATTCCATTTTACGTCCACAGAATTCACAATTTTCCGATATCGGCTTTTCTAAATCCATATTCCGGAGTTCTAGTCTCTGGTTTAGGCCTGAATTCTATCACTATGGAGTTTGTGTGGCCTCTACTGAGCTCAATTACACATCACTACCCAAAATTTCCCTAAACCCTAACTAGAGTTTTCAAAGTTCACCCAAACCACTCAATATCGGTTCTAATCTAACATAGGGGTAAAAGTAATGGAAACACTAAGCTTATGGTTCAGAAAATACCTCATTTGGAAACTCAAGAAAATTCTTGAGTTGCTCAAAGTCCTCAAAATCTTCTCTTTCTTGGTCCATTGGGTAGCTAGTGAGCTTGTGCATCCTTTTTGTGAAGTGGGAATGAGGTTTCGAGTTGATTTCCATGGTGTTTTGGGGGATTTTGTGGAGAGGGAGAGGAGGGTGCAGCAGCAGCAGCAGCAACAAAGGAGGGTAAAGGAAATGAGGGAAACAAATGATGAAGGGGGATGGCTCAAGACCAAGTTAAACACAATCCCTCACCTTTCTCTCTTATGCCTATGCCTACATATTCTATTCTTTTCCTTTTCTTTTCTTTTCCCAATAAATCAACAACCATGCTTAAAACATGAAGGAAAGCCATGGAAAAATATGTAACAAGTGTAAAATGATATGGTGCATGTTTTGCACAAAATATGCTAAAAATCCGATTAGCGATTTTTAATCGCGATTAGCACTATATCAGCATATAATTAATCATTAAAACTTAAAATTTGCATAATTCACATAAAACACCCTCTTTTAATAATTTCTATAATTTTCCAAATTTTTCCCCATTTATCGGTATTTAATTATACCGCCTTATTAAAATATTCAATATTATATTATTAAAATATAAAAATTCCCAAAAATAATATTTTATTTTTTTGAAATGTTACACAACGGGTGTGCCTGACAGCAATATCAGGTGTATCTGATATGCACGAAGTATCTCGATTTAGTGCATCTGGTGTGCACCAAAATCGCATCAAGCGCGTAAAGTCTGCGCAAATCCAACTCAAGTGCACAAGGTGCACGAAAACAATTATCGAGTATCACAATCGAAATCGACGGTATACAACACATCTCAATCCAAATCCAAATCAGGTATACCGTGGTATATAATCTCACAACCATGTGCATCAGCGTGCACAAAATCGCATCAAAATACTAAAGTGCCTGAAAATTATGCCGAAAGCATAAGTCAAATCACATGTATACCATAGGCAAGAAATCAAAATCAACCTCTCGAATGGCATTAAATCGAAACCGTGTGCAACTGTGGTGCACAAAAACTCAATCATGCAAATAAATCGCCCAGAATATTGAAATCCAAAATGACGGATACGTGATATTCGAATCACCAAATCCCAAATCGTAAACACTGTCGTCGATATGTCCCTCCTTCAAAGTCGAGAAGGTGTCGGTGCATCCAAAGCTAGCAGAGCAAGATATCTTCTTGCCTCCTGTTCACGGTCTGGCGCCTGGTGCCCTTAGGCTCTCGTCTCTCACTGTGAATCGCCAGTAACAAAACTCCTCGGCTCAATGGCCCAACATGGAACGATGACGAAAACAGTTCCGCTCTGGCACATCCTCTAAACATCTCTGGCCAACTATCATGGTCACTCATAACATGTTTCGTCGACAATGCCAAACTTTGGCCTACTGGGTGTGCGTAATATGACCGATCCTGGGTCCAAGTCTTCCCGTATAGTATTCCAGAAAGGTTCGGTCCAAGTCTCTCCCAAATCGCGTTTCTGCTGAACTGCCCGGAAGTCATCATCTTTTACTAACTCTATTTCTTATTCCGGAATGGATGCATACTCATCATGTAAGTCTACGGTAGCGCCCCGGCCGTCTAACAGACGCCAAATGCGGAACAAAAACTTTTAACTGGCGCTATCGTATACTATAACCCGGATCTGCCATTATTGCTAAACTAACAAACTGTAAAGAGGGTAGAAAGGTTATACCGAACGATCCGAGTCCTTCGTTCTTTAACCATCATCCCACGCTTTGTTGCGGCTGCTCCGATCTCGTCGATCTCCGATCTGCTCGTCTAGGTGGCACCACGTCAACGGATCTTTAAACGGGCTCCCGCCTCTGACTCGAGGCAACTCGGTCGTCAAGTTTGCAAAAAGAGACGACCAAGATTGATGTAGAGAATGAGTAGAACACTTTGTCTCGTTACATCCAAAGCTATTGACGAACGGTTAATGAAGTTGCCTTTTGGATCGATATGAAAATGAGATATGAATATGTTAATTTCCATGAACCAAAACCATGGTCTTTTTCAAATGAACAACCATGACCCATACCAAAAGGAAGTGGCCGGCCATCATTTAACAAGAGGGAGGGTGAGTGTAGGAGGGAAGTGGTGACCATTAGCACAAAGTAAAAAGCATGAGTCAAAGAACACCTTGTATGAACACTATTAATGAAAGTGATGAATCACTAACCTTGTCATCTAAAACATTAAATGAACATTTAAAGCACTAATGACTCACTAGCCTTATCATCACTTCTAGAACATTCTAGAAGCATGACTCACCCTCATCCAAGAAAAGATAAATCCGTTTTTAACCGAATGTCAAAGACGGGTGATAGAAAACTGGAAACTGGAAACTGGCAACTTCCAAAAGCGATCCCGAAACGAATTTCAGGATAACCCCGTAACAGTATAAACATATCCACATTTGTATTACGACCGAATACAAATGCAACTGAGACAAAGATATTATATCTACACAGTATAATACTCGGATCCGGCTTAAACCAAAGCCCACCAGTATTATCTGCCTGAAATATGACACGTGCGTAAACGCACGTGCATTTTCTGAACCCTGCCATAAAACCATACGGCCTCTACAACGTTTCGCCCGAACTTTGGAAACTGTCTGTAGGGGACTCTAATGACTCGTCAGTACCCTGACAGTGGGTTTAACCACAAGCCGTCAGCGGCACTAGCTGTGCGTAACGGCTGCCCATACACTGACCTCAAGGGAGGCCGATGAGCGAACTCATCTGGAAACTCTACTGAGCCTAACAGTGACAATGTATATATAGTCCAGTCCGTTCGTCTATGAGTATCGCATATCTGCCTAGGGGGTTGGTAACGTCAGACCCCCAACAGCAATATAAGTCGTGTCGGAGTGTAGCCTAAAAACACCCTGAGATACTACTGGAGTACCTACCAGTAAATCTCCTGCCACGGCCGTGGGCTTTGTGTAATGGCTCTCCTAGACACAGCGCGATCTCACCCCCAATACCGATAGAGATGAATCCCCTGCCGATCCGCTCACGTGCCTCCATGTGGCTCGGGACTGTACCCAAAAACTACCTGTTTGCACGACTCCTTTGAGCCGTGGTAGGGTAGAAATCAAAGCACAGTGGGAACTCACACGAGACAAATGACGACCTCAGGTCGATGAACTAACCTGTACACATGTCACCAGGGAACTGCTATCTGACGATATGTATAATACCAACTAACAAGTTCCCGGCGAGTCCTGTCCGGTGTACTCATAACCCAATGAGCACCTGTATACATCTTAGGTGATCCAACTGACACCAGTGGCTTGTGAGACCGGCCACTGCCCCTCGTCGGGGTCTCGACTGTATACACTAGTCTACTCCGGAGTATCGATGCCCTGTCTCGAAACTCCCATGACTAGGGACCACAATTAAGGATATGCTTATAAACCACCCAACTCTCACGTATGTGATCGCCATCACACTGTTGGTAGTAAAGCAAGATCCTAAGGGCTCTATCAAAGTGTAGCAGTGATCAGTCACCTGAACCTGTACACGACTGATAAAGGCAAACCAGATAGCATACTATCATCTCGAGTAAGACTGTCCTACCGGTATAGGTCCTCCGCAATCATTGCAATCACGTGCCTGCGATCCAATAATTGACTCTGAGGGCACTATATCCAACACATCACGACTCCTCCTGGAAGATATATCCATATACAACGCCTCTGCATGCGTATCACATCTCTGATGTCAGCAGAGTGAAAGGTCATCTTATCAAGATCTCGTACGAACCTTTTACTCCACTTTTCTCTAATGTCGACTGATTCGGACTCGTCTCTTCGTGGCTGCATGGACTGCGCTCCAACGGCTATACTCGTATCTGGAGTCTCCCAATGTATCATATCACATGATATCCGAACAACGTCGAACTTTTCGATCGATTCGTCAATGTTCCATAATCCCCCAAGAGCTCAACATCTTGAGTACAGTTTAATAATATCCAGTACTTGCCACAGTACCTATGGACCAGCCGTAGAAGGGCAAACCTAAGGCTCATCAATGGCACCGCGGAACTGCTGCAAACCCTAAGGTTTCAAAGTGTTCTCATGATCATTATATCGAGTTAGGGTTTCATTCTTCTAGAGGGTCCACGGAATTAATTGCTTGTCTTTCCGAATACCTTAAACTTGGAAAAATGGGTTCCTGACATTCGATCGTTTTCCTTCGACTCCCAACGTACCTGCGTGAAGTCTCCTCTTGCTGGAATCAATCAATCTGATGACCTCGCATCGGGGTGTGCAAACGACTCACATGTCCTAGTCATTCATCCAAGGATGACTAGCGATCTTCTATCATATCTCTAAGTATAAACTCATGCTGCAACAGCTCCAAACATCTGGGGTGATATCTCGTGATTCACAGCAACAACTGGCTCATTCGTCTGCACGCTAAACAGTACCTCAATCATCAAGAATAGACGGTACATCAACGGTCATCACAATCTAGCCGGCCTCTAGCAGTGGCCCAATCTGTTGGGTTAACCTAGCACCACATGAAGGGTTTGGAAGCATCACATGTACCAAAAATGGAATTTTTTGGGTGCTAAGTTAACAAACATAGAATCGTTCCTAGAAAAATTAGGGTTTCTAAAACTACACTTCATCACAAGTAGGTTAAGCTAGGGTTTTGAGAGTACAACCTTTGTAGCTCCCTACGCTAGACTCCTCGGCTACTTGGGGTTTGGAAAAGGTCCGCTTGAACTCCTCTAGGTCCACGATGATCCACCCGGAGTCCGCTTTGTCCAAGCTCGCAACTTCACAAGATCAAGAATGAAAATGGAAGCTAACACTCTAGACAAGTGGGCAAGACTTGTGTAGAATGATGTTGTGGAGGCTTTTCTCACTTCAAAATCCTAACTTGATGAGTGATTTGCTCACTAGAGAAATCTAGAGAACAAAACATGAAAGAGGAAGAAGATGATGGTTTTTTTTTAGAGCAAGAGAAAAGGATAACTCATAACAAAGAAATAGAAAAAATATGTATTTATATTTTCCACTTCTCATCTCAAACCATGGTTAAACAATGAATATATTATTGAATTTGAGTTAAAACACAAAAGGAAAGTTAACCCAAGGTTAAAAGGTGGGTGAGAATAGTTAGGTCAAAGAAGAGTGTAGAAACAAATCCATGATAACCATTTTCCTTTTTCATTTTGTTTTAAATCAAATGCAATAAAAATCCATATATAAAACCATGGTGTGAGTCTTATATTGTCACCATTTTCCATGTATGTACAACCATGAAGGATGTATGTATGTATGTATGTGTGTATGCATATCAATATGTGCATGAATCTAAAAAGAAAACATACATGGATGCATACATCCATCAAATACAAGAAAGGATTTCTAGTGAGAAACTAATGGTTAAATGATAAATCAACACTTGATTTATCAATCCGACCATATCACATATGACCCTAACCAAAAGCAAGCCGCCCGATTAATATACGGTATCTCATACCCGCATCTTAACCGGGCCCATGCGCATATCGCATACGCGCTCCACAACGTTTCGCCTGGACTAGGTAACTCCTTTGTGGGACTCTAAGACTCGTCAATACGCCGGCAGTGGGTGATGATCATATCAAGCACCCCCAAGCCGCAAGCGGTCAGCTAAACGTAACGGCAACCCGGGTATTGAACGATCAGAAGAGAACAAGCGAACCTGCTACAACTCCCGTCGAGCCAACCGGCAACACTACCCGCACAGTCCGGTCTCCTCGTCTGATATGTCGCATATCAAGTCTAGGGGTGGCAAACGTCAGACCCCAATAACCGATAAGTCGTGCCGATGTGAGGCTCATAACGGGTCGAGAAACTACTGGTAACACTTACCTGCAAATCGCAGAATCAGCCCTGGCCAGGGACTTCCCTGTTACGGCCAATCGAGCACAGCGCAACATCAACCCCCAATACCGGGAGAGACGAAACCCCTCCTATCGCTCATCGCCTCCATGTGACTCGGAACTGTACCCAAAAACCACCGTTTTGCACGCCCTCATGGACGTGGTAAGGTGGAAATCAAAGTACAGTGGGAATCACACAAGACTCTATGACGATCTCGGGTCTACAGACTAACCTGTACAAGTGTCACCAGAGAACTGCCATCTGACGTGAGGTATAATACCATCTGGGAGTTCTCAGCGAGTCCTTCCAGTGTACCTAGTCTCCACTGAGCACCCGTATACCATCTCTGATGTCAAACACCAATGGATATGGGATCATCCATCGCCCATCTCATGGGTCGAGAAGCGTATACGCTAGTCTACACTGGTATATCGATGCCCCGTCTCGATACACCCACGACTAGGGACCTTAAAGGATGTACTTATGGACTACCACGTCCCCACTAGTATGATCCTCATCATAGTCCAGGTAGTCAAGTACACATCCTAAGGGCTTTACCAACATGTAACTATAAGACAGTATAAAGATACTAGTATACATGTTAAGATAAAGAGCAACCAGATAGCATACTATCATATCGAGCAAGAAAGTCATCTCCATATATGTCCAAGCATCCAATATAATATACATCATCTGTACAATACTGGCCTCTAGGGCATACATACAACTAACAATCTCCTACTTGCACTAGGGCCAGCTGCTGTAGTATCGCATACCGAGCATCCCGAAGAGTCTCTCAAACTGTATCTGGGGAATGGCCTTCGTGAGTGGATCCGCTGTGTTATTCTTCGTGTCAACCCTCCTGACCTCGATCTCCCGGCGATCAACTATCTCCCGGATCAGGTGATACCGCCTCAGAATATGCCTGGATCGCTGATGGGACCTGGGTTCCTTGGCCAAAGACACCGCTCCATTGTTATCGCAATACAAAGATATTGGATGCTCAATGGATGGATCCACTCCAAGTTCAGTAATGAACTTCTTGATCCAGACAGCCTCTTTGGCAGCATCGTTGGCAGCGATGTATTCAGCCTCCATCGTCGAGTCTGCCACGGTTTCCTGCTTGGAACTCTTCCTACTAACCGCCCCTCCGTAAAGGGTAAAGACAAATCCCGACTGCGACTTAGAGTCGTCCTTATCACTCTGGAAGCTCGAATCGGTAAAGGACTCCACTTGGAGTTCTCCGTTACCATACACCAAGAGCATCTCTTTAGTCCTTCGTAAGTACTTGAGAATGCTCTTCACAGCTGTCCAGTGACTCTCTCCAGGATCAACTTGATACCTACTCACTATACTTAGTGAGTATGGTACATCGGGTCTGATACATAGCATCGCGTACATGATAGAGCCTACAGCTGAAGCATAGGGTATCCCTTGCATGCGAGCTCTCTCCAAATCAGTCTTGGGAGACATCTCTTTGGAGAGAGTGACTCCAGAGATCGTGGGTAAGTTCCTACGCTTGGATTCTTCCATACTAAACCTCTTTAGTATGGTGTCAATGTACCTGGATTGGGACAATCCCAATATCCTTTTGGATCTATCTCTATAGATCCTAATTCCCAATATGCAGGAGGCATCACCAAGATCTTTCATTGAGAATCTTTGTGATAAGAAGAGCTTGACCGATTGCAGCATAGGAATGTCATTTCCTATCAAGAGTATGTCGTCCACGTACAATACGAGGAAGACAACCTTACTCTCTGCTACTTTCTTGTATATACAAGGTTCATCTACGTTTTTGACGAAATCAAACTCTTTGATAACGACGTCAAAGCAGATGTTCCAACTCCGCGATGCTTGCTTTAATCCATAAATGGATTTAAGCAGCTTGCACACCTTCCCGCTGCTCCCACTATCTACGAAGCCCTCTGGCTGAGTCATGTACACGTACTCTTCTAAATCACCGTTTAGAAAGGCGGTCTTAACATCCATTTGCCAGATTTCGTAGTCATGATATGCCGCAATGGCAAGCATGATCCGGATGGATTTAAGCATAGCTACTGGAGAAAAGGTTTCGTCATAGTCCACACCTGTTCTTTGACGAAAACCCTTTGCAACAAGTCTAGCTTTGAAAGTCTCCACTTTCCCATCTACACCAAGTTTTTTCTTGAAGATCCACTTGCTCCCAATGGGTTTTACCCCTTCAGGAGCAACTTCCAAAGTCCATACTTTGTTGGTGTACATGGATTCCATCTCAGACCGCATTGCATCCAGCCATTTCACTGAGCCCCTACTCGTGATGGCCTGTTCGAAGCTAGTTGGGTCATCATCTTCCATGATGCAATCCTCGCTTCCACCATCAATGAGAAAACCGTAGTATCTCTCAGGCGGATGAGAAGCCCTGCTAGATCGGCGGAGCGGCTGGGGTTCGTCAGGTACTACTGAATCCTCTGGTTCTACCAAGTCTTCTGTTATAGTTTGTGTTGCTGGAACCTCTTCCAGTTCTACCTCAATGCCACTTGTCTGTTTCATAAGAAAACCTTTTTCTAAGAAAGTGGCATGTCGAGAAACAAACACCTTTTGTTCCTCGGGGTGGTAGAAGATATACCCTTGTGAATTTTTGGGATATCCTATAAACTTACATAAGACTGATCTTGCCTCGAGTTTGTCCGGATTTTGTCTTTTGACATAGGCTGGACAACCCCATATCTTAATGTAATTAAGATGTGGTCTCTTCTCTTTCCATATCTCATATGGAGTGGTAGGCACTGATTTGGTAGGAACTCTATTCAATAGGTCCATGGCTGTCTCAAGCGCATATCCCCAGAAGGAAATAGGTAACTCAGCTGTACTCATCATTGAGCGCACCGTATCTAATAGGGTGCGGTTTCTCCGTTCCGATACACCGTTGTGCTGTGGTGTATAAGGAGGAGTGAGCTGAGAGAGAATCCCATTCTCTTTTAAATAATGCAGAAAATCATTGCTCAAGTATTCTCCTCCTCGATCGGATCGAAGGATCTTAATACTTTTGCCTGTTTGGTTCTCTACTTCGTGCTTATATTCTCTGAATTTCTCAAAAGCTTCAGACTTGTGTTTTATCAGGAACACATGTCCGTATCTAGAGAGATCGTCAGTGAATGTAATGAAGTAGGAAGAACCATCCCTGGCATGTGTAGACATAGGACCGCATAGATCACTATGTATCAGCCCTAAGAGTTCCGTAACTCTTTCTCCGTGTCCCGTAAACGGAGTTTTGGTCATTTTGCCTTTGAGACATGACTGGCAAGTGTCATAAGATGAAAATTCAAACGGATTCGAATATCCATCCTTATGCAACTTAGCTAGTCGTGTCGCATTGATGTGACCAAGTCTACAATGCCACAAGAAGGATTCGTTCATTTCTGAACTTTTCCTCTTGTGTGTGTTTTGTATATTGAGGACTGTATTTTGATTTAGAATGAATATGCCATTATGTAACGAGCCTGATGCAATCAACTTTTGATCTAGGAATATGTTCATAACATTATCCTTTACTACAAAATTATATCCTTCTTTACTTAATAAAGAAACTGATATAATGTTGCACATCATGTTTGGTATATAATAGCATTCATTTAGAATCGGTGTATTACCACTTGGTAATACTAGGTGATATTCGCCAACTGCTTTGGCTGCAACATTTGCCCCATTCCCTACTTGAACGGAATGATCACCTTTTCCCAGTTCTCTACCTTTCCATAGCCCATGTAACAATTTACATATGTGGGATCCTGATCCGGTATCTAATACCCAGGACGTAGGGTGAACTGAGAAACAGTTCTCAATAACTAACACACCTGAAGAAGATGCATCAACATGCATGTTCTTTTGGGCGGCTTGTGAATCTAGATATTCTCCTATTCCCTGTTCAGTCTTATAACTCTTATAAGAAAGAACGGGTCCAACGTTCCCCTGCATAGTATAACATGCGGGTTCGGTCAATACATCCATATTATTATCTTGATTAAGGCATGACATGGTCGCTACCTGGAGAGAGAGAGAAGAAAACACTTTAGCATATGCTCTTGCAAGATCAGATTGGTTATTATTTTATCTAATCAGGATGGCTCCCACTGTTTTTATCAAATCTTCCTTCAAACCCTAAAAGGAAAGACTAGCCGGGATTAATTACACCCTACAACTTCGCCGATCTTTCAGCCAGGCCAGTGTCGGTACTTTGAGGGAGGTTCCCCGTGCTTTCGCACGGACCAAATTAAAGTAAACCTCATTTTTCCAGAGGCGTAACCCCGTTGACACCTTTCTAGACACCTACTTGATCGGCTAATTGTCCTGTGTAAAACTCTCCCAGGAGTAACAATTACTCGCAGTGGGTATCGGGATCCAACTATCTCATAGAAGGCATGCAATCTCATTGCAAATCTCAACACTTGAAATTCCCGATAATATTTTGCCCCTAGCATGCTATGACCTTGACGCATGCCAAACAACCCATAGTCCGCTAGTCAAGTTCAACCCGTACAATTCGTGATTGAATTAAACCCACCCGTACGACCCTTGATGCATGCCAAACAACGCCGTACGAATACCCTAATCCAATCGCATCTCATGCTACAGATAAGTAATAATCAGCTACCGTACACTACGCCTTGACGCATGCCAAACAACCGTAGCACGAATACTAAATATTACTTATCTGAATTGACGGAGGGCTACGCAGGTTTTTCTGAAAACCATGAGCGCAATGAACTTGATATCGTTGTAGAATCGTGTGAAATTTTGAAATGGAGTGATTTTGAGGCTTTTATTAATTTTGCTAAAGAGGTCACTCCCGGTGAAGGGATCTCGGCTCTTTCCTCATCGAATAAGGTGCAGGACATATCATATATATCACTATGCAAAGCAAAACTCCAAAAGCAGTCAAAAGTCAAACCGAATGTTGTAGCATCTGCCAGTTTTGCTAAAGAGGTCACTCCTGGTGAAGGGATCTCGGCTCTTTCCCCATCGAATAAGGTGCAGGGTATATCATATATACCGCTATGCAAAGCAAAACTGTAGCTACCCTTTTATAAAAAATTTGATTCTACAACATCTTTTAGGTTTCTTTTCTTTCATTAATCACATTAATGAAGTCCCATCATTTAAGTCACCTAAACATCACAGATAAATACGACGTACACTTATGCCATCCGCATTCGCCTCGATGTCCCCTCGTGCACCGTTAGGTTAGGTAACTAACGACAGAGCAGGGCAGGGCTAGTGCGGGTGTAAAACATAAGTAACGTCTATATAATATGTCATATATACTATTTACTGTATCCATCACAACATATCAAATGATCACATCATAGATATCGCAGCAGAAACATAGATATAATGTGGGATATACTAGGACGTCCTTATTTAGTATTTAGCCAACAATAGAAAATACGGATTCCACAGTCGCGATGAATAGCCACGCCCATACCCTGGACCCCTACGAGAGCGGCAAGCGACCCTACCAATTCTGGAGTTTAGGAGACCCGGTCTCGACTCCTCGAGATGGCCTCCCACTGAACTCCAGAACCCGGTCACCCATGCTCCCCTCCTTGGGTCCATCCTAATGCGGAAAAGTAAATAATATACAACACTGGTGGCATCAACCTCAACCCGGAAGTGCCCCAAATAAAAGAATATTACATTACATTTGAATTTACATGAATGGAAATATAAAACTCTCATCTCACATAAAAAAACCCGGCTATTCAATCGCGACAATCCTGCACATCATATCTCAGCAACACATAATATCTCATATCATCAACGTAAGTAAGTATGCATACACCGATTGTCGTCGACGTATAGCAACGACAATCGGCAATACCACTACATACTACACTTACGGTCACAGAAAAGAAAGTATAAAACTGCAATATCTGGAATCCACATTCTCTTTAGACATCGTAAATGCCAAATATCACAGACTTCGTATTTCATGTCTAGTAATATGAATTCCACACATTGCATCACATTCCAGATAATTAGACAGTATTAAAGTTTTCGAACGAATGATCAAATACCCAAGATTCCCTAAAGCTCAACACTTGAGCGGAGTTCAAAAACCCGGAGTGTGACACAGTAGTAGCGGTCCAGCCGTAGAAGGGTCAAGCCAATGCCTCACATGTGGCACGCCGTACTGCCCCAAACCCTAAGGTTCAAAGGGCAGTTCAAGACGGTCACATAATCGAGTTAAGGTTTGTTGTCTTCTAGAGGGTCCATCACGTTACTTGCACTAATTAGACGTTCTTAAACTACGGGAAAAAATCCAACACATGGAAATTTTCCGGCAGGGGAAAAAATGGGTATTTATATCCGGTCGAACTTTTTAACAGTTTCTAAAATATCCGGAATAACATAAACGAAGTTAAAATATCCGATCAAATTAACGAGTCCCTAATAAAACCCTAGAAAACTCAACACTTGAGTGGAATTAAAATATTCCCAGAAAAAAATGACAAGAAAGGACCTAAGAATAAATAAGTGAAGTTTGAGGGACTAATTCACAATTTTGGCCGCGGAACCGCCGCCAAACCCTTGTTTTGGCCGCGGTTCCGCGGTCAAATTTTTGAGTTAGAGGTCCGTACTCCACAGTAATTCTTAGATTTTCCTGCTTAATTTTCTGAGCATTTTTAATTCAGAAAAATCCACATTTTGAGAAAATGTACAGAGAAGGGTTTTGATCGGGGTTTCGGGGTTCGTTCGAATCTCTAACTTCGTCTACACTTCGCCTAAATCTCTAGCTAGGCTCTGATACCACTGTACGGTTACTAAGCACACACATGAGGTTCCACAAGGCATCAACCATGTCAAATTAAAATTTTTCCGGTGCCGAGAAACCCTAAACTAGATCGATTACTAGAGGATAGGCGAAACAAGATGCAAGTAAACAACTTTATTGCTAAGTGAATGGAAATACAACCTTTGTAGATCCGGTCCACCACTTCTTTAGCTCTGTGATGACGTCCCTTCGCTGCGATCACCGGGATCCCGGACACTTGCGATGGTTTCGTCGGAGAAATGAGCGGGCTTGGTCGTTGACTTCGATGCCGAAGATGATCTACGTCGAGGCAACTCTAACTCAAGCTCCATCTTCACTAGCTCATGAAACTTGTGAAGAAAACACCCTATACAACATGGCAAGCGGTAGAGGATGAAGAAATAGGAAGTGGGTTCACTTTGGATTTGGATTTCTCACTTGATTTCATCACTTGACAATTTTCAAGAAAGCTTTGCTTTTTCTTCATGAAGAAGATGAAGAAGAAGAAAGAAAAAGAATTATTGAATAATAATAAATCAAGTGATCTTATCATAATGCAACCATGGGTGAGGCTAACTCATGTAGAGAATAAACTAGGGTTTAGGTTAATGGTTGGGTTAAGAATAAAACAAAATGGTTGAAGCTTCATGAATCTTCAAGAATAAAACAAAGAAAAGCCACCACCATTTTGTTTTTGTTTCTTGCCAAAAATAAATAAATGAAATAAATAAATAAGGCAAATAAAACCCTAACCATTAACTAAATATGGTGTATAGCACACACCCAAGTTTGCATGTATCATCAAACATGATACAATCATGTGCACAAAAATATATCACATATACTACTTGTGCACATCAAGTGAGAAAATCAATCTTAAGTGAACAAATACTAGTTAATGTAAAGTAATATATCAAATATAAAATTATACATTAAATCATTAAATCAACACTTGATTTAATGATCCGGTCATACTGCATATAACCGACTAATATCAATAGTAACAACTTATCGAATCAACACTTGATCTAATAACCCGGCTATATCGCATATAACCGATCAATGTCACAAATCGCGAGAATCGAATACAGTATCACATACTGGTATTATTCTCGGTCCCGCACATATCTCATATGCGCTCCTATTTCGTTTCGCTTGAGCCAGGAAACCTCTGTGTAGGACTCTAAAGACTCGTCAATACGCCGACAGCAGGTGATGATCATATCAAACACCCAAAAGCCGCAAGCGGTCTGCTAAACGTAACGGCCATCCGGGTATTGAGCGATCAGAAGATCAACGAGCAAACACGCTCACACTCCTGTGAATCCAACCAGTAACACTTACCGTACAGTCCGGTCTGTTCGTCTGATATGTCGCATATCTTGCCTAGGGATGGTAAACGTCAGACCCCAGTAGCTCGATAAGTCGTGTCGATATGAGGTCTATAACAGTTCGAGATTCTACTGGTAACACTTACCAGTAAATCTCAGCAATCCTGGCCAGGGATTTCCGGTTATAGCCAATCGAACACAGTGCAACATCAACTCCCTATACCGGGAGAGACGAATACCCTCCTATCGCTCATTGCCTCTATGTGATTCGGGACTGTACCCAAAAACCACCGTTTTGCACGCCCTCTTGGACGTGGTAAGGTGGAAATCAAAGCACAGTGGGAATCACACAAGACTCTATGACGATCTCGGGTCTACAGACTAACCTGTACCAGTGTTACCAGAGAACTGCCATCTGACGTAAGGTATAATACCATCTGGGAGTTCTCGGCGAGTCCGTCCAGTGTACCCAGTCTCTACTGAGCACCCGTATATCATCTTTGATGTCAAACACCAATGGATATGGGATCATCCATCGCTCATCTGTATGGGTCGAGAAGCGTATACGCTAGTCTACTCTGGTGCATCGATGCCCTGTCTCGATACACCCTCGACTAGAGACCTTGAAGGATGTACTTATGGACTACCATGTCCCCACTAGTATGATCCGCATCATAGTCCAGGTAGTCAAGTACACATCCTAAGGGCTTTACCAACATGTAGCAGAGAGACAATCAGTGTACACGTTAAGGTAAAGAGCAACTAGATAGCATACTATCATGTCGAGCAAGAAAGTCCTCTCTATATATGTCCAAGCATCCACTACAATATACATCCTATGTACAGTAATGGCCTCTAGGGCATACATATAACTAACAATCTCCCACTTGCACTAGGGCCATCTGTAGCAGTGGTTGTAGTATCTCATACTCAACCATCCCATAAAAGTCTCTCTCTTGGAAAAGACCTTTATGAGTGGATCTGCCGTGTTGTCCTCCGAGTCTACTCTCCTAACCTCGATCACCCTGGAGATCAACTATCTCCATGATCAGGTGATGCTGCCTCAGAATACGTCTGGGTCACTGATGGGACCGGGGTTCCTGGGCCAAGGCCACACTTCCATTGTCATACAATGGTAGGAACCTAGTTCATCTCATGAACCAATATACACCCAAACTGCCTTTTTGGTAGTATCTTTGATAGCGATGTCACCAGCCTTTATCGTCTAGTTTTCCACGGTATCTAGCTTGGAACTCTTCCAACATACCGTCCCTCCACTGAGGGTAAAGACAATGCCTGCGACTGACTTTCAGTCGTCCTTATCACCCTGGAACATTTCCAGTGATTCTCCCCAGGATCAATTGATACCATCTCACTACAACTAGTGAGTATGCTAATATCCAATTAGATCTATCTCATAGATCCAAAACCTAGGATTTAGCAGGTATCACTTTGATCCTATATGGAGAATCCTTGTGATAAGCGGAGATTGATCGAGCATAGCATAGGAAACTCCTTCCCTGTCAAGAGTATGTTATCCACGTACTCTATGAGGATCACCACCATACTCCCTACTACCTTTTTGTATATACAAGGTTCATCTACCATTTTGATGATGTCAAACTCTTTGACTATCTCATCAAAACAGATGTTCCAACTCCGCGATGCCTGCTTTAATCTTATAAAGCATCTTGTACACGTTTCCGCTGCTCCCACTGTCTACGAAGCCCTCTAGCTGTGTACTTATAGACGTTCTCTTCTAAATCAATATTTAAAAAAGCAGTCATGACACCCAACCACCAGATATCGTAGTCATGGTATGTAGTCGTGGCAAGTAGGATCTGGATGGACTTAAGCATAGCCACTGAAAAAGGTTTCATCATTATCCACGCCTAGTTGATGATGAAAACCTTTAACATGTCTAGCTTTGAAAGTCTCAACTTTTCCATCTACACCAAGTAATCTTCTCAAGATATACTTGCTCCTGATGGGAATTTAACCCTTCAGATATAGCAGCCAAAGTCCATACTTTGCCGGTGTACATGGATTCCATCTCAGATCGCTAAGCATCCAGCCATTCTTACAGAGTCCCTCTCCTGATGGCCAGCTCGAATCTAGTTGGGTCATCATCTCATGATGCAATCCTCGCTCCCACTGTCATAGAGAAACAAAAGTATCTCTCAGGTGGATGTGGAACCCTACTAGATCGGTGGAGAGGCTAAGGTTCGTTGGAATCTACTGAATCCTTTGGTTCTATCAAATCATCAGCTGCAGTTTGTATAGCTGGAACATTTCCAGTTCTACATAACAGACCTTGCCTCGAGCTTGTCCGGATTATGCTTTTGACATAGGCCAGACAATCCCAAATCTTAACTTACTTAAGAGATAGGCTCTTCCCATACCATATCTTATATGGAGTGGTAGGCAACTGATTTGATTTGTACCCTATTCAATAGGTATGCAGCTTCTCAAGTGCATAACTCCCAAAAAGGAAATAGGTTACTCAGTAGTACTCATCATAGAGCACACCTTATCATATAGGGTGTGATTGCTCCGCCCCGATACACCGACGTGCTGTGGTGTATACGGAGGAGTAATGCTGAGAGAGAATCTCATTCTCCTTTAGAAAAGTCCAAGAATTCCGTGCTCAAGTATTCTCCTCCTTGATCACATCAAAGGACATAATACTTATACCCATATTTTGGTTCTCTACTTCTAACTTATATTCTGTGAATATCTCAAAAGGTTCGGACTTATGTTTCAAAAGGAACATATGGCTGAATCTTGAGAGATTATCAGAGGATGTAATGAAGTACAAAGAACCGGTCCTGGCATGTGCAGACAGGGGACCTTACATACATCATCATGTATCAGTCCCAAGAGTTTACTAACTCTTTCTCTGTTTCCAATAAACAGAGCTATGGTCATCTAATCTTTGTGACATGACTGGCAATGTTTCACAAGATGTAAATTCAAACTAATTTAAATATGCATCTAAATGTAACTTTAGCCAGTCGGGTCGCATTGATATGACCTAGTCTACAATACCTCAAGAAGGATTCGTTCATTTCTGAACTCTTCCTCTTTTGTGTGTTTAGTATACTAAGAACTGTAGTTTGATTTAGAACATCAATGCTTTTAGATAACATGTCTGAACCGATCAACTTTTGATATAGGAAATGTTCAAAACATTATCCAACAATACAAAATTATATCATTTCTTTACTAATAAAGAGACTGATATGATTTTGTATATCAGGTTCGGTATCTAATAACATTCATTTAGAATCAATGTATTCTGGTAATACAGGGTGATAGTGACCAAAAGACTTGGCTGCAACACTTGCACCGTTTTTTGTCTCATGAAACTTAGCACCTGTTCTCAGTTCTCTACCTTTCTGTAGCCCATGTAATGGATTACATTAACGGGATCCTGATCCGGTATCTAATACCAAGGACGTAGAGGACACTGAGAAACAGTTCTATATAACTAACACACCCAAAGGAGATGCATCATATGCACTTTCTTCGTTTGGGCGGCATAGGAATTCTGGTATTCCCCTATTTCCTGCTCTGTCTTATAACAATTATAAGTTGGAGCGGAACAAACGTTCCCCAGCTCAGTATAACAAGCGGGTTCGGTCAATACATCCATATTATTATCTTGATTAAGGCGTGATATGGTCGCTACCTGGAGAGAGAGAGAAGAAAACACTCTGCGTATGCTCTTGCAAGAATAGATTGGTTATTATTTTATCTAATCAGGATGGCTCCCACTGTTTTAATCAAATCTTCCTTCAAACCCTAAAAGGAAAGACTAGCCGGGATTAATTACACGCTACAAGTTCGCCAATCTTTCAGCCAGGCCAGTGTCGGTACTTTGAGGGAGGTTCCCCGTGCTTTCGCACGGACCTAATTACAGTAAACCTCGTTTTCCCAGAGGCGTAACCCCGTTAACACCTTTCTAGACACCTACTAGATCGGCTAATTGTAAAGTGTAAAACTCTCCCAGGAGTAACAATTACTCGCAGTGGGTATCGGGATCCAACTATCTCATAGAAGGTATGCAATCTCATTGTAAATTTCAACACTTGAAATTCCCGATAATTTTGCCCCTAGCGTCCTATGACCTTGACGCAGGCCAACAAACCATAGTGCGCTAGTCAAGTTCAACCCGTCATTTCCTGATTGAATTAAACCCACCCGCACGACCCTTGACGCAGGCCAACAAAGTCGCACGACTACCCTAATCCAATCTGCATCATATGCATAAGCAGATAAATACTAGTTTGACGCAGGCCAACAAACGTAGCACGAATACTAACTACTACTTATCTGAAATGACGGAGGGCTACGACAGGTTTTTCTGAAAACCTATTGCGTAATGAACTTGATATCGTTGTAGAATCAAATGATTTTAAAAATGGAGTGTTTTTGAGGCTTTTCTAGTTTTGCTAAAGGGGTCACTCCCGGTGAAGGGATCGTCGGCCCTTTCCTCATCGAATAAGGTGCATGACATATCATATATATCGCTGTGCAAAGCAAAAACTACAGAAGCAATCAAAAGACAAACCGAGGGGTGTAGCATCTGCCAGTTATTGCTAAAGGGGTCACTCCCGGTGAAGGGATCTCGGCCCTTTCCTTATCGAATAAGGTGCAGGATGTTCTACAAGGAACACCGTGATGCAAAGCAAGAACTGTAGCTACCTGTTTTTGAAAATTCGATTCCACAACATCTTAGGTTTCTTTTCTTTCATTAATCACATTAATGAAGTCCCATCATTCAAGCACCTAAACATCACAGATAAATACGACGTACACTTATGCCATCCGCATTCGCCTCGATGTCCCCTCGTGCACCGTTAGGTTAGGTAACTAACGACAGAGCGGGGCAGGGCTAGCACGGGTGTAAAACATAAGTAACGTCTATATAATATATCATATATACTATATATAATATCTATCTGAACATATCACATGATCACATCACAGATAACGCAGCGGAAAATATCATATGAAATATTGGATATACTAGGACGTCCGTATTTTCAATACGAGCCAATATAAAACACGGATTCCACGGTCGCGATGAATAGCCAAACCCACACCCCTAGGCCCCTACGAGAGCGGCAAGCAACCCTACCAATTCTAGAGTTAGGAGACCCGGACTCGACTCCTCGAGTTGGTCTCCCACTGGACTCCAGAACCCGGTTACTTGTGCCCTCCTCCTTGGGTCTATCCTAGTGCGGAAAAGTAAATAATATACAATGGTGACATCTTCCACAACCTGGAAGTTCCCCAATAAAAGAATATTACATATAAGTTTTTACATGAATGAAAATGAAAAACACTCATCTCACATAAAAACCCCCGGCTATTCAAACGCGACGATCCAATATAACATATCCAGCAACACATAACATCACATGTCATCAACGTAAGTAAATATGCTCATCCCAATTGTCGTTGACATATAGCAACGAAACCGGCGATATCACATATTACACTTACGGTCACAGAAAAGAAAGTGTAAAACTACAACAGTTGGAATCCGCAACCTCTTTAGACATCGCATGCCTAATCAAATGAATTCCTTAGACATCGCATGCCTAACAATTATAAACCTCGTATTTTAGTCTCATTATCGAAAACACTTTTCAATATCAAGTCGGGCAATTCAACAAGATTCCCGGCATTTTGATCGAATGCTCGTCGCAAACTTTAGTATACGGCCGCACCCCCGAATGCCGTCGACGAAGTGCACTAAGGCGGAACACCGCTGCCGCGAGCACCCGAACGGATGCTTTTGGCGACGGGGTTCTCCTACAGTCACTTGGTCGGGGCTATGGGGCGTGGCTATCTATTAAGTTTACCGGCGAGTATCCGCGTACGCTACGTGATTGCGACGGACTTTTGATCACATCAAAATTCCGTGGCAACCGATCAAGTGAGACTAAAGTGCTTGATTTATAACATTCATTTAGTTATCTCATAACAACTTGTGAATTCCAAATATTGTATCACATTCCAGATAAATAGAAAATGTTAAACTTTTCGATCGAACAATCAAACACCCAAGTTTTCCCGAAACAGCTCAACACATGAAATAAGTTTAAAAACATTCACTTCATGCCTCAGTACCAACGGTCCAGCCGTAGAAGGGTCAAGCCAACGCCTCACATGTGGCACGCCGTACTGCCCCAAACCCTAAGGTTCAAAGGGCATTTCAAGACGGTCACATAATCGAGTTAAGGTTTGTTGTCTTCTCGAGGGTCCATCGCGTTACTTGCACTACTTAGACGTTCTTAAACTACGGGAAAAAATCCAACACATGGAAATTTTTCGGCAGGGGAAAAAATAGGTATTTATATCCGGTCGAACTTTGTAACAGTTTCTAAAATATCCGGAATAACATAAACGAAGTTAAATTATCCGATCGAATTAACGAGTCCCTAATAAAACCCTAGAAAACTCAACACTTGAGTGGAATTAAAATATTCCCAGAAAAAAATGACAAGAAATGACTTAAGAATAAATAAGTGAAGTTTGAGGGACTAATTCACAATTTTGGCCGCGGAACCGCCGCCAAACCCTTGTTTTGGCCGTGGTTCCGCGGTCAAATTTTTGAGTTAGAGGTCCGTACTTCACAGTAATTCTTAGATTTTCCTGCTTAATTTTCTGAGCATTTTTAGATCAGAAAAATCCACATTTTGAAAAAATGTACAGAGAAGGGTTTTGATCGGGGTTTCGGGGTTCGTTCGGATCTCTAACTTCGCCTACACTTCGCCTAAAGCTGTAGCTAGGCTCTGATACCACTGTAGGGTTACAAGGTACACACATGAGGTTCCACAAGGCATCAACCATGCCAAATTAAAATTTTTCCGGTGCCGAGAAACCCTAAACTAGATCGATTACTAGAGGATAGGAGAAACAAGATGCAAGTAAACAACTTTATTGCTAAGTGAATGGAAATACAACCTTTGTAGATCCGGTCCACCACTTCTTTAGCTCCGTGATGACGTCCCTTCGCTGCGATCACCGTGATCCCGGACTCTTGCGATGGTTTCGTCGGAGAAATGAGCAGGCTAGGTCGTTGACTTCGATGCCGAAGATGATCTACGTCGAGGCAACTCTAATTCAAGCTCCATCTTCACTAGCTCATGAAACTTGTGAAGAAAACACCCTATACAACATGGCAAGTGGTAGAGGATGAAGAAATAGGAAGTGGGTTCACTTTGGATTTGGATTTCTCACTTGATTTCATCACTTGACAATTTTCAAGAAAGCTTTGCTTTTTCTTCATGAAGAAGATGAAGAAGAAGAAAGAAAAAGAATTATTGAATAGTAATAAATCAAGTGATCTTATCATAATGCAACCATGGGTGAGGCTAACTCATGTAGAGAATAAACTAGGGTTTAGGTTAATGGTTGGGTTAAGAATAAAACAAAATGGTTGAAGCTTCATGAATCTTCAAGAATAAAACAAAGAAAAGCCATCACCATTTTGTTTTTGTTTCTTGCCAAAAATAAATAAATGAAATAAATAAATAAGGCAAATAAAACCCTAACCATTAACTAAACATGGTGTATAGCACACATCCAAGTTTGCATGTATCATCAAACATGATACAATCATGTGCACAAAAATATATCACATATACTACTTGTGCACATCAAATGAGAAAATCAATCTTAAGTGAACAATTACTAGTTAATGTAAAGTAATATATCAAATATAAAATTATACATTAAATCATTAAATCAACACTTGATTTAATGATCCGGTCATACGGCATATAACCGACTAATATCAATAGTAACAACTTATCGAATCAACACTTGATCCAATAACCCGGCTATATCGCATATAACCGATCAATGTCACAAATCGCGAGAATCGAATACAGTATCACATACTGGTATTATTCTCGGTCCCGCACATATCTTATATGCGCTCCTATTTCGTTTCGCTTGAGCCAGGAAACCTCTGTGTAGGACTCTAAAGACTCGTCAATACGCCGGCAGCAGGTGATGATCATATCAAACACCCACAAGCCGCAAGCGGTCTGCTAAACGTAACGGCCACCCGGGTATTGAGCGATCAGAAGATCAACGAGCAAGCACGCTCACACTCCTGTGAATCCAACCAGTAACACTTACCGTACAGTCCGGTCTGTTCGTCTGATATGTCGCATATCTTGCCTAGGGGTGGTAAACGTCAGACCCCAGTAGCTCGATAAGTCGTGTCGATATGAGGTCTATAACAGTTCGAGATTCTACTGGTAACACTTACCAGTAAATCTCAGCAACCCTGGCCAAGGATTTCCGGTTATAGCCAATCGAACACAGTGCAACATCAACTCGCTATACCGGGAGAGACGAATCCCCTCCTATCGCTCATTGCCTCCATGTGATTCGGGACTGTACCCCAAAACCACCGTTTTGCACGCCCTCTTGGACGTGGTAAGGTGGAAATCAAAGCACAGTGGGAATCACACAAGACTCTATGACGATCTCGGGTCTACAGACTAACCTGTACCAGTGTCACCAGAGAACTGCCATCTGACGTAAGGTATAATACCATCTGGGAGTTCTCGGCGAGTCCGTCCAGTGTACCCAGTCTCTACTGAGCACCCGTATATCATCTCTGATGTCAAACACCAATGGATATGGGATCATCCATCGCCCATCTGTATGGGTCGAAAAGCGTATACGCTAGTCTACTCTGGTGCATCGATGCCCTGTCTCGATACACCCTCGACTAGGGACCTTGAAGGATGTACTTATGGACTACCATGTCCCTACTAGTATGATCCACATCATAGTCCAGGTAGTCAAGTACACATCCTAAGGGCTTTACCAACATGTAGCAGAGAGACAATCAGTGTACACGTTAAGGTAAAGAGCAACCAGATAGCATACTATCATGTCGAGCAAGAAAGTCCTCCCTATATATGTCCAAGCATCCACTACAATATACATCCTATGTACAGTAATGGCCTCTAGGGCATACATATAACTAACAGTCCCCACTAGTATGATCCTCATCATAGTCCAGGTAGTCAAGTACACATCCTAAGGGCTTTACCAACATGTACCTATAAGACAGTATAAAGAGACTAGTATACATGTTAAGATAAAGAGCAACCAGATAGCATACTATCATATCGAGCAAGAAAGTCATCTCCATATATGTCCAAGCATCCAATATAATATACATCATCTGTACAATACTGGCCTCTAGGGCATACATACAACTAACACAATCCTCTGGTGCTGATCTGCACGTTCGAGAAATCTTTGCAATAGCAATCCATCAAAAGCTCATGGCGCGAAAAACACAATAAAACGACACATCTATACAATCGTGTATCACCGGAATTACGCCCTGGTCAGTCCCCGTCCAAGACGAGCTCATGCTGACCGCAACTCTAGCCACAACTCTCTCTGCCAATGCAATCGTGGTAGCAAAACCATAAACCGATATCGATGAGCATAGATCATAGGAATGAATATAATATTGTGCAAGGAAATGTACATCCTAAGGCTTCTTAAGCGGAGTAGCGTATCGTAAATATGCCGCGGAACATACACATGGTACGTCACTCTACTTAAGTCACCTACTCCATCAACCAAGGTCAACCTATGCGACGAAAATTTGGGTTTATTACCCTCTCGACCAAGTCTAAGTTCCGTAAGGTCATGCCTAGGTTCCGACTAAATATACGTCCTAGACTCCGCATAGTCAAACATAGACTCGAACCAAGGTTCGCCTAGCGCTCTGATACCAACTTTGTCACGACCCGAAATGGCACGTGACTGGCACTTGAATCATATGAAGTCTATAGGACCCCATCTAATTCAAGTAAGCCAAAACCCCAGAAATCTAAACCATTTAAAGAAGAAAGCGGAGGAAAACTTTAGTTTTAAGGCAAGTGGTTTAACAAAATAAGCCGAAGTATGCATTTTTAAAACCTCAAATCTTTTCTGAAAATTTCGGCAGAGTTTCCTTTGTAAATACTGGCCCCAAACGGGTACAACATGCATAATATGTATAAAAGCATTCCCAAGCGGGAGCTAGCTCTTCACCAATTAGCGGTCACAACCACACAAGAAATATAATATACAACGCCGAAGGGCGAGGATCAAAGCTCAAAGGAAACCCAAAATCATCAAGAAAACCATAATAATACAGCGTGCAAATCTAAGGTCGAAAGAATATACAACTGGTCTTCTAGGTCTAATAAATATACAAGTCTGGTTGATGGAGTTTGCTAGATACAACTGAATATAAATAAATGCAATGGTGGTCACGATGCAGGTGAACCCACCAGCCAAGGCAATCACCCGAAAAGAAGCAGTGTGCCAACAAAGCCGCCAAGGAAACCTGTATGGCAAAACCTGCAAGAAATTGTGGCACAACGGGGGTGAGTTGCCAACTCGTGAGTAGAAAATATCACCGAGCAGAAATCGTATGTATGACTCAGTCCTAGGTCATACGATCATAATATATCCTCAATATCATATCCTGAACTATCTACATATAAGTGTAATATCATGTGCTCGTGTCAGTGCCTCAGATAGCAACATAACATATATATGATGTATGAAAGCATCGAAATGAAAACAGAATACATCATGAATGAGAAAACTGTTTTCTTAATATAGTGAGATTTCTGTATATTTAAATCGAGGTGTTATCAATGAAATCAGCATAAAATCCGTGTCAAGTATCGACACAAAACATATATCTAAATATCCAATATCTCGAGCTCCGGCTATCCGGACTGGCCCATATCATAAAATCTCAATACCTCAAAGTTTCAATATCTCGGGCTCCGGCTATCCGGACTGGCCCCTGGGCTCCGGCTATCCATACTGGCCCCTCATTAAATCTCAAGACTACGTCGGTATCCTCTGGATATCCGCCGCGTCACAAATAACCGGTCGGTAGTGCTCCCCTGCCAGGATCAACGCCATCATCTGCGACCTTATCATCCCGGGGTACTGCACCGGGTCCACCATGCACCCACAGACGGTTCCTCCTCCTCCTCCTCGAATAGGGTGTATGATATCGCTCAAGAGCCGAGAAAACTCATGGTGGACATATCTCATATCATATCATATCACGAGAAAACTGCACTTTTTATCTTTTGAAATGAAAATGAGTTTATAAAATGTTGCGGTTCCTCCAAATCCAGAAATCTCATGGAAAATCCGAAATCTCAAAATGAAGAGTCAATAATAGTAAATACCGGGCTTCGGCAATCCGGACTGGCCCTAATTATATTGCATGACAAATGAATATAATAACATGCACATGTATATATGTAAAGAATGCAATATCTAAACTAGCACAGCAATGATATATCAGAACTATCAGCTAACATGAGATATCAATAAGGTAATATTATCTAAAATGTACGTGACATGGAAATTACCAATGATGATGTGTGTGAGCCGGAAAGCAAGTGTACGTGGAGCATACGCCTCATCGGTAATGGTGCTGGTGTCCTGACAGCATGGTTTCATAATCACTAAAGTACACTTTAAGCATGCAATGCGATGATAACAATATGAATAAACGGAGAATGAATAATAAACACAGCAATACAGAATATACATATCTATATACGAGTCATACAGTTTGTTGTCTGAAATCGTACGAATCGTGGTGTTTAGAAAATAGGGGCTACGGTGTATTTAAGAAACTGTACGTCTTTTAAAATATCTGTAGTATCCCTTGGCCTGTCTTTAAAATACTCACGACTCGTTAGTTTTGGAAATAAGTATGACTCGCGCCCAACTCTAACATCTACTAAGTAAACTACATGACAAGCTAAAAGACTAACCAAAGGGTAAGGAAATCCATCTAAGTCCGAGTCGATCTATATATCTAGTAGTCGGTGATCCCGCCTCAATAGCATCACATACGATAACATATATAATACGACATCCTCGAATCATGAGTGCGGATCTATTATCATATTTATATCTTGTATGGTAAATCCATCGTATGGCATCCCAAATCTGGGTACGGGTCGCCTATCACATGTACATCAATATCCGTATGGTATCATTATCAATATATCATGAACATGGTATTGATCTAAGTCTAGTACATACCGATACCATCAACATATATCTGCGTGTGTATGAAAACACATCTCCCATCAATCCGCTAATATAATATGTCGTATCTCATAACACGACCCAATCATATCACCGATCTCACGGCATCCTGTTGGCTATAGTGCCTTCAAGGAAATTATCGTAGTCGCAGGCACGTGATTATGATAATTGAGGTAGGACCTATACCGATAAAACAGTCTTACTCAAAATGATAGTATGCTATCCGCTTTGTCTTTATCATCATGTATATGTTGATAGAGCCCATAGGATTCTGCCTTGACTACCAGCATTGTGATGGCGATCACATACGTTGGAGCTGGGGGTCTATAAGCGCATCCTTAAATGTCCCTAGTCGTGGGAGTATCGAGACTGGGTATCGGTACTCCAGTGTAGACTGGTGTATACTTATCTAGATCCTGACGAGGGGCGGTGGCCGGTCTCACAAGCCGTTTGTGTTAGTTGTTCACCTAAGATAGTATACAGGTGCTCATTGGGTTATGAGTACACTGGACGGACTCGCCGGGAACATGCTAGTTGGTATTATACCTATAGTCAGATAGCAGTTCCCTGGTGACATGTGTACAGGTTAGTCTGTCGACCTGAGATCGTCATTTGTCTCGCGTGAGTTCCCACTGTACTTTGATTACTACCCTACCACGGCTCAAAGGAATCGTGCAAACAGGTTTTAGTTGGGTACAGTCCCGAGCCATATGGAGGCAGTGAGCGGATCGTCGGGGATTCGTCTCTCCCGGTATTGGGGGTTGATATCGCACAGTGCACGGGTGGTCATCACTAGAAATCCTCGGCCGGGGTATGTGAGAATTACCGATCCAGGATCGATAGTTTCTCAGGAAATGATGGGTTTCATACCGACACGAATTATCGCGTTGTTAAGGGTCTGAATTTATCCACCCCCTTAGACTCGATATGCGATACTCTTAGACGAACAGACCAGACTGTACGGATATTGTCACTGACAGGCTCAGTAGGGGTTTGGAAGAGTTTGCTCGTCAGCCTTCCTTTGGCTCAATACCTGGGTAGCCGTTACGTACAGCTAGTGCCGCTGACGTGCTTGTGGTTAAACCCACTGCCAGCGTATTGACGAGTCTTTAGAGTCCCACACAAAGGGTTTTCACGGCTCAGGCGATATGGTGTAGGTGACGTATGTTGATACATACAGGTGTCCGATTAAATATATGCACGGACTGCACAGACTTTAATCGGACGGTTGATAATACTAGCGGTTTAGGATTAAGCCAGATTGTTAAATCAAGTTTTGATTTAATAATTTACATATGTATTTATATATATGTATTCTAGTATTATTGCTCACTATTTATTTTCTCTCTTTGGCTATTCGTATTTTCGTACGAATACGTGTATGTGTATTTGGATACATGTACCGGGAAGCATTCTGTATTTATACGGAATGGCTTCTAGAAGATGCCACCTCATTATTGATTTTCTTTTGAAAATCATTTTATTTATAATGAGGTGGAAAATGTGACATGGCTAAGCATGGACTTTGGCAATGTAGAGATTGGTATGGGTATTTGTTTAATGCAAATTGGGAATGACATTTTTGTGGGGGCATGAGAGGAAGGGGTCGGCCACTTTTTGGGGAATGGTATTGCTCGTTTTATTTTTCACTTGGTGCTCTCTCACTCTCATGCTCACACAAAACACTTAGCCAATTTCTAAGCTCATGCCTTCCATGTTTTTCCATCACCTCCCCATCTTCTATGGTTGCTCCATGAGCAATTTTTGTATGAGAGAAAATCATGGTGAGTCTATCCTACACCCCCACTTTCCACTACTAGCGATCTTGGAGGATCGGTTGGTCCGCTTGGCGAACCTGGAGCTTACGTCGTTTCCCTCGGGTGGATCATCGGAGATGAAGGAAGACCGGCGACCAAAGTCGATCCGCATCACTAGAAGCTTGGAAATGGTTGAAGACCCAAAGGACTTGGTTCATTAGGTATAAACATTCTATCTCCTTTTGTTAGCTTGCTAGTTTTAGGGTTAATGGTTTTGATCTTGGAAATCGGGTAATGGTACCGCCGGGTTTTTAGAAAATTTTTATTCCGTATTTGGCCACGGTTCGATGACCGGGGCGCTCCCATAACCCAACATGGTATCAGAGCCACCCATTAAACCCTACTAGCTAGTTGCACAATTTTAAAATCTCGATCGATCAAAGTTTCCAAATCAATTTTCCAATTTGCCTATTTTCTGTCGATTTTAAAACTTGGTCGAAAAATCTTTCTGTATAGCTTAAAAATCCGTGCAGGAAATTATAGAGCACCACAAGAAATTTTTGTTCCACCACGCTTTTGTGGCCAAATGCCTCCAAATATTTTATGGAACTCTCTGACAAGGAAAAATGATTTTTGTGATGTTTAGTTTTAGCCCAGATTCTCTTGAGTACTGGTTTGCACTTGGGGCTAGACAGAAATTTTAATCGATCGATATTTTAACTGTGATATTATTAGTACTTAGTTTAGCATCTACGACCGTGAATTTCATTCGATCGGTAAACCCGTCTGATTGCTATATGTTCTTTTAGACGAGTTTGCGAACGTGACATTCACGTTGATGTTCTGTGTTGTGCTGTGATGTTGCGGATTGTCGTGGTGGATAGCCTGGGTGCAGTGGTAGTACAGTTTTGTTTCATTTGTACATTTGATATTGCGGGGCGAGCGTCCGACATGTAGACTGCCGTCACTGCCTGTTTGTATATTATTCTTTTGGGGCACGACCGGGTTGAGGTCGATGTACCAGTTTTATATATTTTCTTTTCTTTACTAGGATTACCCCGCGGTGGGGTGCACGGATAGCCGGGTTCTAAAGGGCAACAGGCTCGCATCTCATGGCGTTGAGATGGAGGGGGCTTCACTCTAGAATTGGCGGGCTATTCGCCGCACTCGTAGGGGGTATAGGTTGACCCAAGGAGGGGTGCTCAAGTTACCGGATTCCGTGAAGTGCTGGGTGGTCCATTCACTTTGTTAAAGGGGGCTGCTTCGCTTCAGGTTTTGGCGGGTAACTTGCCGCGCTCATAGGGGTCTAGGAGTTCATTGCACAGGTTATCCACACGACCAGGGGAACGTCGGGTTTTCAGTTGTGGCTCAAAGGAAACCCGGGGCTCCCAGATTATTTGTATTGTTCTGTGATGCTTATTACTTTTCTGTGATGTTGCATTTATCATGCCTGGGACGGTTGTTATATATATTTATATATACTAGTAGATGTTGTATATGTTTTGCACCCGCGCTATCCCAGTCCCCGCTCTGTCGTTAGTTAAGTAACCTAAAGGGTGATGACGAGACCCAGTGGCGAATGCGGATGGCATATACTTACATTTTATTTTCGTTCTTTTCTGGTGTGATTAATTGATGGGGCTGCGTTGATTCTTATCAATGCAAGGAAAAAAACCTATATAAATGATGTTGTTGGAACCAAGATTTTAAAAACTGACATTACAGACATTCTTTTTTGCTTTGCACAGTGATATTCGGTTATGAATATCCAGCACCTCATTTGACGAGGCAAGGGCCAAGATCCCTTCACCGGGAGTGACCCCTTGGGCAGGAGTTTGCGTCAACATAATAACTTCACTATAGTCGATTACCTTTTTCTTTGCATAGTGGTATTCAGTTTGGAATATCCTGCACCTCATTCGACGAGGAAAGAGCCGAGATCCCTTCACCGGGAGTGAACTCTTTAGCAAAAGTTTTCGCTGCTATACTTTTATAAAACCACTTGGATTCCTTCAACGATATCAAGTTCATTACGTTAAAGGTTTTTCGCCAAAAACCAGCCGTAGCCCTCCGTCATTTCAGAAAAGCAGCGCCTGTTATTCGTGCTATGTTTGTTGGCTTCCGTCAAGGTCTAATGTGCGGTAGCTATGTGTTACTTTTATGTAGCATGGATATGCATTAATCTAGGACAGTCGTGCAGCCTTGTTGGCATCCGTCAAGGGCGAGTACGGGTGGGTCTAGATTAATCAGGATAATGACGGGTAGAACTTGACTTGCAACTTATGATTTGTTGGCATTCGTCAAGGTCATAAGCTGCTTGGGGTAAAAATCATATCGGGAGTTTCAAACATACAGGAAACTTGCCAGGCATGCGCATACCTTCTGGAGTGTGGTGACTTGAGTGGCTTCCATCAAGTTATCATGCGATGATAGTTGGATCCCGATTCCCACTGATGAGTAGGATTACTCTTCGGGTGATTCCGACTAATTCTCCTTTTAGGTTTGGAGGAGAATTCGAGGAAACAGTGGGAGCCATCCAGATTAGATAAAGTGATTATCCATTCTGATCTAGGTTAGAGTGCACGCTGAGTGTTTTCTTCTCTCTCTCTTTGACTGTGACCATGACCCGACCCTAGACTATAACTCAGTGACCAAATAAACCGAACTTTCTTATAAACACTGGCTTTTGGATTGTCCTAATTGCATACATCATTTCCACTCCTTCTTTTACCCTTTGCTTTTCTCCAGAACACCCCGTGCCACTACGAATATCCACTTCCATTGGATAAAACCATCGTATGGTTATATACGAACTCGAAGGAACTTATTCGAGGATGATTTCCGATTCTGGAGAAAATGAATAGGACTATTCAGTTGTCTTTTCTTTTTACCTTCTCTCAGGTTGTGAGGGCTCCTAGGATTAGGAGACGGTACACCTATTACGCTTATTGGATAGTCTTCTTCCAAACCATAGGCAGGTGCCGAAAGGTAGAGAATGAAGAAAACCAATTAGCCTAAGTGTGGTGTACAGAAGGTAATGAGTAAAGACAAATAAAGGGATTAGAAAGAGGGCAAAGTAAATTGCGACTTCTATTCACCAAGTCTTTCAAACCACTCCTACTTCGCCTTTATATTTCTCCAGAACACCCCGTATCACTACGAACATCCAATCCTATTTGATAAATCCATCCTATGGTTATATACGAACTCGGAGGAACTTTTTCAAGGATGGATTCTGGTTCAGGAGAAATAGAATAAGATTTATTCAGTTGTCTTTTATCTTTACCTTCTCTCAGGTTGTGAGTGCTCCTAGGACTAGGAGAGTACACCTATTACGCTTATTGGATAGTCTTCTTCCAAACCATAGGCTGGTGCCGAATGGTAGGGAAGGAAGAGAACCATTAAGCCTAACGATGGTGTGCAGAAGGTAACGACTAAAGAAAAATAAAGGGATTTGGAGAGATGGCAAGGAAATATATGGTTTCAGTCATGAATCTGGATAATGGAAGAGGCATTACTATGAATACAAGGATACCCCTACAAAATATTTTAATGTTTCAGCTTCACTCTGCGTTGTTAATTGAAAACCGTTTTCCCGATTAGGCCCTTACTCCAGGGTATGTATTTACCAGTTTTGATTCTCACATCTGTATGGTTTTACAGATGATGAGTGGGAGTAAGTTATTGGGAATTAGGTGATCATCCTCATTATATCGGAATTCGTTGTAATTGGTGATATTTGAGGAAATCGCCTGGGTTGTTTGCCGGACGGCAAGTATTTGGTTTTGAATATCCGTTGTTATGCACCAATTTCAAACTGATATATCTGTACGTTTATTTTTATAAAGTGAGATATAACTTTTTGAAATTATATCCATGATATATACCTATATCAGTTGATGGTTAGGTAAGGAGCATTCAACATCGGTGTAAGTCTTCATAACCATAGTACAGTTTTCAACCTGCGACGCATAGGGTTTAAGTTATTAAACTCAGGGGACTTATACAATGTATTGTATGTTGTCCAGTGTCCATTAGGATACAGGGGTTGGTCCTCGTATTATATTTTGTTTACTTATGACTCCTCAAGTTTTGGACAAGTGTTTCGTAGAAATACAAGGTCCAAGTTTGAGAAGTTATAGGTACAAGAATAAAGTAGAGAACCAGGTGTCACAAGTATCGGGATTCTTCAAGGTGATCGAAGATGTAGATACTTGTATAAGGTATTCAGTTGATAGTAATGGTTTTGAGGAACTTGTTTCTCTTCAAGTTACTCATAATTGGACGCACTCCTAAGTTGAGTAATGCTGATCGGCCTCTCTCCATTTAGTTGACATGCACTGGAGACAGCTGCATGATTTGAATCTGATTCCAATTAAATTAGTGCCTTTGTTTCTATATTAGATATATATAGAATCAATTTATATCTTAACGATGTTAAGGTATAGGGAGTCGTCCGGCTGATGCTTAAAACCAGAATTCGGATAAACTCAAGGCACGTTTCAGTAATGGCTGTTTGTGGGTTATCCCGGGCTTTGACGAGGGTTAACTTTCTACCATCAGGACGATCAATAGTGATATTGTTCTTGACTCGCCACAATTTTAGTAAAATGAATTTTTTTCAGAAAACAGTAGTGGGAGTATGGTAGAACTGGAAGTGATTCCAAAACCACAAATGATTACGGAAAATTTAATAGGACCTAAAGATTCAATCAGGATTGACATTCCATTAGCCACTCCGCTGATATGGAGGGTTACCTCAGGCACCCGAGAGGTACTTCGGTAACCTCAAGGACGGTGACAGGGAGGTTCTTGTTTACCCAGACTTGACACTACTGTTGTTCCAGACTATGAGACCCAGCAGGAGGATGAGTATAGCGTCATTCTGAACTAGCTTTAGAGGTGCACGTATATATGACTCTGCCAGTGGGTTGTCGTAATCAGTGGGAGCAGAGGAAGCGTAGTGGAAAAGTAGCTTGTGTCTATTTATAGACTAAACCGGATATAGCGGAGAATGATCATCTAATTTTTCATATGACAGTCATAAGTTCTTTGACTTCATCAGAATAGAGGATGGATCTGTTAAGAAGGTAGTAGGGTGTGATGTCCTGGTATTTGGATGACATACACAGAGTAGGAAGTGAAATTCCTATACTACGATCGGTTATACTTTGATTGTCACACAGTAGTTTTCCACATAGGTTATGGATATTATATCAGGCATTCTGGTTACTAGATCTATGGTTTTTATATCTAGATTTGGGTAGTGTCCCAATCTGGGTACTTAGACAGTATTCTAAAAGATTTTTAGAATGGACGGCTCCTGGCATGGTGGTGAACCTGCAGGTGAATGGAGTCATCCTCTCTAAAGGTGTCTTACAGACTAAAGGGGAGAGGGGTGTGCATGATTGGCATATCACTTGTTTAGGCAATTGAGTCAATCATGAGATGTCAAGTACCACACCAGATGTTGTTTTTGCACTAGATGCAATAAGTTGATATATTAATCTAATCCTGGAGAAAATGATTGGAAGCAGTTTATGAACATAAGAGGATGTTCTAGGGATTTGATAACGGCGGCCTCCTTCTCGAGAGGGTTATCATTTCAGGCTTCCAAGGTGACCTGGATGACAGAGTGACCGTCGGAGTTATAGTTTTCCCTTTGACGAGGGGCAGTAGTTTGGACAGATGGTCCAAGTGGATACTGAGGAAGGTATGGCGCAGTATACTGATTAAGTTCAGTAGACGATACAGTCTAAGAAGTTTGCTGGATTTGGAGTTCATTTATGAACTGGGTCCCATCAGATATCCAGAAATATTCTAAGACGGGTATTGCTCATTTCGGGAGATAGTTTTCTCCGCGAAGTTGAGATAAAGAGAGACACAGAAAGAAACACTGGAGTGGATCCACTCACTGAGGCTATTTCTCGAACGCAATAGTTTTACAAACGAGGTTTGTGAAACTGATTAGTAGAGGAGTTGGGTGTTCGGTATCACACGGGCTGTGAGTATGCGACATCGAAATAATTAGCCTTATGTGCAAGTGGGAGATTGTTGGCTATAGTGCCCTCAAGGCAATTATCGTATTCGCAGGCACGTGATTATGATAATTAAGGTAGAACCTATACCAATAAAACAGTCTTACTCAAAATGATAGTATGCTATCTGGTTTGTCTTTATCATCATGTATATGTTGATAGAGCCCATAGGATTCTGCCTTGACTACCAGCATTGTGATGGCGATCACATACGTGGGAGCTGGGGTCTATAAGCGCATCCTTAAATGTCCCTAGTCGTGGGAGTATCGAGACTGGGTATCGGTACTCCAGTGTAGACTGGTGTATACTTATCTAGACCCTGACGAGGGGCGGTGGGCGGTCTCACAAGCCATTTGTGTTAGTTGTTCACCTAAGATAGTATACAGGTGCTCATTGGGTTATGAGTACACTGGACGGACTCGCCGGGAACATGCTAGTTGGTATTATACCTATAGTCAGATAGCAGTTCCCTGGTGACATGTGTACAGGTTAGTCTGTCGACCTGAGATCGTCATTTGTCTCGCGTGAGTTCCCACTGTGCTTTGATTACTACCCTACCACGGCTCAAAGGAATCGTGCAAACAGGTTTTAGTTGGGTACAGTCCCGAGCCACATGGAGGCAGTGAGCGGATCGTCGGGGATTCGTCTCTCCCGGTATTGGGGGTTGATGTCGCACAGAGCACGGGTGGCCATCACTAGAAATCCTCGGCCGGGGTATGTGAGAATTACCGATTCAGGATCGATAGTTTCTCAGGAAGTGATGGGTTTCATACCGACACGAATTATCGCGTTGTTAGGGGTCTGACTTTATCAACCCCCTAGACTCGATATACGATACTCTTAGATGAACTGACCGGACTGTACGGATATTGTCACTGATAGGCTCAGTAGGGGTTTGGATGATTTTTCTCATCGGCCTTTCTTTCGCTCAATACCTGGGTAGCCGTTACGTACAGCTAGTGCCGCTGACGTGCTTGTGGTTAAACCCACTGCCAGCGTATTGACGAGTCTTTAGAGTCCCACACAGAGAGTTTTCACGGCTCAGGCGATATGGTGGAGGTGACGTATGTTGATACATACAGGTGTCCGATTAAATGTATGCACGGACTGCACAGACTTTAATCGGACGGTTGATAATACTAGCGGCTTAGGATTAAGCCAGATTGTTAAATCAAGTTTTGATTTAATAATTTACATATGTATATATATATATATATATGTATTCTAGTATTATTGCTCACTATTTATTTTCTCTCTTTGGCTATTCGTATTTTCGTACGAATACGCGTATGTGTATTTCGATACATGTACCGGGAAGCATTCCGTATTTATACAGAATGGCTTCTAGAAGATGCCACCTCATTATTGATTTTCTTTTGTAAATCATTTTGTTTATAATGAGGTGGAAAAGGTGACATGGCTAGGCATGGGTCTTTTGGTCAAAGCATGGAGTTTGGCAATATAGAGATTGGTATGGGTATTTGTTTAATGCAAATTGGGAATGAAATTTTTTTGGGGGCATGAGAGGAAGGGGCCGGCCACTTTTTGGGGAATGGGCTTGCTCATTTTCTTTTTCACTTGGTGCTCTCTCACTCTCATGCTCACACAAAACACTTAGCCAATTTCTAAGCTCATGCTTTCCATGATTTTCCATCACCTCCCTATCTTCTATGGTTGCTCCATGAGCAATTTTTGTATGAGAGAAAATCATGGTGAGTCTATCTTACACCCCCACTCTCCACTACTAGCGATCTTGGAGGGTCGGTTGGTCCACTTGGCGAACCTGGAGCTTGCGCCGTTTCCCTCGGGTGGATCATCGGAGATGAAGGAAGACCGGCGACCAAAGTCGATCCGCATCACTAGGAGCTTGGAAATGGTTGAAGACCCGAAGGACTTGGTTCCTTAGGTATAACCATTATATCTCCTTTTTTTAGCTTGCTAGTTTTAGGGTTAATGGTTTCGATCTTGGAAATCGGGTAATGGTAGCGCCGGGTTTTTAGAAAATTTTTGTTCCGCATTTGGCCACGGTTCGATGGCCGGGGCGCTCCCATAACCCAACACATCCTGCCCAATCATATCGACTCATCTCCAAGTATCATATACTATCCTCGTTATCCATGTATACGTATACATACATACATACATATATACATACATACATATATATATATATATATATATATATATATATATATATACATATTCACACACACACACACACACACACACACACATACACACACACACACATACATATATACACATATCCACATATACGCACAAGAAAATCATTTAAAGTGTGTGCGTGTGTGTGTATATATAGCCTATACTCTAGTGTTCGCGACTAAGAAACTAACTAAAGCATTATCATCTAAATACGCTAACACTAAACAAAGGTCATCTAAAGCCAATCTTGCTAAGTATACCCATCTCATAACATAACATATATATATATGTATGTATGTATGTGTATATATATATATATATATATATATATATATATATATATATATATATATATATATATATATATATATAACGCATCAAATTCTATGAAATTGCGGGGATGCTATACGCCATCCACCCGACATCCTCCATAGATATATATCCACTCACCTTGATCCTTGCTAGCCGAAGTCGACGTCGCTATTTCTCTTCTTCATCGTCCCGGAGTTCACGCGGAGGTACCTATATGACATAACACATCATATCGCATTAAAATCCGATTCAAGACCAAAACGACACACGAATCTGACATAGGTTAAAACCTATGGTCCACTCCCTCAAATCAACCAAATAACACTCGATATCGACGTACAAACGTCAAGTGATCGGTACGAAACCAAAATACCAAAACTTCAATTCATAAATATCGAGGAAACCAAAACAATAACTTAGAAAACTGGTCCCAGATTTTAGTTCAGGTGAAATTAGGTTACACAAACAACACTGGGGTATTGTATATGAAGTATAGGATCTACAGAACCAACTTGGACACCAGAAAGCACAAAGTGGCCGGCCACATGCATGCAAAATCCGGCGAGCTCGGCCAAGAGAAGGAATTGGGGTCATGTATTTTCCGGGTGGTCTCCTAGTGTCTGTTCTAGGTCTCTGCGGTTGTTTGGTTTTCTTGAAAATATTCCAGGTTATACCAGATTCCCTGTAGGCGCTACATTTTCGCAAAACCGATACGAAAAGTTTCAAACTTCAAGTTTTAGGGTTCAGTTCAGATATGATCTGGGTTTTAGACACTAAGGGGGTTTAAGGTCATCACCAAAGCCCAATTATACCATCTCAATTCATGATTTTCTCATAACCCATCTTAGAATTTTCAAACCTCACTAAACATCGCTAAAACACATATAAACTTAAGTAGGTGCTAAAGTAAAACAATTACTACACTAATGGTAAATGAATTACCTCATTTGGCAATTCAAGAAAATTCTTGAGTTGCCCCAAGTCTTCAAAATCCAATTTTTCTTGGTCCAAAGTGCTTGTGATGAGCTTGTGCATGTTTTTAGTGAAAGGGGGATGATGTTTGTCTTTCATGGAGTTGTGAGGAGGTAGAGGAGGTGGGAGGAAGAGGCAGCCATGGGAGAGAAGGGAAGTAAGATGAAGAAAATGAGAAGGGAAAAGAAATGGCAAAGTCAAAGGAAACCCCTCACCTCTCTCTCTCATGCACATCCCTCTTTGTTTATTCATTTTCTTTTTCTTTTCTTTTCTTTTCTTCTCTCTTCTCATTTAAAACCAAGCCAAATGAAAAATAAAGAGAAGCCATGGTAGAAAAAAATGTAGAAATGTGAAATAGGACATGGTGCATGTCATGTGAACAAAACAAACTTAATGCACGGTTAGTGATATTTAATCGCGATTATTGTATATAATTAATTTTAAAAATTCATAATTTGCCTAAATCACATAAAACACCTCCATTTCAGAAATTCCTATAATTTTCCAAATATTTCCCAAATTATTGGTATATAATTATACCGCATCATTAAAATATTCATAATATTTATTATTTAATTTTATAATTCCCAAAAATAATATTTTATTTTTCTGAAATGTTACAATTACACCCCGGTTGACTAAGTCATAGTCAAAGTCAACCCCAAGTAAGCGAGTCCAAGCCCAGATCAAGTGGGCCCATGCCCAAGTCGAGCCGCGCGGCCGGCCTCCCCCATGCCAAAATGAAATCATGTAATAAATAATTTTGATGTAATTTTTTATGCATGAATATAAGAAAAATGGGCATAAAGCCAAATTTTTTTAAACCCCATGACCCATGTGCAAAAGAAATGAGCACATGATGCATGAGATGAACAAAATGCCATTTTGTAAAGCCCAAGGGAATATATGTAAGTTTGTAAGCCTATAAAAGGCAACGTGATAATGAAATAAAAAGATAGAATTTCGTTCCCCTAAAAATATAGGGTTTCTGTGTCTCCTTCTCCTTCCTCAAGGTTCTAAACCTTCTTCCCCTTTTCTGAATTAAATCAAGAGTTAAACTCTTCCTTTTCCAAAAATAAATAGTTTTTCACCATAAAACCCTTGAAGGGGAACTCAAATCTCCCATCAAATCTCTAAAATAGGAGATTTTAAAGTCCCACCCCCTTTTATTCAAGATCCAGCCAATAGAGAGGAGGAAGAAGGAGACACATCTCCAAAAATCCCACTTTGGGAAGATCCAAAGCTCAAGAGAAGATCTAGGGCTCAAGGGAGAAGAAAGAAGTCCCCTTTCATCATCTCCGAAAATATCTTGGGAGTTTAACTCCACAAAAAAAATATATATATATATATATATATATATATATATATATATAAAATAATAAATTTTTCTTATTGGGAGTACAACTCCCAGTGCAGGGGCTAAGCCCCCTTGTCCTCTTTTTCAGGAGTTTAACTCCAACAGTCAATTGGGAGTATAACTCCCAGTACAGGGGCTAATCCCCTTTTTCCCGCTGGCTCCCGTGTGCTGGACACGTGAGGCGCTGGCACCCACACATCCTTTGGACGCTATTTTCCTTTTTTTCTTCTATATATATACACATTCCACAACACTTTTCCAGTCAGAAAAAAATTCTAACAGGGCGCTGCTCTGCACCCCGCAAGGGGGCTGCTTGCCCCCTTGACCCCCAGCCCGCTATCCGGGTAGCGGGACCCCCGTAAACTCTGCGAGCCCCCGATATATCCAAAACCCCTCAAGATACACAAACACACACTGCATATTGAGTTCGCATGACCAGTTTGACCTGTCAATCGGAGGTTCCCTCGCTCCAAAGGCGAAGGGTAATTAACTGCAGCTTAGTCCGCGGCTGCCAAAAATTCGGATTTCCACAATCAATAAACCCCCGCCTACCCTAGGCAAGGGGAATCTGTAGTACACCTGACAAGCGACGCGTATTCTTATCTCAATGGGGTGACGAAAAACACCCTACACCCACGCCGAGAACTCTCAAACAACTGCGGTCTCTCCAAGGAAAGCTCGCGTATATCCGTCGGTTCATAGCCAACCTCTCCGGAAAATGCCGTCCCTACAGTCATCTAATGAAGAAGGGGACCCCATACGTATGGGATCAAAAATTCCAGAATGGACTAGACGAGATTAAATAATACCTACAAAATCCACAAGTACTGACCGCCCCGGTTAGAGGAAGGCCCCTCATCCTATACACAATGGCCCTTGAAGGTTCTCTGGGTGCGCTATGGGCACAGGAGAATGACCAGGGAAAGGAGAGAGCTCTGTACTATTTGGGTCGAGTTCTCCTGGGGGCAGAAAACAACTACTCCCCCATCGAAAAGCATTGTTTGGCGCTGATCTTCACGATAACGAAGCTCAGACACTACGCCTTGGCACATGAGGTCCATCTTGTATCAAAAGTGGATCCTCTCAAATATCTAATGTCTAAGGACATACTAACGGGAAGGCTTACCAAATGGACCCTCCTTCTGATAGAATTCTCGATAACGTATCGACCTCTCAAAGCAGTGAAGGGCCAGGCCATCGCCGACTTTTTCGCCGAGCATCTGATACCCGCTGACTCCCCCTTAAATTGTGAGTTACCGGATGAACATGAGTTCGACGCAAAGGAAGAAGAGAATGGTGCCCGATGGGAACCCTAATTCGATGGAGCATCTTCTATGAAGAGGCGGAAGCATAATACCCTCATAATCAAAGCTGGGGTAATTCTCATCTTCGTGACCCCGCAAGGAGGGATACTACGTTACACCTTCTCCCTGACGGAGCCAAGGACTAACAACGAAGCTGAATATGAAGCTTTTATAACAGTTCCCGAGATCGCTGTTGACATGGGAATCAAAGACCTCCTCATTTATAGAGACTCTCAGTACATTGTCAGCCAAGTAAATGGCGACTATCATATATACAAGCCAGAACTGATCAGGTATGGTGAAAGAGTGCAGCAACTGCTGACACAAATCCCCTCCTACATCTTGGAGAGTATACCGCGTATGGAAAACAGCAAAGTGGATGCATTGGCTAGATTAGCTAAAGAATTGGCCAATGAAGACCTCAATAACATAAATATCATCGTGCGAAGCCGCCGGGTTCTCGCACCAGCAGGGATACCTTCGGAGGATTTAACAGAGTCATCTGAAGAAAAGGAAACGACCAAATAAGCAGTCCTCTAAATAGAAGACGAGGAAAAGGTCAAGGATTGGAGGGAAGTCTTCATAGACTACTTTAAATCCTATCGAACGCGTCAAGACATCAGCTCATGAAACAGGCTCTGTCTTTCGCTTTCGTCACTAATACTCTATATAGGAGATTGCTTGACGGTTTGTGGTTAAGGTGTTTGGGGCCAGAAGAAGAAAAGAGAGTCATCCAAGAAACTCATGACGAACTTTGTGGTTCTCATCAAACCGGACCAAAGATGAAGTTAAAGATCAAAAGGATGGGATATTATTGGCCCGCGATGATTCAGGACTACCTCGAATATGCGAAGCAGTGTCACCCGTGCCAAATTCACGGGAACTTTATCCACCAACATCCAAATCCGCTACATCCAACGGTAGCTAGCTGGCCGTTCGAAATATGGGGAATCGATATAATCGGCCCCCTTGAGCCAGCATCATCCAAAGGACACCGGTTTATACTAGCAACAACCGACTACTTTTCTAAATGGGCAGAAGCAACACCACTAAGAGAGGTGAAGACGGAGAATATTCTCCATTTCTTCAAGACACATGTCATCTACCGGTTCGGCACTCCACGACAGATAATCTCGGATAATGAACCAGCCTACAGGAGCCATAAAATCAGGCGCTTCACAGAACAACATAAAATAGACTGGAGATACTCTTCCGTCTATAATCCCCAAGCTAACGGTCTAGCTGAAGTTTTCAATAAGATCTTGACAAAGATTATAAAGAAAACCATGTCGGGAAACAAAAAAGACTGGCACGAAAGTCTATACGAAGCTCTTTGGGCATACCGAACGACGTTCAAAACAACCATGAATATGACCCCGTACGCATTAGTATTCGGCACAGAAGCAGTGCTTCCTCTAGAAATAGAACTCCCTTCCCTTCGAGTTGTGGTTCGATATGAGCTGACAGATGAAGAAAACGGTCATCTCCGGCTTGAGGAGCTCGACGCCCTCGATGAAACTCACCTTATAGCACAACAGAACGTGGAGGCTTATAAGGCAAAGATGACGCGGTCATATGAAAAGCTGACCAGGCGGAGAACATTCCGCCAAGGTGAAGTCGTGCTAGTCGTCAAAAGACCGATGATCCCCAATCGTGCGAAACGGGGGAAATTCGAGCTGAACTATGAGGGCCCGTACATCATAGATAAGGTCTACTAGAGTGGGGCCTACCTGCTCATGGATATGCATGGCGAAAGACCCTTCCGGCCAATAAATGACCGATTCCTCAAAAGATACTACGCCTAACGGGTTACGATTCAGATCAATGATAAATGACGACGCCTGTGTCCGCTCGTTATCTTCCTGAGTCAGAACCCTAAAAATAGTATCCAGAAGATCGGTTGCCTTGAAAATGGTAACAATGGACCACTACGTCCTTAAACCGGCCATGGAACGAGATTTCCCTAAACTAACAATGGACCGAAATGTCCTTAAACCAGTGCGCCGCCTCAAACATGGCGCATCGCCCCCAAATACGGCGATATCCACCCTTGAGATCTGTGTTGCAATCGAAGTCTCAACAGCAGAATTTGCAACTCAAGTCCCACTGGCTACACAGCTACTCCAGCGGTGAAGTCACCTCCAAAAAGGTATGTCCACAAGCAAAATGGGTACGGATGAAAACCCAAAAGGGTGCCGTGAGTAAAAAAAGCAGGGCCACCGACGAGTTTGTGAAAACCAGGAAGGGCGCAATCTCGTTAAAAAAATAAATTAAAAAAGGGGGTATGTCCACAAACAAAATGGGAACGGATGAATACCTGAAAGGGCGCCGTGAGTAAAAACAGCAGGGCTACCGGCGAGCTTGTGAAAACCCGGAAGGGCGCAATCTCGTAAAATTTTCACTTACGAGATCCTCTCGACTCGTAAGGAAAACTCCCCCTATGAGACCCTCTCGGCTCATAGGATTCAAAACCCTTAAGCTACAGGCACTTAAACCTGTTCTTAAGCCATCATATCCCCCAAGTTGCCCTACAGGAGGTCCAATATTGGTCCTTGTATACAATCCATAGGCACAAATAAACGATCTTCCAGCCAAGTCCCACCAATGAATAGAAATGCCCTCATATGGTGAATGACACTTGTAAGTCCTTTCGACTTATAAGGAGAAAACACTCTTGTAAGATCTTTATGACTTGCAAGGGTGAGCACACACTTAGGAATCCCCACGATTCCTAAGGAGAAAATACACCTATGAGATCCTCACGACTCGCAGGGAGAAATAACTTTATGAGACCCTTACGGCTCATAAAGTTAGAAAGTCTAGTCAACAGGACCCTAACCCTGTCTACTAAGCCATCTTTGTTCAAATCGACAAAAGGCAAATGATGATTCGCTCCTGGCAATATTCTAGTGGTAGCGATACTGATGCCAAAACAGGTGTCAAGCTCCAAGTCCTTTCAAGGCAAATAATGATTTGCTTCTGGCAATATTCCAGTCGTAGCGATGCTGATGCCCCAGGTTCGTATCAGGTTCTAAACTCACAATAAAAATCAGCGAGCAAAAAAGATATACGTATGAAACATACGAAATGTCTGGGCAACTCGCAATAAAAATCAGCGAGCAAAAAATATGCATATGAAATAGCCGAAATGTTTGGGCAACTCGTAATAAAAAGCAGTGAGTAAAAATATAAAAATAGCCGAAATGATTGGGCACCGCGATAAATAGCCGAAATGATTGGTCAACCGCGACTTTCGTGATATGAAAAACTGAAAAGATAGAGAATCGCGGAAATAAAAAATAAAATAAAATAAAAATTTCCTCTGCCCTGCAGGTGAGTCAACACCGACCCCTGTATACAATCCATGGGCACAAATGAAAAAGGGAACCATATTTTCCTACCAGGCTCTGTCAAATGGACAGCTAGATCTCAACAGTAACATCTACAGCCTAGAGATCACCCCGTCGTACCATCTCATTCTATCAGGGTGCAGACGTGACGTCAATAAAGCTCCGACGAGCCAAATCAAAAAAGGAGTGACGGAAAAATCCCAGCTCCAGCTCGGCGTTACTTCTCATTCCAGCAGGATGTAGACGCGACACAAAAGGCCCAAGGGTTGAAACAAAACGGAGCCATGGAAAATTCCTAGCTCCAAGTCTTGACGGTTCACATACGACCTAAAAACTACCCCGGCGTTACTTCTCATTCCAGCAGGATGCAGACGCAACGTCAACAAAAGACCCAAGGGTCGAAACAAAACGGTGCCATGGCAAATTCCTAGCTCCAAGTCTTGACGGTTCACATGTGACCTAAAGACTACCCCGTCGTACCTTCTCCTCATTCCATCAGGGTGTAGACACGATGTCAACAAAGGCTCCAAATAGCCAAATCAAAAAGGAGTGACGGCAAAATCTCAGTTCCAGCTCGACATTCTTCTCGTTACAGCAGACGCAATGTCAACAAAGGCTCCAAATAGCTAAATCAAAAAAGGAGTGACGGAAAAATCCCAGCTCCGGCTTAACATTCTTCTCGTTACAGTAGACGCAATGTCAATAAAGGCTCCAAATATCCAAATCAAATTGAAGTAATGACATATTCCAAGCTTCAGGGTCTCGATGGCAAGTCATATAAAGCCTAAGAGACTATCGGAGCGCGGAGTGGTTATGACTCATCGGGGCTCCAAACTGAGCCTAACCTCAAGAAAAAAGCGACATGGAAAATTCCTAACGCTTGCTCTTCTGACGGTCATATAGCCTAAGGAGATTACTTGAAGACGTCTTGTCCAGCCCCCGAAGGGATAAGAGACACGACAGTCGCTGGGCTACTCGAACGACAGCTTAAAGACTGCATATCGAGGAATACATCAGCCAACGCAACAGTACCACGGACCAAAACCCTAGTACCACAAAACCTAACGGACCTCTGTCGCAAAGAGCAGGGGTTATCTATATATAACGTTAGGATAAGTTTGCCTATAAATCTAAGGGAGGTAAACTAAACAAACTCCGAAATGAGTGAATAAACTACAAGCTCCGAAATGAGTTCATAAACTAGAGTTTCGAAATGAGTGAATAAACTACAAGCTCCGAAATGAGTTCATAAACTAATTAGCGCCACATTAAGATACAGAAAAGCGCATGCAAAAAATGTATATTCTTATTCATGAATCAAAGTGTTTAAGAGATACAATTAATACAAAAATGGGAATACAATTACAGTTGTTAAGAAGGCGGGGCTTTTAACAAGTTGGCAACCCGCTCATGCGCTCCCCGTAGCTCCTCCTCACATGCTTCTACTGCGGCCAACCCAACTTTAATTTGAGCCCGTTGTTGCAAGCATGATGAAAACTTCTCAGCAATTTCCTGCATGGCAACTTTACGATCTTGCATGCCCCGCTCGATAAAATCCAGCTTCTATCTCAGCACCAGGCCCATCAGAAATACATTTTTGGAGGTTTTTGAAAACAACTTGTAGCTGCACAGTATTCGCTTCAAGCTGGGTGTGCAATTTGATGGATTCTCCAGAAGCCGTCTCATGCTCCATTCACTTCAGGGTCAACTTTTGTTCAAAATATCGAATGAAATCGGCATTTTGCTTGATCCATGCGACCCGCTGAGCCTTCAAGGTCAATACCTCAGGAGAGAGACGCTTGAGCTCGATCTCACGCCGACAGGCCTCGATCCTCTTGCAATAGCCGACCCAAAAGCCGACAAAATCTTCGCTGTGGAAGTTTACAAGCGTCGCCAACATAGGATTGACTTCGTCAGCGAAATCCGCAGCAGAGGTGAGAGCTTCGGCATCAAGATCTTCGATAAATTCGCGTAACATCCGCTTACTAGTTGCTGCACCCCTGGAAGATTGACGGTTAGCAAAAGGCCCTGTAGGCATGGGAATGTTAGACTCAAAGGGAACCGAAGCTGGTGTATTCGCTGCAAAATAAATCACGCACGAATGAGGGTCATATTTCGATTTGAAAAAATAAAGAAGATGGCTGATGGACGAGATCTACCGTACCATCTGTTGAAGGCGGCATGACAAGGAGCACAGAAGACTCGGCTATCCCTTCACTTCCTCCTTCAAGCTATGGTACTGTGGTCAATATGGGGAAAGCTTAGCAACAGAATGAAAAGAAGAAACACCAAGCAAGCGGTATACTAACCAATGCCGGAAGGAGGAATGAATTCCGACTGGAAGGCAAAACACGGGCTTAACACCTAGTGTAAGCGATCAAAGAGCACTCCTGTAGGATTGCAACAATATGTGGTCAATATAGGAAAATGGTATTTATACTGAAGAAAAGAAATAAGAAATCTTCACCTTCCAGAGTTCGGAGAATCGCAGAAGAAAGGGGGGGAACCATGGCAGTCAGAGCAATGACCGGCGGCAATTCTTCAGTCAATACAGCATTAGGGTCTACTGCACCTATCCTCAGGATAAAGGAGATATCATTAGATGCCTAATGGGATTAAAAACTCAAAGATAATAAATCAAGGAGTACCTGATAGAGCAGAAACTGAGACAGTGCCGGAAACATCACCAGTTGTGCAGCTTCTTCGGTTGCCACTGGGAAAGTGGATTCAGCACCCCCACCTTCATCCCCTGATTCGATAAGGGTAGTTGTAATGCTGGCATCCCCCGCCAATATCAAGGATCCACGGGGATAAGAAGCGACAGTCGGAGCGGTCTCAGATTCCAGAGAAAGGGTGGCCACTTCAGGCTCTTTAGTCGCCGACACTTCACCTGCCAGGCCACCACCAGAACTTGGCCCTGCTTTAAAACAAAAAAAATGTGTGTCATGATTCGAGGAAAAGCGGTTACTAAATTCTAATAAGGGACTCCGCGTTGTTATACCTTGAAGCAACCGCTCGGCCTCTTCCCGAGCCGCACGCGCAACTTGCCTATGAGCAATAGACAAGTCAGAAAGGAAATCCTGTTGGGTTACGGCAGCGCCTCGGCCATTAAACCATGACCAAATGCGGAACAAAAATTTTCTAAACTGGCGCTACTACAACCCGATGCCCGGATCTACCCTAAACCCTATACTACCAAGCATATAAAGAGGAGTTAGATGGTTATACCGAATGAACCAAGTCTTTTGGGTCTTCAACCATCATCCTAAGCTCCTAGTGGTCGCGGATCGAATTTGGTTGCCAGTCTTCCTCCATCTACGATGATCCACCCGAGGGAAATGGCGCAAGCTCTAGCCTCACCTAGCGAGGCAACCGACACTCCAAGGCTGCTAGCAATGTAGAGTGGTGGTGTAGGATTATCTCACTATAATTTTCTTTCATAAAAAATACTCAAAAGAGCAACCATAGAAAATGAAGAAGGAGGTGAGGAAAACAAGTGGCATGAGCAACCATGGAAAGAATGCTAAGTCTCTCAAGAGAGAGAGAATGGTCAAGTGAACAAAGAATATCAATTGGATGGCATGTAAAGAATATGGCTACTTTAATTTTGAACCATGCATACAAAATATCTCCTCAATTTTTCAATAAACAAATGAGAGCCATGCTTCTCTACATGCCAAGCCATGCCCATGCCAACTCACCCCTCCACCTCATTTCTAAAATGATTTTCTAAAAAGAAAATCTAATAATGAGGTGGCCATCTTCTAGAAGCTATTCCGCATAAATACGGAATACTACCCAGTACACACATCGAAAGAGATATACGCGTATTCGTACAAAAATACGAATAACCAAGAGAGAAAATAAACAGTAAACAATAATACTAGAATACATATATATAAATACATATATATAAATTATTAAATCAAAACCTGATCCGGCTTAATCCTAAGCCGCTAGTATTATCAACCACCCGATTAAAGTCTGTGCAGCCTGTACACATATTTAATCGGATACCTGTATGTATCAACATACGCCATCTACACCATATCGCTTGAACCGTGAAAACCCTCTGTATGGGACTCTAAAGACTCATCAATATGCTGGCAGTGGGTTTAACCACAAGCATGTCAGCGGCACTAGCTGTATGTAACGGTTACCCAGGTAATGAGAGAAAGGAAGGCCGACGAGTAAACTCATCCAAACCCCTACTGAGCCTGACAGTGACAATATCCATACAGTCCGGTCTGTTCGTCTAAGAGTATCGCATATTGAGTCTAGGGGGGTGGATAAAGTCATACCCCTAATAACGCGACATTTAGTGTCAGTATGAAACCCATCACCACCTGAGAAACTATCGATCCTGGATCGGTAATTCTCGTCTACCCCGGCCGAGGATTTCTGGTGATGGCCACCCGTGCACAACGTGGCATCAACCCCCAATACCGGAAGAGGAGAATCCCCGACGATCCGCTCACTGCCTCCATGTGGCTCGGGACTGTACCCAACTAAAACCTGTTTGAATGACTCCTTTGATCCGTGGTAGGGTAGTAATCAAAGCACAGTCGGAACCACACGAGACAAATGACGATCTCAGGTCGACAGACTAACCTGTACACATGTCACCAGGGAACTGCCATCTGACAATAGGTATAATACCCTATAGTAGGTTCCCGGCGAGTCCGTCCAGTGTACTCATAACCCAATGAGCACCTGTATACTATCTTAGGTGAACAAACTAACACCAATGGCTTATGAGACTGGGCCACCATCCCTCGTCGGGGTCTCGATCAGTATACACTAGTCTACTCTGGAGTATCGATGCCCAGTCTCGAAACTCCCACGACTAGGGACATTTAAGGATTTACTTATAGACCACCCAACTCCCACGTATATGATCGCCATCATAATGCTGGTAGTCAAGCATAAATCATATGGGCTCTATCAACATGTAATAGTGATCTGTAATACCATATAAAGCATGCACATGATGATAAAGACAAACCAGATAGCATACTATCATCTCGAGTATGACTGTTCTATCGGTATAGGTCCTCCCTCAATCATCATAATCACCTTCCTGCGACTATGATAATTTTCTTGAGGGCACTATAGCCAACAATCACCCACTTGCAATTAAGGCCAATTATTGTAGTGTTGCATACTCGCAGCCCGTGTGATGCCGAACACCCAACTTCTCTACTAATCAGTTTCGCAAAGCTCGTTTGTGAAACTATTGTATTCGAGAAATAGCCTCAGTGAGTGGATCCGATCCAGTGTTTCTTTTTGTATCTCTCTATATCTCAACTTCGCGAAGAAATCTATCTCCCGAAATGAGCAGTACCTGTCTGAATATCTGATGGGACCCAGTTCACAAATGAACTCCAAATCCAGCAAACTTCTTAGACTATATCGTCCACTGAACTTAATCAGTATACCGCGCCATGCCTTCCTCAGTATCCGCTTGGACCACCTGTCCAACATACTGTCCCTCAAAAAAGGGAAAAATAAAACTCTGACAGTCACTCTGTCATCCAAGTCATCTTGGAAGCCTGAAATGATAACCGCCTCCTGAAAGAGGCTGCTATTACCATATCCTAAGAACATCCACTTATGTTCATAACTGCTTCCCAATGTTTCTCCAGGATTGGATTAATATATGCATATTGCAGCTAGTGCAAAAGCAATATCTTGTGTGGTACTTGACATCACATGATTTACTCAATTGCCTAAGCAAGTGATATGCCAATCATGCAAATCCCTCTCCCCTTTAGTCTGTAAGACATCCTTTAGGGAGGGTGACTCTATCACCTGCAAGTACACCACCATGCCAGGAGTCGTCCATTCTAAAACACCTTTAGAATAGTGTCAAAGCACCCAAATTGGGAAATTTCCCAAATCTAGATCTAAAACCATAGATTTAGTGACCAGAAAACCTGATATTTTATCCATATCCTATGTGGAGAAAAACCTTGTGACAACCACTGTATAACCGATCGTAGTATAGGAAGATTTCTTCCTATCAAGAGTATGTCATCCAAATACCAGGACATCACTCCCTACTACCTTCTTACCAGATCCATTTCCTATTCTGATGAAGTCAAAAACTATGACTGTCACATCAAAAATAGATGATCTATTTCCGCTATACTTGCTTTAGTCTATAAATAGACATAAGCTACTTGCCCTCAATACTTCCGCTGCTCCCACTGACTACAACAACCCTCTGGCAGAGTCATATACACGTGCATTTCTAATACTAGTTTAGAACAACGCTATACTCATCCTCCTGCCGGGTCTCTTAGTCTAGAACAGCAGCAATGGTAAGTTTGGGTAAACAAGAACCTCCCTGTCACCGTCTCTGAGAAGACCGAAGTACCTCTCGAGTGCCTGAGGTTACCCACCAAATATGCGGAGTAGCTAATGGAATGTCAAACCCAATTGAATCCTCATATTCTATTAAAGCTTCAGTGATCGTTTGTGGTTCTGGAATCACTTCCAATTCTACCATACTCCCACTTCTGTTTTCTGAAAAAAATCCATTTTACTAAAACTGTGGCGAGTCAAGAACAATATCACTATTGATCTTCCTGATGGTAGAAAGTTAACCCTCGTCAAAGCCCGGGATAACCCACAAACTAACATTACTGAAACATGTCTTGAGTTTGTCCAGAGTCTGGGTTTAAGCATAAGCTGGACAACTCCATATACCTTAACATCGTTAAGATATGAACCATTCTATATACAATATAGAAACAAAGCACTAATTTAATTGGAACCAGATTCAAATTTATGCAGCTGTCTCCAATGCATATCAACCAAATGGAAAAAGGCCAATCAGCATTACTTATCTAGGAGCACATCCATATATGAGTAATCTGAAAGAGAAGCAAGTTCTCAAAACCATTACTATCAACGGAATACCAAACACAAGTATCTACATCTTCAACTACCTCGAAGAATTCTGATACTTCCAACAAATGGTTCTCTTCTTTATTCTTATACCTATAGCTTCTCAAAATCTGGACCTTGTATTTCAACGAAATGCTTGTCTAGAACTAGAGAAGTCATAAGTAAACAGAATATAGTACGAGTACCAGCCCTATTGTCCTAATTGAAACTGGACAACATACAATACTTTGTATAGGTCCCATGAGTTCAATAACTTAAACTCTGTGCGTCGTAGGTTGAAAACTGTACTATGGTTAAGAAGAATTACACCGCTGTTGAATGCACCTTACCTAATCACCAACTGATATAGGTAAATTTCATAAACATAATATCAAAAAGTTATATCTCACTTTATAAAATAAACGTACAGATATATCAGTTTGAAATTGGTGCATAACGACGGATATTCAAAACCAAATATTTATCGTCAGGCAAAACCTAGGTGATTTCCTCAAATATCACCAATTATGTCGAATTCTGATATAATGAGGATATAATCACCTAATTCCCAATATCTTACTCTCACTCACCATCTGTAACACCATACAGATGTGAGAATCAAACCTGGTAAATACATACCCTGGAGTCAGAATCTAATTGGGAAAACAGTTTTCAAAATGTTTCGAAGGGGTAATCTGGTATTCCTAGTAACGCCTCTTCCACTATCCCGATTCATGACTGTAACCGTATAGTTCCATGTCCTCACTCTAATCCCTTTATTATGTCTTTACTTATTACCTTCTGTATACCACCTTTAGGCTAATTGGTTTTCTTCCTTCCCTACCTTTCGGCACCAGCCTAAGGTTTGGAAGAAGACTATCTAATAAGCGTAATAGGTGTACTCTCCTAATACCAGGAGCCCTCGCAACCTGAGAGAAGGTAATGGGAAAAGATATCTGAATAATCCTATTCTATTTCCCCTGAACCGAAAACCATCATCGAATCTGGAACGAATTCCTTCGAGTTCGTATGTAAGTATACGATGGTGTATCCAATAAAAGTAGATCTTCGTAGTGATACGGAATGTTCCGGAGAAATGCAAAGGTGAAGTAGGAATGTCAGGGGTATACGCAGTTTCGTCGTGAATGATAGTAGTCGCAATGTCCTTTGCCCTTATTCTAATATCTTTATATGTCTTTACTTATTACCTTCTGTACACCACACTTACGCTTAATTGGTTTTCTTCCTTCCCTACCTTTCGGCACCTGCTTATGGTTTGGAAGAAGACTAGCCAATAAGCGCAATAGGTGTACTCTCCTAATACCGGGAGCTCTCGTAACCTGAGAGAAGGTAAAGGGAAAAGACAACCGAATAATCCTATTCCATTTCTCCTGAACCAGAATCCATCCTCGAATCTGGAACAAGTTCCTTCGAGTTCGTATGTAACTATACGATGGAATATCCAAGAAATATGGATCTTCGTAGTGATACAGAGTGTTCTGGAGAAATGCAAAGAGAAAGAAGGAGCGGCAATGATTTATGTGACAAAATGACAATCCGAAAGGCAAAGTGTTTTAAGAAGGTTCGGTTAACTTGGTTCATGAGTTTTAGTTTGGGGTCGGGCCATGGTCGCTGCAAAAGAGAGAGAGAGAGAAAAGAAATACTCAGCGTGCACTCTAACCTAGATCAGAATGGTTAATCACTTTATCTAATCAAGATGTCTCCCACTATTTCCTCGAATTCTCCTCCAAACCCAAAAGAAGAATTAGTCGGGATCATCTAAAATCACCCGAGGAGTAATCCTACTCATCAGTAAAGATCGGGATCAAACTATCATCGCATGATAACTTGATGGAAGACACTCAAGCCACCACACTCCAGATGGTATGTGCATGCCTGGCAAGTTTCCTGTATGTTTGAAACTCCCGACGTGATTTTTACCCCTAGAACCCAAGTGACCTTGACGAATAATCAACAAATCAAAAGGTCCTAGTCAAGTTCAACCTGTCATTATCTTGATTGTGTTAAACCCACCCGCACGACCCTTGACGAATAATCAACAAAGTCATACGACTGTCCTAACCAATCCACATGTCCATGCGACAGAAAAGCATTACAGAGCTACCGCACACTACGTTTCGGCGAATAGCAACGACAAATGTAGCATGAATAAAAAGCAATACTAATCTGAAATGACAGGGGACTACGGCCGGTTTTTGGCGAAAAACCTTTAACGTAATGAACTTGATATCGTTGAAAGAATCTAAGGGGTTTTACAAATATATAGTGGCGCAAACTTTTGCTAAAGAGGTCACTCCCGGTGAAGGGATCTTGGCTCTTTCCTCATCGAATGAGATGCAGGATATTCCAAACTGAATACTACGATGCAAAGCAAAAGAATCGACTATAGTAAAATTATTACGTTGATGCAAACTTCTTCCCAAGGGGTCATTCCCGATGAAGGGATCTTGGCCCTTGCCTCGTCGAATGAGGTGCAGGATATTCCCAATCGAATACCACTGTGCAAAGCAAAAGAGAACGTCTGTAATGTCAGTTATTAAAAACTTGGTTCCTGTTAGTGTATATGCCCTAGGGACCATTATTGTATCATACCAGCTTGTAAATTACTTAATAGAAGCTTGGGATATTCACAGTTGTATTAACAGTCTTGCTCAACACAGTAGTATGCTACTTGGTTTATATCTATCTTAATATGTGTATATGTTTCTTTTAGCATATCGCGAATACATATTGATAGAGCCCTTAGGATCTTGCTTGACTACCAGCGTTGTGATGGCAGTCACACTAGTGGGGCTGGGTAGTCTACAAGCACATCCTTTTTTAGGTCCCTAGTCATAAGATTATCGAGACAGGGCATCGATACTCCGGAGTAGACTAGTGTATACGCTTCTCGTCCCAGCAGGGGAAATGGTCTGACCCACAGCCATTAGTACGTTGTACTGGAGATAGTATGCAGGTGCTCGTTGGGTTACGGGTACACCGGACAGGACTCGCAGGGAACTGTTGGTTGGTATTATACCCGTCGTCAGTTAACAGTTCCCAGGTGACATGAGTACAGCATAGTCCGTAGACTTGACACTGCTGCTTCACCTCGAGTGTGTTCATACTGTTCTTAGATTGCTACCCTACCACGGCTCGACTGAGTCGTGCAAACAGGTAGCAGTTGGGTGCAGTCCCGAAGCACTTGGAGGCAGTGGCGGTTAAATAGGATTCGTCTCTCCCGGTATTGGGAGTTGATATCGCGCTGTGTTTGGAGAGCCATTACGCAAGGTCCCTGTCCAAGGCAATCGAGATTTACTGGTAGGTGTTCCAGTAGTTTCTCAAGGCGTAATGGGCTTCACGCCGACACGACTTATACCGAGGACTGACGCTTGCCGCCCCTGGGCCCGATATGCGATAGTTTTAGACAAACAGACCGGACTGTACGGAGATTTTCACATCAGGCTCAGTAGGAGTTCGGATGGGTTTCCTCATCGACCTTCTTATCGACATCTACCTGGGGACCGTTACGTACAGCTAGTACCGCTTGCGGCCTGTGGTTAAACCCACTTCCAGTGTAGTGTCGATTCTTTAGAGTCCCACACAGAGGGTTTCCCTACTTCAGGCGAAACGATATAGAGGTCGTATGGTTTTACGACAGGGTTCGGACATATACGTGTACTTGTGCACGTATGATGTTCGGACAGATTATACTAGCAGGCTTTGGTTTAAGCCAGATTCTAGTATTAGATTATTGGATTTATGCAGTCTCTGATATCCGTGTTTTTCGTGAATACGGATGGGAGGGGTGTTCTCGTAATTAGTCGGGAAGCTTCTAGAAGAAAGGTGACTCATTTAGTTTTAATTCATTTGTGAATTAAACTTAATGAGGTGGAGAGATGATGTGTTATTTTCATTAATTGCACCATGAGTCATGAGGTGATTCATCTCAAGGTAATTAATGAAGCATGGTTGATGATTTAATATACTATTGCTTAGATATTTTCATGCTTCATAATATATTATCAAAATGACTCGAGTTCAATTCATTACCACAAATACATTCTCTCTCCTCAAGCTCTCATCTTCTTCATCCTAACTCTAATCCTCTCATGAGTTGAGAATCATAGGGTTAGCAAGACTAATAGATCCTTAATCAATCTTTATATTCTCTAGGTCACTTGGATTAGTAATCCTAGCCACTTAGTTACCTCAAGTTAGAGATTAAAACTTGAAGAAGGAACTCTCGGGTGGATCTTCTATTACATCAAGGAGGCCGACGAGGAGGTGAACAACAAGAACAAGAAGGACTAGTATCTTGAGGTATAATCATCTATCATAGTAGTTAACTACTTCTAGATAGTTTGTTAGTTAGGGTTTAGCAAAGATCCGTTTAATAGTCGATGTTACTTTGAACAAAATAATTGTTTTACCTATTCCGCCTCCCCGCATCTTGTGGGGTGTGTAACGTTGACTTACAGTTCCAACAACTTTTTCACGACCCGAAGGTACGGAACGTGATTGGCACTTAAATTACGAAACGTCCAGAGGCGTAACGTGATCTAAGTAAGCCAAAGCCCAGAAATCTAAACCGTCTAAAAGCAATAGAGTGAAGGAAAACTTAGCTTAAAATGGTGGTTTCAGTAAAATAAAGTCGCGTTAAAACATTTAAAACATCAAATTTTCCTGAAAATTTCGGTAGAGTCTCCTTTGTAAATACTGGCCCCAAACGGGTACAAAACAAGAATACATATAAGTAACGAATAAAGGCATCCCCAAGCGGGAGCTAGCTATTCGCCAATGGCGGAATCACAACCACATGCAATATATATCATAATAGAGCAAATAAACATACAAAATCACGAGGAAAAGAAAACATCACGTCGGCTCAAGTGAGCTCGACACCAGAGAACAACACAAAAACTAATCTCGCTGTCACATCTCTAGGTCACATATACAATGGTAGAAGCGGTAGATGGAGAATACTGGATACAAATAATAATACAAGGTGGAACAAAAGTATCCTCGCAACCCACCTATGAGCAAAGCCCCAAGTCCAAGCAAAAGAAGAAGTACGCCCGCCGCTACTATGCTGACGGGTCGGACCTGCAAGATACTGTGGCACAATGGGGGTGAGTTGCCAACTCGTGAGTAGTAAGTAACATCTAATAAGGCTATCGTAATCATGCACGCAAACGCGTCACAGCCTACATATACTAATATGATACGATGCATAAGTATGAATGCAACATGGATGTATAATCAACACGAAATCATGATTTATCTGATATGAGAAGATCTGTACCTTTAACTTCATAAAACCTTTGTAAAATAAAAACTATATTATCATCAGTGAAATCGACAGAAATCCGTGTCAAATATCGACAGAAAATATGTATATCTCAATATCTCAAGGTCTCAATATCTCAATATCTCAATATCTCGGGCTCCGTCAGTCCGGATCGACCCATATCATCAAATCTCACGACTACGTTGTTATCCTCCGGATATCCGCCGCGTCAATAATAACCGGTCGGTAGTGCTCCCCTGCCGGGCTCATCGTCATCCTCACGAAAACATTCTCGCCCCGGGATACCATACCAGGTCCACCATGTACCCACAGACGGTGCATCCCCCTCCTCGAATCGGGTATATGATACAACTCAAGAACCGAGAAAACTTATGGTGGACGCCACACACATTATATCATGAGAAAACTGCAAATTTCTATTTTTAAAATGATAATAGGTTTATAAAATTCTTGCGGTTTTCCCCAAAATCCAGAAATCTCATGAGTACTGAAATCCTCAAGAAGAATCACAATATGTAAACGTGTCGATGATGATGGAAGTCTATGATACGATAGTATATACCAAGCGAAGTACGACCAGAAGCTATGCATGAATAATGATGCAATGAGGTATGTATATATGAGTAACAATCCTACGTATCCATCTTAATAAAATGAATATACAAGTACAAGTCCACAGATCATATATGATGCAAATGCACAGATACCGATTCTAAGCAAGTTTTATAGTGTTCGTGACATAGCAATTACCAATGGCGTGTGTGTTCACATAAAATAGTGTGCAGTATGGACCAATGGTAATGGTGCAAGTGTCCTATAAGATAATATCATATATATATAAGATGATACAATGCAATGAGGTGAATGACTAGGAGACTACGCATATAAATACAAGCACTACTAGTAATCCTGACTATCGGGCGCCTCGCTCTATCCAGACGATCCCCTCCATAGATGTGTATATCTACTCATCGGGATGCCTCGGCTTAACTGATTCGATCACAGCCTTTCCTTTCCGCGCCTCGTCCGGCATCTCTGCAACCGATCCTATAATCACACACAAATAAATAAGAGGATAGATAGATAAATAATCACGGACACAAACGATACAATACAACCAACGCCCACTAACTAGACGCGCACGCACTTGGTGCACAAAACGTGCTCGCGACAACGCCACAAACCACAACTAGGGGTCGCTATGCGTAGCAATCCCCTAACCTAGAACCCAATTATACCAATCGCGCATTCTCAACACTCCAAATATCATAGGAAATAGTATGTAGATCATCACAACTTCAAACTAAACCAACATCTATTTATACCAAAAACCTAGTAAGCAAACCAATGGGATTTTGGCACAAAACTTCACGGATTAGCGACCTAATGGCTACACTCACAAGTAAACATCCTAATAAGTCATGCTTCACTAATTGGATATAACATCACACAAATCCACACGATAATGAAATTTTCCTTGCATAACCACTCAATTAGTTGAGGAGATCTGGGTTTTATAACCGGTGGTAGAGGATAATTAAAAGCCACTTTAATAAGGTAATCACCTAGATTAGGTTTTGTAAAGCCACTGGATAGCAACTACACTTAGCTAACCTAGTAAAGATGGTTAAAACCCTAACTCTAATTCAAACCCTTTTTTTTAAAAACTCAAACTTGCAATTTGACCCATATTAATACCTAAACAAGTTAGATTAAAATAATTAACTAACAAATTAACCATAGGGTTAAGATTTATACCTCAAAATTTTAGAGATCTAACTTGCAACTTGGCTTCCCAAAATGGTTTCTTGATTCAAGATCTAAGCTAGATTAGGTCAAGAACTTTTGGGTGAAAATTTAACTATGAATTAGTGAGATTTTGTGTGGATTTTTGATGGAAATTTGAGGATTTTTGAGATGGAATGAAGTGGAGAAAAATGGGGAGGGCTGCAGGAAGAGTCTCGGCCAGAATGAGGAGGAGGAAGAGGTAAGTGTGTGTGTGTGTGATGTCATGTCAAAACTCCCCCTATTTTCTCATTTATTAATTCTTTTCTTAATTATATATTTTCCTAGTTTATCCTTGAATTCTCTAGAACTATGGAGACACAATTAAGAAAGAATGAGCATGTTACAAACTTGATTCTAAGTTGTCATGGTGCACAAGTGTGTGATTAACCCATTCTCATTTGTAATTAACACTAATTAAATGTATAAGTGAAAGATTAAAATAATATTTAAAAATAATTAATTAAGGAAAATATTTAAGTAAACTAGAAATTTATAAGTGACTAATTAAATACCAAATACTAGCAATTACATAGATAAAATAGGTATATTTAAGTCTATGTCGAAAAATAATGGTAACTAAGTTTTTACGAAAAAAACGAGTTATATTACCGATTATTGGAAAATTCACATAAACGAATTTTTTTTTATTTTTAAAACGTTACAATCTTCCCCCCTTAAAGAAATTCGGTTCCCGAATTTAAAATCTAACTACGCGTACCTTTCAAAGAGATGGGGAAATTTCTTCCTCATCTCGTCCTCGACTTTCCACGTGACCTTTTTGCCATGCTAAAGAACCTTTACGGACGGTATGACCTTAAACCTCTGTTTCTTTACCTGCCGATCTAGAATGACTACTGGCTGCTTGGTGAAAAAAAGATCGCACTGCAGCCGGATCGTCTGATGCTGTATCGCGTGAGAGGGGTCATGAAGGTACTTGCAGAGCATCGATACATAAAACACGGGGTGAACATCTGGAAAGCTGGGTGGAAGAGCCAAACGATAAGCAACTGTGCCGATACGCTCGAGAATCTCAAAGGGACCCACATATCTAGGACTAAGCTTCTCTTTCTTTCCGAATCTCAACACGCCCTTCATCGGAGAAATCCTTAAGAAAAACATAATCACCTACTGTAAACTCAAGTCTGCGCCAACGTCGGTCTGCATAAGATTTCTGCTTGCTCTGGGCCGCTCTCATCCTATCCCGAATCAACTGAATCTTTTCGGTCATCTCCTGCACAATCTGTGGCCCCAAAATACTGCTCTTACTGAGGTCTGTCCAACATACGGGTGATCGACATCTCCTCCCATATAACGCCTCGGAGGGTGCCATCTGAACCATCTCCTCGAAGCTATTATTGTAGGAGAACTCTATCAAGGGTAAGTAACAATCCCAACTGCCACCGAAATCTAGAATGCAGGCTCGGAGCATATCCTCAAGAGTCTGAATGGTCCGCTCTGACTGACCGTCGGTCTGCGGATGGAAAGCTGTACTGAAACTCAATCTGGTGCCCAAAGCCTCCTGAAGTTTCTGCCATAGTCGGCTGGTGAACTGGGTGCCTCGGTCGGACACAATACAAGTCGGAACTCCATGTAGTCGCACAATCTCATCAACATATATCTGAGCATACTGAACGAATCCGAAAGGGGTCTTTATTGGCAGAAAATGAGTTGCTTTCGTTTGAGTCATACCCTCGACTGGTCCTAAGTAGACCCACGATAAAATCCATAGAGATCTGCCCCCATTTCTACTCCGGGATGGGCAAAGGTTGTAACTCTTCTGCTGGCCTCTGATACTCGGCCTTGACTTGCTGTCAAGTCAAGCATACCGAAACAAAATCTGTGACATCTCTCCTCATCCTTTCACACCAGTAGACGCCTCTCATGTCATAATACATCTTGGTGGAACCTGGATGAACACTATATGCTGACTGAAGCGCCTCCTCAAAAATCTCGCGTCTCAGTCCCTCGGAATCTGACACCCCCGGTCGAGTCCTAAATTGTAGTACTCTCTGATCATCAATCACGAACTCTGAATCTCTACCCTATCGAACCTGCTCCATGACCTCTGACAAACGAACGGCATCGGACTTTGCCTCACGGATACGATGAAGTAACTGTAGATGTGCACGGACATGGGCAAGCTATCCCTCGGTCGAAGTAAACTCGAACTGTACTCAGCTGTCACATGGAATCTGCCATTCTATCGTCGACTGTCTCTAAACTGCGCTCAAATAAGATAAGGTACCTCCGGGCCTCCAACTTAAGCATCTGCCACAATATTCGCCTTGCCCGGATGATAAAGAATCTCGCAGTCATAGTCTTTCACTAGCTCCATCCAACTGCGATGTCTCAAATTTAAATCTCGCTGTTGAAAAAAATGTACTTTAAACTCTTGTGGTCCGTGAATATCTGGCACGACTCGCCGTATAAGTAGTGTCTCCAGATCTTGAGTGCAAAAACCACCGTGGCCATTTTTAAGTCATGAGTGGGATAATTCTGCTCATATTTCTTCAACTACCGAGAAGCATCACAATAAACAACGAAACCGCCTGATCCTGAAGGCAAAGATAATACTAGCGCCGTAGTCAAACGAGTCTTCAACAGCTGAAAGCTCTGCTCGCATGCCTCGGTCCAAAGAAAAAGGAACTCCCTTCCGGGTCATCCTGGTCAACGGTGCAACTATATGAGAAAAATCCTAACAAAGCGTCGATAATATCTGGCCAAACCCAAAAAGCTGTGAACCTCCGTCACTGGCACAGGTCTGGGCCAGTGCTAAACGGCCTTGATCTTCTTCGGTTCTATACGTACCATCTCTCATAACTATGTATCCCAAGAAGTCAACACCATCCAACCAGAAAACACACTTTGATAATTTAGCGAATAGCTGGCGCTCCCTCAAAGTCTGCAATGAAATCCTCAATTACTGCCCAGGCTCCACTCGGCTCCAAAAGTATACTAGGATGTCCTCAATGAACACGATGATAGACTGATCAAGAAACAGCCTGAATATACGGTTCATCAAATCTATAAACGCTGTTGGGGCATTGGTGAGCTCAAACGACATCACCAAGACTCATAACGCTCGTAACGTGTGTGAAAAGCAGCCTTCGGAATATCATCCTCTCGAACCTGCAACTAATGGTAACCCGACCGCAAGTCAATCTTCGAGAAATGCCCCGAACCCTGGAACTGATCGAACAAATCGTCAATGCAAAGAAGGAGATATATGTCCCACACAGTCACTCCATCCAACTAACGATAATCAATGCATAATCAAAAGCTGTCTTCTTTCTTCTTGACGAACAGGATAAGAGCTCCCCAAGGCGACGCACTCGGACGAACAACCCTTTTATCCAATAAATCTGGCAACTGCTCTTTAAGCTCCGCCGAGGCCATCCGATAAAGCGGTATAGAAATAGGCCCCGTGTTGGGAATCAAGTCAAAGCAGAACTCAAAATCGCGCTCTGGCGGCAAACCAGGCAGCTCGTCAGAAAAGACATCGGAAATCTCACACAATCGGGACCTGGTCCAACGGGATCTCTACGGCTCCAACATCTCGAACAAACTCTAAGAATCCCTGACATCCTTTCCTCAAGAACGGAGTAGTGTGAAGAGAAGAATTCAGACTGGGAAAGGTGACGCTATGGTCTCCCTGAATAACAAGAACCGGCTCACCCGGAAAAACTAAATCTGACTGCTTTCTCGCGGCAGTCCATGGGCGCATAACACGTGGCTAACCAATCCATGCCCAGAAGAGCTTCGAAGTCAAACATATCGAGAAGAATCAAATTGAAAGAAGAATCCCTATCTCCGATACGAACAAAACAAACACGAACGAAAAACATATCGAGCGACAAAAGACTCGCCTACTGGAGTAATAACAATCAGTGGCAGATCAAGCAAGGACGACTCTCGGTCCAATCTTGGTACAAAGTACGTAGATACAGGTTCAAACGAAAAAAGAAATACACGCATCGAAAGAAAATACTGAAATAACACCTGTCACGACGTCTACCTAACCGCTTCAGAGCTGTCATACCGGTACGAATCCGCTTCGGTCCAGAAACAACCTAAGTCTCAGAAATGCGCTCTTCCAAAAGTAAGAATGCATCCATCGCGGCTGTATAAGTGTCAAAACGCTAGGCGCCAATGGCAAGAAATAACTGCACGTCAAGTCCCCGTACAAACCTCTTTATGCGTTTCACTTCTGTGTCCACCAGGTAAGGAGCATACCGGGACAACTGAGTAAACTGGATATCATATTCGGACACTGTCATCCCTGGAGTCTTACACAAAGACTCGAAACTATGAGCTCGAGCATCTCGAACGTTCTCCGGAATGAAACGAGCAAGAAATACAGCTGTGAACTCATCCCAAGTCATAGGAGATAGACATGTAGCTCGACCTCTCTCAACTGAATCGCACCACGTCTGAGCAAGACCCTCTAGACGAAAACTCGCAAGCTCGGCCCATATCTCGTCAGAACATCTCTGTGAATGATGAATCCTAGCCATCCTGTCGAGGATTGTCTGCGAATCCTCCTCTGCATCTGTGCTGGTAAAAACTGGAGGCTTCAGCCTCATAAACTCCTGCAAGGATACGGAAATAATCTCGGTAACAACAGGAATGGCTGCCTGAGCAGCAGGTACAATCACAGTCCCCGCAGTAGGAGGGACACCATCGGCTCTCAGAGCTCGGCTAGCCTCAACTAACAATCCAATCATCTGTCATAAGTCCTAAATACTCGACTCCAGCCTAACTATCCGGCCTGGAAAAAGGTGGACCAATCTGTCCCTGAGGGGTAGGCGTACCGCCCTGTTCGATCCTTGTCTCAGACGAGCCCGCTCCAATCTCATCCCCGGCGGCAGCCCTCTGGCCCTCGTAGCCTTTGGCGGCATAGTGGCTGGAACAAGAAACACGATCGATAGGAACATTGCGATCGAAACAAGAGGACATATGGAATCAAGGAAGGAAGTACAAGCAATCATATATTCTAAGGTCATTTAGGTAGAGTACCGTATCGTAAGTATGCCGCGGAATATACACACGATACGTCACAGGGTCATCCTACACTCAGAAAGGTAAAACCTATCTCTCTGATACCAACTTTTTCACGATCCAAAGGTACGGAACGTGATTGGCACTTAAATTACAAAACGTCTAGAGGCGTAACGTGATCTAAGTAAGACAAAGCTCAGAAATCTAAACCGCCTAAAAGCAATAGAGTGAAGGAAAACTTAGCTTAAAATGGTGGTTTTAGTAAAATAAAGTTGCGTTAAAACATTTAAAACATCAAATTTTCCCGAAAATTTCGGCAGAGTCTCCTTTGTAAATACTGTCCCCAAACGGGTACAAAACAAGAATACATATAAGTAACGAATAAAGGCATCCCCAAGTGGGAGCTAGCTCTTCGCCAATGGCAGAATCACAACCACGCAATATATATCATAATAGAGCAAATAAGCATACAAAAGCACGAGGAAAAGAAAACGTCATGTCGGCTCAAGTGAGCTCGACACCAAAGAACATCACAAAAACTAATCTCACTGTCACATCTCTAGGTCACATATACAATGGTAGAAGCGGTAGATGGAGAATACTAGATACAAATAATAATACAAGGTGTAACAAAAGTATCCTCGCAACCCATCTATGAGCAAAACCGCAAGTCCAAGCAAAAGAAGAAGTACGCCCGCCGCTACTATGCTGACGGGTCGGACCTGCAAGATACTGTGGCACAACGGGGGTGAGTTGCCAACTCGTGAGTAGTAAGAAACATCTAATAAGGCTATCGTAAGCATGCACGCAAACGTGTCACAGCCTACATATACTAATATGATACAATGCAAAAGTATGAATGCAACATGGATGTATAATCAACACGAAATCATGATATATCTGATATGAGAAGATCTGTACCTTTAACTTCATAAAACCTTTGTAAAATAAAAACTGGATTATCATCAATGAAATCTACAGAAATCCGTGTCAAATATCGACAGAAAATATGTATATCTCAATATCTTAAGGTCTCAATATCTCAACCATATCATCAAATCTCACGACTACGTCGGTATCCTCAGGATATCCGCCGCGTCAATAATAACCGGTCGGAAGTGCTCCTCTGCCGAGCTCATCATCATCCCCACAAAAACATTCTCACCCCGGGGTACCATACCGGGTCCACCATGTACCCACAGACGGTGCATCCCCCTCCTCGAATCGGGTATATGATACAACTCAAGAACCGAGAAAACTCATGGTGGATGCTACACACATCATATCACGAGAAAACCGTAAATTTCTATTTTTAAAATGATAATAGGTTTATAAAATTCTTGCAGTTTTCCTCAAAATCCAGAAATCTCATAAGTACTGAAATCTTCAAGAAGAATCACAATATGTAAACATATCGATAATGATGGAAGTCTATGATACGATAGTATATACCATGCGAAGTACGGCCAGAAGCTATGCATGAATCATGATGCAATGAGGTATGTATATATGATTAACAATCTTACATATCCATCTTAATGAAATGAATATACAAGTACAAGTCTACAGATCATATATGATGCAAATGCACAGATACCGATTCTAAGCAAGTTTTATAGTGTTCGTGACATAGCAATTACCAATGGCGTGTGTGTTCACATAAAATAGTGCGCGTGCGGCATGGACCAATGGTAATGGTGCAAGTGTCCTTTGAGAAAATATCATATATATATATATATATATATAAGATGATGCAATGCAATGAGATGAATGACTAGGAGAATACGCATATAAATACAAGCACTACTAGTAATCCTGACTATCGGGCGCCTCGCGCTATCCAGACGATCCCCCCATAAATGTGTACATCTACTCACCGGGACGCCTCGGCTTAACTGATTCGATCACAGCCTTTCCTTTCCGCGCTACGTTCGACGTCTCTGCAACTGATCCTATAATCCCACACAAGTAAATAAGAGAATAGATAGACAAATAATCACGGACACAAACGATACAAGACAACCAACGCGCACTAACTTGACGCGCACGCACTTGGTGCACAAAACGCGCTTGTGACAACGTCACAAACCACAACTAGGGGTCGCTATGCGTAGCAATCCCCTAACCTAGATCCCAATTGTACCATTCGCGCATTCTCAACACTCCAAATATCATAGGAAATAGTATGTAGATCATCACAACTTCAAACTAAACCAACATCTATTTATACCAAAAACCTAGTAAGCAAACCAATGGGATTTTGGCGCAAAACTTCACGGATTAGCGACCTAATGGCCACACTCACAAGTAAACATCCTAATAAGTCATGCTTCACTAATTGGATATAACATCACACAAACCCACACAATCATGAAATTTTCCTTGCATAACCACTCAATTAGGATAATTAAATGCCACTTTAATAAGGTAATCACCTAGATTAGGTTTTGTAAAGCCACTGGATAGCAACTACACATAGCTAACCAAGTAAATATGGTTAAAACCCCAACTCTAATTCAAACCCTTTTTTTTAAAAACTCAAACTTGCAATTTGAACCATATTAATACCTAAACAAGTTAGATTAAAATAATTAACTAACAAATTAACCATAGGGTTAAGATTTATACCTCAAAATCTTAGAGATCTAACTTGCAACTTGGCCTCCCAAATTGGTTTCTTGCTTCAAGATCTAAGTTAGATTAGGTCACGAACTTTTGGGTGAAAATTTAACTATGAATTAGTGAGATTTTGTGTGGATTTTTGATGGGAATTTGAGGATTTTTGAGATGGAATGAAGTGGAGAAAAATGGGGAGGGTTGCAGGAAGAGTCTCGGCCAGAATGAGGAGGAGGAAGAGGTAAGTGTGTGTGTGTGTGTGTGTGTGTGTGTGATGTCATGTCAAAACTCCCCCCATTTTCTCATTTATTAATTCTTTTCTTAATTATATATTTTCCTAGTTTATTCTTGAATTCTCTAGAACTATGGAGACACAATTAAGAAAGAATGAGCATGTTACAAACTTGATTCTAAGTTGTCATGGTGCACAAGTGTGTGATTAACCCATTCTCATTTATAATTAACACTAATTAAATGTATAAGTGAAAGCTTAAAATAATATTTATAAATAATTAATTAAGGAAAATATTTAAGTAAACTAGAAATTTATAAGTGATTAATTAAATACCAAATACTAGCAATTACATAGCTAAAATAGGTATATTTAAGTCTATGTGGAAAAATAATGGTAACTAAGTTTTTACGGAAAACACGAGTTATATTACCGATTATCGGAAAATTCACCTAAACGATTTTTTTTAAACGTTACAAACATCATATATAGGTTTTTTTTATCCTTGCATTGATCAAAATCTACGCGGTCCCATCAATTAATCACACCAGAAAAGAACGAAAATATGATGTACGTATATGCCATCCGCATTCGCCACTGGGTCCCGTCATCACTCGTTAGGTTACTTAACCAACGACAGAGCGGGGAATGGACTAGCGCGGGTGCAAAATATATACAACATCTACTAGTATGTATATAAATATATATAACAATCATCCCAGGCATGATATAAAGCAACATCACAGAATCTCAGCCAAGCAACACAGAGTGGTGGATAATCCTGGAGCCCCGGTTTCACTTTAGCCGCAAATGAGACCCGACGTTCTCTGTCGTGTGGATAGCTTGTGCAATGAAAACCTAGACCCCTACGAGTGCGGAAAGTTACCCGCCAATCCCAGAAGCGAGGCAACCCCAATCAACAACGTGAATGGGCCACCCAGCACTTCACAGAATCCGGTAAGTTGGGCATCCCTCCGTGGGTCAACTTATACCCCCTACAAGTGCGGCGAATAGGCCGTCAATTCTAGAGTAAGGTCCCCTCCGTCTCAACACCATGAGATGCAGACCCGCTGCCCTCTAGAACCCGGCTATTCATGCACTCCACCGCGGGGTAATCCTAGTACAGAAAAGAAAATAATATGTACAAGGGTTACATCGACCTCAACCCGGTCGTGCCCCAAACAAATAATATACAAACGGGCAGTGACAGCAGTCCACATGTCGGACGCTCGCCTCGCAATATCAAATATTCAAATAAAACTAAACTGTACTAACATTGGACTCAAGCTATCCACCACGACGATCCAACCACAATCACAGCACAACACAGAATATCAACGTGAATGTCACGTTCGCAAACTCGTCTAAAAGGACATATATCAATTAGACGAGTTGTACCACTTTAATGACATTCACGGTCGCAGATAGTAATGTATGTACTGTAAACATTTAAACAGTGCTAAAATATCGACTTCGAAACACCCCGAATTGACCCTGAACAAAAGATAACATAATATCAAAAATGGGCAAAACAAGCAATACCACTAAACAAATATTCTAAAGACTGGATTACCCTGCAAAATTCAAGTCCCAACTCCAATAAAAAACCGGCCACACCCGTTTTTTTTTGCAATTCTCGCCAGTTCAAATACGGCGAATGGGGATCGTTTTTGTAGGGTGTTCTAGTTTTCTCATAAATAGCCTTCTGCAATTGCTTAAAAATTTTTTGAAGACTCTGAAAAATCGACAGAAATTGGAATACATCGGGGTGTTGTTTCGGAGTTGTTTCGGTTTCGATAGTTTAACATTGTCTAAAACTACTAGTAAGGGATTTACGGGTTGGCTCTGATACCATGTTGGGTTATGGCAGCGCCCCGCCCATCAAACCGTGACCAAATGCGGAACAAAATTTTTCTAAATTGGCGCTACCACAACCCGATGCCCGGATCTACCCTAAACCCTATACTAGCAAGCATATAAAGAGGAGTTAGATAGTTATACCGAATGAAACAAGTTCTTCGGGTCTTCAACCATCATCCCAAGCTCCTAGTGGCCGCGGATCGAATTTGGTTGCCGGTCTTCCTCCATCTATGATGATCCACCCGAGGGAAACGACTCAAGCTCCAGCCTCGCCTAGCGAGGCAACCGACGCTCCAAGGTTGCTAGCAATGGAGAATGGAGGTGTAGGATTATCTCACTATAATTTTCTCTCATAAAAAATGCTCAAAAGAGCAACCATAGAAGATAAAGAAGAAGGTGAGGAAAACTAGTGGCATGAGTAACTATGGAAAGAATGCTAAGTCTCTCAAGAGAGAGAGAGAATGATCAAGTGAACAAAGAATATCAATTGGATGGCATGTAAAGAATATGGCTACCTTAATTTTGAACCAAGCATACAAAATATCTCCTCAATTTTTCAATAAACAAATGAGAGCCATGCTTCTCTACATGCCAAGCCATGCCCATGCCAACTCCCCCCTCCACCTTATTTCCAAAATGATTTTCTAAAAAGAAAATCTAATAATGAAGCGGCCATCTTCTAGAAGCTATTCCGTATAAATACAGAATACTACCCGGTACACGTATCGAAATACATATACGCGTATTCGTATAAAAATACGAATAGCCAAGAGAGAAAATGAATAGTGAACAATAATACTAGAATACATATATATAAATACATATATATAAATTATTAAATCAAAACTTGATTTAATAATCCGGCTTAATCCTAAGCCGCTAATATTATCAACCGTCCGATTAAAGCCTGTGCAGCCTGTACACATATTTAATCGGACACCTGTATGTACCAACATACGTCATCTACACCATATCGCCTGAACCGTGAAAACCCTATGTGTGGGACTCTAAAAACTCGTCAATACGCTGGCAGTGGGTTTAACCACAAGCACGTCAGCGGCACTAGCTGTACGTAACGGCTACCCAGGTATTGAGCGAAAGGAAGGCCGACGAGCAAAGTCATCCAAACCCCTACTGAGCCTGACAGTGACAATATCCGTACAGTCCGATTTGTTTATCTAAGAGCATTGCATATCGAGTTTAGGGGGTGGATAAAGTCAGACTCCTAATAACGTGACATTTAGTGTCGGTATGAAACCTATCACCACCTGAGAAACTATAGATCCTGGATCGGTAATTCTCGTTTACCTCGGCCGAGGATTTCTGGTGATGGCCACCCGTAAACAACGCGACATCAACCCCCAATACCGGGAGAGGCGAATCCCCGACGATCCGCTCACTGCCTCCATGTGGCTCAGGACTATACCCAACTAAAATCTATTTGCATGACTCCTTTGAGTCGTGGTAGGGTAGTAATCAAAGCACAGTGGGAACTCACACGAGACAAATGACGATCTCACGTCGACAGACTAACCTGTACACATGTCACCAAGGAACTGCCATCTGAATAGGTATAATACCCTCTAGCAAGTTCCCGGCGAGTCCGTCCAGTGTACTCATAACCCAATGAGCACCTGTATACTATCTTAGGTAAACAAACTAACACCAATGGCTTGTGAGACCGGGCCACCGCCCCTCGTCGGGGCCTCGATCAGTATACACTAGTCTACTCTGGAGTATCGATGCCCAGTCTCGAAACTCCCACGACTAGGGACATTTAAGGATTTGCTTATAGACCACCCAGCTCCCACGTATATTATCTCTATCATAATGCTGGTAATCAAGCATAAATCCTATGGGCTCTATCAACATGTAAGTGATCTGTAATACCACATAAAGCATGTACATGATGATAAAGACAAACCAGATAGCATACTATCATCTCGAGTAAGACTGTTCTACCGGTATAGGTCTTCTTTCAATCATCATAATCACCTGCCTATAGTAATTGCCTTGAGGAAACTATAGCCAACACATCCGCCATGGGAACGACAAAAGGTCGAACTTCACTCGAACCTGTGCCCATGGCTAAGATAGCTTGATGTTCCCTCGCAGCATGCTTTCTACGCTTCCTCTCAGCTTGGGTGGTATGAGCCGATCGCTTCAAGACCTTTGATAAGGGGGCATCATCGTCCAAATCGAGCTCGAACTCTGGATCCGCTATAGTAGCTATCATCGGCTGCTTCGGTGACACCTCCTGTGATGGTCTCGGGAGGGCTTCAGCCGTAATCAGTGGCTTTGAAGGCCTTTCTGCATCACCGTCCAGGGTTGGCCTTACAACCTGGGTTGTAGTGGTACCTGTAGAAAGATAAAGAAAAGGGTCAGATCATGAATAAAAGGGACTAAAATTACAAAAGTGTGGCGAAACGAGTCTTACCAAGGCCTAAGGAGGCGCGGAGCCTCTCCTCCTCCTCAAACGTCTTGAGGGAAGCCGAGAGAGCCTTTTCAGCAGAAATACCTATTAAGGAAGAGAGCGTTAGTAAAGCATAATAAATTCAAAAAAGAGGAGGGGATATATACAGGAGAGTATAAATAAAGTATACCGGACTCTGAAATAGAGGCTAACGCCGCCTGTTCACGGGCCAATCGCTTCGACGCTTCAATGGCGTCCTGAAGATCGGTATCAGTCACAGGCGCATCAAACAGACCGACATTAGTGCCATACTCGCACAAGCCCTCACTATAGGGAGCATGGGGATCCTTTCCGCATACGACGTCAGCAAAGAATAGAGATTTCTTCTTCTTCTGCGAACTGACACCAGTAGCCGACGATAAAAGCTTTCGCTTGACAGGCTTCTTCGGACGGCGAGTCCCGATCTCCGAACCAATTCCCGACTCTGGGGACACCATGATTACCGCAGTCGCAGGAACATCGGGTTGAAGCTTATCAGGAAAAGATCGTGGGACTACAACCATAGTTACCTCTCTTAAAGAAGGATGAACGATTGTCCATCACTTCAGCGGGACCACTGGATTACTAGCGGGAACGACATCCTTATGGTCAAGCAGCAGCCGCCCCTTCTCCTTAATGATAGCACCCGTTGCATATTGGTACCAAACAATGTAAGCATTTGATTCCCTTGGAGTATAACTCGGCTCACTTACAAGGAAGTGGGACCCCGTATTTAGACGCATGAAGTGATGCGTCGCGTTACGAACAACTTCCTCCGTAGTAGCGGGGTCCACGAGGAACACCTCAAGAGGAACGCCTTGATCGTAACCCAATTGCTGGGTAAAACGATGTGGGTTATATCTCATAAATAAAACCGAAGCATTTTGTTTGAATACCAGGAAACCTGGCTTGATAGAATATAAATGGACGATCTCGCGAGCCCTCAACACAGAAGCCCCATCCTTGAAAATATTGTGCAGTGGCTGGAACGCTGTTAAAGATTCTTTGCCGATGGTCAGGACCTTTTCGACGAAGGTCATACTATCTCCGACCATGGGTGGGCGAAGAAGTAGTCGCCGAGCCTCCCATTGTGTCGGGTCGGGTGAAGAAGCATCGACTAAATGCATGACCCGAGAAAAATTGTATCCATCATAAAATTTGGGTCGTTTATGCACCCCCAAAGGCACCCAATACATGCATCTCAATTCATGAGGTGAAGTAATGCAGTGGGAGATTGATGGGCTTCAGACCCGGCTGAGTAACGTCCACCGCCAGACTCAGGCCATGGTTAAGTGAGCCAGGCCTGCAATCCCAACGGCCAAGCATGCCCTCGTCATAATACGGAGAGCCGGATAAAAGACAGACGGCCTCATATAACGAGGATGCATCGGGAGTGCAAACCAGCTTAACCACAGGCTAATGAACCCCAGGAAGAATGTCTCCTCATCAACGTCTGGGGCGGCTATCTCTGCGAAGGGGACAACTGAAGTATCCAGAATAAAGAATTTCTTTAAATCCACCTCCGCAGTCGGCAAGTTGTCCAAACCAAATTCGAACGGGTCGTTGAGTTTGGAAAACTTCACGGCTTGTTTAGACAGAGCCTCTGGATGAAGGAAGCGGGCAATGAAATCTGCGAAGTTAACTCTGTGCCCATCAGACTCTAGGAATAAACTTTCGTACATGTTCAACACCTTGATCAAGCTTGGGAACTGATGTTGAACGGCATTCTCCGGCGTAAGGCCCATTACCACTGACTTGGTGGCAAAAATATACTCGTCGGGGGGGGAGTAGCTCCTCATAATGCTCCCCTCTAACAGGTAAGCCGGAGATCTCCGCAAACTCCTCCAATGAAATCGAAACCTCCCGATCTGATAAGAGAAAGGTATGGGTTGGGATGTTCCATTGTTACAAAAAAGATTTGATCCACCACACATGAGGAGCATAGTAGTGAAAGAAGGACGCGTAGATTGCGGGATACAACTCGGCCTTTAACAACAGCGATTTCTTGGCCAACAGGATATATCAGGCCCACTGTAGATAGCCAGCCGAATGACGGGAAGTCATTCCTATCATGTAAACTTTCCTCCAACAAAGCGACTCTTCTTGGCATATGCGTCGCCCTAAAATGTCCAAGACCATCGGCGGCTGCACTGGTATTAAGGCCTTGGAAGGCTGAAGACGACCTTCCGAGGTCCAGTTGACCTCTTCTACTGCGTAGGTCACCGGCGGCGGATCGGCATAATGGATCACCGGGATCGGTTCCGAAGGCGCAGCGCAAGTAAAACTACACCGACCCCGAATAATTTGATTGTACCATGACCCCCACAAATGAAGAGACTTTTGCTCTGGGTCATGGTCCCGAATAAGTGCGAAGACCTCCCGATCTATAGGTGTATCGGCGAAAGCACTCTCCGAGTGAACGAAAGGAAAGGAGGAATCTAAAGCCATAGTACCTACATAAAAGGGGAAGGGTTAAGTGTTGACGCAATGTTCAAAACTTTAAGATTCTTTTACATCTAAAATTGTACCGCACCGCAGTTCAAAGAGAAAGGGACAGGGGCCCTCAAAAAATTAAGGTAACACCCGATCAATGATGGGACAATCACTCATTGAAAGAATCCAAAAGGATTCTCATTTAATGAGAAAACATCATTAGACTCGGGAGTTAAACTCCTTCGGAAACTGTGTTCTGCAAACAGATTTCAAATCTAATAAGAAAGGGAATAAAGTTCCCAAAATAATTTCTTAATTTTTTTGTTTTAGAGCCAAGCTCTGTAGAACAATGAGATAACATCTCAGAACTCCACTCGAGAAAGGGAATTAAATTCCAAATAACCTTCAAAAAGATTAAAGTTAATGACAGGGTAAAACCCTAAAGATCTTTAAGATCTCCGATCTACTCAAGTAAAAGTTTTGGATCTCTAAGAGATCATTACAAAAGAAGAGCAAAGCTCTGTTAATGGGTTAAAGACCCTAGAACACGAAGAGATTCCTCCAAAGATTTCTTCAGGAGTTAAATCATGAGCGTGATTTTTACCAATTTTTGATAGAGTTTTAACTCTGGGGGAAGTTTCTTTGGACAGAGATCTAAGCTCTGGAAAGAGAATTAAATTCTCAAGGAAAGAAGAAGACTAAAGAAGATGAGCATCAGTCATCTCAAGGGCCAAAGGCCCTACTTATAAACACAAGGAGATGGTTCAACTTCCCAGGAGATCGAACGGTGGAAAAGATGCCACCGCCTGCACTCATGTGCGAGCCACGTGAGGGCAGAAGTGGGGGGCATTTGTTTCCCCAATAAAAGAGCAAATCTCTGTTTAAAAATTAATGAGGCAGCGCCTCACATGCTTCCCACGAGGACGCTAGCGCCAAGACCAATCTGATAGGAATTAATCCTATGGTGGCGCCTCATGTGCTTCTTACGTGGGCGCCAATGTGCAAAGCACATGAATACCCATTATAAGAATTAAAACCTTGAGTAGCGCCCACGTGCACAACACGTGAGCGCCGGTGCCTAGGTAGAATTAAATTTTACTCTCTGTTAAACAGAGCTGTTGGATCAAAGATCCAACGGAGATGATAAATCATCAAAAATACAGAATTAAATTCTGTCGGGAGAAAACATCCTCCAAATTGGAATATAGAATAAAATTCTAGTTTGGGATATATTCGCTCAATCTTTCTAAAGAAGAAAGATTGTCCTCTGTAAAACAGAGAACCGGTGGATTAAAAATCCAACAGTGATTTAAAAAATAACCGTTTTACAGAATAAATTCTGTGTAAGGGAAAATATTTCCCCAATCTTGTTAGAAACAAGGAAATATGTTCTGTAAAACAGAAACCCTTGGATCAAAGATCTAATGGTGGGTAAAAATCTCCAAATCAATTAGGATCTCTTAATGAGAGATTTCTTCAAAAACTAATTAACAAACTTTCCTTTACTATATAAACGACCTAAGACTTCAAGTCTAAAAAAGAGAAACCACCCCATAAGCTTCTAAAAACCAAAGTAGAAAGCTTCAAAAGGGAACAGAGAAGAAGATCTCCCTCCTCAAAAAACTATAGGTAAATAAAAAGAATAGAGATCGAAACGTCTCGTTTACAAATATAAGGGTTTAACCCTTTTAAAAAAAGAATTTAGTTCTTTCTCTGGATCTGAGATCCACAAGACAAGTCTCCCATAAGTTGAGAATTTAATTCTCATTGGGAAGAATTTGTTCTTAAGAATCGAAGATTCAGAAAAAGACTAGGAATTGAATTCCTTGAAACGAAGCATATAAGAGAAACCTGGTTCTCATAAAAGAACTTGGTTCTTAAAAAAACGAAACCTTGATTATTAATGGAAGCCATAGAAGAAAAGAGTGCTTAGCACTCATTGGGCAGTGCCCAGCGCCTTACGTGTCCCTCATGTGGATGCCACAGAAGAAAAGAGTACTTAGCACTCACTAGGCAGCGCCTAGCGCCTCACGTGTCCCTCACGTCGGGCGCCACAGAAGAAAAGAGTGCTTAGCACTCACTGGGCAGCGCCTAGCGCCTCACGTGTCCCTCACGTGGTCGCCACAGAAGAAAAGAGTGCTTAGCACTCACTGGCCAGCGCCCAGCGCCACGTGGACGCCATAAAGGGTGCCTAGCACTTCATATAAAGACAAAAGGAGTAAAGCGTTTTACACTTATTGGGTAATCCCTCATGACTAAAAGCTCCACATGATCATATGTAGGCGTCAGAACTTATATAAGTGCTCGGCACTTTTTGCATAAAAGGGGGACTGATTAAACAAAGCCCAAGCAAGTGCTTAGCACTATTGTTTTTCAATAAAAAAAAGAGGGACCACTGAGCAGATCAAGCCCAAATTGGCTAGGTCCTCTGAGAATAGAACCACCTTGATTCAAATCAACCGAGCCCATATACTCATGATTGCCCAAACTGATCTCGGTCTCACATATGACTATTGATCTTTCAATTGATGATATCCAAATGATATTCATCCCATATCTCCTAAGGTAATCTTAGTCTCGAAATATGACTAACGATTCCTAGGGCTACCAAAACCCGTCTCCCTCAAATACAGGATTTGGTTTAAGGGTACATCTCTCTACACCTTTGATATAGGTCGTTGTAATTCTTCAACGTCTTCAGAGAGGTGGCGGGTCCCGACATCCAACAATTCTTCAGTATATTCCCAAACCGTCCAAACCGACGTGCACACCTCAAATCAGACCGCACCCCATACTGAGTGCATTCCATATCACCCATGTTCATTCTGTCATGTAACAAATACACGTGCGTGCAAGATGAACATACTGGTCCACTACGTCCTTAAATTGGCAATGGACCGAAATGTCCCTAAACTAATATTCGCCTCCAAAATGGCGATAATGGGTCGAAACGTCCTTAAACTAAAACAATAGAGCCCAAATGCTCTTTTGTTGGATCTGAAATAAAAATGATCCTAAAACCTTGTTAAATGGATCTTAGCCTCAAATTGGACTAACGTATCCTTAACAAAAAACAAATCGAGGCTCAAATGCTCACACACATTTAAGTCGATCTTAATCTGAAAATAGATTAACGGTCTTTAAATAAAAACCCAAATCTAAAAATATATGGATTTGGACTAATCCATGCCCTACGGGCGACGACATAAATTAGTCTCCGTATACAATCCACGGGCAACCCAAACAAACAAAAACACACACGACACGAAGTGAACTTCTGGAGCAGGAGAAAGTGGTTATCGCGATGCGATAACGTAATTAACTGCGGGGGCTTGCACTTGCAAGGAAGAGCGTCCCCACAATTAAAAACCTCTCGTAAACAAGGGGGAATCTGACAAAATTTGCTACAATGACCGCATCAGTCCAAACCTCCGATATACGATACCATAAATCAACTTGGCATCTTCGGAGAGGTGGACGGATAAATCCAAATAGCATCTGTCCCTAAATTTAGGAAGGAGGATCCATCCCGGTTTCGTCCCCGTTTTCGGTAGTGAACAGTAGGTATCAATCAGATTCTGTGGAAAAGCACTAGAAACTGTGAAGAACATTCTTATGTACTTGAGAAGGACAAAAGAAATGTTCTCGGTGTATGGTAACGGTGAACTCCAGGTAGAGTCTTTGACCGATTCGAGCATCCAGAGTGATAAGGACGATAGTAAGTCGGTCTTGGGTTTTTTCTTCACCCTCAATGGAGGGGCGGTATGTTGGAAGAGTTCCAAGCAAGATACCATAGCAGACTCGACGATAGAGGCTAAATACATCGCTGCCACGATACTGCCAAAGAGGCTGTCTGGATGAAGAAGTTCATAACTGAACTTGGTGTGGTTCCAACCATTGAGCATCCAATACCTGTGTATTGTGATAATAATGGAGCAGTGGTTTTGGCCAAGGAACCCCGGTCCCATCAGAAATCTAGACATATTCTTAGGCGGTATCACCTGATCAGGGAGATAGTAAATCGCCGGGAGATCGAGGTCAGAAGAGTTGACACGAAGGACAACACAGTGGATCCACCCACAAAGGCCCTCCCCCAGACACAGTTTGAGAGACATTTTAGGATGTTGGGTATGAGTTACTACAACAACTGGCCTTAGTGCAAGTGGAAGATTGTTAGGAATATGTATGCCCTATAGGCCATTATTGTATGATATAGTGGATGCTTGGAAATATATATAGAGGACTTTCTTGCTTGACATGATAGTATGCTATCTGGTTGCTCTTTATCTTAACATGTACACTTGTATTATTATACTGTCTCTCTGATACATGTTGATAAAGCCCTTAGGATGTTTGCTTGACTACTAGGACTATGATGCAGATCATACTACTAGGACACATCCTTTAACAGTTTCTAGTCGAGGGAGTATCGAGACAAGGCATCGATATTCCAGAGTAGACTAGTGTGTACATTTCTTGACCCTGTAGGGGCGATGGTTGATCCCATATGCATTGGTGTTTGAGATCAAAGATTGTACACATGTGCTCATTAGAGAATGGGTACACCGAAAGGACTCGCCGAGAAATTCTAGATGGTATTATACCTATCGTCAGATAGCAGTTCTCTGGTGACACTGGTACTGTTAGTTTGTAGACCCGAGATCGTCATAGAGTCTTGTGTGGTTCCCACTGTTCTTTGATTTCCTCCCTACCACGACTCAAAGGAGTCGTGCAAACAGGTGGATTTTGGGTACAGCCCTGAGTCATATGGAGGTAGTGAGCGATAGGAGGGGTTTCGTCTCTCCTGGTATAGGGAGTCGATGTTGCGCTATGCTTGATTGGCTTTAACAGGAAGTCCCCGGCCAGGGCTGCTGTTGAAATTTACTGGTAAAATTTATTAGTAGTTTCTCAAACCGTTATACGCCACACATCGGCACGACTTATCAAGTTATTGGGGTCTGACGTATCCACCCCCAGACTCGATATGCGACATATCAGACGAAGAGATCGGACTGTACGGTAAGTGTTACTTATAGGCCTTATGGGAGTTTGGAAAAGCTTGCTTGTTGATCTTCTATTCGCTCAATACCTGGGTAGCCGTTACGTCCAGTTGGTACCACTAACGGCTTGTGGGTAACTGATGTAATCATTACCTACTGCTGGCATATTGATGAGTCTTTAGAGTCCCACACAGAAGTTTCCTAGTTCAAGCGAAATGAAGTAGGGCACATATGCTGATATGTGCGGGGGCTTGATTAAATACGAGTATGTGATACCGTATTATAATCTAGCGGTAATCTGATATCAATTAGGTTATATGTGATATAACCAGATTATTGAATCAAGTGTTGATTTGATAATGTGATACACAGATAAATGATATTAGTCGGTTATATGTGATATAATCGGATTATTAAATCAAGTGTTGATTTAATAATATGATATATATTTATATTTGATATAATTAAATATTAACTAATATTATTGCTCACTAATTATTTTCTTATCTTTATATATATGTGATATATATATATATATATATATGAAGCATGGTTGAATTTTCTATTTTTTGGAAAATAGAAAATGGGGTGGAAAATGGGGAGACTTTTTATGGAATGGGTGAAGCATCGATTTGATGATTATTATATTGGTCTTGACTCACTATTGAATATAGTTCCAATTGTTTATTTGGAAATTGTGGATGCTTCAATGAGTGAGGTATTTTGATGAGCCATTCTTCATTCTACACAAGACTTGAGTTATTTTTCCTTACTTGAGCTCCTTACTCTCTAGCTCTCTTCATCTTTCTCCTCACCTCTTCCAAGCTCAATCCCTCACATGAGTTATGGAATGTTGAGCTTGTGAGAACCCTAGTGAGCAAACAAAACCCCTACTTCACCATCCTACACTTGATTAGCAATTAAGTGTAGTGTGTTTACTTCACTAAAGAGTTTAGTGAAGAGGTGGCTTGGATTAGCGAAGCTTCGGGTGGATCATTTTCGGCACGAAGATCGCAAAGGAAGCTCGATTCAACTTCAAATGGAGCCTAGTGGAGTTGTGTTGACTACTACACGGAGATTTTGAAGAGAAGGACACGGTCTACAAAGGTTGTAGTCTCTTTCTCTTAGCTAGTTTTTGTGATATCATCATAGTTAACCCTAATCATCTAGTTAGATTCTAGAATAGTCTAGCTTAGCACCATGAATTTTTGAAATTTGCATGCTTGATGCCGGTTTAGACCTCCTGGTGGAGCTAGGGTAGACTTTTAACTGTCTCCTAGCTTCTCGATCTCCGTTTTTGCTGGAAAAGGCGCCGTGAAAATTGATCCATAAGGGTAAATTCCTCCAAGCACTTTCCGTAAATTCCCTCAATTTCTACTCTTTTCTATGAAATGCAGAATTGTTCAATTGCCTTTGGTGTTTGATAGCAATCGGTGGTGGGGTACCATCAAAATTAGTATCAGGACGATCTTTTTTTAATAAGAAGCGACCATTTCTTATTTACCTCGCATTTGAAACCCAGGGGCTAGGAAACATGGGCTCAAATGTTGAATGAACAAGCGACCGATATAGCCCGGTACGAGCTGTAATAACATGCGACCGATATAGCCTGGTACGAGCTGTAATAACATGTGACTGATATAGCCTGGTACGAGCTGTCGATATGGGACTGCTGAGATCCTGTTGTACGAATGCACACTCAAACTACTCCAACCCCCGCGTATCTATAGCTAATATAGTAATAAATTCAATCACAATATAGAATGTTGACTGGACAGGATAAAAAGGATAAGTCACGATGATAGTACAGTATAGTAAATATGTAAGCACGAGTAATTGTTTCATGGCATGAATGTTCAACATTCCAATTAGTAATATCGTTTTAATGTAAGGAAACAGAAATCGTGAACATGCATGTCATGTCAAGCAGGTCGATGATAATAGTCTCAAATAGTATGTCAAATACAGTCGATATAATATGATAGTATCAATAATATAAACAAGAATCTAAATGAATTTACAAGCATCTCCATTTAATATCCGGATTTATTATTGGGAAGAATAACAAACTAAAATATGGTTGTAAAAGATTAATGTGATTAATGGGTGTTCTAGAAATCGTAGGGTTTTCATTTCATGCATGATGAACATAAGATTTCATTTAACGGTGTATGGTTTGATTGTTAAGAAAAACACAAAACTAAATATATAAAATTAATACCAAGGGTATTAAAACACAATCGATATAGTTATCTTATATAAATGAACTTAAGCGTTCTGTTTCATACTATTAGTAATAATGAGTAATTTCTTGATTTTATTATATATTGTATATGTATTTTCTTGTTGTTACAATGATCTGATCTTATATATAAATAATTTAATTATCTTGAACTACTTTTCACTAAGCACTATATTATGTAAGCTATATTCTACAAAGATTCAATAAAAAAATAAAACTAAATTGATTATTTAACTTAATGAAATGATAACTCACATATACTAATTAAAATTTATATCAACTATGCAAATAAGTCTAAATATAAGCTATATATATATATATATATATATATATATATATATATATATATATATATAAGCAATATGTAAACTTACGTGAGCAGTATAAAACTAAGGTTTTCATCATGTATATAATAATTACGTGGTATTTTAGTGAAATTACACAATAATACAATTTTCATTCAAATATTATAGACTAAGAATTTATTGCGATATTTGCCGATGTTGCATCAGATAAAAAAACAAGAGCACTTGCCTCGGAGACGGATAAACACGACGACACGAAATGCAACTCCAGACTTTGATGGCTTGGCAAATTTTGAAGAAGAAAACATTGTGATGGAAAAGAGAGAGAAGATTGATTTATATGAGAATGAGAGAGATGTTAAAGATTGGAGAGAAAGATCTTATATATAATCATGTTATTTATAGAGAAGAGAGAGATATTAAAGATTGGAGAGAAAGATTATTATAATTGGAGAGAGAAAAATATTCTGATGACATGAGATTTTGGTTTGATTTTAAGAGAGAGAGAAAGATATATAAATATAAAAAAGAGATATGATAGCTTATATACTTCTATAAGATATTAGAAAAGTTGTATATACACATATTAGTTTGTATATAGTTACGATGATAGAAAAGTATATGTATATACATATATTAGTATATAGTAAAAATATATATAGATATGTATATGGTTATGGGTCGTTGAAATAAATATAATTAGTATATATATATAATTTTAAGATATCAAACAACTAAAATATATTTTCAGTTAAACTGTCATAACAAAATATCTTCAATTATATATATATATATATATATATATATATATATATAGGTTTGTAGAAAAAGAATTTGAGAGAGTAGATTTGAGAGAGAGAGAGAGAATCTGCTGAGAGAGATTAGATTGGATTGGAGAGAGAGGAATTTTGTTAGGGAATATATATATATATATATATATATAGTGAGATTTGGTGAAATATAATTAGGGATATAGAAAACTATATGTAGATAAAATAGAATATGGAGAGAGAAATCTGTTGGGAAAGATAATTGTTTGGAGAGAGAAAGAAAATAGTATTGGTATTAAAAGAAGAGAGAATTATCAGGTGAAAGAGAGATAAGATCAAGGGGAGAGATATATGGTGATTGGAAAGAGAAAATTGAGTTGTTAGTTTAGAAAAAAATATTTATATGGTTAAAAGATTTAACAGGGACTCGCATGACCTGTCAAAACTAAATATTTTAACTAAATAAATATCGTTAAACAAAATATCTTATAAATAAGATTTAAAAAGAGGTAAAATCTTATGTATATATATTGTTTAAAGAAATACCAAACAAAATATCTTTTGTTTAAATTATAAAACTAAAATATAAACATGGTTATAAAATAGTGTTAAACAAATAAATATTTAAATACTAACAATACACCTATTTAACAAACTTGAAAAACCATATTTATATGCATATATCTTAATTAAAAGTATTAAACTCCAAGTTATAATAATAATAAAACAAAACCCAATATATCCAGAAAATTGTTTCTCTTCTGTGTATTGATGAGGACCATAAAGGTCACTTATGTACAACTGCTCAAGATCAAATGTTGAGTATATATGGAAATACGATTAACATAAACAATCAATTGCATCAATTACAGATATTTTGCCAAATACATACTGGCACATGTTTATCATTTTACACCTCTCTGACATCCCCCCTCAAACTCATGGTGGGCCAACCACATGGAGTTTGGATAAAAGTACAAGTGGTGGGACCGAGTTTGCGGCTTAGTAAGAAGGTCAGCACGCTGTGATTCCGAGGGAATGTAATGTAAGGATGTATAGCCTTTTTCTAGATGATAATATGTAGTGAAAAAGGCATCCACACCGATGTGCTTGGTAACCTCATGTTTTATAGGATCAGATGCAATCTGAATGGCACTAGTGTTGTCACAAAATAACCGAGTGGAACAACAAATAACTCCTATATCACCAAGGAGCCAATGAAGCCAAACAACTTCAGCAGTAGTTGCGGCTAGAGCACAAAGGTCGGCTTCAGCATTTGAACGAGAGACATCATCCTGCTTCTTCGACCTCCAAGAAAGCAAAGAGGTCCAAGAAAAATGCAGAAATCTGTAAGTGATCGTCGATCAACGGGTGGCGCGACCTGGGTCGCGCCAAGATGTTGCCTTCTGTTGATCTGCTGATGGCGGCAATGGATGGCTGAGATTGGATCTGGAGGCAGGCTCCTGAAGCATGTGGATCTCAATGGGTTTGAGGCTGGTTGTCGCCGAGCTACCGCAAGGAAGTCCTGGGGTGGTTGTACCACCGAGGACCCTCCGACGGTCAAGTTAGAGAGGAAATCCGAGTAGAGTAATGACTTAGTGGAGTAAAAATGGCTTACTTGAACCGTCTGAAGAAGGGGTTTATATAGCGGTGGTAGCAGGCAGGGAAGGCATGAGAATCATGCCGCCAGTTACGCTCCCGACGTCACGCCCGCGTGATGAGCGGGATCTCCCCTTAATGTCGAGACAGGCTCGTTAATGGGGGATCGTGATGGCGTGGAACGTAGGATGTGGCCGGCGGATATCTCGTGCATGGCGAGATTCGCGGGATGGCGGTTACGCCTGTGAGCGGTGCCATTGTTCGGTCGACGAGACCGAGGAAGATGACCTCGGCGGGGGAGCTCGCGGACGAGCGGGAGAGCCGAGGTATCTTGGTTCTGTGGTAGCCCGGAGACGAGCCGGGAGGCCCGAGGAAGCTCGGGCTTGTGATAGCTCGGAGTAGAGCAAAGGGACGCTTGGCTTGGCTGCTGAGGTGCTCGGGGGCAAGGAGTGGGGTGAAACCTCGGAGACAGGGTTTGAAGGAAGGCCCCACTGTAGTATACTGGTTTCCCTCCGTGGCCCTCAGGGGCCTAACTGGCTTACGCATGTGACACGTCATCCGCCATGTGTCACGATCTAAGGAATTACCGTTATTGAGCATCATCATTAGCCCCACACTCTCATTCCGATCTATTTTGTGGGTCGGGTCGAGAGTGGACTGCTTGGTTCTCTCTGTGCGGCTTGGCGCTGGTAATTCCTTATGGTGGATTGTCCGGGGATGACATAACGTTCTTGTTGTCGCGCATCGAGTATGAGTCGAATGAAGGACGGGTGTGGGAAAGTCGGTATCCTCCCTTTGCCGGAGTTGAGGCGCTGATCGCGTGTTGAGTAAGAGTTATTCGGTGGGTCTTGGATCCATGTCTTTATAGGGTAGGAAGCTACCCTCCGCGGATGCGCCAAGCAGGAAGCTACTCAGCAACCTTACGAGGAGGGCTTTGGACCCACCGTGTTGATAGGCAGAAGGATGCCCGCTGGGGATGCGCCGAGCAGGAAGAAACTCGGTGGCCTCGTGAGGAGGGCCTTGGATCCTCAGCGTCTGATGGGCAGGAGGACTCCCACTGGGGATGCGCCGAGCAGGAAGGGACTCTGCGGCCTCATGAAGAGGGCTTCATATCCTCAGCGCCGATGGGTAAGAAGTTAGCCGCTGAGGATACACTGAGCAGGGTAGCTGCTCGGTGGCCTCGTAAGGAGGGCTTCAGATCCTCAGCGTCTGATGGGCAGGAGGATGCCTACTGGGGATGCGTCGAGAATGAAGGAACTCGGCAGCCTCGTGAGGAGGGCTTCAGATCCTCAACGCCTGATGGGCAGGAGTCTGCTCGCTGGGGATGCGCCCAGCAGGAAGGGACTCGGCGGCCTCGCGAAGAAGGCTTCAGATCCTCAGCGCCGGTGGGTAAGAAGTTACCCGCTAAGGATGCACCGAGCAGGGTAGCTGCTCGGTGGCCTCTTAGCGAGGGCTTTGATCCCTGGCGTTGTGGGGTAGGGAGCTACTAGCCAGGGATAGCCGAGCGGGGTAGCCGCTCGGCTTCCTCTTGGTGAGGGCTTTGATCCTTAGCACGGGAGGGGCCGTAAGGGGCCTACTAAGGATGGTTCCGAGCAGGGTAGCTACTCGGTACCTCTTCACGAGGGCTTTGATCCTTGGCGTTGTGGGGTAGGGAGCTACCAGCCAAGGATAACCGAGCAAGGGCGAGCCCGGTTGCCTCTTGAGAGGGATTTGGATCCTTAGCGCGGGAGGGGCCGTAAGTGGCCTACTAAGGATAGGCCAAGTAGGGTTACTGCCCAGTGCCTCTTGGTAAGGGCTTCGATCCTTAAGGATGGGCCGGGCAGGGTTGCTGCCCAGTGCCTCTTGGCGAAGGCTTTGATCCCTAGTTTGTTAGGGTAGGGAGCTATCAGCAAGGGATAACCGAGCAAGGGCGGGCCCGATTGCTTCTTACGAGGGCATTTTATCCTTAGCGCGGGAGGGGCCGTAAGGGGCCTACTAAGGATGGCCGAGCAGGGTTACTGCCTGGTGCCCCTTGGCGCGAGCTTTGGTCCTTAAGGATGGCCGAGCAGAGTTGCTGCCCAGTGCCTCTTGGCGAGGGCTTTGATCCCTGGTGTTGTGGGGTAGGGAGCTACCAACCAGGGATAGCCGAGCAGGGTAGCCGCTCGGCTGCCTCTTGGTGAGGGCTTTGATCCCTGGCGTTGCGAGGTAGGGAGTTACCGGCCAGGGATAGCTGAGCAGGGTAGCCGCTCGGCTGCCTCTTGGTGAGGGCTTTGATCCCTGGCATTGAGAGGTAGGGAGCTACCGGCCAGGGATAGCCGATCAGGGTAGCCGCTCGGCTACCTCTTGATGGGGGCTTTGATCCCTGGCGTTGCGAGGTAGGGAGTTACCGGCCAGGGATAACCGAGCAGGGTAGTCGCTCGGCTGCCTCTTGGTAAGGGCTTTGATCCCCGGCGTTGTGAGGTAGGGAGCTACCGGCCAGGGATAGCCGAGCAGGGTAGCCGCTCGGCTGCCTCTTGGTAAGGGCTTTGATCCCTGGCGTTGCGAGGTAAGGAGCTACAGGCCAGGGATAGCCGAGCAGGGTAGCCGCTCGGCTGCCGCTTGGTGAGGGCTTTGATCCCTGGAGTTGCGAGGTAGAGAGCTAACGGACAGGGATAGCCGAGCAGGGTAGCCGCTCGGCTGCCTCTTGGTGAGGGCTTTGATCCCTGGCGTTGGGAGGTAGAGAGCTACCGGCCAGGGATAGCCGAGCAGGGTAGCCACTCGGCTGCCTCTTAGTGAGGGCTTAGATCCTTAGCGCTGGAGGGTAGGGAGCTACCGGCCAGGGATAGCCGAGCAGGGTAGCCGCTCGGCTGCCTCTTGGTGAGGGCTTTGATCCCTGGCGTTGCGAGGTAGGGAGCTACCGGCCAGGGATAGCCGAGTAGAGTAGCCGCTCGGCTGCCTCTTGGTGAGGGCTTTGATCCCTGGCGTTGCGAGGTAGGGAGCTACCGGCCAGGGATAGCCGAGCAGGGTAGCCGCTCGGCTGCCTCTTGGTGAGGGCTTTGATCCCTGGCGTTGCGAGGTAAGGAGCTACAGGCCAGGGATAGCCGAGCAGGGTAGCCGCTTGGCTGCCGCTTGGTGAGGGCTTTGATCCCTGGAGTTGCGAGGTAGAGAGCTAACGGACAGGGATAGCCGAGCAGGGTAGCCGCTCGGCTGCCTCTTGGTGAGGGCTTAGATCCCTGGCATTGCGAGGTAGGGGAGCTACCGGTCAGGGATAGCCGAGCAGGGTAGCCGCTCGGCTGCCTCTTGGTAAGGGCTTCGATCCCTGGCATTGCGGGGTAGGGATCTACCTGCCAGGGATAGCCGAGCAGGGTAGCCGCTCGGCTGTCTCTTGGTGAGGGCTTTGATCCCTGGCATTGCGAGGTAGGGAGCTACCGGCCAGGGATAGCCGAGCAGGGTAACCGCTCGGCTGCCTTTTGGTAAGGGATTTGATCTCTGGCGTTGCGAGGTAGGGAGCTACCGGCCAGGGATAGCCAAGCAGGGTGGCCGCTTTGCTGCCTCTTGGTGAGGGCTTTGATTCCTGCCGTTGCGAGGTAGGGAGCTACCGGCCAGGGATAGCCGAGCAGGGTAGCCGCTCGGCTGCCTCTTACTGTGGGCTTAGATCCCTAGCGCTGGAGGGGCCGTACGAGGCCAGCTAAGGATTGGCCGAGCAGTGGAGTTGCCTAGTCGGCCCTAGGCGAGGGCTTTGATCCCTGGCGTTGTGGGTAGGGAACTACCAGCCAGGGATAGCCGAGCAGGGTAGCCGCTCGGCTGCCTCTTGGCGAGGGCTTAGATCCTTAAGGATGGGCCGTATCTTTGATCCCTAAGGATGGAACGAGAAGGGTAGTCGCTCGGTTGATTTATGAGGCTTGGTCCGACTTTCCCGGTGAGAGTATCGGGAAGAGGGACAGTCGCGGGTGACATGTGTCACCAATGCGTAGGGGAGGCGAAGCGCCGGAGCCGCGTCGTTTCGATTCTGCCAAGAAAGGCTCGATGTCTGCCGCGAGGCGGTACCGTTGCGTGTCAAGCGAACGACTGTTGGGCTCCTGAGGCGTTGATGGCGTTCGGAGGAGGAGATTCGTCCGCGCCTCCGTTGAGGGGGAGGCGGCGGCTGGTGCTTGGATCGTCGTAATGATCGCTCGCCATTAGATTGGAATCGAAAGATGAACTTTTGTTTTTATGGAGTCAAGAGTTTCCCACAGACGGCGTCAGCTGGCACGACTAGGGTCGCGCCTAGATGTTGCCTTCCGTTGATCTGCTGATGGCGGCGATGGATGGCTGAGATTGGATCTGGAGGCAGGCTCTTGAAGCGTGTGGATCTCAATGGGTTTGAGGCCGGTTGTCGCCGAGCTACTTGCAAGGAAGTCCCGGGGTGGTTGTACCACCGAGGACCCTCCGACGTCAAGTTAGAGAGGAAATCCGAGCAGAGTATCGGCTTAGTAGAGTAAAAATGGCTTACTTGAACCGTCTGAAGAAGGGGTTTATATAGCGGTGGCAGCAGGCAGGGCAGGCGCAAGAATCACGTCGGCAGTTACGCTCCCGACATCACGCCCGCGTGATGAGCGGGATCTCCCATTAATGGTGAGACAAGCTCGTTAATGGGGGGTCGTGATGGCGTGGAACGTGGGATGTGCCTGACGGATATCTCGCGTATGGTGAGATTCGTGGGATGGCGGTTGCACCTGTGAGCGGTGCCGTTGGTCGGTCGATGAGACGAGGAAGATGACCTCGACGGGAGAGCTCACGGACGAGCGGGAGAGCCGAGGTATCTTGGTTCTGCGGTAGCCCGGAGACGAGCCGGGAGGGCTGAGGAGGCTCGGGCCTGTGATAGCTCGGAGTAAAGCAAAGGGACACTTGGCTTGGCTGCTGAGGTGCTCGAGGGCGAGAAGTGGGGTGCAATCTCGGAGACATGGTTTGAGGGAAGTCCCTACTGTAGCATACTGGTTCCCCTCCGTGGCCCTCAGGGCCCTAACTGGTTTACGCATGTGACACGTAATCGGCGGCCACGTGTCATGATCGAAGGAATTAGCGTTATTGAGCATCATCAACGAGGTTACTTGCCCAGGTGGCATCAGAATATGCTTGCAACTGTAAAGTAGCCGAGCTGCTAAACAATAATGAGCGAGAAATAGTGCTACGCAGATACCGAATTAGGCAGAGAAAGTGCCCAAAATGTACAGTGGTTGGTGCAGAAACAAATTGACTTAAAATATGCACCGCATGAGCCATATCGGGCCTAGGGGTCATGAGGTAGACAAGACTACCAACATGGTGCTGATAACGAGTGGGGTCGGGAAGAGGATCACCATCATCCCCACGAAGTTGCAAGTGAAGCTCCATAGGAGTGTCTACGGTGCGGGTGTCAGTCAAACCGACTCGAGCAATTATATATACTTTTGTTGCGAAAGAAGATAACCATCGGGGCTATAAGCTACCTCTAGACCAAGGAAATATTGCAAAGGTCCAAGATCAGTCATAGAAAATTGCTGTTTGAGAGAGATTTTGACCTGCTCGATATGAGTTTGATCGTCATTGGTAATGATCATATCATCAACGCAGAAAAAAGGATAGTTCACCTTTGTGGAGGTCCATGAATGAATGTCGCCGGATCATGAATACTTTAAGAGAAACGAAGAGTGCACATCGTTTCATGGAAACGCTCAAACCAAGCACGAGGGGCTCGTTTAATTCTGTAAAGAGCATGTCTTAAACGACAAACCATATGGGGTGGATGTCGTAGTCCTGGTGGAGGGGTCATCTAAACTTCTTCCTTGAGATCGCCATTAAGAAAAGCATTTTTAACATCTAGTTGTATTTCCATATAGTCAAGATTTGATCTTGAGCACTTATATATAAGTGACCTTTGTGGTCTTCATCAATACACAGAAGAGAACACAACTTTCTCTTAACTTTTTTCTGCTTCATTTCTATCATGATATCAGAACAGGAGATATAAAATTTCCCCCCTTTTCCATCTAAAATTCAAAATCCTGGTGCTGTCTTTAACAAGCTACCAATTTTAGCCGCAGACTTGTCTACAAGCCAGCAATATTCAATCCTCTACCCATGGAGATGATGGCATCCTCACCCGGTCTATCTAGAGGTAATAGCAACTCCATTCCCATGTCACCCTTTAAGCTTCTTGGTAGTGCAAACTATCCGTCTTCGACTGCACATCTGCAGGAGCTTTGGCGACAATTAGACTATGACTGAGGTCTGTACGGAAACGAAGTGCATTCAGACACGAAATACTCAACGTCTCTATCGTTTTCTGATGCGCCTTCGAACTAAATTCTCCACAGTACGCAGTCAACTACTCTCCCGTGAACGAGTAGCCACCCTTGAAGAGGCGGTAGCCACTGTTGTATCCAAGGAGACACGCTTAATGACCATTTCTACTACTTCCATTATACCTCCCTCCACCACTCCATCAGTCTTAGCAGCCACTCAGCATCGATCTTCAATATCACATCACAACACAGGAAACAATTGGAGGAAAGGACGTAAGCAGTGAAGTTACTGCAATTATCATGGCCATAGCTGTGATGAGTGTCGCCGTCTTCTTAGAGAGCAGAAACAGAACACTGACAAGCCTTTTCAACTGGCCACTGCAGCATCAGCTGAGAGCTCTACAACTGCTGTCCCGCAAGCACCAACCGACGCAGCTGAGGGTACCATGCTAGAGCAACTCAGTTGCCAGCTGATTCATCACCTTGGCATCACAGGGTTGTTTCAGTTGAATGCCCTGCAACTACGACTTCAGCTCCTGCCATCATCTAGCTACTACTATAGTTGTTGCTACTTTTCCTCGAACGCAAAGTCTTGCTGCTTGGCATCATCGCACCTGCTCGTTTATCACGTTTGCCTCAATCAGGTGTATTAGGGCATGTTCTCCCTATTTCTTCTAAGGATGTTACTACTTGTACTGGTTGCAAACTAGGTAAACAAATAAAATTGCCATATCCTATTTGCACATCTTCCACATCTAACATGTTCGATTTAATTCATTCTCAGATTTAGGGACCATCACCATATGTTTCTAAGAGTGGTCATAAATATTATGCCATTTTTGTGGATGATTTTACACGATTTACTTAAACCCACCATTGCCAGCCCCAAGTCTGGATGAGAAAGGATGAGGGTTGTGGTAGGTTGTGATAGTCAACGTAAAACTTTGTCCACATTCTATGATATGAACCATAATAAGAATATTGTTGGGTGTCCCCTACTCAGCGACGCGCTACATCGGTTCCCGGATATAGTGTTAAGTATGAAAGGGTTTCTAGGTCGTCGTTCGGAAACGACGCGCTACATCAAACCCCGGGTATAGTGAAAAATAAGGAAGGTTTATTTAGAATTCGTCTAATTTTTTGAAACATATATAGGTTCTCTTAAGGATGGACTAATTGAATTAATGGAGAAGATAATTAGGAGGAGAGTTGGTATTATGTGTTTGATAGAAACTAAGTGGGAAGGTGAAAAAAGTAGTCATAGAGTTTTTGGGTTATAAGCATTGGTATACAGGTAGAGACAAAAATCGTAATAGATTGGCGTAATCATAAATAGACGGTTGCTTGAGTACATAGTGGAGATTAGGAGAAAAAGTGAGAGGATTTGGAAGAGAGTGATTGAAGACATGCTAATGAGAGATGTTAAGATAATATAGAACCTGTTTGGGTTCATATCTGGACGATCGACAACAAAGACAATTCATTTGCTTCGTCAACTTGTCGAGTGTTTTCGAGAGAGGAGAAGTGATTTGCATATGTTATTTATCGACTTAGAAAAATCATACGATAAGGTACCTAGAGAGATATTATGGGGGACAATGATGAAGAAGGGAGTCCTAATCAAGTACATTGACATAATCAAGGACATGTAAGATGGAGTAATGGCAAATGTTAGAACTTGCGGCAGCCTAACAAGTGATTTTCCGATTACAATTGACTTGTATCAAGGATCTGCATCCATTCCTGTTTACCATCGTGATGGATGAGCTTACTAAAACTATCCAGAATAAGATACCCTGGTGTATGTTATTCACTGATGATATTGTTCTGATAAATGAAATGAAAGCAGGGGTTAATGCCAAATTGGAGTTATGGAAGCAAACGCTGGAATCTCCGAGGTTCAGATTGAGCAGATCCAAGAAGACATATATATAATGTAAATTTAGCAAACAGAGAAGTCGAGATCATAATGGTATAATGCTGGATGAGCAAGAGATATTACCGATCGATTAGTTTAGATACCTAGGTTTCATCATCCAAAAAGAATGGGGAGATCGATAGCGATGTCAACCAAAGGATCCAGACTGGTTGGTTGAAGTGGAGGAGTGCAACAGGGATTTTGTGTGATGGTAACTTTTCGTTAAGGTTGAAAGGGAAGTTTTATCGGAACGATTCGGCCTGCCTTATTATATAGTACAAAATGCTAGGCATCTAAGAAATATCATACACAGAAAATGCACGTAGCGGAGATACACATATTTCGTTGGATGTGTGGTAACATTAGAAAAGATAAGGTGTGAAATGAGGATATTCATGCAAAAGTTGGCATAGCACCTGTGGAGGAGAAGATGCAAGAAAACCGGCTAAGATGGTTTGGTCATATGCGACGCAGACCTATAAAAGCACTGGTTCAATGAATGGATACTCTAGATATAGGCAATGTCAAAAGGGCGAAAGGGAGACCAAAGAAAACGTGGATGGAGGTGATACGAAAATATATGGTTGCCAAAGGCCTCAATGAAAGTATATTATTTGATAGGAGTGAATGGAGGCAGGAGATTCATATGCTGGACCGGGCGCGATTCTCATGTCCATGTAGCCTTCCCCATATGCTTAGGATAAAAGGAGCACTTGTTATTGTATTTTACACGATTTACTTTGGTATATTTTATGTCTACACGTGGTCAACTGTTCTTGATGGAGGTCAAAATATCCCTCAGTAGTTGTTCTCCATCGATCTTGCTGCAAACGGTTCTGAACGGTTGAGATTTGGTGTGAGGGTTGAATATCTCGATCTCAGTGGGTTATCGTTGACACCGAGCTACCAGAGTCATCGAAAAGAGGGGTTTATATAGTGGTCGCGTGGAGCGAGCCGGCGCAAGATCCTCGTCGTTCGTTACACCCCTACGTTATGCCCGCGTCGATGTCGGGTTTCGTCCATTAATGGCGAGATACGCTCATTAATGGAGGGACGTGCCAGCGTGGGACGCGGAACGTGGGGCGGTGGATATCTCTCTTTGGCGAGATACGCGGAGCCGTGGCGGGGCGCTTGGGCTCCATGCTCTCAGTTAGTCGGGGAACCCGAGGAAACACGGCCCGGTGGATGGCTCGGAGACAAGCCAGGAAGCCGAGGAACCTCAGCCCTGCAACAGCTCGGAAATGAGCAAAGGGGGTGTAAGTTTGGCTGCTGGATGGCTCGGGGGCGAGAAGCGAGGGTGTAAGTTCGGAGACGAAACCCCGAGGTAAGTCCCCAAGACGCCATACTGATTCTACCTCCTCAGCTCTCAGGAGCCTAGTGGGCTTATATGGACGACACATCATCTGTTATGTGTCATAATCTGGGGAATTCCCGTTCATGAGCCTTATCACTGGCCCCCCACTCTCGGCCTGACCTATTTGTAGGTCATGGTCGGGAGTGGTAAGCCTGGTTTTTAACGGTTCAGCTTAAGATTCCCGAGCCACCTGACGACGGCGGGACATTTGGTGGCTACTCCTCTCGGATGATTAGGCCCACATAGCAGGTCATGGAATACCTTGATTACCGTGTGTATCTTTGATGATGCCAGCGGATCGGTAAAACGATTGCGCTTTTAAAGAGGGGGTGTCATTTCGCTCGACCGTCGGTTAGGGTACGAGCCAGTGCCCAACATTTTTTGGCGGGGCGCGAGAGGCTGTCTCCAACTTTTGCCGTGAGGGGGTGTTTCCAATGGCTGATCGCCACGTGGAGCCTCGATAGCCTCTAGGTGCGACGCTTCGTTTTGTCGGGAGTCGATTTGGGCCGTAGGATGTCCCCTTTAGAGTGTATAAATAGGAGGGGGCCATCCCACGGCCGACACTTTGTCTTACTTGTCTCTCGTCGTTTGAAGATTGCCCAGCGCACCTCCGCTTAGGTCGGATCTTCCGCTGAATTTTTCTCGTGATGAGGGTTTTGGATCTACGTCTTCATTGGGCAGGAAGCTCCCCGTGATGAATGGGCAGAGCAGGAAGCTATCCGTCCGTCTCGTGATGAGGGCTTTAGATCCACCTCTTCGTTGGTGTCACGACCCAAAGTTCGTCCCATGACCAGCGCTTAACCACGTAACGTCTACAGGCGTAACGCGACTAAGTAAGCCGAAACCCAGAAATCAAAACCGTTAAAAGTAGTGAGTGATGAAAACATTAATTTAAAACATTTAGAAAGCCTTGAGTAAATTTTTTTAAAATTTAAGTTATTTTCTTAAAAATTTCGGCAGCACCTCCTTTATAAAAACTATCCCCGAAATGGGTACAACACATGATATAAGTAAAATGACTGATAATAAGAATAAAGCATTCCCAAACAGGAGCAATCATGCCCAACGGAGAAAATAACCACCACAAGAATAATATACGATGCCGTAACGAAGAAATGAACAATGTAAGAGAAAAACAACATGAAAAGTAAAACTGCATAAATAAAGCCGGATCACACAAGCTCGACATCCAGAATACAAAATAATATATATCTTCCTCACAACTGGTTTCTAAGTCAATACATGAAATGGTAGATGGAGAGTACTAGATACAATAAAGTGTACAAATGGAAAATAATCGGATACCGCAAAACCCACCTATAAGCAAACGACTCACACGCCAACTGCATTGGTATCCGTAGTAAAAAGATACAAGGAAGTAGCCCTGTCGCAACTACTCTGAGGGTCGACCTGCAAATACTGTGGCACAACGGGGGTGAGTTGCCAACTCGTGAATAGTAAATAACATATAAAGGTAATTGCGAGTATGCACGTACTGCGATACTCTAACATGTGCGATCTGATAACATCAATATAATAATCTGAGTATGCAATAATCATGCAAGGTACACTATCAGGTACTACAACTACATGATGCAATGCATATCTATGAATACTGAGCATGGGATAAAATATCATCTGCACGAATCATTATCGTGGAAAAATACCTAATACACCCTGAATCCCAGTAAAACTCAGGCGCTGTCAATCTAATCGGCTCTCATATCCTGTAAATCTCATGGAAAACATGAATGCCCAACATCGGCACTCGAGAATATCATGAAATACCCGTGTCCAGTATCGACACGCAAATCCTCATATATCGGGCTCCGTCAGTCCGGATCGGCCCACGGGCTCCGTTTGCGGAATCGGCCCTCGGCCCCGGCAGTACGGGTCGGCCCGTATCCATATCTCGATTCTAGTCTGTATCCTCCGGATAACCGCCAGGTCTAACCAATCACCGGTAGGTAGTAGTCCCTCTGCCAGGCTCACCGTCTTATACACAGCATCCCTTTTTTACCCCGGGATACCATACCGGGTCTACCATATACCCGCAATCGGCCTCATCCAGCTCCTCGAATCGGGTTCACATGTCACACGTCTCAGAACCGAGAAAACGCATGGTGGACGCACTGAAATATCATATCAAGAGAAACCGGGTTTTTCAAAACAGTGCATACTTTCTTAAAATAATACCACGGTTCTCAAATCCAGAAATCACATGAATCCAAAACTCAACGCGTAAATCCATGCAAACTGTCGTATGCCGCATAAAATCGTACTACAAGTAAAAAGGGAAAACCGCTCTTTAAAATGGATCCAGTTTTGAAAATATTTCATGCGGTCCCCATTTCTTTAGAAATCAAGCAAGCATCATCTATTTGTGTGAAATATGTATGTATGATTGCACAAAGTATACATACGCAAGTATGAGTGCATATTATGCATATGTGCCAATATGGATGTACACATGGGTATATAAGCAAGAATGAGTGTACTATATGTATGTGCATCAATAGGAACAGAATCATGTCTAATCATCAAGGACGAGATAAGCTAAACGATGTATGGCTCATAGCAATTCTATAGTGAGAGTGTCATGGCAATTACTAACGGCGTGTGTGTAACATACAATTTGTGCTTGTGCAGCATGAACTGTTAATAACAGTGCGGTGTCTCATAACTACTATGTCCATATGCAACAAGAGAAGGGTATGCAACTACGGTACACATGCATAACTTATAAATATATGAATATAACATGTGACTACAACATCCTATCAAGCCCTAACGCATAACGCCATACGGGCAATTTCCCCGTAGATGTTAAATCTACTCACCGTGATCTCGATCTACGCGTATTCAACCACCTGCTTCCCCTTCTTCGCGGTGTCCGAAGTCCCCGCCTGCAAACCTAGAGTTTACACAAGCAACACACATAAGGCAAAAATCCTACAAAAACGCGATATTAAGATTATACGAGAAACTAGCATCGCAAGCTAGACGCGTGTGTATACGTAATACCACTACGTGTGTGCATACGTCAAAAACCTCCCCGCAACACGCTGTGACACACCGCAACACCAGACCCACCTCGTAACGTACGTGTCTCTTAAGTCCCGCTACACAAACAATAGGTAATGGTCCCAGATTCTTACCTGGAACAAAACCAAGAAAATAAACAATACCAAACACATAAAAACACACACAGACACCTCCCTGCACTGCACCAAGCCCCAATTCCCTCAGGAGGCCGGCGAGATCGGATTTGGGAAGGGTCTCGCCGGATTTTGGGTGGGTAAATGGGCTCTAAATCCTACACAATACTCTGAAAAGCCTGCACATCATTCTGTATATGTTTTCCAAACAAGGATAAAATCATAGATATAGCAGATTTACCGTATCCCATAATTTTGGGTTAGAAACGTTTTTAAAACACTAATTTGGTACATTAGGGTACATTTGAGTAATCAGGTGAAAATGCTTTGATTGAGTGACACCAACAACACTTGATATAGTTAATCTAACCATAAAAACCCTAGTTTAACCTAATCTCCATTCAAACCACCAATTCATCATCTAACTCACAACACACTAAACTAGCTATACCATCCCAGATTTTTCTCACAGTCATTACTACAAAATCTAACAGTACCAAAAAACCCTAAACCATAGCAGATAGCTACCCTAAAAAGTTCAAGTCCCCAGCCCCTCCCCAGGCCGAGGTCACCGGATTTCTCCCAATAGCCGCCGACCAAAACCGCCCAGGTAGGTCCCAAACTCTAGGTGCACACTCAGGGTAACTAGGTCTACACTTCTACACTGTTTGGGTTAAGCAAAAGGTCTCGGGGTCACAGCAGACTACAAGCACCCAAAACATGACACAAAAATACGATATTTGAGCAAAACTGAAACTTTAAGGTTCTAATTGGAATTATAAGACACAATAACATGTTAACTAACTAATTAACAGTAAGAAGAAGACTACCTTCCCAAAATTCCTCAAAACTCTTACTTTCCTAGCTCCAAGTGGTCTCCATGGGCTTTGGCTTAAGTTTTGAGAAGGGTGTAGTGTGATTTTTGAAGAGGGTTAGTGGGGATCTTGAAAATTTGGGGTGAGGCTTAAAGTGGCTGAAGCTTCAGTTTGGGGAAAGAGAGAGAGCTAAAATTAGAGAAGAAAAGGATTCATAAGAATAGAGAGAGAGTGAGAAGGGGTTAGGGGACAAATCATGGCACATTCTCTCTCTTCAATTAATGCCAAGCATGCTTTGTCTCCTCTCTCTCTCTTCTCCCTTCTCAAAGTCAACCCCAAAAGGAAATTAAAAAAGTTTTATTTTGGAAAAAAGATAACACTTAATTTAAATACCTAATTACCTAAAGAAATGGTTAAGGCACCATGACTACCAAACATGTTTTAACCCCAAAATTAGCCCTAGTTTACATGTACATGTGTGTGCAAGCCCAAATAAATTCTAATAAAATCTTCATTAATTTTTATAAATTATTTAAAAACCATCTCGGTAAACCTTTTTACAAAAAACCATATTTTCGCTTAATTAATCACTAATCGCATTCTAAAGTGTTACAATCTTCCCCCCTTAAAGAAATTCGTCTCCGACATTAAAAATATAGCTACGCGTTCTTTCAAAGAGATGAGGGAATTCCTTCCGCATCTCGCCTTCGGCCTCCCAAGTGATCTCTTCACCATTCGGGCTGCGCCAAAGCACCTTCACAAATGGCAAGACTTTCGATCGAGGTTTCTTCACCTGCCGGTCCAATATCACTACTGGCTGCTCGGTGAACGAAAGATCGCGCTCAAGCTGAACTGTCACGCACCGCTTCCCAGAGTACGCTAAGATAGGCACGTGACAGAGCCAACCATGCTACTTGTGGATAGGAAATATCCTTCCACAGTCACATTACAGCTGTAGAGATATCAAGAACAATAATAATAACTATCTAATACATTCCATGAGACAGAATAACGAGTCAAGAATAAAATAATGTGGAAGCAAAAAGATCCAATACAAGAATAAACTGGAATGTACGTCCCATAATGCGGGCTCACATCAGGAATGAAAATGCATAAATAAAACGAAGTACTAACAGGTCCTCACTGCTCGGCCTGCTGACTGAAATACTCCTGCTCGGCCTGCAGCAAAGGTAAAGAATCTGGGCCATGCAAAACCCAGATGTCAGTGCGTCATAATATCAAGCAATAATATAAATAGGGGTAGCAAGACATGCAGGTATGAGTATGAACTGTAAAACAGGTATAACAGTAACATAAAATAAGGACGGTGAAGGGTAAGGCATAAGTGATGTGCAGTGAGTAATCTAGACTGGTCTACTGAGTTAACTACTCTCAAGTCTTTGAAATTAATTTAATGAATCATCGATGTAACTTAATAGTATCCCGTGCGTGCCCGGGACCACGGTCAAGATTCTCGGGCTGAATCCGAGACGTGCCGCTAGGCAGTAAAATGTAATATGTAACGATGAATGATGTCAGCAGCATCATCCCGGGGCTGGCCTAGCCCGTAAGACTGATCAGTAAAGGTATCGAACTGTCGAGTTACAAGTCAGGTTTCATCATTGATTTCCCCATACCCCCAAGTTATGTGTTTAAGTCAGGTATTGATAAATCTGGAGCTAATACCAACACAGGATCAAGCAAGTACAGGTTTGTCTGAATAGACAACATGAAATGTCCAAAGAGACAACAGGTTGAGATTGTTGGCATTAGTAACAAGATCAGGGAACAGGTCAAGCTGTGATACATCAGGTCATGTCAGGTGGTGAACATGTATCAGGTTATGTCAAGTAGAGCACAAGGATCAAATCATGTCAAGTAGTGCACATGTATCAAGTCGTATCAAGTAGTAGTATATCAAGTCATGTCAGGGGGTGCACAATTATTACGTGGGTGCTCATAATCAAACTGTAATAAGCATGGGTACACAAAACAAGTATGGGGTACTAATGAAACAATAAAATGGAATAATATGATATGGTATGCAAAAAGATATAAATTCAAAGATATGGATGCACAGTTATCGATTAGGGTTAAAGTTATAGTTCCAACACTAATTAGGATGCACTTTATTAAATATGGAATATTAATATCACAGTATTATGCATTAATGTGATCTATGGATGCAATTACATATATATTAGACGAGATGGATGCAAATAGGTATCTGAAAGGTTATAAACTATAAAATGGTACTATGGGATGTACAAATAAGCATTATGTGATATAAATATTGATATGGGTGCAGTATATTGTAATCTAGTATGCAACAAGATAGGTTTTCCATGACCTAGATCTAAAATGATATAAACGAATGCAAACGGAACATCAAAACGTTATAAAATGAAACATGGGATAAAAGATTTAAACTACAGGTATGATATTTATTTAAATAAGTATATGATGAATTATATAGCATGTAGCAAGTTTAACTTGCCACGATGGATCAAGAAACGGATGTGTACGGAACGTCTCACGTCGGCAAAATGTCGCGACGCGCGCACGGTACACGGAATGGTTCCAAACAACGCACAAAGGAGATCACGCAAGTCAGGTACGACGTCTGGATCGTCGGGATCGTCGACATCACGTCCGGCTCCGGCGAACTACTGTAGACAGAAAACAGATAAAGAAAAGAAAGAAAGAAGAAAAGGAGAGGAAGAAGAGATTGAGAAGAAGAGGAAGCTCATTGAGTTGCAGAGAGGAGTCGTGAGGGTGTTGACGAGGTCGACGGAGTTCCGGCGAGGCGATCTACAGAAGACAGAGAACCATTTTCTTTAAAGACAGAAAGAAAGGAAAGAAAAGAAAGAAGGAGGAAAGAAGAGGAGAGAGAAGGAAGGGAGTGGCTCACTGAGGTGTAGGGTGATCTGGGAACGAGGGAGCGATGACGAGATCAACTCCGGTGATCCTCGTCGGCGGTGTAGTAGTGTGCAGGGGGCTCGGGTTCGGGTTTCTGGTGTGTGCAGGGCTCGGGTAAAGAGAGAGGAGGTGGAGGTAATGATGAGGGTGAGGAGGCGGAGATGAGACGGCGACGGTGACAACGACGAGGTAGGCGAGGGGCGAGGCAGCGGCTAGGGTTCGCAGTCTCCTGGGTTTTTAAAAAAAGAGAGGAGAGGGAGAAGGAATATATAAATATATAGGGGGAGAGAGAGAGATAAAGAAAGGGAGGAGAGAGAGAGAGAGAATCTGAGAGAAGAGAGAGAGCGGGATCGAGAGGAGAGAGAGAGAGTGGGGTGAACAGTAAGGAGAAAGAAATTTGTTTGTTTGTGGGAGAGAGAGAAAGGAAGAGAGGAAGAGAGAGGCTAAGAGAGGGAGAGAGAAAAAGATCTGCGGTGAGATAAAGAGAGAGAAAGAGAGAAAGAAAGAAAGAGAGAGAGAGTAGGGGCCACGGCCAGTGAAAGAAAGCTGTGGGAATGAGCTGGGTTTGTTAGGATTTAGTATTTTAAATTTTAAAAGATTTTTGTTTGTTAAAAAGAAATCTTATGAGCTGTTAAAATTACTCGAGCTAATTTTTTAAAATTTTAAATAAATTGAATTTTGGCGGGATACAAAAATATTTCAAAACGCACCCGGGTTGGGTCTAAAATTTCAAATTTAAAATATAAAAAATATATGCGACTTTAAAAATTCTAAACGAATGCTCATGTAACGAAAATGCATACCCCCAAGAACGGATGCACGTACGTGCGCGTAGCCATCCAAACACGTCCGTTTCACTGAACGGGATGAGAACAAGATGCGCGGATGCTTCCACGGGGTTAGGGATATCATGCAAGCCATGTTATGTAATTTTAAATTATTTTACGTGACCTAAAATGTTATATGCTAAAAGGTGCAATGCCAGATAAAATGCCAATATGCAGTATACATGAAATGCACGTGTCTATGTAACAAGTCAAGGTAATTCATAAATATGAATCAACAGGTTCAAGCAAGCGGGTCGGGTCGAATACAAAATAAAATGTAAAATACCATTCGCACCTAAAACACGATAAATCAAGAAAATACTACAGATAAGTAAATACGGGAACTGGAATTGGTATAAATGAACTAGGTTGTTACATGAACGGTCTGATGCTGAATCATGTGAGAAGGGTCATGAAGGTATCTGCGAAGTATCGACACATGGAATACGCGGTGAACATCCGGGAAGTCGGTAGAAGAGCCAAACGATATGCCACAGCACCCATACGCTCGAGAATCTCGAAGAGACCTATAAATCTGGGAGTAAGCTTCCCTTTCCGCCCAAATCTCATCACGCCCTTTGTCACGCCCCGCTTCCCAAAATACGGAAAGCGAGGGATGACTAGGTCAGCCATGCTCCTACGGTCAAGGAATCATCCCGCCGTAGTCACACTTCGGCTTCTAGCATTATATGGTAATCAGTAAATAAAGCACAGTAGTAAAAGAATCACATCACTAATTTATTATATTAAAATCTATTGTTCACAAATTACAATTAACAAGAACAGTTACTAACCAAGTTCAATCTCACGATCACTTTTGTGGAAAGCAGTAAAGATAGAAAGTACACCAGACTATATCTCCGTGAACTCGAAAGGTAGATCCGTCTCCTGTGCTGGTCCTTCCACGGAATCTGAGCATGAATACTCAGGTCGTCAGAGCGACACAATAACAATATTATAATAAGATGAAACAGGTAAAAGAGGTATTACTAGTGAAAGTACAATGCGAGTAATCACTATGTCACTATATGATGCAGAATATGATCTGTGTCCCTATCGGTCTCTAGGTCATGTTTGAAATCGCATAGTGGAAGGAGGATCATGTTTAACAGGAGTCTCGTACATACCCGAGACAACGGCCCACATGCCCGGGACATAACCCTGTCAGCCGGATCGCTAGATCCTACCTAATATATATATCGCTGCTCGAATGATCATCCTCTAAAACACGGTCCCGCTAAATACGATTCTCTTTCCACTTCGATTTCCCTTTTATCCCCAGGTTTACACTATATATGATCTTGATTTAGTCGTGTACAAATATATCAATGGCACGGTTTTATCACTATTCACTGTATCAATCACGGTCACGAATATTCACTTCCCATTGGTGTACTTGTCACTCCTAAACCAATATCAATCACGCACGATAATGCAATGTCCACTGATTCTAACACGCACTAACACTAAGTATATGGCAATTGGGGTATGATATATGTATGTATGCCATCAATAAGCTAAGTATGTTATGAATCAATATGTATGTCATTAACTTACAAAAATTGCATAAATTCATATGTTTAGAATTTAACGAAATGATACAAATACGATAAATAGAACACTCAGTCATCAATTCATAAAAATTAGTTTCAGTTTAATCGGGTTTCCGGTATTCAAGATACAGCTGTTTCATTTTAAGTGCTCGCGGCTGGAAATTCAGTTTCAGAACTGAACGTCCGTTTCGCGACACGAATTGTACCCAGTTGGGTTCATAATTTAGCGATACTACAGTTGAATAAAATATAGGGTTCTTGATAGGGTATTCAAAGCAACAGACGGATCCTCAATCGCGTCTGTACGTCGAAAGTTATACACAGTTTATCATCAGTATGTCACTTCTGAATCTGTTCTGGACAGTTATACGTTCTGCCCTTTTATTTACAATTTAAATAGCAAACGGCAATGAAACGGAATGAAACCACTTGTTTTGTTTACCTAACAGATCCATCTTTAATCCACTGCAGAGTTCTGTAACATACGAATTCAGGAAACAAAGTGACACACATTTTGGGACAGTACACAGTAATAAGAGTCGCTCTGGACTGCAGTCCAGAGTCGCACTACGATCTAAATATCATTGCAGTTATAGAACAGAAATCATTAGAAGTTTACATGGGGTTAAGGTTCGTCGAGTCAGCTTCGATTTAAGCCCTCGAACGCATCATTCCAGTATGTACATAATTTACAGTGATTTTAATCATTTTCAGATACGGGAAATTTCTAGTTTTAACGGTATATTTGGGGGTATCAATTTTAGTCACTAACAGTCGTATTTTCCAGTGATATTTATACACGATATTCTTCATTATATGGGCCAACAGAAAACATCTACTTCCGTCAAATTAAGCAAGTATTTTCATTGGGGTCTAGCATCGAACACATATGTCGCATAATATATCGGAAATCGGTAAATTATAATCTATATGATTTAAGTTTGTATCACAATTATATTAGCATGTAGCAAGTAAAACACTTGCCTGGAAATGTCTCGGGGTTGCACGGCAGCAGCGGCGTCACGAACGCGCGATGTACGTCGTGAAACGATTTGCGCGAGCTTGGCTCGAGATACGGAATTTGTGTCGGAGTTGCCCGGAGTCGTTGCACGGTCACTGGAGGTTGGGGATGCTCAGTGGTCCTCTGTGAGTACACTGGAGTCGACGACGGTCGGCGGCGGCGCTCCAGCGATGGGCCGCAGTGTGTGTCGGGTTGTGTGTGGTTTTGAAATTTTGAAGAGAGAGAGAAGTGGTGGCTCGGGTTCTGGATTTTGGAAGAGGAGGAGAAGATGCAGAGGGTGTAGAGGTCGACGGTGTGGTGTGGAGATCGCCGGCGTCGAGCGTAGGTGGCCGAGCTCGGGTGTGGGGTTGGTGTACAGGGGTTTGTGTGCAGGGCGTTGGGTTGATGGAGGGCTGAGCTTGTGAGAAGTGAGTTGAGTGTGAGGGAGGAGGTATGGGGTCGCTGAGGGGGTTGTCGACGTCGCCGTCGGCGGTGGAGTGAGGGATATTGGGTGCTCGGTGGGGTTTTTTTTTGTGAATGGAGAGAAGTGAGGAAATTTTGAAAATGAAAGAGAAGAGAGAGGTGAGGGTGTGAGGAAATGAATGAGGGTTGAAGTCGCGGGTGAAACGTCGCAAGAGCGGAGGCGTAGGCGTGGGCGCGATCAGAGGCGAGAAGCGCGGATCGCGAGCGGGAATTGGGGAAGGAGCCGTTGGAGGAGGAAGGTGAATAGGAGCGGGTCGGGTCGGGTCTGGTGAGGAGGCGGGCTGGAGGGAGTGGGCCGGGCTTGGTTTTTAAAATAATTCTTTTTTAAAAATTCGTGGGCTGAGGTTAGAACGGGCCGGGGGAAATTTGGTTTAATGATTTCCATTTTAATTTGATTTTTGAATGGGCTGAGTGAGAATGGTTGGGCTGAGAGGTTTTAATTGTGAATTTAAATGGAAAAAATCTAAATGGGCTAAGGGTTTAAGAAAGTAGTTTGGTTTTAGTTTAATTTGGTTTTGGTTTTAAATCTTGGGTTTTGGCTTTTAGGGTTTGGGAAATTTTGTTGGGTTTAGGGTTGTGTATATATTAGTATATTTTAGCTTTTGGTTTTGGACTATGATTTTTAAAAGAGCTGGAAAAGAAAGTTTAAATATTAAGCTTAAGCAACCAATTAAAATACGAAGGAAATGGAAGGGAAATCTCTGGGATTTAGAAAATAGGAAAACTTTTATTAAGATGGTAACGGGGATTTACATCATACCCCCCTTAACAAAAATTTCGTCCTCGAAATTTAATAAGGATACAAGGAAACAATGTACTAAACAAAGAGATGTGGATAACAATCACGGATATCTTCCTCCCGCTCCCAGGTGGATTCTCCTGGGGAACGACCGTCCCAAGACACTCGGACTAAAGGAATGACCTTATTCTTCAGCACTTTCTCTCTGCGGTCGAGGATGGTAGTGGGCTGCTCCTCGTACGATAGATCGATACCCAAAACTAGCTCAGAATGGTCCAGGACATGGCTCTCATCCCGAACATAACGCCACAACTGTGACACGTGGAAGGTATTGTTGTAGGGTTCCTAGGCATGCTAATGAGGTTCTACAAGTGATCAAACATGGCCAATTCAAATTTTTTCATATGCCTACAAACCCTAATACGGATCGTTAACTAGATGTATAGGCGATGCAAGCAAGTAAACAATTTTATTGCTAAAGGAAAGAGGCTACAACCTTTGTAGATCCGGTCCTCCACCTCCTTGGCTCTGTGATGACGCCCTTCCGCTGTACCAATCGGAATCCAAGACTCTCACGGTGGTTTCATCGGAGAAAAGATCGGGCTAGGTCGCCGACTTCGATGCCGAAGATGATCTACGTCGAGGCAACTCAAGATCAAGCTCCAACTTCACCAAGTCATGAAACTTGTGAAGAAAACACCCTATACTACTTGGCAAGTGGTAAAGGATGAAGAAATAGGAAGTGGGTTCACTTTAGAATTGGATTTCTCACTCTTTTTCTCATGTTGCCATTAATGGTTGCAAGCTTTTCTTCTTGTTGATGAAGAAGAAGAAGAAGAAAATGAATTATGATAAGTCTTTTAAAATAGGAAATAATATGATACTTATCATAATTACAACCATAGTTAGGTGTAGAGAATAAACTATGGTTAGATTGAATGGTTAGGGTTAAGGCAAAAGACAAACTAGCAAGACTATTCAAAGCTTCAAGAAGCTTCAAGTAGCAAACAAAGAAAGCCACCATGATTTATTTTGCCCATAAATAAATAAAAAGAATAACTAAATAAGTAAATCAAAACCCTAACCATTAACATAACCATGGTTTAATCATACACACCCAAGTTTGCATGTATCATCAAACATGATACAATCTAGTGCACAAAACTATATCAAATATACAATGTGCACATCAAGTGAGAAAATCCATCCAAAGTGAACAAATACTAGTTAATACAAAGTAATATATCAAATATATTATACATTAAATCATTAAATCAACACTTGATTTAACGATCCGGTCATATCGCATATAACCGACTAGTATCCAATGTATCGACTTATCGAATCAATCTTCGATTCGATAACTAGGTTATATCGCATACGACCATTCGATACATCCATCGCGAGAATAGGATACGGTATCACATACACGCATTATTCTCGGTCCCGCACATATCTCATATGCGCTCCTATTTCGTTTCGCTTGAGCCAGGAAACCTCTGTGTAGGACTCTAAAGACTCGTCAATACGCCGGCAGCAGGTGATGATCATATCAAACACCCACAAGCCGCAAGCGGTCTGCTAAACGTAACAGCCACCCGGGTATTGAGCGATCAGAAGATCGACGAGCAAGCCTGCTCACACTCCTGTGAATCCAACCAGTAACACTTACCGTACAGTCTAGTCTGTTCGTCTGATATGTCGCATATCTCGCCTAGGGGTGGTAAACGTCAGACCCAGTAGCTCGATAAGTCATGCCGATATAAGGTCCATAACAATCGTGAAACTACTGATAACTCTTACCAGTATATCACAGCAACCCTGGCCAGGGATTTCCTGTTATGGCCAGTCGTGCATAGCGCAACATCAACCCCCAATACCGGGAGAGACGAATCCCCTCCTATCGCTCATTGCCTCCATGTGAATCGGGACTGTACCCAAAAACCACCTGTTTGCACGACTCAGTAGAGCCGTGGTAGGGTGGAAATCAAAGCACAGTGGGAGACACACAAGACTCTATGACGATCTCGGGTCAACAGACTAAGCTGCACCAGTGTCACCAGAGAACTGCCATCTGACATGAGGTATAATACCATCTGGGAGTTCTCGGGGAGTCCGTTCAGTGTACCCAGTCTCCACTGAGCACCCGCATACCATCTCTGATGTCAAACACCAATAGATATGGGATCATCCATCGCCCATCACATGGGTCGAGAAGATATACGCTAGTCTACTCTGGAATATCGAAGCCACGTCTCGATATTCCCACGACTAGGAACATTGAAGGATGTACTCATGGACTACCCAGGCCCCACTAGTATGATCTACATCATAGTCCTGGAAGTCGAGTACATATCCTAAGGGCTTTATCAACATGTAACAGAGAGACAGAAAGTATACATGTTAAGATAAAGAGCAACCAGATAGCGTACTATCATGTCGAGCAAGAAAGTCCTATCTATATATGTCTCAGCATCCACTATAATATAAATCCAATGTATAGTAATGGCCTCTAGGGCATACATATAACTAACAATCTCCCACTTACACTAGGGCCATCTGTAGCAGTGGTTGCAGTATCACACACTCAACCATCCCATAAAGTCTCTCTCTGGGAAAAAGCCTTTGTGAGTGGATCCGCCGTGTTGTCCTCTGAGTCTACTCTCCTAACCTCGATCACCCTGGAGATCATCTATCTTCATGATCAGGTGATGCTGCCTCAGAATATGTCTGGGTCACTGATGGGACCAGGGTTCCTGGGCCAAAGCCACACTTTCATTGTCATACAATGATAGGAACCTAGTTTATCTTATGAACCAATATACACCTAAACTGCTTCTTTGGTAGTATCTTTAATAGCGATGTTACCAGCCTTTATCGTCTAGTTTTCCACGGTATCTAGCTTGGAACTCTTCCAACATACCGTCCCTTTACTGAGGGTAAAGACAATGCCTGTGACTGACATTCAGTCGTCTTTATCACCCTGGAACCCTTCCAGTGATTCTCCCCAGGATCGATTGATACCATCTCACTACAACTAGTGAGAATCCTAACATCCATTTAGATCTATCTCATAGATCCAAAACCCAGGATTTAGGAGGTATCACTTTGATCCTATATGGAGAATCCATGTGATAAGCGGAGATTGACCATGCGTAGCATAGGAAACTCTTTTCTTATCAAGAGTATGTTGTCCACGTACAATACGAGGATGACCACTTTACTCTCTACTACCTTTTTGTATATACAAGGTTCATCTACCATTTTGATGAAGTTAAACTCTTTGACTACCACATCAAAACAGATGTTCCAACTCCGCGATGCCTGCTTTATCCTGTAAAGCAACTTGCATACATTTCCGCTGCTCCCACTGTTTACGAAGCCCTCTGGCTGTGTTCTTATAGACGCTCTCTTCTAAATCATTATTTAGAAAAGTATTCATGGCACCCAACCACCAGATATCGTAGTCATGGTATGTAGCAATGTTAAGTAGGATCCGGATGGACTTAAGCATAGCCACTGGAAAAGGTTTCATCATTATCCACGCCTGGTCGATGACGAAAGCCTTTAACAAGTCTAGCTTTGAAAGTCTCAACCTTTCCATTTACACTAAGTAATCTTCTCAAGATATACTTGCTCCTGATGGGGATTTAACCCTTCAGATATAGCAGCCAAAGTCCATACTTTGCTGGTGTACATGGATTCCATCTCAGATCGCTACGCATCCAGCCATTCTTACAGAGTCCCTACTCTCGATGGCCTGCTCGAAACTAGTTGGGTCATCATCTCATGATGCATTCCTCGCTCCCACTGTCATCGAGAAACCGAAGTATCTCTCAGGCAGGTGAGGAACCCTACCAGATCGGCGGAGAGGCTGAGGTTCGTCGGGGACTATTGAATCCTTTGGTTCTGTCAAATCATCAGCTGCAGTTTTGTATAGCTGGAACCTTTCCAGTTCTACAGAACTGACCTTGCCTCGATCTTGTCCGGATTTTGCTTTTGACATAGGCCGGACAATCCCAAATCTTAACTTACTTAAGAGATAGGCTCTTCCCATACCATATCTTATATGGAGTGGTAGGCAGTGATCTGATTTGAACCTAATTCAATAGGTATGCAGTTTCTCAAGTGCACAACCCTAAAAGGAAATAGGTAACTCAGTAATACTCATCATAGAGCACACCATATCTAATATTGTGCGATTGCTCCGTCCCGATACACCGTTGTGCTGTGGTGTACTCAGAGGAGTAATACTGAGAGAGAATCTCATTTTCTTTTAGAATAGTCCAAGAATTCCATGCACAAGTATTCTCCTCCCTGATCTCATCATAGGACATAAAACTTATACCCGTATTGGTTCTCTACTTCTGGCTTATATTCTGTGAATATCTCAAAAGGTTCGGACTTGTGTTTCAACAGGAACATATGTCTGAATCTTGAGAGATTATCAGAGAATGTAATGAAGTATAAAGAACCAGTCCTGGCATGTGTAGACAGGAGACCTTACATACATCATCATGTATCAGTCCCTAGAGTTCATTAACTCTTTCTCTGTTCTCTATTTTCTACTCTGTCTTATAACAATTATAAGTTGGAGCGGGACCAACGTTCCCCAGCCCAGTATAACAAGCGGGTTCGGTCAATAATCCGTATTATTATCTTGATTAAGGCGTGATATGGTCGCTACCTGGAGAGAGAGAGAGAAGAAAACACTCTACGTGCGCTCTTGCAAGATTAGATTGGTTATATATTTTATCTAATCAGGATGGCTCCCACTGTTTTTATCAAATCTTCCTTCAAACCCTAAAAGGAAAGACTAGCCGGGATTAATTACACTCTACAAGTTCGCTAATCTTTCAGCCAGGCCAGTGTCGGTACTTTGAGGGAGGTTCCCCGTGCTTTCTCACGGACCTAATTACAGTAAACCTCGTTTTCCCAGAGGCGTAACCCCGTTGACACCTTTCTAGACACCTACTTGATCGGCTAATTGTAAAGTGCAAAACTCTCCCAGGAGTAACAATTACTCGCAGTGGGTATCGGGATCCAACTATCACATAGAAGGTATGCAATCTCATTGTAAATTTCAACACTTGAAACTCCCGATAAAGATTTTTACCCCTAGCACTTATGACCTTAACTATGGTCAACAAATCATAAGCACTAGTCAAGTTCTACCCGTCATTTCGTGATTAATTAGACCCACCCACATGACCCTTAACTAAGGTCAACAAAGTCACGCTACTGTCCTAACTAATCGCATCATATGCGGTGTAGGAAGACATCACTTAGCTACCGTACACTGTGCCTTGACTATGGTCAACAAACACAGCACGAATACTAAGTACTCTACTTCCTAAAATGACGGAGGGTTGCGAATGGTTTTTATGAAAACCTTTAACGCTTTGAACTTGATCTCGTTGCGGAATCAATTGGTTTTTAAATGGAATGTTTTTGAGGCTTTTCTAGTTTTGCTAAAGGGGTCACTCCCGGTGAAGGGATCGTCGGCCCTTTTCTCGTCGAATGAGGTGCGGGATATATCATATATATCACTGTGCAAAGCGGAAACTATAGAAGCGATCAAAAGACAAACCGAGGGTTGTAGCATCTGCCAGTTATTGCTAAAGGAGTCACTCCCGGTGAAGGGATCTCGGTCCTTTCCTCATCGAATAAGGTGCAGGATGTTCTATAAGGAACACCGCGATGCAAAGCAAGAACTGTAGCTACCTGTTTTATTTTTTAAATTCGATTCCACAACATCAATTAGGTTTATTTTCTTTCATTAATCTCATTAATGAATGTCCCATCATTTAAGTCCACCTAAACATCACAGATAAATATAACGTACGCTTATGCCATCCGCATTCGTCTCGATGTCCCGTCTGCACCGTTAGGTTAGGTAACTAACGCCAGAGCGAGGCAGGGCTAGTGCGGGTGTAAAACATAAGCAACGTCTATATAATATATCATATATTCTATATACTGTATCTATCTGAATATATCACATGATCACATCACAGATAACGCAGCAGAAAGTATCATATGAAATATTGGATATACTAGGACGTCCGTGTTTTGAATACGAGCCAGTATAAAATACGGATTCCACGGTCGTGATGAATAGCCAATCCCACACCCCTAGACCCCTACGAGAGCGGCAAGTAACCCTACCAATTCTAGGGTTAGGAGACCCGGACTCGACTCCTCGAGATGGTCTCCCACTGGACCCTAGAACCCGGTTATTTATGCTCCCCTCCTTGGGTCTATCCTAATGCGGAAAAGTAAATAATATACATCAACGGTGACATCTTCCGCAACCTAGAAGTGCCCCAATAAAAGAATATTACATACAAGTTTTTACATGAATGAAAATGAAAAACACTCATCTCACATAAAAAAAACCCCGACTATTCAAACACGACGATCCAATATAACATATCCAGCAACACATAACATCACATGTCATCAACGTAAGTAAACATGCGTATCCCAATTGTCGTTGACATATAGCAACGAAACCGGCGATATCACATATTACACTTACGGTCACAGAAAAGAAAGTGTAAAACTACAACAGTTGGAATCCGCAACCTCTTTAGACATCGCATGCCTAATCTAATGAATTCCTTAGACATCGCATGCCTAACAATTATAAACCCCGCATTTTAGTCTCATTTATCGAAAACTCTTTTCAATATCAAGTCGGGCAATTCAACAAAATTCCCGACATCCTGATCGAATGCTCATCGCAAACTTTAGTAGGCGGCTGCACCCCCGACGCCGTCGACGAAGTGCCCCAAGGCGGAACACCGCTGCCGCGAGCACCCGAACGGATGCTTTCGGCGACGGGGTTCTCCTACAGTCACTTGGTCGGGGCTATGGGGTGAGGCTGTCTATTAAGTTTACCGGCGAGTATCCGCGTACACTACGTGATTGTGACGGACTTTTGATCACATCAAAATCCCGTGGCAACCGATCAAATGAGACTAAACTGCTATGTTTATAACATTCATTCAGTTATCTCATAACAACTTGTGAATTCCAATTATTGTATCACATTCCGTATAAGATAGAAAATGTTAAACATTCCGATCGAACAATCGAACACTCAAGTTTTCCTGAAACTGCTCAACACATGAAATAAGTTTTAAAACATTCACTTCGTGCCTCAGTACCAACGGTCCAGCCGTAGAAGGGTCAAGCCAACGCCTCACATGTGGCACGCCGTACTGTCCCAAACCCGAAGGTTCAAAGGGCAGTTCAAGACGGTCACATAATCGAGTTAAGGTTTGTTGTCTTCTAGAGGGACCATCGCGTTACTTGCACTACTTAGAACGTCGTTAAACTACGGAAAAATCCAACAATTGGAAATTTCCCGGCAGGGGAAAAAGTGGGTATTTATATCCGGTCGAACTTTTTTAACATTTTGCTAAAATTTATCCGGAAAAACACATAGACAAAGTTTGACAATCCGATCAAATCTACGAATTCCCAATACAACCCAGAATATTCAACTCTTGAATATATATTAAAAATTCCCAGAAAATACAGCAAACAAAATAAGACATTACTGTGCAAACAGTGTTTCAAGAAGAGATATTTTGGCCGCGGAACCGCCACAGAAGCCAAGCTTCTGCAGCGGTTCCGCCGCTCTTTAAGCATATCTTTTGGTCGTTTTTGCAACGTAATTCTTAAAACTTCCTGCTGAATTTTTAAGAATTTTTAATCTGGAAAAAACCCAGTTTTGGAAAAATGTACAGAGAGGGGTCCGGATTAGGGTTTCGTGTTTCGATCGGACGTAAAACATCGTCTACTCATCGCCTAAGGCTCAAGCTAGGCTCTGATACCACTGTAGGGTTCCTAGGCACGCTAATGAGGTTCTACAAGTGATCAAACATGGCCAATTCAAATTTTTTTCATGTGCCTACAAACCCTAATACGGATCGTTAACTAGATGTATAGGCGATGCAAGCAAGTAAACAATTTTATTGCTAAAGGAAAGAGCCTACAACCTTTGTAGATCCTGTCCTCCACCTCCTTGGCTCCGTGATGACGCCCCTCCACTGTACCAATCGGAATCCAAGACTCTCACGGTGGTTTCATCGGAGAAAAGATCGGGCTAGGTCGCCGACTTCGATGCCGAAGATGATCTACGTCGAGGCAACTCAAGATCAAGCTCCAACTTCACCAAGTCATGAAACTTGTGAAGAAAACACCCTATACTACTTGGCAATTGGTAGAGAATGAAGAAATAGGAAGTGGATTCACTTTAGAATTGGATTTCTCACTCTTTTTCTCATGTTGCCATTAATGGTTGCAAGCTTTTCTTCTTGTTGATGAAGAAGAAGAAGAAGAAAATGAATTATGATAAGTCTTTTAAAATAGGAAATAATATGATACTTATCATAATTGCAACCATCGTTAGGTGTAGAGAATAAACTATGGTTAGGGTTAAGGCAAAAGACAAACTAGCAAGACTATTCAAAGCTTCAAGAAGCTTCAAGTAGCAAACAAAGAAAGCCACTATGATTTATTTTTCCCATAAATAAATAAAAAGAATAACTAAATAAGTAAATCAAAACCCTAACCATTAACATAACCATGGTTTAATCATACACACCCAAGTTTGCATGTATCATCAAACATGATACAATCTAGTGCACAAAACTATATCAAATATACAATGTGCACATCAAGTGAGAAAATCCATCCAAAGTAAACAAATACTAGTTAATGCAAAGTAATATATCAAATATATTATAAATTAAATCATTAAATCAACACTTGATTTAACGATCCGGTCATATCGCATATAACCGACTAGTATCCAATGTATCGACTTATCGAATCAATCTTCGATTCGATAACTAGGTTATATCGCATACGACCATTCGATACATCCATCGTGAGAATAGGATACGGTATCACATACACGCATTATTCTCGGTCCCGCACATATCTCATATGCTCTCCTATTTCATTTCGCTTGAGCCAGAAAACCTCTGTGTAGGACTCTAAAGACTCGTCAATACGCCGGCAGCAGGTGATGATCATATCAAACACCCACAAGCCGCAAGCGGTCTGCAAAACGTAACGGCCACCCGGGTATTGAGCGATCAGAAGATCGACGAGCAAGCCCGCTCACACTCCTGTGAATCCAACCAGTAACACTTACCGTACAGTCCGGTCTGTTCGTCTGATATGTCGCATATCTCGCCTAGGGATGGTAAACGTCAGACCCAGTAGCTCGATAAGTCATGCCGATATAAGGTCTATAACAATCGTGAAACTACTGATAACTCTTACCAGTATATCACAGCAACCCTGGCCAGGGATTTCCTGTTATGGCCAGTCGTGCATAGCGCAACATCAACCCCTAATACCGGGAGAGACGAATCCCCTCCTATCGCTCATTGCCTCCATGTGAATCGGGACTGTACCCAAAAACCACCTGTTTGCACGACTCAGTAGAGCCGTGGTAGGGTGGAAATCAAAGCACAGTGGGAGACACACAAGACTCTATGACGATCTCGGGTCAACAGACTAAGCTGCACCAGTGTCACCAGAGAACTGCCATCTGACGTGAGGTATAATACCATCTGGGAGTTCTCGGCGAGTCCGTTCAGTGTACCCAGTCTCCACTGAGCACCCGCATACCATCTCTGATGTCAAACACCAATAGATATGGGATCATCCATCGCCCATCACATGGGTCGAGAAGATATACGCTAGTCTACTCTGGAATATCGATGCCCCGTCTCGATATTCCCACGACTAGGAACATTGAAGGATGTACTCATGGACTACCCAGGCCCCACTAGTATGATCTACATCATAGTCCTGGAAGTCGAGTACATATCCTAAGGGCTTTATCAACATGTAACAGAGAGACAGAAAGTATACATGTTAAGATAAAGAGCAACCAGATAGCGTACTATCATGTCGAGCAAGAAAGTCCTATCTATATATGTCCCAGCATCCACTACAATATACATCCAATGTACAGTAATGGCCTCTAGGGCATACATATAACTAACAATTGTGCACACCAGCTAGCGATGGAGGCAAGGCAAGTCGATAGGCCACCTCTCCTACTCGCTCTAGCACCTCAAAAGGTCCGATAAAACGGGGACTGAGCTTTCCCCGGCCTCCGAACCTGATAACTCCACGGGCAGGGGAAATCTTCAAGAACACGTGATCTCCGACATCGAATTCTAGTGCCCTCCTGCTGGTATCTGCCCAACTTTTCTGTCTATCCTGAGCCGTCTTAATACGCTGCGTGATCATTTGGACCTTGTCGACTGTCTGAACAATGAGTTTGGGGCCCAGTAATCTTCGTTCTCCCATATCATCCCAACATACTGGGGATCGACACTTCCGCCCGTATAGTGCTTCAAAAGGAGCCATCTGAATACTAGCTTGATAACTATTGTTGTACGAGAACTCGACTAGATGCAGATGGTCCTCCCAGGAACCCTGAAAATCCAACATACAGGCTCTCAACATATCCTCGAGCGTCTGAATCGTACGCTCGGATTGTCCATCCGTCTGTGGGTGATAAGTTGTGCTGAATTTAAGGCGGGTACCCAAGCTCTCCTATAAGCTCTTCCAAAAGTGCGACAAGAATCTCGTGTCCCGGTCTGACACAATGCTGACTGGAACATTGTGAAGTCGTATAATCTCTTGCATATATCTTTCTGCCAGTGATTCTGTCGACTGTCCCACTCGAAAAGGTAGGAAGTGTGTAGCTTTTGTGAGGCGATCGACGATAACCCAAATGGCGTTATTGCCCCTAGGGCTCCGTGGTAAGGCCGTCACAAAATCCATGGTAATGTGCTCCCACTTCCATTCTGATATCGGTAGTGGTTGTAATAATCCTGCTGTCCTCTGATGCTCCGCCTTCACCTGCTGGCATACCAAACACCTGAATACGAACCTCGCAATTTCCCTCTTCATTTCGTTCCACCAAAAGTGCTGCTTTAGGTCCTGATACATTTTTGTACCTCCTGGATGCACAGAATAAGCTGAATTGTGTGCTTCAGCCAATACTTCTTCTCGAACATCTCCCTTGGGTACGCAGAGTCTGCTACCGAATCTCAGAGAGCCATCTTCATGTATAATCAAATCCGTTCTCAGTCCGGTTTCCACTTGCTCTCTGAACTTTTGCAATCGGGGATCATCTGCTTGTGCAATCTTGATGCGATCCACCAGGGAGGATTGCACTTGTAGTTGCCAAAGTTGACTGGGTGCGTTCGGCGTAACGACTTCAAGTTCGAGTCTCTGAAAGTCCTCAATAATGCTCCTCTGATCGGTCAACATCATGACCGCTGGCTTGCGACTGAGCGCATCTGGTACAACATTCACCTTCCCCGGGTGATACTGAAGGTCCAAGTCATAATCTGCCATCAGTTCTAGCCATCGGCGCTGCCTCATGTTTAGTTCCTTCTGAGTGAAAACGTACTTCAAACTTTTATGATCTGTGTACACCTCCACTTTCTCACCCAATAGATAGTGCCTCCAAATTTTCAACGCAAAGACTACCGCAGCTAACTCCAAGTCATGCGTAGGGTAGTTCTTCTCGTAGTTTCTCAGTTGTCGAGAGGCGTAAGCAACTACTCGGCCGTGCTGCATTAGAACACAGCCTAATCCCTTCCCTGAGGCATCACTGTGTATCACCAAACCACCGGAATCATCTGGTACTGTAAGAATAGGCGCCGTGGTTAATTTCTGCTTCAGCGTGTCAAATGCCTGAGTGCACTCCTCTGTCCACGTAAACGGTACGTCCTTCCGTGTCAGCCTCGTCAATGGTTCAGCGATTCTTGAGAAATCTTGGACGAATCTCCGATAATAACCTGCCAATCCTAGAAAACTCCTGATCTCGGCCACTGACTTCGGCGTTGGCCAATCTCTGACAGATTCTATCTTTGCTGGGTCTACCGAGATGCCTTCGCCCGAAACGATATGTCCCAAAAACTGAACCTTGTCGAGCCAGAATTCACACTTGCTTAGTTTCGCATACAGCTTCTCTTCCCGAAGAATTTGTAGGACCGTGCGCAAATGTTCAGCGTGCTCTTCCCGGGTCTTCGAGTAGACAAGTATGTCGTCGATAAACACAACGACAAACGTGTCCAAGTACTTTGTGAACACCCTGTTCATCAAGTCCATGAATATTGCTGGGGCATTGGTAACACCGAACGGCATCACAAGGAACTCGTAATGTCCGTATTGGGTCCTGAAAGCCGTCTTGCATACATCCTCGGCTGCTACTCTGATTTGATGATATCCAGAATGGAGGTCTAACTTCGAGAATACCTTGGCTCCACTTAGCTGATCGAATAAGTCGTCAATGCGCGGGATTGGGTACTTGTTCTTTATTGTGACCTTGTTCAGCTCCCGATAATCTATACACATTCGTAGCGATCCATCCTTCTTCTTTACTAATAGAACTGGTGCACCCCACGGTGAAGCGCTTGGCCGAATAAATCCCTTCTCCAATAGTTCTTCAACCTGCTTCTTCAATTCTGCCAACTCAACTGGTGCCATTCTGTATGGGGCTCTGGATACTGGGGCTGTACCTGGAGTCAAATCGATCGAGAACTCCAAGATTCGAGGAGGTGGTAGACCTGGTATATCTTCAGGAAATACGTCCAGAAAGTCCCGAACAATTTCTGGGACTGGGCTCTTATTAATCTCCATAGCTGTCAGCTCCTTAGGCTTTGCTCTGTACTTAGCTGGCTCCAAAGATTCGCTTCCGCCCTCGAAAATAAACTCCGGGTGATTGGGAATGCGGAAGATCACATTCCTTGCACGACAATCGATAACTGCATGGAAGGTGCTCATCCAATCCATCCCGAGAATTGCGTCGTAACTGCCTGTCCCAATCAGAAGAAAATTCGCATAGAATTCCCTGCCACACACTACAACCGGGCATGATCTACATTCTCGACTAGATATTATAATGCCATTACCCGTATGTATTTCCCATCCCTTGGTTAGTGGTTCATGTGGAATGGAGTGTATATCAGTGAAATGCTCAGACAAGAAACAATGCGATGCTCCAGAATCAAACAGTACTCTAGCTGGCAAGGAATGTACGAGTAGAGTACCTGTAACAACGTCTCCTGACGCCTCTGCCTGCTCGGCGGTCAAGGTGAAAGCCCGTCCCTGACCGCGACCAGTAAAGGGTTACCTCTGCTCCTGTGGCCTCTGCTGTGGCGGTCCAGAACCTCCCTGTATCTCTGCTCGCTCAGGGCAACCGCTAATCCTGTGCTGACTAGATCCGCAAATCAAGCACTGTCCCTTGGAATGGTGACAGTCCTTCTGGGTATGCCCACCTCTACCGCAATAGCCGCAAACTACGCCCTGTCTCTGGGGGCGATGCTGTGGTATGAACGGGCGCTTCATTTGTGTCGTTCCAGGCCTGTGGACCGGTATGGCTCCTCGAGAAGGTGCGTGGGTACGTGCTGGAACGACTGGGGGTCTCCTGAACTTGTTAATCAATTGTTCATGAACTCTCGCCGCGTTGAGTACCTGTGCGAAAGTCTGCAAATCCAACGATGCAATCAACTGCTGCAACTCGAAATCTAGCCCCTGAAGGAAACGTCTGTCCCTGGTGGCCTCTGAGACGACCATGTATGGAGCAAAACGGCTCAGACGGTTGAACTCTGCCGCATAAACGTCCACTGGGCGTCCATTCTGCTTCAAAAGAATAAACCTTTCCTCCATTTCTGCCTTGGCTGTGGAAGGAAAATAATGATCTAGGAAGCACTCCTTAAACTTGCTCCATTCAATCGGCTCGTCTAGCCTACTTTCTTCCACCGACCACCATGTACGGGCTTCATCTTCCAATTGGATCTTTATCACGTCCACCCTATCTTCCTCTGGAACCCTGGCGACTGTTAGTAAGTTCTCCATGTTCACCAGCCATTGCTCGGCCTCAAGGGGTTCAGCTAGCCCTGTGAATGCAGCTGGATGTAACCGTCGGAAGTCGGATACGGTACCAGCCCTAGCATGATAAGCTGGTGGAGTAGCGCCCTCGGGGGCGGTAATGAGTGCGGAGGGTCCTCCTGCGGCGGTAATCGCCCTGAGTCCCTCAGCGAGTAAATCTGTCTTCCTTTCCTGAGCTTCCGCGAGAGAGGTCAGTGTACTAAGTATTCTTTCCGTGCGGTCCTGAGTGCTGGAGTCCGAGGAGGGGTCGTTCGGGGACGTCATATCACTGGAAGATTCAAAGGATAAGATCAGATTCAAGGATGAAAATCAAGAGTAGTGAAACAAGAATAACGTAATACATTATAGTTAATGTTATCTCTTGATACTAAACACGGCACTGATACCAACTAAACCATGTCACGCCCCGCTTCCCAAAATACGGAAAGCGAAAGATGACTAGGCCAGCCATACTCCTACGGTCAAGGAATCATCCCGCCGTAGTCACACTTCGGCTTCTAGCATTACATGGTAATCAGTAAATAAAGCACAGTAGTAAAAGAATCACATCACTAATTTATTACATTAAAATCCATTGTTCACAAATTACAATTAACAAGAACAGTTACTAACCAAGTTCAATCTCACGATCACTTTTGTGGAAAGCAGTAAAGATAGAAAGTACACCAGACTATATCTCCGTGAACTCGAAAGGTAGATCCGTCTCCTGTGCTGGTCCTTCCACGGAATCTGAGCATGCATACTCAGGTCGTCAGAGCGACACAATAACAATATTATAATAAGATGAAACAGGTAAAAGAGGTATTACTAGTGAAAGTACAATGCGAGTAATCACTATGTCACTATATGATGCAGAATATGATCTGTGTCCCTATCGGTCTCTAGGTCATGTTTGAAATCGCATAGTGGAAGGAGGATCATGTTTAACAGGAGTCTCATACATACCCGAGACAACGGCCCACATGCCCGGGACATAACCCTGTCAGCCGGATCGCTAGATCCTATTTAATATATATATCGCTGCTCGAATGATCATCCTCTAAAACACGGTCCCGCTAAATACGATTCTCTTTCCACTTCGATTTCCCTTTTATCCCCAGGTTTACACTATATATGATCTTGATTTAGTCGTGTACAAATATACCAATGGCACGGTTTTATCACTATTCACTGTATCAATCACGGTCACGAATATTCACTTCCCATTGGTGTACTTGTCACTCCTAAACCAATATCAATCACGCACGATAATGCAATGTCCACTGACTCTAACACGCACTAACACTAAGTATATGGCAATTGGGGTATGATATATGTATGTATGCCATCAATAAGCTAAGTATGTTATGAATCAATATGCATGTCATTAACTTACAAAAATTGCATAAATTCATATGTTTAGAATTTAATGAAATGATACAAATACGATAAATAGAACACTCAGTCAGAAATTCATCAAAATTAGTTTCAGTTTAATCGGGTTTCCGGTATTCAAGATACAGCTGTTTCATTTTAAGTGCTCGCGGCTGGAAATTCAGTTTCAGAACTGAACGTCCGTTTCGCGACACGAATTGCACCCAGTTGGGTTCAGAATTTAATGATACTACAGTTGAATAAAATATAGGGTTCTCGATAGGGTATTCAACGCAATAGACAGATCCTCAATCGCGTCTGTACGTCGAAAGTTATACACAGTTTATCATCAGTATGTCACTTCTGAATCTGTTCTGGACAGTTATACGTTCTGCCCTTTTATTTACAATTTAAATAGCAAACGGCAATGAAATGGAATGAAACCACTTGTTTTGTTTAGCTAACAGATCCATCTTTAATCCACTTCAGATTTCCGTAACATACGAATTCAGGAAACAAAGTGACACACATTTTGGGACAGTACACAGTAATCAGAGTCGCTCTGGACTGCAGTCCAGAGTCGCACTACGATCTAAATATCATCGCAGTTATAGAACAGAAATCATTAGAATTTTACATGGGGTTAAGGTTCGTCGAGTCGTCTTCGATTTAAGCTCTCGAAAGCATCATTCCAGTATGTACATAATTTACAGTGATTTTAATCATTTTCAGATACGGGAAATTTCTAGTTTTAACGGTATATTTGGGGGTATCAATTTTAGTCACTAACAGTCGTATTTTCCAGTGATATTTATACACGATATTCTTCATTATATGGGCCAACAGAAAACATCTACTTCCGTCAAATTAAGCAAGTATTTTCATTAGGGTCTAGCATCGAACACATATGTCGCATAATATATCGGAAATCGGTAAATTATAATCTATATGATTTAAGTTTGTATCACAATTATATTAGCATGTAGCAAGTAAAACACTTTCCTGGAAACGTCTCGGGGTTGCACGGCAGCAGCGGCGTCACGAACGCGCGATGTACTTCGTGAAACGATTTGTGCGAGCTTAGCTCGAGATACGGAATTTGTGTCGGAGTTGCCCGGAGTCGTTGCACGGTCACTGGAGGTTGAGGGGTGCTCAGTGGTCCTCTGTGAGTGCACTGGGGTCGACGACGGTCGGCGGCGGCGCTCCGGCGATGGGCCGCAGTGTGTGTCGGGTTGTGTGTGGTTTTGAAATTTTGAAGAGAGAGAGAAGTGGTGGCTCGGGTTCTGGATTTTGGAAGAGGAGGAGAAGATGCAGAGGGTGTAGAGGTCGACGGTGTGGTGTGGAGATTGCCGGCGTCGAGCGTAGGTGGCCGAGCTCAGGTGTGGGGTTGGTGTACAGGGGTTTGTGTGCAGGGGGTTGGGTTGATGGAGGGCTGAGCTTATGAGAAGTGAGTTGAGTGTGAGGGAGGAGGTATGGAGTCGCTGAGGGGGTTGTTGACGTTGCCGTCGGCGGTGGAGTGAGGGATATTGGGTGCTCGGTGGGTTTTCTTTTTGTGAATGGAGAGAAGTGAGGAAATTTTGAGAATGAAAGAGAAGAGAGAGGTGAGGGTGTGAGGAAATGAATGAGGGTTGAAGTCGCGGGTGAAACGTCGCAAGAGCGGAGGCGTGGGCGTAGGCGCGATCGGAGGCGAGAAGCGTGGATCGCGAGCGGGAATTGAGGAAGGAGCCGTTGGAGGAGGAAGGTGAATAGGAGCGGGTCGGGTCGGGTCTGGTGAGGAGGCGGGCTGGAGGGAGTGGGCCGGGCTTGGTTTTTAAAATAATTCTTTTTTTAAAAATTCGTGGGCTGAGGTTAGAACGGGACGGGGGAAATTTGGTTTAATGATTTCCATTTTAATTTGATTTTTGAATGGGCTGAGTGAGAATGGTTGGGCTGAGAGGTTTTAATTGTGAATTTAAATGGAAAAAATCTAAATGGGCTGAGGGTTTAAGAAAGTAGTTTGGTTTTAGTTTAATTTGGTTTTTGTTTTAAATCTTGAGTTTTGGCTTTTAGGGTTTGGGAAATTTTGTTGTGTTTAGGGTTGTGTATATATTAGTATATTTTAGCTTTTAGTTTTGGACTATGATTTTTAAAAGAGCTGGAAAATAAAGTTTAAATATTAAGCTTAAGCAACCAATTAAAATACGAGGGAAAAGGAAGGGAAATCTCTGGGATTTAGAAAATAGGAAAACTTTTATTAAGATGGTAACGGGGATTTACACCCTTCATCGGAGAGACCCTCAGAAAGACATGATCGCCAATGGCGAACTCGAGTCTGCGACGCCGTCTATCGGCATACGATTTCTGCCTACTCTGAGCTGTCCTCATCCTGTCTCAAATCAACTGTATCTTCTCGGTCATCTCCTGTACGATCTACAGCCCTAAAATACTGCTCTCGCTGAGCTCTGTCCAACAGACGGGCGATCGACATCTCCTCCTATATAAAGCCTCAAAAGGTGCCATCTGAATCGTATCCTGGAAGCTATTATTGTAGGAGAACTCTACCAAGGGTAAATGATGATCCCAGCTGCCACCGAAATCTAGAATACAAGCTCGAAGCATGTTCTCAAGAGTCTGAATAGTCCGCTCTGACTGGCCGTCGATCTGCGGATGGAATGCTGTGCTGAAACTCAAGCGGGTGCCCAAAGCCTCCTGAAGCCTCTGCCATAGTCGGCTGGTGAACTGGGTGCCTCGATCGGACACGATACAAGTCGGGACTCCATGCAATCGTACAATCTCGTCGATGTAAATCTGGGCATACTGAGAAAATCCAAAAGTGGTCTTCACTGGCAGAAAGTGAGCCGCTTTCGTCAATCGATCCACGATTACCCAAATGGAGTCGTACCCTTGCCTGGTCCTGGGTAGACCCACAATGAAGTCCATAGAAATCTGCTCCTATTTCCACTCCGGAATGGGAAACGGCTGTAGCTCTCCCGATGGCCTCTGGTGCTCGGCCTTGACTTGCTGACAAGTCAGGCGTCTCGACACCAAGTCTGTGACGTCCCTCTTCTTCCCTTTCCAGCAGTAAATATCTCTCAGATCATGGTACATCTTGGTGGAACCTGGATGAACGTTGTACATCGATCGATGCGCCTCCTTGAGAATCTCACACCTCAGTCCCTCAGAATCCGGTACGCATAGTCGAGTCCCAAATCGCAGTACCCCCTGCTCATCGATCACAAACTCAGAGTCTCTGCCCTGTTTAATCTGCTCCTTGATCTCTGAAAGAAGGTCATCACTGGGCTGTGCCCCACGGATACGGTCAAGCAACTGTGGACATGCACGGATATGCGCAAGTTGTCCCCCGGTGGGAGTAAACTCGAACTGCACTCGGCTGTCGCATAAAGTCTGCCAATCTGTCGACGACTGCCTCTGCAATGCGCTCAAACATGATAAACTACCTCCGGGCCTCCGACTCAAAGCATCCGCCACTACATTCGCCTTGCCCGGATGATGAAGGATCTCGCAATCGTAGTCCTTCACTAGCTCCATCCAACGGCGATGTCTCAGATTCAGGTCTCGCTGCTGAAATTTATACTTCAAGCTCTTGTGGTCCGTGAATATCTAGCATGCCTCGCCGTACAGGTAATGTCTCCAGATCTTGAGTGTAAACACCACTGCAGCCATCTCCAAATCATGAGTGGGGCAGTTCTATTCATGTTTCTTCAGCTTCCGAGAAGCGTAAGCGATAACCCGGTTGTGCTGCATCAATACGCACCCTAGCCCCACTCGAGAAGCGTCACAATAGACCACAAATCAACCCGATCTCGAAGGCAATGATAACACCGGCGCCGTAGTCAAACAGGTCTGCAACTACTGAAAGCTATGCTCACACGCCTCCGTCTAAACAAAAGGAACTCCTTTCCGGGTCAACCCGGTCAACGGTGCAGCAATACGGGAGAAGTCCTGAACAAATTGTCGGTAGTAGCCGGCTAGTCCTAGGAAGCTGCGAACCTCTGTAATTGATGCTGGTCTGGGCCAATGCTGAACGGCCTCGATCTTCTTCGATTCCACACATATACCATCTCGCATAATCACGTAACCCAAGAAATCTACACTGTCGAGCCAGAATGCGCACTTGGAGAATTTCGCGAACAGCTGGTGCTCCCTCAAGGTCTGCAACGTAAAACGCAAGTGCTGCTCATGCTCCTCTCGGCACTGGGAGTACACTAAGATATCGTCGATGAATACGATGATGAACTGATCAAGATACGGTCTGAAGATACGGTTCATTAAATCCATAAACGCTGCTGGGGTGTTGGTGAGTCCGAACGACATCACCAAAAACTCTTAGTGGCCGTAACGCGTGCGAAAAGCCATCCTCGGAATATCCTCCTGCCGAACCCGCAACTAATGGTAGCCTGATCGTACGTCAATCCTCAAAAAGTATCCCGCACCCTGAAGCTGGTCGAACAAGTCATCGATCTGTGGTAAAGGATATCTGTTCCGTACGGTAACCCTGTTCAGCTGGCGGTAATCAATACACAAGCGTAAACTGCCGTCCTTCTTCTTGACGAACAGGACAGGGGCACCCCAAGGAGACACACAAGGTCGAATAAGCCCTTTATCCAGCAAATCTTGCAACTGGCCTTTCAACTCTCTAACCTCCGCCGGGGCCATCTGATAAGGCGGTATGGAAATAGGCCCCGTGCCGGGAATCGAGTCAATGCAGAAAACAATATCGCGCTCAGGCGGTAGCCCAGGCAGCTCGTCAGGGAAAACATCAGGGAACCCAATAACAATCGGGATCTGGTCCAAAGGAACCTCTGCGGCTCTAGTATCGCAAATGTAGGCTAGAAATCCCTGACATCCCTTCCTTAAAAGCTGTCCAGCGCGAAGAGACAAAACCAAAGTGTGAGGGGCGGCACCATTGTCCCCCTGCACAACAAAAATCGACTCGCTGGGAAAACAAAACCTAACTGTCTTCTCGTGGCAGTCCACCGACGCATAGCACATGGCTAACCAGTCCATGCCCAGGAGAACGTCAAAGTCTAACATCTCGAGAAGGATCAAGTCGACGGACAACTTTCTAAAACCTATACGGACAACACATGACCGGAACACGTGCCTCGCAACAAACGACTCGCCAACGGGAGTGGTCACAACAAGCGGCTGGTCAAGCATGTTGGATATAGTGCCCTCAGAGTCAATTATTGGATCACAGGCACGTGATTGCAATGATTGAGGGAGGACCTATACCGGTAGGACAGTCTTACTCAAGATGATAGTATGCTATGTGGTTTATCTTTATCATCGTGTACTGCTTTAGGTGACATTACTGATCACTATTGCACGTTGATAGAGCCCCTAGGATTCTTGCTTGACCGCCAGCAGTATGATGGCGATCATATACGTGGGAGCTGGGGTCTATAAGCACATCCTTAAAAGGTCCCTAGTCGTGGGAGTTTCGAGATAGGGCATCGATATTCCAGAGTAGGCTAGTGTATACAGTCGAGACCCCGACGAGGGGCGGTGGCCGGTCTCACAAGCCACTGGTGTCAGTTGGTTCACCTAAGATGTATACAGGTGCTAATTGGTTTATGAGTACACCGGACAGGACTCGCCGGGAACATGCAAGTTGGTATTATACCTAGCGTCAGATAGCAGTTCCCTGGTGACATGTGTACAGGTTAGTTCATCGACCTGAGATCGTCATTTGTCTCGTGTGAGTTCCCACTGTGCTTTGATTACTACCCTACCACGGCTCAAAGGAGTCGTGCAAACAAGTTTTAGTTGGGTACAGTCCCGAGCCACATGGAGGCAGTGAGCGGATCTGCAGGGTTCGTCTCTCCCGGTATTGGGGGTGAGGTCGCGCTGTGTCTAGGAGAGCCATTACACGAAGTCCTTGGCCAAGGCAGGAGATTTACTGGTAGGTATTCCAGTAGTATCTCAGGGTGTTCTGGGCTACACTCCGACACAACTTGTACCGCTTTCAGGGGTCTGACTTTTACCAACCCGCTAGGCCCGCCATGCGATGCTCATAGACGAACGGACCGGACTGTACGGATATTGTCACTGACAGGCTCAGTAGAGTGTCAGGACGAGTTCGCTCATCGACGTCCCTTTTGGTCAATACTTGGTAGCCCGTTACGTATGGCTAATACCTCTGACGTGCTAGTGGTTAAATCCACAGCCAAAGTATTGACGAGTCTTTAGAGTCCCCCACAGACTGTTTCTCAAGTTTCGGGCGAAACGCTTAGAGGCCGTATGGATATATGGCAGGGTTCGATCATATACGTGCGGTATTGCACGGATCATGATCGGACGGATAATACTAGCGGGCTTTGGTTTAAGCCAGATGATTGATACGAAAAAGTGTTTGTAGAATAAGCGCAATCAATAACGGTGTCGCGTGTAGCTAGACCGAGATGAGTACGGGTCGTCCTCTGGGAAACGTGGAACCTTTTACTCTTACTTTAGATGTGTTGAGAAAGGAGGAAGAAATAAGAATGTTGATGAATGATTTCTAAATCTACGTTAAGCACTAATGCAAAATATAGATCTAGATTTTTTTAAAGATGTAGTTAATATAATAAGAGGGCTTGTAGGGTTCGTTAGGATTTAGTAGTTATGAACGATTAATTAAAATTTACCCTTTTTATCCATTAATAGATTTAAAACTAGAACGACGGTGATGCGTGTAGATTAGGGTTTCTGGAGGGAAAAAGGAATCCCACTCTTAACCCTTATATCGACACAGAACCCCGTTCAAATCTAGCCTTTACCAAAACAATTATTAATCTAAACTCTAATCGCGGTCGGGACTAACAAAGAATTGTTAGCGCGCCCGATTAGGATGTTAATAATTATTTTAATAAAGTTCATAAACTTTATAGGACTTAAAAAGGGTTTAGGGATTTTCACCGTTCATTAGCCTACCCTAATCCTACGAACCCTAACAAGCGGAGAATTACTCGCGCATGTTGGGAAAAGAAGATGGAAAGACAGAAAGGGAAAACATAATGTAAAATGCAAAAGAATTAAATAAAATAACTACCTTTATTAATCACTTGAACAATCTACACTTTATTCCGTAGAAAATGATTACAAATAAACTTGATTTGCTTCTCGATCTTTCCTAAGGAGGTAGACGAACAGTTGATGATCAGCCTGGATGTGTGAGCGTCTGGGACTTCGTGATCTCTTCGGCTTGATAACTTTTCCAAGAGGCTCTCGGTGCCTTTTTATAGTGCAAAGCCAGAATGTTTAGGCTGGAAACTTGGTAAAATTCAGCATTGATTGATCTCCCAAAATCTTGCCTTCCAACTCCTTATTATTGCGGCGGATCCGTGGCCCAAGGGGGGTTTGGCCGCGGATCCACGCTCAAAGAGTGAGATCTCTTTATGAGTTTTCTTGGGCTTGCATCTTGTGACATGTGGCAATCCTAGGCACCTTCAGAATTCAGAAATCTTCTCTCGGTTTCTTCCAGACTTGGTCTCCAAGTTTTGCTTCTTAATTTGGCAAGTTTTCTTCAACAAATTAATTTGTTTGATAAATTCTGCAGAACAACTTGGAAAATTCTGCACAATAATCTCAAATAATATTTAGTAGGCTTAGTTCTACTAGGATTTGGTCAATGAATTTATTTGCATACATTTTTCTACCAAATACTAATTAAAATATATTAACACATGGAAAATGGTGTTTTTACACATAAACCCTCATATGTATAATATATTAAAATAAAGTCCTTTTTTAATATAAAAATGGTAGGAAAAATGTAATGCAAATATGCAGTTTTATCAACTGAACAAATACCCCCAAACTTATCTTTGATCGTCCCGAGCAAACTAGTTTATTCAAGAGGAGAAAAAGAAAGGAGAAAACTAGGCACACTTTCGTAGGCAACACGATTGCACTGAACACGTGCAACAAGCCGTTAAACCTCTAGGTGTCCCTAGTAGGAGGAGTGTTGTCTCCTGAGGGTTTTCAGCGGATTACACCCACAAAATCCTATAACAAAAGAGAGATGGTAAAATTTACATATAAAGATAAGAACCATAAAAGAAAGACTTTGAAAATAAGAGTTTCCAACTACACTAGCTTTTCAGTTGTCATGAGCCCTATCTTAATAGTCATGAAAAAATGTTAGAAATCACATCATCCTTCAATAAAACATCGTCTTTATTCTTCATTCCTAGCTTTCATCCAAACATTGATCATATAACCCTACGTGTGTGTAAAGAACATCCCTATACTCGGAGAATTCAATTCAAGCTATCATACTCTTGTCCATCTACCTTAGTACTTTTTATTTTGATGAATATTAAGATTTGCTCACATATTTTCATGCGACCGTTAATACTTCTTGAGGTACTAACAGACCGATTACCCGTGTGCTTGCTGATTAGGTGATAATATTTTCCTTGTCTTGCACCACCTAAGGCTTAGCAGTGACTCCCAGACCAGTTGTCCTTAGGGCACTAGGTGAAGAGGCACCCTCGCTATATTTTTTTATTGCTGCCTTGGCGATACAAAACCAGTGTTCATTTTTTTTTCTTTCACCATTTTTATATTTTCTTCATTTTTTTTCATTTCCTTCATACTTTGTCTTTTAGACAAGAGCATTTCAAGGTATCCTCTACTATCCCGAGTTTCAAGACGTGTGTAAGTGCATATAGTAGGGTATCAACATTCAAATGTTTGGCTTTCAGAATAGAAACTATTTTTCAGACTTATTTTTATTCTCAGATTAGTGACTTCCTTCATCTTACTAACCCTCAGGACAACAACTCATAACTACTTATTACCAGTCCGTTTAAGAAAACTACTAATTTTCTTGGTTTTCTTAAACTATTCCTATCTTTTGGATGTAATTTTTCACTTTCTACCCTTTTGTTAATTTTTTTTTTAATTAATTTTTTTTTTGAAAATGTTGTGCTTATGCAAAATATGATGCAAATTGATGTGTAAATAAGCACAAACCTCCCCCAAACCTGTTTACAGCAGTGTCCTCACTGATGTCATCCGTTAAGCTCAAAAACCTGTAGACTTGGGAGAAAATTATTAATAGGGGCAAGAATATATGGAAGTGAAAATCCTCCCCCAAACTTATTTTAGGCTCACAATTTTGTAAAAATCATTTTCTTTCAAGAGCCAAAATATACCACCCCCCAAACTTGAGTTAAACAATTTTAATCTTTTAAAATCACACGAGGGGGTCAAGGTTATTGGTCAATTCCAAGCTTTGCAAAGACCGAAGGTCAACACCAACCATTCAAAAATTTTATCGATGAAGCACCAAGGTTGGTGGAAGAACATGTCACCTTTCGACGTGAAGAAGTGGGGAGGTGATAAGAGGTGTGATGGAAAATGATTGCGTCTCAATTTGGAGAGACGACACAATGATAGTAATGATGGATTACTCGCATTATCATGATTGTCCAAAAGAAGGGGTTGAGGTCCAATTTCTTCATCTTGGAGTTGATTCATCTCAACACCTGTGTCTTGTAAAAATGCGAGCTCATCAGCGAAAATTTCCTCAAAGCTTTCGTCGATACCCCGAAGAATAATGTCATCAGAAAAAATGGGGTGATCGTCCGACTCTATAAAAAGTTCCTCATTAGATGTTGACCCGGACAACTCGGTGGAAGAGTACATGGTTGGGTCAAACAACAACATATGAAAAGAGTCAGTACCATGAGGTTGATCAAATTCGCTGTTGTCGACATCCATTAATTCGACAGAACACGCATGAGCATAAGGTTCGGAGGGTTCACTTCCCAACTTGTAAATGTTAAGCTCAATTGACTTCTTTCCAAAGGATAGGGTCATAGAGCCGTTTCTACAATTGATTACTGTGTTGGAAGTGGCCAAAAAGGGTCGACCGAGTATCACCGGGATTTGATTGCGTGGGTTTGCTACAGGTTGTGTATCTATAACGATAAAGTCCACAGGGAATATGAATTCCCCGACTTTGATTAACACATCATCTAGCTCACCCCTAGGTTGGGTGATAGATCGATCGGCCATCTGAAGAGTGCAATGCGCAGGTTTTAACTTTCCGATCCCTAATTGCTCATAAACAGAATACGGAAGCAAGTTAACACTCGCACCTAAATCGAGTAGAGCACGATTGATATTTTTACCCCCAATAGAAATAGAAATTGTAGGACTTCCGGGGTCCTTTCGTTTCTTGGGTAGTTGTTGTGTAAAAGCAATGCTCACATTACTCGTAAGGAAAACTTTTTTAGGTACTTGAACTTTTCTCTTCCTAGTGCACAAGTTCTTTAGGATTTTTGCATATGACGGAACTTGTTGAATAGCATCTAGGAGAGGAATGTTTATGTTAACTTGCTTAAAAATTTCCATAATCTTTTCCATTTGTGGACTTGGTCTGTTGCCCCTTAACCTGTTTGGATAAGGTGCTTTATCAATAAGTTTTGGGTCCAACATTGGAGAAGATTGTGGGGACGGATTCGATCCCAAAACTGGAGTGGGAATCGACTTAGATAGATTTGGCGAAATGGGCGCAGGGTTCGAGCCTTGGGGAAAACGGAGAATAGGCTCGGATGAAGGTGGGAGACTAGACGAATTAGGGGAAGAAGAAGAAGCTGGGGTATCATTGGTGTCACTATCATCACACTGCTCACCCACTCGGTTATTCAGCACTTTTCCCGATCTCAACGTGGTAACAGCACTCACATTATAACTTTGTGAGTGGCCAGGATTAGGTATGGGTTGAGATGGGAGTTTCCCTTTCTCTCTCGCACTCATTGCGGCGTTTAACTGTGCGATTTGGTTTTCTATTGATTTAATACTCTCACCATGGGAGGAGGAGTTTTTCGTTAGGGTATCAATAGAAGACCTCATCTCAGCCAAAATTTGCATGGATTGTTTCATGAACATATCCAAAGTTTATGCAAGTGAGTTGTCAGTACCGGCCACTTGTGGTGTAGAAATGTTGGCCGGATTTTGGAAATTCTGTGACTGAAAGGGGGGCTGATTCTGTGGTTGTGGTTGCTGTGGAGGAGGTCTTTGATAATTGCTTTGTTGGTTTTGATTCCAAGAAAAGTTAGGATGATTCCTCCATCCTTGATTATATGTGGAAGAATAAGGGTCGTTTCTAGGTCGCTGCTGAAAAGCAGCATTAGCTTGAAACGATGCATTCATAGGACATTCTTCCGTTAAGTGTGAAGGATTCGAACAGCAACCACAGACGGTCTTAGGAAGCGTGACCTGATTTAGGGAGAATGATGAGAACTTGTTTTCAATAGCGTCGAGTTTTTTCTGTATCGCTGCCATTTCGGCTTTTACTGTGATAGAAACATCGAGCTGGTGAATACCTCCCTTAGTTGAAGGTGGTCTTACGCTTTCCCACTGCAACGTGTGTTCAGCAAGGTCTTCCAGATATTTCCAAGCTTCACCGTCATCTTTAGACATGAAATTGCATTGACACGTTGTTTCAAGCATCTGCTTTATCGCTGGATTAATGCCCTCATATATAATCCGACATAAATCCCATCTTTGTATTCCGTGATGGGGGCATTGGACAAGCAGATCCTTGAAACATTCAAACCACTTCCAAAATGGTTCATTGGGAAGTTGGGTGAACTGGTTGATTTCGCTCCTAATATGTGCAGTCTTATGCTTTGGGTAAAACTTCTTAAGAAATGCTATGACAAATTCATCCCAATTAGTGATAGAGTGTGCGGCAGTATTGTAAAGCCATTTTTCTGCCAAGTCGCACAGTGTGAATGGGAGAAGACGTAAGCGCATAGCATCTAAAGTCAATTGTGAAGTACCCATCATTGCGCATACGTTTTCGAATTTGGTGATAAAAACGTACGCGTCTTCCGACTCAAGCCCGTGAAATTTGGGCAGCAGGTTGATGTAGTGGGGTTTAATTTCGAAATTATCCCCGTTAGGTGGTGGAAGAGATTGACAAGTAGGAAGGGGACCACGAATAGGGTAGCATCTCTCTTGGAGAGAGATGCGCGGTGGATTCTGCTTACCTGCGGGCGGTGGCAGCGTGGTGTTATAATTAGATGGAGTACCGTCCATCACGGTCGATGTGGTGTGTGGTGGGGGAAAAGAAGATGAAGAAGTACCGACTTCGGCGTCGATAGCAGGAACGCGGACAAGACGGGCACTAGGATCCCGTGTCCAGCCGAGCATGCACTAAGCGGGTTTAGTGCAAGTGGCAGGGTGTGTGTGGTTTAAAATTTGGCTTGTTTTTGAAAAAGTGGGACTCAAGACAAATCTCCCTAAGATGCATAAGCAACCCTAGAACTAAGGTCACCTAGGTCCAGTCACTAGACCGCTCCTAGACTTCCAAAGGACAAGCCGCAGGATCAATCCTCTACCGCCTCCGTACTACCCTTGTAGCCAGGTAAGTGCCAGGTAAGTGGGAAGAAACCACGTCGTGGGCCTAATTAAAAACCACTAGCCTTTGACACACTTGCCTAGGCACTACAAAAGTAATGCGGATAAACGATAGATTACCCACGACCTTCCTCTGTCATTATTGAGCGCGACAGTCCTTAGAGTCTGGTCTAGATATTTTTTAAATTAATGAAAGGTTGATCTATATGCTCAGTTTGTGATTTGTGGGGCTTAGGAAGGGTGATGAAATCCCCACCTAATTTTGATTTGGTCTTTGCCCCTTAAAGTCCGTATTAAAATATGCAAAACAAAACCAATCACAAAACTTTTGCAAAAAGATTTTTGAGCGGCGCAATTTTGCAAAGAATCCTGCAGAAAATAGATTTTATTGGATTTAAGGAGAGAGAGAAGGAGTTGAGAAAGATACCAGAGAAGATTGATTCCCTAATTCCTCCAAATTGCCGCGATTCCGCCGCAGAAGGGGTGCTTTTGCCACGGATCCGCCGCGTGGCAGAAGGAACAGTTGATGAAATTTTTTGTATAGCCTTCTGTGCTCCTCTGGATCTCTAAAAATGTCTCCGTTTCCTGTTCCCCTTAATTCTGTGACTCCAGATCTCCTTGAAAAAATTCACGCACAAATCGTTAAATATGCAATTTGCAATTTTGTTTTAATAATGATATGGCTCGTCTAAGAATTCAACACAAATAGTAAAAATAAAAAATTACGCACGTATCCCCGACAACGGCGCCATTTGATTGATACGAAAAAGTGTTTGTAGAATAACCGCAATCAATAACGGTGTCGCGTGTAGCTAGACCGAGATGAGTACGGGTCGTCCTCTGGGAAACGTGGAACCTTTTACTCTTACTTTAGATGTGTTGAGAAAGGAGGAAGAAATAAGAATGTTGATGAATGGTTTCTAAATCTACGTTAAGCACTAATGTAAAATATAGATCTAGATTTTTTTAAAGATATAGTTAATATAATAAGAGGGCTTGTAGGGTTCGTTAGGATTTAGTAGTTATGAACGATTAATTAAAATTTACCCTTTTTATCCATTAATAGATTTAAAACTAGAACGACGGTGATGCGTGTAGATTAGGGTTTCTGGAGGGAAAAAGGAATCCCACTCTTAACCCTTATATCGACACGGAACCCCGTTCAAATCTAGCCTTTACCAAAACAATTATTAATCTAAACTCTAATCGCGGTCGGGACTAACAAAGAATTGTTAGCGCGCCCGATTAGGATGTTAATAATTCTTTTAATAAAGTTCATAAACTTTATAGGATTTAAAAGGGTTTAGGGATTTTCACCGTTCATTAGCCTACCCTAATCCTAAGAACCCTAACAAGCGGAGAATTACTCGCGCATGATGGGAAAAGAAGATGGAAAGACATAAAGGGAAAACATAATGTAAAATGCAAAAGAATTAAATAAAATAACTACCTTTATTAATCACTTGAACAATCTATACTTTATTCCGTAGAAAATGATTACAAATAAACTTGATTTGCTTCTCGATCTTTCCTAAGGAGGTAGACGAACAGTTGATGATCAGCCTGGATGCGTGAGCGTCTGGGACTTCGTGATCTCTTCGGCTTGATAACTTTTCCAAGAGGCTCTCGGTGCCCTTTTATAGTGCAAAGCCAGAATCTTTAGGCTTGAAACTTTGTAAAATTCAGCATTGATTGATCTCCCAAAATCTTGCCTTCCAACTCCTTATTATTGCGGCGGATCCGCGGCCCAAGGGGGGGTTTGGCCGCGGATAAGCGCTCAAATGGTGAGATCTCTTTATGAGTTTTCTTGGGCTTGCATCTTGTGACATGTGGCAATCCTAGGCACCTTCAGAATTCAGAAATCTTCTCTCGGTTGCTTTCAGACTTGGTCTCCAAGTTTTGCTTCTTAATTTGGCAAGTTTTCTTCAACAAATTGATTTGTTTGATAAATTCTGCATAACAACTTGGAAAATTCTGCACAATAATCTCAAATAATATTTAGTAGGTTTAGTTCTACTAGGATTTGGTCAATGAATTTATTTGCATACATTTTTCTACCAAATACTAATTAAAATATATTAACACATGGAAAATGGTGTTTTTACACATAAACCCTCATATGTATAATATATTAAAATAAAGTCCTTTTTTAATATAAAAATGGTAGGAAAAATGTAATGCAAATGTGCAGTTTTATCAACTGAACACCAGATCCTAGTATTGTACAGTGTAGATTTTGTCTCATTGCATTTGTATTCGGTCGAAATACAAATGCGGGTATGTATATACAGTCACGGGTTTTCCGGTAATTTATTACGGGATCGGTTTTTTGAAGTTGCCAGTTTGCATTCCGTTTCGGCCAGTTTTCCTTTGATCTTTCATTGCCGGATTTTTCTGATGGAGGGGCTAATTTGCATATTTGCAAATTAGCAATTGTGAAGGGGGTTTTTGTGATGTAGAGGCTTCATGATAAATCTAGCATCTTTGATTCCATTTTTCTCATCATGGCTTGCATTAAATGAGATGGGAATTGATATGGCTTTGATGTGATATAATTTCCTAATTATCATCACATTTTCCTTACACTCACCCTTGCCTTTTCTTGTGCTCACCTTCCTTGTATTTTTTCCTCTCTCAATAGACATGGCCGGCCACTTCTTGGTGAAGAGAGGATTAATTTTTGGTGTGGGAAATTCTTGTTCTCATTTTTGCTTACACCAAAAATCCTAAGCTCATTTCCATTGTTCATTCCTCCATCTAAAATGGCAACTTCAACTACCCCATTGAGACAAACCACTCTACACTAGCCTACAGCATTCTTGGACACGTCGGCTCGCTAACTTCGTGCCCGAGTTGCCTCGGTCCAGAGGTGGGAGCCCGTAAAAGAACCCGGCGATGTGGTGCCCTTTCCGACGAGGAGGTGAAGACCGGAGATTCCGCGAGGAGATCGGGATGGAGGTCGAAGACCGAAGGACATGGATCGCTCGGTATAGCTTTCTACCCATTTTCTAGTTAGCTAGCATTAGGTTAATGGCCCAATCCGGGTTTTAGTACGCGGTAGCGTCGGTTTTAAAGTTTAAAGAAAAGTTTCGTTTCCGCATTTTGGCCCCGGACTGACGGCCTGGGCGCTGCCGTGCACTTACAATGGTATCAGAGCCACGCCATTAACCTAGTCTAGCTTGCTCTAACGCATTTACAAGTTCGATCGAACGAATTTTCCAAAAATCGCGTTTCCAAGTTGCACTTTCTGTCGAATTTCATTTGTGCTCAAAAAAATTTTTGGTACATTGCAGAAATACGTGCAGGCTTTTCTAAGAAAACTGAAAAAATTTGGTATGCTGATTTTTCTGTAGCGCGGCGGATCTGCGGCCAAAACCACATTTTTGCCGCGGATCCGCGGCCGTACTGTAGCCACAGTGCACCAAATTTCTTCAGTGGGTTTCTGACTTGGAATTGGGGTTTTTGGTATATTCTTTTTGGGCCCAGATTTTTTTTGAGTGCTGCAGTTGTACTTGGGGGCCCACTTCGGGAAATTTTGTCGATCGAAAATTTTAAACATGTTAGTTCACAGTATTTACATTATATCTGCGACCGTGAATGTCATTTGATCTGTAAATCCTGTCTAACTGCTATAGCCCTTTTAGACGGATTTGCGAACGTGACATTCACGTTGATATTCTGTGTTGTGCTGTGATGTTGCGGATTTGTCATGGTGGATAGCCTGGATGCAATGTTAGTATAGTTTGGTTGTATATGTACATTTGATATTGCGGGGCGAGCGTCCGACATGTGAACTGTCGTTACTGCCTGTTTGTATATTATTCTTTTGGGACACGACCGGGCTGAGGTCGATGTACCCGTTGTATATTTTACTTTCTGTACTAGGATTACCCAGCGGAGGGGTGCACGGGTAGCCGGGTTCTAGAGGGCAACGGGCCCGCATCTCATGGCTTTGAGACGGAGGGGGCTTTACTCTAGAATTGGCGGGCTATTCGCCGCACTCATAGGGGGTATAGGTTGACCCAAGGAGGGGTGCCCAAGTTACCGGATTCCGTGAAGTGCTGGGTGGTCCATTCACGTTGTTGAAGGGGGCTGCCTCGCTTCAGGTTTTGGCGGGTAACTTGCCACGCCCGTAGGGGTCTAGGATTTCGTTGCACAGGCTATCCACGCGACCAGGGGAACGTCGGGTTTCAGTAGCGGCTCTATAAAACCCGGGGATCCCTGATATCTGTATTGTTCTGTGATGCTTATTACATTTCTGTGATGTTGCATTTTATCACGCCTTGAGCGAATATTATATATTGATATATATACTAGTAGATGTCGTATATGTTTTGCATTCGCGCTAGTCCAGTTCCCGCTCTGTCGTTAGTTAAGTAACCTAACGGGTGGTGACGGGACCCAGTGGCGAATGCGGATGGCATATACATATATCATTATTTTCGTTCTTTTGTGGTGTGATCAATTGATGGGACTGCGTTGATTCGGATCAATGCAAGCTAAACAAATCTGTTTGATGTTGTTGGAACATTTTTCAAAAAAAGCTGTTATTGCAAGGACGCTCTCTTTTGTTTTGCACAGTGGTATTCGGTTATGAATATCCAGCACCTCAGTCGACGAGGCAAGGGCCGAGATCCCTTCACCGGGAGTGACCCCTTGGACAGAAGTTTACGTCAGGGCAATAACTTCACTATAGTCGATTACTTTTGCTTTGCATCGTGGTATTCAGTTGGAATATTCTGCACCTCATTCTACGGGGAAAGAGCCGAGATCCCTTCACTGGGAGTGACCTCTTTAGCAAAGGTTTTCGTCACTATATTTTTATAAAAGCTATCCGGTTTCTTCAACGATATCAAGTTCATTACATTAAAGGTTTTTCGCCAAAAACCATTCGTAGCCCTCCGTCATTTCAGAAGGGTAGCACGTAGTATTCATGCTATGTTTGTTGACCTTCGTCAAGGCATAGTGAATGGTAGCTGCTTGTTACCTTTCTGCTGCATAGATAGATGCGTTGCTTTGGGACAGTCGTATAGCCTTGTTGACTTTCGTTAAGGGCTTGTACGGGTGGGTTCAAATTAACCTGGACAATGACGGGTAGAACTTGACATGTGACTTATGATTTGTTGACCTTCGTCAAGGTCATAAGAGCATGGGGTAAAAATCACATCGGGAGTTTCTAAAGAAACTGAAACTTGCCAGATATGCGCATACCTTCTGGAGTGTGATAACGTGAGTGGATTCCATCACGTTATCATGCAATGATAGTTGGATCCCGATTTCTACTGATAAGTTGGTTTACTCCTCGGGTGATCCCGACTAATTCTTCTTTCAGGTCTGGAGGAGAATTTGACGTTACAGTGGGAGGTATCCTGATTAGATAAAGTGATAACCATTCTGATATAGGTTAGAGTGCACGCTAAGTGTTTCTTTTCTCTCTCTCTTTGGCAGCGACCATGGCCCGACCCTTGACTATGACTTAGTGACCAAGTTGACCGAACCTTCTTAAAACACTGGCTTTTGGATTGTCAGAGTTGCATACCTCATTGCTACTCCTTCTTTTACCCTTTTCTCCAGGACATCCCATATTACTACGAACGTCCACTTCCATTGGATAAAACCATCGTATGGTTATATACGAACTCGAAGGAATTTATTCGAGGATGGTTTCCGATTCTGGAGAAAACGAATAGGACTATTCAGTTGTCTTTTCCTTTTACCTTCTCTCAAGTTGCGAGTGCTCCTTGGATTAGGACGGTACACCTATTATGCTAATTGGATAGTCTTCTTCCAAACAATGGGCAGGTGCCGAACGGTAGGGAATGAAGAAAACCATTTAGCCTAGAAGGTGTACAGAAGGTATTAAGTAAAGACAAATAAAGGGATTAGTAAGAGGACAAAGTAAACTGCGACTGCTATTCACGACCAAACCAAGTATTTCTTCGCCAATCCTACATCACCTTTGTATTTCTCCAGAACGCTCCGTATTACTACGAAGATCCACAGTTTATTGGACACTCCATCGTATGGTTATATACGAACTCGAAGGAACTTGTTCCAGTTCGGGAATGGATTCTGGTTCAGGAGAAATAGGAATAAGGTTTTATTCAGGTGTCTTTTATCTTTACCTTCTCTCGGGTTGCGAGTGCTCCTAGGATTAGGACAGTACACCCATTATGCTTATTGGATAGTCTTCTTCCAAACCATAGGCTGGTGCCGAACGGTAGGGAAGAGAGAAAACCATTTAGCCTAAGAGGGCGCACAGAAGGTAACGACTAAAGACATATGAAGGGATTTGGAGAGATGGCAAAAAAATATACGGTTACAGTTGTGAATCTGGATAATGGAAGAGGCATTACTAGGAATACCAGGATACCCCTACGAAACATTTCAATGTTTCAGTTTCACTGTGTACTGTTAAAAGAAAACTGATTTCCCAATTAGCCCTTACTCTAGGGTATGTATTTACCAGGTTTGATTCTCACATCTGTATGGTTTTACAGATGATGAGTGGGAGTAAGTTATTGGGAATTGGGTGATCATCCTCATTATATCGGAATTCGTTGTAATTGGTGATATTTGAGGAAATCACCTGGGTTGTTTGCCGGACATCAAATATTTGGTTTTGAATATCCGTTGTAATGCACCAATTTCAAATTGATATATCTGTACTTTTATTTTTATAAAGTGTGATATAACTTTTTGAAATTATATCTATGACATTTACCTATATCAGTGGATGGTTAGGTAAGGAGTATTAAACAGCGGTGTAATTCTTCTTAACCATAAGTACAGTTTTCATCCTACGGTACACAGGGAATGAGTTATTAGACTCATGGGACATATACAGAGTATTGTATATTGTCCTGTGTCCATGAGGACAGAGGGGTTGGTACTCGTACTGTATTCTGTTTACTTATGACTTCTCTAGTTTTTAGACATGTGTTTCGTAGAAATACAAGGTCCAAGTTTTGAGAAGTTATAGGTATATGAATAAAGTAGAGAACCAGGTGTTGCAAGTATCGGGATTCTTCAAAGTGATCGAAGATGTAGATACTTGTGTATGGTATTCAGTTGATAGTAATGGTTTTGAGAAACTTGCTTCTCTTTCAGGTTACTCATAATTGGAAGTACTCCTAAGTTGAGTAATGCTGATCGGCCTCTCTCCATTTAGTTGACATGCACTGGAGACAGTTGCATGATTTGAATCTGGTTCCAATTAAATCAGTGCCTCTGTTTCTATATTGGATATAGAATAGTTCATATCTTAATATTGTTAAGGTACGGGGAGTTGTCCGGCTTATGCTTAAAACCAGACTCTGGACAACTCAAGGCACGTTTCTGTAATGGCTATTTGTGGGTTGACCCAGGCTATGACGAGGGTTGATTTTCTACCATCTGGAAGATCAATAGTGATATTGTTCTTGACTCGCCACAGTTTTAATAAAATGGATTTTTTCAAAAAACAGTAGTGGGAGTATGGTAGAACTGGAAGTGATTCCAGAACCGCAAACGATTACTGAAAATTTGATAAGAACCTAAAGATTCAATCTGGATTGACATTCCATTGGCCACTCCGCAGACATGGTGGGTAACCTCAGGCACTCGAGAGGTACTTCGGTATGCTCAAAAAACGGTGACAGGGAGGTTCTTGTTTACCCAGACTTGCCATTGTTGTTGTTCCAGACTGTGAGACCCAGCAGGAGGATGAGTATAGCGTCTTTCTAAACTAGCTTTAGAAGTGTACGTGTATATTATTTTGTCAGAGGGTTGTCGTAGTCAGTGGGAGCAGCGGAAGCATTGGTGGACAGGTGGCTTATGTCTATTTATGGACTAAAGCAGATATAGCGGAGATAGATCATCTATTTCTGATGTGACAGTCATAGGTTTGACTTCATCAGAATAGGGGATGGATCTGTTAAGAAGGTAGTAGGGTGTGATGTCCTCGTATTTGGATGACATACACAGAGTAGGAAGTGAAATTCCTATACTACGATCGGTTATACTTTGGTTGTCACACAGTGGTTTCTCCACATTGGACATAGATATTATATCAGATATTCCGGTTACTAGATCTATAGTTTTAGATCTAGATTTGGGAAGTGTCCCAATCAGGGTACTTAGACGGCATTCTAAAGGTATTTAGAATGGACGACTCCTGACACGGTAGTGTACCTGCAGGTGATGGAGTCACCCTCTCTAAAGGTGTCTTACAGACTAAAGGGGAGAGGGGTGTGCATGATTGGCAGATCATTTGCTTAGGCAATTGAGTCAATCATGAGATGTCAAGTACCGCACCAGATGTTTTTGCACAAGATGCAATAAAGTGATGTTGATCCAATCCTGGAGAAACGTTCGGAAGCAGTTTTAGAACATAAGTGGATGTTCTAGGGATATGGTAACGACAGCCTCATTCGGGAGACGGTTATCATTCCAGGCTTCCAAGGTGACCTGAATGACAGAGTGACTGTCAGAGTTGTAGTTTTCCCTCCGACGAGGGGCAGTATTTTGGATAGGTGATCCAAGCAGATACTGAGGGAGGAATGGCGCAGGATACTGATTAAGTTCAGTTGACGATACAGTCTAAGAAGTTTGGATTTGGAGTTCATTTATGAACTAGGTCCCATCAGATATCCAGACATATTCTAAGACAGGTATTGCTCTTTTCGGGAGATGGCTTTCTCCGCGAACTTGAGATATAGAGAGACGTAGAAAGAAACATCAGGGCGTATCCACTAGCTGAGGCTATTCCTCGAACGCAATAGTTTCACAAACGGGCTTTGTGAGACTGGTTAGTAGAGGAGTTGGGTGTTCGGTATCACACGAGCTGTGAGTATGCGACATCGCAATAATTAGCCTTGAGTGCAAGTGGGAGATTGTTGGATATAGTGCCCTCAGAGTCAATTATTGGATCACAGGCACGTGATTGCAATGATTGAGGGAGGACCTATACCGGTAGGACAGTCTTACTCAAGATGATAGTATGCTATCTGGTTTATCTTTATCATCGTGTACTGCTTTAGGTGACATTACTGATCACTATTGCACGTTGATAGAGCCCCTAAGATTCTTGCTTGACCGCCAGCAGTATGATGGCGATCATATACGTGGGAGCTGAGGTCTATAAGCACATCCTTAAAAGGTCCCTAGTCGTGGGAGTTTCGAGACAGGGCATCGATATTCCAGAGTAGACTAGTGTATACAGTCGAGACCCCGACGAGGGGCGGTGGCCGGTCTCACAAGCCACTGGTGTCAATTGGTTCACCTAAGATGTATACAGGTGCTAATTGGGTTATGAGTACACCGGACAGGACTCGCCGGGAATATACTAGTTGGTATTATACCTAGCGTCAGATAGCAGTTCCCTGGTGACATGTGTACAGGATAGTTCATCGACCTGAGATCGTTATTTGTCTCGTATGAGTTCCCACTGTGCTTTGATTACTACCCTACCACGGCTCAAAGGAGTCGTGCAAACAGGTTTTAGTTGGGTACAGTCCCGAGCCACATGGAGGCAGTGAGCGGATCTGCAGGGGTTCGTCTCTCCCGGTATTAGGGGTGAGGTCGCGCTGTGTCTAGGAGAGCCATTACACGAAGTCCTTGGCCAAGGCTGGAGATTTACTGGTTGGTATTCCAGTAGTATCTCAGGGTGTTCTGGGCTACACTCCGACACGACTTGTACCGCTTTTGGGGGTCTGACTTTTACCAACCCCCTAGGCCCGCCATGCGATGCTCATAGACGAACGGACCAGACTGTATGGATATTGTCACTGACAGGCTCAGTAGGGTGTCAGGATGAGTTCGCTCATCGACGTCCCTTTTGGTCAATACTTGGTAGCCCGTTACGTATGGCTAATACCTCTGACGTGCTAGTGGTTAAATCCACAGCCAAAGTATTGACGAGTCTTTAGAGTCCCCCACAGACAGTTTCTCAAGTTTCGGGCTAAACGCTGTAGAGGCCGTATGGATATATGGCAGGGTTCGATCATATACGTGTGGTATTGCACAGAGCATGATCGGACGGATAATACTATAGGGCTTTGGTTTAAGCCGGATCCTAGTATTGTACAGTGTAGATTTTGTCTCATTGCATTTGTATTCGGTCGAAATACAAATGCGGGTATGTATATACAGTCGCGGGGTTTTCCTGTAATTTATTACGTGATCGGTTTTTTGAAGTTGCCAGTTTGCATTCCGTTTCGGCCAGTTTTTCTTTGATCATACATGGCCGGATTTTTCTGATGGAGGGGCTAATTTGCATATTTGAAAATTAGCAATTGTGGAGGGGTTTTTGTGATGTGGAGGCTTCATGATAAATCTAGCATCTTTGATTCCATTTTTCTCATCATGGCTTGCATTAAATGAGATGGGAATTGATATGGCTTTGATGTGATATAATTTCCTAATTATCATCACATTTTCCTTACACTCACCCTTGCCTTTTCTTGTGCTCACCTCCCTTGTATTTTTTCCTCTCTCAATAGACATGGCCGGCCACTTCTTGGTGAGGAGAGGATTAATTTTTGGTGTGGGAAATTCTTGTTCTCATTTTTGCTTACACCAAAAATCCTAAGCTCATTTCCATTGTTCGTTCCTCCATCTAAAATGGCAACTTCAACTACCCCATTGAGACAAACCACTCTACACTAGCCTACAGCATTCTTGGACACGTCGGCTCACCAACTTCGTGCCCGAGTTGCCTCGGTCCAGAGGTGGGAGCCCGTAAAAGAACCCGGCGATGTGGTGTCCTTTCCGACGAGGAGGTGAAGACCGGAGATTCCGCGAGGAGATCGGGATGGAGGCCGAAGACCGAAGGACACGGATCGCTCGGTATAGGTTTCTATCCATTCTCTAGTTAGCTATCATTAGGTTAATGGCCCGATCCGGGTTTTAGTACGCGGTAGCGTCGGTTTTAAAGTTTAAAGAAAAGTTTCGTTTCCACAGTTTGGCCTCGGACAGACGGTCGGGGCGCTGCCGTGCACTTACAAAGCAAACCCGGCTCTCTGCCCAAACTCGGCACGAAGTGTGTGGAAACGTATGAGTGTGTAGACCCCGGATCAAACAACATGTGTGCATCAATAGAACATACTGAAAGTGTACCTGAGACCACTGCATTAGATGCCTGCGCGTCCTGGTGCGTCAAAGCAAAAACCCGTGCCTGCCCTCCACCTGCGACTGGCGGTTCTCTACTGGTAACTGGTTGTCCTCTGCCGGCAACTGGCTATCCTCTGCCTCGGCCACCTCGGCCTCTTTGAATGAACCCTCCGCGACCCCGACCTCTCGGTGCATAAGTCTGATGCGGAGTAACAACAGGTGCAAGAGACAACGCTCTCTGAGGTGGTGAAGGTGGTAAAGTGACATGCGGTACTGCTGTCTCACCCTCACGTAGCTCCGGACAATCTCGAACACAATGATAAATACCCCCGCATCGGAAACATCTAGATGGTGCCGGCTGACCCTCCTGGGGATAAGAGCTGAATAGCTGACCTCGTCCCGAGCCTTCGCTACCCCCGTACCTGAACGGAACCTGTCGCGGCACCTAAACGGCTGTCTCTGTGCCGACGTATCTGTACGAACCCTCTTCGGCCCTGGAACTACCAAAGTCTCAGCCAGGCGCTCCTCGACTAATAGGGCTGCATTTACTGCTGCGGCATAGGTCTCGCAATGCTGTATGCTGATCGCAAGAAACAACGAGGTAAGAAATTCTCGAACAAACCTCTTGACTTGCATCTCCTCGGTAGCTACTAAATATGTGGCATACGTAGATAGCTCGGTGAACAGTACGTCATACTCTGCAACTGTCATCTCCGAAGTCTGACGTAAAGACTCGAACCTGCGCGCCCTAGAATCTCTAACACTCTGTCGAAGGAAACGGGTAAGAAACACCGTCACGAACTCAGTCCAGGTCATAGGAGGAAGACCTGCTGCTCTACCCTTTTCTACCGACTCGCACAACTTCTGCGCAAGACCTTCCAGGCGAAAGCTCGTGAACTCCACCCATCTCGCATCGGCGCATCTCAGTGAATGGCATATCTGGGCCATCCTATCGATAAATGACTGCGGGTCCTCGGCTGCATCGGTGCCTGTGAAGACCGGAGGCTTCAGCCTTATAAATTCAGATAGCGACACTGTGATAACCTCTGTAGCTACAGGTGAAACTGCCTGAACTGTGGGTACCATTGCGGTCCCCGTAACGGGTGGAACTACCCCTGGTCGCTGCGCTCGAAGTGCCTCCACTAATGACCCCATCATCTGGCGTATCTCCTGCATACTGGCCCCTAGCATAGCAATCTGGTATGTCGAGTCTGCTCTGGTATAACGGGTGTACTGCCCGGGTCAGTCCTTGTCTCAGACGAGTCAACTCTAATCTCGGCTCTCGCGGCCGCTCTCTGCGCCCTCGTAGTCTTCGGTGGTATAATGGCTGGAAATGAAACAAGATTTGATAAGAATACGGAAATCTAATCACAAGAGTGTATATAATCATGAAGGAATTTCAACCAATAAATTCTAAGGTCACTTAGGCGAAGTACCGTGTTGTGAATATGCCGCAGAACATACACACACTACGACACTCTGCTTCAGCTACCTACTCCATCATATCAAGGTCATCCTACACTCCGAAAGGTAAAACCTACGCTCTGATACCAACTTTGTCGCGACCCAAAGTTCGTCCTGTGACCGGCACTTAACCACGTAACGTCTACAGGCGTAACGCGACTAAGTAAGCCAAAACCCAGAAATCAAAACCGTTAAAAGTAGTGAGTGATGAAAACATTAATTTAAAACATTTAGAAAGCCTTGAGTAAAAATCTTTAAAGTTTAAGTTATTTTCTTAAAAATTTCGGCAGCACCTCCTTTGTAAAAACTAGCCCCGAAATGGGTACAACACATGATATAAGTAAAATGACCGATAACAAGAATAAAACATTCCCAAACAGGAGCAATCACGCCCAACGGCGGAAATAACCACCACAAGAATAATATACGACGCCGTAGCGAAGAAATGAACAATGTAAGAGAAAAACAGCACGAAAAGTAAAACTTCATAAATAAAGCCGGCTCACACAAGCTCGACATCCAGAATACAAAATAATATACATCATCCTCACAACTGGTCTCTAAGTCAATACATGAAATGGTAGATGGAGAGTACTAGATACAATAGAGTGCACAAATGGAAAATAAACGGATACCGTAAAACCCACCTATAAGAAAATGGCTCACACGCCAACTGCAGTGGTATCCGTAGCAAAACGATACAAGGAAGTAGCCCTGCCGCAACTACTCTGAGGGTCGACCTGCAAACACTGTGGCAAAACGGGGGTGAGTTGCCAACTCGTGAATACTAAATAACATATAAAGGTAATCGCGAGTATGCACGTACTGCGATACTCTAACATGTGCGATCTGATAACATCAATATAATAATCTGAGTATGCAATAATCATGCAAGGTACACTATCAGGTACTACAACTATATGATGCAATGCATATCTATGAATGCTGAGCATGGGATAAAATATCATCTGCACGAATCATCATCGTGGAAAAATACCCGGTGTCCACCCAATACACCCTGAATCCCAGTAAAACTCAGGCGTCGTCAATCTAATAGGCCCTCATATCCTGTAAATCTCATGGAAAACATGAATGCCCAAAATCGGCACTCGAGAATATCATGAAATACTCGTGTCCAGCATCGACACGCAAATCCTCATATATCGGGCTCCGTTAGTCCGGATCGGCCCATGGGCTCCGTCTGCGGAATCGGCCCTCGGCCCCGGCAGTACGGGTCGGCCCGTATCCATCTCTCGACTCTGGTCAGTATCCTCCGAATAACCGTCAGGTCTAACCAATCACCGGTAGGTAGTAGTCCCTCTGCCAGGCTCACCGTCTGTATACATAGCATCCCTTTCTTGCCCCGGGGTACCATACCGGGTCCACTATGTACCTGCAATCGGCCTCATCCAGCTCCTCGAATCGGGTTCACATGTCACACGTCTCAGAATCGAGAAAACGCATGGTGGACGCACTGAAATATCATATCAAGACAAACCGGGTTTTTCAAAACAATGCATACTTTCTTAAAATAATACCACGGATCTCAAATGCGGAAATCATATGAATCCAAAACTCAACACGTAAATCCATGCAAAGTGTCGTATGCCGCATAAAATCGTACTACAAGTAAAAAGGGAAAACCGCTCTTTAAAATGGATCCAGTTTTGAAAATATTTCATGCAGTCCCCATTTCTTTAGAAATCAAGAAAGCATCATCTATGCATGTGAAATATGTATGTATGATTGCACAAGGTGTACATACACAAGTATGAGTGTATATTATGCATATGTGCCAATATGGATGTACACGTGGGTATATAAGCAAGAATGAGTGTACTATATGTATGTGCCTCAATAGGAACAGAATCATGTGTAATCATCAAGGATGAGATAAGCTAAACGATGTGTGGCTCATAGCAATTCTATAGTGCGAGTGTCATGGCAATTACTAACGGTGTGTGTGTAACATACAATTTGTTCTTGTGCAGCATGAACCGTTAGTAACAGTGCGGTGTCTCATAACTACTATGTCCATATGCAACAAGAGAGGGGTATGAAACTATGGTACACATGCATAACCTATAAATATATGAATATAACATGTGGTTACAATATCCTATCAAGCCCTGACGCATAACGCCATACATGCGATTTTCCCGTAGATGTTAAATCTACTCACCGTGATCTCGATCTACGCGTATCCGATCACCTGCTTCCCCTTCTTCGCGGCGTCCGAAATCCCCGCCTGCGAACCTAGAGTTTACACAAGCAACACACATAAGGTAAAAATCCTGCAAAAACGCGATATTAAGATTATACGAGAAACTAGCGTCGCAAGCTAAACGCGTGTGTATACGTAATACCAATACGTGTGTGCATACGTCAAAAACCTCCCCGATACGCTGTGACACACCGCAACATGCTGTGACACACAGCAACACCAGACCCACCTCGTAACGTACGTGTCGCGTAAGTCCCGCTACACAAACAATAGGTAATGGTCCCATATTCTTACCTGGAACAAAACCAAGAAAATAAACAATACCAAACACATAAAAACACACACAAACACCTACTTGCACAGCACCAAGCCCCAATTCCCTCAGGAGGCCGGCGAGATCGGATTTGGGAAGGGTCTCATCGGATTTTGGGTGGGTAAAAGGGCTCTAAATCCTACACAATACTCTGAAAAGCCTGCACATCATTCTGTATATGTTTTTCAAACAAGGATAAAATCATAGATATATCAGATTTACTGTATCCCATAATTTTGTTTAGAAACGTTTTAAAAACACTAATTTGGTACATTTGTTGGATATAGTGCCCTCAAAGTCAATTATTGGATCACAGACACGCGATTGCAATGATTGAGGGAGGACCTATGCCGTTAGGACAGTCTTACTCAAGATGATAGTATGCTATCTGGTTTATCTTTATCAATGTGTACAGTTTTAGGTGACATTACAGGTCACTACTACACATTGATAGAGCCCTAAGGATTCTTGCTTGACTACCAGCAGTATGATGGCGATCATATACGTGAGAGTTGGGTAGTCTATAAGCACATCCTTAAAGTGGTCCCTAGTCGTGGGAGTTTCGAGACAGGACATCGATACTCCGGAGTAGACTAGTGTATACAGTCGATACCCCGACGAGGGGCGGTGGCCGGTCTCACAAGCCATTGGTGTCAGTTGGTTCACCTAAGATGTATACAGGTGCTCATTGGGTTATGAGTACACCGGACAGGACTCGCCGGGAACATACTAGCTGGTATTATACCTGACGTCAGATAGCAGTTCCCTGGTGACATGTTTACAGGTTAGTTCATCGACCTGAGATCGTCATTTGTCTCGTGTGAGTTCCTACTGTTCTTTGATTACTACCCTACCACGGCTCAAAGGAGTCGTGCAAACAGGTTTTAGTTGGGTACAGTCCCGAGCCATATAGAGGCAGTGAGCGGATCGGCAGTAGTTTCGTTTCTCCCGGTATTGGGGGTGAGATCGCGGCCTCCACCGCCGGGGCTACCACCTCGGACTCCATGCGAAGGGCGAGGGCCACGTGCTGGAAGACCTGGGAAGACATAAAAAAGATCAGAAAAAAACAAAGGGCACCAAATCTCACGATGAACCGGAGGGCTTACCTGCACGGACTCCTGAGCGATCGACGCCAGCTGGGCCCTGAGGGTCCCTCCGAACTCGACCCCCGGCCAAGGTCTCTATTTCGTGCAGGAGGCTGTCCGCGACCGAAAACCCCGACGGCACTGCGAACCGGAGCCCCCTTCCTCCACTACGGTCGGCGAGGACCGGCCCCGCGAAGGTCTCCGGGAACTCTTCTTGAGCGGCTCCGAGGGAGAGCCGATCCCCTCTTCCGAAACCGTGTCCTCCAGAATCAGGGCCCGCTTCCGACCCGATGCTCTACAGGGGCCCAGGACGGGATCCGCCACCGAGCGTCCTCGAGGCATCGCCTCCGGGGCAGTAGGGGCCGGAGCGGGCTATGCCCGAGAAGAGCTGGCGCCCCCAGCCTTAATAGGCTGCCTCGGCTAGCACATAGCCTCTCTGAGAGAGCCGAACTCCATGGATCCTGCACGAAACGAATACCCACCAGATCAGCAACACGAGTAAAATGTAAACCCAAAAAGCAAGCCCAACTTACCGACGAACTCGACGGGGCTAAGCCCGGCCCAGCTCAAAACCCTCTCGGACAGCAGCACGTCATGTCGAGGGACGGGCTCCCATGATGCCACCCTCACTGCGGTGGGGTCATTGGACAGGTTCCCCGGCAGACACTTCTCCCTCGATCGCTTGGTGGGCACCGACCAGTCCTCGCCCTCGGGAGGGGAGACGAAGAAAAATTTCTTTTTCCAATCATGGATGGAAGAGGGCAAGACTACGACCCCGGTCCCGGCAGCGACCTCGGGCCGCTTCCTAAAAGTAAAGTAAACCCATCTCGGGTCGCCAGCTCGACCGCCAGGGTGACTCTTGAAAACAGGGAGGAATCAAGAAGGGAAAGACTGAAAGGAACCGCCTGCAGCCTCAGGCGGATCAAGAACCCAAGGAGAATCCTCCATGCATTCGGCACTAACTGGCAGGGGGCCAAACCGAAGAAATTCAGAGCGGTGATGACCTCAGGAGAGAAGGGCAGGCGCATTCCGCCCCAAAAAGCTTCCAAATACAGGGCAATCTCCATGCCCCATACCTGGTCTGCCCTCTCTCCCTCCTCGGCCAGACGGAGCGTGTAGCGCGGGGGAATGTGGAAGCGAGCCCGAGCGTTGGCGAGCTCGTCCTCATGCCTCACCCAGCACGAGATGCTGGGGGCCACATCTGCCGCCTCCTCCGTGGAGGCGGCCCCCGCCTCACGGCCCCGGGAAGAGGGCCCAGCCCCTTCTCCCCGAGGAGACTCAGACACATCTAAGGGGACCCTAGCATCTACTCCTACAACGTCTACTGATTCTACAGAGGAAGACATCTAACCTGAGAAAGAAATTCTTCAAAGGTTGGAAACGAAAGAGGGGAGACGAGCGCCGAGCAGCTGAGGCTTGAGAGAGGAAAATATGAAAGAGTAAGGGCCCTAGTGCGGACCCCACCCACATTTATTGCCGCATACGGCCTCATCCCACGGCACCCATCGTCTCCCGCCGAAATTGCTCCTCGCATCCAGCGGCTCCGATCGTTCCACGTGGCAGCCCAGCGCTGGACTGCGTCCCATCAGACGGCGCAGATCTGCGCACGCCGCGTCGGATAATCGACGCTCGACACGTGGACCGTCGCTTCGACTGCAGAGTGTACGAACCGGCGCACCTTCTTTAAATGCAAAGATCTCGCCTTGATCCGCTAGCAGAAAAGACAACCGACGACCCGAGGGCTCGCCTCGAAGAAACCATAGAAGGGATCTCACCTCGGGAGGCCCGGCAGTCCACTCCTGACCCGACCACTAGCTGGTAGGGACAAGAGTGGGGGGCTAATGATAGTGCTCAATATTGGCGATCCCCAAGATCATGACACGTGGCAGGTGACGTGTCCCAGAACTCAGAAGAAAGGTCCCACAGGGGCCGGCCAGGCCACTCTTGTACCCGACCTGCAAATGCAAGCTGGCCCTCCTCGGGGCCCCCTGCGAATTGGCCTCCTCGGCCCCTCAGCTTGCCCTGAGCTGCCACATGACCAAGACTCCTCGGCCCTCTTGCTCGTCTCCGAGCTCCCCGGCCGAAGCCGTCTTCCTCGGTCCCTCCGACCGACCAACTCCACCACTCACAGGCGTAACCGCCGCTCCGCAAACCTCGCCACGCGCAGATTCTCCGCCAGCAACGTCCCACGTTCCACGCCATCACGATCTCCATTAATGGGCGATCCGCTCTTTACGCGGGCGTGACGTCGGGAGCATAACTACCGGCGAGATTCTCGCGCCTGCTGCTGCGTGCCACCACCGCTATATAAACCCCCATCACAGAGGGGTCAAGTAAGCCATTTTTTACACTTTTACGCCGTTACTTTGCTCGGATCTCATCACTAACTTGAGCGTCGGAGGGTTCTTGGTGGTACCAAACTATCTCGGGACTTCTTTGCAGGTACTCGGCAACATCTTCCTCACCTCACCTCTTCCTCCAAAATCCCATTGAGACCCACATGTAACGAAGGATAAAAAGCTAAGTTCACCGCGAAATCAACGGAAGACAACATCCAACAGAGGCCCGAAAAGACGCCCCCATCACCCTTCTTCTTGCTGGGTCAGTACCTCCTCATTTTTGGGCAGAAGCTGCCCTAACTGCAGTTTATCTTATCAATATACAACCTTCTCGCGTACTTGATGATATCTCTCCTTTTGAAAAATTTCATGGTAAGCAGCCTACTTACACACATCTTTGCATTTTTGGTTGCGTTTGTTATCTTCTTTTTTCTTCTCATGAGCGCAACAAGAAAGAAAGAAATGGGTTGCTCTTAATTTTTTTTCCCTCCTTAACCTCCTGCTTTCGTACTTATAGGAGCTCTCTTTCAGCGTTGGTACCTTGTTATGTTGCTTGTAGTTATCATGTTGTCCCAAGATATAAGGATATGAATAAGAAAGAAATTAAGCCTTTATGCATATCTTTGCAACCTTTTCATTAATGCTCTTTATTAGGGAGAGATAACTTGTTTGGAATCCACCAAGCTTACTTGCAATCTAGCGAGCAACCATCTTGATTCCATAACGTAAACACTGAAATATACCAAAATTAGGAGCCGAGGCTTCTGATTAAAAATGGAGTCTAGGTATGAATGATACAATAAGGCTCTTTTTTGATTAGCCTCCAAACGGCTCCTAAGTCCTAACCTATCAGAAGAATAGATAAATTTTAGTCAAAACTAATAATAAAGACCTGATTGATCATATAAAATACAGACCAAATCCAATATCATGTCAGTCACTAAATATTCTTGATGATTCATCTCAACCTATAACATAACTGAAGACAGACTTAATACAAAGAAACCTGTTATTTTTCCTATATCAATTTGGCAAATGGAAAGTGGTAAACTGAAAAATGGGCTCACTTTTTTTTTCACCTAGGATTTGGCTAGCCCAGAAGATGGGTGGCAAAATAAACAAAAAAGAAGTTTATTTATTATTAAATTAAACCATATTTGGTCTCTCTCCCTGACACCAATCTTTTTCTCCTAACTCGAAGAAACTGAAAAGGAAGTTTTCTTTTTCCCCCTCAGAAACAAAGTGTTGGTTCTTTACGTCCAGTTTGGTGTAGCAACTATATTTCGATTTATCCTCTTCTTCCAACATTACAATTTCAAGAATTGAAACAAATTAGAATTCTTAATTCTCTACGACGTCTAGAAGATAGAATATTTTCAGCAGCTTGTTGATCCGCTCACTACTCATCTTGGCAGGAAGATTGACCTCTCGATCGACCAAACCTCGCATGACATTAGCGGTCTCGCCTGCTAATCTTTCCCCAGTCGCTTTTCATCGATGGACGCCTGACGTAAATTATAATCTTTATGCCTAAGTGTACACATCAAAGCATGAAACCAAAAAGCGTGAGCCTTGTACTAAATAGCATAATCTTTCGCTTAGAGTAACATAAGCTTCATCCATTCGAGGTTCATCCAATAGGCATGCGTTCCCTAGGCTATCTAGCAAACAGTCATAGCTATGCTTTAGAGGGCATTATAGCGAGATTCAGGGCTGCACTAACATTTCAATCAATTTTTATACGTTGGTTACTGTCTAACATTTTCAATGTTTTTTCTTTCCTTGAAAAGCAAGAATGTGACCCTTTCCATATATAACATTGAGTATTTGCGGTTGCTTTTGAGTTTGTAATTTGGGAAGTGCCTGTTTTTATGTACTTTAGTTGTGTATGATTATATGTAGGCAATGTTGTAATATGACGATAGAAGGCCAGTTAGCTACTGTTGATATTGATTTAAATTAGCGAAGATTTTGCCCAAGATTTGAAGCTTAGATCAAGTAGGAGTCGATGATTAAAATTTAAATTAATTCTTAATCTAAATCTTAGACTTATCCTTTTGTAATCTTAATTTAAATTAAAGTCTTATCTCTAAATTGATGTAGGCTATAAATATAAAACTAAATATCTAGAGTTTTAGAATAAGAGGGTTGTCAATATTTCTCCACAATTAAAAGGAGGCAGCCATAAAACCAAAAGAGAGAGAGAAATAAAGGAGAGGTTTTTGCGAGGGTTAGAGATTCTTTGTATTGGGCGGTAATCGGTCAGGACGTCCTCTAATCCTTTCTTGATAGTGGAAATTCTCGTCGTCGGATTGCAGGATTAAGTGCAATTGCGCCGAACCTAGGTAAAATCCTGTGTTTGTGTTGTTTGGTGTATACTTCTCATAACTTGTACACTACTACAATATAGGGTTGCCCCTCCGGCTACAGGAATCCGTAGGGACAACTTTTTATTGCCCCTACGGATTAGTCCGTAGGTCCCCATGGTTGTCCCTACGGTGTCTTACGTTTTAATTTAAAAAAATTAAATCGTAATTTGTTGTTTGGCCCTACGGAGCAGCAAACAAATGACCTACGGTTAAATCCGTAGGGGCATATATATGAGTTATTAATAAAAAAAAGGCACAGAAAATCCCCCGCCGTTCCCAAAATTTCTCTCTCGATCGTTCCCGCATCTCGATCGTTCCCGTGCCTCGATCCGGCGCCTCGTCGCCACCGCCCTCCGCCCGCGGCCCGCCACCTTCCTTGATCGTTCCCAAAACTTCCTCGTCGACTTCCTCGTTGCCACCGCCCACGACTCGTCGTCGACCACCGGTCTCCTCCGTCGTCTCCTCCACCGCCTGCTACAAGTTAGTAAATCTCAAATTATTTATAATTTTGATGATGTTTGGGCTAGGGTTCAGGGCTCAGGATTCAGGTAGGGGTGAGGGTTAGGGTTATACATCGGGTTCAGTTTAGGGTTAGGGTTGGGGTTGGGGTTCGGTTGGGGTTGGGGTTAGGGTTAGGGTTCGGTTGGGTTGGGGTTGGGGTTAGGATTAGGGTTCGATTGGGGTTGGGGTTCGGGTTAGGGTTGGGGTTCGGTTGGGGTTAGGGTTAGGGTTCAGTTAGGGTTAATTAGTTGGGCTTAGGGTTAAGGTAATTAGGATTAGGGTTAGGGTTAGGGTTTGGTTCAGGTTTAGGGTTAGAGGCTAGGATTAATTTAGGTTAATTAGAGGGTAGGGTTAATTTGGATTAATTAGTGATAATTTGAAAGGGTTAGGATGTTGATTAGGGTTAATTAGGTTAATTTGGGTAAATTGGGTTAACTTTGGGTTGATTAGGGTTAATTAGGTTAATTTGGGTGAATTGGGTTAAGTTTGGGTTAATTAGGGATAATTTGTGTTAGACTAACGATTATGGTTAATTGTGGTTAATTAGGTTAATTTGGGTTATTTAGGGTTAGGATTTAGGGTGCACTAGTTCATTGCAGTAGGATACTCGATGATAATGTAAACGTACAATTTTACCGTAAATGCAAAAAAAAAATTACCCTAAACTTGAAATTTTGAACCCTTAATAACGAAACGTAAACGTAAAACCTATTCATGTTAAATGTTCAAGTTTAAACCAATATATGATACTCGATGATAATATGAAACTTTCATATTCTCATCGATACTCATATATGAAACTCAAAGCGCCACTTAGTCTCCGTCTATCGGTTAACATACGTTCGATGTTCGTCATGACATAGAACTATACGAAGGTTGTTAAATATCGGACGGTATAGCTCGGTACTAACAACCGTCGTGTAGTCTATGTGACGAAAAGATTCAATCGTATGATAACCGATAGATTTGTCCCGTGTGGACAAGTTAGGAATGTATAAAGCAAACACCTGCATTCACTTGTGTTTTCATCCGTTTCAAGTTATTTCGTTGGTACTTTTCCACTGCTTCTCCGTGTACAAAGATAGATTAGATGTTCATTTCAACGTTGTTTCACATCTTTGAAATGATTATCTATTCTATTACAGTGTACTCGGAGAATAACGGGGAGGTGTTGCCAAAATTTTCTTGAAACGGTTGAAAGCATAAGCGAATGGGTGCCTGCTCTATACATTCTTAATGGGATAGAAACCTTACCCCCGACAGCCGAAACACACACACACACACAATACGAATACACAACAAACGCACACACAGTACATACACACTAACAACCCTACACTTAAGCGAAATCATAAATTGAAACACATATATATAGAATACAACTCATACATGGGTATCCTCAAATCTAATTTTGATTATCGATAATTTATTCTTTTCAACGAAAAACGCACACACAAAGCATATACACGGATTTTCTCATTTGTCAGTAACCATCCCGCTCTTAGATTTCTTAATATAGTCATCATAAATTACAATTTATATGTTATACAGTCTAACATGGACCATGAGTACGTCAGATTTAAGGACTGGATATATGTGGATTGAAAACAACGTATGCAACCTAAGTCTGTCGCAGGAGTTGCTGCTTTTATTGAATTTGCACGCGCACATAATAAGATCGTGATAGAGAAGATTCTCTGCCCGTGCGATAGATGTGGGAATAAGTACTGGCAGAAGGTAGGATTTGCAGAGATTCATATCGTTAAACATGATTTTACTAGACTTTATACAACTTGGCTATATCACGGGGAAGGAGAAGAACACAATAATGCGGCAGAAGAAGAAGGAGAAGACGATAATGCGGCAGGAAAAGAAGGAGAAGACGGTAATGCGGCAGAAGAAGAAGACGGTAATTTCTTTCCATCAGAAGAAATGGAGGATATGGTAGAGGCTGCCCTAGGTGAATCTATTCGTACCGAAGATGACATTTCTTCCGGTCAAGGACCGCGTGCGGATAAGTATGAAAATTTCATGAATCATGCTAGAAAACCAATTTATGAGAATGCAAAGTATTCCACCCTCTCATGGTTCGTCCAACTTTTCCAGATTAAGTGCCTAAATGGATGGAGCAACAACTCATTCACAATGCTTCTTTCGTTCTTGAAAGATTTTATGCCCCTGGGAAATAACGTGCCCGACAGCTGATACGGAGCCCAGAAGATGATGTCTGATTTTGGTCTGAAGTGTGAGAAGATTCAAACATGTCCTAAAAATTGTGTGTTGTACCGAAAAGAGAATTCGGATTTGAAAGAGTGTCCAACATACGGAGAGGCCAGGTATAATCTGAAAGATTCTGATAAGAAGCCCGATATACGTGTCAAGATAGCACGATACTTTCCCATAACACAGAGCCTGCAGAGGCTATTCAGGTGCAAGAAAATAGCCGAGGCAATAATTTGGCATCACCGTGCTCCTCCAAGTGAAGATGGAAAAATGGGTCATCCAAGAGATTCACCGGCATGGAAAGATTTCGATAGGAGGCACGCAATATTCAGTAGCGATCCTCGCAATGTCAGGCTCAGACTGGCTAGTGATGGCTTCTGGCCATTCAACTATATGGCTGGAAGCCACAGCACATGGCCCGTTGTAATGATAGTTTATAATATGTAGCCTTAGTTGGCTATGGACCAATCATATTTTATGATGCCTCTTCTTATCGACAGACCAAATTCACCGGGAAACAATATCGACGTCTATCTCTAACCTTTGATCGAGAAGTTAAAATCTTTGTTCATTGATGGAGTAGAGATTTACGATGCAAACACAAATACAACTTTCATACTGCGTGCGGCTTTAATGTGGACAATTAATGACTTTCCTGTGTATGGAATGCTATCAGGTTGGTCCGTACATGGTCACAAAGCATGTCCTCATTGCCATCAACATACAACATCAAAATTCTTGAATTTTAGCAGGAAGGTTTGTTATTGCGGCCATCGACGTTTCCTACCTCTAGACCATCCTACAGGTTAGACGCTGTTTACTTTGATAGTCATCAGGAGCTTCTTAGACCTCCAACCCCATTGTCCGGAGAGGACGTGACTGCTCAGTGGGATGGTTACAATAATGTGACCTTCGGGATGGATCCGACAAAACAGGTCAAACCACCATTCTGGAACATGTTAAGAATTTTCTTCGAGCTTCCGTACTGGTCAACAAATTTAGTGCGTCATTGTCTGGACGTCATAGACATAGAGAAGGGAGTATCCGAGCGCGTACTCAACTTGCTTCTTTATAAATACGGGAAATCGAAATACAACCTCAATGCCCGGATGGATCTAAAGGGCTGGGAAATTAGAAGTGAATTGCATCCTAAACTGGTAGCGGGTAAACCAGGAAAGTTTGTACTTCCCAATGCCGCTTATCATATGTCACAACCGGAGAAGAAAAGATTTCTACACGAACCGATACGGATAAGTGGAGAAGCAATCTCGGAACTTGGAAAGATGAATATGGATTGACCAGTGTGAACACACTTCGATTTTACGGTCAGGAAGATCCGTTTATCTTTCCGAACCAAGCGTTCCAAGTATACTACTCACAATGTTTGAAGCATCCGGGATGGAGTGTCGTATGCCGTTGGAAACACAGGGATGTTTACGATGTCCCAGAATTCGAGGACAGCGATGAGGATGAAGAAGAGAGAAGACTTAAAGTGCTCCGACCGTCTGTTTCGAAAGATGGGTTGTCTTCGGCTGATCATGAAGTTACGTGAGTTAGAAATGATATCGATGATGAAATCCAAATAGATATGTCTAATGTGTCCACGAAACAAAAAAGGTTATCAGTAATGTTATATTATTACTTCACATTTTACGATCTATACATATATAGCATGCATATGTAATGATTGTCTAATGCGTACACGAACCGTTTTATCTAGATTTGATGATGACGATGGGAGCAGCGAGGGGCGGCAGGAGCTCCAGCCGCGTCACCGGCAGAGGCAGAGGCAGAGGCAGAGCGGTTCTGCCTCCCTGAGAGCTGTGTAGGGAGCTTTAGAGGGCCGGTCTTGCACCCCGATCGGAGACCCCTTCGGATGCCTCCTTCCATGTGGACTTGGCCGCACCTCCAGGTATATTGCACGCATATTCATTTTGAATGTAATATTATACATATACATGCATATTCATGTCAAAATTACTTACATAGTTAATATTTGATTGTCTAGTTGTTGGTGATGCGTCCACATCAGGGACAGAGGCCACTCCCGCACCTCCAGGTATGTTGCACGCATATTCATTTTGAATGTAATATTATAGATATACATGCATATTCATATCAAAATTACTTACATAGTCAATATTTTTCATGTCTAGCTGTTGATGCGTCCACATCAGGGATAGAGGTCACTCCCGCACCTCCAGGTATGTTTATATATTATATAGTGCATGTATATTGATTTAGAATGCTATATCATAAATATACATTCTTTTTGCTCTAACGTACTTACATCAAGGGCAGAGCCCGCCACCGCACCTGGGGGTATGTTTATATATCCTATAGTGTATACATGTCGATTTAGAATGTTATATTATTGATATACGTATTCTTTTTGCAATTACTTATATAGTCAATGTTTGATTGTCTAATTATAGGTGGTGCGTCCACGTCTGGTGCAGGGGGCACTCCCGTCACTTCCATACCCTCCGCTCAGTCTGCAGATTTGTATGAATAAATATAAAATATTTATTCATTTTACATATCATTTAAGAATAAACCTGAACTTCATGTAATTTTATCGATGTTTATTTTCTAGTTGGAGGGGATGCGTCCACGTCCGAGTCACCGGCTGTAACTCACCGGAGGAACTATCACCTCGCTCGTGCTGCTGTCCGGGCCCAGGCTCGTGCTTCTGTCGCCGGAGGTATATATCACACTTCAATTTTCGTTAAACCTTGATTTCAAAATACCAATTTGTCTTTATATTGATTGTCTTGATATTTCTTGTAGACGCAGGGCATCCCCATCCCGAGAGGGGGACTCAAAGCCCGAATCAGTCCCACAGGCTGAGTCCCAACAGAGCTACGGGGGAGGCATCATTCCCCCTCTTCTTTACCCCTGATTATCGCTATACCGGCGATTATGCCGAGAGGTTCGGCCGGTATATGGGGGATGAGAGCCATCTCGTGAAGAAGTATCCACTTCACGTAGAGTGGGACGACCAGCACCGGTGCTCATTCACGCTCTTCTAGGATTAGGCTCGGGTATTAATATATATTTTCATTTGATTTATCCAATATATTTATTATTAACACTTGCAATTTAATAACATTGTTTTTTTGTATTTGCAGTTGGATTTCGATTTTCAGCCTGTACCCGACCCTGACCACCCTGGGAGGGTGCTCGATCTTCACGCTCTGTACCATGGCCTAATGAAGAACATGCAATCGAAGGTCCGATACAATAGGAACGAGCTGAATATCGACTGCTATTCCCTGTGGATGGCGACCCCCGAGGCAGAGAGAGCGGCCCTCCTACATACTTCGGTCTTTGCGAGAGTCGACGTAGATACATGGCGTCTATTGTGCCAATATTTCGACTCTCAGCACAAACATGTATGTATTTTAAATGTAATTTATTGTTTGGTATATAATTTATTTTTTGTGTTGCCTAATTAGAAAACTAAATCTGAATGTGCTGTACAGAAACAGGTAGATCAAAATAAAGAGAATAGGAAGTCGGCGAAGAGGGGTCGTCCCATTTATACAGGTGGCTCAAGGAATATTACTCGTTCCATGGAGGTATCGGTAAATTACAATAGATCTACTATGATATAATGTAATATTAAGAGTTATTTTATAATATATGTAATTTTTTTGCGAATTGCAGAGAACTCAGACCCTGGAGCAGGGTGGTATACTGAGCGTGCTGTCTGCGTATCTTGCCGTCCATGGCACCTCGACAGATCCCGCCACGGGCGAGCTTCGATATCCTGACACCGCTATCCAGGAGTACTTACTACTACAATATAGGGTTGCCTCTACGGGTGCAGGAATCCGTAGGGGCAACTTTTTATAGCCCCTATGGATTAATCCGTAGGTCCCCATGGTTGTCCCTACCGTGCCCTACGTTTTAATTTAAAAATATTAAATCGTAATTTGTTTTTTGGCCCTACGGTGCCGCAAACGATGGCCTTTCGGTTATGTCCGTAGGGGCATATAAATGGGTTATTAATAAAAAAAGCACAGAAAATTCCTTTATCGTTCCCAAAAAATCTCTCTCTCACTCTCCCGCGCCTCGATCGCTCGTTCCCGCGCCTCGTCGCCACTGCCCTCCGTGCCTCGTCGCCACCTTCCTCGATCGTTCCCAAAATTTCCCGCGCCTTGTCGCCACCGCCCTCCGCGCCTCGATCGCTCGTTCCCGTGCCTCCGTCGTCTCCTCCACCGCCCGCTACAGGTTAGTAAATCTTAAATTATTTATAATTTTGATGATGTTAGGTCTAGGGTTCAGGGTTCGGGTAGGGTTCAGGGTTCGGGTAGGGGTCAGGGTTAGGGGTAGGGTTAGGCATCGGGTTCAGTTTAGGGTAGGGTTAGGGTCAGGGTTCGGTTGGGGTTGGGGTTGGGGTTAGGGTTAGGGTTCGATTGAGGTTAGGGTTGGGGTTGGGGTTTGGGTTAGGGTTAGGGTTCGATTGGAGTTGGAGCTGGGTTTAGGGTTACGGTTACGGTTGGGTTGGGGTTGGGGTTGGGGTTAGGGTTAGGGTTAGGGTTCGGTTGGGGTTGGGGTTAATTAGTTGGGCTTAGGGTTAGAGTAATTAGGGTTAGGGTTAGGGTTAGGGTTAGGGTTAGAGGCTAGGGTTAATTTGGGTTAATTAGAGGGAAGGGTTAATATGGGTTAATTAGTGATAATTTGAAAGGGTTAGGGTGTTGATTAGGGTAAATTAGGTTAATTTGGTTAAATTGGGTTAAGTTTGGGTTGATTAGGGTTAATTAGGTTAATTTGGGTAAATTGGGTTAAGTTTGGGTTAATTAGGGATAATTTGTGTTAGGGTAACGATTATGGTTAATTGTGGTTAATTAGGTTAATTTGGGTTATTTAGGGTTAGGGTTTAGGGTGCACTCGTTCATTGCAGTAGGATATTCATGTTCTCCGCCGAAAGACCGGGACCGGGATGTTGGGACGTTCGGGCCTGAATTCCGAGGGCAGATGCTAATTGGTGTTATCCGTCCACCTCTCCGAAGATGCAAAGTTGATTTATGGCACCGTGTATCGGAGATTTAGACGGATGCGACCGATGTAGCAGACTTTGTCAGATTCCCCCTCGTTGAGGGTTTTTTTATTGTGGGGACGCTCTTCCCTGCAGGCGCAAGCCCCTGCAGTTAATTACGCTACCGCACACGGTAACCACTTTTTCCTTCTCCAGATGGTCACTTCGTGTCGTGTGTGTTTGTTTTGTTTCTGGTTGCCCGTGGATTGTATACAGAAACTAATTTATGTTGTCGCCCGTAGGGCGTAGATTAGTCCAAATCCGTATTTTCTTAGATTTGGGTTTGGGGTTTGGTTTAAGGATACGTTGGTCTCATTTGAGACTAAGATCAACTTAAACGTATGTTAAAGATACGTTAGTCTAATTTCAGACTAAGATCAACTTAACGGGATCGTTTAGATCCAACAAAACAGCATTTAGGCTCTATTGTTTAGTTTAGGGACATTGCGGTCCAAGGTTAGTTTAAGGACATTACGGTCTAATATTAGTTTAAGGACATCTCGGTCCAGTTTAAAGATATCATAGTCTGTAAAGGTTAAGGACATCATAGTCCATGGGTTTAAGGACCCCACAGTCCGAGGTTAAGGACATCATAGTCCATGGGTTTAAGGACCCCACAGTCCGAGTTTAAGGACATCATATTCCATGGGCTTAAGGACCCCACAGTCCATAATTTAAAGACATCATAGTCTATAAAGTTTAAGGACATCATAGTCCATGAGTTTAAGGACCTCACAGTCCATGGAATGATTGGTTATCGGGACCCGTCACCTCTCTGAAGACGTTGAAGGATTACAACGTTAAATTATCAAAGGAGTGAAGAGATGTACCCTTGAACCAATGTTGATTGGGAAATCTGTAGTCCAATTTTAGACTAAGATCAATTAATTAGATTATGAGCATATGGGCTCAGTTAAATCTGAATTGAGGACTTATGGCCAACTTAGGCTAAGTCCAATTAGGTTTAAAATGTTGGACATTTGTTTGGACTGTTGAACATTTGTCTGGGCTCAGCCCCCTATTATTTAGTAGTGCTAAGCATGGTTCTGGGTTCTGACCATATTTTTATATTTTATTGAGTGCTGAGCACTCATATGCCATATGAGATGATCAATCTTGGAAGACAAGGGTATATTTGAGGCTCGGTCAAAAGGGGAGTCTTGCCTCTGAAAGACTTAGCCAATTTGGGCTAAGACTATTTGAAAATAGTGTTAAACACTAGCACATATTTGACGATCACGTGTTTCCACGTGATGCATTTAAAATAGTGTTAAACACTAAGGATGCAGTGCTTAAAATAGTGTTAAACACTAGAAAAATGAGGCACTCACGTGAGGACACGTGAGGCGCCCTAGGATTGGGCCAAGATTCCTTTATTTTATTCTCAGAATATTCAAATAAGTGTTAAACACTTTTAGTATTCATGGCCATCACGTGTGGGCACGTGATGGGCACCCATGCACTGGATATTAACAAGATTTGTTAGGAGTCACGTGGGAACACGTGAGGGCGCCCAAAGTCTATTCTGCCTTTACTTTGTTCTCTCTATTTTGAGGAATTTATCCAAGGGTCGCGTGGGAGCACGTGACCCAATTTCATTCGTTCTTTTTTGATCACTGAGGAGGGGAGTCACGTGGACACACGTGATCAGGTTGGATACTGATGCTTTTACGTGCATGAAAAGTTTAAGTCTCTTGTTTAAGAATTAAATTCTTTTGTAGGGTTGAACCCTAATTTATTTTGAATCAGGGTTGGTGCGGAAAAGAAAAGATCCGACCAAACACACGTGATCAAATTGGATACTGATGCTTTTACGTGCATGAAAAGTTTAAGTCCCTTATTTAAGAATTAAATTCCTATGTATTTGGAAGAATTAAATTTTTTTATAGGGTCAAACCCTAATTTTATTTAGAGGAATTAAATTTCTATGTATTTGGAAGAATTAAATTCTTTTATAGGGTCAAACCCTAATTTTATTTAGAGGAATTAAATTCCCATGTAATTGAAAGAATTAAATTTTTTAAACTCAATTCTCCCTCTAAGTTTTGGATCTGCATCGCAGAATCTCCCCGATGAGAATTAAATTCTCAACTTATGGGGTGATCTACTTCTGCAGATCTTCCACCAGAGTAAGAACTAAGTTCTTATTCAGAAGAGTTAAACTCTTAATTTGAGAATTAAATTATCTTTTTTTGTTTTATGGGAGTTTATAGAATGATCTCTTTCCCTTTCTTACCTAGGGTTTCTTTCTTTTCTCAAGAAATCTTCTTTTCTCTCTGGAGAATTAAATTCTCTTCTTTTTTCTCTCTGTTGTTGTATCCCTTTTTTCTCTTCTCTTCTTGGCTCTTATTTATAGGAGAAAGAAAAGAATCAGTTTGTTTAGTCAATCTTTCATTGAAAGATTTTAATTGATTTTGTAACCAACATGATCTTTTAGATCACTCAGTGAATTTTATTCACCATTGGATTTTTAATCCAAAAGATATTTTATCTGTTATTCCTGGCAAATTTCAGGGAAATCTTTTCTTGTATAGAATCTTTCTATAAATTGGTGATTTTTAATCATCATTGGATTTTTAATCCAACGGTGCTCCGCTTTACAGAGCGCGATCTTTTTGTTTGGAAAGATCTAGGGAAATATTTTTCCAACTAGGGTTTTTGATTTCTCTTAATTAGAATTTAAATCTATTAGTTCAGAAGGTTTAAGAGCCTATCACGTGTTAGCACGTGACCCCACTGATTGACCATTCTATTAGTTCAGAGATTTTTAGGAATCCATCACGTGTTGGCACGTGACCCCCTGTCACGTGTGGGCACGTGATACCCTATTTAGGGTTTTCTTTCCTTTATCTCAGAGATTTTTTAAGACCCCATCACGTGGTGGCACGTGACCCATTGATTAAGCATTTAACCAGAATTTAATTCTGTTATTTTAAAGAACTCAGGAATTATCACGTGTCAGCACGTGACCCTTGGTCACGTGTGGGCACGTGATGCCCCATTGGAGTTTTTCCTTGTTGTTTTATTATACCTTTAATTCTTTTCAGTGGGTTTAAAGGCCCATCACGTGTGGGCACGTGACCCATTTGATTAAGATTCAATTCTTATCATTTCAAAGCCCTCACGTGTCGGCACGTGAGCCCCGATCACGTGTGCGCACGTGATGCCCCATTAGGGTTTTTCCTTGTATTTTATGAGGGAACAAATGCCCCCACAGCGTTGTTCTCATGTGTTTGCACGTGAGTGCAACGCTGTAACTTTTGTGGCCGTTGGATCTTCCTAGGAAAGGGGGTAGATGAACCGTTTCCCATCACATTCTATAAATGCAGGGGTCTCTTCAGAAGCGCCTCTACTCTTTCATCTTCTTCCTTATTCTTTACCTTGAGAATTTAATTCTCCTTCTCAGAGCTCAGTTCTCTGTTCCAAAATTTTTCAGAGTTTAACTCTGTCAACAAAAGATTCCCCTTTTCAGGTAAGGATCTTGAACGGCCGAAGACCTTCTTGTAGAAATTTTCTTTGGATTTTAAATCCACACCAATGGTTTTTCCCTTTAACAAAAACCCATCTTTCTAAGTTCTTTAAGAATGTCCAAATTTTAAATAATAAACCCCTTTTGCATAAGGTTTCTTTGATCTTAGGGGATTGATGATGATACTTGTCCTCCCTCTGGAATTTAATTCTATTTCAAAGAGCTTAGCTCTGAAAATTTTTCTGGGAATTCAATTCCTCTGTTCAAAAGGAATTTAATTCCTCTAAAGAACTTAGTTCTTAAAAGAAGATTTCTTGGGATTTTTCATTCTAAGTTTTTCTTGCAAAGTTCTTTCTAGATTTGCATAGAGTTTCTGTAATGGGTTTTCTCCTTGGGGGAATGTGCAGAGTCATTTGAATTTATTGAGAATCTTCCTTTTTGTTCTCATGATGATTGCCCAGCCTAATTATTAGTGAGCCGCCATACTGATTTTGTGGGGCCCATGTGTTCTGTAACCAATGGTCCCATAAAATAAGTTGTTTGTCGTTTTCTTCCACTATCTTTTTACATATATATATTTATAAATATATATACACGTGTGGGCTTCACCAATAGTTTCCTCTTCCTTTATTTCAGAAACAATGGCTTATCTTCCATACTTTCCCTTTACTTGCTCGGAGGCGGGTTTTCCTCAATCACCGTCAGATGAAGAAGTGATGGCGATGATCAGGGCTCATGACCCGGATTGCACCAATTTACTTTTATGGGGGACCTAGTACGATCATATCATCCGCGGTCGTCGAAGCTTTCTTTGCGAGATACCAACAGAGCCTATTTGCCCATTCTTGCCGATGGATCGTCCGCGGACTGCTTTTGCTGTAGAGGTGGCAGATTGAACTCCTACCGGCCGGCTCGAACCGTCGACAACTGGGATACCAAACCAGCCTGTGCCGGCCATAAACATCTTAGGGCGTCGTATCTGCCAAGGTGAAGCCCAACCTTAGGGACAACTTTACAAGATAGGGCTTACCCCTAGCCATCCCACGGGCTATCTTCTCTGGGCTCGTTACATCTTGTCCGCTCATCGTGCGCGACTGCAGAGGGTTGGGTTTACCAGACGGTGTATGCGTCCCTCTTCCATTATCAATCTCCCCATGTATGGTGGGTTAAATATTTCCTAAACCAGTGGAATCTTCCCACCAACACTTTCTTGTTAGGGGACCGCGAAGTTTCGATCTCTTTGGAAGAGTTTCGCGAGATCTCAGGTTTACCGATCAGGGGAGCGCCTTACGAAGAATTGTTGCCCTCTGACGAGTATGTCTTCGAGACTGTACCCGCTACGCTTAACGGCTTGTCGACTGAAAATGCCGTCCACCACAAGTACCCGAGTCTAGTCAAGACTCTGGGGATTTTTGAGAAGCTGTTCACGGAGTCAGAGGAACAGGGCGTTACTTTTAAAAGCTTTATCGCCTGCATCCTTCATGAAGACGTTCTATCAAAGGCGGCTCCGAAGTTCGCAAATATCGACCCCTTCAGGTTTGGTTTAAATAGGCTGCCGGCTAGAGAAGAGGATTTACCCCGGTTCTACATTCCAGTCTTGTCGGCTATACCTTTCGAGTCGATCGCAGCTCCTGGCATGGATGAAGAAACTTTCTTCATGGGTTTTATCAGTGTTTGGCTCAGTTGGTTTGTTATTCCAACGCACCGTCGATTCATGAGAGCCTCGGTTATTTATCCTACTCATCGCATTGCCGAAGGGACGCGATTAGCCATGGGCATTGCAGGGCTGTCGCATCTGTACCATGGGCTAAGCACTGCAGCCAATACCTCAACCCCAGGCGTAAACGTAGTGAGTTTCTCTCTTCATTACTTTACGTCATGGATTGAGATGCACGTGCTAGGGGCATTTGCCGCGCATCAGAGACCAAGCTTTTATGATGCCTATACCTTTCCGCGGCTCATGAGGTTGGTGGGCGTTTCTGTTCCTGACCCGACTCAATTAGGGGCTCTTCGAGTACTGCACAATCCTTATGCCAACGAAGGAGGGATGGTATTTAATGATCGATTCCTCTCCGCTCCCTCGGGACCTGTCCAGCAACTGTTTGACTTATCGAAAGAGGGAGCGCCGTCTTTGAAACCCAGGGAAGCCATGCACTTGTACTCGATCAGACCCGGCTATCTGGTGTTCCGTCGAAACGATGTGGCTCTTTTCATGCGGTACAATCCACACCGCTTTGCCCGGCAACTGGGATATGACTAGGGTGTCCCCTTCGAGGCGTTCACAGTGGAGCCCAGCCCTTCTTTGGAAATTGTTCGTGACGCCACCCACCATTTCATGAGGCTGAACACCGGTTCTCATTTCATGATCCCCGAGGCCGACTACATTCCGAGGTGCGTGGGGGCTTTCAAGGGTTGGTATCACCACCGGGTTAGTCCAATCATTGCTGAGGAGAGGAGGATACTTTTTGGGCTTAAAGCTCCCGCCCCGCTCCAGGCTATGGGAGTCCCGCCGCGACCGCGGACAATGGTTCGCCCTCCCTTGAGGGATACTGGTACCATACTTATTCCTGAGGCGGCAAATGTGGACTTGACCCCGACAGTTGGGATGCCGATGCGCACTAGAGCTCAGGCAAGGGCCTTTGATAAGGCACCAGTAGCAGTTTCCTCAGCTGCGGCATTAGCAATGGCAGTGTCGTTATCGGTAGCATCACCGAGAGAGGATACTCAAGGCTAAGTGGGTCAACGTCGCACCAAAGCACCAAGGGGAAAGAAGTGATCGTCTTCTGGTGTTAGTTCTGGGTCAAAGAGGCGAAGGAAAACGGTCACCAATCTGCTCGACTTTTTAGTGGAATCCGAGCCTATCTTTCAAGATGAACCACTAGTTATGCAAGAGCCGGATGGTGGTCTTCTTTTTCCAGGTTCATCTACCGAGGAAGCCGCACAATTGGCTGAGGCTATAAGATGCTCCCAGGATGAGACTGAAAATGTAAGGGTCCCGTAGATGCCTTATCCTACCGTCATCTTCTATAAAGATCCTCTATCGATACGGCGGATATTTATAGGTCCTTTGGAAGAGGGAGGCGAGATAGCCCTTAAGCAGCCTATCTCGGCTGATGCCGAAGATGCGCTGTGGTTGTGGACTGGTGGCCACGAGTCCACCCTCGAACCCCGGCGAGCATACCTCCTCAGGAAGGAACATCGGCTTGAAAAAGCCATACTAGAAGCTCCTCTGCACATTGGTATACTTATATATCTTTTTTTAGTATTTTGCACTGCTTTATATATATATATATATATATATATATATACTTATCTTCATGAAAACTTTGCAGGGACTTCGACAATGGCAGACGATTTGAGTTCGAGTCGCGCCTTGACTTTGGACTCTGTAAATATCCCCAATGAGACACTAGTAAGTGTGGAGGGGGTCGATACAGCTGTTCTTCCTGCCACGGAGCTCCCATTGGTGATTTCTGTTCCCCCGGTGCTTGCTCTCCCGGAAGAGGCATCTTCATTGGCCGCGGATTCAATGGATTTTTCTGGGGACGGCCTGGAGAATATGGAACAGGTAGTCGAGGCCACCATCCTTTCATTGGAGCCTGCAGCGGTGGCCACTGCTCTTCAATTGGAAGTTGTTATACAGGACCATGTCCCCGATGATGTGCCTGGGGGCATGGAGGAGGCCGCCGAAGCTGCTATCCCTCCAGTTCAGAGCGGGAGGAGCGTCGAAGGTAGCCTTCTATATTTTATTTTAATAATCTCTCCATTATCTGAACCTTTCTGTCTTTTCAGAGCTACGAGGATTAGCGGCGTCCATCGCGGACCTGTCCCCCAGGAAGTCTTTTCAGCGTCTGCTAGAGATGGCTGCTCCGCAGGCAATATCCCTTCAACGCATCGTCCTATCTTCCGGGCAAGGTTAGTGTTATTTGCCTTCTTCTCACGGCATTATTATTATTTCATATAATGATACTGATGACTTCTGCAGTTCTGGAATCCGATGACGAAGTTGAGATTCTTGACGGGCCTGGAGATCTTTTGGACCCTTCTTGCATGACTATGGGTAAGTAAAGTTTCGACGTTGTTCCATCTGCTCTTTGCTTGCAAGTCTCACTGATTGTTAATAAATTTTAACAGCTTTGCCAGTTCTTACCACGCTGGAATCTCGCATCGTCATGCCGTCTGGCCCCTATGCTCTACGTGCCTCAGAACGGATGGCAAAGCTAAGCCTTCACTCTTTGTCAGCTCTGATCGAAGACCTTCGTGCTAGTAGCTTGATCACGGCCGAAGAATTTGCCGCCAAAACCAACAGTTCTCTTCCTTTTCTTGCTGCTTACCATAGTGAAATATTGGTGCAAATCTGGGTTGAGTTTTGTCGTCGGGTGGAGGCTTGTTTGCATAGTCATGAATGTACGCGCCTTCCTTCAGAGGTTGTGGCTGCAAAGGCGAGCTTGCGGGGGCTAATCGAACGGTGCGCCGCAAATATGCTGTCATGCGAGAAGAGGCTCAGCCGAAAATTTTCAGAGAGGAAGCTGGCTTTAACTGCGCTAGGGGATCTTCAAGCTAATCTTACGGCCAAGACCACTCGGGCGTATGAACTTTGGCGGGTGCTTTAAGAAGCTATCAGGGAGGTGGTAGCCATTGATAAAGCCATCATTTTTACTCATGAAATGGTCGAAGCTCATAAAATTACCGAAAAGGAGCTTGAAAGTCGGCTTGCCTCGTACCAGGCCCAACAATCTCAAGCGGAGGCCCGTCTCTTAGCGATAATGAATCATGAAGCCGAGGCCCAGCGGAAAAAGGTTGAACCGGCAAATCTATTAAATCGTCCGCCGGCTTGAAAAAATTGTATATTTTTCCTTTTATTCTTCTTTTGTACATACTCCTGAATGAGAGTAATTTTTTTTATTCTTTCATAAATTGTACTTTGTATTCATTTTGATTCATGAAAAAAAGACATATTTTGCTTCATGGTGGTGTGTCCCTTTTAGTAAATGCATTTGGTGGATAATCTATTTTGATCTCCTTGTACGACAGCGATGGCTTAGGAGTCAGGTTCAAATCTGTCTCCTAAGGCTTTCCAACTTTATGAGCCGTGAGGGTCTCATAAAGGTATTTCTCCTTACGAGTCGTGAGGATCTCGTAAGTGTAATTTCACCTTAGGAATCGTGAGGATTCCTAAGTGTATTTTCTCTTGAGTATCGTAAGGATCTCACAAGAGAATTTTCTTCCTTACAAGTCGAGAGGACTCATAAGTGGTTGTTTTCTTTCTTGTCGGAGAGTGTGGCCCGTAGAAAATCTATCTTGACCTCTCTGCGAGGCAACGATGGCTTGAGAGACAGGGTTAGGATCTGCCACCTAAGACTTTTTCAACTTTATGAGTCGTGAGGGTCTCATAAAGAATTTTCTCCTTACGAGTCGTGAGGATCTCGTAAGTGTAATTTTCTCTTTAGGAATCGTGAGAATTCCTAAGTGTGTTTTCTCTTGAGAGTCGTAAAGATCTCAGAAGAGAATTTTCTTCCTTACAAGTTGAGAGGACCCGTAAGTGATTGATGAGTTGACTTGCTCCCGAATCAAAGAATTGCTTTGACGGGGAAGTCGAGGGTTGACTTTATTCGCATTTCACGGAGTCAGGGGTTGACCTTATCCGCATCTCACGGGGTCAGGGGTTGACCTTATCCGGATTTCACGGGGTCAGGGGTTGACCTTATCCGGATTTCACGGGGTCAGGGGTTGACCTTATCCGGATTTCACGGGGTCGGGGGTTGACTTTATCCACATTTCACGGAGTCGGAGGTTGACCTTATCCGCATTTCATGAGGTTCGGGGGTTGACCTTATCCGCATTTCACGAGGTCCGAGGTTGACTTTATCCGCATTTCACGGAGTCAGGGGTTGACCTTATCCGCATTTCACGGGGTCATGGGGTTGACTTTATCCGCATTTCACGGAGTCGGGGGTTGACCTTATCCGCATTTCACGGGCCAGGAGTTGACTTTATCCGCATTTCACGGAGTCAGGGGTTGACTTTATCCGCATTTCACGGGGTCAAGGGGTTGACATTATCCGCATTTCACGGAGTCAGGGGTTGACTTTATCTGCATTTCATGGAGTCAGGGGTTGACCTTATCCACGTTTCACGGGGTCAGGGGGTTGACTTTATCCGCATTTCATGGAGTCAGGGGTTGACCTTATCCGCATTTCATGGAGTCAGGGGTTGACTTTATCCGCATTTCACGGAGTCAGGGGTTGCTCTGGATGTTTCCCACAGGGTCAGGATTGACATTAGCCGTATTCCACGGGACCAAGATTTGCTTTGGGCGTTTCCCATGGGGTCAGGATTGACATTAGCCATGTTCTACAGGACCAGGATTTGCTCTGGATGTTTCCCACAGAGTTAGGATTGACATTAGCCGTGTTCTACGGGACCAGGATTTGCTCTGGGTGTTTCCCACGGGGTCAGGATTGATATTAGCCGTGTTCTACGGGACCAGGATTTGCTCTGGGTGTTTCTCACGGGGTCAGGATTGACATTAGCCGTGTTCTACAGGACCAGGAGGTGCTCTGTCGGTTGTTTGTGAACCGTCGAGGTTTGGAACATGGACTTTGCCATGGCTCCAAGGTTGATTGTCGCGTCTGAATCCTGCTGGAATGATGAGAAACTCTGTTGTCGGTCTCTAGGCTGTAGATGTGGCCGTTGAGACTTGGCTCTCTTTCTGATGGAACCTAGTGGGAAGGTATGGTTCCCTCTTCATTTGTGCCCCTGGATTGTATACAGGGATCGATGTGATCTCACCTGTAGGGCAAAAAGTTTTATTTTATATATTTTTCTTTCTGCGATGCTCTATCATTTCAGATTTTATATCGCGAAAGTCGCGATTGCCCAATCATTTCGGCTATTTTTCGCGGTGCCCAATCATTTCGGCTATTTGTTTTATTTACTCGCTACTTTTTATTGCGAGTTGCCTAACCATTTCGGCTATTTTACTTGCTGATTTTGTTGCAAGTTGCCCCATCATTTCGGCCATTTCATATGCATTTGTGGCTCGCTGACTTTTCGCTACGTGTTTAGGATTTGATACCGATTTAAGCATCAGTATCGCTACAACTGGGATATGGCCAGGAGCGAATCATCATTTGCCTTTGTCGGTTCGAACAAAGGTGGCTTAGAAAACAGGGTTAGGATCCAGTCGACTAAGGCATTTTGACTTCATGAGCCGTAAGGGTCTCATAATGGTATTTCTCCCTACGAGTCGTGAGGATCTCGTAGGTGCGTTTTCTCCTTAGGAATCGTGAGAATTCCTAAGTGTGTATTTTCTTATAAGTCGTAAGGATCTTCCAAGAGTATTTTCTCCTTATAAGTTGGGAGGACTTACAAGGGTCGTTCACAGTGTGAACATATCCCTAGTCGCGGGTGAGACTTTGTTAGGGAAATGTTTATTCGTGCCCATGGATTGTATACAAGGGTCAGTATTGAACCGCTTGTAGGGCAGTATTGGAGATTGTGATGGCTTAAGAACAGGTTCAGATTCCTGTAGCTTAAGGCTTTTGAATCCTATGAGCCATGAGGGTTTCAAAGGGGAATTCTCCATACGAGTCATGAGGATCTCGTAAGTGTAATTTCTCCTTAGGAATCGTGGGGATCCCTAAGTGTGTTGCTCCCTTATGAGTCGTAAGGATCTCACGCAGGCATTTTCTCCTCACAAGGTCGAGAGGACCTTGTAAGTGTCTTTTAATGAGATTGCGCCCTTTCGGGTATTCACAAAACTTGCCGGTAGTCCTGCTATTTTTACTTATGAAGCCCTTTCGGGTTTTCATCCGTGCCCATCTCGCTTATGGACATACCATTTTCTTTCTTCTTCTTTTTTTTCTTTTATTTTTTTGTTTGTGTCAGCCTTGGGATGCTGCGATCCGTAGTAGTTTATCGACATCTCGGTCAATAGCCAGTTTTAGGACATAGTGGTCCATCGTTAGTTTAAGGATGTTTCGGTCCATCGTTAGTTTTAGGACATTTCGGTCCGTCGTTAGTTTTAGGACATTTCGGTCCGTCTTTAGTTTTAGGACATTTTAGTCCGTCGTTTGGCTACTACATATAGAATTTGGGCTTAGAAAGATAGCGAGCGGACATAGGCGTCATCATCTATCGTTGACCTAGGCCGTGACTCGTCAGGTGTAGTATTTTTTCAGGAATCAACCGTTTATTGGCCTGAAAGGTCTTTCACCATGCATGTCCATGAGTAGATAGGCTTCACCCTGGTAAACTTTGTCTATGATATACGAGCCTTCATAGTTCGGCTCGAATTTCCCCCGCTTGGCACGATTGGGGATTATGGGTCTCTTGACCACTAGCACGAGTTCGCCTTGGCGGAATGTTCTCGGCCTAGTCAATCTCTCGTATGAGTGCGTCATCTTTGCTTTGTAAGCCTCCAGGTTTGTTGCGCCATGAGCCGGGCTTCATCAAGGGTGTCGAGCTCCTCAAGCCGAAGGTGAGCATTCTCTTCGTCCGTTAGCTCGTAATAAACTGCAACTCGTAAAGAGGGTAACTCTATCTCGAGGGGGGGTACTACTTCTGTGCCAAATACCAATGCATACAACGTTGTGCTCGTGGCTGTTTTGAATGTAGTTCGATACGCTCAGAGAGCTTCATGCAGTCTCTCGTGCCAGTCCCTCTTATTTCGAGACACTGTCTTTTTCACGATCTTCGTCAAGGTCATGTTGAAAGCCTCAGCTCGACCGTTAGCTCGGGAATTATAGACCAAAGAGTATCTCCGGTCTATATTATGCTGTTGTGTGAAGCAGCTGATTTTGTGGCTTCTGTAGGCTGGCCCGTTATCGGAGATAATCCGTCGTGGAGTGCCAAACCGATAAATGACGTGTGTCTTGAAGAAATGGAGGATATTCTCCGTTTCCACTTCTCTTAGTGGTACCGCTTCCGCCCACTTAGAGAAGTAATCAGTTGTTTCCAGTATGAACCGATGTCCTCTGGACGATGCTGGTTCTATGGGGCCGATTATGTCAGTTCCCTACATTTCGAACAGCCAGCTAGCCACCGTTAGATGCAGTAGATTTGGATGCTGGTGGATAAAGTCATCGTGAATCTGGCACGAGTGGCACTGCTTCGCGTATTCGAGGCAGTCTTGGATCATTGTGGGCCAATAGTAACCCATCCTTTTGATCTTCAGTTTCATCTTCGGCCCATCTTGGTGAGAACCACAGAGTCCGTCGTGAGTTTCTTGGACGACTCTCCTTGCTTCTTCAGGTCCCAGGCATCTTAGCCATAGAGAATCAAATGATCTCTTATATAGAGTATCATTGACGAAGGTGAAGGATAGAGCTCGTTTCATGAGATGATGTCTTGAGGACGCATCTTCAGGTGTTCGGTGGGATTTGAAGTAGTCTATAAAGACTTCTCTCCAATCCTTAGCCTTTTCCTGGTCTTTTATTTGTAGGGCCGTTTGCTTGGTCGCTTCCTTTTCTTTAGACGACTCCGGAGACATTTCTGCCGGTGCAAGAACCCGACGGCTTTGCACGACGATCCTCACATCATCGAGGTTTTCGTCAGCCAGTTCTTTAGTGAGTTTGGCTAACGCATCCGCTTTGCTATTTTCCGCACACGGTATGCTTTCCAGAGCGTATACAGGGATTTGAGTTAGCAATTGCTGCACTCTCTCGCCGTACTTCACCAACTCTGGTTTGCACGTTTGATAATCGCCGTTTACTTGGCTAACGACCAGCTGGGAGTCTCCGTATATAAGGAGGTTTTTGTAAGTGCACGGCGGCACCCCGGCCGTCAATCCGACGGCCAAATGCGGAAGCGAAAAACTTTAATTTTGCAAACTAGCAAACCGGCACCACCGCACACTAAACACCCGGATCGAACCATTAACTAGTCCTAGCTAACTACAAGATGGGCAAGAGATATATACCGAGTGATCCGAGTCCTCCGGTCTTCTCGTCGTCGTCCCGATCTCCCGCGGAAAGTCCTGTCTCCACCTCGACGCCGGAAGTGCACCACATCGCCTACATCTTTTACGGGCTCCCACCTCTATGCCGAGGCAACTTGGGCACGAAGCTGGCTAGTCGACGTGCCCAAGGTTTGCTGTAGAATGTGTAGTGAGCAAGTCTCATTTGGGGTTGTAGGAATTGCCATTGCTGGAAGAAAATGAACTTGGAGAGAGGTGAGAAAAATGTAGCATGCAAAGAAAAATATTAACATTTTTTTCTTAACCAAAAGAGAAAATCCCCTCCCCTAGTAAGTGGCCGGCCCATGCATGAATGGAGAGAGAGGGTGAATGAGGGAGTGTATGGATCAATAATGCAAGATGAGAATCCAAAGATATCATGAAGGGAAATGATCAAAAAACTAAAACCACACTCCAAAACAACCATCATCTTTCCACAAGTCAAACCATGATGACAAGAAGAAGTCAAATGGTGGAGGAATAATCATGATACAACAAAATGCAATCACCACCCTCCACATTGCTTATTTGCACAAATGCAAATAAGCCCCCCTCCACCAATCTTCGGCCAAAGAAGGATACAAATGAAATTGGCCGAAACGGAAAGCAAACTGGCAACTCCAGAAAACTGGTCCTGTAATAAATTACAGGAAAACCCCGATACTGTGTATACACACCCGCATCTGTATTCCGACCGAAATACAAATGTAATGAGACAAAATCTACACTGTACTATACTAGGATCCGGCTTAAACCAAAGCCGGCTAGTAATATCCGTTCGATCCTGATCCGTGCAATACCGCACGTATCTGATCGAACCCTGCCATATATCCATACGGCCTCTAGTACAAACTGTCCGATCCTGATCCGTGCAATACCGCACGTATCTGATCGGACCTTGCCATATCTCCATACGGCCTCTACAGCTTTTCGCCCGAAAGCTTGAGTAACTGAATGTGGGGGACTCTAAAGACTCGTCAACACCTTGGTTGTGGATTTAACCACTAGCACGTCAGAGGTATAAGCCAATACGTAACGGGCTACCAGGTATTGACCAAAAGGGACGTCTGTGAGCGAACTCAGCCTGACACCCTACTGAGCCTGTCAGTGACAATATCCGTACAGTCCGGTCCGTTCGTCTATGAGTATCGCATGGCGGGCCTAGGGGGTTGGTAAAAGTCAGACCCCCAAAAGCGGTACAAGTCATGTCGGAGTGTAGCCCAGAACACCCTGAGATACTACTGGAATACCTACCAGTAAATCTCCTGCCTCGGCCGAGGGCTTTGTGTAATGGCTCTCCTAGACACAGCGCGACCTCACCCCCAATACCGGGAGAGACGAACCCCTGAAGATACGCTCACTGCCTCCATGTGGCTCGGGACTGTACCCAACTAAAACCTGTTTGCACGTCTCCTTTGAGCGTGGTAGGGTAGTAATCAAAGTACAGTAGGAACTCACACGAGACAAATGACGATCCTCAGGTCGATGAACTAACCTGTACACATGTCACCAGGGAACTGCCATCTGACGTCTGGTATATGACCAACCAGCATGTTCCCGGCGAGTCCTGTCCGGTGTACTCATAACCCAATGAGCACCTGTATACATCTTAGGTGATCTAACTGACACCAATAGCTTGTGAGACCGGCCACCGTCTCTTGTCGGGGTCTCAACTGTATACACTAGTCTACTCTGGAGAAACGATACCCTGTCTCGAATCTCCCACGACTAGGGACCTTTTAAGGATGTGCTTATAGACCCTAGCTCCCACTTATATGATCGCCTTCATACTGCTGGTGGTCAAGCAAGAATCCTAGGGGCTCTATCAACGTGTAATAGCGACCTGTCAGGTCACCTAAGCAGTACACGATGATAAAGATAAACCAGATAGCATACTATCATCTCGAGTAAGACTGTCCTACCGGGATAGGTCCTCCCTCAATCATTGCAATCACGTACCTGTGATCCAATAATTGACTCTGAGGGAACTATCTCCTACAATCTTCCACTTGCACTCAAGGCTAATTATTGCGATGTCACATACTCACAGCCCGTATGATACCGAACACCCAACTCCTCTACTAGTCATTCTCACAAAGCTCGTTTGCGAAACTATTGCGTTCGAGGAATAGCCTCAGTGAGTGGATCCGCTTTGATGTTTCTTTCTATGTCTCTCTATATCTCAAGTTCGCGGAGAAAACCATCTTCCGAAATGAGCAATACCTGTCTTAGAATATGTCTGGATGTCTTATGGGACCTAGCTCATAAATGAACTTCAAATCCAAACTTCTTAGACTGTATCGTCAACTGAACTTAATCAGTATCCTGTGCCATGCCTCCCTCAGTATTGCCTTGGACCACCTGTCCAAAATACTGCCCCTCGTCAGAAGGAAAACTATAACTCTGACAATCTCCCTGTCGTCCAAGTCACCTTGGAAGCCTGGAATGATAACTGTCTCCCGAATGAGGCTGTCGTTATCATATCCCTAGAACATCCACTTATGTTCTAAAACTGCTTCCGACTGTTTCTCCCGGATTGGATCAATGTCAACTTATTGCATCTAGTGCAAGAACAACATCTGGTATGGTACTTGACATCTCATGATTGACTCAATTGCCTGAGCAAGTGATCTGCCAATCATGCACATCCCTCTCCCCTTTAGTCTGTAAGACACTTTTAGAGAGGGTGACTCCATCACCTGCAGGTACACTACCGTGCCAGGAGTCGTCCATTCTAAATACTCTTAGAATGCTGTCTAAGTACCCTGATTGGGAAACCACCCAAATCTAGATCTAAAACTATAGATCTAGTAACCAGTATGTCTGATATAATGTCCAAGTCCCATGTGGAGAAACCACTGTGTGACGACCAAAGTATAACCGATCGTAGTATAGGAATATCCCTTCCTACTCTGTGTATGTCATCCAAATACCATGACATCACACCCTACTACCTTCTTAACAGATCCATCCCCTATTCTGATGAAGTCAAACCTATGACTGTCACATCAGAAATGGATGATCTATCTTCGCTATATCTGCTTTAGTCTATAAATAGACATAAGCCACCTATTCACCAATGCTTCCGCTGCTCCAACTGACTACGACAACCCTCTGGCAGAGTCATATAGACGTACACTTCTAAAGCTAGTTCAGAACGACGCTATACTCATCCTCCTACCGGGTCCCACAGCCTGGAACTACAGCAATGGCAAGTGTAGGTAAACAAGAACTTCCCTGTCACCGTCCTTGAGGCTACCGGAGTACCTCTCGGGTGCCTGAAGTTACCCACCTGTCTGCGTAGTGGCCAATGGAATGTCAATCCAGATTGAATCTTTAGGTTCCTATCAAAATCTTCAGTAATCGTTTGTGGTTCTGGAATCACTTCCAGTTCTACCATACTCCCACTACTGTTTTCTGAAAAAAGATCCATTTTTATTAAAACTGTGGCGAGTTTAGAACAATATCGCTATTGATCTTCCAGATGGTAGAAAGTCAACCCTCATCATAGCCTGGGTCAACCCACAAACAGCCATTACAGAAATGTGCCTTGAGTTATCCAGAGTCTGGTTTTAAGCATAATCCGGACAACTCCCCGTACCTTAATATCGTTAAGATATGAACTGTTCTATATCCAATATAGAACCAGAGGCACTGATTTAATCGAACCAGATTCAAATCATGCAACTGTCTCCAGTGCATGTCAACTAAAATGGAAGGAGGTCGATTAGCGTTACTCAACTTAGGAATGCTTCCAATTATGAGTAACCTGAAAGAGAAGCAAGTTCTCTTAATCACTACTATCAACTGAATACCATTTACAAGTATCTACATCTTCGATCATTTTGAAGAATCCCGATACTTGCTACACCTGGTTCTCTACTCTATTCAAATACCTATAACTTCTCAAAATTCGGACCCTGTGTTTCCTACGAAACACCTGTCTAAAAACTAGAGAAGTCATAAGTAAACCGAATATAGTGCGAGGACCAACCCCTCTGTCCTGATGGACCCTGGACAACATACAATACTCTGTATAAGTCTCTTGAGTCTGATAACTCATTCACTGTGTGTCGTAGGTTGAAAACTGTACTTATGGTTAAGAAGAATTACACCGCTGTTTAATGCTCCTTACCTAACCATCCACTGATATAGGTAAATGTCATAGACATAATTTCAAAAAGGTATATCTCACTCTATGAAAATAGACGTACAGATATATCAATTTGAAATTGGTGCATGATAGCGGATATTCAAAACCAAATATTTGCCGACCGGCAAACAGTCCAGGCGATTTCCTCAAATATCATCGATTACAACGAATCCCGATATAATGAGGATGATCACCCAATTCCCAATAACTTACTCCCACTCATCATCTGTAAAACCATACAGATGTGAGAATCATACCTGGTAAATACATACCCTGGAGTGAGGACTAATTGGGAAATCAGTTTTCTTTTAACAGTACACAGTGAAAGTGAAACATTGAAATGTTTCGATGGGGTATCCTGGTATCCCTAGTAATGCCTCTTCCATAATCCAGATTCACAACTATAACCGTGTAATTCTTTGCCACCTCTCCAAATCCCTTTATATGTCTTTAGTCATTACCTTCTGCACACCCCTTTAGGCCAAATGGTTTTCTTCCTTCCCTACCGTTCGGCACCAGCCTATGGTTTGGAAGAAGACTATCCAATGAACATAATGGGTGTACTGTTCTAATCCTGGGAGCACTCGCAATACGAGAGAAGGTGAGGATAAAAGACAACCGAATAAACCTTATTCCTATTTCTCCTGAACCAGAATCCATCCCCGAACTGGAACAAGTTCCTTTCGAGTTCGTATATAACCATACGATGGAGTATCCAATAAACTGTGGATCTTCGTAGTGATACGGAGTGTCCTGGAGAAATACAAAGGTGAAGTGGGAGTGGTAATGGAATACTTGGTTTGGTCGTGAATATCAGTCGCAATTTATTTTGCCCTCCTTCTAATCCCTTTCTTTGTCTTTACATAATACCTTCTGTACACCATCGTTAGGAAAATTGGTTTTCTTCATTCCCTACCGGTCGGCACCTGCCTATGGTTTGGAAGAAGACCATCCAATTTGCGTAATAGGTGTACTATCCCCTAATCTAAGGGGTACTCGCAACCTGAGAGAAGGTAGAAGGAAAAGACAACTGAATAGTCCTATTCGTTTTCTCCAGAACCGGAAACCATCCTCGAATAAATCTCTTCGAGTTCGTATATAACCATACGATGGTTTTGTCCAATGGAAGTGGACGTTCATACTAATACGGAGTGTCCTGGAGAAAAGGGTAAAAGTAGGAGTGGCAATGAGGTGTGCAACTCTGACAATCCAAAAGCCGGTGTTTTAAGAAGGTTCGGTTAATTTTGGTCACTGAGTCATAGTCTTAGGGTCGGGTCAATGGTCGCTGCCAAAGAGAGAGAGAAAAGAAACACTCAGCGTGCACTCTATCCTAGATCAGAATGGTTACCAATTTATCTAATCTGGAAACCTCCCACTGTACCGTCAAACTCTCTTCCAAACCTGAAAGAAGAATTAGTCGGGGTCACCCGAGGAGTAAACCAACTCATCAGTGGGAATCGGGATCCAACTATCACCGCATGATAATGTGATGGAATCCGCTCACGGTATCACACTCCAGAAGGTATGCGCATATCTGGCAAGTTTCAGTTCTTTTGAAACTCCCGATGTGATTTTTACCCCATGCTCTTATGACCTTGGCGTGAGGTCAAAATATCATAAGTCACATGTCAAGTTCTACCCATCATTATCCAGGTTAATTTGAATCCACCCGTACATACCCTTGACGTAGGCCAAAATAGTTGTATGACTGTCCCAAACCAACGCATCTATCTATGCAACAGATAAATACCCGGCAGCTACCAAACACTATGCCTTGGCGTGAGGTCAAAATACATAGCTTGAATACTACCGAATATTTAACTGAAATGATGGAGGGCTACGAATGGTTTCTGGTGAAAACCTTTAACGTAATGAACTTGATATCGTTGAAGGAACCGGATAGCTTTTAAAAATATAGTGACGAAAACCTTCGCTAAAGAGGTCACTCCCGGTGAAGGGATCTCGGCTCTTTCCCCGCAGAATGAGGTGCAGGATATTCCAACTGAATACCACGATGCAAATCAAGAGTAATCGGCTATAGTGAAGTTATTGCCCTGACGCAAACTTCTGTCCAAGGGGTCACTCCCGGTGAAGGGATCTCGACCCTTGCCTCGTCGACTGAGGAGCAGGATATTCCAACTGAATACCACGATGCAAAACAAAAGTGAACGTCCTTGCAATAACAGCTTTTTGAAAAGTGTTCCAACAACATCAGATTAGGTTTGTTTTTAACTTGCATTGATCCGAATCAACGCAGTCATATCAATTGATCACACCACAAAGAACGAAAATAATATAACGTACGTATATGCCATCCACATTCGCCACTGGGTCCCGTCATTACCCGTTAGGTTAGCTAACTAACGACAGAGCGGGGACTGGACTAGCGCGGATACAAAACATATACAACATCTACTAATATATATACCAATATATTATATTCGCTCAAGGCGTGATAAAATGCAACATCACATAAATGTACAGCATCACAGAACAATACAGATATCTGGGATCCCCGGGTTTCATAGAGCCGCTGAAACCCGACGTTCCCCTGGTCGTGTGGATAGCCTGTGCAATGAAATCCTAGACCCCTACGGGCGCGGCAAGTTACCCGCCAAAACCTGAAGCGAGGCAGCCCCCTTCAGCAACGTGAATGGACCACCCAGCACTTCACGGAATCCGGTAACTTAGGCACCCCTCCTGGGTCAACCTGTACCCCCTACGAGTGCGGCGAATAGCCCGCCAATTCTAGAGTGAAGCCCACTCCGTCTCAATGCCATGAGATGCGGGCTTGTTGCCCTCCAGAACCCGGCTATCCGTGCACCCCTCCGCGGGGTAATCCTAGTACAGAAAGAAAAATATACATACAACGGGTACATCGACCGCAACCTGGTCGTGCCCCAAAATAATAATACATACGGGCAGTGACGGCAGTCCACATGTCGGACGCTCGCCCCGCAATATCAAATGTACATAATACAACAAAACTGTACTGGCATTGCATCCAGGCTATCCCCACGACCGATCCGCAATATCACAGCAAAATCACAAAACATCAACGTGAATGTCACGTTCGCAAATCCGTCTAACCGGGCTATAGCAGTTAGACAGGATTTACCGATCGAGTGACATTCACGGTCGCAGATATAATGTAAATACTGTGAAATAATATGTTTTAAATATCCGATCGATCAAATTTTAACAAGTGGGCCCCCAAGTACTACTGTAGCACACCAAGAAATTCTGGGCCCAATATTAATATTCCAAAACCCATATTTTAAGCCCATAAGCCCACTGAAAAAAAATGGTGAACTGAACCCAACTACCTGCGGCGGAAACGCGGCCAAAGAGGGGTTATGGCCGCGGTTCCGCGGTCGTACGGAAGGATCAGGGAACCAAAATTTTCCAGTGGTCTTAGGATACTCTGTACATCATTCTGCAGTCACCTGAAAAAAATTTCGAGACCAGAAAATTTCAACAGAAAACTGATGTGTAGGAAAATACGGTTTTTGGGATTTTGGTCGATCGGAAATGTAAACACATTAAACAAAGTTAGACTAAGTTAATGGTAAGGCTCTGATACTACTGTAAGTGCACGGCGGCGCCCCGGCCGTCAATCCGAAGGCCAAATACGGAAGCGAAAAACTTTAATTTTGCAAACTAGCAAACCGGCACCACCGCACACTAAACACCCGGATCGAACCATTAACTAGTCCTAGCTAACTACAAGATAAGGAAGAGAGATATACCGAGTGATCCGAGTCCTCCGGTCTTCTCGTCGTCGTCCCGATCTCCCGCGGAAAGTCCTGTCTCCACCTCGACGCCGGAAGTGCACCACATCGCCTACATCTTTTACGGGCTCCCACCTCTATGCCGAGGCAACTCGGGCACGAAGCTGGCTAGTCGATGTGCCCAAGGTTTGCTGTAGAATGTGTAGTGAGCAAGTCTCATTTGGGGTTGTAGGAATTGCCATTGCTGGAAGAAAATGAACTTGGAGAGAGGTGAGAAAAATGTAGCATGCAAAGAAAAAAATTAACATTTTTTTCTTAACCAAAAGAGAAAATCCCCTCCCCTAGTAAGTGGCCGGCCCATGCATGAATGGAGAGAGAGGGTGAATGAGGGAGTGTATGGATCAATAATGCAAGATGAGAATCCAAAGATATCATGAAGGGAAATGATCACAAAACTAAAACCACACTCCAAAACAACCATCATCTTTCCACAAGTCAAACCATGATGACAAGAAGAAGTCAAATGGTGGAGGAATAATCATGATACAACAAAATGCAGTCACCACCCTCCATATTGCTTATTTGCACAAATGCAAATAAGCCCCCCTCCACCAATTTTCGGCCAAAGAAGGATACAAATGAAATTGGCCGAAACGGAAAGCAAACTGGTAACTCCAGAAAACTGGTCCTGTAATAAATTACAGGAAAACCCCGATACTGTGTATACACACCCGCATCTGTATTCCGACCGAAATACAAATGTAATGAGACAAAATCTACACTGTACTATACTAGGATCCGGCTTAAACCAAAGCCGGCTAGTAATATCCGTTCGATCCTGATCCGTGCAATACCACACGTATCTGATCGTACCCTGCCATATATCCATACGGCCTCTAGTACAAACTGTCCGATCCTGATCCGTGCAATACCACATGTATCTGATCGGACCTTGCCATATCTCCATACGGCCTCTACAGCTTTTCGCCCGAAAGCTTGAGTAACTGAATGTGGGGGACTCTAAAGACTCGTCAACACCTTGGTTGTGGATTTAACCACTAGCACGTCAGAGGTATAAGCCAATACGTAACGGGCTACCCGGTACTGACCAAAAGGGACGTCTGTGAGCGAACTCAGCCTGACACCCTACTGAGCCTGTCAGTGACAATATCCGTACAGTCCGGTCCGTTCGTCTATGAGTATCGCATGGCGGGCCTAGGGGGTTGGTAAAAGTCAGACCCCCAAAAGCGGTACAAGTCGAGTCGGAGTGTAGCCCAGAACACCCTGAAATACTACTGGAATACCTACCAGTAAATCTCCTGCCTCGGCCGAGGGCTTTGTGTAATGGCTCTCCTAGACACAGCGCGACCTCACCCCCAATACCGGGAGAGACGAACCCCTGAAGATACGCTCACTGCCTCCATGTGGCTCGGGACTGTACCCAACTAAAACCTGTTTGCACGTCTCCTTTGAGCGTGGTAGGGTCGTAATCAAAGTACAGTGGGAACTCATACGAGACAAATGACGATCCTCAGGTCGATGAACTAACCTGTACACATGTCACCAGGGAACTGCCATCTGACGTCTGGTATATGACCAACTAGCATGTTCCCGGCGAGTCCTGTCCGGTGTACTCATAACCCAATGAGCACCTGTATACATCTTAGGTGATCTAACTGATACCAATGACTTGTGAGACCGGCCACCGCCCCTCGTCGGGGTCTCGACTGTATACACTAGTCTACTCTGGAGAAACGATGCCCTGTCTCGAATCTCCCACGACTAGGGACCTTTTAAGGATGTGCTTATAGACCCCAGCTCCCACTTATATGATCGCCCTCATACTGCTGGTGGTCAAGCAAGAATCCTAGGGGCTCTATCAACGTGTAATAGTGACCTATCAGGTCACCTAAGCAGTACACGATGATAAAGATAAACCAGATAGCATACTATCATCTCGAGTAAGACTGTCCTACCGGGATAGGTCCTCCCTCAATCATTGCAATCACGTACCTGTGATCCAATAATTGACTCTGAGGGCACTATCTCCTACAGTTTTCGATCCCCATGTCGACAGCGATCTCAAGACCTGTTATCAAAGCTTCATATTCGGCTTCATTATTTGTTATCGGCTCTGTTAGGGAAAAGGCAAAGCGCATTATCTCTCCTTGTGGAGTCACGAAGATGAGGCCTACCCCAGACTTGATTATGGGGGAGCTGTGCTTTCGCTTCTTCATGAAAGATGCTCCGTCGAAGTAGAGTTCCCATTGGGTATCACTCTCTCCTTTCTCCCTATCGATTGTGTCAAACGCGTGCTCGTATGGCAATTCGCAATTTAGGGGTGAATCGGCAGGTATAGGATGCTCGGCGAGGAAGTCGGCGATGGCATGGCCTTTCACTGCCTTGAGAGGTCGATAAGTTATCGAGAATTCCATTAAGAGTGGGGCCCATTTAGTGAGCCACCCTGTTAGTATGTCTCTTGACATCAAATATTTGAGAGGATCCACCTTTGATATGAGATGGACCTCATGCGCCAACGCATAGTGCCTGAGCTTCGTTATACCGAAGATCAACGCTAGGCAGTGTTTTTCAATGGGGGAATAATTGTTTTCTGCCCCCAGGAGCACTCGACTCAAATAGTAAAGGGCTCTCTCCTTCCCTTGGTCGTTTTCTTGTGCCCATAGTGCGCCTAAGGAACCCTCAAGGGCGGTTGTGTACAGAATGAGGGGCTTTCCTTTGACCGGAGCAGTCAGTACTGGCGGATTCTGCAGGTATTGCTTGATTTCATCTAGTGCACTTTGGCATTTGTGATCCCAAACGAACGGGGTTCCCTTCTTCATCAAGTGACTGTAGGGACGGATTTTGCCGGAAAGATTGGCTATGAACCGCCGAATATATGCGAGCTTTCCTTGGAGGGACCACAGTTGTTTGAGAGTTCTTGGCGGAGGCATTTCCATGATCCCCTTGATCTTCGACGGGTCTATCTCGATGCCCCAGTGTCGTATGATGAATACTAGGAATTTATCCGAGGAAACTCCGAACGCGCATTTCAGAGGGTTCATCTTCAAGTTGCATTTCCAAAGACGTTGGAACACTATTTTTAGATGCTCCCAATGCTCCTCGTGCGATTTGCTTTTTACCAAAAGGTCGTCGATATAGCATTCGACGACTTCATGTATGAGGTCATCGAAAATCTTCGTCATGGCCCTCTAATAGGTAGCGCTGGCGTCTTCAGACCTAAAGGCATCACTTTGTAGCAGAATATGCCTAGCGGGGTCCGGAAAGCGGTATACTTTTGGTCTTCGGGGTGCATCTTTATTTGATTGTACCCTGATGAGCCATCCATGAAGGAGAAACTTCATGAGTGGATGTGTTGTCTATCATCTGCTCAGTAACCGGTACGGGAAAATCATCCTTCGGGCATGCTTTGTTGAGGTCCCGAAAGTCTATACAGATGCGCACCGTCCCATTTTTCTTCATCACTGGGACGATTATGGCAATCCAGTTAGGGTACTGAACCTCTTGGATGAAGGCGGAGTCGATTAGCTTCTTGACCTCGGCGTTGATGCTCATTTCAAGTTCGAGCCGCATTCTTCTCAGCGCTTGTTTGACTGGCTTGATGTCCGGAGATATCGCCAATATATGCACAGCTATTTCGGGGTCGAATCCCGGCATCTCGGAGTAGTTCTATGCGAAGCAGTCTTTATACTGCATGAGCACGCCTTTGAGCGTAGCCACCTTTTATTCAGACAACTGCTCACTGACGAACGTCGGCCGTGGGTCGTTTGCCATCCCCAAGTCGATTTTCCTGAGGTTATCTGCAGTAGTATGTATTCCATCTTCCAGTTCTTTTGGCTCCTGTGGAAATTCTGAGATCAACTCATCTTCATCATTATCGAAGCACCAGGACAAGTCATCCATGTTCTCGTGCACTCCTTCTTCTGACAGCGTTACCGCGTGACAGGTGCGAGATTGCTTCCAAGACCGATGTTGATCTGGTTCTACTCTCGCCACATATGTTGCTTTTTGCACATGTTTTTGCGGTGGGGCTACTCTCCAACTGTTGGATAGAGCGAACCTGCCGAGTAGATATTGGTCTTCGACCCAGTTTTTTAATGTGAAGCAGTCTTCGAGATGATGTCCTATCGCTCGGTGATAGGAGCAATAATCCGGATGAGAGACTTCGTCTGCATGTTTGGGGTGCTTGGACTTCGGGAGCTTAATCATCTGATGTTTAATGACAAGACTGAATATCTTTCTTATCTTGTCTTGGGGAAAAGAATATGCTCGACGCATCTTCTTGATAAAAGACGGATCCCGGCTGCTCAATTTTCGATCGCAAGGTTTCTTGGACCCGCTTTGCTACTGTCAAACATTTTTTCCGTTCTTCATTTTGTTTCTACCTCTGCGTCGGGTCTTTTGTATGATGGGCCGGCGACGAAGGGCATCGTCATTCTCCGCAGCCTGATGAAGAAAGCGCCGCGTCCTGGCTTTCTCGTAAATGGCCATTTCGCGGCTATGGTCATCCCGGACCTTTTGACCCACTTCCCTTATTAGCTTGTTCATCTGTTCATCGAATGACGGGCTTAGCACTTTCATGGCGGGACCTCATTTTGTTTCAACTGCAGTGTCTTTTAACAAAGCATCTCCTTCCTCATCGAAATCATGTATAACATAGCAACCATGGAATCACTCCCGTTTCTTGGATTGAACATATCCAAGCCCGATCGTTTCCATTCTCCCGTTGGGCAATTTTCGCTGAGTTCCAGGGACGTTCCAGATCCTGTTGTAGAATTGGGCTTGTCGAGCAGTCTGTTTGAAGGGTACACCATGGCATCTCAACAGCCTTTTTAATCCTTCTGTGTAGTATCTTGGCAGACGGATGGGCTAGAGCCTGTCAAGCGTAGAATCGGTGCCATGCTAGATTTCTTTCTCCACTTTGGTTTCCACGGATCGATAAAAGAGGATCATCTTTTCATCTTTTCGCCTGGGAGCGACGTAGAACGTCTGCAGTTCTTGCACACTGTAGGTATCAAGTGCGTCGAGCTCTTTGTAATTCTCTTGCAGAACCATGGATATCTGCAAACTCTGATCATCTCCAATGAAGGCTTGCACTGATGGACGAGCCGAGAATACTGCGTTGACCTCGTCTTCGGAGTAACTGCCAAAGACCAGAATAGGGGTAGACGGTCCCGGTTTGTTGTATCGGGGAAGTCCCGAATAGACTATCTCTTCTTCCTCCTCGGTATCGCTCCCGAAGACCGGAATGGTGGTGATAGCTTTTTGCTTATCCTCAGGCTTATGACATCTTTCCGTGTCTTCAAAGTCATGTAAGAAGTACTTTGCATCTTCGTACTTTCGGACTTCGTTTATGGAGAATGGGTTCAGCTCCCCTATCATAGTGTATTCAAGCCCATCTTTGAAGTACTTCATATACTGATGCTGTGTAGAAGGGATAATGTTGTACTCGTGTAACCAAGGCCGGTCGAGCAAAGCATTGTAGCAAGTCTTGGCATCAATGACGTGGAACTTGATATCAGTGACGAGCAACCCAAAGCGTAATGTCAATACTATAGACCCGAGCGTCCGTGATGGCTGGGAGTCAAACCGGGAGATGGTGATTTTATCACGAGCGAGGTGCTGAACGCTCATGCAGATTTCCTTCAACACTCTTACATTGAGAAGGTTGACGGAGTACCCATTGTCGACCAAGATCTTGTCTATCTTAATATCATGACAGTATCCAGAGACATAAAAGGGACGGTTATGCTCGTGCGTCCCGAGGAGGAGATCTTCATCGCCGAAGGTGATATCGGCTGTGTGCACTTCTTCCAGCTCGTCCTTCATCTTTTCTTCGGCGAGGAAAGCTTGAAATTGTTCGGGTTCTTGTAGCACTTTGATCAGTGAATCTCTCGCCTCTTTGGATAGCAGAAGGGCGTCGAGAATGCTTAGCTGTGAGGGTGTCGTTGCAGTAGGCACCCAAACAGATGACACCGTCTGTGGCTTGACAAGGTGGTCCTCTTCCCGCTGAACTTTCACCTTTTTCTGTTGGCGAGAGTAATCTTGATCAATCACCGAGTCTTGGACTTGTCGCAAAACTTTATAAATTTTAGAGGACAGACGCTGAGGGGGCTGCTCCGGCTTCGTCTTTGGGGCGTTCTCCATAGGTGGAGGAGATCTTTTCATCACAGCAGTGGGAGAATTCCTGCGCACCCTGTTAAGTAGTTCAAAGCTGTTCCCAGTTGGAACAGCAACATCAACTTCCACCATTGGAGCTGGCGGAGTCAGTCCAGAAGGGGAATTGCCCCCAGCTTTCCTCACTCGACGCCAGTGGCGATGTCGAGCATGTCGTGCGACCGGGATCATCTCCGCTGTTGGATGAGCTTCCTCATGCCCCCTAGTTTGAGGAGAGGCTGTCATTGGCGCTAGCCTATCGAAGACTGACATCCGTTGAGAGGGGGTAGTCAGTCTTGCGAAGGCCGACTTTCGAACAGGGGAAGCAGCCTTCATGACTTCGCATGGAGTAGGAGCTGAAACGACCAGTCTTGTGAAGACCGACCTTTTAGCAGGAGAAGCCGCCTTGACGACTTCAGGAGCGGGAATGGCTATCCGCTTCAGGTTGGCCGCTTCAGGTATCGCGGGCTTTTTCATGGACCCACTTGAGCTTTGGCCCATTCTGTTGAAAACTGAGGCAGTGGACTTGGGCGACCCGTTGAGAGGGGCCGCAGTAGTTGCAATCCGATCAAAGACCGACTTCTTCAGAGCTTCTTACGATGGTACATGAGCGCTGAAACTCGTTGGCGGGAGCATGGTCTCGAAGAACAGTCCAGTGGTGGCCTGAGTCACCTGTTCCACTGGCATGGTGAAAAGGGAGGCCGCTTGGGGCCTGTAGGTTACTCCTCCAGATGAGGCAGAACGGGAGTTGCAGTTGCAGTTGGAGCAGTTAGAGGCCATTGATGTTCTTTTTTTTGCACGGGAGCAAAACCAAAACTTAGTACCTCGAACCCAAGGGCAACCATATTAAACCGTGATTCGTTCGCGAACACGACACACGAAGTGTGGAGTGGAAAGAGGAAAAGGTCCCACCGGGCGTGCCAGAATCTGTTCTCCGCCAAAAGACCGGGACCGGGACGTTGGGACGTCCGGGCCTGAATTCCGAGGGCAGATGATAATTGGTGCTATCCGTTCACCTCTCCGAAAATGCCAAGTTCATTTATGGCACTGTGTATCGGAGGTTTAGACGGATGCGGCCGATGTAAGAGACTTCGTCAGATTCCCCCTCGTTGAGGGGGTTTTAATTGTGGGGACGTTCTTCCCTGCAGACGCAAGCCCCTGCAGTTAATTACGCTACCGCATCGCGGTAACCACTTTCTCCTTCTCGAGATGGTCACTTCGTGTCGTGTGTCTTTGTTTTGTTTCTGGTTGCCCATGGATTGTATACGGAGACTAATTTATGTTATCGCCCGTAGGGCGTGGATTAGTCCAAATCCGTATTTTCTTAGATTTGGATTTGCGGTTGGGTTTAAGGATACGTTAGTCTCATTGGAGACTAAGATCAACTTAAACGTATGTTAAGGATACGTTAGTCTAATTTCAGACTAAGATCAACTTAACGGGATCGTTTAGATCCAACAAAAGAGCATTTGGGCTCTATTGTTTAGTTTAGGGACATTGCGGTCCAAGGTTAGTTTAAGGACATTACGGTCCAATGTTAGTTTAAGGACATCTCGGTCCAGTTTAAAGACATCATAGTCTGTAAAGGTTAAGGACATCATAGTCCATGGGTTTAAGGACCCCACAGTCCGAGGTTAAGGACATCATAGTCCATGGGTTTAAGGACCCCACGGTCCGAGGTTAAAGACATCATAGTCTATAAAGTTTAAGGACATCATAGTCCATGAGTTTAAGGACCCCACAATCCATGGAATGATTGGTTATCGGGACCCGTCACCTCGCTGAAGACGTTGAAAGATTACAACGATAAATATCAAAGGAGTGAAGAGATGTACCATTGAACCAATATTGATTGGGAAATCTGTAGTCCAATTTGGGAATAAGATCAATTAATTAGATTATGAGCACATTGGCTCAGTTAAATCTGAATTTAGGACTTATGGCCAACTTGGGCTAAGTCCAATTAGGTTTAAAATGTTGGACCTTTATTTAGACTATTGAACATTTGTCTGGGCTCAGCCCCCCATTATTTAGCAGTGCTAAGCATGGGTCTGGGTTCTGACCATATTTTTATCTTTTATTGAGTGCTGAGCACTCATATGCCATATGAGATGATCAATCTTGGAAGACAAGGGTATATTTGAGGCTCAGTCAAAAGAGGAGTCTTGCCTCTGGAAGACTTAGCCAATTTGGGCTAAGACTATTTGAAAATAGTGTTAGACACTAGCACATATTTGGCGATCGCGTTTTCCCACGTGATGCATTTAAAATAGTGTTAAACACTAAGGATGCAGTGCTTAAAATAGCGTTAAATACTAGAAAAATAGGGCGCTCACGTGAGGACACATGAGGCGCCCTAGGATTGGGCCAAGATTCCTTTATTTTATTCTCAGAATATTCAAATAAGTGTTAAACACTTTTAGTCTTCATGGCCATCACGTGTGGGCACGTGATAGGCACCCATGCACTGGATATTAACAAGATTTGTTAGGGGTCACGTGGGGACACGTGAGGGCGCCCAAAGTCTGTTCTGCCTTTGCATTGTTCTCTCTATTTTGAGGAATTTATCCATGGGTCACGTGGGAGTACGTGACCCAATGTCATTCGTTCTCTTTTGATCACTGAGGAGGGGAGTCACGTGGACACACATGATCAGGTTGGATACTGACGCTTTTACGTGCGTGAAAAGTTTAAGTCGCTTGTTTAAGGATTAAATTTTTTGTAAGGTTGAACCCTAATTTATTTAGAGGAATTAAATTCCTATGTATTTGGAAGAATTAAATTCTTTTATAGGGTCAAACCCTAATTTTATTTAGAGAAATTAAATTCTCATGTATTTGGAAGAATTAAATTCTTTAAACTCAATTCTCCCTTTAAATTTTGGATTTGCATGGTAGAATCTCCCCGATGAGAATTAAATTCTCAACTTATTGGGAGATTTACTTCTGCAGATTTTCAACTAGAGAAAGAACTAAGTTCTTATTCAGAACAGTTAAACTCTTATTTTGAGAATTAAATTCTCTTTTTTTGTTCTGTGGGAGCTTATAGAATGATCTATTTCCCTATCTTACCTAGGGTTTCTTTCTTTTCTCAAGAAATCTTATTTTCTCTCTGGAGAATTAAATTCTTTTCTTTTTTCTCTCTGTTGTTGTATCCCTTTTTTCTCTTCTCTTCTTGGTTCCTATTTATAGGAGAAAGAAAAGAATCAATTTGTTTAGTCAATCTTTCATTGAAAGATTTTAATTGATTTTGTAACCAACATGATCTTTTAGATCACTCAGTGAATTTTATTCACCATTGGATTTTTAATCTAAAAGATATTTTATCTGTTATTCCTGGCAAATTTCAGGGAAATCTTTCCTTGTATAGAATCTTTCTATAAATTGGTGATTTTCAATCACCATTGGATTTTTAATCCAACGGTGCTCCGCTTTACAGAGCGCAATCTTTTTGTTTGGAAAGATCTAAAGAAATATTTTTCCAACAAGGGTTTTTGATTTCCCTTAATTAGAATTTAAATCTATTAGTTCAGAAGGTTTAAGAGCCTATCACGTGTTAGCACGTGACCCCACTGATTGACCATTCTATTAGTTCAGAGATCTTTAGGAACTCATCATGTGTTGGCACATAACCCCCTGTCACGTGTAGGCACGTGATGCCCCATTTAGGTTTTTCTTTCCTTTATCTCAGAGATTTTTTAAGACCCCATCACGTGGTGGCACGTGACCCATGGATTAAGCATTTAACCAGAATTTAATTCTGTTATTTTAAAGAACTCAGGAATTATCACGTGTCAACACGTGACCCTTGGTCACGTGTGGGCACGTGATACCCCATTGGGGTTTTTCCTTATTGTTTTATTATACCTTTAATTCTTTTCAGTGGGTTTAAAGGTCCATCACGTGTGGGCACGTGACCCATTTGATTAAGATTCAATTCTTATCATTTCAGAGCCCTTATGAAGCCATCACGTGTCAGCACGTGACCCCCGATCACGTGTGCGCACGTGATGCCCCATTGGGGTTTTTCCTTATATTTTATGAGGGAACAACTCGATGATAACGTAAATGTACAAATTTACCGTAAACACAAGAAAAATTTACCCTAAACTTGAAATTTCGAACCCTTAATAACGAAACGTAAACGTAAAACCTATTCATTTTAAATGTTCAAATTAAAACTAATATATGATACTCGATAATAATATGAAACTTTCATATTCTCATTGATACTCATATATGAAACTCAAAGCGCCACTTAGTCCCCGTCTATCGATTAACATACGTTCGATGTTCGTCGTGACATAGAACTATACGAAGTTTGTTAAATATCGGACGGTATAGCTCGGTATTAACAACCGTCGTGTAGTCTATATGACGAGAAAATTCAATCGTATGATAACCGATAGATTTGTCCCTTGTGGACAACTTAGGAATGTATAAAGCAAACACCTGCATTCATTTATGTTTTCATCCGTTTCGAGATATTTCATTGGTACTTTTCCACTGGTTCTCCGTGTACAAAGATAGATTAGATGTTCATTTCAATGTTGTTTCACAGCTTTGAAATGATTATCTATTCTATTACAGTGTACTCGGAGAACAGTGGGGAGGTGCTGCCGAAATTTACTCGAAACGGTTGAAAGCACAAGCGAATGGGTGTCCGCTCTATCTGTTCTTAATGGGATAGAACCCTTACCCCCGACCGCCGAAACACACACATACAACACGGATACACAACAAACGCATCATTAGAGAGTGATTCAAGATATTTAAGTTAAAACCAATATATGATACTCGATGATAATATGAAACTTTCATATTCTCATCGATACTCATATATGAAACTCAAAGCGCCACTTAGTCCCCGTCAATCGGTTAACATACGTTCGATGTTCGTCGTGATATAGAACTATACGAAAGTTATTAAATATCGGACGGTATAGCTTGGTACTAACAACCGTCATGTAGTCTATGTGACGAGAAGATTCAATCGTATGATAACCGATAGATTTTTCTCGTGTGGACAAGTTAGGAATGTATAAAGCAAACACCTGCATTCACTTATGTTTTCATCCATTTCGAGATATTCGTCGGTAATTTTCCGCTAGTTCTCCATGTACAAAGATAGATTAGATGTTCATTTCAACGTTGTTTCACAGCTTTGAAATGATTATCTATTCTATTACAGTGTACTCGGAGAACAACGGGGAGGTGCTGCCGAAATTTACTCGAAACGGTTAAAAGCACAAGCGAATGGGTGTCCGCTCTACATTCTTAATGGGATAGAAGCCTTACCCCCGACAGCCGAAACACACACATACAACACGAATACACAAAAAACGTACACACATCACAAACACACTAACAACCCTACACTTAAGCGAAATCATAAATTGAAACACACATATATAGAATACAACTCATACATGGGTATCCTCAAATCTAACTTTGATTATCGATAATTTATTTATTTCAACAACAAACGCACAAACAAAGCATATACACGGATTTTCTCCTTTGTCGGTAACCATCCCGTTCTTAGATTTCTCAATATAGTCATCATAAACTACAATTTATATGTTATACAGTCTAACATGGCCCATGAGTATGTCAGAGTTAAGGACTGGATGTATGTGGATTGGCAACAACGTATGCAACCTAAGTTCGTCGCAGGAGTTGCTGCTTTTATTAAATTTTCACGCGCACATAATAAGATCGTGATAGAGAAGATTCTTTGCCCGTGCGATAGACGTGGGAATAAGTACTGGCAGAAGATAGAATTGGCAGAGCTTCATATCGTAAAACATGGTTTTACTGGACTTTATACAACTTGGCTATATCACGGGGAAGGAGAAGAACACAGTAATGCGGCAGAAGAAGAAGGAGAAGACGATAATGCGACAGGAGAAGAAGGAGAATACGGTAATGTGGCAGAAGAAGAAGACAGTAATTTCTTTCCATCTGAGGAAATGGAGGATATGGTAGAGGCCGCCCTAAGTGAATCTATTCGTACCGAAGATGACATTCCTTCCGGTCAAGGACCGCGTGCGGATAAATATGAAAATTTCATGAATGATGCTAGAAAACCAATTTATGAGAATGCAAAGTATTCCACCATCTCATGGTTCGTCCAACTTTTCTAGATTAAGTGCCTAGATGGATGGAGCAACAAGTCATTCACAATACTTCTTTCGTTCTTGAAAGATTCTATACCCCCGGGAAATAACGTGCCCGACAGCTGGTACGGAGCCCAGAAGATGATGTCTGATTTGGGTCTGAAGTGTGAGAAGATTCAAGTATGTCCTAAAAATTGCGTGTTGTACCGGAAAGAGAATTCAGATTTGAAAGAGTGTCCAACATGCGGAGAGGCCAGGTATAAGACGAAAGATTCTGATAAGAAGCCTGATATACCTGTCAAGATAGCACGATACTTTCCCATAACACAGAGCCTGCAGAGGCTATTCAGGTGCAAGAAAACAGCCGAGACAATGATTTGGCATCACCGTGCTCCTCCAAGTGAAGATGGAAAAATGAGTTATCCAAGAGATTCACCGGCATGGAAGGATTTCAATAGGAGGCACGCAATATTCAGTAGTGATCCTCGCAATGTCAGGATCAGACTGGCAAGTGATAGCTTATGCCTATTCAACTATATGGCTAGAAGCCACAGCACATGGCCCGTTGTAATGATAGTTTATAATCTGTCTCCTTGGTTTGCTATGGACCAATCATACTTTATAATGCCTCTTCTTATCGACGGACCAAATTCACCGGGAAACAATATCGACGTCTATCTCCAACCTCTGATCGAGGAGTTAAAATATTTGTTCATTGATGGTGTAGAGATTTACGATGCAAACACATATACAACCTTCATACTGCGTGCGGCTTTAATATGGACAATTAATGACTTTCCTGCGTATGGAATGCTATCAGGTTGGTCCGTACATGGTCACAAAGCATGTCCTCATTGCCATCAACATACAACATCGAAATTCTTGAATTTTAGCAGGAAGGTTTGTTATTGCGGCCATCGACCTTTCTTTCCTTCAGACCACCCCTACAGGTTAGACGATATTCACTTTGATGGTCATCAGAAGCTTCATGGACCTCCAGCCCTATTGTCCGGAGAGGACGTAACTGCTTAGTGGGATGGTTACAATAATGTGACCTTCGGAATGGATCCGACAAAACAAATCAAACCACCATTCTAGAACAAGTTAAGCATTTTCTTCGAGCTTCTGTACTGGTCAACAAATTTAGTACGTCATTGTTTAGACGTCATGCACATAGAGAAGGGAGTACTCAACTTGCTTCTTTGTAAAGACGTGAAATCGAAAGACAGCCTTAATACTCGGATGGATCTACAGGACTGGGGAATTAGAAGTGAATTGCATCCTAAACCGGTAGCGGGTAAACCAGGCAAGTTTGTACTTTCCAATACCGCTTATCATATGTCACAACCGGAGAATAAAAAATTCTTGCAGGTGTTGCATGATTTGAAAGTTCCCACAGGTTTCTCGGGATCATTCAGCAAGAAGATAAAAATTGTGAAAGGCAAGATCGATGGGCTGAAAGGTCATGATCACCATATTATTATGGAGCACCTTCTCCCATTAGCCCTCAGAACTTCCCTCCCCGAATCGGTTGGTCTAGTAATCAATGACCTATGTTGTTATTTCAGAGAATTATGCGCTAAAACAGTGGATGTTGTAACGCTGGAGAAACTAGAAAATTCTATTGCGTTGATACTTTGCAAGTTTGAGCGTATTTTCCCACCGTCATTCTTCGATATCATAATACACCTGACGGTTCATCTTGCAACTGAGGCTAAGTTAGCCGGACCGGTACAATATCGATGGATGTATCCCGTCGAGAGATACATGAAATTTTTCGTTTCGCACAATTTGTAAAATTATTGTTGTCCTGTATGCTCGTATTTATTTATTTAACATATTTTCTTTAGGTATCTTTACACTCTTAAAAAGTATATACGCAATAGAAATCGACCAGAGGGTTCTATCATGCAAGGTTATCTTCTAGATGAAGCAACTATATTTTATTCCCGCTATCTAGATGAGAACATTGAGACAAGACTTAAACGGCCTCGAAGAATTCAGGACGGGCCATATGGTAAAGCCGACTATAAGATGGTAGACACTATGTTTATCAACAAGATATACCGGTTTATCCTCCTCAATAGCGCATGTCTTGAAAAAATTAGAGAGTATGTTTTTTTGTATTAATTGTTATATTTGTGTTTGTGTATATGAAATGATATAATATCAATGTCATAATTTATTGTCGAGAACAGAATTCATTTTAACGAGGTACGTGAGGGGCATCCTGATTGGAACGATGAACGATTGGAAAAATATCATCAGGATAATTTTTCCGATTGGGTTGCAGATCATGTAAATTATTCGAATAACATGTTATTGTTATCAGTTTTAATCTAAACTTATATCGTTATGTATTTGTCATAAAAAAAATTTTGTTAAATCCACGATCCGAACTTGTCTGCATCATTAGAGAGTGATTCAAGATGTTTAGCTCAGTTTCCTAGTATGGAGGTTGCATATTATAAAGGATTTGGTGTCCTTGGAGACAAATTCGAAGTTAAGGACATAGAAACATCTAGAACCACTCAGAATAGTGGGATTGCGATGGTAGGATCGGATGGTGTGATTTATTATGGATACTTAAATTGTATACTCGGCATCCAATATACCGGACGATCAGAATCCTTTTATGTATTTCAGTGTACTTGGTACGATACACGAACCGATACGGATAAGTGGAGAAGCAAACTTGGGACTTGGAAAGATGAATATGGATTAACCAGTGTGAACACACTTCAATTTTATGGTCAGGAAGATCCGTTTATCTTTTCGAACCAAGCGTTCCAAGTATACCACTCACAGTGTTTGAAGCATCCGGGATGGAGCGTCGTATGCCGTTGGAAACACAAGGATGTTTACGATGTCCCAGAATTCGAGGACAGAGATGAGGATGAAGAAGAGAGAAGACTTAGAGTGCTCCGACCGTCTGTTTCGAAAGACGGGTTGTCTTCGGCTGATTATGAAGTTACGTGGGTTAGAAATGATATCGATGATGAAATCCAAGTAGATATGTCTAATGCGTCCACGAAACGAAAAAGGTTATTAGTAATGTTATATTATTACTTCACATTTTACGATCTATACATATATAGCATGCATATGTAATGATTGTCTAATGCGTACACGAACCGTTTTATCTAGATTTGATAACGATGAAAGGAGCAGCGAGGGCCGGCAGAAGCTCCAGCCGCAGCACCGGCAAAGGAAAAGGCAGAGGCAGAGCGGTTCTGCCTCCTGATTGATCATCTCTTCGTCTGTATTTGAAAATGTTTCACAACCAAAGAAATTTATACCGCAATTAATTGACGGCGTCTATTGTAGTTTCGTCGGTGAATGCGGATCGTCCACTGAGAAAGTGTGATTTGTTCGTTATCGTTTTAATTGAGTTGAAAATTAAAAGTTAAAAGAAAAATGCAAGAAAATTGATTTAAGATTTGTGAGTTTTCATTTCAAGAAACATAAAGAATATAGATCTAGATTCAAGAATCAAGAAATGTCCAAATCGATTGAATTATCAAGATATGAAGAGTAGCTTGTAGGATCCGATTGATTTAATAGCTAATGATGAATCTAATAATTCCTACTCTTATCTATTGAATATTTGTACCAATCACGAGTTTTTTTTATTCCTATCGTATATCGTCGTAACACCCTTAATTAGTAAGACACTTTGGGCAAAGTTGCTAGATTGATGATGATGATTGAAGATTAGGGATCAATTGAAGAAACTAGGATTTCTCCTTCACTATCCCTTGTCTTTTCAATCATAATCATTCGGATCTAGCCTCTAGCAAAGAAAATCACCGATAGTTTGATCCCTAACTTGCAACGAAATAATCAAGAAGTCATTTCGCTCCAAATTAGGTCATCAATGATTCTTTTTGCTAAGGTTCACAAATCTCATAAGAATTAAGACTAGTATTAAGATATGATCATCATTAGATCTATCAATTCTCTCAGATCCTCCACAAGCGGAGAATTTACTCAAGCATCATGAAAATAAATGAATCAAAGATCAAGAAGCTTCATAACGCAAGAGTGTAAAGAAAACAAGAAGTACAATTAACACATTTATTGAATCGACGACTAATTACACATTCTCTCAATTCGAGGTTACAAGATGTTGCTCTCGATCGCTCATTTTGAAGAGATAACTAGATTCCGTCGAAGCTCGCTCCGCTCGATCTTCTTGAGTCGCGGATCGTCTTGGATCTCTTGCTCGGATGAAGGTCGGCGTTGCTTCAAAGGCTCGTTGAAGGCTTTCTTGATTCGCTTCTTGATGGATCTTGATTTGGCTTTGGAATTGGATTAGGGTTAGGGTTAGGGTTTTGGATCACAAGTTGTGTCACTCAACTTGTACAACTTTGGCTCAATATTCAACAATTCAATTAATGAACAACCTTTGTAATGAAGCCCTAGGTCCCTTTTTATAGTTTTTCCTTTAGCTTCCCGTAGAAGCTTGGCTTATTTTCTACTAGAAGCTAGGTTGTTATGAAGCTTGCATGAGAAGCTTGGTAGGTATTAAGCTTGCACAAGAAACTTGGCTGTTAGAAGGGAAGCTTCTGGAGAAATCTATACAATTCGAAGCGTCTTGGAGAAGCTTGGCAGTTGAAAGGAGTCCTCATTCCCAACCGCCGATGAGTCAGAACAGCCGCGGATCCGCGGCGGATCGGCCAGACTCGGCCGCGGATCCGCGACCGTTTTAGGCGATCTCTGCATGAAAATCTTTGGTTTGTTTCATGTTGGCTTTATGGCACTTTCCTGATATCTGGAATTATTTTATACTTTCTTGTTTACTGCCAAATTTCAAGTCTTGGACTTGACGTATTTTATCAGCACTTTTAGATGTTCCGGCTCTTTTACCTGGAGAATTTCCTTCACACATTCTCGAGACAAGTGTTGATATACAAAGATCATGCGTGTAGTAATAAACACACAATTTCCCTCATAATGCCGATTATAATGTATAACACATGTTATTTGGTATTTTGCAGACAAATTTCTAATATGTGTTATATTTATACCAAATATCTTTAGATGATTACAAAGAGTAGGGAAATTGATATGTTAAAAATGCAATAGTTTCGACTGATCAAATTCCCCCAAACTTAATTTTGGTCGTCTCGAGCAAACTTGTTTTATTTAAGAGAAGGAGAAAATATAAGAAAAAGAAAAAACTAACTAGCACACTTTGGTAGGCAACACGATTGCACTGAGCACGTGCAACAAGCCTTTAAACCTCTAGGTGTCCCTAGTAGGAGGAGTGTTGTCTCCTGAGGGTTTTCAGCGGATTGCACCCACAAAATCCAATAATAAAAGAAAGACTGTGAAAGTTATATATAAAGATAAGAATGATAAAAGAAAGACTTTAAAAATCAGAGTTTCCAACTATACTAGCTTTTCGGTTGTCATGAGCCTTATCTTAATAGTCATGAAAAGATGTTAGAAATCACATCATCTCTCAATAAAACATCGTCTTTATTCTTCATTCCTGCCTTTCTTCCAAACATCGATCATATAACCCTACGTGTGTGTAAAAAAACATCCCTACACTCGGAGAATTCAATTCAAGCTATCATACTCTTGTCCATCGACCTCAGTACTTTTTAATTGATGAATATTTAGATGAAATTGCTCACACATTTTTCATGCGACCGTTAATATTTCTTAAGGTACTAACCGGCCGAGTGCTTGCAGATTAGGTGTATTAGTATTTTTCTCGTCTTGCAACACCTAAGGCTTAGCAGTGACTCCCAAACCAGTTGATCTAAGGCACTAGGTGATGAAGCACCCTCGCTATATTTTTTTTATGCTGCCTTGGTGATTACAAAACCAGTGTTCATTTTTCTTCACCATTTTATCTTTTCTTCATTTATTATTTTCTTCATACTTTGGCTTTTAGACAAGAGCATTTCAAGGTATCCTCTACTATCCCGAGTTTCAAGACGTGTGTAAGTGCGTATAGTAGGGTATCAACATTCAAATGTTTGGCTTCCAGACTATGAACTATTTTTCAGACTTATTTTTATCCTCAGATTAGTGACTTCCTTCATCTTACTAACCCTTGGGACAACGGCTCATAACTACTTATTACTAGTTTCGTTTAAGAAAACTTCTAACTTTCTTGGTTTTCTTAAATTTTTCTAATCTTTTAAATGTAATTTTTCACTATCTAATCTTTTATTATCTTATTTATGTTCAAAAAAAAATTATTATATGTTTTGTGCTTATGCAAAGTATGATGCAAAGTGATGCGTAAATAAGCACAAACCTCCCCCAAACTTTTTTAGAACAGTGTTCTCACTGTTGCCTTCTGCTAAATCTCAATAAACCTGTAAGCTTGGGAGGAAATTTATTAACGGGGACAAGAATAAGATCGTGAAAATCCTCCCCCAAACTTATTCTTTGGCTCACCATTTTGAGTAAAAAAAAATTATTTTCAAGATCCAGATTATACCCCCCCCCCAAACTTGAGTTAAACAATGTTAATCTTTGAAAATCATAAGAGGGGGTCAAAATTACTGGTCAATGCCAAGCTTTGCAAAGACCGAAAGTCAACACCAATCATTCAAAGATTTTATCTGTTTAGTGCACCGGTTGGTGGAAGAACATGTTATAAGGAGCCAGGAAGAAGTGGGGAAAAGATAAGTGGTGTGATAGAATGGGTTTGCGTCTCGTTTTGGAGAGACGACACAGTGATTATGATGGATTACTCGCAATTTTGTGATTGTCCAGAAGAAGGGGTGGAGGTTCAATTTCTTCGTTTTGGAGATGATTCATCTCAACACCCGTGTTTGCTAAAAATGCGAGCTCATCAGCGAAAATTTTCTCGAAGCTTTCATCGATTCCCCGAAGAATAATGTCATCAAAAAGTGCGGGGTGATCGTCAGACTCTATAAAAAGTTCATAATCAGTGTTAGATGTTGACCCGGACAACTCGGTGGAAGCGTCCGTATGTGTATGATACATAGTTGGGTCAATCAACAACATATGAAAATGATCAGTATCATGAAGCTCGTCAAATTCGCTGCTGTCGACATTCATTAATTCGACAGAACATACTTGAGCAGTAGATTCGGAGGGTACACTTCCCAACTTATAAATGTTAAGCTCAATTGATATCTTCCCGAAGGATAGGGTCATAGAACCGTTACGACAGTTGATTATAGCATTGGAAGTGGCAAAAAAGGGGCGACCAAGGATCACCAGAATTTGATTCCGTGGGTTCACTACAGGCTGTGTATCAAGAACAATAAAGTCCACAAGGAATACAAATTCCTCGATTTTTATTAACACATCCTCTAGCTCACCCCTAGGTTTTGTGATTGATTGGTCGGCCATCTGGAGAGTGCAGTGAGCTGCTTTCAACTCTCTGATCCCTAATTGCTCATAAACTGAGAAAGGAAGCAGGTTAACACTTGCACCCAGGTCAAGTAGAGCACGGTTAATGTGTTTATCCCTAATAGAAATAGAAATTGTAGGACAGCCAGGGTCCTTACGTTTTCTAGGTAATTGCTGGGGAAAAGCTGTGTCTACAGTACTCGACATGAACACCTTTTTTGGCACTTGAGTCTTCCTCTTCCTAGTGCACAAGTCCTTGAGAATTTTCGCATAAGCCGGAACTTGTTGTATAGCTTCTAGGAGAGGGATATTGATGTTAACCTGTTTAAAAATTTCAGTGATCTTCTCTATTTGCGGACTTGGTCTGTTTCCCCTTAAACGATTCGGATAAGGAGCTTTAGCAATAAGAGCGGGGTCCAACATTGGAGAAGATCGTGTAGGTAGAAAAGATCCAAGAATAGGAGTGGGGATCGTCTTTGGTAGACTAGAAGAAGTATGCTGAGGGTTCGAGCCTTAGGGAAAACGTAGAATAGGCTCGGGAGAAAATGGTAGGGTAGACGAGCTGGGGTCAGAAGTAGAAGTAGAAGTGGAAGGAAAAGTCTCAGCCGGGGTATCATCGATTGATTCTTCATTATTATCAAACTCTTCACCGACATGGTTGTCAAGCACTCTTCCAGATCTCAACATGGTGATATTGTTCACATGATGTAAATAGCTAGGATTTGGTAGGGGTTGAGCTGGAAGTTTCCCTTTCTCTCTAGCACTCAATTCGGCATTTATACGGGCAATTTGTGCTTCCATCGATTTAATACTCTCACTTTGGGAGTCGGAGTTTTTCTGGATTTTATCGACGGAAGACTTCATCTCGGCCGAAACATGCATGATATTTGTCAGAAGCAAATTCATGGTTTGTTCGAGTGAAGAAGAGTTATCAGTACCGGTCACTTGCAAAGAATTGTTATATGGTGCAGGCGTGTTGACCGGATTTTGAAAATTTTGTGATTAGTAGGGGTGCTGGCTTATTTGAAGTGGTTGTTGTTGTGGTGGAGGACCCCTATGAAAATTATTTTGGTTTGGAACTGTGTTTTGAGTTTGTGATTGGTTCCAACTAAAGTTAGGGTGATTCCTCCAACCCTTATTATAAGTGGAAGAATATGGATCGTTTCTAGGTCTTTGTTGGAAAGCAGCATTGGTATGTTCTTGACCTTGAAACGGAGAATTTGAAGGACATTCTTCCGTAAGATGAGATGGATCATAACAGCATCCACAGACAATTTTGGAAAGTGACATCTGATTTAGGGAGGCTGCTAAGAATTTATGTTCCATACCTTCGAGTTTCTTTTGCATTACTGCCATTTCAGCTCTAACTTATATGGAAACATCAGATTAGTGGTTACCACCCCTAGACGATGGTTGACTTATACTCTCCTACTGTAAATATTTTTCAGTGAAATCTTCTTAAAATCTCCAGGCTTCACCATCATCTTTATTCATGAAGGTGCCTTGACTCATGGATTCAAGGGTCTGTTTTGTTGTAGGATTAATGCCTTCATATATGATTCTACACAGATCCCATCTAGGAATTCCGTGATGAGGACATTGAACTAACAGATCCTTGAAGCGTTCAAAACACTTCGAGAATGGTTCATTTGGAAGCTGGGTAAATTGATTTATTTCGCTACGGACTCGAGCTGTCTTATGATTAGGGTAGAATTTCTTTAGGAAAGCTGTTATGAATTCTCCCCAGTTTGAAATAGAATGTGCGGCTGTGTTATAAAACCACTTCTCGGTTATATCGCACAAAGTGAATGGAAGAAGACGTAATCTCAAAGCATCCACAGAAAGCTGTGAAGTACCCATCATAGCGCATACATTTTTCAAATTTGGTAATAAAGACATATGCGTCTTCAGTCTCGAGACCGTGATATTTTTGTAGAAGATTGATGTATTGTGGTTTGATTTCAAAATTGTCCCCATTGGCTGGTGGAATGGTGAGACGGGTCGAAAGAGGACCTCGCATAGGGTAACATCTCTCTTGGAGAGAGATGTGGGGCGGAATCTACACACCTGCGGACAGTGGCAGAGTAGTGTTAAAGAAGTTCGATGGAGAACTGTCCATCAAAGTGAGTGTGGTAGTGGGTGAAGAAAAAGTAGACGTAGAATTACCGATTTCGGAGTCGATAGGAAGAACGCAGACAAAACGGGCACTAGAATCCCGTGTACAGCCGAGCATGCACTAAATGGTTTATCACAAGTGGCAGGGTTTGGTGATAATTAAGGAAAAGATGAGTTGGTGTTTGGTTTGAAAAAGACGGATTTTGAAAAATTCACACAAACAATGCACAGCAACCCTAAATCTAGTGGTCACCTAGGTCAAGTCTCTAGACCGCTCCTAGACTTCAAAAAGACAAGTCGCAAGATAGATCCTCTACTGTCTCTTTGCCCCTCCTATGGCCAGGTAAGTATCAGGTAAGTGGGAGGTTCTCCACTACGTAAGTGGTGGGCCTAATTAAGTAACCACTTGTCTTAGACACACTTGTCTTAGACACCACAAAAGAAACGCGAATAAGCAATAGATTACCCACGACCTCCTTCTGTCCTAATTGAGCGCGACGGTCCGTAGAGTCTTGTCTAGATCTTTTTTTAATTAATGAGGGTGATGTGGATGCAAGTTTATGATTTTTTGGGCTTAGGAAGGGTAATAAAATCCCCACCTAATCTGAATTTGGTCTTTGCCCCTTAATTTCGTATTAAAAATGCAAACAACCAAGATCAAACATGCACAATTTTTCTTTTTACGACGCTGCAAATTTTTGCAAAGAATCCTACAGAAATTGGTTAATGGACAGAGCAGGGAGGAGATAAGAAAGTCAGAGATGGACCTAAAAATTTTGGTGCACTGAACCCTTCAATACACCGCGGATCCGCCGCGAGATGCCTCTTTTGGCCGCGGATGCGCGGTCTCGTGATTAGATCCCTGCACAAAAAATTCTCCAGAGACTCCTGTTGACTCACTGAACTATCTGAGATGCTCTGAAAATTTTTCCTCTCGCTCCAGAGATTCCAGATTCCCTTGCAACAATTCACAACATATCGTTAAGCATTTGATGCGAATTTTGATCTAAAAATTCTGATGTAATAATAAATTTTTCAACTCAATTAACAAAAACGAACAAATTAGCATACGATCCCCGGCAACGGCGCCATTTGATTGATCATCTCTTCGTGTGTATTTGGAAATGTTTCACAACCAAAGAAATTTATACCGCAATCAATTGACGGTGTCTATTGTAGTTTCGTCGGTGAATGCGGATCGTCCACTGAGAAAGTGGGATTTGTTCGTTATCGTTTTAGTTGAGTTGAAAATTAAAAGATAAAGATAAATGCAAGAAAATTGATTTAAGATTTGTGAGTTTTCATTTCAAGAAACATAAAGAATATAGATCTAGAATCAAGAATCAAGAAATGTCCAAATCGATTGAGTTATCAAGATATGAAGAGTAGCTTGTAGGATCCGATTGATTTAATAGCTAATGATGAATCTAATAATTCCTACTCTTATCTATTGAATATTTGTAGCTAGATTGATGATGATGATTGAAGATTAGGTATCAATTGAAGAAACTAGGGTTTCTCCTTCACTATCTCTTGTCTTTTCAATCATAATCATTCGAATCTAGCCTCTAGCAAAGAAAATCACCGATAGTTTGATCCCTAACTTGCAACGAAATAATCAAGAAGTCATTTCGCTCCAAATTAGGTCATCAACGATTCTTTTTGCTAAGGTTCACAAATCTCATAAGAATTAAGACTAGTATTAAGATTTGATCATCATTAGATCTATCAATTCTCTCGGATCCTCCACAAGAGGAGAATTTACTCAAGCATCATGAAAATAAATATATCAAAGATCAAGAAGCTTCATAACGCAAGAATGTAAAGAAAACAAAAAGTAAAATTATCACCTTTATTGAATCGACGACTAATTACTCATTCCCTCAATTCGAGATTACAAGATTTTGCTCTCGATCACTCCTTTTGAAGAGGTAACTAGATTCTGTCGAAGCTCGCTGCGCTCGATCTTCTTGAGTCATGGATCATCTTGGATCACTTGCTCGGATGAAGGTCGGCGTTGTTTCAAAGGCTCGTTGAAGGCTTGCTTGATTCTCTTCTCGATGGATCTTGATTTGGCTTTGGAATTGGATTTGGGTTAGGGTTTTGGATCACAAGTTGTGTCACTCAACTTGTGCAACTTTGGCTCAATATTCAACAACTCAATTAATGAACAACCTTTGTAATGAAGCCTTAGGTCTCTTTTTATAGTTTTTCCTTTAGTTTCCCCTAGAAGCTTGGCTTATCTTTTACTAGAAGTTAGGTTGTTATGAAGCTTGCATGAGAAACTTGGTAGGTATTAAGCTTGCACAAGAAGCTTGGCTGTTAGAAGGGAAGCTTCTGGAGAAATCTACACAATTCGAAGCGTCTTGGAGAAGCTTGGCAGTTGAAAGGAGGCCTCGGGGAAAATTACCAACCGCCGATGAGTCAGAACGGCCGCGGATCCGCGGCGAATCGGCCTTACTCGGCCGCGGATCCGCGGCCGTTTTAGGTGATCTCTGCATGAAAATCTCTGGTTTGTTTTATGTTGGCTTTATGGCACTTTCCTGATATCTGGAATATTTTTATACTTTCTTGTTTACTGCCAGATTTCAAGTCTTGGACTTAATGTATTTTATCAGCACTTTTAGCAGTTCCGGCTCTTTTACCTGGAGAATTTCCTGCATACAATCTCGAGACAAGTGTTGATATACAAAGATCATGTGTGTAGTAATAAACACACAATTTCCCTCATAATACCGGTTATAATGTATAACACGTGTTATTTGGTATTTTGCAGACAAATTGCTAATATGTGCTTTATTTATACCAAACACGTTTAGATGATTACAAAGAGTAGGGAAATTGATGTGTTAAAAATGCAATATTTTCGACTGATCACTGCCCGAAGAGCTGCGTAGGGAGCTTCAGAGGGCAGGTCTTGCACCCCGATCAGAGACCCCTTCGGATGCCTCCTTCCGTGTGGACTTTGCCACACCTCCAGGTATATGGGGGATGAGAGTCGCCTCGTGAAGAAGTATCCACTTCACGTTGGGTGGGGCGACCAGCACCGGCGATCATTCGCCCTCTTCTGGAATCAGGCTCGGGTATTACTATATATTTTCATTTGATTTATCCAATATATTTATTATTAACACTTGCAATTTAATAACATTTTTTTTTTTGTATTTGCAGTTGGATTACGATTTTTAGCCTGTACCCGACCCTGATCACCCTGGGAGGGTGCTCGATCTTCACGCTCTATACCATGGCCTGATGAAGAACATGCAATCGAAGGTCCGATACAATAGGAACGAGCTGAAGATCGACTGCTATTCCTTGTGGATGGCGACCCCCGAGGCAGAAAGAGTGACCCACCTACATACTCCGGACTTTGCGAGATTCGACGTAGATACATGCCTCTATTGTGACAATATTTCGACTTTCAGCGCAAACAGGTATGTATTTTAAATGTAATTCATTGTTTAGTATATAATTTATTTTTTTGTGTTGCTTAATTAGAAAACTAAATCTGAATGAATTGTGCAGAAACAGGCGGATCAAAATAAAAAGAATAGGAAGTCGGCGAAGAGGGGTCGCCCCACTTATACAGGTGGCTCGAGGAATATTACTCTTGCCATGGAGGCATCGGTAAATTACAATAGATCTATTTTAATATAATGTGAACTTAAGAGTTATTTTATAATAAATATAAATTTTTGGCGAATTGCAGAGAGCTCAGACCCTGGCGTAGGGTGGTACACCGAGCGTGCTGTCCGCGTATCTTGCCGTCCACGGCACCTCAACAGATCCTGCCATAGGCGAGCTTCGATACCCCGACACCACTACCCAAGAGTATTGCGTAAGTGTGATATTTATTCAACCTCTATTTGAAATTTTTGTTTTGAAAAGTTCAAATTTAAATGATATACTTATATTTTACTGGTTAAAGTGGGTGTAGGAGCGGGTGGTTGAGCAAGCCGAGGCATCAGGGATCGATTTTACTGGATAGAACGATCCGCTGCTGCTGACCCCAGTCCTAGACGCCACACACGGAGGGCACCACGGAGGTTATGAGAGAGGCCGGGGACTGGGTCCTAGCAGGGCCCATATGAGGTTGGACTCCACTCCGGTGGTTACTTCCTCTATCTCCCGTGAGCTACGTCTAAAGCAAGAACTTGACACCTTGAAGGCCACTGTCCAGGTGTTGAAGGAGATGATGGTATGTATACTACTTAATAGTAAAATATTATGTCATATTATAGACAACAATATATCTAATATTAGTACGTAGCCTGAGCTTATTTGGTTGTAAACTTAGCTTTGATTAATCATACATACATAGAACTGTCTCATTAAAACAAACTACGGTTTTCCAAACTGTAGGGTTCCTAGGCACACTAGTGAGGTCTCACAAGGCATCGAACATGCCAATTTCAAATTCTACAAGTGCCGAGAGACCCGACTACGGATCGTTTGCTAGATTTCTAGGCGAAAAGCATAACTAGTTAACAAATTAACTAATGAGAATACGGAAATACAACCTTTGTAGATCCGGTGCTCCACCTCCATAGCTCCGCAACGAAGTCGTCTCCGCTGTCCAAAAGGAATCCGGGCTCTAGCGTCGTCTTCGTCGGAGAATGGGCGGGCTAGGTCGTCGATGTCCAAGCCGAAGATGATCTACGTCGAGGCATCGATGAATCAAGCTCCACCTTCAGCAAGTCATGAAACTTGTGAAGGAAACACACTCTACTACTTGGAAAGAGGTAGAGGATGAAGAAATAGGAAGTGGGTAGACTTTAGAATTGGATTTCTCACTCATTTCCATCACTTGCCATTGATGGGGCAAGCTTTCTTCACTTGAAGAATGAAGAAGAAGAAGGAAAATTGTTGTGATAAGTTAATTCCAAAATAGAAAATAAAAGGAATGCTTATCATAAACTAACCATGGTGAAGTTTAGAGAATAAACTAGGGTTAAAACAAATGGTTAGGGTTAAGCATGAGATAAGAATGGTGGACAAAGTCAAAGCTTCATGAATCTTCAAATACAAACAAAGAAAGCCACCATTCTTCTCATTTCTTTTTCCAAAAAGAAAATAAATAAATAAATAAATAGATATGAAAAAGAAAACCCTAACCATTACATAACCATGGTTTAAACTTTACACAAAACACAAGTTAGCATGCATCATCAAACATGATACATACAAGTGCACAAAAGTATATCGCATATACAATGCGCACATCCGAGTGAGAAAATCCATCTTAAGTGAACCAATACTAGTTAATGCAAAGTAATATATCAAATATATAATTATGCATTAAATCATTAAATCAACGCTTGATTTAACGATCCGGTCATGACGCACATAACCGACTGGTACCAATAGTAACATCTTATCGAATCAACACTTGATCCGATAACCCGGCTATATCGCATATAACCGATCAATGTCACATCGCGAGAATCAAATACAGTATCACATACTGGTATTATTCTCGGTCCCGCACATATCTCATATGCGCTCCTATTTCGTTTCGCTTGAGCCAGGAAACCTCTGTGTAGGACTCTAAAGACTCGTCAATACGCCGGCAGCAGATGATGATCATATCAAACACCCACAAGCCGCAAGCGGTCTGCTAAACGTAACGGCCACCCGGGTATTGAGCGATCTGAAGATCGAAGAGCAAGCCCGCTCACACTCCAGTGAATCCAACCAGTAACACTACCGTACAGTCCGGTCTGATCGTCTGATCTGTCGCATATCTCGCCTAGGGGTGGTAAACGTCAGACCCCAATAGCTCGATAAGTCGTGTCGATATGAGGTCTATAACAATTCAAGAAACTACTGGTAACACTTACCAGTAAATCTCAGCAACCCTGGCCAGGGATTTCCTGTTATAGCCAATCGAACACAGCGCAACATCAACCCCCTATACCGGGAGAGACGAATCCCCTCCTATCGCTCATTGCCTCCATGTGACTCGGGACTGTACCCAAAAATCACCGTTTTGCACGCCCTCTTAGACGTGGTAAGATGGAAATCAAAGCACAGTGGGAACCACACAAGACTCTATGACGATCTCGGGTCAACAGACTACTCTGTACCAGTGTCACCAGAGAACTGCCATCTGACGTGAGGTATAATACCATCTGGGAGTTCTCGGCGAGTCCGTCCAGTGTACCCAATCTCTACTGAGCACCCGTATATCATCTCTGAAGTCAAACACCAATGGATATGGGATCATCCATCGCCCATCTGTATGGGTCGAGAAGGTATACGCTAGTCTACTCTGGTATATCGATACCCCGTCTCGATACACCCACGACTAGGGACTTTGAAGGATATACTTATAGACTATATGTCCCCACTAGTATGATCTGCATCATAGTCCAGGTAGTCAAGCACACATCCTAAGGGCTTTACCAACATGTAACAGAGAGACAATCAGTATACACGTTAAGGTAAAGTTCAACCAGATAGCATACTATCATGTCGAGCAAGAAAGTCCTCCCTATATACGTCCCAGCATCCACTACAATATACATCCTATGTACAGTAATGGCCTCTAGGGCATACATATAACTAACAATCTCCCACTTGCACTAGGGCCATCTGTAGCAGTGGTTGTAGTATCTCTTACTCAACCATCCCATAAAAAAAATCTCTCTTTGGGAACAGGCCTTTGTGAGTGGATCCGCTGTGTTGTCCTCTGAGTTTACTCTCCAAACCTCGATCACCCTGGAGATCAACTATCTCTATGATCAGGTGACACTGCCTTAGAATATGTCTGGATCACTGATGGGACGGGTGTTCCTTGGCATAAGCCACAACTCCATTGTCACACAATGGGAGGAACTAAGTTCATCTCATGAACTAATATTCACCCAGACTGTCTCTTTGGTAGCATCTTAAGTAGCGATGTATCCAGCCTTTATCGTCTAGTATGCCACGGTATCTAGCTTGGAACTCTTCCAACATACCGTCCCTCGATTGAGGGTAAAGACAATGCCTGCGACTGACATTCAGTCGTCTTTATCACCCTGGAACACTTCCAGTGATTCTCCCCAGGATCAACTGATACCATCTCACTTCAACTAGTGAGATTCCTAACATCCATTTAGATCTATCTCATAGATCCAAAATCTAGGATTTAGTAGGTATCACTTTGATCCTATTTCGAGAATCTTTGTGATAATCGGAGATTGATCGAACGTAGCATAGGAAACTACTTCCCTATCAAGAGTATGTCATCCACGTACTCTACGTGAATCGCCACCATACTCCCTACTACCTTTTTGTTTATACAAGGTTCATCTACCATTTTGATGATGTCAAACTCTTTGACTAACTCATCAAAACAGATGTTCCAACTCCGCGATGCCTGCTTCATCATATAAAACATCTTACACACGTTTCCGCTGCTCCCACTGTTTACGAATCCCTCTGACTGTGTACTTACAGACTCTGTCTTCTAAATCATTATTTAGAAAAGCAGTCATGACACCCAACCGCCAGATATCGTAGTCATGGTGTGTAGCCGTGGCAAGTAGGATCCGGATGGACTTAAGCATAGCTACTTGAAAAGGTTTCATCATTATCCATGCCTGGTCGATGACGAAAAGCTTTAACAAGTCTAGCTTTGAAAGTCTCAAATTTTCCATCTACACCAAGTAATCTTCTCAAGATATACTTGCTCCTGATGGGGATTTAACCCTTCAGATATTGCAACCAAAGTCCATACTTTGTTGGTGTACATGGATTCCATCTCAGATCGCTAAACATCCAGCCATTCTTACAGAGTCTTACTCTCGATGGCCAGCTCGAAGTTAGTTGGGTCATCATCTCATGATGCAATCCTCGCTCCCACTGTCATAGAGTAACCGAAGTATCTCTCAGGTGGGTGAGGAACCCTACTAGATCGGCGGAGAGGCTGAGGTTCGTTGGTAACTATTGAATCCTTTGGTTCTATCAAATCATCATCTGCAGTTTGTATAGTTGGAACCTTTCCAGTTCTACATAACTTACATTGCCTCGAGCTTGTCCGGATTTTGCTTTCAGACATAGGCCGGACAACCCCAAATCTTAACTAGCTTAAGACATGGGCTCTTCCCATTCCATATCACATATGAAGTGGTAAGCAACTGATTTGATTTGAACCCTGTTCAATAGGTATGCAGCTTCTCAAGCGCATAAGTCCCAAAAAGGAAAAAGGTAACTCAGTAGTACTCATCATAGAGCACACCTTATCATATAGGGTGTGATTGCTCCGTCCTGATATACCATTGTGCTATGGTGTATACAGAGGAGTAATGCTGAGAGAGAATCTCATTCTCCTTTAGAATAATCCAGGATTTCCGTGCTCAAGTATTCTCCTCCCTGATCTCATCATAGGACATAATACTTATACCCGTATTTTGGTTCTCTACTTCTAACTCATATTCTGTGAATATCTCAAAAGGTTCAGACTTGTGTTTCAACAGGAACATATGTCTGAATCTTGAGAGATTATCAGAGAATGTAATGAAGTACAAAGAACCGGTCTTGGCATGTGTAGACAGGGGACCTACATACATCAACATGTATCATCCCAAGAGTGCATTAACTCTTTCTCTGTTTCCAGTAAACGGAGCTATGGTCATCTTATCTCTGTGACATGACTGGCGAGTTTCACAAGATGTAAATTCAAACTGATTTAAATATGCATCTTTATGTAACTCTAGCTAGTCAGGTCATATTGATCTGACCTAGTCTATAATGCCTCAAGAAGAATTCGTTCATTTCTGAACTCTTCCTTTTGTGTGTGTTCTGTATACTAAGAACTGTAGTTTGATTTAGAACATTAATGCTTTTAGATAACGTGCCTGAACCGATCAACTTTTGATATAGGAAATGTTCAAAACATTATCCAACAATACAAAATTATATCCTTTCTTTACTGATAAAGAGACTGATATGATTTTGTATATCAGGTTCGGTATCTAATAACATTCGTTCAGAATCAATGTATTGGTAATACAGGGTGACAGTGACCAACAGACTTGGCTGCAACTCTTGCCCCGTTTTCTGCCTCATGAAACTTATCACCCGTTCTCAGTCCTCTACCTTACTGTAGCCCTATGTAACATATTACATATCTGGGATCCTGATCTGGTATCACATACCCAGGACGTAAAGGATACTGAGAAACAGTTCTCTGTAATGAACACACCCGAAGATGATGCATCAGCATGCACTCTCTTCGTTTGGGCGGCACGGGAATTCTGGTAATCCCCAATTTCCTGCTCTGTCTTATAACAATTATAAGTTGGAGCGGGACCAACGTTCCCCAGCTCAGTATAACAAGCGGGTTCGGTCAATATTCCATTTTATTATCTTGATTAAGGCGTGGTATGGTCGCTACCTGGAGAGAGAGAGAAGAAAACACTCAGCGTGCGCTCTTGCAAGAATAGATTGGTTATTATTTTATCTAATCAGGATGGCTCCCACTGCTTTTTATCAAATCTTCCTTCAAACCCTAAAAGGAAAGACTAGCCGGGATTAATTACACACTACAAGTTCGCCAATCTTTCAGCCAGGCCAGTGTCGGTACTTTGAGGGAGGTCCCCCGTGCTTTCGCACGAACCTAATTAATGTAAACCTCGTTTTCCCAGAGGCGTAACCTCGTTAACACCTTTCTAGACACCTACTTGATCGGCTAATTGTAATGTATAAAACTCTCCCAGGAGTAACACTTACTCGCAGCGGGTATCGGGATCCAACTATCTCATAGAAGGTATGCAATCTCATTGCAAATTTCAACACTTGAAATTCCCGATAATATTTTGCCCCTAGCTCGCTATGACCTTGACGCATGCCAAACAACCCATAGTCTACTAGTCAAGTTCAACCCGTACATTTCTTGATTGAATTAAACCCACCCGCACGACCCTTGACGCATGCCAAACAACGCCGTACGAATACCCTAATCCAATCGCATCATATGCTAGCAGATAAGCACTAGTTAGCTACCGTACACTACGCCTTGACGCATGCCAAACAACCGCAGCACGAATACTAACTAGTACTTATCTGAAATGACGGAGGGCTACGACAGGTTTTTCTGAAAACCTATTGCGTAATGAACTTGATATCGTTGTAGAATCGAATGATTTTAAAATGGAGTGCTTTTGAGGCTTTTCTAGTTTTGCTAAAGGAGTCACTCCCGGTGAAGGGATCGTCGGTCCTTTCCTCGTCGAATGAGGTGCGGGATATATCACATATATCACTGTGCAAAGCAAAAACACTTAAAAGCAATCAAAAGACAAACCGAGTGTGTAGCATCTGCCAGTTATTGCTAAAGGAGTCACTCCCGGTGAAGGGATCTCGGTCCTTTCCTCATCGAATAAGGTGCAGGATATATCACATATACCTCTGTGCAAAGCAAGAACTGTAGCTACCTGTTTTATTTTGAAATTCGATTCTACAACATCTTAGGTTTCTTTTATTTCATTAATCACATTAATGAAGTCCCATCATTTAAAGTACCTAAACATCACAGATAAATACGACGTACACTTATGCCATCCGCATTCGTCTCGATGTCCCCTCGTGCACCGTTAGGTTAGGTAACTAACGGCAGAGCGGGGCAGGGCTAGCGCGGGTGTAAAACATAAGTAACGTCTATATAATATATCATATATACTATATACTGTATCTATCACAGAACATCACATGATCACATCACAGATATCGCAGCAGAAGAATCATATGAAATATTGGATATACTAGGACGTCCGTGTTTTCAATACGAGCCAGTATAAAACACGGATTCCACGGTCGTGATGAATAGCCAAACCCACACCCCAAGACCCCTACGAGAGCGGCAAGCAACCCTACCAATTCTAGAGTTAGGAGACCCGGACTCGACTCCTCGAGTTGGTCTCCCACTGGACTCCAGAACCCGGTTACTTGTGCCCTCCTCCTTGGGTCTATCCTAGTGCGGAAAAGTAAATAATATACAAACGGTGACAACTTCCGCAACCTGGAAGCGCCCCAATAAAAGAATATTACATACAAGTTTTTACATGAATGAAAATGAAAAACACTCATCTCACATAAAAAACCCCGGCTATTCAAACACGACGATCCAATATAACATATCCAGCAACACATAACATCACATGTCATCAACGTAAGTAAACATGCGTATCCCAATTGTCGTTGACATATAGCAACGAAACCGGCGATATCACATATTACACTTACGGTCACAGAAAAGAAAGTGTAAAACTACAACAGTTGGAATCCGCAATCACCTCAGACATCGCATGCCTGACCAAATGAATTCCTTAGACATCGCATGCCTAACAATTATAAACCCCGCATTTTAGTCTCATTATCGAAAACACTTTTCAATATCAAGTCGGTGAATTCAACAGGATTCCCGACATACTGATCGAATACTCGTCGCAAACTTTAGTAGACGGCCGCACCCCCGATACCGTCGACGAAGTGCACCAAGGCGGAACACCGCTGCCGCGAGCACCCGAACGGATGCTTTCGGCGACGGGGTTCTCCTACAGTCACTTGGTCGGGGCTATGGAGTGAGGCTGTCTATTAAGTTTACCCGGCGAGTATCCGCGTACGCTACGTGATTGCGACGGACTTTTGATCACATCAAAATTCCGTGGCAACCGATGAAGTGGGACTAAACTGCTATGTTTATAACATTCATTCAGTTATCACATAACTACTTGTGAATTCCAATTATTGTATCCCATTCCAGATAAACAGAAAATGTTAAACTTTTCGATCGAACAATCGAACACCCAATTTTTCCCGATACAGATCAACACATGAAACAAGTCTAACAACATTCCGTTCGTGCCTCAGTACCAACGGTCGAGCCGTAGAAGGGTCAAGCCATCGCCTCACATGTGGCACGCCGTACTGCCCCAAACCCGAAGGTTCAAAGGGCAGTTCAAGACGGTCACATAATCGAGTTAAGGTTTGTTGTCTTCTAGAGGGACCATCGCGTTACTTGCACTACTTAGAACGTCGTTAAACTACGGAAAAATCCAACACTTGGAAATTTCCCGACAGGGGAAAAGTTGGGTATTTATATCCGGTCGAACTTTTTAACATATTCTAAAATTTATCCGGAAAACCACACAGACAAAATTTGATACCCCGATCGAAACACCGAATCCCCAAAACAACTGCAGAAAAATTCAACTCTTGAATCAATTTTAAAAATTCCTAGAAAACTCAGCATAATTTATCAGGAATTACTGTGCAGAAATGAGGAGCTGACGTCATCATGGGACCGCTGAACCGCCGCATAAGCAGGGATTATGCCGCGGTTCCGCCGCAAGTTTTACTGTTCACCTCTCAATTTTTGCATCGTAATTCTTATTTTTCCCTGCTGAATTTTTTAGCAATTTTTAATTTGGAAAAATCCCAATTTTTGGAAAAAGGACAGAGAGCACTTTGGGTTTGGGTTTTCGGGTTCGTTCGGGTTTCAAAATCCGTCTAGACTTCGCCTAAGGCTCTAGCTAGGCTCTGATACCACTGTAGGGTTTCTAGGCACACTAGTGAGGTCTCACAAGGCATCGAACATGCCAATTTCAAATTCTACAAGTGCCGAGAGACCCGACTACGGATCGTTTGCTAGATTTCTAGGCGAAAAGCATAACTAGTTAACAAATTAACTAATGAGAATACGGAAATACAACCTTTGTAGATCCGGTGCTCCACCTCCATAGCTCCGCAACGAAGTCGTCTCCGCTGTCCAAAAGGAATCCGGGCTCTAGCGTCGTCTTCGTCGGAGAATGGGCGGGCTAGGTCGTCGATGTCCAAGCCGAAGATGATCTACGTCGAGGCATCGATGAATCAAGCTCCACCTTCAGCAAGTCATGAAACTTGTGAAGGAAACACACTCTACTACTTGGCAAGAGGTAGAGGATGAAGAAATAGGAAGTGGGTAGACTTTAGAATTGGATTTCTCACTCATTTCCATCACTTGCCATTGATGGGGCAAGCTTTCTTCACTTGAAGAATGAAGAAGAAGAAGGAAAATTGTTGTGATAAGTTAATTCCAAAATAGAAAATAAAAGGAATGCTTATCATAAACTAACCATGGTGAAGTGTAGAGAATAAACTAGGGTTAAAACAAATGGTTAGGGTTAAGCATGAGATAAGAATGGTGGACAAAGTCAAAGCTTCATGAATCTTCAAATACAAACAAAGAAAGCCACCATTCTTCTCATTTCTTTTTCCAAAAAGAAAATAAATAAATAAATAGATATGAAAAAGAAAACCCTAACCATTACATAACCATGGTTTAAACTTTACACAAAACACAAGTTAGCATGCATCATCAAACATGATACATACAAGTGCACAAAAGTATATCGCATATACAATGCGCACATCCGAGTGAGAAAATCCATCTTAAGTGAACCAATACTAGTTAATGCAAAGTAATATATCAAATATATAATTATGCATTAAATCATTAAATCAACGCTTGATTTAACGATCCGGTCATGACGCACATAACCGACTGGTACCAATAGTAACATCTTATCGAATCAACACTTGATCCGATAACCCGGCTATATCGCATATAACCGATCAATGTCACATCGCGAGAATCAAATACAGTATCACATACTGGTATTATTCTCGGTCCCGCACATATCTCATATGCGCTCCTATTTCGTTTCGCTTGAGCCAGGAAATCTCTGTGTAGGACTCTAAAGACTCGTCAATACGCCGGCAGCAGATGATGATCATATCAAACACCCACAAGCCGCAAGCGGTCTGCTAAACGTAACGGCCACCCGGGTATTGAGCGATCTGAAGATCGACGAGCAAGCCCGCTCACACTCCAGTGAATCCAACCAGTAACACTACCGTACAGTCCGGTCTGATCGTCTGATCTGTCGCATATCTCGCCTAGGGGTGGTAAACGTCAGACCCCAATAGCTCAATAAGTCGTGTCGATATGAGGTCTATAACAATTCGAGAAACTACTGGTAACACTTACCAGTAAATCTCAGCAACCCTGGCCAGGGATTTCCTGTTATAGCCAATCGAACACAGCGCAACATTAACCCCCTATACCGGGAGAGACGAATCCCCTCCTATCGCTCATTGCCTCCATGTGACTCGGGACTGTACCCAAAAACCACCGTTTTGCACGCCCTCTTAGACGTGGTAAGATGGAAATCAAAGCACAGTGGGAACCACACAAGACTCTATGACGATCTCGGGTTAACAGACTACTCTGTACCAGTGTCACCAGAGAACTGCCATCTGACGTGAGGTATAATACCATCTGGGAGTTCTCGGCGAGTCCGTCCAGTGTACCCAGTCTCTACTGAGCACCCGTATATCATCTCTGATGTCAAACACCAATGGATATGGGATCATCCATCGCCCATCTGTATGGGTCGAGAAGGTATACGCTAGTCTACTCTGGTATATCGATGCCCCGTCTCGATACACCCACGACTAGGGACTTTGAAGGATGTACTTATAGACTATCTGTCCCCACTAGTATGATCTGCATCATAGTCCAGGTAGTCAAGCACACATCCTAAGGGCTTTACCAACATGTAACAGAGAGACAATCAGTATACACGTTAAGGTAAAGTTCAACCAGATAGCATACTATCATGTCGAGCAAGAAAGTCCTCCCTATATACGTCCCAGCATCCACTACAATATACATCCTATGTACAGTAATGGCCTCTAGGGCATACATATAACTAACACAAACTAGATATCCAAATGAGGCCTAAGTCCCTAAGTATTCATAGATTAGGGTTTCGCAATAACCTGATAATGATACTAATTCGACTAATACATAGTTCTTACTCGTTTATTATACGCAAAACTGAACAGACGCGACAGGGTACTTCGGTTGAGGCTCCACATGCATCTCCTTCAGCTCCTACAGCTCCACAGCCCGCTCAGACTCCCGCAGCTGCGGCTCCGCAAGCCACTATCTCGGCTGCGGTTGCGCAGACCAACTCCACAGCTCCACAGCCCGCTCAGACTCCCGCACCGTCCGCAATGCTCGAGTTGTTGACTCAGGGTTTATCCGAGGAGCAGATGCGTTAGATTACGGCGATTATCAGAGGTGGAGCTGGACCGAGCTAGGGTAGCTTTTTGATTTTTATATTTTAAACAAGTATTTACTTATATGATACATATTGTATATATTTTGGACGATATTGGTGGTGTTTGCATGTTCATATTGATTTAGATTGATATCGTATTTTGCTTGTTGATTTCTTTTATATATTATGCATGAGATGTTGATTATGAATACTGCGGTATATATTCTGCTTGTTGATTAGTTTCATATATGATGTATATATTATTGTGCACAGGACGAAGAAAAAACAGGCTGCCCTTTTTTTTAAAAAAAATGTTAATATGCTCCTACGGATTAATCCGTAAGGACACATATTGCCCCTACCGTTTAGTCCGTAGGGACACACTTTGCCCCTACACATTTATCCGTAGGGACAAAATATCAGGATACCTGATATTTTGACCCTATGGACTCAGTAACAAGGGTTAGGCTTGTTCCTACAGAGTAATCCATAGGGGCCTTAGCTTTACCCCTACACATTTACCCGCAGGGACAAAATATCAAAATACCAGATATTTTGCCCCTACACATCTGGACCTACGCACTAAGCCGTAGGGGCATGTATTTGTCCCTACGGAGTTATCCGGAGGTGCAACTATTTTATTTTTTTAACCGATAAATTAAATAATAGTTTGTCCCTACGGAGTTATCCGTAGGGACTTATGGACCTACGAATTAACCGTAGGGGCAATGATTACTCTGTAGGGGCATGTTTGAGGTTAAGACTTGAACCTGCGGCATGTGCACCTACGGCGTATTTTTGTGCCCCTATGAATATAGCCGTAGGGGCAGTGGGTTGTCCCTATGGATAAATCTGTAGGGGCAACCCCTATTTGTAGTAGTGATTGCGTAAGTGTTAATATTTATTCAACCCCTATTTGAAATTTTTGTTTTGAAAATTTCAAATTTAAATGATATACTTATATTTTACTGGTTAATGTGGGTGTAGGAGCTGGTGGTTGAGCAGGCGGAGGCATCGGGATCGATTTTACTGGACAGAACGATCCGATGCTGCTGACCCCAGTCCTAGATGCCACACACGGAGGGCACTACTGAGGTTGGGAGAGAGGCTGGAGACTGGGTCCTAGCAGAGCCTATATGAGGTTGGACTCCACTCCGGCGGTTACTTCCTCTATCTCCCGTGAGCGACGTGTGGAGCAAGAACTTGACACCTTAAAGACCACCATCCAGGAGTTGAAGAAGATGATGGTATGTATACTACTTAATTGTAAAATATTATGTCATATTATAGATAGCAACATATCCAATATTAGTATGTAGCCTGAACTTATTTGGTTATAGACTTAGCTTTAATTAATCATACATATATAGAACTGTCTAATTAAAATAAACTACGGTTTTCCAAACTAGATATCCAAATGAGGCCTAAGTCCCTTAAGTATTCATAGATTGGGGTTTCGCAATAACCTGATAATGATACAAATTCGACTAATACACGGTTCTTACTCGTTTATTACACGCAAAACTGAACAGACGCGACAGGGTACTTCGGCTGAGACTCCACATGCATCTCCTTCGGCTTGCGGCAAGCCACTACCTCGGCTGCGGTTGCGCAGACCACTCTTACAGCTCCACAGCCCGCTCAGACTCCCGCAGCTGCGGCTCCGCAAGCCACTACCTCGGCTGCGGTTGCACAGACCACTCCTACAGCTCCACAGCCCGCTCAGACTCCCGCTCCGTCCGCATTGCTCGAGTTGTTGACTCAAAGTTTATCCGAGGAGCAGGTGCGCCAGATTACGGCGATTATCAGAGGTGGAGCTGGACCGAGCTAGGGTAGCTTTTTGATTTTTATATTTTAAACATGTATTTACTTATATGATACATATTGTATATATTTTGGATGATATTGGTGGTGTTTGCGTGTTCATATTGATTTAGATTGATATCGTATTTTGCTTGTTGATTTCTTTTATATATTATGCGTGAGATGTTGATTGTGAATACTGCGGTATATATTCTGCTTGCTGATTACTTTCATATATGATGTATATATTATTGTGCACAGGGCGAGGAAAAAACAGAAAGCCCTTTTTTATAAAAAAAAACTAATAATATATCCTAACGGATTAATCCGTAAGGACACATGTTGCACCTACCGTTTAATCCGTAGGGTCCAACTTTGCCCCTACACATTTATCCGTAGGGACAAAATATCAGGATACCTGATATTATGACCCTATGGACTCAGTAACAGAGGTTAGGCTTGTCCCTACGGAGTAATCCGTAGGGGCCTTAGCTTTACCCCTATACATTTATCCGTAGGGACAAAATATCAGGATACCTGATATTTTGCCCCTACACATATGGACCTACGCATTAAGCCATAGGGGCATGTATTTGTCCCTACAGAGTTATCCGGAGGGGCAACTGTTTTATTTTATAAACCGATAAATTAAATAAATATTTTGTCCTTACGGATAAATCCGTAAGGACAGATGGACCTATGCATTAAGCCGTATGGGCAATTATTTCACCGTAGGGGCATGTTTAAGTCTAAGACTTGCACCTGCGGCATGTGTTTTTGTGCCCCTACGAATATAGCCGTAGGGGCATTGGTTTGCCCCTACGGCTTTATCCGTAGGGGCAAACCCTATTTGTAGTAGTGGTAGTGTGTTTTGGTAGATTGTTTGGTTAGTCCTTTTCAATTAGTTTGTTTGCATGCGATCTTGATAGATTTTCCGTTGTAACTCTTGGTATGGTTTGTGATTCCTTCAAGGGTCATGGATATAGAAATTACAACAAGTGGTATCAAAGCATTAAATTCGGTGTTCGTATTATTTGGGAAGATAGAATCTACGCATAACTGGATGGCTAAGTTTGATGAATGGAACAATTTCAGCCTTTGGAGGTTGAAGATGACGGCTATTCTCAAGCAGCGGGGGTTCACAAGAGTGTCTTTGCAAAGGACAACATTCCGAAGACGACCACGGAGGATAAGAAAGAAGAGATAGAGGACAAGGCCTTCAGTGCGATACACCTTCACTTGGTTGATGAAGTTCGTGCGAGATCGAGCAAGAGACTACTCAGTGGAGTTATGGAGCAGTTTGGAGTCCCTATACATGAAGAAATCACTCTGCCACGTCCCGCTTCCCGGTGTACGGTGAAGGGGACACGACAAGGCCGCTACGTATTTACTCTGAAGTAAACACGCTAAGCGTAACTAAGCAATATAAAAGAAAATATACACAAGAGACAAATGTAATGAACAGCAACTTTATTTATTAATATTCTTTTACAGTACATGAAAAAGTAAATACATCTGAATGAAAGCAATGCCTAAATAGTGGCATAACAGAAATGGAAAGTACTGAAATGAAATGTGTACAATGAATTTAATGCTCTGGGTCGTAGACCAGCTGATCCAAGTCCTCGCTGGTGGGCTCGATCTCCTGAAGGTCCAGATCACCTGACAACATTCCAAAGAATAAAGAGAAGGAATGTCGTCAGCGAACAATCGCTCGGTAAGTCCCAAAGATAAGTGAGAAGTAGAATAGACAGAGAGGGAGGGAGAGAGGGAGAGAGAGAGAGAGTAGTTTTTAAAGTTGTATTATATTGTTAACGCTGTTGTTTGTTGCTTGGTACAGTGTATACGAGAGGAGTCTCGGTAGACTAGAGACTAAAGTGAACGGAATGTATAAGGAACCGTTTATGCCACGGTACAAAGCAATGGAATACAGGTTAGGTGTCTTAAATCTTGCAGTCTCGTGCCACTTCCAACACCTTCTGTACCAATCTACCCCTTAAACCCTGCAATGTCTTGATTGTATTGTTTGTATTGTCTTGTATTATAGATTGTATAGATGGATGACTTGCCGAAACCATGATATCAGTAAATAGATGTAACTGGAGAATCATGTAGATGGAAATATATTTATGGTTCGGTTCATCAATACAGATTGAATAGATTGAACAGATTGATTATATGGATTCATATTGAATTGTATATTTTACTTGAATCATATTCAAGTCAGATTATTTATAATAAGACTCAGTCTGAGTCAGAACAATTAGAAAAGAAATTGAAGTCCTGAATTAGCTTTTGGTGTTATCGATAACCGCCGCACATGGGCGGCAGGATTTGTGTCTTTTTCAAAGATGATTACCGTGTTGATAACACTGTTTGTTAAGTTGTCTATCTTAAATAAGCAAGCACACATATCTCCGGCTCTCTGAGGCTCAAGAGACTGGTCCCGCTTAAATCTATATTTATTAGGGTCTTTATTGTAATTTATAAAACTTGAGGGGGGGTTTATGTAAAAAATAATTTTGTATAATTTTCAAAATACACCTTAAGTATTTAATTATCGTCTTTAGAATTTTCATAGATATAGATTTTATATATGTGACATTTCTAGTGAGTAAAACCTAATTTCATAGTATATGATATTTAATTGTAAAGTATTGAACTTGTATGAAATTGCATGGTATTTTCATGTAAAGTGATTCTTTTGATTTAGAAAAGTTGGAATATTTATATTGTATAAAAAATAGATATTTTGATGATATATATATATATATATATATATAAAATAATTTAATTTATTATTTTTCTCGAAACTTCATTTTCTTAAGATATTTGTATTTTTAAATCTTTCGAGACCGAATGCTCCTTGCGGAGGGCTGCATCTCACACTACTAAGTCCGAGAATGTGCGATAATCCACACCATCCCGAACGGGTTCCCCAAAATGGGTTGTAGCGGCGCTTTGCAAAGATTTGTTTAAAATACATAATCTTGTAGAAAAAAGTTTTAATAGTAAAAGGTATTTATATGTAAAATCGCATTTTCCCGTATTCTATGTTCCCGAAAGGTATCGTGCTATGTTGCATATAAGTGTTGTGAGAAGGTAGGTCATTATCTCGTATTCTATTTAAAGGTATAGCAAGAAATATGATGTTTAATGTCAAAACTAAACTATATGGTATTTTACTGAAAAAGTACGATAAAAATTACAATATGAAATATTTTGCTATGAAACTGGTTCATGATATTTTTTTAATATTTAATAGTCAAGATGTGAGGGTTTGGTATGTTGTATTTAAGAAAAGATGGAATTTTTAAGAAGAACCGAATCGGAAGTCGGATTAATTCCGCTTCCATCGGGTTTTAGAAAGAGAACTTTTTAGAGATCAAGATGGAAAGGAAGAATGAGACTTACTTGATTTTAGGTTAAAGAAGAGGAAGAGGGTGTGGTAGGAGGTTCCGGTGTATCGTTTCGTCGCCGGAAGCTCCTAGGGTCATCGTCGGAAATTCGCCGGAGTTTCGCCCTTCGCTAACTCCACTTGTACACAAAAGTTCTAGAGATTTTTCTTAAGAGTTTGGACAGAGTTTGTGAGTGAGGGGCTTGTGGAATGGAGTGGTATTTATAGGAAAAGATTAGGGGTAGGGTTTAATAAAAAAATTGCATTTAAATTGCATTAAAATGGAGATTAAAGGGATTTTATGGTCTTTGTAATTGTGCAGGGTTTTTAAACCAAACAGGGGTTATAAGGAGGCCAAGAGTCACAAAAGAAAAGAAGAAAAATAGGATTCGGGCCGAGTTAACCCGGCCTCGCCACCGGCCCGAGTTGGCCGAGTCGGGCCGGGTCTCACCATCATGTGTCCACCGTCGATTGGTCTTTCTCTTGGGTCAGTTTGTTTTATATGTGACTTTTGGTTTTTACGAGTTATACACGTGTAGGCCCTTGGGCTTCTAAAAATTTAAAAGAAAATTAATTAAAAAATAATGTGGCTAATGGGATTTGAACTCTAGTGCTATGGTTCAGCAGTGCAAGGTATTATCAATGAGCTACAAGCTCCTTCTTACTATTAAAAAGCAAATCAACTACTTCTAGTACTCACAGGAAATGCAAATACCCCAAGTATACATTAACTTTTAAACAAATTTTTGTACACTAAAATTGGAGTTGTTACAGTCTACCCTCCTTACAAAAATTCCGTCCTCGAAATTTACAATTTTATTTTAAGGACTAGTTTACAAATAGGTGAGAATATCTTGCACGCATCTCATCTTCTCTTTCCCATGTCGATTCTCCTGGAGTGTCTTTTCTCCACATCACTCAAACTAAGTTGACTTCCATGTTCCGATATGACTTCACTTTCCTGTCCAGGATCTCAATAGCTTGTTGCTCACAGGATAAGTCGGATTGTACAGTGAGCTCGGAATGATCGAGAATGTGGCTGGGGTCACTCACATATTTTCTGAGTTGGGATATATGGAACACATTGTACACTCCTTCCAATGAAGGTGGAAGTGCCAAGCGATAAGCCACTTCACCGACTCGTTCGAGTATATCGAACGGTCCAATATACCTTGGACTTAGCTTACCCCGTCTTCCAAATCGGATCACTCCGCGGTTCGAAAATATCTTTAAGAATACGCGATCTCCCGGCTGGAACTCTAAGTGACGTCTCTTTGCATCAGCCCAGTGCTTCTGTCGATCTTGGGCTATGCGCATCTTTTCTTTGATAGTACGAACCACATCAACAGTTGCTACTATCATCTTAGGTCCAAGGAGTTTCCTATCTCCGATGTCGTCCCAACTTAATGGCGATCGACACTTCCTTCCATAGAGCGCTGCAAAAGGTGCCATTCCAATGCTTGCTTGGTAGCTGTTGTTGTATGAAAACTCCACAAGATGTAGGTGATCTTCCCACGATCCTCTGAAGTCTAACATACATGCTCTGAGCATATCCTCCAAGATCTGAATATTTCGCTCAGACTGACCATCTGTTTGTGGATGATAAGCTGTGCTGAAGTTCAGACTAGTTCCCAAGCTTGCTTGCAAACTCTGCCAAAATTGCGATCGGAACCTGGTGTCACGATCGGAGACAATGCAGACCAGTACTCCATGAAGTCTCAAAATTTCCTGTATGAGTTCATGGGTATTAGAGATAGTACATATTTAAAGAGTTTAAATCTTAAGTGGATTCTTACCTCCATGTACTTCTTTTCTAATGTCTCAGTTGATTGGCGCCGAAATGGGATGAAGTGAGCTGACTTTGTGAGTCGATCCACAATAACCCATACTGCATCGTTACCCTTTGTGCTGCGAGGAAGTGCAGTCACAAAATCCATTGTGATGTGTTGCCACTTCCATTCTGGGATCGGTAACGGTTGAGGTAATCCGGCAGTCCTGTGATGTTCAGCCTTTACTTGCTGACACACCAAGTATTTAGCGACGCTTCTGGCTACTTCACATTTCATTTCATGCCACCAGTAATTCTGACGTAGATCTTTGTATATCTTTGTACCTCTAGGGTGTACTGAGTAGGGACAGTTGTGAGCTTCTTTTATTAACTCTTCCCGAGCAGGACCTTTTGGTACACATAATCAGCTGCCGTATCTCAAAGATCCGTCTTCATGGATGATGAAGTCTGTTCTGAGTCCATTCTCTACTTGTTCTCTGATCTTTTGCAACTTAGCATCACTTGCTTAAGCTGCTTTTATCTGATTGACAATGGTAGATTGAACTTGTAAATTCATCAAACTTGAAGTGTTACCTGGCATGGCTACTTTAATCTCCATCTGATGCAAGTCTTGTTAAGCTTCCACTGAGCGGTGAGATTCGTTGCTAATGGTTGGAGACTAAGAGCATCAGGTACCACATTCATCTTCCCTGGGTGATATTGCAGGTTGATGTCAAAGTCCTCCATGAGTTCTAACCATCGTCTCTGCCGCATATTAAGCTCCTTCTGAGTAAACACATATTTCAGACTCTTGTGATTGTTTACCGCCGGAAGCCGGGAAGACTGGACATCTTGCCTGAATCTGGGGGCAGATGCTAATTGGTGCTATCCGTCCACCTCTCCGAAGATGCCAAGTTGATTTATGGCACCATGTATCGAAGGTTTAAACGGATGCATCCGATGTAGCAGACTTCGTCAGATTCCCCCTCGTTTGAGGGGTTTTTGATTGTGGGGACGCTCTTCCCTGCAGGCGCAAGCCCCTGCAGTTAATTACGCTACCGCATCGCGGTAACAACTTTCTCCTTCTCCAGATGGTCACTTCGTGTCGTGGGTATTTGTTTTGTTTTTGGTTGCCCGTGGATTGTATACGGAGACTAATTTATGTTGTCGCCCGTAGGGCGTGGATTAGTCCAAATCCATATTTTCTTAGATTTGGATTTGGGGGTTTGGTTTAAGAATACGTTAGCCTTATTTGAGACTAAGATCAACTTAAACGTTTATTAAGGATACGTTAGTCTAATTTCTAGACTAAGATCAACTTAACAGGATCGCTTAGATCCAACAAAAGAGCATTCAGACTCTATTGTTTAGTGTACGGACATTTCGGTCGATTACCAGTTTAAGGACATGGTGGTCCAATGTTAGTTTAAACACATCCTGGTCAAGGTTAAGGACATCATAGTCCGTGAGTTTAAAGACCTCACAGTCAAGGTTAAGGACATCATAGTCCGTGGGTTTAAGGACTCCACAGTCCAATATTAGTTTTAAGACATCACGGTCAAGGTTAAGGACATCATAGTCCATGAGTTTAAAGACCTCACAGTCAAGGTTAAGGACATCATAGTCCGTGGGATGTATGGCTGTCGGGACCCGTCACCTCTCTGAAGACGTTGAAGGATTACAACGAAAAATATCAGAGGAGTTCAGAGATGTACCCTTGAACCAATATTGGTTGGGAGATCTATAGTCCAATTTGGGACTAAAGTCTGTTTGCAGGTTTATGAGCATATGGGCTCAGTTGATATGAGTTGAACATTTTATTGTTCTGGCTATTGAGCCTACATCTGGGCTCGGCCCTTTTAATAATGCATAGCATTTATCAGAACAAAGTATGTTTTGACAGTGCGCCACGTGGCGCGTCAGGCGCTTTGCGCCAAAGAAAGAGCGCATTGCGCTTCTGTTGGATAGCGCACACGAGGAGGACACGTGTCGCGCTTAGCGCTAGTTTATTGGCGCATTGCGCTTTTAGTGTATAAGCGCATTGCGCTAGTCTGTTGGCGCACCAGTGAGTAACACGTGGCGCGCTTGGTGCTGAGCGCCAGCCCATGAGCGCAGTGCTCTGTTTTTAGAAGCACAAAGCGCAGATTGTGTCTCTGGTTGACACATGGCAGGTTTTGGCGCTGAGCGCCGGTCCAAGGAGCACAAGGGTGCAGTTCATGAGTGGAAGGCACTTTTCAAAGGCGCAAAGCGCACTTGATCAAATTTATGATTAGAGAACAAATTTATGTTCCTCAAAGGAGGCTTTGCCTCAAGATCAAAGAACAAAAGTTCTTGTTTTTATAAAAGGCTCTGCCTTTATAGATCAAAAGATCTGTGAGTGAAGTATTTTACTTCTTTTTACTTTTTTATGATTAGAACTTTTTTATCTTTTCTTTTAAATCGAAAGACCTTGGTCTTTTTATAGATCTAAGATCTTTTTAGAAGATGCTTCTTCTTTTTATGAGATGGATTCATCTCTATTATGTAAGTACACGGCAGCGCCCCGGCCGTCTGAACGAGGCCAAAATACGGAAACAAAAACTTTTTCTTTAAACAGAAACCGGCGCTACCGCGGACTATAAACCCGGATCGGACCATTAACCTACTACTAGCTAACTAGAGAAAGGGTAGAGAGCTATACCAAGCGATCCGTGTCCTTCGGTCCTCGGCCACCATCCCGATCTCCTCGCGGAATCTCCGGTCTCGATCTCCTCGTCGGAAAGGGCACCACATCACCGAGTCATTTTACGGGCTCTCACCTCTTGAACCGAGGCAACTCGGACACAAAGTTGGCAAGCCGACGTGTCCAAGATTGCTGTAGAATAATGTAGAGCTCTTTTGTCCCAAGGGGTTGACGAAGTTGCCATTTTGAGTGGAGGTGAAGGAGAAAGCTTATTAGATGAACCAAAAAAGATTTTGTGCAAAGCAAAAGAGATCAAAATCCTACATCCAAAATTTGGACAGCCCCCCCCCCCTTCTTGTGGCCGGACATGCTAGGAGTGTGAGAGAGGGAGTGAGCAATCATCCAAGAGAGAGAAAAAGGGTGATGATGAGGAATCATCATCACAACCAAGTCTCATCCTAATCCCATCATACAAAGTAAGCAATGATGAACAAAAAGGAAGTCAATGGAAGCTAGAACCATCATGAACCAACTATGTGCCACAAAAAGTCTTCTCCATTATTAATTGCACATTTGCAAATAACCCCCTCCACACCAATTTTCAGCCAAAGAAAAAAACAAAGGAAAATGGCCGAAACGGAATGCAAGCTGGAAACTTCAAAAAATCGATCCCGTAATAAATTACAGGAAAACCCCGCGACTGTATATACATACCCGCATTTGTATTCCGACCGAATACAAATGCAATGAGACAAAATCTACACTGTACAATACTAGGATCCGGCTTAAACCAAAACCCACTAGTATTATCCGTCCGATCATGATCCGTGCAATACCGCACGTATATGATCGAACCCTGCCATATATCCATACGGCCTCTACAGCGTTTCGCCCGAAACTTGAGAAACTGTCTGTGGGGGACTCTAAAGACTCGTCAATACTTTGGCTATGGATTTAACCACTAGCATGTCAGAGGTATTAGCCGTACGTAACGGGCTACCAGGTATTGACCAAAAGGGAAGTCGATGAGCGAACTCATCCTGACACCCTACTGAGCCTGTCAATGACAATATCCGTACAGTCCGGTCCGTTTGTCTATGAGCATCGCATGGCGGGCCTAGGGGGTTGGTAAAAGTCAGACCCCCAAAAGCGGTACAATTCGTGTCGGAGTGTAGCCCAGAACACCCTGAGATACTACTGGAATACCTACCAGTAAATCTCCTGCCTTGGCCAAGGACTTCGTGTAATGGCTCTCCTGGACACAGCGTGACCTCACCCCCAATACCGGGAGAGACGAACCCCTGCAGATCTGCTCACTGCCTCCATGTGGCTCGGGACTGTACCCAACTAAAACCTATTTGCACGACTCCTTTGAGCCGTGGTAAGGTAGTAATCAAAGTACAGTAGGAACTCACACGAGACAAATGACGATCTCAGGTCGATGAACTAACCTGTTCACATGTCACCAGGGAACTGCTATCTGACGTCAGGTATAAGACCAACTAGCATGTTCCCGGCGAGTCCTGTCCGGTGTACTCATAACCCAATGAGCACCTGTATACATCTTAAGTGAACCAACTGACACCAGTGGCTTGTGAGACCGGCCACCACCCCTCGTAGGGGTCTCGACTGTATATACTAGTCTACTCTGGAGTATCGATGCCCTGTCTCGAAAACTCCCACGACTAGGGACCTTTTAAGAATGTGCTTATAGACCCCATCTCCCACGTATATGATCGCCATCATACTGCTGGCCGTCAAGCAAGAATCCTAAGGGCTCTATCAACGTGCAATAGTGACCTGTAAGGTCACCTGAAGCAGTACACGATGATAAAGATAAACCAGATAGCATACTATCATCTTGAGTAAGACTGTTCTACCGGCATAGGTCCTCCCTCAATCATTGCAATCACGTGCCTGTGATCCAATAATTGACTCTGAGGGCACTATATCCAACAATCTCCCACTTGCACTCAAGGCTAATTATTGCGATGTCGCATACTTACAGCCCTTGTGATACCGAACACCCAACTCTTCTACTAATCAGTCTCACAAAACCCGTTTGCGAAACTATTGCGTTCGAGGAATAGCCTCAGTGAGTGGATCCGCCCTAATGTTTCTTTCTATGTCTCTCTTTATCTCAAGTTCGCGGAGAAAACCATCTCCCGAAATGAGCAATACCTGTCTTAGAATATATCTGGATAACTGATAGGACCTAGTTCATAAATGAACTCCAAATCCAAACTTCTTAGACTGTATCGTCGACTGAACTTAATCAGTATCCTGCGCCATGCCTCCCTCAGTATCTGCCTGGACCACCTGTCCAAAATACTGCCCCTCATCAGAAGGAAAACTATAACTCTGACAGCCACCCTATCATCCAGGTCACCTTGGAAGCCTGGAATGATAACTGTCTCCTAAAAGAGGCTGTTATTATCATATTCCTAGAACATCAACTTATGCTCTAAAACTGCTTCCGAATGTTTCTACAGGATTGGATCAATATCAACTTATTGCATCTAGTGCAAAAACATCTGGTGTGGTACTTGACATCTCATGATTGACTCAATTGCCTAAGCAAGTGATCTGCCAATCATGCACATCCCTCTCCCCTTTAGTCTGTAAGACACCTTTAGAAAGGATGACTCCATCACCTGCAGGTACAACACCGTGCCAGGAGTCGTCCATTCTAAAACACCTTTAGACTGCTGTCTAAGTACCCATATTGGGAAACTACCCAAATCTAGATCTAAAACCATAGATCTAGTAACCAGAATGTCTGATATTATTTCTATATCCTATGCGGAGAAACCACTGTGTGACAACCAAAGTAAAACCGACCGTAGTATAGGAACTTCACTTCCTACTCTGTGTATGTCATCCAAATACCAAGACATCACACCCTACTACCTTCTTAACAGATCCATCCCCTATTCTGATGAAGTCAAACCTATGACTGTCACATCAGAAATAGAAGATCTATCTCCGCTATTTCTGCTTTAGTCTATAAATAGACATAAGCCACTTGTCCACTATGCTTCCGCTGCTCCTACTGACTATGACAACCCTCTGGCAGAATAATATACACGTGCACTTCTAAAGCCAGTTCAGAATGACGCTATATTTATCCTCCTGCCGGGTCTCATAGCCTGGAACAACAGTAGTGTCAAGTCTGGGTAAACAAGAACCTCCCTGTCACCGTCTTTGAGCATACCGAAGTACCTCTCGAGTGCCTGAGGTTACCCACCATATCTGCGGAGTGGCCAATGGAATGTCAAATCAGATTGAATCTTTAGGTCCTATTAAATTTTCAGTAATCGTTTGCGGTTCTGGAATCACTTCCAGTTCTACCATACTCCCACTACTGTTTTCTGAAAAAATCCATTCTTATTAAAACCGTGGCGAGTCTAGAACAATATCACTATTGATCTCCCAGATGGTAGAAAATCAACCCTCATCATAGCCCGGGTCAACCCACAAACAACCATTACAGAAACGTGCCTTGAGTTATCCAGAGTCTGGTTTTAAGCATAAGCTGGACAACTCCCTGTACCTTAACAATGTCAAGATATGAACTGTTCTATATCTAATACAGAAACAGAGGCACTGATTTAATTGAACCAGATTCAAATCATGCAGCTGTCTCCAGTGCATGTCAACTAAATGGAGAGGGGCCAATCAGCATTACTCAACTTAGGAGTGCTTCCAATTATGAGTAACCTGAAAGAGAAGCAAGTTCTCTTAATCGTTACTATTAACTGAATACCATGCACAAGTATCTACATCTTCGATCACCTTGAAGAATCCCGATACTTGCAACACCTGGTTCTCTACTTTATTCATATACCTATAACTTCTCAAAACTTGGACCTTGTGTTTCTACGAAACACTTGTCAAAAAACTAGAGAAGTCATAAGTAAACCGAATATAGTGCGAGGACCAACCCCTCTGTCCTAATGGACACTGGACAACATACAATACTCTGTATAAGTCCCCTGAGTCTAATAACTCATTCCCCGTGTGTCGTAGGTTGAAAACTGTACTTATGGTTAAGAAGAATTACACCGCTGTTTAATGCTCCTTACCTAACTATCAACTGATACAGGTAAATGTCATAGACATAATTTCAAAAAGGTATATCTCACTCTATAAAAATAGACGTACAGATATATCAATTTGAAATTGGTGCATAACAGCGGATATTAAAAACCAAATATTTGCCGTCCGGCAAACAACCCAGGTAACTTCCTCAAATATCACCAATTACAACGAATCCCGATATAATGAGGATGATCACCCAATTCCCAATAACTTACTCCCACTCAACATCTGTAGAACCATACAGATGTGAGAATCATACCTGGTAAATACATACCCTGGAGCAAGTGTCTAATTGGGAAATCAGTTTCTATTAACAATACACAGTGAAACTGAAACATGGATATGTTTCGAAAGGGTATCCGGGTATTCCTAGTAATGCCTCTTCCATTATCCAGATTCACAACTGTAACCGTATATTTCTTTGCCATCTCTCCAAATCCCTATATATGTTTTTAGTCATTACCTTCTGTACACCCTCTTAGGCTAAATGGTTTTCTTCCTTCCCTACCGTTCGGCACCAGCCTATGGTTTAGAAGAAGACTATCCAATAAGCATAATGGGTGTACTATCCTAATCTTAGGAGCACTCGCAACCCGAGAGAAGGTAAAGATAAAAGACACCTGAATAAACCTTATTCCTATTTCTCCTGAACCAGAATCCATCCCCGAACTGGAACAAGTTCCTTTCGAGTTCGTATATAACCATACGATGGAGTATCCAAATAACTGTGGATCTTCGTAGTGATACGAAGTGTCCTGGAGAAATACAAAGGTGAAGCAGGAGTGGCGATGAAATACTTGGTTCGGTCGTGAATAGCAGTCGCAATTTACTTTGCCCTCTTTCTAATCCCTTTATTTGTCTTAACTTAATACCTTCTATACACCACACTTAGGATAATTGGCTTTCTTTATTCCATACCGTTTGGCACCAGCCTAAGGTTTGGAAGAAGACTATCCAATAGGCGTAACGGGTGTACTATCCCCTAATCCAAGGAGCACTCGCAACCTGAGAGAAGGTAAAAGGAAAAGACAACCGAATAGTCCTATTCGTTTTCTCCAGAACCGGAAACCATCCTCGAATCTGGAACAAGTTCCTTCGAGTTCGTATATAACCATACGATGGTTTTATCCAATGGAAGTAGATGTTCGTAGTAATACGGGGTGTCCTGGAAAAAAGGGTAAAAGTAGGAGTGGCAATGAGGTATGCAACTCTGACAATCCAAAAGCCAGTGTTTAAGAAGGTTCGGTTAACATGGTCACTAAATCATAGTCAAGGGTCGAGCCATGGTCGCTGCCAAAGAGAGAGAGAAAAGAAACACTCTGTGTGCACTCTAACCTAGATCAGAATGGTTATCACTTTATCTAATCAGGAAACCTCCCACTGTATCCTCAAATTCTCCTCCAAACCTGAAAGAAGAATTAGTTGGGATCACCCGAGGAGTAAACCAACTCATCAGTGGGAATCGGGATCCAACTATCATCGCATGATAACGTGATGGAATCCACTCACGTTATCACACTCCAAAAGGTATGCGCATATCTGGCAAGTTTCAGTTTCTTTGGAAACTCCCGATGTGATTTTTACCCCATGCTCTTATGACCTTGACGTAAGCCAACATATCATAAGTCACATGTCAAGTTCTACCCGTCATTATCCAGGTTAATTTGAACCCACCCGTACATACCCTTGACGCAGGCTAAAATAGTAGTACGATTTTCCCAAACTAACGCATCTATCTATGCAACAGAAAAATAACAAGTAGATACCATACACTATGCTTTGACGTAGGCCAACATACATAGTATGAATACTAAGTGCTACCTTTCTGAAATGAAGGAGGGCTCGAATGGTTTTTGGCGAAAAACCTTTAACGTAATGAACTTGATATCGTTGAAGGAACCGGATAGCTTTTTAGAAAAATATAGTGGCGAAAACCTTTGCAAAAGAGGTCACTCCCGGTGAAGGGATCTCGGTTCTTTCCCCATAGAATGAGGTGCAGGATATTCCAACTGAATACCGCGATGCAAAGCAAAAGGCAATCGGCTATAGTGAAGTTATTACCCTGACGCAAACTTCTGTCCAAGGGGTCACTCCCGGTGATGGGATCTCGGCCCTTACCTCGTCGACTGAGGTGCTGGATATTCATAACCGAATACCACTGTGCAAAAAAAAAGAGAGCGTCCTTGCAATAACAGCTTTTTGAAAAATGTTCCAACATCAAACTGGTTTGTTTAGCTTGCATTGATCCGAATCAACGCAGTCCCATCAATTGATCACACTAATAAAGAACGAAAATACGATGTACGTATATGCCACCCGCATTGGCCACTGGGTCCCGTCATCACCCGTTAGGTTACTTAACTAACGACAGAGCGGGGACTGGACTAGCGCGGGTGCAAAACATATACAACATCTACTACTATATATATCAATATATAATAATCGCTCAAGGCGTGATAAAATGCAACATCACAGAAATGTAATAAGCATCACAGAACAATACAGATATCTAGGATCCTCGGGTTTCATAGAGCCGCTACTGAAACCCGACGTTCCCCTGGTCATGTGGATAGCCTGTGCAATGAAATCCTAGACCCCTATGGGTGCGGCAAGTTACCCGCCAAAACCTGAAGCGAGTCAGCCTCCTTCAACAACGTGAATGGACCACCCAACACTTCACGGAATCCGGTAACTTGAGCACCCCTCCTTAGGTCAACCTGTACCCCCTACGAGTGCGGCGAATAGCCCGTCAATTCTAGAGTGAAGCCCCCTCCGTCTCAAAGCCATGAGATGCGGGCCCGTTGCCCTCTAGAACCCGGCTACCCGTGCACCCCTCTGCGGGGTAATCCTAGTACAGAAAGTAAAATATATACAACGGGTACATCGACCTCAGCTCGGTCGTGCCCCAAAAGAATAATATACAAACAGGCAGTGACGGCAGTCCACACGTCGGACGCTTGCCCCGCAATATCAAATGTACATATACAACCAAACTGTACTACCATTGCATCCAGGCTATCCACCACGAAAAATCCGCAACATCACAGCACAATACAGAACATCAACGTGAATGTCACGTTCGTAAATCCGTCTAAGAGAGCTATAGCAATTAAACAGGATTTACCGATCAAATGACATTCACGGTCGCAGATATAATGTAAATACTGTGAACTAACATGTTTAAAATTTTCGATCGACAAAATTTCCGAAGTGGGGCCCAAGCACAACTGTAGCACTCAAAATAAATCTAGGCCCAAAAAGAATATACCAAAAATCCCAATTTCAATTCAGAAAGCTACTGTAGAAATTTGGTACGGCGTTGACATTTTCCTGCCGCGGAACCACGGCCAGAACAGGGGTTTGGCCACGGTTCTGCGGTCCTACTGTAGCATCACCGTACCGAATTTTTACAGAATGCTTAAAACCGCCTGCACGAATTTCTGCAACACTCAAATTAATTTTTCGAGCACAAAAAATTTCAACAGAAAACTGGACTTGAAAATGGGGTTTTTAGAAAATTCGTTCAATCGAACTTGTAAACACGTTAGAGCAAGCTAGAAAAGGTTAACGGCGTAGCTCTGATACCATGTAAGTGGACGGCAGCGCCCCGGCCGTCTGAACGAGGCCGAAATGCGGAAATAAAAACTTTTCTTTAAACAGAAACCGGCGCTACCGCGGACTATAAACCCGGATCGGACCATTAACCTACTACTAGCTAACTAGAGAATGGGTAGAGAGCTATACCGAGCGATCCGTGTCCTTCGGTCTTCGGCCACAATCCCGATCTCCTCGCGGAATCTCCGGTCTCGATCTCCTCGTCGGAAAGGGCACCACATCACCGAGTCTTTTTACGGGCTCCCACCTCTTGAACCGAGGCAACTCGGACACGAAGTTGGCAAGCCGACGTGTCCAAGATTGCTGTAGAATAGTGTAGAGCTCTTTTGTCCCAAGGGGTTGACGAAGTTGCCATTTTGAGTGGAGGTGAAGGAGAAAGCTTTTTAGATGAAGCAAAAAGGATTTTATGCAAAGCAAAAGAGATCAAAATCCCACATCCAAAACTTGGACAGCCCCCCCTTCTTGTGGCCGACCATGCTAGGAGGGTGAGAGAGGGAGTGAGCAATCATCCAAGATAGAGAAAAAGGGTGATGATGAAGAATCATCATCACAACCAAGTCTCATCCTAATCCCATCATACAAAGTAAGCAATGATGAACAAAAATGAAGTCAATGGAAGCTAGAACCATCATGAACCAACCATGTGCCACAAAAAGTCTTCTCCATTATTAATTGCACATTTGCAAATAACCCCCTCCACACCAATTTTCAGCCAAAGAAAGAAACAAAGGAAAATGGCCGAAACGGAATGCGAGCTGGCAACTTCAAAAAATCGATCCCGTAATAAATTACAGGAAAACCCCGCGACGGTATATACATACCCGCATTTGTATTCCGATCGAATACAAATGCAATGAGACAAAATCTACACTGTACAATACTAGGATCCGGCTTAAACCAAAGCCCGCTAGTATTATCCGTCCGATCATGATCCGTGCAATACCGCACGTATATGATCGAACCCTGCCATACATCCATACGGCCTCTACAGCGTTTCACCCGAAACTTGAGAAACTGTCTGTGGGGGACTCTAAAGACTCGTCAATACTTTGGCTGTGGATTTAACCACTAGCATGTCAGAGGTATTAGCCGTACGTAACGGGCTACTAGGTTTTGACCAAAAGGGAAGTCGATGAGCGAACTCATCCTGACACCCTACTGAGCCTGTTAGTAACAATATCTGTACAGTCCGGTCCGTTCAACTATGAGCATCGCATGGCGGGCCTAGAGGGTTGGTAAAAGTCAGACCCCCAAAAGCGGTACAAGTCGTGTCGGAGTGTAGCCCAGAACACCCTGAGATACTACTGGAATACCTACCAGTAAATCTCCTGCCTTGGCCAAGGACTTTGTGTAATGGCTCTCCTAGACACAGCGCGACCTCACCCCCAATACCGGGAGAGACGAACCCCTGCAGATCCGCTCACTGCCTCCATGTGGCTCGGGACTGTACCCAACTAAAACCTGTTTGCACGATTCCTTTGAGCCGTGGTAGGGTAGTAATCAAAGTACAGTGGGAACTCACACGAGACAAATGACGATCTCAGGTCGATGAACTAACCTGTACACATGTCACCAGGGAACTGCTATCTGACGTCAGGTATAAGACCAACTAGCATGTTCCCGGCGAGTCCTGTCCAGTGTACTCATAACCCAATGAACACCTGTATACATCTTAGGTGAACCAACTGACACCAGTGGCTTGTGAGACCGGCCACCACCCCTCGTCGGGATCTCGACTGTATACACTAGTCTACTCTGGAGTATCGATGCCCTGTCTCGAAAACTCCCACGACTAGGGACCTTTTAAGGATGTGCTTATAGACCCCAGCTCAAAAGTATATGATCCCCATCATACTGCTGGCCGTCAAGCAAGAATCCTAAGGGCTCTATCAACGTGCAATAGTGACCTGTAAGGTCACCTGAAGCAGTACACGATGATAAAGATAAACCAGATAGCATACTATCATCTTGAGTAAGACTGTTCTACCGGCATAGGTCCTCCCTCAATCATTGTAATCACGTGCCTGTGATCCAATAATTGACTCTGAGGACACTATATCCAACATATTATTCAAGAACATAGTTCTTTCTTTACCTTGAAGATGAAGAAAAATCTTCTTTTTTCTAAGAGCTTGCTCTTTTTTTGCAGAGGGTTTTTCTTTCTATTCTCTGTATCTCTATTAGACTTGAAGTCTAGAGGCCTTTATATAGGGCCAAATGATTTGTTGAATCGTTTTAAGATATCTTTCTCTGATTGATTTGGGAATGTTTCCCCACCATTGGATCTTTGATCCTAGGGCTTCTGTTTTACAGTAGGCAATCTTCTTGTTTTTAACAAGATTGAGAAAATCTTTCCATAACAGAACTTATTCTGTCTTTTGGTAATTTTTATTTACCATTGGATCATTGATCCAATGGTGCTCTGATTTACAGAGCACAATCTTGTTATTTGGAAAGATTTTGAGGAATTTTTCCTTAACAGAATTTAGTTTCTGATTAATTAATGATTTATCATTATTATTAGATCTTTGATCTGACGGTTGGGGAGCTTTTAGGTTCCAGCGCTGGCGCACCCGTGCTTTGCACGTGGTGCGCTGCTCAGAGCGCAGCGCAACTGTGCTAGCGCACCCGTGTCTGACACGTGGCACGCAGCGGAGAGCGCAGTGCAACTGCGCTAGCGCACCCGTGTTTGACACGTGGCGCGCAGCGCAGAGCGCTGGATCTGAAGCGCTGCTTCAACTTTTAAATTTTGAGTTTTAAGACAGAGCTTTGCTCTGATTGGGGGTGCGCTGCCTAGGGCGCAGCGCACCTGGCGCTAGCGCGTCTGCGTTTGACACGTGGCGCGCAGCGCGCAGCGCACAGAATCTGAAGCGTTGCTTCACAATGTTTTAACTCTTGGCTTTGAGGCATTTGTTACATTCTTTTCATGTGGGGTTTTTATTATTATTTTATTTTATTGTTCTTATTGGGAGTGGGTTTTGAGCCAAAATTTTGGCGGGAACAAATGCCCCCCACTACTTTGCCCACGTAAGTATGTACGTGGGTGAAGTAGTGCAGAGTTATGCATGGCCATGGAATTGAGGGCTTAGGATACAAGTTTAGGGTCCTTGTAGCCTAAAACTTTTTCATCTTCATGAGCCGTAAGGATCTCAAGAAGGTTTTTTCTCCCTACAGGTCGAGAGGATCCCGTAGGTGTATTTTCTCCTTAGGGGTCGTGAGAACTCCTAAGTGCGTTTTCTCTTGAGAGTCGTAAGGATCTCATAAGAGAATTTTCTCCCTTACAAGTCGAGAGGACTCATAAGTGATTGTTTCCCTCCTTGTCGATATTTGACTTCGGGGAATGCGGCCTATAGATAATCCATCTTGACCTCTTTGTAGGGCGGTGATGGCTTAGGAGACAGGGTTAGGATCTACCACCTAAGACTTTTCAACTTTATGAGCCGTGAGGGTCTCATAAAGACTTTTCTCCCTACGAGTCGAGAGGATCTCGTAGGTGTATTTTCTCCTTAGGGGTCGTAAGGACTCCTAAGTGCGTTTTCTCTTGAGAGTCGTAAGGATCTCACTAGAGAATTTTCCCTCTTATAAGTCGAGAGGACTCGTAAGGGGTTGTTTCCCTCCTTTTCGAGATTCAACTTTGGAGAGTGTGGTCCGTGAATAGTATGCAAGAGTCCGTTTTGGACCGACTTGCAGGGCCCCAGTGCTTAGGAAACAAGTTTTTTAATCCCCGCTGCCTACGGCTTTTCCTCACGAGTCGAGACGAATCGAGCATTTCTCGTAAGAATATCCTAACGTCACAGTTAACCTCTGCTCTTTACGACAGAGGTCCGTTAGGGTCTGTGGTACTATGGTTATGTCCGTCGTACCGTCGCGTTGGCTGATGTATTCTTCGATAGGCAACCTTGTTGTTCGAGTAGCCTTGCGACTGTCATGTCTCTGATCCCTTCGGGGGCTAGACAAGACGTCTTTAAGAAATCCTCCTAGGCAGTTTGACCATCGGAAGAGCAAGCGTTAGGAATTTTGCCGTGCCGCTTTTTACTTGAGGTTAGGCTCATTTTGGAGAGCCCCGATGAGTCATAACCACTCCGCGCTGGTGTGGGATGATCTCCGATAGTCTTTCAGGTTTTATATGAGTTGCCGTCAAGACCCTGAAGTTAGGAATTTGGCATTTGCTTCGTTTGCTGGCATTGCGTCTGCTGTATCGAGACGAATGTCGCGGTTGTCTCTAGGCTGCTGGTGAACCGTCGAGGTTTGGAACTAGGGATTTTGCCGTGGCTCCGTTGTTTGATTGTCGCGTCTGAATCCAACTGGAGGAAGAACGCTGTAGTGACATCTCGTGTGTTGTATCGAGACGAACGTCGAGGTGGTGATCACTCCATGCTGGTGTGAGATGATCTCCGATGGTCTTTCAGGTTTTATATGAGTTACCGTCAAGACCCTGAAGCTAGGAATTTGGCCTTTGCTTCGTTTGCTGGCATTGCGTCTGCTGTATTGAGACGAATGTCGCGGTTGTCTCTAGGTTGCTGGTGAACCGTCGAGGTTTGGAACTAGGGATTTTGACGTGGCTCCGTTGTTTGATTGCCGCGTATGAGTCCTGTTGGAGGAAGAACGCTGGGGTGACATCTCGTCTGCTGTATCGAGACGAACGTCGAGGTGGTGACCACTCCGCGCTGATGTGGCATGATCTCCGATAATCTTTCAGGTTTTAGATGAGTTACCGTCAAAACCCTGAAGCTAGGAATTTGGCCTTTGCTTCGTTTGCTTTGGCGTGTCCGAATCCTGTTGGAGGAAGGATGCCGTAGTGACATCTTGTCTGCTGTATCGAGACGAACGTCGAGGTGGTGACCACTCCACGCTGACGTGGGATGATCTCCGATAGTCTTTCAGGTTTTATATGAGTTACCGTCAAGACCCTGAAGCTAGGAATTTGGCCTTCGCTTAGTTTGGTGGCACTGCGTCTGCTGTATCGAGACAAATGTCGTGGTGGATCTGGGATTTTGCTGTTACTCCACATTGTTTCGACCATGGGGTCTTTCGCTGACGTTGCATCTGCATCCTGCTGGACTGCGGAGGAACGCCGTTGTTGATATTGCGTCTGCTGTAATGAGATGAATGCTGAGGTGGAGTTGGGATTTTGCCGTCACTCCGCTTTTTTTCGACCATGAGGTCTTCTGTTGACGTTGCATCTGCATCCTGCTGGACTGCGGAGGAACGCCGTCATTGACATCTCGTTTGCTGTATCGAGACGAATGCTGAGGTGAAGCTGGGATTTTGCAGTCGCTCCGCTTTGTTTCGACCATGGAGTCTTTCGCTGACGTTGCATCTGCATCATGCTGGATTGCGAGGGAATGCCGTTGTTGATATTGCATCTTCTGTAACGAGACGAATGCTGAGGTGGAGCTGGGATTTTGCCGTCACTCCGCTTTGTTTCGATCATGAGGTCTTTTGTTGACATTGCATCTGCATCCTGATGGACCACGAAGGAACGTCGTCGTTGATATCTCGTCTGCTGTATCGAGACGAATGCTGAGGTGAAGCTGGGATTTTGCCGTCGCTCCGCTTTGTTTCGACCGTGAGGTCTTTTGTTGGCGTTGCATCTGCATCCTGCTGGACAGCGGAGGAACGCCGCTGTTGACATTGCGTCTGCTGTAACGAGATGAATGCTGAGGTGGAGTTGGGATTTTGCCGTCACTCCGCTTTGTTTTGACCATGAGGTCTTTTGTTGACGTTGCATCTGCATCCTGCTGGACTGTGGAGGAATGCCGTCGTTGACATCTCGTCTGCTGTATCAAGACGAATGCTGAGGTGAAGCTGGGATTTTGCCGTCGCTCCACTTTGTTTCGACCGTGAGTTCTTTTGTTGGCGTTGCATCTGCATCCTGCTGGACTGCGGAGGAACGCCGTTGTTGACATTGCGTCTGCTGTAACGAGATGAATGCTGGTGTGGAGCTGGGATTTTGCCGTCACTCCGCTTTGCTGACCATGGGGTCTTTTGTTGACGTTGCATCTGCATCGTGCTGGATTGCGAGGGAATGTCGTTGGTGATCTCTAAGTTATCGATGTTGACGTCGAGACCCTGAAGCTAGGGATCTTCCTTTGTTTCATTTGTTGACATTGTGTCTGCAATATTGCGACAAATGTCGAGGTTGTCTCTAAGTTGTCTATGAACCATCGAGATTTGGCTTCGCTTTCTGATGGAGCCTGTTGGGAAGGTATGGTTCCCTCTTTGTTTGTGCCCCTGGATTGTATACAGGGATCGATGTGATCTCACTTGTAGGGCAAAAAGTTTCATTCTTTCATCATTTTTTTATTCTTTCGGCGATGCTCTATCATTTCAGCTTTTTATATCGCGAAAATCGCGATTGTCTAATCATTTCGGCTATTTTTCGCGGTGCCCAATCATTTCGGCTATTTTTCTTTTTACTCGCTGCTTTGTATTGCGAGTTGCCCAATCATTTCGGCTGTTTTTGTATGCATACATTTTTACTTGATGATTTTGTTGCAAGTTGCCCCATCATTTCAGCCATTTCATATGTATTTTTTTTTTTGGCTCGCTGATTTTTTCTCGTGAGTAGGGGATTTGGGATCTGATACCAATCTTAACATCAGCATCGCTGCGACTGGAATATTGCCAGGAGCGAATCATCATTTGCCGTAAAAGGACTTGGAATTTGATACCGTTTTAGGCATCAGCATCGCTACCACTGGGATATTACCAGGAGTGAATCATCATTTGCCTCTGTCGATGTCGAACAAAGGTGGCTTAGCAAACAGGGTTAGGATCCCGTCGACTAAGGCTTTTGATTTCATGAGCCGTAAGGGTCTCATAAAGGTATTTCTCCCTACAAGTCATGAGGATCTCATAGGTGCGTTTTCTCCTTAGGAGTCGTGAGGATTCCTAAGTGCATGGTCTCTTATAAGTCGTAAGGATCTTACAAAAGTGCTTTCTCCTTATAAGTCGAGAGGACTTACAAGGGTTGTTCACCGTGTAAACATATCCCTAGTCACGGATGGGACTTTGTTAGGGAAATGTTTATTCGCGCCCGTGGATTGTATACAAGGGTCAATACTGAATCGCTTGTAAGGAAGTATTGGAAGTTGTGAGGGCTGCTTAAGAACAGGTTCAGATCTCTGTAGCTTAAGACTTTTGAATCTTATGAGCCGTGAGGGTCTCATCAGAGGGTTCTCCTTACGAGTCGTGAGGATCTCGCAAGTGTGTTTCTCCTTAGGAATCGTAGGGCTCCCTAAGTGTGTTGCTCCCTTGTGAGTCGTAAGGATCTCATGCAGGTGGTTTCTCCTCACAAGGTCGAGAGGACCTTGCAAGTGTCCTTTAACGAGGTTGCGCCCTTTCAGGTTTTCACAAACACTCGCCGGTAGCCCTGCTGTTTTTACTCACGGAGCCCTCTCGGGTTTTCATCCGTGCCCATTTTGCTTATGGACATACCGTTTTTTTTTACGAGTCTGCGCCCTTTCGGGTTTTCATAAACATCGCCGGTAGTCCTGCTGTTTTTACTCACGGCGCCCTTTTGGGTTTTCATCCGTGCCCATCTCGCTTGTGGACGTACCGTTTTTTTTTTACCACGTCAGCCTGAAGATGCCATGGGTTGGGAGTAGTTTAACGACGTTTCGGTCATAGGTCAACGTACGATTACGCAGCTAGATTTTGCCACAAATCTTCGCATGTTTTGTGCCGGAGGTGGATTCCTTGAAGAGAGGGCTGAGGGCGATTTCTTCGTCAGAGTCGCTTCCAAAGGTGATAACTTGCGATCCCTTGGTGTCGACTATGTGACAGTTGCCAGCAGCTCTTTCGTGCTCATTTGTCGTGCTTTTCTGTTCCCGATGAGCCTTGCGCTTCACTCGTTGAACGTGTCATCGATGGGCAACATATCCCTGCCACCAGTTTTTAAAGGCTATGCACTCCTCGGTGGGGTGTGCAATCCTCTGATGGTATAGGCAGAAGTTAGGATGTATGTCCGCTTCATCAAGACGTATATTGCCAGGGGAATTTCCTTTGAGAGAGGGCAACTTCATTCATATTGCCAGCGCCCTAGCGAATTGATTCCTTACTTTAAGCTTGCTTTTGCTGGCGATAGGGATGCTTTGCTCCAGTCGGGGTGTCTCGACCTTTTCCTCCAGTCGTCGGCGTTTGGCACTTTCAAATATAGCCAATTCACGCTCTCGATTGGCTTTGCTTTCCTGATGGGCTTCGTTTAGGAATGCATCAATCATTTCGTCAGATGGTCCTAAAAGTTCAGGCTCAGGATTTTCCCTTGGTTTTTCTACATCCAAAGCTTCTTCACCGTTTATTAACGAGTGAGAGATCACATGACAGCTTGCCGCATAATCCTCAGACTCATCCAACGAGTCTTCTCCATCATCTCCGTCCTCAAGGACGTGGCTGAGGAATTCTCGGAATGTGGCTGGGGTCTGCGCCTTCTGATTATATTCTTCCAGTGCGTCAATATGTTTTCGCAGATCCGTGCGCTTGTCATCAAACTGCGCGAGCTTTTTGGTCTTCTTCTTTTTCTTTGAAAACTTTGACGGCTGTGCCTGGGTGTTTTGCTCACTGTTATCAATTCTCAGTGTTGGGCATGGTTTCAGCATCCCATCAATGACCTTGGGCTCTGGCGGACTTTTCCACCTGACGGCTGGGCATGTGTGAAGATCCTTCAGCATTCTTTTAGTTTTGGCTGAAAGGGCGACCTCCCACGGAGTTTCTTCTATAAAAGAGCACGATGCCCCCGGCATGTCCACTTTTTTAGGGGCATGAGGTTGTGGCGGGTTCACCTTCCAGTTTTCGGATAATGCGAACTTGCCTTGTTGGTATTGGTCCTCAATTCAGCCTTTGAAAACAAAACAATCTTCGATTGGATGGCTTACTGCTTGATCGTAAGGGCAGTAATTAGGATTGTTGAGATCACCTGGCTGCAATGGACGTTTTGGACTCTGCAGATTGATGAGTCTGTTGCGCACTGCCAGCTCGAATAGTCATCTCGTTTTATCCTGAGGAAACGAGTAAGGACGTCCTAATCTTTCCTCAAGGGATGGGCGTGGACGCATATTGTTTTGACGGACAACCGGCTTTAAGTTGCTTGGCTGTTGTTGAGTATTAGCGACGAAAGTTGCTTTTCCTTTCCCCTTTTCATTCCGAGGATCCGTCTTTGAAGGAGATGGTCTATGACCCATCTGATCCATTTAGGCCAACTTGTCAATCAAGGCCTGGAAAGTAGTTGGCTTGAAGAATATCATGAATTGCGAGATGGTCGCTTGTGGATCAAGAGTGCCCACGAACATGCCTACCGCAGGTGCTTCTTCGATGCGTTGTTCGCACTTCGACCATAAGTTTCGCCACCGTATTGCGTATTGAACCCACGTTTCGTCTGGCCTTACCCTGGCGTTGATCAATGTGGTGACCGGGGTGCGCTCGCTGGCGCTTGAAAATCTTTGTGTAAACAGCAGCTCCATTTCCGCAAATGTTTTAACAGAGTCGTTAGGTAGCTCCGAATACCATTCGAAGGTCGTTTCCGCTAAACTGCCGACGAATTGGCGAAGCAACAGTTTGTCGTCACCTCCAGTGTTGCCGCATAGAGCCCTGAATTGAGCGACATGCTGATGTGGATTCCCCGTCCCTTTATACACATAGAACTTAGGGATCGTATATCCCGGCGGGTAACTTATTTGGTCATACCAGCCCGGATACGGTCATCCGGTCTTGACAATTTGACCAGCCGTTTCGTTCGCTCGGTGAGCTCGTATTTGCCGAGCTATATAATCATCGAGTGCGGCCTTAGAGATGGTTTCCTCCTTGGCTGCTGAAAGAGCCGGAGGTGTTAGTTATATGTATGCCCTAGAGGCCATTGCTATACATAGGATGTATATTGTAGTGGATGCTTGGACATATATAGGGAGGACTTTCTTGCTCGACATGATAGTATGCTATCTGGTTGCTCTTTACCTTAACGTGTACACTGATTGTCTCTCTGTTACATGTTGGTAAAGCCCTTAGGATGTGTACTTGACTACCTAGACTATGATGCGGATCATACTAGTGCGGACATGGTAGTCCATAAGTACATCCTTCAAGGTCCCTAGTCGTGGATGTATCGAGACGGGGCATCGATATACTAGAGTAGACTAGCGTATATCTTCTCGACCCATACAGATGGGCGAAGGATGAACCCATATCCATTGGTGTTTGACATCAGAGATGATATACGGGTGCTCAGTGGAGACTGGGTACACTGGACGGACTCGCCGAGAACTCCCAGATGGTATTATACCTTACGTCGGATGGCAGTTCTCTGGTGGCACTGGTACAGGTTAGTCTGTAGACCCGAGATCCTCATAGAGTCTTGTGTGATTCCCACTGTGCTTTGATTTCCACCTTACCATGTCCAAGAGGGCGTGCAAAACGGTGGTTTTTGGGTACAGTCCAGAATCACATGGAGGCAATGAGCTATAGTAGGGGATTCGTCTCTCCCGGTATAGGGAGTTGATGTTGCGCTGTGTTCGATTGGCTATAACCGGAAATCCATGGCCAGGGTTGCTGAGATTTACTGGTAAGTGTTATCAGTAGTTTCTCGAACTGTTATAGACCTCATATCGACACGACTTATCGAGCTACTGGGGTTTGACGTTTACCACCCCTAGGCAAGATATGCGACATATCAGACGATCAGACCGGACTGTACGGTAAGTGTTACTGGTTGGATTCACAGGAGTGTGAGCGGGCTTGCTCGTTGATATTCTGATCGCTCAATACCTGGGTGGCCGTTACGTTTAGCAGACCGCTTGCGGCTTGTGGGTGTTTGATATGATCATCACCTACTGCCGGCGTATTGACGAGTCTTTAGAGTCCTACACAGGGGTTTCCTGGCTCAAGCGAAATGAAATAGGAGCACATATAAGATATGTGCGAGACCGAGAATAATACCAGTATGTGATACTGTATTCGATTCTCGCGATTTGTGACATTGATCGGTTATATGCGATATAGCCGGGTTATCGGATCAAGTGTTGATTCGATAAGTTGTTACTATTGATATTAGTCGATTATATGCAGTATGACCGGATCATTAAATCACATGTTGATTTAATGATTTAATGTATAATTATATATTTGATATATTACTTTACATTAACTAGTATTGGTTCACTTAAGATTATTTTCTCACTTGAATGTGCACATTGTATATATGATATATGTTTGTGCACTAGTTTGTATCATGTTTGATGATACATGCAAACTTGGGTGTGTGTTTACTTTAAACCATGTTTAAGTTAATGGTTAGGGTTTTAAATTAATTATTTATTTTATTCATTTCTTTTTGGGCAAAGAATAAAATGGTGGCTAACTTTGTTTCATTCTTGAAGCTTCATGAAGCTTTGAAAGTCATGACCATTTTGTTTCATTCCTTAACCTAACCATTATACCTAACCCTAGTTTAGTCTCTACACTTGTTAGGCTCACCCATGGTTGCATTATGATAAGGTATCACTTGGATTTTCTTTTGAAAGTGAATTCTTTTTCTTTTCTTCTTTATCTTCTTCATGAATTGAAGAAAGCTTACTTGAAAATTTCCAAGTGAGAAATCCAAATCCAAAGTGAACCCACTTCCTATTTCTTCATCCTCTACCACTTGCCATGTAGTAGAGTATGTTATCTTCACAAGTTTCATGACCTAGTGAAGGTGGAGCTTGAGTTTGAGTCGCCTCGACGTAGATCATTTTCGGCATCGAAGTCAACGACCTAGCCCGCCCATTTCTCCGATGAAACCGACGCTAGAGTCCGGGATCCCGATGATCGCAGCGGAGGGACGTCAATAAGGAGCTAAAGAAGTGGAGGACCAGATCTACAAAGGTTGTATTTCCATTCACTTAGCAGTAAAGTAGTTTACTTGCACTTTTCGCCTAATCTCTAGTTAACGATCTTCATTAGGGTTTCTCGGCACCTAGAAAAAATTGATTTTGGCATGGTTGATGCCTTGTGGAACCTCATTAGTGTGCCTAGGAACCCTACAGTGGTATCAGAGCCTAGCTAGAGCCTTAGGCGAAGTGTAGACGATGTTAGAAACCCGATCGAACCCCGAAACCCTAAATTTCACCCCTATCTGTACATTTTCTGAAATCGTGGATTTTTGTGAATTAAAAATACTCAAAAAATTCAGCAGGGTTTTCTAGGAATTACAGTGAAACACGTGGCCCTGATTCCATCATTGGGCCGCGGAACCGCGGCCTGACCCCTGGTTGGGCGGCGATTCCGCGGCAAGAAAGTGGCTTCTTGCTCCACTGTTTCTACAGTAATGTCCACATGGTAGTCCTCTGTGTTTTGGGTAATTTTAATTTACACTCAAGAGTTGAGTTATCTGGGGTGTATTGGGGATTCGATGATTCGATCGGAAACTTTAACTGCGTCTATGTGTTTTTCCGGGTAATTTAGAATATGTTAAAAAGTTCGACCGGATATAAATACCCAATTTTTTCCCTGCCGGGAAATTTTCAATTGTTGGATTTTTCCGTAGTTTAATAACGTTCTAAGTAGTGCAAGTAACGCGATGGACCCTCTAGAAGACAACAAACCTTAACTCGATTATGTGACCGTCTTGAACTGCCCTTTGAACCTTAGGGTTTGGGGCAGTACGGCGTGCCACATGTGAGGCGTTGCTTGACCCTTCTACGGCTGGACCGTTGGTACTGTGGCATGAAGTGAATGTTCTTAAACTTATTTCATGTGTTGAGCTGTTTCGGGAAAACTTGGGTGTTTGATTGTTCGATCGGAAAATTTAACATTTTCTATTTATCTGGAATGTGATACAATATTTGGAATTCACAAGTAGTTATGAGATAACTAATATGAATGTTATAAACATAGCACTTTAGTCTCACTTGATCGATTGCCACGAAATTTTGATGTGATCAAAAGTCCGTCGCAATCACGTAGCGTACGCGGATACTCGCCGGATAAACTTAATAGACAGCTACACCCCTTAGCCCCGACAAAGTGACTGTAGGAGAACCCCGTCACCGAAAGCATCCGTTCGGGTGCTCGCGGCAGCGGTGTTCCGCCTTGGTGCACTTCGTCGACGGCATCGGGGGTGCGGCCGTCGACTAAAGTTTGCGACGAGTATTCGATGAGGATGTCGGGAATCTTGTTGAATTGCCCGACTTGGTATTGAAAAGAGTTTTCGATAATGAGACTAAAATGCGGGGTTTATAATTGTTAGGCATGCGATGTCTAAGGAATTCATTTGGTTAGGCATGCGATGTATAAAGAGTTTGCGGATTCCAACTGTTGTAGTTTTACACTTTCTTTTCTGTAACCGTAAGTGTAATATGTGATATCGCCGGTTTCGTTACTATATGTCAACGACAATTGGGATGGGCATATTTACTTACGTTGATGACATGTGATGTTATGTGTTGCTGGATATGTTATATTGGATCGTCGTGTTTGAATAGCCGAGGTTTTTAATGTGAGATGAGTGTTTTTCATTTTCATTCATGTAAAAACTTGTATGTAATATTCTTTTATGTTGGGGCACTTCCAGGTTGCGGAAGATGTCACCATTTGTATATTATTTACTTTTCCGCAATAGGATAGACCCAAGGAGGGGAACACAAGTAACCGGGTTCTAGGGTCCAGTAGGAAACCATCTCGAGGAGTCGAGTCCGGGTCTCCTAACCCTAGAATTGGTAGGGTTGCTTGCCGCTCTCGTAGGGGTCTAGGGGTGTGGGATTGGCTATTCATCACGACCGTGGAATCCGTGTTTTATAGAGGCTCAAAAATAAAACACGGGCGTCCTAGTATATCCAATATTTCATATGTTTCTTCTGCTGCGATATCTGTGATGTGATCATTTGATGTTCTGTGATAGATACTGTATATAGTATATAAGATATATTATATAGACATTGCTTATGTTTTACACCCGCGCTAGCCCTACCCCGCTCTGCCGTTAGTTACCTAACCTAACGGTGCACGAGGAGACATCGAGGCGAATGCGTATGGCATAAGTGTACGTCGTATTTATCTGTGATGTTTGGGTGCTTAAATGATGGGACTTCATTAATGTGATTAATGAAAGAAAAAGAAACCTAAAAGATGTTGTGGAATCGAATTTTCAAAAACAGGTAGCTACAGTTCTTGCTTTGCATCGCGGTGTTCCTTGTAGAACATCCTGCACCTTATTCGATGAGGAAAGGGCCGAGATCCCTTCACTGGGAGTGACCCCTTTAACAATAACTGGCAGATGCTACGCACTCGGTTTGTCTTTTGATAGCTTCTATAGTTTCTGCTTTGCACAGTGATATATATGATATATCCCGCACCTCATTCGACGAGGAAAGGGCCGACGATCCCTTCACCGGGAGTGACCCCTTTAGCAAAACTAGAAAAGCCTCAAAAACACTCCATTTTAAAATCATTTGATTCTACAACGATATCAAGTTCATTACGCAAAGGGTTTTCTTAAAAACCTGTCGTAGCCCTCCGTCATTTCAGATAAGTAATGGTTAGTATTCGTGCTGCGTTTGTTGACCTCTGTCAAGGCGTAGTGTGCGGTAGCTGATTAGTGCTTATCTGTATAAGCATATGATGTGATTGATTTAGGGTAGTCGTGCGACCTTGTTGATCTATGTCAAGGGTCGTGCGGGTGGGTTTACTTCAATCAGGAAATGACGGGTTGAACTTGACTAGCAGCCTATGGTTTGTTGACCTCTGTCAAGGTCATAGGACGCTTGGGGCAAAATATTATCGGGAATTTCAAGTGTTGAAATTTGCAATGAGATTGCATACCTTCTATGAGATAGTTGGATCCCGATACCCGCTGCGAGTAAGAGTTACTCCTGGGAGAGTTTTACACATTACAATTAGCCGATCAAGTAGGTGTCTAGAAAGGTGTTAACGAGGTTACGCCTCTGGGAAAACGAGGTTTACATTAATTAGGTTCGTGCGAAAGCACGGGGGACCTCCCTCAAAGTACCGACACTGGCCTGGCTGAAAGATTGGCAAACTTGTAGCGTGTAATTAATCCCGGCTAGTCTTTCCTTTTAGGGTTTGAAGGAAGATTTGATAAAAACAGTGGGAGCCATCCTGATTAGATAAACTATATAACCAATCTAATCTTGTAAGAGCGCAAGCAGAGTGTTTTTTTCTCTCTCTCTCTCCAGGTAGCGACCATTTCACGCCTTAATCAAGATAATAATACGGAATATTGACCGAACCCGCTTGTTATACTGAGCTGGGGAACGTTGGTCCCGCTCCAACTTATAATTGTTATAAGACAGAGCAGGAAATTGGGGATTACCAGAATTCCCGTGCCGCCCAAACGAAGAAAGTGCATACTGATACATCATCTTCGGGTGTGTTCATTACATAGAACTGTTTCTCAGTATCCTTTACGTCCTGGGTATTAGATACCGGATCAGGATCCCGCATATGTAATCTGTTACATGGGCTATAGAAAGGTAGAGAACTGAGAACGGGTAATAAGTTTCATGAGACAAGAAACGGTGTAAGTGTTGTAGCCAAGTCTGTTGGTCACTGTCATCCTGTATTACCAGAATACATTGATTCTGAACAAATGTTATTAGATACCGAACCTGATATACAACATCATATCAGTCTCTTTATTAGTAAAGAAAGGATATAATTTTGTATTGATGGATAATGTTTTGAACATTTCCTATATCAAAAGTTGATCGGTTCATGTACGTTATCTAAAAGCATTGACGTTCTAAATCAAACTACAGTTCTTAGTATACAGAACACACACAAGAGGAAGAGTTCAGAAATGAACGAATTCTTCTTGAGGTATTGTAGACTAGGTCATATCAATGCGACCCGGCTAGCGGAAGTTACATTTAAGATGCATATTTAAATCATTTTGAATTTACATCTTATGAAACCTGCCAGTCGTGTCACAAAGATTAGATGACCATAGCTCTGTTTATTGGAAACAGAGAAAGAGTTAGTTGAACTCTTAGGATGATACATGTTGATGTATGAAGGTCCCCTGTCTATACATACCAAGACCGGTTCTTTGTACTTCATTACATTCTCTGATGATCTCTCAAGATTCAGACATATGTTCCTGTTGAAACACAAGTCTGAAACTTTTGAGATATTCACAGAATATAAGTTAGAAGTAGATAACCAAAATACGGGTATAAGTATTATGTCCTATGATGAGATCAGGGAGGAGAATACTTAAGCACGGAATTCCTGGATGATTCTAAAGGAGAATGAGATTCTCTCTCAGCATTACTCCTCCGTATACACCATAGCACGATGGTATATCGGGGCAGAGCAATAGCACCCTATGAGATATGGTGCGCTCTATGATGAGTACTACTGAGTTTCCTATTTCCTTTTGGGAGTTATGCACTTGAGAAGTTGCATACCTATTGAATTAGGTTCGAATCAAATTAGTGCCTACCACTTCATATATGATATGGAAAGGGAAGAGCCCATATCTTAAGTTGGTTAAGATTTGGGGTTGTCCGGGCTATGTCTAAAAACAAAATCCGGACAAGCTCAAGGCAAGGTCTGTTATGTAGAAGTGGAAAGGTTCCAGCTATACAAACTACAGCAGATGATTTGATAGAACCAAAGGATTCAATAGTTACCAACGAACCTCAGCCTCTCCGCCGATCTAGTAGGGTTCCTCACCCACCTGAGAGATACTTCGGTTTCTCTATGACAGTGGGAGCGAGGATTGCATCATGAGATGATGACCCAACTAGTTTCGGGCTGGCCATCAGGAGTGGGACTCTGTAAGAATGGCTGGATGCTTAGCGATCTGAGATAGAATCCCTATACACCAACAAAGTATGGACTTTGGTTGCTTTATCTGAAGGGTTAAATCCCCATCAGGAGCAAGTATATCTTGAGAAGATTATTTGGTGTACATGGAAAAGTTGAGACTTTCAAAGCTAGACTTGTTAAAGGTTTGCATCATAGACCAGTTGTGACTAATGATGAAACCTTTTCTGGGGCCTATGCTTAAGTCCATCCAGATCCTACTTGCCACGGCTACATACCATGACTACGATATCTGGTGATTGGGTGTCATGACTGCTTTTCTAAATGATGATTTGGAAGAGAGCGTCTATAAGTACACAGCCAGAGGGCTTCGTAGACAGTGGGAGCAGCGAAAACGTGTGCAAGATGTTTTATATGATAAAGCAGGCATCGCGGAGTTGGAACGTCTGTTTTGATGTGGTAGTCAAAGAGTTTGACTTCATCAAAATGGTAGATGAACCTTGTATATATAAAAAGGTGGTATGGAGTATGGTGATGGTCCTCGTAGAGTACGTGGATGACATACTCTTGATAGGGAAGGAGTTTCCTATGCTACGCTCGGTCAATCTCTGCTTATCACAAGGATTCTCCATATAGGATCAAAGTGATATCTCCTAAATCCTAGGTTTTGGATCTATAAGATAGATCTAATTGGATGTTAGGATACTCACTGGTTGTAGTGAGATGGTATCAATCGATCCTGGGGAGAATCACTGGAAGGGTTCCAGGGTGATAAGGACGACTGAATGTCAGTCACAGGCATTGTCTTTACCCTCAGTAAAAGGACGGTATGTTGGAAGAGTTCCAAGCTAGATACCGTGGCATACTAGACGATAAAGGCTGGATACATCGCTACTAAAGATGCTACCAAAGAGGAAGTCTGGGTATATATAAGTTCATGAGATGAACTTCGTTCCTACCATTGTGTGACAATGGAGTTGTGGCTTATGCCAAGGAACCCCCGTCCCATCAGAAATCCAGATATAATTCTTAGGCGGTATCACCTGATCATGGAGATGGCTGATCTCCAGGGTGATCGAGGTTAGAAGAGTAGACTCAGAGGACAACACGGCGGATCCACTCACAAAGGCTTTTTCCCAGAGAGAGACTGTTGCGCCACGGCAGCGCCCCGACCTCGTACTCGAGGCCAAAATGCGGAATCAAAAATTTTTCCTTACTCGGAAACCGGCGCTACCGCGGACAATGAAAACCCGGATCGTAACCATTAACCTAATGCTAGCAATCAAGAGATAGGGTGAGAAGTATACCGAGTGATCCGAGTCCTCCGGTCTTCTCGTCATCGTCCCGATCTCCCGCGGAAAGTGTAGTCTCCATATCGTCGCCTCCTCACCGGAAAGGGCACCACATCGCCTTCGTCTTTTACGGGCTCCCGCCTCAATACCGAGGCAACTCGAGCATGAAGCCGGCAACTCGACATGCTCAAGATATGCTGTAGAATGTGTAGTGTCTCACTTGGGGTTGGTTGCCATTTGGAGATGATGGAGAAAATGAGATAAGAAAAATGGTGCTTGCATTTTTCTAGCATGAATGAGATCAAGAAGATGAAACTCTCAAGAATGAAGAACTCTCTCCTTCTTCTTCTCTTTTTTCTTATGAAAAGCTTATCCTCTAAGAATAATGGTGGAGGAAAAGAATATGAAGCATAACCTTAGAAGGAAGGTGAGTGTAGGATAAAGAGAATGGTGACTATATCCTAAACATCATCATCACAAACTTACATCAAACTTCATCTCAAATCTAATCTTCATAAAGCAAGACAAGATGATAGAAAAGAATGGAATAAAAAAGATGCTATCATAATTAATCTTCTTACAAATAAAACCTCCACCAAATGTAATTTGCAAAACTGCAAATTACCCCCTCCATCAGAAAAGTCCGGCCGGGAAAGAACAAAGGAAAACCGGCCGGAACGGAATGCAAACTGGCAACCCCAGAAAACTGGTCCCGTAATAAATTACAGGAAAACCCCTATACTGTGCATACACACCCGCATCTGTATTCCGACCGGATACAAATGCAATGAGACAAAATCTACACTGTACTAAACTAGTACCGGCTTAAACCAAAGCCGGCTAGTAAAATCCGTTCGATCCTGATCCGTGCGATACCGCACGTATCTGATCGAACCCTGCCATATAACTATACGGCCACTAGTACAAACTGTCCGATCCTGATCCGTGCAATACCGCACGTATCTGATCGGACCCTGCCATATCTCCATACGGCCTCTACAGCGTTTCGCCCGAAAGCTTGAGTAACAGTAAGTGTGGTGGACTCTAAAGACTCGTCAATACTATGGCTGTGGATTTAACCACAAGCACGTCAGAGGTATAAGCCAATACGTGACGGGCCACCAGCTATTGACCAAAAGGGACGTCGATGAGCGAACTCATCCTGACACCCTACTGAGCCTGTCAGTGACAATATCCGTACAGTCCGGTCCGTTCGTCTATGAGCATCGCATGTCGGGCCTAGGGGGTTGGTAAAAGTCAGATCCCCAAAAGCGGTACAAGTCGTGTCGGAGTGTAGCCCAGAACGTCCTGAGATACTACTGGAATACCTACCAGTAAATCTCCTGCCTCGGCCGAGGGCTTTGCGTAATGGCTCTCCTAGACACAGCGCGATCTCACCCCCAATACCGGGAGAGACGAACCCCTGAAGATCCGCTCACTGCCTCCATGTGGCTCGGGACTGTACCCAACTAAAACCTGTTTGCACGACTCCTTTGAGCCGTGGTAGGGTAGTAATCAAAGCACAGTGGGAACTCACACGAGACAAATGACGATCCTCAGGTCGATGAACTAACCTGTACACATGTCACCAGGGAACTGCTATCTGACGTCAGGTATAAGCCCAACTAGCAGGTTCCCGGCGAGTCCTGTCCGGTGTACTCATAACCCAATGAGCACCTGTATACATCTTAGGTGAACCAACTGACACCAGTGGCTTGTGAGACCGGCCACCGCCCCTCGTCGGGGTCTCGACTGTATACACTAGTCTACTAATGGAGTATCGATGCCCTGTCTCGAAACTCCTACGACTAGGGACCTTTTAAGGATGTGCTTATAGACCCCAGCTCCCACGTATATGATCGCCATCATACTGCTGGTAGTCAAGCAAGAATCCTAGGGGCTCTATCAACGTGCAATAGTGACATGTCAGGTCACCTTAAGCAGTACACGATGATAAAGAGAAACCAGATAGCATACTATCATCTCGAGTAAGACTGTCCTACCGGGATAGGTCCTCCCTCAATCATTGCAATCACATGCCTGTGATCCAATAATTGACTCTGAGGGCACTATCTCCAACAATCTCCCACTTGCACTCAAGGCTAATTATTGCGATGTCGCATACTCACAGCCCGTGTGATACCGAACACCCAACTCCTCTACAAGTCAGTCTCACAAAGCTCGTTTGTGAAACTATTGCGTTCGAGGAATAGCCTCAGTGAGTGGATCCGCTCTGATGTTTCTTTCTATGTCTCTCTATATCTCAAGTTCGCGGAGAAAGCCATCTCCCGAAATGAGCAATACCTGTCTTAGAACGTCTGGATGTCTGATGGGACCTAGCTCATAAATGAACTTCAAATCCAAACTTCTTAGACTGTATCGTCAACTGAACTCAATCAGTATCCTGCGCCATGCCACCCTCAGTATTGCCTTGGACCACCTGTCCAAAATACTGCCCCTCGTCAGAAGGAAAACTATAACTCTGACAACCTCCTTTTCGTCCATGTCACCTTGGAAGCCTGGAATGATAACTGTCTCCCAAATGAGGCTGTCGTTATCATATCCCTAGAACATCCACTTATGTTCTAAGACTGCTTCCGACTGTTTCTCCAGGATTGGATCAATATCAACTTGTTGCATCTAGTGCAAGAACAACATCTGGTGTGGTACTTGACATCTCATGATTGACTCAATTACCTAAGCAAGTGATCTGCCAATCATGAGTATCCCTCTCCCCTTTAGTCTATAAGACAACTTTAGAGAGGGTGACTCCATCAACTGCAGGTACACTACCGTGTCAGGAGTCGTCCATTCTAAATACTCATAGAATGCTGTCAAGGTACCCAGATTGGGAAACCACCCAAATCTAGATCTAAAACCATAGATCTAGTAACCAGTATGTCTGATATAATATCCAAGTCCTATGTGGAGAAAACACTGTGTGACGACCAAAGTATAACCGATCGTAGTATAGGAATATCACTTCCTACTACCTTCTCAACAGATCCATCCCCTATTCTGATGACGTCAAACCTATGACTGTCACATCAGAAATAGATGATCTATCTCCGCTACATCTGCTTTAGTCTATAAATAGACATAAGCCTGATGTCCACCAATGCTTCCGCTGCTCCCACTGACTACGACAACCTTCTGCCAGAGTCATATAGACGCGCACTTCTAAAACTAGTTTAGAACGACGCTATACTCATCCTCCTGCCGGGTCTCGCAGCCTGGAACAACAACAATGGCAAGTGTGGGTAAACAAGAACTTCCCTGTCACCGTCCTTGAGGCTACCGGAGTACCTCTCGGGTGCCTGAAGTTACCCACCTTATCTGCGGAGTGGCCAATGGAATGTCAAAACAGATTGAATCTTTAGGTTCCTTATCAAATCTTCAGTAATCGTTTGCGGTTCTGGAATCACTTCCAGTTCTACCATACTCCCACTACTTTTTCTGAAAAAATCCATTTTTAATAAAAACTGTGGCGAGTCTAGAACAATATTGCTATTGTTCATCCAGATGGTAGAAAATCAACCCTCGTCATAGCCTGGGTCAACCTACAAACAGCCATTACAGAAACGTGCCTTGAGTTGTCCAGTGTCTGGTTTTAAGCATAAGCCGGACAACTCCCCGTACCTTAACATCGTTAAGATATGAACTGTTCTATATCCAATATAGAACCAGAGGCACTGATTCAATTGAACCAGATACAAATCATGCAGCTATCTCCAGTGCATGTCAACTAAATGGAAGGAGGCCGATCAGCGTTACTCAACTTAGGAGTACTTCCAATTATGAGTAACCTGAAAGAGAAGCAATTTCTCTTTATCATTACTATCAACTGAATACCATACACAAGTATCTACATCTTCGATCACTTTGAAGAATCCCGATACTTGCAACACCTGGTTCTCTACTCTATTCAAATACCTATAACTCCTCAAAACTTAGACCCTGTGTTTCAACGAAACACATGTCTAAGAACTAGAGAAGTTAAAAGTAAACAGAATATAGTATGAGGACCAACCCCTCTGTCCTAATGGACACTGGACAACATACAATACTCTGTATAAGTCCGCTGAGTCTAACAACTCTTTCACTGTGCGTCGTAGGTTGAAAACTGTACTTATGGTTAAGAAGAATTACACCGCTGTTTAATGCTCCTTACCTAACCATCCACTGATATAGGTAAATGTCATCGACATAATATCAAAAAGTATATCTCACTCTATGAAAATAGACGTACAGATATATCAATTTGAAATTGGTGCATAACCGCGGATATTCAAAACCAAATAATTGCCGTCCGGCAAACAACCCAGGTGACTTCCTCAAATATCACCGATTACAACGAATCCCGATATAATGAGGATGATCACCCAATTCCCAATAACTTACTCCCACTCATCATCTGTAAAACCATACAGATGTGAGAATCATACCTGGTAAATACATACCCTGGAGTGAGTGTCTAACTGGGAAATCAGTTTTCTTTTAACTGTACACAGTTGAAACTGAAACATTAAAATGTTTCGTCGGGGTATCCTGGTATTCCTAGTAATGCCTCTTCCATTATCCTGATTCACAACTGTAACCGTATATCTCTTTGCCATCTTTCCAAATCCCTTTATATGTCTTTAGTCATTACCTTCTGTACACCCCTTTAGGCCAAATGGTTTTCTTCTTTCCCTACCGTTCGGCACCAGCCTATGGTTTGTAAGAAGACTATCCAAAAAGCATAAAGGGTGTACTGTCCTAATCCTAGGAGCACTCGCAACGCGAGAGAAGGTGAAGATAAAAGACACCTGAATGTATTTTATTCCTATTTCTCCTGAACTAGGATCCATCCCCGAACTGGAACAAGTTCCTTTCGAGTTCGTATATAACCATACGATGGAGTATCCTGTAAACTGGGATCTTCGTAGTGATACGGAGTGTCCTGGAGAAATACAAAGGTGATTTAGGATTGGCGAAGAAATACTTGGTTTGGTCGTGAATAGCAGTCGCAACTTACTTTGCCCTCTTACTAATCCCTTGCTTTGTCTTAACTTAATACCTTCTGTACACCGTTTTAGGCTAACTGGTTTTCTTCATTCCCTACCGGTCGGCACCAGCCTATGGTTTGGAAGAAGACTATCCAATTTGCGTAATAGGTGCACTACTCCTAAACCAAGGAGTACTCGCAACCTGAGAGAAGGTGAAAAGAAAAGACAACTGAATAATCCTATCCGTTTTCTCCAGAACCAGAAACCATCCTCGAAGTCCTTCGAGTTCTTATCTAACCATACGATGGTTTTTGTCCAATGGAAGTGGACGTTCGTAGCAATACGGGGTGTCCTGGAGAAAAGGGTAAAAGTAGGAGTGGCAATGAGGTCTGCAACTCTGACAATCCAAAAGCCAGTGTTAAGAAGGTTCGGTCAACTTGGTCACCGAGTCATAGTCCAGGGTCGGGTCAAAGGTCGCTGCCAAAGAGAGAGAGAAAAGAAACACTCAGCGTGCACTCTAACCTAGATCAGAATGGTTACCAATTTATCTAATCAGGAAACCTCCCACTGTACCTCAAATTCTCCTCCAAACCTGAAAGAAGAATTAGTCGGGGTCACCCGAGGAGTAAACTAACTCATCAGTGGGAATCGGGATCCAACTATCATTGCATGATAACTTGACGGAATCCACTCAAGTCACCACACTCCAGAAGGTATGCGCATGCCTGGCAAATTTCAGTTCTTTTGAAACTCCCGATGAAAGTTTTACCCCTAGGACCCAAGTGACCTTGACACAGTCAACAAATCAAAGAGTCCTAGTCAAGTTCAACCCGTCATTATCCTGGATTGCATTAAACCCACCCGTACGAGCCCTTGACACAGTCAACAAGGCCGCACGACTGTCCTAACCAATCCCATTTATATGCTGCAAACAAACACTACTTAGCTACCGCACACTACGCCTTGACACAGTCAACAAACGCAGCACGAATACTAAGTAATACTTGTAAGAAATGACGGAGGGCTACGTCTAGTTTTTGGCGAAAAAACTTTTAACATAATGAACTTGATATCGTTGAAGGAACTGCATAGCCTTTTATAAAAATATAGTGACGAAAACCTTTACTAAAGAGGTCACTCCCGGTGAAGGGATCTCGGCTCTTTCCCCGTAGAATGAGGTGCAGGATATTCCAACTGAATACCACGATGCAAAGCAAAAGTAATCGGCTATAGTGAAGTTAATGCCCTGACGCAAACTTCTGTCCAAGGGGTCACTCCCGGTGAAGGGATCTCGGCCCTTGCCTCGTCGACTGAGGAGCAGGATATTCCAAATGAATACCACGATGCAAAACAAAAGTGAACGTCCTTGCAATAACAGCTTTTTGAAAAGTGTTCCAACAACATCAGAATAGGTTTGTTTAACTTGCATTGATCCGAATCAACGCAGTCCCATCAAATGATCACACCACAAAGAACGAAAATATACTGACGTACGTATATGCCATCCGCATTCGCCACTGGGTCCCGTCATCACTCGTTAGGTTAGCTTACTAACGACAGAGCGGGGACTGGACTAGCGCGGATGAAAAACATATACAACATCTACTAATATATATACCAATATATAGTATTTCGCTCAAGGCGTGATAAAATGCAACATCACAGAAATGTACAGCATCACAGAACAATACAGATATCAGGAAGCCCCGGGTTTCACAGAGCCGCTGCTGAAACCCGACGTTCCCCTGGTCGTGTGGATAGCCTGTGCAATGAAATCCTAGACCCCTACGGGCGCGGCAAGTCACCCGCCAAAACCTGAAGCGAGGCAGCCCCCTCCAGCACCGTGAATGGACCACCCAGCACTTCACGGAATCCGGTAACTTGGGCACCCCTCCTGGGTCAACCTGTACCCCCTACGAGTGCGGCGAATAGCCCGCCAATCCTAGAGTGAAGCCCCCTCCATCTCAATGCCATGAGATGCGGGCCCGTTGCCCTCCAGAACCCGGCTATCCGTGCACCCCTCCGCGGGGTAATCCTAGTACAGAAAGTAAAAAATACATATACCGGGTACATCGACCGCAACCAGGTCGTGCCCCAAAAGAATAATACAAACAGGCAGTGACGGCAGTCCACATGTCGGACGCTCGCCCCGCAATATCAAATGTACATAATACAACAAAACTGCACTAGCATTGCATCCAGGCTATCCCCCACGACCGATCCGCAACATCACAGCATAAACATAGAACATCAACGTGAAAGTCACGTTCGCAAATCCGTCTAACCGGGCTATAGCAGTTAGACCGGATTTACCGATCGAGTGACATTCACGGTCGCAGATATAATGTAAATACTGTGAAATAATGTGTTTAAAATTTTCCGATTGACCAAAAATTAACAAGTGGGCCCCCAATCAAAACTGTAGCACTCACAGAAAACCTGGGCCAAAATTTAATATTCCAAAACCCCTAATATAAGCCCAGAAGCCCACTGAAAAAAGATGAGGCAATGACCCCACCATATTGCGGCGGAAGCGCGGCCAAAATGGGGTTTTGGCCGCCCTTCCGCGGTCGAGGTAAGGGTTCACTGTCTCGTTTTTTTTAGAGTTCTTAGAACTCCCTGCACATCTTTCTGAGATCACCTGAAAAATTTTTAGACTTCAAAAAATTTCAACAGAAACTGATGTGAAGGAAAAATACGGTTTTTGGAAATTTTGGTCGATCGGAAACGCAAACACATCAAACGAAGCTAGGTAAGGTTAATGGCGTGGCTCTGATACCATGTTGCGCCACGGCAGCGCCCCGACCTCGTACTCGAGGCCAAAATGCGGAATCAAAAATTTTTCCTTACTCGGAAACCGGCGCTACCGCGGACAATGAAAACCCGGATCGTAACCATTAACCTAATGCTAGCAATCAAGAGATAGGGTGAGAAGTATACCGAGTGATCCGAGTCCTCCGGTCTTCTCGTCATCGTCCCGATCTTCCGCGGAAAGTGTAGTCTCCATATCGTCGCCTCCTCGCCGGAAAGGGCACCACATCGCCTTCGTCTTTTACGGGCTCCCGCCTCAATACCGAGGCAACTCGAGCATGAAGCCGGCAACTCGACATGCTCAAGATATGCTGTAGAATGTGTAGTGTCTCACTTGGGGTTGGTTGCCATTTGGAGATGATGGAGAAAATGAGATAAGAAAAATGGTGCTTGCATTTTTCTAGCATGAATGAGATCAAGAAGATGAAACTCTCAAGAATGAAGAACTCTCTCCTTCTTCTTCTCTTTTTTCTTATGAAAAGCTTATCCTCTAAGAATAATGGTGGAGGAAAAGAATATGAAGCATAACCTTAGAAGGAAGGTGAGTGTAGGATAAAGAGAATGGTGACTATATCCTAAACATCATCATCACAAACTTACATCAAACTTCATCTCAAATCTAATCTTCATAAAGCAAGACAAGATGATAGAAAAGAATGGAATAAAAAAGATGCTATCATAATTAATCTTCTTACAAATAAAACCTCCACCAAATGTAATTTGCAAAACTGCAAATTACCCCCTCCATCAGAAAAGTCCGGCCGGGAAAGAACAAAGGAAAACCGGCCGGAACGGAATGCAAACTGGCAACCCCAGAAAACTGGTCCCGTAATAAATTACAGGAAAACCCCTATACTGTGCATACACACCCGCATCTGTATTCCGACCGGATACAAATGCAATGAGACAAAATCTACACTGTACTAAACTAGTACCGGCTTAAACCAAAGCCGGCTAGTAAAATCCGTTCGATCCTGATCCGTGCGATACCGCACGTATCTGATCGAACCCTGCCATATAACTATACGGCCACTAGTACAAACTGTCCGATCCTGATCCGTGCAATACCGCACGTATCTGATCGGACCCTGCCATATCTCCATACGGCCTCTACAGCGTTTCGCCCGAAAGCTTGAGTAACAGTAAGTGTGGTGGACTCTAAAGACTCGTCAATACTATGGCTGTGGATTTAACCACAAGCACGTCAGAGGTATAAGCCAATACGTGACGGGCCACCAGCTATTGACCAAAAGGGACGTCGATGAGCGAACTCATCCTGACACCCTACTGAGCCTGTCAGTGACAATATCCGTACAGTCCGGTCCGTTCGTCTATGAGCATCGCATGTCGGGCCTAGGGGGTTGGTAAAAGTCAGACCCCCAAAAGCGGTACAAGTCGTGTCGGAGTGTAGCCCAGAACGCCCTGAGATACTACTGGAATACCTACCAGTAAATCTCCTGCCTCGGCCGAGGGCTTTGCGTAATGGCTCTCCTAGACACAGCGCGATCTCACCCCCAATACCGGGAGAGACGAACCCCTGAAGATCCGCTCACTGCCTCCATGTGGCTCGGGACTGTACCCAACTAAAACCTGTTTGCACGACTCCTTTGAGCCGTGGTAGGGTAGTAATCAAAGCACAGTGGGAACTCACACGAGACAAATGACGATCCTCAGGTCGATGAACTAACCTGTACACATGTCACCAGGGAACTGCTATCTGACGTCAGGTATAAGCCCAACTAGCAGGTTCCCGGCGAGTCCTGTCCGGTGTACTCATAACCCAATGAGCACCTGTATACATCTTAGGTGAACCAACTGACACCAGTGGCTTGTGAGACCGGCCACCGCCCCTCGTCGGGGTCTCGACTGTATACACTAGTCTACTAATGGAGTATCGATGCCCTGTCTCGAAACTCCTACGACTAGGGACCTTTTAAGGATGTGCTTATAGACCCCAGCTCCCACGTATATGATCGCCATCATACTGCTGATAGTCAAGCAAGAATCCTAGGGGCTCTATCAACGTGCAATAGTGACATGTCAGGTCACCTTAAGCAGTACACGATGATAAAGAGAAACCAGATAGCATACTATCATCTCGAGTAAGACTGTCCTACCGGGATAGGTCCTCCCTCAATCATTGCAATCACATGCCTGTGATCCAATAATTGACTCTGAAGGCACTATCTCCAACAGAGACTTATATGGGATGGTTGAGTATTAGATACTACAACCACTGCTATCAGATGGCCCTAGTGCAAGTGGGAGATTGTTAGTTATATGTATGCCCTAGAGGCCATTGCTATACATAGGATGTATATTGTAGTGGATGCTTGGACATATATAGAGAGGACTTTCTTACTCGACATGATAGTATGCTATCTGGTTGCTCTTAACCTTAACATGTACACTGATTGTCTCTCTGTTACATGTTGGTAAAGCCCTTAGGATGTGTACTTGACTACCTGGACTATGATGCAGATCATACTAGTGGGGACATGGTAGTCCATAAGTACATCCTTCAAGGTCCCTAGTCGTGGGTGTATCGAGACGGGGTATCGATATACCAGAGTAGACTTGCGTATACTTTCTCGACCTATATAGATAGGCGATGGATGAACCCATATCCATTGGTGTTTGACATCAGAGATGATATACGGGTGCTCAGTGGAGACTGGGTACACTGGACGGACTCGCCGAGAACTCCCAGATGGTATTATACCTTACGTCAGATGGCAGTTCTCTAGTGGCACTGGTACAGGTTAGTCTGTAGACCCGAGATCGTCATAGAGTCTTGTATGATTCCCACTATGCTTTGATTTCCACCTTACCACGTCCAAGAGGGCGTACAAAACGGTGGTTTTTGGGTACAGTCCAGAATCATATGGAGGCAATGAGCGATAGGAGGGGATTCGTCTCTCCCGGTATAGGGAGTTGATGTTACGCTGTGTTCGATTGGCTATAACCGGAAATCCCTGGCCAGGGTTGCTGAGATTTACTGGTAAGTGTTATCAGTAGTTTCTCGAAATGTTATAGACCTCATATCGACACGACTTATCGAGCTACTGGGGTCTGACGTTTACCACCCCTAGGCAAGATATGCGACATATCAGACGATCAGACCGGACTGTACGGTAAGTGTTACTAGTTGGATTCACAGGAGTGTGAACGGGCTTGCTCGTTGATCTTCTGATCGCTCAATACCCGGGTGGCCGCTACGTTTAGCAGACCGCTTGTGGCTTGTGGGTGTTTGATATGATCATCACCTACTGCCGGCGTATTGACGAGTCTTTAGAGTCCTACACAGGGGTTTCCTGTCTCAATAGAAATGAAATAGGAGTACATATGAGATATGTACGGGACCGAGAATAATACCAGTATGTGATACTGTATTCGATTCTCGCGATTTGTGACATTGATCGGTTATATGCGATATAGCCGGGTTATCGGATCAAGTGTTGATTCGATAAGTTGTTACTATTGATATTAGTCGGTTATATGCAGTATGACCGGATCATTAAATCAAGTGTTGATTTAATGATTTAATGTATAATTATATATTTGATATATTACTTTACATTAACTAGTATTGGTTCACTTAAGATTATTTTCTCACTTGAATGTGCACATTGTATATATGATATATGTTTGTGCACTAGTTTGTATCATGTTTGATGATACATGCAAACTTGGGTGTGTGTTTACTTTAAACCATGTTTAGGTTAATGGTTAGGGTTTTAAATTAATTATTTATTTTATTCATTTCTTTTTGGGCAAAGAATAAAATGGTGGCTAACTTTGTTTCATTCTTGAAGCTTCATGAAGCTTTGAAAGTCATGACCATTTTGTTTCTTTCCTTAACCTAACCATTATACCTAACCCTAGTTTAGTCTCTACACCTGTTAGGCTCACCCATGGTTGCATTATGATAAGGTATCACTTGGATTTTCTTTTGAAAGTGAATTCTTTTTCTTTTCTTCTTTATCTTCTTCATGAGTTGAAGAAAGCTTACTTGAAAATTTCCAAGTGAGAAATCCAAATCCAAAGTGAACCCACTTCTTATTTCTTCATCCTCTACCACTTGCCATGTAGTAGAGTGTGTTATCTTCACAAGTTTCATGACCTAGTGAAGGTGGAGCTTGAGTTTGAGTCGCCTCGACGTAGATCATCTTCGGCATCGAAGTCAACGACCTAGCCCGCCCATTTCTCCGATGAAACCGATGCTAGAGTCCGGGATCCCGATGATCGCAGCGGAGGGACGTCAATAAGGAGCTAAAGAAGTGGAGGACCGGATCTACAAAGGTTGTATTTCCATTCACTTAGCAGTAAAGTAGTTTACTTGCACTTTTCGCCTAATCTCTAGTTAACGATCTTCATTAGGGTTTCTCGGCACCTAGAAAAATTTGATTTTGGCATGGTTGATGCCTTGTGGAACCTCATTAGTGTGCCTAGAAACCCTACAGGAGAAGGATTAGATATCTCCCCTCTATCATCTTCAACTATGATCGGAGGGTCTTCAGCTGGAGGATCCGGCTGTAATATCATCCCTACCATGTCTTGGAAGAGAAGTGCCATTCCCTTTATGTTAGCCGCTTGCTCCGCGGCTTCTCTGTCCTTCTTTTCGAGAACTCTGCGTAGGAAGTCAGCGTCAGTTTCTTGTTCGTGACGCTGTTCTGATGATGCCTCCGGGCTTTCTTTTGGCTCGGTAAGTGCGGCCATTGTAGTCAGCATCTCTTGAAGCTTCTGCCGTTGCTGTTCTTGAACACTTGTTATTGATCGGGTGAGCGGTCGGTGGCCCGTCGAAGCACGGCTATCCTCTTTCCCGGACACCATGTAAACAGTATGCACCACCATGCCCCCAGACTTAGGGCGTTTGGGTTCAGTGCTCTTGCGATTCGTTGCAGACTCAGGGATTTTCTCCGGCCTTCTCCTCTTGTGGGTGGTCGAAGTTGAGGGGGTCGTTGCAGTAGGCACCCAATTAGCTGTCGCCTTTTGTGGCTTGACAGGGTGATCCTTCTCTTGCCTAACCTTCATATGTTTCTGTCGACGAGAGTAATCTTGATCAATCACAGAGTTTTGGACTTGACGCCAGACTTTGTAAATTTTAGAGGACAACCGCTGAGGGGGCTACTCCAGCTTCGCCTTTAGGGCATTCTCCATAGGTGGAGGGGATCTTTTCAGCACGGCAGTTGGAGAATTCCTGCTCACCCTGTTAAGTAGTTCAAAGTTGTTCCTAGTTGGAACAGCAGCATCGATTTCCACCGTTGAAGCCGGCGGAGTCAGTCCAGAGGGAGAGTTGCCCCCAGCCTTCCTTACCCAGCGCCAGTGGTGACGTCGAGCATGTCGAGCTGTTGGGATTATCTCAGCTATAGGGGTGACTTCCTCATGCCCCCTGTGTTGGTCAGAAGTTGTCGTTGTCAGCCTGTTGCAGACTGATGTCCGCTGAGTGGGAATGGCCAACCTATCGAAAGCAGACTTCCGAGCAAATGAAGCAGCCTTGACGATTTCGCCTGAAACGGGAGCTGAAACAGTCAGTCTTGTGAAGACCGACCCTTTGGCGGGAGAAGCCTCTTTGACGACTTCGAGAGCAGGAATGGCTATTCTTTTTGGGATAACCCTTTCTGGTATCACGGGCTTCTTCATGGGCCCAGAGGAACTTTGGCCCTATCTGGCGAAGACCGAGACGCTGGAGCTGGACGACCCGTTGAGAGGGGCCACAGTAGTTGTGAGCCGATCAAAGACCGACTTCTTGGGAGCCTCTTGTGTTGGTATAGGAGCGCTGAAGCTCATTGGTGGGATCATGGTCTCGAAGAATAGCCCAGTGGTGGCCTGAGTCACCTGTTCCACCGGCATAGCGAAGATGGAGGCCGCTTGAGGCCCGTAAGTCACTCTTCCGGACGGGACGGAGCGAGAGTTGCAATTGCAGTTAGTGCAGTTTGAAGCCATTGATCTTCTGTTTTCTGCACGAAGCAAGACACCAAATCTAAGTACCTCAAATCCACAGGCAACCATAACAAACCACGATTCGTTCGCGAACACGACACACGAAGTGTGGAGTAGAAAGAGGAAGAGGTCCCACCGGGCGTGCCAGAATCTGTTTACCGCCGGAAGCCGGGAATACTGGACGTCTTGCCTGAATCTGGGGGCAGATGCTAATTGGTGCTATCCTTCCACCTCTCCGAAGATGCCAAGTTGATTTATGGCACTATGTATCGAAGGTTTAAACGGATGCGGCCGATGTAGCGGACTTCGTCAGATTCCCCTCGTTTGAGGGGGTTTTGATTGTGGGGACGCTCTTCCCTGCAGGCGCAAGCCCCTGCAGTTAATTACGCTACCGCATCGCGGTAACAACTTTCTCCTTCTCCAGATGGTCACTTCGTGTCATGGGTATTTGTTTTGTTTTTGGTTGCCCATGGATTGTATACGAAGACTAATTTATGTTGTCTCCCGTAGGGCGTGGATTAGTCTAAATCCGTATTTTCTTAGATTTGGGTTTGGGGGTTTGGTTTAAGGATACGTTAGTCTCATTTGAGACTAAGATCAACTTAAACGTTTGTTAAGGATACGTTAGTCTAATTTCTAGACTAAGATCAACTTAACAGGATCGTTTAGATCCAACAAAAGAGCATTTAGACTCTATTGTTTAGTTTACGGACATTTTGGTCGATTACCAGTTTAAGGACATGGTGGTCCAATGTTAGTTTAAAGACATCCCGGTCAAGGTTAAGGACATCATAATCCATGAGTTTAAAGACCTCACAGTCAAGGTTAAGGACATCATAGTCCGTGGGTTTAAGGACTCCACAGTCCAATGTTAGTTTTAAGACATCACGGTCAAGGTTAAGGACATCATAGTCCATGAGTTTAAAGACCTCACAGTCAAGGTTAAGGACATCATAGTCCGTGGGATGTATGGATGTCGGGACCCGTCACCTCTCTGAAGACGTTTAAGGATTACAATGACAAATATCAGAGGAGTTCAGAGATGTACCCTTGAACCAATGTTGGTTGGGAGATCTATAGTCCAATTTGGGGCTAAAGTCTGTTTGCAGGTTTATGAGCATATGGGCTCAGTTGATATGAGTTGAACATTTTATTGTTCTGGCTATTGAGCCTTCATCTGGGCTCGGCCCTTTTAATAATGCATAGCATTTATCAGAACAAAGTATGTTCTGACAGTGTGCCACGTGGCGCGTCAGGCGCTTTGCGCCAAGGAAAGAGCGCATTGCGCTTCTGTTGGATAGCGCACACGAGGAGGACACGTGTCGCACTGAGCACTGAGCGCTAGTTTATTGGCGCATTGCGCTTTTAGTGTATAAGCGCGTTGCGCTAGTCTGTTGGCGCACCAGTGAGTGACACGTGGTGCGCTTAGCGCTGAGCGCCAGCCCATGAGCGCAGTGCTCTGGTTTTAGAAGCGCAAAGCGCAGATTGTGTCTCTGGTTGACACGTGGCAGGTTTTGGCGCTGAGCGCCGGTCCAAGGAGCGCAAGGGTGCAGTTCATGAGTGCAAGGCACTTTTCAAAGGCGCAAAGCGCACTTGATCAAATTTATGATCAGTGAACAAATTTATGTTCCTCAAAGGAGGCTTTGCTTCAAGATCAAAGAACAAAAGTTCTTGTTTTTATAAAAGGCTCTGCCTTTATAGATCAAAAGATCTTTGAGTGAAGTATTTTACTTCTTTTTATTTTTTTATGATTAGAACTTTTTGATCTTTTCTTTTAAATCGAAAGACCTTGGTCTTTTTATAGATCTAAGATCTTTTTAGAAGATGGTTCTTCTTTTTATGAGATGGATTCATCTATATTATTCAAGAACATAGTTCTTTCTTTACCTTGAAGATGAAGAAAAATCTTCTTTTTTCTAAGAGCTTGCTCTTTTTTTGCAGAGGGTTTTTCTCTCTCTTCTCTGTATCTCTATTAGACTTGAAGTCTAGAGGCCTTTATATAAGGCCAAATGATTTGTTGAATCGGTTTAAGAGATCTTTCTCTGATTGATTTGGGAATGTTTCTCCACCATTGGATCTTTGATCCTAGGGCTTCTATTTTACAGAAGGCAATCTTCTTGTTTTTAACAAGATTGAGAAAATCTTTCCATAACAGAACTTATTCTGTCTTTTGGTAATTTTTATTTACCATTGGATCATTGATCCAATGGTGTTCTGATTTACAGAGCACAATCTTGTTATTTGGAAAGATTTTGAGGAATTTTTCCTTAACAGAATTTAGTTTCTGATTAATTAATGATTTATCATTATTATTAGATCTTTGATCTTACGGTTGGGGAGCTTTTAGGTTCCAGCGCTGGCGCACCCGTACTTTGCACGTGGTGCGCTGCTCAGAGCGCAGCGCAACTGTGCTAGCGCACCCGTGTTTGACACGTGGCACACGGCGCAGAGCGCAGCGCAACTGCACTAGCGCACCCGTGTTTGACACGTAGCACGCAGCGCAGAGCGCTAGATCTGAAGCGTTACTTCAACTTTTAAATTTTGAATTTTAAAACAGAGCTTTGATCTGATTAGGGGTACGCTGCCTAGGGCGCAGCGCACCTGGCACTAGCGCGTCTGCGTTTGACACGTGGCGCGCAGCACACAGAATCTAAAGCGTTGCTTCACAATGTTTTAACTCTTGGCTTTGAGGCATTTGTTACATTCTTTTCATGTGGGATTTTTATTATTATTTTATTTTATTTTATTTTATTGTTATTATTGGGAGTGGGTTTTGAGCCAAAATTTTGGCGGGAACAGTGATCTGTGTATATGTTTACTCGCTCACCAAGAAGATAATGGTGCCAAATCTTAAGAGCAAATATTACGGCTGCCAACTACAAATCATGCGTCGGATAATTGCGCTCGTGAGTCTTCAGCTGTCTTGAAGCATAAGTCATAACCTTACCGTGCTGATGTAGAACACATCCTAATCCCTTACCGGATGCATCACAATGCACTTTGAAACCTCCAGATTGATCTGGTATAACGAGAATAGGTGCTGATATCAACCTTGACTTGAGTTCTACGAAAGTTTGTTCGCACGCTTCTGACCACACGAATTCTTCATTTTTACGTGTGATCTTGGTCAGAGGTATCGCTATCTTAGAAAAGCCTTCAATGAACCTTCTGTAATATCTAGCTAGACCCAAGAAACTTCGAATGTCCTTCACTGATTTCGGTGTCGGCCATTCGCTTACTGCTGCTACTTTCGCTGGATCCATAGAGATTCCTTCGCCCGATACAATATGTCCGAGAAAACCAACTTGATCTAGAAAAAACTCACACTTGTTGTACTTGGCGTAGAGTTGATATTGTCGTAGAGTTTCCAGGACAATTCGTAGGTGCTCGGCATGATCTTTCCGACTCTTAGAATACACCAGGATGTCGTCGATGAATATGACAACAAACCTGTCTAAGTACTCCCAGAAAACTTGATTCATTAGGTTCATGAATATTGCTGGTGCATTGGTCACTCCAAATAGCATCACAAGAAACTCGTAATGTCCATAGCGAGTTCTGAAAGCCGTTTTGTGAATATCAACTTCCTTGACCTTCACCTGATGATAACCTGAACGAAGATCTAATTTAGAGAAAACACAAGATCCACTTAACTGATCGAATAAATCGTCGATACGCGGTAGCAGATACTTGTTCTTTATCGTTACTTCGTTCAAGGCTCTATAATCAATGCACATTCTGTATGAACCTTCCTTCTTCTTCACAAGTAATATTGGTGATCCCCAACTTGAAGTGCTGGGACGAATCCATCCTTTCGCCAATAATTCGTCCAACTGAGTTCGGACTTCCTTCAAACCTTCCAGACTTAATCGATAAGGTGCTTTGATCACCGGTTGTGCTCCTGGTACTAAATCAATGCTGAATTCAAGAGCTCGATCGGGAGGCAAACCTGATATATCGTCAGGAAACTCATCGTCAAACTCTCGAACCACTTGTGGCTTTGATCCTTCCTCCGCTTGAATTGCTGCAATCACTGCCTTCCTTGGTTTCGCCTTGTAAGTACTTGGCTCCAGTGTACGGTCTCCACTTTTGAAATAGAAGACCGGATGGTCTGGAATCTCGAATACTACCCTCTTTTGAAGACAGTCGATTGTAGCATAAAAGGTTCTGAGCCAATCCATACCTAGAACCACATCGAAGTTCGGTATGTCCAGCACATTGAAGTCAGCATAGAATTCTCTGCTGCAGACGACTATTGGACACAAGTTGTATCCCATTGTTGCCTTTAGAACATTATTTCCTAAACTGACATTCCAGCTGGATACAACCGGTGTGACTGGAATCGCATGAGTTCGGACGAACCGTTGCGACATAAAGCAATGAGATGCTCCAGTATCGAAGAGTGCTAGTGCAGGAAGTGAGGCTACTAAGATTGTACCTAAGGTATGTGGGATATGTTTTAGGTATAGGAAAAATATGTAGGTAGGTGTTAAGACTGAAAGAAAAGGTTGAGAAGAAAAGGTTACCAGTAATGACTTGGCCAGTGGTCTCAGCTTCTTCCACGGTCATCGTGAAAACCTGTCGCCGTGGTACATTCCTCCTGGCCGGAGGAGCATTCCTCGGAACGTTCCGTTGAGCTTGATGGAACTGGCGAGGAGGTGGTGCATTCGGTGGTCCTCTAGGTGGTGGAGCAGGGAGTGCGAGTCTCGGAGCAGGTGCCTGAAGGGCTGGTCTCTGCTGATAAGTGACTGCTGGCCTGGGTGCAGTAATTGGGTTGTGTCTTTGGGGACAAGACCCAATATCATGAGTAGCCAAGCCGAAGACTAAGTAAAGACGGTTGGCTCGCCGGCAGTCTTTTATCATATGTCCAGTTCTCTTGCAGTAGGTACAAAAGGCTGGGATTGGCCTGTTGTTCGGTACTCCCGGTCTCCTTGGCACAAAAGGTGGACTTGATGAGGCTCCTCCTGCCATCTGATTGGCAGGGCGCTTAACTCCGGCAAATTGAAGTCTGCCCCTCATCTTTACCACTGCCTCATAACGGTGGGCAGCTTTCAGAGCCGATTCATGAGTCGGAAAATCTTATATGGCCAGTGCAGCCTGGATCTCCGAATCCAAACCTTGTTGAAATCGACGAGCTCTGATCTCATCCGTCGGTATACGGTGTGCCGCAAATCTGTTAAAGTATTGTGTTAGCTGTGTAGTATGTGATATATTGAAAAATTGAATTATTGAGACATATCTTACCGACTGAGCATGGTGAACTCAACGTCATATTCATCTACTGACTTGGTCCACATTGAACCTTATTGCAGATGGACGAACTGTTGTTCCATATCGAACCTGGCAGTCTCAGGGAAGTACTTTGCGTCGAACATATCTTGGAAAGTCTTCCATTCGATGGGTTGATCAAGACGGCTTTCGTTCGCCTTCCACCAAACCCGTGCATTGTCCGTGAGCTGGAATTTCGCAACACGAACCCAAGCTACCTCTGGCACTTGTGCCGCTGCCAGATCATCTTCAATGTTTTGAGCCCATTCCTCATCTTCCAGTGGGCTCTCCTTTCCTGCAAACTATTTGGGGTGCAAAACCCTGAATTGCTTCACCCCAGGTGCTTCTGCCTCAGGACGGTTCATTAAAAGAGCAGTCTGTTGCTGCTGTCCTTCTAGGAGGCTACGGATTGCCTCACGTAGAACCGTCTGCTCGTTGATCGGAGCGGGGACGACAGGTGTGAGTGGTAGTGGTGGAGGTGTGTTATTGACATTGGTGCTGGTATTGTTTGGGGAATCCATAACCTTGAAAGAAATTTTTTGGGTTAGGACAGATTAAAAGTATATGAAATGATAAGATTCAAGGAATATGAATTGTAAAGAATGTTTTAGTTGCTGGTTCTTGTGTTATATTGCTTAGGTTGTCCACGCAGAACCGAACTGCATGGTAGAGTTCCATACAGCTCTGACCTGCATGGGCCACCAACAAAACCTGTCACGCCCCACTTTCCGGTGTACAGTGAAGGGGACGCGACGAGACCGCTACGTATTTACTCTAAAGTAAACACACTAAGCGTAACTAAGCAATATAAAAAAAATATACACAAGAGACAAATGTAATGAACAACAACTTTATTTATTAACATTCTTTTACAGTACATGGAAAAGTAAATATATCTGAATGAAACCAATGCCTAAACAGTGGCATAACAGAAATGGAAAGTACTGAAATGAAATGTATGCAATGAATCTAAAGCTCTGGGTCGTAGGCCAACTGATCCAAGTCCTCACTGGTGGGCTCGATCTCCTGAAAGTCCAGATCACCTGACAACATTACAAAGAAGAAAGAGAAAGAATGTCGTCAGCGAACAATCGCTCGGTAAGTCCCAAAGATAAGTGAGAAGTAGAATAGACAGAGAGAGAGAGAGAGAGCGTAGTTTTTAAAGTTGTATTATATTGTTAACGTTATTGTTTGTAGCTTGGTACAGAAGGATGCCAGTGTATACGAGAAGAGTCTCAGTAGACCAGAGACTAAGGTAAACGAAATGTACAAGGAACAGTTTATGCCACGGTACAACAGCAATGGAATACAGGTTAGATGTCTTAAATCTTACAGTCTCGTGCCACTTCTAACACCTTCCGTACCAATCTACCCCTTAAACCCCGCGATGTCTTGATTGTATTATTTGTATTGTCTTGTATTATAGATTGTATAGATGGATGACTTGCCGAAACCATGATATCAGTAAATGGATGTAACTGGAGAATCATGTAGATGGAAGTATATCCATGGTTCGATTCAGTCAATACCGATTGAATAGATTGAACAGATTGATTATATGGATTCATGGATTCATATTGAATTGTATTTTGTACTTGAATCATATTCAAATCAGATTATTTATAATGAGGCTCAGTCTGAGTCAGAACAATTAGAAAAGAAATTGAAGTCCTAAATTAGGTTTTGGTGTCATCGGTAACCGCTGCACATGGGCGGCAGGATTTGTGTCTTTTTCAAAGACGATTACCATGTTGATAACACCGTTTATTAAGTTGTCTACCTTAAATAGGCAAGCACCCATATCTCCGGCTCGCTGAGGCTCAAGAGACCGGTCCCGCTTAAACCTATATTTACTAGTGTCTTTATTGTAATTTATAAAACTTGACGGGGGTTTTATGTAAAAAATAATTTTGTATAATTTTAAAAATATACCTTAAGTATTTAATTATCGTCTTTAGAGTTTTCATAGATGTAGATTTTATATTTGTGACATTTCTAGTGAGTAAAACCTAATTTCATAATATATGGTATTTATTTGTAAAGTATTGAACTTGTATGGAATTGCAAGGTATTTTCATGTAAAGTGATTCTTTTGATTTAGAAAAGTTGGAATATTTATATTATATCAAAAATAGATATTTTGATGATATATATATATATATAATAATTTAATTTATTATTTTTCTAAAAACCTCATTTTCTTAAGATATTTGTATTTTTAAATTTTTCGAGACCGAATGCTCCTTGCGGAGGTCTGCATCTCGCACTACTAAGCCTGAGGATATGCGATAATCCGCACCATCCCGAACGGGTTCCCCAAAATGGATTGTAGCGGCGCTTTGCAAAGATTTGTTTAAAATACATAATCTTGTAGAAAAAGGTTTTAATAGTAAAAGGTATTTGTGTGTAAAATTGCATTTTCCCGTATTCTATGTTCCCAAAAGGCATCGTGCTATATTTCATATGAGCGTTGTGAGGAGGTAGGTCATTACCACATGATCTATTTAAAAGTATAGCAAGAAATATGATGTTTAATGTCAAAACTGAACTATATGGTATTTTACTGAAAAAGTACGATAAAAATTACAATATGAAATATTTTGCTATGAAACTGGTTCATGATGTTTTTTTAATATTTAATAGTCAAGATGTGAGGGTTTGGTATGTTGTTTTTAAGAAAAGATGGAATTTTTAGGAAGAACCGAATCGGAAGTCGGATTAACTTCGCTTCCATCGGGTTTTAGAAAAAGAACTTTTTAGAGATCAAGATGGAAAGGAAGAATGGGACTTACTTGTTTTTAGGTTAGAGAAGAGGAAGAGGGTGTGGTAGGAGGTGCCGGTGCGTAGTTTCGTCGCCGGAAGCTCTTAGGGTCGTCGTCGGAAATTCGCCGGAGTTTTGCCCTTCGCTAACTCCACTTGTACACAAAAGTTCTAGAGATTTTTCTTGAGAGTTTGGATAGAGTTTGTGAGTGAGGGGGTGTGGATTGGAGTGGTATTTATAGAAAAAGGTTAGGGTTAGGGTTTAATAAAAAAATTGCATTTAAATTGCATTAAAAAGGAGATTAAAAGGATTTTATGGTCTTTGTAATTGTGCAGGGTTTTTAAACCAAACACGGATTATAAGGAGGCCAAGAGTCACAGAAGAAAAGAAGAAAAATCGGATTCGGGCCGAGTCAACCCGGCCTCGCCGGCCGAGTGAGCCTCTCCGCCAGCCCGAGTTGGCCGAGTCGGGCTGGGTCTCACCGTCACGTGTCCACCGTCGATTGGCCTTTCTCCTGGGTCAGTTTGTTTTATATGTGACTTTTGGTTTTTATGAGTTATGCACGTGTAGGCCCTTGGACTTCTAAAAATTTAAAAGAAAATTAATTAAAATATAATGTGACTAATGGGATTTAAACTCTGGTGCTATGGTTCAGCAGTGCAAGGTATTACCAGTGAGCTAAATGCTCCTTCTTGCTATTAAAAAGCAAATCAACTACTTATAGTACTCATAGGAAATGCAAATACCCTAAATATAAATTAACTTTTAAACAAATTTTTTGTAAATTCCCGGTTCCGTCAATAAAATTTTTCTAAAATTTTTCCAAGTCGCCTGAATATTTTCTATTTTTCCCGTTAATTTTTGGGGGAATTTAGAATCCTTGTGTTTCCTTTAATTCTCAAAATTTAATTTTCCTAAACATTTAAACTAAAGCCCAAAAGAAAAAAATTAAGAAAAGCCCAACAAAATAAAAACTAAATATATAAATAAATCCCCAAAATCCAAGCCCAGCCCATGTCCTTACTCCCGGCCCGCGCCCAAACCCGACCCGACCCGACCGCTTCACCATCTTCCCCACTCCCTCAAAATTTCCCGCTCATTTTCACCACGTACCCCACGTCCCCGCCTCGTCGCCCTACATCCCCACTCGTCGACCGAGACCGCGCGCGCGCTCACGAGCTCCTCAAGCCCACCTCGTCTCTCGAACTCTCTCCCCCTCACTCTCGTTCTCCCTCTCTCCTTCCCCATATCTTCCCGCTCCCTCTCTCGCCCACGCCTACGACCGCGCTCGCCCATCGTCGTAGCTACCACGCCGGCATCACCCTCGTCATTCCTCTCTCGCTCCTCTCTCCAAAACACCCGAGCCGACCTTGTAGGGTTACTAGGCACACTAACAAGGCTCTACAAGGCATCGACCATGCCAAATTAAAAAATTTATGTGCCTAAAAACCCTAAGCAAGATCTTGTACTAGAGTTTAGGAGAATCTAAAGGCAAGTAAACAACTTTACTCTAAAGGGAACACGAAATACAACCTTTGTAGATCGGTTCTCCACTTCATTTGCTCCTTGTTGAAGTCCCTTCGCTGCGATCAAGGTTCTCCCGGGCTCTTGCATGGCTTCACGACGCGAAGGATGCGACCTTGCTTGAAGTCTCCGAGGCCGAAGATGATCTACGTCGAAGGAATTCCAACTCAAGCTTCTACTTCACTAACTAGAGAATTAGTGAAGTAAATGTTAGTGTATATGCCCTAGAGGCCATTACTGTATCATACTAGTTTGTATATTACTTAATGGATGCTTGGGATATTCACCTTGTATATACAATCTTGCTCAAAATAGTAGTATGCTACTTGGTTTGTTTCTACTTCAATGTGTACATGTGTTTATATTTTGTATATCGCCTATACACATTAGTGGAGCCCTTAGGATCTTTGCTTGATTACCAGCGATGTGATGGCCGTCACACTAGTGGGGCTGGGTAATCTATAAGCACATCCTTATGCAGGTCCCTGGTCACAGGACTATCGAGACAGGGCATCGATACTCCGGAGTAGACCAGCGCATGCGCTTCTCATCCCAGTGTGGGAGACGGTCTATCCCACAGCCGTCAGTACGTCGTACTTGAGATAGTATGCGGGTGCTCGTTAGGTTACGGGTACACTGGACAGGACTCGTCGGGAACTGACTAGTTGGTATTATACCTATCGTCAGTTATCAGTTCCCAGGTGACATGAGTACAGCTTAGTCCGCTGACTTGACACTGTCACTTCGCCTCGAGTGTGTTCCCACTGTATTTTGATCACTACCCTACCACGGCTCAAAGGAGTCGTGCAAACAGGTAGTGGTTGGGTGCAGTCCCGAAGCACTTGGAGGCAGTGACGGTTAGACAGGATTCGTCTCTCCCGGTATTGGGGGTTGACATCGCGCTGTGTCTAGGAGAGCCATTATACGAGTAGTCCCTGGCCAGGGCAAACGAGATATACTGGTAGGTTTCCAGTGTTATCTCAGGGTGTTTTGTGCTTCGCTCCGGCACGACTTGTACCGCTATTGGGGGACTGACGTTTACCGCCCCCTAGGCCCGCCATGCGATGTATCAGACGAACAGACCGGACTGTACGGAGAATGTCACACTCAGGCTCAGTAGGAGTTCAGATGGGTTTCGCCTCGTCGGTCTTCTTGTCGGCATTACCTGGGGACCGTTACGCACAGCTAGTGCCGCTTGCGGTCTGTGGTTAAACCCACTGCCAGCGTAGTGTCGAGTCTTTAGAGTCCCACACAGAAAGCTTTTCGCCTTTAGGCAAAAGAGTAGAGGTCGCATGGTATTGCGACAGGTCGCATGGTTTTGCGACAGGGTTCGGTCACATCCGTGCACTTGTGCGCGTACAGTGTCCGGACAGTTTACACTAGCGGGCTTTGGTTTAAGCCAGATCCTAGTGTACCTTATGGGATTGGATTTATCCAGTTTGCATTCGTATTCCTCGGAACGCGGATGCAGGTGTGTATGCACAGTTGACAGGGAGACAGAGGCAGTGGATTCTCATTAGGGTTGTTGACAGTTGACCGTTGACTATTGACCTTTTGATCAACCCTAATGAGAATATGATATGTGATTAACTATTATACTAATTAAGTATTATGGTGACATGGTTGTTGACTTTTGTTGACTTTGTTGACTTGTTGACTTTTGTTGACTTGTTGACTTTGTTGACCGGTTGACTAGGCTTGACTAGTTGACTATCATGATAACCATAGCCATCATTTCATGGCAAAGACTTTTACTTGCTTGCTCATTTGTGTAAAATGAGTGCATGAAATGATATGGTTATGGTTGCTTCAACCATCACATAAGACTTTTGTTAGTATGATGAGTTATGATTGCTTTGGATTATGAGAGGGTGAAAGACAAAAGAGAGACTCATTCTTTCTTGCTCATTCTCTCTCTTGTTCTTGAGCCCTTGCTTTGCTCTCACCCTCAACCTCTTCCTCCCTCTCTTGATTCTATGGTTCTCTTGTCTCATGAGTTGAGAATCAAGAACCATAGATAAAATCCCACACAAACTATTCTCTACTCATTCTAGTTCACTAGGTTTAGCAAACCAAGTGAACTAGTTTCTTCAAAGAACGAAGAAGGAGCTAAAAGTTGGAGCTTTCAGGTGGATCTATCTTCGGCGTACGGAGACGACGAGAAGAAGCCAATCGGACCACCATCGGAGTTTGAAGACGAAGGAGTTCAAGACAAGCAAGGTATAACCCCCTAACCGAGTAGCTAGAAACTCATAGTTAGGTTGTTAGATAGATGTTTAACCAAGATCCGGGTTATAGGTCCATGTTACCACCTTCGTAAAAATTGTTTTTTACCAAATTCCGCATTCCCGAAAGTACCGAGAGAGGTAGCATGGACTTACAGTGGTATCAGAGCCTAGTTAAACTCTATCTAACATGTTAGCAAGTAACTAGAAGATCGATCAACGAAAAGTCCCGAAACGAACCCCGGAAGTTTAAACTTTCTGTCGATTTTAAAAGTGCTGGAAAACTTTATTGAAATACACCTAAAATCGACTCAGGCTTTTTTAAAGAAACTGCAAAAATTTGGGCCCCTGACTCGATCAAAGCGCCGCGTTTCCGCGGCGGGAGCACGCTCCCGCCGCGGAACCGCGGCCGAGTTGACTCGGTCAAGGGTTTTCTTTTTTGCAGTTTACTCTTTGGGGTATTTTGGGATTTTTGGAATATATATTTTCTGCCCAGATTTTCCAGAATGAAAATTTTATTTTGGGGTCCCGAAAATCCGTATTTTTGATCGAACTTCTAAAAGACTTTAGCTAACGGGTTTTTCTGTAATGTGATATTTGTATTGAACGTCTACTAATCGCTATATGTCGATTAGTGGGGGTTATACAAATCTGTGATCTGTAATGTTGCTGGAATGTGTATATGAATATGTTGGATTGTCGCGGGTGAATAGCCGGGGGTTGTGAGACGAGAGTTTTCTTTTCTTTCAATTCATGTAAATTTGTAAATTGATGTAATAATTATTTGTATGGCCGCACAACCGGGTCGGGGTTGTAGCCGTCATTGTATAATTTCTTTTTACTGTTTTTGCTCCTAGGATAGACCCATGGAGGGAGTGCACAAACTACCGGGTATGCCGAAGTGTCGAGTAGCCTACTCATGGAGATGAGGGAGGTTACTACGCTTCGGGTACTTGGCGGGTAGTTTGCCGCACCCGTAGGGGTCTTGGGTGGGGTATTTGGCTATTCACCGCGACCGTGTAATTTGTCTTTCGTTACAGGCTCGTACGAATTACAGATTCCTAGTATATCCAATGTATTCATCTGTGATCTGAAATGTTTATCATTGCAGTATATCTATATATGATATTATTTAGGCGTTACTTATGTTTTACAGACGCGCTAGCCCAGCCCCCGCTCTGTCGTTAGTTAAGTAACCTAACGGGTAATGACGGGGCCCCGTGGCGAATGCGAATGGCATAAGCGTACGTCATATTTTGGTTGTTTTCTGCAATGGTAGGATTAAATGATGGGACGCATTAAAAGAACTAATGCAAGAATATCACGCATTAAAAGAACTAATGCAAGATAATAAACCAAGTTAAAGTCGTTGGAACACTTTCGAAAAACCACTCGGTTCTTTTCAAAACAACTTTTAAATGCGGAGCTTGAGCCACTCCTTTTAAAAGCTATCTCGTTCCATCGACCAAATCAAGTTCACTACATTCACGGTTTTGCCAAAACCATCCGTAGCCTTCCGTCGTTTCACATGAATAGTCAATAGTATTCAAGCTGTGTTTGTTGGCCAAAGTCAAGGCACAGTGATTGGTAGCTATTGGGTATTCATGTGCAGCATAGATAGATGCGTTGGTTTGGAACAGTCGTACTACCTTGTTGGCCAAAGTCAAGGGTAGGTGCGGGTGGATTCAAATTAACCTGGAGAACGACGGGCAGAACTTGACATGTGACTTATGATTTGTTGGCCAAAGTCAAGGTCATAAGAGCATGGGGCAAAAATCCACATCGGGAGTTTCATAAGTACTGAAACTTGCTAGATTTGCATACCATTTGGAGTGTGATGATTCTGGTAGGATTCCTTCAGTTTCGTCACACGATGATATTTGGATCCCGATCCTACTGTGAGTATATGCTACTCCTCGGGAAATTTCTCACTTAACGATCAATGCTATAAACCTAGTAGGTGCCTAGAAAGGTGTTAGCGGGGCTACGCCCCCAGGGAAAAGAGGTTCTTTAATTAAGGAACTTCGCGAAAGCGTTGGAAAACCTCCCTCGAAGTACCGACACCGGCCTGGCTGAACGGTTAAGCAAGTATTGTACGGTGGGATTGATCCTGACTAATTCTTCCTTTATGGTTTGAGGAGGGATTCGAGAAACAGTGGGAGCCATCCTGTTTAGACAAACTAAAAACCACTCTAAACTTGCAAGAGCATCATGCTGAGTGTTTCTTCTTCTCTCTCCTAATTGCAGCGACCAAATCGACATGACTGGACTTAAGTTACTCCTAGATAAAAACAAACTGACAGGGCCAAACTACAAAGATTGGCTCAGGAATGTCAAGATAGCAATCACTTACGACAAGCTGGGGTATCTTCTTACCACCAAAGCTCCCCCTGTCCCTGGTCCAACTTCCAGCGTCGCGGATAAGGAAATCCGCAAGACTTGGGAGATTGATAGCGCGAAGGCCAAATGCCTCCTGCTTGCCTCGATGGACAACGAACATCAGAGGAGGCACGAGAATATGGACATGGAATCCATATTGCTTCATACAAAAGAACTGTATGGAGAGCAATCTCGTATCGCAAGATACGAAGCGTCGAAAAAGTTATTTTCGACAAGAATGGCCGTCGGATCATCAGTAGCCGAGCACGTGCTAAAGATGATCGGCTACATTGAGGAGCTCGCGGACCTAGGGATCACATTGGAGAGTGAGCTATATACGGATATAGTTCTCCAGTCCCTTCCTTCCACTTACGCCCAGTTTATACTGAACTTCAACTTACAAGAAAAAGAGGTTGAACTTTCAGAGCTCCTCAACATGCTGAGGAGCGCAGAGGGCACCCTACAGAAAGGTAGGGATACATCCACTTTGTTTGTAGGAGGATCATCTTCTTCTAGGTCCAAGGCGAAAGCCAAGGGAAAGAAGAAGAAGGCCCCCGCCAAACCAAGGGGCGGTGTTAGTAAAGTGGATACGAAGGGAAAAGGTAAAGCAACAAAGATAGCGGGGAAGCTTGTGGATAAGGAAGAATGCTTCTATTGTCATAAGAAAGGACACTGGAAGAATGATTGCAGGGCCTGGAAGGCCAGAACACAGGAATTGAAGCAGGTTGCAGCTTCAGCTTCAGGTGTGTATGTTATTGAAAACTGTCTTTCAATAAACTCTACTTCCTGGGTATTGGATACCGGATCAGGATCTCATATCTGTAATTCTTTGCAGGCGTTGAGAAACCGTAGGGTTTTGAAGGCAGGTGACATGACCCTCAGAGTTGCGAACGGAGCTAGCATGGATGCTAAAGCCGTGGGGGACTATCACCTGGGAATGTCAGATGGACATGTTTTGGTTTTGCGTAATTGCTTTTTTGTACCCAACGCAACTTGTAATATCATTTCTGTATCTTTAGTTTCTAAAGAAGGTTATGAATTTGCGTTTGTAAGTAATGTTGTAAACATTCACCTTAATCAAGTTTTGATTGGGTCAGGTACATTGAGTAATGGTATATACGTGTTAAACCAACCACAGATTTTTAATGTCCAGAATACACACAAAAGAAAGTCTCCAGAAATAAATCAGACTTTCTTATGGCATTGTAGATTGGGTCACATCAATGAGAGAAGGTTGACGAAGTTACATACAGAAAGGTATTTGAATGCGTTCGAATATCAGTCGTATGCCACTTGTCAATCCTGTCTCAAAGGAAAGATGACAAAGACTCCGTTTACTGGACATGGAGTAAGAGCGAGCGAGCTCTTGGGACTCGTACACAGTGACGTGTGCGGTCCAATGTCTACACATGCCCGAAGCGGACATTCTTACTTCATTACTTTTACGGATGACTTCTCAAGGTACGGTTATGTCTTCTTAATGAAACATAAGTCCGAAGCCTTTAGAAAATTCCAGGAGTATAAGAATGAAGTAGAGAAACAGACCGGCAAAAGTATTAAGATTCTAAGATCGGATCGAGGTGGAGAATACTTAAGTGCCGAGTTCCTGGACTATTTAAAAGAGAACGGAATTCTCTCTCAGCTTACTCCTCCATACACCCCGCAACATAACGGTGTATCGGAGAGACGGAACCGCACCCTATTGGATATGGTGCGGTCCATGATGAGTAACGCTGAGTTACCGCGATCATTCTGGGGATATGCGCTAGAATCAGCAGCATACCTTTTGAACCGAGTTCCTACTAAGACCGTGCCTACTACACCATATGAGATGTGGTGTGGGAAGAGACCCTATCTTAAGCACATTAAGACATGGGGATGTCCAGCTTTTGTCAAAAAGCAGCATGCGGACAAGCTCGAGGCACGCTCGGTACAGTGCAAGTTTGTGGGGTATCCGAAGAACTCCAAAGGATATTTCTTCTACTGTGAAGAGGAACAAAAAGTTCTTGTTTCTCGTCATGCCTACTTCTTGGAAACTGAGTTTTTGGAAACCCAGATAAGTGGGAGCACAGTAGAACTGGAAGAAATTCCAGAACCACGGACTATTACTGAAAGTTTAGTGGAACCAGAGGGTTCGGAAGAACAGGACATTCCTACGCCGCTCCGCAGGAGTAGTAGGCAGACTCATCCGCCCGAGAGATACTACGGTTTTCTCATAGACGGGGATAGAGAGGATTGCATCATAGATTATGATGAGCCTACTAGCTTCCAGCAGGCCGTTCAGAGCGTTGACTCAGTGAAATGGCTGGATGCAATGCGGACCGAAATGGAGTCCATGTACACCAACAAGGTATGGACGTTGGACATTGCTCCAGACGGGGTAAAACCCGTAGGATGCAAGTGGATCTTCAAAAGGAAGATTGGTGTAGATGGACAGGTTGAGACCTATAAAGCTAGGCTGGTAGCAAAAGGTTTCCGTCAAAGACCTGGCTTGGACTACGACGAAACCTTTTCTCCAGTAGCCATGCTGAAATCCATTCGGATCCTTCTTGCCATTGCTGCCTTCCACGATTATGAGATCTGGCAAATGGACGTAAAGACAGCTTTTCTAAATGGAAATTTAGAGGAGTGTGTCTATATGGACCAGCCAGAGGGTTTCATTCAGAGTGGGAGCAGCGGAAAGGTGTGCAAGTTGCTTAAGTCTATCTATGGACTAAAGCAGGCATCGCGGAGTTGGAACATCTGCTTTGATGAGACGGTCAAAGAATTTGGCTTTATCAAAAATCCAGATGAACCATGCATCTATAGTAGATTTGTAGCGAGAACTGTAGTATTCCTCGTTTTATACGTGGATGACATTCTCTTAATAGGAAATGACATTCCTATGCTACAATCTGTCAAGGGGTTCTTGTCACACAAGTTCTCCATGAAAGACCTGGGTGATGCCTCGTACATTCTGGGTATCCGGATCTACCGTGACAGATCCAAGAGGATATTAGGACTTTCTCAGTCCAGGTACATCGACACCATACTGAAGAGATTCAGTATGGAAGATTCCAAGCACGGTAACCTACCGGCTTGTCACGGGATCACCCTCTCTAAAGAGATGTCTCCCAAGACTGATTTGGAGAGGGATCGCATGTCTATTATACCCTACGCTTCTGCGGTAGGCTCTATAATGTATGCGATGTTGTGTACCAGACCGGATGTAGCTTATGCACTGAGTGTGGTAAGCCGGTATCAGTCAAACCCTGGGGAGAAACACTGGATAGCGGTAAAGAACATTCTCAAGTACCTGAGAAGGACTAAGGAGATGTTCTTGGTGTATGGCGGAAAAGACCTCCAGATCGAGGCCTTTGTTGACTCCAGCTTCCAGAGTGACAAGGATGATTCCAAGTCCATGTCGGGTTTTGTCTTTACCCTCAATGGAGGGGCGGTGTGTTGGAAGAGTTCCAAACAGGAAACCGTTGCAGACTCGACGATGGAAGCGGAATACATCGCTGCATCTGATGCCGCAAAAGAAGCTGTCTGGATGAGGAAGTTCTTGAAAGAACTTCAGGTGGTTCCGTCCATTGTTGATCCAATACCTCTGTATTGCGACAACAACGGGGCTATAGCTTTAGCGAAGGAACCCAGGTCCCATCAGAAATCCAGGCACATCTTGAGGCGGTATCACCTGATCAGGGAGATCGTGGATCGCCAGGAGATCGAGGTTCGGAGAGTCGCTTCAGAAGATAACACTGCAGATCCATTCACCAAGGCCCTGCCCCAGACTCAGTTCGAGCGGCTGATCGAGATGATAGGTCTTCGATACGCCAGTACATGGCCTTAGTGCAAGTGGGAGATTGTTAGTGTATATGCCCTAGAGGCCATTACTGTATCATACTAGTTTGTATATTACTTAATGGATGCTTGGGATATTCACCTTGTATATATAATCTTGCTCAAAATAGTAGTATGCTACTTGGTTTGTTTCTACTTCAATGTGTACATGTGTTTATATTTTGTATATCGCCTATAAACATTAGTGGAGCCCTTAGGATCTTTGCTTGATTACCAGCGATGTGATGGCCGTCACACTAGTGGGGCTGGGTAATCTATAAGCACATCCTTATGCAGGTCCCTGGTCACAGGACTATCGAGACAGGGCATCGATACTCCGGAGTAGACCAGCGCATGCGCTACTCATCCCAGTGTGGGAGACGGTCTGTCTCACAGCCGTCAGTACGTCGTACTTGAGATAGTATGCGGGTGCTCGTTAGGTTACGGGTACACTGGACAGGACTCGTCGGGAACTGACTAGTTGGTATTATACCTATCGTCAGTTATCAGTTCCCAGGTGACATGAGTACAGCTTAGTCCGTTGACTTGACACTGTCACTTCGCCTCGAGTGTGTTCCCACTGTATTTTGATCACTACCCTACCACGGCTCAAAGGAGTCGTGCAAACAGGTAGTGGTTGGGTGCAGTCCCGAAGCACTTGGAGGCAGTGACGGTTAGACAGGATTCGTCTCTCCCGGTATTGGGGGTTGACATCGCGCTTTGTCTAGGAGAGCCATTACACGAGTAGTCCCTGGCCAGGGCAAACGAGATATACTGGTAGGTTTCCAGTGTTATCTCAGGGTGTTTTGGGCTTCGCTCTGGCACGACTTATACCGCTATTGGGGGACTGACGTTTACCGCCCCCTAGGCCCGCCATGCGATGTATCAGACGAACAGACCGGACTGTACGGAGAATGTCACACTCAGGCTCAGTAGGAGTTCAGATGGGTTTCGCCTCGTCGGTCTTCTTATCGGCATTACCTGGGGACCGTTACGCACAGCTAGTACCGCTTGCGGTCTGTGGTTAAACCCACTGCCAGCGTAGTGTCGAGTCTTTAGAGTCCCACACAGAAAGCTTTTCGCCTTTAGGCAAAAGAGTAGAGGTCGCATGGTATTGCGACAGGTCGCATGGTTTTGCGACAGGGTTCGGTCACATCCGTGCACTTGTGCGCGTACAGTGTCCGGACAGTTTACACTAGCGGGCTTTGGTTTAAGCCAGATCCTAGTGTACCTTATGGGATTGGATTTATCCAGTTTGCATTCGTATTCCTCGGAACGCGGATGCGGGTGTGTATGCACAGTTGACAGGGAGACAGAGGCAGTGGATTCTCATTAGGGTTGTTGACAGTTGACCGTTGACTATTGACCTTTTGATCAACCCTAATGAGAATATGATATGTGATTAACTATTATACTAATTAAGTATTATGGTGACATGGTTGTTGACTTTTGTTGACTTTGTTGACTTGTTGACTTTTGTTGACTTGTTGACTTTGTTGACCGGTTGACTAGGCTTGACTAGTTGACTATCATGATAACCATAGCCATCATTTCATGGCAAAGACTTTTACTTGCTTGCTCATTTGTGTAAAATGAGTGCATGAAATGATATGGTTATGGTTGCTTCAACCATCACATAAGACTTTTGTTAGTATGATGAGTTATGATTGCTTTGGATTATGAGAGGGTGAAAGACAAAAGAGAGCCTCATTCTTTCTTGCTCATTCTCTCTCTTGTTCTTGAGCTCTTGCTTTGCTCTCACCCTCAACCTCTTCCTGCCTCTCTTGATTCTATGGTTCTCTTGTCTCATGAGTTGAGAATCAAGAACCATAGATAAATCCCACACAAACTATTCTCTACTCATTCTAGTTCACTAGGTTTAGCAAACCAAGTGAACTAGTTTCTTCAAAGAACGAAGAAGGAGCTAAAGGTTGGAGCTTTCAGGTAGATCTATCTTCGGCGTACGGAGACGACGAGAAGAAGCCAATCGGACCACCATCGGAGTTTGAAGACGAAGGAGTTCAAGACAAGCAAGGTATAACCCCCTAACCGAGTAGCTAGAAACTCATAGTTAGGTTGTTAGATAGATGTTTAACCAAGATCCCGGTTATAGGTCCATGTTACCACCTCCGTAAAAATTGTTTTTTACCAAATTCCGCATTCCCGAAAGTACCGGGAGAGGTAGCATGGACTTACAGTAAACACCCTAAACTAAAGTGCAAGTCTAGTAGAGGATGGAGAAATATGAAGTGGGTTCTCTTTAGAATTTTGTTTCTCACAATCTTTCTCACTTTATATCAAACCCTAGTTTTCTTTTTCTCTTGTTCAATGAAGAAGAAGATGAACAAAAGAAAGTGAAGAGGATAATGATCAAGTGAGTAGCTAACCATGGTGAGTGAGTATCATATACTAACTCTTGTAGAGACTTAACCTTAGGCTAATCTTTTTGGTTGGGTTAAGAATATCCATAGTAAAGACAATTTTAGTGGAATTAGTCAAATGCTTCCACAAGCTTCCATAAGCTTCAATCATTTAGCTAATTCTCTACTATTTTGTAATTACTTTGAATATTTAAAATCCAACATAAAAGATAGCATGGTGCAAGTCTCATACACCCAAGTCATGTGTATCATCAACCATGATACAATATGATAACACATTTTAACATATATCATATACATGTTAAAGTAGTGTACATGTGAGAAAAACCCTAAAGTGAACAAGTGTTAGCAAATGTAAATTAGTATATCTAACATACAATTATACACTTAATTATTAAATCAACACTTGACTTAATAATCCGGTCATATCTCATATAACCGGCTAACATCCATCGTATCGACTTATCGAATCAACACTTGATTCGATAACCCAGTCATATCATATATAACCGACCGATACAAAAAGTCACGAGAATAGAATACGGTATCACATACACGCATTTATTCTCGGTCTCGCACATATCACATACGTTCTCCCATTTCGTTTTGCCTAAGCCAGTAAAACCTCTGTGTAGGACTCTAAAGACTCGTCAATACGCCGGCAGTAGGTGATAATCACATCACGCACCCACAAGCCGTCAGCGGTACTAGCTGGACGTAACGGCTACCCGGGTATTAAGCGATCAGAAGATCAGCAAGCAAGCCCGCTCCAACTCCTGTAAAAGCCTGCCGGTAACACTTCCCGTTCAGTCCGGTCTCCTCGTCTGATATGTCGCATATCAAGTCTAGGGGTGGTAAACGTCAGACCCCAATAACCGATAAGTCGTGCCGATGTGAGGCTCATAACGGGTCGAGAAACTACTGGTAACACTTACCAGCAAATCTCTAAATCAGCCCTGGCCAGGGACTTCCCTGTCACGGCCAATCGAGCACAGCGCAACATCAACCCCCAATACCGGGAGAGACGAAACCCCTCCTATCCCTCATTGTCTCCATGTGACCCGGGACTGTACCCAAAAACCACCGTTTTGCATGCCCTCGTGGATGTGGTAAGGTGGAAATCAAAGCACAGTAGGAATCACACAAGACTCTATGACGATCTCGGGTCTACAGACTAACTTGTACAAGTGTCACCAGAGAACTGCCATCTGACGTGAGGCATAATACCATCTGGGAGTTCTCGGCGAGTCCGTCCAGTGTACCCAGTCTCCACTGAGCACCCGTATACCATCTCTGATGTCAAACACCAATGGATATGGGATCATCCATCGCCCATCTCATGGGTCGAAAAGCGTATACGCTAGTCTACACTGGTATATCGATGCCCCGTCTCGATACACCCACGACTAGGGACCTTGAAGGATGTACTTATGGACTACCATGTCCCCACTAGTATGATCCGTATCATAATCCAGGTAGTTAAGTACACATCCTAAGGGCTTTACCAGCATGTAACTATAAGACAGTATAAAGAGACAAGTATACATGTTAAGATAAAGAGCAACCAGATAGCATACTATCATATCGAGCAAGAAAGTCCTCTCTATATATGTCCAAGCATCCAATATAATATACATCATCTGTACAATACTGGCCTCTAGGGCATACATACAACTAACAATCTCCCACTTGCACTAGGGCCAGCTGCTGTAGTATCGCATACCGAGCATCCCGAAGAGTCTCTCAAACTGTATCTGGGGAATGGCCTTCGTGAGAGGATCCGCTGTGTTATTCTTCGTGTCAACCCTCCTGACCTCGATCTCCCGGCGATCAACTATCTCCCGGATCAGGTGATACCGCCTCAGAATATGCCTGGATCGCTGATGGGACCTGGGTTCCTTGGCCAAAGCCACTGCTCCATTGTTATCGCAATACAAAGATATTGGATGCTCAATGGATGGAACCACTCTAAGTTCAGTAATGAACTTCTTGATCCAGACAGCCTCTTTGGCAGCATCGTTGGCAGCGATGTATTCAGCCTCCATCGTCGAGTCTGCCACGGTTTCCTGCTTGGAACTCTTCCAGCTAACCGCCCCCCCCTCCCCCGTAAAGGGTAAAGACAATCCCGACTGCGACTTAGAGTCGTCCTTATCACTCTGGAAGCTTGAATCGGTAAAGGACTCCACTTGGAGTTCTCCATTACCATACACCAAGAGCATCTCTTTAGTCCTTCGTAAGTACTTGAGAATGCTCTTCACAGCTATCCAATGACTCTCTCCAGGATCAACTTGATACCTACTCACTACACTTAGTGAGTATGCTACATCGGGTCTCGTACATAGCATCGCGTACATGATAGAGCCTACTGCCGAAGCATAGGGTATCCCTTGCATGCGAGCTCTCTCCAAATCAGTCTTGGGAGACATCTCTTTGGAGAGAGTGAGCCCTGAGATCGTGGGTAAAAACCCACGTTTGGACTCTTCCATACTAAACCTCTTTAGTATGGTGTCAATGTACCTGGATTGGGACAATCCCAATATCCTTTTATATCTATCTCTATAGATCATAATCCCCAATATGCAGGAGGCATCACCAAGATCTTTCATTGAGAATCTTTGTGATAAGAAGAGCTTGACCGATTGCAGCATAGGAATGTCATTTCCTATCAGGAGTATGTCGTCCACGTACAATACGAGGAAGACAACCTTACTCCCTACTACCTTCTTGTAGATACAAGGTTCATCTACGTTTTTGACGAAATCAAACTCTTTGATAACGACGTCAAAGCAGATGTTCCAACACCGCGATGCTTGCTTTAATCCATAAATGGATTTAAGCAGCTTGCACACCTTCCCGCTGCTCCCACTATCTACGAAGCCCTCTGGCTAAGTCATGTACATGCACTCTTCTAAATCACCGTTTAGAAAGGCGGTCTTAACATCCATTTGCCAGATTTCGTAATCATGATATGCAGCGATGGCAAGCATGATCCGGATGGATTTAAGCAAAGCCACTGGAGAAAAAGTTTCGTCATAGTCCACACCTGGTCATTGACGAAAACCCTTTGCAACAAGTCTAGCTTTGAAAGTCTCCACTTTCCCATCTACACCAAGTTTTTTCTTGAAGATCCACTTGCTCCCAATGGGTTTTACCCCTTTAGGAGCAACGTCCAAAGTCCATACTTTGTTGGTGTACATGGATTCTATCTCGGACCGCATTGCATCCAGCCATTTCACTGAGTCACCACTCGTGATGGTCTGCTCGAAGCTAGTTGGGTCATCATCAGCCATGATGCAATCCTCGCTCCCACCATCCATGAGAAAACCGTAGTATCTCTCAGGTGGGTGAGGAACCCTACTAGATCGGTGGAGTGGCTGGGGTTCATCGGGAACTACCGAATCCTCTGGTTCCACCAAATCTTCTGTTGCAGCTTTTGTAGCTGGAACCTCTTCCAGTTCTACCTCATGACCATTAATCTCTTTTGCAAGAAATTCCTTTTCTAAAGGTGGCATGCCGAGAAACAAACACTCTTTGTTCCTCAGTGTGGTAGAAGATATACCCTTGTGAATTCTTGGGATATCCTACAAACTTGCATAGAACAGACCGTACCTCGAGTTTGTCCGGATTTTGTCGTTTGACATAGGCTGGACAACCCCATATCTTTACATAGTTAAGACATGGTCTCTTCCCTTTCCATATCTCATATGGAGTGGTAGGCACAGATTTGGTGGGGGCCATATTCAATAGATGTATGGCTGTTTCTAGCGCATACCCCCAGAAGGAAATAGGTAACTCAGCTGTGCTCATCATAGAGCGCACCATTTCTAATAGGGTGTGGTTCCTCCATTCTGATACACCGTTGTACTGTGGTGTATATGGAGGAGTCAGCTGAGAGAGAATCCCATTCTCTTTTAGGAAGTCCAGGAATTCATTGCTCAAGTATTCACCTCCTCGATCAGATCGAAGGATTTTAATACTTTTTCTGGTTTGGTTCTCGACTTCTTGTTTATATTCTCTAAATTTCTCAAAAATTTCAGACTTGTGTCTTATCAAGAACACATGTCCGTATCTTGAGAGATCGTCAGTGAATGTAATGAAGTACGAAGAACCATCCCTGGCATGTGTAGACATGGGACCGCATACATCACTATGTATCAGTCCCAAGAGTTCGGTAACTCTTTCTCCGTGTCCCGTAAATGGAGTTTTGGTCATTTTGCTATTGAGACATGACTGGCAAGTGTCATAAGATGAAAATTCGAACGGTTTCAAGTATCCATCCTTATGCAACTTAGCTAGCCGTGTCGCATTTATATGACCGAGTCTACAATGCCACAAGAAGGATTCGTTCAGTTCTGAACTCTTTCTCTTGTGTGTGTTTGTTATGCTCAGAACTGTTGATTGATTTAGAACATAAATGCCATTGCACAACGTGCCTGATCCAACCAACTTTTGGTTAAGGAAAATGTTCATAACATTATCCTGTAATACAAAATTATATCCCTCTTTACTTAGTAAAGAAACCGATATAATGTTGCATATCAGGTTCGGCATGTAATAGCATTCGTTCAGAACCAATGTATTACCAGTTGGCAATACAAGGTGATATTCCCCGACGGTTTTAGCTGCAACAATTGCACCATTTCCAACCCTTATGTCTTTATCACCTTCTCCAAGTTCTCTACCTTTTCTAAGCCTATGTAACTGATTACATATATGGGATCCTGACCCGGTATCTAATACTCAGGACGTAGAGCAAATGGAGAAACAGTTCTCCGTAACGAACACACCCGAAGAAAATGCATCAACATGTACTTTCTTCACACGGGTGGCACAGGAATCCTGGTATTCCCCTATATCCTGTTCAGTCCTATAACTCTTATAAGAAAGAACGGAACCAACGTTCCCCAGCACAGTATAATATGCGGGTTCGGTCAATACATCCATATTATTATCTTGATTAAGGCATGATATGGTCGCTACCTGGAGAGAGAGAGAAGAAAACACTTCAGCGTATGCTCTTACAAGATCAGATTGGTTATTATTTTATCTAATCAGAATGGCTCCCACTATTTTTTATCAAATCTTCCTTCAAACCCTAAAAGGAAAGACTGGCCGGAATTAATTACACCCTACAACTTCGCCAATCTTTCAGCCAGGCCAGTGTCGGTACTTTGAGGGAGGTTCCCCGTGCTTTCGCACGGACCTAATTAAAGTAAATCTCGTTTTCCCAGAGGCGTAACCCCGTTGACACCTTTCTAGACACCTACTTGATCGGCTAATTGTCCTGTGTAAAACTCTCCCAGGAGTAACAATTACTCGCAGTGGGTATCGGGATCCAACTATCTCATAGAAGGTATGCAATCTCATTACAAAACTCAACACTTGAAATTCCTGATAATATTTTGCCCCTAACGTGTTATGACCTTGACGAAAGCCAACAAACCATAGCGCGCTAGTCAAGTTCAACCCATACATTTCTTGATTGAATTAAACCCACCCGCACGACCCTTGACGAAAGCCAACAAAGCCATACGACTACCATAATCCAATCGCATCATATGCAGCAGATAAGCAGCATATAGCTACCGCACACTACACCTTGACGAAAGCCAACAAATGCAGCACGAATACTATATACAACTGTTGGAGATAGTGCCCTCAGAGTCAATTATTAGGTCACAGGTATGTGATTGTAATGATTGAGGGAGGACCTATCCCGGTAGGACAGTCTTACTCGAGATGATAGTATGCTATCTGGTTTACCTTTATCATCGTGTACTGTTTTAAGTGACATGACACGTCGCTATTACACGTTGATAGAGCCCCTAGGATTCTTGCTTGACCACCAGCAGTATGAGGGCGATCATATAAGTGGGAGCTGGAGGTCTATAAGCTTATCCTTAAAAGGTCCCTAGTCGTGGGAGTTTCGAGACTGGGCATCGATACTCCATTAGTAGACTAGTGTATACAGTCGAGACCCCGACGAGGGGCGGTGGCCGGTCTCACAAGCCACTGGTGTCAGTTGGATCACCTAAGATGTATACAGGTGCTCATTGGGTTATGAGTACACCGGACAGGACTCGCCGGGAACATGCTAGTTGGTCATATACCAGACGTCAGATGGCAGTTCCCTGGTGACATGTGTGCAGGTTAGTTCATCGACCTGGGGATCGTCATTTGTCTCGTGTGAGTTCCCACTGTACTTTGATTACTACCCTACCACGGCTCAAAGGAGTCGTGCAAACAGGTTTTAGTTGGGTACAGTCCCGAGCCACATGGAGGCAGTGAGCGTATCTTCAGGGGTTCGTCTCTCCCGGTATTGGGGGTGAGGTCGTGCTGTGTCTAGGAGAGCCATTACACAAAGTCCTTGGCCAAGGCAAGGAGATTTACTGGTAGGTATTCCAGTAGTATCTCAGGGTGTTCTGGGCTACACTCCGACACGACTTGTACCGCTTTTGGGGGTCTGACTTTTACCAACCCCCTAGGCCCGCCATGCGATGCTCATAGACGAACGGACCGGACTGCACGGATATTGTCACTGACAGGCTCAGTTGGGTGTCGGGGTGAGCTTCCTCATCGACGTCCATTTTAGTCAATAGCTGGTGGCCCGTCACGTATTGGCATATACCTCTGACGTGCTAGTGGTTAAATCCTCAGCCATTGTATTGACGAGTCTTTAGAGTCCGCCACACTTTCAGTTACTCAAGCTTTCGGGCGAAACGCTGTAGAGGCCATATGGAGATATGGCAAGGTCCGATCAGATACGTGCGGTATTGCACGGATCAGGATCGGACAGTTTGTACTATAGGCCGTATGGTTATATGGCAGGGTTCGATCAGATACGTGCGGTATTGCACGGATCAGGATCGAATAGATATTACTAGCCGGTTTTGGTATAAGCCGGATCCTAGTATAGTACAGTGTAGACTTTGTCTCATTGCATTTGTATTTCGGTCGAAATACAGATGCGGGTGTGTATGCACAGTATCGGGGTTTTCCTGTAATTTATTACGGGACCAGTTTTATGGAGTTGCCAGTTTGCTTTCCGTGTCGGCCAATTTCCATTGTTCCGTTCATTGGCCGAAGATTGGTGGAGGAGGGTTTATTTGCATTGTTGCAAATAGGCATTTTTGGAGGGGGTTCTTTGCATCTTGTAGCATCATGATGGTTTTCATGATGTGCACCATCTTTGACTTTTCCTTTCTCATCATGGTTGGACTTTGGGAGGTGATGATGGTGGTGTTGAGTGTGGGTTTGTTTTTGTGATGATTCTTTTTGCATGATGGATGATCATTGGTGTTGGAGTGTTGGATTTTCCTTGCTATCATTTTCTTTTGTATGATAGACTCCTCACTCTCTCTCTTGTATCATATGAGTGAGGCTCCCATTTTTGATACAATCATCTCATTCTCTCCATTCCTATGGTGATGGCCGGCCACTCAATTTGGTGGGCTGTCCTAATATTTTGAGGTGGGATTTTGCTTCATTTGATGTTGCAAAAATCCCACAAGTTCCATCTAAAAAGCTCCAAGTTCAATCCCTCCTCCAATGGCAATTCCACAACCCCAAGTGAGACATGGTTCTTCACACATTCTACAGCAAATCTTGGGCACGTTGACTAGCCAGCATCGTGCCCGAGTTGCCTCGGCATTGAGGTGGGAGCCCGTATACATAGTAGGCGATGTGGTGCACTTCCGGCGACGAGGAGGAGACGGGACTTTTCCGCAGGAGATCCGGACGATGGCGAGAAGACCGGAGGACTTGGATCGTCGGTATATCTCTAACCCATCTTGTTAGTAGCTTAGACTAGTTAATGGTTCGATCCGGTTATAGTGCGCGGTGGTGCCGGTTTGCTAAGTCCGCAAAAATTAAAGTTATTCACCGCTTCCGCATTCCGGCGTCGGATTGACGGCCGGGGTGCCGCCGTGCACTTACAGTGGTATCAGAGCCTCGCCATTAACTTAGTCTAGCTTTGTGTAATGTGTTTGCCTTTCCGATCGATCAAAAAGTTCCAAAACCCGTATTTTGTTAGCATCAGTTTTCTGTTGGAAATTTTTGGTGTCTAAAAATTTTTCAGGTGGTCTCAGAATGATGTTCAGAAAGTTCTAAGAACTCTGGGAAAATTCGACTCACTGATCCCTCTTCCAGAGCGCGGAACAGCGGTCTCACCCTTCTATTGGGCCGCGGATCCGCCGCAACTTAGAGAGATCAATGGGCCAAAATTTCCCAGTGGGCTTCTGGGCTAGTATTAGGTGTTTTGGAATATTAAAATTGGGCCAATTATTTCTGTGAGTGCTACAGTATTGGTTTGGGGCCCACTTGTTAATTTTTGGTCAATCGGAAAATCTTAAACACATTTTTCACAGTATTTACATTATATCTGCGACCGTGAATGTCACTCGATCGGTAAATCCTGTCTAACTGCTATAGCCCGGTTAGACGGATTTGCGAACGTGACTTTCACGTTGATGTTCTATGTATTTGCTGTGATGTTGCGGATCGGTCGTGGGGGATAGCCTGGATGCAATGCTAGTACTGTGCTGTTGTATTATGTACATTTGATATTGCGGGGCGAGCGTCCGACATGTGGACTGCCGTCACTGCCTGATTGTATTATTATTTTGGGGCACGACCTGGTTGCGGTCGATGTACCCGGTGTATGTATATTTTACTTTCTGTACTAGGATTGCCCCGCGGAGGGGTGCACGGATAGCCGGGTTTCTGGAGGGCAACAAGCCCGCATCTCATGGCATTGAGACGGAGGGGGCTTCACTCTAGGATTGGCGGGCTATTCGCCGCACTCGTAGGGGGTACAGGTTGACCCAGGAGGGGTGCCCAAGTTGCCGGATTCCGTGAAGTGCTGGGTGGTCCATTCACGGCGCTGAAGGGGGCTGCCTCGCTTCAGGTTTTGGCGGGTGACTTGCCGCGCCCGTAGGGGTCTAGGATTTCATTGCACAGGCTATCCACACGACCAGGGGAACGTCGGGTTTCAGCAGTGGCTCTGTGAAACCCGGGGATCCCAGATATCTGTATTGTTTCTGTGATGCTGTTCATTTTCTGTGATGTTGCATTTTATTCACGCCTTGAGCGAAATATAATATATTGGTATATATATTAGTAGATGTTGTATATGTTTTGCATCCGCGCTAGTCCAGTCCCTGCTCTGTCGTTAGTAAGCTAACCTAACGGGTAATGACGGGACCCAGTGGCGAATGCGGATGGCATATACGTACATCAGTATATTTTCGTTCTTTGTGGTGTGATCAATTGATGGGACTGCATTGATTCGGATCAATGCAAGTTAAAAACAAACCTAATCTGATGTTGTTGGAACACTTTTCAAAAAGCTGTTATTGCAAGGACGTTCACTTTTGTTTTGCATCGCGGTATTCATTTAGAATATCCTGCTCCTCAGTCGACGAGGCAAGGGCCGAGATCCCTTCACCGGGAGTGACCCCTTGGATAGAAGTTTGCGTCAGGGCATTAACTTCACTATAGCCGATTACTTTTGCTTTGCATCGCGGTATTCATTTGGAATATCCTGCACCCCATTCTACGGGGAAAGAGCCGAGATCCCTTCACCGGGAGTGACCTCTTTAGCAACGGTTTTCGTCACTATATTTTTAAAAAGCTATCCGTTCCTTCGACGATATCAAGTTCATTACGTTAAAGGTTTTCGCCAGAAACCATTCGTAGCCCTCCGTCGTTTCATATGGGTAGTCAATAGTATTCAAGCTGTGTTTGTTGGCCTTAGTCAAGGCACAGTGTTTGGTAGCTATTGGGTATTCATATGCTGCATAGATAGATGCGTTGGTTTGGGACAGTCGTATAGCCTTGTTGGCCCTAGTCAAGGGCTTGTACGGGTGGATTCAAATCAACCTGGACAATGACGGGTAGAACTTGACATGTGACTTATGATTTGTTGGCCTTAGTCAAGGTCATAAGAGCATGGGGCAGAAATTCACATCGGGAGTTTCAAAAGAACTGAAACTTGCCAGATATGCGCATACCTTCTGGAGTGTGACACTGTGAGCGGATTCCGTCACGTTGTCATGCGATGAGAGTTGGATCCCGATTCCCACTGATGAGTTAGTTTACTCCTCGGGTGACCCCGACTAATTCTTCTTTCAGGTTTGGAGGAGAATTTGAGGTACAGTGGGAGGATTCCTGATTAGATAAATTGGTAACCATTCTGATCTAGGTTAGAGTGCACGCTGAGTGTTTCTTTTCTCTCTCTCTCTGGCAGCGACCATTTGACCCGACCCTAAGACTTTGACTCAGTGACCAAGTTGACCGAACCTTCTTTATAACACCGGCTTTTGGATTGTCAGAGTTGCAAACCTCATTGCCACTCCTACTTTTACCCTTTTCTCCAGGACACCCCGTTTTACTACGAACGTCCACTTCCATTGGACAAAACCATCGTATGGTTAGATACGAACTCGAAGGAATTTATTCGAGGATGGTTTCAGGTTCTGGAGAAAACGGATAGGATTATTCAGTTGTCTTTTCCTTTTACCCTCTCTCAGGTTACGAGTACTCCTTGGTTTAGGGGTAGTACACCTATTACGCAAATTGGATTGTCTTCTTCCAAACCTTAGGCTGGTGCCGACCGGTAGGGAATGAAGAAAACCAATTAGCCTAACGATTGTGTACAGAAGGTATTAAGTTCAGACAAAGCAAGGGATTAGTAAGAGGGCAAAGTAAATTGCAACAGATATTCACGACCAAACCAAATATTTCGTTACCACTCCCACATCACCTTTGTATTTCTCCAGGACACTCCGTATCACTACGAAGATCCACAGTTTATTTGGATACTCCATCGTATGGTTATATACGAACTCGAAAGGAACTTGTTCCAGTTCGGGGATGGATTCTGGTCCAGGAGAAATAGGAATAAGGTTTATTCAGGTGTCTTTTATCTTCACCTTCTCTCGCATTGCGAGTGCTCCTAGGATTAGGACAGTACACCCATTATGCTTATTGGATTGTCTTCTTCCAAACCATAGGCTGGTGCCGAACGGTAGGGAAGGAAGAAAACCATTTGGCCTAAAGGGGTGTGCAGAACGTAAAGACTAAAGACATATGAAGGGATTTGGAGAGGTGGCAAAGAACTATACGGTTACAGTCGTGAATCTGGAAGAGGCATTACTAGGAATACCAGAATACCCCATCGGAACATTTCAATGTTTCAGTTTCACTGTGTAATGTTAAAGGAAAACTGATTTCCCGATTAGATACTTATTCCAGGGTATGTATTTACCAAGTATGATTCTCACATCTGTATGGTTTTACAGATGATGAGTGGGAGTAAGTTATTGGGAATTGGGTGATCATCCTCATTATATCGGGATTCGTTGTAATCGGTGATATTTGAGGAAATCACCTGGGTTGTTTGCCGGTCGGCAAATATTTGGTTTTGAATATCCGCTTTCATGCACCAATTTCAAATTGATATATCTGTACGTCTATTTTCATAGAGTGAGATATACCTTTCTGAAATTATGTCGATGACATTTACCTATATCAGTGGATGGTTAGGTAAGGAGCATTAAACAGCGGTGTAATTCTTCTTAACCATAAGTACAGTTTTCAACCTACGACACACAGTGAATAAGTTATCAGACTCAAGGGACTTATACAAAGGATTGTATGTTGTCCAGGGTCCATTAGCACAGAGGGGTTGGTCCTCGTACTATATTCGGTTTACTTATAACTTCTCTAGTTCTTAGACATGTGTTTCGTAGAAACACAGGGTCTAAGTTTTGAGGAGTTATAGGTATTTGAATAGAGTAGAGAACCAGGTGTAGCAAGTATCGGGATTCTTCAAAGTGATCGAAGATGTAGATACTTGTGTATGGTATTCAGTTGATAGTAATGATAAAGAGATCTTTCTTCTCTTTCAGGTTACTCATAATTGGAAGTATTCCTAAGTTGAGTAACGCTGATCGGCCTCCTTCCATTTAGTTGACATGTGCTGGGGACAGCTGCATGATTTGAATCTGGTTCAATTAAATCAGTGCCTCTGTTTCTATACTGGATATAGAACAGTTCATATCTTAACGATGTTAAGGTACGGGGAGTTGTCCGGTTTATGATTAAAACCAGACACTGGACAACTCAAGGCACGTTTCTGTAATGGCTGTTTGTGGGTTGACCCAGGCTATGACGAGGGTTGATTTTCTACCATCTGGATGAACAATAGTGATATTGTTCTAGACTCGCCACAGTTTTATTAAAAATGGATTTTTTCAGAAAACAGTAGTGGGAGTATGGTAGAACTGGAAGTGATTCCAGAACCACAAACGATTACTGAAGATTTGATAAGGAACCTTAAGATTCAATCTGAATTGACATTCCATTGGCCACTCCGCAGATAAGGTGGGTAACTTCAGGCACCCGAGAGGTACTACGGTAGCCTCAAGGACGGTGACAGGGAAGTTCTTGTTTACCCACAATTACCATTGCTGTTGTCCCAGGCTGCGAGACCCGGCGGGAGGATGAGTATAGCGTCATTCTAAACTAGTTTTAGAAGTGCACGTTTATATGACTCTGCCAGAGGGTTGTCGTAGTCAGTGGGAGCAGCGGAAGCATTGGTGGACAGGTAGCTTATGTCTATTTACAGACTGAAGCACCAGTAGCGGAGATAGATCATCTATTTCTGACGTGACAGTCATGGGTTTGACTTCATCAGAATAGGGGATGGATCTGTTGAGAAGGTAGTAGGGTGTGATATCCTGGTATTTGGATGACATACACAGAGTAGGAAAGGAAACTCCTACACTACGATCGGTTATAGTTTGGTCGTCACACAGTTGTTTCTGCACAAAGGAAATGGATTTTATATCAGACATACTGGTTACTAGATCTATGGTCTTAGATCTAGATTTGGGTGGTTTCCCAATCAGGGTACTTGACAGCGTTCTAAGAGTATTTAGGATGGACGACTCCTGGCACGGTAGTGTACCTGCAGGTAATGGAGTCACCCTCTCCAAAGGTGTCTTACAGACTAAAGTGGAGAGGGATGTGCATGATTGGCAGATCACTTGCTCAGGCAATTGAGTCAATCATGAGATGTCAAGTACCACACCAGATGTTGTTCTTGCACCAGATGCAATAAGCTGACATTGATCCAATCCTGGAGAAACAGTCGGAAGCAGTTTTAGAACATAAGCAAATGTTCTAGGGATATGATAACCACAGCCTCATTCAGGAGACAGTTATCATTCCAGGCTTCCAAGGTGACATGGACGACAAGGAGGTTGTCAGAGTTATAGTTTTTCCTTCTGATGAGGGGCAGTATTTTGGACAGGTGGTCCAAGCCAATACTGAGGGAGGCATGGCGCGCAGGATACTGATTAAGTTCAGTTGTCGATACAGTCTAAGAAGTTTGGATTTGGAGTTCATTTATGAGCTAGGTCCCATCAGACATCCAGACACGTTCTAAGACATGTATTGCTCATTTCGGGAGATGGCTTTCTCCGCGAACTTGAGATATAGAGAGACATAGAAAGAAACAACTAAGCGGATCCACTCACTGAGGCTATTCCTCGAACGCAATAGTTCCGCAAACGAGCTTTGTGAGACTGACTAGTAGAGGAGTTGGATGTTCGGTATCACACGGGCTGTGAGTATGCGACATCGCAATAATTAGCCTTGAGTGCAAGTGGGAGATTGTTGGAGATAGTGCCCTCAGAGTCAATTATTAGGTCACAGGTACGTGATTGTAATGATTGAGGGAGGACCTATCCCGGTAGGACAGTCTTACTCGAGATGATAGTATGCTATCTGGTTTACCTTTATCATCGTGTACTGTTTTAAGTGACATGACACGTCGCTATTACACGTTGATAGAGCCCCTAGGATTCTTGCTTGACCACCAGCAGTATGAGGGCGATCATATAAGTGGGAGCTGGAGGTCTATAAGCTTATCCTTAAAAGGTCCCTAGTCGTGGGAGTTTCGAGACTGGGCATCGATACTCCATTAGTAGACTAGTGTATACAGTCGAGACCCCGACGAGGGGCGGTGGCCGGTCTCACAAGCCACTGGTGTCAGTTGGATCACCTAAGATGTATACAGGTGCTCATTGGGTTATGAGTACACCGGACAGGACTCGCCGGGAACATGCTAGTTGGTCATATACCAGACGTCAGATGGCAGTTCCCTGGTGACATGTGTGCAGGTTAGTTCATCGACCTGGGGATCGTCATTTGTCTCGTGTGAGTTCCCACTGTACTTTGATTACTACCCTACCACGGCTCAAAGGAGTCGTGCAAACAGGTTTTAGTTGGGTACAGTCCCGAGCCACATGGAGGCAGTGAGCGTATCTTCAGGGGTTCGTCTCTCCCGGTATTGGGGGTGAGGTCGTGCTGTGTCTAGGAGAGCCATTACACAAAGTCCTTGGCCAAGGCAAGGAGATTTACTGGTAGGTATTCCAGTAGTATCTCAGGGTGTTCTGGGCTACACTCCGACACGACTTGTACCGCTTTTGGGGGTCTGACTTTTACCAACCCCCTAGGCCCGCCATGCGATGCTCATAGACGAACGGACCGGACTGCACGGATATTGTCACTGACAGGCTCAGTTGGGTGTCGGGGTGAGCTTCCTCATCGACGTCCATTTTGGTCAATAGCTGGTGGCCCGTCACGTATTGGCATATACCTCTGACGTGCTAGTGGTTAAATCCTCAGCCATTGTATTGACGAGTCTTTAGAGTCCGCCACACTTTCAGTTACTCAAGCTTTCGGGCGAAACGCTGTAGAGGCCGTATGGAGATATGGCAAGGTCCGATCAGATACGTGCGGTATTGCACGGATCAGGATCGGACAGTTTGTACTATAGGCCGTATGGTTATATGGCAGGGTTCGATCAGATACGTGCGGTATTGCACGGATCAGGATCGAACAGATATTACTAGCCGGTTTTGGTATAAGCCGGATCCTAGTATAGTACAGTGTAGACTTTGTCTCATTGCATTTGTATTTCGGTCGAAATACAGATGCGGGTGTGTATGCACAGTATCGGGGTTTTCCTGTAATTTATTACGGGACCAGTTTTATGGAGTTGCCAGTTTGCTTTCCGTGTCGGCCAATTTCCATTGTTCCGTTCATTGGCCGAAGATTGGTGGAGGAGGGTTTATTTGCATTGTTGCAAATAGGCATTTTTGGAGGGGGTTCTTTGCATCTTGTAGCATCATGATGGTTTTCATGATGTGCACCATCTTTGACTTTTCCTTTCTCATCATGGTTGGACTTTGGGAGGTGATGATGGTGGTGTTGAGTGTGGGTTTGTTTTTGTGATGATTCTTTTTGCATGATGGATGATCATTGGTGTTGGAGTGTTGGATTTTCCTTGCTATCATTTTCTTTTGTATGATAGACTCCTCACTCTCTCTCTTGTATCATATGAGTGAGGCTCCCATTTTTGATACAATCATCTCATTCTCTCCATTCCTATGGTGATGGCCGGCCACTCAATTTGGTGGGCTGTCCTAATATTTTGAGGTGGGATTTTGCTTCATTTGATGTTGCAAAAATCCCACAAGTTCCATCTAAAAAGCTCCAAGTTCAATCCCTCCTCCAATGGCAATTCCACAACCCCAAGTGAGACATGGTTCTTCACACATTCTACAGCAAATCTTGGGCACGTTGACTAGCCAGCATCGTGCCCGAGTTGCCTCGGCATTGAGGTGGGAGCCCGTATACATAGTAGGCGATGTGGTGCACTTCCGGCGACGAGGAGGAGACGGGACTTTTCCGCAGGAGATCCGGACGATGGCGAGAAGACCGGAGGACTTGGATCGTCGGTATATCTCTAACCCATCTTGTTAGTAGCTTAGACTAGTTAATGGTTCGATCCGGTTATAGTGCGCGGTGGTGCCGGTTTGCTAAGTCCGCAAAAATTAAAGTTATTCACCGCTTCCGCATTCCGGCGTCGGATTGACGGCCGGGGTGCCGCCGTGCACTTACAACAACTTAACTGAAATGACGGAGGGTTACGACAGGTTTTTCTGAAAACCTATTGCGTAATGAACTTGATATCGTTCTAGAATCGAGTGAATTTTGAAATGGAGTGATTTTGAGGCTTTTATTAGTTTTGCTGAAGAGGTCACTCCCGGTGAAGGGATCTCGGCTCTTTCCTCATCGAATAAGGTGCAGGACATATCATATATATCACTATGCAAAGCAAAACTCCAAAAGCAGTCAAAAGTCAAACCGAGTGTTGCAGCATCTGCCAGTTTTGCTAAAGAGGTCACTCCCGGTGAAGGGATCTCGGCTCTTTCCCCATCGAATAAGGTGCAGGGTATATCATATATACCGCTATGCAAAGCAAAACTGTAGCTACCCTTTTATTTGAAAATTTGATTCTACAACATCTTTTAGGTTTCTTTTCTTTCATTAATCACATTAATGAAGTCCCATCATTTAAGTCACCTAAACATCACAGATAAATACGACGTACACTTATGCCATCCGCATTCGCCTCGATGTCCCCTCGTGCACCGTTAGGTTAGGTAACTAACGGTAGAGCAGGGCAGGGCTAGCGCGGGTGTAAAATATAAGTAACGTCTATATAATATATCATATATACTATATATAGTATATGTCACAGCACATCACATGATCACATCACAGATATCGCAGCAGAAGTAACATATGAAACATTGGATATACTAGGACGTCCGTGTTTTATTTTGAGCCTCTATAAAACACGGATTCCACGGTCGCGATGAATAGCCAAACCCACACCCCTAGACCCCTACGAGAGCGGCAAGCAATCCTTCCAATTCTAGAGTTAGGAGACCCGGACTCGACTCCTCGAGTTGGTCTCCCACTGGACCCTAGAACCCGGTTACTTGTGCTCTCCTCCTTGGGTCTATCCTAGTGCAGAAAAGTAAATAATATACAAAAGGTGACATCAACCTCAACCCGGAAGTGCCCCAATAAAAGAATATTACATACATTTAATTTTACATGAATGAAAATAAAAGCACTCATCTCACATAAAAAAACCGGTTATTCAGAACGCGACGATCCAATATAACATATCCAGCAACACAGAACATCACATGTCATCAACGTAAGTAAATATGCGCATCCCAATTGTCGTTGACATATAGCAATGAAACCGGCGATATCACATATTACACTTACGGTCGCAGAAAAGAAAGTGTAAAACTACAACATTTGGAATCCACAATCTCTTTAGACATCGTAAATCCGAAATATCACACATTTCGCATTTCATGCCTAACTGTATGAATTCCAGATATTGTATCACATTCCAGATAAATAGACAGTATTAAACTTTCCGATCGAATAATCAAATACCCAAGATTTCCATAATAGCTCAACACTTGAGCAAAGTTCAAAAATTCCAGGATACGTCACAGTAGCAACGGTCCAGCCGTAGAAGGGTCAAGCCAACGCCACACATGTGGCACGCCGTACTGCCCCAAACCCTAAGTTTCAAAGGGCAGTTCAAGACGGTCACATAATCGAGTTAAGGTTTGTTGTCTTCTAGAGGGTCCATCGCGTCACATGCACGTATTTCCGAAAGATTTAAACCCGAGAAAAATTCAACACTTGAATGTTTTTCGTGCCGGGAAAAATTGAGTTAAGGATATCCGTTCGAACATTTTAATACTTTCTAAATTATCTGGAATAACAAAACAAAATTAAATTCTCCAAGCGAATCGACGATTACAAAATGAACCCCTGAATACTCAACACTTGAGTCAAATTAAAAATACCCAGAAAATACCAATCACAGAATATAGAATTACTGTGCAAACAGAGAAGCCAAAGGTCACCATACTGCCGCGGTTCCGCGGCACAAGCAGGTATTTGCCGCGGAACCGCGGTCAACTGTACGACTCATGTCCTCGTTTTGCACAATAATTCTTATAAAACCCTGCTGATTTTTTTAGATATTTTTAATTCACAAAAATCCCAGATTTTAAAAAATTGTCCAGATAGGGGGTTATCTTGACGTGTTCGGGTTCGTTCGGAGTTTTAACTTCGTTAACACATCGCCTAATGCTCTAGCTAGGCTCTGATACCACTATAGGGTTACTAGGCACACTAACAAGGCTCTACAAGGCATCGACCATGCTAAATTAAAAAATTTATGTGCCTAAAAACCCTAAGCAAGATCTTGTACTAGAGTTTAGGCGAATCTAAAGGCAAGTAAACAACTTTACTCTAAAGGGAACACGAAATACAACCTTTGTAGATCGGTCCTCCACTTCATTTGCTCCTTGTTGAAGTCCCTTCGCTGCGATCAAGGTTCTCCCGGGCTCTTGCATGGCTTCACGACGCGAAGGATGCGACCTTGCTTGAAGTCTCCGAGGCCGAAGATGATCTACGTCGAGGGAATTCCGACTCAAGCTCCTACTTCACTAACTAGAGAATTAGTGAAGTAAACACCCTAAACTAAAGTGCTAGTCTAGTAGAGGATGGAGAAATAGGAAGTAGGTTCTCTTTAGAATTTTGTTTCTCACAATCTTTCTCACTTTATATCAAACCCTAGTTTTCTTTTTCTCTTGTTCAATGAAGAAGAAGATGAACAAAAGAAAGTGAAGAGGATAATGATCAAGTGAGTAGCTAACCATGGTGAGTGAGTATCATATACTAACTCTTATAGAGACTTAACCCTGGGCTAATCTTTTTGGTTGGGTTAAGAATATCCATAGTAAAGACAATTTTAGTGGAATTAGTCAAATGCTTCCACAAGCTTCCACAAGCTTCAAGCATTTAGCTAATTCTCCACTATTTTGTAATTACTTTGAATATTTAAAATCCAACATAAAAGATAGCATGGTGCAAGTCTCATACACCCAAGTCATGTATATCATCAACCATGATACAATATGATAACATATTTTAACATATATTATATACATGTTAAAGTAGTGTACATGTGAGAAAAACCCTAAAGTGAACAAATGTTAGCAAATGTAAATTAGTATATCTAACATACAATTATACACTTAATTATTAAATCAACACTTGACTTAATAATTCTGTCATATCTCATATAACCGGCTAACATCCATCGTATCGACTTATCGAATCAACACTTGATTCGATAACCCAGTCATATCATATATAACCGACCGATACAAAAAGTCGCGAGAATAGAATACGGTATCACATACACGCATTTATTCTCGGTCTCGCACATATCACATACGTGCTCCTATTTTCTTTTGCCTGAGCCAGTAAAACCTCTGTGTAGGACTCTAAAGACTCGTCAATACGCCGGCAGTAGGTGATGATCATATCACGCACCCACAAGCCGTCAGCGGTACTAGCTGGACGTAACGGCTACCCGGGTATTGAGCGATCAGAAGATCAACAAGCAAGCCCACTCCAACTCCTGTAAAAGCCTGCCGGTAACACTTCCCGTACAGCCCGGTCTCCTCGTCTGATATGTCGCATATCAAGTCTAGGAGTGGTAAACGTCAGACCCCAATAATCGATAAGTCGTACCGATGTGAGGCTCATAACGGGTCGAGAAACTACTGGTAACACTTACCAGCAAATCTCTAAATCAGCCCTGGCCAGGGACTTCCCTGTCACGGCCAATCGAGCACAGCGCAACATCAACCCCCAATACCGGGAGAGACGAAACCCCTCATATCGCTCATTGTCTCCATGTGACTCGGGACTGTACCCAAAAATCACCGTTTTGCACGCCCTCATGGACGTGGTAAGGTGGAAATCAAAGCACAGTGGGAATCACACAAGACTCTATGACGATCTCGGGTCTACAGACTAACCTGTACAAGTGTCACCAGAGAACTGCCATCTGATGTGAGGTATAATACCATCTGGGAGTTCTCGGCGAGTCCGTCCAGTGTACCCAGTCTCCACTGAGCACCCGTATACCATCTCTGATGTCAAACACCAATGGATATGGGATCATCCATCGCCCATCTCATGGGTCGAGAAGCGTATACGCTAGTCTACACTGGTATATCGATGCCCCATCTCGATACACCCACGACTAGGGACCTTGAAGGATGTACTTATGGACTACCATGTCCCCACTAGTATGATCCGTATCATAATCCAGGTAGTCAAGTACACATCCTAAGGGCTTTACCAACATGTAACTATAAGACAGTATAAAGAGACAAGTATACATGTTAAGATAAAGAGCAACCAGATAGCATACTATCATATCGAGCAAGAAAGTCCTCTCTATATATGTCCAAGTATCCAATATAATATACATCATCTGTACAATACTGACCTCTACGGCATACATACAACTAACAGACCTCCTCCCCACCTCGCCTGCACGACCGAACCCTGCACCCAACCTTTCACCGAGCCTCCCTTGCACACCCTCTCGTCGCCGACGATCACCCCGCTCCCATCGCGCCGCCGGCCACCTCGTCGACCCCTCAGCGTCACCACCATCACCTCCGGTCTTCCCCCTGCCATCATCGTCACTTCACTGCACCTTTCACCGAACCTTTCCCCTCCTCCTCTTCGCCGTCCCCTCTCACCACCGGCACCTCCCTCTGCATCACCTGAGCTTCGACGTAGTAGCCACTCGAGCTCCTCAACCATCCTCTACGCCAACAGAGCCATTCCCCGAGCAACTCCGACGACGAACCCAAACTCGAGCCGAGGCCGCGAATCCTAGCCGCACCGTTCGTTGCACGTTCGTGCCGCTTCCACTGCCGTGCGTCGTCAACGCTTCATCAGGCAAGTACCCTGCTTGCTCCATGCTAATCCTATCTATTACACTTCTAGATAACGCTAAATACAATATATTGTTTGACTGTGAATCAATAATGTGTACGTGTTCGATGCCAAACCCGAGGGGAAAACCCCAGTTAAATTGACGAAAACTGATCACATAAGTTGGCCCGTATAGTAATGAACATAGTGTTATATTTTGGCTGAAAAATACAGTTGTTACTGACGTGATCGACCATCCCCATTTAAGCCCTTTAAAACTGGAACTTTCCGCGTCTGAAACTTGTAAAAATCACAACTAATTGACTATTGATTGTAATGTTACGTTCGAGATCTCAAATCGAAGCCAACTCGACGACTTAGAACCCCATAAGAGTTTTAAATTGTTTCTATGCTGAAAAGATGACGGAAACTGGTTCGGAGTGCGGCTCTGGGCTGCAGTCCAGAGCAGCACTAGCTGTTGATTCTCATCTTGTAATGCTTACCCTTTGCTGCTTGAATATGTTATATTGCGGAACCCTATACCATAGAAAAGATGAAACAGTTAGATAACTAATAAAGTAATTTCATCCCTTTTCACTTTTGTTTACTATTTAAACTGTATTTTATATTAACAGGACGTATAGCAGTCCCAAACAGAAACATAACTTATACCCCATTATTGTACAGTACATAACTTCTGACGTAGAGGCGCAATTGAAAATCCATATGGTGCGTTGGAAACCCAATTGAAAAACCTAAATTTTTTCCAGAGTCGCCTAATTCTGATCCCAACAGGGTGAAAATTGTGTTGCGAAATGGACATTCAGTTCAGGAACTGAATTTTCAGCAGCGAACACTTAAAATGAAACTGCTGTAACTTGCAAACCCGAAATCCGATTGCACTGAAATAAATTTTGTTGAACTTCCGACTGAGTTTACTTACTACAACCTTTGTATCATTTTACTGAATTTTGAATGTATGATTTAATGAAATTTTTATAAGTTCAAAAGATGCATAATAGTTCGTATTACACATGATTTGTTAACAACATAAATGCATACATTTTACCCGATTGCCATACTACTAGTGATAGTGCGCATTATTGTTCAGTGTACAATGCATTGTCGTGCGTGAATGGTATCGTTTAGGAGTGTCAAGTACGCCAGTGAAAAAGTGATTGATTCGTGACAGTGAACAATACTGTGAACAGTGACTAAAACCGTGTTATTGGTACGTACTTGTATACGACTAGACCATACTCATAAATAGTGTAGCCCTGGGGGAAATGGGGAAATCGAAGTGGAAAGAGAATTGTATTTAGCGAGGACAGTAATTTAGAGGATGATCATTCGAACAGCGACTCTTATATATATTAGGTTGGGCCTAGCGGTCCGGCTGACAGGGTTATGTCCCGGGCTATAGCGGGCCGTAGTCTCGGGTATGTACGAGACCCTCGTTAAACATGATCCTCCTTTCCACAACTCAATTTCAAAGATGACTTAGGGACTGATAGGGACACAGATCATACATTGCATCAGTTAGTGACATATTGATTACATGCATTTTACCTCCACTGTTATTACCTTCTTTGCTTGTTTCTTGTCACTATTATAATATTGCTATTACGTCACTCTGACGACTTGAGTATGCATGCTCAGACCTCGAGAAAGAACAAGTACAGGAGTCAGACTTGCCCTTCGAGCTTGCGGAGATTTAGTCGGGAGTACCTTCTTCACCTTTACTGCTTTCCCTAAAGTAACCTTGTATTCGCACTTGGTTAATAGTTCTTTTCCTTGTTTTATTGTAAATTGTGAACCATAAAAGTTGATGTAATAATTTAGTGATGTATTTCCTTTACTTCTGTTCTTTGTTTACTGATTACCATGTAATGCTAGAAACCGAAGTGTGACTACGGCGGGATTATTCCTTGACCGTAGGAGCATGGCTGGCCTAGTCATCCATCGTTTTCCGTATTTTGGGAAGCGGGGCGTGACATGGTTTTGTTGGTATCAGAGCCGCGTTTAGGAGTAAGGGATAACATTAACTACACTTTATTACGTTATTTTCGCTTCACTATCCCTGACTTTCATCCTTGTATCTAATCATATCCTTTTAAATATCTTCCAGCGATATAACGTCCCCGAACGACCACTCCTCGGACTCAAGTTCTCAGGATCGCACGGAGAGGATCTTGAGTGCACTGACGACCCTCGCAGAAGCTCAAGAGAGAAGGACAGACCTACTCACCGAGGGACTCAGGGCTATTACCGCAGTAGGGGGACCCTCCACCCTCATTACCGCCCCCGAGGGCACTGCTCCACCAGCTTTTTCTGCCAGGGCTGGCACCGTGTCAGATTTTCAGAGGTTATATCCAGCTGCATTTACGGGACTAGCCGAACCACTCGAGGCCGAGCAATGGCTGGTTAATATGGAGAACCTACTGACGGCCGCAAGGGTACCCGATGAAGAGAAAGTGAATGCGATAAAAATCCAGTTAGAGAATGAAGCCCGTACTTGGTGGTCAGTTGAAGAAAGCAGACTAGAAGGGCCAATCGAATGGAGCAAATTTAAGGAGTGCTTCTTGGACCACTATTTCCCTTCCACCGCCAAGGCAGAGATGGAAGAAAGATTTATCTTACTGAAGCAGAATGGCCGTCCCGTGGACGTACACGCGGCAGAATTCAACCGTCTGAGCCAATTTGCTCCGTATATGGTCGCTTCAGAGGCCACCAGGGCCAGGCGCTTCTTACAGGGACTTGATTTTGAGCTACAGCAGTTGATCGCTTCACTCGAGTTGCAGAATTTTGCACAGGTACTCAACGCGGCACGAATTCAGGAGAAGCTGATCAATAAATTTAGGAAGCCCCCAGTTGTTCCAGTGCGTACTCACACACCATCTCGAGGAGTCATACTAGTTCACAGGCCAGGAACGACACAGATGAAGCGTCCATTCATGCCCCAGCATCGCCCCCAGAGTAAGAACTTAGTTTGCGGCTACTGCAACAGGGATGGGCATACCCAGAAGGACTGTCGCCACGCCAAAGGACAGTGTTTGATTTGCGGATCCAGCCAGCACCGAGTTAGTAGTTGCCTCGAGCGAACAAACTTACAGGGAGGGTCTGGACCGCAGCAGCAGAGATCACAGGAGCAGAGGCAACCCTACACAGGCCGCGGTTAGGGTTGGGCTTTCACCTTGACCGCCGAGCAGGCAGAGGCTTCAGGCGAAGTTGTCACAGGTATTCTACTCGTACATTCCATGCCAGCTAGAGTACTATTTGATTCTGGAGCATCGCACTGTTTCATATCTGCGCATTTCGTTGATACACACTCCATACCACATGAACCATTAACCAAGGGTTGGGAAATACATACGGGTAATAGTGTGATAGTATCTAGTCGAGAATGTAGATCCTGTCCAGTTGTAGTGTGTGGCAGGGAATTCTATGCGAATTTCCTTTTGATCGGAACAGCCAGCTATGACGCAATTCTCGGGATGGATTGGATGAGTACCTTACATGCAGTTATTGATTGCCGAGCAAGGAATGTGATTTTCCGCATTCCCAATCACCCAGAGTTTATTTTCGAAGGCAGGAGCGAATCTTTGGAGCCAGCCAAGTATAGAGCCAAGCCAAAAGAGCTGACGGAGATTTATGAGAGCCCAGCCCCAGAGATTGATCGGGATTTTCTCGACGTGTTTCCTAAAGATTTACCAGGTCTACCACCTCCACGCGTCTTGGAATTCTCGATTGATTTGACTCCAGGTACAACACCAGTTTCCAAGGCCCCATACAGAATGGCACCGGTTGAGTTGGCAGAATTGAAGAAGCAAATTGAAGAACTCCAGGAGAAGGGATTTATCCGGCCAAGCGCTTCACCGTGGGGTGCACCAGTTCTGTTGGTGAAGAAAAAGGATGGATCGCTGTGGATGTGTATAGACTATCAGGAGCTGAACAAAGTCACAATAAAGAACAAATACCCAATTCCGCACATCGATGACTTATTTGATCAGTTAAGTGGGGCCAAGGTATTTTCGAAGTTGGTTCTCCGTTCGGGCTATCATCATATCAGAGTAGCGGCCGAGGATATATGCAAGACGGCTTTCAGGACCCGATACGGACATTATGGATTCCTTGTGATGCCGTTCGGTGTTACCAATGCTTCAGCGATATTTATGGATTTGATGAATAGGGTGTTTGCGAAGTACTTGGACACGTTTGTCATTGTATTTATCGACGACATACTAGTCTACTCGAAGACCCGGGAGGAGCACGTCGAGCATTTGCGCACGGTTCTACAAATTCTTCGGGAAGAGAAGCTGTACGCAAAATTGAGCAAGTGTGAGTTCTGGCTCGACAAGGTTCAGTTCTTGGGACAAATTGTTTCGGGCGAAGGCATCTCAGTGGACCCGGCAAAGATAGAATCTGTCAGAGATTGGCCAACACCGAAGTCAGTGGCCAAGATCAGAAGCTTTCTGGGACTGGTAGGATATTATCGGCAGTTCGTCCAAGACTTTTCAAGAATCGCTGAACCTTCGACAAGGCTGACACGGAAGGAAGTACCGTTTGTGTGGACAGAGGAGTGTACTCGGGTATTTGAGACCCTGAAGCAGAAGTTAACCACGATGCCCATTCTTACAGTGCCAGATGATTCCTATGGGTTGGTGATACATAGCGATGCCTCAGGGAAGGGCTTAGGCTGTGTTCTGATGCAGCACGGTCGGGTGGTTGCTTACGCCTCATGACAGCTGAGAAATCACGAGAGGAACTACCCTACGCATGACTTGGAGTTAGCCGCAGTGGTTTTTGCGTTGAAGATCTAGAGGCACTACCTGTTGGGCGAGAAGGTGGAGGTGTACACGGATCACAAGAGTCTGAAGTACGTCTTCACTTAGAAAGAACTAAATATGAGGCAGTGCCGATGGCTAGAACTGATGGCGGATTATGACTTGGACCTTCAGTATCATCCGGGAAAAGTAAATGTTGTACCAGATGCTCTCAGTCGCAAGCCAGCGGTCATGATGTTGACCAGTCAGAGGAGCATCATTGAGGATTTTCAGAGACTCGAGCTTGAAGTCGTTACACCGAGTGCAATCAGGCAGTTTTGGTAACTACAGGTGCAGTCTTCTCTTATGGATCGCATCAAGGCTGCGCAAGCGGATGATCCTCGATTGCAAAAGTTCAGAGCGCAGGTAGAAGCCGGACTGAGAACGGACTTACTCATACATGAAGACGGTTCTCTGAGATTCGGTAGCAGACTCTGCGTACCTAAAGGGGATGTTCGAGAAGAGGTACTGGCTGAGGCTCATAGTTCAGCTTATTCTGTGCATCCGGAAGGCACGAAGATGTATCGAGATCTAAAGCAGCACTTTTGGTGGAACGGGATGACGCGAGAAATTGCGCGGTTTGTATCCAGGTGCTTGGTATGCTAGCAGGTGAAGGCGGAACATCAGAGGACAGCAGGATTGTTACAACTGCTTCCGATACCAGAATGGAAGTGGGAGCACATTACTATGGATTTCGTGACGGCCTTACCCCGGAGCCCTAGAGGCAACAACGCCATTTGGGTTATCGTCGACCGCCTCACGAAAGCTGCACACTTCTTACCATTCCGAGTGGGACAGTCAACAGAGTCACTTGCGGAGAGATACATGCAGGAGATAGTGCGACTTCACGGAGTTCCGGTCAGCATTGTGTCAGATCGAGACACCAGATTTGTTTCGCATTTTTGGAGGAGCTTACAGGAGAGTTTGGGTACCCGCCTCAAGTTCAGCACAGCTTATCACCCGCAGACGGACGGACAATCCGAGCGTACTATTCAGACACTCGAGGATATGTTGAGATCTTGCATGCTGGACTTCCAGGGTTCCTGGGAAGATCATCTGCATCTAGTCGAGTTTTCTTATAACAACAGTTACCAGGCTAGCATCCAGATGGCTCCTTTCGAAGCACTTTACGGCCGTAAGTGTCGATCCCCAGTTTGTTGGGATGATGTGGGAGAATGAAGATTACTGGGTCCCGAGCTCATTGTTCAGACAGTCAACAAGGTCCAAATGATCAGGCAGCGCATTAAGACGACTCAGGATCGACAGAAGAGTTGGGCGGATACCAGCAGGAGAGCACTAGAATTTGAAGTCGGAGATCACGTTTTCCTAAAAATTTCCCCTACCCGCGGAGTTATCAGGTTTGGAGGTCGCGGGAAACTCAGTCCCCGTTTCATCGGACCTTTTGAGGTGCTAGAGCGAGTAGGAGAGATAGCCTATCGACTTGCTTTGCCTCCATCGCTAGCTGGTGTGCACAATACCTTCTACGTTTCTCAGTTGTGGCGTTACGTTCGGGATGAGAGCCATGTTCTGGACTATTCGGAGTTAGCTTTGGGTATCGACCTATCTTACGAGGAGCAGCCCACCACCATCCTCGACCGCAGAGAAAAAGTACTGAAGAATAAAGTCATTTCGTTAGTCCGAGTGACTTGGGACGGTCGTTCCCCAGGAGAATCTACCTAGGAGCGTGAGGAAGATATCCGTGCACGTTTTCCACATCTATTTGTTAAGTGCTGTTGTTTCATTGTCTCTTTTAAAATTTCGAGGACGAAATTTTTTGTAAGGAGGGTATGATGTAAATTCCTGGTTCCGTCAATAAAATTTTTCTAAAAATTTTCCAAGTCCGCTGTATATTTTCTATTTTTCCCGTTAATTTTTGAGGGAATTTAGAATCCTTGTGTTTCCTTTAATTCTCAAAATTTAATTTTCCTAAATATTTAAACTAAAGCCCAAAAGAAAACAATTAAGAAAAGCCCAACAAAATAAAAACTAAATATATAAATAAATCCCCAAAATCCAAGCCCAGCCCGTGTCCTTACTCCCGGCCCGCGCCCAAATCCGTCCCGACCCGACCGCTTCACCATCTTCCCCACTCCCTCAAAATTTCCCGCTCGTTTTCACCACGTACCCCACGTCCCCGCCTCGTCGCCCCACGTCCCCACTCGTCGACCGAGACCGCTCGCGCGCTCACGAGCTCCTCAAGCCCACCTCGTCTCTCTAACTCTCTCCCCCTCACTCTCGTTCTCCTTCTCTCCTTCCCCATATCTTCCCGCTCCCTCTCTCGCCCACGCCCACGACCGCGCTCGCCCATCGCCGTAGCTACTACACCGGCATCACCCTCGTCATTCCTCCCTCGCTCCTCTCTCCAAAACACCCGAGCCGACCTCCTCCCTACCTCGCCTGCACGACCGAACCCTGCACCCAACCTTTCACCGAGCCTCCCCTGCACACCCTTTCGCCGCCAACGATCACCTCGCTCCCATCGCGCCGCCGGCCACCTCGTCGACCCCTCGGCGTCACCACCATCACCTCCGGTCTTCCCCCTGCCATCGTCGTCGCTTCACTGCACCTTTCACCGAACCTCTCCCCGCCTCCTCGTCGCCGTCCTTTCTCGCCGCCGGCAGCTCCCTCTGCATCACCTGAGCTTCAACATCGCAGCCACTCAAGCTCCTCAACCATCCTCTACGCCAACAGAGCCATTCCCCGAGCAACTCTGACGTTGAACCCAAACTCGAGCCGAGGCCGCGAATCCTAGCTGCGTCGTTCGTTGTGCGTTCGTGCCGTTGCCGCTGCCGTGCGTCGTCAACGTGTCATCAGGCAAGTACCCTGCTTGCTCCATGCTAATCCTATCTATTACACTTCTAGATAATACAGTATATTGTTTGTCTACGAATCAATAATGTGTACGTGTTCGATGCCAAACCCGAGGGGGGAAACCCCGTTAAATTGACGGAAACCAATCACATATGTTGGCCCATATAGTAATGAACATAGTGTTATATTTTGGCTGAAAAATACAGTTGTTACTGACGTGATCGACCATCCCCATTTAAGCCCGTTAAAACAGGAACTTTCCGCGTCTGAAACTTGTAAAAATCACAAATAATTGATTATTGATTGGAATGTTGCGTTCAAGGTCTCAAATCGAAGCTGACTCGACGACCTAGAACCCCATAAGAGTTTTAAATTGTTTCTATTCTGAAAAGATGACGGAAACTGGTTCGGAGTGCGGCTCTGGGCTGCAGTCCAGAGCAACAATGGCTGTTGATTCTCATCTTGTAATGCTTAGTCTTTGCTTCTTGAACATGTTATATTGCGGAACCCTATACCATAGCAAATATGAAACAGTTAGATAACTAATGAAAGTAATTTCATCCCTTTTCACTATCGTTTACTATTTAAACTGTATTTTAGATTAACAGGACGTATAGCAGTCCCAAACAGAAACTGAACTTATACCCCATTGTTGTACAGTACATAACTTCTGATGTAGAGGCGCGATTGAAAATTCGTATGGTACGTTGGAAATCCAATTGAAAAACCTAAATTTAGTCCAACTATAGTGTCGCCTAATTCTGATCCCAACAGGGTGAAAATTGTGGTGCGAAATGGACATTCAGTTCAGAAACTGAATTTCCAGCAGCGAACACTTAAAATGAAACTGCTGTAACTTGCAAACCCGAAATCCGATTGCACTGAAATAAATTTTGTTGAACTGAAGACTGAGTTTACTTGCTTCCGCCTCTATATCATTTTACTGAATTTTGAATGTATGATTTAATGAAATTTTTATAAGTTCAAAAGATGCATAATAGTTCGTATTACACATGATTTGTTAACAGCATAAATGCACACATTTTACCCGATTGCCATACTACTAGTGATAGTGCGTGTTATTGTTCAGGTACAATGCATTGTCGTGCGTGAATGGTATCGTTTAGGAGTGCCAAGTACGCTAGTGAAAAAGTGAATGATTCGTGACAGTGAACAATACAGTGAACAGTGACTAAAACCGTGTTATTGGTGCGTACTTGTATACGACTAGACCATACGCATAAATAGTGTAGACCTGGGGAAAAAGGGGAAATTGAAATGGAAAGAGAATTTTATTTAGCGAGAACATTGATTTAGAGGATGATCATTCGAACAGTGACTCTTATATATATTAGGTTGGGCCTAGCGGTCCGACTGACAGGGCTATGTCCCGGGCGATAGCGGGCCGTAGTCTCGGGTATGTACGAGACCTTCGTTAAACATGATCCTCCTTTCCATAACTCGATTTCAAAGATGACTTAGAGACTAATAGGGACACAGATCATACATTGCATCAGTTAGTGACATATTGATTACATGCATTTTACCTCCACTGTTATTACCTTCTTTGCTTGTTTCTTGTCACTGTTATAATATTACTATTACATCGCTCTGACGATCTGAGTATGCATGCTCAGACCTCGAGGAAGAACCAGTACAGGAGTCATACTTGCCCTTCAAGCTTGCGGAGATTTAGTCGGGAGTACCTCCTTCACCTTTACTGCTTTCCCTAAAGTAATCTTGTATTCGCACTTGGTTAGTAGTTCTTTTCCTTGTTTTATTGTAAATTGTGAACGATGAAAGTTGACGTAAAAATTTAGTGATATATTTCCTTTACTTCTGTGCTTTGTTTACTGATTACCATGTAATGCTAGAAGCCGAAGTGTGACTACGGCGGGATTATTCCTTGACCGTAGGAGTATGGCTGGCCTAGTCATCTCTCGTTTTCCGTATTTTGGGAAGCGGGGCGTGACATTTTTGTACACTAAAATTGGAGTTGTTACACATTCACAAATCATCTCTACTTCAAACAACGATTGTATATGTTAAAAATGAAGAAGGCGACATCCGTCAAAGATCTCCTGGACGAACTTAACCAGATTGTGATGGACTTGCAGAACATGGAGGTGAAGATAGAGAGGATTAGCCGATGATTCTCCTTTGTTCATTGATCACATAGTACATACAGTTTTTCAAGTCGATGGTGTATGGCCGGGATAAGCTTTCCTGAGAGGACGTCAAAACGGGTCTATACAGTGAGGTGTTGAGGAAGAAAGTGGTAGGTGACAAGAGTAGTCAGGATGACGCGTTGTCCGCTAGATACCGTTCAGATGGAGGCTCCAAGGGAACATTCGAGAAATTGCGAGAATGACAAGTGCTTTATTTGCAAGGAGAGCGGGCATTTTCCAAAGCGTAAGGAGAAAGGCAATTGCGAGAATGACAAGGGATTGTCCAAAGCGTAAGGAGAAAGGCAAGTAGATGTCTTCCGGTACTATAGTTGCACTGGAGGATTCGAAAGAGGGTAGCGATGGTTCAATTCTATCAGTATCTGTGACTTCATACGCACATAGATCATGAATGTTGAATTTGGGGTGTTCGTTCTATGTTACTCTGAATTGGAGTTGGTTTGCTATATACCGATTAATTGATAAAGGCCTGGTCTTTATGGGGAACTGTATACTGAACATAGTTGTTGGGATTGGTACCGTTCGGATTCACATATATGATGAGAGAGTTTGGACATTGACAGATGTCAAGAACGTTTCAGACTGCCAGTAGAGGTGCTAATTGAACGAGCCAGCTCAGATTCAATTAGGGTTGGGCTCGGTATCAGCTTGTTCAACCTCGGTTCGTTTATTAATGAGCCGAACATGGGTCAGAAAGTTTTGCTCGTTTATTAAACGGGCCGAATTTGAGCTAAGACAGGCTCGTTCGGCTCCTTTAAACAATTTGTTTAAAAAATACAGCAATATGTAATATATAATAGATTTTCCAAGTCACTTATTTAATTAAGGGATTGAATAGCAAGTTAAACAGGTAGCTTAGACCTATGCAAACCCTAGCTGTCAAATTTGCCTATTTTTCTATAGCCCAAAGTCCTAGGTCCCTGGCTCCTATCACGTGATTGTTGTCGACAACATAGCTTATCTTTCAAGCCAATAGGACTCGTCATCAACCTCCTCAAAAATGCCTTCAAGCCTTCTTTCCAAGCTGCTATAATGGCTATTGACCCATCTTCAACCTTCTCACCAAATAATTCTTTGTTCTTTTTTCTATCAGAGATCGATTTCTACAAGATGCAACCGAGCTCGACTTAGGCTCATTTAAAGCTCGATAAGATCACGAGCCGGATATGAGCTAGACCCGCTTAGCTTGAGACGAACTCGAGCTGAGCTTGAGCCAGCTCAAAATAAGTCGAGCTGAGCTTGGACAGGGGTCGGCTTGTTCAAGCTCGGCTCGTTTACACCCCTACGTGCCAGATCTGAGGAGGAGCTTGATTTCATTAGATGCTTTAGGCTGGATCTGTTGCAAGTGCGTGATCGATAAAGATTCCATGATGATTTTCTGGAGTGCTCATATTGTTATGAAGACGAAGAGGGTAAGGAATTTGTATTTTCTTCAGAGACAGATGATCTTAGGAGGTTTTGCAAGACTTTTTACTAGTTTAGGTGATTCAGACTCCGTCAGGATGTGGCATCTATGATTAGGCTATATTGGCAAGGCGAGTTTGGAAGGGTGTCGAAATAGACAGTCACTTGGAGGTGTAGAGATCGACATGAGAGATCTTTAGGAGGACTATGTTTAAGGGAAGAAGATAGAGAACCGGTTTATTCTCAAGATGGAATTAGACATCGGCATTCCTTCATTGACGACTTCTCGAGGAAGTTATGGGTGTACGTTCTTAAGACGAAGATCAAGAGTGTTAAAATTTTTAGAAAGACTATTGTGGAGAAGTAGTTCAGGAAGTGTGTGAAGGTTTTTGGTGTATCACACCACTTTTGATCCTATGCATATTGGCAGAGTAGAGCAGATGGTTCGGACAATATTTGGGAAGAACGGGTATTCATGGCTTACGGCTGGAGTTCTAAAGGAGATTCGGACGGAGGTCCTATCTGCTGTTGAGTATCTCATCGATCGGTCACCATCGACGACGGTAAAGAGTACAATTTCTGAGGAGGAATGGACTGGAGGGGCTGAGAATTCTAAATGCGGAGCAAAAAGGTACAGATGTAGTGTCGTGGTACTAAGGATGGAGTAATCAGCCGACATATTTTAGTCGTTGAGTCTGCGATATCTCGGAGAAAACAGACTCGGGCAGATGGTGAGCAGAGAACAAGGTCACTGAGCCAGGTGGTGTTCGAGGCTTCAGTCCAGGTTACAGAAGATGAGATAGTCGGGACTTTGACTCAGGCGGAGAGTCCTGTACAGCCAGTTGTGCGGAGGCCTATGGTATTTAGGCGCGCGAGAGAGGCTATGGACGCGTCTCCGAGGATATGGGATTGGGAGTTCGACGAAAAGTCTGCATGGGAGATTCGTGGCATGGATATTGTCATGGATAGGGAGTTGCGTCCGTTGCAGCAATATATCGAGCAGGTCCTCGCTCGGTATGAGAGAGAGGAGACCCATTCCGTGTCTTATTTCGTGGCGCACTTCGGATTGGTGTCATCATCAGGGATAGTCAGCGATAGGGACAGATGGAGCTTGAGGACGGCATGGATACAGATGCAGTGTCAGGTAGATCGATACTTCAAATTGTTATCGCGGCATCAACATGGGAGTAGGGTTGTTAATCGTCTTGGAGGAGGTTAGGAGGACCAAGTATTTACGGAGATTGTTGGTTTTAGATATTCCACAGAAGATGAGAGTGTTCTTTTTGAAGGACGGGAAGACGGTTGTGGCTCTTACGAAAGTTGGTATCCATGGGAATCCAATAATTGCATTAGGGAGATGGTTCCAGATATCGAGTTCAAGCAGTGCTTGGACTTGATCTGCCTAGTTGATTGATGAAGGCATGACGACGAGGCGAGTGCAGAAGTCCAATTTTTTCAAAAAATTGTCGAGATTGTGGCGAATTTAAATCAAGATGGAGATTGTTGATATTGACTTAAATTAGCCAACATTTGACCTAAGATTTAAAGCCTAGATCGATTAGGAGTCGATGACTAAGATTTAAATTAAACCTTAATTTAAATCTTAAACTTATCTCTTTGTAATCCTAGTTTAAATCTAAGTCTTATCTCTAAATTGATGTAGGTTATAAATATTAAACCAAATAGTCTAGGGTTTTAGAATAAAAGGGTTGCCAACTCCACAATTAAATTGAGGCGGCCGTAAAACCAAGAGAGAAGGGATAAATGAGAGGTTTTTATGAGGGTTAGAGATTCTTTGAATTGAGCGGTGATCGGTGAGGGCATTCTCATGTAATCCTTTCTTGATAGTGGAAGTTCTCATCGTTGGACTGCAGGATTAGGTGCAGTTGCGCCGAACCTAGATAAAATCTTGTGTTTGTGTTGTTAGGTGTGTATTTTTCTCATAACTTGCTATCACGACCCGAAATATTAGCTCGTGGTCGGCACCTAAATCACACTACGTCTAAAGGCGTAACGTAATTCAAGTAAGCCGAAACCCAGAAATCTAAACCTTTAAGAAAATAAAAGAGGTGAATTTTTGAAATAATGGTCGAGTGAAATCGATGTTTTCTAAATGCATATGTAAAGGAACATGAAAACGCAAGTGGAATTTATTAGTTGAAAAACATGTTTTGACTTTTTAAGAAATTTGGGCAGCACCTCCTTTGTATTTTTTGATCCAAAACCATAATACATAATAATGATAAAGGTATCCCCAAGCGGGAGCTAGCACTTTACCAAACGGTGGATCCACAACCACGCAAAGTATAAATATAAGTATACGACGCTCAACGGCGAAGATCAACACCAAAAATAAGGAATAAAGCGAGATATCAACCCAAAAAGTGAACATAAAACCCATCGCTCAAGTCTCGCAACTACAAGTCTCACTAAGTCTCATTACTTATACAAATACTAGTTTGATTGATGGAGTTGACTAGATACAATATGAAATATAAATACAAGAGTGGGTACGATACAAATGTCCCACCTACCAAGCAAAGCATCTAAATGCAACTGTGTGCCAGCGAAGCCGCTACAGATCCGTGCGGTCAACCTGCAAGAACTGTGGCACAATGGGGGTGAGTTGCCAACTCGTGAGTAGAAAAACATCAACAAGTAGAAATCGAATAAACAACGACTTCTAGGTCAACCATATCATAAAGGTAATACTATGATATCTAGGGTGATCTTATCTGTATATGTGCCAACAAGGTAATCAATGCCTATAAGCATGTAGATATCATCCAACAATATGATCAATGTCTATATGCATGTGGATCCCGTCCACGTGTCAACCAATGACACAACAACATCATGCATGTAAATATCAGAAAAGCATATACATGAAAGTATGAGGATATAAATCAACGGATGTCCCTCGCGACACATCAAAATCATGGAACATGGGTATCCAATATCGACACTCGAAAACATCATGAAACCCGTGTCCAGCATCGACACGTAAATCCTCATATCTCGGGCTCCGTCGGTCCGGATCGGCCCGCGGGCTCCGTCGGTCCGGATCGGCCCATATCATCTCTTGACTCTAGTCGGTATCCTCCGGATATCCGCCGAGCCCAAATACTATCACCGGTAGGTAGTAGTCCCTCTGCCAGGCTCACCGTCTACTGCACAGCAATCCTTTCTCGCCCCGGGGTACCATACTGGGTCCACCATATACCCACATTCGACCTCGTCCAGCTGCTCGAATCGGGTTTCACATGTCACACGTCTCAGAACCGAGAAAACGCATGGTGGACGCACTGAAATATCATATCAAGAGAAACCGGTTTTTTAAAACAATACATACTTTCTTTTAAAATGACAACGGTTCTCAAATCCAGAAATCTCATGAAAACAGCATATCTCAATTCGTAAAATCATAAAGCATGATGTATGCGAATATGATAGAAATGTAAGCATATCCGTATATCATGCAACATGGAACGGTGATGTGACATATTAAGGGAAAACCGCTCTTTTAAATGATTCCAGTTTTAAAATATATCCTGCGGTTCCCAATTTCTCCAGAGTCAAATGCAACATCGTATAAAGGTGCATATGTGTATATACGCAAGTATGGGTATACAATATATATGTATGCAAGTATGGATGTACAATATGTATGTACGCAAGTATGGGTGTACAATATGTATGTACGCAAGTATGGGTGTACAATATATAGCTATAACAAGTATATCATGCAAGGAGTCATATCCTAATACAACGATTCTACTGTGTAAGTGACATAGCAATTATCGATGATGAAGTGTGTGAGCCGGCAAATCTGTGTAAGTGTAGCATACGAATCATCGATAATGGTGTAGGTGTACTAGGACAGGTATATATGATGCAATGAGAGTGACATGAACGTAGCATAAGTAAATCGTTTGCGAGTGCTGACAGGTATATGTATCTAACATGACCGAGTCGGTAAATCTATCAATCGGCATCCAGCTTCACAACATTCCGTGCGGTATAATCCATCGTACGGCATTCTCTAGTCAAGGGTATGGATCAATCATCAAGTCAAACTCATCACGTACGGAAAATCATCGTACGGCGGTATTAAAAACCAGTAGGGATCCTATCAACCTATATGATAATGAGGGTATGTTATATGTCACGTACGGCCTATCATTCATGATTCACAACATGTATACATATATATATCCATATACCTATGTCCCAAGTTACATCCATGATAATCTCATATCAGGGGACCGGTAAGGTATCAGTCATCTCAATCGACTCGCATCCGTATACCAACATATCATCATATCACATGTCAAATCGTATTTTCTTTTCATCGCATTTGTATCTCACATAAGGTCAATTTACAAATACATTTTACCTTTACTATAAGCATACGTATCAAATCTAACATACACACCCGAACCATACAATCAGTTTTTTTTAAAAGATGTGAATCATAGTTTTGAAAGTAGGGTTACGGTGTTTTTAAGGAAAAGATATCGTTTGAAAATCCGTAACGTCCCTCAAGGTATCTGTTTAAAAGATGCATACGATTCTTCATCTTGGAAATAGATATGGTTCGGATGACACATTTACGTCGGCTATCTAGTCTTATAGTACCCTAAACGGCAATATCATCAAACACCATCCTCAAATCCCGTCATCACATATTAGTCGTATCATATCACTTCTAACTATCATTTAGTTTCTAATATGGTTTCTCTAACTATCTTTTAACTCTATCTATATTTTTCTATTAAAGGTTTCCTTAACCATATCCTATGAATCGGTTTCCATCAAGACCTTGCGGGGGTGCTATACGCCATCCACCCGACTTCCCCCGTGGATATAGATCCACTCACCTTGATCCTTACTAGCCGAAGTCGATGACGCCATACTCCATCGCCTCGGAATCCACGCGAAGGTACATACAAAAATACACAGTCGCAATCGCTATTAAAATCGAATCCGGAAAACTGGTACGGCACACGGTGCGCTCATAGGTTAGAACCTATAGCCCACGCGTGCAAAAACAATCAAACAACCCTTGTTGTTGACGTACAAACGCCCAACAACAAAATAAAATACCAAATACCAAAACCAAGCAATCCAAAATACGTAAAACATATCAAAAATCACACCAAAGTGCTCCGAGATTTTGACTCAAGCCAATTGGAGCAAAACTAGCAAGTATAGGATGTTGTATATGGAGTATATGAGCTACAGACCCAATTTCAGCACCATCCCCCACACCCAGGCCGGCCACAACCCTCTAAATTCCGGCCTCCTCGGCCCCCAATGCTCATATGGGGTTCGTATGGTCAGAGTGGTCTCCTAGTACCCTAATTTGGTCCCTGGTATTACTTGGTTTTCTCAGAAATTCCCCGGGTTGCTCCAGATTCACTATAAGCACACCAAATGCAACAAAACCGACATGGACACAATTCTTAGTTTGTATTCTCTATTCTAGGTCCCCCAATTGATCTCTAGGGTCTTGTACACCCTCACTACTGATTACAAGTCCACAAGTCACCCAAACCCTCTCTAGAATTTTCTAACTTCACACATCACCACTAAACCAATTCAAAACTAAAGCTAGAATATAAAGGAACTTAAAACTATCTAAATAGTAGAAAGCATACCTCATTTAGGTCACTCAAGAAAACCCTAGCTTCTCAATGCCATCAAAATCCCACTTTGCTTGGTCCAATGCGATGAGGGTGAGGAGGTGGTCATTTTTTTGTTAAAAGGGTATAGGGTTTTGAGAAGTATTTTGAGATGGGTCATGAGGGTAGATGATGGAGCTTGAAGATGAAGATGGAGATGAAAAAATGGTGTGGGGGGGAGGGGTTGGGAAGAATGGGGCAGCACTCTCCCTCTCTCTCTCTCTTTCTCACTCTCATTCTCTCTCCTATCATGCTCACCCTTCATCATTGTATCCCCTCTCTCTCTCCAATAATCCATTTCTTTTCTTTTTCTCCCACTCATTAAAATCAAACACATAACACAAATGAAATGAAACAACATGTAACATGTCATGGTGCGCTAGCCATGGGAAACTGTAGAAACACGGATTTGGCCTAATCGCGATTAGCAGTGCACTAATCGGGTTTTTATTAAAACTGCATATAATAAATTTTAAAAATGCCAAATCCTTTAAATATATTTTTAAATGAATAATCATTTTAATTTCTATTTATTTCATAATTATTGGTATATATTTATACCCTTTTTCGAAAACCCCAATTTCGCAAATCGGGCAGTTTTGGGGAAAAATATTATTTTAATATTAAATTCCAAAAATAATATTTTATATTTTCTGAAATATTACACTTGCGGTGTGTTTTGCTAGATTGTTCGGTTAATCTTTTTCAAATAGTTTGTTTGTACGTGATCCTGATAGATTTTTCGCTGTAACTCTTGGTGTGGTTTGTGATTCTTTCGAGAATCACGAATATAGAAATTACAACTACTATATCGAAAAGTATTAAAAGGGTGAATGACATCATAATTTATCCTATACAAAGTATACAGACAAAAGGCCATATAATCACACATTAACGATACCCATATCCCTCCCAATATCCAAAACGAATACAAAACGAATATCCACCAAAAGTCCAAGTCCTTTGCCTTTTCTTTTTATCGGCCTAACATTTTCTGTCTTTGTATGTATATTTTAAGATATATCTATCTATACTATGAGGATAATGGAGGAAAGATGCCATAGGCTATGAAGCACGAAAACGGGTACGAGTATCTGATATGATATGATACGGATCCATAGAAACACAATTTTCCAGAAACCCTGGATACGGGATACGTTTTGATATTGAATTTTTTTAACTATATATATGTTTATTTTTAATATTTACATAAATATATAAATAAATAGAAATGCAAGATTACATCACATATATTTCATTACACTTTAGCATGCTATTCCAAGAAGATAATTATAGTATTCTCATTTATCATATTCTATATTAAAAGCCTTTGGTTTCTAATACCAATTCGATCCCATCATATACTAATTCTCTCAAATAACATTTAATTACCTTCAATTGAACAATTGAACAATTGAAAATAGTGTATCATAATATTAAATCGTAAATCTAAGCATAAACTTGAGAGAGCTGATTTGAATATATCAGGAAAGGTTGTGGTGAGGTCTCAAGTCGCGTGCGATTTTCGGTAGGGTCTCAGATCTAAGAGGGAAGCGGGACCAGTCCTCGAATTTGTCGATGTTTTAAAAACTCTAGAGGTATTGGAGTTAAATTTAAAAGTAATTAGGGTCAAATATCAGTCTTGAATTGAAAAAATAACCATCATGAATCGGACGAGGTATCCGATTCGCAAATCGAGAAGTATCCCAAAGTTTCTAAATATTTTTTGATTTATTTAAATAGAAAATAGGGGATTCGCGTTTTCGAGGCTCTTTTTTAAGAGTTTCCGAGAGTATCGATATCCGATACGCATTTAGGGACGATACGTGAGACTGTTTGGAGTATCTGTGCTTCATAGGCCATAGGAGGGTATTTCCTCCTATGACGTAAAAAAAATACACCTTCCATGATTATTTTCAACGATCGACACCCATCATCATTTTTATCATATAAGAGTTGTATGCACCAAATTTCATATGATTCCATCATTTTTCACTGTTGATTTAGCGGGTGCATAATTAAAGGTATACCGACAATAGAACTTTTCACATTACTAATTCAATGGTGAAAAGTGGTGGAATCAAATGAAATTTGGTGTATCCACATCTTATATGATAAAGATGATGATGATGGATGCCGATCATCGGAAAAAACGTGGAGAATATAGATTTTTGACCCCAACTAAATAAAAAGTCTTCTAGGGCCTTTTTTCTTCGTTATTCTCCTATATATATATATATATATATATATATATATATAGATATATATATATATATATATATATATATATATATATAATTAATTCTGCATAATCAGATTACACGATGCCGTTTATGCATAATGTGCTGGCCAACCGAATAGAGAAAGAATACGTGTTAACGACATTGATTTATAGTAGCATGCAACTCTAACTACAGTTGTCGGGGTTGCAATATTTATTTGCTCTCTTTTCCAACCACATTCATCAAACCTAATCATCCAAAAATAATGGTCCAGTCTCGCCTCATTGTAGTTCTACAATGACGAAGTTCACTCATTTTGAATGTAACAGCAACTATAGCTTTTCACCCAAACTGTTGTTTTAACTTGCTAAAGGTCGGTGCCTTGGTTCTGCCTCATTCCCTACGTAATTATTATGCTTGTCCATTTCTCCAAAATCCAAAAAAGTTTTAAGTAAACACTATTGTGTATCTAAGACATCTTTAATGCACATCCTTGCCTGTCATATTTCATCAAATCATAGTCTGACTTGTTTTTCACCTTCCATATATGAGACAGGGGGTTGTTTGTTTGATTCATGGAAATCAATAATTTCATTTATGTTAACATTGCTAGTGAGCTTATCGTTTTTAAATTGCAATTCAGTTGTTAGTTTACATGACAATATATATATTGCTTGTAAGGAATGAGAAGAAGAATCGCGAATGATGGCGTATCGGCCGGGCTTGACTTCTCTCAAATTGGTTGATATGCTATGATCTCATTCAATCTCCTGATTTTCTGAGGTTTTAATTGATGGAAAGGAACCACTCCGTTAAACATCACTAGCGAGCTTATCATTTTTTAATTGCAATTCATTCGTTAGTTTACATGAACAATTTACATTGTTTGTAAGGAATGATAAAAAGAATCGCGAATGATGGCCCGCGGCTTCTTTTCTATCGGTCGAGCTTGACGTCTCTTAAATTGGTTGATAAGCTATGATCTCATTCAGTCTCATGATTCTAAAGGAACCGGTCCGTTAAACATTACTAGTGAGCCTATCATTTTTAAATTGCAGTTAAACCGTTGGTTTACATGAACAATTTACATTGTTTGTAAGGAATGAGATGAGTGATCATGAAAGATGGCGGGTGGCTTCTTTTCTATCGTTTGAGCTTGACGTCCCTTAAATTGGTTGATATGCTCATTCAATCTCTTGATTCTATGAGGTTTCAAATGATGAAAAGGAACCGGTCTGTTACAATTCCTTGAAATCAAACAATGGAACTGAAAATCAAACAAACAAAGAGAGCCACTACAGCCACTTGTATGTCTCCTTAATCCCATTGGATTCCTGTCAATTGATGATGAAACAAAACTGTCCTCCCCCTCTTTTTAGACATTCCACATCAAGTAAGGGCCCCATGAAAGCATCTAACAAAGGTCTCAATGTTATGAGGGATTGACCCTCCAATGTCAAATTGGTCTCGTCTCATTCCAACATAGATATGAAGTGCTTGTTCTCACATTTATGGCTACTACTGCATGCATGGCCTAAGTAAAGACCCCTCTTTGTTTTTGTTGTACATCAATCCCATAATATTCCCCTTCTAGTTTAGGCTACGACAAGATATCAATCCATCTGCCTATGTTTTGTGGGTCATCAAATTGTAAGTATCCTGTTGGGTTCTGGAGCTTAGGTAACTGTAATTTTATGCTTTGTTCTTGAGTGTAAACAGTTCAAATTAAGTGAGCTTGCCTGGCTTCTTTTTTTAAAGTTTAGATAAATGCGGTTATCACCCGTTGGATTTCGCTCAAATGGTAACATCAATCTAGTTAGTTTATGATATGCGTACCCTATTCACAAAGCCAATTAGAGATGGCGGGTCTTTTCTAGAACAATTGCTAAAATATCATTTTTGGGTTTTCATTCATTGCCTTTTTTCTCACGCTCATTACAACCATATTATATAAAAAAAAACACACAAGGAGTGGTGAGATATTCTTCTCAAATAAAGGAAACATAAAAGAGTATGGCCTATACAAAAGAACATGTGTTAGTGAGGAATGGGTTGGAGTCATGCACACATGGACACATCAAACCATCTCTTTTCAAACAACCTTGTCCTCAAGGTTGAAACCAATGATAGAGCTCGTTAGCGTCTATGGCAGAATCTCATTTTGCATCTCATCGACCGATTGCTTCTTTGCCTCTTAATACCATAACAATCCACATAAGCGTTTAAGACATCTCTCTAGTGGTATTGGCCCGGCTACGTAGGCCCTAACCATGAGTAACCAGTAATTTTAATCCATCCTCTAGGTAGTCTTTTTTTAGGAGCCTCGGGTTAAATGGATTGATGTCGGCCATTACGGAGGATCAGAAGGATAATTATGATGATATTGAAATCAGTTATCTAGCCGAATAATTGAGATTTCTGATATGAGGATGAATATATCAGACTAGGGCTAAGCTGTCATGCATTGGTTGCCTCATGCTTGAACTTGGTTGCCTCATGCTTGAACTTGGTTAAGAGCATATTTTATACATCCATATTAATCTTGACAGTGTATTTAACTACATCGATCCTTAGATGGGTACAAGTTCCACCCTAGGCTAGTGGTGATGGTGCAGCCCTGATTTGGGATGCTGTACTTTTAGGCTGAATTTAGAGGGGGTTGAAGTAATCAAACAATAACAATGGCAATTTACCAAACTAGGTTTTTATTAATCGAAATCTGCCTATTACAATTGCAAAGGAGTCTCTTAAATAGATCCATAAAAAATCAAAAATCAAAAATCACAACTAATTTACCGACAAAATAAAAACTGCCTGAAATAGATAACTGCAAAAAATAGGAAGTTCCTAAAAATCGAAACTAATTATCTGATTGCGTTCAGAATTGATTCCCGATACTGCCTGTCAAATCCTAACTGATCCGGACGTTAATTTCATTACAAAATCGAAAGTCAAAGTTCATAACAAATCTTTGACCGCGATTTCGGGGCCCTAAACGATGGATTTTCGCGATTATGAGATACGTCAATGTAATGCCTTTGACGTATCCATTGACCCAGACAATTTTGCGAGGTCTTCGATTTAGCTGGTCAAACGCACGAATCGGACAAGATTTGGCGGCTCGAGTTCTCGGCTTGAACTAGATACGACTTGTTTTGGAACGGTCGAGCTGCTCTATTTAGGCTAGGGCTGCATCATGTGAAGTCTCATTGCAATTGAACAAGTGGTCTGCTGGGCTCAAATCTGGCTTGCATCATGTTAATGCCTATTACTTAAAAAGGAATCTTTAGATGAGGTGGAATCTACATGTGGATTTATTATTGTACAGCTCTCCTTTTCCTTTTCCTTTTCTTTTTAAGATAGCAGGACTTTGTTGGCCATTTTCTGAACTATAGCAGGAAGCAGTATATTCCATCATAACCATACTATGAAGCTTTTTCTTTAAATAAGATTCAAAATAAGTCAAGGGGCCACCTATAATATGTTAATGTTTTCACATTTGATTATCATTCTGAAAAAAAACACTTTGACAGTGTAGAATGCTTTTTTTCTTTTCCTGTTAAAAGGAATAAAAAGAAAAGGTTTTGCATGGGTGTTTCTGATTGCTGATCTACTGTAACATGTAAAATATGCATTTAACTTTAGTCAATTAGCAATATAACATTTGTTAGATGCAATTTGCATTGCATGAAATGGGCTGTAGATTCTTTGTATTGAATTTTTGCAGCTTTTCTTATAGAAGAAGTGTTTTTGGAGCAAAACCGGTCTGAAAAAAATGGTGGTGTGTGGTGACATTGATTTAGAATTTGACCTGCAAATATAATGACATTGGTAGGGTGGCTTGACTTTATTGTTTTAATGGGTTGCAACATTTCACAGCTTTATGCTTTGATTCACAGGTCCTAATTAACATGTTGCTAGCTAATTATGGGAAATATACTTCTTTTTTAAGGGTAAATTTCACTAAAGTAAGTTGAACTTTCAATGTTATGTAGAAACCGTCCTTGCTTTATTATTCGTAACTACCGTCCGATGTAATTTTCCGATAACTACGTGCATATATGTAGCTTTTCATGGCTTAAATACCTCTGTTAATCTAAATTATAAATACCTGTATTAATCTAGATTATTCCTTGGTCTAAACGTTTTATTTTGGATATGTCATAATCTACGGTTATTCTACTATTTACTTCTTTTTTTAAGAGAAAGAGGCATTTTTCTGTAGTTCTAGTTGAATTTTTTGCGACATTTGTAATTCATTAAATATTTTTAATGAATCATGATGAGCTTAATCATCCTATCTTTTTGCCAAAAGAAAAAAATGTTCAGGGTAAAGCAAGTTGAAGGTAGTTTACTGACAAATAGCGAAACTTCAGGTTAGTTTAGTGAAATTAATGTTTTTTTCATTCAGATCTTGCATGCCTTTACATATTACAAGAACCAAATATCCCCTAACGTTCAATTTCCTTCAAATGATTGTATGTTTCTGTGCTTTCTGTTATTTCTTCAATAACAGTTTCTAACATAGATCTTCTTCATTTTGGATGGAACTGCCGTTGTAGCAACTCGGAGGAAAAGCACAGCATACAGTTACTCTTCCTGTTAACAATTACAGGAAAATCTCATGGTGATTATCTGAACTAAAGATCCCCAGCAATTTTATTTTTGTCCAATACACTGCAAGTAAGACACTAGAACTCCATGTATGCAACCTTTTCTCTACATGATTAAGGCTCCACCTAGAAATTAGCTTACAGTGACAATAATATAGCACATTTTTTGGAGTCAGCCCTGACATGAACAAATAAGTATTTTTCCTGATCAAAAACAAAAAAAAAAAAGGTTAATCGCAAAATATATGATCTTCTTCGATAATTCTGACATAGTTTTGGTAAAGTATTGGTAATCGACCAAGTTTCATTAAAACTATGAAGCATCTATTCGGATGTTGACATGGGGATGTCGAACACAACAAATAGCTGGTGGTGTGCAGTGGAGGCAGGATTATTATAGTTTAGTGGGGTCAAAAATACATTGGGCTACATTGGGCATGAATCAATGGAAGTCAAATCTCTTTATTCAAACCTGAAAAGCCTTATTCTCCTATACCGAAAAGCCTTATTCAAAACTGAAATCTCTCGTCACTACTACAATAAGAGATTGCCCCTACGGCTATAGAAATCCGTAGGGACAATTTTTTTTTGCCCATACGGATTAATCCGTAGGGTCATCGATTTACCCCTACGGTGTCCTACAGATTAATTAAAAAATATTAAAATGTAATCTTATATTTGCCTCTACGGAACCGCAAAAAAAAGACCTACGGATTAATCCGTAAAAACAAAAAAGGATTATTTATAAAAAAAAAATAAAGCATAGAAATTTCCTCATCGTTCCCAAAATTTCCTTCTCCCCCGCGATCGATCTCCCGCACGCGTCTCCTCGCCACCACACCCGTGCGCGCCTCCTCGTCGCCGGTACTCTCATTGTCGATGTCCTCGTCGTTGGTCACCCGCGCGCCTTCTTCCTCGCCACCACACCCGCGCGAGCTCGTCGTCGACAGCAGAATCCTCGCCACCACACTTTTTATCCGCTGGCAAAACAACTACTGAGGCGAGTTAATTTCAATTTTGAACTTATAATTATGCTTTTATTTATGTTATTGTTGATTTTAGGGTTAAGGTTAGGGTTACTATTAGGGATTAGAGTTAGGGTTCGGTCTAGGGTTTGGGCTATGGTTGGGTTAATTAAGTAAGGTTAGAGTTAGGGTTAGGGTTCGGTCTAGGGTTAGGGTTAGGATTAGGTTTAGGGTTAGGGTTAGTTTAGGTTAATTAGGTAAAATAGGGTTGGTGATGATTAGGGTTAGGGTTAGGATTAATTAGATTAATTAGGGTTGGGGTTTGGGTGATAATTAGGGTTAGGTTAATTTTGGTTAGGGTTTGGGTTAGGGTTAATTTGGGTTAATTAGATAAAATAGAGTGTATTTATGTTAGGGTGTTGATTAAGGTTAATTTTTGGTTAATTAGGGATAATTTGAGTTAGGGTGTTGATTAGGGCTATTTTGAGTTAATTTTAGGTTAATTAAGGATAATTTGAGTTAGGGCGATGATTAGGGTTAATTTGGATTAATTAGATTACTTTGGGTTAATTAGGGTTAGGGTTTAGGGTGTACTAGTTCTTTCAATAGGATACTCGATAATAACGTAAACGTACAACTTTACTGTAAACGCAAGAAAAATTTAGCCTAAACTAAAAACTTCGAACCCTTAATAATGAAACGTAAACGTAAAACCTATTCATGTTAAATGTTCAAGTTAAAACCAATATATGATACTCGATGATAATATGAAACTTTCATATTCTCATCGATACTCATATGTGAAAATCAAAGCGCGACTTAGTCCCCGTCTATCGGTTAACATACATTCGATATTCATCGTGATATAGAACTATACGAAAGCTGTTAAATATCGGACGGTATAGTTCGGTGCTAACAACCGTCGTATAGTCTATGTGACGAGAAATTCAATCGTATGATAACCGGTAGATTTGTCCAGTGTGGACAGCTTAGGAATGTATAAAGCAAACACCTGCATTCACTTGTGTTTTCATTCGTTTCGAGTTATTTCGTCGGTACTTTTCCGCTGGTTTTCCGTGTACAAAGATAGATTAGATGTTCATTTCAACGTTGTTTCACAGTATTGAAATGATTATCTATTCTATTACAGTGTACTCGGCCCGACAGCCGAAACACACACATACAACACAAATACACAACAAACACACACACAAAGCACATACACACTAACAACCCTACACTTAAACGAAATTATAAATTGAAACACACATACACAGAATACAACTCATATTTGGGTATCTTCAAATCTAACTCTTTTTCATCGATAACTTATTCTTTTCAATGACAAACTTGCCGCTATGGACTTTCTTCTTTGTCAGTAACCATCACGTTCTTAGATTTCTCAATATAATCACCATAACCTACAATTTATATGTTATACAGTCTAACATGTCCCATGAGTACATCAGAGTTAAGGACTGGATATACGTGGATTGGAAACAACGCATGCAATCTAAGTTTGTTGCAGAAGTAGCTGCTTTTATTGAATTTGCGCGCGTACATAATAAGATCGTGTTAGAGAAAATTCTCTGCCCGTGCGATAGATATGGGAATAAGTTCTGGCAGAAGGTAGAAATCGTAGAGCTTCACATCGTTAAACATGATTTTACTAGACTTTATACAACTTGGCTATATCACAGGGAAGGACAAGAAGAAGACGGTAATGTGGCAGAAGAAAAAGGAGAAGACGGTAATGCGGCAGAAGAAGAAGAACACGATAGCTTCTTTCCAGGAGAAGAAATGGAAGATATGGTAGAGACTGCCCTAAGTGATAGTATTCCTACCGAAGATGACATTCCTTCCGACCAAGGACCACGTGTGGATAAGTATGAAAAGTTCATGAATGATGCTAGAAGACCAATTTATGAGAATGCAAAGTATTTAACCCTATCATGGTTTGTCCAACTTTTCCAGATTAAGTGCCTAAATGGATGGAGCAACAAGTCATTCACGATACTTCTAAAGTTTCTAAAAGATTCTATGCCCCCGGAAAATAACGTGCCCGACAGCTGGTATGAAGCCCAGAAGATGATGTCTGATTTGGTTCTGAAATGTGAGAAGATTCGTGCATGTCCTAAAGATTGTGTGTTGTACCGGAATAAGAATTCAGATTTGAAACAGTGTCCAACATGCGGAGAGGCCAGGTATAAGCCAAAAGAATCTGATAAGAAGCCCGATATACCTGTCAAGATAGCACGATACTTCTCCATAACACAGAGGCTGCAGAGGCTATTCAGGTGCAAGAAAACAGCCAAGGCAATGATTTGGCATCACCGTGCTGCTCCAAGTGAAGATGGAAAAATGAGTCATCCAAGAGATTCGCCGGCATGGAAGGATTTCGATAGGAGGCACAAAATATTCAGTAGTGATCCTTGCAATGTCAGGCTCGGACTCGCTAGTGATGGCTTCTGCCCATTCAACTATATGGCTGAAAGCCAAAACACATGTCCCGTTGTAATGCTAGTTTATAATCTGTCGTCTTGGTTGGCTATGGATCAATCCTACTTTATGATGCCTCTTCTTATTGACGGACCAAACTCACCGGGAAATAATACCGACGTCTATCTCCGACCTCTGATCGATGAGTTAAAATCTTTATTCATTGATGGTGTAGAGACTTATGAACACAGATACAACCTTCACACTACGTGCAGATTTAATGTGGACAATTAATGACTTTCCTGCGTATAGAATGCTATCAGGTTGGTCCGTACATGGTCACAAAGTATGCCCTTATTGCCATCAATATTCAACATCGAAATGGTTGAATTTTAGCAGGAAGTTTTGTTATTGTGGCCATAGGCGTTTCCTGCCACCAGACCATCCCTACAGGTTAGACGCTGCTCAATTTAATGCTCATCAGGAGTTTCTTAGGCCTCCAGCCTCATTGTCCGGAGAGGACGTGACTGCTCAGTGGGATGATTAAAATAATATGACCTTCGGGATCGATCCGGCAAAACAGGTCAAACCACCATACCGGAACAAGTTAAGTATTTTCTACGAGCTTCCATACTGGTCAACAAATTTAGCGCGTCATTGTCTGGACATCATACACATAGAGAACGTAGTATCCGAGCACGTACTCAACTTGCTTCTTTTTAAAGACAGAAAATCGAAAGACAACCTCCGTGCTCGGATGGATCTTCAGGACTGGGAAATTAGAAGTGAATTGCATCCTAAATCAATAGCGGGTAAACCAGCCAAGTTTGTACTTCCTAATACCGTGTATCATATGTCACAAATGGAGAAGAAAAGGTTCATGCAGGTGTTGCATAATTTGAAAGTTCCCATAAGTTTCTCATGATCATTTAGTAAGAAGATAAAAATTGTGAAAGGCAAGATCGATGGGCTGAAAAGTCATGATCATCATATTATTATGGAGCACATTCTCCCATTAACTCTCAGGACTACTCTTCCCGAATCGGTTTTTCTAGTAATCAACGACCTTTGTTACTTTTTTAGAGAATTGTGCGCTAAAACCCTGGATTTTGTGACGCTGGATGTTCCCGCCAAAAATTTCTGCGCAAAAGAGCCCAAGGTATTAAATGGCAGCGATACACTTAAGAAAATGCAAACCAGTATTTTCCGAGCTATATTTTGACAAACTCCTGAATGAGAATCAGCTAAATTCTGATGGTATCGAAAGCGTCTCGAAAAATCCTTCGATTTGATATATTATGGGCCTCATAATTCATCTGAAATCAAAAGTTATGAGCAAATATGCTATGCATATGTAATCTACGTAATACTCTACTATATAGGGGTACATTTTTAGTCCCACATCGGGAAAAAGAGAGATCCTTTCTCTACCACTCTCCTATAAATAAGAGGGGATACCTCTTAGAAAAGGAAGGATTCAATTCTCAAAGGAGCTTGGTTCTCCATAAAAGCTCCAAGTTAGGATCTTAGCTGCCCCTCCATAATGCGCACATGCGCAAGCGCCATGTGTGCTACGTGCAATGCACGTGCGTCCTCCACATGCTCACCATATGCAACGCACGTACACCCGCTATGTGCGCACCACGTACGAGGATTCAATCCTCATAGAAGCTTAGTTCTCCATAGGAGCTTAGTTCTCCAAGTTAGAGCCTTAGCCGCCTCCCATGATGTGCAAGTGCCACATGTGACACACGTGCCCCCGCCACATGCACACCATGTGCAACGCACGTGCACCCACCAAGTGCGCAACACGTGCGACGCTCATGCGCCCACGCCGTGCTTAACACGTGAGGCGCACGTGCGCCCGCCACATGCAACGCACTTCCGCCCAACACGTGCGACGCACGTATGCGAACGCAAAAAAACCTTTTTCAGCAGTTAAAAGTTTAAATTCCAACCTGTTCTTCCCCCCTGATGAGTGGGACATGGTTCAAAGGGTACATCCCTCCACACCTTCGATATATGGCGCTGTAATCTCTCAGTATCGTCGGAGAGGTGGTGGATCCCAACGACCAATGATCCTTCTTTCCAAAAAAGGAGGAAATAAAAGTGGACCCCTCCCCCCACAAGCTTAAAAAAAAAGAGAAAGATTCGAAAGAATGGAGAATTAAATTCTCGAGGAAGAATAACTCTCTTTTTGGAAATTTTAGGTAAATAAAAGTAGATAAAGATCCTGTGGATCATTCAAAAAAAGAGAGGGAGTTCAGGAGTGCTTAGCACTCAGTGAGCGGCGCTCAGCGCCTAGCGTCTCTGTAACAACTCTAATTTCAATGTACAGAAAATTCATTAAAAGTTAATGTACAGTTGGGGTATTTGCAATCCTGTGAATGCTATAAGTATTTATTTTGATTTAGAACAGTAAGAAATCACTTGTAGCTCATTGGTAAGACCTTGCACTGCTGTTACAAAGCACCAGAATTCGAATCGTATCAGCCACATTATGTTTTTGTTTTATTTTCTTTTAACCTTTTTTAGAAGCCCAAGAGTCTACACGTTCACAACACGTAAAACAAAGAGTCACAGAATTTTCAAACATGTGCACTGAAGAATACGAGACGACACCTACACGTGGCACCCAGACCAACCCCAACCGACGATACAAAACCGGCAAGAAGGCCAAAATGCCCGGCGCTGCCGGTCTCCCCTGTTGGAAATTCCCTGAATTTTTTTCCCTGCAACCTTTGGACTCCCCCCTTAACTCTTATATTGCTTATTTACTCTGCATCTTTACAGAGAATAATACAACCCTTTAAATTCCATTTTAATGCACAATTTTAATGCAATATTCATCACCCCTAAACCCTAATGTTTCCTATAAATACCACTCCATTTCATACCCCTCCTCACTCACAAATCTCTGCCAAAACTCTCAAGAATTCCTAAGTCTTATATTGTGCAAGTGAAGTTAACGAAAGACGAAGCTCCGACGAAGTTCCGGCGACGATACGAGGAGTTTCCATTAACAAAACGAAGCACCGACAAATCCTAGAGCTCCTTCTACCTCCCCCGTCTTATCAAAGCCGGTAAGTCCCTATTTCTCTTCTTTTCTCTATTCTGAAAACTTTCAAAAACTAAAACCCGAGGGAAGCGGAGTTAGTCCGACTTCCGATTCGGGTTTCCTTTAAAAACTATACTTTCCTTAATCAAGATAACTTCATATTCTTACAAATTTCTTAACAAACATTAACAAAACCATTAAATCAAGTTTCACCTCAAAATAATTATTTTTGTGACATTTATCGCATTTTTATATAAAAATACCACAAACTATTCATTTCGACGTTATAACTTTATTCCTTGCTATACCTATAGATAGTTCATGAAGTAATGACCTACCTCATCACAACACACTTCTCTATCATAGCACGATTGATTTTGGGACTATAGAATACGGGAAATACGACCTTACAAATAAATACCCTAAACTTATAAAACCGTTTTCTATACAAAAGTGTATTAATCATTTCCATGCGATTACGCCTCTACAACCCATTTTGGGGACCCATTTCGGGATGGTGCGGATTATCGCACATCCTCGGGCTTAGTAGAGCGAGATGCAGACCTCCGCAAGGAGCATTCGACCTCGATGGAATTTTTATACATTTTTCTTTAGAAAATGAGATTTCTACAAGAAAATAAATATCTATACATTTATTATCAAAATATCTATTTTAATTATATAAATATTCCAAGTTTTCTTTTCTAAAAAAAAGAAATCACTATTACATGAAAATACCATCCAAATACAACACAAATACAATATTTCAAGCAAATACCACATACTATGAAACTAAGTTCTATTCACTAGAAATTTCACATTTATAAAATATACATCTATGAAAACCCTAAAGACGATAATTAAAAACTTGAGGTGTATTTTGAAATTATGCCAAAACTATTTTTACATAAAATCCCCTCAAGTTATACTAAATTACAATAAAGACCCTACTAAATATAGGTTTAAGCGGGACCAGTCTCTTGAGCCTCAGGAAGCCGGAGATATGGGTGCTTGCCTATTTAAGGTAGACAACCTAACAAAAGGTGTTATCAATATGGTAATTGTCTTGGAAAAAGATATAAACCCTGCCGTCCATGTACAGCAGTTACCGATAACATCAAAACCTAATTCAGGACTTCAATTTCTTTTCTAATTGTCTGACTCGGACTCAGTCTAAATATAATCAATCTGACTTGAATGTGATTCAAGTATAAAACCACAATTCAATATGAATCCATATACTCAATCTATTCAATCTATTCAATCTATACAACTTGACTGAACCGAACCATAGATATACTCCATTTACATGTCCATCCATTATATCTGTTCCATTACTGATATCATGGTTTCGGCAATTCATTTATCTATACAATTTATAATACAAGACAATACAATACAAACATTACAATCAAGACATCACGGGGTTTATAAGGGATAGATTGGTACGGAAGGTGTTAAAAGTAGCACGAGACTGTAACCATAAGACACCTAACCTGAATCTCCATTGTCGTTGTACCATGGCTGAACGGTTCCTTGTACTCCGTATACCTTAGTCTCCGGGATAGTGGGACTCCTCTTGTATACACTGGTATTTTCTGTACCAAGCTACAAACAACAGCGTTAACAATATAATACAACTTTAAAAATTGCATTCTCCTTCTGTCTATTCTATCTCTTCTTACTTTGGGACTGACCGAGCGATTGCTCACTAACGACATTCCTTTTCTTCTTTCTTTGAAATGTTATCAGGTGGATCAGACCTTCTGGAGATAGAGCCCGCCGGCTAGGATTTGGATCAGCTAGCCTTTGACCCGGATCTCTAGTTTACTTATACATTTCATTTTCATTTCTGTTATCCATATATTTTCATTTCAGTTATATTGTAAAATGTTAATAAATAAAGCTGTTGTTCATTTACATCTTGTCTCTTGTGTATATTTTATTTTATATTGCTTAGATACGTTTAGCGTGTTTACTTCTGAGTAAATACGTAGCGGACCTCGTCACGCCCTCTGCTCGTACACCGGGAAGCGAGGCATGACAGTCTCACGTGCCCCTCACGTGGGCGCTAGTAAATAAGGAGTGCTTATCACTCAATAAGCGGCGCTCAGCGCCTAGCGTCTCACGTGCCCCTCACATGGACGCCTCAGAACTCAGGAGCGTTTAGCACTCAGTGGGCGGAAATCAGCGCCCAGCGCATCACGTGCCCCTCACGTGGACGCCACTAAATAAGGAGTATATAGCACTCAATATGCAGCGCCTAGCGTCTCATGTGCCCCTTACGTGGACACCTCAGAACTCAGGAGCACTTAGCACTCAGTGGGCGGCGCCCTAGCGCCCAGCGTCCTACGTGACTCTCGCATGGGCGCCACAGAATGAAAATGCTTGGCATCCACTAGGCAGCGCCTAGCTCCTCACGTGCTTTGCACGTGGACGCCATAAAGAGTGATTAGCACTCTATATAAAGACAAAAAGGGGTAAATTGTTTAACACTTATTGGGCAATCCCCATGACTGAAAGCCCACATGATTATATGTGAGCGTCAGAACTTATATAAGTGCTCAGCACTTTTTGCATAAAAAAGGGGGACTGAGCCCAAACAAGTGCTTAGCACTTTTCGAAAAGAACTGAATGGACCAAGCCCAAATTGTCTAGGTCCCTTGAGGATAGAACTTCCATGATTTAGACCATCCGAGTCCATGTTCTCACTACTTCCCAAACTGATCTTGGTCCCAAATACGACTATCAATCTTCCAACTGATGATATCCCAAAACGATATTCGTCCCGCATCCTCCTGAAGAAATCTTAGTCTCAAAATACGACTAATCATTCCTGGGTTTACCATTAATCCCTTTCCCTTAATTACAGGGATTGGTTCAAGGGTATAACTCTCTACACCTCCGATACATGTCGTTGTAATTCCTCAACGTCTTCAGAGAGGTGGCGGGTCCCGACAATCAACTGCTTTTTGGTGCACTTCCCAAACTAACATGCACATCCCAAATCAAATCACATCCCAGATCAAATCACATCCCAGACTGGATGCATCCCATATCATCGTTGCTCATCCCGTCACGTAACAAATACACGTGCATGCAAGATGGACAATAGACCGAAATGTCCCTAAACAAACAACGGACCGAAACTTCCGTAAACTAACTGTTGCCTCCAAAATGGCAACAACGGACCATAACGTTCTTAAACTAAAATCTCACCCCAAAATGGTGATCAACGGACCGTAACATCCTTAAACTAAAATCTCAGCCCCAAATGGTGATCAACGGACTGAAATGTCCTTAAACTAAAATCTCACCCTCAAATAGTGATCAACGGACCGAGACGTCCTTAAACTAAAATCTCACCTCCAAAATGGTGATCAATGGACCGAGACGTCCTTAAACTAAAATCTTGCCTCTAAAATGACGATCGACGGACCGAGACGTTCTTAAACTAAAATCTCACCTCCAAAATGGCTATCGACGGACCGAGACGTCCTTAAACTAACCGTTGCCTAAAAAATGGCAACAATGGACCGAAATGTCCCTAAACTAAGACAACAGAGCCCAAATGATCTCTTGTTGGATCTGAAACAAAAATGATCCTAAAACCTTGTTAAGTAAATCTTAGTCTCAAATTGGACTAACGTATCCTTAACGAAAACAAATCGAGCTCCAAATGCTCACATACATTTAAGTCGATCTTAATCTCAAAATAGATTAACAGTTCTTAAATAAAAATCCCAAATCTAGGAAATACGGATTTGGGCTAATCCACGCCCTACGGGCGACAATATAAATTAGTCTCCGTATACAATCCACAGGCAACCCAAACAAACAAAAACACACACGACACGAAGTGAACTTCCGGAGCAGGAGAAAGTGGTTATCGCTACGCGGTAACGTAATTAACTACATGGTCTTGCTCCTGCACGGAAGAGCGCCCCCACAATCAAAAACCCCTCGCAAACGAGGGGGAATCTTACGAAATCTGCTACAACGGCCGCATCCGTCCAAACCTCCGATATACGGTGCTATAAATCAACTTGGCATTTTTGGAGAGGTGGACGGATAAATCCAAATAGCATCTGCCCCCAAAATCCAGGCCAGACGGCCTAACGTCCCGGTCGCGTCTTTCGATGGTGAACAGATTCTGGCACGCCCGGTGGGACCTTTTCCTCTTTCCACTCCACACTTCGTGTGTTGTGTCCGCGAACAAAATCGCGGTTTTTTATGGTTGCCCTTGAGTTTGAGGTACTAAGATTTGGTGTCTTGCTCATGTGCAGGAAATCAATGGCTTCCAACTGCAAATACAAATGCAACTCCCACTCCGCCCCAACTAGAGGAGTGACATATGGGCCCATTGCAGCCTCTATCTTTTCTATGTCGGTGGGGTAGGTGACTCAGGACACCACTGGATTGTTCTTCGGGACCATGCTCCCGCCAGCAAGCTTCAGGGCCCCAGTGACACCACAGGAAGCTCCCAAGAAGTCGGTCTTCTATCGACTTGCAACCACTGTAGGGTTGTGATCAGTCGAAAATATTGCATCTTTTAACCGGCAATTTTCCTAACATTTGCACTCATTTAGAAGTGTTCGGTATTCATATTTCACATATTAGCAAATCAGTCGTTAAATATCAGATTGCATGTGTTAGACTCTAAAACCGGCACTTTAAGGGAAATTGACCGCATTTCATGGCATCGCATCATCTCTGTATTTGCGCAACACTTGTCTCGAGATTTGTGCAGGAAATTGCAGGAGCAAAGTCAAAAAGAAGCTGATAAAAAAAATACACCAACTCCATATTTTCAGATCTGATAGCAATCCAAAGGGAGAAATACAATTCAACATATCAAAGAAAGGCCCAAAACTTAAGCCCAACAAGCACCAGAAGTCCCTAGCCCTAAAGCCCCCAAAGCGCTGCGGAACCGCGGCGGGAGCCAGCTAGTGCCGCGGAACCGCGGCGCTTTTGCCACGTCATCGCTTGAATTTTGGTGCATAATTCTTCTCTCAGTGGCTACACCTCATTTTGACACGTCAAATTCCAGAATTCTCCAGAGTCTTCTGCCAGATCAGCAACGATAATTAAGCAAAGCTAATCCTAATTAAGCTCCTAACTAATCACATCTAGAAGTTTCTCCTCTAACTAACTTTTGGAGGGAAATTCAAAATCTCCTCAACAAACTTTTGGAAGGAAACTTAAAATTCAAATCCTAGATCTAGGGTTTTGATGGCTATAAATAGGAACCTAGATCTAAGGGTTAAAGATGATCTTTGGTTCATCATTAGTTGTTAATCTTTTAGTTAGTTAATTCCCTCTTACATCATCTTCTTCCACAAGTCTAGTGACAAGGCTTGTGCGAAATCCTAACCCTAATTCCACTCCAAATTCAAGATCTTGAGTACCAAATCAAGTGAGAAGCCTTCAACCTTTTAGGAGCCGAACCAATCTTCAATCGGGCAAGTGATCCAAGCCGATCCGCGACTCAAGGAGACGAGCGAAGCCAAATCGACGATCGAGTTCTTCCTCTTGTAGTTCTTGAGCGAATGTAATGAAATTGTTGATATAAATAAAAGGTGAAATTCTTTAATCTTGCTTTCTTTTAATTCTTGCATCATGATTAGATCTCAATTTATGATTGTAGTTCTTGTGATGATGTTTGAGTAAAACTCCGCTCGTTAAGGGGTCGAGACGATCAATAGAATGATGATGTAACAAATCTTAATACGATTCTTAAGTCCTACGAGCTTTGTAAACCCTAGCAAGTTCAAGAATCGATGACCTAGTTTCGTTGCGATACTTTCTTGATTGTGATCGCTCGAAATTAGGGATCTACGATCGTTTCTTGAATTTACTAGAGGCTAGAATGTGAATGATATCGACGAAAGAATAAGGGATAAGATGAAACCCTAGTTTCATAAGAAATCCCTAATTCTCGATTGACCATCATCGATCTAGTATCAATTCATCGAAGGATAAGAATACGTAATTGTAAGATTACATCACATCTATAGATCCGATCGATTCCTACGAGCCTCATTTCGATTCTTGATATTTGGTTTGGAAAAATCATCAAACTATCAATTCTTGATTCTATCTTTTCTTGTTATTAGATCTAGATTTTCTAATTCTTGAACTTCAAATATGAAATCATGAATTGTTTGTTTTCTTTTCTTTAAAGTTTCAACTCATCTAAATTCGAAAGACGAACTATTACACTGTCCCTGTGGACGATCCGCACTCACTTACAATCTACATCCGACACCGTAATTGATTGCGGTCAAATATTTTTGGTTGTGATTTCTTTACAATTTTCTCTAAACGACACAATCCTAAATTCTTTACAATCAAATGGCGTCGTTGCCGGGGATCGAACCCGGGTCACCCGCGTGACAGGCGGGAATACTCACCATTATACTACAACGACACAATACTTACGTAGTGGAGTACCTTTCCACTTACCTGGCACTTATCCAGCCACAAGGGGACAAAGAGGCAGTGGAGGATTCTATCCTGCGACTTGTCTTTTGGCAGTTAGGAGCGGTCTAGAGCCGGACCTAGGTGACCACTACATTTTAGGGTTTTGTGTGTTGCATTTGTTGTGTTGCATCATTTTTTTCAAAAAAAATCCGTCCAATTTCAAAGCAAACACCGCATTCATATCATTCCCCTAATTATAAATTCACGCTGCCACTTGTACTAACCCTTTTTAGTACAAGATAGGCTGGACAACAGGATTCTAGTGCCTGTTTTGTCCGCGTCTCCCGATCGACTCTAAAGTCGGTATTTCTACATTTACCCTTTTCTTTACCCACTACCACACCCACATCGATAGATCCTACTCCATCGAATTTCTTTACCACTACTCTGCCGCCGTCCATTGGTGCGCAGAATCCACCTCGATCTCTCTCCAGGAGAGGTGCTATCCTACACGAGGTCCCCTTTCCACCTGTTTTTCCACTCCACCAGCCAACGGGAAAAATTTTCAAATAAAACCCCAATACATCAACCTTCTGCCAAAATTTCACGGTCTCGAGTCTGAAGACGCATACGTGTTTATCACGAAATTTGAAAATGTATGCGCAATGATGGGTACTTCACAGCTTTCTGTGGATGCTTTGCGTCTTCGTCTTCTCCCATTTACCTTGTGCGATTTAGCCGAGAAGTGGCTATATAACACTACCGCACATTCTATTTCAAATTGGGAAGACTTCGTCAAAGCATTTCTTAAGAAATTCTACCCACATCAAAAGACAGCTCGAGTCCGTAACGAAATCTATCAATTCACCCAGCTTCCGAATGAAACATTTTCAAAATGTCTTGAACGTTTCAAGGATCTCTTAGTCCAATGTCCACATCACGGCATCCCAAGATGGGAACTGTGCCGAATCATTTATGAGGGCATTACTCCTTACACAAGACAGACCCTTGAATCCATGTGTCAAGGCAATTTTATGACCAAAGATGATAGGGAAGCCTGGGAATTCCTAGAAAATTTCGCTGAAAAATCTTTACATTGGGAGGGTATGAGTCAATCGTCTAGGGATGGCAATAATATTTCCATAGGAGTTAGAGCTGACATTGCAGCTATATACAAGAAACTCGAGACTATGGAAAACAAATTTTTAGCCGCCGCCCTAAGTCAAATATCACTCTCCAAAACTGTATGTGGCTGCTGTTCTGATCCGTCTCACTTGACGGAAGAATGTCCGTTTCAAGGTCATGAGCATACCAATGCCGCATTTCAAAGACCTAGAAACGATCCATCTTCCTCCACATATAATCAGGGTTGGAGGAATCACCCGAACTTTGCTTGGAACCAATCCCAATCTCAAAACACGGTTCCAAACACGAATCATTTCCAAAGGGTCCCTCCACCAAAACAACAGCCACCACTTCAATTGAGTCAGCACCCCTTCCAATCACAGAACTTCCAAAATCCGGCCAACACTTTTGCACCGTCTAGTCCTTTGCAATTGACCGGTACAGATAATACCTCTGCACTAGCACAAACCTTGGATACTTTCATGAAACAATCCATCCAAGAGACGGCAAGTTTGCAATCTTCCGTCGAGAATGTGATAAAGATCATTGTCTCTCAAAATGAGAATATCAAATCGATGGAAGAACAAATTGCACAACTAAAAGCCGAAATACGTGCAAAAGAGAAAGGGAAACTTCCAGCTCAACCTTTACCCAATCCTGGCTATTCACATCATGTGGATGCAATCACGTTGAGATCTGGAAGAGTGCTTGACAATCACCTTGGGGAAGAGTTTGATAATACTGATAAATCAATCAATAACACCCCGGCTGAGACCTTTACAATCAAATGGCGCCGTTGCCGGGGATAGTGCGCTAATTGTTCGTATTTTGAAATTTGAGTTGAAAAATTTATTCCATTATAATTTTTAGATCTAAACTCGCACAAACCCTAATACGTGTTTTGTGATTTGATTGCGAGGAAATCTGGGATCATTGGAGCTGGAGAAAAATTTTTCTGAAAATTCCAGAGGACTCAGGAGCTGAACAGAAGCTCTCTGTAAAAATCTTGTGCAGTGATCTCACTACCCAAGCGCGATTCCGCGGCAAACACCTACCATACGCGGCGGAACCGCGGCCTTGTTGAGGGTTCTCTGTAAAAATTTTCTTTCAGGTGCTTTCTGACCTTCTTCTCTCTCCTCTTTTTAGCTCCAACTAACATTTTGTGCAGGTTTCTTTGCAAATAATCGCTGCGCCGTAAAAGCAAATAATCGACTTGCAACCACTGTAGGGTTGCTAGGCACGCTCACAAGGGTCTACAAGGCATCAACCATGCCCGATTAAAATTTTAGCCGTGCCGAACAACCCAAAGCCGGATCTTTAAACTAGAGTTTATGCGAAACTAAGCATGTTAAACATTTTAACACTAAGTGAGAGGGATTACAACCTTTGTAGATCCGGTCCTTCACTTCTAAAGCTCCTTGTTGACGTCCCTTCGCTGCGATCATCGAGACCCCGGACTCTTGTGACGGTTTCCTCGGAGAAATGAACGGGCTAGCTCGTTGACTTCGAGGCCGAAGATGATCTACGTCGAGGAGACTCAAGCTCAAGCTCCATCTTCACTAGGTCATGAACTTTGTGAAGAGAACACCCTAAACTAAATGGTAAGTAGTAGAGGATGATGAAATAGGAAGTGGGTTCACTTTGGATTTGGATTTCTCACTCTATTTCTTCACTTGAAAAAATTTCTAGCAAGCTTTTCTTCTTCTTGAAGAAGAAGAAGATGAAAGAATATGAATAATGAATTATCTAAAAAGAATAATCAAGTGAAGTCTATAATAATGCAACCATGGGTGAGTTAACCTTTGTAGAGACTAAACCATAGTTTGAGTTAATGGTTTGGTTAACAAAAATCTTATGCAAAACAAAATGAGTGGACTTTGTCAAAGATGCTTAAAAGCTTCATGAAGCTTCAAAGCCAAGACAAAGAAAACCACCATTTTGTTTTACCAAAATAAATAAAAAAACCTAAACCATTATCTTAAATATGGTGTAATTCATACACACACCCAAGTTTGCATGTATCATCAATCATGATACAAACTAGTGCACAAACATATATCACATATACAACTTGTGCACATAAAGTGAGAAAGTCAATCTTAAGTGAAAAAATACTAGTTAATGTAAAGTAATATATCAAATATATAATTATACATTAAATCATTAAATCAACACTTGATTTAATGATCCGGTCATATCGCATAAAACCGACTAATATCTAGTGTATCAATATATCGAATCAACACTTGATTCGGTAACCCGGCTATATCTCATATAACCGACTGATGATACAAATCGCGAGAATAGAATATAGTATCACATACTGGTATTATTCTCGGTCCCGCACATATCTCATATGCACTCCTATTTCGTTTCGCTTGAGCTAGGAAACCTCTGTGTAGGACTCTAAAGACTCGTCAATACGCCGGCAGGAGGTGGTGATCATATCAACCACCCACAAGCCGCAAGCGGTCTGCTAAACGTAACGGCCACCCGGGTATTGAGCGATCAGAAGATCAACAAGCAAGCCTGTACATTCTCCTGCGAATCCAATCAGAAACACTCCCGTACAGTCCGGTCTCGTCGTCTGATATGTCGCATACCTCGCCTAGGGGTGGTAAACGTCAGACCCTAGTAGCTTGATAAGTCGTGTCGATATGAGGTCTATAACAGTTCGAGAAACTACTGGTAACACTTACCAGTAAATCTCAGCAACCCTGGCCAGGGATTTCCAGCTATAGCCAATCGAACACAGCGCAACATCAACTCCTTATACCGGGAGAGACGAATCCCCTTCTATCGCTCATTGCCTCCATGTGATTCGGGACTGTACCCAAAAGCCACTTTTTTGCACGCCCTCTTGGACTTGGTGTGATGGAAATCAAAGCACAGTGGGAATCACACAAGACTCTATGACGATCTCGGGTCAACAGACTACTCTGTACCAGTGTCACCGGAGAACTGCCATCTGACGTGAAGTATAATACCATCTGGGAGTTCTCGGCGAGTCCTTCTAGTGTACCCAGTCTCTACTGAGCACCCGTACACCATCCTTGATGTCAAACACCGATGGATATGGGATCATCCATCGCCCATCATATGGGTCAAGATGCGTATGCGCTAATCTACTCTGGTGCATCGATGCCCTGTCTCGATACACCCTCGACTAGGAACAGTTATAGGATGTACTCGCCGACCACCATGGCCCCACTAGTATGATCTCATCATAGTCCCAGTAGTCGAGTACATATCCTAAGGGCTTTATCAACATGTAACATAGAGACAACCAGAGTACATGTTAAGATAAAGTACAACCAGATAGCATACTATCATGTCGAGCAAGAAAGTCCTCCCTATATATGTCCAAGCATCCATTACAATATACATCGTATGTACAGTAATGGCCTCTAGGGCATACATATAACTAACAATCTCCCACTTGCACTAGAGACATCTGTTGTGGTATCGCATACCCAACAATTAGTTGTGGTTGAAGTATCTCATACTCAACCATCCCATAAAAGTCTCTACTGGGAAAAGGCCTTTGTGAGTGGATCCGCGCTGTTGTCCTCTGTGTCTACTCTCCTAACCTCGATCTCCCTGGAGATCAACCATCTCCATGATCAGGTGATACTGCCTAAGATTATATCTGGATTTTTGATAGGACGGGGGTTCCTTGGCATAAGCCACAACTCCATTGTCACACAATGGTAGGAACGAAGTTCATCTCATGAACTTATATATCCAGACTACCTCTTTGGTAGCATCCTTGGTAACGATGTATCATGCTTTTAATCGTCTAGTATGTCACGGTATCTAGCTTGGAACTCTTCCAACATACCGTCCCTCCACTGAGTGTAAAGACAATGCCTGCGACTGACATTCAGTCGTCCTTATCACCCTGGAACCATTCCAGTGATTCTTCCCAGAATCGATTGATACCATCTCACTACAACTAGTGATTATCCTAACATCCAATTAGATCTATCTCATAGATCCAAAACTGTAACAACCCTAATTTTCCTATACAAAATTTTTTCAAATATTTTTTCAAAAATCCACAAAGGGGTATTTTAGCATGAGCACAAGATATAGGTAATTATTTTGTTTTTAATTACAAGCTACAAGAATATAATAACTCAATTTTTAGTGTACTAGAATTTACTTTAAATTTAATGTATACTAGGAGTATTTATTCTTGCTGCTATCAGTTTAAGTAATTAAATACCACAATAATTACAAGAAGGATCTTGTGGCTCATTGGTAATACCTTGCACTGCTGAACCAAGCCATCAAAGTTCGAATCCCATACCCCACATTATTTTTAATATTGATTTTTTAAAAACCTTTAGAATACCAAGAGTTTACACGTGCATATCTCACAAAAACCCCACTACACCCAAATATGTAACACTTGCAGAGAGTAGATGAACCGTCGGGGGAGATCCAGGTCACCGGACTCGGTCGGGAATCGGCCAACTCGGCCTTGACTCGGCCGACTCAGTGATCCGACCGAGTCACGGCCGAGTCACCCCAGATTCGGCCGATTCCGGCGAGGGTCACAACATGAAAGTTGTGTCTTTTGGTATTCCCTACGCACCTGCAAAGTTTCAGCCTCATACCACTTCCATAGCTCTTTAAAACCCCCAATTACTCCACTTTTAATACATTTTTATTACATTTTATCATATTTTTATTTTTAACTTTTCATCTACCCTAACCCTAGCCTAACCCTATAAATACCAACCCTACACACTACCCTCTCACCCCCCAAAATCTTGAGCCACTCTCTCAAAAGTTTCCACAAGAAGTGTGCTTCGAAATCGAGTTCCCGGCGAAGCTCTGACGGAATTCCGACGACGCGTTTTGGAGCAACCGGCGACGTAATCACCCCTCGGCCTTCCTCCCTAGTTCTCTTTACTCTTTAGAAGAGTTTAAACCTGTAAGTCCCACCTCTTCTACCTTCCTTTTCTTTAATGTAAAAATACGAATTTCTGGAACCCGACGGAAATCGGACAAACCGATTTCCGATTCGATTTTTCTTTAAAATTCCACTTGTCACCTAATACATATTATCTACCCATATGCATGTTGACTATTAATCACCCTTAAACCAATTTAATCACACTTTTCCACATGAAATGATAAGTTCTTTACAAAACCGTATTTCTTTCATTAAAATACCATGAAGTTCATTTTTCTTAATGTAATTAAGTACCTCACTCCTAAACATGTTTATTGTGATAACTAAACTTGTTTCAATCAATTTGAATGAAATTTCACACATGAAATGATAACGTTTACGAATACCGTATTCTTGCACTTTAATACCTTTAGCTTTAACATAGCTTATTTCACCTTTAAACTTCACCAAAACCTAATATAAGTCACGGGGTAATGACCTACCCTTACACACACTCAATATAACCCTAAATGATAAATATCAAAAATACAGAATACGAAATTACAGGACTTTTCACTAAAATACCATAACCTTTATAACCTTTAGTTAAATCTTTAAATTGTAAACTTTTCTAAATAAAATCTTATATAAAATGAAAGCACGATTGGTCATGGACATCGATCGTCTATCTAAACTGTCTTGTGGGTCTAGGCAAGTGTGTCTAAGGCTAGTGGTTTTTAATTAGGCCCACGACTGTGGTTCCTTCCCACTTACCTGGCACTTATCTGGCCGCAATTGACGGTGAAGAGGCGATTTGAGGCTTCTAATGACTCATCGTTTAGACCCTAGAAATAGGCTAGTTGGCTTAGGAAACCCTAATAACTAAAATACGGAAACTATACTCTTTTGCAAATAAACACCCTATATTTATAAAACCGTTTTCCTAAATGAAAAGTATTTATAAAACCTAAGCAAAGTGCCGCTACAACCCATCTTTGGGGAACCTGTTAGGGATAGTACGGTTCATCGTGCATCCGCAGGCTAGTAGTGCGAGATTCAGACCTCCGCAAGGAGCATTCGGTCTCGAAGGGTTTAAAATACGACTTTTAAGGAAAATGAGATTTTGGAGAATAAAATATTTATTTAAAATTATTCTTGTATTAAAATATATTTAATTATCATTTAAACACCTATTTTATTATAATAACAAGTTTCCATTTTTTTCTAAAATTACAAGATTAAAAGTTACATTAAAATACCATGAATTTCAAATAATCAATTAATATTTTTATTAGGATATATTCACTAGAATAACATAAATAAAATCCATACTCATTATAACTATAAAGACGAATAACAAATACTTGAGGTGTATTTTGCAAACTATACAATATTACTTTTTACAATAAACCCCCTTAAGTTTATAAATTACAATAAGGCCCCTAACAAATAAAGAACTTCAAATTATCTTCTCTAGTCTGACTCGGGTTAGAGTCTGATTATTTCTGACTTGAATATAATTCAAGTCAATCTATATTCTTTATATTTCAACTCAAGATGAATACATGAATCCCAGAATCCAGTTAACAATCTATATAACTTGACTGAACCGAACCATGGATATTCCTTTTACATGATTCCCAGTATTCCATTTACACGACTCTATGGTTATAGCCGTTTCCTGATATCATGGTTTCGGTCAGTCAGTTAATCACTCATACAATCAACACAATTTTACAAGATAACAATACAAACAAGACATCGCGGGGTTTAAGGGGTAGACTGGTACGGAATATGTTAAAGGTGGCACGAGGTGGTCACTTAAGACGTAATTACATCCATGCCGTTGTTCCGTGGTATTATCGACGGAGCCTTGTACTACAGGTTACCAAAGTCCCCGGTGTAAGTGGGACTCCCCTCGTATACACTGGCATCTTCTGTACCAGGCTACAAACAACAGCGTTAATACAACATTACAATATTATAATACAACATTAAAAGTTACACTCTCCCTCTCTTACTCTCTGTCTATTTCTCTCTTATCTTTGGGACTTACCGAGCGACCTGTTCGCTGACGACATTCTGTTTCTCTCTTCTTTGAATGTCGTCAGGTGATTTGGACCCGGCAGAGATTGAGCCATCGCAAGAAGACTTGGAGCAGTTTACTGAAGACCCTGCACTGTAGTTTCATTGTACACTTTTCCTTTCTGTACTTTTCATTTCCTGTTATGCCACTGTTTAGACATCTTTTATTTCAGTTGTATTTCCTTTCATGTATTGTACAAAGAATGTTAATAAATAAAAGTTGCTGTTCTTTTTATACTCTTGTCTCTTGTGTAATATTTTATATTGCTTAGCTACGCTTAGCGTATGTACTTCTGAGTACATACGTAGCGGACCTCGTCGCGTCCACTTCGCCGTACACTGGGAAGCGGGGCGTGATAAAAACCCAGGATTTAGGAGGTATCACTTTGATCCTAAACGGAGAATCTTTGTGATAAGCGGAGATTGACCGAGCGTAGCATAGGAAGCTCCTTCCTTATCAAGAGTATGTCATCCACGTACTCTACGAAGATCACCACCATACTCTCTACTACCTTTTTATATATACAAGGTTCATCTACCATTTTGATGAAGTAAAACTCTTTGACTACCACATCAAAACAGACGTTCCAACTCCGCGATGCCTGCATTATCATATGAAGCATCTTGCACACGTTTCCGCTGCTCCCACTGTTTACGAAGCCCTCTGGCTGTGTACTTATAGACGTTCTCTTCTAAAACATCATTTAGAAAAGCAGTCATGACACCCAACCACCAGATATCGTAATCATGGTATGTAGCAGTGGCAAGTAGGATCTGGATGGACTTAAGCATAGCTTTGAAAGTCTCAACTTTTCTATGTACACCAAGTAATCTTCTCAAGATATACTTGCTCCTGATGGGGATTTAACCCTTCAGATAAAGCAACCAAAGTCCATACTTTGTTGGTGTATAAGGATTCCATCTCAGATCGCTAAGCATCCAGCCATTCTTACAGAGTCCCACTCCTGATGGCCTGCTCGAAACTAGTTGGGTCATCATCTCATGATGCAATCCTCGCTCCCACTGTTATAGAGAAACCAAAGTATCTCTCAGGTGGGTGAGGAACCCTACTAGATCGGCGGAGAGGCTGAGGTTCGTTGGTTACTATTGAATCCTTTGGTTCTACCAACTCATCTGCTGTAGTTTGTATAGCTGGAACTCCTTCCAGTTCTACCTCATGACCACTAATTTTTCCACAAGAAATTCCCTTTCACAAAGGTGGCATGCTGAGAAACAAAACATCTTTTGTTCCTCGGTTTGGTAGAAGTTATTCCCTTGCGAATGCTTGGGATATCCAACAAACTTCCACAGATCTGACTTTGCCTCGAGCTTGTCCGGATTTTGCTTTTTAGACATAGGCCGGACAACCCCAAATCTTAACAAACTTAAGATATGGGCTCTTCCCTTTCCATATCACATATGAAGTGGTAGGCAACTGATTTGATTTGAACCCTATTCAATAGGTATGCAGCTTCTCAAGCGCATAACTCCCAAAAGGAAATAGGAAACTCAGTAGTACTCATCATAGAGCACACCATATCACATAGGGTGTTATTGCTCCGCCCCGATATACCATCAAGCTATGGTGTATACGGAGGAGTAATGCTGAGAGAGAATCTCATTCTCCTTTAGAATAGTCAGGATTTTCGTGCTCAAGTATTCTCCTCCTTGATCTCATCAAAGGACATAATACTTATACCCGTTGTTGGTTCTCTACTTCTAACTTATATTCTGTGAATATCTCAAAAGGTTCGGGCTTGTGTTTCAACAGGAACATATGTGCGAATCTTGAGAGATCATCAGTTAATATAATAAAGTACAAAGAACCGGTCTTGGCATATGTAGACATGGGACCTTCATACATCAGCATGGATCAATCCCAAAAGTTCGGTAACTCTTTCTCTGTTTCCAATAAACAGAGCTGTGATCATCTAATCTTTGTGACATGATCGGCAAGTTTCATAAGATGTAAATTCAAACAAATTTAAATATGAATCTTAATGTAACTTCAGCTAGTCGGGTCGCATTGATATGACCTAGTCTACAATACCTCAAGAAGGATTCGTTCATTTCTGAACTTTTCCTCTTGTGTATGTTCCGTATACTAAGAACTGTAGTTTGATTTAGAACGTCTATGTTTTTAGATAACGTACCTGAACCGATCAACTCTTGATATAGGAAATGTTCAAAACATTATCCAACAATAAAAAATTATATCCTTTCTTTACTAATAAAGAGACTGATATGATGTTGTATATCAGGTTCGGTATCTAATAACATTCATTCAGAATCAATGCATTTTGGTAATACAGGGTGATAGTGACCAACAGACTTGGCTGCAACACTTGCACCATTTCTATCTTATGAAACTAATCACCCGTTCTCAGTTCTCTACCTCTCTGTATCCCATGTAACAGATTACATATGCGGGATCCTGATCCGGTATCATATACCCAGGACGTAAAAGATACTGAGAAACAGTTCTGTGTAATGAACACACCCGAAGATGATGCATCAACATGCACTTTCTTCGTTTGGGCGGCACGGGAATTCTGGTAATCCCCTAATTCCTGCTCTGTCTTATAACAATTATAAGTTGGAGCGGGACCAACGTTTCCCAACTCAGTATAACAAGCGGGTTCGGTCAATATATCCCCCTACTGACGCCGGGTGAGAAGAGCTGGGGGCAACTCCCCCTCTAGACTTACTCTACTAGCTCCAATGGTGAAAGTTGACGTTGTTGTTCCAACCGGGAACAACTTTGAACCGCTTAGAAGGGTGCGAAAGAACTCTCCAACCGCAGTGTTGAAGAAATCTCCACTTCCTACTGAAAACATGACGCAGGCAAAACCAGAGAAGTCCCCTCAATGGCTCTCTTCCAAAATCAACAGGGTCTGGCGGAAAGTCCAAGATTCTGTGATCAACAAGAACTACTCTCGTCAACTGAAGAAAATAAAGGTTCGACAAGAGGAAAGTCATCCCTCCACCATACATTGAGGGACATCTTTCACACAGGCGCCTGTTACAATGGCTCCTTCGACCTTGACCTCTTACAAAAGGAGGAGGCCGGAGAAAATCTCATTACCTACGGCAAATTCCAAAGACGCTGGACCTAAATGCCCCAAGCCTTGGGGCATGGTTGAACACACGGTCTACATGGATTCCGGGAAAGAGAAAAGCCGTGCTTCTGTGGGTCATCGGCCGCAAAATCGGTCGTTAACAAAGGCTCATGAGCAACAACAAAAGCTCCAGGAGATGCTGACGAAGATGGCAGCACTCACCGGACAGAAAGAAAGTCCGGAGTCAGCATCAGAACAGTGCCAAGAGCCGAAGACCGATACAGAGTTCCTGCGAAGGGTGCTGGAAAGAAAGGATAAGGAGGCCGCAGAACAGGCTGCTAATATAAAACAGATGGCGCTCCTGTTCCAAGACATGGTTGGAATGATGATCCAGCCAGAACCTCCAGTTGAAGACCCGCCGATAATCATCGAGGACGACAGAGGGGAAACATCAAACCCTCTTCCGGCGCTATCAATGGACAGGGAGGAAACGATCTCCGAAGCTTCCCTTGATGATTACATAGCTCAACAAATATGAGCTCATCAAACGAGTGAAACGGCTGGCCAAGTCTTCAAAACTGGGCGACCGTATCCGGGATGGTATGACCAAATCAAGTACCTGCAGGGATATACGATCCCAAAATTCCATGTGTATAAGGGGATAGGTAATCCGCATCAGCACGTCGCTCGATTCAGAGCTTTATGCGGCCATACTGGAGGCGACGACAAATTACTGCTTCGCCAGTTCGTTGGCAGCCTGTCAGAGACGGCGTTTGAATGGTACTCAGAGCACCCAAATGACTCCATCAAAACATTCACAGAGATGGAACTGCTATTCACGCAGCGATTCACCAGCGCAAGCGAGTGCACCCCGATCACAGCATTAATCAATGCCAGGGTGAAGCCATGAGAGACCTGGGTTCAATACGCAATCCGATGGTGGAACCTCTGGTCAAAATGCGAACAACGCATCGAAGAAGCTCCTGTCGTAGGCATGTTCATAGGGACTCTCGATCCTCAAGCGACTGTGTCCAAGTTCATGATGTTCTTTAAGCCGACCACCTTCCAGGCTTTGATCGAAAAGTTTGCCCAAATGGACCAGATAGGCCACAGACCTTCCTCTTCAAAATGGACCCTCGGAATGCAAAGGGCAATGGAAAAACGGCCTTCGTTGCCAACACTCAACAACAACCGAGTGACCCGAAACCGGTTGCTCGCCAAAACAACGCGCACCCGCGCCAATCCCTGGAAGAGAAGTTAGGACGTGCTTACTCGTTTCCCCATGATAAAACGAGGAGATTATTCGAACTGGAAGTGCGCAACAAACTCATCACTCTGCCGGACCCAAAACGTCCACCGCAGCCCGGTAACGTCAACAATCCTAACTGCTGCTCCTATCACCGAATGGTGAGCCACCCTATTGAGAATTTCTACATCTTCAAGAACTGGGTCGAGGACCAGTACCGTCAAGGGAAATTTGAGCTGTCAGAGAACTGGAGGGTGAACCCGCCACAGAGGCACGCTCCTAAAAAGGTGAATACGCCGGGGGAATCATGTTCGTTTGTGGAAGAAGCTCCATGGCAAGTTGTCCTTTCAAATAAAACCAAAAAATGCTGAAGGATCTTCAAGCATGTCTGGCGATCAGGTAGAAAAGTCCGCTGGAGCCTGAGATCATTGAGGGGATGCTGAAACAGCGTCCCACATCGAAATCTAATAACGATGGGCAAAACTGTTAGTTATGTATATGCCCTAGAGGCCATTGTTGTACATATGATGTATATTATAGTGAATGCTTGGATATATATAGAGAGAACTTTCTTGCTCGATATGATAGTACGCTATCTGGTTGTTCTTTGTCTTAACATGTTGACTTGTATTATGTTACTGTCTTGCTCTCACATGTTGATAAAGCCCTTAGGATATGTACTTGACTACTAGGACTATGATGCAGATCATACTAATGGGGCCAGAGTAGTCCAAAAGTGCATCCTATAATTGTTCCTAATCGAGGGTGTATCGAGACAGGGCATCAATACTCCAAAATAGACTAGCGTATACGCATCTTGACCCATATGATGGGCGATGGATGATCCCACATCCATTGGTATATGATATCAAAGATGGTAAGCGGGTGCACAGTGGAGACTGGGTACACTGAACGGACTCGCCGAGAACTCCTAGATGGTATTATACCTATCGTCAGATAGCAGTTCTCTAGGGACACTGGTACAGGTTAGTCTGTAGACCCGAGATTGTCATAGAGTCTTGTGTGATTCCCACTGTGCTTTGATTTCCACCTTATCACGTTCACGAGAATGTGCAAAACGATGGCTTTTGGGTACAGTCCCGAATCACATGGAGGCAATGAGCGATAGGAGGGGTTTCGTCTCTCCCGGTATTGGGGGTTGATGTTGCGCTGTGTTCGATTGGCTATAACTGGAAGTCCCTGGCCAGGGCTGATATGGAGACCTACTGGTAAGTGTTATCAGTAGTTTCTCGACCTGTTATAAGCTCCACATCGACATGACTTATCGGTTACTTGGGTCTGACGTTTACCATCCCTAGACTGGATATGCGACATATCAGACGAAGAGACCGGACTGTACGATAGTGTTACTGATTGGATTTGCAGGAGTATGTACAAGCTTGCTTGTTGATCTTTTGATCGCTCAATACCCGGGTGGCTGTTACGTTTAGCTGAATGCTTGCATCTTGTGGGTGTTTGATATGATCATCACCCACTGCCGGCATATTGACGAGTCTTTGGAGTCCTACACAGAGGTTTCCTGGCTCAGGCGAAACGGAGTAGGAGCAAATATGTGATATGTGCGGGACCGAGATTGATACGCGTATGTGATACCGTATTCTATTCTCGCGATATGTGATATCGGCCGGTTATATGTGATATAGCCGGGTCATCGGATCAAGTGTCGATTCGATGAAATGATACATATTATATTAGTCGGTTATATGTGATATAGTCAGATTATCGGATCAAGTGTTGATTCGATAATTTAATGTATAAAGTTATATTTGATATATTAAATTACATTAACTAATATATATTCACTTAATTATTTCTTTTTTCTCACATTTGGATATATTTAACATATATGCGATATATGTTTATTGTATTATTTTCTTTTGTTACATAAATATTATATATGTGATATATAATATTGTGACATGCAAGGTTATACATGCAACTAGGGTTTATGAGAATCATACCATGGTTGTTATTATGGTTGGATTTATATTTATTTTGGTATTTCTAAATTTTGATGATTTAGTCATGAGCTTTGTAGAAGCTTCTTTTTGTGTTGACTGAATCCAACAATTTAGATATTTTCCAAGATACTTATTAACCTAACCCTAAACCAAGCTCATGGTTTATTCTCTAAAAGGGTTAGTCATGACATAAACTAACCCTTGGTTGCATTTCTAATCTCATCTCATTTTATTGATCATCTTCTTCCTCATCTCATTTTTGAGCTCTTTTGACTTTGAGAAAAAGAAGAAAACTTGTGAGAAAAAGAAAACTAAAGAGAGCCCACTTCCTACTTCATCATCCTCTTCTATACTAGCCATTTAGATTAGGGTGTTAGCTTCACTAATTTCATATTAGTGAAGAGAAAGCTTGAGTTCGTGTTGCCTCGACGTAGATCATCTTGGATTGTGAAGACTTCAAGCAAAGTTGCATCATACACCGTGTGGATCCTCTCAAGAGTCCGGGAGCTCGATGATCGCAGCGAAGGGACCACAACTTGGAGCTATAGAAGTGAAGGAGAGGACTATAAAGGTTATAATCCCTAATCACTTAGTAGTAAAGTAGTTTGCTTTTACTTTTGTATGATTCTCTAGTTAAAAATCTTGTTAGGGTTTGTTTAACATAGCAAAATTTGAAATTGGCATAGACGATGCCTCCCGAAATCTTGTTGCCGTGCTTAGAAACCCTACAATGGTATCAGATCCTAGCTAGAGAATTAGACGGATTGATTAGGATTACGAAACCGAAATAACTCTGAAACACCCGAATACGAACCCTAGTTTCTGTCGGAATTTTCTGAGAGTCAAAATTTTTTTTAAACAACTACAGAATGTTGTATGAGATGCAACATGAACACAGTAGAAACCTGAGACCTCCTCACAAGAAAATGGTCGAGCACATGCACATAAAAACCAGCCAGATCGGTTTTTTAAAGGAATTTGGGCCTCAGTTTTTTACAGTGTTCCAGTTTTCGGGGTTTGGTATTTCAGGTGTTGTTTGTTTTTGCTAAATTTGCATGTGATGTTATCTTTTTACGGAGGCAATTCGGATTCTGGTGTTTATCAGTGGTGGTATACAATCGGATTACGCTCCAATGAAGTTCATAATTCTAGTTTGTTTTTGGGTTATTTAGACGGTGTTAAAAAGTTCGAACGGATATCAAATACCCACTTTAACCCTTGCCGGAAAATTTTCCAAGAGTTGGATTTTTTCATAGTTAAAGAACATTCAAATATCGTGCAAGTAATGCTGTGGACCCTCTAGAAGAACAAAACCCTAACTCGATTTTGTGACCGTAAGAACCGCCGCTAAACCCTACGGTTTGTGGTAGTTCCGCGGTGCCACAAGTGAGGCATTGGTTAACCCTTCTATGGCTGGTTCTGTAACACCCGAGTTCATTTATACCAATTCTAGTTCTCGTATTTCTTTATTCATGATATTTCTTGATTTAACGTATCTTGGGTGCGAACGGTATCTTACACTTTATATTGCATTCGACCCGACCCGCTTGCTTGAACCTGTTTGATTCTTATTTATAGATTACCTTGACTTGTTGCATGGACACGTGCATCTCATGTTTGGTACATACTGGTATTTTATCTAGTATCGCATTTTTTATCATATAACATTTTAAGTCACAGAAAATAATTTAAAATTGCGTTTCTTAGCCTGCTTGATACCCCTAACCCTGTGGTAGCGTCCATGCATCTTGTTCTCGTCCCGTTCAATAAAATGGACGTATTTGGATGGCTACGCGCACGTACGTGCGTCTGTTCTTGGGGGTATGCTTTTTCGTTACCTAAGCGTTCATTTTGAAATTTGGAACTCGTATATATTTTTAATATTTTAAATCTGAATTTTTAGACCCAACCCTGGCGCGTTTTGAAATACTTTTGTATTCCGCCAAAATTCAATTTATTTAAATCTAAGAAATTAATATTTCTAACAGTTACTAAATATTCATTAACCAAATTAAAAATCTTTTAAAATTTTTCAAATCTTTTTCTAACTACCCCCCAGCCTTTCTTTCCCTGTACCGGGGTCCCCACCATCTCGAGCTCCCCTTTCTTTCTCTTTTTCTCTCTCTTTCTTCTCTTCTCTCTTCCCCTCTTCCTTTCTCTCTCCCCAGAAACAAACAAAACTATCTCTCCTTACTGTTCCTTCCTCTCTGTCTCTCATCTCGATCTCTCTCTGTCTCTTTCTCTCTCCCTCTCTCTTTTCTCTCTATCTCTCTCCAATTTCTCTCTCTCTCCTCTGCTTAAATTTATATTTATAATTTTATTTTTCCTTTACCCACGTTCTCTTCCTTCCTCTTAAAAATTTTCTTTCCCGCCTTACCGCTTCGTCCTCGCTCGGACCCACGCCTTCGCGCTCGCCCACGCTGCCGACCACTCTCGTCGGTTCCCCCTCGTCACCGGCACTCCCAACTCCTCCTCGACCACCTCCTCCTCACTTACGTCACCTTCGCGATGACCCACGACCGTGAGGAAACCCATGCCAAGCCCTAACCTTCGCCTGCGCCTCATCTTGTCGTCGTCGTCGACTTCATCCAGCCTCGTCACCTTCCTCATCTTCTCTCCTCTCTCCCATCATCGAAACCCCCTGCACATCCGACCTCTTCTCATTCCTGCACCCACCGCAACGAGAAAACCCATCACCCTGCACACCTCGTCGCCGGCGATCCCTCGACCTCACCGTCACCACCCATTCTCCTCTCCTCCTCCTCTTCATTCTCTTCTCCTCCCTCTTTTCTCTTCTTCTTCTCTCTTAAAACCCCACGCATCAGAACCCCAACCTGCACCCTGCACCCTTGCCGGCAACTCACCTCCGGTGACCCCGACATCGCCACCATCTCGTCTTCCCGTTACCAGTGAACAACCATCTTCTTCTCTTTCCTCTTCTTCCTCTTCCTTTCTTCTCTTCCTTTCTTTTAATTGCTTTTCTTTCTTTTAAAAAAAAAGGTTACTGTTCTTTTAGTTTGCCGGAATCCGGTCGTGCCGACGACGACCCTGACGACCCAGCGAGCATCTCTGACCCGTGTGATCCCCTTGTACGTTGTTTGGACTCGTTCCGTGTGCCGTGCACGCGTCGCGACTTTTCCCGCCGACGCGTGACGTTCCGTATACCGCTTCGTGATCTGTTGAGGCAAGTAAAACTTGCTACATGCTATTATATTACTTTATACATATTTAATTTCATGATTCAACCTGTAAATTATACCTAAGGCTATTGGTTTTCATTTTATATTTCGATGTCCGGTTATATCATTTTAGATTTACAACTTGAACCCTATCATGTTGCATTCTGTCTTACTATACATAGTACCCACATCCGTGTTTAAATCACTTAATAATTATTTTCATAGCCCATAGTACCCTTTTAGATAGTTTATAATGTTTCAAACATCCGTCTGCATCCATCTCATCTAGTATATATACTATTGCATCAATAGATCACTTGAATGTATAACATTGAAATATTCACAATCCATAAAGTGTAGTTTAATTAGTATTGGAACTTAAACTTTAACCTTAATCATGACAGTGCATCTATATACCTTAATCTGTACCTGATTGCATTTCACATTACAATGTTCCAGTTTATGGTTCTATTAGTACCCATGCTTGTTTTGTTTACCCATGTTTATGTTAGTTTCATTATGAGCACCCACATGACATCTTGTGCACCCTGACATGACTTGTTACACCTATTACTTGACACGACATAGTACCGTGCACCTTTCGACATGACATGATACCTATATACTACCTGACTTGACCTGATGTACCATGGCTTTACCTGTTACCTGATCTTGTGACTAATGCCAACAAACCTAACCTGTTGTCCTTACGGACGTTTCCTGTTGTCTATCCAGACAAACCTGTACCTGCCTGATCCTGTGTTGGCATTAGCTCTAGATTATTTAATACTTGACTTGAATACATATAACTTGGGGTATGGGGAAATCAATGATGAAACCTGACTTGTAACTCGACAGTTCACTACCTTTACTGATCAGTTTTAGAGGCTAGGCCAGCCTTAGGATGATGTTGCTGACATCATCCATCGTTATCCACTACCTTTTAAAGGCTAGGCCAGCCTTGGGATGGTGCTGCAGACATCATTCATCATTACCCTTTTCCTTTAGTGCCTAGCAGCATGTCTCGGTTTCAGCCCGAGAATCTTCACCGTGATCCCGGGCACGCACGGGATACTATTGAGTTACATCGATGATTCATAAAATTGATTTCAAGACTTGAGAGTAGTTAACCCAATAGACCAGTTTAGATTACTCACTGCACACTACCTTTCACTGCCCTGATTTATATTGATGTTACACCTGCTTTACCATTTATACTCATACTTGCATGTATTTCTACCCCTGTTTACATTATTGCTTGATGTTATGACGCGCTGACGTCTGGGTTTTGCATAGCCCAGATCCTCTACCGTTGTTGCAAACTGATCGGGAGTATTGCCGCTGTTAGACCGAGCGGTGAAGATCCTGTTGGTATGCAGTTTTACTCTCCAGATGTTTCATTTATTGTATCTTTTGCTTCCGCACATTATCATTTCTTGACTCATTTATTCTGGCTCATGGACATGTACTAGATAGTTTAGTTTACTTTCTTGTTCTTGATATCTCTACAGCCGTAATGTGACTGTGGAAGGATATTTCCTATCCACAGGTAACATGGTTGGCTATGCCACGTGCCCATCTTAGCGTACTCTGGGAAGCGGGGCGTGACATAGTTCATAGCTACTGTGACATGTACTGGGTATTTTTAAACTACGCTCAAGTGTTGAGCTTTTGGGAAATTTTGGGTATTTGTTGATTCGATCGGAATGTTTAACACTGTCTAGCTTTTTCTGGAATGTGATACAATATGTGGAATTCATATAGTTAGGCATAAAATCCGTAATATGTGATATTTCGGGTTTACGATGTCTAAAGTGATTGTGGATTCCAAATGTTGTAGTTTGACATTTTCTTTGCTGCGACCGTAAGTGTAATATGTAGTGTATCACCATTTTCATTGCTATATGTCAACGACAATTGTGATACGTATATTTACTTACGTTGATGACATGTGATGTGTGTTGCTGTGATATATTATGTTGGATCATCTTTTTTGAATAGCCGGGGTTTTATGTGAGATGAGAGTTTTTATTTTCATTCATGTAAAATTCATTGTATATAATATTCTTTTATTGGGGCACTTCCAGGTTGAGGATGATATCACCATTGTATATTATTTACTTTTCCACATTAGGATAGACCCAAGATGGGGAGCACAAGTAACCGGCTTCTAGGGTCCAGTGGGAGGCCATCTCGAGGAGTCGAGACCGGGTCTCCTAACCCTAGAATTGGGAGGGTTACTTGCCGATCTTATAGGGGTCTAGGGATGCGGGTTTGGCTATTCATCGCGACCGTGGAATCCGTGTTTTATACATGCTCAAAATAAAACACGGACCTCCTAGTATATCTAATATTTCATATGTTATCTTTTGTTGCTGATATTCTGTGATGTGATCATTTTATATGCGTGAGACTAATGCTTTATTATTGTGTTTATGATATATAATAAACGTTGCTTATGTTTTGCACCCGCGCTAGTCCCGCCCCGGTATGACATTAGTTAAGTAACCTAACGGTGCATAACGGGACACTGTGGCGAATGCGGATGGCATAAGCGTACGTTGTATTTTTGTTTCTTCTGTGATGCTTAGGAAGCATAAATGATGGGACGTCATTAATGAGATTAATGAAAGAAAAGAAACCTAAAAGATGTTGTAGAATCAAATTTTCAAAAAAGGTAGCTCTGATTTTTGCTTTGCATAGCGGTATACCTTGTAGAATATCCAGCACCTTATTCGATAAGGAAATAGCCGAGATCCCTTCACCGGGAGTGACCTCTTTAGCGATACTAGCAGATGCTACAACTCACTCGGTTTTGTTTTTTATTGCTTCTATAGTTCTTGCTTTGCATAGCGGTATTTGTGAAATATCCTACACCTTTTTCGATAAGGAAAGAGCCGACGATCCCTTCACCAAGAGTGACTTCTTTAGCGAAACTAGTAAAAGCCTCAAAAACACTCCTTTTAAATAATCACTTGTTTCTACAACGATATCATGTTCATTACACAAAAGGTTTTCTGAAAACCCGCACATCCCTCCGTCATTTCAGATAAGTACTACTTAGCATTCGTGCTACGTTTGTTAGCCTGCGTCAAGGCGTAGTGTGCGGTAGCTAACTAGTGCTTATCTGCAACATAAGATGAGATTGGATTAGGATAGTCGTACGACTTTGTTGGCCTGCATCAAGGGTCGTTCTGATGGGTTTAATTCAATCAGGAAATGACGGGTTGAACTTGACTAACGGACTATGGTTTGTTGGCCTGCGTCAAGGTCATCGCACGCTAGGGGCAAAAACATTATCGGGAATTTCAAGTGTTGAAATTTGCAATGAGATTGCATACCTTCTATGAGATAGTTGGATCCCGATACCCACTGTGAGTAAGAGTTACTCCTGGGAGAGTTTTACGCATGACAATTAGCCGATCAAGTAGGTGTCTATAAAGGTGTTAACGAGGTTATGCCTCTGGGAAAACGAGGTTTATTTTAATTAGGTCCGTACGAAAGCACGGAGAACCTCCCTCAAAGTAGCAACACTAGCCTGGCCGAAAGATTGGCGAACTTGTAAGGTGTAATTAATCCCGGCTAGTCTTACCTTTTAGGATTTGAAGGAAGATTTGATAAAAACAGTGGGAGCCATCCTGATTAGATATGATAATAACTAATCTAATCTTGCAAGAGCATACGCTAAAGTGTTTTCTTCTTTCTCTCCAGGTAGCGACCATGTCAGGCCTTAATCAAGATAATAATATGGATGTATTGACCGAACTCACTTATTATATTAAGCAAGGGAACGTTGGTCCCGTTCTTTCTTATAAATGTTATAAGACTGAGCAGGGAATAGGAAAATATCCGGATTCTCACGCCGCCTAAAAGAAGAATAAGAATGTTGATACATCTTCTTCGAGTGTGTTAGTTATCGAGAACTGTTTCTCAGTTCACTCTACGTCCTGGGTATTAGATACCGGATCGGGATCCCACATATATAATATGTTACATGGGCTAAGGAAAGGTAGAGAACTGGGAGAGGGTGATCATTCCATAAGAGTAGAGAATGGTGCAAATGTTGCAACCAAAGCAGTTGGCGAATATCACCTTGTATTACCAAATGGTAATATATTGATTCTGAACGAATGCTATTACATTCCGACCCCGATATGCAATCTTATATCAGTTTCTTTATTAAGTAAAGAAGTATATGATTTTGCAGTACAAGATAATATTATGAATATCTTCCTGAATCAGAAGTTGATCGGATCAGGCTCGTTAAATAATGGCATATACATTCTAAATCAAACCACAGTTCTTAATGTACAGAACACGCATAATAGGAAGAGTTCAGAAATGAACAAATCCTTCTAGTGGCATTGTAGACTAGGTCATATCAATGCGACACGACTAGCTAAGTTACATAAGGATGGATATTTGAATCCGTTCGAATTTTCATCTTATGACACTCGTTAGTCATGTCTCAAAGGCAAGATGACCAAAACTCCGTTTAGTGGACACGGAGAAAGAGTTACGGAACTCTTGGGACTGATACATAGTGATGTATGTGGTCCCATGTCTATACATGCCAGGAATGGTTCCTCATACTTCATTACATTCAATGACGATCTCTCAAGATACGTACATGTGTTCCTGTTGAAACACAAGTCTGAAGTTTTTGAGAAATTCAAAGAATATAAACACGAAGTCGAGAACCAAACGAGTAAAAGTATTAAGATCTTTCGATCTGATCGAGAAGGAGAATACTTGAGCAATGAGTTCCTGGACTATCTAAAAGAGAATGTGATTCTCTCTAAGCTTACTCCTCCGTATACACCACAGCACAACGGTGTATCGGAGCGGAGGAATCGCACCCTATTAGATATGGTGTGCTCTATGATGAGCACCGCTGAATTGCCTATTTCCTTTTAGAGATATGCACTGGAGACACCTGCAGACCTATTGAATATGATTCCCATCAAATCTGTGCCAACCACTCTATATGAGATATGAAAAAGAAAGAGACCATATCTTAATTATGTTAAGATATGGGGTTGTCCGGCATATGTGAAAACACAGAATCCGGACAAGCTCGAGGCAAGGTCTTTTCTGTGTAAGTTTATTGGATATCCCAAACATTCGCACGGGTATATCTTCTACCACACCGAGGAACAAAATGTGTTTGTTTCTCAACATGCCACCTTTTTAGAAAAGGAATTTCTTGAAAAGGAAATTAGTGGCAATGAGGTAGAACTGGAAGAAGTTCCAGCTACACAAACTGCAACAGAAGATTTGGTGGAACCAGAGGATTCAGTAGTTCCCAACGAACCCCAGCCTCTCCGCCGATTTAGTATGGAAGAATCCAAGCGTGGGAATTTACCCACGATCTCTGGACTCACTCTCTCCAAAGAAATGTCTCCTAAGACCGATTTGGAAAGAGCTCGCATGCAAGGGATACCCTATGCTTCGGCGGTAGGCTCTATCATGTACGCGATGCTATATACCAGACCCGATGTAGCATACTCACTATGTGTAGTGAGTAAGTATCAAGCAGATTCAGAAGAGAGTCACTGGACAGCTGTGAATAACATTCTCAAGTACTTGAGAAGGACTAAAGAGATGTTCTTGGTGTATGGTAACGGAGAACTCCAGGTGGAGTCCTTTACCGATTCGAGCTTCCAGGGTGATAAGGACAACTCTAAGTAGCACTCGAGATTTGTCTTTAACCTCAATGGAGGGGCGGTTTGTTGGAAGAGTTCCAAACAGGAAACCGTGGCAGACTCGACGATGGAGGCTGAATACATCGCTGCCAACGATGCTGCCAAAGAGACTGTCTGGATGAAAAAGTTCATAACTGAACATGGAGTGGTTCTGTCCATTGAGCATCCAATACCTTTGTATTGTGATAACAATGGAGCTGTGGCTTTGGCCAAGGAACCCAGGTCCCATCAGAGATCCAGGCATATTCTGAGGTGGTATTACCTGATCCGGGAGATAGTTGATCGCCGAGAGATCGAGGTCAGGAGAGTTGATACGAAGGACAACACTGCGGATCCACTCACGAAGGCCATACCCCAGATACAATTTGAGAGACTCTTTGGGATGTTGGGTATGAGATACTACAACAGCTGGCCTTAGTGCAAGTGGGAGATTGTTAGTTATGTATATGCCCTAGAGGCCATTGTTGTACATATGATGTATATTATAGTAGATGCTTGGATATATATAGAGATGACTTTCTTGCTCGATATGATATTATACTATCTGGTTGCTCTTTGTCTTAACATGGTGACTTGTATTATGTTACTGTCTTGCTCTCACATGTTGATAAAGCCCTTAGGATATGTACTTGACTACTAGGACTATGATGCAGATCATACTAGTGGGGCCAGGTTTGTCCAAAAGTACATCCTATAATTGTTCTTAGTCGAGGATGTATCGAGACAGGGCATCGATACTACAGAGTAGACTAGCGTATACGCATCTTGACCCATATGATGGGCGATGGATGATCCCACATCCATTGGTATATGACATCAAAGATGGTATACAGGTGCTCAGTGTAGACTGGGTATACTGAACGGACTCGCCGAGAACTCCTAGATGGTATTATACATATCGTCAGATAGCAGTTCTCTGGTGACACTGGTACAGGTTAGTCTGTAGACCCGAGATCGTCATAGAGTCTTGTGTGATTCCCACTGTGCTTTGATTTCGACCTTACCACGTTCACGAGAACGTGCAAAACGGTGGATTTTGGGTACAGTCCCGAATCACATGGAGGCAATAAGAGATAGGAGGGGTTTCGTCTCTCCCGGTATTGGGGGTTGATGTTGCGCTGTGTTCGATTGGCTATAACTGGAAGTCCCTGGTCAGGGCTGATATGGAGACCTACTGGTAAGTGTTATCAGTAGTTTCTCGACCTGTTATGAGCCTCACATCGACACGACTTATCGGTTACTGGGGTATGACGTTTACTACCCCTAAACTGGATATGCGACATATTAGACGAAGAGACCGGACTGTACGGTAGTGTTACTGATTGGACTCGCAGGAGTATGTACATGCTTGCTTGTTGATCTTCTGATCGCTCAATACCCAGGTGGCTGTTACGTTTAGCTGACCGCTTGCAGCTTGTGGGTGTTTGATATGATCATCACCCACTGCCGGCGTATTGACGAGTCTTTAGAGTCCTACACAGAGGTTTCCTGGCTCAGGCGAAACGGAGTAGGAGCAAATATGTGATATGTGCGGGACCGAGATTGATACGCGTATGTGATACCGTATTCTATTCTCACGATATGTGATATCGGCCGGTTATATGTGATATAGCCGGGTCATCGGATCAAGTGTTGATTCGATGAAATGATACATATTATATTAGTCGGTTATATGTGATATAGCCGGATTATCGGATCAAATGTTGATTCAATAATTTAATGTATAAAGTTATATTTGATATATTAAATTACATTAACTAATATATATTCACTTAAGTATTTATTTTTTCTCACCTTTGGATATATTTAACATATATGTGATATATATTTATTGTATTATTTTCTTTTGTTACATAAATATTATATATGTGATATATAATATTGTGACATGCAAGGTTATACATGCAACTATGGTTTATGAGAATCACACCATGGTTGTTATTATGGTTGGATTTATATTTATTTTGGTATTTATAAATTGTGATGATTTAGTCATGATCTTTGTAGAAGCTTCTTGTTGTGTTGACTGAGTCCAACAATTTAGATATTTTCCAAGATATTTATTAACCTAACCCTAAACCAAGATCATGGTTTATTCTCTAAAAGGGTTAGCCATGACATAAACTAACCCTTGGTTGCATTTCTAACCTCATCTCATTTTATTGATCATCTTCTTCCTCATCTCATTTTTGAGCTCTTTTGACTTTGAGAAAAAGAAGAAAACTTGTGAGAAAAAGAAAACTAAAGAGAGCCCACTTCCTACTTCATCATCCTCTTCTATACTAGCCATTTAGATTAGGGTGTTAGCTTCACTAATTTCATATTAGTGAAGAGAAAGCTTGAGTTCATGTTGTCTCAACGTAGATCATCTTGGATTGTGAAGACTTCAAGCAAGGATGCATCATACACCGTGTGGAGCCTCTCAAGAGTCCGGGAGCTCGATGATCGCAGCGAAGGGACTACAACTTAGAGCTATAAAAGTGAAGGAGAGGACTACTAAGGTTGTAATCCTTAATCACTTAGTAATAAAGTTGTTTGCTTTTAGTTTTGTATGATTCTCTAGTTAAAGATCTTGTTTATGGTTTGTTTAAGCATAGCAAAATTTGAAATTGGTATAGAGAAGCGGAGGGGCAGAGCCCCCCGTCGCACGTGCATCGATTCTCCCGATAGGCCACAATTAACGTGAGCACCTCCCGAAATCTTGTTGCCGTGCTTAGGAACCCTACAAAAACACCCAGGTCAAACCCTCAAAGTCTTTGAAGGGAAAGAAGAAGGCCAAGAAGCCCGTGCAGCCTGACCACAAGCGCACGGACTTGCAAAAGTACATCGACGCGCTGGAGGAATACAATCAGAAGGCGCGGACCCCATTCACCCTCGAAGAGTTTCTCAACCATATACTTGAGAATGGAGATAGTGACGATGATGAGGGAAATGGCTCGTAGGGAGAAACCGAAGATTATGTAGCAAGTTGCCGCATGATTTCTCATTCGTCGTTAAATAACGAAGAAACTCCCTCGGCGTCGGAAAGCAACGCAGAGGAACTGGGGGCAGGGTCGGTGCCAAAATCCCGGAGATTCCAGAAAGCCTAATTGACAGGCTGCTAAACGAAGCTTTTCGAAATAGCAGAGCTAACCGAGAACATGAAATAACCATATACGAAAAGGTCAAGCATCGACGTCAGGATGAAGAATACGCAGCGAGGAAGAGTCACAAAGTACTCCAACCAGAGCGAAGCAGTGTCACTCGTGCCAGATTCACGGGAACTTCATCCACTAACATCAAAATCCGCTACACCCAACGATAGCTAGCTAGCCGTTCGAAATATGGAGAACCGACATAATCGGCCCCATTGAACCAGCGTCATCCAAAAGACACCGGTTCATACTGGCAACGACCGACTACTTTTCTAAGTGGGCGGAAGCAATACCAGTAAGGGAGGTGAAGATAGAGAATATTCTCCATTTCTTCAAGACACATGTCATCTACCGGTTCGGTACTCCACGACAGATAATCTCGGATAATGGGCCAGCCTACAGAAGCCATAAAATCAGCCGCTTCGCAGAACAGCATAAAATAGACTAGAGATACTCTTCAGTCTATAATCCCCGAGCTAATGGTCTAGCTGAAGCTTTCAACAAGACCTTGACCAAGATTATAAAGAAAACGGTGTCCAGAAGTAAAAAAGACTGGCATGAAAGACTGCACGAAGCTCTCTGGGCATACCGGACGACATTCAAGACAACCACGAATACAACCCCATACGCGTTGGTATTCGTCACTGAAGCAGTCCTTCCTTTGGAAATAGAACTCCCTTCTCTCCGAGTAGCGGTTCGATACGAGCTAACAGATGACGAAAATGCCCATTTTCGGCTTGAGGAGCTCGACGCCCCCGATGAAACTCGCCTCATGGCGCAACCTAGAAGCTTACGAGACAAGGATGACGCGCTTATAAAAAAAACTGACTAGGCCGAGAACATTCCGCCAAGGCGAACTCGTGCTAGTCGTCAAAAGACCTATGATCCCCAATCGTGCAAAACGAGGGAAATTTGAGCCAAACTATGAAGGCCCGTACATCATAGACAATTTCTATCAAGGTGGGGCCTATTTACTCATGGATATGCATGGCGAAAGACCTTTCCGGCCAATAAACGGCCGATTCCTCAAGAAATACCGCACATGACAAGTCACGACTTAGGTCAATAATAGATGACGATGATCGTTTCCGCTCGCTATCTTCCTGAGTCAAAACTCTAAGTGGTATTTGGAAAAGCTTCACCTAAAAAATGGTGATAATGGACCACTATGTCCTTAAACTGGCAATGGACCGAGATGTCCCTAAACTAACAACAGAAAATAATGTCCTTAAACTAAAGCTTCACCTAAAAAATGGTGATAATGGACCACTACGTCCTTAAATTGGCAATGGACCACTACGTCCTTAAATTGGCAATGGACCACTACGTCCTTAAACTGGAAATGGACCGAAATGTCCATAAACTAACAATGGACCGAGATGTCCCTAAACTAACAACGGACCGTAATGTCCTCAAACTAAAGCTTCACCTCAAAAAAATGGTGATAATGGACCACTACGTCCTTAAACTGCCAATGGACCGGAATGTCCATAAACTTGTACTTCGCCTCAAACATGGCGCATCGCCCCAAATACGGCGATATCTTCTCTTGGGATCTATGTTGCAATCAAAGCTCCAACGGTAAAAACTGCAACCCAAGTAAAAAAAATGGCACGTCCACAAGAGAAATGGGTACGGATGAAAACCCGAAAGGACGCCGTGAGTAAAAACAACAGGGCTACCGGCGAGCTTGTGAAAACCTGAAAGGGCGCAATCTCTTTGTTAACAAAAACGGTACGTCCACAGGAGAAATGGGCACGGATGAAAACCCGAAAGGGCGTCGTGTATAAAAACAGCAGGGCTACCGGCGAGCTTGTGAAAACCTAAAAAGGTACAATCTCATTGTTAAAAAAAACGGTACGTCCACAAGCGAAATAGGCAAGGATAAAAACCCGAAAGGGCGTCGTGAGTAAAAACAACATGGCTACCGATGAGCTTGTGAAAACGTGAAAGGGCGCAATCTCGTTGTTAAAAAAATAGTACGTCCACAAGCAAAATAGGCACAGATGAAAACCCGAAAGGACGCTGTAAGTAAAAACAGCAGGGATACCGGCGAGCTTGTGAAAACCTGAAAGGGCGCAATCTCGTAAAATTTTCACTTATGAGATCCTCTCGACTCGTAAGGAGAACTCCCCCTATAAGACCCTCACAGCTCATAGGATTCAAAGTCTTAAGTTACAAGGATCCAAACCTGTCCTTAAGCCGTCGTATTCCCCAAGTTGCCCTACAGGCAGTCCAATATTGGCTCTTATATACAATCCACGGGCACAAATAAACGATTTCCTGTCACAACCCATAATTTAGCACGTGACCGACACTTAAGTTACGCAACGTCTAAAGGCGTAACGTAAATCAAGTAAGCCGAAGCCCAGAAAATCTAAACCTTTTTTGCGGAAAATAGTGGGAGTGCAGTTTTGAAATAAATGTATAATGAAATCAAGTTTTTTCTTTAAATGCATAACTAATGAGACATGAAAATGCAAATGGATTATACTACAATTGAAAACATGTTTTGTCTTTAAAAATTTGGGCAGCACCTCCCTTGTATATTTTGATCCAAAACCATATACACAACAATATATAGGCATCCCCAAGCGGGAGCTAGCTCTTCGCCAACTAGCGGAATCACAACCACACAATAACATATATACGACGTCCAACGGTGAAGATCAACCCAGAAAGAACAATAAATAAGTAAGACATCAAAACTCAAGAAAAGCGATCATAAACACATCGCTCTAAGTCTCGCACAATACCCATGTCTAACTAGGTCTACCAATATACAATTACTAGTTTCAGATTTGATTTGATGGAGTTTATCTATATACAACAGAATATAACAGTACAAGAGTGGGCACGATCAAATATATGTCCCACCTACCAAAGTAAAGCACCCTGGAAGAAGCTATGTGCCGGCAATACAGCAGCTGATCCCAAGCGGTCAAACCTACAAGAACTGTGGCACAACGGGGGTGAGTTGCCAACTCGTGAGTAGAAAAACATCAACAGATAGAAATCGAATAAACAATGATTTCCTAGGTCACTATATCCTGAAGGTAATACTATGATATCTAGGGTGACCATGTACGCATATATGTAAACAATCGAGTCAATGTAACGACATATATAAATAAACATCTGACATCATATGCCTGTACGCATGTGGATATCATCCACGTGTCCATCAACGACACAAAAAATACCATGGAACCTGAGTCCCACACCGACACTCAAAACATCATGAAAACATATGCCTGCATATATATGAGGATATCAACCGCGTGTGTCCATCAACGACACATCAAAATCATGGAATCTGAGTGTCCAACACCGACACTCGAAACATCATGAAACCCGTGTTCAGCATCGACACGTAAATCCTCATATCTCGGTCTCCGTCGGTCCGGATCGGCCCATATCACAACTACGGTCGGTATCCTCCAGATATCCGCTGCGCCAAACTATCTAGGGCTCCGTCGGTCCGGATCGGCCCATGTCATCTCACGACTCCGGTCGGTATCCTCCAGATAACCGCCGAGCCCAAAACTATCACCGGTAGGTAGTGTTCCCACTTCCAGGCTCATCGTTTACACCACAAAAATCATTTCTTGCCCTGGGGTACCATACCGAGTCCACCATATACCCGCAAATGGCATCCGCCAACTCCTCAAATCGGATCTCGAAAACAAGCTCAGAACCGAGAAAACTCATGGTGGACGCCTCGAAATATCATATCAAGAGAAACCACGTTTTTAAAGCAATTCATAATTCCCCTTGAAATATAATTACGGTTCTCAAATCCAGAGATCTCATGAAAACAGCATCTCAAGCATATAACCATAAAGTACGATATATGCAACATAGAGTAGTAATATGAGCATATCGAGTATATCATGCAAGCATGTCAAGTGATAGTACTGAAAAATGGATGTACTTTTACGTTTAAGATTAATCTCATAATATAGCAGTTCTACTGTGTAACTGGCATGGCAATTACCGATGAAGAATGTGTGTGAGCCGGCAAATCTGTGTAAGTGTAACATGCGCATCAACGGTAATTGTGCAGGTGTACTAGCAAATGATATCATATAGCATTGAATACCGGAACGTGGTATGTACATCACGAGGGGTAATATACTACACAATATAGACAATCAATGGGTATATCTATCTACACATGAACCATACGGTCGCTTTTAAAAGATACAAGTCGTCGTTTTGAAAATAGATATGGTTCAGGTGGCAATCTTTATATCGGCGATCCCGCCTCATAACATCCGATATGACAATAATCCTCGATCATCATCCTCAAATCACTAGCGCGGATCAATCATCCAGTACATCTCATCACGTACGATAATCTATCGTACGGTGACATCAAACAGAATAGATATTCTATCGTCATATTCATCAATAAGGGTACGGATCTAAAATCTCGTACGGCATATCACTCTTTAGCCGCATAAATAAATATATAGACCCATATATCTCAAGTCACATTTGTATCAATCTCATATCAAGTCATATTTATATATACGTCATATCTTATTAGTCTCAAGTCGTATCGATCTTGATCTCACATCATACCATTATCAACTCATACTTTTCCTTTTTCAATTCATACTTATCATGATTCACTTTCTCATTTCATATTCTCATAACAATCCGAGTCATCTATATCTGTCATCACAATATCCCACGTCAAGTTATCTTATATACATATATTATATCCTCAAGCCAATATATCCATTAGTGTCAATTTTTATCCCATCATCTCTTACTAAAACCTTTAATCATGTCCGTAAGTTCATAGCATATCCTTTATCAAAATTATAATTTATATAACAATCTTTCCATATCAATGGTTGCGGGGGTGCTATACGCCATCTACCCGACTTCCCCTGTAGATATAAATCTACTCACATGCTAAACTCCTCGCTTAGCCGAAGTCGATGTGCTTCATCGTCTCGGAAGTTGACGCGAAGGAACCTACAATCAATACACAATCGTAATACTATTAAAATCAAGTCCGAAAAACCGATACAGCACACGAAGTGCTCATAGGTTAGAACCTATAGCTTACGCATGCAAATCAACCAAATAACCCTCGTCCGTTGACGTACAAACGTCCAACGATGGAATCCAAATTCAAATATAAAAACCAATTTTCAGAAATCGCATAACACGAAATCAGCAACATGAGAATTCACTCCCAGATTCTACCCTAGGCCAAACTAGAGAATTTTGCATATGGGGTTAGTCTAGATATCACATAAGGGAGTCGCTGACCAAGAATCAACACATTTCACTACAATGTGGCCGCAAATTGCGGCCACGAGGATTAAATCTGTGGCCTGGAACAAGAGTGGGGGTCTCGGGTCTTGGGGTTAGCTTCTAGGTCACCTGCTCATCTCTCTGTGTACGCTAAATAATTTTTAGGGTCCCCGGATTATAGCATATCTCAATATCCCATCAAAAATTCCACAAAATACGATATCGGGCAAATTATAAGTTCATGTTTTGGTTTCTAGTATCCAGTCTTGGCCAGTAAAAATATCACTCAAGTCTTGTAAACACTCACTACACCTCAACTTACCACTTAATATCAACTTGGAAATTTCCAAGATCACAAAACCTAACTAAATCAATTTCTAAACTAGACTACGATATACTAAACACAAATACTTAACTAAATGTGTAGGGATTACCTCATTTGGCAACTTAGGAAAATTCTTGAGTTACCCAAGGTCTTCAAAATCCAAAATTGAATGGTTCAAAGGGTTTAGAATGAGTGTAACATTTCAGAAAATAAAATATTGTTTTTGGGAATTTAAATAATTAAATTAATTAATATTATGAATATTTTAAAGTATGGAGGTTAGTTTTAAATGATGAGGTATAATTATATACCAATAAATTGGGAAATATTTGGAAATTTTATATTAATTATTGATTTTAAAACAATTTATGAAAATTGGGCAGTTTACAATTAATTGTATATAAGTTAATATTAAACTCGATTAATATTTTCACTAATTATTCATTAATCCGGTTTATGTGCATGTCATGCATTATGGCATGTTACAAACATTTGTCACATATTTTATGAACCATGGTTGCCTTTTTATTTTCTTTAATAATTTGTCTAAAATGGGGAGAATAAGAAAAGGGGAATATAAAAGAAAAGAAAAGAATTTAGGAGAGGGAGAGAGAGAGTGTGGGGACCATGAAAGTGTAAGAGAGAGTGTGTGAGAATTTTTTAGAGCCCTCATGGCTCTTCCTCCTTCATTTTCTCTTCTTCATTTCTCTTCTCCCTTCATTCTTCAACTCCTCCTTCATTCTCCACCTCTTCTACCACCTCAAGCCACCCCTTAAACTCCAACAAAACCTTATAATCCCTTCACAAAAAATGTTCTCCTCATCACTACAAACCCTAGAGAGCCATCAAGTTAAGGTTTTGAAGACTTTGGGTAACTCAAGAAAATTCTTGAGTTGCCAAATGAGGTAATCTCTACATCATTAGCTTAGTAATTGAGCTTCTTTAGCTTCTATTTTAGTTTAGAATTGGTTAAGTGAGGATTAGTGACCTTTGAAAATTCCAAGTTGAGGTTAGGGTTTGATTTGATATGGTGCAATTGAGGTTTAGTAGTGACTTTACACACCTGTAGTGTCAATCTTATAGATTGAAACCAGAGATTTATCCCTAAGACATGAACTTAGAATCTCCGATGTCGGGTTTTGTGAGGAATTATGGTGATAATTGGAGTTCTGCTATAACCCGGGAACTCTAGAAAATATTTAGCGATTACTGAGAGGTATGCAGACACCCTAGAAGCTATCCTCAAGACCCGAGCCCCTAACTCCTTACTGTGGCCGCAAATTATCTCATTTTGGCCGCAAATTGCGGCCTTGGTATGAGGGAATTGCCTCGTTCTTAGTCAATGACTCCATTATCTTCTAATTAGACCTACCCTATATGCAACTTTACCAAATTCTCACCTGAGGCAAATCTGGGAGCGTTTTCTTGAGTTGTTGTTTTGGTTTTTGCGACTTTTTGTGACTTTAGTTTTGGTATTGTGTTTTATCTTGGTTGCTTGATGTTTGTACGTCGATATCAGGAGTTGTTTGATTATTCTTGCATGCGTAGACCATAGGTTCTAACATATGTGTGTTTCGTGTACTGTTTTGGTTTTCATACGTGATTTCTGTTTACGATGCTATGTGTTCATATATGTAGGCACAATCACGTGGACTTCGGATAACAAGGAAGAGAATGGCGTTATCGACTTCGGCAGGTAAGGATCAAGGTGAGTAGATGTATATCTACGGGGGAAGTCGGGTGGATGGCGTATAGTACCCCCGGAAATGTGGAATAGGGCTATTACCATGTCATTATGAGTTGGGATGTGATTTGGATATTTAGCGAGTAGGATATCTAGAAGACTTTAAGTTAGATTAGGTTGATTTAGGAAGACTTATCCGGAGAATAATTACCTTGGAGGCGAATCGCGGGTTACAAGTAGTCACACACGCACACGCATACACCCACACTTGACTTTGTGTGTGTGTGTATATACACACACACATGTGATATAAGGATAGTATATGATACTTGGAGATGAGTCGATATGATCGGGCGTGATGCCGTGAGACTGTGATATGTGATTGAGTCGCGATATGTTATACGACATGATATTTTAATGGATTGTTGGGCAACGTGTATTTATATATACGATAATATGTATTGATGACATTGGAATGTACGAGACTTTTGAACAGTACCCCTGATCATGATGTTGTTCGATAATGATACCATATGAATGATGATGCATTTATGATAGTTGACCCGTACCCCGATTTTTGGGATGTCGTACGATGGATTTTACCATACGAGGTATAGATATGATGATTGATCCGCACTCTCGAATCGAGGATGCCGTACTATGTATTATGCAGTACGTGACGCTATGAGGCTGGATCGCCGACTACTAGGTATATCGACTCGGAATTTAGGTGGATTTTCTTACCCTTCCGACTAGTTTCTTAGTTAGCCCCTTAGTTGTTTAGGTAGATGCTATACTAGGCTTGAGTCGTACTTATTTTCAAAACTAACGAATCGTGAGTATTTTTAAAGTCGGCCCGAGGCATACTATGAATTTTTCAAAAGATGTATCTTTTCTATAAAAAAAACCCCCGTAGCCCCTACTTTTCTAAAAACCATAATTCGTGCTATTTCAAACACCGAACTGTATGACTCGTATATAGATATGTATATTCTACAATGTTGCGTTTACTACGCATCCTCCATTATATTCATGTGTTCTCATAGCATTGCATGATCCATACATGTATTTCCTTAACTATTATGAATCTCGTCTGTTAGGACACCAGCACTATTACCGATGATGCGTATGTTCCATGTACACTTGCTTGCCGGCTCACACACATTATCATCGGTAATTGCCATGTCACGTACTCTTTAGAATATGTTACCTCATTGGTATAACCTGCTAACTGCTAGTTTCGACATATTATTAGTATGCTTACTCGCATGTGCTAGTTTAGACATTGCATTCCTTACTTAGAAACTTCATGCGTTTATGCATTCATTCTGTTATACATTATTGTGGGACTTTATGCCAGTAATTTACTGTTTATTGACTCTTGATTTTGGGACATCGGATTTTCCATGAGATTTCTGGATTTAGAGCAACCGCAAGGATTTTATAAACTCATTATCATTTTTAAAAAATAGAAATTTGCGGTTTTCTCGTGATATGATGTGTGAGGTGTCCACCATGTGTTTTCTCGGTTCTTGACCTGTATCACATACCCGATTCGAGGAGGGGGATGCACCGTCTGCGGGTATATGATGGACCCGATGCGGTACCCCGGGGCAAGAAGATCACATAGATGGCGTTGAGCCCGGCTGGGGAGCACTACCGACCGGCGATGTTTGACGCGGCGGATATCCGTAGGGTACCGATCGTAGTCATGAGAATTGATGATATGGGCCGATCCGGACTGACGGAGCCCGAGATATTGAGACGTTGAGATATTGACACATTATGTCAATACTTGACTCGAATTTTCTGCCGATTTCAATGATGATGTTCCAGTTTTTTTATACAAGTTTTACTAAGATATAAACACAGATTTTCTTATATCAAGATTTCGGGGTTGATTGTCTCATTCATGATGCATTCATACATCAGATATATAACTTGTTGCTGCTTAGTGATACTAACACGAGTACTGAGTATCACACTATGCATAGATTGTTACCCTGCCACTACTAAATGTCTAGTGTTATTTTGAGTATTTTATGGTATGACCTAGGAGCGTCATACATGCGATTTCTACTCGGTGATGTCTTCTACTCACGATTCGGCAACTCACCCCCGTTGTGCCACAATTTCTTGCAGGTTTTGCCGTACAGGTTCCATGGCGGCTTCGCTGGAACACCACTTCCTTCCGGGTGATTGCTTTGATAAGTGGGTTCACTTGCATCATGACCACCGTTATGCTTTTATTTATTCCAGTTGTATCGAGTAAGCTCCATCAACCAGACATTATATATTTGATAGACTTAAAAAATCAGTTGTTTATTCTTTCAACCTTAGAGTCGCGCGCTTGTATTATTATGGGTCTTCTCTGGTTTGCTTGAGGATATTGGTTTTCTTTCTGAGTTTTGATTCTCGCCCTTCGGCGTTGTATATTATATTACTTGCGTGGTTGTTTCCACAAATTGACGAAGAGCTAGCTCCCGCTTGGGGATGCCTTATTCTTTAGTTATGTATATTCCTGTTTTGTATCCGTTTGGGGCCAGTATTTACAAAGGAAACTCTGCCGAAATTTTTATTAAAAAAACTTGAGCTTATTATAAAGACTTTCAAAGCGATTTTATATATTAACTTTTAAATAAGTTTTCCTTCACTCTATTTTCTTTAAATGGTTTAGATTTCTGGACTTTGGTTACTTAGATTACGTTACACCTCTAGACTTTTTGTAATTTAAGTGCCAGTCACGTTCCGTACCTTCGGGTCGTGACAAAGTTGGTATCAGAGCATTAGGTTTTACCTTGGTTCGAGCCTAGGTTTGACTATGCGGAGTCTAGGGCGTATATATATGTGTGTGTGTGTGTGTGTGTGTGTGTGTGTGTGTGTGTGTGTGTGTGTGTGTGTATTCGGAACCTAGGCATGACCTTACGGAACTTAGACTTGGCCGAGGGGGTATTAGACCCGAACTTTCGTCGCGTATGTTGACCTTGGTTGATGGAGAATGTGACTTAAGTAGAGTGACGTACCGTGTGTATGTTCCGCGGTATACTTACGATACGCTACTCCGCTTAAGAAGCCTCAGGATGTACATTTCTTTGCACCATATTCTATTCGTTCCTTTGATCTATCCTCATCGATGTCGAATTGTGGTTTCTGTTACCACGGTTGCACGGGCAGAGAGAGTTGTGGCTAGAGTTGCGGTCAGCATGAGCTCGTCTTGGATGAGGACTGACCAGGGCATAATTCTGGTGATACACGATTGCATAAAGATATCGTTTTATTGTGTTTTCGTGAAGTGAGCATTTCGATGCATTGTTTTGCTGAGATTTCTTGTTGACGCAAGAGCAGATCAGCACCAGAGGTTTGGGCCACTGCTAGAGGTCGGATAGAATGTGAAGACCGTTAAATGTATCATCTATTCCTAAGGATTGAGGCATTGTTTAGTGTGCGGACGAATGAGCCAGCTGTTGCTGCGACTGACAAGATATCGCCCCCGAACTTTCGGAAACTATTGCAGCCCGAGTTTATGCTTAGGGATATGATAGAAGATCGCTAGTCACCCATGGATGAATGACTAGGACATGTGGTTTGTTTGGATACCCCAATGCGAGGTCATCAGATTGACTAACTTCAGCTAGAGAATACCTCACACAGGCACGTTGTGAGTCAAAAAGAAAGGACAGGCATAAGCGCATCATTCCGATAATTTGAACGAGTTCTCGAAAAAGTAATTGGCAAGATGCCTACTACAGGATATTTGAGATGTCGAGTACGTAGCTTTGGAAAGGAGACTCTAGATGAGTGTAGCCGTTTGTAGTGCAGTCCACACAAATACGAAGAGATGATTCCGAGTTGATCCATATTGAAGGAAAAGAGGAGTAAGAGGTTCGTACGAGATTTTGATGAGATGACGTTCCACTCTATTGACATCAGAGATGTGATACGCATGCTGAGGCGTTGAATATAGATATATCTTCCAGAAGAATTCGTGATGAGTATGCAGCTGTTCCGGAACAAGAAATGGATTAAGTAAAGGGTGATAACTTCCGGGCAGTTCAGCAGAGATGAGATTTGGGGGAGGCCCCGATAGGATCTTTTTGGAATACTACCCGAGGAGACGTGGACCCAGGATCGATCGTATCGCGCACACTCAGTGGGCTAGAGTTTTCGTCATTGAAGAGATACGTTATGAGTGACCATGATAGTTGGTCAAAGGACCTTTAGAGGATGCGACAGAGAGGAAATGTTTCCGTCATCACTCCGTATCGGGCCGTTGAGCCGAGAAGTCATGTAACTGGCAATCCACGGTAAGAAATGAGGACATAGGAGCAGAGGTGCCAGACCGTGAAAAGGAGGCAAGTGGATAACTTGCTCTGCTAGTTTTGGATGCACCGACACCCTTCGACATGGAAGGAGGAGCATATCGACGACTGTATTTATGATTTGTGATTTGGTAATTCGGATTTGACGTTTCCATTGTTTTGCATCCTGGTATTTTGAGGATTTCGTTTTATGATTGGTAGTTCTTATGTGCACCACAGTTGCACTTGATTGTATTTTATATATCAGTTGTGTTGGTTGTTGTTTTCATGCGCATTTATTACACTTGATTTTGATCTTATGCTTCTCGAGATGTTTGATTTTGATTTCATACATATAGTGAGCATATGATTTGATTTATACTTTCGGCGTAGTTTACACGAGCTTTTAGTACTTGATATGGCTTTGTGCATGCAGTTGCACATGTTTATGAGTTATGTACCGCAGTATATGTGATTTTGAGTTGGTGTATGTCGTATACCGTTGATTTCGATTTTTATACTCGATATTCGTTTTCGTGCACCATGTTCACTTGATTGAGATTCTTGCGCACATTTGGTTCACTAGATGCGATTTTGTGCACACCAGATGCACTAAATCGGGATTCTTCGTGCATATCAGATGCACCTGATATTGTAGTCGTGTACACCCGTTGCACTTGACAGATGTTTTCGTGCACACCCGTTGCATTCGATTTTGTTTCTATGCCCATTTGTGGCACTGTATTTTATTTCGTTTTCTGTGCGCACCAGATGCGCGTGGCATTATTATGTATACTATTTGAGTGTGATTCCCTTTGAGCAGTATGTTTTTATGATATTTACTATTTGGTTTAGTAACCGAGCAGGACTGTTCTGAGAACAGTACCTAAGTGTTTTTGCATGCATCGATAATTACCGAAGGGATTTCCAAAAAGGATCTATAGTCAATATTTTCTTACTTGTCTATGATGACACGAAAATATACGAAGGAAACCCTTCTAAATTATTTTCAAAAGGCGAGACGTATATGTTAATACAAAAGATATGTATATACGTAAAACTATTTTCCTTATAAATAAGCGTCCGCTACTCGTGCCGTGATACACGCATCGCACGGCGATTTGAAAAGTATTTTGCATGCATTTCTATATGGATGTTTTCACGATTTCATGAAATGTGTACTATACATATGTGGTTATCTTAATTATATCATATGTGATTTTCGTAATGGTTTTTGACACTAGCGTTTCTATATTAACTCCCAGGATAGCGCGACGCTTGACGGAGTTTCAATTTCGAGTTTTGGCACTCGTTTTCATGCGCATGGATTGCGCTATGATATGTTTCGTGTATTCATGATGCTCGGAGCCCCAACGATTTGATTGTTGACTGAAATGTTTTAAGTATTTGGGGGGTTTAAATTTAATTTCGAGGACCGAATTTATTTAAGAGGGGAAGATTGTAACATTTCAGAAAATAAAATATTATTTTTTAGAATTTAAATAATTAAATTAATTAATATTATGAATATTTTAAAGTATGGAGGTTAGTTTTAAATGATGAGGTATAATTATATACCGATAAATTGGGAAATATTTGGAAATTTATATTAATTATTGATTTTAAAACTATTTATGAAAATTGGGCAGTGTAGGGTGTTTTTCGTCACCCCATTGAGATGGGAATACGCGCGCGCTTGTCAGGCGTACTACAGATTCCCCCTGCCTAGGGTAGGCCGGGGTTTAATGATTGTGGGGATCCGAATCTCCGGCAGCCGCGGACTAAGCTGCCGTTAATTACCCATCGCCTTTGGGGCGAGGGAACCTCCGATTAACGGGTTAAACTGGTCATGCGAACTCAATGTGCAGTGTGCGTGTGTTCAGTTCTGAAAGGGGGGTTTGGATATATCGGGAGCCACGCAGAGTTTTTACGGGGGTCCCGCTACCCGGATAGCGGGCTGGGGGTCAAGGGGGCTAGCAGCCCCCTTGCGGGGTGCGGGGCAGCGCCCCGTTAGAAATTTTTTTCTAACAGGGGCAGTGTCGTGGAGTACGTGTATGTATAAATTTGTATACATATGTGTATGTGTATATATGTACACAAAAGAGGGGGAAAAGACATCCAAGGGATGCGCAGGTGCGCAAGCGCGCGCGCCACGTGTCGGCACGCGGGCGACTTGCGCACTTGCGCTGTTGCGCAAGCGCGCGCGCCACGTGTCGGCACGCGGGCGACTTGCGCACTTGCGCAGGTGCGCAAGCGCGCGCGCCACGTGTCGGCACGCGGGCGACTTGCGCAACTGCGCAAGCGCGCGCGCCACGTGTCGGCACGCGGGCGACTTGCGCACTTGCGCAGTTGCGCAAGCGCGCGCGCCACGTGTCGGCACGCGGGCGACTTGCGCACACAACAGGCTTTTAGCCTAAAAAGATTTCTCTGAAGAGAAATCAAAGAGGAGTTAGACTCCTGAGTGTTTTTTTTTTGTTGGGTTAATGGAAGGGTTCTTCTTCTTCCTCCTGTTGCTTGCTGGATCTTGATGATCAAGAGATGTGAGATCTCAAAATCTCTCCTTTCTGAGATCTGATGGCAGATCCAAGTTCCCCTTTGTGGGTTTTGTGGGGGAAAACTATTTAGTTTTGAAAAAGGAAGAGTAAAACTCTTGATTTGATTCAAGAGGAAGAAGAAGGTTTTGGAACCTTGAAGAAGGAAGAAAGAGCTCAGCTCTAATTTTTGTGGAGAGAATAAAAGGTGTTATTTTATTCATCATCATTTTGCCTTTTATAGGCTTACATATTTACATATAGCCCCTTGGGCTTTACAAAAATGGAATTTTAGTCATCCCATGGCTCATGTGCCATTTCATTTTTGCACATAAGCCATGGGCTTACAAAATATTGGCTTTATGCCCATTTTGTTTTCATTCATGCATAAACAATTACATAAAAATTATTTATTACATGATTTTTGTTGTTGGCATGGGGACGCTGGCTGCGGGCTCGATTTGGGCGTGGGCCCGCTTGACCTGGGCTTGGGCTCACCTAGCTTGGGGGTTGACCTTGACTTTGACTCGGTCAACCGGGGTGTAAATTTTTACCCCAACAAATTGCCCCCCATCAATAAATGCACACAGCATATGTAGGTCGTGTGCATGAAATTGATGGATCTTCTTTCGCGTGGAGGCGACTTGCTTTGGTTCCCACTTTTTGGGGTGCACTGCCCTTTTTACGACATGGACGGTCGGTGCTCTGATCCGAAGCGATTTAGTAGACGTGTCCCCGATGCAGAGTGTCGCTGGTTGACGTTTCCCTGATGCGGAGTGTCTGTGCTGGACGTTTCCCCGATGCAGAGTGTCGCTGGTTGACGTATCCCCGACATGGAGTGTCTGTGGTAGGACGTATCCCCGAGACGGAGTGCCTGTGGTAGGACGTATCCCCGAGACGGAGTGCCTGTCGTAGGACGTATCCCCGAGACGGAGTGCCTGTGGTAGGACGTATCCCCGAGACGGAGTGCCTGTGGTAGGACGTATCCCCGGGACGGAGTGCCTGTCGTAGGACGTATCCCCGGGACGGAGTGCCTGTCGTAGGACGTATCCCCAGGACGGAGTGCCTGTTGTAGGACGTATCCCCGGGACGGAGTGCCTGTGGTAGGACGTATCCCCGGGACGGAGTGCCTGTGGTAGGACGTTTCCCCGAGACGGAGTGCCTGTGGTAGGACGTTTCCCCGAGTCGGAGTGCCTGTCGTAGGACGTATCCCCGAGACGGAGTGCCTGTGGTAGGACGTTTCCCCGAGACGGAGTGCCTGTTGTAGGACGTATCCCCGAGACGGAGTGCCTGTGGTAGGACGTATCCCCGAGACGGAGTGCCTGTGGTAGGACGTTTCCCCGAGACGGAGTGCCTGTGGTAGGACGTTTCCCCGAGACGGAGTGCCTGTGGTAGGACGTTTCCCCGAGTCGGAGTGCCTGTCGTAGGACGTATCCCCGAGACGGAGTGCCTGTGGTAGGACGTTTCCCCGAGACGGAGTGCCTGTGGTAGGACGTATCCCCGAGACGGAGTGCCTGTTGTAGGACGTATCCCCGAGACGGAGTGCCTGTTGTAGGACGTTTCCCCGAGACGGAGTGCCTGTTGTAGGGCGTATCCCCGAGACGGAGTGCCTGTGGTTGACGCAGAGGTCAATGTTGGAATTAGTTGGTTTGATTTGTTTGATTTGAGTTGACATTAGCATCGCTATACTGGAATATGGTACTAGGAGCGAATCATCATCTGTCTTTGAGAGGATTTGGGAATTGGGGTTTTTGTTTGGCATCTGCATTGCTGCACTGGAATAATGCCAGGAGCAACTCATCATGTGCCCAGAGAGGATTTGGATTTGGTTTGTTTGGCATCTGCATTGCTGCACTGGAATAATGCCAGGAGCAACTCATCATGTGCCCCGAGAGGATTTGGGAATTGGTTTTTTGGTTTGGCATCTGCATTGCTGCACTGGAATAATGCCAGGAGCAACTCATCATTTGCCCCGAGAGGATTTAGGAATTGTTGGCTTAGGAGACAGGTTTAGATCCCTGTCACCTAAGGTTTTTCCATTTTGTGAGCCGTAAGGGTCTCACAAAGCATTTTCTCCCTACGGGTCGTAAGGATCCCGTAGGTGTATTTTCTCCTTAGGAGTCGTGAGGACCCCCAAGTGTGTTGCTCCTTTGTGAGTCGTAAGGATCTCACGCGGGAATTTTCTCCTCACAAAGTCGAGAGGACTTTGCGAGTGCATTTCATATTTTTTTTTTTTTTTTACGAGTTTGCGCCCTTTCGGGTTTTCACAAACTCGCCGGCAGTCCTGCTGTTTTTACTCACGGAGCCCTTTCGGGTTTTCATCCGTGCCCGTTTTGCTTGTGGACATACCGTTCTTCTTTTTTTTTTTTCCTTTTTTTTTTTGGAGAGATCGGGATTGTTTTACGCCCGTGGATTGTATACGGTTTTGCAGGATGTATGATCCAGACCGTAGGGCCAGAAACATTTCAGGACTTTGTTGGCGTCTGCATCGCTGCACTAGAATATGGTACCATGAGCGACTCATCATTCGCCGTTGGTATGAGATTTGGAATTTGGTTGGCGTCTGCATCGCTACACTGGAATATGGTACCAGGAGCGACTCATCATTCGCCGTTGGGGATTGGGATTTAGAATTTGGTTGGCGTCTGAATCGCTGTACTGGAATGTAGTACCGGCAGCGACTCATCATTCGCCGTTGGGGTATGGGAGTTGGAATTTGGTTGGCGTCTGCATCGCTGCACTGGAATAAGGTACCAGGAGCGACTCATCATTCGCCACTTGGGGATTGGGGAGCGATTGCTTAGGAGACAGGTTTGGATCCCTATCACCTAAGACTTTTCAATTTTATGGGCCGTGAGGGTCCCATAAAGGTATTTTCTCCCTGCGAGTCGTAAGGATCCTGCAGGTGTGTTTTCTCCTTAAGAGTCGTGAGGACTCCTAAGTGTGTTTTTCCTTGGTGAGTCGTAAGGATCTCACGAAGGTTTGTTCTCCTCATGCATCGTGAGGACACATGAGTGGGTCTTTCCAATGAAGCGTAATTCCAAAGGCGGAGACCAACCGTGTAACTGGTGGTTGCGGTGGGGCATGGGTATGCTGAGAATCATTTGAGCCCGTGGATTGTATACGGTAGTCAATTTGGGGACTGGCCGTAGGGCTGGAAGAATTTTGAGAAATTGGATTTTTGTTTAGCGTCTGCATTGCTGCACTGGAATAATGCCAGGAGCAACTCATCATCCGCCCTTTTTTTTTTATATATTTTATTTTACCGCGATTGCTCTATCATTTCAGCTTTTCTTATCGCGAAGGTCGCGATTGCCCTATCATTTCGGCTATTTATTCGCGGTTGCCCCATCATTTCGGCTTTATTTTCATTTTTATTTTTACTCGCTGATTTTTATTGCGAGTTGCCCCATCATTTCGGCTTTTCTTTATTTTTCTTTTATTTACACATTTTTTTTTATTTACATTTTTTTTTACATTCCCAGTTTAACGACTTAGAGGTCGATTGTTCCCAGTTTAATGACGTGGTGGTCGACTGTTTCCAGTTTAACGACGTGGTGGTCCTCTGTTTCCAGTTTAAAGACTTAGGGATCTACTGTTTCCAGTTTAACGACGTAGGGGTCATCTGTTTCCAGTTTAAAGACGTAGAGGTTGTCTGTTTCCAGTTTAACGACGTAGTGGTCACCTGTTTCCAGTTTAACGACTTGGAGGTCGTCTGTTTCCAGTTTAAAGACGTAGAGGTCGTCTGTTTCCAGTTTAAAGACGTAGAGGTCATCGGTTTCCAGTTTAACGACTTGGAGGTCATCTGTTTCCAGTTTAAAGACGTGGAGGTCATCTGTTTCCAGTTTAACGACTTGGAGGTCGTCTGTTTCCAGTTTAAAGACGTAGAGGTCGTCTGTTTCCAGTTTAAAGACTTAGGGGTCGTCTGCTTCCAGTTTAACGACTTAGGGGTCGTCTGCTTCCAGTTTAACGACGTAGAGGTCATCTGTCTCCAGTTTAACGACGTAGAGGTCGTCTGTTTCCAGTTTAACGACGTAGTGGTCACCTGTTTCCAGTTTAACGACTTGGAGGTCGTCTGTTTCCAGTTTAAAGACGTAGAGGTCGTCTGTTTCCAGTTTAAAGACGTGGAGGTCAGAGAAGATACCTGATCGGGCAGTTGTCGGGGGTACCGCTGGAGTTTGCCCGAGATGCCTTATTACTTTGTCGGAGTTGATGGCCTTGCCCCCAGATGGGGCCAAGAAAAATCGTTCAAATACCGACTTGCATCGAATATGGCAATTGGAAATTGTTAACCTGCAAATAGAAACATTATTTCAGTATAGGCAATCGATATGTATATTGATTGAGTTCGCATGAACATTTAACCCGAAATATGGGAGGAGAGATGGTCCCACCGGGCGTGCCAGAATTTGTAGGGTGTTTTTCGTCACCCCATTGAGATGGGAATACGCGCGCGCTTGTCAGGCGTACTACAGATTCCCCCTGCCTAGGGTAGGCCGGGGTTTAATGATTGTGGGGATCCGAATCTCCGGCAGCCGCGGACTAAGCTGCCGTTAATTACCCATCGCCTTTGGGGCGAGGGAACCTCCGATTAACGGGTTAAACTGGTCATGCGAACTCAATGTGCAGTGTGCGTGTGTTCAGTTCTGAAAGGGGGGTTTGGATATATCGGGAGCCACGCAGAGTTTTTACGGGGGTCCCGCTACCCGGATAGCGGGCTGGGGGTCAAGGGGGCTAGCAGCCCCCTTGCGGGGTGCGGGGCAGCGCCCCGTTAGAAATTTTTTTCTAACAGGGGCAGTGTCGTGGAGTACGTGTATGTATAAATTTATATACATATGTGTATGTGTATATATGTACACAAAAGAGGGGGAAAAGATATCCAAGGGATGCGCAGGTGCGCAAGCGCGCGCGCCACGTGTCGGCACGCGGGCGACTTGCGCACTTGCGCAGTTGCGCAAGCGCGCGCGCCACGTGTCGGCACGCGGGCGACTTGCGCACTTGCGCAGGTGCGCAAGCGCGCGCGCCACGTGTCGGCACGTGGGCGACTTGCGCACTTGCGCAGTTGCGCAAGCGCGCGCGCCACATGTCGGCACTCGGGCGACTTGCGCACTTGCGCAGTTGCGCAAGCGCGCGCGCCACGTGTCGGCACGCGGGCGACTTGCGCACACAACAGGCTTTTAGCCTAAAAAGATTTCTCTGAAGAGAAATCAAAGAGGAGTTAGACTCCTGAGTGTTTTTTTTTTGTTGGGTTAATGGAAGGGTTCTTCTTCTTCCTCCTGTTGCTTGCTGGATCTTGATGATCAAGAGATGTGAGATCTCAAAATCTCTCCTTTCTGAGATCTGATGGCAGATCCAAGTTCCCCTTTGTGGGTTTTGTGGGGGAAAACTATTTAGTTTTGAAAAAGGAAGAGTAAAACTCTTGATTTGATTCAAGAGGAAGAAGAAGGTTTTGGAACCTTGAAGAAGGAAGAAAGAGCTCAGCTCTAATTTTTGTGGAGAGAATGAAAGGTGTTATTTTATTCATCATCATTTTGCCTTTTATAGGCTTACATATTTACATATAGCCCCTTGGGCTTTACAAAAATGGAATTTTAGTCATCCCATGGCTCATGTGCCATTTCATTTTTGCACATAAGCCATGGGCTTACAAAATATTGGCTTTATGCCCATTTTGTTTTCATTCATGCATAAACAATTACATAAAAATTATTTATTACATGATTTTTGTTGTTGGCATGGGGACGCTGGCTGCGGGCTCGATTTGGGCGTGGGCCCGCTTGACCTGGGCTTGGGCTCACCTAGCTTGGGGGTTGACCTTGACTTTGACTCGGTCAACCGGGGTGTAAATTTTTACCCCAACAGGCAGTTTACAATTTAGTATACAATTAATTGTATATAAGTTAATATTAAACTCGATTAATATTTTTACTAATTCTTCATTAATCCGGTTTATGTGCATGTCATGCATTATGGCATGTTACAAACATTTGTCACATATTTTATGAACCATGGTTACCTTTTTATTTTCTTTAATGATTTGTCTAAAATGGAGAGAATAAGAAAAAAGGGAATATAAAAGAAAAGAAAAGAATTTAGGAGGGAGGGAGAAAGAGAGTGGGGACCACGAGAGTGTGAGAGAGAGTGTATAAGAATTTTCTAGAGCCCTCATGGCTCTTCCTCCTTCATTTTCTCTTCTTCATTTCTCTTCTCCCCTCATTCTTCAACTCCTCCTTCATTCTCCACCTCTTCTACCACCTCAAGCCACCCCTTAAACTCCAACAACCTTATAATCCCTTTACAAAAAATGTTCTCCGCATCACTACAAACCCTATGGAGCCATCAAGTTAAGGTTTTGAAGACTTTGGGCAACTCAAGAAAATTCTTGAGTTGCCAAATGAGGTAATCTCTACATCATTAGCTTAGTAATTGAGTTTCTTTAGCTTCTATTTTAGTTTAGAATTGGTTAAATGAGGATTAATGACCTTTGAAAATTCCAAGTTGAGACTAGGGTTTGATTTGAATTGATATGGTGCAATTGAGCTTTAGTAGTGACTTTACACACCTATAGTGTCAATCTTATAGATTGAAACCAGAGATTTATCCCCAAGACAAGAACTTATAATCTCCGATGTCGGGTTTTGTGAGGAATTGTGGTGATAATTGGAGTTCTGCTATAACCCGGGAACTTTAGAAAATATTTAGCGATTACTGAGAGGTATGCAGACACTCTAGAAGTTATCTCCAAGACCCGAGGCCCCAACTCCTTACTGTGGCCGCAAATTATCTCATTTTGGCCACAAATTGCGGCCTTGGTACGAGGGAATTGCTTCGTTCTTGGTCCATGGCTCCATTATCTTCTAATTAGACCTATCCTATATGCAACTTTTCCAAATTCTCACCTGAGGCAAATCTGGGAGCGTTTTCTTGAGTTGTTGTTTTGGTTTTTGCGACTTTTTATGATTTTAGTATTGGTATTGTATTTTATCTCGGTTGCTTGACGTTTGTACGTCGATATCGGGAGTTGTTTGATTATTTTTGCATGCGTGGACCATAGGTTCTAACCTATGTGTGTTTCGTGTGCTGTTTTGGTTTTCGTACATGATTTCTGTTTACGATGCTATATGTTCATATATGTAGGCACATTCACGTGGACTTCGGATAACAAGGAAGAGAATGGCGTTATCGACTTCGACAAGCGAGGATCAAGGTGAGTAGATGTATATCTACGGGGGAAGTCGGGTGGATAGTGTATAGCACCCCGGGAAATGTGGAATAGGGCTATTACCATGTCATTATGAGTTGGGATGTGATTTGGATATTTAGCGAGTAGGATATCCAGAAGACTTTAAGTTAAATTAGGTTGATTTAAGAAGACTTATCCAGAGGATGATTACCTTGGAGGCGAATCGCAGGTTACAAGTAGTCACACACACGCGCGCACACACCCACACTTGACTTTGTGTGTGTGTGTGTGTGTATATACACGTGATAGGTGGATAGTATATGATACTTGGAGATGAGTCGATATGATCAGGCGTAATGCCGTGAAATTGTGATATGTGATTGAGTCGCGATATGTTATATGACTTGATATTTTAATGGATTGTTGGGCGACGTGTATTTATATATACGATAATATGTGTTGATGACATTGGAATGTATGAGACTTTTGAACAGTACCCCTGATCATGATGTTGTTCGATGATGATACCATATGAATGATGGTGCATTTATGATAGTTGACCCGTATCCCGATTATTAGGATGTAGTACGATGGATTTTACCGTACGGGATATAGATATGATGATTGATCCATACTCTCGAATCGAGGATGTCGTACAATATATTATACAGCACGTGACGTTGTGAGGCTGGATCACCGACTACTAGGTATATCGACTCGGAATTTAGGTGGATTTTCTTACCCTTCTGACTAGTTTCTTAGTTAGTCCCTTAGTTGTTTAGGTAGATGCTATACTAGGCTCGAGTCATACTATTTTTAAAACTAACGAATCGTGAGTATTTTTAAAGTCGGCCCGAGGCATACTACGAATTTTTCAAAAGACGTATCTTTTCTCCAGAAAAAAGCCCCGTAGCCCCTACTTTTCTAAAAACCACGATTCGTGCTATTTAAAACACCGAACTGTATGACTCGTATATAAATATGTATATTCTACAATATTGTGTTTACTACACATCCTCTATTATATTCATGTGTTCTCATCGCATTGTACGTGTATTTCCTTAACTATTATGAATCCCGTCTGTTAGGACACCAGCACTATTACCGATGATGCGTATGTTCCACGTTCACTTGCTTGCCGGCTTACACACATCATCATCGGTAATTTCCATGTCACGTACGCTTTAGAATATGTTACCTCTTTGGTATAACTTGCTAATTGCTAGTTTCGACATATTATTAGTATGCTTACTCTCATGTGCTAGTTTAGACATTGCATTCCTTACTTAGAAACTTCATGCGTTTATGCATTCATTCTGTTATACATTATTGTGGGGCTTTATGCCGGTAATTCACTGTTTATTGACTCTTGATTTTGGGACTTCGGATTTTCCTTGAGATTTCTGGATTTGGAGGAACCGCAAGGATTTTATAAACTTATTATCATTTTTAAAAAATAGAAATTTACGGTTTTCTCATGATATGATGTGTGGGGTGTCTGCCATGTGTTTTCTCGGTTCTTGAGCTGTATCACATACCCGATTCGAGGAGGGGGATGCACCGTCTGCGGGTACATGGTAGACCCAGTGCGGTACCGCGGGACAAGAAGATCGCATAGATGGCGTTGAGCCTGGCAGGGGAGCACTACCGACCGGTGATGTTTGACGCGGCAGATATCCGGAGGATACGGATTGTAATCGTGAGAATTGATGATATGGGCCGATCCGGACTGACGGAGCCCGAGATATTGAGACTTTGAGATATTGTGTCGATACTTGACACGGATTTTCTGTCAATTTCACTGATGATGTTCCAGTTTTATTACACAAGTTTTACTAAGATATAAACACATATTTTCTTATATCCAGATTTTGGGGTTGATTGTCTCATTCATGATGCATTCATACATCAGATATATGACTTGTTGCTGCTTAGTGACACTAATACGAGTACTGAGTATCACACTATGCATAGATTGTTACCCTGCCACTACTAGATGTCTAGTGTTATTTTGAGTATTTTATGGTATGACCTAGGAGCGTCATACATGCGATTTCTACTCGGTGATGTCTTCTACTCACGATTCGGCAACTCACCCCCGTTGTGCCACAGTTTCTTGCGGGTTTTGCCATACAGGTTTCATGGCGGCTTCGCTGGCACACCACTTCCTTCCGGGTGATTGCTTTGGTAAGTGGGTTCACTTGCATCGTGACCACCGTTATGCTTTTATTTATTTCAGTTGTATCTAGTAAGCTCCATCAACCAGACATTGTATATCTGATAGACTTAGAAAACCAGTTGTTTATTCTTTCGACTTTAGAGTCGCGCGCTTGTATTATTATGGGTCTTCTCTGGTTTGCTTGAGAATATTGGTTTTCTTTCTGAGTTTTGATCCTCGCCCTTCGGCGTTGTATATTATATTGCCTGCATGGTTGTTTCCGCCAATTGGTGATGAGCTAGCTCCCTCTTGTGGATGCCTTATTCTTTACTTATGTATATTCCTCTTTTGTACCCGTTTGGAGCCAGTATTTACAAAGGAAACTCTGCCAAAATTATTATTAAAAAAAACTTGAGCTTATTATAAAGACTTTCAAAGAGATTTTATATGTTAACTTTTAAATAAGTTTTGCTTCACTCTATTTTCTGTAAATGGTTTAAATTTCTGGGCTTTGGCTTACTTAGATTACGTTACGTCTCTAGACGTTTCGTAATTTAAGTGACAGTCACATTCCGTACTTCGGTTCGTGACAATGAGGGTGTGCATCTTTTTAATGAAGGTGGCATGGGGTTTTGGTGATTAATTGGAGATGATACATGTAGGTAGAGAAGGATAAAGGAGGTGAAGAAAATGGTGAAGAAGGAAGAAGGAAGAAGAATAAATGAGAAGGAAATGGAAGAGGAAGAAGTCAAAGGTCTCTCCCTCTCTCTTAAACTCACTCTCTCTTTAGCTCACTCTCTCTCTAAATATCTATTTTGTCTCCTCTCTCTCTCTCATCAACCATGGCATCTCTTTTATTTTCTTTTCTTTTTAAAATAAAACCAGTGAAAAGAACAACATGTAACAAAAATGCACATGACATGGTGCACTAACTATGGAAAAATGTTAAAAATACGGATTTTGCCAAATCGTGATTAATAGTGCACTAATCAATTTGATTTAAACCTGCATATAATTAATTATAAAACTGCCAAAATTCGATAAATATCTTTTTAATGAATATATCATTTTAATCTCCAAATATTGGCATATACTTATACCATTTTACGAAAATTTTGCAAATCGAATAGTTTTTGCGAAATATATTATTTTAATATTTAATTTCCAAAAATAATATTTTATATTTCTGAAATGTTACATTTTCCCTACCAAGTTCCACCAATGACGAGGAATGTCCGGATATGGTGAATGGCACTTGTAAGTCCTCTCGACTTATAAGGAGAAAACACTCTTATAAGATCCTTATGAGTTCTAAGAGCACACTTAGGAATCCCCACGATTCCTAAGGTGAAAATACGCCTACGAGATCCTCATGACTCGTAGGGAGAAATAATTTTATGAGACCCATACGGCTTATAAAGTCAAAAAGTCTAAGTCGACAGGATCCTAACCTTGTGTGCTAAGCCACCTTTTTTCAAACGAGCACAGGCAAATGATGATTCGCTCCTAGTAATATCCCAGGTGCAGCGATACTGATGTCTAAATCGGTGTCAAACTCCAAGTCCTTTCACGGTAAATGATGATTCGCTCCTGCCAATATTCCAGTCGCAGCGATGCTGATACCAAGATTGGTATCAGATCTTAAGTTCCATACTCGCAATAAAAATCAACGAGCAAAAAAATGCATATAAAAATATCCGAAATAATGGGGCAACTCGCAATAAAAATCAGCGAGCAAAAACTTATGCAAATGAAATAGCCAAAATGTTTGGGCAACTCGCAATAAAAAACAGCGAGTAAAAATAGCCGAAATGATTGGGCACCGCGATAAAAAGCCGAAATGATTGGGCAATCGCGACTTTCGCGATATAAAAAGCTGAAATGATAGAGCATAGCGGAAAGAAATAAAATGAAATGAAACTTTTTTCCTGCAGGTGAGTCCACATCGACCCCTGTATACAATCCATGGGCACAAACAAAAAGAGAACCACATTTTCCCATCTGGCTCCATTAAAGGGAGAGCCAAGTCTTAACGGTTCACAAAGAACCTAAAAACTATCTCGACATGCTTCTCGTATAGAAGACGCAATGTCAACGACGGTGTTCCTTCTCATTCCAGCAAGATGCAGACGCGACGTCAACAAAATACCCCAGGGTCAAAACAAAATGGAGCCATAGAAAAATTCCTAGCTCCAAGTCTTGACAGTTCACAAAACAACCTAAACACTACCTCGACATGCTTCTCATTACAACAGACGCAATGTCAACAGCGGCGTTCCTTCTTAAGTCCAGCAGGATGCAGACGCGGCGTCAACAAAGGACCCCAGGGTCAAAACAAAACGGAGCCATGGCAAAATTCCTAGCTCCAAATCTTGACGGTTCACAAAACAACCTAAAGGCTACTCTGACATTCTTCTCGTTATAGCAGACGCAATGTCAACAAAGGCTCCAAAATAGCCAAATCAAAAGGAAGCAAAGGCCAAATTCCTAAGTTTAGGGTCTTGACGACAACTCAAATAAAACCTGAAAGACTATAGGAGATCATCCCACAACAGTGCGGAGTGGTTATGACTCATCGGGGCTCCCAAATTGATCCTAACCTCAAATAAAAAAGCAATATGGCAAAATTCCTAACGCTTGCTCTCCCGACGGTCAAACTACCTAAGAAAATTACTTGAAGATGTCTTATCCATCCCCGAAGGGATCAGAGACATGAAAGTCACGGGGCCACTCGAACAGTAGCGTAAAGTTTGCATATCGGGAAATGCATCAGCCAACGTGATGGTACGACGGACAAAAAAACCCTAGTACCACAAAACCTAACGGACCTCTGTCGTAAAGAGCAAGGGTTAACTATAACGTTAGGACAAGTTTGCCTATAAACCCAAGGGAGGTAAACTAAACAAACTCCGAAATGAGTTCATAAACTAGAGACTCCGAAATGAGTGAATAAATTACAAACACCGAAATGAGTCCATAAACTAGAGACTCCGGAATGAATGAATAAACTACAAACTACGAAATGAGTACATAAACTACTTCGTGCCAGATCAAGAAAAAAAGAAACAGAAGGGTGTAGCTCATGGGCCTCAGGGTTTGGAACTATATCCCTTAAAAGTTAAGATTTGAGTCAATGATAGATGACGACGCTTGTGTCCGCTCGCTATCCTCTCAGATAGAGATTCTAAAAGTTATATACCGGCCCGAAACCGGTCATACGCTATGTATTACTCTGCACTACTTAACCCACATACATACCTATGTGGGCAAAGTAGTAGGGGCTTTTGTTTCCGCCAAAAATTTTTGTGCAAAAGAGCCCAAGGTATTAAATGGCAGCAATACGTTTAAGAAAATGCAAAATAGTATTTTCCGGGCTGTATTTTGACAAACTCCTGAATGAAAATTAGCTAAATTCTAATGGTGTCGAAAGCATCTCTAAAAATCCTTCGATTTGATATATTATGGGCCTCATAATTCATCCGGAATCAAAAGTTATGAGCAAATGTGCTATGCATGTGTAATCTAAGTAATGCTCTACTACATAGGGGATACATTTTTAGTCCCACATCGGGAAAAAGAAAGATCCCTTCTCTACCACTCCCCTATAAATAAGAGGGGATATCTCTTAAAAAAGGGAGGATTCAATCCTCAAAGGATCTTAGTTCACCAAGTTAGGACCTTAGCTGTCCCCCCATAATGCGCATATGCGCAAGCGTCATGTGCGCTACGTGCAATGTACGTGCGCCCTCCACATGCAACGCACGTGAGCCCACTATGTGCGCCCACTACGTGCGCACCACGTGCGAGGATTCAATCCTCATAGGAGCTTAGTTCTCCATAGGAGCTTAGTTCTCCAAGTTAGGGTCTTAGCTGTCCCCCCATGATGTGCAAGCGCCACGTGCGACGCACGTGCGCCCGCCACGTGCACACCATGTGCAACGCACGTGTGCCCACCAAGTGCGCAACGCGTGCGACGCTCATGCGCCCACGCCGTGCGTAACACGTGAGGCGCACGTGTGCCCGCCACGTGCGACGCACGTGCGCCCGCCACGTGCGACGCACGTGCGCCCAACACGTGCAACGCACGAACTCAAAGAAGCCTTTTTCAGCAGTTAAGAGTTTAAGCTACAACCTGTTCTTCCCCCCTGATGAGTGTGACATGGTTCAAAGGGTACATCCCTCCACACTTTCGATATATGGCGTTGTAATCTCTCAGTGTCGTCGGAGAGGTGGTGAGTCCCAACGATCAATGATCCTTCTTTCCAAAAAAAAGGAGAAAATAGAAGAGGAACCCCTCTACAAGCTTAAAAAAAAGGAGAAAGGTTCGAAAGAACAGAGAATTAAATTCTTGAGGAAGAAGAGCCCTCTTCTAGAAAATTTTAGATAAATAAAAGTAGATAAAGATCCTGTGGATCATTCAAAAAAAGAGAGAGTTCAGGAGTGCTTAGCACTCAGTGAGCGACGCTCAGCGCCTAGCGTCTCGCGTGCCCCTCACATGGGCACCAGTAAATAAGGAGTGCTTAGCACTCAATAAGCGGCGCTCAGCGCCTAGCGTCTCACGTGCCCCTCACATGAACGCCTCAGAACTTAGGAGAGCTTAGCACTTAGTGGGCAGCACTCAGTGCCAGCGCATCACGTGCCCCTCACGTGGGCGCCACTAAATAAGGAGTGCTTAGCACTCAATAGGCAGCGCCTAGCATCTCACGTGGACGCCTCAGAACTCAGGAGCGCTTAGCACTCAGTGGGCGGCGCCCTAGCGCCCAGCGTCCCACGTGACTCTCACGTGGGCTCCACAGAATGAAAGTGCTTGGCACCCCTAGGCAGCGCCTAGCTCCTCACATGCTTTGCACGTGAACGCCATAAAAAGTGTTTAGCACTCCATATAAAGACGAAAAGGGGTAAAGTGTTTAACACTTATTGGGAAATCCCCATGACTGAAAGCCCGCATGATTATATGTGAGTGTCAGAACTTACATAAGTGCTCACCACTTTTTGCACAAAAAAGGGGATTGGGCCCAAACAAGTGCTTGGCACTTTTCGAAAAAGAACTGAATGGACCAAGCCCAAATTGGCTAGGTCCCTTGAGGATAGAACTTCCCTGATTTAGACCATCCGAGCCCATGTGCTCACTACTTCCCAAACTGATCTTAGTCCCAAATACGACTATCGATCTTCCAACTGATGATATCCTAAAACGATATTCGTCCCACACCCCCATAAGGAAATCTTAGTCTCAAAATACGACTAATGATTCATGGGTTTACCATTAATCCCTTTTCCCTTAATTATGGTGATTGGTTCAAGGGTACATCTCTCTACACCTCTGATACATGTCGTTGTAATTCCTCAACGTCTTCAGATAGGTGGTGGGTCCTAACAACCAACTGCATTTTGGTGCACTTCCCAAACTGACATGCACATCCCAAATCAAATCACATCCCAGACTGGATGCATCCCATATTATCGTTGCTCATCCCGTCATGTAACAAATACGCGTGCACGTAAGATGGACAACGGACCGAAACGTTCCTAAACTAACAACGGACCGAAACGTTCTTAAACTAACTGTTGCCTCCAAAATGGCAACAACGGACCGTAACGTCCTTAAACTAAAATCTCACCCCCAAATGGTGATCAACGGAGCGTAACGTCCTCAAACTAAAATCTCATCCCCAAATGGTGATCAACGGACCGAAACATCCTCAAACTAAAATCTCATCCCCAAATGGTGGTCAACGGACTGAGATGTCCTTAAACTAAAATCTTAACTCCAAAATGACGATCGACGGACCGAGACATCTTTAAACTAAAATCTCGCCTCCAAAATGACGATCGACGGACCGAGACGTCCTTAAACTAAAATCTCGCCTCCAAAATGATGATCGACGGACCAAAACGTCCTTAAACTAAAATCTCATCTCCAAAATGGTGATTAACGGACCGAGACGTCCTTAAACTAATTGTTGCCTCAAAAATGGCAACAATAGACCGAAATGTCCCTAACTAAGACAACAGAGCCCAAATGCTCTCTTATTGGATCTGAAACAAAAATGATCATAAAACCTTGTTAAGTAGATCTTAGTCTCAAATTGGACTAACATATCCTTAACAAAAACAAATCGAGCCCCAAATGCTCATATACATTTAAGTCGATCTTAATCTCAAAATAGATTAATGTTCCTTAAATAAAAGCCCCAAATCTAAGAAATACGGATTTGGACTAATTCACGCCCTACGGGCGACAACATAAATTAGTGTTTGTATACAATCCACGGGCAACCCAAACAAACAAAAAAACACACGACACGAAGTGAACTTCCGAAGCAGGAGAAAGTGGTTATTGCTACGTGCTAACGTAATTAACTGCAGGGGCTTGCATCTGCAGGGAAGAGCGTCCCTACAATCAAAAACCCCTCGCAAACGAGGGGAATCTGACGAAGTCTGCTACAACGACCGCAACCGTCCAAACTTCCGATATACGGTGCCACAAATCAACTTGGCATCTTCGGAGAGGTGGACAGATAAATCCAAATAGTATCTGCCCCCAAAATCCAGGCCAGACATCGTAACGTCCCGGTTGCATCTTTCGGCGATGAACACTGGAGAATTTAGATAATTCTATTGCATTGATACTTTGCAAGCTTGAGCGTATTTTCCCACCGTCATTCTTCGATATCATAATACACCCGACGGTTCATCTTGAAACCAAGACTAAGTTTGCCGGACCGGTACAATATCGATGATGTATTCTGTCGAAAGGTACATGGAATTTTTCGTTTCATGCAATTTGTAAAATTATTGTTGTCATATATTCCCATACTTATTTATTTAACATATTTTTCTTTAGTTACCTCTACACTCTAAAAAAGTATATACGCAATAGAAATCGACCAGAGGGTTCTATCATGTAAGGTTATTTTCTAGATGAAGTAACCACATTTTGTTCCCGCTATCTGGACGAGAACATAGAGACGAAACTTAACTGGCCTCGGAGAATTCAGGACGGGCTATTGGTAAAGCGTCCTATAAGAGAGTAGACATTGTGTTTATCAATAGGATATATCGGTTTATCCTCCTCAATAGCGTATGTCTTGAAAAAATTAGAGAGTAAGTTTTTTGGATTAATTGTTATATTTGTGTTTGTTTGTGTATGAAATGATATAATATTAATGTCATAATTTATTGTTGAAAACAGAATTCATATTAATGAGGCACGTGAGGGGCATCCTGATTGGAATGATGAACGATTGGAAAAATATCATCAGGATAATTTTTGCAAGTGGGTTGCAGATCATGTAAGTTGTTCGATTAACATGTTATTGCTATCAGTCTTAATCTAAATTTATATCGTTATGTATTTGTCGTAAAATTTGTTTTGTCAGATCCACAATCCGAACTTGTTTGCATTATTAGAGAGAGATTCAAGATGTTTAGCTCAGTTTTCTAATATGAAGGTTGCATCTTATAAATGATTTGGTGTCCTTTGATATAAATTTGAAGTTAAGGATATAGAAACATCTCAAACCATTCAGAATAGTGGGATTACGACGGTAGGATCAGATAGTGTGATTTATTATGGATACTTAAATTTCATACTTGGCATCCAATACCCCGAACGATCAGAACCGTTTTATATATTTCAGTGTACTTGGTACGATACACGAACCGATACGGATAAGTGGAGAAACAATTTCGGGACTTGGAAAGATGAATATGGATTGACTAGTGTGAACACACTTCGATTTTACAGTCAGGACGATCCATTTATCTTTCCGAACCAAACGTTCCAAGTATACTATTCACAGTGCTTGAAGCATCCGAGATGGAGTGTCGTATGCCGTTGGAAACCCAGGAATTTTTACGATGTCCCACGAGGATCGTATGGAGGACAGCGATGAGGATGTAGAGGAGAGAAGACTTAGAGTGCTTCGACCGTCTGTTTCAAAAGACGGGTTGTCTTCTGCTGATCGTGAAGTTACGTGGGTTAGAAATGATATCAATGATGAAATCTAAGTAGATATGTCTAATGCGTCCACGAAACGAAAAAGGTTATCAGTAATGTTATATTATTACTTCACATTTCTACAATCTATACATATATTGCATGCATATGTAATGATTGTACTCTTATATATGTTTAATGACGTCCACCGGAGCAACGAGGGGCGGCAGGAGCACTAGCCGCGGTAGCGGCAGAGGCAGAGGCAGAGGCAGAGGCAGAATGGTTCTGCCGCCCGGAGAGCTGCGTAGGGAGCTTCATAGGGCCGGTCTTGCCCCCCGATCGGTATCCCCTTCCGATGACTCCTTCCGTGTGGACTTTGTCACACCTCCAGGTATATTGCACGCATATTCATTTGAATGTAATATTATAGATATACACGCATATTTATTTCAAAATTACTTATATAGTCAATGTTTAATTGTCTGGCTGTTGGTGGTGCGTTCACATCAGAGGCAGAGGCCACCACCGCACCTGCTGGTATATTTATATATCGTAAAGTGCATGCATATTGATTTAGAATGTTATAACATAAATATACACACATTCTTTTTGCTCTTACTTAGATAATCATTTTTTGATTGTCTAGCTGTAGGTGGTGCCTCTACATCTCAGGCAGAGGCCCCCACCGGACCTGCGGGTATATTTATATATCTTATATTGCATGCATATTGATTTAGAATGTTATATTATTGATCTACACATTCTTTTTGCAATTACTTATATATTCTATTTTTAATTGTCTTATTATATGTAGTGCGTCCACATCTGGCGCAGAGGCCACTCCTGCCACTTCCATACCCTCCGCTCAGTCTGCAGGTTAGTTTGAATAAATATAAAATATTTATTCATTTTACATATCCCCTAAGAATAAACATGAACTCCATATAATTTTATCGTCAATGTTTATTTTCTAGTTGGAGGGGACGCGTCCACGTCCGGGTCGTCGGCTGTTCCTCACCGGAGAAACTATCATCCCGCTCGTGCTGCTACCCGGGCTCAGGTTCATGCTGCTGTCGCCGGAGGTATATATCACACTTCAATTTTCGTTAATCCTTGATTTCTTAATACCACTTTGTCTTAATATCCTTTGTCTTGATATTTCTTGTAGATGCGGGACAGCCCCATCCCGAGAGGGGGATTCGAGAGCCGAATCAGTCCCACACGCTGAGGCCCGACAGAGGTAGGGGGAGGCACCATTCCCCCTCTTCTTTACCCCCGACTATCGCTATACCAGCGATTATACCGAGAGGTTCGGCCGGTATATGGGGGATGAGAGCCGCATCCTAAAGAAGTATTCACTTCACGTTGAGTGGGGCGATCAGCACCGGCGCTATTTTCCCTCTTCTGGGATTAGGCTCGGGTATTAATATATATTTTCATTTGACTTATCCAATATATTTATTATTATTTAACACTTGCAATTTAAATACATTATTTTTTTATGTTTGTAGTTGAATTACGACTTTCATCCTATACCCGACCCTGATCACCCAGAGAGAGTGCTCGATCTTCATGCTCTGTACCAGGGCCTAATGAAGATATGCAATCAAAGGTCCGATACAATAGGAACGAGCTGAAAATCGACTGCTATTCTCTGTAGATGGCGACCCCCGAGGCAGAGAGAGCCGCTCTTCTACATACTCCGGCCTTTGCAGGAGTCGACGTAGATATACGGCCTCTCTTGTGCCAATATTTCGACTCTTAGCGCAAACAGGTTTGTAATTTACATTTAATTTATTATTTAGTATATAATTTATTTTTTTGTACTGCTTAATTAGAAAATTAAATCTGAATGTGTTGTGCAGAAACAGCTCGATCAAAATAAAGAGAATGGGAAGTCGGCGAAGAGGGGTCACCCCACTTATACAGGAGGCTCGAGAAACATTACTCGTGCCATGGAGGCATCGGTAAATTACAATAGTTCTATTTTGATATAATGTAATATTAAGAGTTATTTTATAATATATGTAAATTTTTGGCGAATTGTAGATAGCTCAGACCCTGGCGCAGGGTGGTACACCGAGCGTGCTGACCGCGTATCTTGCCGTCCACGGCACCTCGACAGATCCCGCCACTGGCGGGCTTCGATTTCCCGACATCGCTACCCAGGAGTACTGTGTAAGTGTTAATATTTATTCTAATGTGTTTGAAATTTTTGTTTTGAAAAGTTCAAATTTAAATGATATACTTATATTTTAATGGTTAATGTGGGTGTAGAAGCGGGTGGTGGAGCAGATGGAGGCATCGGGGATCGATTTTACTGGACAGACCGATCCAATGCTACTAACCCCAGTCCTAGACGCTGCAAACGGAGGGCACCATGGAGGTTAGGAGAGAGGCCGGGGACTGGGTCCTAGCAGGGCCTATATGAGGTTGGACTCCACTCCGGCGGTTACTTCCCCTACCTCCTGTAAGCGACGTCTAGAACATGAAGTTGCCGTCTTGAAGACCACCGTTGAGGAGTTGAAGGAGATGTTGGTATGTATACTATTTAATAGTAAAATATTATATCACATTATAGATAGTAACATATGCAATATTAGTAGCCTGAGCTTATTTGGTTGTAGACTTAGATTTTATTAATCATACTTACATAAAACTATCTAATTAAAAGAATCTACGGTTTTCCAAAGTAGATATCCATACGAGGCCTAAGTCCCTAAGTATTCTTACTCGTTTATTACACATAAATTTTAACAGATGCTATGGGCTGCTTCGGCTGCGGCTCCACATGCATCTCCTTCGGCTGCGGCTCCGCAAGCCACTACCTCGGCTGCGGTTGCGCAGACCACTCCTGTAGCTCCAAAACCCGTTCAGACTCCCGCACAGTCCGCTCCTTCATTGGTTGAGTTTTTGACGACTCAAGACTGCACCGAGAAACAGATGAGCCAGATTACGACGTTTATTAGAGGTGTAGAAGCTGAACCGAGCTAGGTTAGCTTTTTTTTATATTTTTGAGGATCTATGTACTTGATTCATATTGTATATATTTTGGACGATTTTGGTGGTTGTTTGATTGTTCACGATAATTTAGATTGATATCGTATTCTGTTTCTTTACTTATTTTATATATTATGCGTGAGATATTGATTATGAATATTTCTGTATTTAGTTAAATGATGTATATATTATTATGCACAGGGCGAGGAAAAAATAGTATCCCCTTTTTAAAAAAAACTGATATTTTTTCCCTACGGATTAATCCGTAGGGATATCGATTGTACCTACGGATTAATCCGTAGGTACAATATTTGCCCCTACATTGTTATCAGTAGGGACAAAATATCAGATACTCAGTAACAGGGGGTTAAACTTGCCTCTACGAATTTATCCATAGAGGCATTTATATGGACCTACGGATATATCTGTAGGGATAAGTATCAGGACTTACGAATAAACACGTAAGGGCAAGTATTTTATTTTATAAAACAATAAATTAAATAAATAATTTATCCCTACAGAGTAACCCGTAGGGATCTTTGTCCCCATGAAGTAAGGCGTAGGGGCAATTATTACTCCGTAGGGACATGTTCAGGACGAAGACTTACGCCTGCGGTCTTTGTCCCTACGGGGGAATTTTATGGCCCTACGGATTAATCCGTAGGGGCAGTGGTTTGCCCTACGGCTAAATCGGTAGGTGCAACCCATTATTGTAGCGGTGCGTTAGCTTTCATGGCACCAAATTTCAGTGGGCCAATTGAACCCCTTGGGGCCTATGTGGATCTGCCAATAGTGGTGTGCATGCAGAAAGATTGTCGTGTGTGCCTCTGGGCACGCTAGTATACTTATCTTAGAAAAGTAATGATATTCTCAAATAGAGAAGCCCAAAGGAGATAAACACACAAATGCAAGCTAAAAGCAAAAGTGGAAAAGCAAAGATAATTTCATATTTTCAGCATTGCAGCAGAACCCTAAAGCATACTTTTGCATTGAAGGAGCTTGTCTTCTTCTTCATAGGGCTTCTTTAATCACACAAGGGTTTAAAAAAATGTAGAGGGGAATGTGGGAAACAAAGCATGCTCACATCTCATTCATACTTTAAGAACAAACCCTACCACCATCAGCTTTGGCTGATGTGAGAACTGCTACTGGGAAATTCTGAATATATGAGATGATTATTTTCTTGAAGTGTTTGTTTTAATTGCTGCTTCTGTGCCTCAAGCTTTAATTATCCTTTATTATGCTTTTTCCTGCATGACACAACCATCATCTACTGTGAGTAGGGAAAATCGCAGTCATTGCTCTTTTTTCTTTTCTTTTGAAAGAGCATTTTGTTAAATGTTGAATTTGTTTGACATGCGTAGTCGTATCAGTGCATCAAATTTCAAACATCTTGAATTCAAATGTCAACATTGACGGTATGAATTGCTTGTTTATCCTCGTCTACTCGGTCTTTTCAAGTGAATCATTATTCGCTAGATAGTTTTTTCAATTGTCAGAATGGGAAGCTAATGGAGTTCATTAAGTGTTTAATCGTTTGATGTATACTGCTAAAGTGGGAACACCAGCAAGAATTCAAATGTAGAATAACAAAAGCTTAAAGGACATATATACAAACCCAAGGGTTTTGCAAAAGGTGAGAGATATTTGAATGGGGGCATGCTGTATGGCAAAAAAAACCCTTCATTTAGAAACCCCAAAGGGAAACAAGATAATGAAGTGTCCTAGGGTCTTAATTGGCCTTTAAGACAATGGGGATGGAATGGAAGTGCATCTATAATAATAATAAGGTGATTAGGACATACATATATATGACCCATTGGCTTTGTTAGATGTTGACCTCTCATGCACATAGAGAGAGAGGAGGGGGGGGGGGGGGGGGAGATGAAAAGTAAAAGCACATGAAACATATATGGGGATTGGCAGAGAGGGTGGACAATGAGAAAGCTTTAATGCACACTTTATTATTAGGGTAGAATGAATTGCAGGAAAGTGAATGTCATGTGAGCTTTCTCTCTCTAATGTTTCTCTCTATCTTTCTCTCTCCTCTTTATACATTGACTTTAGTTATGTTCTCTTCTACCAGAGAGAGCTCTTGTCGCATTCATTCGGTTGCTATCCAAGTAGCCAGGCTCCCTACTTTTCCTTTTTACCCTCTGAGGCTCTTCTTTGTTTGGGATCCTGCTTAGATTTTCTTTGGATTTCTTGCTTCCCACGTGATTGACAAGCGCTCTCTCTCTCTCTCTCACACACACACACACAATGTAAGCAGTTGCATGAAATGAGCTCTCTTCGTCTCAATTACCTCCCTGCTTCTTTCTTGCTTTGTTTTGGAAAAAGAAAAAAGAAAAGAGAGGCTATGAAAGCCCCATGCCATGATGCAGCATTTTGCTATTGTTATTGGTTTGCCTCAGAGCCTCAGCTGTTGAACCATTTTTATGTCACTTATAAAAGAAATTGCAAAAAAATAGAAAAAGAAAGAAATGATAAGGAAAGAAAGAAAACTTCTTTTCCCCAAAATTACATAAAATCAAGTAGGTCCGAAATAGTTTGAATTTCTCACCTATTTTGCATCTATTATTTTTAAATTGACTTGATTACTCTCAATTTTTGGTTCATTTTTAAGGCCGATGGCGGTAGAATCTGCGTTCATTGTAAGGATATGTTTCATAGATGACACATCGTGCGTCTTGACACACACATGATTCATAGTCGTATAAACTCTTCATTTCAAAAGATATAAGAATATTGTTGATGTTGTGTCGAATTGACTTGCAACATGCTTTGGATCAATTAAACCCTGTCTGTTTGCTCCTATTAGATTTTTTATATTTTTTATTTGAAAGAATGAGGGGAGGGACGATTATACATTATTTATGAGTGTACACAGACTTTTGATATAAGTGTGTTCCAACAATAAGACTCAAAGTCTTGTTGAGCTATGTCCCTGTTAGTGTATATGCCCTAGAGGCCATTACTGTATCATACTGGTTTGTATATTACTTAATGGATGCTTGGGATATTCACCTTGTATATACAATCTTGCTCAAAATAGTAGTATGCTACTTGGTTTGTTTCTACTTCAATGTGTACATGTGTTTATTTTTGTATATCGCCTATACACATTAGTAGAGCCCTTAGGATCTTTGCTTGATTACCAGCGATGTGATGGCCGTCACACTAGTGGGGCTGGGTAATCTATAAGCACATCCTTATGCAGGTCCCTGGTCGCAGGACTATCGAGACAGGGCATCGATACTCCGAAGTAGACCAGCGCATGCGCTTCTCATCCCAGTGTGGGAGACGGTCTGTCCCACAGCCGTCAGTACGTCGTACTTGAGATAGTATGCGGGTGCTCGTTAGGTTACGGGTACACTGGACAGGACTCGTCGGGAACTGACTAGTTGGTATTATACCTATCGTCAGTTATCAGTTCCCAGGTGACATGAGTACAGCTTAGTCCGCTGACTTGACACTGTCACTTCGCCTCGGGTGTGTTCCCACTGTACTTTGATCACTACCCTACCACGGCTCAAAGGAGTCGTGCAAACAGGCGGTGGTTGGGTGCAGTCCCGAAGCACTTGGAGGCAGTGACGGTTAGACAGGATTCGTCTCTCCCGGTATTGGGGGTTGACATCGCGCTGTGTCTAGGAGAGCCATTACACGAGTAGTCCCTGGCCAGGGCAAACGAGATATACTGGTAGGTTTCCAGTGTTATCTCAGGGTGTATTGGGCTTCACTCCGGCACGACTTGTACCGCTATTGGGGGACTGACGTTTACCGCCCCCTAGGCCCGCCATGCGATGTATCAGACGAACATACCGGACTGTACGGAGAATGTCACACTCAGGCTCAGTAGGAGTTCAGATGGGTTTCGCCTCGTCGGTCTTCTTGTCGGCATTACCTGGGGACCGTTACGCACAGCTAGTGCCGCTTGCGGTCTGTGGTTAAACCCACTGCCAGCGTAGTGTCGAGTCTTTAGAGTCCCACACAGAAAGCTTTTCGCCTTTAGGCAAAAGAGTAGAGGTCGCATGGTATTGCGACAGGTCGCATGGTTTTGCGACAGGGTTCGGTCACATCCGTACACTTGTGCACGTACAGTGTCCGGACAGTTTACACTAGCGGGCTTTGGTTTAAGCCAGATCCTAGTGTACCTTATGGGATTGGATTTATCCAGTTTGCATTCGTGTTCCTCGGAACGCGGATGCGGGTGTGTATGCACAGTTGACAGGGAGGCACAGACAGCGGATTCTCATTAGGGTTGTTGACAGTTGACCGTTGACTTTTTGACTTTTTGCTCAACCCTAATGAGAATATGATATGTGATTAACTATTATATTAATTAAGTATTATGGTGATATGGTTGTTGACTTGTTGACTTTTGTTGACTTGTTGACTTTGGTGACTTGTTGACTTTTGTTGACTTGTTGACCGGTTGACTAGGCTTGACTAGTTGACCATCATGATAACCATGGTTATCATTTCATGCCAAAGACTTTTTCTTGCTTGTTCATTTGAGTAAAATGAGTGCATGACATGATAAGGTTATGGTTACTTCAACCATCACATAAGACTTTTGTTGATATGATGAGTTATCATTGCTTTGGATTATGAGAGGGTGAGAGAGAAAAGAGAGCCTCATTCTTTCTTGCTCATTCTCTCTCTTGTTCTTGAGCTCTCCTCTTGCTCTCACCCTCAACCTCTTCCTCCCTCTCTTGATCTATGGTTCTCTTGTCTCATGAGTTGAGAATCAAGAACCATAGATAAAATCCCATTCTAAATCATCTCTACTCATTCTAGTTCACTAGGTTTAGCAAACCAAGTGAACTAGTTTCTTCAAAGAACGAAGAAGGAGCTAAAGGTTGGAGCTTTCAAGTGGATCTATCTTCGGCGTACGGAGACAACGAGAAGGAGCCATCGAACCACCATCGGAGCTTGAAGAGAAGGAGTTCAAGTTTAGGTATAACCATCTTCATCCGAGTAGCTAAATATCTTTAGCTTAGTTTGCTAGTTTTAGTTTAGACAACGATCCCGACCATAGTTTAGTCCATGTTGCCTCTTGCGATAAAAATTCGTTTTTTATACCGTTTCCGCCTCCCCGTAAGAACCGGGGGTCGCAACGTGGACTTACAGTGGTATCAGAGCCTAACTAAACTTAAACTAGCTTGGTAGTGAAGTGTAACGAAGTTCGGAACCGAAAAAAATCACAAAACCGGATAATCACAAAAACTGAGTTTCTGTTGAAATTTTTTCTGCTCAAAATGAAAAACTTTATACTCCTAAATTCGGCTCAGGGTTTTGTGTGAACACCCAAGAAAAACGATACAGTGATTCGCCTAAAGTGCCGCGCTTCCGCCGCGTGATCCTTCTTAGACGCCGTGGAACCGCCGCGACTTGGTGTCTTCTCTGCATCGTTTTTCGTGCAGTGTGTTTGTGTGTTGGTTTTGGGATTTTTAAAATATATTATATGTGCCCAGATTTTCCAGAAAAGAAATTTCCTTTTGGGGTCCTATAATTCCGTATTTTTTCCGAACTTCACTGCACTTTGACTATGATGGTTATATCTGTGATGCTTGCATGTATTGAACGTCGGCTAATCGCTATAAGTCGATTAGTCGGGGTTATACATGATCTGTAATGTGCTGGAATGTGTATATGAATGTGTTAGACTGTCGCGGGTGAATAGCCGTGGTGGATGTGAGATGAGCTTTTGTTTTTCTTTCATTCATTGTAAATGTAAATTGATGTAATAATTATTATTTGTTTGACCGCACAACCGGGTCGGGGTTGTAGCCGTCATTGTATAATTCTTTTTACTGTTTTTGCTCCTAGGATAGACCCATGGAGGGGTGCACAAACTACCGAGTACTTGGCGGGTAGTTTGCCGCACCCGTAGGGGTCTTGGGTGGGGTATTTGGCTATTCACCGCGACCGTGTTATCCGCTTTTCGTTTCAGGCTCGAAAGGATTGCGGATTGCTAGTATATCCAATGCATTCATCTGTGATCTGTAATGTCTATCATTGCTTATTATTTAGGCGTTGCTTATGTTTTACAGACGCGCTAGCCCAGCCCCCGCTCTGTCGTTAGTTAAGTAACCTAACGGGTAATGACGGGGCCCAGTGGCGAATGCGAATGGCATAAGCGTACGTCATATTTTGGTTGTTTTCTGCAATGGTAGGGTTAAATGATGGGACGCATTAAAAGAACTAATGCAAGAATATCACGCATTAAAAGAACTAATGCAAGATAATAAACTAAGTTAAAGTCGTTGGAACACTTTCGAAAAACCACTCGGTTCTTTTCAAAACAAACTTTTAAAATACGGAGTTTGAGCCACTCCATTTAAAAGCTATCTCGTTCCATCGACCATATCAAGTTCACTACGTTCACGGTTTTGCCAAAACCATCCGTAGCCCTCCGTCGTTTCACATGAATAGTCAATAGTATTCAAGCTGTGTATGTTGGCCAAAGTCAAGGCACAGTGATTGGTAGCTATTGGGTGTTCATGTGTAGCATAGATAGATGCGTTGGTTTGGGACAGTCGTACTGCCATTTTGGCCAAAGTCAAGGGTAGGTACGGATGGATCCAAATTAACCTGGATAATGACGGGTAGAACTTGACATGTGACTTATGATATTTTGGCCAAAGTCAAGGTCATAAGAGCATGGGGCAAAAATCCACATCGGGAGTTTCATAAGTACTGAAACTTGCTAGATTTGCATACCATTTGGAGTGTGATGATTCTGGTAGGATTCCTTCAGTTTCGTCACGCAATGATATTTGGATCCCGATCCTACTGTGAGTATATGCTACTCCTCGGGAAATTTCTCACTTAACGATCAATGCTATAAACCTAGTAGGTGCCTAGAAAGGTGTTAGCGGGGCTACGCCCCCAGGGAAAAGAGGTTCTCTAATTAAGGAACTTCGCGAAAGCGTTGGAAAACCTCCCTCGAAGTACCGACACCGGCCTGGCTGAACGGTTAAGCAAGTATTGTACGGTGGGATTGATCCTGACTAATTCTTCCTTTATGGTTTGAGGAGGGATTCGAGAAACAGTGGGAGCCATCCTGTTTAGACAAACTAAAAACCACTCTAAACTTGCAAGAGCATCATGCTGAGTGTTTCTTCTTCTCTCTCCTAATTGCAGCGACCAATCAACATGACTGGACTTAAGTTACTCCTAGATAAAAACAAACTGACAGGGCCAAACTACAAAGATTGGCTCAGGAATGTCAAGATAGCAATCACTTATGACAAGCTGGGGTATCTTCTTACCACCAAAGCTCCCCCTGTCCCTGGTCCAACTTCCAACGTCGCGGATAAGGAAATCCGCAAGACTTGGGAGATTGATAGCGCGAAGGCCAAGTGCCTCCTGCTTGCCTCGATGGACAACGAACATCAGAGGAGGCATGAGAATATGGACATGGAGTCCATATTGCTCCATACAAAAGAACTGTATGGAGAGCAATCACGTATCGCAAGATACGAAGCGTCGAAAAAGTTATTTTCGACAAGAATGGCCGTCGGATCATCAGTAGCCGAGCATGTGCTAAAGATGATCGGCTTCATTGAGGAGCTCGCTGACCTAGGGATCACATTGGAGAGTGAGCTATATACGGATATAGTTCTCCAGTCCCTTCCTTCCACTTACGCCCAGTTTATACTGAACTTCAACCTACAAGAAAAAGAGGTTGAACTATCAGAGCTCCTCAACATGCTGAGGAGCGCAGAGGGCACCCTACAGAAAGGTAGGGAAACATCCACTTTGTTTGTAGGAGGATCATCTTCTTCTAGGTCCAAGGCGAAAGCCAAGGGAAAGAAGAAGAAGGCCCCCGCCAAACCAAGGGGCGGTGTTGGTAAAGTGGATACGAAGGGAAAAGGCAAAGCAACAAAGATAGCGGGGAAGCTTGTGGATAAGGAAGAATGCTTCTATTGTCATAAGAAAGGACACTGGAAGAATGATTGCAGGGCCTGGAAGGCCAGAACACAGGAATTGAAGCAGGTTGCAGCTTCAGCTTCAGGTGTGTATGTTATTGAAAACTGTCTTTCAATAAACTCTACTTCCTGGGTATTGGATACCGGATCAGGATCTCATATCTGTAATTCTTTGCAGGCGTTGAGAAACCGTAGTGTTTTGAAAGCAGGTGACATGACCCTCAGAGTTGCAAACGGAGCTAGCATGGATGCTAAAGCCGTGGGGGACTATCACCTGGGAATGTCAGATGGACATGTTTTGGTTTTGCGTAATTGCTTTTTTGTACCCAACGCAACTTGTAATATCATTTCTGTATCTTTAGTTTCTAAAGAAGGTTATGAATTTGCGTTTGTAAGTAATGTTGTAAACATTCACCTTAATCAAGTTTTGATTGGGTCAGGTACATTGAGTAATGGTATATACGTGTTAAACCAACCACAGATTTTCAACGTCCAGAATACACACAAAAGAAAGTCTCCAGAAATAAATCAGACTTTCTTATGGCATTGTAGATTGGGTCACATCAATGAGAGAAGGTTGACTAAGTTACATACAGAAGGATATTTGAATGCGTTCGAATATCAATCGTATGCCACTTGTCAATCTTGTCTCAAAGGAAAGATGACAAAGACTCCGTTTACTGGACAAGGAGTAAGAGCGAGCGAGCTCTTGGGACTCGTACACAGTGACGTGTGCGGTCCAATGTCTACACATGCCCGAAGCGGACATTCTTACTTCATTACTTTTACGGATGACTTCTCAAGGTACGGTTATGTCTTCTTAATGAAACATAAGTCCGAGGCCTTTGGAAAATTCCAGGAGTATAAGAATGAAGTAGAGAAACAGACCGGCAAAAGTATTAAGATTCTAAGATCGGATCGAGGTGGAGAATACTTAAGTGCCGAGTTCCTGGACTATTTAAAAGAGAACGGAATTCTCTCTCAGCTTACTCCTCCATACACCCCGCAACATAACGGTGTATCGGAGAGACGGAACCGCACCCTATTGGATATGGTGCGGTCCATGATGAGTAACGCTGAGTTACCGCGATCATTCTGGGGGTATGCGCTAGAATCAGCCGCATACCTTTTGAACCGAGTTCCCACTAAGACTGTGCCTACCACGCCATTTGAGATGTGGTGTGGGAAGAGACCCCATCTTAATCACATTAAGATATGGGGAAGTCCAGCTTTTGTCAAAAAGCAGCATACGGACAAGCTCGAGGCACGCTCAGTACTGTGCAAGTTTGTGGGATATCCAAAGAATTCCAAGGGATATTTCTTCTACTGTGAAGAGGAACAAAAAGTTCTTGTTTCTCGACATGCCCACTTTCTAGAACACCAGTTCATAGAAAAAGAAATAAGTGGGAGCGCAGTAGAACTGGAAGAAATTCCAGAACCACAGACTGTTACTGAAAGCTTGATGGAACCAGAGGGTTCAACAGAACAGGACATTCCTACGCCGCTCCGCAGGAGTAGTAGGCAGTCTCATCCGCCCGAGAGATACTACGGTTTTCTCATAGACGGGGATAGAGAGGATTGCATCATAGATTATGATGAGCCTACTAGCTTCCAGCAGGCCGTTCAGAGCGTTGACTCAGTGAAATGGCTGGATGCAATGCGGACCGAAATGGAGTCCATGTACACCAACAAGGTATGGACGTTGCACATTGCTCCAGACGGGGTAAAACCCGTAGGATGCAAGTGGATCTTCAAAAGGAAGATTGGTGTAGATGGACAGGTTGAGACCTATAAAGCTAGGCTGGTAGCAAAGGGTTTTCGTCAAAGACCTGGCTTGGACTACGATGAAACCTTTTCTCCAGTAGCCATGCTGAAATCCATTCGGATCCTTCTTGCCATTGCTGCCTTCCACGATTATGAGATCTGGCAAATGGACGTAAAGACAGCTTTTCTAAATGGAAATTTAGAGGAGTGTGTCTATATGGACCAGCCAGAGGGTTTCATTCAGAGTGGGAGCAGCGGAAAGGTGTGTAAGTTGCTTAAGTCCATCTATGGACTAAAGCAGGCATCGCGGAGTTGGAACATCTGCTTTGATGAGACGGTCAAAGAATTTGGCTTTATCAAAAATCCAGATGAACCATGCATCTATAGTAGATTTGTAGCGAGAACTGTAGTATTCCTCGTTTTATACGTGGATGACATTCTCTTAATAGGAAATGACATTCCTATGCTACAATCTGTCAAGGGGTTCTTGTCACACAGGTTCTCCATGAAAGACCTGGGTGATGCCTCATACATTCTGGGTATCCGGATCTACCGTGACAGATCCAAGAGGATATTAGGACTTTCACAGTCCAGGTACATCGACACCATACTGAAGAGATTCAGTATGGAAGATTCCAAGCGCGGTAACCTACCGGCTTGTCACGGGATCACCCTCTCTAAAGAGATGTCTCCCAAGACTGATTTGGAGAGGGATCGCATGTCTATTATACCCTACGCTTCTGCGGTAGGCTCTATAATGTATGCGATGTTGTGTACCAGGCCGGATGTAGCTTATGCACTGAGTGTGGTAAGCCGGTATCAGTCTAACCCTGGGGAGAAACACTGGATAGCGGTAAAGAACATTCTCAAGTACCTGAGAAGGACTAAGGAGATGTTCTTGGTGTATGGCGGAAAAGACCTCCAGATCGAGGCCTTTGCTGACTCCAGCTTCCAGAGTGACAAGGATGATTCCAAGTCCATGTCGGGTTTTGTCTTTACCCTCAATGGAGGGGCGGTGTGTTGGAAGAGTTCCAAACAGGAAACCGTTGCAGACTCGACGATGGAAGCGGAATACATCGCTGCATCTGATGCCGCAAAAGAAGCTGTCTGGATAAGGAAGTTCTTGAAAGAACTTCAGGTGGTTCCGTCCATTGTTGATCCAATACCTCTGTATTGCGACAACAACGGGGCTATAGCTTTAGCGAAGGAACCCAGGTCCCATCAGAAATCCAGGCACATCTTAAGGCGGTATCACCTGATCAGGGAGATCGTAGATCGCCAGGAGATCGAGGTTCGGAGAGTCGCTTCAGAAGATAACACTGCTGATCCATTCACCAAGGCCCTGCCCCAGACTCAGTTCGAGCGGCTAATCGAGATGATAGGTCTTCGATACGCCAGTACATGGCCTTAGTGCAAGTGGGAGATTGTTAGTGTATATGCCCTAGAGGCCATTACTGTATCATACTGGTTTGTATATTACTTAATGGATGCTTGGGATATTCACCTTGTATATACAATCTTGCTCAAAATAGTAGTATGCTACTTGGTTTGTTTCTACTTCAATGTGTACATGTGTTTATTTTTGTATATCGCCTATACACATTAGTAGAGCCCTTAGGATCTTTGCTTGATTACCAGCGATGTGATGGCCGTCACACTAGTGGGGCTGGGTAATCTATAAGCACATCCTTATGCAGGTCCCTGGTCGCAGGACTATCGAGACAGGGCATCGATACTCCGGAGTAGACCAGCGCATGCGCTTCTCATCCCAGTGTGGGAGACGGTCTGTCCCACAGCCGTCAGTACGTCGTACTTGAGATAGTATGCGGGTGCTCGTTAGGTTACGGGTACACTGGACAGGACTCGTCGGGAACTGACTAGTTGGTATTATACCTATCGTCAGTTATCAGTTCCCAGGTGACATGAGTACAGCTTAGTCCGCTGACTTGACACTGTCACTTCGCCTCGGGTGTGTTCCCACTGTACTTTGATCACTACCCTACCACGGCTCAAAGGAGTCGTGCAAACAGGCGGTGGTTGGGTGCAGTCCCGAAGCACTTGGAGGCAGTGACGGTTAGACAGGATTCGTCTCTCCCGGTATTGGGGGTTGACATCGCGCTGTGTCTAGGAGAGCCATTACACGAGTAGTCCCTGGCCAGGGCAAACGAGATATACTGGTAGGTTTCCAGTGTTATCTCAGGGTGTATTGGGCTTCACTCCGGCACGACTTGTACCGCTATTGGGGGACTGACGTTTACCGCCCCCTAGGCCCGCCATGCGATGTATCAGACGAACAGACCGGACTGTACGGAGAATGTCACACTCAGGCTCAGTAGGAGTTCAGATGGGTTTCGCCTCGTCGGTCTTCTTGTCGGCATTACCTGGGGACCGTTACGCACAGCTAGTGCCGCTTGCGGTCTGTGGTTAAACCCACTGCCAGCGTAGTGTCGAGTCTTTAGAGTCCCACACAGAAAGCTTTTCGCTTTTAGGCAAAAGAGTAGAGGTCGCATGGTATTGCGACAGGTCGCATGGTTTTGCGACAGGGTTCGGTCACATCCGTACACTTGTGCACGTACAGTGTCCGAACAGTTTACACTAGCGGGCTTTGGTTTAAGCCAGATCCTAGTGTACCTTATGGGATTGGATTTATCCAGTTTGCATTCGTGTTCCTCGGAACGCGGATGCGGGTGTGTATGCACAGTTGACAGGGAGGCACAGACAGCGGATTCTCATTAGGGTTGTTGACAGTTGACCGTTGACTTTTTGACTTTTTGCTCAACCCTAATGAGAATATGATATGTGATTAACTATTATATTAATTAAGTATTATGGTGATATGGTTGTTGACTTGTTGACTTTTGTTGACTTGTTGACTTTGGTGACTTGTTGACTTTTGTTGACTTGTTGACCGGTTGACTAGGCTTGACTAGTTGACCATCATGATAACCATGGTTATCATTTCATGCCAAAGACTTTTTCTTGCTTGTTCATTTGAGTAAAATGAGTGCATGACATGATAAGGTTATGGTTACTTCAACCATCACATAAGACTTTTGTTGATATGATGAGTTATCATTGCTTTGGATTATGAGAGGGTGAGAGAGAAAAGAGAGCCTCATTCTTTCTTGCTCATTCTCTCTCTTGTTCTTGAGCTCTCCTCTTGCTCTCACCCTCAACCTCTTCCTCCCTCTCTTGATCTATGGTTCTCTTGTCTCATGAGTTGAGAATCAAGAACCATAGATAAAATCCCATTCTAAATCATCTCTACTCATTCTAGTTCACTAGGTTTAGCAAACCAAGTGAACTAGTTTCTTCAAAGAACGAAGAAGGAGCTAAAGGTTGGAGCTTTCAAGTGGATCTATCTTCGGCGTACGGAGACAACGAGAAGGAGCCATCGAACCACCATCGGAGCTTGAAGAGAAGGAGTTCAAGTTTAGGTATAACCATCTTCATCCGAGTAGCTAAATATCTTTAGCTTAGTTTGCTAGTTTTAGTTTAGACAACGATCCCGACCATAGTTTAGTCCATGTTGCCTCTTGCGATAAAAATTCGTTTTTTATACCGTTTCCGCCTCCCCGTAAGAACCGGGGGTCGCAACGTGGACTTACAGTCCCATCTTATATCTTATACCCATGTATCTCTCATGGTTTTTTCAATATGAAACTATTTTATTCCACACATCTCAACACTCCCCTCACGTACAACTATCATTTTTTTGCTGTGGTTGTCACGTGAATTGCACAACACTTGTAGAGCTAGTTCTCTCGGAAGCACTTTTTTAATGCTTGTAGACTGCTTCTCTCAGAGATATTGTTGGGGTCCCGATCGATCGATCTAGGCTCTGATACCATATTATATATTTTTATATATTTTCAAGAATGAGGAGACGATTATATATATTATTTATGAGTGTACACCGGGTTTTTATACAAGTGGGTTCCAACAATAAGACTTAAGCCTTGTTAAGGTTTGGCTCATCTTATATCTTATACTCATATACCTCTCATAGATTTTTCAATGTGTGACAATTTAATCCCATCATTTGGTTTTTATTTTCAACGCTCCCCCTCAAGCTGAAGTATAAATATTATGTACAAGTGTACATGGGCTTTTGGTATAAGTGGGTTTCAACAATAAAACTTAAGCCTTGTTGAGATGGCCCATTTTATAGCTTATAGCCATGTACCTCTTATAGTTTTTTCAATATGGGACTATTTTATCCCATCATTTGGTTTTTTCTTTCAACACCCCCCTTAAGTTGAAGCATAAATATGAGTGATGCATTGCTTGGACAATAGATGAACGAATACGGGTCTTGGAAGAGATTTCGTCAAAATATCTGCAATCCGTGTATGAGTAGAAACATGATGAAGATTGACTTTCTTTTCAACGATTTTCTTCCGGATAAAATGGCAATCCACTTCAATATGTTTTGTGCGCTCGTGAAACACCGGATTCTCTGAGATATAACTTGCATCTTTATTATCACAGAATAAGGATATCAGTGTTGTAGAACTAATACCGAGATCTCGACACAATGTGGAGAGCCACGTCAATTTTGAAACGGTATAGGCCATAGCCCTATATTCAGCTTCGGCTGATGAGCGTGTAATATGTTGCTTCTTGCTGCGCTAAGTAACTAGGTTCTCTGTAAAGAAAATACGAAATCCACTCGTGAAGAGACGGTCATCCACGGATCCGGCAAAATTGGCATCAACATAAACCATAAGAGACAGATTAGAACATGGTTTATAGAGAAGATTTTGTCCAGGTGCACGCTTTAAATAACGGACAATGCACTCAACGGTCCAAAGATGGGAAACTAAGAGCGTCTGCATAAACTGGCTCACTGTGCTGACTGCAAAGAATATGTCTGGGCTTGTAACCGTGAGATAGATCAACTTTCCAACTAACCGTCGATACCGACCTGGATCGGAAAATGGCTGGTAATCAGGTGAGCTAACGTGAGAGAATTTTACTGTTGTATCCATGGAAGTATCAGCAGGGCGACAGCTAAGAAATCCTGTTTTTTTAAGAAGATCGAGAGTATACTTCCATTGTGAGAGAAATAATGATATTTTATTTCGAAATACCTCTATACCAAGTACCGTAGAGGGTCAAGATCTTTGGTGTGAAAATATGAGGCCAAATGAGTTTTGACCTTAGATATACCCTCGAAATCATCTCCTGTGATGATTATGTCATCAACATAAATAAGGAGAATAACCATTCTTTCTTTCCGTCTATGGATAAAAAGAGATGAATCTTCCGAATTTCTTGTGAAATTTATCTTTTTGAGGACTATGCTGAATTTATCGAACCATACTCGAGAAGATTGTTTTAGCCCATAAATAGATTTTTTAAGATGATATACAAGAGACTCCCTCTTACGCTCAAAACCAGGAGGCTGCCGCATATAAACCGTCTCGGAAAGATCATCATTGAGGAAGACATTCTTGACATTTAGCTGATGTAGAGACCAATTGCGGGTAACCGCAAGATCGATCCGAGTTCTGATACCATATTAGATTTTTTTATATATATTTTATTTTAAAGAATGAGGGGGACGATTATATATATTATTTATGAGTGTACACGGGATTTTTGATATAAGTGGGTTCCAACAATAAGACTCAAGGCTCGTTGAGCTTTGTGTCCATCTTATATTTTATACTCATGTACCTCTCATAGTTTTTACATATTTAAACTATTTTAATCCACACATCTCAATAGCCCCAAAGCTCTTCTAGAATATTTATCGGAGAAAACAAATAATGAGGATAACCAAGATTCATAGATTACATACTATTTGGTGTTCAAGACAAAGTAATAGTTTTCCGGTCTAAATTTTTTTCCTAATTAGGAGGAATCAACCTACTTGAAGTTTTGTTTTCTTGAATCTCCATCCAAAACAACAAATTCCGTCGGATTGGTCTAATCCAGAGTTTAAAAAAAGTCTTGTAATCAAACGGAAAGTGTGTAACCAAACAAGGCCTATGAGCGTTTTCTCAGACAATAATACTACGGAAACTTTAATTTATTTTACTATGAAGTGGGTTTGCTATGCTTCAGCAGATTGCAATCTTGGCATGTGTTTCTTGACTATATGATTTTCCATTCATTTTTCGAACAGTTTGGCATCTAATTTTAAAGAGAAACATACAAGAAGATGCATATCATGAGGTGTCTCTTCACACTTGTTAAGGACATAGGTGTCATGTTATATATTGGCATGAACAAAACATATTTGGCTTGGAATTTAATTTGTCTTTGTCTTCTAATTGCTTGACTGCTGAAAATTTCTCTCTCTCTTTTACTTTCTTACACTTGCTCAGCTATGGACTTTTCTTTCCACTTTCCTGTTTACCATGCTTGTCCTGCTACGGGTTCTTCTTTTTGAGAACTGCACATTGATTATAAAAATATCTACAAATCAAGAAGCAAACAGTAATAAAAACAGATTATGATTAACAAAAATCAGAATGATAAAACATTTCCTCTATAAAAAAAAGATGTGAATTGGTATAAAGCATCATAAAAATGTTAAAAATCAATTAAATTTGTTATTGATTTGTAGAACAATTATGCTGAAGTCTTATGAAATATGCACAAAGTATGTATTACTGTTTTATTCATTAATTTATTTTTCAATTTTTTGTGAGAGTGTGTCGTCTAGGTGGTCTGATTTTGATTATCTTTTCTTTAATGTGGACACATTCTTGTCTTTATTCTCAAGAACATATGTCTGAGACTTTATGAGAAAAACGCTTTGAAAGAATAAATTTCAGCTTGAGAGCATTTTATTTTCTTTTTCCTTCTCTCTTCAAAACATGAATATTGCCAATAAAACCGTATTTAAATGTTTTATTTAACGGAATAAGAAACATTAAAAACAATAGTCATGAACGTGAATAGATATACAATAAGCACTTCCGAAAAACTTCATCCCACCCGTGAAATATAAACGAAAGATCTCTGAAAATAAACTCAGTCAACAAATTTTGTTTTGCCATGCAGCTACAACTGCAGTATATATGTCCTCGCTCTCTGTTCAAAGCTTTATTTTATTGCGCAATTTGAAGGTTTGAAGTAAAATTCTTACAGAGCAAGGCTGCATGGAGGGGATCAAAACTAAGAGTAACGGGGATCAAAAAATGCAATTGATTGCATGCATGTGAGAACTCAGCACACACGTGTGACAGGAACATGAACAGAGCTCTCCAGCAATCCATATGGTTTCCTTCTTCTGCTAACAACTAGTGATGACACAGTTTCAAGTCCTTTGCCAATTCCTCCACATGATGCAAGCTTGAGAAAATAAAAGGTAATGGGGGACCTCTTCAATTTATTCACCTCTGTGTGTTTGTTGCTTATATATTTAGTTATGAAACTTCATTAATGTTGGCCTTTATTCTGTTAGTGGTCCTCAGTATATCATCTAGGGGACAAAGAAAACCTAAGAAACTTTTGATGCAAGGCATGTATCAAAATATTAAATATGATCAGGTTCCTATATATCCAAAATTCTCAAGCGCACTGCCAATTGATGCTTTAGAGAATAATCACCTCATGCATATTCTTATTGGCATAGTTTCAATCGGATTCTATTAAAATATAAAATCAAGCATTCACAATTTTTTTTTGTTTTTTTATTCTTTTGTTGTTGGGTTTTTTTAAATCATTATCATCCAAGCTTATAATTAAGTTACGCGACTAATGAGACATCAGTCACAAGTTCAAAACGTGTCATTAAAAATATTGTTGTGAGAACAACTTCCTCCATGATTGGAAGAAGATTGTGGTAGGGAATCAATTTCTTTAAAAAGAGAAGGAAAAAAATTAAATATATAGATAGAACTTTTTGTTGTTCAAGTCCAACTGTCTCGTTTGCTTAAAAGGGCTTGGTGAAAATGAAAGGCTCTTTCAATTCCAAAGCTTTGATATGGTGATTTAGCCAAAATAATGCTAATGGACGTAGAGAAACTTCCTCCATTGAAAGCGATGCCTCACAGTTTCTCCCTTCACCAAAAAGGGTTTGGTGAAAGCAAAAGGGTGTGAATGAGGCATTGATCCAATTTGAGGAGGCATTATTCCAAAGCGCAATCAAAGTATTGTCATGAGTTGCAGTAGGTGGCATACCTCATCGTCGCATTAATCAGAGAAAGGGAAGAGAGAGGACCTAATAGTTGTAGATGCTGTACCCCTTTCATCTTGATTCCAAATCATTCCTACAAGAATTTTTGTCTTGTGAGGACCTTGCACATTTGCATGCAGCACAAAATCCCTAATGAAAACCCTGTTAAGATCTACTAGTTAATCCCTAATGAAATCCCTAATTTGAGGAGGCTTAATGGGCCCTTACATACGAACCAATCAAGGAAAGAAATCTCTTTTAGCATAACAAAAGCCTTGATGAATACTTCTAATTAGTGTCTTTTAGCCTGCAAGATAATTATTAGCACATTCCATGCTAGACTCATCCTAATATTTTGCATAGATTATGAATTAATGGGCCCTTGGAATCTCATAACCAAGGGTCCCACAACTGAACAATATAATATATAATGAGAATAGTGATGGGCAAATCCCCGTGAAGTGGATTTCCTCGTACGGCATTAAAAGAACTCTACCCTCTATCCTTGTATTCGACGATCGGCACCGTCTATCTTGATCCTTGTCACCTAAGATCTAGTTACATCAAATTTCATGTGATTCCAGCACATTTTCACCGTTGATTTAGTAATGTAAAAATTCTAAAAATTATCCTATTATTGAAAAGCCGTTAATTTTGCATCCATTTAATCAACGGTGAAAAAATGTTGGAATCATATGAAATTTGGTGTAACTACATCTTAGGCGACAAGGATCAAGATAGACAGTGCCGATCGTCGAATGCAATGGTGGGGAATATGTCGAATCCAATTGAATACTTAGGTTCTACTAAATTTTCGGTAATGGCAGTCTGTGGATTATTTCGGATTTTGATGAGAGTTAACATTCTACCATTTACATGATCAATAGTTATATTGTTCTTGACTTGCCACCCGTTTTAATAAAATGTTCAGAAAACATTAACAGGAGTACGGTAGAACTGGAAGTTATTTCAGAACCACAAACGGTTTCTGAAAATTTAGTAGAACCTAATGATTCAATTAGATTCAAAAATCCATTAGCCACTCCGCAGATATGGTGGGTAATCTCAGCCACCCGAGATGTATTTCGGTCCCCTCAAAGATAGTGACAGAAAGGTTTTGATGACCCAAGCTTGCCACTACTGATGTCCTAAACTATGAGATCTGGCAGGTGGATGACTATAACGTCGTTCTAAATTAGCCTTAGAAGTGCATGTGTATATAACTCTGGCAGAGGGTTGTTGTGGCTAGTGGGAGCAGCCGAAGTGCGGTGGGCAAGTAGGTTATATATATTTATAAATTAAAGCAAGTATAGCGGAGATGGATCATTTATTTTTTATGCGACAGTCATAGAGTTTGATTTCATCAGAACAGATGGACTTGATAAGAAAGTAGTAGAGAATGATGTCCTGGTATTTAGATGATGTACTCTTTTTAGGAAGTGATGTTCATATACTACAATCAGTTATAATTTGGTTGTCACATGTGTTTCTCCATATAGGATCTGAATAAAATATTAGGAATTCTGATGACAAAATTTATGGTTTTAATCTAGATTTAGGAAGTGTTCTAATTCGGATACTTTGACATTATTCTAAAGTGTTTTGGAATGGACGACTCCTGGCGTGGTGGTGTACCCATGGGTGATGGAGTCACCCTCTCTAAAAAGATGTCTTCTAAACTGATGAGAGGAGTAATTTGTATGATTGACATATCACTTGCTCAGGCAATTGAGTCAATCATGAAATGTCAAGTACCATACCAGATATTTTTTTTACACTGGCTGCAATAAGCATATATTAATCCAATCTTGGAGAAATATTGGAAAGCAGTTGTGAATATAAGAGGATGTTCTTGATATATGGTAACGACAATCTTCTTAAGGAGGCGGTTATCATTTCAGGCTTTCAAGATGACCTGCACGACAGAGTGGCTGTTAGAATTAATAGTTTTCTCTTTTTTAAGGTGCAGCTTGTTGGATAGGTTTCCAAGCAGGATACTGAGCTGGTCATGACGATGGGTGCTGATTACATCAGTAATGGGATACAGCTTAAGTAGTATGTCGGATTTGGATGTTCGTTTACGAACGTGGTCCCATCAACTATCCAGACAAATTCTAAGGCAAGTATCGCTCATTTTAGGAGGTTGTTCTTCACGAAATTGAGATATAGAGAGATAAAAATAGAAACGGTTGAGCGGATCCACTCACTGACGCTATTTCTCGAACGTGAATATTTCGCAAACATAATTTGCGAAACTGATTAGTAAAGAAGTTGGGTGATCGATAGCACACGGGCTGTGTGTATGCGACACCGCAATAATTAGTTTTAAGTGCAAGTGGGAGATTGTTAGTTATAGTGCTCTCAAAGCAACTATTATAATCGCGGGCAGGCGATTATGATAATTAAGGGAGGACCTATACGGGTAGAACATTTTTACTCGAGATGATAGTATGCTATCTGATCCATCTCTATCATCATGTACATGTATTATGTGGTATTACAGATCACTATTACATGCTAATAGAGCCCATAGGATTCTTTCATGACTACCAGGGTTATTGTTGCGATCACACTTATGAAAACTGGATAGTCTATAAGCACATCCTTAAATGTCCCTAGTCATAAGAATATCAAGATTGGATATCGATATTCCAGAGTAGACACTGTATACATTTCTTGATTCCGACGAGGGACGATGGCCGGTCTCACAGCCATTGGTGTCAGGTAGTCACCAAAGTACTTCTCGAGTGGCTGAGCTTACCCTTCATATCTGCTGAGTGGATAATGAATTGTCGAATCCAATTGAATACTTAGGTTCTACTAAATTTTCAGTAACCGCTTATGGTTCTGGACATCTTTAGTTCTACCATACTCCCACTAATATTTTCTGAAAATAATTCATTTTACTAAAACGGGTGGCGAGTTAAGAACAATATAACTATTGATCCTGCAAATGGTAGAATGATAACCCTCGCCAAAATCCGGGATAACCTACAAACTGCAATTACTGAAACATACTTTGAGTTCATCCGGATTCTGGTTTTAAGCATAATCCAGACAACTCCATATACCTTAATATCGTTAAGATATGAATCCATTCTATATGAATCCATTCTATATCCAATATAGAAAACAAATGCACTAATTTAGTTGAAACCAGATTCAAAAGCCATGCAGTTTTTTCCTGTGTATATCGACTAAACGGAAGAAGTCCATGCAGCATTACGTATCAAGGAGCACACCCACGAATGAGTAACCTGAGAGAGAAGTAAGTTCTCATATATATTATCTACGACGGAATACTTAGCATAAGTATCTACATTTTCGATCACCTCGAAGAATCTTGATATTTGCAATATATGGTTCTCTACTTTATTCTTATACCTATAACTTCTCAAAATTTGGACCTTGTATTTCAACAAAATACGTGTCTAAAAACAGAGAAGTCGCAAGTAAACGGAATATAGTATAAATACCAACCCTTTGTCCTAATGAACATCAAACAATATACAATTCTTTGTATAACTCCTCTGAGTTTAATAAATCGAATCATGTGCGTCGTTTATTGAAAACTGTATTATGGTTAAGAAAAATTACACAGTTATTGAATGCATCTTACCTAATTATCAACTGATAAAGGTAAATATCATAAACATAATTTCAAAAGGTTATATCTCATTTTATAAAATAAACGTACAGATATATCAGTTTGAAATTTGTCACGCCTCGCTTCTCGGTGTATGGGGAGGAGACGCGGCGAGGCCCGCTACGTATTTACTCAGAAGTAAACATGCTAAGCGTATCTAAGCAATATAAAGTAAATGTACACAAGAGACATGAATATGAATGAACAACAACTTTATTTATTAAAAATTCTTTTATAGATACAACTGGAATGTAAATACATAAATAGAAAGCAATGCCTAAACAATGGCATAACTGAAATGAAAAGTATGTACAAGTGCCTACAGCTCTGGGTCGATAGCAAACTTCTCCAAGTCCTCGGTACCGGGCTCGGTCTCTAGTGCGTCCAAATCACCTGACAACATTCCAAAGAATGAAGAAAAGAAATGTCGTCAGCGAACAATCGCTCGGTAAGTCCCAAAAATGAGTAGAGATAGAGTAGACAGAAAGAGAATATGACTAGTAATGTTTGATTATATTGTTAACGCAGTTGTTTGTAGTTTGGTATAGAATATGCCAGTGTATACGAGAGTAGTCCCACTATTCCGGAGAATAAGGTATACGGAGCACAAGTAACCGTTCAGCCACGGTACAGCGGCAATAGATATTCATGTTAGGTGTATTAAGGTTACAGTCTTGTGCCACTTCTAACACATTCCGTACCAATCTACCCCTTTATAAACCCCACGATGTCTTTTTATTGATTGTATTGTTTTTTTTATATAGATGGATGACTTTCCGAAACCATAATATCAGTAAATAGAATGGATATAAATGGATAGTCATATAGACGGAGTATATCCATGGTTCGGTTCAGTCAATATAGATTGATATAGATTGATAGACGGATTCATGGATTCATGTTGTATTCTAGTTTATACTTGAATCATATTTAAGTCATATTGAAACTCAGTCTGAGCCAGACACTTGAGAAAGAAATTGAAGTCCTGAATTGGTTTTGATGTTATCGGTAACTGCTGCACATGGACGGCAGGATTTGTGTCTTTTTCCAAGACAATAACCGTATTGATAACACCGTTTGTTAGATTGTCTACCTTAGATAGGCAAGCACCCACATTCTCCGGCTCCCTGAGGCTCAAGAGAATTGATCCCGCTTAAACCTATAATTACTAGGGTCCTTATTGTAATTAGTATAACTTGAGGGGGTTTTATGTAAAAATAGTTTTTGATACATATTCAAAATACAGCTCAAGTATTTAATTATCGATTTTAGGGTTTTCATAGATGTATATTTTATAAAAGTGTAATTTATAGTGAGTAGAACGTAGTTTTCATTATATAAGGTATTTTAATAAAATATTGGACTTTTGCATTGAATTGAAATGGTATTTTCTTGTAATGGTGATTCCTTTGATTTAGAAAACTTGGAATATTTGTATAACATATTTAAAATAGATCTTTTGAAAACTTGGAATATTTGTATAACATATTTAAAATAGATCTTTTGATAATGCTCATATATATATATATATTATATATATATATATAATAAATTTTATTTATTTTCTAGAAATTTTATTTTCTTAAAAATAGTATTAAAAATTCCATCGAGATCGAATGCTTCCTACGGAGGTCTGCATCTCGCTCTATTAGGCCCGACGACGTGCGATAACTCGCACTATCCCGATCGGAGTTCCCCAAAATGGGTTGTAGAGGCTGTTCCCGCCAAAACTTTCGGCCAAGAGCTATTTGTTCCTTTATAAAGAAAAGAAAAGAAAAAGAGAAACAAAAATGGGAAAATTTCCAACTAGTAGAGCATCACGTGCCCACAAGTGAGCGCTTAGATACAAAGATTATAAGCGCTTAACAGGCTGAAATTGAGCCTCACGTGTAAGCACGTGAGCATCTATATACAAAGTATATAGACACTATATTAAAACTAATAGCTAGCCAGAGAAGATCACGTGTTAGCACATGATAACCTGTTAGGCTGTTGCGTATAAGCAAACAAGTCTAACTCAGTAGGGGTCACGTGCTACACGTGAGTGGTCCTAAACGCCTTCTGAGCTGATAGAATTAAATTCTAAATAAAGGGAACAAAACCCTATTTGGAAAATATTTCCTTAAATATTTCTAAATAAGAAAGATTACTCTCTGTAAAATAGAGTACCGTTGGATTAAAAATCTAATAGTGATTAAAAATCACCTATCTACAGAAAAAATTCTGTATGGGAAAATATTTCCCTAATCTTATTAAAAATAAGAAAAATATTTTCTGTAGAACAGAAGTCCTTAGATCAAAAATCCAACGGTAGATAAAATCCCCAAATCAATTAAGATCTCTCAATAAGAGATTTCTTTAACTAAATCAACAGACTTACCTCTTCTATATAAAGGACCTAAGAATTCAAGCCTGAAACAGATGAGACGGCTTCATAAGCTTCTAAAAAAAATATACAGAAATCTCCCAAAAGCTCCCACAAAACAAAAGAGAATTGAATTCTCAAACCAAGAGTTTAACTCTTCTCAAAGAACTTAGTTCTTCCTCTGGCTGAGGTCTGCAGAAGCAGATCTCCCCACAAGTTGAGAATTTAATTCTCATCGGAGAGATTCTATTATGCAGATTCAAAATTTAGGGGAAAGAACTAAGTCTAAAGAATTTAATTCCTCCAAAAGTATATAGAAATTTAATTCCTCTGATAAAACTAGAGTTTAACCCTGCAAAAGAATTTAATTCTTATAAAAATAAGGGACCTGAAATTCTCAAAACTCAGATCAAGATCTCCATGCATATAAAAGAAACGATTAACGTTCAATGCTATAATGACAGATCACGTGTTCTCATGTGAGCACCTCTGATGAACAAAAAGGAACGACTGAGATCGAGTCACGTGATCTCACGTGACCCCCTAATAGTGCTTAGCACTTATAAAAGCAAAAAGGAATAAATCAAAGATAGTTCCCATTTTTGGGACGCCTCACATGATCCCACGCGACCCCAGATAATGCTTAGCACTTATAAAAGAACAAGAGAATAAACCCAAAGAAGCAGTGCCCAATTCTCAGGCGCCTCACGTGCCACACGTGAGCGCTCCAAATTTCAGTGTTTAACACTACTTTAGAGCCTCACGTGGGAGTACGTGAGCGCCGAGCAAATATTAGTGTTTAACACTATGATAGGCCAACCTTAGTCAAAATTAGCCAAGTCTCCCGAGGCCAAAACCCTTTTGATCACCAATCAACCGAGCCCTCCTATGCTCATGTCTCCCCAAATCGATCTTAGTTCCAAAGATCACTAATGATCTCCTAATATATGGTATCTAAAATGATGTTCATTCCACCATGATCTCTCCCCTTCACTCTGGAATTTGGTTCAAGTGTGCATCTCTCCATACCTCTGATACATGTCGTTGTAATTCTTCAACGTCTTCAGAGAGGTGGAGGGTCTCGAAAACCAACGGCCCTCTGGTGCACTCCCAAACCCATGAGCACATCCCAATGGACCGCAATATCCTTAAACTAGCTGTGGACCGCAATGCCCTTAAACTAAACCCTCACCCCAAAAATGGTGATCAACGGACCGCAACGTCCTTAAACTAGCTATGGACCGAAACGTCTTTAAACTAACAACGAACCGTAATGTCCTTAAACAAAAACAATGGAGCCTAAATACTCTTTTGTTGGGTCTGAATGATCCCAAAATTCTGTTGAGTAGATCTTAGTCTAAAATTAGACTAATGTATTCTCAACAAACATTTAAATTGATCTTAATCTCAAACGAGATTAACGTTCCTTAAACCAACCCAAACCCAAATTTATGAATATGCGGATTTGGACTAATCCACGCGCTATGGGCGACAACATAAATTAGTCTCCGTATGCAATCCATGGGTAACCAAAACAAACACAAACACACACGACATGAAGTGACCTTCTAAAGCAGGAGAAAGTGGTTACCGCGATGCGGTAATGTAATTAACTGCAGGGGCTTGCCCCTGTAGGGAAGAGCGCCCCCATAATCAAAAACCCCTCACAAATGAGAGGGAATCTGATGAAGTCTGTTACAACGGCCGCATCCGTCCAAACCTCCGATGCACGGCGCCATAAATCAACTTGGCATCTTCGGAGAGGTGGATGGATAAATCCAAATAGTATCTGCCCCCAAATTCAGGCAAGACGATCCGTCCCGAGTCCGTCTCCCGTTTTCGGTGGTGAACAGATTCCGGCACGCCCGGTAGGACCTTTTCCTCTTTCCACTCCACACTTCATGTGTCGTGTTTTTCTGTGATCAAATGATCACGGTATATATGTTTGGGGTTGCCTTTGGGTGATGGGATACTGAAGCCGGCGTTTCGTCTCTATGAAGAATGGCATTTACTCCCACTAGCAACTCAGGCTCTGTCATATTCAGTGGAGTCAAGTATGGGCCACTTACAGCCTCAAATCTCTGCAATCCATCTCTTCAAGAAATCAACGGGCTTTTCTTTGGGTCGATACTCCCACCTCCCACCCTCGGTGCCTCAACGCAGATGGAGGAAGCCCAGAGGAAGTCTTTCTTCCATAAGTTGGTTTCCCAAGCTGCTGCTTTGCCGACGGAATCAGTCCTCAAACAACTGGCACCTGCCAAGGACCAAGGTCGACGTAGGGGGCAGAATATTCAAGCTCTCAAAGGAAACAGGGGGAAGGCTCGGCAAAATCCTGAGGCTAATCAAATCCTGGCCATAAGAAATGGTCGACATCAATATCGGCATCATACAAAATGAGCTGGGGGCAGTTCTCCGTATGGTCCTGTTTCAACCCCAGTGGTGAATATTGTTGTTTCAACCGGGAACAGTTTCAAACTGTTACGAAGGGTCAGACCAAATTCTCCTACAGCAATATTGAAGAAATCTCTGCAGCCCATGGAGATCCCACGAGAGCAGAAACCAGTTCGCTCCCTATAACAAATTTCATCATCTATAAATAAGGTGTGGAAACAGGTGAAGGACTCAATCGTCGTCTACGACTCTTCCTCTAAAAGTCGGCCAAATTCTAACAAATCCCCTTTCAAATACAAGGTGATTCATCCTAAGACGGATCCTGATACAGCGGTTCCTCCCAAACTCAAAGCGGCTTTTCACAAAAAAGAGATGTCTAACAAAGCTCAAGAGCCCAAAGCAAACTCCAAAGGCCAAAATTCTAAACACCCCAAGCCTGGGGGCATGGTAGTTCACATAGTCTATGTGGTGAATTCCAAAGACGAAGTTCGAGCTTCTACTAGTCACCAACCTCAAACTTGGTCCCTGAAAAAATTTCAACCGCAACGTGAAAAGCTGCAGGAGATGCTTGCTCAAGCGGCAGCAAATGCTAATCCATCGCCTAAGAAAAATCCCGAGGACGCACCCGAAGAAAGAGTAGAGAAAGAGTCGGATATTGATTTCCTAAAGCGCGCTCTGAAAAAGAGAGATAAAGAAGCGGCAGAAATGTCCGCTCAAATGAACTAGATGGTCCTTCTGATTCAGAATATGGCTGGAATGATGGTTCAATCGGAACCACTGGCAGATGAACCACCGGTAATCGGTTTTAAAAACCAGGGTGATATTTCAAATCCTCTGCAAACCTCATCAACGGCTGAAGAGGAAAGGATTCCAAAAGCAAAACTGAAAGAATATATCGCTCAGCAAATTAAAGCTCACTACGCCAGTAAAGCCGCAAATAGATCAATCAAGACTGGTCGATCGTATCCGACGTGGTATGATCAAATACAGTACCTGTCAGAGTACACACTTCCAACGTTCCACATGTACAAAGGAACTGGGAATCCTCGCTAGCACATTGCGTGATTTAAATTCATGTGCGGCAATTCTAGAGGAAATGACATAATACTCCTTCGACAGTTCGTCAGCGGTCCGGCGGGCATCGCCTTCGAATAGTATGTGGAACTCCCGAATGATTTCTTGAAGAGTTTCGACGAAATGGATATGCTATTCTGTCAGGGATTCGCTAATAAGAACGAACATACTACCGTGACGGCACTGATCAACAAAAGGGTTAGACCGAATAAGACTTGGGTCAATATGTTACCCGATGGCGAAGTCTTTTGTCAAATACGAGCAACGCATCGATGAAGTTGCAGCCATGGGAATGCTCATAGCCACCCTTGACCCAAATTCAAAGGCGTTCCCGTATATGGCCGTCTTCAAGCCGACGACTTTCCAAGAACTCATGGATAAAATGGCTCGATTGGATCAAATGGGTTAAGACTCTTTCTCATCCGATGATGATGAGTGAAAAGAGGAGGCAAGATGGCGTTTGTCGCCTACGCTCAACAAAAATAAGCGGCTCTGAAGCAACCTGTCACCAAAATAGCGACGGCGTGGGTACTCGTTTCCCCCGAGATATACACAGGGGGCATATTTCTCACTGGCGGAAGAATCTCTATGTAGAATGGTCCTTTCTTCTCAAAGGACAGGAAGGATATTAAGGGGCCTACAAACAGCTCCTACAATCTAGTGGAATACCCAGCTAAAAAAACGGTACGTCCATAAGCAAAATGGGCATGGATGAAAACCCAAAAAGGCACCGTGAGTAAAAACAATAGGACTGCCGGCGGGCTTATGAAAACCCGGAAGAGTGCAATCTCGTTAAAATAAATACACTTACAAGATCCTCACGACTCGTAAGGAGAACCCCCCCTGTGAGACCCTCACGGCTCATAGGATTCAAAAGCCTTAGGTTACAGGGATCTGGACCTGTTCTTAAGCCACCATATCCCCCAAATTGCCCTACAGGCGGTCCATATTGATCCTTATATACAATCCACATGGCGCGAATAAATATTTCTTTGCCAAGTTCTACAAATGGCAAGAAATGTCCCCATATGATGAATAACACTTGTAGGTCCTCTCGACTTATAAGGAGAAAACACTCTTGGAAGATCCTTACGACTTACAAAAGAAGACATCACTTAGGAATCCCCATGATTCTTAAGGAGAAAATACGCCTACGGGATTCTCACAACTCGTAGGGAGAAAACCCTTTATGAGACCCTTACGGTTCATAAAGTCAAAAGTCTTAGTCGACAGGATCCTAACCCTGTCTACTAAGCCACCTTTGTCCAAATCGACAGAGGCAAATGATGATTCGCTCCTGACAATATCCCAGTCATAGCGATACTGATGCCTAAACAGGTGTCAAACTCAAACTCCACCTCTCCAGCAAATGTCGTCCCTACAACCATCTAATGAAGAAGGGGACCCCGTTCGTGTGGGATCGTAAATGCCAAAGTGTATTGAACGAAATCAAGCGATATCTGCAGAACCCGCTGGTACTAACCGCTCCGGTTAAGGGAAAGCCTCTCATCCTGTATACAACAGCCCTTGAAGGTTCTCTAGGCGCACTATGGGCATAGGAGAACGATCAGGGAAAAGAGAGATCACTCTATTATTTGAGTCGAGTTCTCCTCGGGGCAGAAAACAACTACTCCCCCATCGAAAAGCATTGCCTGACACTGATCTTCGTGATAACGAAGCTTCAACATTATGCCTTGGCGCATGAGATCCATCTCATATCAAAGGTGGATCCTCTCAAATATTTGACGTCAAGAGCCATACTAACGGGAAGGCTTGCCAAATGGGCTCTCCTCTTGATGAGTTCTCGATAATCTTGTAGGGTTCCTAGGCACGCTAATGAGGTCTCACAAGGCATCAACCATGCCAATTTCAAAAATTAGAAGTGCCGAGAAACCCTAATACGGATCGTTAACTAGAATTTTAGGCGAAAGATGCAACTAGTTAACAACTTAACTAAAAGAACGGAAATACAACCTTTGTAGATCCGGTCCTCCACCTCCATAGCTCCGCAATGAAGTCTCCTCGCTATCCAAATCGAATCCCGGGCTCTAGCGTCGGCTTCATCGGAAAAATGGGCGGGCTAGGTCGTCGACTTCGATGCCGAAGATGATCTACGTCGAGGCATCACAAGATCAAGCTCCCACTTCACCAAGTCATGAAACTTGTGAAGAAAACACCCTATACTACTTGGCAAGAGGTAGAGGATGAAGAAATAGGAAGTGGGTTCACTTTAGAATTGGATTTCTCACTTGATTTCATCAAGTCACCATTGATGAAGCAAGCTTTTCTTCTTGTGTAGAAGAAGAAGAAGATGATGATATTATGATGAGTTAATTGAATTGAAAAGAATAATAATCCTTATCATAATATAACCATGGTCAAGTGTAGAGAATGAATCATGGTTGAGTGGAATGGTTAGGGTTAAGCATGAGACAAAATGGTCACTTGGTCAAAGCTTCATGAAGCTTCAATATCAAACAAAGAAAGCCACCATTTTCTCTTCATGCTTTATATTTTCCAAAAATAATAAATAAATAAATAAATGAATAAGAAAACAAGACCCTAACCATTCATATAACAATGGTTTAATCTTTACACAAACCCAAGTAAACATGTATCATCAAACATGATACAATCAAGTGCAAAAAAGTATATCACATATAAAACTTGTGCAATGCAAGTGAGAAAATCCATTTAAAGTAAACCAATACTAGTTAATGCAAAGTAATATATCAAATATATAATTATGCATTAAATCATTAAATCAACACTTGATTTAACGATCCGGTCATATCGCATAAAACCGACTAATATCCAATGTATCGACTTATCGAATCAATCCTTGATTCGATAACTAGGTTATATCGCATACAACCAATCGATACATTCATCGCGAGAATGAAATACGGTATCACATACACGCATTATTCTCGGTCCCGCACATATCTCATATGCGCTCCTATTTCGTTTCGCTTGAGCCAGGAAACCTCTGTGTAGGACTCTAAAGACTCGTCAATACGCCGGCAGCAGGTGATGATCATATCAAACACCCACAAGCCGCAAGTGGTCTGCTAAACGTAACGGCCACCCGGGTATTGAGCGATCAGAAGATCGACGAGCAAGCCCGCTCACACTCCTGTGAATCCAACCAGTAACACTTACCGTACAGTCCGGTCTCGTCGTCTGATATGTCGCATATCTCGCCTAGGGGTGGTAAACGTCAGACCCCAATAGCTCGATAAGTCGTGTCGATATGAGGTCTAAAACAGTTCGAGAAACTACTGGTAACACTTACCAGTAAATCTCAGCAACCCTGGCCAGGGATTTCCGGTTATAGCCAATCGAACATAGCGCAACATCAACTCCCTATACCGGGAGAGACGAATCCCCTCCTATCGCTCATTGCCTCCATGTGATTCTGGACTGTACCCAAAAACCACCGTTTTGCACGCCCTCTTGGACATGGTAAGGTGGAAATCAAAGCACAGTGGGAACCATACAAGACTCTATGACGATCTCGGGTCAACAGACTACTCTGTACCAGTGTCACCAGAGAACTGCCATCTGACGTAAGGTATAATACCATCTGGGAGTTCTCGGCGAGTCCGTCCAGTGTACCCAGTCTCCACTGAGCACCCGTATATCATCTCCGATGTCAAACACCAATGGATATGGGATCATCCATCGCCTATCTGTATGGGTCGAGAAGGTATACGCTAGTCTACTCTGGTATATCGATGCCCTGTCTCGATACACCCTCGACTAGGGACCTTGAAGTATGTACTTATGGACTACCATGTCCCCACTAGTATGATCCGCATCATAGTCCAGATAGTCAAGTACACATCCTAAGGGGTTCACCAACATGTAACAGAGAGACAATCAATGTACACGTTAAGGCAAAGAGTAACCAGATAGCATACTATCATGTCGAGCAAGAAAGTCCTCCCTATATATGTCCCAGCATCCACTACAATATACATCCAATGTACAGTAATGGCCTCTAGGGCATACATATAACTAACAATCACCCACTTGCACTAGGGCCATCTGATAGCAGTGGTTGTAGTATCTCATACTCAACCATCCCATAAAAGTCTCTCTCTGGGAAAAGGCCTTTGTGAGTGGATCCGCCATGTTGTCCTCTGAGTCTGTTCTCCTAACCTTGATCCCTTAGAGATCAACCATCTCCATGATCAGGTGATACTGCCTTAGAATATATCTGGATCATTGATGGGACCGGCGTTCCTTGGCATAAGCGACAACTCCATTGTCTCACAATGGTAGGAACGTAGTTCATCTCATGAACTAATATACACCCAGACAGCCTCTTTGGTAGCATCTTAAGTAGCGATGTATCCTGCCTTTATCGTCTAGTATGCCACGGTATTTAGCTTGGAACCCTTCCAACATACCGTCCCTTTACTGAGGGTAAAGACAATGCCTGTGACTGACATTCAGTCGTTCTTATCACTCTGGAACACTTCCAGTGATTCTCCCCAGGATCAACTGATACCATCTCACTACATCTAGTGAGTGTCCTAATATCCATTTAGATCTATCTCATAGATCCAAAACCCAGGATTTAGTAGGTATCACTTTGATCCTATGTGGAGAATCATTGTGATAAGCGGAGATTGATCGAGCGTAGCATAGGAAACTCCTTCCCTATCAAGAGTATGTCATCCACGTACTCTACGAGGATCGTCACCATACTCCCTACTACCTTTTTGTTTATACAAGGTTCATCTACCATTTTGATGATGTCAACTTCTTTGACAAATCCATCAAAACAGATGTTCCAACTTCGCGATGCCTGCATTATCCTATAAAACATCTTGCACACGTTTCCGCTGCTTCCACTGTCTACGAGGCCCTCTGGCTGTGTACTTATAGACGCTCTCTTCCAAAACATTATTTAGAAAAGCAGTCATGACACTCAACCACCAGATATCGTAGTCATGGTATGTAGCCGTGGCAAGTAGGATCTGGATGGACTTAAGCATAGCCATTGGAAAAAGGTTTCATCATTATCCACGCCTGGTCAATGACGAAAACCTTTAACAAGTCTAGCTTTGAAAGTCTCAACTTTTCCATGTACACCAAGTAATCTTCTCAAGATATACTTTCTCCTGATGGGGATTTAACCCTTCAGATATAGCAACTAAAGTCCATACTTTGTTGGTGTATAAGGATTCCATCTCAGATCGCTAAGCATCCAGCCATTCTTACAGAGTCCCACTCCTGATGGCCAGCTCGAAACTAGTTGGGTCATCATCTCATGATGCAATCCTCGCTCCTACTGTCATAGAGAAACAGAAACCTTTGGTTCTATCAAATCATCGGCTGCAGATTGTATAGCTGGAACATTTCCAGTTCTACATAACAGATCTTGCCTCGAGCTTGTCCGGATTTTTGCTTTTAGACATAGGCCGGACAACCCCAAATCTTAACTAACTTAAGATATGGGCTCTTCCCTTTCCATATCGCATATGAAGTGGTAGGCTACTGATTTGATTTGAACCTAATTCAATAGGTATGCAACTTCGTAAGTGCATAACTCCCAAAAGGAAATAGGCAACTCAGTAGTACTCATCATAGAGCACACCATATCAAATAGGGTGTATCTGCTCCATCCCGATATACCATCGTGCTATGGTGTATACGGAGGAATAATTCTGAGAGAGAATCTCATTCTCCTTTAGAATAGTCCAGGAATTCCATGCACAAGTATTCTCCTCCCTGATCTCATCATAGGACATAATACTTATACCCGTATTTTGGTTCTCTACTTCTAACTTATATTCTGTGAATATCTCAAAAGGTTCGGACTTGTGTTTCAACAGGAACATAGGTCTGAATCTCGAAAGATCATCAGAGAATGTAATGAAGTAAAAAGAACCGTTCTTGGTATGTATAGACTGGGGACCTTCATACATCAACATGTATCATCCCAAAAGTTCAACTAACTCTTTCTCTGTTTCCAATAAACAGGGCTATGGTCATCTTATCTTTGTGATATGACTAGCGAGTTTCACAAGATGTAAATTCAAACTGATTTAAATATGCATCTATATGTAACTTCAGCTAGTCGGGTCGCATTGATATGACCTAGTCTACAATACCTTAAGAAGAATTCGTTCATTTCTGAACTCTTCCTCTTATGTGTGTTCCATATACTAAGAACTGTAGTTTGATTTAGAACATCAATACTTTTAGATAACGTGCCTGAACCGATCAACTTTTGATATAGGAAATGTTCAAAACATTATCCAACAATACAAAATTTTATCATTTCTTTTATAATAAAGAGACAGATATGATTTTGCATATCAGGTTCGGTATCTAATAACATTCGTTCAGAATCAATGTATTTGTAATACAGGGCGACAGTGACCAACAGACTTGGCTGCAACACTTGCCCCGTTTTCTGTCTCATGAAACTTATCACCCGTTCTCAGTTTTTCTACCTTTCTGTAGCCCTATGTAACAGATTACATATCTGGGATCCTGATCTGGTATCACATACCGAGGACGTAAAGGATACTGAGAAACAGTTCTCTGTAATGAACACACCCGAAGATGATGCATCATCATGCACTCTCTTCGTTTGGGCGGCACGGGAATTCTGGTAATCCCCAATTTCCTGCTCTGTCTTATAACAATTATAAGTTGGAGCGGGACCAACGTTCCCCAGCTCAGTATAACAAGCGGGTTCGGTCAATATTCCGTATTATTATCTTGATTAAGGCGTGATATGGTCGCTACCTGGAGAGAGAGAGAAGAAAACACTCAGCGTGCGCTCTTGCAAGATCAGATTGGTTATTATTTTATCTAATCAGGATGGCTCCCACTGCTTTTTATCAAATCTTCCTTCAAACCCTAAAAGGAAAGACTAGCCGGGATTAATTACACACTACAAGTTCGCCAATCTTTCAGCCAGGCCAGTGTCGGTACTTTGAGGGAGGTCCCCCGTGCTTTCGCACGAACCTAATTAATGTAAACCTCATTTTGCCAGAGGCGTAACCCCGTTGACACCTTTCTAGACACCTACTTGATCGGCTAATTGTAATGTGTAAAACTCTCCCAGGAGTAACAATTACTCGCAGCGGGTATCGGGATCCAACTATCTCATAGAAGGTATGCAATCTCATTGCAAATTTCAACACTTGAAATTCCCGATAATATTTTGCCCCTAGCGTCCTATGACCTTGACGGAGGTCAACAAACCATAGGCTACTAGTCAAGTTCAACCCGTCATTTCTTGATCGAATTAAACCCACCCGCACGACCCTTGACGGAGGTCAACAAGGCCGCACGACTACCCTAATCCAATCTGCATCATATGCATAAGCAGATAAATACTAGTTAGCTACCGCACACTACGCCTTGACGGAGGTCAACAAACGTAGCACGAATACTAAGTAGGACTTATCTGAAATGACGGAGGGCTACGACAGGTTTTGTTAGTGCACGGCGGCGCCCCGGCCGTCAAACCGACGGCCAAATGCGGAAACGGTGATAAACTTTAATTTTGCGAACTTTGGAAACCGGCACCACCGCGCACTAAACCCCGGATCGGGCCATTAAACTTGTCCTAGCTAACTAACAAGATAAGGAAGAGATATACCGAATGATCCGAGTCCTTCGGTCTTCGTCTCCACTCCGATCTCCCGCGGATGCTTCGTCCATCATCTCCTCGTTGTCGCCTCTTCGCCGGAAGGGCACCACATCGCCTGCATCTTTTACGGGCTCCCACCTCAATACCGAGGCAACTCGGGCGCGAAGCTGGCGAGTCGACGCGTCCAAGATTTGCTGTAGAAAGTGTAGTGTAGAGCTTATGTCTCATTTGGGGTTTGTTGCCTTTGTAGATGATGGAGGAATCAAGATAAGAAAAATGGTGCTTGCATTTTTCTAGCATGAAAAGAGATGAACAAATTTTCCCTCTTGAAAATGATCCTCTCTTCTTCTTCTCTCAAGTATGAAGAAAAACTTATCTCCTTAGAAAATGGTGGAGGAAAGAATATGAAGCATGTTCAGTCGATAAAACTGCACATTTGTAGTACATTTTTCCTACCATTTTTATATCAAAAAAGGACTTTATTATAATATATTATACATATGAGGGTTTATGTGTAAAAACGTTATTTTCCATGTGTTAATATATTTTAATTATCATTTGGTAGGAAAATGTATGCAAATAATATTATTGGTCTAATCCTAGTAGAACAAAGTCTACTAAAATCTTATATGAGTTGTTGTGCAGATTATTTCCAAGTTGTTATGAAGGATTTAACAAACAAATCAATTTGTTGAAGAATATTTTCCAAATTAAAGAGCAAACTTGGAGACTAAGTCTGGAAGCAGCCGAGAAAATATTTTCAGATTCTGAAGATGTTTAGGAATGCCAAATGTCACCATCAGAGAGCACCAGAGAAACGACAGAGAGATCCCCACCATGGAGCGCGGTTCCGCGGCCAAACCCACCATGGGGCCGCGGAACCGCCGCAATGAAGAGGAGAGAGAATGTAATATTTTGGGAGATTTTCAAATGCTGAATTTTACCAACTTCTCAACAAAAAGATTCTGGCTTCGCACTATGAAAAGGCACCGAGGGCCTCTTGGAAAAGCTATCAAGCCGAAGAGATCACGAAGCTCCCGACGCTCACGCATCCAGGCTGATCATCGACTGTTCGACTACCTCCCTAGGAAAGATCGAGAAGCAAATCAAGTTTTGTAATCATTTTCTATGGATTAAAAGTGTAGTTGAAGGAGTTGATTAATAAAGGTAGTTTTTATTTAATTGTTTGTTTTCTTTTACATTATGTTTTCCATCTCTTTCTTTTCATATTCTTCTCCCAACATGCGCGAGTAATTCTCCGCTTGTTAGGGTTCGTAGGATTAGGGTAGGCTAATGAACGATGAAAAATATCTAAACCCTTTTTAAGTCCTATAAAGTTTAGGAACTTTATCAAAATAATCATTAACATCCTAATCGGGCGCGCTAGCAATTCTTTACTAGTTCCGACCGCGATTAGAGATTAGATTAATGATTGTTTTGGTAAAGGCTAGATATGAACGGAGTTCCGTGTCGAGATAAGGGTTAAGAGTGGGATTCCTTTTCCCTCCAGAAACCCTAATCTACACGCATCGCCGTCGTTCTAGTTCTAAATCTATTAATGGATAAAAAGGGTAACTTTAATTAATCATTCATAACTACTAAATCCTAACGAACCCTACAAGCCCTTCTTATTATAATTAATCACATCTTTAAACTATTCTAGATCTATATTTACATTCTTATTAAACGTAGATCTAGAAACCATCCTACAACCATTCTTATTTCTTTCTCCTTTTCAACACATCTAAAGTAAAATTAAAAGGTTCCACGTTTCCCAGAGGACGACCCGTACTCATCTCGGTCTAGCTACGTGCGACACCGTTATTGATTGCGGTTAAACTAAAAACACGATTTTTCGTAACAATCAAATGGCGCCGTTGCCGGGGATACGTGCGTAATTTTTTTATTTTTACTATTTGTGTTGAATTCTTAGACGAGCCATATCATTATTAAAACAAAACTGCAAATTGCATATTTAACGATTTGTGCGTGGATTTTTGCAAGGAGATCTGGAGTCACAGAATTGGCGGAAACGCGGCTTCTTGGAGGGATTAGGGCTACAGAACTCTCTGGTAAGATTCTCAACTCTTCCTCTCTCCCCTCAAATCCAATAAAATCTATTTTCTGCAGGATTCTTTGCAAAATAGCGCCGCTCAAAAATCTTTTTGCAAAAGTTTTGTGATTGGTTTTGTTTTGCACATTTAATACGGACTTTAAGGGGCAAAGACAAAATCAAGATTAGGTGGGGATTTCATCACCCTTCCTAAGCCCCACAAATCACAAACCGAGCATATAGATCAACCCTTCATTAATTTAAAAAATATCTAGACCAGACTCTAAGGACTGTCGCGCTCAATAAGGACAGAGGAAGGTCGTGGGTAATCTATCGTTTATCCGCATTACTTTTGTAGTGCCTAGGCAAGTGTGACAAAGGCTAGTGGTTTTTAATTAGGCCCACTGTTGTGGTGGTTCCTTCCCGCTTACCTGGCACTTACCTCGCTACAAGGGTAGTACGGAGGCGGTAGAGGATTTATCCTGCGGCTTGTCCTTTGGAAGTCTAGGAGCGGTCTAGAGACTGGACCTAGGTAACCTTAGTTCTAGGGTTGCTTGTGCATTTAGGGAAATTTGTCTTGAGTCCCACTTTTTCAAAACAAGCCAATTTTAAATCACACACACGCTGCCACTTGCACTAAACCCGCTTAGTGCATGCTCGGCTGGACACGGGATCCTAGTGCCCGTCTTGTCCGCATTCCTGCTATCGACACCGAAGTCGGTACTTCTTCATCTTCTTTTCCCCCACCACACACCACGACCGTGATGGACGGCACTCCATCTAATTATAACACCACGCTGCCACCGCCCGCAGGTGAGCAGAATCCACCGCGCATCTCTCTCCAAGAGAGATGCTATCCTATTCGTGGTCCTCTTCCTACTTGTCTATCTCTTCCACCACCTAACGGGGATAATTTCGAAATTAAACCCCACTACATCAATCTGCTGCCCAAATTTCACGGGCTTGAGTCGGAAGACGCGTACGTTTTCATCACCAAATTCGAAAACGTATGCGCAATGATGGGTACTTCACAATTGACCTTAGATGCTATGCGCTTACGTCTTCTCCCATTCACACTATGCGACTTGGCAGAAAAATGGCTTTATAATACTGCCGCACACTCTATCGCTAATTGGGATGAATTCGTCGTAGCATTTCTTAAGAAGTTTTACCCAAATCATAAGACTGCACATGTTAGGAGCGAGATCAATCAGTTCACCCAGCTTCCCAACGAACCATTTTGGAAGTGCTTTGAACGTTTCAAAGATCTGCTTGTCCAATGCCCCCATCACGGAATACAAAGATGGGATTTATGTCGGATTATATATGAGGGCATTAATCCAGCGACAAAGCAGATGCTTGAAACAATGTGTCAATGCAATTTCATGTCTAAAGATGACGGTGAAGCATGGAAATATCTGGAAGATCTCGCAGAAAGCACTTTGCAGTGGGAAAGCGTAAGACCACCTTCAACTAAGGGAGGTATTCACCAACTCGACGTTTCCATCGCAGTAAAAGCCGAAATGGCAGCGATGCAGAAGAAACTCGATGCTATGGAGAACAAATTTTCATCATTCTCCCTAAATCAGGTTACGCTTCCTAAGACCGTTTGTGGTTGCTGTTCGGATCCTTCACACTTAACGGAAGAATGTCCTATGAATGCATCGTTTCAAGCTAATGCTGCTTTTCAGCAGCGACCTAGAAACGATCCTTATTCTTCCACATATAATCAAGGATGGAGGAATCATCCTAACTTTGCTTGGAATCAAAACCAACAAAGTAATTATCAAAGACCTCCTCCACAGCAACCACAACCACAGAATCAGCCCCCCTTTCAGTCACAGAATTTCCAAAATCCGGCCAACATTTCTACACCACAAGTGGCCGGTATTGACAACTCACTTGCACAAACTTTGGATATGTTCATGAAACAATCCATGCAAAATTCGGCTGATATGAGGTCTTCTATTGATGCCCTAACGAAAAACTCCTCCTCCCATGGTGAGAGTATTAAATCAATAGAAAACCAAATCGCACAGTTAAACGCCGCATTGAGTGCGAGAGAGAAAGGGAAACTCCCATCTCAACCCCTACAGAATCCTGGCCATTCACAAAGTCATAATGTGAATGCCGTCACTACGTTGAGATCGGGGAGAGTGCTGAATAACCGAGTGGGTGAGCAGTGTGATGATAGTGACACCAATGATACCCCTTCTTCTTCTTCTTCTTCCCCTAATTCGTCTAGTCTTCCACCTTCACCCGAGCCTATTCTCCGTTTTCCCCAAGGCTCGAACCCTTCGACCATTTCGCCAAATCTATCTAAGTCGATTCCCACTCCAGTTTTGGGATCGAATCCGTCCCCACAATCCTCTCCAACGTTGGACCCAAAACTTATTGATCAAGCACCTTATCCAAACAGGTTAAGGGGCAACAGACCAAGTCCACAAATGGAGAAGATTGTGGAAATTTTTAAGCAAGTTAACATAAACATTCCTCTCCTAGATGCTATTCAACAAGTTCCGTCATATGCAAAAATCTTAAAGGACTTGTGCACTAGGAAGAGAAAAGTTCAAGTACCTAAAAAAGTTTTCCTTGCGAGTAATGTGAGCACTGCTTTTACACAACAACTTCTCAAGAAACGAAAGGACCCCGGAAGTCCTACAATTTCAATTTCTATTGGGGGTAAAAATATTAATCGTGCTCTACTCGATCTAGGTGCTAGTGTTAACTTGCTTCCGTATTCGGTTTATGAGCAATTAGGAATCGGAGAGTTAAAACCTGCGCATTGCACTCTTCAGATGGCCGATCGATCTATCACCCAACCAAGGGGTGAGCTAGAGGATGTGTTAATCAAAGTCGGGGAATTCATATTCCCTGTGGACTTTATCGTTATAGATACACAACCTGTAGCAAACCCACGCAATCAAATTCCGGTGATACTCGGTCGACCCTTTTTGGCCACTTCCAACGCTGTAATCAATTGTAGAAACGGCTCTATGACCCTATCCTTTGGAAAGAAGTCAATTGAGCTTAACATTTACAAGTTGGGAAGTGAACCTTCCGAACCCTATGCTCATGTGTGTTCTGTCGAATTAATGGATGTCGACAGCAGCGAATTTGATCAACCTCATGATACTGACTCTTTTCATATGTTGTTGCTTGATACGGACTCTTCCACCGAGTTGTCCGGGTCAACATCCAACACTGATGAGGAACTTTTTATAGAGTCTGACGATCACCCCATTTTTTCTGATGATATTATTCTTCGGGGTATCGATGAAAGCTTTGAGGAAATTTTCGCTGATGAACTCGCATTTTTACAAGACACGGGTGTTGAGATAAATCAACTCCAAGATGAAGAAATTGGACCTCCACCCCTTCTTTTGGACAATCATGATAATGTGAGTAATCCATCATCACTATCACTGTGTCGTCTCTCCAAATTGAGACGCAATCCTTTTCCATTACACCTCTTCTCACCTCCCCACTTCTTCTTGTTGAAAGGTGACATGTTCTTCCACCAACCTTGGTGCTTCATCGATAAAATTTTTGAATGGTTGGTGTTGACCTTCAGTCTTTGCAAAGCTTGGTATTGACCAATAACCTTGACCCCCTCGTGTGATTTTAAAAGATTAAAATTGTTTAACTCAAGTTTGGGGGGGTATATTTTGGCTCTTGAAAGAAAATGATTTTTACAAAATTGTGAGCCTAAAATAAGTTTTGGGGAGTATTTTCACTTTCATATATTCTTGCCCCATTAATAATTTCCTCCCAAGTCTACAGGTTTTTGAGCTTAACGGATGACATCAGTGAGGACACTGCTGTAAACAGGTTTGGGGGAGGTTTGTGCATATTTACACATCAATTTGCATCATATTTTGCATAAGCACAACATTTTCAAAAATTTTAAAAAAAAAAAAAAAAATTTATAACAAAAGAATAGAAAGTAAAAAAAATTACATCCAAAAGATAGGAATAGTTTAAGAAAACCAAGAAAATTAGAAGTTTTCTTATACGAACTAGTAATAAGTAGTTATGAGCTGTTGTCCCAAGGGTTAGTAAAATGAAGGAAGTCACTAATCTGAGGATAAAAATAAGTCTGAAAAATAGTTTCTATTCTGGAAGCCTAACATTTGAATGTTGATACCCTACTATATGCACTTACACACGTCTTGAAACTCGGGATAGTAGAGGATACCTTGAAATGCTCTTGTCTAAAAGCCAAAGTATGAAGGAAATGATGAAGAAAATATAAAATGGTGAAAAGAAAAAAATGAACACTGGTTTTGTATCGCCAAGGTAGCAATAAAAAAATATAGCGAGGGTGCCTCTTCACCTAGTGCCCTAAGGCCAACTGGTCTGGGAGTCACTGCTAAGCCTTAGGTGGTGCAAGACAAGGAAAATATTATCACCAAATCAGCAAGCACATGAGTAATCGGTCGGTTAGTACCTCAAGAAGTATTAACGGTCGCATGAAAATGTGTAAGCAATTCTAAGTATTCATCAAAGAAAAAGTACTAAGGTAGATGGACAAGAGTATGATAGCTTGAATTGAATTCTCTGAGTGTAGGGATGTTCTTTACACACACGTGGGGTTATATGATCAATGTTTGGACAAAAGGTAGGAATGAAGAATAAAGACGATGTTTTATTGAGGGATGATGTGATTTCTAACATTTTTTCATGACTATTAAGATAGGGCTCATGACAACTGAAAAGCTAGTATAGTTGGAAACTCTTCTTTTCAAAGTATTTCTTTTATGGTTCTTATCTTTATATGTAAATTTCACCATCTTTCTTTTGTTATAGGATTTTGTGGGTGTAATCCGCTGAAAACCCTCAGGAGACAACACTCCTCCTACTAGGGACACCTAGAGGTTTAACGGCTTGTTGCACATGCTCAGTGCAATCGTGTCTGCCTACGAAAGTGTGCCTAGTTTTCTCTTTTCTTTTTCTCCTCTTAAATAAACTAATTTGCTCGGGACGATCAAAGATAAGTTTGGGGGTATTTGTTCAGTCGATAAAACTGCACATTTGTAGTACATTTTTCCTACCATTTTTATATCAAAAAAGGACTTTATTATAATATATTATACATATGAGGGTTTATGTGTAAAAACGTTATTTTCCATGTGTTAATATATTTTAATTATCATTTGGTAGGAAAATGTATGCAAATAATATTATTGGTCTAATCCTAGTAGAACAAAGTCTACTAAAATCTTATATGAGTTGTTGTGCAGATTATTTCCAAGTTGTTATGAAGGATTTAACAAACAAATCAATTTGTTGAAGAATATTTTCCAAATTAAAGAGCAAACTTGGAGACTAAGTCTGGAAGCAGCCGAGAAAATATTTTCAGATTCTGAAGATGTTTAGGAATGCCAAATGTCACCATCAGAGAGCACCAGAGAAACGACAGAGAGATCCCCACCATGGAGCGCGGTTCCGCGGCCAAACCCACCATGGGGCCGCGGAACCGCCGCAATGAAGAGGAGAGAGAATGTAATATTTTGGGAGATTTTCAAATGCTGAATTTTACCAACTTCTCAACAAAAAGATTCTGGCTTCGCACTATGAAAAGGCACCGAGGGCCTCTTGGAAAAGCTATCAAGCCGAAGAGATCACGAAGCTCCCGACGCTCACGCATCCAGGCTGATCATCGACTGTTCGACTACCTCCCTAGGAAAGATCGAGAAGCAAATCAAGTTTTGTAATCATTTTCTATGGATTAAAAGTGTAGTTGAAGGAGTTGATTAATAAAGGTAGTTTTTATTTAATTGTTTGTTTTCTTTTACATTATGTTTTCCATCTCTTTCTTTTCATATTCTTCTCCCAACATGCGCGAGTAATTCTCCGCTTGTTAGGGTTCGTAGGATTAGGGTAGGCTAATGAACGATGAAAAATATCTAAACCCTTTTTAAGTCCTATAAAGTTTAGGAACTTTATCAAAATAATCATTAACATCCTAATCGGGCGCGCTAGCAATTCTTTACTAGTTCCGACCGCGATTAGAGATTAGATTAATGATTGTTTTGGTAAAGGCTAGATATGAACGGAGTTCCGTGTCGAGATAAGGGTTAAGAGTGGGATTCCTTTTCCCTCCAGAAACCCTAATCTACACGCATCGCCGTCGTTCTAGTTCTAAATCTATTAATGGATAAAAAGGGTAACTTTAATTAATCATTCATAACTACTAAATCCTAACGAACCCTACAAGCCCTTCTTATTATAATTAATCACATCTTTAAACTATTCTAGATCTATATTTACATTCTTATTAAACGTAGATCTAGAAACCATCCTACAACCATTCTTATTTCTTTCTCCTTTTCAACACATCTAAAGTAAAATTAAAAGGTTCCACGTTTCCCAGAGGACGACCCGTACTCATCTCGGTCTAGCTACGTGCGACACCGTTATTGATTGCGGTTAAACTAAAAACACGATTTTTCGTAACAATCAAAGCATGAAAGGAGGTGATGGTAGGAGCACAAGTGGTGACCACATCCAAAACATCATCATAACCATCTCACATCAAACTCTAATCACTTCTAATCAACAAAAAGCAAGTGATGATGATAGAAAAGAATGGTATCAAAAGATGCTTTCATAATTAATACATTTGCAAGAAAATCCTCCACAATGTGTTATTTGCAAATTTGCAAATAACACCCTCCATCGGAAAAGTCCGGCCGGGAAAGAACAAAGGAAAATCGGCCGGAACGGAATGCAAACTGGCAACTCCAGAAAACTGGTCCCGTAATAAATTACAGGAAAACCCCGATACTGTGCATACACACCCGCATCTGTATTCCGTCCGGATACAAATGCAATGAGACAAAATCTACACTGTACTAAACTAGGATCCGGCTAAAAATAAAGCCGGCTAGTAATATCCGTCCGATCCTGATCCGTGCAATACCGCACGTATCCGATCGAACCTTGCCATATATCTATACGGCCTCTAGTACAAACCGTCCGATCCTGATCCATGCAATACCGCACGTATCTGATCGGACCCTGCCATATCTCCATACGGCCTCTACAGCGTTTCGCCCGAAAGCTGAGTAACTGAATGTGTGGTGGACTCTAAAGACTCGTCAATACTATGGCTGTGGATTGAACCACTAGCACGTCAGAGGTATAAGCCAATACGTGACGGGCCACCAGCTATTGACCAAAAGGGACGTCGATGAGCGAACTCATCCTGATACCCTACTGAGCCTGTCAGTGACAATATCCGTACAGTCCGGTCCGTTCGTCTATGAGCATCGCATGTCGGGCCTAGGGGGTGGGTAAAAGTCAGACCCCCAAAAGCGGTACAAGTCGTGTCGGAGTGTAGCCCAGAACACCCTGAGATACTACTAGAATACCTACCAGTAAATCTCCTGCCTTGGCCAAGGACTTCGTGTAATGGCTCTCCTAGACACAGCGCGACCTCACCCCCAATACCGGGAGAGACGAACCCCTGAAGATCCGCTCACTGCCTCCATGTGGCTCGGGACTGTACCCAACTAAAACCTGTTTGCACGACTCCTTTGAGCCGTGGTAGGGTATTAATCAAAGCACAGTGGGAACTCACACGAGACAAATGACGATCCCCAGGTCGATGAACTAACCTGTACACATGTCACCTGGGAACTGCTATCTGACGTCAGGTATAAGACCAACTAGCATGTTCCCGGCGAGTCCTGTCCGGTGTACTCATAACCCAATGAGCACCTGTATACATCTTAGGTGAACCAACTGACACCAGTGGCTTGTGAGACCGGCCACCGCCCCTCGTCGGGGTCTCGACTGTATACACTAGTCTACTATGGTGTATCGATGCCCTGTCTCGAAACTCCTACGACTAGGGACCTTTTAAGGATGTGCTTATAGACTCCAGCTCTCACTTATATGATCGCCCTCATACTGCTGGCAGTCAAGCAAGAATCCTAGGGGCTCTATCAACGTGCAATAGCGACATGTCAGGTCACCTAAAGCAGTACACGATGATAAAGGTAAACCAGATAGCATACTATCATCTCGAGTAAGACTGTCCTACCGGGATAGGTCCTCCCTCAATCATTGCAATCACGTGCCTGTGATCCAATAATTGACTCTGAGGGCACTATCTCCAACAATCTCCCACTTGCACTCAAGGCTAATTATTGCGATGTCGCATACTCACAGCCCGTGTGATACCGAACACCCAACTCCTCTACTAGTCAGTCTCACAAAGCTCGTTTGCGAGACTATTGCGTTCGAGGAATAGCCTCAGCGAGTGGATCCGCTCTGAAGTTTCTTTCTATGTCTCTCTATATCTCAAGTTCGCGGAGAAAACCATCTCCCGAAATGAGCAATACCTGTCTTAGAATGTCTGGATGCCTGATGGGACCTAGCTCATAAATGAACTCCAAATCCAAACTTCTTAGACTGTATCGTCAACTGAACTTAATCAGTATCCTGCGCCATGCCACCCTCAGTATTGCCTTGGATCACCTGTCCAAAACACTGCCCCTTGTCAGAAGGAAAAATATAACTCTGACAACCTCCTTGTCGTCCATGTCACCTTGGAAGCCTGGAATGATAACTGTCTCCCAAATGAGGCTGTCGTTATCATATCCCTAGAACATCCACTTATGTTCTAAAACTGCTTCCGACTGTTTCTCCAGGATTGGATCAATATCAACTTATTGCATCTAGTGCAAGAACAACATCTGGTGTGGTACTTGACATTTCATGATTGACTCAATTGCCTAAGCAAGTGATCTGCCAATCATGCACATCCCTCTCTACTTTAGTCTATAAGATACCTTTAGAGAGGGTGACTCTATCACCTGCAGGTATACTACCGTGCCAAGAGTCGTCCATTCTAAATACTCTTAGAATGCTGTCAAAGTACCCTGATTGGGAAACCACCCAAATATAGATCTAAAACCATAGATCTAGTAACCAGTATGTCTGATATAATGTCCAAGTGCCTTGTGGAGAAACCACTGTGTGACGACCAAAGTATAACCGATCGTAGTATAGGAGTTTCTTTTCCTACTCTGTGTATGTTATCCAAATACCAGGATATCACACCCTACTACCTTCTCAACAGATCCATCCCTTATTCTGATGACGTCAAACCCATGACTGTCACATCAGAAATAGATGATCTATCTCCGCTATATCTGCTTTAGTCTATAAATAGACATAAGCCTGATGTCCACCAATGCTTCCGCTGCTCCCACTGATTACGACAACCCTCTGGCAGAGTCATATAGACGTGTACTTCTAAAGCTAGTTTAGAACGACGCTATACTCATCCTCCTGCCGGGTCTCGCGGCCTGGAACAACAACAATGGCAAGTGTGGGTAAACAAGAACTTCCCTGTCACCGTCCTTGAGGCTACCGGAGTACCTCTCGGGTGCCTGAAGTTACCCACCTTATCTGCGGAGTGGCCAATGGAATGTCAAAACAGAATGAATCTTTAGGTTCCTTATCAAATCTTCAGTAATCGTTTGCGGTTCTGGAATCACTTCCAGTTCTACCATACTCCCACTACTGTTTTCTGAAAAATCCATTTTTATTAAAACTGTGGCGAGTCAAGAACAATATCACTATTGATCTTTCTTATGGTAGAAAGTCAACCCTCGTCATAGCCTGGGTCAACCCACAAACAGCCATTACAGAAACGTGCCTTAAGTTATCCAGAGTCTGGTTTTAATCATAAGCCGGACAACTCCCCGTACCTTAACAATGTTAAGATATGAACTGTACTATATCCAATATAGAACCAGAGGCACTGATTTAATTGAACCAGATTCAAATCATGCAGCTATCTCCAGTGCATGTCAACTAAATGGAAGGAGGCCGATCAACGTTACTCAACTTAGGAATGCTTCCAATTATGAGTAACCTGAAAGAGAAGCAATTTCTCTTTATCATTACTATCAACTGAGTACCATACACAAGTATCTACATCTTCGATCACTTTGAAGAATCCCGATACTTGCTACACTTGGTTCTCTACTCTATTCAAATACTTATAACTCCTCAAAACTTAGACCCTGTGTTTCTACGAAACACATGTCTAAGAACTAGAGAAGTTAAAAGTAAACAGAATATAGTATGAGGACCAACCCCTCTGTCCTAATGGACACTGGACAACATACAATACTCTGTATAAGTCCGCTGAGTCTAACAACTCTTTCACTGTGTGTCGCAGGTTGAGAACTGTACTTATGGTTAAGAAGAATTACACCGCTGTTTAATGCTCCTTACCTAACCATCCACTGATATAGGTAAATGTCATCGACATAATATCAAAAGGTATATCTCACTCTATTAAAATAGACGTACAGATATATCAACTTGAAATTGGTGCACAACAGCGGATATTCAAAACCAAATATTTGCCGACCGGCAAACAGCCCAGGTGATCTCCTCAAATATCACCGATTACAACGAATCCCGATATAATGAGGATGATCACCCAATTCCTAATAACTTACTCCCACTCATCATCTGTAAAACCATACAGATGTGAGAATCAAACCTGGTAAATACATACCCTGGAGCAAGTGTCTAATCAGGAAATCAGTTTTCTTTTAACAGTACACAGTTGAACTGAAACATTGAAATGTTTCGATGGGGTATCCTGGTATTCCTAGTAATGCCTCTACCATTATCCAGATTCACAACTACAACCGTATAATTCTTTGCCACCTCTCCAAATCCCTTTATATGTCTTTAGTCATTACCTTCTGCACACCCCTTTAGGCCAATTGGTTTTCTTCCTTCCCTACCGTTCGACACCAGCCTATGGTTTGGAAGAAGACTATCCAATAAGCATAATGGGTGTACTGTCCTAACCCTAGGAGCACTCGCAATGCAAGAGAAGGTGAAGATAAAAGACAACCGAATAAACCTTATTCCTATTTCTCCTGGACCAGAATCCATCCCCAAACTGGAACAAGTTCCTTTCGAGTTCGTATATAACCATACGATGGAGTATCCAATAAACTGTGGATCTTCGTAGTGATACGGAGTGTCCTGGAGAAATACGAAGGTGATTTAGGATCGGCGAAGAAATATTTGGTTTGGTCGTGAATATCAGTCGCAATTTACTTTGCCCTCTTACTAATCCCTTGCTTTGTCTTAATCTTAATACCTTCTGCACACCGTTTAGGCTAATTGGTTTTCTTCATTCCCTACCGGTCGGCACCAGCCTAAGGTTTGGAAGAAGACTATCCAATTTGCGTAATAGGTGTACTATCTCCTAAACCAAGGAGTACTCACAACTTGAGAAAAGGTAAAAGGGAAAAGACAACTGAATAATCCTATCCGTTTTCTCCAGAACCGGAAACCATCCTCGAATCCCTTCGAGTTCGTATCTAACCATACGATGGTTTTGTCCAATGGAAGTGGACGTTCGTAGTAATATGGGGTGTCCTGGAGAAAAGGGTAAAAGTAGGAGTGGCAATGAGGTCTGCAACTCTGAAAATCCAAAAGCCAGTGTTAAGAAGGTTCGGTCAACTTGGTCACTGAGTCATAGTCTTAGGGTTGGGTCAATGGTCGCTGCCAGAGAGAGAGAGAAAAGAAACACTCAGCGTGCACTCTAACCAAGATCAGAATGGTTACCACTTTATCTAATCTGGAAACCTCCCACTGTACCTCAAATTCTCCTCCAAACCTGAAAGAAGAATTAGTCGGGGTCACCCGAGGAGTAAACCAACTCATCAGTGGGAATCGGGATCCAACTATCATCGCATGATAACATGACGGAATCCGCTCACCCTATCACACTCCAGAAGGTATGCGCTTATCTGGCAAGTTTCAGTTCTTTTGAAACTCCCGATGTGGATTTCTACCCCACGCTCTTATGACCTTGACTATGGCCAACAAATCATAAGTCACATGTCAAGTTCTACCCGTCATTATCCAGGTTGATTTGAACCCACCCGTACAAGCCCTTGACTAGGGCCAACAAGGCTATACGACTGTCCCAAACCAACGCATCTATCTATGCTACATATGAATAACCAACAGCTACCAAACACTGTGCCTTGACTATGGCCAACAAACACAGCTTGAATACTATTGACTATCCATATGAAACGACGGAGGGCTACGAATGGTTTCTGGCGAAAACCTTTAACGTAATGAACTTGATATCGTTGAAGGAACGGATAGCTTTTTAGAAAATATAGTGACGAAAACCTTTACTAAAGAGGTCACTCCCGGTGAAGGGATCTCGGCTCTTTCCCCGTAGAATGGGGTGCTGGATATTCATAACCGAATATCACTGTGCAAAGCAAAAGTAATCGGCTATAGTGAAGTTAATGCCCTGACGCAAACTTCTGTCCAAGGGGTCACTCCCTGTGAAGGGATCTCGGCCCTTGCCTCGTCGACTGAGGAGCAGGATATTCTAAATGAATACCACGATGCAAAACAAAAGTGAACGTCCTTGCAATAACAGCCTTTTGAAAAGTGTTCCAACAACATCAGATTAGGTTTGTTTTAACTTGCATTGATCCGAATCAATGCAGTCCCATCAATTGATCACACCACAAAGAACGAAAATATACTGACGTACGTATATGCCATCCGCATTCGCCACTGGGTCCCGTCATCACCCGTTAGGTTAGCTAACTAACGGCAGAGCGGGGACTGGACTAGCGCGGATGAAAAACATATACAACATCTACTAATATATATACCAATATATTATATTCGCTCAAGGCGTGAATAAAAATGCAACATCACAGAAATGTACAGCATCACAGAACATAACAGATATCTGGGATCCCCGGGTTTCACAGAGCCACTACTGAAACCCGACGTTCCCCTGGTCGTGTGGATAGCCTGTGCAATGAAATCCTATACCCCCTACGAGTGCGGTGAATAGCCAGCCAATCCTGGAGTGAAGCCCCCTCCGTCTCAATGCCCTGAGATGCGGGCCCGTTGCCCTCTAGAACCCGGCTATCCGTGCACCCCTCCGCGGGGTAACCCTAGTACAGAAAGTAAAATATACATACAACGGGTACATCGACCGCAACCAGGTCGTGCCCCAAAAGAATAATACAAACAGGCAGTGACGGCAGTCCACATGTCGGACGCTCGCCCCGCAATAACAAATGTACATAATACAACCACAACTGTACTAGCATTGCATCCAGGCTATCCCCCACGACCGATCCGCAACATCACAGCAAATACATAGAACATCAACGTGAAAAAAATCACGTTCACAAATCCGTCTAACCGGGCTATAGCAGTCAGACTAGATTTACCGATCAAGTGACATTCACGGTCGCAGATATAATGTAAATACTGTGAAATAATGTGTTTAAAATATCCGATCGATCAAATAATTAACAAGTGGGCCCCCAAGCAATACTGTAGCACTCACAGAAATAATTGGCCCAATTTTAATATTCCAAAACCCCTATTTTTAGCCCACAAGCCCACTGCAAAAAAACGATCACATGATCTCTCATTATTGCGGCGGATCCGCGGCCTAGTAAAGGTTAATGGCCGCGGATCCGCGCTCTTTAAGAGGGATCATGTTGTAGAATTTTCCCAGTGTTCTTAGAACTCTCTGCACATCATTCTGAGACAACCTGAAAATTTTTAGACTTCAAAAAATTTCAACAGAAACTGATGTGAAGGAAAATGCAAGTTTTGGAATTTTGGTCGATCGGAAATGCAAAACACATCAAACGAAGCTAGACGAAGTTAATGGCGAGGCTCTGATACCACTGTAAGTGCACGGCGGCGCCCCGGCCGTCAAACCGACGGCCAAATGCGGAAACGGTGATAAACTTTAATTTTGCGAACTTTGCAAACCGGCACCACCGCGCACTAAACCCCGGATCGGGCCATTAAACTTGTCCTAGCTAACTAACAAGATAAGGAAGAGATATACCGAATGATCCGAGTCCTTCGGTCTTCGTCTCCACTCCGATCTCCCGCGGATGCTTCGTCCGTCATCTCCTCGTTGTCGCCTCTTCGCCGGAAGGGCACCACATCGCCTGCATCTTTTACGGGCTCCCACCTCAATACCGAGGCAACTCGGGCGTGAAGCTGTCGAGTCGACGCGTCCAAGATTTGCTGTAGAAAGTGTAGTGTAGAGCTTATGTCTCATTTGGGGTTTGTTGCCTTTGTAGATGATGGAGGAATCAAGATAAGAAAAATGGTGCTTGCATTTTTCTAGCATGAAAAGAGATGAACAAATTTTCCCTCTTGAAAATGATCCTCTCTTCTTCTTCTCTCAAGTATGAAGAAAAACTTATCTCCTTAGAAAATGGTGGAGGAAAGAATATGAAGCATGAAGGGAGGTGATGGTAGGAGCACAAGTGGTGACCACATCCAAAACATCATCATAACCATCTCACATCAAACTCTAATCACTTCTAATCAACAAAAAGCAAGTGATGATGATAGAAAAGAATGGTATCAAAAGATGCTTTCATAATTAATACATTTGCAAGAAAATCCTCCACAATGTGTTATTTGCAAATTTGCAAATAACACCCTCCATCGGAAAAGTCCGGCCGGGAAAGAATAAAGGAAAACCGGCCGGAACGGAATGCAAACTGGCAACTCCAGAAAACTGGTCCCGTAATAAATTACAGGAAAACCCCGATACTGTGCATACACACCCGCATCTGTATTCCGTCCGGATACAAATGCAATGAGACAAAATCTACACTGTACTAAACTAGGATCCGGCTAAAAATAAAGCCGGCTAGTAATATCCGTCCGATCCTGATCCGTGCAATACCGCACGTATCCGATCGAACCTTGCCATATATCTATACGGCCTCTAGTACAAACCGTCCGATCCTGATCCGTGCAATACCGCACGTATCTGATCGGACCCTGCCATATCTCCATACGGCCTCTACAGCGTTTCGCCCGAAAGCTAAGTAACTGAATGTGTGGTGGACTCTAAAGACTCGTCAATACTATGGCTGTGGATTTAACCACTAGCACGTCAGAGGTATAAGCCAATACGTGACGGGCCACCAGCTATTGACCAAAAGGGACATCGATGAGCGAACTCATTCTGATACCCTACTGAGCCTGTCAGTGACAATATCCGTACAGTCTGGTCCGTTCGTCTATGAGCATCGCATGTCGGGCCTAGGGGGTGGGTAAAAGTCAGACCCCCAAAAGCGGTACAAGTCGTGTCGGAGTGTAGCCCAGAACACCCTGAGATACTACTGGAATACCTACCAGTAAATCTCCTGCCTTGGCCAAGGACTTCGTGTAATGGCTCTCCTAGACACAGCGCGACCTCACCCCCAATACCGGGAGAGACGAACCCCTGAAGATCCGCTCACTGCCTCCATGTGGCTCGGGACTGTACCCAACTAAAACCTGTTTGCACGACTCCTTTGAGCCGTGGTAGGGTATTAATCAAAGCACAGTGGGAACTCACACGAGACAAATGACGATCCCCAGGTCGATGAACTAACCTGTACACATGTCACCTGGGAACTGCTATCTGACGTCAGGTATAAGACCAACTAGCATGTTCCCGGCGAGTCCTGTCCGGTGTACTCATAACCCAATGAGCACCTGTATACATCTTAGGTGAACCAACTGACACCAGTGGCTTGTGAGACCGGCCACCGCCCCTCGTCGGGGTCTCGACTGTATACACTAGTCTACTCTGGAGTATCGATGCCCTGTCTCGAAACTCCTACGACTAGGGACCTTTTAAGGATGTGCTTATAGACTCCAGCTCTCACTTATATGATCGCCCTCATACTGCTGGCAGTCAAGCAAGAATCCTAGGGGCTCTATCAACGTGCAATAGCGACATGTCAGGTCACCTAAAGCAGTACACGATGATAAAGGTAAACCAGATAGCATACTATCATCTCGAGTAAGACCGTCCTACCGGGATAGGTCCTCCCTCAATCATTGCAATCACGTGCCTGTGATCCAATAATTGACTCTGAGGGCACTATCTCCAACAGGTTTTTCTGAAAACCTATTGCGTAATGAACTTGATATCGTTGTAGAATCAAATGATTTTAAAATGGAGTGTTTTTGAGGCTTTTCTAGTTTTGCTAAATGGGTCACTCCCGGTGAAGGGATCGTCGGCCCTTTCCTCGTCGAATGAGGTGCGGGATATATCATATATATCACTGTGCAAAGCAAAAACTCTTAAAAGCAATCAAAAGACAAACCGAGTGTGTAGCATCTGCCAGTTATTGCTAAAGGAGTCACTCCCGGTGAAGGGATCTCGGTCCTTTCCTCATCGAATAAGGTGCAGGATATATCATATATACCGCTGTGCAAAGCAAGAACTGTAACTACCTGTTTTTATTTTTGAAATTCGATTCCACAACATCTTAGGTTTCTTTTCATTAATCTCATTAATGAAGTCCCATCATTTATGTACCTAAACATCACAGATAAATACGACGTACACTTATGCCATCCGCATTCGCCTCGATGTCCCCTCGTGCACCGTTAGGTTAGGTAACTAACGACAGAGCGGGGCAGGGCTAGCGCGAGTGCAAAACATAAGTAACGTCTATATAATATATCATATATATACTATATAAAGTATCCATCACAGAACATATCACATGATCATATCACAGATATCGCAGCAGAAGAATCATATGAAATATTGGATATACTAGGACGTCCGTGTTTTCAATACGAGCCAGTATAAAACACGGATTCCACGGTCGCGATGAATAGTCAAACCCACACCCCTAGACCCCTACGAGAGCGGCAAGCAACCCTACCAATTCTAGAGTTAGGAGACCCGGACTCGACTCCTCGAGTTGGTCTCCCGCTGGACTCCAGAACCCGGTTACTTGTGCTCCCCTCCTTGGGTCTATCCTAGTGCGGAAAAGAAAATAATATACAAAGGGTGACATCTTCCGCAACCTGGAAGTGCCCCAATAAAAGAATATTACATACAAGTTTTTACATGAATGAAAATGAAAAACACTCATCTCACATAAAAACCCCCGGCTATTCGAACACGACAATCCAATATAACATATCCAGTAACATCACATGTCATCAACGTAAGTAAATATGCGCATCCCAATTGTCGTTGACATATAGCAACGAAACCGGCGACATCACATATTACACTTACGGTCACAGAAAAGAAAGTGTAAAACTAAAACAGTTGGAATCCGCAATCTCTTTAGACATCGCATGCCTAATCAAATGAATTACTTAGACATCGCATGCCTAACAATTATAAACCCCGCATTTTAGTCTCAAAATCGAAAACTCTTTTCAATATCAAGTCGGGCAATTCAACAAGATTCCCGACATCCTGATCGAATGCTCGTCGCAAACTTCAGTAGACGGCCGCACCCCCGATACCGTCGACGAAGTGTACCAAGGCGGAACACCGCTACCGCGAGCACCCGGACGGATGCTTTCGGCGACGGGGTTCTCCTACAGTCACTTGGTCGGGGCTATGGAGCGAGGCTGTCTATTAAGTTTACCCGGCGAGTATCCGCGTACGCTACGTGATTGCGACGGACTTTTGATCACATCAAAATTCCGGGGCAACCGATCAAGTGAGACTAAAGTGCAATGTTTATAACATTCATTCAGTTATCTCATAACTTCTTTTGAATTCCAATTATTGTATCACATTCCGAATAAGATAGAAAATGCTAAACTTTCCGAGCAAACAATCAAACACCCAAGTTTTCCCGAAACAGCTCAACACATGAAACTAGTTTAAAAACATTCACTTCGTGCCTCAGTACCAACGGTCCAGCCATAGAAGGGTCAAGCCAATGCCTCACATGTGGCACGCCGTACTGCCCCAAACCCGAAGGTTCAAAGAGCAGTTCAAGACGGTCACATAATCGAGTTAAGGTTTGTTGTCTTCTAGAGGGACTATCGCGTTACTTGCACTACATAGAACGTGATTAAACCACGGAAAGATCCAACACTTGGAAATTTCCCAACAGGGGAAAAAGTGGGTATTTATATCCGGTCGAACTTTTTAACATATTCTAAAATTATCCGGAAAACACATTGACAAAATTAGACAGTCCGATCGAATCTCCGAACCCCCAATACAACCCAGAAATTTCAACTCTTGAATAAATATTAAAAATTCCCAAGAAAACCAGCATTGGAAACTAAGAATTACTGTGCAAAATTCTTTATATAATGAGGCCGTACGGCCGCGGAACCGCCGCACGAGCCATGCTCGTGCCGCGGAACCGCGGCGACTTAGTGGAATTGGGCTGTCGAATTTCACAGTAACCCTTAGATGTTCCTGCTGTTTTTTCTGCATATTTTTAATCTGGAAATAACCACAATTTTCAAAATTGTACAGAGAGCAATTTTGGGTTTAGGGTTTCGGTTCGATCGGGTTTCTAACACCGTCAAAGCATCGCCTATGGCTCTAGCTAGGCTCTGATACCACTGTAGGGTTCCTAGACACGCTAATGAGGTCTCACAAGGCATCAACCATGCCAATTTCAAAAATTAGAAGTGCCGAGAAACCCTAATACGGATCGTTAACTAGAATTTTAGGCGAAAGATGCAACTAGTTAACAACTTAACTAAAAGAACGGAAATACAACCTTTGTAGATCCGGTCCTCCACCTCCATAGCTCCGCAATGAAGTCTCCTCGCTGTCCAAATCGAATCCCGGGCTCTAGCGTCGGCTTCATCGGAAAAATGGGCGGGCTAGGTCGTCGACTTCGATGCCGAAGATGATCTACGTCGAGGCATCACAAGATCAAGCTCCCACTTCACCAAGTCATGAAACTTGTGAAGAAAACACCCTATACTACTTGGTAAGAGGTAGAGGATGAAGAAATAGGAAGTGGGTTCACTTTAGAATTGGATTTCACACTTGATTTCATCAAGTCACCATTGATGAAGCAAGCTTTTCTTCTTGTGTAGAAGAAGAAGAAGATGATGATATTATGATGAGTTAATTGAATTGAAAAGAATAATAATCATTATCATAATATAACCATGGTCAAGTGTAGAGAATGAATCATGGTTGAGTGGAATGGTTAGGGTTAAGCATGAGACAAAATGGTCACTTGGTCAAAGCTTCATGAAGCTTCAATATCAAACAAAGAAAGCCACCATTTTCTCTTCATGCTTTATATTTTCCAAAAAGAATAAATAAATAAATAAATGAATAAGAAAACAAGACCCTAACCATTCATATAACCATGGTTTAATCTTTACACAAACCCAAGTAAACATGTATCATCAAACATGATACAATCAAGTGCACAAAAGTATATCACATATAAAACTTGTGCAATGCAAGTGAGAAAATCCATTTAAAGTGAACCAATACTAGTTAATGCAAAGTAATATATCAAATATATAATTATGCATTAAATCATTAAATCAACACTTGATTTAACGATCCGGTCATATCGCATAAAACCGACTAATATCCAATGTATCGACTTATCGAATCAATTCTTGATTCGATAACTAGGTTATATCGCATACAACCAATCGATACATTCATCGTGAGAATGAAATACGGTATCACATACACGCATTATTCTCGGTCCCGCACATATCTCATATGCGCTCCTATTTCGTTTCGCTTGAGCTAGGAAATCTCTGTGTAGGACTCTAAAGACTCGTCAATACGCCGGCAGCAGGTGATGATCATATCAAACACCCACAAGCCGCAAGCGGTCTGCTAAACGTAACGGCCACCCGGGTATTGAGCGATCAGAAGATCGACGAGCAAGCCCGCTCACACTCCTGTGAATCCAACCAGTAACACTTACCGTACAGTCCGGTCTCGTCGTCTGATATGTCGCATATCTCGCCTAGGGGTGGTAAACGTCAGACCCCAATAGCTCGATAAGTTGTGTCGATATGAGATCTATAACAGTTCGAGAAACTACTGGTAACACTTACCAGTAAATCTCAGCAACCCTGGCCAGGGATTTCCGGTTATAGCCAATCGAACACAGCGCAACATCAACTCCCTATACCGGGAGAGACGAATCCCCTCCTATCGCTCATTGCCTCCATGTGATTCGGGACTGTACCCAAAAACCACCGTTTTGCACGCCCTCTTGGACGTGGTAAGGTGGAAATCAAAGCACAGTGGGAACCACACAAGACTCTATGACGATTTCGGGTCAACAGACTACTCTGTACCAGTGTCACCAGAGAACTGCCATCTGACGTAAGGTATAATACCATCTGGGAGTTCTCGGCGAGTCCGTCCAGTGTACCCAGTCTCCACTGAGCACCCGTATATCATCTCCGATGTCAAACACCAATGGATATGGAATCATCCATCGCCCATCTGTATGGGTCGAGAAGGTATACGCTAGTCTACTCTGGTATATCGATGCCCTGTCTCGATACACCCTCGACTAGGGACCTTGAAGGATGTACTTATGGACTACCATGTCCCCACTAGTATGATCCGCATCATAGTCCAGATAGTCAAGTACACATCCTAAGGGCTTCACCAACATGTAACAGAGAGACAATCAATGTACACGTTAAGGCAAAGAGTAACCACATAGCATACTATCATGTCGAGCAAGAAAATCCTCCCTATATATGTCCCAGCATCCACTACAATATACATCCAATGTACAGTAATGGCCTCTAGGGCATACATATAACTAACAAATCTATCGACCCTTCAGGGCAGTGAAGGGCCAGGTCATCACTGACTTTCTTGTTGAACATCCATTACCAGCCGACTCTCCCTTAAATTGCGAACTGCCAGATGAACATGCGTTCGATGCAATCGACAGGGAGGAGGAAGGAAATAATGCCCGATGGGAACTCTACTTCGATGGAGTATCTTCCATGAAAAAGCGAAAGCAAAACACCCCTATAATCAAAGCTGGGGTAGGCCTTATCTTTGTGACTCCACAAGCAGAGATAATACGTTTTGCCCTTTCCTTAACAGAGCCAAGAACAAACAATGAAGCGGAATATGAAGTTTTGATAGCAGGTCTTGAGATTTTTGTTGACATGGGTATCGAAAACCTCCTCATATATGGAGACTCCCAGCTAGTCGTTAACCAGGTAAATGGCGACTATCAGACGTGCAAGCTGGAGTTGGTAAAATATGGCAAAAGAGTGCAGCAACTGCTGATTCAAATCCCCTTCTACATCCTGGAAAGAATACCGCATGCGGAAAATAGCAAAGCGAATGCATTAACCAAACTTTCTAAGGAACCGGCTGACGAAAACCTCGATGATGTGAGGATCATTGTGCAAAGCCGCCGGATTCTCGCACCAGCAGAAATATCTCCGGACTCGTCTGAAGAAGAGGAAGCGACTAAACAAGCGGCCTTCCAAGTAGAGGACGAAGAAAAGGCTAAGGATTGGAGAGAAGTCTTCATAGACTACTTCAAATCCCATCAAATACCCGAAGACGCGTCGTCAAGACATCAGCTCATGAAACGAGTTCTATCCTTCGCCTTTGTCAATGATACTCTATATAAGAGGTAGTTCGATAGTTTGTGGCTAAGATGCTTGGGACCGGAGGAAGCGAGGAGGGTCGTCCAAGAAACTCACGACGGACTCTGCGGTTCCCATCAAGCTGGGCCCAAGATGAAGCTGAAGATCAAGAGAATGGGTTACTATTGGCCCACGATGATTCCGGACTGCCTCGAATATGCGAAGCAGTGTCACTCGTGCCAGATTCACGGGGACTTCATCCACCAGCATGAAAATCCGCTACATCCAACATTGGCTAGTTGGCCGTTCGAAATGTGGGGAACCGATATAATCAAGCCTATCGAACCAGCGTCATCTAAAGGTCATCGGTTCATACTAGCAATAACCGATTGCTTCACCAAGCGGGCAGAAGAAGTACCGCTAAAGGAAGTGAAGATGGAGAACATCCTCCATTTCTTCAGAACTCACGTCATCTACCGGTTTGGCACTCCACAACGGATCATCTCGGATAATCGGTCGGCCTACAGAAGCCATAAGATCAGCCGCTTCGCACAACAACATAATATAGATTGGAGATACTCTTCGGTATATAATCCCCTGGTTAACGGTCTAGCTGAGGCTTTCAACAAGACCTTGACGAAGATAATAAAGAAAACGGTGTCCAGAAATAAAAGGGATTGGCACGAGAGACTGCATGAAGCTCTCTGGTATTATCGAACTATGTTCAAAACAGCCACGAATACAACGTCATTCGCATTGGTATTCGGCACGGAAGTGGTACTTCCCTTGGAAATAGAACTACCCTCTCTACGAGTAGCAGTTCAATACGAGCTGACGGATGAAGAAAATGCCCATCTTCGGCTTGAGGAGCTCGATGCCCTCGACGAAACTTGTCTCATAGCGCAACAAAACCTGGAAGCTTACAAAGTAAGGATGACGCACTTATACGAAAGACTAACCGGGCCAAGAACATTCCGCCAAGGCGAACTCGTGCTAGTCGTAAAAAGACCTATGATCCCCAACCGTGCAAAGCGGGGGAAATTCGAACCAAACTATGAGGGTCCGTATATCATAGACAAGATCTACTAAGGTGGGGCCTACTTACTCATGGATATGCATGGAGAAAGACCCTTTCGGCCAATAAACGACCGGTTCCTTAAGAAGTACTACGCTTGATAAGTCACGGCTCAGGTTAATGGTAGATGACGACGCTCGTGTCCGCTCGCTGTCTTCCTGAGTCCAAACTCTATTAGTAGTATCCGGCAAAACTTTGCCCCGAAGGTAACAATGGACCACTACGTCCTTAAACTGGCAATGGATCGAGATATCCCTAAACTAACAATGGACCGAGATGTCCCTAAACTAACAATGGAACGTAATGTCCTTAAACTAAAATACATTGCCTCAAACACGGCGACAGTGGAATTCAAGTCCACAAGTCCCAGCGGCGAGGATTGCAACTCAATTCCCACTGGCTGCACAGCTGCCTCGGTGGCGAAGTCCCCCCTAAGTGCCATTGGTGAACAGAGGGGTAAAAAAACGGTACGTCCATAAGCAAAATGGGCATGGATAGAAATCCGAAAGGGCGCCATGAGTAAAAAAAGCAGGGCTACCGGCGAGTTTGTGAAAACCCGAAAGGGTGCAATCTCTTTAAAATAAAGACACCTGCAAGGTCTTCTCGATCTTGTGAGGAGAAAACACCTGCGTGAGATCCTTACGACTCACAAAAGAGAAACACACATAGGGATCCCCACGATTCTTAAGGAGAAATAACACTTATGAGATCCTCACAACTCATAAGGAGAATCCCCCCTTATGAGACCCTCATGGCTCATAGGATTCAAAAGCCTTAAGATACAGGGACCTGAACCTGTTCTTAAGCCATCGCACCCCCCAAGTTGCCCTACAAGCGGTCCAATAGTGACCGTTGTATATAATCCACGGGCACAAATAAATGTTTCTTCACCAAGTCCTACCAAAGATGAGGAGTGTGTTCCCCTCCGAAAGACGGCGCACAAGACTGCGAGGTCCTGACGCTGAGATTCGGGGCAGATGCTATTTGGTTTTATCCGTCCACCTCTCCAAAGATGCCAAGTTGATTTATGGCACCGTGTATCGGAGGTTTAGATGGATGCGGCCGATGTAGCAGACTTCATCAGATTCCCCCTCGCTTGAGGGGTTTTTGATTGTGGGGACGCTCTTCCCTGCAGGCGCAAGCCCCTGCAGTTAATTACGCTACCACATTGCGGTAACAACTTTCTCCTTCTCCGGAGTTTCACTCCGTGTCGTGGGTGTTTGTTTTGTTTGTGGTTGCCCGTGGATTGTATACGGAGACTGAGTAATGCCGTCGCCCGTAGGACGTGGATTAGTCCAAATCCGTATTTATTTAGATTTGGGTTTGGTGTTTTTTTAGTTTAAGGATGCGTTAGTCGCGTTGCGGCTAAGATCGACTTAAATGTTCGCCAAGGATACGTTAGTCCTATTTTGGACTAAGATCGACTTGAACGGGATCGTTTAGATCCGAAAGAAGAGCAATTGGCTCTATTGTTCCAGTTTAGAGACGTGGTGGTCCATGTTCCAGTTTAGGGACGTGGTGGTCCGTCATTAGTTTAGGGACATTTCGGTCCGATATTAGTTTAGGGACGTTTCGGTCCATGAGTTTAAGGACCCCGCAGTCCATATGGATGTGTGGTCGTTGGGACCCGTCACCTCTTTGACGTCGTTGAGGAATTACAACGATGGATATCAAAGGAGTTCGGAGATGTACCCTCGAACCGGATGTGGATTGGTTTAGGAGAGCCATTCTGCTCAGTTAATTTAATTTAAGGACTTATGGCCACGATTGGGCTACGTCCAGTTAAAAATGTCCAATATTTTATTTGCATTTGTTTTTTGTCTGGGCTTTCCCTTTTTTTAGAATAATGCATAACATTACTTTAGGCCATTTATGCCCGTTTTGACTGGGCTTGGCGCTTTTTTTTATTATAATGCAGAGCGTTTATTTTGGTCCATTGGACTTCTCAATTGGGCTCTGCCCTGCATAACATTTTTGTTATTTTGTTTGGGCTCTGCCCATTTATAAATGATGCAGAGCATCAATTTAATTAGGCCTGCTTGGTCTTTTTGATTTGGGCCTGGCCCTTTGGGAAATGCATTACATTTGTCAGGCGCTTTGCGCCAATTACTGAGCACAAGCGCTTGTAGATAGGACACGTGTCATGCTCTGGTGAGCGCAAGCGCAATAGCGCAGTGCGCTGCGCTAGTGCGCTACGCTGTTGCGCTGCTGACACGTGGCGCGCTCTCAGCGAGTTGCGCCAATTCCAGACAGCAAAGCTCTATCTTAAGAGCGCGTAGCGCAAGTTGTTCTACAGCTAACACGTGGCGCTCTCTCAAGAGCGCAACAGCGCAGTTTGGAAGTGCAAAGCACTATTTTTTATCTTTGATCAAATTAGAATCAAAGAAAAATAAATTTTTCTTTCATTTCAAGAACCAGAGGTTCATAAGAAGTGCAAAGCACTATTTTTTTTTTTTCTGTTTTAAAGAACCAGTGGTTCATCAGAAGTGCAAAGCACTATTTATTATATGAAGATCATTGATCTTGTTTTTAGATCAATGATCTATTAGAGGAAATTTCTTCTCCCTTATAAAGGTTTTTTACCTCTTCTTGAAATTTTTCTCAGAGTTCTTTCTATTTGAAGCTCTTGATTTTTCAAGAAAATGTTGATGCCTTTGAATTGAGGCCTAGGGTCCTTTTTATAGTGCCCATAAGTTTGTTGAATTTGTTAAAGAGATCTTTCTCAGAGTGATTTGGGGAATTTTCCCCACCGTTAGATCTTTGATCCAAGGGCTTCTGTTTTACAGAAGAAAATCTTCTTGTTTTAACAAGAACAGAAAGATTTCTTTAAAAATCTTTAATTCTGTTTGGCGCAGATACCCCAGCGCGTGACACGTGTCGCGCAGTGCAAAGCGCAGCGCAACTGCGCGAGCGCATCCGCGCTGACGCGTGTCGCGCAGCGCAAAGCGCAGCGCAACTGCGCTAGCGCATCCGCGCTGACCCGTGTCGCGCAGCTCAATACTTGCGCAACTGAAGCGTTGCTTCCTTTAAACAGAGCTTTGCTCTGATTGGGCGCGCCTTCTTGGGCGCTGCGCTGACGTATTAGCGCCTGACACGTGGCGCGTTGCGCCCGAGACTTGAAGCGTTGCTTCAAAATTTTGAATTTTGAATTTGAATAGAGCTTTGCTCTGATTGGGCGAAACAAATGCCCCCCCACCGTTGCGCTCACGTGGCGCACACGTGAGTGCAGCGGTGGCAAGCCCTTGACCGTTGGATCAAGAGGCGAGCTGAAGAGGCGCAGGCGCCTTATAAATAGGACCTTTGGTCCTTAGAAAATCTTACCGTTTCTAAGGTTTTTGATTTCAACAGAGCTTTGCTCTTTCTTAAGAACTTCAGAGCTATGCTCTCTCCCAAAGTTAGAAACTCTAGGTAAAATTTAACTTAAACAAAATTAATTTAAATTAATCTTGACCAAAGAGCTTTGCTCTCACGGATCTTTTGATCTAAAGAAATCCCCATTGGGGTTTCATAAACAGAGCTTTGCTCTCAAAACTTATAGATCTACAGAGATCTTATTCATGGGTTTTAACCCATGAACAGAGCTTTGCTCATAGATCTAAAAAAAAACAGCTCTTTTATATTTGAGAAATGAAGAGTCTTTTTTATAAATTTTTCATGAATCTTTCAAGATTCCAAAATTTTTCTGATGGACTTTTTCCATCATTACCACAAAGCCATGCTCTTTTAAGGAATCTTATTTCCCTGGGACCAGAGTTTGACAAGTGTCACTCTGTGACAGAGCTTTGCTCTGAAAGAGGAGATTTTCTCCTTGTCTCTAGGGATTCTTTATTAATGGGAATGTTTTCCCGGGGACCAACTGACAATCTCATCCAATGATGAGTTTGTCTTATTAACTGACGTATTGTCATCCAGATCTTGTGGGTCCCCTTTTAGTCTCCTGCTCACTGCACTGCTGTGTGGTGTAATTAATTAATTTTAATTTTAATTTAATTTTAATCTATTTTCTTCTTTAAATGCCAAACATTGGAATTACAACACCAACGGCTAAATTGTTCTTTTGCAGCGATCATGTCTCTAGATACTTCATTCCCGTTCGTCCGCTCAGAGGAAGGATTTCCCGAGGCGCCCTTGGACCGTGAAGTCCTGGCCATGATTAAGGAGTTCAACCCGGAATACAAGAGTCTCCATCTTTGGGGGTCATGGTACAATCAGATCATCATGGGCCGTCGGAGCTTCACATGCGCGGTGCCGTCAGAACCTATAACGGCGATTCATTACGCTAGCCCACCCCCGGTGCAGTATGCCATGGAGATGGTGGATTGGACCGCAAACAGCTTTCTTCACCCTGCTATGGATGCGGTTCCGGTCCAACGTCCTATGGTCTTGGATATCCTAGGACGTCGTATTTGTCAGGGCGAGGCGAGACCTTGGGGGCAATCATATAACATTGGTCTGATCCCCCGTCATCCGATTGGCTACCTGCCATGGGCCCGGTACATCCTGTCGACGAAGAAGTCGCAGTTGATAAGATTAGGATTGTACACCGCGGTTTACGTCTCTCTCTTCCAGTATCCCTCGCTCCCCACCTGGTGGTTCAAGGCTTTCTTAGAGCAATGGAATATTCCCACCCACACTTTCCTTGCCATGGATCGGGAAGTGTCCATTTCTTTGGAGGAATTCGCGGAGGTATCCAGTCTACCGGTCATGGGGGAACACTATGAAGAGCTGCTCCCGACAGATGAGTACGTCTTCGGCGCTAAGCCTATGGTAAGGGGGATCACGCCGGAAAATGCTGTTCAACACCAATTCCCGAGCCTGATCAAGGTGTTGAACATTTATGAGTCCCTCTTCATCGAACACGGGAGCCGAGGAGTTAATTTTGAGGACTTCATCGCTCGCTTCCTCCGTCCGAGCGTCATTTCGCCAGGAGCCGCCAAATCTGCTATCCTGGATGATCCTTTTGGTCTAGGTTTGGATAACCTGCCGACGAAGGATATAGACCAAAAGGCTTTCTTCCTCCCAGACTTCGCTACCATATCTTTCGCAGAAATTGCAGCCCCTGGGATGGACGAGGAAGCCTTTTTCTTAGGATTTCTCGGGCTGTGGCTGAGTTGGTTCGCGATCCCAATGCACTCTCATCGCATGCAGCCCTCTGTCTTTTATCCAGCCCACCGCATGGTCATCGGGGTAAAAGTGGCCGTAGGGATTACCGGCTTAGCGCACTTGTATCATGGTCTCAGCCGAGCCGCGGATGCCAACGTGCCCGGAGTATTGCACGTAGTCTTCCCGATGCACTACTTTGCATCGTGGCTCGAGCTGCACACGGCGGGTGTCTTTGGCATGCATAAAAGGCCTTCATTCTTTGACAAGTGCGGTTTTCCTCGCATTATACAGTTGATTGGCTCATCAATCGTGACCCCTTCGCCACGGAACGCTAGGGGTTTGCTGCTTCGCCCTCACACCGTTGGAGTCGGGATGTCCTTCATCGATAAGGTACTAACCATTGGAAAAGCGTCCACCACTGCGGTGCGACCATTACAGGATTCCTTCAAGGATGGAGCTTCAGTGTTAACGGCCTGGGAGATCCTCCATTTGTATTCTCTTAGACCGGGTTTCCTAGTCTTCAGGCAGGGCGGTGCAGCAGTCTTTATGAGATATAATCCGCATCGTTTTGCCCAACAACTGGGTTACGATCAAGGGTTACCCTTGGAATCTTTCTTATTGGAACCCGTTGTCAATGAAGAAGGGATGGAGAATGCGTTACATCACTTCATGCGCTTGAACACAGGTTCTCGTTTTTTGATCAGCACGTCGGCCTGTGCTCCACGACTCCTTAATGTATATAAAGAGTGGTACAATCATGCGACGGGGGCTGTTATAAAGGAAGAGAGGCGAGTGTTGATCGACCGTAAAGAAGTACCCCCCGGCGCCAACCGTAACGCTCCCTTAGCGCCAAGGATCCTGGTAGCTCCTCCTCTAAAAGATGCCGGGGGCAGACCATCACGTGCGCCAAGTCCTCCACATGAGCTGCCGCTCCCTGATATCGCAGATGCACCTCACGCACCCTGTGCTCCAGTGGAGACAGTGGTTGTACCCTCGCCGGAGTCTGGCGTGGGTGCGGACATCGGGACCCGTCGTCCCAAAGTGGCTGCTAAGCGGAAGTCGATCCCCCGTGAGCCTAGAGTCGGAGGGCAAAAGAAAAAGAAGTCGCTCTTCGCTGCGGTCGTCGTGTTCGGTCAGGAACCCCATGCTCCTTATGCCGAGGGTCTGCTCGAATATGGGACTAACGCAGGATTAGTGATGCCGCCGCCGGACGATACAGACTTGGAGGCTGCTCTCAAAGCTTCAGCATGGTTGGCGAGGCGTGACGCGTGGTTAGCTAAGCTTGCGCAGTCAGGTAACTACTAATCGCCTTTCTTTATTGCAATATGTATTCTCCATTGCCTTTGACTAACGCTCTTCTTTCCTTTCTTTTAACAGGCATCACTGATGAAGAAGCCATTGCCGCTTCTCTGAAGACTTTCCAGGAGGAGGAACGTCTCAGAGCGTCTATGGGCCTTAGTAAGTTTTAATCCATCAAGTTTCCATCTTCCTCGTGTTATGGTCGATCTAACCTTTCTCTTTTTATTGCAGAAACCTCAATGCCGTTCCCACCAAGCGATGCAGATGTTTTACCAGCTGCCGATGTTCCCGCTTCCTCTGGGCCACCGCAGGAGGTTCATCTTGAAGAGCCGATGAAGGATGCCTTAAAGGCTCTTGAGGCATCCCTGAACGAGGATGACGACGCCTTGAAAGAGGCGTCGCTAAGGTCCATCGCGATAGCCCGGGAAGAGAGGAAGCGGCAAAGGCATGAGGCGAAGGCGCGCCGGGCTGCCTTGGCTGTGGGAGCGGGCCCTAGCACCGTCCCTCGCGCTGATACTCCATCCGAAGAGGCCCCTGTCGCCCTATCCACTGCCCGCAGAGAGGTGGCGCGCGCAGTTCGGAGCGCAAACGGTAAATCCGCTTCAGGTAATATTTCTCTCAGAGTTTTTATTATAAGGGTTTTTAATGTCATTGGTCCTTATATCCCTCATCTTGCAGGGCCGAGTCCGATCGAGGGGGAGGCGGAAACCGTTGATCCCAAAGAAGCAGAGGAGGCAGTACCTGCCGAACTCGAGCCGACGGTGGGCAACGTCGTTGTGGCTTTGGAGCCTAAGGCGGAGGTCGAGGGGCCTGCCGCCGAGAAGGTCATTGATGCCGAACCTGAAGTGGTGGCAGATGATATGATCATTATAAATGAGTCCAGGGTGGTGGCGAATGAAGCGCTCGAGGCCGGCGATCCCCCGGCGACGGTGGACGATACAACCGCCACTACTGAACCTGAAATAGTGGTGGGTGAGGAGGCCATGATTCCCGAGGACGAGCCAACCGCTCCTTCTCTGGAATCTGGCAATACTCCAGTCATAGCCCTCCCCATCTATGGTCCTCCGCCGTCTCCAGGTCTCGCGAGCATCGCAACGGTCCCCATCGAGTCGGGCGATGAGGTCACGGGCGGTGGTCTCATGTCGATAGAGGAGGGAGTCGCCTCTGTTTCAGCCGGGAGCTCCTCAGGTAAACCCCAAGTTGCTGCTTTTCTTTACTTTACTATCTTTTCTGACAAGTTCACCTTTTCGTAACGCAGGTGCAGCCAGTGCCGATGCCCCACTGCTCGAGGGAACGCCTTCAACGACTGCCTTGGCGGTGGTCACCTCTCAACCCTCTCTCATACCCTCGAAGATGTTGGAAGGTATGTGTTTGCGATTTATTAATCTTATCTTCCAGATGTATAATTTGTGTACTAAAGTCACACTGTTGTATCTTCCAGGAGTGCTTTTTGATCATCTCTATCAAGTGTTGCTCCCACACTTCTCCTTCCCATCTGAATTCGCCTCTCCCTCTGGTGGCGCTGGTGAGTACCGTTCCCGATTGGTAGCTTTGTCTTTTCAGTGGTAGAATTATTTCTAACTCTCTCTTGTTCTGACTGCAGTGCTGCAAATCGAAGGGGGAGCAGAAAGATCGGCTGCGCCACCAGCCCTTCCGGCCTTGCCACCTGTCTCCATCGGTATAGTAAACTATCTTATCAATGACTTCCTTCATATCTATTGAATCATCATCTAATCGCATTTCGTCTTTTTCCAGCTGTCGTTCCAGTCTCGGTGCCTTTCGAGTCTCGCATTACAATACCGGGCGGCCCTTCCCAGGGACGTCCGTCCTCAAAAGGTGCCGCGAATAGTTTCGCATGTTGAGCGACTACATCGAGGAACTTGACATCGAGGCTCCTGTATCTGCTGAGGACTTCGCCACGACGGTTAACCCGATGTTGGCGATATTTGCCACCTTCCATGACGAGGGCATTGTCGCCTCTTGGGTTAACTATTGTCTGGAGATCGAGGCTCGCCTTCATCAGCTGGAGTCAATGTGCCTGTCCCCCGAGACTTTGGCCTTGAGCACTCAACGGGGAGCATGGCTCGAGCAAAGCGCTTCTTATTTCCGTCATCTGGAACAAGAAGTGGCTTTGAGGCTGAAGGAGTGCCAAGATTCTTCAAGCAGAACTGCTCGCTTGCGTGCCGAAGTTGAGGCGAACGCCGCTGAGGTAAAGACCGTCTTCGAGGGTCTTCTGGAGCGCATATCGAATGGGTTGAGACTAAAGCGGGCACTTGATGTCGCTGAGCATGACACTCCAGGCCGTGAAGCTGCTCATCAAGCCGTCAGGGATCAGCTTGCATCCGTCGCACAGCAACGGGCCCAGGTGGAGGCGGAGTTGGCAGTGGTATCCAATCGGGAAAAGGCATGGAAGGAAGTGTATGAACAACTGATAGAGCTACTTAAGACGCTTCCTTCCCAATAGCTGCCTTTGTATCAATGTATTTGTAAAAATTTTCTTTTCTGAGTAACCTGTATCCGTTCTTTGCTCTTTTGTATGATTCACCATGTATTTCATTGAGGTCAATGAATAAAGATACACACTTTCTTTTGCAATATCTTGTATGCTCTTTTGTTTTCTGCCTTTGCATCATGATGTTGTCGATGAACCTGATTGGCAGACAACTTAATTTCTCCAAGAGATAGCGATGGCTTAGGCCGCAGGTTCAGATCTGCCGCCTAAGACTTTTCAATTCTATGAGCCGTGAGGGTCTTATAGAGATTTTTCTCCCTACGGATCGAGAGGATCTCATAGGTGGATTTTCTCCTTAGGAATCGTGAGGATTCCTAAGTGTGGTTTTCTCTTATAAGTCGTAAGGATCCTATAAGAGAATTTTCCCTCTTACGAGTTGAGAGGATTCGTAAGCGGTTGTTTCCCTCCTTGTCGAAAATCGACTTCGGAGAGTGAGACCCGTGAATAGTATGCAAGAGACCATTTTAGATTGACTTGCAGGGCCCCATTGCTCAAGAAGCAAGCTTTTCAATCCTTACTGCCTGAGACCTCATCTTGTAAATTAAGAAGTAAGTTCAATTTGTTGAAGAAATCCCTTTTCTGAAAGATTTGGCGGGATTTCCCCCACCGTCGGATCTTTGATCCAAGGGCTTCTGTTTTACAGAAGATAATCTTCTTGTTTTAACAATAACAGAAAAGATTTTTTCAGAACCTTAATTTTTGTTTAGCGCAAATGCTCCAGGGTATGACACATGTCGCACAGCGCACAGTGCAGCGCAACTGCGCTAGCGCATCTGCGCCGACACGTGTCACGCAGCGCACGGCGCATACGCCGCTGAAGCGTTGCTTCCTTTAGTTTTTCTTGAAATAGAGCTTTGCTTTGATTGGGTGTGCTGTTTTGTGCGTTGCGCTGATGCGTCTGCGTCAGACACGTGGCGTATTGCGCAGCGCAAATAATCTGAAGCGTCGCTTCATTAAATTAATTTTCAAGACAGAGCTTTGCTCTGATTGGGGGAAGACGAAGCGTTGCTTCATCTCCCGCCTCGGAATTTGAACAGAAGTTCGCTCCGATTAGGGTAAACTGCCGTGACAACTCTTGGAAGTCGAAGAGGCACTTGATGCCTATAAATAGGACCTTTCGTCCCCCCCAGATATTTATCATCTTTCAGATTTCTATTTTCGAAGACCTCAGAGCTTTGTTCTTGCCTTCAAGAATTCCGGTGCCTTGCTCCTCCTTTTTTTTTTCAAAGTTTTTAGGAAAACTTTAGGTAAAATCGATTCTTAGATTAATCTTAACCAGCAGAGCTTTCATCCAGGGGACTTTATCCTTGAACATAGTTTCGCTCTCTAGGAATTTAGTCCTCTATGTATATTATTGCTTTTCTATTGCTGATCTTCCTGTAATATTTCATCCAGGCATAATGGCGGCGGCGCATCTATACAGTTTGCACGAGTTTATTACCTATGACGATATCCGCGCTCAGGGTCGTCAACAAAACCAGGAATTTACAGACGCTGAATGTGCAGAAGTCATGGGTCATCTGAACGCAAGCGGTGGTTGGCTGTTGCCTCGTCGTTCGGCCCTTTTGAAAGTCGTGTTGGGAGCCATATGGAGAGCACTTCCGGGTCTTCATGAGGCCTTACCGCTCAACGCGCTGGATGATGCCGAAGATAAGGTGCATTCAGTGTACCTGACAGGGCTGATTTCAAAGAAACGACGGAACAGCCTTATTGACATCCTACACCAAGTCTTCCAGCAGACGACGATAGTTGCTGCTTATCAAAGGCCAGGAGGGCTCGCCGATGATCTCGATACAGAGGAGCGAGAAAGACTGTGCATAAGAATAATTAGAAAGGCCAGAAGAACTCTGGATGGCCTTACTTTTGATTTCCTCAATCCGTGCCCCGGATCTGAGGTTATACCGTTGTAATAATTTGAATAATGTTTCTTATGCTTGTAAAAGAAAATTATTTTTTTTAGCAGTATGAATGGAAACCCTTCCCTTTTCTATTTCAGCTTGTCTTATTTCTCGTCCTGAGTCTTCTGCCCATGCATAAATGAATGCGTCACGCACGCCAGATCAAATGTAGACCGGATATTCTTTCTGTCATCTTCTTTTTTTTTAATTGTCAGCAGGCTGTCTTAATAACCATGGTTGATGGATGTCTAAAACGAGTATTCCGACTTCCTTAGGAAATAGCGATGGCTTAGGCCGCAAGTTCTGGTCTGCTGCCTAAGATTTTTCAACTCTATGAGCCATGAGGGTCTCATAGAGGCTTTTCTCCCTACGGATCGAGAGGATCTCATAGGCGGATTTTCTCCTTAGGAATCGCGAGGATTCCTAAGTGTGGTTTTCTCTTATAAGTCGTAAGGATCCTATAAGAGAATTTTCCCTCTTACGAGTCGAGAGGATTCGTAAGCGGTTGTTTCCCTCCTCGTCGAAATTCGACTTCGGAGAGTGAGACCCGTGAATAGTATGCAAGAGACCAGTTTGGATTGACTTGCAGGGCCCCATTGCTCAGAAAGCAAGCTTTTCAATCCTTGCTGTCTGAGACTTCTTCTTACAAATTGAGACGAATCGGGGATTTGCTTGCGGAGAGGGTGGTGGCTCTACGAGTTGACATGAGTTAAGAAGCTCTCGTCACGGAGTGTTTGTATCCGTGAGTCGAGGAGTTTGCTAGGGATTATTTTTTTCCCAAGTGCCAAGGATTATTTGTTTCCTTGGGGTTTGAAACGAGTCGAGAGTTCCCACAGGGGCACTGGTGGCTCTGCGGGTTGACGCGGATCAGGAGGCTCTCGTCAAGGAGTGTTTGTATCCGTGAGTCGAGGAGTTTGCTAGGGATTATTTGTTTCCCAAGCGCCAAGGATTATTTGTTTCCTTGGGGTTTGAAACGAGTCGAGGGTTCCCATAAAGGCTCTGGCGGCTCTGCGAGTCGATGCGAATCAGAAGGCTCTCGTCAAGGAGTGTTTGTATCCGTGAGTCGAGGAGTTTGCTAGGGATTATTTGTTTCCCAAGCGCCAAGGATTATTTGTTTCCTTGGGGTTTGAAACGAGTCAAGGATTTCCACGGAGGCGCTGGTGGCTCTGCGAGTCGACGCGAATCAGAAGGCTCTCGTCAAGGAGTGTTTGTATCCGTGAGTCGAGGAGTTTGCTAGGGATTATTTGTTTCCCAAGTGCCAAGGATTATTTGTTTCCTTGGGGTTTGAAACGAGTCGAGGATTTCCACGGAGGCGCTGGTGGCTCTGCGGATCGACGCGGATCAGGAGGCTCTCGTCAAGGAGTGTTTGTATCCGTGAGTCGAGGAGTTTGCTAGGGATTATTTGTTTCCCAAGCGCCAAGGATTATTTGTTTCCTTGGAGTTTGAAATGAGTCGAGAATTCCCACGGGGGCACTGGTGGCTCTGCGGATCGACGCGGATCAGGAGGCTCTCGTCAAGGAGTGTTTGTATCCGTGAGTCGAGGAGTTTGCTAGGGATTATTTGTTTCCCAAGCGCCAAGGATTATTTGTTTCCTTGGGGTTTGAAACGAGTCGAGGATTTCCACGGAGGCGCTGGTGGCTCTGCGGATCGACGCGGATCAGGAGGCTCTCGTCAAGGAGTGTTTGTATCCGTGAGTCGAGGAATTTGTTGGGAGGGTATGGTTCCCTCTTTGTTTATGCCCTTGGATTGTATACAGGGATCGATGTGATCTTAACTGTAGGGCAAAAAGTTTCATTCTTTCATTTTTTTTATTCTTTCCGCGATGCTCTATCATTTCAGCTTTTATATCGCGAAGGTCACGATTGCCCAATCATTTCGGCTATTTTTCGCGGTGCCCAATCATTTCGGCTGTTTATTTTATTTTTACTCGCTGCTTTTTATTGCGAGTTGCCCAATCATTTCGGCTATTTCGCATGCATACATTTTACTTGCTGCTTTTTATTGCAAGTTGCCCTATCATTTCGGCTATTTCGTATGCATGTGCGGCTTACTGGCTTTTCGCCGTAAACCTGAACTTGGACACTGATTTTGGCATCAGCACCGCTACAACTGGGATGTTGCCAGGAGCGAATCATCATTTGCCTCTGTCATTGTCGAACAAAGGAGGCTTAGCGATTAGGGTCCTGTCGACTAAGGCTTTTGACTTTATGAGCCGTAAGGGTCTCACAAAGCTATTTCTCCCTACAAGTCGTGAGGATCTTATAGGTGTATTTTCTCCTTAGGAATCGTGAGGGTTCCTAAGTGTTTTGTTCCTCCGTAAGTCGTAAGGATCCTACAGGAGGGTTTTCTCTTTATAAATCGAGAGGATTTATAAGGGTTATGCGAACATATCCCCAGTCACGGATGGACCTTGGTTAGGGAAATGTTTATTCGCGCCCGTGGATTGTATACAAGGGTCAGTATTGAGCCACTTGTAGGGTAATATCGAAGGTCGTGGGGGTTGCTTAAGCACAGGTTTAGGTTTCTGTAACTTAAGACTTTCAACTCTTATGAGCCGTGAGGGTCCCATAAGAGAGTTCTCCTTACGAGTCGTGAGGATCTCGCAAGTGTATTTTCTCCTTAGGAATCGTGGGGATCCCTAAGTGTGTTGCTCCCTTGTGAGTCGTAAGGATCTCACGCGGGTGGTTTCTCCTTATAAGGTCGGGAGGACCCTATAAGTGTCTTTTAACGAGATTGCGCCCTTTCGGGTTTTCATAAACACTCGCCGGTAGTCCTGCTGTTTTTACTCACGGAGCCCTTTCGGGTTTTCATCCGCGCCCATTTTGCTTATGGACATACCGTTTTTTTTTTGTTTTTTTTTTACGAGGTCGCGCCCTTTTGGGTTTTCACGAACACTCGCCGGTAGCCCTGCTGTTTTTACTCACGGAGCCCTTTCGGGTTTTCATCCGTGCCCTTTTTGCTTATGGACATACCTTTTTTTTTTAATTTTATTTTTATATGTTTTTTTTATATCTTGTCAGCCTAAAGATGCTGCGGTAGTAGTTTAAAGACGTTTCGGTCTGCTATTAGTTTAAGGACATTTCGGTCCGCTGTTAGTTTAAGGACATTTCGGTCCGACATTGAGAGGTTGGCTACTGCTTATAAAACTTGAGCTTAGGAGGATAGCGAGCGGACATGGTCGTCGTCATCTATTATTGACCTAGGCTGTGGCTCATTAAGCGTAGTATTTCTTCAGGAAGCGACCGTTTATCGGCCTGAAAGGCCTTTCACCGTGCATGTCCATGAGTAGATAGGCCCCACCCTGGTAAACTTTATCTATGATGTACGGGCCTTCATAGTTTGGCTCGAATTTTCCCCGCTTGGCGCGATTGGGAATCATAGGCCTTTTGACCACTAGCACGAGTTTGCCTTGGTGGAATGTCCTCGGTCGGGTCAATCTTTCGTATGAGCGCGTCATCTTTGCTTTATAAGCTTCCAGATTTTGTTGCGCTATGAGCCTAGTTTCATCAAGGGCGTCAAGCTCCTCAAGCCGAAGGTGAGCGTTTTCTTCGTCCATTAGCTCGTGGTGAACTGCCACTCGTAGAGAGGGTAACTCTATCTCGAGAGGGAGTACTGCTTCCGTACCGAACACCAACGCGTACGGCGTTGTGTTCGTGGCCGTCTTGAATGTAGTTCGATATGCCCAAAGAGCTTCTTGCATTCTTTCGTGCCAATCTTTCTTATTACGGGACACCGTTTTCTTTATGATTTTTGTCAATGTCTTGTTGAAGGCTTCAGCTAGTCCATTGGCTCGCGGATTATAAACCGAAGAATATCTCCAGTCTATATTATGCTGTTGCGCGAAGCGACTGATCTTGTGGCTTCTGTAAGCTGGCCCGTTATCGGAGATGATCCGTCGCGGAGTTCCAAACCGATATATGACATGCGTCTTGAAGAAGTGGAGGATATTTTCCGTCTTCACCTCTCTTAACGGTACTGCTTCTGCCCATTTAGAGAAGTAGTCAGTCGTCGCCAGGATGAAACGATGTCCCCTAGACGATGCTGGTTCGATAGGGCCAACTATGTCAGTCCCCCACATTTCGAATGGCCAGCTAGCCACCGTTGGATGCAACGGATTTGGGTGCTGGTGGATGAAGTCCCCATGAATTTGGCATGAGTGACATTGCTTGCATATTCGATGCAGTCTTGAATCATCGTGGGCCAGTAATAGCCCATCCGTTTGATCTTTAACTTCATCTTTGGGCCTGCTTGGTGAGAACCGCAGATTCCGTCATGAACTTCTTGAACGACTCTTTCCGCTTCGTCCGGTCCTAAGCACCTCAGCCACAGAGAATCGAATGACCTCTTGTATAGAGTATCATTGACGAAGGTGAAAGACAGAGCTCGTTTCATGAGCTGGTGTCGTACGGACGCATCTTCGGGCATTTGGTGGGATTTGAAGTAGTCTATAAAGACCTCCCTCCAATCCTCAACCTTCTCATGGTCTTTTATTTGTAAGGTCGCTTGTTCAGTCACTCTCTTTTCTTCGGGCGATCCCGGAGGTATTTCTGCGGGGGCGAGCACCCGACGACTTTGTACCATGATTCTAACCTCATCGAGGTTCTCGTCAGCCAGTTCTTTTGCAAGCTTAGCTAACACGTCCGCTTTGCTATTTTCTGCGCGTGGTATACTTTCCAAAGTATAGGAGGGAATTTGGGTCAGCAGTTGTTGCACCTTTTCACCGTATTTTACTAATTCCGGTTTTCATGTTTGGTAATCGCCGTTTACTTGACTAACGACCAGTTGCGAATCTCCGTATATGAGGAGGTTTTCAATTCCCATGTCAATGGCGATCTCGAGGCCTGCTATCAGAGCTTCGTATTCGGCTTCATTGTTTGTCCTCGGTTCCGTCAGGGAGAACGCGTAGCGCATTATCCCTCCTTGTGAAGTTATAAAGATGAGTCCTACCCCCGATTTGATTATAGGGGTACTTTGTTTGTGCTTCTTCACGGAAGATGCTCTGTCAAAATAAAGCTCCCATCGGGTATTATCACCATCGATCGCATCAAACGCATGTTCGTCTGGAAGATCGCAGTTTAAAGGAGAGTCGACCGGTATCGGGTGCTCAGCAAGGAAGTCGGCGATGGCCTGGCCTTTTACTGTTTTGAGTGGTCGATATGCTATCGAGAACTCTATTAAGAGCAGGGCCCATTTAGCGAGTCGTCCCATCATTATGGCCTTTGACATTAGATATTTGAGAGGGTCCACCTTTGAAATGAGATGGACTTCATGCGCTAATGCGTAATGTCTAAGCTTTGTTATTGCGAAGATCAACGCCAGGCAGTGTTTTTCAATGGGGGAGTAATTGCTTTCTGCCCCCAGCAGCACTCGACTTAAGTAGTAAAGTGCTCTTTCTTTCCCCTGGTCATTCTCTTATGCCCATAATGCGCCCAAAGAACCTTCAAGGGCGGCCGTGTAAAGAATGGGAGGCTTTCCCTTCACTGGAGCAGGCAACACTGGAGGGTTTTGCAAATACTGCTTGATCTCATCCAGTGCGCCTTGGCATTTGTGATCCCAAACGAATGGGGTTCCCTTCTTCATCAGGTGACTGTAAGGACGGCACTTTCCTGAAAGATTGGCTATAAATCGCCGTATGTATGCGAGCTTCCCTTGGAGGGACCGCAACTGTTTGAGAGTCCTCGGCGGAGGCATTCCCATGATTGCCTTGATCTTGGACGGATCTATCTCGATACCTCGGTGTCGAACGATGAATCCCAGGAATTTGCCCGAGGAAACCCCGAATGCACACTTCAGAGGGTTCATCTTCAAGTTGTATTGTCGAAGACGTTGAAATACGGTCTTCAGATGCTCGAGATGTTCCTCATATGATTTGCTTTTAACAACGAGGTCGTCGATATAGCATTCAACGATTTCGTGTATAAGGTCATCGAAAATCTTCGTCATGGCCCTTTGGTAGGTTGCACCGGCATTCTTTAAACCGAAAGGCATCACCTTGTAACAGAATATTCCCAAAGGAGTCCAAAAAGCCGTATGTTTCTGGTCTTCAGGATGCATTTTTATTTGATTATATCCTGATGAGCCGTCCATGAATGAGAAAATCTCATGCGTGGACGTATTGTCTATCATCAGTTCGGTGACTGGTACTGGGAAATCATCCTTCGGGCAGGCTTTGTTGAGATCCCGAAAGTCCACGCATATGCGCACCGTCCCATTTTTCTTCATCACTGGGACGATATTAGCAATCCATTCAGGGTATTGAACTTCCTGGATAAAGCCGGAGTCTATCAGCTTTTTGACTTCAGCGTTGATGCTCATCTCGAGCTCAAGCCACATTCTTCTCGGCGCTTGTTTGACTGGCTTGACACTCGGGGATATTGCCAGTCTATGTACAGCAACTTCTGGATCAAGTCCCGGCATCTCGGAATAGTTCCATGCGAAGCAATCTTTATGCTGTACAAGGACGTCCTTTAACGCAGCCACCTTTTCTTCAGACAGCAGCTCGCTGACGAATGTCGGTCGCGGATCGTTTATCGTCTCCAACTCAATTTTCTTGAGGTTATCTGCAGTGGTATGTATTTCGTCCTCCAGTTCCTTCGGAGCTGGGGGAAATTCTGAGATCACCTCATCATTGCTATTTTCGAGGCACCAGGGAAGGCTGTCCATGTTCTCGGATTCTTCTTGTAGTATTTTTATCATGTGACAGGTACGAATTCGCTTCCAATCCCAATGTGGAACTGGTTTTTCTTTCGTGGCCTTAGGCTCGTGCTTTTGCGGTGGTGCTACCCTCCAGTTGTTGGACAGAGCGAATTTACCAAGCTGATATTGATCTTCGACCCAATTCTTGAAGGTGAAGCAATCTTCAAGAGGATGACCTACTACTCGATGGTAAGAGCAATAGTCCGGGTGTGAGGCTTCGCCTGCTTGTTCAGGGTGTTTAGACTCCGGCAGCGCGAGCATCTGATGTTTTAGAGCAAGCTCAAATATCCTCCTTGTCTTATCCCGAGGAAAAGAGTATGCTCGACTCATTTTCTTCATGAGGGATAGATCAATAACGCTCGACTCCCGTTTGCGTGGCTTCTTAGCCCTGCTTTGTTGTTGTTGAGTGCCTTTTTGGCCTTTCGACTTATTTCTGCTTTTGAGCTGAGCCTTCTTTATAACAGGTTGAAAAGGAGTGGCATTTTCATCCTTTACAGCCTGTTGGAGAAGGCGTTGCGTCTTGGCTTTCTCGTAGATGGCCGTCTCACGGTTGTGATCATCTCGGACTTTTTGACCAGCTTTCTTTATAAGTCTGTCCATTTGTTCCTCGAACGACGGACTGGGCTCTCTTGCATCTGGAACCTTCACTGGCTTAGGATTAGCGTCCTCCCATTGAGCATCCGCTTCTTCATCAAGGTCATACACGACGTAGCAGCCGGGTAGTAACTCTCGTTTCTTTGACCGGATGTATCCAAGCCCTCTCGTTTCCATTCTCCCATTAGGCAGTTTGCGTTGAGTCCCGGGAATATTCCAGACCCTGTCATAGAATTTGGCCTCTCTAACGATCTGTTTGAAGGATATCTCCTGGCGTTTCAGCAGCTTCTTCAAACCCTCTGTATAATATCTGGGAAGACGGATAGGCTGAAGCCTGTCGAGCGCAGGATCTGCGCCATACCAGATTTCTTTTTTCACCTTGGTTTCTTCAGTGCGGTAAAACAGAATTGCTTTCTCGTTTTCTCGCATGGGAGGGATGTAGAATGTCCGCAGCTCTTCTACACTGTAGATATTAAGTGCGTCCAGTTCTTTATGATCTTTAGGCGGCACCATGGCGACTTGCAGACTTTGCTCTTCGTCAGCGGAAGCTTGTATTGAAGGTCGAGCAGAGAATACGACATGGACCTCATCCTCCGAGTCACTACCAAAGACCAATGTAGGAGTGGACGGTCCTGGCTTGTTATGTTGGGGCGGACCCGAATAAACGCTCTCCTCTTCCTCCTCGGTATCACTGCCGAAGACAGGGATGGTGGCGTTAGTTTTATTTTCCGGCTTGTGACATTTCTCCGTGTCTTCGAAATCCGGCAAGAAGTATTTGGCATCTTCGTATTTGCGGACCTCGTTCACAAAGAACGGGTTCAGTTCTCCCGTCACGGTATACTCGAAACCATCCTTAAAATACTTCATACACTGATGTTGTGTAGAAGGGATGATGTTGTACTCGTGTAACCATGGTCGGCCGAGCAAAGCGTTGTAGCATGTCTTGGCGTCTATGACGTGGAACTTAATGTCCGTGACGAGTAGTCCGAAGCGTAGCGTCAGTATCACAGATCCAAGAGTCTTTGACGATTGGGAGTCGAACCCGGATATGGTGATCTTGTCCCGAGCAAGGTGCTGGACGCTCATGCAGATTTCCTTCAACACCCGCACGTTGAGTAGGTTAACAGACGACCCGTTATCGATCAGGATTTTGCCTATCTTTATCTCATGGCAGTATCCCGAAACATAGAGAGGGCGATTGTGTTCGCAAGTCCCAAGTAGAAGGTCTTCATCGCCAAAAGTAACATCAGCCGTGTGTACTTCCTCTAATTCATCCTTCATCTTTTCCTCGGCCAGGCATGCTTGGAATTGTTCCGGGTCTTGGAGTGCCTTAATCAACGAATCTCTCGCCTCTTTTGATAGCAAAAGGGAATGCTGAGCTGTGAGGGCAGCTTCCTCAGATGTGCTAAGACGTTGTAATCCACCTTATTCTTCTTTGGTGGGTTCTTAGCGGTTAACTCTTCCGTAACTTGGTCATCGAGAGTAATATCCTCAGAGACCTTTACTTTCCATTTATCTTTTCTGTTCAAGGGTCCGAGGTTCTTTTCAGGCAGCGTCCGATTCCGCAGTCGGATATTTTCGCAGACCTTCGGTTCTTCTTCTTTTCCTGAAGCGGACTCTTTAAAGAGAGGGGCGAGTTCTAGCTCTTCATCAGAATCACTCCCGAATATAGGCACTTGTGATCCACCGGTGTTAACCATGCGACAATCGCCAGCAGTTCTTTTAAGCCCTTCGGTCGTATTTCTCTGCTCCCGACGAGTTTTACGTTTTTCCCGCTTAAAGCGTTGTCGATGAGCAACGTATCCTTGCCACCATCTATCGAAAGCTTTGCACTCTTGAGTGGGGTGCGAAATCCTCTGATGATATAAGCAATACGAGGGGTGCGTTTCCACTTCACCGGCGACGTTTCCTTCAGAGGATGGTAGCTTCATGCCCATTGATATGGCTTTAGCGAACTTTTTCCTCATCCTGAGTTGGCTTTTGTCGGTAGCGGAGGTGTTTTGCTCCAGCGGGATCGTTTCAGCTCCTTCATCAAGTCGCTGGCGCTTGGCCCTTTCAAATATAGCCGCCTCGTGCTCCCGATCAGCTTTACTTTTCAACCGAGCTTCATTAAGGAGTGCGTCAATTACTTCATCTGATGGCCCCAGAACCTTTGGTTCAGGATCTGCCCCCAGCTTTTCGGTGCAAGGAATCTCCTTATCATTCGTGATCGAATGGGAAATCATATGACAGTTCGCCATATATTCCTCGGATTCATCTGATGAACTTTCTCCCTCATCCTCTTCTTGAAAGACATGGCTGAGGAACTCTTGGAATGTAATGGGGGTTCGTGCCCTCTGATTGTATTCCTCCAGTGCGTCAATTTGCTTCTGTAAGTCCGTGCGCTTGTCGTCAGGCTTCACGGGCTTCTTATATTTCTTCTTCTTCTTTTTCGAAGATTTTGACGGCTGGTTATGAGTGTTTGGGCCACTTCCACCAATCTTTTTAATCGGACGAGGTTTTAGCATTCCCTCCATAATTTGTGGCTCCAATGGGTTCTTCCACTTGACCGCTGGACATGTCTGAAGATCGTTTAGCATCCTCTTTGTTTTTGCTGATAATACGACCTCCCAAAGAGCTTCTTCGATGACGGAGCATGTTGCCCCTGACGTATTCGTCCCCTTAGAGGTGTGGGGCTGCGGGGGATTCATCTTCCATTTGTCAGATAACGCGAACTTGCCCTGTCGGTATTGGTTTTCAAGCCAATTCTTGAAAACGTAGCAATCTTCGATCGGGTGGCCTAGTACTCGATGATAAGGACAGTAGTTGGGCTCGTTGATGTCACTTGGTTGCAACGGACGTTTTGGATCCGGCAGATTTATGAGTCTGTTGCGCAACGCCAGCTCGAATAACCTCCTTGTTTTATCGCGGGGGAAGGAATAAGGACGTCCCATCCTATCCTCAAGGGGTACGTACGGGCGCGTATTGTTTGGACGAGCAACCGGCTTCGAGTCGTTCGGCTGTTGTTGAGCATTAGCGACAACGATCGCTTTTCCCTTTCCTTTGTCATTTCGGGAATCCGGCTTTGGGAGAGGGGGTTTATGGCCCATCTGGTCCATCTGCGCTAGTTTGTCAATCAAAGCCTGGAAGGTAGTCGGCTTGAAGAACATCATAAACTGTGAGATGGTTGCTTGTGGATCAAGGGTTCCAACAAACATTCCCACCGCAGGGGATTCTTCTATGCGCTGCTTACACTTCGACCATAGATTACGCCACCGTATAGCGTACTGAACCCATGTCTCGCCGGGTTTTACCCTAGCGTTAATCAGTGCCGTCATCGGGGTACGTTCACTTGCACTTGCAAAGCGTTGGGTAAACAGCAGCTCCATTTCCGCGAAGGTTTTAATAGAATCATTAGGGAGTTCAGAGTACCACTCGAACGCCGTATCTGATAGACTTCCAACGAATTGGCGGAGCAAAAACTTGTCATCGCCGCCGGTGTTACCGCAAAGCGCCCTGAACTGGGCAACATGCTGATGGGGATTGCCGGTCCCCTTGTAGACATGGAACTTAGGAATTGTGTAACCCGGCGGGTACTTGATTTGGTCATACCATCCTGGATATGGCCGCCCCGTTTTTACGACGTGGCCGGCTGCTTCGGCCGCATGATGAACCCTTATTTGCTGGGCTATGTATTCGTCCAGATCAGTTTTAGAGATTGTATCCTCTTTAGCCGTTGATAGAATGGGCTGAGGATTCGATGTCTCTCCCCTATCGTCTCCAAGGACGATCGGAGGTTCTTCATTCGGGGGATCTTGTTGTATCATCATTCCTATCATGTCCTGGAAGAGGAGGCCCATACGCTGTATGTTGGCCGCTTGTTCAGCAGCCTCTTTGTCCTTCTTTTCCAATATTCGGCGAAGGAACTCGGCGTCGGTCTCTTCGTCTCGGCGCTCATCTAAGGACGCTTCAGGGTTTTCTTTTGGCTCTGTAAGCACGGCCATAGCATTCATCATCTCCTGGAGCTTTTGTTGATGCTCCTGAGCCTTGGTCACTGATCGGGTGAGCGGTCGGTGACCCGTAGAAGTGCGGCTTTCCTCCTTTCCAGAAGCCATATAAACCGTATGAACCGTTATGCCCCCTGACTTGGGGCGTTTAGGTTCACCGCTTTTAGACTTTGCCATTGTCATGGGAGCTTTCTCTGGCCTCCTTCTTTTGTGGACCGTTGAAGTGGGCATCTTAGCAATTGTTGCCCCCTGTTGTTTAATGGGGCGGTTTTTGTCTTTTTCCACCTTTGCCTTTTTCTGGTGATGAAAGTGGTCCGGGTCAATCACGGAGTCTTGAACTCTACGCCAAACCTTGTATATTTTTGACGACAGCCGTTGAGGGGGCTGTTCCTGCTTTGTCCCTGGAGCTTTGTCTATAGGCGGAGGAGATCTTTTCAATGTAGCGGTTGGAGAGTTCTTCCGTACCCTTCTCAGCAGCTCAAAGCTGTTCCCAGTTGGAACAGCAGCGTTGACTTCCACCACTGGAGCCGGTGGAGTTAGCCCTGAGGGAGAGTTGCCCCCTGCCTTCCTTACTCGTTGCCAATGGCGACGTCGTGCACGACGAGCCATCGGCATTGGTTCGGAATTTGAGATAGTTTCTTTTTGCCCCCTGTTTGAATGAGGCGTCGCCGGTGTTAACCTCTTAAAGACTGAGGTTGTCTTTTGAGGAGTGATATTCAACCTGTCGAAGACAGACCCTCGAGTAGGGGGAGGAGCAGGAATCGTCAGCCTTGAAAAGACTGACCCTTTGACAGGGGAAGCCGCCTTGACGACTTCCGGAGCAACAGTTATCGCCTTCCTCGGGACAGCCAATTCAAAGTTCTGATTTAGCCTGGTGAAAACAGAGGCTTTCGGTTTGGTAGTGAGCGACCCGTTGACAGGGGCCGTCGTAGCAGTGAGCCGGTCGAAGACCGACTTTTTGTTCACTTCCAGTGCAGGTATTGGCGTAGGGAAGCTTGTAGGTGGGATCATGGTCCCAAAGAACAGACCAGTGGTGGCTTGGGTCACCTGATCTACCGGCAGAGTGAGGAAGGAAGCCGCTTGGGGCCCATATGCTACACCTCCCGGTGAGGTGGAGCGTCCGTTGCAGTGGCACTTCGAGCAATTGGTGCAGTTAGAGGCCATTGAATCTTGAATTCTACGCCAAGTAAAAGACCAAATCTTAGTAGCTTGAAATCCGAAGACAACCATTTAACAAACCGCGATTGGTTCGCGAAGACGACACACGAAGTGTGGAGTGGAAAGAGGAAGAGGTCCCACCGGGCGTGCCAGAATCTGTTCCCTTCCGAATGGACGGCGCACAAGACTGCGAAGTCCTGACGCTGAGATTCGGGGCAGATGCTATTTGGTTTTATCCGTCCACCTCTCCGAAGATGCCAAGTTGATTTATGGCACCGTGTATCGGAGGTTTAGACGGATGCGGCCGATATAGCAGACTTCGTCAGATTCCCCCTCGCTTGAGGGGTTTTTGATTGTGGGGACGCTCTTCCCTGCAGGCGCAAGCCCCTGCAGTTAATTACGCTACCGCATTGCGGTAACAACTTTCTCCTTCTCCAGAGTTTCACTCCGTGTCGTGGGTGTTTGTTTTGTTTGTGGTTGCCCGTGGATTGTATACGGAGACTGAGTAATGCCGTCGCCCGTAGGACGTGGATTAGTCCAAATCCGTATTTATTTAGATTTGGGTTTGGTTTTTTTTTAGTTTAAGGATGCGTTAGTCGCGTTGCGGCTAAGATCGACTTAAACGTTCGCCAAGGATACGTTAGTCCTATTTTGGACTAAGATCGACTTGAACGGGATCGTTTAGATCCGAAAGAAGAGCAATTGGCTCTATTGTTTCAGTTTAGAGACGTGGTGGTCCATGTTCCAGTTTAGGGACGTGGTGGTCCGTCATTAGTTTAGGGACATTTCGGTTCGATATTAGTTTAGGGACGTTTCGGTCCACGAGTTTAAGGACCCCGCAGTCCATATGGGTGTGTGGTCGTTGGGACCCGTCACCTCTTTGACGTCGTTGAGGAATTACAACGATGGATATCAAAGGAGTTCGGAGATGTACCCTCGAACCGGATGTGGATTGGTTTAGGAGAGCCATTCTGCTCAGTTAATTTAATTTAAGGACTTATGGCCACGATTGGGCTACGTCCAGTTAAAAATGTCCAATATTTTATTTGCATTTGTTTTTTGTCTGGGCTTTCCCTTTTTTTAGAATAATGCATAACATTACTTTAGGCCATTTATGCCCGTTTTGACTGGGCTTGGCCCTTTTTTTATTATAATGCAGAGCGTTTATTTTGGTCCATTGGACCTCTCAATTGGGCTCTGCCCTGCATAACATTTTTGTTATTTTGTTTGGGCTCTGCCCATTTATAAATGATGCAGAGCATCAATTTAGTTAGGCCTGCTTGGTCTTTTTGATTTGGGCCTGGCCCTTTGGGAAATGCATTACATTTGTCAGGCGCTTTGCGCCAATTACTGAGCACAAGCGCTTGTAGATATGACACGTGTCATGCTCTGGTGAGCGCAAGCGCAATAGCGCAGTGCGCTGCGCTAGTGCGCTGCGCTGTTGCGCTGCTGACACGTGGCGCGCTCTCAGCGAGTTGCGCCAATTCCAGACAGCAAACCTCTATCTTAAGAGCGCGTAGCGCAAGTTGTTCTACAGCTAACACGTGGCGCTCTCTCAAGAGCGCAACAGCGCAGTTTGGAAGTGCAAAGCACTATTTTTTATCTTTGATCAAATTAGAATCAAAGAAAAATAATTTTTTCTTTCATTTCAAGAACCAGAGGTTCATAAGAAGTGCAAAGCACTATTTTTTTATTTATTTTTTTCTGTTTTAAAGAACCAGTGGTTCATAAGAAGTGCAAAACACTATTTATTATATGAAGATCATTGATCTTGTTTTTAGATCAATGATCTATTAGAGGAAATTTCTTCTCCCTTATAAAGGTTTTTTACCTCTTCTTGAAATTTTTCTCAGAGTTCTCTCTGTTTGAAGCTCTTGATTTTTCAAGAAAATGTTGATGTCTTCGAATTGAGACCTAGGGTCCTTTTTATAGTGCACATAAGTTTATTGAATTTGTTAAAGAGATCTTTCTCAGAGTGATTTGGGGAATTTTCCCCACCGTTGGATCTTTGATCCAAGGGCTTCTGTTTTACAGAAGAAAATCTTCTTGTTTTAACAAGAACAGAAAGATTTCTTTAATAATCTTTAATTCTGTTTGGCGCAGATGCCCCAGCGCGTGACACGTGTCGCGCAGCGCAAAGCGCAGCGCATCCGCGCTGACGCGTGTCGCGCAGCGCAGAGCGCAGCGCAACCGCGCTGACGCGTGTCGCGCAGCGCAGAGCGCTAGCGCAACCGCGCTGACGCGTGTCGCGCAGCGCAGAGCGCAGCGCAACTGCGCTAGCGCATCCGTGCTGACACGTGTCGCTAGCGCATCCGTGCTGACACGTGTCGCGCAGCGTAAAGCGCAGCGCAACTGCGCTAGCGCATCCGTGCTGACACGTGTCGCGCAGCGCAATGCTTGCGCAACTGAAGCGTTGCTTCCTTTAAACAGAGCTTTGCTCTGATTGGGCGTGCCTTCTTGGGCGCTGCGCTGACGTATTAGTGCCTGACACGTGGCGCGTTGCGCCCGAGACTTGAAGCGTTGCTTCAAAATTTTGAATTTTGAATTTGAACAGAGCTTTGCTCTGATTGGGCGAAACAGAGTGTCCTCATATTGTGAATGACACTTATAAGTCCTCTCGACTTATAAGGAGAAAACACCTACGTGAGATCCTTACGACTCACAAGGGAGCAACACATTTAGGGATCCCCACGATCCCTAAGGAGAAAAAACACCTACGAGATCCTCTCGACTCGTAGGGATAAATACCTTTATGAGACCTTCACGACTCATAAAGTCAAAAAGCCTTAATCAACAGGATCCCAACCCAGTTTGCTAAGTCACCTTTGTTCAAACCAACAAAGGCAAATGATGATTCGCTCCTGGCAATATCCCAGTTGTAGCGATACTGATGCCTAAATCGATATCAAATTCCAAGTCCTTTCACGGCAAATGATGATTCGCTCCTGCCAATGTTCCAGTCGCAACGGTGCCGATGCCAAGATTGGTGTCAAATCTCAAGTTCCATACTCGCAATAAAAATCATCGAGCAAAAAATGCATATGAAATAGCCGAAATAATGGGGCAATTCGCAATAAAAATCAGCGAGCAAAATATATGCATATAAAAATAGCTGAAATGTTTGGGCAACTCCCAATAAAAAGCAGCGAGTAAAAAGAAAAAAACAGCCGAAATGTTTGGGCAACTCGCAATAAAAAGCAGCGAGTAAAAAGAAAAAACGGCCGAAATGATAGGTCATCGCGAAAAATAGCCAAAATGATTGGGCAATCGTGACATTAGCGATATAAAAAGCTGAAATGATAGAATATCGCGGGAAGAAATAAAAAAAGAATGAAACTTCTATCCTGCTGGTGAGTCCACATTGACCCCTGTATACAATCCATGGGCACAAACGAAAAAGGGAAAACCACATTTTCCCACCAGGCTCTATCAGAAGGAGAGCCAGGTCTTAACGGCAACATCTACAATCTAGAGATCAATAACGGCGTTTCTTCTTACTCCAACAGGATGCAGACGCGACATCAACAAAACGGAGCCATGGAAAAGTCCCTAGTTCCAAATCTCGACGGTTCACAGGCAGCCTAGAGATCAACAACGGCGTTTCTTCTCACTCCAGCAGAATGCAGACGTGACGTCAACAAAACGGAGCCATGGAAAAGTCCCTAGTTCCAAATCTCGACAGTACACAGACAACCTAGAGATCAAAAATGGTGTTTCTTCTCACTCCAGCAGAATGCAAACGCGACGTCAACAAGCGGACCCCAGGGTCAACAAAACGGAGCCATGGCAAAATCCTTATTTCCAAGCCTCGACGGTTCACTAACAACGTAGAGACTATTTCGGAGCCATGGCAAAGTCTCTAGTTCCAAGTCTCAACGGTTCACAGACAACCTAGAGACCGTCTCGACATTCATCTCATTACAGCAGACGCAGTGTCAATAACGGCGTTTCTTCTCACTCCAGCAGAATGCAGACGCAACGTCAACAACCGACCCTAGGGTCAAAACAACGGAGCCATGGCAATGTCCCTAGTTCCAAGCGTCGACGGTTCACCAACAACCTAGAGACTATCTCGGAGCTATAGTAAAGTCTCTAGTTCCGAGTCTCGATGGTTCACATACTATTGGAGATAGTGCCCTCAAAATCAATTATTGAATCGCAGGTACGTGATTGCAATGATTGAGGCAGGACCTATACCGATATGACAGTCTTGCTCGAGATGATAGTACGCTATCTGGTTTGTCTTTATCATCGTATACATGCTTTAGTTCACTATTGCATGATGATAGAGCCCATAGGATTCTTGCTTGACTACCAGCAGTATGATGGCGATCATATACGTGGGAGCTGGGGTCTGTAAGCACATCCTTAAACGTGTCCCTAGTCGTGGGAGTTTCGAGACAGGGCATCGATACTCCAGAGTAGACTAGTGTATACGGTCGAGACCCTGACGAAGGGCGGTGGCCGGTCTCACAAGCCACTGGTGTCAGTTGGATCACCTAAGATGTATACATGTGCTCATTAGGTTATGAGTACACCGGACAGGACTTGCCGGAAACATGCTAGTTGGTATTATACATATCGTCAGATAGCAGTTCCCTGGTGACATGTGTACAGGTTAGTTCATCGAACTGAGATCGTCATTTGTCTCATGTGAGTTCCCACTGTGCTTAGATTACTACCCTACCACGCTCAAAGGAGTTGTGCAAACAGGTTTTAGTTGGGTACAGTCCCGAGCCACATTGGAGGCAAGTGAGCGGATCATCGGGGGTCCGTCTCTCCCGGTATTGGGGGTTGATGTCGCGCAGTGCACGGGTGGCCATCACTAGAAATCCTTGGCCAAGGTAGTGGAGAATTACTGATTTGGATCAGTAGTTTCTCAGGTGGTGATGGGCTTCATACCGACACGAATTATCGCGTTATTAGGGGTCTGACTTTATCCACCCCCCTAGACTCGATATACGATACTCTTTAGACGAACGGACCGGACTGTATATACATTGTCACTGTCAGGCTCAGTAGGGTTTATAGATGAGTTCACTCGTCAGCTTCCCTTCCAATCAATACATAGGCAAACGTTACGTACAGCTCGTACCTCTGACGTGCTAGAGATTATACCCAGTGCCAGTGTGTTGATGAGTCATTAGAGTCCCCCACAGACACTTTCCTAAGTTCGGGCGAAACGTTGTAGAGGCCGTATGGGTTTATGGCAAGGTTCGGAAAATGCACGTGCGTTTTCGCACGTGTCGTTTTTCGGGCAGATAATACTGGTCGGCTTTGGTTTAAGCCGGATCCGAGTATTATGCTGTGTAGATATAATATCTTTGTCTCAGATGCATTTGTATTCGGTCGTAATACAAATGCGGGTATGTTTATACTGATACGGGGTTATCCTGAAATTCGTTTCAGGATCACTTTTGGAAGTTGCCAGTTTCCAGTTTTCTATTTGCCGTATTTTGACATTCGGTTAAATGCGGATTTATCTTTTCATCTTGAGGGTGAGTCATCGTGTGTGGAAGCTTCATGATTAGTGACTAGGTTAGTGACTCATTCTTTAGCATTAATGAGTTGATGACTAGGCTTCATGATCCATGCTTTTACATTTAATGTCTTTTGATGATTCATTCTTTCATTAATTGTGTTGATAACTATCATATTGTTATGGTCACCACTTGAAGCTCCTACACTCACCCTCTCCTTGCTATAAGTGGCCGGCCTCTCTTGGTGTGGGAATTATGGTTGTGGTTTTGGAAAAGATTATAGTTTGGATTCATGGAAATTAGAATAGACAATTCTCATTTCACCCGATTCAAATGGCAACTTCATTAACCGTTCGTTCATAGCCTTGGACGTAACGAGACAAAGTGTTCTACTCATTCTCTACTTCATCTTGGTCATCTCTTTTAGCAAACTTGACGATCGAGTTGCCTCGGTTCAGAGGCGGGAGCCCGTTTGAAGATCCGTCGACGTAGTGCCACCTGGACGAGAAGACCGGAGTTCAAGAAGATCGGAGCAGCCGCAACAAGCGTGGGATGATGGTTGAAGACCGAAGGACTCGGATCGTTCGGTATAACATTTCTACCCACTTTGTAATTTGTTAGTTTAGCTTTAATGGCAGATCCGGGTTACGGTACATGATAGCGCCAGTTTGTAAAAAAAATTTGTTCCGCATTTGGCGTCTGTTAGACAGCCGGGGCGCTACCGTGGACTTACAGTGGTATCAGAGCCTCACCATTAAGCTATACTAACTTGAGCTAACGCGTTTAAAATATCGATTGAACCGAATTTCCAAAAACTACAATTTCTATGATCTGAGTTTCTGTCGATTTTTAAAACAGTCTAAAAATAATTTTACATATCACAGAAGACTAAGCAGGGTTTTCTTAGAATACTGATGAATTTTGAGCACGTGATCCCACGTGACCGCCACGGATCCGTGGTCAAACCTAGGGTTTGACCGCGGAACAACGGCAGTACTGTGGGAACAGTGCTTCAAAATTCTTCAGTAGGCTTTTCTATGGAAATTGTGATTTTTGGTATAATTCTTCTGGGCCCAGATTTTGTTACTGTACAGCAGATGTTTGTGGGGCCCATTTCGGGAAATTTAGTCGATCGAAATTTTAAACTTGTTAGTTTACAGTATTTACATTATATCTCCGATCGGGAATGTCATTTGATCGGTAAACCGCGTCTAATTGCTATAGTTCTTTTAGACGGGTTTGCGAACGTGACATTCGCGTTGATGTTCTGTGTTGTGCTGTGATGTTGCGGATATGTCATGGTGGATAGCAGGGTGCAATGATAGTGCAATTTGGATTTAATTGTACATTTGATATTGCGGGGCGAGCGTCCAACATGTGGACTGCCGTCACTGCCTGTTTGTATAATATTCTTTTAGGGCACGACCGGGTCGAGGTCGATGTACCCGTTGTACATATTTTTATTTCTGTACTAGGTTTATCCCGCAAAGGAGTGAACGGATAGCCGGGTTATGGAGGGCAACGGGTCCGTATCTCATGGCTTTGAGAGGCAAAGGGACCTCACTCTAGAATTGGCAGACTATTCGCCGCACTCGTAGGGGGTACAGGTTGACCCGAGGTGGGGTGCTCAAGCTACCGGATTCCGTGAAGTGCCGGGTGTTCCATTCACTATGCTGTAGGGACTACCTCGCTTCAGGTTTTGGCGGGTAACTTGCCGCTCTCGTAGGGGTCTAGGTTTCATTGCACAGGCTATCCACACGACCAGGGGAACGTCGGGTTTCAGTAGCGGCTCTATGAAACCCGGGGATCCCAGATTATCTGTATTGTTCTGTGATGCTTATTACTTTTCTGTAATGTTGCATATTATCACGCCTGGAGCGATTATTGTATATTGGTATATATACTATTAGATGTTGTATATGTTTTACACCCGCGCTAGTCCAGCCCCCGCTCTGTCGTTAGTTAAGTAACCTAACGGGTGATGACGGGACCCAGTGGCGAATGCGGATGGCATATACGTACATTATATTTTCGTTCTTTTCTGGTGTGATTGATTGATGGGACTGCATTGATTCTTATCAATGCAAGGATAAAACAAACCTATATTTGATGTTGTTGGAACAAATTTTAAAAGGTGTTATTACAAAGATGTTTCCTTTTGCTTTGCATAGCGATATTCAGTCAGAATATCCTGCACCTCATTCGACGAGGTAAGGGCCGAGATCCCTTCACCGGGAGTGACCCCTTGGGCAGAAGTTTACGTCAGGGTAATAACTTCAATATAGTTTATTACAAGTTGCTTTGCATCGCGGTATTCAGTTGGAATATCCTGCACCTCATTCCACGAGGAAAGAGCCGAGATCCCTTCACCGAGAGTGACCTCTTTAGCAAAACGTTTTCGCCACTATATTTTTATAAAAAGCTATCAGTTTCCTTCAACGAGATCAAGTTCATTACGTTAAAGGTTTTTCGCCAAAAACCAGTCGTAGCCCTCCGTCATTTCTTATGGATGGTCAGTAGTATTCAAGCTATGTATTTTAACCAACGCCAAGGCATAGTGTTTGGTGCTGCTGGGTATTCATTTGTTGCATAGATAGATGAGTTGGTTTGGGACAGTCGTTCTGCCATTTTGGCCAATGTCAAGGGCATGTGCGGGTGGGTTCAAATTGACCTGGACAATGACGGGTAGAACTTGGCATGTGACTTATGATATTTTGACCAACGCCAAGGTCATAAGAGCATGGGGCAAAAATCACATCGGGAGTTTCAAACATACAGGAAACTTGTCAGGCATGCGCATACCTTCTGGAGTGTGATAACTTGAGTGGCTTCCATCAAGTTATCATGCGATGATAGTTGGATCCCGATTCTCACTGATGAGTTGGTTTAATCTTCGGGTGATCCCGACTAATTCTTCTTTCAGGTTTGGAGGAGAATTTGAGATAACAGTGGGAGGTTTCCTGATTAGATAAAGTGATAACCATTCTGATTTAGGTTAGAGTGCACGCAGAGTGTTTCTTTTCTCTCTCTCTTTGGCAGCGACCTTTGACCGACCCTAGACTATGACTCAGTGACCAAGTTGACCGAACCTTCTTAAAATACTGGCTTTTGGATTGTCTAAAGTTGTATAAGTCATTGCCGCTCCTTCTTTTACCCTTTGTATTTCTCAGAACACCCCGTATTACTACGGACATCCACTTCCATTGGATAGATCCATCGTATGGTTATATACGAACTCGAAGGGATTTCTTCGAGGATGGATCCAGGTTCTGAATTAGTTTATTCAGTTGTCTTTTATCATCACCTTCTCTCAGGTTGCGAGGGCTCCTTAGTTTAGGAGAGTACACCTATTACGCTTATTGGATAGTCTTATTCCAAACCATAGGCAGGTGCCGAAAGGTAGGAAATGAAGAAAACCAATTAGCCTAAGTAGGGTGTGCAGAAGGTAATATGTAAAGACAAGATAAAGGGATTAGAAAGAGGGCAAAGTAAATTGCGACTGTTATCATTCACGACCAAACCGCGTACTTCATCGCCACTCCTATTTCACCTTTGCTTTTTCCCCAGTTCGGGAGAAATAGAATAAGGTATCATTCAGTTGTCTTTTATCATCACCTTCTCTCAAGTTGCGAGTACTCCTAGGATTAGGAGAGTACACCTATTATGCATACTGGATAGTCTTCTTCCAAACCATAGGCTGGTGCCGAATGGTAGGGAAGGAAGAAAACCATTTAGCCTAACAAAGGTGTACAGAAGGTAACGAGTAAAGACAGATAAAGGGATTTGGATAGATGGCAGAGAAATATACGGTTAAAGTCATGAATTGGATTATGGAAGAGGCATTACTAGGAATACCAGGATACCCCTACGAAACATTTTCATGTTTCAGTTTCACTGTGCATTGTTAAAAGAAAACTGTTTTCCCGATTAGATACGTACTCCGAGGTATGTATTTACCAGGTTTCATTCTCATATCTGTATGGTTTTACAGATGATGAGTGGGAGTACGTTATTGGGAATTAGGAGATCATCTTCATTATATCGGAATTCGTTGGAATTGGTGATATTTGAGGAAATCGCCTGGGTACAGTTTTCAACCTACGATGCACAGGTATTGAGTTATTCAACTCAGCGGACTTATACAGAGTATTGTATGTTGTCCAGTGTCTGTCAGGACAAAGGGGTTGGTCCTCGCACTATGTTCTATTTACTTGTGACTTCTCTAGTTTTAGACAAGTGTTTCGTAGAAATACAATGTCTATATTTTGAGAAGTTGTGGGTATAAGAATAAAGTAGAGAACCAGGTGTCACAAGTATCGGGATCCTTCAAAGAGATTGAAGATACAGATTCTTGTGATTGGTATTCAGATGATAGTAATGGTTTTTAAGAATCTCGTTTCTCTTTCAGGTTACTCATAATTGGATGGATTCCTAAGTTGAGTAATGCTGAGTAGCCACTTTCCATTAATTTGATATGCACTGGAGACGGCTGCATGATTTGAATCTGGTTCCAATTAAATTAGTGTCTCTGTTTCTATATTGGATACTGAATGGTTCATATCTTAACGATGTTAAGGTAAGGGGAGTTGTCCAGCTTATGCTTAAAACCAGACACTGGATAACTCAAGGCACGTTTCTGTAATGGCAGTTTGTGGGTTGACCCTGGCTTTGACGAGGGTTGACATTTCTACCATCTGGAAGATCAGTAGTGATATTGTTCTTGACTCGCCACAGTTTTAGTAAAATGGATTTTTTCAGAAAACAGTAGTGGGAGTATGGTAAAACTGGAAGTGATTCCAGAACCGCAAACGATTACGGAAAATTTAATAGGACCTATATATTCAATCAGGTTTGACATTCCAAAAGCCACTCCGCAGACATAGTGGGTAACCTCAGACACCCGAGAGGTACTCCGGTAGCCTCAAGGACGGTGACAGGGAGGTTCTTGTTTACCCAGACTTGACACTACTGTTGTTCCAGACTATGAGACCTGGCAGGAGGATAAGTATAGCTTCGTTCTAAACTAGCTTTAGAAGTGTACGTATATATATATTATTCTGCCAGAGGATTGTCGTAGTCAGTGGGAGCAGCGGAAGCATAGTGGGCAAATAGCTTATGTCTATTTATAGACTAGAGCAGTTGTAGCGGAGATTAGATCATCTAATTTTGATGAGACAGTCATAGCTTTGACTTCATCAGAATAGGGGATGGATCTGTTAAGAAGGTAGTAGAGTGTGATGTCTTGGTATTTGGATGACATACACAGAGTAGGAAGTAAAATTCCTATACTACGATCGGTTGTACTGTGGTCGTCACACAGTTGTTTCTCTAGACAGGATATGGATATAATAACAGACATTCTGGTTACTAGATCTATGGTTTTAGATCTAGATTTGGGTAGTTTCCCAATGTGGGTATTTTGACAGTATTCTAATAGTATTTTAGAATAGATGACTCCTGGCATGGTGGTGTACCTGCAGGTGATGGAGTCACCCTCTCTAAAGGTGTCTTAGAGACTAAAGGAGAGAGGGATATGCATGATTGGCAGATCACTTGCTTATGCAATTGAGTCAATCATGAGATGTCAAGTACCACACCAGATGTAGTTTTTGCACTTGATGCGATAAGTTTATATCCAATCCTGAAGAAACGTAAGGAAGAGTTTTAGAACATAAGGTGCATGTTCTATGGATTTAATGACGGCAGCCTCCATCGGGAGACGGTTATCATTCCAGGCTTCAAAGGTGACATGGATGACAGAGTGATTGTCAGAATTATAGTTTTCCCTCTGACGAGGGACAGTATTATGGACAGGTGGTCCAAGAAGATACTGTGGGAGGCATGGTGCTGGATACTGATTAGGTTCAGTTATCAATACAGTCTAAGAAGTTTGGATTTGGAGTTCATTTATGAACTAGGTCCCATCAGATATTCAGACATATTCTAAAACAGGTATTACTCGATTCGGGAGATGGCTTTCTCCGCGAACTTGAGATTAAGAGAGATATAGAAAGAAACATGTCACGCCCCGCTTCCCAGTGTACGGCGAAGTGGACGTGACAAGGCCCGCTACGTATGTACTCAGAAGTACATACGCTAAGCGTAACTAAGCAATATAAAATGAATCACAAGAGACGAATAATAGAAATAACAGCAACTTTTATTAATAACATTCTTTTTACAATGCATGAAATAGAAATACATCTGAACTGAAAAGCAATGCCTAAACAATGGCTTAATAAATAAAGGAAATACTGAGAAGAACAAGTACAAAGTCTAGAGCTCTGGGTCTTCCTGGAATTCCTCCAAATCTTCACTTATAGGCTCGGTCTCAACTTGGTCCAACGCACCTGATGACATTCAAAGAAGAGAGAAATAGAATGTCGTCAGCGAACAGGTCGCTCGGTAAGTCCCAAAGAAGAATGAAGAATGAGAGTGACAGAGTATAGTATTTTCTAAAGTTTTGTATTGTAGTATATTATGGAATATTGTTTAACGATATTGTTTGTAGCTTGGTACAGAAAGCTGCCAGTGTATACGAGGGGAGTCTCTATATGCCAGAGACTAAGGGCACGTATAGTACAAGGAACCGTTTATGCCACGGTACAACAGCAACTGAATATAGGTTAGGTGTCTTAATCTGACCACCTCATTCCACTTTTAACATCTTCCGTACCAATCTACCCCTTTAAACCCCGCGATGTCATATTTGTATTGTTATCTTGTAAACTTGTAATGATTGCTTGATTGACTTTGATTGACTTGATTGACTGACCGAAACCATGATATCAGGAAACGGTTATAACCGTGGAGTCATGTAAATGGAATACTGGAAACTTGTAAAAAAGAATATCCATGGTTCGGTTCAGTCAAACAGATTGTTAACTGGATTCTGGGATTCATGTATTCAAGTTGTGTTGGAATATAATTGAAATATAGATTGACTTGAATTTTATTCAAGTCAGAATTAGTCAGAATCTAACCCGAGTCAGACTAAAAGAAAGATAATTTGAAGTTCAATATTAGCTAGGGGCCTTATTGTAATTTGTGAAACTTGAGGGGGTTTATTGTAAAAATACTATTGTGTATTTTTCAAAATACATCTCAAGTATTTAATTATCGTCTTTATGTACATACAACAATTTAATGATCAAGCTAAATATGTATACATGTTCGAATAACATGAAATGAGTCAAGTATATTATTCGAGTAACTACCATAAACAATGCTGTAAAGAAATATTATGTACGACTAATTAATCAAGTTGAACGAATGCAAAATATAAACAGAAATATGGCTCTAAATGTTTTGCATGCGTGAGTTCCAGTTTCACCTAAATACGACTACCGGTTTGAGAGATATATATGTTTTCGTATCGTCGCGCAAAACGGATCAGAATCTATTCGGCACCGTCACATATTTTTAAAACACAGTTTGAGTTAATTTGTATCTGGTTTTAGGTTACGAAGCTTATTATAAAATTGTAGGTATTTCGATGTACTTATCTAAAACACCAAGATTCATACGATTTGGATTTATGAAGCTCTAGTTATGATCATTTTAATATCAGCATTTAAAACAGAAATTCAGATTTCTGGATAGCAACTATATATTCTATTGTAAAGCCTATATCAGGTTGTTTCATGCTTTCCTAAGTAATATAATATACAAAAAATTATAGTTCTATCAATGGTGCATCTACACATCTAAATTTTGTCACAAACGGACATCGGGTGTTCGAGTTATGTCCAATTTAAAAACAGTGTGCGAATCGGAACAGATTCTGTCCCGATCCGTCACTTAATATTGTAACACAGTTTTCTATATTTTACGTCGGTTTTCAGTAAAAATATAAAACTAATAAAATCTAGTTCATTCGATGTAGATATCAAAAACACATGAGTTTGCTCAATTTGGATATTGTTAGACCAAGTTATGTATCCTAGAAATTGACCGATAATTGCAGTTTTCTGTTTTACGATCAGTGAATAAAAACAATGTAATTCCTAAACCGTCATGCGGTTCGATCTAAAAATTTTACAGCGTGTATAAAATAATATATTTTATCATATGTAAATTTCCTGAAATTTTCAGAATTAAAAATTAATTTATAAAAATTATTTTAAAACTAAAGGTATTGATATGTCATATGTGAGAAATGAGAAAACCATGGTATTTATTCGTAACTTCATTTTTTTTTATACAAATTTTAAATAAAGTGATTTAAAATAAAACAACAAACATGCAATCCTAATTGGTCACTATGAAATCTTAACATGTGAATTGGGAGTAATGAAAAAGACTTTACAAACAATATATGTGTGTATGTTTGTGTATTCATTATTTATATATGTATCCGTTTAATTAATTATTTAGGAACAATGATATGTCAATGGAAGTTTTTCATGGTAATATAAAACAAGAGAAATATAAAGAGAAGAAGAAAGAGATGCAGGGAAGGAAGGAGAGAAGGGACTTACATACACAAGCCGGTATTGTCACCGTGCTTGTCTATCCGCCGATAGCCTCGCGTTACTAGCGAGACCTTCTTGAACACTTCTTCATGTTCTTCTTCTTGGACTCTAGGTGAAGAGGAAGAAGTGAGAGATAGGAAAATGTGAGGAAGGAAAAGATATAGGAGGACAATAAAGGTGGTGTAATGGTGAATTATGTATAATAATATATGCATTCAACATGAGAATTAAAAGAGAAATGAAAGGTCACCATTCAATTTGGAAATGAAAGGTCTCATTTGTAGGTTATGAGAAGAATAAAAAATGATAAAAATAATTGCAAGAATGGGGATTTGAACATACAACTTATGGAGTAACAATGCAAGGACTTAACCAATGAGCTATAAAGTTGTTCATGCATATATTTAATTAGAATTAAATATATGATGTTGCTTAAAAAGAAAATGGGCTTTTTAGATGGGCTGTAGAGAATAAGAATAATGGATTTGGGTTAAATATTTATGAAAGGAAAAATAAGAATGAGAAGTTAAAAACTTAAATATAAGAAAAAGAAATTGTACCTAGAAAAAAAATACATAATAGATTGAGGAATAAAATAATAATAAATTTAATAGAAAAAGGAAAATACCAAGTACAAATAAATACGGTATATTATTGAAGAGGGATAATACAAATGTATAAAGATTTTGGGTTCATTACATTCTACCCTCCTTAAAAATAATTTCGTCCTCGAAATTACTCAAGAAGGATGATGTAACAGAGTAAGGAAACAGGATTAGGATGATGTCTTCTTCGAGCTCCGTCGATTGATACTCTAACCAATTGAACTAATAAGTCTACAAGATACAATTAGAAAGGATGAATAAGAATTAAAGATTCAAAAGTGGAGAGATGGACTTCAAGGAAACCGAAGGTGGAGTTCAAGATGGATTCAAGGAATATGTAATGTAAAGAATGTTTTCAGTTGCTGGTTCTTGTGTTATATTGCTTAGGTTGTTCACGCAGAACAGAACTGCATGATAGGGTTTCATACAGCTCTGACCTGCATGGGCCACCAACAAAACCTGTCACGCCCCGCTTCCCAGTGTACGGCGAAGTGGACGTGACGAGGCCCGCTACGTATGTACTCAGAAGTACATACGCTAAGCGTAACTAAGCAATATAAAATGAATCACAAGAGACGAATAATAGAAATAACAGCAACTTTTATTAATAACATTCTTTTTACAATGCATGAAATAGAAATACATCTGAACTGAAAAGCAATGCCTAAACAATGGCTTAATAAATAAAGGAAATACTGAGAAGAACAAGTACAAAGTCTAGAGCTCTGGGTCTTCCTGGAATTCCTCCAAATCTTCACTTATAGGCTCGGTCTCAACTTGGTCCAACGCACCTGATGACATTCAAAGAAGAGAGAAATAGAATGTCGTCAGCGAACAGGTCGCTCGGTAAGTCCCAAAGAAGAATGAAGAATGAGAGTGACAGAGTATAGTATTTTCTAAAGTTTTGTATTGTAGTATATTATGGAATATTGTTTAACGATATTGTTTGTAGCTTGGTACAGAAAGCTGCCAGTGTATACGAGGGGAGTCTCTATATGCCAGAGACTAAGGGCACGTATAGTACAAGGAACCGTTTATGCCACGGTACAACAGCAACTGAATATAGGTTAGGTGTCTTAATCTGACCACCTCATTCCACTTTTAACATCTTCCGTACCAATCTACCCCTTTAAACCCCGCGATGTCATATTTGTATTGTTATCTTGTAAACTTGTAATGATTGCTTGATTGACTTTGATTGACTTGATTGACTGACCGAAACCATGATATCAGGAAACGGTTATAACCGTGGAGTCATGTAAATGGAATACTGGAAACTTGTAAAAAAGAATATCCATGGTTCGGTTCAGTCAAACAGATTGTTAACTGGATTCTGGGATTCATGTATTCAAGTTGTGTTGGAATATAATTGAAATATAGATTGACTTGAATTTTATTCAAGTCAGAATTAGTCAGAATCTAACCCGAGTCAGACTAAAAGAAAGATAATTTGAAGTTCAATATTAGCTAGGGGCCTTATTGTAATTTGTGAAACTTGAGGGGGTTTATTGTAAAAATACTATTGTGTATTTTTCAAAATACATCTCAAGTATTTAATTATCGTCTTTATGTACATACAACAATTTAATGATCAAGCTAAATATGTATACATGTTCGAATAACATGAAATGAGTCAAGTATATTATTCGAGTAACTACCATAAACAATGCTGTAAAGAAATATTATGTACGACTAATTAATCAAGTTGAACGAATGCAAAATATAAACAGAAATATGGCTCTAAATGTTTTGCATGCGTGAGTTCCAGTTTCACCTAAATACGACTACCGGTTTGAGAGATATATATGTTTTCGTATCGTCGCGCAAAACGGATCAGAATCTATTCGGCACCGTCACATATTTTTAAAACACAGTTTGAGTTAATTTGTATCGGGTTTTAGGTTACGAAGCTTATTATAAAATTGTAGGTATTTCGATGTACTTATCGAAAACACCAAGATTCATACGATTTGGATTTATGAAGCTCTAGTTATGATCATTTTAATATCAGCATTTAAAACAGAAATTCAGATTTCTGGACAGCAACTATATATTCTATTGTAAAGCCTATATCAGGTTGTTTCATGCATTCCTAAGTAATATAATATACAAAAAATTATAGTTCTATCAATGGTGCATCTACACATCTAAATTTTGTCACAAACGGACATCGGGTGTTCGAGTTATGTCCAATTTAAAAACAGTGTGCGAATCGGAACAGATTCTGTCCCGATCCGTCACTTAATATTGTAACACAGTTTTCTATATTTTACGTCGGTTTTCAGTAAAAATATAAAACTAATAAAATCTAGTTCATTCGATGTAGATATCAAAAACACATGATTTTACTCAATTTGGATATTGTTAGACCAAGTTATGTATCCTAGAAATTGACCGATAATTGCAGTTTTCTGTTTTACGATCAGTGAATAAAAACAATGTAATTCCTAAACCGTCATGCGGTTCGATCTAAAAATTTTACAGCGTGTATAAAATAATATATTTTATCATATGTAAATTTCCTGAAATTTTCAGAATTAAAAATTAATTTATAAAAATTATTTTAAAACTAAAGGTATTGATATGTCATATGTGAGAAATGAGAAAACCATGGTATTTATTCGTAACTTCATTTTTTTTTATACAAATTTTAAATAAAGTGATTTAAAATAAAACAACAAACATGCAATCCTAATTGGTCACTATGAAATCTTAACATGTGAATTGGGAGTAATGAAAAAGACTTTACAAACAATATATGTGTGTATGTTTGTGTATTCATTATTTATATATGTATCCGTTTAATTAATTATTTAGGAACAATGATATGTCAATGGAAGTTTTTCATGGTAATATAAAACAAGAGAAATATAAAGAGAAGAAGAAAGAGATGGAGGGAAGGAAGGAGAGAAGGGACTTACATACACAAGCCGGTATTGTCACCGTGCTTGTCTATCCGCCGATAGCCTCGCGTTACTAGCGAGACCTTCTTGAACACTTCTTCATGTTCTTCTTCTTGGACTCTAGGTGAAGAGGAAGAAGTGAGAGATAGGAAAATGTGAGGAAGGAAAAGATATAGGAGGACAATAAAGGTGGTGTAATGGTGAATTATGTATAATAATATATGCATTCAACATGAGAATTAAAAGAGAAATGAAAGGTCACCATTCAATTTGGAAATGAAAGGTCTCATTTGTAGGTTATGAGAAGAATAAAAAATGATAAAAATAATTGCAAGAATGGGGATTTGAACATACGACTTATGGAGTAACAATGCAAGGACTTAACCAATGAGCTATAAAGTTGTTCATGCATATATTTAATTAGAATTAAATATATGATGTTGCTTAAAAAGAAAATGGGCTTTTTAGATGGGCTGTAGAGAATAAGAATAATGGATTTGGGTTAAATATTTATGAAAGGAAAAATAAGAATGAGAAGTTAAAAACTTAAATATAAGAAAAAGAAATTGTACCTAAAAAAAAATACATAATAGATTGAGGAATAAAATAATAATAAATTTAATAGAAAAAGGAAAATACCAAGTACAAATAAATACGGTATATTATTGAAGAGGGATAATACAAATGTATAAAGATTTTGGGGTCATTACAAAACATCAGGGCGGATCCACTCACTGAGGCTATTTCTCGAAGACAAGAGTTTTACAAACTAGTTTTGTGAAACTGATTAGTAGAGGAGTTGGATGTTCGGTATCACACAGGCTGTGAGTATGCGACATCGCAATAATTATCCTTGAGTGCAAGTGGGAGATTGTTGGAGATAGTGCCCTCAAAATCAATTATTGGATCGCAGGTACGTGATTGCAATGATTAAGGCAGGACCTATACCGATATGACAGTCTTGCTCGAGATGATAGTAAGCTATCTGGTTTGTCTTTATCATCGTATACATGCTTTAGTTCACTATTGCATGATGATAGAGCCCATAGGATTCTTGCTTGACTACCAGCAGTATGATGGCGATCATATACGTGGGAGCTGGGGTCTGTAAGCACATCCTTAAACGTGTCCCTAGTCGTGGGAGATTCGAGACAGGGCATCGATACTCCAGAGTAGACTAGTGTATACAGTCGAGACCCCGACGAGGGGCGGTGGCCGATCTCACAAGCCACTGGTGTCAGTTGGATCACCTAAGATGTATAGAGATGCTCATTAGGTTATGAGTACACCGGACAGGACTCGCCGGGAACATGCTAGTTGGTATTATACATATCGTCAGATAGCAGTTCCCTGGTGACATGTGTATATGTTAGTTCATCGACCTGAGATCGTCATTTGTCTCATGTGAATTCCCACTGTGCTTAGATTACTACCCTACCACGCTCAAAGGAGTTGTGCAAACAGGTTTTAGTTGGGTACAGTCCCGAGCCACATTGGAGGCAAGTGAGCGGATCGTCGGGGGTTCGTCTCTCCCGGTATTGGGGGTTGATGTCGTGCAGTGCACGGGTGGCGCCATCACTAGAAATCCTTGGCCAAGGTAGTGGAGAATTACTGATTTGGATCAGTAGTTTCTCAGGTGGTGATGGGCTTCATACCGACACGAATTATCGCGTTATTAGGGGTCTGATTTTATCCACCCCCTAGACTCGATATGCGATACTCTTTAGACGAATGGACCGAACTGTATATATATTGTCACTGTCAGGATCAGTAGGGTTTATAGATGAGTTCGCTCGTCAGCTTCCCTTCCAATCAATACATAGGCAAATGTTACGTACAGCTCGTACCTCTGACGTGTTAGAGGTTATACCCAGTGCCAGTGTGTTGATGAGTCATTAGAGTCCCCCACAGACACTTTCCCAAGTTCCGGCGAAACGTTGTAGAGGCCGTATGGGTTTATGGCAAGGTTCGGAAAATGCACGTGCGTTTTCGCACGTGTCGTTTTTCGGGCAGATAATACTGGTCGGCTTTGGTTTAAGCCGGATCCGAGTATTATGCTGTGTAGATATAATATCTTTGTCTCAGATGCATTTGTATTCGGTCGTAATACAAATGCGGGTATGTTTATACTGATACGGGGTTATCCTGAAATTCGTTTCAGGATCACTTTTGGAAGTTGCCAGTTTCCAGTTTTCTATCTGCCGTATTTTGACATTCGGTTAAATGCAGATTTATCTTTTCGTCTTGAGGGTGAGTCATCGTGTGTGGAAGCTTCATGATTAGTGACTAGGTTAGTGACTCATTCTTTAGCATTAATGAGTTGATGACGAGGCTTCATGATTCATGCTTTTACATTTAATGTCTTTTGATGATTCATTCTTTCATTAATTGTGTTGATAACTATCATATTGTTATGGTCACCACTTGAAGCTCCTACACTCACCCTCTCCTTGTTATAAGTGGCCGGCCTCTCTTGGTGTGGGAATTATGGTTGTGGTTTTGGAAAAGGTTATAGTTTGGATTCATGGAAATTAGAATAGACATTTCTCATTTCACCCGATTCAAATGGCAACTTCATTAACCGTTCGTCCATAGCCTTGGACGTAATGAGACAAAGTGTTTTACTCATTCTCTACTTCATCTTGGTTGTCTCTTTTAGCAAACTTGACGATCGAGTTGCCTCGGTTCAGAGGCGGGAGCCCGTTTGAAGATCCGTCGACGTGGTGCCACCTGGACGAGAAGACCGGAGTTCAAGAAGATCGGAGCAGCCGCAACAAGCGTGGGATGATGGTTGAAGACTGAAGGACTCGAATCATTCGGTATAACATTTCTACCCACTTTGTAATTTGTTAGTTTAGCTTTAATGGCAGATCCGGGTTACGGTACACGATAGCGCCAGTTTGTAAAAAGTTTTTGTTCCGCATTTGGCATCTGTTAGACGGCCGGGGCATTACCATAGAATTACACATACAACCTAGGGACAACCTCGACATTCGTCGCAATATAACAGACACAATGTCAACAAATGAAGCAAAGGAAGATTCCTAACTTCAGGGTCTTGATGATAACTCAAATAAAACCTGAAAAACTATCGGAGAACATCTCACACCAGAGCGGAGTGGTCATAACTCATCGGGGCTCACAAACTGAGCCTAATCTCAAGTAAAAAGCGGTATGGAAAATCCCTAACGCTTGCTCTTCCGACGGTAATATGACCTGGGAGATTACTTGAAAACGTCTTGTCCTGACCCCGAAAGGATCAGAGACACGACAGTCGTGGGGCTACTCGAATAAAAAGATTGCATATTGAGGAATACATCGGCCAACTCGACAGTACGACGGACAAAAACCCTAGTACCACAGACCCTAACGGATTTCTATCAGCAGAGATTAACTGTGACATCAGGACATTCTTGCGAGAACTTCTCGATTCGTCTTGAATCGTAGGAAATACAATGTTCCTGCGAGAGCTTCTCGATTCGTCCCAACTCGTAGGGAAAAACATCTTCACGAAATCTTCATGAAGGTGAAAGGCCTTAGGCAGTGGAGATATCAACCTGTTTCCTAAGCACTGGGTCCAAGATGGACTATTGTATACTATCCACGGGCCATATTCTCCAAAGTCAAATATCGAAAAGGAGGAAAAAAACCACTTACGAGTCCTCTAGACTTGTAAAGGGGAAATTTCTCTTGTGAGATCCTTACGACTCTCAAGAGAAAACGCACTTAGGAGTCCTCACGACTCCTAAGGAGAAAATACACCTACGGGATCCTCTCGACACGTAGGGAGAAAAGAATTTATAAGACCCTCCCAGCTCATAAAGTTGAAAAGTCTTAGGCGGCAGATCTAAACTTGTTTGCTAAGCCATCGCTGCCCTACAAGGAGGTCAAGATTGACTATTGTATACCATTTACGGGCCACATTTGCCAAAGTTACATGCCACTGAAGTAAAGAAGCTACTTACGGGTTCTCACAATTCATAAGGAAAAAATACCCTTGTGAGATCCTTACGACTCACGGAGGCTATGAACACTTAGAAATCTTCATGATTTCTAGGGAGAATATGCACATATGAGATCCTCTCGACTCGTAGGGAGAAAAAACCTTCTTGAGACCCTTACGGCTCATGAAGATGAAAAAAGTCTTAGGCTACAAGGACCCTAAACTTGTCTCCTAAGCTCCCAATTCTAGGGCCATGCATAACTCTGCACTACTTCACCCACGTACATACTTACGTGGGCAAAGTAATAGGGGCATTTCTTCCCGCCAAAATTTTCGGCCAAGAGCAATTTGTTCCTTATAAAAAAAAAGAGAAAAGAAAAGAAAGAGAGAAAAAGCAATGGGAAAATTTTCCACTAGTAGAGCATCACGTGCCCACACGTGAGCGTCTAGATACAAAGATTATAGGCGCTTAACAGGCTGAAATTGAGCCTCATGTGTAAGCATGTGAGCATCTATATACAAAGTATATAGGCACCATATTAAAACAAATAGCAGGCCAGAGAAGATCACATGTTATCACGTGATGCCCTGTCAGGCTGTTGCATATAAGCAAACAAGTCTAACTCAGTAGAGGTCACGTGCTACACGTGAGTGGTCCTAAATGCCTTCTGAGCTGATAGATTAAATTCTAAATAAAGGGATCAAAACCCTATTTAGAAAATATTTCCTTAAATCTTTCAAAACAAGAAAGATCATTCTCTGTAAAACAGAGTACCGTTGGATTAAAAATCCAATGGTAATTAAAAATCACCTATCTACAGAAAAAATTCTGTATGGAAAAATATTTCCCTAATCTTGTTAAAAACAAGAAAAATATCTTCTGTAGAACAAAAGTCCTTAGATCAAAGATCCAAAGGTGGATAAAATCGCCTAATCAATTAAGATCTCTCAATGAGAGATTTCTTTAACTAAATCAACAGACTAGCCTCTGCTATATAAAAGACCCAAGAATTCAAGTCTGAGACAGAGGAGACGACCCCATAAGCTTCTATAAAAATACACAGAAGCCTCCCAAAAGCTTCCACAAAACAAAAGAGAATTTAATTCTCAAATCAAGAGTTTAACTCTTCTCAAAGAACTTAGTTCTTCCTCTGGTTGAGATCTGCAGAAGTAGATCTCCCCACAAGTTGAGAATTTAATTTTCATCGGAGAGATTTTTTTATGCAGATTCAAAACTTAGGGGAAATAACTAAGTCCAAAGAATTTAATTCCTCCAAAAGTATATAGGAATTTAATTCCTCTGATAAAACTAGGGTTTAACCCTGCAAAATAATTTAATTCTTATAAAAATAAGGGATCTGAAATTCTCAAAACTAAGATCGATATCTCCATGCATATAAAAGAAACGATTAGCGTTCAACGCTATAACGACAGATCACATGTTCCCACGTGAACACCTCTGATGAACAAAAAAGAACAACTGAGATCGATTCACATGATCTCACGTGACCCCCTAATAGTGCTTAGCACTTATAAAAGAAAAAAAGAATAAATCAAAGACAGTTCCCATTTTGGGGTGCCTCACGTGATCCCACGCGACCCCCGATAGTGCTTAGCACTTATAAAAGAACAAGAGAATAAACCCAAAAAAGCAGTGCCCAATTCTCAGGCGCCTCACGTGCCACACGTGAGTGCTCCAAATTTCAGTGTTTAACACTACTTTAGAGCCTCACGTGGGAGCACGTGAGCGCCGAGCAGATATTGCTGTTTAACACTATGAGAGGCCAACCTTAGTCCAAATTAGCCAAGTCTCCCAAGGCCAAAACCATTTTGATCACCAATCAACCGAGTCCTCCTATGCTCAGGTCTCCCCAAATCGATCTTAGTTCCAAAGATCACTAATGATCTCCTAACAGATGGTATCTAAAATGATGGTCATTCCACCATGATCTTTCCCTTCAATCTGGAATTCGGTTCAAGGGTACATCTCTCCATAGCTCTGATACATGTCGTTGTAATTTTTCAACGTCTTCAGAGAGGTGGAGGGTCCCGACAACCAACAGCCCTCTGGTGCACTCCTAAACCATGAGAACATCCCAATGGACCGCAATGTCCTTAAACTAGCTGTGGACCGCAACGTCCTTAAACTAAACCCTCACCCCAAAAATGGTGATCAACGAACCGCAACGTCCTTAAAATAGCTATGGACCAAAACGTCCTTAAACTAACAACGGACCGTAACGTCCTTAAACTAAAACAATAGAGCCCAAATCCTCTTTTGTTGGGTCTGAATGATCCCAAAATCCTGTTGAGTAGATCTTATTCTAAAATTAGACTAAAGTGTCCTCAACAAACATTTAAGTTGATCTTAATCTCAAATGAGATTAACGATCTTTAAACCAACTCAAACCTAAATCTAAGAATATGCGGATTTAGACTAATCCACGCCCTATGAACGACAACATAAATTAGTATCCGTATACAATCCACGGGCAACCAAAACAAAGACAAACACATACGACATGAAGTGACCTTCTGAAGCAGGAGAAAGTGGTTACCGCGATGAGGTAACGTAATTAACTGCAGGGGCTTGCGCCTGCGGGGAAGAGCGTCCCCACAATCAAAAACCCCTCGCAAATGAAGGGGAATCTGACGAAGTCTGCTATAACGGCCGCATCCGTCCAAACCTCCGATGCACGGCGCCATAAATCAACTTGGCATCTATGGAGAGGTGGACGGATAAATCCAAATAGTATCTGCCCCCAAATTCAGGTAAGACGATCCATCCCGGGTCCGTCTCCCGTTTTCGGCAGTGAACAGAGGCGTAATTGCAAGGAATTATATCACGCCCCGCTTTCCAAAGTGCGCTACGATCGGCACATGACAGAGCCAACCATGCTACCTGTGGCTAGGAAACATCCCTCCACAGTCACATTACGGATGTCTATAAGATATCAAGAACAATAAAATATAGCCAGGATGTAACAAGATATGCTGGCGTGAGATATAAATGATAACATGAATATAGCAAGTAAATAGATATGAAACGGTGTGGTGTAAAGTGTGCGTGAAGTGCGGTGAGTAATCTAAACTGTACTGCCGGGTTATCTACTCTCAAGTCTGTGAAATCAATTTAATGGAATCGTCGATGTAACTCAATAGTATCCCGTGCATGCCCGGGACCACGGTCCAGATTCTCGGGCTGAAACCGAGACATGCCGCTAGGCATTAAACAGGAACATGTACAGATGAATGATGTTAGCAGCAGCATCCCGGGGCCGGCCTAGCTCGTAAAACTTATCAGTATAAGCATCGAACTGTTGAGTTACAAGTTAGGTTTTATCATTGATTTCCCGTTACCCCCAAGGTTATGTGTTCAAGTCAGGTATTGATAACTGGAGCTAATGCCAATACAGGATCAAGAAGGTATAAGTTTTGTCTGAATAGACAACAGATATGTCTGTCGGGACAACAAGTCAGGATTGTCGGCATTAGTAACAGGATCAAGTAACAGGTCAAGCAGTGGTGTATCAGGTCATGTCATGTGTTGCATATATATCACACGGATGTTCAAAGTAAAACTGTAGTAAGTGTCGAATCACGGTAAAAGCACGGATGCACGAGTAATAAGCAGTGATATCATAACATGAGTCAATGAGTCATATGATGTACATTATCAAGCATAGGGTACTAATATAACAGTAACATGAAATTATATGATATGGCATGTAATTAGAGATGCAATAAATGATACGGATGCGAACGGGCATTGTAAAAATGTAAAACTGTAACATATGATGCATAATTAAACGACATGTAATACTTTTATTCATATGAATATAAATATAATATCATAGCATGTAAGAAGATAAACTTGCCCGCACTAGATATGTAAATAACGGTATGGATACGTGCGGGTATTAAAACTGTAAAACTGTGACGCCGTAAACATGTGATAGTTTTATTCATATGGATGCAAATATAATAACATAGCATGTAGCAAGATAAACTTGCCTAAACGGATCTCATGATGGGGTGCGTATGCTGTGTCCGACATCGGGTAAACGTTGCAATGCACACGCGAGCATATAGAACTGAACCAACCAAAGCAAGGACACTTCCACGCTGGCTGGGAACGTCCACTGAATTTCCCGGATCATCGGCGACGAGCACGGTTCCGGTGATGACCGGGAAAATCAAGAAATCAAGAAAAGAAGGAGAAGAAGAAGAAAGAAAAAGAAGGCTTAGGTTCTCTGGTATGGCTCTGGGTCTGGGACAAAGGAGGCGGAGGCGAGGGGCGGCGATGAGGTCATGGGTCACCGGCGATATTGTTTCTCCGGCAAGGCAGTGGATCAAGGTTCTTGAAGTCGGGGATTTAGGGTGCCGGGTTTCTGGTGCAGGGAAAAGGAGAAGAGAGAGGAGAGAGGTGGTGGCAAGGGAATACCGACGAGGTTGGTCGGCGGTGAGGGTGCCGGCAACGGCGACACGACGAAAGCAGAGGGTTGTAGGCGTGGGTTCTGTGCGGCCGGGGACGGGGAAGAAGGAGGTGAGAATAGAGAAGCGGGAGGTGAGAATAGTGGGTGAGGGGTGACGGGATCGTGGAGGAATGAATATATACAGAAGAGAGAGAAAAGAGTACGTAGAGGTAAAATAGGATAGGAAAATTATATATGTGTATATTTATAAGAGAGAGAGTGATTGACGGAGAGATTTGAGATGGGTTTGGTGAGCCGTAAATAAAGAAAAGAGGGAGCGAGAGAGAGGCAGGCGAGATTAGGATTTTAAGAATATATACACATTGAAAACAGTTTAGGAATATAATATTAGTTAAATTTGAGTTTTCAGGCTAATACAAAAGTAATCCAAAAAATACCCGGGTCTGGTCTAAAATTACGATTTCAAAATACGGATAATATACGTATCAACCAAAACCAAAATAGAATATCCGTGTAACGAAAATGCATACCCCTAAGAACGGATACACGTAGTGTGCACGTAGCTATCCAAACGAGTCCGTTTCACTGAACGGGACGAGAACACAATGTACGGATGCTACCACAGGGTCAGGGGTGTTCCCGCCAAAATTTTGGCTTACAACCTGCGCCCTTATAAAAAAAATAATAATAATAAAATAAAAAATAAAGGGAAAAACTCCACATGCAAAGAATGTAAATGTCTCAGCGCTGAGAGTCAAAGACTCTGTTGTAGCACAACACGTGCAATGCACGTGTGCGCTAGCGCTAGGTGCGCTGCGCTCTAAGCAGCGCACCATGTGTCAAGCACGGGTGCGCTAGCGCAATATGCGCTGCCCTTTAAGCAGCGCATCACGTGTAAAGCACGGGTGCGCTAACGCTGGAACTAAAAGCTCCCCACTGTAGATCAAACAACTAATAATAATGATAAATCATTAATTAATCAGAGTTAAATTCTGTTAAGGAAAGATTCCTCAAAAATCTTTCCAAATAACAAGATTGTGCTCTGTAAATCAGAGCACCGTTGGATCAATGATCCAATGGTAAATAAAATAACCAAAAGACAGAATAAATTCTGTGTGGAAAGATTTTCCAATCTTGTTAAAAACAAGAAGATTGCCTTCTGTAAAACAGAAGCCCTAGGATCAAAGATCCAATGGTAGGGAAATATCCCCCAATCAATCAGAGAAAGATCTCTTTAACTGATTCAACAAATCAGCCTATCCTATAAAAAGGCCCCTACACTTCAAGTCTGATATATAGAGAAAGATAGAGAATGTTGGATATAGTGCCCTCAAAGTCAATTATTGGATCGCAGGCACGTGATTGCAATGATTGAGGGAGGACCTATACCGGTAGGACAATCTTACTCGAGATAATAGTATGCTATCTGGTTTATCTTTATCAAACGTGTACTGCTTTAGGTGACATGATATATCACTATTGCACGTTGATAGAGCCCATAGGATTCTTGCTTGACTACCAACAGTATGATGGCGATGATATACGTGAGAGTTGGGTAGTCTATAAGCACATCCTTAAAAGTGGTCCCTAGTCGCGGGAGTTTCGAGACAGGGCATCGATACTCCGGAGTAGACTAGTGTATACAGTTGAGACCCCAACGAGGGGCGGTGGCCGGTCTCACAAGCCATTGGTCTTAGTTGGTTCACCTAAGATGTATACAGGTGCTCATTAGGTTATGAGTATACTGGACAGGACTCGCCGGGAACATGTTAGCTGGTTATTAAAACCTGTCGTCAGATAGCAATTCCCAGATGACATGTGTACAGGTTAGTCTATCGACCTGAGATAGTCATTTTTCTCGTGTGTGTTCCCACTGTGCTTTGATTATTACCCTACCACGGCTCAAAGGAGTCGTGCAAACAGGTTTTAGTTGGGTACAGTCCCGAGCCACATGGTGGCAGTGAGTGGATCGGCAGGGGATTCGTCTCTCCCAATGTTTGGGGTGAGATCGCGCTGTGTTTGGGAGAACCATTACACAAAGTCCATGGCCATGGCAAGCGAGATTTACTGGTAGGTATTCCAGTAGTATCTCAGGGTGTTCTGGGCTACACTCCGACACGACTTATACCGCTTTTGGCGGTCTGACGTTTACCAGCTCCCTAGGCCCGATATGCGATACTCATAGACGAACAGACCGGACTGTACGGATATTGTCACACATAGGGTCAGTAGGGTCCCAGGATGAGTTCGCTCATCGGACTCCCTTTCACTCAGTACATGAGCAGCCGTTACGTACAGCTAACATGAAATTATATGATATGGCATGTAACTAGAGATGCAATAAATGATACGGATGCGAACGGGTATTGTAAAAATGTAAAACTGTAACATATGATGCATAATTAAACGATATGTAATACTTTTATTCATATGAATATAAATATAATATCATAGCACGTAATGTAACACTTTGAATTCCCGTTAGAATGTTTTTCATGATAATTAGTAATTGTACGTGTTATTGTATATGTGTGCATAGGATTATTAGTTATTTTAGTCGGGTTTACCCTAATTGGAAAATTTTGTGTTAGTGTACACTTGCACACTTAGCCATTTTTGACCTAGGTTAAAGTGTTAGCCATTTCTTTTCTTTTGTTGCATGGTTGATAACTTATCCCCACCATTTTAATCAAGTCATAACCCTTTTTGAATATCAAAATCCAAATAAACAAATAAGGCATAGGGGTTAGGTAAAGAGCTTGACTTTTGACCCATTTTCTTTCTCTCTTCTCTCTCTTTCCCTCATTCTGAATTTCCTGCAGAAAAACAGCAACAACCATGGCATTTTCTTCATCTCCTCTTCTTCTTTTCATGTCCCTTTGATCCCTACACAAAACCCTACACGAATCAACACATTTCCTTCACAAAACCATGGGAAAATGGGCTTTTTGAGGTGTTTGGGAGCAAATCTGCATACTTGAGGAGGGAGCTGGAACTTTTTGGTGTTCATAGGGTCTTTTGAAGGTATATAGCTCATATTTAACACTCTTTTCCATATCTTGTAGTATCTTAGCTAAAAATCATGTTTTATGTGCATTATTAGTGATATTGAAGGATATTTGTGAAGTATATGTTAGATTGGTGTTCTCATAGTTCAGTTAACTCCTTTAAGTGTTATTAGAGCTATTTAAACCAGGTTGTACTTCAGGTTTGCACAAAAATACCATAAAGTACCTTTTTAGTGCAAAAATGTGGATTTTAACTTGATTTAAGGCTCTGTAGGATCTGCTACTACCCGAGATGTTCCAGAACAAAACTAGATGTTACTGTAGCATGTATGGGGGGTATAAAGTGCACACACAAAACCTGGGAGCCCAATTCCCAAGTGAGGCCGCCGGAATATTCATTCTGGCCGCAATTTGCGGCCAGATGGGTGAGTTGGGATCTGGGGTTTGGTCCACTGGAGTCTGCTGCTATGTGGGTTATTTTGGTATATATAGTTTTACAATATCTGTTTGTATCAAAATCTGGAGTTGAATACCCTATTTCCCGTATTTTTAATCTTTCGCGACACGCGTGATACGAGTGTGTGGGTTTGGGGTTTCTGCGTATCGCGACGCGTCAGAGTGACTTCAGGCGCGTAATCACACGTTTTAGCGTATCGCGCACGCGCGCGCTTGGTTTGCGACACGAGTTACTAGTTCGGCTTTAATATCGTGTTTGTGTGATGTCAAGCTTATGTATGATGTATTGTGTAATTCTAGGTTCGCAGGCAAGTACGGCGGACGCCACGCAGAAGGGGAAACAAGTTATTGGCTATACCTAGCGAGAGACTACGGTGAGTAGATTTAACATCTACGGGGATATGGCCCGCATGGAGTTCTACGTCAGGGCTGACAGGACCTTATAGCTACATTTATATACATTGACTGTTCATGGTTACTATTTAGTGCTACTGCATTCCCTGCTATATGGATATAAACTAGAATTGATAGAACACCACACCATTACTAACGGTCCATGTTGCACGAGCACTATCCTGTATGATACACACACACCGTTAGTAATTGCCATGACACTCTCACACTGTAGAATTTCCATCGGATCACTATATTGTAGCTCATCTATATGTGACTTGCCATGATATTCATACTTGATGCATATATTACATCGGATCACTATATTGTAGCTCATCTATATGTGACTTGCCATGATATTCATACTTGATGCATATATTACATCGGATCATTATATTGTAGCTCATCTATATGTGACTTGCCATGATATTCATACTTGATGCATATATTACATCGGATCACTATATTGTAGCTCATCTATATGTGACTTGCCATGATATTCATACTTGATGCATATATTACATCGGATCATTATATTGTAGCTCATCTATATGTGACTTGCCATGATATTCATACTTGATGCATATATTACATCGTATCATTATATTGTAGCTCATCTATATGTGACTTGACATGATATTCATATTTGATGCACATATCATATCGGATCATTGATTTGCATATTGGTTTGGATTACATGTGATTTCTGGATTTGGGAACCGTGGCTATTTCAAATATGTAATCATTTAAAAACCCGGTTCCCTTGATATGATATTTCGGTGCGTCCACCATGTGTTTCCTCGGTGCTAGAGTGATATATGTGAAACCGAATCGAGGAGCTGGTTGAGGCCGATTACGGATACATGGTGGACCCGGTATGGTACCCCGGGGCGAGAACGGTTTCGCTGTATGGTAGACGGTGAGCCTGGCAGAGGGACTACTACCTACCGGTGATTAGTTGGACCTGACAGTTATCCGGAGGATACTGATCAGAGTCGATAGATGGATGCAGGGTGATCCGTACTGCCGGGGCCGAAGGCCGATACCGCAGATGGAACCCGTGGGCTGACCCGGACTGACGGGGCCCGATGGATGAGGATTTGCGTGTCGATGCTGGACACGAGTATTTATGATATTTGGGTGCCGATATTGGGCACTCGGGATTCTCAGAGATTTACAGGATTTGAGGGCCGATGAGAGTGCCGGCGCCTGAGCTATTTAGGGGATCTGGGTGCATTGATGGACACCGATTATATATTCCACGTTGACATTCCGTGTAGATGTTATCTTGCCCATGCTCAGCATTTATTATTGTACCTCATCCTGTAGTCATATTACCTGATAGAGCACTTGCATGATTATTGCACATACTGCTTATCACACATTGATATCATCTGTTGGCATATGATAGAGTAGCGTAGTATGTGCATGCTCGCGATTACTTTTATATGTTATCTCGATTCACGAGTTGGCAACTCACCCCCGTTGTGCCACAGTGTTTGCAGGTTGCCCTTCGGAGTAGTTGCGGCAGGCTGCGCTTGCATCTTTTGTCACAGATACCCCCATAGTTGGTGTACTAGCTCTTTTGCTGATAGGTGGTTTTTGTGCGGTATCTGTTTATCTTTCAGTTATGTACGTTGTTGTATCTAGTATTCTCCATCTACCATGTATGTATTTGACTTAGAGACAGTGTGAGGACGATGATGTGTATTATTTGTTTTCTGGTGTCGAGCTCGTTGTGAGACGAATGTACTTGCAGTTTATTCTATCTGTGATGTTCCCACTTGTGGATCTTGATCTTCGCTACGGCGTCGTATACTGCTATCTTGGTGATTGTTTACTTAGATTTCTTAACATGTTAGTAAGTGCTTTCATTTAAATATTATAACACTCTATACTTTTAATGGTTTGATTTCTGGGTTTTCGGTTCACTTTGTCGCGTTACGCCTGTAGACGTTACGTAATTAAGTGCCGGTCACGAGCCAAACTTTGGGTCGTGACATGTAAGAAGATAAACTTGCCCGCGACTAGATATGTAAATAACGGTATAGATACGTGCGGGTATTAAAACTGTAAAACTGTGATGCCGTAAACATGTGATAGTTTTATTCATATGGATGCAAATATAATAACATAGCATGTAGCAAGATAAACTTGCCTGAACGGATCTCACGACGGGGTACGTATGCTACGTCCGACATCGGGTAAACGTCGCAAAGCACACACGCGCGTATAGAACTGAACCAAGCAAAGCAAGAATACTTCCACGCTGGCTGGGAACGTCCACTGAATTTCCCGGATCGTCGGCGACGTGCACGGTTCCGGTGATGACCGGGAAAATCAAGAAATCAAGAAAAGAAGGAGAAGAAGAAGAAAGAAGAAGAAGGTTGGGGTTCTCTGGTATGGCTCTGGGTCTGGGACAGATGAGGCGGAGGCGAGGGGCGGAGACGAGGTCATAGGTCACCGGCGATGTTGTTTCTCCAGCGAGGCAGTGGATCAAGGTTCTTGAAGTCGGGGATTGGGGGTGCCGGGTTTCTGGTGCAGGGAAGAGGAGAAGAGAGAGGAGAGAGGTGGTGGCAAGGAAATACCGACGAGACTGGTCGGTGGTGAGGGTGCTGGCAACGGCGACACGACGAAGGCAGAGGGTTGCAGGCGTGGGTTCTGTGCGGCCGGGGACGGGGAAGAAGGAGGTGAGAATAGAGAAGCGGGAGGTGAGAATAGTGGGTGAGGGGTGACGGGATCGTGGGGGAATGAATATATACAGAAGAGAGAGAAAAGAGTACGTGGAGGTAAAATAGGATAGGAAAATTATATATGTTTATATTTATAAGAAAGAGAGTGATTGACGGAGAGATTTGAGATGGGTTTGGTGAGCCGTAAATAAAGAAAAGAGGAAGCAAGAGAGAGGCAGGCAAGATTAGGATTTTAAGAATCTATACACATTGAAAACAGTTTAGGAATATAATATTAGTTAAATTTGAGTTTTCAGGCTAATACAAAAGTACTCCAAAAAATACCCGGGTCTGGTCTAAAATTATGATTTGAAAATACGGATAATATACGTATCAACCAAAACCAAAATAGAATATCCGGATAACGAAAATGCATACCCCCAAGAACGGATACACGTAGCGTGCATGTAGCTATCCAAACGAGACCGTTTCACTAAACGGGACGAGAACACGATGTACGGATGCTACCACAGGGTCAGGGGTGTTCCCGCCAAAATTTTGGCTTACAACCTGCGCCCTTATAAAAAAAACATAATAATAATAATAAAATAAAAAATAAAGCGAAAAACTCCACATGTAAAGAATGTAAATGTCTCAGCGCTGAGAGTTAAAGACTCTGTTGTAGCGCACCACGTGCAAAGCACGTGTGCGCTAGCGCTAGGTGCGCTGCGCTCTAAGCAGTGCACCACGTGTCAAGCACGGGTGTGCTAGCGCAATGTGCGCTGCCCTTTAAGCAGCGCACCACGTGTAAAGCACGGGTGCGCTAACGCTAGAACTAAAAGCTCCCCACCGTTAGATCAAAGATCTAATAATAATGATAAATCATTAATTAATCAGAATTAAATTCTGTTAAGGAAAGATTCCTCAAAAATCTTTCCAACTAACAAGATTGTGCTCTGTAAATCAGAGCACCGTTGGATCAATGATCCAATGGTAAATAAAAATTACCAAAAGACAGAATAAATTCTGTGTGGAAAGATTTTCCAATCTTGTTAAAAACAAGAAGATTGCATTCTGTAAAACAGAAGCCCTAGAATCAAAGATCCAATGGTGGGGAAATATCCCCCAATCAATCAGAGAAAGATCTCTTTAACTGATTCAACAAATCAGCCTATCCTATAAAAAGGCCCCTACACTTCAAGTCTGATATATAGAGAAAGATAGAGAATGTTGGATATAGTGCCCTCAAAGTCAATTATTGGATCGCAGGCACGTGATTGCAATGATTGAGGGAGGACCTATACCGGTAGAACAGTCTTGCTCGAGATAATAGTATGCTATCTGGTTTATCTTTATCAAACGTGTACTATTTTAGGTGACATGATATATCACTATTGCACGTTGATAGAGCCCATAGAATTCTTGCTTGACTACCAACAGTATGATGGTGATCATATACGTGAGAGTTAGGTAATCTATAAGCACATCCTTAAAAGTGGTCCCTAGTCGCGGGAGTTTCGAGACAGGGCATCGATACTCCGGAGTAGACTAGTGTATACAGTTGAGACCCCGACGAGGGGCAGTGGCCAGTCTCACAAGCCATTGGTGTTAGTTGGTTCACCTAAGATGTATACAGGTGCTCATTGGGTTATGAGTACACTGGACAGGACTCGCCGGGAACATGCTAGCTGGTTATTAAAACCTGTCGTCAGATAGCAATTCCCAGGTGACATGTGTACAGGTTAGTCTATCGACCTGAGATAGTCATTTTTCTCGTGTGAGTTCCCACTGTTCTTTGATTATTACCCTACCATGGCTCAAAGGAGTCGTGCAAACAGGTTTTAGTTGGGTACAGTCTCGAGCCACATGGAGGCAGTGAGTGGATCGGCAGGGGATTCGTCTCTCCCAACGTTGGGGGTGAGATCGCGCTGTGTTTGGGAGAGCCATTACACGAAGTCCATGGCCATGGCAAGCGAGATTTACTGGTAGGTATTCCAGTAGTATCTCAGGGTGTTCTGGGCTACACTCCGATACGACTTATACCGCTTTTGGGGGTCTGACGTTTACCAGCTCCCTAGGCCCGATATGCAATACTCATAGACGAACGGACCGGACTGTACGGATATTGTCACACATAGGCTCAGTAGGGTTCCAGGATGAGTTCGCTCATCGGACTCCCTTTCACTCAGTACATGGGCAGCCGTTACGTACAGCTAACATGAAATTATATGATATGGCATGTAACTAGAGATGTAATAAATGATACAGATGCGAACGGGTATTGTAAAAATGTAAAACTGTAACATATGATGCATAATTAAACGACATGTAATACTTTTATTCATATGAATATAAATATAATATCATAGCATGTAAAAAGATAAACTTGCCCGCGACTAGATTTGTAAATAACGATATGGATACGTGCAGGTATTAAAACTGTAAAACTGTGATGCCGTAAACATGTGATAGTTTTATTCATATGGATGCAAATATAATAACATAGCATGTAGCAAAATAAACTTGCCTGAACGGATCTCACGACGGGGTGCGTATGCTGCGTCCGACATCGGGTAAACGTCGCAATGCACACACGCGCGTATAGAACTGAACCAAGCAAAGCAAGAACACTTCCACGCTGGCTGGGAACGTCCACTGAATTTCCCGGATCGTCGGCGACGAGCACGGTTCCGGTGATGACCGGGAAAATCAAGAAATCAAGAAAAGAAGGAGAAGAAGAAGAAAGAAGAAGAATACTGGGGTTCTCTGGTATGGCTCTGGGTCTGGGACAGAGGAGGCGGAGGCGAGGGGCGGAGACGTGGTCATGGGTCACCGGTGATGTTGTTTATCCGGCGAGGCAGTGGATCAAGGTTCTTGAAGTCGGGGATTGGGGGTGCTGGGTTTCTGGTGCAGGGAAGAGGAGAAGAGAGAGGAGAGAGGTGGTGGCAAGGGAATACCGACGAGGCTGGTCGGCGGTGAGGGTGCCGGCAACGGCGACACGACGAAGGCAGAGGGTTGCAGGCGTGGGTTCTGTGCGGCCAGGGACGGGGAAGAAAGAGGTGAGAATAGAGAAGCGGGAGGTGAGAATAGTGGGTGAGGGGTGACGGGATCGTGGGAGAACGAATATATACAGAAGAGAGAGAAAAGAGTACGTGGAGGTAAAATAGGATAGGAAAATTATATATGTGTATATTTATAAGAGAGAGAGTGATTGACGGAGAGATTTGAGATGGGTTTGGTGAGCCATAAATAAAGAAAAGAGGGAGCAAGAGAGAGGCAGGCAAGATTAGGATTTTAAGAATCTATACACATTGAAAACAGTTTAGGAATATAATATTAGTTAAATTTGAGTTTTCAGGCTAATACAAAAGTACTCCGAAAAATACCCGGGTCTGGTCTAAAATTATGATTTGAAAATACGGATAATATACGTATCAACCAAAACCAAAATAGAATATCCGGATAACGAAAATGCATACCCCCAAGAACGGATAAACGTAGCGTGCACGTAGCTATCCAAACGAGTCCGTTTCACTGAACGGGAGGAGAACACGATGTACAGATGCTACCACAGGGTCAGGGGTGTTCCCGCCAAAATTTTGGCTTACAACCTGCGCCCTTATAAAAAAATAATAATAATAATAATAAAATAAAAAATAAAGGGAAAAACTCCACTTGCGAAGAATGTAAATGTCTCAGCGCTGAGAGTCAAAGACTATGTTGTAGCGCACCACGTGCAAAGCACGTGTTCTCTAGCGCTAGGTGCGCTGCGCTCTAAGCAGCGCACCACGTGTTAAGCACGGGTGCACTAGCGCAATGTGCGCTGCCCTTTAAGCAGCGCACCACTTGTAAAGCACGGGTGCGCTTACGCTGGAACTAAAAGCTCCCCACCGTTAGATCAAAGATCTAATAATAATGATAAATCATTAATTAATCAGAGTTAAATTCTGTTAAGGAAAGGTTCCTCAAAAATCTTTCCAAATAACAAGATTGTTCTCTGTAAATCAGTGCACCGTTGGATCAATGATCCAATGGTAAATAAAAATTACCAAAAGACAGAATAAATTCTGTGTGGAAAGATTTTCCAATCTTGTTAAAAATAAGAAGATTTCCTTCTGTAAAACAGAAGCCCTAGGATCAAGGATCCAATGGTGGGGAAATATCCCCCAATCAATCAGAGAAAGATCTCTTTAACTGATTCTAAAAATCAGCCTATCCTATAAAAAAGCCCCTACACTTCAAGTCTGATATATAGAGAAAGATAGAGAATGTTAGATATAGTGCCCTCAAAGTCAATTATTGGATCGCAGGCACGTGATTGCAATGATTGAGTGAGGACCTATACCGGTAGAACAGTCTTACTCGAGATAATAGTATGCTATCTGGTTTATCTTTATCAAACGTATACTGCCTTAGGTGACATAATATATCACTATTGCACGTTGATAGAGTCCATAGGATTCTTGCTTGACTACCTATAGTATGATGGCGATCATATACGTGAGAGTTGGGTAATCTATAAGCACATCCTTAAAAGTGGTCCCTAGTCGCGGGAGTTTCGAGATAGGGCATCGATACTCTGGAGTAGACTAGTGTATACAGTTGAGACCCCGACGAAGGGCGGTGGCCGGTCTCACAAGCCATTGATGTTTGTTGGTTCACCTAAGATGTATACAGGTGCTCATTGGGTTATGAGTACACTGGACAGAACTCGCCGGGAACATGCTAGCTGGTTATTAAAACCTGTCGTCAGATAGCAATTCCCAGGTGACATGTGTACAGGTTAGTCTATCGACCTGAGATCGTCATTTGTCTCATGTGAGTTCCCACTGTGCTTTGATTATTACCTTACCACGGCTTAAGGAGTCGTGCAAACAAGTTTTAGTTGGGTACAGTCTCGAGCCACATCGAGGCAGTGAGTGGATCGGTAGGGGATTCGTCTCTCCCAACGTTGGGGGTGGGATCACGCTGTGTTTGGGAGAGCCATTACACGAAGTCCATGGCCATGGCAAGCGAGATTTACTGGTAGGTATTCCAGTAGTATCTCAGGGTGTTCTGGGCTACACTTCGACACGACTTATACCGCTTTAAGGGGTCTGGCGTTTACCAGCTCCCTAGGCCCGATATGCGATACTCATAGACGAACGAACTGGACTGTACGGATATTGTCACACATAGGCTCAGTAGGGTTCCAGGATGAGTTCGCTCATCGGACTCCCTTTCACTCTGTACATGGGCACCCGTTATGTACAGCTAGTACCACTGACGGCTTGTGGTTAAACCCACTGCCAGAGTATTAACAAGTTTTTAGAGTCCCCCACAGAAAGTTTCCCAGTTCGGGAGAAACGTTGTAGATGCCGTATGGTTTTATGGAAGGGTTCGAACATACGCGTGCACTTGTACACGTGTCATGGTTCGAACGGATAATACTAGCGGGCTTTGTTTTAAGCCGGATCCTAGTATTATACTGTGTAGATTTTGTCTCAATGCATTTGTATTCGGTCGAAATACAAATGCAGGTATGTAGACACAGTTGCGGGGTTATCCTGTAATTTTATTACGGGATCGCTTTTTGAAGTTGCCAGTTTGCATTCCATTTTGGCCATTTTTCTTTCCTTCCTTCTTAGCTGAAATTCTTGCTTGTGAAGGGGTTCTTTGCAGATTTCTAAATTAGTAAAGTGAGGGGATTTTTTGTGGTGATAGGGGCTCCAGCACTTTCCAGCAACTTCATGAGGTTTCTTGATTGATTGAGTGATTTGTGAGCCATCTTGTTGTATTTATTGCTTTGGATTGAAAAGGATATGTGTTGGTCCTTTTAGCTTATGATCACCCCATTCTTTCCTTGTGCTAACCCCCCTTATCACTCCACTGGCCTTGGGCGAGAGCACACAAGGGAAGCCCTATTTTTGTTTGTGTGAGAGTGCTAGATTCATTTTTTATTGCAAAAGAAAATCCTAAGCACAAAATCCATTGCTCATTTTTCATCCCCACTCCAAAAGGCAACTTCGATTAACCCTCGAGACAAAGCATTCTACACTTACTCTACTACAATCTTGGACACGTCGGTTGGCAAACTTCGTGTCCGAGTTGCCTCGGTTTAGAGGTGGGAGCCCGTATAAAGACTCGTTGACGTGGCGCAGTTTTCGGCGAGGAGGAGATCATAGATCGAGCGAGATCGGAGAGCGAGCTTCGTCGGTGCATCCGCAACATGCTAGGGACAGAGCTTAAAGACCGAAGGACACGGATCGATCGGTATAATCTCTAAACCCCTTTTACAGAATACTAGTTTATGGTTAATGGAATGATCCGGGCTTTAAGTTTGCGTTAGCGCCAGTTTCGTAAAAAGTTTTTTTTGTTCCGCATTTGGCCTCGAAAAGACGGCCGGGGCGCTACCGTAGACTTACATGGTATCAGAGCCACACCATTAACCTTTACTAGCTTGTTCTAACATGTTTAAAATATCGATCGATCAAAATTTCCGAAACCACATTTTCATTTTTTGAGTTTCTACCGAATTTTAAAAGTCGTCTAAAAATTATTTTAAGTGTTTCAGAAAATCATGCAGGCTTTTCTAAGACCCCTGTAGAAATTTGAACGCACGATCCAATCATTACGCCGCGGAACCGCGGCATAACTGCTATGTTTGCCGCGGATCCGCGGCGGGAATGTGTGCTCAGAGCTTCATTTTTCTTCTGGTGGTCTTTCTCTTGAAATTGTGGTTTCTGGAAAATTTATTTTTGGCCCAGATTATTTTGAGTGCTGGATTTGTACTTGGGGCCCGCTTCGTGAAATTTTGTTGATCAAGATTTTAGATATGTTAGTTTTCTATGCTTTACATTACTATCTGTGACCGTGAATGTCATTCGATCGGTAAATCTTGTCTAATTGCTATAGTCCTTTTAGACGGGTTTGCGAACATGACATTCACGTTGATGTTCTGTATTGTGCTGTGATGTTGCGGATATGTCGTGGTGGATAGCTTGCGTGCGATGGTAGTGCGGTTTGGATATATTTTTACATTTGATATTGCGGGACGAGCGTCCGACATGTGGACTGCCGTTACTGCATGTTTGTATATTATTCTTTTGGGGCACGACCGGGTTGAGGTCGATGTACCCGTTGTATATATATTTTCTTTTCTGTACTAGGATTATCCTGCTGTGGGGTGCACGGATAGCCGGGTTCTGGAGGGCAACGGGTCCGCATCTCATGGCTTTGAGAGGGAGGGGACCTCACTCTAGAATTGGCGGGCTATTCGCCACACTCGTAGGGGGTATAGGTTGACCCAAGGAGGGGTGCTCAAGTTACCGGATTCCGTGAAGTGCTGGATGGTCCATTCACGATGCTGAAGGGGGCTGCCTCGCTTCTGGTTTTGGCGGGTAACTTGCCGCACTTGTAGGGGTCTAGGTTTTCATTGCACAGGTTATCCACACGACTAGGGAAACGTCGGGTTTCATTTGCGGCTCTATGAAACCCGAGGATCCCAGATTATCTGTATTGTTCTGTGATGCTTATTACTTTTCTGCGATGTTGCATTTATCACGCCTTGAGTGATTATTGTATATTGTTATATATATACTAGTAGATATTGTATATGTTTTACACCCGCGCTAGTCCAGTCCCCGCTCTGTCGTTAGTTAAATAACCTAACGGATGATGACGGGACCCAGTGACGAATGCGGATGACATATACGTACATTATATTTTCGTTATTTTCTGGTGTGATTAATTGATGGGACTGCGTTGATTCATATCAATGCAAAGAAAACTGACCTATACAGATGTTGTTGGAACATTTTTCAAAATGCTGTTATTAAAAGGACGTTCTCTTTTGTTTTGCATAGCGGTATTCGGTTATGAATATCTAGCACCTCATTCGACGAGGCAAGGGCCGAGATCCCTTCACCGGGAGTGACCCCTTGGACAGAGGTTTGCGTCAGGGTAATAACTTCACTATAGTCGATTACTTTTTGCTTTGCATCGTGGTATTCAGTTTGGAATATCCTGCACCTCATTCTACGGGGAAAGAGCCGAGATCCCTTCACCGGGAGTGACCTCTTTAGCAAAAGTTTTCGTCACTATATATTTATAAAACCACTTGGATTCCTTCAACGATATCAAGTTCATTACGTTAAAGGTTTTTCGCCAAAAACCAGCCGTAGCCCTCTGTTATTTCGGATAAGTAGCGCATAGTATTTGTGCGGTGTTTATTGGCCAAAGTCAAGGCATCGTGTGCGGTAGCTGTGTGTTGCTTGTCCGTTGCATGGATATGCATTGGTTTAGGACAGTCGTACCACTTTGTTGGCCAAAGTCAAAGGTGTGTGTGGGTGGTTCTAAATCAATCAGGACAATGACGGGTAGAACTTGACTTGGGGTTATGATTTGTTGGCCAAAGTCAAGGTCATAAACCGCTTGGGGTAAAAAATCAATATCGGGAGTTTCTAAAGAAACTGAAACTTGCCAGGCATGCGTATACCATCTGGAGTATGATAACATGAATGGATTCCATCACGTTATCATGCAATGATAGTTGGATCCCGATTCCCACTGATGAGTTGGTTTACTCCTCAGGTGATCCCGACTAATTCTTCTTTCAGGTTTGGAGGAGAATTTGAGGTTACAGTGGGAGGTTTCCTAATTAGATAAAGTGATAAGCATTCTGATCTAGGTTAGAGTGCATGCAGAGTGTTTCTTTTCTCTCTCTTTGGTAGCGACCATGGCCCAACCCTACACTATAACTCAGTAACCAAGTTAACCGAATTTTCTTAAAACACTGGCTTTTGGATTGTCCGAGTTGCATACATCATTGCCACTCCTTCTTATACCCTTTGCATTTCTCCAGAACACACCGTATTACTACGAATATCCACTTCCATTGGATAAATCTATTGTATGGTTATATACGAACTCGAAGGAACTTGTTCCAGATTCGAGGATGGATTCTGGTTCTGGAGAGATTGAATAGGACTATTCAGTTGTCTTTTTCTTTTACCTTCTCTCAGGTTGTGAGGGCTCCTAAGATTAGGAGAGAGTACACCTGTTACGCTTATTGGATAGTCTTCTTCCAAATCATAGGTAGGTGCCGAAAGGTAGAGAATGAAGAAAACCAATTAGCCTAAGTGTGGTGTACAGAAGGTAATAAGTAAAGACAAATAAAGGGATTGGAAAGAGGGCAAAGTAAATTGCGACTGCTATTCACGACCAAACCAAGTATTTTATCGCCGCTCCTATTTCACCTTTTTATTTCTCCAGAATACCCCGTATCACTACGAAGATCCACAGTTATTTGGATAATCCATCGTATGGTTATATACGGACTCGATGGAACTTGTTCCAGTTCGGGGATGGATTCTGGTTCAGGAGAAATAGAATAAGGTTTGTTCAGTTGTCTTTTATCATCACCTTCTCTCAGGTTGTGAGTACTCCTGGGATTAGGAGAGTACACCTGTTACGCTTATTGGATAGCCTTCTTCCAAACCATAGGCTGGTGCCGAACGGTAGGGAAGGAAGAAAACCATTTAGCCTAAGGGGTGTACAGAAGGTAACGACTAAAGACAAATAAAGGGATTTGGAGAGATGGTGAAGAAATATACGGTTATAGTCATGAATCTGGATAATGAAAGAAGCATTACTAGGAATACCCGGATACTCCTTCGAAACATATTCATGTTTCATTTTCACTGTATATTGTTAATAGAAAACTGATTTACCAATCAGTCCTTACTCCAGGGTATGTATTTACCAGATATGATTCTCACATCTGTATGGTTTTACAGATGATGAGTGGGAGTAAGTTATTGGGAATTAGGTGATCATCCTCATTATATCGGAATTCATTATAATTGGTGATATTTGAGGAAATCGCCTGGGTACAGATTTCAACCTACGACACACAGGGTCTGAGTTATTAAACTCAGGGGACTTATACAAACTATTATATGTTGTCCAGTGTCCATTAGGACAAAGGGGTAGGTCCTCGTACTATATTCTGTTTACTTGTGACTTCTCTAGTTTTAGACATGTGTTTCATAGAAATACAAGGTCCAAGTTTGAGAAGTTATAGGTATAAGAATAAAGTAGAGAACCGGGTGTAGCAAGTATCGGGATTCTTCAAGGTGATCGAAGATGTAGATACTTATGGTTGGTATTCAGATGATAGTGATGTTTTAGAAAACTAGCTTCTCTTTCGGGTTACTCATAATTGGATGAACTTCTAAGTTGAGTAATGCTGATCAGCCTCTCTCCATTTAGTTTACATGCACTGGAGACAACTGCATGATTTGAATCTGGTTCCAATTAAATTAGTGCCTCTGTTTCTATATTAAATATACAATGGATCATATCTTAACGATGTTAAGGTATATGGAGTTGTCCAGCTTATGCTTACAACCAAACTCTAGATAACTCAAGGCACGTTTCTGTAATGGCAGTTTGTGGGTTGACCCGGGTTTTGACGAGGGTTGACTTTCTACCATCTGGAAGATCAATAGTGATATTGTTCTTGACTCGCCACAGTTTTAGTAAAATGGATTTTTTCAGAAAATAGTAGTGGGAGTATGGTAGAACTGGAAGAGATTCCAGAACCGCAAACGATTATAGAAAATTTAATAGGACCTAAAGATTCAATCAGGTTTGACATTCCATTAGCCACTCCGCAGATATAGTGGGTAACCTCAGACACCCGAGAGGTACTCCGGTAGCCTCAAGGACGGTGACAGGGATGTTCTTGTTTACCCAGACTTGCCATTACTGTTGCTCTAGACTATGAGAGCCGGCAGGAGGATAAGTATAGCGTCGTTCTAAACTAGTTTTAGAAGTGCACATGTATATTATTCTGCCAGAGGGTTGTCGTAGTCAGTAGGAGCAGCGGAAGCTTAGTGGACAAGAAACTTGTGTCTATTTATAGACTAAAACAGATATAGCGGAGATAGATCATCTATTTTTGATGTGACAGTCATGGGCTTTGACTTCATCAGAATAGGGGATGGATCTGTTAAGAAAGTAGTAGGGTGTGATGTTCTGGTATTTGGATGACATACACAGAGTAGGAAGTAAAATTCCTATACTACGATCGGTTATACTTAGGTTGTCACACAGTGATTTCTCCACATAGAATATGGACATTCTGGTTACTAAATCTATGGTTTTAGATCTAGATTTGGGTAGCTTCCCAATCTGGGTACTTAGACTGCATTCTAAAGGTATTTACAATGGACAACTCCTGGCATGGTGGTGTACCAGCAGGTGATGGAGTCACCCTCTCTAAAGGTGTCTTACAGACTAAAGGGGAGAGGGATGTGCATGATTGGCAGATCACTTGCTTAGGCAATTGAGTCAATCATGAGATGTCAAGTACCACACCAGGTGTTGTTTTTGCACTAGATGCAATAAGTTGATATTGATCCAATTCTGGAAGAACGTTCGGAGTCAGTTTTAGAACATAAGTGGATGTTCTAGAGATTTGATAACGGTAGCCTCCTTCGGGAGACAGTTATCATTTCAGGCTTCCAAGGTGACCTGGATGACAGAGCGACTGTCAGAGTTATAGTTTTCCCTCTGACAAGGGGCAGTAGTTTGGACAGGTGGTCGAAGCGGATACTGAGGGAGGTGTGGCGCAGGATACTGATTAGGTTCAGTTGACGATACAGTCTAAGATGTTTGGATTTGGAGTTTATTCATGAACTAGGTCCCATCAGATATCCAGACATATTCTAAAACAGGTGTTACTCATTTCGGGAGATGGCTTTCTCCGCGAACTTGAGATTAAGAGAGACAAAGAAAGAAACATCAGAGCAGATCCACTCACTGAGGCTATTCTCGAACACAATAGTTTTACAAACGAGCTTTGTGACACTGATTAGTAGAGGAGTTGGGTGTTCGGTATCACACGGGCTGTGAGTATGCGACATCGCAATAATTAGCCTTAAGTGCAAGTGGGAGATTGTTGGATATAGTGCCCTCAAAGTCAATTATTGGATCGCAGGCACGTGATTGCAATGATTGAGGGAGTGTAAGTCGATGTTCAACACCCCAATACTTGTGGGGAGGCGGAAATATGAATAACAATCTTGTTCTATGATCAAACATCGATTAACCGTATGAATCGTTTGCTAAACAAGTTTTAACAAAAGCTATAGAGTTCTAAACTACTATGTTAAGAGATTATACCAAACGGTTCTAGTCCTTCGTCTTAATGTTATCTACGGCCTCTTTGGATCTCCACGTCCTCTTCGGCTTTCTCCCGTGATAGACGATCCACCCGAGAACCCTAATCCAAGCTATAACCTCTAAACTTGAGGTTACTTAGTTTCTCTAGTTGCTAAATAGAGTAGCTAAGGTGATGTAGAGATAGGTTATGGAGTAATTAGTCTTTCCTAATCCTTGTTCTCAACTCATGAGGGTAGGATTAGGTTTGGTGAAGGAGAGAGAACTTGAAGAGAGAGAGTGAGAAGATGATAATGATAATAATATATGATAAAGAAAAAGCTTCTCACTTGATATATGAAACATAATGAATTATAAAGAAAATGAATAATATGAGATTATTCATCATGTTTCAATAATTCAAGTGGGTGATTCATCATGTGAGTCATTAAGCAATTAATGATGCATTAATGATATGATGAATCACTCACAATGAGTCACTAATTCAATAAATGAGAATGCCACCTCTCCCTCCAAGTCATCACCTTCTAGAAGCTTCTCGGAAAATTACGAGAACGCCCCTCTCATCCGTGAAAACACGGAAAAACTTTAGACTGTATAAATCCAATAACCTGATACTAGAATCTGGCTTAAACCAAAGCCGGCTAGTAAAAACTGTCCGAATGTCGTACGTGCGTTCAAACACGTATGCGTCCGAACCTTTGTCGTAAAACCATACGACCTCTATATCTTTTCGCCTGGGTTTGGGAAATCTCTGTGTGGGACTCTAAAGACTCGACTACTACGCTGGCAGTGGGTTTAACCACAGACCGCAAGCGGCACTAGCTGTACGTAACGGTCCCCAGGTAGTTGTCGATAAGAAAGCTGATGAGGTAACCCATCTGAAATCTTACTGAGCCTGTCTGTGACAATATCCGCGCAGTCCGGTCTGTTCGTCTAAGAGTATCGCATGTATGGTCTAGGGAGGTGGTGGACGTCAGACCCCTAATAACCGTACAAGTCGTGTCGGTATGGCTCTATCACCATCCGAGAATCTACTGATCAACCTATCAGTAATTCTCAATCAGCCCTGGCCAAGGACTTATGGTAATGACCAACCGATCACCGTACGATATCAACTCCCTATACCGGGAGAGACGAATCCCTAACAGTCACTCACTGCCTCCACGTGGCTCGGGACTGTGCCCAACTGAAACCTGTTTGCACGACTCTTTTGAGCCGTGGTAGGGTAATAATCAAAGCACAGTGGGAACTCACACGAGACAAATGATGACCTTAAGTCAACGGACTATCTGCACACATGTCACCTGAGAACTGCTATCTGACGTTAGGTATAATACCATCCAGTCAGTTCTCGGCGAGTCCTGTCCGGTGTACTCACACCCAGTGAGCATCTGTATACAATCTTAGGTGAACACCACCAATGGTTGCGGGACCAATCCATTGCCTCTCGTCAGGGTCTAGATATGTATACACTAGTTTACTCCGGAGTATTGATGCCCAATCTCGATACTCCTGCGACCAGGGACATCTAAGGGTGTGCCTATTGACTATCCAGCTCCCACTAGTATGACTGCCATCACAACGCCGGTAGTCAGACAAACACCCTATGGGCTTTATCAACATATATATATAAATACCAAGTAAAATATATCATACGTTAAGACAAAGTCAAACCAAATAGCGTACTATCATATCAAGCAAGACTGTCATGTATATACATATCCCAAGCATCCTATACAATGTAGGCCTCTAGGGCATATATATCCAACAATCTCCCACTTGCACTAAGGCCTATAATTGGCGCAATGAGTACCCACTGTCTCTACCAGATCCAGTTGCTTGCGTACCGCATGCCCAACATCTCAAAAAGCCTCTCGAACTGTACTTGAGGAATGGCCTTAGTGAATGGATCTGCCGTGTTGTCTTTTGTGTCTACTCTCCGTATCTCGATCTCCCGACGATCCACGATCTCCCTGATCAGGTGAAACCGCCTTAAGATATGCCTGGATTTCTGATGGGACCTTGGTTCCTTCGCTAAAGCTACAGCGCCATTGTTATCGCAATACAAAGGTATTGGATTGGCAATGGACGGAACCACCTGAAGTTCAGAAATGAACTTCCTTATCCAGACAGCCTCTTTTGCGGCTTCACTAGCAGCTATATACTCAGCCTCCATAGTTGAGTCTGCGACGGTATCTTGTTTGGAACTCTTCCAACATACCGCTCCTCCATTGAGGGTAAACACAAAACCCGAAATAGATTTAGAATCATCCTTGTCACTTTGGAAGCCGGAGTCGGTAAAAGCCTCTACCTGGAGGTCCCTATTGCCGTAAATCAAGAACATCTCCTTAGTCCTTCTCAGGTACTTGAGAATGTTCTTCACCGCTATCCAATGTTTCTCACCTGGGTCCGATTGATACCTGCTTACCACACTAAGTGCGTAAGCTACATCTGGTCTGGTACATAACATCGCATACATTATTGATCCTACCGCCGAAGCGTAGGGTATAATGCCCATGCGAGCCCTCTCTTCATCAGTCTTTGGAGACATCTCTTTGGAGAGGGTGATTCCGTGACAAGCGGGCATATTGCCGCGCTTGGAATCTTCCATACTAAATCTCTTTAGTATAGCGTCTATATACCTGGACTGTGAAAGTCCCAATATCTTATTAGATCTATCTCGATAGATCTTAATGCCCAGAATGTATGATACATCTCCCAAGTCTTTCATAGAGAATTTCTGTGACAAGAAGAGCTTTACTGATTGTAGTATAGGGATATCATTCCCTATCAGTAGTATGTCGTCGACGTACAAAACGAGGAAGACTACTGCTCCTTCTACAATCTTCCTATAAATACATGGTTCATCTACATTTTTGATAAAGTCAAATTCCTTGACTGTTTCATCAAAGCAGATGTTCCAACTCCGCGATGCTTGCTTTAACCCATAAATGGATTTAAGCAATTTGCACACTCTTCCACTGCTCCCACTGTCTAAGAAACCTTCTGGTTGATCCATGTAAACACTCTCTTCTAGATGTCCATTTAGAAAAGCTGTTTTTACATCCATTTGCCAGATTTCATAGTCATGGAAGGCAGCAATGGCAAGCATGATCCGAATGGATTTAAGCATAGCTACTGGTGAAAAGGTTTCATCATAGTCCAATCCTGGTCTTTGACGAAAACCTTTTGCTACTAGTCTAGCTTTGTAGGTTTCCACTTGTCCAAATGTACCAATCTTCTTTTTGAAGATCCATTTGCACCCAACTGGTTTTACCCCAGGAGGAGCAACTTCTAAAGTCCATACTTTATTGGTATACATGGATTCCATTTCGGATCTCATTGCATCCAGCCACTTTACTGAGTCGCTACTTGTGATAGCCTGCTGAAAACTAGTAGGCTCATCATCATCGATGATGCAATCCTCTCGATCCCCATCAAGAAGAAAACCATAGTATCTTTCAGGAGGATGAGAAAGCCTACTAGATCTGCGGAGTGGCGTTGGTTCGTCATATTCTATTGAAATCTGAGATTCTTCTAAGTCTTCGGTTGCAGTTTGAGGTTCTGGAATTTCTTCCAGTTCTACCGCGCTCCCACTAATTTCTTTTGCAAGAAATTCGCTTTCTAAGAAGACAATGTGACGAGTGACAAACACCTTTTGTTCTTCAGTGTGGTAGACCATGTACTCCCTTGAATGCTTGGGGTATCCTACAAACTTGCATAAAATCGATCGTGCTTCGAGCTTGTCCGGATTATGCTTTTTAACATATACCGGACACCCCCATATCTTGATATATTTGAGATATGGTCTCTTCCCACACCACATTTCATATGGAGTGGTAGGTACAGACTTAGTTGGAACTCTATTTAATAGATATGCGGCTGATTCTAGAGCAAATCCCCAGAAGGAAAGTGGCAACTCAGCACTACTCATCATTAATCGCACCATATCTAATAGCGTGCGATTCCTTCTTTCTGATACACCATTATGCTGAGGTGTATAAGGTGGAGTAAGCTGAGAGAGCATTCCATTTGCTTTCAAGTATTCAAGGAAACTGGTACTTAAGTATTCTCCACCTCGATCAGATCGAAGTGTCTTGATGCTTTTACCAGTTTGTTTCTCTACTTCATTTTTATACTCCTTAAACTTCTCAAAAGCCTCGGATTTATGCTTTATTAAGAACACATGTCCATACCTAGAGAAGTCATCAGTAAAAGTGATGAAGTAGGAGTGACCACTTCGTGCATGTATAGACATCGGACCACATACATCACTGTGTACTAGTCCCAAGAGTTCAGTGGCTCTTTCTCCGTGTCCGGTGAACGGAGATTTGGTCATTTTTCCTTTGATACATGATTGACAAGTTGCATATGATGAATATTCAAACGGATCTAGATATCCATCTTTATGTAACTTAGTCAACCTTGTTTCATTTATATGACCAAGTCTACAATGCCATAGGAAGGCTTGATTCGAATCTGGAGCCTTTCTTTTACGCGTGTTTTGAATATTGAAAATTTGTGGTTGATTAAGTATGTATATGCCGTTTTCCAGTGTGCCATACCCAATCAGTTCTTGATTTAGGAGAATGTTCATGACATTTCTTTCAAGCACAAAATTATATCCTTTATTAGACAACAAAGATACTGATATAATATTACACAACATACTGGGAATACAAAAACAGCTATACAATACCAAAATGTGTCCACTATTCAACCCTAGGTGATATTCCCCTATTGCAACTGCATCTACATGCATTCCATTGCCCATCCGGAGAGTCATATCACCTGCCCCCAGTACTCTACTATTTCTCAGATCCTGCAAAGAATTACAGATGTGAGAACCAGAACCGGTATCAAGTACCCATGAAGTAGAGTTAACTGAAAGACAATTTTCGTTTACGAACACACCTGAAGTAGAAGCAACAGCTTGCTTCATGTCCTTGGCTTTGAAGGCCTGACAATCCTTCTTCCAGTGCCCCTGCTTGTGACAATAGAAACACTCGTTCTTTTCTGTCTTCACCCTTCCTGCCTTGTTCATTCCCTGCACCTTCTTGACCCCACCCTTCGGTTTGGTGGCTTTCATCTTCTTCTTCCCTTTAGCTTTCGCTTTAGATTTAGAAGAAGATGATTGGCCAACATACAGAACGGGGGTCTTCTCCTTTTTCAAGGAGGTCTCTGCTACCCTCAACATATTGAGGAGCTTTGGAAGATCCGCTTCCATTTCGTGCATGTTGAAGTTCAGCACGAACTGAGAGAAGGTGTGGGGAAGGGACTGCAAAATTAAGTCGATATACAAATCGTTCTCTAGCACGCATCCCAGGTTTGCGAGTTCCTCAATGAGGATGATCATTTTGAGGACGTGCTCTCCAACAGGCGATCCTGGAGCTAACCTCATCTGGAAGAGTTTCCTTGAGGTTTCGTACCTCGCGATACGGGAGTGTTCACCATACAATTCCTTTCAATGGAGGAATATGGATGCAATATCCATACTCTCGTGCTGTTTCTGGAGTTCATTATTCATGGACGCCAGCACGATACACTTAGCTCGCTCACAGTCTAGATCCCAGGTTTTACGAACTTCCTTGTCCGCAACTGAGGAATCTGGTCCTGGGATAAGGGGAGGAACAGCGGTGGTAACATATGCAACTTTGTCATAAGTCAGCGCAATATTGACGTTTCTTAACCAATCTTTATAGTTCTGCCCGGTCAGTATATTCTTTTCAAGTAATAGTTTTAGTCCAGTCATGGTAGCTGCCAGAGAGAGAGAAAAGAAAACACTCAGCATATGCTCTTGCAAGTTTAGATTGGTTAATATTTTATCTAAACAGGATGGCTCCCACTGTTTCCTCAAATCCTTCTTCAAAACCTAAAAGAAGAACTAGTCAGGATTTAATCACACGTCACAATACTTGCTTAACCTTTCAGCCAGGCTGGTGTTGGTACTTCGAGGGAGGTTTTCCAACGCTTTCGCGAAGTTCCTTAATTAAAGAACCTCTTTTCCCTGGAGGCGTAGCCCCTCTAACACCTTTCTAGGCACCTACTTGGTTTATAGCATTGATTGTTAAGTGAGAGAAATTCCCGAGAGTAATCCTACTCATCAGTGGGATCGGGATCCAACTATCATTGTATGATGCCCTAGATGGAAGCCACTCTAGTCACCACACTCCAGAAGGTAAGCTAAATCTGCAAGTTTCCTTTATGTTTGAAACTCCCGATGTGATTTTTTACCCCAAGCTCTTATAGACCTTGACGTAGGCCAACAAGTCATAAGACACAAGTCTAGTTCTACCCGTCGTTGTCCTGATCAATTTAAATACATCGTACAAGCCCTTGACGTAGGCCAACAAGGTGTACGTCTGTATTAAACTAATGCATCTATCTATGCAACAAATAGGCACACACACTGCTACCATACACTATGCCTTGACGTAGGCCAACAAGCATAGCATGAATACGATGTGCTGTCTATCTGAAACGACGGAGGGTTACGGCTGGTTTTTGGCAAAAAACCGTTAACGTAGTGAACTTGATTTGATCGAAGGAACTATGATAGCTTTTATTTAAAGGAGTGGTTTAAGCTCCGCATTTAAAATTTTGTTTTTTCAAGAAAACCGAGTGGTTTTTAGAAATTGTTCCAACGATTCAGTTTAGGTTTTATTTTCTTTGCATTAATAATAATGCGTCCCATCTTTAACCTATCATTACAGATAACAACGAAAATACAACGTCCTCTTATGCCATCCGCATTCGCCACGGGGTCCCGTCATCACCCGTTAGGTTACTTAACTAACGACAGAGCGGGGGCTGGGCTAGCGCGGGTGTAAAACATAAGCGACGTCTAAATAGCTATCATATATAGATATTGTACATTCGTCAGACGCAATAATAGGCATTCCAGATCACAGATAAACAATATTGGATTTGCAAGCAATCCGCATTTCATTTGAGCCTGCAATGAAAGACGGATTACACAGTTGTGATGAATAGCCATTTTCCCACCCCAGACTCCTACGGGTACGGCAAACTACCCGTCAAGTACCAGAAGTGAAGCGGTCTGTCCCAACACTTCAAAATACCCGGTAGTTTGTGCACCCCACCTTGGGTCTATCCTAGGAGCAAAAACAGTAAAAAGAAATAATACAACGGTGGCTACAACCGCAACTTGGATGTGCCCCGCAAAATAATATTATAACTTGTTACATTTACATCAAATGAATTAATACAATAACCCATCACAAAACCCGGCTAATCACCACAACAGTCCAATACAGTTTATATACACAAACAGTTAAAATCCATTTCAGAAATGTGCAACCCCCTGCCAACTGACATACTAGCAGTTAGGGGAGGTTTACGAACACATTATACAATCACAGATATAATCCAACAAGCAAATACTGTATAATTTCGATCGATTAAACATTTTTAATCTTGCTCCAATACTTCTCTGCAAATCTGAAACCTGAGCAAAAATTAAATATTCCAGAAAATCCCAAATATTACAGAGAACCCACCCAAGAAATTTGGGTTCATGACTCACCAACTCGGCGGCGGAATCGCGGCGGATCGTGTGGGATCCGCCGCGGTTCCGCGGCTCTTTGGTCGAATCATGACCCCAATTTTCTTGGGTGTTCTTCTGGTGTCATTACAAGCTTTCTGAACATCCCTGAAAAATTTTTGGACTTCATTTAAAAATCGACAGAAACTGATATTTTCGGGCTTTTCCGGTTTCGTTTTTTCCGTTCGAAATTCATACAAATTTGCAAGTAAGTTAAATATTGTTTAGCTAGGCTCTGATACCACTGTAAGTCGATGTTCAACACCCCAATACTTGTGGGGAGGCGGAAATATGAATAACAATCTTGTTCTATGATCAAACATCGATTAACCGTATGAATCGTTTGCTAAACAAGTTTTAACAAAAGCTATAGAGTTCTAAACTACTATGTTAAGAGATTATACCAAACGGTTCTAGTCCTTCGTCTTAATGTTATCTACGGCCTCTTTGGATCTCCACGTCCTCTTCGGCTTTCTCCCGTGATAGACGATCCACCCGAGAACCCTAATCCAAGCTATAACCTCTAAACTTGAGGTTACTTAGTTTCTCTAGTTGCTAAATAGAGTAGCTAAGGTGATGTAGAGATAGGTTATGGAGTAATTAGTCTTTCCTAATCCTTGTTCTCAACTCATGAGGGTAGGATTAGGTTTGATGAAGGAGAGAGAACTTGAAGAGAGAGAGTGAGAAGATGATAATGATAATAATATATGATAAAGAAAAAGCTTCTCACTTGATATATGAAACATAATGAATTATAAAGAAAATGAATAATATGAGATTATTCATCATGTTTCAATAATTCAAGTGGGTGATTCATCATGTGAGTCATTAAGCAATTAATGATGCATTAATGATATGATGAATCACTCACAATGAGTCACTAATTCAATAAATGAGAATGCCACCTCTCCCTCCAAGTCATCACCTTCTAGAAGCTTCTCGGAAAATTACGAGAACGCCCCTCTCATCCGTGAAAACACGGAAAAACTTTAGACTGTATAAATCCAATAACCTGATACTAGAATCTGGCTTAAACCAAAGCCGGCTAGTAAAAACTGTCCGAATGTCGTACGTGCGTTCAAACACGTATGCGTCCGAACCTTTGTCGTAAAACCATACGACCTCTATATCTTTTCGCCTGGGTTTGGGAAATCTCTGTGTGGGACTCTAAAGACTCGACTACTACGCTGGCAGTGGGTTTAACCAAAGACCGCAAGCGGCACTAGCTGTACGTAACGGTCCCCAGGTAGTTGTCGATAAGAAAGCTGATGAGGTAACCCATCTGAAATCTTACTGAGCCTGTCTGTGACAATATCCGCGCAGTCCGGTCTGTTCGTTTAAGAGTATCGCATGTATGGTCTAGGGAGGTGGTGGACGTCAGACCTCTAATAACCGTACAAGTCGTGTCGGTATGGCTCTATCACCATCCGAGAATCTACTGATCAACCTATCAGTAATTCTCAATCAGCCCTGGCCAGGGACTTATGGTAATGACCAACCGATCACCGTGCGATATCAACTCCCTATACCGGGAGAGACGAATCCCTAACAGTCACTCACTGCCTCCACGTGGCTCGGGACTGTGCCAAACTGAAACCTGTTTGCACGACTCCTTTGAGCCGTGGTAGGGTAATAATCAAAGCACAGTGGGAACTCACACGAGACAAATGATGACCTTAAGTCAACGGACTATCTGCACACATGTCACCTGAGAATTGCTATCTGACGTTAGGTATAATACCATCCAGTCAGTTCTCGGCGAGTCCTGTCCGGTGTACTCACACCCAGTGAGCATCTGTATACAATCTTAGGTGAACACCACCAATGGTTGCGGGACCAATCCATTGCCCCTCGTCAGGGTCTAGATATGTATACACTAGTCTACTCCGGAGTATTGATGTCCAATCTCGATACTCCTGCGACCAGGGACATCTAAGGGTGTGCCTATTGACTGTTGCGCCACGGCAGCGCCCCGGCCGTCTATCCGAGGCCAAAATGCGGAATCAAAATTTTCTTATCTTTTAAACTGGCGCTACCGCGGACAATATACCCGGATCGAAACCATTAACCTATACTAGCTAACTAGAGATGGGATTTGAGATATACCGAGTGATCCGAGTCCTCCGGTCTTCTCGTCATCGTCCCGATCTCCCGAGGAAACTCCGGTCGTCGCCTCCTTGCCGGAAGGGCACCACATCGTCTGCATCTTTTACGGGTTCCCACCTCAATACCGAGGCAACTCGGGCGCGAAGTTGGCTAGCCGACGCGCCCAAGATTTGCTGTAGAATGTAGTGTAGAAACTTTGTCTCTTGGAGTTTATGTAGTTGCCATTGATGGATGGAGGAAGAGATAAAGAAAATTGGTGCTTTCAATTTTCTAGCAAGAAGAAGATGAAATGAACTCTCTCATTCTTTTTCTCTCAAGTGAAGCCTCTCTCTTCTAATGAGAATGGTGGAGGAATCAAAACATAAGCAAGAGGGAGGTGAGTGTAGGAAAAGAGAGAGGGTGACCATATCCAAACATCATCATAACAAAATCAAATCAACTCCAAATCACTTCTAATCAACAAAAAGCAAGTGATGAGAATGGTATCAAAAGATGCTTTCATAATAAATACATTTGCAAGAAAACCCTCCACAATGTGTTATTTGCAAACTTGCAAATAACACCCTCCATCGGAAAAGTCCGGTCGGGAAAGAACAAAGGAAAACCGGCCGGAACGGAATGCAAACTGGCAACTCCAGAAAACTGGTCCCGTAATAAATTACAGGAAAACCCCGATACTGTGCATACACACCCGCATCTGTATTCCGACCGGATACAAATGCAATAAGACAAAATCTACACTGTACTATACTAGGATCCGGCTTAAACCAAAGCCGGCTAGTAATATCCGTTCGATCCTGATCCGTGCAATACCGCACGTATCTGATCGAACCCTGCCATATATCCATACGGCCACAAGTACAAAACTGTCCGATCCTGATCCGTGCAATACCGCACGTATCTGATCGGACCCTGCCATATCTCCATACGGTCTCTACAGCGTTTCGCCCGAAAGCTGAGTAACTGAAAGTGTGGTGGACTCTAAAGACTCGTCAATACAATGGCTGTGGATTTAACCACTAGCACGTCAGAGGTATAAGCCAATACGTAACGGGCCACCAGCTATTGACCAAAAGGGACGTCGATGAGCGAACTCATCCTGACACCCTACTGAGCCTGTCAGTGATAATATCCGTACAGTCCGGTCCGTTCGTCTATGAGGATCGCATGTCGGGCCTAGAGGGTTGGTAAAAGTCAGACCCCCAAAGGCGGTACAAGTCGTGTCGGAGTGTAGCCCAGAACGCCCTGAGATACTACTGGAATACCTACCAGTAAATCTCCTGCCTCGGCCGAGGGCTTTGCGTAATGGCTCTCCTAGACACAGCGCGACCTCACCCCCAATACCGGGAGAGACGAACCACTGCAGATCCGCTCACTGCCTCCATGTGGCTCGGGACTGTACCCAACTAAAACCTGTTTGCACGACTCCTTTGACCCGTGGTAGGGTAGTAATCAAAGCACAGTGGGAACTCACACGAGACAAATGACGATCTCAGGTCGATGAACTAACCTGTACACATGTCACCAGGGAACTGCTATCTGACATCTGGTATAAGACCAACTAGCAGGTTCCCGGCGAGTCCTGTCCGGTGTACTCATAACCCAATGAGCACCTGTATACATCTTAGGTGAACCAACTGACACCAGTGGCTTGTGAGACCGGCCACCGCCCCTCGTCGGGGTCTCGACTGTATACACTAGTTTACTAATGGAGTATCGATGCCCTGTCTCGAAACTGCTACGACTAGGGACCTTTTAAGGATGTGCTTATAGACCGCCAGCTCTCACGTATATGATCGCCATCATACTGCTGGTAGTCAAGCAAGAATCCTAGGGGCTCTATCAACGTGTAATAGCGACATGTCAGGTCACCTAAAGCAGTACACGATGATAAAGGTAAACCAGATAGCATACTATCATCTCGAGTAAGACTGTCCTACCGGGATAGGTCCTCCCTCAATCATTCCAATCACGTGCCTGTGATCCAATAATTGACTCTGAGGGCACTATCTCCAACAATCTCCCACTTGCACTCAAGGCTAATTATTGCGATGTCGCATACTCACAGCCCGTGTGATACCGAACACCCAACTCCTCTACTGGTCAGTCTCACAAAGCCTGTTTGCGAAACTATTGCGTTCGAGGAAAAGCCTCAGTGAGTGGATCCGCCTAGATATTTCTTTCTATGTCTCTCTATATCTCAAGTTCGCGGAGAAAACCATCTCCCGAAATGAGCAATACCTGTCTTGGAATGTCTGGATGTCTGATGGGACCTAGTTCATAAATGAACTCCAAATCCAAACTTCTTAGACTGTATCGTCAACTGAACTTAATCAGTATCCTGCGCCATGCCTCCCTCAGTATCTGCCTGGATCACCTGTCCAGAATACTGTCCCTCGTCATAGGGAGAACTATAACTCTGACAACCTCCTTGTCGTCCATGTCACCTTGGAAGCCTGGAGTGATAACCGTCTCCTAAAGGAGGCAGCCGTTATCATATCCCTAGAACATGCACTTATGTTTTAAAACTGCTTCCGACTGTTCCTCCAGGATTGGATCAATATCAACTTATTGCATCTAGTGCAAGAACAACATCTGGTGTGGTACTTGACATCTCATGATTGACTCAATTGCCTAAGCAAGTGATCTGCCAATCATGCACATCCCTCTCTACTTTAGTCTATGAGACACCTTTAGAGAGGGTAACTCCATCACCTGCAGGTACACTACCATGCCAGGAGTCGTCCATTCTAAATACTCTTAGAATGCTATCAAAGTACCCTGATTGGGAAACCACCCAAATCTAGATCTAAAACCATAGATCTAGTAATCAGTATGTCTGATATTGTGTCCAAGTCCCGTGTGGAGAAACCACTGTGTGACGACCAAAGTATAACCGATCGTAGTATAGGAATGTCATTTCCTACTTTGTGTATGTCATCCAATACCAGGACATCACACCCTACTACCTTCTCAACAGATCCATCCCCTATTCTGATGACGTCAAACCTATGACAGTCACATCGGAAATAGATGATCTTTCTCCGCTATATCTGCTTTAGTCTATAAATAGACATAAGCCTGATGTCCACCAATACTTCCGCTGCTCCCACTGACTACGACAACCCTCTGGCAGAGTCATATAGACGTACACTTCTGAAGCTAGTTCAGAACGACGCTATACTCATCCTCCTGCCGGGTCTCGCAGCCTGGAACAACAGCAATGGCAAGTGTGGGTAAACAAGAACTTCCCTGTCACCGTCCTTGAGGCTACCGGAGTACCTCTCGGGTGCCTGAAGTTACCCACCGTATCTGCGGAGTGGCCAATGGAATGTCAAACCAGATTGAATCTTTAGATTCCTTATCAAATCTTCAGTAATCGTTTGCGGTTCTGGAATCACTTCCAGTTCTACCATACTCCCACTACTGTTTTCTGAAAAATCCATTTTTATTAAAACTGTGGCGAGTCTAGAACAATATTACTATTGATCTTCCAGATGGTAGAAAGTCAACCCTCGTCATAGCCTGGGTCAACCCACAAACAGCCATTACAGAAACGTGCCTTGAGTTGTCCAGTGTCTGGCTTTAATCATAAGCCGGACAACTCCCCGTACCTTAACATCGTTAAGGTATGAACTGTTCTATATCCAATATAGGACCAGAGGCACTGATTTAATTGAACCAGATTCAAATCATGCAGCTGTCTCCAGTGCATGTCAACTAAATGGAGAGAGGCCGATCAGCGTTACTCAACTTAGGAATGCTTCCAATTATGAGTAACCTGAAAGAGAAGCAATTTCTCTTTATCATTACTATCAACTGAATACCATACACAAGTAACTACATCTTCGATCACTTTGAAGAATCCCGATACTTGCTACACCCGGTACTCTACTCTATTCAAATACCTATAACTCCTCAAAACTTAGACCCTGTGTTTCTACGAAACACATGTCTAAGAACTAGAGAAGTTAAAAGTAAACAGAATATAGTAAGAGGACCAACCCCTCTGTCCTAATGGATACTGGACAACATACAATACTCTGTATAAGTCCGCTGAGTCTAACAACTCTTTCACTGTGCGTCGTAAGTTGAAAACTGTACTTATGGTTAAGAAGAATTACACCGCTGTTTAATGCTCCTTACCTAACCATCCACTGATATAGGTAAATGTCATCGACATAATATCAAAAGGTATATCTCACTCTATTAAAATAGACGTACAGATATATCAATTTGAAATTGGTGCACAAACGCGGATATTCAAAACCAAATATTTGCCGACCGGCAAACAGCCCAGGTGATCTCCTCAAATATCACCGATTACAACGAATCCCGATATAATGAGGATGATCACCCAATTCCCAATAACTTACTCCCACTCATCATCTGTAAAACCATACAGATGTGAGAATCAAAACCTGGTAAATACATACCCTGGAGCAAGTGTCTAATCGGGAAATCAGTTTTCTTTTAACAGTACACAGTTGAACTGAAACATTGAAATGTTTCGATAGGGTATCCTGGTATTCTTAGTAATGCCTCTTCCATTATCCAGATTCACAACTATAACCGTATAATTCTTTGCCACCTCTCCAAATCCCTTTATATGTCTTTAGTCATTACCTTCTGCACACCCCTTTAGGCCAATTGGTTTTCTTCCCTCCCTACCGTTCGGCACCAGCCTATGGTTTGGAAGAAGACTATCCAATAAGCATAATGGGTGTACTGTCCTAATCCTAGGAGCACTCGCAATGCGAGAGAAGGTGAAGATAAAAGACAACCGAATAAACCTTATTCCTATTTCTCCTGGACCAGAATCCATCCCCGAACTGGAACAAGTTCCTTTCGAGTTCGTATATAACCATACGATGGAGTATCCAATAAACTGTGGATCTTCGCAGTGATACGGAGTGTCCTGGAGAAATACAAAGGTGATTTAGGATTGGCGAAGAAATACTTGGTTTGGTCGTGAATAGCAGTCGCAATTTTCTTTGCCCTCTTACTAATCCCTTTCTTTGTCTTAACTTAATACCTTCTGTACACCATCGTTATGCTAATTGGTTTTCTTCATTCCCCACCGTTCGGCACCAGCCTAAGGTTTGGAAGAAGACTATCCAATTTGCATAATAGGTGTACTATCTCCTAAACCAAGGAGTACTCACAATGAGAGAAGGTGAAAAGAAAAGACAACTGAATAATCCTATTCGTTTTCTCCAGAACCAGAAACCATCCTCGAAGTCCTTCGAGTTCATATATAACCATACGATGGTTTTGTCCAATGGAAGTGGACGTTCGTAGTAATACGGGGTGTCCTGGAGAAAAGGGTAAAAGTAGGAGTGGCAATGAGGTTTGCAACTCTGACAATCCAAAAGCCTGTGTTAAGAAGGTTCGGTCAATTTGGTCACTGAGTCATAGTCTTAGGGTCGGGTCAATGGTCGCTGCCAGAGAGAGAGAAAACAAACACTCAGCGTGCACTCTAACCTAGATCAGAATGGTTATCACTTTATCTAATCTGGAAACCTCCCACTGTACCTCAAATTCTCCTCCAAACCTGAAAGAAGAATTAGTCGGGGTCACCCGAGGAGTAAACTAACTCATCAGTGGGAATCGGGATCCAACTATCATCGCATGATAACTTGACGGAATCCACTCAAGTCACCACACTCCAGAAGGTATGCGCATGCCTGGCAAGTTTCAGTTCTTTTGAAACTCCCGATGTGATTTTTACCCCAAGCGGTTTATGACCTTGACTAGGTCAACAAACCATAAACCGCCAGTCAAGTTCAACCCGTCATTATTCTGGATTGCATTAAACCCACCCGTACGTGCCCTTGACTAGGTCAACAAGGCCGCACGACTGTCTTAACCAATCCTACTTATGCAACAAATAAGTACCACTTAGCTACCGAACACTACGTCTTGACTAGGTCAACAAACGCAGCACGAATACTAAATAATACCTGTAGGAAATGACGGAGGGCTACGGCTGGTTTTTGGCGAAAAACCTTTAACGTAATGAACTTGAAATCGTTGAAGGAACTGCATAGCCTTTTTAGAAAATATAGTGACGAAAACCTATACTAAAGAGGTCACTCCCGGTGAAGGGATCTCGGCTCTTTCCCCGTAGAATGAGGTGCAGGATATTCCAACTGAATACCACGATGCAAAGCAAAAGTAATCGGCTATAGTGAAGTTAATGCCCTGACGCAAACTTCTGTCCAAGGGGTCACTCCCGGTGAAGGGATCTCGGCCCTTGCCTCGTCGACTGAGGAGCAGGATATTCCAAATGAATACCACGATGCAAAACAAAAGTGAACGTCCTTGCAATAACAGCTTTTTGAAAAATGTTCCAACAACATCAGAATAGGTTTGTTTAGCTTGCATTGATCCGAATCAACGCAGTCCCATCAATTGATCACACCACAAAGAACGAAAATATACTGACGTACGTATATGCCATCTGCATTCGCCACTGGGTCCCGTCATCACCCGTTAGGTTAGCTAACTAACGGCAGAGCGGGGACTGGACTAGCGCGGATGAAAAACATATACAACATCTACTAATATATATACCAATATATTATATTCGCTCAAGGCGTGAATAAAAATGCAACATCACAGAAATATACAGCATCACAGAACAATACAGATATCTGGAAGCCCCGGGTTTCACAGAGCCGCTGCTGAAACCCGACGTTCCCCTGGTCGTGTGGATAGCCTGTGCAATGAAAACCTAGACCCCTACGGGTGCGGCAAGTCACCCGCCAAAACCTGAAGCGAGGCAGCCCCCTTCAGCACCGTGAATGGACCACCCAGCACTTCACGGAATCCGGTAACTTGGGCACCCCTCCTGGGTCAACCTGTACCCCCTACGAGTGCGGCGAATAGCCCGCCAATCCTGGAGTGAAGCCCCCTCCGTCTCAATGCCCTGAGATGCGGGCCCGTTGCCCTCTAGAACCCGGCTATCCGTGCACCCCTCCGCAGGGTAACCCTAGTACAGAAAGTAAAATATACATACACCGGGTACATCGACCGCAACCAGGTCGTGCCCTAAAAGAATAATACAATCAGGCAGTGACGGCAGTCCACATGTCGGACGCTCGCCCCGCAATATCAAATGTACATAATACAACAAAACTGTACTAGCATTGCATCCAGGCTATCCCCCACGACCGATCCGCAACAACACAGCATAAACATAGAACATCAACGTGAAAGTCACGTTCGCAAATCCGTCTAACCGGGCTATAGCAGTTAGACAGGATTTACCGATCAAGTGACATTCACGGTCGCAGATATAATGTAAATACTGTGAAATAATGTGTTTAAAATATCCGATCGATCAAACAATTAACAAGCGGGCCCCCAATCAATACTGTAGCACTCACAGAGATTCTGGGCCCAAATTTAATATTCCAAAACCCCCAAAATCAGCCCACAAGCCCACTGGAAAAATTGGATGCAGTGAGGACACCAATGTGCGGCGGAACCGCGGCCCAAGGGGGGGTTTGGCCACGGTTCCGCGCTTCAGTGGTCGAGTCACTGTGTCGAACTTTTCCAGTATTCTTAGAATTTCTTGTACATCAGTTTTCTACAACCTGAAAAAAGTTTTGAGCAAGAAAAAATTCAACAGAAAACTGATGTGAGGAAAAATGTAGTTTTTGGAATTTTGGTCGATCGGAAATGCAAAACACATTAGAACAAGCTAGGCAAGATTAATGGCGTGGCTCTGATACCATGTTGCGCCACGGCAGCGCCCCAGCCGTCTATCCGAGGCCAAAATGCGGAATCAAAATTTTCTTATCTTTTAAACTGGCGCTACCGCGGACAATATACCCGGATCGAAACCATTAACCTATACTAGCTAACTAGAGATGGGATTTGAGATATACCGAGTGATCCGAGTCCTCCGGTCTTCTCGTCATCGTCCCGATCTCCCGTGGAAACTCCGGTCGTCGCCTCCTTGCCGGAAGGGCACCACATTGTCTGCATCTTTTACGGGCTCCCACCTCAATACCGAGGCAACTCGGGCACGAAGTTGGCTAGCCGACGCGCCCAAGATTTGCTGTAGAATGTAGTGTAGAAACTTTGTCTCTTGGAGTTTATGTAGTTGCCATTGATGGATGGAGGAAGAGATAAAGAAAATTGGTGCTTTCAATTTTCTAGCAAGAAGAAGATGAAATGAACTCTCTCATTCTTTTTCTCTCAAGTGAAGCCTCTCTCTTCTAATGAGAATGGTGGAGGAATCAAAACATAAGCAAGAGGGAGGTGAGTGTAGGAAAAGAGAGAGGGTGACCATATCCAAACATCATCATAACAAAATCAAATCAACTCCAAATCACTTCTAATCAACAAAAAGCAAGTGATGAGAATGGTATCAAAAGATGCTTTCATAATAAATACATTTGCAAGAAAACCCTCCACAATGTGTTATTTGCAAACTTGCAAATAACACCCTCCATCGGAAAAGTCCGGCCGGGAAAGAACAAAGGAAAACCGGCCGGAACGGAATGCAAACTGGCAACTCCAGAAAACTGGTCCCGTAATAAATTACAGGAAAACCCCGATACTGTGCATACACACCCGCATCTGTATTCCGACCGGATACAAATGCAATGAGACAAAATCTACACTGTACTATACTAGGATCCGGCTTAAACCAAAGCCGGCTAGTAATATCCGTTCGATCCTGATCCGTGCAATACCGCACGTATCTGATCGAACCCTGCCATATATCCATACGGCCACAAGTACAAAACTGTCCGATCCTGATCCGTGCAATACCGCACGTATCTGATCGGACCCTGCCATATCTCCATACGGCCTCTATTGCGTTTCGCCCGAAAGCTGAGTAACCGAAAGTGTGGTGGACTCTAAAGACTCGTCAATATAATGGCTGTGGATTTAACCACTAGCACGTCAGAGGTATAAGCCAATACGTAACGGGCCACCAGCTATTGACCAAAAGGGACGCCGATGAGCGAACTCATCCTGACACCCTACTGAGCCTGTCAGTGACAATATCCGTACAGTCCAGTCCGTTCGTCTATGAGGATCGCATGTCGGGCCTGGGGGGTTGGTAAAAGTCAGACCACCAAAGGCGGTACAAGTCGTGTCGGAGTGTAGCCCAGAATGCCCTGAGATACTACTGGAATACCTACCAGTAAATCTCCTGCCTCGGCCGAGGGCTTTGCGTAATGGCTCTCCTAGACACAGCGCGACCTCACCCCCAATACCGGGAGAGACGAACCCCTGCAGATCCGCTCACTGCCTCCATGTGGCTCGGGACTGTACCCAACTAAAACCTGTTTGCACGACTCCTTTGAGCCGTGGTAGGGTAGTAATCAAAGCACAGTGGGAACTCACACGAGACAAATGACGATCTCAGGTCGATGAACTAACCTGTACACATGTCACCAGGGAACTGCTATCTGACATCTGGTATAAGACCAACTAGCAGGTTCCCGGCGAGTCCTGTCCGGTGTACTCATAACCCAATGAGCACCTGTATACATCTTAGGTGAACCAACTGACACCAGTGGCTTGTGAGACCGGCCACCGCCCCTCGTCGGGGTCTCGACTGTATACACTAGTCTACTAATGGAGTATCGATGCCCTGTCTCGAAACTGCTACGACTAGGGACCTTTTAAGGATGTGCTTATAGACCGCAAGCTCTCACGTATATGATCGCCATCATACTGCTGGTAGTCAAGCAAGAATCCTAGGGGCTCTATCAACGTGTAATAGCGACATGTCAGGTCACCTAAAGCAGTATACGATGATAAAGGTAAACCAGATAGCATACTATCATCTCGAGTAAGACTGTCCTACCGGGATAGGTCCTCCCTCAATCATTCCAATCACGTGCCTGTGATCCAATAATTGACTCTGAGGGCACTATCTCCAACATTGACTATCCAGCTCCCACTAGTATGACTGCCATCACAACGCCGGTAGTCAGACAAACACCCTATGGGCTTTATCAACATATATATATAAATACCAAGAAAAATATATCATACGTTAAGACAAAGTCAAACCAAATAGCGTACTATCATATCAAGCAAGACTATCATGTACATACATATCCCAAGTATCCTTTACAATGTAGGCCTCTAGGGCATATATATCCAACAGGGAGGACCTATACCGGTAGGACAGTCTTACTCGAGATAATAGTATGCTATCTGGTTTATCTTTATCAAACGTGTACTGCTTTAGGTGACATGATATATCACTATTGCATATTGATAGAGCCCATAGAATTCTTGCTTGACTACCAACAGTATGATGGCGATCATATACGTGAGAGTTGGGTAGTCTATAAGCACATCCTTAAAAGTGGTCCCTAGTCGCGGGAGTTTTAAGACAGGGCATAGATACTCCGGAGTAGACTAGTGTATACAGTTGAGACCCCGACGAGGGGCGGTGGCCGGTCTCACAAGACATTGGTGTTAGTTGGTTCACCTAAGATGTATACTGGTGCTCATTGGGTTATGAGTACACTGGACAGGACTCGCTGGGAACATGCTAGCTGGTTATTAAAACCTGTCGTCAGATAGCAATTCCCAGGTGACATGTGTACAGGTTAGTCTATCGACCTGAGATCGTCATTTTTCTCGTGTGAGTTCCCACTGTGCTTTGATTATTACCCTACCACGGTTCAAAGGAGTCATGCAAACAGGTTTTAGTTGGGTACAGTCTCGAGCCACATGGAGGCAGTGAGCGGATCGGCAGGGGATTCGTCTCTCCTAACGTTGGGGGTGAGATCGCGCTGTGTTTGGAAGAGCCATTACATGAAGTCTATGGTCATAGCAAGTGAGATTTACTGGTAGGTATTCCAGTAGTATCTCATGGTGTTCTGGGCTACACTCCGACACGACATATACCGCTTTTAGGAGTCTGACGTTTACCAGCTCCCTAGGCCCGATATGCGATACTCATAGACGAACGGACCAGACTGTACAGATATTGTCACACATAGGCTAGGTAGGGTTCCAGGATGAGTTCTCTCATCGGACTCCTTTTCACTCAGTACATGGGCAGCCGTTACGTACAGCTAGTACCACTGACGGCTTGTGGTTAAACCCACTGCCAGAGTATTGACGAGTCTTTAGAGTCCCCCACAGAAAGTTTCCCAGTTAGGACGAAACGTTCTAGATACCGTATGGTTTTATGGCAGGGTTCGAACATACGCGTGCACTTGTGCACGTGCCATGGTTCGGACGGATAATACTAGCGTGTTTTGGTTTAAGCCGGATCCTAGTATTATACTGTGTAGATTTTGTCTCATTGCATTTGTATTCGGTCGAAATACAAATGCAGGTATGTAGACACAGTTGCAGGGTTATCCTGTAATTTATTTACGGGATCGCTTTTTGAAGTTGCCAGTTTGCATTCCATTTTGTCCATTTTTCTTTCCTTCCTTCTTGGCTGAAATTCTTGCCTGCGAAGGGGTTCTTTGCAAATTTCGAAATTAGTAAAGTGAGGGGCTTTTTTGTGGCGACAGGGGCTCCAGCACTTTCCAGAAACTTCATGAGGTTTCTTGATTGATTGAATGATTTGTGAGCCATCTTGTTGCATTTATTGCTTTGAATTGAAAAGGATATGTGTGTTGATCTTTTTAGCTTATGATCACCCCATTCTTTCCTTGTGCTCACCCCCCCTTATCACTCCACTGGCCTTAGCCGAAAGCACACAAGGGCAGCCCCATTTTAGTTTGTGTGAGAGTGCTAGATTCATTTTTGATTGCAAAAGAAAATCCTAAGCACAAAATCCATTGCTCATTTTTCATCCCCACTCCAAAAGGCAACTTCGATTAACTCTCGAGACAAAGCATTCTACACTTACTCTACTACAATCTCGGACACGTCGTCTAGCAAACTTCGTGTCCGAGTTGCCTAGGTTTAGAGGCGGGAGCCCGTATAATGATTCGTTGACGTGGCACAGTTTTCGGCGAGGAGGAGATCGTAGATCGAGCGAGATCGGAGAGCGAGCTTTGTTGGTGCATCCGCAACATGCTAGGGACTGAGCTTAAAGACCGAAGGACACGGATCGATCGGTATAATCTCTAAACCCCTTTTTACAGAATACTAGTTTACGGTTAATGGAATGATCCGGGTTTTAAGTTTGCGTTAGCGCCAGCTTCGTAAAAAGTTTTTTTGTTCCGCATTTGGCCTCGAAAAGACGGCTGGGGCGCTACCGTAGACTTACAGAGAACCCCCCCCCCCAAAAAAAACTTTGAGAAACTCAAAGATAAATAGCAAGATCTTGCAAGAAGATTTTTCTTCAAGGTAAGAATGAAGGATGATGAAAATAGAGATGAAATCATCTCATAAAAAGAAGAATTCAATTCTTTAAACGGATCATAGATCTACAAGACAAAATGTCTTTCACAAAGAGATCAAAAGATCTCATCATAGAATAGAAGAAGAACATAATTCTTCTCACAGATCATGGATCTATAAAGGCAAAGCCTTTCATCAACATAAGAGATTGGAAATATCTCCTGCAAAAATAAGAACTATTGTTCTTAGATCTTGAGACAAAGTCTCTTTTAAAAGAACATAAATTTGTTTTCCAGATTATAAAATTGATCAGATGCGCTTTGCGCTCTTGAACTACGCCTTGCGCTCTTGAACTGCGCTTCTGCGCTCTCTAGACCGGCGCTCAGCACCAAATGCGCCATGTGTCAACCACGTATGCGCCAATTAACAACTTGTGTTTTGCGCTTCTGAAATAGTGCACTGCGCTCATGGGCCGGCGCTCAGCGCCAAGTGCACCACGTGTCACTCACGTGTGCGCCATTAAACTGAAAGCGCAATGCGCTCATGGACTAGCGCTCAGCGCTCATAAACTGGCATCATGCGCTCATCATCTAGCGTCTAGCGCCGAGCGCGACACGTGTCTCTTGCATGTGCGCTACTTGGCAGAAGCGCACTGCGCTTTTTGATTGATACAAAGCGCCCAGCGCGCCACGTATTGCGCTGACAGAACATAAATTGTTCTTTAATAAGCCCAGAGCTCTGATGAATGCTCGGCATTCAATAAAAGACAAAGACATTGTCAAGATATAAATCAATGCTTAGCATTGTTAAAAGGGACAAGCCCAAATAAAGGCTCAACAGCCCAAAATAAAATGTTAAACATTTATTGGACTTAGCCCAAGATTGGCCATAAGTCCTCAACTCATATTAATTGAGCTCATCTACTCATAAATATGTTAACAGATCTTAGCCTCAAATTAGACTACAGATTTTTCAACCAACTCACATCGGTTCGAGGGTACATTTCTTTACCCCTCTGATATTTGTCGTTGTAATTTTTCAACGTCTTCAGAAAGGTGACGGGTCCCAACAACCATACGTTTCATGGACTGTGAGGTCCTTAAACTCATGGACTATGATGTCCTTAACCTGAACTGTGAGGTCTTTAAACTCACGGACTATGATGTCCTTAACCTTGACTGTGAGGTCTTTAAACTCACGGACTATGATGTCCTTAACCTTGACTGTGATGTCTTTAAACTCACGGGCTATGATGTCCTTAACCTTGGACCGTAATGTCCTTAAACTAATCGACCGCAATGTCCCTAAACTAAACAATAGAGCCCAATTGCTCTCCTGTTGGATCTAAAAGATCCTGTTAAGTTGATCTTAGTCTTAAAATTGGACTAACGTATCCTTAACAAACGTTTAATTTGATCTTAGTCTCAAATGAGACTAACGTATCCTTAAACCCAACCCCCAAACCCAAATCTAAGAAGATACGGATTTGGACTAATCCACGCCCTATGGGCGACAATATAAATTAGTCTACGTATACAATCCACGAGCAACCAAAAACAAAACAAACACCCACGACACGAAGTGACCATCTGGAGAAGGAGAAAGTTGTTACCGCGATGCGGTAGCGTAATTAACTGCAGGGGCTTTCGCCTGCAGGGAAGAGCATCCCCACAATCAAAAACCCCTCAAATGAGGGGGAATCTGACGAAGTCTACTACATCGGCCGCATCCGTTTAAACCTTCGATACATGGTGCCATAAATCAACTTGGTATCTTCGGAGAGGTGGACGGATAGCACCAATTAGCATCTGCCCCGAAATCCAGGCGAGACGGACCTGCGCGGTCGCGTCTCCGTGTTTTCGGCAGGGAACAGATTCTGGCACGCCCGGTGGGACCTTTTCCTCTTTCCACTCCACACTTCGTGTGTCGTGTTCGCGAACGTATCGCGGTTTGATATGGTTGCCCTTGGGTTCGAGGTACTAAGATTTGGTTTTTCTCCCGTGTAAAAAACAGAACATCAATGGCCTCTAACTGCTCCAGCTGCAACTGCAACTCCCGTTCCGCCTCATCTGAAGTTGTAACCTACGGGCCCCAAGCGGCCTCCCTTTTCACAATGCCAGTGGAGCAGATAACTCAAGCCACCACTGGGCTATTCTTCGGGACCATGCTCCCACCGATGAGCTTCAGCTCTCCTTTACCATCGCAAGAAACTCCGAAGAAGTCGGTCTTTTGATCGTCTTGCAACTACTGCAGCCCCTCTTAACGGGTCGCCCAAACCAAGCGCCTCAGTTTTCAGCAGACTGGGTCGAGGCTCAAATGGGCTCGCGAAGAAGCCCGCAATACCAGAAAGAGTTATTCCGAAGCGGATAGCCATCCCTACTCCTGAAGTCACCAAGGAGGCTTCTCCGGCTAAGGGGCCGGTGTTCACAAGACTGGCCGTTTCAGCTCCCACACTGGGTGAAGTAACCAAGGCCACTTTCCCTGCTCGGAAGTCTGCCTTCGATAGGTTGTCTATCCCCACTCAGCGGACATCAGTCTTCAAAAGGCTAACAACGACAACTTCTGACCAACACAGGGGGCATAAGGAAGTCACTCCTACAGCTGAGATAATCCCAACGGCTCGACACGCTTGACGTCGCCACTGGCGCCGAGTAAGGAGGGCTGGGGGCAACTCTTCTTCTGGACTGACTCCGCCGGCTCCAACGGTGGAAATCGATGCTGCTGTTCCAACAGGGAATAGCTTTGAACCGCTAAGGAGAGTGCGCAAAAACTCTCCGACTGCCGTGCTGAAAAAATCTCCTCCGCCTGTGGAGAATACCATAAAGGCGAAGCTTGAATAGCCCCCTCAGCGGCTGTCCTCTAAAATTTATAAAGTTTGGCGAAAGGTCCAAGACTCCGTGGTAGATCAAGACTATCCCCGCCGACAGAAAAAGATGAAGGTTTGGCAAGAAGAAAACCATCCTGTCAAGCCACAGAAGGCGACAGCTACTTGGGTGCCTACTGCAACGGCCCCTTCAACTTCGACCGCCCACAAGAGGAGAAGGCCGGAAAAAATCCCTGAGTCTGCAACGAATCGCAAGACCACTGAACCAAAACGCCCTAAGTCTGGGGGCATGGTGGTGCATACCGTCTATAAGGTATCCAGAAAAGAGGATAGCCGTATCTCCACATGTCATCGACCGCTTACGCGATCCATAACAAAGGCTCAGGAGCAGCAACAACAGAAGCTCCAGGAAATGTTAACGCAGATGACCGTACTCACAGGGCCAAAAGAAAGCCCGGAAACGTCATCAGAGCAACGTCAAGAAGAAGAAACTGATGCCGAGTTCCTTCGCAGAATCCTCGAAAAGAAGGACAAAGAGGCAGTGGAACAAGCTGCTAACATGAAACGAATGGCGTTCTTATTCCAAGACATGGTCGGGATGATGTTACAGCCGGATCCTCCAGCTAAAGATCCTCTGATTATCATTGAAGATGACAGAGGGGAGACATCGAACCCCCCTCCAGCTCTTTCAGCAGCCAAAGAAGAGACAATCTCTAAGGCCGCCTTGGACGACTACATCGCTCAGCAAATACAAGCTCACCAGGCGAACGAAGTGGTTGGGCAGGTCGTTAAGACTGGACGACCTTATCCAGGCTGGTATGACCAAATAAGGTACCCGCCGGGATATACGATCCCTAAATTTCATGTATATAAAAGGATGGGAAATCCGCATCAGCACGTCGCTCAATTCAGAGCCTTGTGCGGTAACACCGGAGGTGATGATAAACTTCTGCTCCGCCAGTTTTTTGGTAGCTTGTCGAAGACGGCGTTCGAGTGGTATTTGGAGCTTCCCAATGACTCCATCAAAACTTTTGCAGAAATGGAGCTGCTATTCACCCAGCGCTTCACGAGTGCTAGTGAACGTACCCCAATAATGGCATTGATCAATGCCAAGGTGAAACCTGGTGAGACATGGGTTCAATACGCAATACGATGGCGGAATTTATGGTCAAAATGTGAGCAGCGCATCGAAGAAGCGCCAGCGGTGGGCATGTTCGTGGGCACTCTTGACCCTCAAGCGACTATCTCACAATTCATGATGTTCTTCAAGCCAACTACTTTCCAGGCCTTGATTGACAAGCTGGCCCAAATGGATCAGATGGGTCATAAACCGTCTCCTCCAAAGACGGACTCTCGAAGTGAAAAGGGGAAAGGAAAAGCAACTTTCGTCGCCAATACTCAACAACAGCCGAGCAACTTAAAGCCGGTTGTTCGCCAAAACAATATGCGTCCACGCCCATCCCTCGAGGAGAGACTGGGACGTCCTTACTCGTTTCCCCGGGATAAAACGAGGAGATTGTTCGAGCTGACAGTACGCAACAGACTCATCAATCTGCCGGATCCAAAACGTCCGTTGCAGCCAGGCGATGTCAACAATCCTAATTACCGCCCTTACCACCAAGCAGTAAGCCATCCGATCGAAGATTGCTTCGTCTTCAAAGGCTGGGTTGAAGACCAATACCAACAGGGCAAATTCGCGCTGTCCGAGAAATGGAGAATGAACCCGCCACAACTACATGATCCGAAAAAGATGGACATGTCGGGGTCATCGTGCTCAGTCATAGAGAAATCCCCTTGGACCGAAAAGTCCGTAAACTAAAAACTCGCCTCAAATATGGCAACGGCAGACCGAAATGTCCTTAAACTAACGATGGACCACTATGTCCTAAAACTGGCGTTGGACCGAAACGTTCTTAAACTAAAAATGGACCACTATGTCCTAAAACTAGCTGTTGACCGAAATGTCGATAAACTACTACGGACCGCAGCATCCCGAGGCTGACAAAAAAAATAATAATAAAAACAAAAAGAAGAAGAAGAAAACGGTATGTCCATAAGCAAAAGGGGCACGAATGAAAACCTGAAAGGGCTCCGTGAGTAAAAACAGCAGGGCTACCGGCGAGTTTTGTGAAAACCCGAAAGGGCGCAATCTCGTTAAAAGACACTTGTAAGGTCCTCTCGACCTTGTGAGGAGAAACTACCTGCGTGAGATCCTTATGACTCACAAGGGAGCAACACACTTAGGAATCCTCACGATTCCTAAGAAGAAATTACACTTACGAGATCCTCACGACTCGTAAGGAGAACCGTCTTATGAGACCCTCATGGCTCATAAAATTCAAAAGCCTTAAACTACAGGGATCTGAACCTGTTCTTAAGCCATCACAATCTCCAGCATTGCCCTACAAACGGTTCAATGCTGACCCTTGTATACAATCCATGGGCGCAAATAAACATTTCCCTAACAAAGTCTCACCCGCAACTGGGGATATGTTTACACAGTGGACAACCCTTGTAAGTCCTCTCGACTTATGAGGAGAAAATACTCTTGTAAGATCCTTACGACTTATAAGAGACCATACACTTAGGAATCCTCACGATTCTTAAGGAGAAAACGCACCTACGAGATCCTCACGACTCATAGAGAGAAATACCTTTATGAGACCCTTACGGCTTATAAAGTCAAAAGCCTTAGTCAACAGGATCCTAACCCTGTCTACTAAGCCACCTTTGTTCGACATCGACGAAGGCAAATGATGATTCGCTCCGAGCAATATCCCAGTTGTAGCGATACTGATGCCTAAATCGGTATCAAATCCCAAACTCGCGGCGAAAAGTTAGCAAGCCACAAATGCATATGAAACAGCCGAAATGATGGGGCAACATGCAATAGAATCAGCAAGTAAAAATATATGCATACAAAATAGCCGAAATGATTGGGCAACTCGCAATAAAAAGCAGCGAGTAAATAAAACAAATAGCCGAAATGATTGGGCACCACGAAAAATAGCCGAAATGATTGGGCAATCACGACTTTCGTGATATAAAAAGCTGAAATGATAGAGCATCGTGGAAAGAAAAAATATATATAAAATGAAATTTTTTGCCCTACAGATGAGATCTCATCGATCCCTGTATACAATCCAGGGGTACAAACAAAGAGGGAACCATACCTTCCCACCAGGCTCCATCAGAAAAAGAAGCCTAAATCTCGACGGTTCACAGACAGCTCGGAGATCATCTCAGCATTCGTCTCGTTACACCAGACGCAATGTCAACAACGGCGTTCCTTCGTAGTCCAGCAGGATGCAGATGCAACGTCAACGAAAGACCTCACGGTCGAAACAGAGCGGAGTGAAAGCAAAATCCCAACTCCACCTCAGCATTCGTCTCGTTACACCAGACGCAATGTCAACAACGGCACTCCTTCGCAGTCCAGCAGGATGCAGAGGCAACGTCAACGAAAAACCTCATGGTTGAAACAAAGCGGAGTGACGGCAAAATCCCAACTCCACCTCAGCATTCGTCTCGTTACAGCAGACGCAATGTCAACAACGGCGTTCCTTCGCAGCCCAGCAGGATGCAGATGCAACGTCAACGAAAAACCTCACGGTCAAAACAGAGCGGAGTGATGGCAAAATCCCAACTCCACCTCAGCATTCATCTCATTACAGCAGACGCAATGTCAACAACGGCGTTCCTTTGCAGTCTAGCAGGATGCAGATGCAACGTCAACGAAAAACCTCACGGTCGAAACAAAGCGGAGTGACGGCAAAATCCCAGCTCCACCTCAGCATTCGTCTCGTTACAGCAGACGCAATGTCAACAACGGCGTTCTTTTGCAGTCCAGCAAGAAGCAGATACAACGTCAACGAAAAACCTCACGGTTGAAACAAAGCGGAGTGACGGCAAAATCCCAACTCCGCCTCAGCATTCGTCTCGTTACAGCAGACGCAATGTCAACAACGGCGTTCCTTCGCAGCCCAGCAGGATGCAGATGCAACGTCAACGAAAGACCTCACGGTCAAAACAGAGCGGAGTGACGGCAAAATCCCAACTCCACCTCAGCATTCATCTCATTACAGCAGACGCAATGTCAACAACGGCATTCCTTCGCAGTCAAGCAGGATGCAGATGCAACGTCAACGAAAAACCTCACGGCCGAAACAAAGCGGAGTGATGGCAAAATCCCAACTCCACCTCAGCATTCGTCTCGTTACAGCAGACGCAATGTCAACAACGGCGTTCCTTCACAGTCCAGCAGGATACAGATGCAACGTCAACAAAAGACCCCATGGTCGAAACAAAGCGGAGTGACGGCAAAATCCCAGCTCCACCTCAGCATTCGTCTCGATACAGCAGACGCAATGCCAGCAAACGAAGAAAAGGCCAAATTCCTAGCTTCAGAGTCTTGGCGGCAACTCATATATAACCTGAAAGACTATCGGAGATCATTCCACACCAGCGCGGAGTGGTCACCACATCGACATTCGTCTCGATACAGTAGATGAGATGTCACTATAGCATCCTTCCTCCAACAGGATTTGGACACGCCAAAGCAAACGAAGCAAAGGCCAAATTCCTACCTCCAGGGTCTTGATGGCAACTCATATAAAACCTGAAAGACTATTAGAGATCATCCCACACAAGCGCGGAGTGGTCACCACCTCGACGTTCGTCTCGATACAGCAGACGAGATGTCACTACAGCGTCCTTCCTCTAACATGATTCGGACACGCCAAAGCAAACGAAGCGAAGGCCAAATTCTTAGCTTCAGGGTCTTGACGGTAACTCATATAAAACCTGAAAGACTACTGGAGATCATCCCGCATGGAGTGGTCACCACCTCGACGTTCATCTCGATACAGCAGACGAGATGTCACTACAGCATTCTTCCTCCGGCAGGATTCAGACGCGACAATCAAACAACGGAGCCACGGCAAAATCCCTAGTTCCAAACCTCGACGGTTCACCAACAACCTAGAGACAACCGCGACATTCGTCTCGATACAGCAGACGCAATGCCAGCAAACGAAGCGAAGGCCAAATTCCTAGCTTCAGGGTCTTGACGGCAACTCATATAAAACTTGAAAGACTATCGGAGATCATCCCACACCAGCGCGGAGTGGTTATGACTCATCGGGGCTCTCTAAAATGAGCCTAACCTCAAGTAAAAAGCGGCATGGCAAAATTCCTAACGCTTGGTCTTCCGACGGTCAAACTGCCTAGGAGGATTGCTTGAAGACGTTTTGTCCAACCCCCGAAGGGATAAGAGACACGACAGTCACAAGGCTACTCGAACAGCAATATTGTCTATCGACGAATACATCAGCCAACGCGACGGTACGACGGACAAAACCCTAGTACCACAGACCCTAACGGACCCTGTCGTAAAGAGCAGAGGTTAACTGTGACGTTAGGACATTCTTGCAAAAAACTGCTCGATTCGTCTCGACTCGTAAGGAAATTAGTGTCTTTGCGAGAACTTCTCGATTCGTCTCGATTCGTAGGGAAAAGCCTTAAGCAACAGGGAATAAAAAAACTGTTTCCTAAGCACTGGGGCCCTGCAAGTCGGTCCAAAATGGACTCTTGCATACTATTCACGGGCCACACTCTCCAAAGTCGAATCTCGACAAGTAGGGAAATAACCACTTACGGGTTCTCTCGACTTGTAAGCGGGAAAAATTCTCTTGTGAGATCCTTACGACTCTCAAGAGAAAACACACACTTAGGAGTCCTCACGACTCTTAGGGAGAAAATACACCTACGGGATCCTCTCGACTCGTAGAAAGAAAAGTCTTTATGAGACCCTCACGGCTCATAAAGTTGGAAAGCCTTAGGCAACAGATCTGAACCTGTCTCCTAAGCCATCGCTTCCTTATAAAGAGTTCAAGATGAAATGTCATCTACCATCTATGGGCCGCATTTGCCAAAGCCACATTCGCCGCTAAAGTGAAGAAGCTACTTACGGATCCTCACGATTCGTAAGGAAAAATACCCGAGTGAGATCCTTACGACTCACGGAGGTAATAAACACTTAGAAATCCTCACGATTTCTAGGGAGAATTTGCACCTACGAGATCCTCTCGACTCGTAGCGAGAAAAAACTTCTTGAGACTCTTACGGCTCATGAAAACGAAGAAAGCCTTAGGCTACAAGGACCCTAAACTTGTCTCCTAAGCCCTCAATTCTGTGGCCATGCATAACTCTGCACTACTTCACCCATGTACATACTTACGTGGGCAAAGTAGTGGGGGGCATTTGTTCCCGCCAAAATTTTGGCTTACAACCTGCGCCCTTATTAAAAAAATAATAAAATAATAAATAAAGGAAAAAACTCCACATGCAAAGAATGTAAATGTCTCAGCGCTGAAAGTCAAAGACTCTGTTGTAACGCACCACGTGCAAAGCACGTGTGCGCTAGCGCTAGGTAAGCAGCGCACCACGTGTCAACCACGGGTGCGCTAGCGCAATGTGCGCTGCCCTTTAAGCAGCGCACCACGTGTAAAGCACGGGTGCGCTAACGCTGGAACTAAAAGCTCCCCACCGTTAGATCAAAAATCTAATAATAATGATAAATCATTAATTAATAAGCGTTAAATTCTGTTAAGAAAAGATTCCTCAAAAATCTTTCCAAATAACAAGATTGTGCTCTGTAAATCAGAGCACGGTTGGATCAATGATCCAATGGTAAATAAAAATTACCAAAAGACAGAATAAATTCTGTGTGGAAAGATTTTCCAATATTGTTAAAAACAAGAAGACTGCCTTCTGTAAAACAGAAGCCCTAGGATCAAAGATCCAATGGTGGGGAAAATCCCCAAATCAATCAAAGAAAGATCTCTTTAACTGATTCAGCAAATCAGCCTACCCTATAAAAAGGCCCCTAGACTTAAAGTCTGATATACAGAGAAAGATAGAGAAACCCCCCCAAAAAAACTTTGAGAAACTCAAAGATAAAGAGCAAGCTCTTGCAAGAAGATTTTTCTTCAAGGTAAGAATGAAGGATGATGAAAATAGAGATAAAATCATCTCATAAAAAGAAGAATTCATTTCTTTAAACGGATCATAGATCTACAAGACAAAAAGTTTTTCACAAAGAGATCAAAAGATCTCATCATAGAATAAAAGAAGAACATAATTCTTCTCACAGATCATGGATCTATAAAGGCAAAGCCTTTCATCAATATAAGAGATTGGAAATATCTCCTGCAAAAATAAAAACTGTTGTTCTTAGATCTTGAGATAAAGTCTCTTTTAAAAGAACATAAATTTGTTTTCCAGATCATAAAATTGATCAGATGCGCTCTTGAACTGCGCCTTGCGCTCTTGAACTGCGCCTTGCGCTCTTGAACTGCGCTTCTGCGCTCTCTGGACCGGCGCTCAGCGCCAAATGCGCCACGTGTCAACCACGTATGCGCCAATTAACAACTTGCGCTTTGTGCTTCTGAAATAGCGCACTGCGCTCATGGGCTGGTGCTCAGCGCCAAGCATACCAAGTGTCACTCACGTGTGCGCCATTAAACTGAAAGCGCAATGCGCTCATGGACTAGCGCTCAACACTCATAAACTGGCATCATGCGCTCATCATCTGGCATCATGCGCTCATCATCTGGCACCTAGCGCCGAGCGCGACACGTGTCCATTGCATGTGCGCTACTTGGCAGAAGCGCACTGCGCTTTTTGATTGGCGCAAAGCGCCCAGTGCGCCACGTGTTGCGCTGACAGAACATAAATTGTTCTTTAATAAGCCCAGAGCTCTGATGAATGCTAAGCATTCAATAAAAGACAAAGTCATTGTCAAGATATAAATCAATACTCAGTATTGTTAAAAGGGCCAAGCCCAAATAAAGGCTCAACAGCCCAAAATAAAATGTTAAACATTTATTGGACTAAGCCCAAGATTGGCCATAAGTCCTCAACTCATATTAATTGAGCTCATCTGCTCATAAATATGTTAACAGATCTTAGCCCGAAATTGGACTACAGATCTTTCAATCAACTCACATCAGTTCGAGGGTACATCTCTTTACTCCTCTGATATTTGTCATTGTAATCCTTCAACGTCTTCAGAGAGGTGACGGGTCCCGACAACCATACGTTTTATGGACTATGAGGTCCTTAAACTCATGGACTATGATGTCCTTAACCTTGACTGTGAGGTCTTTAAACTCACGGACAATAATGTCCTTAACCTTGACTGTGAGGTCTTTAAACTCACGGACTATGATGTCCTTAACCTTGACTGTGATGATGTCCTTAACCTTGACTGTGAGGTCTTTAAACTCACGGACTATGATGTCCTTAACCTTGACTGTGATGTCTTTAAACTCACGGACTATGATGTCCTTAACCTTGGACCGTAATGTCCTTAAACTAATCGACCGCAATGTCCCTAAACTAAACAATAGAGCCCAATTACTCTCCTGTTGGATCTAAACAACCCTGTTAAGTTGATCTTAGTCTAAAAATTGGACTAACGTATCCTTAACAAACGTTTAAGTTGATCTTAGTCTCAAATGAGACTAACGTATCCTTAAACCCAACCCCCAAACCCAAATCTAAGAAGATACGGATTTGGACTAATCCACGCCCTACGGACGACAACATAAATTAGTCTCCGTATACAATCCACGGGCAACCAAAAACAAAACAAACACCCACGACACGAAGTGACCATCTGGAGAAGGAGAAAGTTGTTACCGCGATGCGGTAGCGTAATTAACTGCGGGGGCTTGCGCCTGCAGGGAAGAGCGTCCCCACAATCATAAACCCCTCAAATGAGGGGGAATCTGACGAAGTCTGCTATATCGGCCGCATCCGTTTAAACCTTCGATATACGGTGTCATAAATCAACTTGGCATCTTCGGAGAGGTGGACGGATAGCACCAATTAGCATCTGCCCCGAAATTCAGGCAAGACGGACCCGCGCGGTCGCATCTCCGTGGTTTTCGGCGGGGAACAAGGGGTATGATGCAAGCCATGCTAGATATTTTAAAAATATTTTATTTGACTTTACTTGTTTTATTAAAAAATGCAAATGCTTGATATAATGCAGTTATACAACATGAAAGTGCACGGATCCTCAAAACTAGCCAGGATAAATTATAAACATAAATCAAGACGGGTTTCCAGCATGCAAATCAGGTCGGATGCAAACACAGAAACCAATTATACTATTCGTACCCAAAACACAAAAAACAAGTAAAGTCAAATAATTGTGGGATCTAAACAGGTCAGTATACCCATTCTCCAATGAGCACTTGTGTACAATCTTTGATGTCACACACCAATAGTTGTGGGATCAACCATCGCCCTCTAAGGGACAAGAAACGTACACACTAGTCTACTCTGGAATATCGATGCCCTAGTCTCGATATTCCCACGACTAAGAACTAATTAAAGGATGTACTTTTAGACCACCCTGGCCCCACTAGTATGATCTCATCATAATCCTGGTAGTCAAGTATATATCCTAAGGGCATTATCAATATGTGAGAGAAAGACAGTAAAGAATATCAGTCAACATGTTAAGATAAAGAGTAACCAGATAGTATACTATTATGTCGAGCAAGAAAGTCCTCTCTATATATGTCCAAGCATCCACTATAATATATATCATATGTACAATAATGGCCTCTAGGGCATACATATTCCTAATAATCTCCCATTTGCACTAAGGCCATGTGTTGTAGTATCTCAGACCCAACATCCCAAAAAGTCTCTCAAACTGTATATGGGGGAGGGCCTTCGTGAGTGGATCCGCTACGTTGTCCTTCGTGTCAACTCTCCTGATCTCGATCTCCCAGCAATCTACTATCTCCCTGATCAGGTGATACCACTTCAGAATATGTCTGGATCTCTGATGGGACATGGGTTCCTTGGCCAAAGCCACCTCTCCATTGTTATCACAATATACGGGTATTGATGCTCAATGGATGGAACTACACCAAGCTTAGCAATTAACTTCTTCATCCAGACAGCTTCTTTGGCAGCATCATTGGCAGCGATGTATTCAGCCTCCATCGTCGAGTCTGTTACGGTGTCTTGCTTGGATCTCTTCCAACACACCGCCCCTCCGTTGAGGGTAAAGACAAAACCAAAGACCAACTTACTGTCATCCTTATCACTCTGGAAGCTCGAATCGGTAAAGGACTCCACCTGAAGTTCACCGTTACCATACACCAAGAACATTTCTTTAGTCCTTCTCAAGTACTTAAGAATGTTCTTCACAGCTGTCCAGTGGTTTTTCTCAGGATCTGATTGATACTTGCTCACTACACCTAGTGAGTAAGCTACATCCGGTCTGGTACATAACATCGCATACATGATAGAGCCTACTGCCGAAACATAAGATATCCCTTGAATGCGAGCCCTCTCCAAAACAGTCTTGGGAGACATCTTTTTGGAGAGAGTGATTCCTGAATAAGCGGGTACATTATCTCGCTTGGAATCTTTCATACTAAACCTCTTTAGTATGGTGTCAATGTACCTGGATTGGGACAATCCCAAAATCCGATTAGATCTATCTCTATAGATCTTTATCCCCATGATGTAGAAGGTATCACCTAGATCTTTCATGGAGAACTTGTGTGATAAGAAGAGCTTGACCGAGTGTAGCATAGGAACATCGTTTCCTATCAAGAGTATGTCATCCACGTACACTATGAGGAAGACCACCTTACTCTCTACAGCCTTCTTATATATACAAGGTTCATCTATATTTTTGCTGAAGTCAAACTCTTTGATAGTTTCATCAAAACAGATGTTCCAACTCTGCGATGCCTGCTTTAATCCGTAAATGGATTTAAGCAGCTTGCACACCTTTCCGCTGCTCCCACTGTCCACGAAGACCTCTGGCTGTGTTGTGTACACGCTCTCTTCTAAATCACCATTTAGAAAAGCGATCTTGACATCCATCTGCCAGATTTCGTAGTCATAGTATGCAGCAATGGCAAGTAGGATCCTGATGGACTTAAGCATAGCGACAGGAGAAAATGTTTCATTATAGTCGACGCCAGGTCGTTGACGAAAACCTTTTGCCACTAGTCTAGTTTTGAAAGTCTCAACTTTTCCATCTACACCAATCTTCTTTTTGAAGATCCACTTGCTCCCAATAGGTTTTACCCCTTCAAGAACAACATCCAAAGTCCATACTTTGTTGGTGTACATGGATTCCATCTCAGATCGCATAGCATCCAGCCATTTCACAGAGTCTCCACTCGTGATGGCCTGCTCGAAACTAGTCGGGTCATCATCTTCCATGATACAATCCTCGCTCCCACCGTCTACGAGAAAACCATAGTATCTCTCAGGTGGATGAGGAACCCTACTAGATCTGCGGAGTGGCTGGGGTTCATTGAGCACTATTGGATCTTCCGGTTCTACCAAATCGTCAGTTGTAGTTTGTGCTGCTAGAACTTCTTCCAGTTCTACCTCATTGCCACTAATTTCTTTTACAAGAAATTCCTTTTCCAAAAATGTGGCATGTTGAGCAACAAACACCTTTTGTTCCTCACTTTGGTAGAAGATATGCCCTCACGAATGTTTAGGATATCCTGCAAACTTGCACAGAACTGACCTTCCCTCGAGCTTGTCCAGATTTTGCTTTTTGATATAGGCCGGACAACCCCATATCTTAATGAAATTAAGACATGGTCTCTTCCCATTCCATATCTCATATGGAGTGGTAGGCACAGATTTGGTCGGAACTCTATTCAATAGGTATGCAGCTGTCTCAAGCGTATATCCCCAAAAGAAAATAGGTAACTCAGCAGTACTCATCATAGAGCACACCGTATCTAATAGGGTGTGATTTCTTCGCTCCGATACACCGTTGTGCTGTGGTGTATACGGAGGAGTAAGCTGAGAGAGAATCCCATGCTCTTTTAAATAGTCTCGGAATTCCCCGCTCGAGTATTCTCCTCCCCGATCAGATCGTAGGATTTTAATACTTTTGCTCATCTGGTTTTCAACTTCGCACTTATATTTCTTGAATTTCTCAAAAGTTTCAGACTTGTGTTTCAACAAGAACACATATCCGAACCTTAAGAGATAATCGGTGAATGTAATGAAGTACGAAAAACCATTCCTGGCATGTGTAGACATAGGACCGCATACATCACTATGTATCAGTCCCAAGAGTTCTGAAGCTCTTTCTCCATGTCCAGTAAACGGAGTTTTGGTCATCTTGCCTTTGAGACATGACTGGCAAGTTTCATAAGATGAAAATTCGAATGGATTCAAATATCCATCTTTATGCAACTTAGCCAGTCTTGTCGCATTGATATGACCTAGTCTACAGTGCCACAAGAAGGCTTCATTCATTTCTGAACTTTTCCTTTTGTTTGTGTTCTGTGTGTTAAGAACTGTACTTTGATTAAGAATATATATATTGTTACATAATGTACCAGATCCAATCAACACTTGATTCTGGAAAATATTCATAACATTATCCTCTAATGTGAGATTATATCCTTCTTTAGTTAGCAAAGAAACCAATGTAATGTTGCATATCATCTTTGGTACGTAGTAACAGTCATTCGGAATCAATGTATTACCAGTTGGTAATACAAGATGATAATCGCCAACTGCCTTAGCTGCAACAATTGCACCATTCCCTACTGTTAGAGATTTATCACCCTTTCCCAGTTCTCTACCTTTCTTTAGCCCATGTAACAAATTACATACGTGGGATCCTGATCCGGTATCCAATACCCAGGATGTAGAAAAAACTGAGAAACAGTTCTTGGTAACGAATACACCCGAAGAAGATGCATCAACATGTTGTTTTTTCGTAGGGTGGCATGGGAATCCTGATATTCCCCTATCCCTTGCTCAGACTTATGACAGTCATAAGTTAGAGCGGGACCAACGTTCCCTAGCCCTGTATAAAAGGAGGGTTCGGTCAATACATCCATATTATTATCTTGATTAAGACGTGACATTGGTTGCTGCCTGGAGAGGTAGAGAAGGAAACGCGTTAGCATGCGCTCTTTGCAAGATTAGATTGGTTATTATCTTATCTAATCAGGATAGTTCCCACTGTTTTTATCAAATCTTCCTTCAAACCCTAGAAGGTAAGATTAGCCGGGATTAATTACAACCTACAGGTTCGCCAATCGTTCCGCTAGGCAGGTATCGGTACTCCGAGGAAGGTTCCCCGTGCTTTCGCATGGACCTAATTAGAATAAACCTCGTTTTCCTAGAGGCATAACCCCGTTGACACCTTTCTAGACACCTACTTGATCGGCTAATTGTAAAGTACAAAACTCTTGCAGGAGTAACTCTTACTCGTAGTGGGTATTGGGATCCAACTATCATATAGAAGGTATGCAATCTCATTGCAACTTACAATACTTGAAATTCCCGATAATTTTTTTTACCCCTAACTTCCTATGACCTTGACGGAGGTCAACAAACCATAGGGTACTAGTCAAGTTCAACCCGTTCATTTCTTGATTGAATTAAACTCACCCGCACGATCCTTGACGAAAGTCAACAAGGTCGTACGACTATCCTAATCCAATCGCATCGCATGCGGCAGATAAGCACTAATCAGCTACCGTACACTATGCCTTGACGGAGGTCAACAAATGTAGCACGAATACTAAATAGTACTTATTTGAAATGACGGAAGGCTACGCAGGTTTTTAAGAAACCATGAGCATAATGAACTCGATATCGTTGTAGAATCTAGTGATTTAGAAAAGGAGTGTTTTTGAGGCTTTTGCTAGCTTCGCTAAAGAGATCACTCCCGCTGAAGGGATCTCGGCTCTTTCCTCATCGAATGAGGTGCTGGATATTCATGAATATCACTATGCAAAACAAGAACTAGAGAAGCGGTCAAAAGACAAAACCGAGTGGGTTGTAGTATTTGCTAGTTTCGCTAAAGAGGTCACTCCCGGTGAAGGGATCTCGGCTCTTTCCTCATCGAATGAGGTGCTGGATATTCATCAAGGAATACCACTGTGCAAAGCAAAAACTAGATCTACCCTTTTTGAAAATTTGATTCTACAATATCTTTAGGTTTCTTTCTTTTCATTAATCTCATTAATGAAGTCCCATCATTTAATATTTCCTAAACATTACAGAAAAATGAAACGAAAATAGAACGCATGTTTATGCCATCCGTATTCGTCACGGGGCCCCGTCATGCACCGTTAGGTTACTTAACTACCGGCAGAGCGGGGGATGGACTAGCGTGGGTGCAAAACATAAGCAGCGTTAATTATATAGCATATATATAATATTACATTCGTCTCACGCAGGTATATGATAAACATCATAAAATCAAGCAGCATAAGCAACATATGAAATATTGGATATATTAGGATGTCCGTGTTTTAAATTTAGCCGGTAATGTAAAACATGGATTCCACGGTCTGATGAATAGCCAAACCCATATCCCTAGACCCCTACGAGAGCGGCAAGTAATCCTGTCAATTCTAGAGTTAGGAGACCCGGTCTCTACTCCTTAAGATGGTCTCCCACTGGACTCTAGAACCCGGTTACTTGTGCTCCCTGCCTTGGGTCTATCCTAATGCGGAAAAGTAAATAATATACAATAATGGTGACATCATTCTCAACCCGGAAGTGCCCCAATAAAAGAATATTACATACAAATTTTACATGAATGAAAATAAAAAAAAACATCTCACATAAACCCCCCGGCTATTCCTTCACAACGATCTAATAAATCATATCAATAGCAACACATGATATTACATATCATCAACGTAAGCCAATATGCGTATCCCTAAACCTCGTTGACATATAGCAACGAGATTGGGATACCCCACATATTACACTTACGGTCGCAGAAAAGAAAACAGAAAACTACAATAATTAGAATCCGCAATATCCTTAGACATCATAAACCCAGAATATCTCATATTCTGGATTTCATACCTAACTTATAAAACTTGCATTTTAGTCTCAAATTGAAAACACTTTTCAATTAGTTGTCGGATAATTCAACAAGATTTCTGACTTAGTGATCGCGTACAATACGCAATTGCGACGGAGTTTTGATTCGGATCAAAACTTTGTAGCAATCGATCAATTGAGACTAAACGGCTAGCTTTACAATATACTAACTAGTTTTCATACAACTAATTAATCCGGATTCTAATAATTGTATCACACACATCACAAAACTTGTAAAGTAACCGCGACATTAGAATTCCGCACGTAATTAGCAAATTTAACCAATTTTTCCCAGACTTGAAAAATCCAGTGAGCTAAAGTTCCAAAACCGATCCTTTTAAACCAATCCGGAAGTCGAAACGAACTCGAAACCCGCCCGAATCTTCGCGGAGGCGAAGATCACAAAATTAACTATCGAATGGAGGGCCTCAGGGGGTACCCACCCCCAGGGGCCACCACGAAGTGGCCCCTAAGGTAGGCAGACCCGAGAGCACCCAGTTAGGGTGCTCTCGGGTCACCCACCCCCAAGGCTACCTTGTGGTGGTCCTGGGGTGCGGGTCCGGTGTCTGGTCCCCCCGGAGTGTCCCCGGGGTGTCCACGCTCCATCCCACGGCTTCTCGATTCAAACCGTGAGCTGGCGAGGTGTGCAAACAACTCAAAACATCATTTTTGAAAACTATTTTTATCGGCAGTTTTTGCGTGACAAAAACGGCGGATTTCTAACGTCGCTACAAGCTACCCTAATGTTCTAGTTTGGCTCTGATACCATGAAAGTTAGACCTTAGCACCACCATGAGGTTCTAGAGGCATAAGCATGCTAAATTTTAAATTTTATTAGGTGCTAAGTTAGACTAACAAGATCTTTACTAGATTATTAGGGTTTGCCTTTGTGATGTGATGAACTTGTCACGGCCCGAAATGGTACATGACCGGCACTTGAATCATGTGAACTCTATATAACCCCACCTAATTCAAGTAAGCCAAAAGCCCAGAAATCTAAACCATTTAAAAAGAGAGTGAAGGAATACTTATTTAAAATTAAAATATAAAAATCACTTTGAAAGTCATAGTAAGCATTTTTAAAAGCATCAAGTCTTTTCCAAAAATTTCGGCAGGGTTTCCTTTGTAAATACTGGCCCCAAACGGGTACAAACAGGAATATACATAAATAATGAATAAAGGCATCTCCAAGTGGGAGCTAGCTCTTCGCCAATTGGCAGGAACAACCACGCAAGCAATATAATATACAACGCCGAAGAGCGAGAATCAAAACTCAGAAAGAAACCAACATTCTCAAGGAAACCAGAAAAGAATCATAATAATACAAACACGCGACTCTAAGGTTGAAAGAATATACAACTGGTCTTCTAAGTCTATCAAATAATACAAGTCTGGTTGATGGAGTTACTAGATACAACTGAAATAAATACAAATACTACGGTGATCACGATACAAGTGAACCCACCTACCAAAACAATCACCCGGAAGGAAGTAATGTGCCAGCAAACCGCAACGGAACCTGTACGGCAAAAACTGTAAGAAACTGTGGCACAACGGGGGTGAGTTGCCAACTCGTGAGTAGAAGACATCACCGAGCAAAAATTGCATATATGACTCTATCCTAGGTCATACAATAACATCCTCAATAATATAACCTGAAACATCTACTAATGGCAAAGGTAATCATCTACACATAAGTGAAATACCAAGTGCTCATGTCAGTGCCTCAGGTAGCAACATATCACATATATGACGTACGAATGCATTAAGAATGAAAACAGAGTACCTCTTGAATGAGAAAACTGTTTTCTTATCTCAGTGAGATTTCTGTATAAAAACTGAAGTATCATCAATGAAATCAACAGAGAATCCGTGTCAAGTATCGACACAAAATATATATCTCAATATCTCAATATCTCGGGCTCCGGCAATCCGGGCTGGCCCATATCATCAAATCTTAAAATCTCGGGCTCCGGCAATCCGGACTGGCCCATTGTAAGTGCACGGCGGCGCCCCGGCCTCCATCCCGAGGCCAAATGCGGAAGCGATGGTTAACTTTAAATTTTACTTGAACCGGCACCACCGCGCACTAAAACCCGGATCGAACCATTAACTAGTCCTAGCTAACTACAAGATGGGGAATAGAGATATACCGACTGATCCGAGTCCTCCGGTCTTCTCGTCGTCATCCCGATCTCCCGCGGAAGCTCCGGTCTCCACCTCGTCGCCGGAAGGGCACCACGTCGCCGGCTTCTTTTACGGGCTCCCACCTCTATACCGAGGCAACTCGGGCACGAAGCTGGCGAGTCGACGTGCCCAACATTTGCTGTAGAATATAGTGAAGATCTATATGTCTCATTTGGGGTTTGTGGAGATTGCCTTTGTGGATGGTGGAGGAATGGAGTTTTGGAGATAGAGCTAAATGGATTTTGTGCAATACAAATGAACCAAAAACCCCACCCAAAAATTTGGGACAGCCCCTTCTTCTTCCTTGGCCGGCCATGTGTGTGAGGGGAGAGTGAGAATGAGAGTGTTCTCCAAAAATAGGAGCCACTCACCAATCATACAAAAGAGAGAGGAATGGTTATCATGCAAAGAAATGATAGCTAGGAAAGTCCAACACTCAAACAACAATCATTACTTCCAAAAGTCATGCCATCATCAACAACCATATCATATAAAAGTCAAGCCATGATGGATGAAGAAGTCAAATGGTCAAGGGATGGTTCATCATCATGATCCAACAAAATGCAAAGAACACCCTCCACAAATGCTTATTTGCACAAATGCAAATAAGCCCTCCTCCACCAATCTTCGGCCAATGAAAGATACAAATGAAAATGGCCGAAACGGAAAGCAAACTGGCAACTCCAGAAAACTGGTCCCGTAATAAATTACAGGAAAACCCCGATACTGTGTATACACACTCGCATTTGTATTCCGACCGAAATACAAATGTAATGAGACAAAATCTCCACTGTACTATACTAGGATCCGGCTTAAACCAAAGCCGGCTAGTATTATCCGTTCGATCCTGATCCGTGCAATACCGCACGTATCTGATCGAACCCTTCCATATCTCCATACGGCCTCTACAACTTTTCGCCCGAAAACTTGAGCAACTGAATGTGGGGGACTCTAAAGACTCGTCAACACCTTGGTTGTGGATTTAACCACTAGCACGTCAGAGGTATAAGCCAATACGTAACGGGCTACCAGGTATTGACCAAAAGAGACGTCGATGAGCGAACTCATCCTGACACCCTACTGAGCCTGTCAGTGACAATATCCGTACAGTCCGGTCCGTTCGTCTATGAGCATCGCATGGCGGGCCTAGGGGGTTGGTGAAAGTCAGACCCCCAAAAGCGGTACAAATCGTGTCGGAGTGTAGCCCAGAACACCCTGAGATACTACTGGAATACCTACCAGTAAATCTCCTGCCTCGGCCGAGGGCTTCGTGTAATGGCTCTCCTAGACACAGCACGACCTCACCCCCAATACCGGGAGAGACGAACCCCTGAAGATCCGCTCACTGCCTCCATGTGGCTCGGGAATGTACCCAACTAAAACCTGTTTGCACGTCTCCTTTGAGCGTGGTAGGGTAGTAATCAAAGTACAGTGGGAACTCACATGAGACAAATGACGATCCTCAGGTCGATGAACTAACCTGTACACATGTCACCTGGGAACTGCTATCTGACGTCTGGTATAAGACCAACTAGCAGGTTCCCGGCGAGTCCTGTCCGGTGTACTCATAACCCAATGAGCACCTGTATACATCTTAGGTGATCCAACTGACACCAATGGCTTGTGAGACCGGCCACGGCCCCTCGTCGGGGTCTCGACTGTATACACTAGTCTACTCTGGAGTATCGATGCCCTGTCTCGAAACTCCCACGACTAGGGACCTTTTAAGGATGTGCTTATAGACTACCAGCTCTTACGTATATGATCGCCCTCATACTGCTGGCAGTCAAGCAAGAATCCTAGGGGCTCTATCAACGTGCAATAGTGACCTGTCAGGTCACCTAAAGCAGTACACGATGATAAAGATAAACCAGATAGCGTACTATCATCTCGAGTAAGACTGTCCTACCGGGACAGGTCCTCCCTCAATCATTGCAATCACGTGCCTGTGATCCAATAGTTGACTCTGAGGGCACTATCCCATGTCATCAAATCTCAATATCTCGGGCTCCGGCAATCCGGACTGGCCCAATTGATCAAATCTCAAGACTACGTCGGTATCCTCCGGATATCCGCCGCGTCACAAATAACCGGTCGGTAGTGCTCCTCTGCCGGGCTCAACGCCATCATCTGTGATCATCTTGCTCCGGGGTACTGCACCGGGTCCACCATGCACCCGCAAACGGTTCATCATTCTCCTAGAATAGAGTGTATGATACCTCTTAAGAACTGAGAAAACTCATGGTGGACACATCCCACATCATATCACGAGAAAACCGCAAATTTCTATTTTTAGAAATGATAATGAGTTTATAAAATCCTTGCGGTTTCTCCAAATCCAGAAATCTCATGGAAAATCGAAATCCCAAAATCAAGAGTCAATAAACAATGAATTACCGGCATAAAGCCCCATAATATCGCATGACAAATGAATACATATACATGCATGGTATCTAGACAATGAATGCAATATTTAACTAGCAGTAATTATATATCGGAACTATCTACTAGTAGTTATATCCATGAAGTAATATTCTCTAAAGTGTACGTGACATGGAAATTAGCGATGATGATGTGTGTGAGACGGAAAATAAGTGTACGTGGAGTATACGCATCATCGGTAATGGTGCTGGTGTCCTGACAATAGGGTTCATAATGACTAAAGAAAACGCAGGTATAAGCATGCAATGCGATGAGAATAACATGAATATATGAAAAAAGATGTGGTAACCGCAACATATAAGAATATACATTTATATATATACGAGTCATACAGTTTTGGCTTTTGAAATAGTATGAATCGTGGTTTTTAGAAAATTGGGGCTACGGTGTTTTTTTTAAGAAAAGGTACGTCCTTTGAAAATCCGTAATATCCCCTGGGTTGTCTTTTGAAAATACTCACGATTCATTAGTTTTTGAAATAAGTATGACTCGAGCCCAGTCTAACATCTACCAAATAAACTACAGGACTAAACTAAGAGACTAGTCGAAAAGGTAAGAAAATCCACCTAAAGCCCGCGTCGATATATCTAGTAGTCGGCGATCCTGCCTCAATAGCGTCACGTACGATAAAATATATAATACGACATTCTCGAATCAAGAGTACGGATCAATCATCATATTTATATCTCGTACGGTAAAATCCATCGTACGACATCCCAAAAATCGGGGTGTCAAATATCTTATATACCTCATTATTCATATGGTATTATTATCATAATACCATGAACTAGGGATACTGATCTAAAGACTAGTACATTCCAATACCATCAACATATATCTACGTGTGTATGAAAACACATCGCCCATCGATCCACTAAATATCATGTCGTATATCATAACACGACCCAAATCACATAACTGATCCCACGGTATCATGCCCGATCTCATCGACTCATCTCCAAGTATCATATAATATGTATATGTGTGTGTGTGTACACCAACGCATCATATATATATATACCTAAACATATCACGTGTGTGCATGTGTGTAAGTGAATCTTTACTCTAGGGTTTCACAACTAAGAAACTAAACTAAAAGCACTATTTTCTAATTACGCTAACACTAACCCATGATCTCCTAAAGCCGTTCTTGCTAATTAGCCATGTATCACAATACACATTCACATACTACACTACGAAACTGCGGGGGTGCTATACGCCATCCACCCGACTTCCCCTGTAGATATACATCTACTCATCTTGATCCTTACTTGCCGAAGTCGATGTCGCCTTACTCCTCCTTGTTATCCAAAGTCCACGTGAGGGTGCCTACACATATAACACATAGTATCGTAAACAGAAATCGCGCACAAAAATCAAAACGGCACACGAATCACACATAGGTTAAAACATATGGTCTACTCATGCAAAAAAACCAAATAACCCTCGATATCGATGTACAAATGCCAATCGATCGAGACAAAACACAAATACCCAAAGTTCAAGTTACAGAGTTCGCAAAACCGAAATCAGAAACGATGTAAAACACTTCCAGATTTTACTCCAAGTTAAATTAGCCAATTCTGCATATGGGGTAGGTCTAATTTACAGATAAAGGAGGCACAAAACAAGCACGAGGCCCAGGGGCCAAGTCCTGGCCGCAAATTGCGGCCAGAAAGCAATAATTGGCGGCCAAGGTTAGGGATTTGGGTCTCGGGTCTTCAGGGTGGCTTCTAGATCACCTGCACACATCTCAGTAATCACTAAATATTTTTCAGGTCCCCCGGCTCATAGCAGATCTCTATAACACATCACAAATACCACAACTTCCGATATCGGCCAAGTTCAAGTTCACATTTTGGGGTTTGATCTCAGGTTTTGTCCTGAATTCTAACACTAGAGGGATTGTATGGCCTCTACTAATCTCAATTTACATTTCACAACTCATAAAATCCCATAACCCTCATCTTGAAATTTTCCAAGATCACTAAGCCTCAATATCTTAACTCAAAACCATACTAGAATACATTACACATGTCACGACCTGAAAGTACGGAACATGACCGGCACTTAGACTACGAACGTCTCGAGGCGTACGTACCCTAAGTAAGCCGAACCCAGAAATCCAAACCAAGAAAAGTAGTAGAGTGTAGGAAAACCACTATAAGTCAACCAGCTAGCAACATAATATACAACGCCTAAAGGCGAGGATCACAACAGAAAAGAAATCAACAGCATGAAATCCATAGAACATAACGCGCGACTCTAAGGTCGAAAGAATAAACAACACTGGTCTCTATCTCAAATAAGTACATGTTTGGTTGATGGAACTTCTAGATACAACTGAAATATAATATACAATGTATAATGATGGGTATGATACACATAAACCCACATACTAGCAAGTCACCCGCAAAGAAACAATGCCCGCAAAGCCGTAATGAAACCTGTACGGCAACACCTGCAAGAAACTGGGGCACAACGGGGGTGAGTTGCCAACTCGTGAGTAGAAAAAGATCTACGAACAGAAAATCGCATGTATTGCGCAATCCTAGGTCATACGATCATAATATATAATCCTCAAATATATAACCAGCAGTCTATAACAATAACTAGGGTAAATATCTAACCCAAGTGTAATCCCATGTGCCCGTGTCAGTGCCTCAGGTAGCAATATATCATATGGATGATGTATGAATGCATGAAACAGAATACATATACTGAAGAAAACTGCTTTCATAAATCATGTGAGATTTCTTTATTTTAAAAGGTATCATAATGAAATCAGCATAAACAGTGCCTAGCATCGGCACAAAACATAAATCCCAATATCTCGATATCTCTGTGTCATAATCTCTATACCTCAATATCTCAGAATCTCAATATCTCAATCATAATATCTAGGGCGCCGTCAGTCCAGACCGGCCCCTACCATCCATCTCAAGACCACGACGGTATCCTCCGGATATCCGACGCGTCGGGTAATATCACCGGTCGGTCGTGCTCCCCTGCCAGGCTCAACGCCATCTCCTGCGATCTTCTTGTCCCGGGGTACCGCACCGGGCCCACCATGTACCCGAAACGGTTCATCCGCCTCCTCGAATCGGGTCTCGAAATCCATCAGCAAAACTCATGGTGGACGACTCATACATCATGGGAAAACCGCATTTTTATTTAAAAAGAGAAAGCAGTTTATATGTGTTTTGCGGTTTTCCTCCAAATCCAGAAAATCTCATGGAAACCCGAATCCAAATCATCAGTAGCATGTAAAATCATGAATATAAGCATGAGAATCCATGAATGCGGCATATAATGAACAACAGTATGCATGATGTGACAAGTAATAACTACAATGTCAAGCTGGCATATAAGGCAAGTACACTAATATCATGTCACTACTAGCTAACAAGCTAACTCAGGCAATAATATTCTCTAAGTGTACATGGCATGGCAATTACCGATGAAGATGTGTGTGAGCCGGCAAATAAGTGTGCGTGGTACATACGCATCATCGGTAATGGTGTTGGTGTCTTAACAGCAAGATATCAATAATGGAATGTGAATCACAACAGTATGCGATGCAGAGTAACAATAATAATGTGCGGGAGCTGAATACTAACACAATGATAGTTGAACCGCATCTAATGTCATAAGAGTCATATAGCTACACCACTAAAAGGCTGAGCTAAAGCTAACAGTAGGTAAGGGAAACCGCCTAACCTCTGAGTCGATACATATATATATACATATATAGTCGGTGATCCCGTCTCGATAATATCACATCCGATACCATATCTCTATAATCAGTTATTCCCAAATCAAGAGTGCGGATCAAACATCAAAACATAGCTCGTATGTAAACCCGTCGTACGGCATCCCCAAATCTGGGTACGGGTCAATATCACATGCGTCATATCATTCATCTGGTATCCTCTTTAATCAAATATCATAATCCGGGTACTGACCTACGTCTAGTACAAAGCTAATATCATCACTATAATTATGATCGGACTACTGATCGACAGTCTCGTATAAATCGATATCATCAGCACATATCATCACAAAGGAGTATACATCGCCCAAGGCGGCCTATCATAAATATCTTGTCCTATCATGTCATATCATATCCTATCGTATCATAATCACATGTCGATCATTTACATATATATGTTACTATTCCTATGGCATCATCATCCCAAAATCCGCTAAAGCATCAAGACGTATCTCAAATATGAATTTTACCATATCACCGATATCATAATCTCAGATCAAATATCATCGACTCATCTCGATCACATGTATCATCCTCGAGTCCGTATGCGAACACATAGTCCCATACCCATGTGAACACATAACTATATAGAATCCCATAACCACATATGAAATAAAGATGTATGCAAGTATGTATGTGTGTATATGTATGTGTAGTGCACCCACTAACCTAGGGTTTCGTAACCTTTCATCAATCCAACACACCAATATCCATCTTAAACATCATCATAAATCACAATTAACATATAATAATTGTTGGTGTATATACGCATCCGTATACATCACCACGAACTGCGGGGGTGCTATACGCCATCCACCCGACTTCTCCCCATAGATATAAATCTACTCACCTTGTTTTATGCGTGCCGGTGCCGATGTCGCCATTTGCATCTCCAACGCCTTGATGCCACGTGGGGTACCTATAAGGATATCACACGGAAAACACATGAAAACCATGTCGGAAACCAACACGGTGCACGCTACGTCTATAAGTAAAAACTGTTAGTTGTATGTATGCCCTAGAGGCCAGTATTGTACAGATGATGTATATTATATTGGATGCTTGGACATATATAGAGATGACTTTCTTGCTCGATATGATAGTATGCTATCTGGTTACTCTTTATCTTAACATGTACACTAGTCTCTTTAAACTGTCTTATAGTTACATGTTGGTAAAGCCCTTAGGATGTGTACTTGACTACCTGGACTATGATGAAGATCATACTAGTGGGGACAAGGTAGTCCATAAGTACATCCTTCAAGGTCCCTAGTCGTGGGTGTATCGAGACGGGGCATCGATATACCAGAGTAGACTAGCGTATACGCTTCTCGACCCATGAGATGGGCGATGGATGATCCCATATCCATTGGTGTTTGACATCAGAGATGGTATACGGGTGCTCAGTGGAGACTGGGTACACTGGACGGACTCGCCGAGAACTCCCAGATGGTATTATACCTCACGTCAGATGGCAGTTCTCAGGTGACACTTGTGCAGGTTAGTCTGTAGACCCGAGATCGTCATAGAGTCTTGTGTGATTCCCACTGTGCTTTGATCTCCACCTTACCACGTCCATGAGGGCGTGCAAAACGGTGGTCTTTGGGTACAGTCCCGAGTCACATGGAGGCAATGAGCGATAGGAGGGGTTTCGTCTCTCCCGGTATTGGGGGTTGATGTTGCGCTGTGCTCGATTGGCCGTAACAGGGAAGTCCCTGGCCAGGGCTGATCAGAGATTTGCTGGTAAGTGTTACCAGTAGTTTCTCGACCCGTTATGAGCCTCACATCGGCACGACTTATCGAGTATTGGGGTCTGACGTTTACCACCCCTAGACTTGATATGCGACGTATCAGACGAACAGACCGGACTGTACGGTAAGTGTTACTGGTCGGATTCACAGGATTATGGGCGGGCTAGCTCATCGATCTTCTGATCGCTCAATACCCGGATGGCCGTTACGTTTAGCAGACCGCTTGCGGCTTGTGGGTGCTTGATATGATCATCATCTGCTACCGGCGTATTGACGAGTCTTTAGAGTCCTACACAGAGGTTTCCTGGTTCAAGCGAAACGAAATAGGAGCGCATATGAGATATGTGCGGGACCGAGAATAATGCGTGTATGTGATACCGCATTTCATTCTCGCGATAAATGTTTCGATTGGTTATATTCGATATGACCTAGTTATCGAATCATTGATTCGATAAATCGATACATTGTATACTAGTCGGTTATGTGCGACATGACCGGATCATTGAATCAAATGTTGATTTAATGATTTAATGTATAATTATATATTTGATATATTACTTTGCATTAGCTAGTATTGGTTCACTTTATATGGATTTTCTCACTTGATGTGCAAGAAGTATATGTGATATACTTTTGTGCACACATTTGTATCATGTTTGATGATACTTGATTATTTGGTTAAGTATATAGAATTAAACCATGGTTAATTTGATAATTAGGGTTTTGCATATTCATTTATTTATTTATTTGTTCATTTATTTATTTGAAAATGATTTAAAGAGAATGGTGGCTTTCTTTTGTCATTAGTTGAAGCTTCATGAAGCCTTGACTTTTTCAACCATTCTTGTCCTCATGCTTAACCCTAACTCTCCAAATGACCATGGTTTATTCTCTACACTTAAACCTTGTTAGATTATGATAAGTATGCATTTTTCTTTTCATTTTAATATAACTTATCATAAACTAGCTTCTTCTTCTTCTTCATCTTCAAGATAGAAACCTTGATTCCATCAATGGCAACTTGAGTTCTAGTGAGAGAAATCCAATTCTAAAGTGAACCCACCTCCTATTTCTTCACCCTCTACCTCTTGCCAAGTTGTTTTGGGTGTTTTCTTCACAAGTTTCACCACTTGATGAAGATGGAGCTTGAACTTGTACAACCTCAACGTAGATCATCTTCGGCACGAAGCCGACGACCTATTCCGCTCACTTCTCCAATGAAGCCGTCGCGAGAGTCCGAGATTCGAGATGGACAGCGAGATGACGACCACATGGAGCTAAGCAAGTGGATATCCGGATCTACAAAGGTTGTAGCATCTAACTTTTAGTTAAATAGTTAACTAGTTTAGTTTTTCGCCTAGACTTCTAGCCAATGATCCGCGTTAGGGTCTCTCGGCACCATAAATTTTATAAATTGGCATGTTCTATGCCTTGTGAGACCTCTATAGGGTGCCTAGGAACCTTTCACTGGTATCAGAGCCTAGCTAGAGCCTTAGGCGAAGTCTAGACGGAGTTTGAAAGCCGGATGAACCGAAAACCTAACCCCAAAATAGCTCTCTGGATTTTTTCTAAAAAATGGGATTTTTGTCAATTAAAAATATGCAGAAAATCAACCAGGGTGTTATTTGAATTACTGTGAAATACGAGGGCCTAAGTCGACTTTTCCACCGTGGAACCGCGGCACGTGCTATGCATGCTGCGGCGGTTCCGCGGCCTTACTGTTCCCTTGTATGATGATTTCTGCACAGTAACTCATATAATTTAATGCTATATTTTCTGGGATATTTTTGTTGTGACTCTACAGAAGAGTATTCTGGGGTACTATAGGGAATCAAAGTTTCGATCGGATTATCAAATTTCGTCTTTGTGTTTTTCCGGATAATTTTTTTGAATATGTTAAAAAGTTCGACCGGACATAAATACCCAATTTTTCCCCTGTCGGGAAATTTCCAAGTGTTGGATTTTTCCGTAGTTTAACGACGTTCTAAGTAGTGCAAGTAACGCGATGGACCCTCTAGAAGACAACAAACCTTAACTCGATTATGTGACCGTCTTGAACTGCCCTTTGAACCTTCGGGTTTGGGGCAGTACGGCGTGTCACATGTGAGGCGTTGGCTTGACCCTTCTACGGCTGGACCGTTGGTACTGAGGCACGAACTGAATGTTGTTAGACTTATTTCATGTGTTGAGCTGTATCGGGAAAACTTGGGTATTCGACTGTTCGATCGGAAAGTTTAACATTTTCTGTTTATCTGGAATGTGATACAATAATTGGAATTCACAAACAGTTATGAGATAACTGAATGAATGTTATAAATCTAGCAGTTTAGTCCCACATGATATTGAAAAGAGTTTTCGATAATGAGACTAAAATGCGGGATTTATATCTGTTAGGCATGTGATGTCTAAGTATTTCATTTGATTAGGCATGCGATGTCTAAAGAAGTTGCGGATTCCAATTGTTGTAGTTTTACACTTTCTTTTCTGTGACCGTAAGTGTAGTATGTTCATATCGCCGGTTTCGTTGCTATACGTCAACGACAATTGGGGTATGCATACTTGTAATACCCCGGAGCAGTGCGGTCTTAAGACATCATGGTGATCTGCTCTGTCCCAGAGCAGTGTGGTCTTAAGACATCATGGTGATCTGCTCTGTCCACACTCAGTGCGGTCTGTTGCGGACATCTTGGTGATCTGAGTGAGGGAGCCATTTCAGAACAATGGGATCGGGTCCTTAAAGCACATTCCGAAAGAGGACCGAACTGCATTATAAATATAATGATACCACCCTCAATTACAGAGGCGCCTTTTAGGTGAACCGGAACTACAGGAGCTTGAGAACTCCGTAGTTAAGCGTGCTCGGGCCAGGGAAGTCTTGGGATGGGTGACCTCCTGGGAAGTGGCCCCTGGTCGGGTCCGGTTCGCTCTAAAGGGAAAAACCGTGCGGTTTCGGCCAGAGCGGACAATACCATCTGTACTGAGGCGTGGGGCGTTACATTTATGGTGGCCCATGCAGGTCCCTCAATAGGTAGGTCTGTGGTTCGAGGACGAACCATTGTTCTTAGATGGGGGGAATGTAATACCCCGGAGCAGTGCGGTCTTAAGACATCATGGTGATCTGCTCTGTCCCAGAGCAGTGCGGTCTTAAGACATCATGGTGATCTGCTCTGTCCACACTCAGTGCGGTCTGTTGCGGACATCTTGGTGATCTGAGTGAGGGAGCCATTTCAGAACAATGGGATCGGGTCCTTAAAGCACATTCCGAAAGAGGACCGAACTGCATTATAAATATAATGATACCACCCTCAATTACAGAGGCGCCTTTTAGGTGAACCGGAACTACAGGAGCTTGAGAACTCCGTAGTTAAGCGTGCTCGGGCCAGGGAAGTCTTGGGATGGGTGACCTCCTGGGAAGTGGCCCCTGGTCGGGTCCGGTTCGCTCTAAAGGGAAAAACCGTGCGGTTTCGGCCAGAGCGGACAATACCATCTGTACTGAGGCGTGGGGCTTTACAATACTTACTTACGTTGATGACATGTGATGTTATGTGTTGCTGGATATGTTATATTGGATCGTCGTGTTTGAATAGCCGGGGGTTTTTATGTGAGATGAGTGTTTTTCATTTTCATTCATGTAAAAACTTGTATGTAATATTCTTTTATTTGGGGCACTTCCAGGTAGCGGAAGTTGTCACCCTTTGTATATTATTTACTTTTCCGCATTAGGATAGACCCAAGGAGGGGAGCACAAGTAACCGGGTTCTGGGGTCCAGTGGGAGACCAACTCGAGGAGTCGAGTCCGGGTCTCCTAACCCTAGAATTGGCAGGGTTGCTTGCCGCTCTCATAGGGGTCTAGGGGTGTGGGATTGGCTATTCATCACGACCGTGGAATCCGTGTTTTATACTGGCTCGTATTGAAAACACGGACGTCCTAGTATATCCAATATTTCATATGGTTATTCTGCTGCGATATCTGTGATGTGATTCTGTGATGGATATAGTATATATGATATATTATATAGACGTTACTTATGTTTTGCACCCGTACTAGCCCTGCCCTGCTCTGTCGTTAGTTACCTAACCTAACGGTGCACGAGGGGACATCGAGGCGAATGCGGATGGCATAAGTGTACGTCATATCTATCTGTGATGTTTAGGTATTTAAATGATGGGACTTCATTAATGTGATTAATGAAAGAAAAGAAACCTAAGATGTTGTGGAATCGATTTTTAAAATAAAACAGGTAGCTACAGTTCTTGCTTTGCACAGCGGTATATATGATATACCCTGCACCTTATTCGATGAGGAAAGGACCGAGATCCCTTCACCGGGAGTGACTCCTTTAGCAATAACTGGAAGATGCTACACACTCGGTTTGCTTTTGACTGCTTTTGGGTTTTTGCTTTGCACAGCGATATATATGATATATCCTGCACCTCATTCGACGAGGAAAGGACCGAGATCCCTTCACCGGGAGTGACTCCTTTAGCAAAACTAGAAAAGCCCCAAAATCACTCCATTTTAAAACTTCATTTTGATTCTACAACGATATCAAGTTCATTACGCAATAGGTTTTCAGAAAAACCTGTCGTAGCCCTCCGTCATTTCAGATGAGTAGTGGTTAGTATTCGTGCTACGTTTGTTGGCCTGCGTCAAGGCGTAGTGTGCGGTAGCTGACTAGTATTTATCTGCTTTTGCATATGATGCAGATTGGATTAGGGTAGTCGTGCGACTTTGTTGGCCCGCGTCAAGGGTCGTACGGGTGGGTTTAATTCAATCAGGAAATGACGGGTTGAACTTGACTAGCGCACTATGGTTTGTTGGCCTGCGTCAAGGTCATAGGACGCTAGGGGCAAAATATTATCGGGAATTTCAAGTGTTGAAATTTGCAATGAGATTGCATACCTTCTATGAGATAGTTGGATCCCGATACCCACTGCGAGTAAGAGTTACTCCTGGGAGAGTTTTACACATTGCAATTAGCCGATCAAGTAGGTGTCTAGAAAGGTGTCAACGGGGTTACGCCTCTGGGAAAACGAGGTTTACATTAATTAGGTTCGTGCGAAAGCACGGGGGACCTCCCTCAAAGTACCGACACTGGCCTGGCTGAAAGATTGGCGAACTTGTAGTGTGTAGTTAATCCCGGCTAGTCTTTCCTTTTAGGGTTTGAAGGAAGATTTGATAAAAAGCAGTGGGAGCCATCCTGATTAGATAAGATAATAACCAATCTGATCTTGCACGAGCATACGCTAAAGTGTTTTCTTCTCTCTCTCTCCAGGTAGCGACCATTTCATGCCCTAATGAAGATAATAATATGGATGTATTGACCGAACCCGCATGTTATACTCTGCTGGGGAACGTTGGTTCCGTTCTTTCTTATAAGAGTTATAGGAATGAACAGGATATAGGGGAATACCAAGATTCCCATGCCACCCGAATGAAGAAAGTACATGTTGATGCATTTTCTTCGGGTGTGCTCGTTACTGAGAACTGTTTCTCTATTTGCTCTACGTCCTGGGTATTAGATACCGGGTCAGGATCCCATATATGTAATCAGTTACATGGGCTTAGGAAAGGTAGAGAACTTGGAGAAGGTGATAAAGACATTAGAGTTGGAAATGGTGCAATTGTTGCAGCTAAGACTGTCGGGGAATATCACCTTGTATTACCAACTGGTAATACATTGGTTCTGAACGAATGCTATTACATGCCGAACCTGATATGCAACATTATATCGGTTTCTTTATTAAATAAAGAGGGATATAATTTTGTATTACAGGACAATGTTATGAACATTTTCCGTAACCAAAAGTTGGTTGGATCAGGCACGTTGTGCAATGGCATTTATGTTCTAAATCAATCAACAGTTCTGAGCATAACAAACACACACAAGAGGAAGAGTTCTGAACTCAACGAATCCTTCTTGTGGCATTGTAGACTGGGTCACATCAATGCGACACGACTAGCTAAGTTGCATAAAGATGGATATTTAAATCCGTTTGAATTTTCATCTTATGACACTTGCCAGTCATGTCTCAAAGGCAAGATGACCAAAACTCCGTTTACGGGACACGGAGAAAGAGTTACCGAACTCTTGGGACTGATACATAGTGATGTATGCGGTCCCATGTCTACACATGCCAGGGATGGTTCTTCGTACTTCATTACATTCACTGACGATCTCTCTAGATTCGGATATGTGTTCCTGATGAAACACAAATCAGAAGCTTTTGAGAAATTTAGAGAATATAAACAAGAAGTCGAGAACCAAACCGGAAAAAGTATTAAAATCCTACGATCTAATCGAGGAGGAGAATACTTAAGCAATGAATTCCTGGACTTCCTAAAAGAGAATGGGATTCTCTCTCAGCTGACTCCTCCATATACACCACAGCACAACGGTGTATCAGAACGGAGGAACCGCACCCTATTGGATATGGTGCGCTCTATGATGAGCACAGCTGAGTTACCTATTTCCTTCTGGGGATATGCACTGGAAACAGCTGCAGACCTATTAAATATGGTTCCCACCAAAACCGTACCGACCACTCCATATGAGATATGGAAAGGAAAGAGACAATGTCATAATTATGTTAAGATATGGGGTTGTCCGGCCTATGTAAAAACGCAAAATCCGGATAAACTCGCGGCAAGGTCCATTCTGTGTAAGTTTATTGGATATCCCAAACATTCGCGAGGGTATATCTTCTACCACCCTGAGGAACAAAGAGTGTTTGTTTCTCGGCATGCCACCTACTTCTTGAAAAAGAGATTAGTGGTCATGAGGTAGAACTGGAAGAGGTTCCAGCTACAGAAGCTACAACAGAAGATCTGGTGGAACCAGAGGATTCCGTAGTTCCCGATGAACCCCAGCCACTCCGCCGATCTAGTAGGGTTCCTCGCCAACCTGAGAGATACTACGGTTTTCTCATGGACGGTGGGAGCGAGGATTGCATCATGGAGGATGATGACCCAACTAGCTTCGAGCAGGCCATCACGAGTGGGGACTCAGTGAAATGGCTGGATGCTATGCGGTCCGAGATGGAATCCATGTACACCAACAAAGTATGGACTTTGGACGTTGCTCCTGAAGGGTTAAAACCATTGGGAGCAAGTGGATCTTCAAGAAGAAACTTGGTGTAGATGGGAAAGTGGAGACTTTCAAAGCTAGACTTGTAGCAAAGGGTTTTCGTCAAAGACCAGGTGTGGACTATGACGAGACCTTTTCTCCAGTGGCTATGCTTAAATCCATCCGGATCATGCTTGTCATCGCTGCATATCATGATTACGAAATCTGGCAAATGGATGTTAAGACCGCCTTTCTAAACGGTGATTTAGAAGAGTGCGTGTACATGACTCAGCCAGAGGGCTTCGTAGACAGTGGGAGCAGCGGGAAGGTGTGCAAGCTGCTTAAATCCATTTATGGATTAAAGCAAGCATCGCGGAGTTGGAACATCTGCTTTGACGTCGTTATCAAAGAGTTTGATTTCGTCAAAAACCCAGATGAACCTTGTATCTACAAGAAGGTGGCAGAGAGAAAGGTTGTCTTCCTCGTATTGTACGTGGACGACATACTCTTGATAGGAAATGATATTCCTAAGCTGCAATCGGTCAAGCTCTTCTTATCACAAAGATTCTCAATGAAAGATCTTGGTGATGCCTCCTGCATATTGGGGATTAGGATCTATAGAGATAGATCCAAACGGATTTTGGGATTGTCCTAATCCAGGTACATTGACACCATACTAAAGAGGTTTAGTATGGAAGAGTCCAAGCGTGGGAACTTACCCACGATCTCTGGAGTCACTCTCTCCAAAGAGATGTCTCCCAAGACTGATTTGGAGAGAGCTCGCATGCAAGGGATACCCTATGCTTCGGCAGTAGGCTCTATCATGTATGCGATGCTATGTACCAGACCCGATGTAGCATACTCACTAAGTATAGTGAGCAGGTATCAAGCTGATCCTGGAGAGAGTCACTGGACAGCTGTGAAGAGCATTCTCAAGTACTTACGAAGGACTAGAGATATGTTCTTGGTGTATGGTAACGGAGAGCTCCAAGTGGAGTCCTTTACCGATTCGATCTTCCAGAGTGATAAGGACGACTCTAAGTCGCAGTCGGGCTTTGTCTTTACCCTTTACGGAGGGGCGGTTAGCTGGAAGAGTTCCAAGCAGGAAACCGTGGCAGACTCGACGATGGAGGCTGAATACATCGCTGCCAACGATGCTGCCAAAGAGGTTGTCTGGATCAAGAAGTTCATTACTGAACTTGGAGTGGTTCCATCCATTGAGCGTCCAATACCTTTGTATTGCGATGGCTTTGGCCAAGGAACCCAGGTCCCATCAGCGGTCCAGGCATATTCTGAGGCGGTATGACCTGATCCGGGAGATAGTTGATCGCCGGGAGATCGAGGTCAGGAGGGTTGACACAAAGAATAACACGGCGGATCCACTCACGAAGGCCATTCCCCAGATACAGTTTGAGAGACTCTTCGGGATGCTCGGTATGCGATACTACAGCAGCTGGCCCTAGTGCAAGTGGGAGATTGTTAGTTGTATGTATGCCCTAGAGGCCAGTATTGTACAGATGATGTATATTATATTGGATGCTTGGACATATATAGAGATGAATTTCTTGCTCGATATGATAGTATGCTATCTGGTTACTCTTTATCTTAACATGTACACTAGTCTCTTTAAACTGTCTTATAGTTACATGTTGGTAAAGCCCTTAGGATGTGTACTTGACTACCTGGACTATGATGAAGATCATACTAGTGGGGAAAAGGTAGTCCATAAGTACATCCTTCAAGGTCCCTAGTCGTGGGTGTATCGAGACGGGGCATCGATATACCAGAGTAGACTAGCGTATACGCTTCTCGACCCATGAGATGGGCGATGGATGATCCCATATCCATTGGTGTTTGACATCAGAGATGGTATACGGGTGCTCAGTGGAGACTGGGTACACTGGACGGACTCGCCGAGAACTCCCAGATGGTATTATACCTCACGTCAGATGGCAGTTCTCAGGTGACACTTGTGCAGGTTAGTCTGTAGACCCGAGATCGTCATAGAGTCTTGTGTGATTCCCACTGTGCTTTGATCTCCACCTTACCACGTCCATGAGGGCGTGCAAAACGGTGGTCTTTGGGTACAGTCCCGAGTCACATGGAGGCAATGAGCGATAGGAGGGGTTTCGTCTCTCCCGGTATTGGGGGTTGATGTTGCGCTGTGCTCGATTGGCCGTAACAGGGAAGTCCCTGGCCAGGGCTGATCAGAGATTTGCTGGTAAGTGTTACCAGTAGTTTCTCGACCCGTTATGAGCCTCACATCGGCACGACTTATCGAGTATTGGGGTCTGACGTTTACCACCCCTAGACTTGATATGCGACGTATCAGACGAACAGACCGGACTGTACGGTAAGTGTTACTGGTCGGATTCACAGGATTATGGGCGGGCTAGCTCGTCGATCTTCTGATCGCTCAATACCCGGATGGCCGTTACGTTTAGCAGACCGCTTGCGGCTTGTGGGTGCTTGATATGATCATCATCTGCTACCGGCGTATTGACGAGTCTTTAGAGTCCTACACAGAGGTTTCCTGGTTCAAGCGAAACGAAATAGGAGCGCATATGAGATATGTGCGGGACCGAGAATAATGCGTGTATGTGATACCGCATTTCATTCTCGCGATAAATGTTTCGATTGGTTATATTCGATATGACCTAGTTATCGAATCATTGATTCGATAAATCGATACATTGTATACTAGTCGGTTATGTGCGACATGACCGGATCATTGAATCAAATGTTGATTTAATGATTTAATGTATAATTATATATTTGATATATTACTTTGCATTAGCTAGTATTGGTTCACTTTATATGGATTTTCTCACTTGATGTGCAAGAAGTATATGTGATATACTTTTGTGCACACATTTGTATCATGTTTGATGATACTTGATTATTTGGTTAAGTATATAGAATTAAACCATGGTTAATTTGATAATTAGGGTTTTGCATATTCATTTATTTATTTATTTGTTCATTTATTTATTTGAAAATGATTTAAAGAGAATGGTGGCTTTCTTTTGTCATTAGTTGAAGTTTCATGAAGCCTTGACTTTTTCAACCATTCTTGTCCTCATGCTTAATCCTAACTCTCCAAATGACCATGGTTTATTCTCTACACTTAACCCTTGTTAGATTATGATAAGTATGCATTTTTCTTTTCATTTTAATATAACTTATCATAAACTAGCTTCTTCTTCTTCATCTTCAAGATAGAAACCTTGATGCCATCAATGGCAACTTGAGTTCTAGTGAGAGAAATCCAATTCTAAAGTGAACCCACCTCCTATTTCTTCACCCTATACCTCTTGCCAAGTTGTTTTGGGTGTTTTATTCACAAGTTTCACCACTTGATGAAGATGGAGCTTGAACTTGTACAACCTCAACGTAGATCATCTTCGGCACGAAGCCGACGACCTATTCCGCTCACTTCTCCAATGAAGCCGTCGCGAGAGTCCGAGATTCGAGATGGAAAGCGAGAGGACGACCACGTGGAGCTAAGCAAGTGGATATCCGGATCTACAAAGGTTGTAGCATCTAACTTTTAGTTAAATAGTTAACTAGTTTAGTTTTTCGCCTAGACTTCTAGCCAACGATCCGCGTTAGGGGCTCTCGGCACCATAAATTTTATAAATTGGCATGTTCTATGCCTTGTGAGACCTCTATAGGGTGCCTAGGAACCTTTCAAAAACCTATAGCCTCGCGTGCAAACACAGCCAATAACCCTCTGCCGTTGGCGTTCAAACGCCACCCGACAGAAACGAATTAACGAATATCAAAAATCCATGCTAAACAATTCCTAAATCATGCGCCAACTCAAGTAAATCAACCCAGATTTTACCCTAACTGGTATCAGTCAAAACTAGACATACCCAGGGTCAAGTCTACAGGTAAAGGAGCAGTGCATAAAAAACGAGGGGGTTTCCTACAGCTCTGGCCGCAAATTGCGGCCAGGGGGAATTTATCTGCGGCCGGAGTAAGGTGGTTGGGGCTAGGGTTTTGGGTATTGGTTTCTATCTGCCTGCATACCTCACTGCCAAGTCAATATTATTTTAGGGTATCTCGGGTTGTAGCAGATTCCATAAAGGTCACAAAATCGACAAAATCGCTAAAATACGCCAAGTCGAAACTTTCAGGTAACTAACTGGAAATCTGGGGTAATCTTGGTTAAACTGGTCTCAAATACACCTAATAGGGCTATACCAACCATTACAAGCAACACTTGACCAAATCTCACTCAAATTTGCCTAAACTAGCACTAATCACGATATAAATACTAAATTTCAGCTATAATCAGAACTTGGCAAAATAGGAGTTGGGTTGCAAGATTATACCTCAAGGAAATCCTAGGATGAAAGGGAAGGGAAGAAGGAGGAGGGGAAAGAAGGCTGTGCTGCTGCTGAGCTGCTCCTTGTGTGGCTGTTTTCCTTGTGTTGCTGCTGTTGCTGTTGGTTTCAGCTGCTGCTGCTTGCAAATTTCCTTTGCTTTTCTGGCTGTGTGCAGTAGATGTGGCTGTTGTTGCTTCAGGTTAGGGTGTTGTTGCAGCTGAGTTGTAGTATGATGAGGGTGTGGGGTTGTTCTAAATGATGTTGCTGCTGTGGCTGCAGATGCTGATGCAATTGGGGCTGAAATGTGTTGATATTGGCTGATGCTTTTATTGCTGTGGTTGTAGTATCAGCAGATGTAGGGGGGCTGTTTTGTGGCTGATGTAGCTGCTGATGTGTTGATATGGGGGCTGAAGTGTTGATATGGGTGTGTAGGTGTTGGGCTATGGTGTTAGGGGCGGGTGGCTGCAGCTGCTGTTGATTGCTGATGTTTGGGCAGCAGCTGATGTAGTTGATATGGGGGCTGATGTGGTGTGTGTGTGTGAGTGTGAGAGGGATGTGAGTGAGAGGGAGTTTGAAAAACAAGTAAAAAGTTTTGAAATGAAATGGTGTGACATAACCTCATAGCCTCCTCTCTCTCTCTCTACACAAGGTCAACCCTAACCCTAATCACCCTTAACAAAGCTAAAAACCCTTAATTAACCCCAATTATCTTAACCAATTGGTTAACCTATCATGGTTGGCTAAACATGGTTCACCCATCATGCTCATCTAAACATAGTAACCCTAGACTTCACCCAAGTTAACATGCACAAGTGTGTGCAGCCCAGATAAAATTCCGATAAAATATCTATAAAACCAGATAAAATATTTAAAAGCCATTTTGGTAAACTTTTTACCAAAACTCCATTTTAGAATTTTCCCCATTCATCGGCATTTAATTATACCAAAATATTAAAATATTCATAAAAAATTTATATTAAATTATGAAAATTCCTAAAAATAATATTTTATTTTTTTGAAATGTTACAACACACTAATAACTTGACTAAAAATGTAGATATATACCTCATTGGCAACTCAAGAATCCCCTAGAGCTTAAAATCCTAACTTTCTTAATCCATCATGCTTGTAGTGCGCTTGTGCTCATTTTTAATGAAGGGAATAAGGTGTTTTGAGATGGTTTTGGGGTTGTGGTGAGGAGGTAGAGGAGGTGGAGGGAGAGGGAAGCCATGGTGAAGGGGAAGGAGGAAAAAGAATGAAGAGGAATGAGCCAAGACAAGGAGACCCCTCACCCTCTCTCTCTCCTCTCTCTTGCCCATACCTCCATGTCTCTTGGTCTCAAAATATCCCAAATTTTAAAACCTATTTTCTTTATCTTTTCTCTTTTATTTCACATTTCCATTTTAAAACAAAAACCCATTCTTGAAAAAAAAAAGGAAAGAAGCCATGGTAAAATAAAAGGTGATAAGTGTGTAAAATGATATGGTGCATGTCATATGCACAAAACACAATCAATGGATGATTAAGTACTAATCGAGTTTAATACCAACCCATACACAATTAATTGTATACTAAATTGTAAAATCCCCAATCTTCATACATTCTTTTAAAATCAATAATTATTATAAATTTCCAAATATTTCCCAATTTATCAGTATATCATTATACCATATCATTAAAACCAATCTCCCTACTTTAAATATCTCTAATATTTATTATTCAATTATATAAATTCCCAAAAAATAATATTTTATTTTTCTGAAATGTTACAGAACTAAAGAGAAGAAAAGAGCATACAACCTTTGTAGTTCGAGTCCTTCTCTTCAAAAGCTCCGGGTTGTGGTCCATGCGACTCTACTAGCTCCTCTTCAAGATAAAAGAACCTCATTCATGATTTTCGTGCCAAAGACGATCCACCCGAAGTCTACAAGCTCAAGCTAACCCAGTGAAGGCAACACTCCACATCAAATTGCTAATCTAATGTGTGACTGTGAAGTAGGGGTTTAATTTGCTCACTAGGATTTTTACAAGTTCAATGATTCACATCACATGTGAGGGTTTGAACTTGGAAGTGAGGTGAAGAAAATTGTAGAGAGCAAGAGAGAGCTTGAGCTCAAGAAATGGCTAAGGCATGAACTCAAGAACAATGAGCAAGTGTAGAATGAAAAATGAATAATATCTATCCTCACTTATTCAAGCATGAATTAAATTACAATTCTAAATTACAACCATGCTTGAATAGTGAGTCGAGACTAATATACAGATAATAAAACCCATGCCTTGCCCATTCCACAAATATCTCCACAATTTACACCTCATATTTCTATTTTCTCAAAATAGAAAAACATGCCATGCTTCATATAATATATATATATATAACAAATATACATTAATATATATATATAAAGAAATTAGTAAACTAATGATATTAGTTAAGATATAATTATATCACATATAATATATATCACATTATTTAAATCAACACTTGATCTAATAATTCGGTTATATCACATATAACCGACTAATATCATTAATCTGAATATCACATTATCAAACCAACACTTGATTCGATAATCCGGTTATATCACATATAACCTGGCCGACATCAGATAACTGCCAAATTACAATACGGTATCACATACACGTATTTAATCAGGCCCACGCACATATCACATATGTGCCCTACTTCGTTTCGCTCGAACCAGGAAACTTCTGTGTGGGACTCTAAAGACTCGTCAATACACCAGCAGCAGGTGATGATCACATCAATCACCTTCAAGCCGTCAGCGGTACTAGCTGGACGTAACGGCTACCCGGGTATTGAGCGATATGAAGATCAACAAGCAAGCTCGTCCATACTCTCCATGAAACCTATCAGTAACACTACCGTACAGTCTGGTCTCTTCGTCTGATATGTCGCATATCATGTCTAGGGGTGGTAAACGTCAGACCCCAGTAACGTGATAAGTCATGCCGATGTCTGGCCTATAACGGTTTGAGAAACTACTGATAACACTTATCAGTAAATCTCAGTAGCAGCCCTGGCCAGGGACTTCCAGTTATAGTCAATCGTGCATAGCGCAACATCAACCCCTAATACCGGGAGAGACGAAACCCCTCCTATCGCTCATTGCCTCCATGTGACTCGGGATTGTACCCAAAATCCACCTGTTTGCACGCCTCCTTTGAGCCGTGGTAGGGAGAAAATCAAAGCACGGTGGGAGCCATACAAGACTCTATGACGATCTCGGGTCTACAAACTAAGCTGTACCAGTGTCACTAGAGGACTACTATCCGACGATAGATATACTACCACATAGGAGTCCTCGGCAAGTCCTGTTCGTTGTACCCATTCTCCAATGAGAACATGTGTACAATCTTTGATGTCACACACCAATGGTTATAGGATCAACCATCGCGCTCTAAGAGATAAGAAACGTACACACTAATCTACTTTAAAATATCGATGCCCTAGTCTCGATATTCCTACGACTAGGAACTAATTAAAGGATGTACTTTTGGACCATCCCGGCCCCACTAGTATGATCTCATCATAATCCTGGTAGTCAAATACATATCCTAAGGGCATTATTAACATGTAAAAGCAAGACAGTAATGAATACCAGTCAACATATTAAGATAAAGAGTAACCAGATAGCATAATATCATATAGAGCAAGAAAGTCCTCTATATATATGTCCAAGTATCCACTATAATATACATCACATATACAATAATGGTCTCTAGGGTATACATATTCCTAACACTCTCAAAAGCTCCGGATCGCACTTGCAATCCTATCTTCCTTCGCCGAAAATGATCCAACCGAGGGAACGAAGTTCAAGTTTCAACTTAATCAATGAAGCAACTAAGGATCCTAGGTGGCTAATCTAGGATGCTTAGGATATGTGTGAGTGTTCTAGAATTTTTCTTTCTCTTTTATCTTCATAATTCTCAACTCATGAGAGTGTTGAAGATAATAAAGAGGAAAGGGGAGCCATGGAAGAGAGAAGCAAAGTGGTTGATAGAAAAAAACCACTTCACAAATTCAAGTATGTTTCAATTGTTTTGTTAAAAGAATTTTTACTATTTTAAAATTACAACCATACTTAAATAGTATATGCAAATGAATTAATAATTCATTTGCCCATACCCTTTAACATTTCTCTTTTCCATCCCATTTCATAATTTCTTTTTAAAGAATAACTTAGAAATGAGGTGTCCTCCTTCTAGAAGTATTCTTGAATGAATACAAGAATACGTCTCCACAAATGCATGCCCGTATTCATATCAAAATACAAATACCCAAGAGATAGAAAAATACAATGAACATAATACTAAAATATACATATCGAAATATATATATAAATTATTAAATCAAAACTTGATTTAATAATCCAGCTTAATCCTAGACCGGCTAGTATTATCATCCGTTCGATTAAAGTCCATGTGGTTAGCATACATACCTAATCAGAATCCTATACGTATCAATATACGGCCATTACATCATTTTGCCTGAACTGGGAAAACTCTCTGTATGGGACTCTAAAGACTCGTCAATACGCTGGTAGTGGGTTTAACCACAAGCACGTCAGCGGTACTAGCTGTACGTAACGACTACCCAGGTATTGAGTGAAAGAAAGGCCGGCAAGTAAACTCATCTGTACCCCTACTGAGCCTGTCTGTGACAATCTCCTTACAGTCCGGTCTTTTCGTCTAAGAGTATCGCATACCAAGTCTAAGGGTGGATAAAACCGGTCCCCTAATAATGCGATATTTTGTATCGGTGTGAAGCCCATCACCTACTAAGAAACTACTGATCCAAATCAGTAATTCTCGTCCACCTGGACAAAGGATTTCTGGTAATGATCACCCGTGCACAGCGCGACATCTACCCCCAATACAGGGAGAGACAGATCCCCGACGATCCGCTCACTGCTTTCATGTGGTTTGGGACTGTACTCAATTAAAACATGTTTGCACGACTCTTTTGAGCCCTGGTAGGGTAGTAATCAAAGTACAGCGGGAACTCACACGAGACAAATGACGATCTCAAGTCGACAGACTAACTTGTACTCATGTCACCTGAGAATTACTATCTGACAATAGGTATAATACCATCTAGTATGTTCCCGGCAGGTCCGTCCAGTGTATTCACCTTCAGTGAGCATATGTATATTATCTTTAGTGACTAACTGACACCAATGGCTGTGAGATCGGCCATCGCCCCTTGTCGGGGCCAAGAAACGTATACACTAGTTTACTCTGGATTATTGATGTACAGACTCGATATTCCCACGACTAGAGACATTTAAGGATTTGCTTATAGACTACTCAGTTCTCACAAATGTAATCGCCACAATAACTCTGAGCATGTAATAGTGATCTGTAATACCATATAATATATGTATATGACGATAGAGATGAACCAGATAGCATACCATGATCTCGAGTAAGATTGTTCTATCCGTATAGATCCACCCTCAATTATCATAATCGCCTGCGTGCGATTACAATAATTGTCTTGAGAACATTATAGCCAACAAGATAGAGTTCTTTCGATGCCATAGGAGTAAATCCTTCCCTAGGACTTTTTCCTCCATTGTTGTCATATATAATACTATCATTGATGGATGTCTGGATCTCCTTCAGATGTTATCTTCCGTTGATCTCTTCGCGTAATGGCAGATGGCTGAGATTTAATCTAGAGGTTGTCTCCTTTAGCGTGTGGATCTCAATGGACTTGAATTTGAGGTTGAGCCGAGCTACCTGCAAGGAAGTCCCGGGGTGGTTGTACCATCGAGGACCCTCCGACAATCAAGTTAGTGGTGCATATTGGGCAGTGTAGCAGCTTAGTGGAAAGAATCGCGTTACCTGAGTCGTCTGGAAGAGGGGTTTATATGGTGACAGCAATGGGCAGGCGGGCGAGGGATTCACGCCGGACGTTGCGCCCCTGGCGTTACGCCCGCGCGATAGGCGGGATTCCTCATTAATGGCGAGATGTGCTCGTTAATGAGGGATCGTGATGCCGTGGAACGCGGGATCATGGGCAGCGGATATCTCGCGCCTGGCAAGATTCGCGGAGCCATGGCGGAGGCGCCTGTGATCGGTGCTGTGGGTCGGTCGGTGAGACCGAGGAAGATAAGCTCGGCGGGAGGCTCGGGAACGAGTGAGGCATCTTGGTTCTGTGATTGCTTGGAGGCGAGCCGGGAGGGTGAGGAAGCTCAGCCCAAAGGATGGCTCCGTGTTAAGCTGGGAGGGCGAGGAAGCTCAGCCCGAAGGAAGGCTCGGAGACGAGCCGGGTGGCCGAGGAAGTTCGGGCCTGTGATAGCTCGGAGTAGAGCAAAGGGACAGTTGGCTTCGCTGCTGAAGTGCTCGGGGGCAAGATGTGCGGTGTAACCTCGGAGACAAGGTTTGAGGGAAGCCCCCACCGTAGCATACCGGTTCCCCCTCCGTGACTGATTTGTCTCAAAAACTATCTATTACCGCAATCAAGAACGACGTCGCTTTGCAGCTAGCCGGTGAGTACGGGTCGGTCCACAGGGATGTTGTGAATTTCCTAATCGCTCTTACTAGTTAATTCCGTTGGGAGCCGGATTGATTATTAAATCTAAAAACTAAATTAATCTATATCTAAATCTTGCTAGGGTTAGGTTTAGGTTAAGTTTGGAAAGTCAATAAATCTCACCGCTTTCTATACCCATATGAAGATCTAATTAGGTGTTATGGTAATTATTAATAAAAGGGATTAGAATCATTTGGAAAGATGTTTCTTCCTCTAGGTTCTTGTCCTTCCTTTAGAAATCCTTACCCTAACCTCCATGGAAAACCATCACAACCGGGCCTTTATACTACGGTATCACCGCTACCTCGATGGATAGGGTGCCGTAGGGAGCGGTATGTGCATGTATGCATGAAGTCCTATGAAAATATATGACGGACAAGAAAGGGGATGAGAGATCTTCGTCTCTCAAACCTTCCCCAGATCTAACCCTAACAAGCGAGGAGACTACTCACTCATTAGGGAATTTAAAAACATCTATCTAATGCAGAGAATAAAAGATTAACTAGGGCAAAGAATTAAATTTAACTAGGGCAAGAATAGAAAATTAACCTAGGGCAGAAAATAAAGAACTTATAACTTGATGCTCTCCAAAAGAATTCTGAAATTTATTAATGAAGGGAGGCATAGCCTTTACAATGATTTAGAGTTCCTATTTATAGAGGATAGGAAACCTGTCACGACCCGAAAGTACGGAACGTGACCGGCACTTAGATTACGAAGCGTCTAGAGGCGCCACGTAACCTAAGTAAGCCGAAGCCCAGAAATCTAAACCATAAAAGAAGAAGAAGAAGAAAAAGAAAACAAGTCTAAAAACATCAGCAAATTTTACCAAAAATTTCGGCAGAGTCTCCTCTGTAAAAACTGGCCCCCAAACGGGTACAACAAGTATAATATACATAAACAATAAAAAGCATCCCCAAACGGGAGCTAGCTCAACGCCAATAGGCGGAAACAACCACAACAAGCACAATAATATACAACGCCAAGGGGTGAGGCTCAAAACTCAAAAAGAAAACAAAGCCACCAGATCAGAATAATACATGCGCGACTTTAAGGTCGAAATAAAAGACCGGTCCAATAAACTTATCAATTAATACAAGTATGGTTGATGGAGCTTACTAGATACAAATGAATGAATAAAATACAATGGTGGTTCAGATACAAGTGAACCAACCTACCGTGCAAATCACCCAGAAATAAAAGATGTGCCAGCAAACTGCCCGGGAAACCTGTACATCGAACCTGTAATAAAATTTGGCACAACGGGGGTGAGTTGCCAACTCGTGAGTAGAAGACATCTACAAAAAGAAATCGAATGCACGACGCTATCCTAGGTCATAATAATACACTACTAAATCTCAATCCTCTAGTAATAGCAGGGTAATACTACGTGTAAGTGCAGATACTCCGTGCTCGTGTCAGTGCCTCATATAGTACTATGTTATATGAATGGATATGCATGCACCATGAATGTAAAATAAGCAATCCTGAAATCCAGGTATATCTGTTATAAGAAATCTTTGGCTGTTATCATAGTAAAATGTGTATAAGAATCTGAAATCTCAACAATGAAATCCATGAAAATCCGTGTCAAGCATCGACACAAACATGTAAATCTCAAGTCTCATAGTCTCAATACCTCGGGCTCCGTCAGTCCGGATCGGCCCATAATCAAATCTCACGACAACGGTCGGTATCCTCCGGATATCCGCCGCGCCAGACATCACCGGTAGGTAGCCTTCCCCTGCCAGGCTCATCGTCTACAACTCGATCTTCTTGCCCCGGGGTACCATACCGGGCCCACCATGTACCCGAGACGGTTCATCCACTCCTCGAATCGGGTCTCGAAATCCAACAGAAAACATAAAATCTCATGGTGGACGACACATACATCACGAGAAAACCGCAACTTTGTTTAAAAAGAGAGGAGGAGAGAGAGAAGTTTTTATATATTTTTGCGGTTTTCCCCAAAAATCCAGAAATCTCACAGAAATCCAAATCTCAAAATCATGAGTAAATATATGATAAGTGTCGGCATATGCCCATAATACTGCGTGATAACATGAAAATATGAATGCATGAATGTCTACGTAATAAATATCATGTCTATGTTAACATCAGCGAGTAATCACAATATTATATCGGTTTAGTTGTTAACTGATTCTATCAATAAAAGATAATATGATCTAAAGTGTACGTGACATAGCAATTACCGATGATGATGTGTGTGAGCCGGCAAATAAGTGTGCGTGGAATATGCGCATCATCGGTAATGGTGCTGGTGTCCTAACAGGTAAGGTTTATACTGATTATAGCAACATATGTAAGAACATGCACCATGATGATTACAGTATGAATGTAAATACAGATGTGCATTATCCACTCCTCTGCGAAATACGAGTACAACTACCACTATGTGAGTCGAACCTAAACTAGTGTCCATCTAACATCCTAAGGAACTAAACCTAAGAAACTAGTCAGTAAGAAACTAGAGGCTACCTAAGGTCTGAATCAATATCTCTAATAGTCGGCGATCCCGCCTCAATAGCGTCACGTACGTAGTACGGCTTCCTCGAATCAAGAGTGCGGATCAATCATCATATCTAAGTCTCGTACGGTAAAATCCATCGTACGGCATCCCAATATTGGGGTACGGGTCAAGTATCTCCTAAGTGCCTCATCATTCGTATAATGTCATCATCAAAACATCTCATGATCAAGGTGCTAAACTGTAATCCCATACATCAAACATATATCATTGCCATCGTAAAATGCTTAATTAGTTTATCCTCAGAAATGTCATGTCATATGTATCAAATTGTGATTAAGTCATACTGATATCATATCGTCATCAAGTTACATCTATATGATATCGACATCAGGTCACGCATATATGATGTCGTAATCAAGTCATACATATCCCAAATCGTGATCAATCACAAGTTACAATCCGGGTACTATTTTAGAGTCCTATGTATCACAATATCATCACTACCCATTATAATTTATATATACCTGTTCATTATCTCATTCTCTAATGATCCGCTAACACTTAATACGACTGTATAGCCAAGGATTCACGGCATCAAGCCCAGTTACACTGTTTCATCATATCTCAGATGTCATATCATATCAATGAATCCCATGTACGTGTTGTATATATATATATATATATATATATATATATATATATATATATACCTAGTTCTATATATATATACACTTATACGTACACACCATGTCGAGTTTCAGTGTGTGCGTGTGTGTTTCTATCTGAAACCTACGAACCTCCTCCAAGGTATTCATCCTCTGGTATGCTTTTCCTAAATCAGTCTAGTCCAGCCTAGGGTCATTGCTAGGGTCCTACTCATTAAGGATCTAGGGTCACATCTGGTTTCCTAATGTCAATAAGTACTATTCCTATTCTATGTTGCGGGGGTGCTAAACGCCATCCACCCGACTTCCCCCCTAAGATATACATCTACTCACCTGGTCCATGTCTGCCCAAGACGGTGTCGCCATCCTTCTCTTCATCGCCCGCAGTCCACTTGAAGGGTACCTAAACGCAAACATATAAATAGTACCGTAAACCGAATCACATACAAAAGTCAAACGAGATAAGGAACAAGCATAGGTTAAAACCTATGTCCCGTCCACGCAAAAGAACCAAATACCGCTCGATATCGGCGTACAAACTCCGATGGATCGAGATAACATCATCAAACAACTTGTAGTTTTAAAACACATTACTTATACTATAAAACATGATTAAATCCATCGAAAACCCGAAAATCTATCAAACCGTCCAATTTCGCAAAACCCGAAAATGCCAGTTTACCGTTTTTCATCAAAACTTAACATTTAAATGAAACCAATGGTCATAAAACTCATTAAATAGCATTACTATACTATACAAACCACTACTATATTTTTATTACACAATTTTGTATTGATTTGAAATTTCTAGTTTGCATCCTTTAACAATTTTCAACATTTTAAAGCAAAATACCACAATTCCACCACAAAACATGATTTCGCATGAATTAATGTCTTAAACTACAATTCATGATGATAGTGATATAATAAAACCATAATTATATTTTTAATCTCATTTATATAGAAATTTCTAAAATCTAGTTTACAAAATTAGCAATTTTTATCACAATTATCAATTATCCATAGAAACTAGCAATCAAACTAGGTTTTTCTTTCCACCAACAAGTTAATACTCTTACTAAGACCAAAATCTAGTATTACCAATATTAATTGAGATTTATTTCACAAATAATTAGGTTTTATAGAAACCTAGTTAGCAAAATTTCCTAATTTAAACCATTTTCAATGAAAAATTTACAATTCAACAATCATGCAAGATTTTCCAAATCCAAAAGTGTTAAACTAACTATTATAACCCTAAATAATTAACAAAAATCATAACTTGAATTTAGAAACCCTAACTTGAATTTTTAAAATTGAACATAGAACTAATTCATTAAATCTAATTAAGCTTAAATGAACATCTAAAACAATAAATCAAAAGAAAGAAATTATACCTCCCAAAATATGAAATCCAAACTAGAAATGAGCCTCCAAAATGCATGCTTTCCATCTCCAAAATCCATGTAAAAATGAGTAAGGAATAAAGGGTATGAAATAAATAGGATTTTGTGGAATTTTAATGGAATTTTTGATGTATTTTTGATCATTTTTGAATAAAAAAGAGGTGGAAAATGGGGGGGGGCAGCCATGGTGGGGTTGTGGCCGGCCTAAGTGAGGAGAGTGAGAGAAAGAAGAGAGTGTACAAAGTGTGTGGAAGTTTCAAGAAGAGAAACATCATTAAAAGTCTTTTCATGTATTTATTTATTTATTTACTATAGCAACTCAAGAAAGCTCTAGAAATTAGGAAAAATTTGCAAATAAATTTTGCATGATACACACTAATTTCTAATATGCCATGGTTCATTTTTACAAATTAAAACCATTTAAATTTGTAATTTACACTAATTTAGTGTAAAAATAAAGCTTATGTTAATATTTAAAATAATTAATTTAGGAAAAATATTTTATTAAACTAAAAATTTATAAGTGGCTAAATAAACACCATTTACTAGTAATTTCATAATTAAAATAGATATTTTTAAAATTATAATGAAAAACAATCACGGTTGGGTTTTATGAAAAATGCATTTTACTTTACCGAAAATCCTAAAATTCACTTAAACACTTTTATTCATTTAATTATTTATTTAATCATTTTTAAAACGTTACAATCTTCCTCCCTTTTAGAAATTCGGTCCCCGAATTTAAATTAAAACTCCCCCTCCAAATACTAAAACGTTTAGCAAAACATTCAAATCGTCGGGGCTCCGAAATCATCAATACATAACTAAAATCAACTCTGTCAAGCATAATGCAATCATCGGAGTTATGGCGAGAATAAAATATCAAAACCCAATATGAAAACCATCTTAATATACATCAATCTATAACTTATATATAGTGTGCATCACAGTAAAACCGTTCAAATATCTGGATAAGGAAATATGCAAAAAAAAAAAAACCTTTTGAAAATCGCCGTGTGATGCACATGTCACGGCATAAGTAGCGGACGTTTTAAAAAAAACTAGATATATATATATATATATATCTTTTATTTAACATACACGTCCCGCCTGGTTACTAAATCAGATAGTAATAATTATGAAAACATACTGCTCAAACAGAAATCAATCCCAATCACATCAATAAAATGTCATGTGCGTCCGGTGCGCACTGAAATCGAAACCAAATACAGATACCATGAATACCCACAAAACAAAACTAAGTGCAACAGGTGTGCACCAAAAACATCTGTCAAGTGCAACGGGCATGCACGACTCACTATCAGGTGCATCTAATCTGCACAAAACCCCGATTTAGTGCATCTGGTGTGCACCAAATCGCATCAAGTGCGCCAAGTATGCGCAAGAATCCTAATCAGGTGCACATGGTGCACGAAAACATATATCGAATATCAAAATCAAAATCACAGTACAAAAATGCATGAAAACTAGGTCGAAACATATGTCAAAATCATGTGTAACCCCTATGCACGAAATCAAATCAAAAATCTCAAATCATATAAAACCAAATCAAGTGTACTGGGTGTGTACTAAACAACATCAATACAACTGATATATGAAACACAAATAGAATGAAGGTACATACATGAAATACCAATCATAGAACAAAAATCCTCAAAATACAAAAATCCAATCAATGAAAATATGAAATTCAAATCACTAGATCACAATCGTAAACACTATCGTCAATGCGCGCATCTTTCCTCTGATGTCGGCTGCTTCAAACTCGTCCCTTCGTAGCTATGCAGACTGCGCTACCAACGACAACACTCATATCTAGAGTCTCCCAAGTAGTCGATCCCTTCACCTGATATCCGGACTATATTAAACTTTTCGATCGATCCATCAAAATCCCATAATTCCCCGAGAGCTCAACACTCAAGTACAGTTTAAAAATATCCGGTACATACCCCAGCATCGATGATCCAGCCATAGAAGGGCAAACCCAAGCCTCACTAATGGCACCGCGGAACTGCCGTAAACCCTAAGGTTCAAGGGCGTTCTCGGGGTCATTATGTCGAGTTAGGGTTTCATTCTTCTAGAGGGTCCATCGAAATACCTGCATGTTCTTCCGAATACCTTAAACTTGGGAAAATGGTTTTCTGATAATCGTTCGAACCCTTTAACTTCATCCGGACGGCATGTGAATACCCTTCGTCCGCACGCTAAGCAATGCTTCAATCCTCAAGAATAACCAATACTCTAATGGTTATCGCATTCGAGCCGCAGCTCCTTCTGCCAGTGCGCCCCGTGGTAACAGGAACCACCCTCCGACATCGACGAAGATAGATCAAAGGAACGAATGAAATACGGTGCAAACAAATGTACATCCTAAGGCTCCTTAAGCAGAATAGCGTATCGTAAGTATGCCGCGGACCATACCCACGGTACGTTACTCTACCTAAATCGCCTACTCCATCAACCAAGGGTCACCTAGACTTATACAGGGTTAAACCTAGCGCTCTGATACCAACTTTGTCACGACCCGAAAGTACGGAACGTGACCGGCACTTAGATTACGAAGCGTCTAGAGGCGCCACGTAACCTAAGTAAGCCGAAGCCCAGAAATCTAAACCATAAAAGAAGAAGAAGAAGAAAAAGAAAACAAGTCTAAAAACATCAGCAAATTTTACCAAAAATTTCGGCAGAGTCTCCTCTGTAAAAACTGGCCCCCAAACGGGTACAACAAGTATAATATACATAAACAATAAAAAGCATCCCCAAACGGGAGCTAGCTCAACGCCAATAGGCGGAAACAACCACAACAAGCACAATAATATACAACGCCAAGGGGTGAGGCTCAAAACTCAAAAAGAAAACAAAGCCACCAGATCAGAATAATACATGCGCGACTTTAAGGTCGAAATAAAAGACCGGTCCAATAAACTTATCAATTAATACAAGTATGGTTGATGGAGCTTACTAGATACAAATGAATGAATAAAATACAATGGTGGTTCAGATACAAGTGAACCAACCTACCGTGCAAATCACCCAGAAATAAAAGATGTGCCAGCAAACTGCCCGGGAAACCTGTACATCGAACCTGTAATAAAATTTGGCACAACGGGGGTGAGTTGCCAACTCGTGAGTAGAAGACATCTACAAAAAGAAATCGAATGCACGACGCTATCCTAGGTCATAATAATACACTACTAAATCTCAATCCTCTAGTAATAGCAGGGTAATACTACGTGTAAGTGCAGATACTCCGTGCTCGTGTCAGTGCCTCATATAGTACTATGTTATATGAATGGATATGCATGCACCATGAATGTAAAATAAGCAATCCTGAAATCCAGGTATATCTGTTATAAGAAATCTTTGGCTGTTATCATAGTAAAATGTGTATAAGAATCTGAAATCTCAACAATGAAATCCATGAAAATCCGTGTCAAGCATCGACACAAACATGTAAATCTCAAGTCTCATAGTCTCAATACCTCGGGCTCCGTCAGTCCGGATCGGCCCATAATCAAATCTCACGACAACGGTCGGTATCCTCCGGATATCCGCCGCGCCAGACATCACCGGTAGGTAGCCTTCCCCTGCCAGGCTCATCGTCTACAACTCGATCTTCTTGCCCCGGGGTACCATACCGGGCCCACCATGTACCCGAGACGGTTCATCCACTCCTCGAATCGGGTCTCGAAATCCAACAGAAAACATAAAATCTCATGGTGGACGACACATACATCACGAGAAAACCGCAACTTTGTTTAAAAAGAGAGGAGGAGAGAGAGAAGTTTTTATATATTTTTGCGGTTTTCCCCAAAAATCCAGAAATCTCACAGAAATCCAAATCTCAAAATCATGAGTAAATATATGATAAGTGTCGGCATATGCCCATAATACTGCGTGATAACATGAAAATATGAATGCATGAATGTCTACGTAATAAATATCATGTCTATGTTAACATCAGCGAGTAATCACAATATTATATCGGTTTAGTTGTTAACTGATTCTATCAATAAAAGATAATATGATCTAAAGTGTACGTGACATAGCAATTACCGATGATGATGTGTGTGAGCCGGCAAATAAGTGTGCGTGGAATATGCGCATCATCGGTAATGGTGCTGGTGTCCTAACAGGTAAGGTTTATACTGATTATAGCAACATATGTAAGAACATGCACCATGATGATTACAGTATGAATGTAAATACAGATGTGCATTATCCACTCCTCTGCGAAATACGAGTACAACTACCACTATGTGAGTCGAACCTAAACTAGTGTCCATCTAACATCCTAAGGAACTAAACCTAAGAAACTAGTCAGTAAGAAACTAGAGGCTACCTAAGGTCTGAATCAATATCTCTAATAGTCGGCGATCCCGCCTCAATAGCGTCACGTACGTAGTACGGCTTCCTCGAATCAAGAGTGCGGATCAATCATCATATCTAAGTCTCGTACGGTAAAATCCATCGTACGGCATCCCAATATTGGGGTACGGGTCAAGTATCTCCTAAGTGCCTCATCATTCGTATAATGTCATCATCAAAACATCTCATGATCAAGGTGCTAAACTGTAATCCCATACATCAAACATATATCATTGCCATCGTAAAATGCTTAATTAGTTTATCCTCAGAAATGTCATGTCATATGTATCAAATTGTGATTAAGTCATACTGATATCATATCGTCATCAAGTTACATCTATATGATATCGACATCAGGTCACGCATATATGATGTCGTAATCAAGTCATACATATCCCAAATCGTGATCAATCACAAGTTACAATCCGGGTACTATTTTAGAGTCCTATGTATCACAATATCATCACTACCCATTATAATTTATATATACCTGTTCATTATCTCATTCTCTAATGATCCGCTAACACTTAATACGACTGTATAGCCAAGGATTCACGGCATCAAGCCCAGTTACACTGTTTCATCATATCTCAGATGTCATATCATATCAATGAATCCCATGTACGTGTTGTATATATATATATATATATATATATATATATATATATATATACCTAGTTCTATATATATATACACTTATACGTACACACCATGTCGAGTTTCAGTGTGTGCGTGTGTGTTTCTATCTGAAACCTACGAACCTCCTCCAAGGTATTCATCCTCTGGTATGCTTTTCCTAAATCAGTCTAGTCCAGCCTAGGGTCATTGCTAGGGTCCTACTCATTAAGGATCTAGGGTCACATCTGGTTTCCTAATGTCAATAAGTACTATTCCTATTCTATGTTGCGGGGGTGCTAAACGCCATCCACCCGACTTCCCCCCTAAGATATACATCTACTCACCTGGTCCATGTCTGCCCAAGACGGTGTCGCCATCCTTCTCTTCATCGCCCGCAGTCCACTTGAAGGGTACCTAAACGCAAACATATAAATAGTACCGTAAACCGAATCACATACAAAAGTCAAACGAGATAAGGAACAAGCATAGGTTAAAACCTATGTCCCGTCCACGCAAAAGAACCAAATACCGCTCGATATCGGCGTACAAACTCCGATGGATCGAGATAACATCATCAAACAACTTGTAGTTTTAAAACACATTACTTATACTATAAAACATGATTAAATCCATCGAAAACCCGAAAATCTATCAAACCGTCCAATTTCGCAAAACCCGAAAATGCCAGTTTACCGTTTTTCATCAAAACTTAACATTTAAATGAAACCAATGGTCATAAAACTCATTAAATAGCATTACTATACTATACAAACCACTACTATATTTTTATTACACAATTTTGTATTGATTTGAAATTTCTAGTTTGCATCCTTTAACAATTTTCAACATTTTAAAGCAAAATACCACAATTCCACCACAAAACATGATTTCGCATGAATTAATGTCTTAAACTACAATTCATGATGATAGTGATATAATAAAACCATAATTATATTTTTAATCTCATTTATATAGAAATTTCTAAAATCTAGTTTACAAAATTAGCAATTTTTATCACAATTATCAATTATCCATAGAAACTAGCAATCAAACTAGGTTTTTCTTTCCACCAACAAGTTAATACTCTTACTAAGACCAAAATCTAGTATTACCAATATTAATTGAGATTTATTTCACAAATAATTAGGTTTTATAGAAACCTAGTTAGCAAAATTTCCTAATTTAAACCATTTTCAATGAAAAATTTACAATTCAACAATCATGCAAGATTTTCCAAATCCAAAAGTGTTAAACTAACTATTATAACCCTAAATAATTAACAAAAATCATAACTTGAATTTAGAAACCCTAACTTGAATTTTTAAAATTGAACATAGAACTAATTCATTAAATCTAATTAAGCTTAAATGAACATCTAAAACAATAAATCAAAAGAAAGAAATTATACCTCCCAAAATATGAAATCCAAACTAGAAATGAGCCTCCAAAATGCATGCTTTCCATCTCCAAAATCCATGTAAAAATGAGTAAGGAATAAAGGGTATGAAATAAATAGGATTTTGTGGAATTTTAATGGAATTTTTGATGTATTTTTGATCATTTTTGAATAAAAAAGAGGTGGAAAATGGGGGGGGGCAGCCATGGTGGGGTTGTGGCCGGCCTAAGTGAGGAGAGTGAGAGAAAGAAGAGAGTGTACAAAGTGTGTGGAAGTTTCAAGAAGAGAAACATCATTAAAAGTCTTTTCATGTATTTATTTATTTATTTACTATAGCAACTCAAGAAAGCTCTAGAAATTAGGAAAAATTTGCAAATAAATTTTGCATGATACACACTAATTTCTAATATGCCATGGTTCATTTTTACAAATTAAAACCATTTAAATTTGTAATTTACACTAATTTAGTGTAAAAATAAAGCTTATGTTAATATTTAAAATAATTAATTTAGGAAAAATATTTTATTAAACTAAAAATTTATAAGTGGCTAAATAAACACCATTTACTAGTAATTTCATAATTAAAATAGATATTTTTAAAATTATAATGAAAAACAATCACGGTTGGGTTTTATGAAAAATGCATTTTACTTTACCGAAAATCCTAAAATTCACTTAAACACTTTTATTCATTTAATTATTTATTTAATCATTTTTAAAACGTTACAAAACCCTAGGTTACAATTGATTCGCACGTCTACATTTACCAAAATATCTTTAGGAAGACCAAGTCAAAGTAGACTCCAAGCTTTGGTAAAATTTTATGTCTCTGTCTCTTTAAAAGGAAGTATTGGGCCTTGAAATTTCCTTTGTGGGCTCTTCTGTCTTTGGGCTTCCTTATTATTTGGTTCTTTTATTAAAATAGCTTCTATGTTTCTTCCAGATCTCTAGTGAATAATTACGGTGGACTTTTAACCGTTCGCTTTGTAATCTTGGACCTTGCATTGCCTTGTACTTTATGAACTGTTCTTCGTCTAGGCTTGACTAAGATCCTTCTATTTGTTGGTCAAAAGTCCCTCTTTTGTATCATCTTTTGTCTTTTTCACTGTTTTCCCTCCAAGAACCTGTAACCTGTAATATGTAGCAGACATGCGTCAAAAGCACCTGTTTATTTATAAAACGAATAAGAATGGGGAATATAATAATACAATATTATGGTGTGAACAAATACCCCCAAACTTATCTTTTGCTCGTTCTCGAGCAAACTTATTTTTTATTCTCTACAAAAACCTAACCGCACTTTCGCAGGGAAACGCGAATGCACTTAGCTCGTGCAACAAGCCGTTAAACCTCTAGGTGTCCCTAGTAGGAGGAGTGTTGTCTCCTGAGGGTTTTCAGCGGATACTACCCACAAAATCCTATCAATTTGGCACATTAACTTTTATTCTCCAATTAGGTTTTCTAACAGGGAATTCTATTATCGTCGACTCGTAAATTATCCACCCATATTTTTCACACTTCCTCATCATTTAACTTAAGATTATATATGTTCTGCAGACCTACTTAGCTTTTGACATTTCTTAAGTTTTCCTTCTAGGGTTCCATCTCCACTTAGGAATTTTTATCAACTCTATTAAAGATACAAGTTCTATTCTTCACTCATTTCTCTCATCTAAACTCCAATCACATATCCCTACGTGTATGTATATATCACCCCTACACTCGGAAATTCAAATCAAGCAATCATACTCTTGTCCGTTGTCCAAAGCACTTCTTAATTGGTGAATTTTTAAATGAATTTTGCTTACACATCCTTCATGCGACCGTTAATACTTCTTGAGCTACCAACAACCGATTACAAGATGTGTTTGCACATTAAAGTGTAATTCCTAGTCTTGCAACACCCAAGGCTTTAGCAGTGACTCCCAAACCAGTTGGTCTAAGGCACTAGGTGATGAAGCACCCTCGCTAAATATTTTTCTATTTTTTTAGCCTTAAGTAATCACAAAATCCAGTGTTCATTTTTTTTCCTCTTTATTCACTTTTTTTCTTTTATTTTCTTCGTACTAAGGACTTTAGACAAGAGCATTTCAAGGTTTCCTCTACTATTCCAAGTTTCAAGGTGCGTGTTTGTGCAAATTGTAGGGTATACATTTTCATAATCTAGATTTAAGCTTAGGAATTATTTTTCAAACTTATACTCTAATAAAAATATCAATACATTTCCTTTGTTTCGACTTAGCCCAAAAAGTTAACTCAAAATTTGCCTATTTCTAAATAAACTACAAAGGTATATACTTTATACCGTTAAATTTTAAGGAAGGTTATCTTTAGGGTTTTTAATTTACTACGTCTAAGATCTAGTTGTTCCTAACTAGTTAACCTATCTGTCAAACTCTAGTCAAATAAACCAAAATTGAATACAATAATTTTTATAATTTTTCAAAAAATTTCAATTTTTTTTGGGTTTTCAAATAAGTATGCAAATGCAAAAAATATGTACAAATGAATGCGAAGGAAGAAGACGTACCGAGCATACCTCCAAACTTAAACTTGACAGTGTCCTCACTGTCATGCTACACCAAGAGGGTCAAAATGCTGGCACTCCCCTGTTTATTTATTTATAATTTTTTATATATTTTTTAATGTTTTGAAAAAAAAATTTATTTTTTTTATAGAAAAAGAAAACAAAATATATATATATACATATATACAACAAAGTTCCCCCCAAACTTAAGCTTGGCCTTACACAAGCCAAAGGTTAGCACCAACCATTCAAAAATCTCATCGTGGTAATGGTAGAGTTGGTGAAAGGAGAGAGTGGAAAGAAGAGAAATAAGAAGAACACGAGACCGGATGGGAAGAAGAGTGGAATAAGGTCTCGGTGGAGGAGAAGAAGGGCGGAAAAGAGAAAGAAGGGTAGCACGATCTTGAGGGTGTAAATCGAGTGAATAAATTAGCGCAATTTGTGATGACCGAAGTGTTAAAAGTGATTGTGCTAATCTATCAACTCGTCGAGCAATGGGGTCAAATCCCTCAAGATTCGCAAAAAAGCATGGGTACGTCGAACTTGGTGTAGGAGATGAAAGCGTAACGGTCACTTGCACGGTCGGAACAATGGAAGGTAGGGAAGGGAGTGAATTAGGGATAGGCTCATTCTCACCGTAGTAAACTATCTCGAACTGGAAAGATTCCATCAATGGTTCGAAACGACTGTAAGCAACCGAGTCTGATGGATCAACTAACTCATCTGAAAATTCAAAGGACTCAAACTCGGGAGGTGAGTCTGCAACATCGTCCGAAAAAGTGAAACACTCGTAAGTGTTATCGGCTGGGAGAACTGTGTCAGATTCAAAGAGAAATTTTTCAAGCTCACAGTCTTCAAGCGTGATCTTTTGCGTGGTCGGAACGATGGAAAGGAGGGAGTGTGATTTAGGTAAAAGTTCAAGAGGATGAATTGGAAAATCCGACACATCAAACAAAAATGGTTCAATCTCAATATTATCCTCACTACTCTCCTCAATACTATCCTCATAATTCTCCTTAATATTTATCTCATCCATGCCATTATCATCAAAATCAAGACGCATATGAAGTTCGGGAGAAACAATTAATGACTCGGGATGATGAATTGGACATAAAATTTCAATCAAATCGACAGGTTCATCATCCGAAATATTCCCGGCGTCTATATCCTCAATCAAGTGAAAATCAATATTTTCTGACACCTCATCAAAAGCATGGATAATTATCGATTTAGGTTATATAATGGAGGTGTAAAGATCAAACTGATTAGGTGCGGTTTCACTCGAAAGGGGTTCCTCACAATTTGGCAAATCAAGCACTACAAAGTCGCACAACTCATCATTTTGGACACATGTTTGAAAATTGGAGTTGTTGGATTCAATTGGGTATGGGTAGGTTTGATTTGGAAATCCTCTCACATTCTCACTCTGTCCAACCGCCTCCTCATACATTGAAAAATTTGAAGCTAGTTGGAAACTAGCCACCGGTTCAGCAAGTTGCATAAGGGCGGCAATGGATGCTTCCACATTCCTAACCATTTTGTTTGTTGCTAAGATATAAACCTCCAATGACTGTTCCAAACTAGACATGGGTTGTGAAGGGGTTTCGGTAAAGGATTCAAAGTTGTTTGGATACGTGAAACTCCTTAATGGCTGTGTAGAAACAGTGTCTAGTGAAGGTGGGAAAGTCGGGTAGGACTGGTAGGAATTGGATGGATGGACAGGAGTAGGGTCAACTTGTGGATAAAAAGACGAATGGACTTGTTGATCCTTAGAACTAGATGAGTTGAGAGGGGTGAAAAATCGGCTACGAGATTGAGCAATATGCTCAGCAATGGACATCGGTTTAGGAGTTACAACAGGACTCGGAAAAGTGGTATCGACATATGAAGGTAGTAAAGGTGGACATGGTTGACACAAAGTGGGTTGCAAAGTCAAACTGTTTCTCCTAGACGCTTCTATTTGATCTTTCAAAGATATTTTGGGCACGGGGGGATCTTCCTTAAATCGACCGAAACAATTGACGTACGACGCAAAGTTAGGTTCGAGATACCAAAATTCGGCAAGTGATTTATGATTTGGGGTACCCATGTTAGAAGAAAAAGGAAAAGAAAGAATGTAGATGGTGCAAGGATTTCTTAGCGACAAAAGTTGCAAGTCTTTTTATAAAAAAATTTCCTCTTATTTTTTTTTCCTTATTTGAAACTGTTTGGAAAAAAAATTGATAAAGGGCTAAGACACACTTTCGATCAACCAAAAATGCACAATCAAGCCTAACTCTGGGGTCACCTAGGTCAGCTAGACAGCTCCTAACTGTTCCAAAGGGCTAGAGATAGGACCTCAAACCGCCTCTTCACCGCCAATTGAGGCCAAGTAAGTGTCAGGTAAGTGGGAGGCTCTCCGCTACAAGTAGCGGTCCTAATTAAGTAACCACTTGCCTTGACACACTTGCCTAGACACCGCAAAGTCAGGTTAGGATAAACGGCTGATGCCTATAACCAGTCCTCTGTCCTATTGAGCTCGAAGTCCTCAGGGCTGAGTCTAGTATTTTTTAATTAATAGATGGTCAATGCATATGCCTTATATGATTTCTGGGGTTCTGGGAAGGGTGATGAAATCCCCACCCAATCTGAATTGGTCAAAAGCCCCTTAAAGTCGGTTTTAAAAATATGCAAAACAGTAAATCACTTGCAATCAAAGATTTTTATTTTATTTGCGGCGCAAAGAATCCTGCAGAGAATCAATTATTGGAAGGAGGAAGAAGATTTTTAGCGCAAAGAATCCTGCAGAAGATTTGACAGAAGATATATGGGGATTTGCAGAGGGAAGAAATAAGAAACAAACCGTGCAAAATTTCACGATGATGATGCAAGAGGGCCGCGGAAGGGCGGTGGGAGCGCGCTTAGGCCGCGGTTTAGCGGTGGGATGGAGGCTTCAGGGCTCCAAAAAATTCCCGCTGTTCTGTACTTGCAATCCCTCTATGTTTTGATGTATCCTTTTCTGATTCGCCTTCTGTAGATTTCCAGATCCGAATATGTGTGCAAATCCTGTAAAATTCAAACAACAAAGTACCCTTTCCAAAAATAACAGATGACATATTTTTATATTTTTTTTTTTGATTTTTCAGATTTTTATGATTGTTTTAATTTTGATTAACCCGAAATTGCAAAAAGGAAATAACACGCCATCCCCGGCAACGGTGCCATTTGATTTGTCTCAAAAACTATCTATTACCACAATCAAGAACGACGTCGCTTTGCAGCTAGCCGGTGAGTACGGGTTGGTCCACAGGAATGTTGTGAATTTCCTAATCGCTCTTACGAGTTAATTCCGTTGAGAGCCGGATTGATTATTAAATCTAAAAACTAAATTAATCTATATCTAAATCTTGCTAAGGTTAAGTCTAAGTTAAGTTTGGAAAGTCAATAAATCTCACCGCTTTCTATACCCATATGAAGATCTAATTAGGTGTTATGGTAATTATTAATAAAAGGGATTAGAACCATTTGGAAAGATATTTCTTCCTCTAGGTTCTTGTCCTTCCTTTAGAAATCCTTACCCTAACCTCCATGGAAAACCATCACAACCGGGCCTTTATACTACGGTATCACCGCTGCCTCGATGGATAGGGTGCCGTAGGGAGCGGTATGTGCATGTATGCATGAAGTCCTATGAAAATATATGACGGGCAAGAAAGGGGATGAGAGATCTTCGTCTCTCAAACCTTCCCCAGATCTAACCCTAACAAGCGAGGAGACTACTCACTCATTAGGGAATTTAAAAATATCTATCTAAGGCAGAGAATAAAAGATTAACTAGGGCAAAGAATTAAATTTAACTAGGGAAAGAATCGAAAATTAACCTAGGACAAAAAATAAAGAACTTATAACTTGATGCTCTCCAAAAGAATTCTGAAATTTATTAATGAAGGGAGGCATAGCCTTTACAATAATTTAGAGTTTCTATTTATAGAGGATAGGAAACCCTAGCTTACAATTGATTCGCACGTCTATATTTACCAAAATATCCTTAGGAAGACCTAGTCAAAGTAGACTCCAAGCTTTGGTAAAATTTTATGTCTCTGTCTCTTTAAAAGGAAGTATTGGGCCTTGAAATTTCCTTTGTGGGCTCTTCTGTCTTTGGGCTTCCTTATTATTTGGTTCTTTTATTAAAATAGCTTCTATGTTTCTTCCAGATCTCCAGTGCATAATTACGGTGGACTTTTAACCGTTCGCTTTGTAATCTTGGACCTTGCATTGCCTTATACTTTGTGAACTGTTCTTCGTCTAGGCTTGACTAAGATCCTTCTACTTGTTGGTCAAAAGTCCCTTTTCTGTATCAACTTTCGTCTTTTTCACTGTATTTACTCCAAGAGCCTGTATCCTGTAATATGCAACAAACGTGCGTCAAGAGTACCTGTTTATTTATAAAACGAATAAAAATGGGGAGTACCATAATGCAATATTATAGTATGAACAGTGACCCTCAGGGCCCTAACTCGTTTACGCATGTGACACGTCATCCGTCACGTGTCATGATATAAGGAATTACCGTTATTGAGTATCATCAATCATAGATTTTGATTTTAAAAGACTTGATGTCTTAAAAGTTGAAAGTTTGATGTTTTCCCCATCAAACTTTAGGGCTTTGAACAGTCCTTTGTCAGGTATTCTATCTTTTTTACATCCCATGCAGGATAATAGAGATACTAAATAATAAATTGATACTCTGTTTTAATTTATATATTAATTCATGGTTTCGGGCCCTTGCCCTCATTATTATAGGAATGTAGCAAGCTTATCATGGAGACCCACATCTTACTTTTTTGTCTGTCTTTGACTACATCTATTATGTATCTTAAAAGAGCATGAAGTTTACATATGAACATGTAATTTTTTAGCAAAACCAGCCCCCCACAATTCCTCTGCCTTCTACTGTAGCATTAATATCTTTTGGCCTAGCTTTGTGATGGTATATCATTATCAACAAAATTAATACCTCTCTCTCTCTCTCTCTCTCTCTCTCACACACACACACACACTATATTTTAAATTTTGAAAGATCAATGAACAAGGCTGCATTGAATTGGTGCAAGTTGGAAACAGCAGATATAGATCCCTTGGGTTTGCAACGCAGGGCTAGTACAGAGCTAGTACTGTTTTTGTGAAGTGACTACTGAGTCTGCAAAATAAAAAGAGGCAGCCTTGTTCTATAATATCCAAAGGTGACCGCTAGCTAAGCATTTTATGTAGGAACAAGGAAAGAGCCTTCTCCAAAAAATATTTGCTTCTTTGGTCTCTCAGCTATAAGATAGAGCTTTTATCCTTATTAGCAAGGATGCTAAGTAATAAGGATTTAAGAAGGAATCCTTAGAAATTAAGAGGGGTAGAGAAAAAAGAGCCAAGAGAAAGCTAAAGCTGTGATCTTTCTTAGAACACAGATCCCTATGGTAGTGACCTAGTATTTGCTTTGGTGGAACTCGTTTTCTTTCCCTCATAGTTTAAAGATGCTTGTTTTGCTCAATGCTCATCTTCTTGTGTGTTGGAAGATAGCATTCCAAGTTTAATGATTGAGGCTTGTTAGAATTTCATAGGAGTGAGAGAGAGAGAGAGAGAGGGGAAGATATAAGATGAAATTTATGGAAAATAGTAATAATAACTGGTTAGGTTTCTCTCTCTCCCCTCAAATGAACCCCATGGAGGTTTCTTCAGATTCTGATCAGCATCAAACAGAGCAATCTCCTCCTCCTTCAGTCCCAAATGCTGTTCAAAATTGCAACTTTTTTCTATCTCCAACTCAACTGAACCCTCATGGGTTATGCTATGAAGGAGAGAACACAGCAGAGCTCTACTCTCACTTGTCTTTCATGCCCATTAAGTCTGATGGCTCTCTCTGCCTCATGGAAGCACTCACCAGATCATCACAGAACCAAGGTGGTAATAATACCGTCTCATTTCACTTAAAATAACACTTGCCCATTATGCAAATTTTTTTTTTTGAACTTTTAGTTCAAATTGCGTTGCATAGGTATGGTGCCATCTCCATCTCCTAAACTAGAAGACTTCTTAGGTGCTACTGGTTGTGGTCCAAACACAAATACAGGGGCCCATCATCAATATGTCAACAATGAAAGAGAATCAACTGCAACTACAATGTATTATGACCAGAGCCATGAGCCATTGGAGCTCCTTCAACAGCCCTTCAACTTTCAACCACTTCAACTTCAAGATATGTATCATCATCATCATCATCATCATCATCATCATCATGATAATCCACCACTAGAAGAGGAGGAGGAGCCAATGGGTGGCGATGATGATGGTTTCAGTTCTCTCAAGAACTGGGTCTCTATTGATGGAGCTTCTTCATTGGGTTATGGGGATTTGCATTCTCTGAGCTTGAGCATGAGTCCTGGGTCTCAATCAAGCACTGTTACAGCTCCACAACAACAACATCATCATGTAATATCCAATGATTGCATGGCTTTGGAAGTTGGAGGAAAGAAGAGAGGAAGTGGGAAAGTGGGAGGAAGTCAGAAGCAGCCAGTTCATAGGAAATCTATTGATACATTTGGGCAAAGAACATCTCAATATAGAGGTGTTACCAGGTAATCAGCAATAATGAGGATCTCTTTATCTTTTTAAATTGAGTTTTATTAGCATATGGAATTAAGCTTTTGGGTGAAGTGGTTTCTTAGCATCATTTTATTATTTTCCATTGCTTGTGTATGGTTTTGTGTTGTTACTTTAGTGTCTAACAACTTTCATCGAGTAATTTTAAGATATGGGATTTATTATTATTATTCTTATTATTATTTTAGGCATAGGTGGACTGGTAGATATGAAGCCCATCTTTGGGATAATAGCTGCAAGAAGGAAGGCCAAACAAGAAAAGGAAGGCAAGGTTAGTATAAACAGTCCTTCAAAAAAAATTCATATCAAACCTATTTATTTTGTATTTATTAGTAATTTTTGCTGACTGTTTATGTGATGGCTTCATATACTGCTGTTTTTTTGGGGAATCAATCCTGCAGTTTATCTTGGTATGGCTCTTATTTCCGAACACTGATCCTAGGCTTCTCTTGTTAATAAATATTTCTTGGGTTGCTTAGGTTTGCTGTTTTTTTTTTATAAAAAAAAAATTAGGGGGCTATGATATGGAAGATAAGGCTGCAAGATCTTATGACTTGGCTGCATTGAAGTACTGGGGTCCTTCAACTCATATCAACTTTCCAGTATGATCCTTCATATAACTCCTTGTATGATTTATTTATTTATTTTTAAGTGCTAGACTAAAGTAGTCCTTTATATGTTAGTTGGAGAATTATCATGAAGAACTCCAAGAAATGAAGAACATGAGCAGGCAGGAATATGTTGCTCACCTGAGAAGGTAACAAACCGGTTGCATTTGCCGGAAAAGCAGTGGATCACAGGCTGATCGATCTCGGTCATTTTTTATTTTTTATTTTTGCAGGAAAAGCAGTGGATTCTCTCGAGGGGCCTCGATGTATCGAGGAGTAACCAGGTTTGCTGATGCTTGAAGAATACAAAGCAAATTTTAGATCGTGCCTATTAAAAGTTATTTCCTCTGAATTTGGTTATGTTTTTAATCCCAATCTTCAGGCATCATCAGCATGGTAGATGGCAAGCTAGAATTGGGAGAGTTGCTGGAAACAAAGATCTTTACCTTGGAACCTTCAGTAATTTTCTTGATTCTTTTAGTTTTTATGGTTTTAGTTGCATATCTAACGCTTAATTCTATATAAAAAATCATGTAAGGTAAATATTTGGTGTTGATCTAAACTATGATATCCATAAATTGTTTCGAGTTCTTGTTAGAGTTTATTCAGTAGTTTGCTTCTGATCACAATGTCATTAATTTAAAATTAGAAAATATCTTTCAATTCATGCCTTTTCCAAGCAAGACCTTTTCCTTTAAACTCCATAGCCTTGCTTTTAAGCTTAAGGCTGCATTCTCAGTTGCTATGAAACTCTTTGGTTGACTAGTCCAACTCTAAAATCACAAACTCTTGTTCTGGCTCTAGTAATTCTAAATTCCTTGTATATACACTGTACTAATAAGAGTAAACAAATTTGATTCTCCTCAGGTACCCAAGAGGACGCAGCCGAGGCTTACGACGTTGCTGCAATCAAATTTCGAGGCGCAAGCGCTGTAACCAACTTTGACATCACAAGATACGATGTCGAGAAGATCATAGCAAGTCCTACTCTGCTCTCAGGCGAAAACGCTCGTAAAACAAAACCTGTACAATCCCAAAACACAAACAAAGAGATGAACCTAATCCAAGGGAACAACAACATGACAGCTTCAGATTGGAAAGTGGTCCTCTATGAATCTCCAGCTCAAAATCAAAATCATCAGCAGGAACCAGTCTCTGTGGCTTTTCATGGGACACACATGTCGAACCCTTCGTCTCTGGTGACAAGCTTGAACAGCTCGAGAGAAGGGAGCCCGAATCGAACCGGGTCAGGGCTTTCGCTGGTTTATTCGAAAGCCGAACCAGGGTTCAATGTTGGTTCAGGTTCTATTGGTTCTTGGATCCCATCAGCTCATGATCTTAGGCCAACAGCAATCTCTATGGCTCAGATGCCACTGTTTGCTGCATGGAGTGATGTTTAAGCTTTCTGCATGAAGAGGGAAGGTGGTTGTATCTTTTATTTTGAGTTGGTGGTTTTAGGTTGCAAGAGGTTGTGTTGTTTGTAGTTTATTTAGTTGGTTTCTTTTGGCTGGTCGCAGATGTTGTTCTATGTTTTTCTAGCTTAATTTGCATTCCTATTCTTGTTTATTGTGTAATGCAGTTATGTAACCTTTAACCAAGAAAAAAATTGAGAATGTTAGATTTCAGTTAAATTAGAACAAAGAAATTATTTTTTGTATATGAAATAAATGATCACAAATAGATAGAGGCAGTTGAAAATGAATGATATAATGTGGTTATGGTTATTTTAGAGAGTAACCAACGGCAAGAGTTGTAGAAAAATCTGCTAACAAACATCAGAGAGAATATCTTTTTTCGACAGGGCAAAAGTCGACTCCTTGTAATTTTGTTTTGATGTGTGTGTATAGGATTTGGATGTGCTTCCTTTAATTCGCTAAATATCATTCAACCATCCATTTAAAATTCAGTTAATACATGTCGTAAAAGGAATAAACTACAGGGCCTGGTATATTTCTCACGTCGATTGCTTCCAGACTCATGAGAAATATACTGGGCCCCACAGTTTTATTCGGCCTGAATTAATTGAATCTTAAAGGAATGACTAGATGGGATTCAGCGAATCAGAGGAGCACATCTGAATCTATATATATATATATATATATATATATATATATATATGCTAATTTCCATGTGAGTTTGATACACTTCTATGTTTTTATTTGGTTATGAAAAATGCTATATTATGTAGCCTTCTGTGGTCTTATTTTATCAAAACCCCATTGAAGTTTGGGATAATATCTAGAGCCTCCTGTGCTCTTACCTTTAGTCCAAAACCGTCAAAGCTTGCAATCGTTACTTCTTACCGTTAAATTGTGCATGAAATGACTGAAATACCCTTCTCATCTTTCCCAAATTATAATAAACATCCCTTATAACTATTTCCTTCTCCTCTTTTCCACTTCCACTCCATTCTGTCTCTCCTCCATCTCCCTCTCCTCCGTCTCCACTCCCTCCTCTGCCCTTTATTCTCCATATCCCTTTCCTCCGCCTCCACTCCCTCTGCCCCTTATTCTCCTTCTCCCTCTTCTCGGTCTCCACACTCTCCTCCCTTCTCGACCCCATCCTCTCTCTCTCTCTCTCTCTCTTCTTCTTCTTCTTCTTCTTCTTCTTCTTCTCCGCCTCCGGTCCCTTCTTCCCTTTCTCTCTCCTCCTCAACCCCATTCTCTCTCTCCCTCTCCCCCTCTTCTCCTCAATCAAAACTTGCTGTAAAGTTAGGGACTTGGGGTTTTTTCTCCTAAACTGTTAGGTGAAATATCAGAAAAAAACGTTGTTGTGGATCTGCTTGATGCATGGATTTGTGAAAACGGGAGATTTGGATTCGGCCGTGGAATGTGTAAATATTATTATGAGAGATGTAGGTTGTTTTGATCAAAATGTATGGATTTTTTGTAAATTTTATGTAAACTTATGACACAATAATAATTGTATGTGTACAATTTATTTTTGTATAGTGATATATAATAAATAAAGTTGTGTTGGTCCATATAGTAATTTATGTTGGTCCATCTAATTATGATATATACGCGTGCTCTTCATTTATGAAAATGCGACTATAAAAATATACGTAAATTTCGAGTTGCGTCTTTTTAGCATGTAAAGGTTATGGAATGTAATAGACAAGCGCTGCCAAGTATGTATACAAATTTTTTTATTTGCGATAATAAGAAGTGGCACAAAATGTAATATAGCGGCATTTATTTCTTTAGCGGCATTTTTACCGGCACTCAGAATTAGTGCCACAAAACATTTAGCGACGAAGAAATAGAAAATACTCTATGAAGAATTAATCTATCAATTACAACTCATTCAAACATTTTTACAAACACATTCTAAATATCATTCATTAACATAAATTTAGTACAACAAAAACTAAATTAATTTGATATACATAGAAATATTCATTTGATACATATTATAACAATAGACGAGCCCAACTCTCCATTTGTAGCAGTGCCACCTCCACCACGTCCACGTCATTATCTTCATCTTTCTCTATAGAAAAAAGCTCCGAAATAGAAACCAACCCCCAATTAAAACTCAAAAATATCATCCACCTCCCTCACCACTTCCACAAAATATTATCCACCACCAAAACCCCTTATTCTATTCAACTCTTATGAAGCAACCCAACACTTCACAATCACTCTTACCAGTCTTAATCTCAACTTCAAATCCACAACTCCACTGCACCTTTACAGACAGAATCACTCTCTCCAAATCCAACATATACATACCATCATTCCCAACTATTTCACAATCACCTTAAGCGCATCATAGTCACATCTTACAAACACCACCCATTCACAACCAATTCTCTTAACAAACACTTCAACCACCATGACCACCATCCCAAACACCACAACCACCACCATAAGTTTCACAACCACCATCCTCAACACATCAATTGTAGAAACCTTATTGATCTTTCCATCCCTTCCCCTCTCTCCTCCTTCTCAATCATCCTTCTATCTTGTCTCGACAACGACCGCAACCTCCGCCTCAACTTATCCACCAACCAAATCCCTTCCATGTCATCCCCCGATCCCTCTCCAAGGCCATCTCACACTTCTACCAAACTCGTTGGAATCCTAGTCTTCCCCTACGGCCGTCTCGTCCTCTGCTATTTCGCCGGCAACACCGTGGGTTAAGGAGAAAAGGAATAGAAAGAAAATGAAGAAGGATAGAGAAAGAGTGAGAATTTGTTGTTAAAATGAAAGAAGGGTAAAACTGGAATAAAAAAGAAAAACGGCCACGTGATGGGTCATGTAACCATTTAAGTTTAAGATTTAACGGCCACGTGGCAACGGAGTAACGATTGCAAATTTTAGAGGGTTTTGGGCTGACGACAATACCACGTGAGGGTTTCTGGATATTACTCCAAACTCTAAGGAGGGTTTGTTGAAATAAGCCTTTAAGACGCAAATGCAAAAAATTGTTGAAATCATAATTTTTGTGTAAATGCTTTAAAATATGTTAATTAAGATGGACAATATCCATCATTAAAAAAATGATAAATTGTTGATATTTTGACTGACTTGGAGGGTCTTGCCCTTTATCCCCATGTTCCACATTCCTCTTTTATTTAACCTATTAGTATTAATTTTGGGGGGTAAAGATTCTGTCAGGTGTGGGCTTGACCTCTTGCAAACTATGGTGAACTGTTAGTGAACTGTTGCCCTTTGGGTTGTAACCAGCTCTAAATTTTCTGGTACTGTAGGGATCCAGGGAGAATGTGAAGGGGTTAATTAATTTATGGGTAAAATCTAGGCCTAAAAGCTTTTAACCAATGATGAGATTATATGGAATGAAGTGAAATTAGCTTTAAGGTGTGCTTTTAGCCTTTGGCAAAGTACAATTTAAAGAAACGACTCAAATTCTGCCTCTTTATCATGCATCCTACTTAGGCCTTTTGACCATTAAACTTGCCTCTTTTCCTTTACATCTTGGTCAATGCTCTCAATTACCATGCCCTTTCTCTTTGCTTTTTGCAAAGGCTTCACCTCGCATTCATTCCCAAGCAAGGGCGCAAGCCCGGTCAGGTTTGAATTGAGCTTGACCCGACCAATCACATATTTTATACGATTATTTTCCTCCTACAAATACCTGTCCGAACCCATTTGGACGGGTTAACTTTCATTAGGAAAAGTACATGCCAGGTTTGGATTGCACCCGTTCATACCTTTACTTAAACCTGCTCATATTCAAACATGCCTGTAGGCTACATGTTGGACACCGATATAAGGTCATGATAGAACTTGACGCGCTAATATGGTGTAAATATATGAGAAACAAGGTTAGTTTTCCACGTTTCTACTATTAGCACTTTTTCCTTTTTCCCAGAGAGAAATTCTCAACATGAGAAAATTTCTCCATTTATCGTAATGGATTTGAGGAATAGATTTTCCATAGGAAGCAAGGTACCATCATCACCATAGAAAAAGAGGGTGTTTCATTTTTTTGCAAACAGGAATGCAACAATTACTACCTATACAATTTGTTGCATGTCATATTTATATTTGTTGCAACTGCATGTTCTTCATATTTTACTAATCAAGTCGATGTAGATTTTATTCATACGGATTTGGATGTTGGATGGAGAAAAATAAAGTGAAAGAAAGAGCCGAGGATAGAAATTTGCTGTGAATCTGAACTTCACAAAAGAGCAAGTAAATTACACTTAACAATGGAGAGTGAGTAAATAATTTACTCAAAAGAATTTTTTTTATTTTTAAAATGGGGACGGAACATTATACAACATTGGATAAATAAATTTATCCGACAAATTCGAACTGTTTATTTTAACTGCTAACTGCTACTTAAAAGTAGCGGTTAAAATAAACGGTTCAGATTTAACCGCTACTAAAAGTAGTGGTTCATATAATATAAAGAGGAAACCGCCCGAATAGTTTCAGCGCATTAGGCATTTGAGGCGGTTTTTGCTAGATTTGAACTGCGATTCTTGCTGGGTATTCTTTTGATTTTTGGATCAGTTTCATAAGGTAAATTAATTACTTTAATTGCTATAGGTTTTGTTATTTATTTAGGATTCTTTGTTAGGGTTTTCAGATGTAAATTAGGCATTTTTTTCATTTGATTTGAATTGCGATTGTTGCTAAGTATTCTATTGTTTCTTAGATCGATTTTATAACATAAATCAATTAGTTCTATTATTTTTTCGTCTGTTTCCACTACTATTCCTTTTTCTTCTTCTTCTTCTTCTTCTAATTGAGGAATAGTCCACCCATACGCTAGATTAATAGACATAATAGCGTATGTAAATGTAGAAATAAAAAATATACCATAACCATTTCGAAAGTCGGGAGATGATATATTTCGTAAGAGCTTGAAAAAATTATGAAAGCAGCAGTTAACTTTTGATTTTAACAACTACTTAATAACCGTTAGATTTAACTGTTACATTAAGTAGTGGTTAACTCTGGACGGTTCTGATTTGTTGGATAAATTAATTTTGATTTTAACCGCTACTTTACGTATAGGTTAAATAAAAACCGTTAGATTTAACCGCTACATAAAGTAGCGGTTAATTATAAACGGTTCTGATTTTTTATATACTTTTTCATCCAACGTTGATATTAACCACTACTTTTAAGCAGAGATTAAATAACAACCGTTAGATTTTAACCGTTTTTTTAAAAAACGGTTAATTTTGAACGGTCCTGATTTGTTGGATAAATTTTTTTTATCCAGCGTTGTGCCGGACACCGAGCCCAAACTTGTAAGATAGGGTAAATATAAGCTTTGAAAGTGTTGAGAAGTTTCAGCTCCCATGTGCTGGCCATCACTAATAATGCTCAGCTTCTGATTGATGGAGCAAGCATCACAGGGTGGCTGCTAAAGAGCTGAAAGCTACAAACATCACATGCATGGAGATTGAGTGATATGGATGTCAATCAGCCAAGGGGGAAAAAACAGTTAGCAGCTCTGCAATACTACGTATGCCACAATCTTGTCAAATTTTGTTGGAGTCTCGTGACATTTTCAAAAGTGCAATAGCACTAGATCGGTTGGTATCAACGCTTTCCCGTTTTGGGAGAGTACGAGGTTCGAATCCCGGAAATCCGAAATAGAGGAGCAGCGACAAATTAACATTTTCGAGTCAAATTAATGGACCTCCTTGATGCGTGTACGTGGATGTGTTGTGTGTTTAGGTTAGATCTTAGGTGTCCTTGTCAAAAAATAAGAAAAGAAAAATTCACTTTTACATGGATTTATGTCCCTTGGATATGGATAAGATTTCATTGGTTTTTTCACATCAAACTATCAAACAATTTATGGCGGAATGGAAAGAAAATATGGTTGCCGATTTGGGATCGGTGTTACAAGGTTTGCAATCTACAGTAAGCAGATCACGTCCTACTATTTATGTGAGATGGATTTTGCACTGGATTGAGCTTTGATCCGGACTGAAAATCAACTGCCATAAAAATTCGATTATTTTGCAAGAAGCAAGTGTTGAGGTGGTGTCCTATATTTTTAGCAGTGACATAATTGTAATTTTAAGAAACTTTGGGGGTATTTCTGTTTTTGTATCGGGTGTGTGTAGAAGAGTGATTTATTGCAAACCGATTCACATTTTTTTTTAAAACGGCAACTCTCCATCTATGACATTTTAACGATTAAATCTGTTCAAGTTGATCACTCTGCCTTTAAGTCATTGTGTATAAAAAATTAAAAGATTTGAAGACATGTATCAATATTTGAGAGCAAATAAGAAAAAGGAGACAAATAGAAAACATTCTACGGATACACCCATAGTCTTCGAGTTTCCATTGACCACTCATCTCTCTCGGTTATATCATTGCTATTTATTCTGCACGTGCCATGCACGTGGATATATATTAATTAAACTCCATGATTTGTTTTTTAAACAGCAAAGAGATTAGATTTGAGCCGACTACGCTGCTAACCTAACATATCAGGAAAGGATAATGTTTTAACGGTTAGTAAATTTGACCCATGAACCCAGCTTTATAGGTCGACCCATGGAACAAACGGGTAATGGGTCACCATGGACACCTATGGTACATATATGGATTGTTTGGTATATAGGATTTGGAGATATATGCAACATTTGTTGCAAAAAATCTCCATTTCCTATATTTTCTTAGTAATAAACTTTGCGTTGGAAATGAAGCGCAAAAGTATCAAATTCCTGCAACATTTGTCGCACTTATTTTGTTAGTAACAAGATTAACAACATTGGGAATAATTGGTATAGCAATTATTATTGGGTGCGAGGTAAGCTTTTGTATATGCCCCATATGCAAATTTGAATAAGTGCTCCATTTTCTTTATTTATTTTTTGTTAAAACCTAACAATAAAGAATCCACAATCACGACTCCTTTGTCTTCTTCATCCCAAAAATCTTATCTTCTTCCCATAACTTCTGCAACATTCTGGACTCCTCCCCTTCAAAAAACCCCACTCAAACTCCCTCCAAAAATCCATCCATCCATCACCATGAAATCTCTCTCCATCTCCCTCCCTCTCATTCTATCCATTCTCCACAAAAAAATCCCATGGCCTCCGCTTTTCTCTTTCTCAGCCCTTCGCTCACCATCAAAAGACCGAAATCAACCCCCATCTCCTTCAACAAAACCAAAACCAATCCCAAGACCTCACACATCTCCTTCCTCAGGACACCATTGAGGTTCTCTGCTCAAGACCAAGAGGAGCAGATCAAGCCACCCTCTTCTGTTTCCGTAGTTTCCGAAGAAAATCGAAATCATGACAACAAAGAGGAGGAGGAGGAAGAAGAGGAGGAGACCCAGAAGCAGCAGGAAGCTGATTGGAAAACAGATGAGGAGTTCAAGAAGTTTATGGGGAATCCTTCGATCGAGGCGGCGATAAAGCTCGAGAAGAAGAGGGCTGACAGGAAGCTGAGAGAGCTCGATAGGGAAGCTGCTGATGGGAAAAATCCCATTGCTGCGTTCTTCAACAAGGGTGTTCGGGAGACTTTGCTGAAGGAGAAGGAGAGGTTGGAGAAGGTGGAGGAGACTTTCAAGGCTTTGGACCTTAACAAGGTATGATATATATGAAATTAAATTCTAGGTTTATTTTGATATGTGGAAAAAAATTCACTCACACATAATATCAAACACCTCAACGACATTCATCCCCAAACAAATGCAACCTTGCCTTCAAACATATAGTAAGCAATTTGAAGGACACTCATTATTTCATTTAACCAAATTCATTTTTACAATATATCAAACATCTTTAACTACAAGCAGTAACAAGGTTGGGCATGCTTTTAAGTAGAAAATTTACAAAAAGCAATTATGAAGAACACCCATCATTCAAATTAGTCAAAGCCAACCACTACATAACATCAAACGCCTCAACTGCATTCATCGACCAACACAATCAATAACCACTATATTGGAAGCTCAAAGAGCTTATGGGGAACAACCTCAACAACCCTATGGGCATTCCTCGCAGTGATATGCACCATACGAAAGGTCTTATTCTTTCTAATGGGCATTTTCCTCTCAAGCTCCCACAAAGTCCCTAGATTTGTAAGTGTCTTCAGGGTCATTAATTTGGTACTTCATCTTGGTCCTCACCCTGCACTTATACTTGGGCTTGAGGAGCCAAACGCCCAACCTTGATTGCTATGGTTCTATTGTGACGTCTTAGAGGACGCAGCCTTGGATCTTTTTCATACATAGATTGTGAGGGGTGAGGGAGAAGATTGGGAGATGGGTCTGGGTCAAAAGATGAGATGGGATGGGAAATGGTGGAGGATGAGGATGAGACAATGAGCGATTGATGGGGTTTGAGAGAGAGAGAGAGAGAGAGAGAGAGAGAGAGAGAGAGAGAGATGGAAGAGAAGAGAGCATGAGGAGGAGGTGGTGGTGGTATGAGAGAAAGGTAATTTAGTCCTTCAACCCTCATCTTTACTTGGAATTTTGAGTGTAGTGGCAAGGACAATTAACATGATGTCGGAGCAACCTAGGTTCAAATACTATAAACAATCATTTAGTAGTAGTAGAAAATACCATTGCGCAAACCAGTCTAGGTTTTGGCCCACTGCCCACAAAAGGGAGCTCAATCTGGGGGACGTGTTGGAGTACAGAAATATATTCCACAACCCTCATAATTTCATAGTCTGGATGAAATGGCCAAGGCAATTTACATATTTTTTTGACAATCAGTTCTCTTGACTCTAGTTGTTCGTTTACATAAGGGGAATGAAATGACGTTTTCTTTTTAGTTCTCTAATTAATGCCCACGAGGTGTGGAAGATTTGGAAGTGTTACAAGAAGGTCACAAGTTCAAAGTATGTAACCAGAAAAGACCGATTAATTTGAGAATAGATATGCCCCATATGGATCTAACCTTGTAATTTACAACAAAAGAAAATTAAGAGAATTTTGAAAATTCTCTTTTTGATTATATCAATGATGGATGATTATGAATCTAAAACTCATAAATTATCATTGTTTCAACAAAGAGATATTTGTAAGAAGGGTGTTGATATAGATTTTCTATATGGTCCTAGTCATCTCTACGGCTAGAGGTACTACTCATTGATAGAGAATTGTCTGCATAGAAAATTTGGGTTTTCCTATATTGCACTCCAAACTCTCCTTCATTGATAATCCCCCCCCCCCTTCGATTTTTGATCTCACCGCAAATATCGCACTTACTCCAAGTTCCGTTAAACTTCAAATTGAGATTTTTAGTACATGATATACTTGATGACTTTTAGTAGCCAGCATTAAAAAATGCCTTGTAATTGAGATTCACTTGATGACATGTTAACTGTTGGATGACAATTAATATAGAGTAATTAAACATATTTTTAGGATGAAATATAAAAATGATTAAGGGATTTTTTTTTAAAATAATAAAGGAGAATTTACATGTGATCTCAGGAAATCTAAGTCTCTTCAAAATTCCGATCCTATAGTATATCATAATTGCTTAGGAATACTTAGTTTCTTTATAATGTGATGTCAGCTAAAGAGCTGCTTTGGATATGATACGTTCTTTGCTGTGGATGTTCGGAGATTTGGCGATGGTGGGATCTTTATTGGGAATTTGAGGAGACCCATCGAACAAGTTATGCCGAAATTGGAGAAGAAGCTATCAGAGGCGGCGGGGACGGAGGTGGTTCTTTGGTTTATGGAAGAGAAGAATGATGACATAACGAAGCAGGTAGTTGAAATGGAATCACTGTCCATTTTTCTATCATCTCTTAATGCTTTGATTACTATCTTCTCAGAAACCACTTATGGAAAGCGTTTAATTTATTAGGTTTGCATGGTGCAACCCAAATCAGAAATGGATCTTCAGTTTGAATTGACAAAGTTGAGTACACCTTGGGGATATGTGAGCGCAACTGCTTTAGGGGTTGCGACTTTTGGAACGATAGCTTTGATGAGCGGCTTCTTTCTTAAACCGGGAGCTACATTTGATGACTACATAGCTGATGTTCTCCCTCTTTTTGGCGGCTTCCTCTCTATTTTAGGCGCTTCTGAGGTTGGTATCTCTTTTCTGTTTTCCGTCAAATTACTTTTTTGCTTTCAAAGAATGCTCAGCATTTGGCTGTTTATATATTATCATTTAATTACGCCGTGACACTATTATAGATGGTTTTTAAAATGACAACCTTTTGTTGTTATATATGTGCATGCGTGCGTGTTAACATATAACAAGAAATTGTAACCTAGACTTTTGGCAAATCAGTATCCAAATGTTAGTCCATGCTGCATAGATTTCTACGAAGTGTTGATTGTATTAGGTACTCCCAAATTGGCACCCACCTCAATTTGTAATCATTAGATTTACTATTTTGATTATTTTCTTCTTGTATTTATTTATTTATTTTTGGCATCTTCCTCTAATGCGTGAAAATCTCTCCAATTGTACAGATTGCAACTAGGGTAGTAGCGGCTCGCTACGGCGTCAAACTCAGCCCATCATTTCTGATCCCATCAAATTGGACGGGATGTCTTGGTGTTATCAATAACTACGAGTCGCTATTACCAAACAAAAAGGCACTATTCGACATTCCAGTTGCACGAACAGCGAGTGCATATCTGACTTCATTAGCACTCGCAGTAACAGCATTTGTATCTGATGGAAGTTTTAATGGAGGTGAAAATGCCTTGTAAGTATTAGCAATCTTGTGAAACTTTTCTTTCTTTTCTCTTCTCCCCCCTCGTTCGTGTTCTGTGCTCTCTTCTCTTTTTAGCTTGCTTTTGAGAAAACTGGACAGAGTCAATATGAGTTTAGCCAGAAACATATATTTCATTGAAATTATAAAATAAGAGCGTTACAAAATAGGAAATATAAAAGTTAGAGATGTACGAGAAGCATTTCTAATAAAAAAGAAATTTCAACAATGAAAGCGACGTGTTAAATAGTGACGCATCTGATTCGTTGTTAAGGTTCCGTCTTCATTTTCAAGCAACAAAACCGTGATACCGAAACCTTCTCATTAGATTTTTGATGGCTATATATTATTTGGTTTTTGCAGATTTATAAGGCCTCAATTTTTCTACAATAATCCCTTGCTCTCTTTCATCCAACTAGTGGTTGGTCCTTATGCTGATGATCTGGGAAACGTTCTTCCTAATGCTGTTGAAGGGGTTGGGGTTCCTGTAGACCCGCTTGCTTTTGCCGGGCTTTTAGGTACGCTCTTTTAAGTATATTTTAGTTTATTCGTTCATGTTATTTTTAGCAACACTCTTAACTTGGTGTGTCAAGATCATTTGTGATTTGGTAGTTTATGCTTTATAGATATAAAAGTAAAAGCTATCTGGTCCTATCTTCCTTCGACATTTAATGATATCATTATCTGCAATCTTTGAACCTAAAATCAACCAAACATGCTCATATAAACAGCTTAGACAGAAAGAAAGAAACTTTTTTTTCTCACTGGGATACAATTTATTTATAGAGAAAAAAAAGGATAGTCCCTGATATAAATTATAATTGCTACCCTCTTGATTGGCTCGATCTCACTGTCGAATAGATTATCAGCCCGTTGGTCTTTCGGATGCATATGAATTTTCATCTTGGCGGATGCATATGGTGGTTAGCTTTTCTTTGTTGCAAAATGTGGTCCATCGAAATTATTTATTCGTCCGATCGTTTTTATGCAGGAATGGTTGTGACCTCGCTGAACCTACTACCATGTGGAAGACTCGAAGGTGGTCGAATCGCACAAGCTCTCTTCGGGAGGAACACCGCGGCTTTGCTTTCTTTCGGGACATCGCTCCTCCTTGGAATCGGTGGGCTCAGTGGTAGCGTCCTCTGCTTAGCTTGGGGTTTGATCGCGACATTTTTCCGAGGCGGAGAAGAAATACCTGCCAAGGACGAGATCACTCCCATTGGAGACGATCGATACGCATGGGGCTTCGTGTTGTTCCTCATTTGCTTTTTGACCCTCTTTCCAAATGGCGGAGGCACGTTCTCGAGTTCGTTCCTGAATCCTCCTTTCTTCAGAGGTGATATCTGAGCATGTTGCGTAGTAAAGAACACGGCAAATTTTATCTCTATGTAGTGTTTCCATATGTAATATATGGTGGAAGGAGCTCTTTGTTGCTAGTTTTGCTCCCTTGCTTATAGAAACTTTTGAAGTTGGATCGTCCTATGTAAATTTATGATGAGAGATATTAAAGAAGAATGCCCTTTTGTTGAATTGTGTTATGAAATTGATTTATATTCAACAATCTTGTGTGTCTCGTTTGAGCTATAGTACTTCGGATCTTTGAAATACAAATTCTAGAATTACAAAGAGCGGTCAGACAACTGAAGAAGAAGAATTCAGAAATCCAGAGCGTGGTCAGACGTGTCGATGAGAACTCAGGCGTATTTAGAAGATGAGAACTCTGACGTATTTAGAAAATTAGTTGGAGAATAATTTGAAGATTTGTTTGGAGACTATTTTGGAGATTTGAAGAGATCTTAATCGGTATTCTAGTAGAAATAGGTTTATGAATTCTAAGCCTATAAATATAGATTGATTAGAGTATTTTAATAAGAAGAAGAAGAAGAATTGACGAGAAGTTTGTATAGGAGTAAGGGAATTTTCTGTATTTCATATTAAATTGAATAAAAGCGTAGAGATTGAAGAATTTTTTATGTTTGATTGTGCTTTTATTTTTATCCTTTCTTCTTAAAGATCTTGTATCGGTTTCTCTAAATTGTTTGGTACCTAAAAAAAACCTAACAAACTGAACAAAATCTGGAGCATTCAGAAACCTCTAATTTTGTTTAATTTTAAGCTACAAAGTTGTCCTTCGAAATTCATTAAAAGCATTTGTGTTTATTTTTAGGCCGAATTTGATGCAAGCGCCAGACCTATTGCTCGGTTGTAGCAAGAAAGTTTTGAAAGTTGGCGAGCGCTTTAAAAAACTATTATTAGTCCGTTCTGAATTGAATTGTGACGGATGTCGGATCACGTTAAGATGTTACCTTCCGTTGATCTGCTGTTGGCGGCGATTGACGGCTGAGATTGGAGTTGGAGGATGGCTCCTGAAGCGTATGGATTTCAATGGGTTTGAGGTTGTTTGGGTCGAGCTACCTGCAAGGAAGTTCCGGGATGGTTGTATCACCGAGGATCCTCCGACGGTCAAGTTAAAGAGGAAATCCGAGCAGAGTAACGGCCTAGTGAGTGGAAAATGACTTACTTGAACCATCTGAACGAGGGGTTTAAATAGCGGTGGCGGCAGGCAGGCAGGCGTGAGAATCACGCCGGCCGTTACGCTCCCGGCGTCACGCCTGCGTGATGAGACGGGCTCGTTAATGGGGAGATCATGATAGCGTGGAACGCGGGATATGGCCGGCGGATATCTCGAGCATGGCGAGATTCGCGGGAGTGAGGCGGTTGCGCCTGTGAGTGGTGCCGTTGGTCGGTCGATGAGACCGAGGAAGATGACCTCGGCGGGAGAGCTCGCGGACGAGCGGGAGAGCCGAGGTATCTTGGTTCTGCGGTAGCCCGGAGACGAGCTGAGAGGCCGAGGATGCCAATTGTGAAGGGGGCTCGGAGGTGAGCCAGCGTTTGGTTGTAGGACGGGAATAGGAGTGGTCTGGTCGGCCACTGTAGGTCCTCTCTTGTGAGCTTCGGGACACGTCATCTGCCACGTGTCATGATCTGGGAGATCACCGATATCGAGCATCATCATTAGCCCCCACTCTCGTCCCGACCGGCTGACGGGTCAGGTCGAGAGTAATCAGCCGGGTCACCCGAGGTGAGCTCCTTTTCGAAGATATCGTCGGGGCGTATTCTCGGGCAATCTGTTGTATTTTCTGGATGACGCCAGCGAATCAGGGGTGAGATCTTTGCATTAAAGAGGGTGCGCCGGATTGTGCGTACGTTCACTGAAGTGACAGCCCACGTGTCGGACGCTGGTTGGCTGCCACGACGGGCCACAGACTTCTGGCGTCTGATGGGATACGGCCAATGCGCGTGCAACAGGTGGAGCGATCGTGGCCGTCGAAAGCACTGAGCCGTTTTCGGTGGGAGATGACTATCGCCGTAGGATGTGTATGCTGGCATCTATTGAAGGGTTCCTGGCAACGACAGCAAGGTTTCGGGGGGTATCGTCCATACCGTTTTTTAAAAATTTGTCGTTACAAAGAACCCTACGCTAGAATCGTTAACTAGAGATTTAGTCGGAATAGAATGTAAACAACTTTTACATCTAAGAGAATAAGAATACAACCTTTGTAGACGGTCCTTCTCTTCAATATGCTTCGTGTAGTAGTCCCGCGACTCCACAAGGCTTCTCTTGAGACTTTGAACAAGCTTCCTTCGTAGCCTTCGCGCCAAAGATGATCCACCTCGAAGCTCCTACTAGTTCAAGCTACCACTACACTAAACTCTTTAGTGTATAAAACACATCACACTAATTGCTAGAATGGTGTGAGATGATGAAGTAGGGGATGTTAAGAGCTCACTTATTTGTGTTCAGGCTTCATGATTCACATCACATGTGAGGGTTGAAACTTGAGGAAAAGCAAGAGGAGGAAGAAGAAGCATGAGCAATCATGAGAGAAAAATGGCTAAGTCTTTTGGAATGAACATAATGAAAATAATATCAAGACCCCCCACTCATTCAAGTATGGAATTATGCAATATTAAATTGCAACCATGCTTGAATAGCGAGTCAAGAATGAATAAACAATATAAAACACCATGCTTGCAACCATGCTTCAACTTTACACCTCATTTCTATTTTCACAAAATAGAAAAGAAAATACCATGCTTCATTTTATTTTATATATATCATATATATATTAATATATATTTAATGAAGATTAATTAGTGAGCTAATGATATTAGTTTATATGTAATTATATCACATATAATTTATATCATATTATTAAATCAACATTTGATCTAATAATCCGGTTATATCATATATGACCGACTAATATCATTTATCTGTATATCACATTATCGAATCAACACTTGGTTCGACAATTTGGTTATATCACATCTAACCGCACCGATAACAGATGACTGCCAGATTACAATACGGTATCACATACTCGTATTTAATTGGGCCCACACACATATCACATATGTGTCCTATTTCGTTTCGCTTGAACCAGGGAACTTCTGTGTGGGACTCTAAAGACTCGTCAATACACCGGCAGTAGGTGATGATCATATCAGTCACCTACAAGCCGTCAGCGGTACTAGCTGGACGTAACGGCTACCCGGGTATTGAGCCATATGAAGATCAACAAGCAAGTCTGTCCACAGTCTCCATGAAGCCTATCAGTAACACTACCATACAGTCCGGTCTCTTCGTCTGATATGTCGCATATCATGTCTAGGGGTGGAAATCGTCAGACCTCAGTAACGTGATAATTCATGTCGATGTCTGGCCTATAACGGTTCGAGAAACTACTGATAACACTTATCAGTATATCTCGGCAGCAGCCCTGGCCAGGGACTTCCAGTTATAGCCAATCGAACATAGCGCAACATCAACCCCCAATACCGGGAGAGAAGAAACCCCTCCTATCGCTCATTGCCTCCATACGACTCGGGACTGTACCCAAAATCCACCTGTTTGCATGACTCCTCTTGAGCATGGTAGGGAGGAAATCAAAGCACAGTGGGAGCCACACAAGACTGTATAACGATCTCGGGTCTACAGATTAACCTGTACCAGTGTCACCAGAGGGCTGCTATCTGATGATAGGTATACTACCATATAGGAGTCCTCGGCGAGTCCTGTTCAGTGTACCCAGTCTCCACTGAGCACCCGTATACCATCTCTAATGTCAAACACCAATGGATGTGGGATCATCCATCGCCTATCATATGGGTCAAGAAGCGTGTACGCTAGTCTACTCTGGAATATTGATACCCTATCTCGATATTCCCTCGACTAGGAACAATTGAAGGATGTACTTGTGAACTACCCTGGCCCCACTAGTATGATCTACATCATAGTCCTGGTAGTCAAGTACATATCCTAAGGGCTTTATTAACATGTGAGAGCAAGACAGTATCACAATACAAGTCTACATGTTAAGATAAAGGTAACTAGATAGCATACTATCATGTCGAGAAAGAAAGTCATCTCTATATATATCCAAGCATCTACTATAATATACATCATGTGTACAATAATGGCCTCTAGGGCATACATATAACTAATAATCTCCCACTTGCACTAAGGCCATGTGTTGTAGTATCTCATACACAACATCCCAAAGAGTCTCTCAAATTGCGTCTGGGGGAGGGCCTTCGTGAGTGGATCCGCTACGTTGTCCTTCGTGTCAACTCTCCTGAGCTCGATCTCCCGGCGATTTACTATCTTCCGGATCAGGTGATACCGCCTCAGAATATGTCTGGATCTCTGATGGGACCTGGGTTCATTGGCCAAAGCCACCGCTCCATTGTTATCACAATACACAGGTATTGGATGATTAATGGATGGAACCACACCAAGCTCAGTAATGAACTTTTTCATCCAGACAGCTTCTTTGGTAGCATCGTTGGTAACGATGTATTCAGCCTCCATCGTCGAGTCTGCAATGGTGTCTTTCTTGGAACTCTTCCAACACACCGCCCCTCCGTTGAGGGTAAAGACAAAACCCGAGACCGACTTACTGTCGTCCTTATCACTTTGGAAGCTCGAGTCGGTAAAGGACTCTACTTGGAGTTCACCGTTACCGTACACTAAGAACATCTCCTTAGTCTTTCTTAAGTACTTGAGAATGTTTTAACAGCTGTCCAGTGATTCTCTCCTGGATCTGCTTGATACCTATTCACTACACTTAGTGAGTACACTACATAACATCGCATACATGATAGAGCCTACTGCCGAAGCATAGGGTATCCCTTGCATGCGAGTTCTCTCCAAATCAGTCTTGGGAGACATCTCTTTGGAAAGAGTGAGTCCTGAAATCGTGGGTATGTTCCCACGCTTGGACTCTTCCATACTAAACCTCTTTAGTATGGTGTCTATGTACCTGGATTGGGACAATCCCATTATCCGTTTAGATCTATCTCTATAGATCTTAATCCCTAAGATGTAAGAGGCATCACTTAGATCTTTCATTGAGAAGCTCTATGATAAGAAGAGCTTGACCGAGTGCAGCATAGGAACATCATTTCCTATCAAGAGTATGTCATCCACGTACAATACGAGGAAGACGACCTTACTTTCTGCAACCTTCTTGTATATACAAGGCTCATCTATATTTTTGATGAAGTTAAACTCTTTGACCACCTCATCAAAACAGATGTTCCAACTCCGCGATGCCTGCTTAAACCCGTAGATAGATTTAAGCAGCTTGCACACCTTTCCACTGCTCCCACTGTCTACGAAGCCCTCCGGCTGAGTCATGTACACGTTCTTTTCTAAATCACCATTTAGAAAGGCGGTCTTAACATCAATTTACCAGATTTCGTAGTCATGGTATGCAGTGATGGCAAGTATAATCCGGATGGACTTAAGCATAGCCACTGGAGAAAATGTTTCATCATAATCCACACCTGATCGTTGACGAAAACCTTTTGCAACAAGTCTAGTTTTGAAAGTCTCAACCTTTCCATCTACACCAAATTTCTTCTTAAAGATCCATTTGCTCCCAATGGGTTTTACCCCTTCAGGAGCAACTTCCAAAGTCCATACTTTGTTGGTGTACATGGATTCCATCTCAGACCGTATTACATCCAGCCATTTCACAAAGTCCCCACTCATGATGGCCTGCTCGAAGCTAGTTGGGTCATCATCTTCCATGATGCAATCCTCGCTCCCACCATCAACGAGAAAACCATAGTATCTCTCAGGTGGATGAGGAACCCTACTAGATCCTCGGAAAGGCTGGGGTTCGTCGGGAACTACTGAATTCTCTGGTTCCACCAAATCTTCTTTTGCAGTTTGTGTAGCTGGAACTTCTTCCAGTTCTACCTCCTTGCCACTAATTTCTTTCGCAAGAAATTCCTTTTCTAAAAAGGTGACATGCCGAGAAACAAACACCTTTTGTTCTTCGGTGTGGTAGAAAATATATCCTTGTGAGTTTTTAGGATATCCTACAAACTTGCACAGAATAGACCTTGCCTCGAGCTTGTCCGGATTGTGCCTTTTGACATAGGCCGGACAACCCCGTATCTTCACATAGTTAAGATGTGGTCTCTTCCCCTTCCATATCTCATATGGAGTGGTAGGCACTGATTTAGTAGGAACCATATTCAATAGATGTATGGCTGTCTCAAGCGCATACCCCCAAAAGGAAACAGGTAACTCAGCGGTGCTCATCATAGAGCGCACCATATCTAATAGGGTGCGATTTCTCCGCTCCGATACACCGTTGTGCTGTGGTGCATATGGAGGAGTAAGCTGAGAGAAAATCCCATTCTCTTTTAGATAGTCAAAGAATTCTGTGCTCAAGTATTCTTCTCCCCGATCTGATCGAAGGATTTTAATACTTCTACCCGTTTTGGTTCTCAACTTCATATTTATATTCCTTGAATTTCTCAAAAGCTTCAGACTTGTGTTTCAACAGGAACACATGTCCGTATCTTAAGAGATCGTCAGTGAATATAATGAAGTATGAGAAACCATTTCTGGCATGCGTAGACATGGGACCACATACATCACTATATATTAGTCCCAAGAGTTCCGAAGCTCCTTCTCTGTGTCCACTAAACGGATTTTTGGTCATCTTGCCTTTGAGACATGACTGGCAAGTGTCATAAGATGAAAATTCGAACGAATTCAAATATCCATCTTTATGCAACTTAGCTAGTCGTGTCGCATTGATATGACCTAGTCTACAATGCCACAAGAAGGATTCGTTCATTTTTGAACTCTTCCTCTTGTGTGTGTTTTGTACATTAAGAACTGTATTTTGATTCAGAACGTACAATCTGTTACATAACGCACTAAACCCAATCAACAATTGATTTAGGTAAATGTTCATAACATTATTCTCTACTACAAAGTTATATCCTTCTTTATCTAATAAAGAGATTGATATTAAATTGCATATCATAGAGGGTATATAGTAACAGTCGTTCAGGATCAATGTATTCCCTGTTGGTAATATAAGGTGATATTTACCAACTGCTTTGGCTGCAACATTTGCACCATTTCCTACTTTTAGGGAATGATCACCTTTTCCCAGTTCTCTGCCTTTCCTTAGCCCATGCAACATATTGCATATGTGGGATCCCAATCCGGTATCTAATACCCAGGACGTAGAGTGTACTGAGAAACAGTTCTCTGTAACTAACACACCTGAAGAAGATGCATCAACATGCTTAGGTGGTGTGGGAATCCGGATATGTTCCTATTTCCTGCTCGGACTTATAACACTTATAAGTTGGAGCGGGACCAACGTTCCCCTGCTCACTATATCAAGCGGGTTCCGTCAATACATTCATATTATTATCTTGATTAAGGCGTGACATTGGTTGCTGTCTGGAGAGAGATAGAAGGAAACGCGTTAGCGTGCGCTCTTTGCAAGATTAGATTGGTTATTATCTTATCTAATCAGGACGTCTCCCACTGGTTTTATCAAATCTTCCTTCAAATCGTAAAAGGTAAGACTAGCCGGGATTAATTACACCTTACAAGTTCGCCAATCTTTCAGCCAGGCCAGTGTTGGTACTTTGAGGGAGGTTCCCCGTGCTTTCGCATGGACCTAATTAAAATAAACCTCGTTTTCCCAGGGGTGTAACCCCGTTAACACCTTTCTAGACACCTACTTGATTGGCTAATTATTATGTGTAAAACTCTCCCAGGAGTAACTCTTACTCGCAGTGGGTATCGGGATCCAACTATTTTATAGAAGGTATGCAATCTCATTGCAAATTTTAACACTTGAAATTCCCAATAATACTTTTACCCCTAGCATCCTATGACCTTGACAAAAGCCAACAAACCAAAGGACGCTAGTCAAGCTCAACATGTACATTTCTTGATTGAATTAAACCCACCCGCACGATCCTTGACGAAAGCCAACAAAGTCGTACGACTATCCTAATCCAATCGCATCGTATGCAGCAGATAAGCAGTAAATAGTTACCGCACACTACGCCTTGATGAAAGCCAATAAACGTAGCACGGATACTAAATACTACTTATCTGAAATGACGGAGGGCTATGACAGGTTTTTATGAAAACCTTTTGCGTAATGAACTTGATATCGTTGCAGAATCGAGTGATTTTGAAAAGGAGTGTTTTTGAGGCTTTTACTGGGTCCGCTAAAGAGGTCACTCCCGGTGAAGGGATCTCGGCTCTTTCCTTATCGAATAAGGTGCTGGATATTCTACAAGGAATACCGCTATGCAAAACAAGAACTATAGAAACAATCAAGAACTAAACCGATTAATTTGTAGCATTTGCTAGTTTCGCTAAAGAGGTCACTTCCGGTGAAGGGATCTCGGCTCTTTCCTTATCGAATAAGGTGCTGGATATTCTACAAGGAATACCGCTATGCAAAGCAAAACTAGAGCTACCCTTTTTGAAAATTTGATTTTACAACATCTTTAGGTTTCATTTCTTTCATTAATTTCATTAATGAAGTCCCATCAATTAAGCTTCCTAAGCATCACAGAAGAAACGAAAATACAACGCACATATAAAGTGATCACATCACAGAACATCAGCACCAGAAGATATCATATGAAATATTGGATATACTAGGAATTCTGTGTTTTAATTTAAGCCAGTATAAAACACGGATTCCACGGTCGCGATGAATAGCCAAACCCACACCCCTAGACCCTTACGAGAGCGGCAATCAACCCTACCAATTCTAGAGTTAGGAGACCCGGACTCGACTTCTCGAGTTGGTCTCCCACTGGACTCTAGAACCCGATTACTTGTGCTCCCCTCTTTGGGTCTATCCTAACGCGGAAAAGTAAATAATATACAACAATGGTGACATCATCCTCAATCCGGATGTGCCCCAATAAAAGAATATTACATACATTGAGTTTTACATGAATGAAAATAAAAACTCTCATCTCACATAAAACCCCCCGGCTATTCAAAACGCGACGATCCAATATAACATATCCAAGCAACACATAACATCACATGTTATCAAAATAGTTAAACGATGTTAAACATTCCGATCGAATCAACAAACACCCAAAGTTACCCAAAAAGCTCAACACCGTAGTTTAAAAGTATCCATCACATGCCACAGTACCAATGGACCAGCCGTAGAAGGGTCAACCAACGCCTCACATATGGCACCGCTGAACCACCACAAACCCGAGGGTTCAGTGGTGGTTCTGACGGTCACATAATCGGGTTAAGTTTTGTTCTTCTAGAGGGTCCATCGAATCACTTGCACGATATTTGAATGTTTTAAACTATGGAAAAAATCCAACTCTTGAATAAATTTCCAGCGAGGGTCAAAGTGGGTATCTGATATCCGTTCGAACTTTTTAACACCGTCTAAAGTAACCTGAAAACAGTTAGAATTATGACTACGAAACACTCTGAGTTGGCTTTGCATTGAGTTAATCATCACATGAAAAAGTAGCAAAAATAAACAACACCTGAAACCCCAAATCCCAGAGACCAGAGCATGGAAAAAAATTGGAACCAAAACACCCACTTGGGGCTGGCCTCCTCGGAAATTGTGGCCATGTGCTCGGCCAAAATCTGAGCACATGGTCCCAATTTTCTTCCATGTTCATATATATGCTCATAGATGATTCTGCACTTGTTTGAAAAATTTTTAGACAATTTTTAAAATTCGACAGAATGCAGGTTTTAGGGTTTCAAGTTTCGGAGTTCGTTTCGTTTTCATAATCTAACATTATCCGTATAATTCTCTTGATAGGCTCTGATACCACTGAAGGGTTACTAGCAACTACAGCAAGCTTTCGGGGGGCATCGTCCATGTCATTTTTTAAAAATTTGTCGTTACAAAGAACCCTACGTTAGAATCGTTAACTAGAGATTTAGTCGGAATAGAATGTAAACAACTTTTACATCTAAGAGAATAAGAATACAACCTTTGTAGACGGTCCTTCTCTTCAATATGCTTCGTGTAGTAGTCCCGCGACTCCACAAGGCTTCTCTTGAGACTTTGAACAAGCTTCCTTCGTAGCCTTCACGTCAAAGATGATCCACCTCGAAGCTCCTACTAGTTTAAGCTACCACTACACTAAACTCTTTAGTGTATGAAACACATCACACTAATTTGCTAGAATGGTGTGAGATGATGAAGTAGGGGATGTTAAGAGCTCACTTATTTGTGTTCAAGCTTCACGATTCACATCACATGTGAGGGTTGAAACTTGAGGAAAAGCAAGAGGAGGAAGAAGAAGCATGGGCAAGCATGAGAGAAAAATGGCCAAGTCTTTTGGAATGAACATAATGAAAATAATATCAAGACTCCTCACTCATTCAAGTATGGAATTATGCAATATTAAATTGCAACCATGCTTGAATAGTGAGTCAAGAATGAATAAACAATATAAAACACCATGCTTGCAACCATGCTTCAACTTTACACCTCATTTCTATTTTCACAAAATAGAAAAGAAAATGCCATGCTTCATTTTAATATATATATATATATATATATATATATATATCATATATATTAATATATATTTAATGAAGACTAATTAGTGAGCTAATGATATTAGTTAATATGTAATTATATCACAAATAATTTATATCATATTCTTAAATCAACATTTGATCTAATAATCCGGTTATATCATATATGACCGACTAATATCATTTATCTGTATATCACATTATCGAATCAACACTTGGTTCGACAATTTGGTTATATCACATCTAACCGCACTGATAACAGATGACTGCCAGATTACAATACGGTATCACATACTCGTATTTAATCGGGCCCACACACATATCACATATGTGTCCTACTTTGTTTCGCTTGAACCAGGGAACTTCTGTGTGGGACTCTAAAGACTCTTCAATACGCCGGCAGTAGGTGATGATCATATCAGTCACCTACAAGCTGTCGGCGGTACTAACTGGACGTAACGGCTACCTGGGTATTGAGCGATATGAAGATCAACAAGCAAGCCTGTCCACAGTCTCCATGAAGCCTATCAGTAACACTACCGTACAGTGCGGTTTCTTCGTCTGATATGTCGCATATCATGTCTAGGGGTGGAAATCGTCAGACCCCAGTAACGTGATGAGTCATGTCAATGTCTGGCCTATAACGGTTCGAGAAACTACTGATAACACTTATCAGTATATATCGGCAGCAGCCCTGGTCAGGGACTTCCAGTTATAGCCAATCGAACATAGCGCAACATCAACCCCCAATACCGGGAGAGAAGAAACCCCTCCTATTGCTCATTGCCTCCATACGACTCAGGACTGTACCCAAAATCCACCTGTTTACACGACTCCTCTTGAGCGTGGTAGGGAGGGAATCAAAGCACAGTGGGAGCCGCACAAGACTGTATGACGATCTCGGGTCTACAGACTAACCTGTACCAGTTGTAAGTCCATGTCACGCACCCCACGAGCTTGCGGGGAGGCGGAATATATGAAAAACAATTATCAAAGCTTCGTAACACGGACTTGAGCACAAGGATCGTGTCTAAACTATTACTAGCAAACTACGAGAGGTTTAACTACTCAGATTCGAAGTTATACCTCACGTTACCTGTCCTTCAGGTCTTCATCGCTATCCTCCGCACCTCGTAGGCTCTATGGAACATGAGCACCTCAACGGCCTCCTCGAGTCAAAGACGATCCACCCGAGAGTCTATAGTCCGAGCTCCTATCTCGAATCTGAGATAACTACGGCTTCTAGATCGCTAATCTAGAAGTCCTAGAGGGTGTAGAGTAATTAGATGGATTACTTAGTCACTTAAACCCTAGGTTTCTCAACTCATGAGAGCTATTAGGGTTTGAAGAAGAAGATGAAGACTTGAGGAGAGAGAAAGCTTTTGTGATAATCATATGAATAATAACTCATGAAAGAATATAATCAAGCGTACAAATATCTCTTTGATAAAAATCTAGAAATATCTTGTAAGCTTCATTTAATACTAAGGGTGAATCACCTCATGAGTCATTAAGCATTTAATGAAAACTTACAACTCATCTCTCCACCTCATTTGTGTTTAATCCATAAAGAAATAAAAACAAATGAGTCATCTTCTTCTAGAAGCTTCCCGATAAATTACGAGACTGCCCCTCCCATCCGTATTTCCGAAAAACACGGATAATCTTTGACTGAATAAATCCATCTGTATAATACTAGAATCTGGCTTAAACCAAAGCCCGCTAGTATTATCTGCCCGATCATAATACGTGCACAAGTGTACGTAAGTGATCGCGGCCCTGCCGTAAAACCATACGGCCTCTACACCTTTTGCCCGGTGCAGGGAAACTCTCTATGTGGGACTCTAAAAACTCGACACTACGCTGGCAGTGGGTTTAACCACAGGCCACAAGCGGTTCTAGCTGTACGTAACGGTCCCCAGGTAGATGTCGATAAGAAGGACGATGAGTAAACCCATCCGAACTCCAACTGAGCCTGATGTGACAATCTCCGTACAGTCCGGTCTGTTCGTCTAGGACTATCGCATATCGGGCCTAAGGGGCGGTAAACGTCAGACCCCTAATAGCGGTATAAGTCGTGTCGGAGTGAAGCCCATTACACCTTGAGAAACTACTGGAACCTATCAGTAAATCTCGTTTGCCCTGGTCAGGGACTTTGCGTAATGGCTCTCCATACACAGCGCGATATCAACCCCAATACCGGGAGAGACGAATCCTGTCTAACCGCCACTGCCCTCAAGTTCTTCAGGACTGCACCCAACTACTACCTGTTTGCACGACTCCTTTGAGCCGTTGTAGGGTAGTAATATAAGTACAGTGGGAACACACCCGAGGTGAAGTAGCAGTATCAAGTCGACGGACTAAGCTGTACTCATGTCACCTGGGAACTGCTATCTAACGATGGGTATAAGACCAACCAGCAGTTCCCAGCGAGTCCTGTCCGGTGTGCCCGTAACCTAACGAGCACCTGCATACTATCTCCAGTACGACGTACTGATGGCTGTGGGACAGACCATCTCCTCAACTGGGATGAGAAGCGTATACACCAGTCTACTCCGGAGTATCGATGCCCTGTCTCGATAATCCTACGACCAGGGACTTGTATAGGATGTTGCTTATAGACTACCCAGCCCCTACTAGTGTGACTGCTATCACAACGCTGGTAATCAAGCATAGATTCTAAGGGCTCTACTAATATGTATAAGCGATACGTTAAAAGAAACATATGCACATATTAAAGTAGACACAAACCAAGTAGCATACTACCATTTTTAGCAAGACTGTCAATATAACTGTGAATATCCCAAGCTTCCATTAAGTAATATACAAACTAGTATGATTAAGTAATATACGTAATATACAAACTAGTATGATACAGTAATGGCCTCTAGGGTATAAACACTAACAATCTCCCACTTGCACTAGGGCCATGTACTGGCATATCGCAGACCTATCATTTCGAATAGCCTCTCGAACTGCATCTGAGAAATGGCCTTTGTGAATGGATCAGTAGTGTTATTCTCCGTATCTACTCTCTTTACCTCGATCTCCCGGCGATCTATGATCTCCCTGATCAGGTGATACCGCCTTAAGATGTGTCTAGACTTCTGATAGGACCTGGGTTCCTTCGCTAAAGCTATAACGCCGTTGTTGTCGCAATACAGAGGTATTGGATCAACACAGGTAGGAACCACCTGAAGTTCTGTGAGGAACTTCTTCATCCAGACAGCTTCTTTTGTGGCATCGCAAGCAGCTATGTACCCCGCTTCCATCGTTGAGTCAGCAACGGTGTCCTGCTTGGAACTCTTCCAACAGACCGCCCCTCTATTGAGGGTAAAGACATAACCCGACTTGGACTTGGAGTCATCCTTGTCACTCTGGAAGCTGGAGTCGGCAAAGGCCTCGATCTGGAGGTTTTTTCCGCCATACACCAAGAACATCTCCTTAGTCCTCCTCAGGTACTTGAGAATGTTCTTTACTGCTATCCAGTGCTTCTTCCCTGGGTTTGCCTGATACCGGCTTACAACGCTCAATGTGTATGCTACATCTGGTCTGGTACATAATATCGCATACATTATAGAGCCTACCGCAGAAGCGTAGGGTATAATTGACATGCGAGCCCTTTCCAAATCAGTCTTGGAAGACATCTCTTTGGAGAGGTTGATTCCGTGACAAGCTGGTAGGTTACCGCGCTTAGAATCGTCCATACCGAATCTTTTCAATATGGTGTCTATGTACCTGGACTGTGAAAGTCCCAACATCATCTTTGATCTATCACGATAGATCTGGATCCCCAGAATGTAGGTGGCATCACCCAGGTCCTTCATGGAGAATTTCTGTGACAAGAATCCTTCGACTGTCTGTAGCATAGGAATATCATTTCCTATTAGGAGAATGTCATCCACGTACAAGACGAGGAATACTACAGCTCTCCCTACAATCTTACTGTATATGCATGGTTCATCTGGATTCTTGATAAAGTCGAATTCTATGACAGTATCATCAAAACAGATGTTCCAACTCCGCGATGCCTGCTTTAGTCCATAAATGGACTTAAGCAACTTGCACACTTTACCGTTGTTCCCACTCTGAATGAATCCCTCTGGCTGATCCATATAGACGCATTCTTCCAAATTACCATTTAGAAAAGCCGTCTTTACGTCTATCTGCCAGATCTCATAATCGTGGAAGGCAGCAATGGCAAGAAGGACCCAAATGGATTTGAGCATAGCCACTGGAGAAAAGGTTTCGTCATAGTCCAAACCAGGTCTTTGACGAAAACCCTTTGCAACAAGTCTAGCCTTATAGGTTTCAACCTGTTCATCTACACCAATCTTCTTTTTGAAGATCCACTTGCATCCTACGGGTTTTACCCCATCTGGAGCAATATCCAAAGTCCATACTTTGTTAGTGTACATGGATTCCATTTCGGTCCGCATTGCATCCAGCCATTTTACCAAGTCTCCGCTCTGAATGGCTTGCTGGAAGCTAGTAGGGTCATCATTATCAATGATGCAATTTTCTCGATCCCCATCTATGAGAAAACCGTAGTATCTCTCGGGCGGATGAGACTGCCTACTACTTCCGCGGATAGACGCCGGTATATCCCTTTCTTATGAAACTTCTGGTTCTACCATACTTTTAGTAACAGCTTGTGGTTCTGGAATTTCTTCCAGTTCTATTGCGCTCCCACTCTTCCGATTTTCTAAAAATTCAGCTTCCAAGAAGTGGGCATGACGAGAAACAAAAACCTTTTGTTCCTCTGCGTAATAGAAATAATACCCTTGGAGTTCTTTGGATATCCTACAAACTTACACTGTACTGAGCGTGCCTCCAGATACTGCTTTTTTACAAAAGATGGACATCCCCATGTCCTAAAGTGTTCAAGACAGGGTTTCTTCCCACTCTACATCTGATATGGTGTGGTAGGCACAGTCTTGGTTGGAACCTGGTTCAAAAGATATGCAGCAGATTCTAGTGCATAACCCCAGAAAGATTGCGGTAACTCAGCCTTACTCATCATGGAACGAACCATATTCAATAGGGTTCGATTCCTCCTTTCCGATACACCGTTGTGTTGTGGTGTGTATGGAGGAGTAAGCTGAGAGAGAATTCCATTCTCTTTTAAGTAACCCAGGAACTCGGCACTTAAGTATTCACCACCTCGATCAGATCTCAATGTCTTGATACTTTTGCTTGTTTGGTTTTCCACTTCATTCTTGTATTCCTGGAATTTCTCAAAGGCCTCGGATTTATGCTTCATCAAGAAGATATGTCCGTACCTAGAGAAATCATCCGTAAAAGTAATGAAGTAGGAATAACCACCTCGCGCATGTGTAGACATTGGACCACACACATCGCTGTGTATGAGTTCCAAGAGCTCGCTCGCTCTTACTCCGTGTCTAGTAAACGGAGTCTTTGTCATCTTTCCCATGAGACAAGATTCACAAGTAGCATAAGATTGATATTCGAACGGATTCAAATACCCTTCTCTATGTAACTTAGTTAATCGTGTTTCATTGATGTGACCTAGTCTACAATGCCATAAGAAAGCCTGATTTACTTCTGGAGACTTTCTTTTAAGTGTGTTCTAGACATTGAAAACCTGAGCTTGATTCAATACGTATATACCGTTATCTAATGTACCGGACCCAATCAGAATTTGATTTAGGTGGATATGAACTATATCGCTTACGAATGTAAAGTCATATCCCTCTCTCGAAAGTGAGGACACTGATATGATATTACAAGTCAAACTAGGTACATACAAACAGTTATGTAGAATCAATATCTGCCCACTTGTCAAACCTAGGAGATATTCTCCCACGGATTCAGCGTCCATGCTCATTCCGTTCGCAACTCTGAGAGACAAATCACCTACCCTGATAACTCTACGGTTTCTCAAAGCATGTAATGAATTACAGATATGAGATCCTGATCCGGTATCTAGTACCCAGGAAGTAGAGTTAATTGACAAACAGTTCTCAATAACATACACACTCGAGGCCGAAGCCACAACATGCTTCGAATCCTGGCTACTGGCTTCCAAAGCCCTGCAATCCTTCTGCCAATGCCCGTTCCCATAACAATAGGAATATCCCTCCTTACCTACACCAAGTCCCGAAACTTTTGCTCTTCCCTTTCCTTCTACTTCACTGACACCGTATATCGGCTTTGTGGAGATCTTCTTCTTTTCACCCTTTGCTTTCGCCCTGGATGCAGAAGAAAAAGGTCCCTCATTAAGCAGAGCGGGTGTCTCCCTGGTTTCTTTCAGGGTGAAAGTAGAGGGTAGGGACTGTGGAAGTAAGTCAGTACATGACCCGTTTCCCAACGTGGTCTCCAGGTCCGTGAGCTCATCAATATAACTAGTCATCGTAAGGACGTCGTCCCCTACAGATGACCCGACAGCCAACCTCGCTTGAAGTAATTCGTTCGAGGTCTCATATCTTGCGATACGAGATTGCTCTCCATTTAAATCTTTGTTATGGAGAAAGATGGAAACTAAGTCCATCTTTTCGTGCTGCTTCTGGTATACACCAGCAACTGAAGCCAACACGGGGCACTTGGCATTCGCATTATCCTTTTCCTTTGTCTGACGGATATCCATATCCACGACGGTGGAAATTGGACCTGGGACGGTGGGGGCTTGAGTAGTAATAGGGTGGTCTAGCTTGTCATAGGCAATGGACATCTGGACAGACCTTTGCCAATCATAAAAGTCAGATTCAGTCATTTTGTTATCTAGATGTAACCTAGTCATGGTCGCATGGTCGCTGCAAAGAGAGAGAGAGGGAACACTTTAGCATGATGCTCTTGCAAGTTTAGAGTGGTTTTTAATTTATCTAAACTGGATGGCTCCCACTGTTTCTCGAATCCTTCCTCAAACCATAAAAGAAGAATTAGTCAGGACTGATCTCACCGTACAATACTTGCTTAACCGTTCAGCCAGGCTAGTGTCGGTACTTCGAGGGAGGTTTTACGACGCTTTCGCGAAGTTCCTTAATTAAATAACCTCTTTTCTCTGGAGGCATAGCCCCGCTGACACTGTTCTAGACACCTACTTGGTTTATAACATTGATCGTTAAGTGACGAATCTCCTGATGAATAGCGGATACTCACAGTAGGATCGGGATCCAAATATCATCGTGTGATAATGCTGAAGGAATCCTACCAACATTCATCAAACTCTAAATGGTATGCAACACTAGCAAGTTTCAGTTTCTTTAGAAACTCCCGATGTGGATTTTTGCCCCATGCTCTTATGACCTTGACTAAAGGCCAACAAACCATAAGTCACATGTCAAGTTCTACCCCATCATTATCTTGTTAATTTGAACCCACCCGTATATACTCTTGACTAAGGGCCAAACAAAGTAATACGACTGTCCCAAACCAACGCATCTATCTATGCTACATGTGAACACCCCAGCAGCTACCAATCACCATGTCTTGACTAAGGGACAAACAAACATAGCTTGAATATTACTGACCATTCATATGAAATGACGGAGGGCTACGACTGGTTTTGGCGAAACCGTGAACATAGTGAACTTGATATAATCGAAGGAACCTGATAGCTTTTTAAAAGGAGTGGTTAAAGCTCCGCAATTAAAAAATTTTGCTCTTTTAAAATAACCGAGTGGTTTCTTTTAAATTTGTTCCAACGATTCAACTTTGGTTTATTTTCTTTGCATTAAAATAATGCGTCCCATCAATTAACCTATCATTGCAAAAAACAACGAAAATACAACGTCCTCTTATGCCATCCACATTCGCCACTGGGTCCCGTCATTCACCCGTTAGGTTACTTAACTTACGACAGAGCGGGGGCTGGGCTAGCGCGGGTGTAAAACATAAGTAACGCCTAATAGATATCATATATAGATATTGTACATTTGTCAGACGCAATAATAGGCATTCCAGATCAAAGATGAACATTATTGGATATACAAGTAATCCGTGTTTCCTTTGAGCCTGCAATGAAAGACGGATTACACAGTTGTGATGAATAACCATTACCCTACCCTAGACCCCTACGGGTACGGCAAACTACCCGCCAAGTACCCGAAGTGAAGCGGTCTCCCTCAACAACGTGAGTAGGCCACTAAATACTTCAAAGTACCCAGTAGTTTGTGCACCCCACCTTGGGTCTATCCTAAGAGCATAAAACAGTAAATGAAATATTACAACGGTGGCTACAACCTCAGCCCGGATGTGCCCCGCAAAAGAATATTACATCATATTACAATTTATATCGAATGAAAGAATATAAAAACTCGTCTCAAACCCCGGCTAATCATCACAATGATCCAATCAAGTTCATATACACAAACCAGTAAAAACCATTACAGAAATGTGCAACCCCCTGCTAACCGACATACTAGCAATTAGGGGAGGTTTACGAACACATTAAACATCACAGATATAACTTGATTAGCAAATAACTTAGAATTTCGATCGACAACCTTTTTCCGTCTCTACCCCATGTGCAAGCCAGCAATGAAATAACCTGGGCAGAAACAGAATATACAGGAAAACAAAACACCACAAAATAAGAGTTACTGTGCAAATACGAGTCAACTCAGAGTTGACTCGGCTGCGGATCCGCGGCGGATTGCACTAATCCGCCGTGCTTCCGCGGCGTTCTCACCGAGTTGGGACTTCGTATTTCACTAGTATTCTTAGAATTCCCTGCTGTGAATTTTCATACCTATCAAATAATTTTTTCGACACGTTTAAAATTGACAGAAACTTGCGGGGTCCGGGGTTATGTTTTCGCGTTTTTCCGAAGATCGAAGTTCTAATTAGTTGCTAACAAGCTAGTAAAGGCTTAGTAGGCTCTGATACCACTGTAGGTCCATGTCACGCACCCCACAAGCTTGCGGGGAGGCGGAATATATGAAAAACAATTATCAAAGTTTCGTAACACGGACTTGAGCACACGGATCATGTCTAAACCATTACTAGCAAACTACGAGAGGTTTAACTACTCGGATTCGAAGTTATACCTCACGTTACTTGTCCTTTGGGTCTTCATCGCTATCCTCCGCACCTCGTAGGCTCTATAGAACATGAGCACCTCAACGGCCTCCTTGAGTCAAAGACGATCCACCCGAGAGTCTATAGTCCGAGCTCCTATCTCGAATCTGAGATAACTACGGCTTCTAGATCGCTAATCTAGAAGTTCTAGAGGGTGTAGAGTAATTAGATGGATTACTTAGTCACTTAAACCCTTGGTTTCTCAACTCATGAGAGCTATTAGGGTTTGAGAAAGAAGATGAAGACTTGAGGAGAGAGAAAGCTTTTATGATAATCATATGAATAATAACTCATGAAAGAATATAATCAAGCATACAAATATCTCTTTGATAAAAATCTAGAATATCTTGTAAGCTTCATTTAATACTAAGGGTGAATCACCTCATGAGTCATTAAGTATTTAATGAAAACTTACAACTCATCTCTTCACCTTATTTGTGTTTAATCCATAAAGAAATAAAAACAAATGAGTCATCTTCTTCTAGAAGCTTCCCGACAAATTACGAGATTGCCCCTCCCATCCGTATTTCCGAAAAACATGGATAATCTTTGACTGAATAAATCCATCTGTATAATACTAGAATTTGGCTTAAACCAAAGCCCGCTAGTATTATCTGCCCGATCATAATACGTGCACAAGTGTACGTAAGTGATCGCGGCCCTACCGTAAAACCATACGGCCTCTACACCTTTTGCCCGGTGCAGGGAAACTCTCTGTGTGGGACTCTAAAGACTCGACACTACGCTGGCAGTGGGTTTAACCACAGGCCGCAAGTGGTACTAGCTGTAGAAAATGGTCCCCAGGTAGATGTCGATAAGAAGGACGATGAGTAAACCCATCCGAACTCCAACTGAGCCTGATGTGACAATCTCCGTACAGTTCAGTCTGTTCGTCTAGGACTATCGCATATTGGGCCTAAGGGGCGGTAAACGTCAGACCCCTAATAGCGGTATAAGTCGTGTCGGAGTGAAGCCCATTACACCTTGAGAAACTACTGGAACCTACCAGTAAATCTCATTTGCCCTGGCCAGGGACTTTGCATAATGGCTCTCCATACACAGCGCGATATCAACTCCCAATACCGGGAGAGACGAATCCTGTCTAACCGCCACTGCCTCCAAGTGCTTCGGGACTGCACCCAACTACTACCTGTTTGCACGACTCCTTTGAGCCGTGGTAGGGTAGTAATCTAAGTACAGTGGGAACACACCCAAAGTGAAGTAGCAGTGTCAAGTCGACGGACTAAGCTGTACTCATGTCACCTGGGAACTGTTATCTGACGATGGGTATAAGACCAACCTGCAGTTCCCGGCGAGTCCTGTCCGGTGTACCCGTAACCTAATGAGCACCTGCATACTATCTCCAGTACGACGTACTGATGGCTGTGGGACAGACCATCTCCCTAACCGGGATGATAAGCGTATACACCAGTCTACTCCGGAGTATTGATGCCCTGTCTCAATAATCCTACGACCAGGGACCTGTATAGGATATTGCTTATAGACTACCCAGCCCCCACTAGTGTGACTGCCATCACAACGCTGGTAATCAAGCAAAGATCCTAAGAGCTCTACTAATATGTATAAGCGATACGTTAAAAGAAACATATGCACATATTAAAGTAGACACAAACCAAGTAGCATACTACCATTTTTAGCAAGACCGTCAATATAACTGTGAATATCCCAAGCTTCCATTAAGTAATATATAAACTAGTATGGTACAGTAATGGCCTCTAGGGCATAAACACTAACATACCAGTGTCACCAGAGGACTGCTATCTAACGATAGGTATACTACCACATAGGAGTCCTCGGCGAGTCCTGTTCAGTATACACAGTCTCCACTGAGCACCCGTATACCATCTCTGATGTCAAACACCAATGGATGTGAGATCATCCATCGCCCATCATATGGGTCAAGAAGCGTATACGCTAGTCTACTCTAGAATATCGATGCCCTGTCTCGATATTTCCTCGACTAGGAACAATTGAAGGATGTACTTGTGAACTACCATTGCCCCACTAGTATAATCTACATCATAGTCCCGGTAGTCAAGTACATATCCTAAGGGCTTTATCAACATGTGAGAGCAAGACAGTATCACAATACAAGTCTACATGTTAAAATAAAGGTAACCAGATAGCATACTATCATGTCGAGCAAGAAAGTCATCTCTATATATATCCAAGCATCCACTATAATATACATCATGTGTACAATAATGGCCTCTAGGGCATACATATAACTAACAGCTATAAATAGAGGTGGGGTCCCTATCAAGGCCCATACCTCTACAAATTTTCCTCGTCTCGAGTCTCGTTAGCTCGGCACTCTCCTTTTTAGGTTGGATCTCTGCGTTTTCTCTCCCGAGGATTTCTCTCCATCAGGTTAGATGTCTTCTTCTGAGGAGTTGGTAGATGTCGTCGGGGTAGATTCTAGGGATTCTTCTTCTTCCACTGAGTCGGAGTCTTCCCGGGGAGTTAGGGTCAGATCCTCTTCCCGGGGTCGCGCGACGGGGGCGGTTCCCAGAGTGGAGGTCGTGGACGCCTCTGGTGTGTCATCCTTGGTGAGGTATGAGGACGAGCTTGCCACCGCTCGGGCTCGTTTCCATATTCCTCCCGGCTATACGCTACGTTTGGCCGAGGAAGGAGAGAGGGCAGATCTAGTACGGGGTAAAGAGATTGCCTTGTTCCTGAAAGCCTTTTGGGCCGGAATGTGCCTGCCTTTCTCTCCCGAGGTCGTTAAAGCGCTGAATCATTTTGGGATAGCCCCGGGTCAGCTGGTGCCGAACTCCTGGAGGATTCTCCTTGGGTTTTTGGTCCGTCTGAAGTTGCAGTCGATCTTTTTCAGACTGTCCACCCTTGCCTCTTCTCTCATTTACAAAAGCCACCCTGGCACTCACGCGGTGAGCCGAGGTGGGTATACCTCTCGTTTAGGAAGTAGCGGGGAAGTGCTCCCGGATCGGGGGTCGTCGTCGTGTCTTCTTCCATCCACGATTGGAAGAAGAAGTTTTTATTTGTTGGGCCGCCCGAGGGTGAGGACTGGCCCGTGCTCACCCAGTAGTCTAGGGATAGGTGTCGGTGAGAGGGCCGGTCGAGCGATCCCGATGCGCTGAAAGTGGCGGAGTGGGAGCCCATTCCTCGGGCCGACGTGCTGCTTTCTGAGCAGGCCCTGAGTTGGGCTGGGGTCAGCCCCGCCCAGTTCGCGGGTAAGCTAGGAGTTTGCAGGTGACCTGTTAGACTTGCATTTATTTTACTTTTACTCATGTTGCTGACTCCATTATACCTTGTCTTGTGCAGAACCCATGGATGCGAGCAAGCTTCGAGCGGCCATGTGTGAACCAAAGAAGGGATCGAAGGCTGGAGGTGCCAGCTCTTCCCGTCCGACGTCGGCCCCGGCCCCCCGGCAGTCGCCCCACCCCGGCGTTCGAGTGCGGGCCGTACCCCGGAGCCCAGCCAGGCGCCAAGCCGAAAGCGGGTTCGAAAACAGGAGGCCCAGGCTTCGGAGATAGAGACCGGCTCCCCGCCGTCGTCTCTCAAGAGGTTCCGTTGAATGGTTCCACGGACCCCGACCTCCCCGATGTTGGTGGAAGAGGGGGACCTCTGCTATGAGGTGCCCTCGGGGCTCTCCGTCGCTGACAGCTTGCTGGCCGACATGGAGAGGTCGGCCGGGGGCAAGGTCCCTTGGGGGATTCTCAAAGCGCAAATGGCGGCCATCGCCCAAGAGGCGGTGCAGGTTAGTGCTCGCACCTCACTTGATTTTTCACTCAGCGTCTCATTATTCGTGAGATTTGGTGCCCCCTTTTCTTTATGACCCCCCTCTGATTTCTTCAGGTCCTCCAACACGTTGCCCTCGTCATCAAGATGGAGGAAGAGGAAATTTCCCCGGCGATGCGAGCCACGGGCGAGCTCTCCTCCCTGGAGGAGAGCTCAAAGTTGGAGCTGGAGACGGTGATGGCGAGGGTCGCCGCCCTAGAGGGCGAGGTGGCGGCCTGGAAGCAAAAGGTTGCGTCCCGAAAACAGGAGGTCGCCAGGTACCGTGAGGTCGCCCAAGCCGCCGAGGCCAAGCTTCAGGACTCCATGGTGCTTATCAGCACCCTGACGAAGTCGGTGGGCACCTTCCGGAAGGAGCTGGGGGAGGCGATAGAGGGGAAGAAGCGAGCCGAGCTCAGGGCGGAGAAGGCGGTGGAGAACTATAAAAAGTCGGATCATTTTTACACCGACCTAGCCGCAGCCACTACCCTCATCTGGCATGAGGCCCTCGACACCGTTAAAGCTCGAATTTCGGAGTTCCTCGATGAAGAGCTTCGGAATGAATATCCTCACGGGGACGACACGCAGGGGGATGCCCCCGGGAGCACTGCCGGGGAAGGGACTCCCGGCGTAGGCGACGCCGAGGCTCCTGTGATGGGCGCTAATCCTCTAGACGCAGCCCGAGTCATGGTAGATATTGAGCTCTCCGGGGTTGCGCCTGGCCCTGAGGCCTGAAGCCCTTCGTCTTCTTCTTTCTCTTCTTTTGTTGCATCGGGAATTTTGTAGGCCTCCGGGCATTTTGTAAGGTTGGGGAGCCTACAATACCCTTGTAAAAGCTTTGACTTTGTGAATAAAAACTTTTTGCAGTCGTATTTGCATGCGTATTTTCCTTTGTCAGCAAACACTTGTATTTGCACAGTACTGCCTTCGTGTTGTGTCGGTTTGTCTTCTAGAGATTACGCATCGAGTTGAATCTGTTCATTTGCCAAGTGTCCAAAGATCAGCGGGAAGGCGGTATCTCCATGGCCTCGAAGTCGAGGTGGAGATCGCTCAGACGTAGATAGACCGGATGCCTCTTGGTGAGGGCTTTTGTTCCTTAGTCGTGGAAGGCACGGAGAGGCATGCTAAGGATGGGCTGAGCAGGGTGGCTGCTCGGTCGCCTCATGGAGAGGGCTTAGCTCCCTGGCATTGTGGGGTAGGGAGCTACCAGCCAGGGATGACCAAGCAAGGGCGGGCCCGGTTGCCTTTTGGCGAGGGCTTTTGATCCTTAACGCGGGAGGGGCCGTGAGAGTCCTACTAAGGACGGGCCGAGCAGGGTTGCTGCCCGGTGCCTCTTGGCGAGGGCTTTGATCCCTGGCGATGTAGGGTAGGGAGCTACCATCCAGGGATAACAGAGCACGGGCGGGCCCAGTTGCTTCATGGCGAAGGCTTTGATCCTTAGTGCGGGAGGGGCCGTAAGAGGCTTGCTAAGGACGGGCCGAGCAGGGTTGTTGCCCGGTGCCTCTTATCGAGGGCTTTGATCCCTGGCGTTATGGGGTAGGGAGCTACCATCCAGGGATAACCGAGCAAGGGTGGGCCCGGTTGCCTCTTGGCGAGGGCTTTGATCCTTAAGGACGGGCCGGGCCGGGCAGGGTTGCTGCCCGGTGCCTCTTGGCGAGGGCTTTGATCCCTGGCGTTGTGGGGGGGGGTAGGGAGCTACCGGCCAGGGATAACTGAGCAAGGACGGGCCCGGTTGCATCTTGCGAGGGCTTTTGATCCTTAGCGCGGGAGGGGCCGTAAGAGGCCTACTAAGGACGGGCCGAGCAGGGTTGCTGCCCGGTGCCTCTTAGCGAGGGCTTCGATCCTTAAGGATGGCCGAGCAGGGTTGCTGCCCGGTGCCTCTTGGCGAGGGCTTTGATCCCTGGCGTTGTGGGGTAGGGAGCTACCAGCTAGGGATAATCGAGCAAGGGTGGGCCCGGTTGCCTCTTGCGAGGGCTTTTGATCCTTAGCGTGGGAGGGGCCGTAAGTGGCATACTAAGGACGGGCCGAGCAGGGTTACTGCCTGGTGCCTCTTGGCGAGGGCTTTGATCCTTAAGGATGGGCCGAGCAGGGTCACTGCTCGGTGCCTCTTGGCGAGGGCTTTGATCCCTAGCGTTGTGGGGTAGGGAACTACCAACCAGGGATAACCGAGCAAGGGCGGGCCCGGTTGCCTCTTGGTGAGGGCTTTGATCCTTAGCGCGGGAGGGGCCATAAGTGGCCTACTAAGGACGGACCGAGTAGTGAAGCTGCTCAGTTGCCTCTTAGAGAGGGCTTTGATCCTTGGTGTTGCGAGGTAGGGAGCTACCGGCCGGGGATAGCTGAGCAGGGTAGCCGCTCGGCTGCCTCTTGGTGAGGGCTTAGATCCCTGGCGTTGCGAGGTAAGGAACTACCGGCCGGGGATAGCCGAGCAAGGTAGCCGCTCGGCTGCTTCTGGGTGAGGGCTTCGATCCCTGGAGTTATGGGGTAGGGAACTACCAGCCACGGATAACCGAGCAAGGGCGGGCCCGGTTGCCTCTTGGTGAGGGCTTCGATCCTTAGCGCGGGAGGGGCCGTAAGGGGCCTAATAAGGATAGACCAAGCAGTGAAGCTGCCCGGTGCCTCTTGGTGAGGGCTTTGTTCCCTAGCGTTGTGTGGTGGGGAGCTACCAGCCAGGGATAACAGAACAAGGGCGGGCCCGGTTGCCTCTTGCGAGGGCTTTTGATCCTTAGCACGGGAGGGGCCGCAAGAGGCCTGCTAAGGACGGGCCGAGCAGGGTTGCTGCCCGGTGCCTCTTGGCGAGGGCTTCGATCCTTAAGGATGGCCGAGTAGGGTAGCCGCTCAGCTGCCTCTTAGTGAAGGCTTTGATCCCTGGAACTGCGGGGTAGGGAACTACCAGCCAGGGATAGCCGAGCAAGCCCGGCCTGGTTGATTCGTGAGGTTCTGTCCGGCCTTCTCGATGTGAGCATAGGGAAGAAGGACAAACGCGGGTGATACGTGTTATGAATGCATGGGGGAGGCGAAGGGCCGGAGCCGCGTCATTTCGATTTTGCCGAGAAAGGCTAGGTGTCTGCCGCGTGGCGGTACAGTCGTGGGTGGGCGACTGTTGGACTCCTGGGGGTCGTTTGCTACAAAATGGAGGGATCACTCCATCTTTCACACCCAAAACGTAAGAATGGAGGACTTCCCTTTCACCATCCCGGACATCGCGAGTTTCGAGGACGTCTACCTCTACGACCAGCACTGCACCGAGGACACGGTGCAGTTGGTGATAGGCCGTATTGAGGATCATTTTGGCCGACTGCTTCTCCGGCGTTCCCCTCTGCTACAGCTGTTGATGTACTCCATCTGAAGGGTGTCACCGGGGCTCTACAACCCCTTATCTGAGCAGCTGAAGGATGAGGCGGTCGGTAAGTTAAGGTCTCTGCAGCACTTCGGCCTGATCTCCGCGGGTCGGCAGGACCGCTCGGTGGCACTCATTCTTGAATGCTACCAATTGAGGCATGATGCCGACGTTCGCGGGAGGCATCGGGGGTGGAAGTCTGAGGCCGCGAGGGCTCGGCTGGCGGAGACATCGTCGGAGTACCACGGGTAATGTTCTCTACACCCCCTTCCCCCGCTACTGTAAATTTTCTTTTTCGATGTGCGGCTGAGGAGCCCATAGTACTTTTTGAATGAATAAGATCCTTCTTTTTGCAATGTTTTATTGATCCCTTTATTATATAAACAAAAATATCTCGAGAAAGATTTACATTTCCTTAGTAAAAAGAAGTACACGCTGGTAGATGTTCTTTTTATTTACGTAGCTTGAGCCCCTCGGATGTCTGTTGGCCTCCGCTTCTGGTGCGGGATGCTGAGCCTCGTAGGTATCCGACGTACCCTCCGCTGACACGACCATGATTTGGCCGATTGTCAACTCTCCGGGAGGGGGACGCTGCTCCTGCTCGCCGTCAGCTTGCCGCTTGTCTCACGAGTACGCTGCGAGGTGTCCCGAACGGATGAGCTCCTCAATGTAGTCTCGGAGCTACTTGCAGCTCTCCGTGGAGTGGCCCTGCGACCTGTGGAAGCTATAGTAGGGGTCTCGGGTGCGCTTTGAGGCCATGCGCGAGATTGGGGGAAGCTTGAAGAACCCCTCACCCTTAGCCTCTTCTAGCAGTACAGTCTGGAAGACGTTGAGTGGGGTGTACTCCTGAAACTTCGGGGAGTAGGGCTTTGTCCGCTCGAGTCTCCTTCTTTCTTCCCTCGCTCTTTTCTTTTGGTCGGTTTTCTCTGCCCCGGGGAGATTTGTGTTCACCTCGGACTCCAGCTGGACCTCACGTTCGGTCCAGGCCTTCACATCGGCCATGTTCTTAGGTTGCGCTAATGCAAAGGAGCGTAACCACTCCTTGTACCTAAGACCAAACCTGAGCGCTGTAATGACCATCTCGTCCCGGTGCTCAGGGACCTCTAGAAGGGCGTTGTAGAAGCGGGTGACGTATGCTTTGAATGTCTCTTTGTCCCCTCTCTTGATTGTGAAGAGATGGTCGATGGTCCGTTTCTACCGCCTGTTCCCGATGAAGTGGCCGAGGAATTGGGTGGCCAGCTCGTCGAAAGTTGAGATCGAGCGTGGCACGAGTCCTCGAAACCAGTCTCATCCGGAGCGGATGAGAGTGGCCGGGAAAGCTCGGTATTGGGTGGCATCGGAGTTGTTTGGAAGCTCATCCCCACGGTGAATGTGTCCAAATGGTCCTTCAGGTCGGACTTACCATCGAAGAGAGAGACCTTCGGGGGCTTGTTCCGGGAGTAGACACGGACGGTGAGCAACTCCTCGGTAAAGGGTTTTGTGAGCGAGTCGTCGGCGTACTTAGCCCCGTCGCTCGAACGGTGACCTTCCTGATGCATACCTTCGATCTTTTTCTCGAGGGCGTCGAGTCGGCCGTGGTATCCCGACGATTCGGCATATTCTGACCTTTGGCCTCTGCTGATGGAGACCTATGCTTGGCCGCGGCTCCGGTTCCTTTCAATGAGGTTCCTTAGATCCCCGAGCGAGGTAGTCTTTGAGTTGTCTTGACGAGCCCTGTCCGCACGACCCTGTTGAGGGAGGGGGTGTTGGTCATACTGATGACAGGCGAGCTGACCGACATCTCCTCGGGAGGGACAGGTGCGCGAAGGATCTCGGGGCGAGGCGCTTTGGTGATGGACTCGGTGTTGAACTGTGGGGCGCCCAGCGGGTCGCAGAATATATCGGCCTTGGGGATCTGTGGCCGTGGGAGGCAGCGAGGTGGTGGTCGGCAGTGCCGACTCGAGCGGAGTCTTCTCTCCCTTTGCAGGGGTCCGGTCCCGAGGTGGGGGAGCGGCGACCTGGGAAGCTTGCCCCGCCGTCTGGACACGGACGAGCGCGTCCACGAAGGATGCGAGTCGATCTATTTGAGCGGCGAGGGCTATGATGGTGTTCGGAGGAGGAGATTCGTCCACTCCTCCGTTGTGGGGGAGGCGGCGGCTAGTGCTTGGATCGTCGTAGTGACCGCTCGCCATTGGGTTGAAATCGGAAGATGGACTTTTGTTTTTGTGGAATTAAGGTGTTCCCATAACGGCGCCAGCTGACGGATGTCAGATCATGTCAAGATGTTAGTTTCCGTTGATCTGCTGTTGGCGGCGATTGACGGCTGAGATGGCTCCTAAAGCGTGTGGATCTCAATGGGTTTGAGGTTGTTTGGGTCGAGCTACCTGCAAGGAAGTCCCGGGGTGGTTGTACCACCGAGGACCTTCCGACGTTCAAGTTAGAGAGGAAATCCGAGCAGATTAACGGCCTAGTGAGTGGAAAATGACTTACTTGAACCGTCTGAAGGAGGAGTTTAAATAGCGGTGGCAGCAGGCAGGTAGGCGCGAGAATCACGCCGGCCGTTACTCTCCCGGCGTCATGCCTGCGTGATGAGCGGGATCCGCATTAATGGCGAGATGGGCTCGTTAATGGGGGGATCGTGATAGCGTGGAACACGGGATGTAGCCGGTGGATATCTCGCGCATGGAGAGATTCGCAGGAGTGAAGTGGTTGCGCCTGTGAGTGGTGCCGTTGGTCGGTCGATGAGACCGAGGAAGATGACCTCGGCGGGAGAGCTCGCAGACGAGCGGGAGAGCCGAGGTATCTTGGTTCTGCGGTATCCCGGAGACGAGCTGAGAGGCTGAGGAGGCCAATTGTGCAGGGGGCTCGGAGGTGAGCCAACGTTTATTTGTAGGACGGGCATAGGAGTGGTCTGGTTGGCCACTGTAGGTCCTCTCTTGTGAGCTTCGGACATGTCATCTGCCACGTGTCATGATCTGGGAGATCACCGATATCGAGCATCATCAAATTGAATGGTTAAACTTTGAGTCTTAAAAGAGTCTGTGTGTAGATTGTTCAACTGGTGCTTTAAATTCTCATTCTCTTTGTGGCTTAAATTGGAAAATTTGATAGTTATATTGACTTTAGAACATGATTGTTGTAGAAAGTCCCTAAGTTCCCAAGTTAATAACTGTGAAAATTGACAATGCAACAGACTGTCGAAGGTGTAACGTTTTGAAAATCGTTTCGGTGAAATTTTGAAAAAATCGGTAAAATAAGGGGGTTTTCTGTAAAAAATCAAAATACAAATATCTTATTATAAAATTAAAAATACATATTTTAGCTATGTAATTGCTATTATTTGGTGTTTATTGAGCCGCTGGTGAAATTTCAAATTTTCTGAAAAAAAATATTATTTTATTATTATTTTAAGCCGTCATTAATACATTTAATTAAGGAAAATTACAAATTGGAATGAGTTGAAATAAATTTTGTGCATCATAAAACATTAAATAAAATTTTATCATGTGGTTTTTGGAACGAAATATTTGCCAAAACGGTTTAGAAATTATTGAAGAAAAAAGGCTTTTTTTTAGCGTAAATGGATGTTTGGGGTATTGTATTTATCATTTTTCATCACCCCACACCCGTACCCACACCCACACACCCCCATTCACTTCTCCCCTTGGCTGAATTCAGCAGCCACCATCTTTTTCCCCACTTGAATTTCAAAGGAAAAGAAATGAAAGAAAAGAAAAGAAAATGGAGAAATGAGGTGGACCTTTGACCTTGAATTGACTTTGACTTCTCCCCCCACTTTCTCTACCTCCCTCTCTCTCCTCTCCCACTCCTATTTCAGTCGACCCCCCCTCCTACAGCAGCAGCAGCTCCCCCCCATTTCCTTTCTCTTTTCTCTTCAAACTTCATCAAAAATTGCCTCAAATCCATCAAAAAAAATCCCAAAACCCAAATCCGACTCCTACCCATTTTAGCCTAGCCCGTATAGCATGGATCTTTATGAAAAGAGAGCATTTTGGGAGGCCATGGATGCTTGTGGATCTTTAAATGTTTTTGGGGTATAATTCTAAAACATTTTTGCTTAATTTGTTACAAATTTCTTAAAGCTAAACTACTTAAGTGTTAATTAGGCTTAAGTTGCAAGTTTTGGAATTCAAGTTAGGAATTTGAATGCAAGTTAGGGTTTTATAAAATTGGTGTATGGTTGTGTGTTATATTTAGGCTTTTTGTCATGTTAATACAAGATTAGTAGCTTGTGCTAATGGTTAGTTTAAAAATTGTGTTAAATTGCTAATTTGCTTACTAGGTTTTTGAAATTGGTTAAATACTTGGGATTAAATTGTGTTTAGGTTTTTCATGACTTCATCAACTTTATTAAGTGTGGTTTAATGCTTTAGATCATGCAAATCTAAGCTAGATTGTAGTTTGTGCATTTTTGCTTTGAAATTGTTAAATTTTAGGTATTTTGTAAACTAGAATATTAGGGTTTTTGGAATTTAATGAGATTAAATTCCGGGAATTGTTTATATGACTTATTTAAGATATTTAATAAGTATATTGGCCGCTACATTCATTTAAACGTCATGTTTTGTACAAAAACGGCGAATTGTGCTTGCTAGATTTTCGGAAAAATGACTTTTTAAGTGAAATTAGGGTTTTTGTGAGTTTTAACCTAGTTTATATTAAAATTAGGGTTCGTGAATGTGCAAATGAGTGTGATTAGATTTTTCTCGATGGTTGAACGTTTGTACATCGACATCGAGGGTTGGTTTGACTATTCTTGCATGCGTAGGTGATAGGTTTGGACCTATGCGTGATACGCGTGCCGATTTGATTTTCGTATGCCGTTTCGATTTCGAATTTAGTTTTAATGCGATATGGTGCGTTATGATATTGTAGGTAACCCCATGTGGATTTCGAGACGACAAGCAAGCGCGTGGCGACGTCGGCACGGCGGGCGAGGACCAGGTGAGTAGATTTATATCTATGGGGAGAAGTCGGGTGGATGGCGTGTAGCACCCCCGCAGTTCGTGGTGATGTATACGAATACGTATGCACACACACATATATATATATATATAATTTCTGTATATTGATGATAATATGGATATTTGGTGTTCTTGGATGATTTAGTGTCCCGAAACCCTAGAGTAGTGGTCGCACTACACATGCACACACCAACCCATACTTGCATACTTTCTTCTTTCATTTATGCTTATACGAGATATATAGTTATGTGTTCACATGGGTATGGGACTATGGGTTCACATACGAAATTTGAGGGCTTGGGTCTGAGATGAGTCGATGAGATTTGTATTGAGGTTGTGACTTCGGTGATATGGCAGGATTCGTATTTGAGATACGACATGACGTTGTAGCGGGTCCTTGACGTAGTGTTTCACACACGTCCATGCATACTTACGCGGTATCAGTATTGTACTCGACGTAGATCAGTACCCCGATCATGTTATTTGATAAAGAGGATACCAGGTGAATGGTATGATGAATGTGATATTGACCCGTACCCAGATTTGGGGATGCCGTACGACGGATTTACGTACGAGCTATATTTTGATGATTGATCCGCACTCTTGACTTGGGATGTCTGGTTATGGATATGATATTATTGAGGCGGGATCACCGACTGTATATATACAGGTATGTATATGTATCGACTCAGATGATAGGCGGTTTCCTTACCTGTAGTTCAGCTTGTTAGTTCAGCCGTATAGTTTAGTGTAGTTGTTAGATTAGATTAGACTCCTACCAATTTCAAAACTAGCGGATCGTGGGTATTTTAAAAGACAGGTCAAGAGATCTACGGATATTTCAAAAGACGTATCCTTTCTTAAAAAACCACCGTAGCCCTATTTTCAAAACCCCGCGGTTCATGTTATTTCAAATGGCACCATTTGTAGGACTTATATTAGATTAATGCAGATTAGTTATAGTTGCGTCTAGTTTTTAGCTCCCGCTCATTTTGGTTGCTCGCTCCGCATCGCATATTTACATTGTTATTTCATATTGCATTGTTGACATTATGCTGTTAGGACACCAGCACCATTACCGATGATGCGTATGTACCACATACACTTACTTGCCGGCCCACACACATCTTCATCGGTAATTGCCATGTCACGTACACCTTAGAAAATATTGTTGCTTAACTTAGCTTGATAGCCAGTAGTTTGACATAATATTAGTGTACATACCTTATATGCCAGCTTAGATATTGTAGTTATTACTTGTCGCTTCATGCATACTGTTATTCATTCTCATGCTTATATTCATGGTTCTACATGCTATTAATGATTCGGATTTCCATGATATTTTCTGGATTTGGAGGAAAACCGCAAAACATATATAAACTGATTTCTCTCTTTTTAAATAAAAGTGCGGTTTTTCCCATGATGTATGAGTCGTCCACCATGAGTTTGCTGATGGATTTCGAGATCCGATTCGAGGAGACGGATGAACCGTTTCGGGTACATGGTGGACCCGGTAAGGTACCCCGGGGCAAGAAGCGCGTGATGATGACGATGTGAGCCTGGCAGGGGAGCACTACCTACCGGTGATATTACCCGACGCGTCGGATATCCGCAGGGTACCGTCGTGGTCTTGAGATGGATGGTAGGGGCCGGTCTGGACTGACGGCGCCCTAGATATTGTGATTGAGACATTGAGATTGAGACTTGAGGTACATAGATTGTGACACAGAGATATCGAGGTATTTGGACACTTGTTTTGTGTCGATGCTGGGCACTGTTTTATGCTGATTTCATATATGGTACCTCATTTCTTTTAAAATACAGAAATCTCACTGATTTATGAAACCAGTTTTATTCAGTACATGCATTCTGTTTCATGCATTCATACATCATCCATATGATATATTGCTACCTGAGGCACTGACACGGGCACATGAGATTACACTCGGGTTAGATATTTACCCTAGCCTTGTTATAGGCTACGTGTTATTCATATATTTGAGGATATATTATGATCATTGACCTAGGTTGCGTTATTTATGCGATTTCTGTGCGTAGATGTTTTTCTTTTCACGAGTTGGCAACTCACCCCCGTTGTGCCCCAGTTTCTTGCAGGTTTGCCGTACAGGCTTCATTACGGCTTTGCGGGCTCAGTTTCATTCGGGTGACTTGCTAGTAGGTGGGTTTTTCTTGTATCGTACCCATCATATTACCTTGTATAATATTATTCCGTTGTATCTAGTAAATTCCATCAACCAAACATTTATTATTTGAGATAGAGACCAGTGTTGTTTATTCTTTCGACCGTAGAGTCGCTCGTTATATTTCTGGTGGTTTTGAGTTTCCTTTTGAGTTTTGATCCTCGCCGTTGGCGTTGTATATTATATTGCTTGTGTGGTTGTGACCGTCGATTGACGAAGAGCTAGCTCCCGCTTGGGGATGCCTTTTTCTTGATTTCGTATACTATTCATGTTGTATCCCGTTTGGGGGCCAGTATTTACAAAGGAGACTCTGCCGGAATTTTCAGTAATTTTTGATGTTTTAAAAACCGCATAATTCGGCTTATGCTATTGAAATTACTTGCTTTAAGTTGGTTTTTCCTGCACTCTACTACTTTTCTTGGTTTGGATTTCTGGGTTTTCGGTTTACTTAGATTACGTACGTCTCGAGACGTTCGTAGTTTAAGTGCCGGTCATGTTCCGTACTTTCGGGCCGTGACAAAGTTGGTATCAGAGCGTTAGGTTTTAACCTTCGGAGTGTAGGATGACCCTTGGTTGATGGAATAGGTGACTAAAGTAGAGTGACGTACCGTTGATATGTTCCGCGGCATATTTACGACACGCCACTCCACTTATGAAGCCTTAGGATGTACATTTCCTTGTTCAGTATTATATTCCTTCCTGATCTAGCCTTATCGGTACCAGTTTGGTTTTGTTGCTACGGTTACGGCAGGGAGAGCTACGGCTAGAGTTGCGGTCAGCACAAGCTCGTCACGAACGAGGACTGACCAGGGCGAAATTCTGGCGACACACGATTGCAGAGATGTATCTTTTTACTGTGTTTCCGCGCCATGAGTGTTTGGCGGATCGCCTTTATGAGGTTACTCGGAGGCGCTGATCGACACTAGAGAATTGAGCCAATGATAGAGGCCAGCCAGATTTTGATGACCGTTGGTGTGTTGCTTACTCCTGATGATTGAGGCACTGTTCAGCATGCAGACGTGCGAGCCAGTTGTTGCTGCGAGCGACGAGATATCGCCCCATATGTTGGAGCTATTGCAGGGCGAGTTGTACGAATAGATGATAGAAGGTCGCTAGTCACCCGATGATGAATGACTAGGACAGGTGGTTCGTTCGCTTACCCCGATGCGAGGTCATCAGATAGATTGATTCCAGCTAGAGACGATTTCACGTGGAGACGTTGGGAGTCGACAGAGACGATCGAATGTCAGAAACCTATTATTCCAAGTTTAAAGTAGTCGGAAAGACATGCTGGCAATTCTATGGTCCCTCTAGAAGAATGAAACCCTAACTCGACTTAATGACCGTGTGAAAGCCTTTGAACCTTCGGGTTTGCGACAGTTCTACGGCGCCATTAGTGAGGCTTGGGTTTGCCCTTCTACGGCTGGACCACCGATGCTGTGGTATATATATTCGATACTATTAAACTGTGCCTAAGATGCTGAGCTCTTGGGGGATTATGAGGTTTTGACGAATCGATCGAATGGTTCGACTTCAATCGGATGCTTGGTGGTGAGACGCATTCTTGGGAGACTCCAGATACGAGGATAGTCGTTGGAGCTCAGTCCATGCAGCCACGACGAGACGAGTCCAAAGCAGACGACATTAGAGAAAAGTGAAGTAGGAGGTTCGTACCAGATCTAGATGAGATGACGTTCCACTCCGCCGACATCAGGGATGCGATGCGCATGCCGAGGCATGGTACTTGGATATACCTTCCAGAAGAGTCGTGATGAGAATGCAGTCGTTCCAGAGCAAGACGCAGATATAGTAAAGGACGATGACTTCCGGACAGTTGGCAGAGACGAAACATGGAAGAGACCGTGAGCAGGATTCCTTCCAGGACACTGCTGCAATGATACTTGCACCCAGGATCAGAGGTGTCAGGTACATTCAGAGAACCAGAGGCCGACGCCAGTGATATGCTGTCTTACGAGTGGTCGCAATGATTGACCGGGAGATGACAAGAGACGTGCCAGAACGGGATCATCCCCGTTAGCACACCGGACAGGGCCGATGAGCCGATGGACCGAAAGATTGGTAATTCACAGTGAAGACCTTGACCCAGGAGTGGTCATGGTTACGCACATCAGCAGGACAGAGTTCATGATCATCGACGAGACGTCCCACTAGTGACCGTGACAGTTGGCCGAGATTCTTAGAGGATACGCTTGAGCGGTACTGTTCCGCCATTATTGATTTCGATGTTTTGGGTGATTTATTTGTATAATTTGATTTTGATGATTGAGGATTTACGATCTTTGCACAGTGTTGCACTTGATATCGTTTTCGTGCTTTAGTTTCACATGTTTGTGATTTTACGGTTTTAAACAGTTGAGTTGGTTTTGTGCGTATGCATGCACACGAATTGGTTCCTGCACTCTGTATAGTTATTATATGCTTGCAGTGCAGTGATACGCCTTTTATGCACTTAGATGCACTGGACTTCGATTTCGATTGTGATACTCGATATTTGTTTGTGCACCTTGTGCACCTGATTGATTTTGCGCACGTTCGGCGTTTGATATTGGATTTCATGATTTCGTGCACGATGTGTTGGAGATAGTGCCCTCAGAGTCAATTATTGGATCACAGGCACGTGATTGCAATGATTGAGGGAGGACCTATCCCGGTACGACAGTCTTACTCGAGATGATAGTATGCTATCTGGTTTACCTTTATCATCGTGTACTGCTTCAGGTGACCTTACAGGTCGCTATTACACGTTGATAGAGCCCCTAGGATTTTTGCTTGACTGCCAGCAGTATGAGGGCGATCATATAAGTGAGAGCTGGAGTCTATAAGCACATCCTTAAATGGTCCCTAGTCGTGGGAGTTTCGAGACAGGGCATCGATTCTCCAGAGTAGACTAGTGTATACAGTCGAGACCCCGACGAGGGGCGGTGGCCGGTCTCACAAGCCACTGGTGTCTGTTGGTTCACCTAAGATGTATACAGGTGCTCATTGGGTTATGAGTACACCGGACAGGACTCGCCGGGAATATGCTAGTTGGTCTTATACCTGACGTCAGATAGCAGTTCCCAGGTGACATGTGTACAGGTTAGTTCATCGACCTGGGGATCGTCATTTGTCTCGTGTGAGTTCCCACTGTGCTTTGATTACTACCCTACCACGGCTTAAAGGAGTCGTGCAAACAGGTTTTAGTTGGGTACAGTCCCGAGCCACATGGAGGCAGTGAGCGGATCTTCGGGGGTTCGTCTCTCCCGGTATTGGGGGTGAGGTCGCGCTGTGTCTAGGAGAGCCATTACACGAAGTCCTTGGCCAAGGCAGGAGATTTACTGGTAGGTATTCCAGTAGTATCTCAGGGTGTTCTGGGCTACACTCCGACACGACTTGTACCGCTTTTGGGGGTCTGATTTTTACCCACCCCCTAGGCCCGACATGCGATACTCATAGATGAACGGACCGGACTGTACGGATATTGTCACTGACAGGCTCAGTAGGGTGTCAGGATGAGTTCGCTCATCGACGTCCCTTTTGGTCAATAGCTGGTGGCCCGTCACGTATTGGCTTATACCTCTGACGTGCTAGTGGTTAAATCCACAGCCATAGTATTGACGAGTCTTTAGAGTCCACCACTCATTCTGTTACTCAAGCTTTCGGACGAAACGCTGTAGAGGCCGTATGGAGATATGGCAGGGTCCGATCAGATACGTGCGGTATTGCACGGATCAGGATCGGACGGTTTTGTACTAGTGGCCGTATAGATATATGGCAGGGTTCGATCAGATACGTGCGGTATTGCACGGATCAGGATCGGACGAACATTACTAGCCGGCTTTGTTTTAAGCCGGATCCTAGTTTAGTACAGTGTAGATTTTGTCTCTTTGCATTTGTATCCGGACGGAATACAAATGCGGGTGCGTATGCACAGTATCGGGGTTTTCCTGTAATTTATTATGGGACCAGTTTTCTGGAGTTGCCAGTTTGCATTCCGTTCCGGCCGGTTTTCGTTTGTTGTTTCCCGGCCGGACTTTTCCGATGGAGGGGGTTATTTGCAATTGTGCAAATAACATTTGTGGAGGGGGTTTCTTGCAATTGTTTTGATTATGATAGCATCATATCTTTTCCACCATCATTTTGATTCTCTTGCATTAATTGTGATTAATGAGAGGGTATGGGTTTAATAGTGTGAAGCATGGTTGATGTTTCTTTGTCTTTTGATGTGGTCACCTTTTCTTCACTCCTACACTCACCTCCCTCTTTGATATAGTTGGTTTTCCTCCACCATTCTCTTGAGAGCAAGGCCGGCCACACATTTGATGAGGAGAGGAAAATGAGAGTTTTCATTTTTGGTGAAAGAAATTAATCATCCATCTCATTTTCATTGCTACCAAAATCCCCAAGTTCATATCTTTTGATTCCTCCATCAAGGCAACTCCAATACCCCAAAGAGACATTAGCCACTACACATTCTACAGCACATCTTGGGCATGTCGACTTGCCAGCTTCATGCCCGAGTTGCCTCGGTATTGAGGTGGGAGCCCGTAAAAGATGCAGACGATGTGGTGCCCTTCCGGCAAGGACGTGACGACCGGAGGATCCGCGGGAGATCGGGACGATGACGAGAAGACCGGAGGACTCGGATCACTCGGTACATCTCTAACCCGTCTTGTTGTTAGCTAGATCTAGTTTAATGGCCCGATCCGGGGTTTAGTGCGCGGTGGTGCCGGTTTGCTAAGTTCGCAAAATTAAAGTTTATCACCGTTTCCGCATTTGGCCGTCGGTTTGACGGCCGGGGCGCCGCCGTGCACTTACAGTGGTATCAGAGCCTCGCCATTAACTTCGTCTAGCTTCGTTTGATGTGTTTTGCATTTCCGATCGACCAAAATTCCAAAATCTACAATTTAGTTCACATCAGTTTTCTGTTGAAATTTTTTGGTCTCTAAAAATTTTTCAGGTTGTAAAATATTGATGTACTGGATATTATAAGACTACTGGGAAAATTCGACACAGTCAGTCGACGATCGAAGCGCGGAACCGCGGCCAAACCCCCCCTTGGGCCGCGGTTCCGCCGCACTTTGGTGTCGTCACTGTGTCAATTTTTTCCAGTGGGCTTCTGGGCTTATTTTATGGGTTTTGGAATATTAAGATTGGGCCCAGAATTTCTGTGAGTGCTACAGTATTGCTTGGGGGCCCACTTGTTAATTTTTGATCGATCGGATATTTTAAACACATTTTTCACAGTATTTACATTATATCTACGACCGTGAATGTCACTCGATCGGTAAATCCGGTCTAACTGCTATAGCCCGGTTAGACGGATTTGCGAACGTGACTTTCACGTTGATGTTCTGTGTTTTGCTGTGATGTTGCGGATCGGTCGTGGGGGATAGCCTGGATGCAATGCTAGTATAGTTTTTGTTGTATTATGTACATTTGATATTGCGGGGCGAGCGTCCGACATGTGGACTGCCGTCACTGCTTGTTTGTATTATTCTTTTGGGGCACGACCTGGTTGCGGTCGATGTACCCGTTGTATGTATATTTTACTTTCTGTACTAGGGTTACCCCGCGGAGGGGTGCACGGATAGCCGGGTTCTAGAGGGCAACGGGCCCGCATCTCATGGCATTGAGACGGAGGGGGCTTCACTCTAGGATTGGCGGGCTATTCGCCGCACTCGTAGGGGGTACAGGTTGACCCAGGAGGGGTGCCCAAGTTACCGGATTCCGTGAAGTGCTGGGTGGTCCATTCACGGTGCTGAAGGGGGCTGCCTCGCTTCAAGTTTTGGCGGGTAACTTGCCGCGCCCGTAGGGGTCTAGGATTTCATTGCACAGGCTATCCACACGACCAGGGGAACGTCGGGTTTCAGTAGTGGCTCTGTGAAACCCGGGGATCTCAGATATCTGTATTGTTCTGTGATGCTGTACATTTCTGTGATGTTGCATTTTATTCACGCCTTGAGCGAAATATAATATATTGGTATATATATTAGTAGATGTTGTATATGTTTTTCATCCGCGCTAGTCCAGTCCCCGCTCTGCCGTTAGTTAGCTAACCTAACGGGTGATGACGGGACCCAGTGGCGAATGCGGATGGCATATACGTACGTCAGTATATTTTTCGTTCTTTGTGGTGTGATCAATTGATGGGACTGCGTTGATTCGGATCATTGCAAGTTAAGTCAAACCTATTCTGATGTTGTTGGAACACTTTTCAAAAAGCTGTTATTGCAAGGACGTTCACTTTTGTTTTGCATCGTGGTATTCATTTGGAATATCCTGCTCCTCAGTCGACGAGGCAAGGGCCGAGATCCCTTCACCGGGAGTGACCCCTTGGACAGAAGTTTGCGTCAGGGCATTAACTTCACTGTAGCCGATTACTTTTGCTTTGCACAGTGATATTCGGTTATGAATATCCAGCACCCCATTCTACGGGGAAAGAGCCGAGATCCCTTCACCGGGAGTGGCCTCTTTAGTAAAGGTTTTCGTCACTATATTTTCTAAAATGCTATCCGTTCCTTCAACGATATCAAGTTCATTACGTTAAAGGTTTTCGCCAGAAACCATTCGTAGCCCTCCGTCGTTTCATATGGGTAGTCAATAGTATTCAAGCTGTGTATGTTGGCCAAAGTCAAGGCACAGTGATTGGTAGCTATTGGGTATTCATATGCAGCATAGATAGATGCGTTGGTTTGGGACAGTCGTACTGCCATTTTGGCCAAAGTCAAGGGTATGTACGGGTGGATTCAAATTAACCTGGAGAATGACGGGTTGAACTTGACATGTGACTTATGATATGTTGGCCAAAGTCAAGGTCATAAGAGCATGGGGTAAAAATCACATTGGGAGTTTCAAAAGAACTGAAACTTGCCAGATATGCGCATACCTTCTGGAGTGTGATAGCGTGAGCGGATTCCGTCACGTTATCATGCGATGATAGTTGGATCCCGATTCCCACTGATGAGTTGGTTTACTCCTCGGGTGACCCCGACTAATTCTTCTTTCAGGTTTGGAGGAGAGTTTGAGGTACAGTGGGAGGTTTCCAGATTAGATAAATTGGTAACCATTCTGATCTAGGTTAGAGTGCACGCTGAGTGTTTCTTTTCTATCTCTCTGGCAGCGACCATTGACCCGACCCTAAGACTATGACTCAGTGACCAAGTTGACCGAACCTTCTTAACACTGGTTTTTGGATTGTCAGGGTTGCAGACCTCATTGCCACTCCTACTTTTACCCCTTTTCTCCAGGACACCCCGTATTACTACGAACGTCCACTTCCATTGGACAAAACCATCGTATGGTTAGATACGAACTTGAAGGAATTCAAGGATGGTTTCCGGTTCTGGAGAAAACGGATAGGATTATTCAGTTGTCTTTTCCCTTTTACCTTCTCTCAAGTTGTGAGTACTCCTTGGTTTAGGAGATAGTACACCTATTACGCAAATTGGATAGTCTTCTTCCAAACCTTAGGCTGGTGCCGACCGGTAGGGAATGAAGAAAACCAATTAGCCTAAATGGTGTGCAGAAGGTATTAAAATTAAGACAAAGCAAGGGATTAGTAAGAGGGCAAAGTAAATTGCAACTGATATTCACGACCAAACCAAGTATTTCTTCGCCAATCCTAAATCACCTTTGTATTTCTCCAGGACACTCCGTATCACTACGAAGATCCACAGTTTATTGGATACTCCATCGTATGGTTATATACGAACTCGAAAGGAACTTGTTCCAGTTCGGGGATGGATTCTGGTCCAGGAGAAATAGGAATAAGGTTTATTCGGTTGTCTTTTATCTTCACCTTCTCTCGCATTGCGAGTGTTCCTAGGATTAGGACAATACACCCATTATGCTTATTGGATAGTCTTCTTCCAAACCATATGCTGGTGCCGAACGGTAGGGAAGGAAGAAAACCAATTAGCCTAAAGGGGTGTGCAGAAGGTAATGACTAAAGACATATAAAGGGATTTGGAGAGGTGGCAAAGAATTATACGGTTATAGTTGTGAATCTGGATAATGGTAGAGGCATTACTAGGAATACCAGTATACCCCATCGAAACATTTCAATGTTTCAGTTCAACTGTATACTGTTAAAAGAAAACTGATTTCCCGATTAGACACTTGCTCCAGGGTATGTATTTACCAGGTTTGATTCTCACATCTGTATGGTTTTACAGATGATGAGTGGGAGTAAGTTATTGGGAATAGGGTGATCATCCTCATTATATCGGGATTCGTTGTAATCGGTGATATTTGAGGAGATCACCTGGGTTGTTTGCCGGTCGGCAAATATTTGGTTTTGAATATCCGCTGTTGTGCACCAATTTTAAATTGATATATCTGTACGTCTATTTTCATAGAGTGAGATATACCTTTTGATATTATGTCGATGACATTTACCTATATCAGTGGATGGTTAGGTAAGGAGCATTAAACAGCGGTGTAATTCTTCTTAACCATAAGTACAGTTTTCAACCTATGACACACAATGAAAAGAGTTGTTAGACTCAGCGGACTTATACAGAGTATTGTATGTTGTCCAGTGTCCATTAGGACAGAGGGGTTGGTCCTCATACTATATTCTGTTTACTTTTAACTTCTCTAGTTCTTAGACATGTTTTTCGTAGAAACACAGGGTCTAAGTTTTGAGGAGTTATAGGTATTTGAATAGAGTAGAGAACCAGGTGTAGCAAGTATCGGGATTCTTCAAGGTGATCGAAGATGTAGATACTTTTGTATGGTATTCAGTTGATAGTAATGATAAAGAGAAATTGCTTCTCTTTCAGGTTACTCATAATTGGAAGCATTCCTAAGTTGAGTAACGCTGATCGGCCTCTCTCCATTTAGTTGACATGCACTGGAGACAGCTGCATGATTCGAATCTGGTTCAATTAAATCAGTGCCTCTGGTTCTATATTGGATATAGTACAGTTCATATCTTAACATTGTTAAGGTACGGGGAGTTGTCCGGCTTATGATTAAAACCAGACTCTGGATAACTCAAGGCACGTTTCTGTAATGGCTGTTTGTGGGTTGACCCAGGCCATGACGAGGGTTGACGTTCTACCATCTGGAAGATCAATAGAAATATTGTTCTAGACTCGCCACAGTTTTATTAAAAATGGATTTTTTCAGAAAACAGTTGTGGGACTATGGTAGAACTGGAAGTGATTCCAGAACCGCAAACGATTACTGAAGATTTGATAAGGAACCTATAGATTCAATCTGATTTGACATTCCATTGGCCACTCCGCAGATAAGGTGGGTAACTTCAGGCACCCGAGAGGTACTCCGGTAGCCTCAAGGACGGTGACAGGGAAGTTCTTGTTTACCCACACTTGCCATTGCTGTTGTTCCAGGCTGCGAGGCCCGGCAGGAGGATGAGTATAGCGTCGTTCTAAACTAGCTTTAGAAGTGCACGTCTATATGACTCTGCCAGAGGGTTGTCGTAGTCAGTGGGAGCAGCGGAAGCATTGGTGGACATCAGGCTTATGTCTATTTATAGACTAAAGCAGATGTAGCGGAGATAGATCATCTATTTCTGATATGACAGTCATGGGTTTGACGTCATCAGAATAGGGGATGGATCTGTTGAGAAGGTAGTAGGGTGTGATATCCGGGTTTTGGATGACATACACATAATAGGAAGTGATATTCCTATACTACGATCGGTTATATTTTGGTCGTCACACAGTGGTTTCTCCACATGGGACTTGGACATTATATCAGACATACTGGTTACTAGATCTATGGTTTTAGATCTAGATTTGGGTGGTTTCCTAATCAGGGTACTTTGACAGCATTCTAAGAGTATTTAGAATGGACGACTCCTGGCATGGTAGTGTACCTGCAGGTGATGGAGTCACCCTCTCTAAAGGTGTCTTATAGACTAAAGTAGAGAGGGATGTGCATGATTGGCAGATCACTTGCTTAGGCAATTGAGTCAATCATGAGATGTCAAGTACCACACCAGATGTTGTTCTTGCACTAGATGCAATAAGTTGATATTGATCCAATCCTGGAGAAACAATCGGAAGCAGTTTTAGAACATAAGTGGATGTTCTAGGGATATGATAACGACAGCCTCATTCAGGAAACTGTTATCATTCCAGGCTTCCAAGGTGACATGGACGACAAGGAGGTTGTCAGAGTTATAGTTTTCCCTCTGACGAGGGGCAGTATTTTGGACAGGTGGTCCAAGGCAATACTGAGGGAGGCATGGCGCAGGATACTGATTAAGTTCAGTTGACGATACAGTCTAAGAAGTTTGGATTTGGAGTTCATTTATGAGCTAAGTCCCATCAGACATCCAGACATTCTAAGACAGGTATTGCTCATTTCGGGAGATGGTTTTCTCCGCGAACTTGAGATATAGAGAGACATAGAAAGAAACTTCAGAGCGGATCCACTCGCTGAGGCTATTCCTCGAACGCAATAGTCTCGCAAACGAGCTTTGTGAGACTGACCAGTAGAGGAGTTGGGTGTTCGGTATCACACGGGCTGTGAGTATGCGACATCGCAATAATTAGCCTTGAGTGCAAGTGGGAGATTGTTGGAGATAGTGCCCTCAGAGTCAATTATTGGATCACAGGCACGTGATTGCAATGATTGAGGGAGGACCTATCCCGGTACGACAGTCTTACTCGAGATGATAGTATGCTATCTGGTTTACCTTTATCATCGTGTACTGCTTCAGGTGACCTTACAGGTCGCTATTACACGTTGATAGAGCCCCTAGGATTTTTGCTTGACTGCCAGCAGTATGAGGGCGATCATATAAGTGAGAGCTGGAGTCTATAAGCACATCCTTAAATGGTCCCTAGTCGTGGGAGTTTCGAGACAGGGCATCGATTCTCCAGAGTAGACTAGTGTATACAGTCGAGACCCCGACGAGGGGCGGTGGCCAGTCTCACAAGCCACTGGTGTCTGTTGGTTCACCTAAGATGTATACAGGTGCTCATTGGGTTATGAGTACACCGGACAGGACTCGCCGGGAACATGCTAGTTGGTCTTATACCTGACGTCAGATAGCAGTTCCCAGGTGACATGTGTACAGGTTAGTTCATCGACCTGGGGATCGTCATTTGTCTCGTGTGAGTTCCCACTGTGCTTTGATTACTACCCTACCACGGCTCAAAGGAGTCGTGCAAACAGGTTTTAGTTGGGTACAGTCCCGAGCCACATGGAGGCAGTGAGCGGATCTTCGGGGGTTCGTCTCTCCCGGTATTGGGGGTGAGGTCGCGCTGTGTCTAGGAGAGCCATTACACGAAGTCCTTGGCCAAGGCAGGAGATTTACTGATAGGTATTCCAGTAGTATCTCAGGGTGTTCTGGGCTACACTCCGACACGACTTGTACCACTTTTGGGGGTCTGACTTTTACCCACCCCTAGGCCCGACATGCGATGCTCATAGACGAACGGACCGGACTGTACGGATATTGTCACTGACAGGCTCAGTAGGGTGTCAGGATGAGTTCGCTCATCGACGTCCCTTTTGGTCAATAGCTGGTGGCCCGTCACGTATTGGCTTATACCTCTGACGTGCTAGTGGTTAAATCCACAGCCATAGTATTGACGAGTCTTTAGAGTCCACCACTCATTCTGTTACTCAAGCTTTCGGGCGAAACGCAGTAGAGGCCGTATGGAGATATGGCAGGGTCCGATCAGATACGTGCGGTATTGCACGGATCAGGATCGGACGGTTTTGTACTAGTGGCCGTATAGATATATGGCAGGGTTCGATCAGATACGTGCGGTATTGCACGGATCAGGATCGGACGAACATTACTAGCCGGCTTTGTTTTAAGACGGATCCTAGTTTAGTACAGTGTAGATTTTGTCTCTTTGCATTTGTATCCGGACGGAATACAAATGCGGGTGCGTATGCACAGTATCGGGGTTTTCCTGTAATTTATTATGGGACCAGTTTTCTGGAGTTGCCAGTTTGCATTCCGTTCCGGCCGGTTTTCGTTTGTTCTTTCCCGGCCGGACTTTTTCGATGGAGGGGGTTATTTGCAATTGTGCAAATAACATTCGTGGAGGGGGTTTCTTGCAATTGTTTTGATTATGATAGCATCATATCTTTTCCACCATCATTTTGATTCTCTTGCATTAATTGTGATTAATGAGAGGGTATGGGTTTAATAGTGTGAAGCATGGTTGATGTTTCTTTGTCTTTTGATGTGGTCACCTTTTCTTCACTCCTACACTCACCTCCCTCTTTGATATAGTTGGTTTTCCTCCACCATTCTCTTGAGAGCAAGGCCGGCCACACATTTGATGAGGAGAGGAAAATGAGAGTTTTCATTTTTGGTGAAAGAAATTAATCATCCATCTCATTTTCATTGCTACCAAAATCCCCAAGTTCATATCTTTTGATTCCTCCATCAAGGCAACTCCAATACCCCAAAGAGACATTAGCCACTACACATTCTACAGCACATCTTGGGCATGTCGACTTGCCAGCTTCATGCCCGAGTTGCCTCGGTATTGAGGTGGGAGCCCGTAAAAGATGCAGACGATGTGGTGCCCTTCCGGCAAGGACGTGACGACCGGAGGATCCGCGGGAGATCGGGACGATGACGAGAAGACCGGAGGACTCGGATCACTCGGTACATCTCTAACCCGTCTTGTTGTTAGCTAGATCTAGTTTAATGGCCCGATCCGGGGTTTAGTGCGCGGTGGTGCCGGTTTGCTAAGTTCGCAAAATTAAAGTTTATCACCGTTTCCGCATTTGGCCGTCAGTTTGACGACCGGAGCGCCGCCGTGCACTTACACGATGGATGCACCTGATTTGGATTTTCGCGCATGTTGGGCGCATGCTTTGAAGGGTGATTTTGGTGCACACCAGAGGCACTAAATTGAGAATTTTTTGTGCATGTCAGATGCACCTGATTTTGCTGTCAGGCACACATGTTGCCTAGACAGATGTTTCGTGCACACCCGATACACTTAGATGTTGTTTCTGTGCGCATGTATGGCACATTAATGGATTTTGATTTCCGTGCGCACCAGACGCACGTAGCATTCATGTGCATATTTTGGGATTGATTTCGTATAGAGCAGTACGTTTTTATGATATTGCTATGTGTTTTCGTACTAAGTAGGACTAGTCAGAGGACAGTACCTGAATATATTTTGCACGCATTGATAGTTATTGAAGGGATTTCCAAAAAGCGAGCTATAGCCTCAGTATTTACCTACGTGTCTGATATGACACGAAATGTTTAAAACAAGGAGACCCTTCTAAATTGTTTCCAAAACGGCGGAACGTACATTTCAAACAAAGGTATATATGTATATAGTTATTTTCTTATGACAGACGTCCGCCACTGTGCAGTGTTATACGCGTTGCACAGCGACTTAAAGAGATTTGGCATGCATTTCCTTCTGATACTTACAGATATAGATTCGATATTTACATGTATAGTTTCGAGTTATGTCATATTGGTTTTGATTTGGATTTGGCATTGATGTCTTCTCCATGACTCCGATGATTGTGGGATGCTTGACGGAGTTTTGATTTGAGTTATATACTCATTTTTCATGCGCATGCACTGCTGATTGATACGAAAAAGTGTTTGTTTGTAGTTTAACCGCAATCAATAACGGTGTCGCACGTAGCTAGACCGAGATGAGTACGGGTCGTCCTCTGGGAAACGTGGAACCTTTTACTTTTACTTTAGATGTGTTGAGAAAGAGAGGAGGAATAAAGAATTTTGTGAAAAGTTTCTAGATCTACTTTAAACAAATTGTAAAATATAGATCTAGATTTTTTTAGAGATTTAAATAATATAATAATAGGGCTTGTAGGGTTCGTTAGGATTTAGTAGTTATGGAAGATTAATTAAAAGTTACCCTTTTTATCCATTAATAGATTTAGAACTAGAACGAAGGTGATGCGTGTAGATTAGGGTTTCTGGAGGGAAAAGGAATCCCACTCTTAACCCTTATCTCGACACGGAACTCCGTTCATTTCTAGCCTTTACCAAAACAATCATTAATCTAATCTCTAATCACGGTCGGAACTGGCAAGGAATTGCTAGTGCGCCCGATTAGGATGTTAATAATTCTTTTGATAAAGTTCCTAAACTTTATAGGACTTAAAAAGGGTTTAATTATTTTCATCGCCCATTAGCCTACCCTAATCCTACGAACCCTAACAAGCGGAGAATTACTCGCGCATGTTGGGAGAAGAAGATGAAAAGAAAGAGAGGGAAAACATAATGTAAAAAAAAACAAACAATTAAATAAAAACTACCTTTATTAATCAACTCCTTCAAGCTACACTTTTAATCCATAGAAAATGATTACAAAACTTGATTTGCTTCTCGATCTTTCCTAAGGAGGTAGTCGAACAGTCGATGATCAGCCTGGATGCGTGAGCGTCGGGAGCTTCGTGATCTCTTCGGCTTGATAGATTTTCCAAGAGGCTCTCGGTGCCTTTTTATAGTGAAAACCCAGAATCTTATTGTTGAAAAGTTGGTAAAATTCAGCAGTAATCAATCTCCCAAAATCTTGCATTCCAACTCCTCATTATTGCGGCGGATCCGCGGCCCAAGGGTGTGTTTGGACGCGGATCCGCGCTCAAGGGATGTGATCAATTGATCATTTTTCTTGGGCTTTCATCTGGTGACATGTGGCAATCTCTGGAATCTTCATAAATTAGAAATCTTTTCTTTTCTTCTGCCAGACTTGATTTCTTCATTTTGATTTCTTAATTAGGCAAGTTTTCTTCAACAACCTGATTTCTTCATAACAACTTGGAAATATTCTGCACAACAACTCAAATAAGATTTTAGTAGACTTTGTTCTACTAGGATTAGGCCAATAATATTATTTGCATACATTTTCCTACCAAATGATAATAAAAATATATTAACACATGAAAAATAATGTTTTTACACATAAACCCTCATATGTATAATATATTATAATAAAGTCCTTTTTTAATATAAAAATGGTAGGAAAAATGTACTACAAATGTGCAGTTTTATCGACTGAACAAATACCCCCAAACTTATCTTTGATCATCCAGAGCAAAATAGTTTATTTAAGAGGAGAAAAAGAAAGGAGAAAACTAAGCACACTTTCGTAGGCAGACACGATTGCACTGAGCACGTGCAACAAGCCGTTAAACCTCTAGGTGTCCCTAGTAGGAGGAGTGTTGTCTCCTGAGGGTTTTCAGCGGATTACACCCATAAAATCCAATAACAAAAGAAAGATGGTGAAATTTACATATAAAGATAAGAACCATAAGAGAAATACTTTGAAAAGAAGAGTTTCCAACTATGCTAGCTTTTCAGTTGTCATGAGCCCTATCTTAATAGTCATGAAAAAATGTTAGAAATCACATTACCCCTCAATAAAACATCGTCTTTATTCTTCATTCCTACCTTTCTTCCAAACATTGATCATATAACCCCACGTGTGTGAAAATAACATCCCTACACTCGGAGAATTCAATTCAAGCTATCATACTCTTGTCCATCTACCTCAGTACTTTATGAATACTTAGGTTTGCTCACACCTTTTCATGCGACCGCTAATACTTCTTGAGGTACTAACCGACCGATTACTCAAGTGCTTGCTGATTTGGTGATAGTATTTTCCTTGTCTTGCACCACCTAAGGCTTAGCAGTGACTCCCAGACCAGTTGGCCTTAGGGCACTAGGTGAAGAGGCACCCGCGCTATATTTTTTTATTGTTGCCTTGGCGATACAAAACCAGTGTTCATTTTTTTTCTTTTCACCATTTTTATACTTCCTTCATACTTTGGCTTTTAGACAAGAGCATTTCAAGGTATCCTCTACTATCCCGAGTTTCAAGACGTGTGTATGTGCATATTGTAGGGTATCAACATTCAAATGTTTGGCTTCCAGAATAGAAACTATTTTTCAGACTTATTTTTATCCTCAGATTAGTGACTTCCTTCATTTTACTAACCCTTGGGACAATAGCTCATAACTACTTATTACTAGTTCGTATAAGAAAACTTCTAATTTTCTTGGTTTCCTTAAACTATTCCTATCTTTTGGATGTAATGTTTCACTTTCTATTCATTTGTTATAAAAAAAATTTTAATGCCCGGTGTCAAAGATAATTCAGTGAATACAAACCTTCCCCCCAAACCTGTTTTCAGCAGTGTCCTCACTGATGTCATCTGTTAAGCTCAAAAACCTGTAGACTTGGGAGGAAATTATTAATAGGAGCAAGAATATATGAAAGTGAAAATCCTCCCCCAAACTTATTTTAGGCTCACAAATTTGTAAAAATCATTTTCTTTTCAAGAGCCAAAATATACCACCCCCCAAACTTTACACAATTTTAATCTTTTAAAATCACACAAGGGGGTCAAGGTTATTGGTCAATGCCAAGCTTTGCAAAGACTGAAGGTCAACACCAACCATTCAAAAATTTTATCAATGAAGCATTAAGGTTGGTGGAAGAACATGTCACCTTTCGACGCGAAGAAGTGGGGAGGTGATAAGAGGTGTAATGGAAAATGATTGCGTCTCAATTTGGAGAGACGACACAGTGATAGTGATGATGGATTACTCGCATTATCATGATTGTCCAAAAGAGGGGGTGGAGGTCCAATTTCTTCATCTTGGAGTTGATTCATCTCAACACCCGTGTCTTGTAAAAATGCGAGTTCATCAGCGAAAATTTGCTCAAAGCTTTCATCGATACCCCGAAAAATAATGTCATCAGAAAAAAAAGGGTGATCGTCAGACTCTACAAAAGGTTTCTCATTAGATATTGACCCGGACAACTCGGTGGAAGAGTAAATGGTTGGGTCAAACAACAACATATGAAAAGAGTCTGTATCATGAGGTTGATCAAATTCGCTGCTGTCGACATCCATTAATTCGACATAACACACATGAGCATAGGGTTCGGAGGGTTCACTTCCCAATTTGTAAATATTAAGCTCAATTGACTTCTTTCCAAAGGATAGGGTCATAGAGCCGTTTCTACAATTGATTACTGCGTTGGAAGTGGCCAAAAAGGGTCGACCGAGTATCACCGGGATTTGATTGCGTGGGTTTGCTACAGGTTGTGTATCTATAACGATAAAGTCCACAGGAAATATGAATTCCCCGACTTTGATTAACACATCCTCTAGCTCACCCCTAGGTTGGGTGATAGATCGATCGGCCATCTGAAGAGTGCAATGCGCTGGCTTTAATTCTCCGATCCCTAATTGCTCATAAACAGAATACGGAAGCAAGTTAACACTAGCACCAAGATCGAGTAGAGCACGATTAATATTTTTACCTCCAATGGAAATAGAAATTGTAGGACTTCCGGGGTCCTTTCGTTTCTTGGGTAGTTGTTGTGTAAAAGCAGTGCTCACATTACTCGCAAGGAAAACTTTTTTAGGTACTTGAACTTTTCTCTTCCTAATGCACAAGTCCTTTAAGATTTTTGCATAAGATGGGACTTGTTGAATGGCATCTAGGAGAGGAATATTCACGCTAACTTGCTTAAACATTTCCACAATCTTCTCCATTTGCGGGTTAGGTCGGTTGGCCCTTAATCGGTTTGGAAATGGAGCTCGATCAATAAGTTTTGGGTCCAACGTTTGTGGAGAAGACTGTGGCGACGGATTCGATCCCAAAATTGGAGTGGGAATCGACTTAGATAGATTTGGTGAAATGTTTGAGCCTTGGGGAAAACGGAGAATAGGCTCGGATGAAGGTGGAAGACTAGACGAGTTAGGGGAAGAAGAAGAAGAAGAAGGGGTATCAAATGTGTCACTATCATCAAATTGCTCACCCACTCGGTTGTTCAGTACTCTCCCCGATCTCAACGTAGTGACGGCATTCACATTATGACTTTGTGAATGGCCAGGATTCGGTAGGGGTTGAGATGGGAGTTTCCCTTTCTCTCTCGCACTCATTGCGGCGTTTAGCTGTGTGATTTGGTTTTCTATTGATTTAATACTCTCACCATGGGAGGAGGAGTTTTTCGTTAGGGTATCAATAGAAGACCTTATCTCAGCCGAATTTTGCATGGATTGTTTCATGAACATATCCAAAGTTTGTGCAAGTGAGTTGTCAGTACCGGCCACTTGTGGTGTAGAAATGTTGGCCGGATTTTGAAAATTTTGTGACTGAAAGGGGGGCTGATTCTGTGGTTGTGGTTGCTGTGGAGGAGGTCTTTGATAATTGCTTTGTTGGTTTTGATTCCAAGCAAAGTTAGGATGATTCCTCCATCCTTGATTGTACGTGGAAGAATAAGGGTCGTTTCTAGGTCGCTGCTGAAAAGAAGCATTAGCTTGAAACGATGCGTTCATAGGGCATTCTTCCGTTAAGTGTGAAGGATCCGAACAGCAACCACAGACAGTCTTGGGAAGCATGACCTGATTTAGGGAGAATGATGAAAATTTGTTCTCAATAGCATCGAGTTTCTTCTGTATCGCTGCCATTTCGGCTTTTACTGCGATAGAAACATCGAGCTGGTGAATACCTCCCTTAGTTGAAGGTGGTCTTACGCTTTCCCACTGCAACGTGTGTTCAGCAAGGTCTTCCAGATATTTCCAAGCTTCACCGTCATCTTTAGACATGAAATTGCATTGACACATTGTTTTAAGCATCTGCTTTGTTGCTGGATTAATGCCCTCATATATAATCCGACATAAATCCCATCTTTGTATTCCGTGATGGGGGCATTGGACAAGCAGATCTTTGAAACGTTCAAAGCACTTCCAAAATGGTTCATTGGGAAGCTGGGTGAACTGGTTGATCTCGCTCCTAATATGTGCAGTCTTATGATTTGGGTAAAACTTCTTAAGAAATTCTACAACGAATTCATCCCAATTAGTGATAGAGTGTGCGGCAGTATTATAAAGCCATTTTTCTGCCAAGTCGCACAGTGTGAATGGGAGAAGACGTAAGCGCATAGCATCTAAGGTCAATTGTGAAGTACCCATCATTGCGCATACATTTTCGAATTTGGTGATGAAAACGTACGCGTCTTCCGACTCAAGCCCGTGAAATTTGGGCAGCAGATTGATGTAGTGTGGTTTAATTTCGAAATTATCCCCGTTAGGTGGTGGAAGAGATAGACAAGTAGGAAGAGGACCACGAATAGGATAGCATCTCTCTTGGAGAGAGATGCGCGGTGGATTCTGCGCACCTTCGGGCGGTGGCAGCGTGGTGTTATAATTAGATGGAGTGCCGTCCATCACGGTTGATGTGGTGTGTGGTGGGGGAAAAGAAGATGAAGAAGTACCGACTTTGGTGTCGATAACAGGAACGCGAACAAGACGGGCACTAGGATCCCGTATCCAGCCGAGCATGCACTAAGCGGGTTTAGTACAAGTGGCAGCGTGTGTGTGATTTAAAAATTGGCTTGGTTTGAAAAAGTGGGACTCAACACAAATCACCCTATGATGCACAAGCAACCCTAGAACTAAGGTTACCTAGGTCTGCTAGACAGCTCCTAACTAAGGCTAGAAATAGGACCTCAAACCGCCTCTTCACGGACAAGTACGGCCAGGTAAGTGGGAAGGAACCACCACTACAGTGGGCCTAATTAAAAACCACTAGCCTAGACACCGCAATGTCAGTTAGGATAAACGGCCGATGCCTATACTAGTCTTTTTCCTATTGAGCTCGACAGTCCTTAGAGTCTGGTCTAGATATTTTTTTTAATTAATGAAGGGTTGATCTGTATGCTCGGTTTGTGATTTATGGGGCTTAGGAAGGGTGATGAAATCCCCACATAATCTTGATTTGGTCTTTACCCCTTAGAGTCCGTATTAAATATGCAAAACAAAACCAATAACAAAACTTTTGCAAAAAGATTTTTGAGCGGCGCAATTTTGCAAAGAATCCTGCAGAAAATAGATTTTATTGGATTTGAGGGGAGAGAGAAAGAGTTGAGAATCTTACCAGAGGAGTTTGAGGCCTTGATCCCCTTGTCAGGCCGCGTTTCCGCCGCAGATGCTCCTTTGTGCCGCGGTTCCGCCGCAAGGTGGATGGTTCAGTTGCTGAAAATTTTTCTGCGTCCTTCTGTGCTCCTCTGGATCTCTAAAAATGTCTCTGTTTCCTGTTCTCCTTAATTCCGTGTCTCCAGATTTCCTCGCAAAATTCACGCACAAATCTTTAAATATGCAATTTGCAGTTTTGTGTTAATGATATGACTCGTCTAAGAATTCAACACAAATAGTAAAAATAAAAAATTACGCACGTATCCCCGGCAACGGCGCCATTTGATTGATACGAAAAAGTGTTTGTTTGTAGTTTAACCGCAATCAATAACGGTGTCGCACGTAGCTAGACCGAGATGAGTAAGGGTCGTCCTCTGGGAAACGTGGAACCTTTTACTTTTACTTTAGATGTGTTGAGAAAGAGAGGAGGAATAAAGAATTTTGTGAAAAGTTTCTAGATCTACTTTAAACAAATTGTAAAATATAGATCTAGATTTTTTCAGAGATTTAAATAATATAATAATAGGGCTTGTAGGGTTCGTTAGGATTTAGTAGTTATGGAAGATTAATTAAAAGTTACCCTTTTTATCCATTAATAGATTTAGAACTAGAACGACGGTGATGCGTGTAGATTAGGGTTTCTGGAGGGAAAAGGAATCCCACTCTTAACCCTTATCTCGACACGGAACTCCGTTCATTTCTAGCCTTTACCAAAACAATCATTAATCTAATCTCTAATCGCGGTCGGAACTGGCAAGGAATTGCTAGTGCGCCCGATTAGGATGTTAATAATTCTTTTGATAAAGTTCCTAAACTTTATAGGACTTAAAAAGGGTTTAATTATTTTCATTGCCCATTAGCCTACCCTAATCCTACGAACCCTAACAAGCGGAGAATTACTCGCGCATGTTGGGAGAAGAAGATGAAAAGAAAGAGAGGGAAAACATAATGTAAAAAAAAACAAACAATTAAATAAAAACTACCTTTATTAATCAACTCCTTCAAGCTACACTTTTAATCCATAGAAAATGATTACAAAACTTGATTTGCTTCTCGATCTTTCCTAAGGAGGTAGTCGAACAGTCGATGATCAGCCTGGATGCGTGAGCGTCGGGAGCTTCGTGATCTCTTCGGCTTGATAGATTTTCCAAGAGGCTCTCGGTGCCTTTTTATAGTGAAAACCCAGAATCTTATTGTTGAAAAGTTGGTAAAATTCAGCAGTAATCAATCTCCCAAAATCTTGCATTCCAACTCCTCATTATTGCGGCGGATCCGCGGCCCAAGGGTGTGTTTGGCCGCGGATCCGCGCTCAAGGGATGTGATCAATTGATCATTTTTCTTGGGCTTTCATCTGGTGACATGTGGCAATCTCTGGAATCTTCATAAATTAGAAATCTTTTCTTTTCTTCTGCCAGACTTGATTTCTTCATTTTGATTTCTTAATTAGGCAAGTTTTCTTCAACAACCTGATTTCTTCATAACAACTTGGAAATATTCTGCACAACAACTCAAATAAGATTTTAGTAGACTTTGTTCTACTAGGATTAGGCCAATAATATTATTTGCATACATTTTCCTACCAAATGATAATAAAAATATATTAACACATGAAAAATAATGTTTTTACACATAAACCCTCATATGTATAATATATTATAATAAAGTCCTTTTTTAATATAAAAATGGTAGGAAAAATGTACTACAAATGTGCAGTTTTATCGACTGAACAGCTGCGCTACGATTTGTTTTATGTATTTACAATTTCGGAGCCCCGACGACTTGATGGTTTTCTTAGATGTTTTAGTATTTGGGGGAGTTTGAATTTAAATTCGGGGACCGAATTTCTTTAAGGGGGGAAGATTGTAACGTTTTGAAAATCGTTTCGGTGAAATTTTGAAAAAATCGGTAAAATAAGGGGGTTTTCTGTAAAAAGTCAAAATACAAATATCTTATTATAAAAATTAAAAATTCATATTTTAGCTATGTAATTGCTATTATTTGGTGTTTATTGAGCCGCTGGTGAAATTTCAAATTTTCTGAAAAAAAATATTATTTTATTATTATTTTAAGCCGTCATTAATACATTTAATTAAGGAAAATTACAAATTGGAATGAGTTGAAACAAATTTTGTGCATCATAAAACATTAAATAAAATTTTATCATGTGGTTTTTGGAACGAAATTATTTGCCAAAACGGTTTAGAAATTATTGAAGAAAAAAGGCTTTTTTTTAGCGTAAATGGATGTTTGGGGTATTGTATTTATCATTTTTCATCACCCCACACCCGTACCCACACCCACACACCCCCATTCACTTCTCCCCTTGGCTGAATTCAGCAGCCACCATCTTTTTCCCCACTTGAATTTCAAAGGAAAAGAAATGAAAGAAAAGAAAAGAAAATGGAGAAATGAGGTGGACCTTTGACCTTGAATTGACTTTGACTTCTCCCCCCACTTTCTTTACCTCCCTCTCTCTCCTCTCCCACTCCTATTTCAGCCGACCCCCCTCCTACAGCAGCAGCAGCTCCCCCCCATTTCCTTTCTCTTTTCTCTTCAAACTTCATCAAAAATTGCCTCAAATCCATCAAAAAAAATCCCAAAACCCAAATCCGACTCCTACCCATTTTAGCCTAGCCCGTATAGCATGGATCTTTATGAAAAGAGAGCATTTTGGGAGGCCATGGATGCTTGTGGATCTTTAAATGTTTTTGGGGTATAATTCTAAAACATTTTTGCTTAATTTGTTACAAATTTCTTAAAGCTAAACTACTTAAGTGTTAATTAGGCTTAAGTTGCAAGTTTTGGAATTCAAGTTAGGAATTTGAATGCAAGTTAGGGTTTTATAAAATTGGTGTATGGTTGTGTGTTATATTTAGGCTTTTTGTCATGTTAATACAAGATTAGTAGCTTGTGCTAATGGTTAGTTTAAAAATTGTGTTAAATTGCTAATTTGCTTACTAGGTTTTTGAAATTGGTTAAATACTTGGGATTAAAAATGTGTTTAGGTTTTTCATGACTTCATCAACTTTATTAAGTGTGGTTTAATGCTTTAGATCATGCAAATCTAAGCTAGATTGTAGTTTGTGCATTTTTGCTTTGAAATTGTTAAATTTTAGGTATTTTGTAAACTAGAATATTAGGGTTTTTGGAATTTAATGAGATTAAATTCCGGGAATTGTTTATATGACTTATTTAAGATATTTAATAAGTATATTGGCCGCTACATTCATTTAAACGTCATGTTTTGTATAAAAACGGCGAATTGTGCTTGCTAGATTTTCGGAAAAATGACTTTTTAAGTGAAATTGGGGTTTTTGTGAGTTTTAACCTAGTTTATATTAAAATTAGGGTTCGTGAATGTGCAAATGAGTGTGATTGGATTTTTCTCGATGGTTTAACGTTTGTACATCGACATCGAGGGTTGGTTTGACTATTCTTGCATGCGTAGGCGATAGGTTTGGACCTATGCGTGATACGCGTGCCGATTTGATTTTCGTATGCCGTTTCGATTTCGAATTTAGTTTTAATGCGATATGGTGCGTTATGATATGTAGGTAACCCCATGTGGATTTCGAGACGACAAGCAAGCGCGTGGCGACGTCGGCACCGGCGGGCGAGGACCAGGTGAGTAGATTTATATCTATGGGAAGAAGTCGGGTGGATGGCGTGTGGCACCCCCGCAGTTCGTGGTGATGTATACGAATACGTATGCACACACATATATATATATTGTTTCTGTATATTGATGATAATATGGATATTTGGTGTTCTTGGATGATTTAGTGTCCCGAAACCCTAGAGTAGTGGTCGCACTACACATGCAAACACCAACCCATACTTGCATACTTTCTTCTTTCATTTATGCTTATACTGGATATATAGTTATGTGTTCACATGGGTATGGGACTATGGGTTCACATACGAATTTGAGGCTTGGGTCTGAGATGAGTCGATGAGATTTGTATTGAGGTTGTGACTTCGGTGATATGGCAGGATTCGTATTTGAGATACGACATGACGTTGTAGCGGGTCCTTGACGTAGTGTTTCACACACGTCCATGCATACTTACGCGGTATCAGTATTGTACTCGACGTAGATCAGTACCCCGATCATGTTATTTGATAAAGAGGATACCAGGTGAATGGTATGATGAATGTGATATTGACCCGTACCCAGATTTGGGGATGCCGTACGACGGATTTACGTACGAGCTATATTTTGATGATTGATCCGCACTCTTGACTTGGGATGTCTGGTTATGGATATGATATTATTGAGGCGGGATCACCGACTGTATATATACAGGTATGTATATGTATCGACTCAGATGATAGGCGGTTTCCTTACCTGTAGTTCAGCTTGTTAGTTCAGCCGTATAGTTTAGTGTAGTTGTTAGATTAGATTAGACTCCTACCAATTTCAAAACTAGCGGATCGTGGGTATTTTAAAAGACAGGTCAAGGGATCTACGGATATTTCAAAAGACGTATCCTTTCTTAAAAAACCACCGTAGCCCTATTTTCAAAACCCCGCGGTTCATGTTATTTCAAATGGCACCATTTGTAGGACTTATATTAGATTAATGCAGATTAGTTATAGTTGCGTCTAGTTTTTAGCTCCCGCTCATTTTGGTTGCTCGCTCCGCATCGCATATTTACATTGTTATTTCATATTGCATTGTTGACATTATGCTGTTAGGACACCAGCACCATTACCGATGATGCGTATGTACCACATACACTTACTTGCCGGCCCACACACATCTTCATCGGTAATTGCCATGTCACGTACACCTAAGAAAATATTGTTGCTTAACTTAGCTTGATAGCCAGTAGTTTGACATAATATTAGTGTACATACCTTATATGCCAGCTTAGATATTGTAGTTATTACTTGTCGCTTCATGCATACTGTTATTCATTCTCATGCTTATATTCATGGTTCTACATGCTATTGATGATTCGGATTTCCATGATATTTTCTGGATTTGGAGGAAAACCGCAAAACATATATAAACTGATTTCTCTCTTTTTAAATAAAAGTGCGGTTTTTCCCATGATGTATGAGTCGTCCACCATGAGTTTGCTGATGGATTTCGAGACCCGATTCGAGGAGACGGATGAACCGTTTCGGGTACATGGTGGACCCGGTAAGGTACCCCGGGGCAAGAAGCGCGTGATGATGACGATGTGAGCCTGGCAGGGGAGCACTACCTACCGGTGATATTACCCGACGCGTCGGATATCCGGAGGGTACCGTCGTGGTCTTGAGATGGATGGTAGGGGCCGGTCTGGACTGACGGCGCCCTAGATATTGTGATTGAGACATTGAGATTGAGACTTGAGGTACATAGATTGTGACACAGAGATATCGAGGTATTTGGACACTTGTTTTGTATCGATGCTGGGCACTGTTTTATGCTGATTTCATATATGGTACCTCATTTCTTTTAAAATACAGAAATCTCACTGATTTATGAAACCATTTTTATTCAGTACATGCATTCTGTTTCATGCATTCATACATCATCCATATGATATATTGCTACCTGAGGCACTGACACGGGCACATGAGATTACACTCGGGTTAGATATTTACCCTAGCCTTGTTATAGGCTACGTATTATTCATATATTTGAGGATATATTATGATCATTGACCTAGGTTGCGTTATTTATGCGATTTCTGTGCGTAGATGTTTTTCTATTCACGAGTTGGCAACTCACCCCCGTTGTGCCCCAGTTTCTTGCAGGTTTGCCGTACAGGCTTCATTATGGCTTTGCGGGCTCAGTTTCATTCGGGTGACTTGCTAGTAGGTGGGTTTTTCTTGTATCATACCCATCATATTACCTTGTATAATATTATTCCGTTGTATCTAGTAAATTCCATCAACCAAACATGTATTATTTGAGATAGAGACCAGTGTTGTTTATTTTTTCGACCGTAGAGTCGCTCGTTATATTTCTGGTGGTTTTGAGTTTCCTTTTGAGTTTTGATCCTCGCCGTTGGCGTTGTATATTATATTGCTTGTGTGGTTGTGACCGTCGATTGACGAAGAGCTAGCTCCCGCTTGGGGATGCCTTTTTCTTGATTTCGTATACTATTCATGTTGTATCCCGTTTGGGGGCCAGTATTTACAAAGGAGACTCTGCCGAAATTTTCAGTAATTTTTGATGTTTTAAAAACCGCATAATTCGGCTTATGCTATTGAAATTACTTGCTTTAAGTTGGTTTTTCCTGCACTCTACTACTTTTCTTGGTTTGGATTTCTGGGTTTTCGGTTTACTTAGATTACGTACGTCTCGAGACGTTCGTAGTTTAAGTGCCGGTCATGTTCCGTACTTTCGGGCCGTGACAGAAGGAGCACGGCTCTTGTGGTAAAAATTTCTTTTCCAAAATGAGAGGCAGATGGTTCGATTCCTAAAAGTGTCATTTCCATGAATGAAAAACTACTCTGCAGATGTAATTTAAAATGCAAAAACTTAAGTGAGAGGAGTGTTTCCCTTTCTATTTTCTTAGTATTGTTAGTTTTGATGGTTATTATGTATTGTGAGGATTCCGACATAACTTTGTTGGTGTGCTTTCTTTTTTTGTTAAAACTTTTGTATCAAAATACCGTAGAAGTTTCCAACCGTTTTAAGTTCACACACACACACAACTTTTATAAGAAAATTGATGAAATTTTTGGTCCATCATATCTTAACTAATTTTTATCTCTTAAAAAATTATTTTTTAAAAAAAATTTATGGTATATTTTAAAATAATTACATGCAACCTATCATATCTTTATTTTTGTAGAGTAGTTTATTAAAATACAAATTGAGTTAGCTGAAACATTTATTTATGTTTTTATATCACTCATCAAATTCTCTCTTATTTTTATTGTAGGGTGTTTTTCGTCATTCTGAGATAGAAATACGTGTCGCTTGTTAGGCGTATACAGTTTCCCCCTGTCTAGAGTAGGCTGGGATTTATTAATTGTGCAGATCTAAATCTTCGGCAGCCGCGGACTAACCTACCGTTAATTACCTTTTACTTTTGAAGCAAGAGAACCTCCGATTAACAGGTTAAACGGGTCATGCGAACTCAATGTGCAGTGTACGCGTATTTTATTTTGAAGGTGTTTTGGATGTATCGGGAGCTTCACAGAGTTTACGGGGGTTCCGCTACCCAGATAGCGGGCTGGAGGTCAAAAGGGCTAGCAGCTCCCTTTGCGGAGTGCGGGACAGCACCCCGTTAAAATTTTTTCTAACGGGGGAAGTATATTTAGTGTGGAACTTTTGGAAAAGGAGGGATGAGGAGCGTCCTAAGGACGCGTGAGACAATACGTGACCGTTGGACGCCGGCGGGTCACAAGCGAGGCGTGCGATCGCCGAAAACACCGGCGGAAGAAAGGGCTTGGCCCCTGGGCTGGTAGTTGAACTCCCGAGAGGTTTTGGAGTTAAACTCCTATGGAAGAAATTGAATGTGGATTTGGAGTTAAACTCCCAAGAGGCTTGGATTTGGAGTTAAACTCCGAAAATGTCTGTCACGCCTCGCTTCCCGGTGTACGACAAAGAGGACGCGACGAGGCCGCTACGTATTTACTTAGAAGTAAATATGCTAAGCATATCTAAGTAATATAAATATAAATGCACAAGAGACAAGATATAATTGTTTCCCCCAATCAGACCAAAACTCCGTTCAAATTTTGAAATTTGAAATGAAGCAGCGCTTTATAAAAGTGCTCGCGCTAAATACGCCAGTGCTAAGAGTCAAAGACTCTGATGCAGCGCTCACGTGCAAAACAGGAGAGCGCTAGCGCTAGCAGCGCCATCGCTAAGAGTTAAAGACTCTGATGCAGCGCTCACCTGCAAACCACGAGAGCGCTAGCACGAAGCGCGCTAGTACCAAGAGTCAAAGACTCTGATGCAGCGCTCACGTGCAAAGCACGAGAGCGCTAGCGCTGAACTAAATGTTCCCCACCGTTGGATCAAAGATCCAATGAAGATGATAAATGATCAAATTACCAGAATAAAAATTCCGTTAAGGAAATAATCCTCGGAATCTTTCCAAATAAGAAAGATTGAGCTCTGAAAATCAGAGCACCGTTGGATCAATGATCCAATGGTGATTAAAAAAATCACTAAAGTACAGAACAATCTCTGTATGGAAAATAATTTCCCAATCTTATTAAAAACAAGAAAATTGTCTTCTGTAAAACAGAAGCCCTAGGATCAAAGATCCAATGGTGGGGAAACATCCCCAAATCAATCAGAGAAAAATCTCCTTAATTGATTCAACAAATCAGCCTCCTCTATATAAAGGACCCAAGACTTCAAGTCTTGCATAGAAGAACCCCCCCATAAATTTTGAGAAATTTCAAAGAGAAGAGCAAACTCTCAGAAGAAGAATTTTTTCAAGGTAAATAAAACAAAGAGATCAAAGCATCTCATCAAAAGAAGAAAAACATAGTTCTTTTTCTAGATCATAGATCTACAAAGACAGAAGTCTTTCATAAAGGAAGAAGAGATTGGATCATCTCATCATAAAAAGGGAGGGAGAAAAACTTAATTCTCTTCAGATCATAGATCTATAAAATAAAGACGGAGTCTTTCACAAAAAACAAAGAGATCATAGTTGAAAGGTTAGCCTAGCACCTCATGAAGGGTTTGGAAGCATCACATGAACCAAAGAATGAATTTTTAGGGTGCTAAGTTAACGAACATAGAATCGTTCCTAGAAAAATTAGGGTTTCGAATTTTTTACATCATCATATGAAAGAAAGGTTAGGGTTTTGAGAGTACAACCTTTGTAGCTCCCTACGCTAGACTCCTCGGCTTCTTGGGGTTTGAAAAAGCTCCGCTTGAACTCCTCGAGGTCACCGATGATCCACCCGAAGTCCGCTTTGTCCAAGCTTGCAACTTTATCCGATCAAGTGAACGAAATGAAGCTAACACTCTAAACAAGTTGGCTAAACTTGTGTAGAATGATGTTGTGGTACTTATTCTCACTTCAAAATCCAATCTTGATGAGTATATTGCTCACTACAAAAAACTAGAGAGCAAAATGAGAGAGGAAGAAGAAGATGATGGCAATTTGAGAAGAAGATAAGAATGACTCATGAAAGAAAATAGAAAATATATCAATATATATTTTCCTCTTCTCATATCAAACCATGGTTAGGATATTATTGAACTTGAGTTAAAAACACAAAAGGAAAAGTAATCCATGGTCAAGTGGTGGGTGAGAATGGTTAGGTCAAGAAGGATGTAGAAACTAGTCATGAATTATCTTTTCCTTTATCCATTTTGTTTTAACCAAAAATCAAATAATAATCCAAATAAAAACCCATGGTGTGAGTCTTATATTGCCACCATTTCCTTGTATAATCAACCATGATAGAATGATGTATGTATGCATGTGTGCATGCACATCCATATGTGCATGAAACAATAAGGAATGTATACATGCATCCATACATCCATAGAAAACAAGAAAGAATTTCTAGTGAGAATCTAATGGTTAAATGATAAATCAACACTTGATTTATCAATCCGGCCATATCACATACGACCCTAACCAAAAGCAAGCCGCCCGATCAATATACGGTATCCTATACACGTATTTTAATCGGGTCCATGCGCATATCGCATACGTGCACCAGAACGTTTCGCCTGGACTAGGAAACTCCATTATGGGACTCTGAGACTCGTCAATACGCCGGCAGTGGATGATGATCATATCAAGCACCCCCAAGCCGCAAGCGGTCAGCTAAACGTAACGGCTACCCGGGTATTGAGCGATCAGAAGAGAACAAGCGAACCTGCTACAACTCCCGTCGAGCCAACCGGCAACACTTCCCGTACAGTCCGGTCTCCTCGTCTGATATGTCTCATATCAAGTCTAGGGGTGGTAAACGTCAGACCCCAATAACCGATAAGTCGTGCCGATGTGAGGCTCATAACGGGTCGAGAAACTACTGGTAACACTTACCAGCAAATCTTTGATCAGCCCTGGCCAGGGACTTCCCTGTTACGGCCAATCGAGTACAGCGCAACATCAACCCCCAATACCGGGAGAGACGAAACCCCTCCTATCGCTCATTGCCTCCATGTGACTCGGGACTGTACCCAAAAACCACCGTTTTGCACGCCCTCATGGACGCGGTAAGGTGGAGATCAAAGCACAGTGGGAATCACACAAGACTCTATGACGATCTCGGGTCTACAGACTAACCTGCACAAGTGTCACCTGAGAACTGCCATCTGACGTGAGGTATAATACCATCTGGGAGTTCTTGGCGAGTCCTTCCAGTGTACCCAGTCTCCAATGAGCACCCGTATACCATCTCTGATGTCAAACACCAATGGATATGGGATCATCCATCGCCCATCTCATGGGTCGAGAAGCGTATACGCTAGTCTACACTGGTATATCGATGCCCCGTCTCGATACACCTACGACTAGGGACCTTGAAGGATGTACTTATGGACTACCATGTCCCCACTAGTATGATCTGCATCATAGTCCAGGTAGTCAAGTACACATCCTAAGGGCTTTACCAACATGTAACTATAAGACAGTTTAAAGATACTAGCATACATGTTAAGATAAAGAGCAACCAGATAGCATACTATCATATCGAGCAAGAAAGTCATCTCTATATATGTCCAAGCATCCAATATAATATACATCATCTGTACAATACTGGCCTCTAGGGCATACATACAACTAACAATCTCCCACTTGCACTAGGGCCAGCTACTGTAGTATCGCATACCGAGCATCCCGAAGAGTCTCTCAAACTGTATCTGGGGAATGGCCTTCGTGAGTGGATCCGCTGTGTTGTTCTTTGTGTCAACCCTCCTGACCTCGATCTCCCGGCGATCAACTATCTCCCGGATCAGGTGATACCGCCTCAGAATATGCCTGGATCGCTGATGGGACCTAGGTTCCTTGGCCAAAGCCACCGCTCCATTGTTATCGCAATACAAAGCTATTGGATGCTCAATGGATGGAACCACTCCAAGTTCAGTAATGAACTTCTTGATCCAGACAGCCTCTTTGGCAGCATCGTTGGCAGCGATGTATTCAGTCTCCATCGTCGAGTCTGCCACGGTTTCCTTCTTGGAACTTTTCCAGCTAACCGCCCCTCCGTAAAGGGTAAAGACAAACCCCGACTGCGACTTAGAGTTGTCCTTATCACTCTGGAAGCTCGAATCGGTAAAGGACTCCACTTGGAGTTCTCCGTTACCATACACCAAGAGCATCTCTTTAGTCCTTCGTAAGTGCTTGAGAATGCTCTTCACAGCTGTCCAGTGACTCTCTCCAGGATCAGCTTGATACCTGCTCACTACACTTAGTGAGTATGCTACATCGGGTCTGGTACATAGTATCGCGTACATGATAGAGCCTACAGCCGAAGCATAGGGTATCCCTTGCATGCGAGCTCTCTCCAAATCAGTCTTAGGAGACATCTCTTTGGAGAGAGTGACTCCAGAGATCGTGGGTAAATTCCCACGCTTTGATTCTTCCATACTAAACCTCTTTAGTATGGTGTCAATGTACCTGGATTGGGACAATCCCAATATCCGTTTGGATCTATCTCTATAGATCCTAATTCCCAATATGCAGGAGGCATCACCAAGATCTTTCATTGAGAATCTTTGTGATAAGAAGAGCTTGACCGATTGCAGCATAGGAATGTCATTTTCTATCAAGAGTATATCGTCCACGTACAATACGAGGAAGACAACCTTACTCTCTGCCACCTTCTTGTAGATACAAGGTTCATCTGGGTTTTTGACGAAATCAAACTCTTTGATAACGACGTCAAAGCAGATGTTCCAACTCCGCGATGCTTGCTTTAATCCATAAATGGATTTAAGCAGCTTGCACACCTTCCCGCTGCTCCCACTATCTACGAAGCCCTCTGGCTGAGTCATGTACACGCACTCTTCTAAATCACCGTTTAGAAAGGCGGTCTTAACATCCATTTGCCAGATTTCGTAATCATGATATGCAGCGATGGCAAGCATGATCCGGATGGATTTAAGCATAACCACTGGAGAAAAGGTTTCGTCATAGTCCACACCTGGTCTTTGACGAAAACCTTTTGTAACAAGTCTAGCTTTGAAAGTCTCCACTTTCCCATCTACACCAAGTTTTTTCTTGAAGATCCACTTGCTCCCAATGGGTTTTACCCCTTCAGGAGCAACTTCCAAAGTCCATACTTTGTTGGTGTATATAGATTCCATCTCGGACCGAATAGCATCCAGCCATTTCACTGAGTCCCTACTCGTGATGGCCTTCTCGAAACTAGTTGGGTCATCATCCTCCATGATGCAATCCTTGCTCCCACCATCCATGAGAAAACCGTAGTATCTCTCAGGTTGGCGAGGAACCCTACTAGATCGGCGGAGTGGCTGGGGTTCATTGGGAACTACGGAATCCTCTGGTTCCACCAGATCTTCTGTTGCAGCTTTTGTAGCTGGAACCTCTTCCAGTTCTACCTCATGACCACTAATCTCTTTTTCAAGAAATTCCTTTTCTAAAAAGGTGGCATGCCGAGAAACAAACACTCTTTGTTCCTCAGGGTGGTGGAAGATATACCCTTGTGAATTCTTGGGATATCCTATAAATTTGCATAGAACAGACCGTGCCTCGAGTTTGTCTGGATTTTGTCGTTTGGCATAGGCTGGACAACCCCATATCTTAACATAGTTAAGACATGGTCTCTTCCCTTTCCATATTTCATATGGAGTGGTAGGCACAGATTTGGTGGGGACCATATTCAATAGATGTATGGCTGTTTCAAGCGCAGAAGGAAATAGGCAACTCAGTTGTGCTCATCATGGAGCGCACCATATCTAATAGGGTGCGGTTTCTCTGTTCTGATACACCGTTGTGCTGTGGTGTATATGGAGGAGTTAGCTGAGAAAGAATCCCATTCTCTTTTAGGAAGTCCAGGAATTCACTGCTCAAGTATTCACCTCCTCGATCAGATCGAAGGATTTTAATACTTTTTCCGATTTGGTTCTCGACTTCTTGTTTATATTCTCTAAATTTCTCAAAAGCTTCAGACTTATGTCTTATTAAGAACACATGTCCGTATCTTAAGAGATCGTCAGTGAATGTAATGAAGTACGAAGAACCATCCCTGGCATGTGTAGACATGGGACCGCATACATCACTATGTATCAGTCCCAAGAGTTCGATAACTCTTTCTCCGTGTCCCGTAAACGGAGTTTTGGTCATCTTGCCTTTGAGACATGACTGGCAAGTGTCATAAGATGAAAATTCGAACTGTTTCAAATATCCATCCTTATGCAACTTAGCCAGTCGTGTCGCATTGATGTGACCCAGTCTATAATGCCACAAGAAGGATTCGTTCAGTTCTGAACTCTTCCTCTTGTGTGTGTTTGTTATGCTCAGAACTGTTGATTGATTTAGAACATAAATGCTATTGCACAACGTGCTTGATCCAACCAACTTTTGGTTACGGAAAATGTTCATAACATTATCCTGTAATGCAAAATTATATCCCTCTTTACTCAACAAAGAAACCGATATAATGTTGCATATCAGGTTCGGCATGTAATAGCATTCGTTCAGAACCAATGTATTACCAGTTGGTAATGCAAGGTGATATTCCCCGACAGTTTTAGCTGCAACAATTGCACCATTTCCAACTCTAATGTCTTTATCACCTTCTCTAAGTTCTCTACCTTTCCTGAGCCCATGTAACTGATTACATATATGGGATCCTGACCCGGTATCTAATACCCAGGACGTAGGGCAAATGGAGAAACAGTTCTCTGTAACGAACACACCCGAAGAAAATGCATCAACATGTACTTTCTTCATTCGGGTGGCATGGGAATCCTGGTATTCCCCTATATCCTGTTCAGTCCTATAACTCTTATAAGAAAGAACGGAACCAACGTTCCCCAGCACAGTATAACATGCGGGTTCGGTCAATACATCCATATTATTATCTTAATTAAGGCATGCCATGGTCGCTACCTGGAGAGAGAGAGAAGAAAACACTTTAGCGTATGCTCTTGCAAGATCATATTGGTTATTATCTTATCTAATCAGGATGGCTCCCACTGGTTTTTATCAAATCTTCCTTCAAACCCTAAAAGGAAAGACTAGCCGGGATTAATCACACCCTACAACTTCGCCAATCTTTCAGCCAGGCCAGTGTCGGTACTTTGAGGGAGGTTCCCCGTGCTTTCGCACGGACCTAATTAAAGTAAACCTCGTTTTCCCAGAGGCGTAACCCCGTTGACACCTTTCTAGACACCTACTTGATCGGCTAGTTGTAATGTGTAAAACTCTCCCGGGAGTAACTCTTACTCGCAGTGGGTATCGGGATCCAACTATCTTATAGAAGGTATGCAATCTCATTGCAAATTTCAACACTTGAAATTCCCGATAATATTTTGCCCCTAACGTGCTATGACCTTGACGAAAGCCAACAAACCACAGCCCGCTAGTCAAGTTCAACCCGTACATTTCTTGACTGAATTAAACCCACCCGCACGACCCTTGATGAAACCCAACAAAGCCGTACGACTACCCTAATCCAGTCGCATCATATGCAGCAGATAAGGAGCATATAGCTACCGCACACTACACCTTGACGAAAGCCAACAAATGTAGCACGAATACTATATACAACTTATCTGAAATGACGGAGGGCTACGACAGGTTTTTCTGAAAACCTATTGCGTAATGAACTTGATATCGTTGTAGAATCAAGTGAAGTTTTGAAATGGAGCGATTTTGAGGCTTTTCTAGTTTTGCTAAAGGGGTCACTCCCGGCGAAGGGATCATCGACCCTTTCCTCGTCGAATGAGGTGCGGGATATATCATATATATCACTGTGCAAAGCAGAAACTATAGGCAATCAAAAGACAAACCGAATGTGTAGCATCTGCCAGTTATTGCTAAAGGGGTCACTCCCGGTGAAGGGATCTCGGCCCTTTCCTCATCGAATAAGGTGCAGGGTATATCATATATACCGCTATGCAAAGAAAAACTATAGCTACCCTTTTTATTTTTAAAAATTTGATTCTACAACATCTTTTAGGTTTCTTTTCTTTCATTAATCACATTAATGAAGTCCCATCATTTAAGTCACCTAAACATCACAGATAAATACGACGTACACTTATGCCATCTGCATTCGCCTCGATGTCCCCTCGTGCACCGTTAGGTTAGGTAACTAACGACAGAGCAGGGCAGGGCTAGTGGGGTGTAAAACATAAGTAACGCCTATATAATATATCATATATACTATATACTGTATCCATCAGAACATATCAAATGATCACATCACAGATATCGCAGCAGAAACATAGATATAATGTGGGATATACTAGGACGTCCGTATTTAGTATCTAGCCAACAATAGAAAATACGGATTCCACAGTCGCGATGAATAGCCAAGCCCACACCCTGGACCCCTACGAGAGCGGCAAGCGACCCTACCAATTCTGGAGTTTAGGAGATCCGGTCTCGACTCCTCGAGATGGCCTCCCACTGAACCCCAGAACCCGGTCACCTGTGCTCCCCTCCTTGGGTCCATCCTAATGCGGAAAAGTAAATAATATACAACACAGGTGGCATCGACCTCAACCCAGAAGTGCCCCAAATAAAAGAATATTACATTACATTTGAATTTACATGAATGAAAATATAAAACTCTCATCTCACATAAAACCCCCGGCTATTCAATCGCGACAATCCGGCACATCATATCTCAGCAACACATAATATCTCATATCATCAACGTAAGTAAGTATGCGTACCCCAATTGACGTTGACGTATAGCAACGAAACCGGCGATATCGACATACTACACTTACGGTCACAGAAAAGAAAGTGTAAAACTGCAATATCTGGCATCCACATTCTCTTTAGACATCGTAAATGCGAAGTATCACATACCTCGTATTTCATGTCTTATAATATGAATTCCACACATTGCATCACATTCCAGATAATTATACAGTATTAAAGTTTTCGAACGAACGATCAAATACCCAAGATTCACTAAAGCTCAACACTTGAGTGGAGTTCAAAAACCCGGAGTGTGACACAGTGGTAGCAGTCCAGCCGTAGAAGGGTCAAGCCAACGCCTCACATGTGACACGCCGTACTGCCCCAAACCCTAAGGTTCAAAAGGAAGTTTAAGACGGTCACACAATCGAGTTAAAGTTTGTTGTCTTCTAGAGGGTCCACCACAAACAAACTTGCACGTATTTCCGAAAGCTTTTAAACCCCGTGAAAAGTGAGCAAATGATACTCGTTCAAACACTTCAATACTTTCAAATTTACCCGGAAAAGACACGAAATCAAAATTCCGATCGAATCGTCGAGTCCAAAACCATCTCCAGAATTTTCAGCTCTAAATTCAGATTAAAAATACCTTAAAAAATATACAAGCAGAACCCAGCATTACTGTATAAAAATAATTCATTGATTGATCTGTACGGCCGCGGAACCGCGGCCTAAGCAAGGTTAGGCCGCGTTTCCGCGGCAATAATAACTGTTCATCGCATCGTTTTTATACAGTAATTCTTATATTTACCTGCTGAATTTTTTAAAATATTTTTAATTCTGAAAAACAGCAGTTTTGAAAAATCAACCAGAGAGCGCTAAAATTCCGTGTTTTCTGGCTCGATCGGAGTTTTAACTTCGTAAAATTGTCGCCTAATATTCTAGGTCGGCTCTGATACCAATGAAAGGTTAGCCTAGCACCTCATGAAGGGTTTGGAAGCATCACATGAACCAAAGAATGGATTTTTAGGGTGCTAAGTTAACGAACATAGAATCGTTCCTAGAAAAATTAGGGTTTCGAATTTTTTACATCATCATATGAAATAAAGGCTAGGGTTTTGAGAGTACAATCTTTGTAGCTCCCTACGCTAGACTCCTCGGCTACTTGGGGTTTGAAAAAGCTCCGCTTGAACTCCTCGAGGTCACCGATGATCCACCTGGAGTCCGCTTTGTCCAAGCTTGCAACTTTATCCGATCAAGTGAACGAAATGAAGCTAACACTTTAAACAAGTTGGCTAAACTTGTGTTGAATGATGTTGTGGTACTTATTCTCACTTCAAAATCCAATCTTGATGAGTATATTGCTCACTACAAAAAACTAGACAGCAAAATAAAAGAGAAAGAAGAAGATGATGGCAATTTGAGAAGAAGATAAGAATGACTCATGAAAGAAAATAGAAAATATATCAATATATATTTTCCTCTTCTCATATCAAACCATGGTTAGGATATTATTGAACTTGAGTTAAAAACACAAAAGGAAAAGTAATCCATGGTTAAGTGGTGGGTGAGAATGGTTAGGTCTGTAGGGTTCCTAGGCACACTAAAGAGGTCTCACAAGGCATCAACCATGCCAATTTCAAATTTTACAAGTGCCGAGAAACCCTAATACGGATTCGTTGACTAGAGTTTAGGCGAAAAGTGAAACTAGTTAACAACTTAACTAAAGGCAAGAGGCTACAACCTTTGTAGATCCGGTTCTCCACTTCCTTAGCTCCACGTGGACGTCCTCTCGCTGTCCATATCGGATCTCGGACTCTAGCATCGGCTTCATCGGAGAAATGGGCGGGTTAGGTCGTCGACTTCGATGCCGAAGATGATCTACGTCGAGGCAACACAAAATCAAGCTCCAACTTCACCAAGTTGTGAAACTTGTGAAGAAAACACTCTATACTACTTGGCAAGAGGTAAAGGATGAAGAAATAGGAAGTGGGTTCACTTTAGAATTGGATTTCTCACTCTTTTTGTCAAGATGCCATTAATGGTGGCAAGTTTCCTTCTTGAAGAAGAAGAAGAAGAAGGTGATAGAATATGATAAGTCTCTTTTTAAAAAAGAAAATAATATGAGTACTTATCATATACTAACCATGGTCAAGTGTAGAGAGTAAACTAGGGTTAGGTGAATGGTTAGGTTAAGGGAATAAAACAAAAATGGTCAAGCTTTCAACTCTTCATGAAGCTTCATGAAAGAAACAAAGAAAGCCACCATTTCCATTTTCTTTTCCAAAATAAATAATCAAAATAAATAAATGAATAAGTAAACAAAACCCTAACCATTCATATAACCATGGTTTAATCTTTACACAAACTCAAGTTAACATGTATCATCAAACATGATACAATCAAGTGCACACAAAAATATATCACATATACAATGTGCACATTAAGTGAGAAAATCCTTTTAAAATGAACCAATACTAGTTAATGCAAAGTAATATATCAACTATATAATTATACATTAAATCATTAAATCAACACTTGATTCAATGATCCGGTCATGTCACACATAACTGACTAGTATACAATGTATCGACTTATCGAATCAATCTTCGATTCGATAACTAGGTTATATCGCATACAACCAATCGAAACATTCATCGCGAGAATGAAATACGGTATCACATACACGCATTATTCTCGGTCCCGCACATATCTCATATGCGCTCCTATTTCGTTTTGCTTGAGCCAGGAAACCTCTGTGTAGGACTCTAAAGACTCGTCAATACGCCGGTAGCAGATGATGATCATATCAAGCACCCACAAGCCGCAAGCGGTCTGCTAAACGTAACGGCCACCCGGGTATTGAACGATCAGAAGATCGACGAGCAAGCCCGCTCACACTCCTGTGAATCCAACCAGTAACACTTATCGTACAGTCCGGTCTGTTCGTCTGATATGTCGCATATCAAGTCTAGGGGTGGTAAACGTCAGACCCCAATAACCGATAAGTCGTGCCGATGTGAGGCTCATAACGGGTCGAGAAACTAATGGTAACACTTACCAGCAAATCTCTGATCAGCCCTGGCCAGGGACTTCCCTGTTACGGCCAATTGAGCACAGCGCAACATCAACCCCCAATACCGGGAGAGACGAAACCACTCCTATCGCTCATTGCCTCCATGTGACTCGGGACTATACCTAAAAACCACCGTTTTGCACGCCCTCATGGACGTGGTAAGGTGGAGATCAAAGCACAGTAGGAATCACACAAGACTCTATGACGATCTCGGGTCTACAGACTAACCTGCACAAGTGTCACCTGAGAACTGCTATCTGACGTGAGGTATAATACCATCTAGGAGTTCTCGGCGAGTCCATCCAGTGTACCCAGTTTCAACTGAGCACCCGTATACCATCTCTGATGTCAAATACCAATGGATATGGGATCATCCATCGCCCATCTCATGGGTCGAGAAGCGTATACGCTAGTCTACACTGGTATATCGATGCCCCGTCTCGATACACCTACGACTAGGGACCTTGAAGGATGTACTTATGGACTACCATGTCCCCACTAGTATGATCTGCATCATAGTCCAGGTAGTCAAGTACACATTCTAAGGGCTTTACCAACATGTAACTATAAGACAGTTTAAAGAGACTAGCATACATGTTAAGATAAAGAGCAACCGGATAGCATACTATCATATCGAGCAAGAAAGTCATCTCTATATATGTCCAAGCATCCAATATAATATACATCATCTGTACAATACTAGCATCTAGGGCATACATACAACTAACAATAGTATCTTATAAAAAAGAGAAGAACATAGTTCTCAGATCCATGAGACAAAGTCTCTTATAAACGAGAGTTTAATTCTCAGAGCGTAGAACTGATCAAAAATGCCTAAAAAGAGCCTTAGCGCTCCAAGACTGGCGCATAGCGCTACAGCGCTCCTAGCGCTCCAATTTAAAGAAGCGCCTCAGCGCTCCAAGTCTGGCGCTAAGCGCCCAGCGCTCCAATCGCTATTTTAAAAGAAGCGCCCAGCACTCCAAGGTTGGCGCTCATCGCTAAGCGCACCACGTGCTCCTCACGTGGGCGATATTTTATAAAGAGCGGTCTGTGCTTATTGACTGGCGCTCAGTGCTAAGCGCGCCACGTGCTCCTCACGTGTGCGCTATCTCACAGGAAGCGCCTTAGCGCTCCAAGACTGGCGCACAACGCCATAGCGCTCGTAACGCTCTAATTTAAAGAAGCGCCTCAACGCTCCAAGTCTGGTGTTCAGCGCCCAGCGCTCCAAGCGCTATTTTAAAAGAAGCGCCCAACGATCCTAGGTTGACGCTCCGCGCCATGCGCACCATGTGCTCTTCACGTGGGTGTTATTTTATAAAGAGCGCTCTGCGCTCATTGAATGGCGCTCAGCGCCAAGCGCACCACATGCTCCTCACGTGTGTGCTATCTCACAGGAAAGCGCCTTAGCGCTCTTAATCTGGCGCTCAGCGCCAAGTACACCACGTGCTTTTCACGTGTGCGCTACATAAACTGTTCTTTAAATAAAGCCCCAGAGCCATAATGAGTGTTCAACACTCAATAAAAGACAAAAAGGTTGTCAGAACCCAAAACCAATGCTCAGTATTGTTAAATAAAATGGACTGAGCCTAATTAAATGTTCAACATTTTAACTGAGTGGACTAAGCCCAAGTTGGCCACAGACCCCTAATTCATATTAATTGAGCCCATATGCTCATAAATCTTTTTAACTGATCTTAGTCCCAAAATTGACTACAGATCCCCCAACCAATATTGGTTCAAGGGTACATCTCTTCATACCCCTAATATATGTCGTTGTAATTCTTTAACGTCTTCAAAGAGATGGAGGATCCCAATAACCAATAATTTTTGGCGCATCCCCAAATGGTTGAACCAAAGCCACATTGACTATAAAGTCTTTAAACTGGACTATGACGTCTTTAAACTTTACGGACTATGAAGTCCCTAAACTCATGGACTATGATGTCCTTAAACTTATGGACCGCAATGTCCCTAAACTAAATCCCACAGACTATGACGTATTTAAACTAGACTATGATGTCCTTAAACTTTACGGACTATGATGTCCTTAAACTCCATGAACTATGACGTCCTTAAACTTATGGACCGCAATGTCCCTAAACTAAAACAATAGAGTCCAAATGCTCTTTTGTTGGATCTAAATGATCCTGTTAAATAGATCTTAGTCTAAAATTAGACTAACATATCCTTCACATGTTAGTTATATGTATGCCCTAGAGGCCATTACTGTACATTGGATGTATATTGTAGTGGATGCTGGGACATATATAGGTAGGACTTTCTTGCTCGACATGATAGTACGCTATCTGGTTGCTCTTTATCTTAACATGTATACTTTTTGTCTCTCTGTTACATGTTGATAAAGCCCTTAGGATGTGTACTCGACTTTCAGGACTATGATGCAGATCATACTAGTGGGGCCTGGGTAGTCCATGAGTACATCCTTCAATGTTCCTAGTCGTGGGAATATCGAGACGGGGCATCGATATTTCAGAGTAGAATAACGTATATCTTCTCGACCCATGTGATGGGCGATGGATGATCCCATATCCATTGGTGTTTGACATCGGAGATGGTATGCGGGTGCTTAGTGGAGACTGGGTACACTGAACGGACTCGCCGAGAACTCCCAGATGGTATTATACCTCACGTCAGATGGCAGTTCTCTGGTGACACTGGTACAGCTTAGTCTGTAGACCCGAGATCGTCATAGAGTCTTGTGTGTCTCCCACTGTGCTTTGATTTCCACCCTACCACGGCTCTACTGAGTCGTGCAAACAGGTGGTTTTTGGGCATAGTCCCGATTCACATGGAGGCAATGAGCGATAGGAGGGGATTCGTCTCTCCCGGTATTGGGGGTTGATGTTGCGCTATGCTCGACTGGCCATAACAGGAAATCCCTGGCCAGGGTTGCAGTGACCTACTGGTAAGTGTTATCAGTAGTTTCACACATGTCATGGACTTCACGTCGGCATGACTTATTGAGCTACTGGGGTCTGACGTTTACCACCCCTAGGCGAGATATGCGACATATCAGACGAACAGACCGGACTGTACGGTAAGTGTTACTGGTTGGATTCACAGGAGTGTGAGCGGGCTTGCTCGTCAATCTTCTGATCGCTCAATAACCGGGTGGCCGTTACGTTTAGCAGACCGCTTGCGGCTTGTGGGTGTTTGATATGATCATCATCTGCTGCCGGCGTATTGACGAGTCTTTAGAGTCCTACACAGAGGTTTCCTGGCTCAAGCGAAATGAAATAGGAGCGCATATGAGATATGTGCGGGACCGAGAATAATGCATGTATGTGATACCGTATTCCATTTTCGCGATGAATGTATCGATTGGTATATGCGATATAACCTAGTTATCGAATCAAGGATTGATTCGATAAGTCGATACATTGGATACTAGTCGGTTATATGCGACATGACCGGGTCATTGAATCAAGTGTTGATTTGATGATTTAATGTATAATTATATATTTGATATATTACTTTGCATTAACTAGTATTGGTTCACTTTAAAAGGATTTTCTCACTTGATGTACACAAATTGTATATGTGATATACTTTTGTGCACAAGATTGTATCATGTTTGATGATACATGCTTGTTTGGGTGTATGTTTGGTTTAAACCATGGTTGGTCAATGGTTAGGGTTTCACTTGATTTATTTCACTTATTCTTTTATCTATTTATTTTGGTTGAAAAGAAAAGAAAAGCTAAATGGTTGCTTTCATGCTAGAAGATTCTTGTAGTTTCTTGCATCTTTGACCAAAGCAACCATTTTGTCTTCATATCCTAACCCTAACCATTCAACAAACCATGGTCTATTCTCTACACCTAATCATGGTTGCCATATGATAAGTATTGATATGATTTTTTTTAAATAACTTATCATATATTTCTTTCTTCTTCTTCTTCATCTTCAACATGAAGAAAGCTTGCACCATCAATGGCAAAATGATCAAATGAGTGAGAAATCCAAATCTAAAGTCTACCCACTTCCTATTTCTTCATCCTCTACTACTTGCCATGTTGTAGAGTGTGTTTTCTTCACAAGTTTCTTGACTTGGCGAAGGCGGAGCTCGAGTTTGAGTTGTCTCGACGTAGATCATCTTCGGCATCGAAGCCGACGACCAAGCCTGCCCATTTCTTCGATGAAGCCGATGCTAGAGTCCAAGATATGATTTGGACAGCGAGGGGACTTCATCACGGAGCCTAGGAGGTGGAGGATTGGATCTACAAAGGTTGTAGCTTCTTTCCTTTTAGTTAAATTCATTTACATGCTTGCATCGGCTATATATCTAGTTAACGATCCGTATTAGGGTTTGTAGGCACCCGTAAAATTTGAATTATCCATGTTTGATGCCTTGTGAGACTTCATTAGTGTGCCTAGGAACCCTACAGTGGTATCAGAGCCTAGCTAGAGCCTTCGGCGATGCGTAGACGGAATCAGAAATCCGATCGAACCGAAACCCTAACCCTAATATAGCTCTCTGTACATTTTTGAAATTCGTGGTTTTTTGTAAATTAAAAATATGTAGAAAAATAAGTAGGGTTTTATAAGAATTACTGTGCAAAATTTTGGTCGTAATTCCATCAAACCGCCGCGGAACCGCGGCCTTAGCCCACGTGGCGCGGCGGTTTCGCGGCAATACTGTTGCATCGTTGACCAAAATTTGCATAGTAATTCTTAGTTTGCTGTGCTGGTTTTCCTGGGAATTTTTAATATTTTTTCAAGAGTTGTTATTTTCTGGGTTGTATTGGGGACTCGGTGTTTCGACCGGATTGTCTAATTTTGTCAGTGTGTGTTTTTCCGGGTAATTTTAGAATATGTTAAAAAGTTCGACCGGATATAAATACCCATTTTTTCCCCTGCCGGAAAATTTCCAAGTGTTGGATTTTTCCGTAGTTTAACGACGTTCTAAGTAGTGCAAGTAACGCGATGGTCCCTCTAGAAGACAACAAACCTTAACTCGATTATGTGGCCGTCTTGAACTGCCCTTTGAACCTTCGAGTTTGGGGCAGTACGACGTGCCACATGTGAGGCGTTGGCTTGACCCTTCTACGGCTGGACCGTTGGTACTGAGGCACGAACTGAATGCTGTTAGACTTATTTCATGTGTTGAGCTGTATCGGAAAAACTTGGGTGTTCGATTGTTTGATCGGAAAGTTTAACATTTTTCTATTTATCCGGAATGTGATACAACATTTGGAATTCATAAGTAGTTATGAGATAACTGAATGAATGTTATAAACATAGCAGTTTAGTCTCACTTGATCGGTTGCCACGGAATTTTGATGCGATCAAAAGTCCGTTGCAATCACGTAGCGTACGCGGATACTCGCCGGGTATACTTAATAGACAGCCTCACTCCATAGCCCCGACCAAGTAACTGTAGGAGAACCCCGTCGCCGAAAGCATCCGTTCGGGTGCTCGCGGCAGCGGTGTTCCGCCTTGGTGCACTTTGTCGACGGCGTCGGGGGTGCGGCCGCCTACTGAAGTTTGCGACGAGCATTGGATCAGGATGTCGGGAATCTTGTTGAATTACCCGACTTTATATTGAAAAGTGTTTTCGATTTTGAGACTAAAATGCGGGGTTTATAATTGTTAGGCATGCGATGTCTAAGTATTTCATTTGATTAGGCATGCGATGTCTAAAGAGGTTGCGGATTCCAACTGTTGTAGTTTTACACTTTCTTTTCTGTGACCGTAAGTGTAATATGTGATATCGCCGGTTTCGTTGCTATATGTCAACGACAATTGGGATGTGCATATTTACTTACGTTGATGACATGTGATGTTATGTGTTGCTGGATATGTTATATTGGATCGTCGTGTTTGAATAGCCGGGTTTTTTTTTATGTGAGATGAGTGTTTTTCATTTTCATTCATGTAAAAACTTGTATGTAATATTCTTTTATTGGGGCACTTCCAGGTTGCGGAAGTTGTCACCGTTGATGTATATTATTTACTTTTCCGCATTAGGATAGACCCAAGGAGGGGAGCACAAGTAACCGGGTTCTGGGGTCCAGTGGGAGACCAACTCGAGGAGTCGAGTCCGGGTCTCCTAACCCTAGAATTGGTAGGGTTGCTTGCCGCTCTCGTAGGGGTCTAGGGGTGTGGGATTGGCTATTCATCATGACCGTGGAATCCATGTTTTATACTGGCTCGTATTGAAAACACGGACGTCCTAGTATATCCAATATTTCATATGATATTTTCTGCTGCGTTATCTGTGATGTGATTCTGTGATTTATTCAGATAGATGTAGTATATAGTATATATGATATATTATATAGACGTTGCTTATGTTTTACACCCGCGCTAGCCCTGCCTCGCTCTGGCGTTAGTTACCTAACCTAACGGTGCAGACGGGACATCGAGGCGAATGCGGATGGCATAAGCGTACGTTATATTTATCTGTGATGTTTAGGTGAACTTAAATGATGGGATATTCATTAATGAGATTAATGAAAGAAAATAAACCTAATTGATGTTGTGGAATCGAATTTCAAAATAAAACAGGTAGCTACAGTTCTTGCTTTGCATCGCGGTGTTCCTTGTAGAACATCCTGCACCTTATTCGATGAGGAAAGGACCGAGATCCCTTCACCGGGAGTGACTCCTTTAGCAATAACTGGCAGATGCTACAACCCTCGGTTTGTCTTTTGATCGCTTCTATAGTTTCTGCTTTGCATGGTGATATATATGATATATGCCGCACCTCATTCGACGAGGAAAGGGCCGACGATCCCTTCACCGGGAGTGACCCCTTTAGCAAAACTAGAAAAGCCTAAAAAACATTCCATTTAAAAACCATTTGATTCCGCAACGAGATCAAGTTCAAAGCGTTAAAGGTTTTCATAAAAACCATTCGCAACCCTCCGTCATTTTAGGAAGTAGAGTACTTAGTATTCGTGCTGTGTTTGTTGACCATAGTCAAGGCACAGTGTACGGTAGCTAAGTGATGTCTTCCTATACCGCATATGATGCGATTAGTTAGTACAGTCGCGTGACTTTGTTGACCTTAGTTAAGGGTCATGTGGGTGGGTCTAATTAATCACGAAATGACGGGTAGAACTTGACTAGTACTTATGATTTGTTTACCATAGTTAAGGTCATAGGTGCTAGGGGTAAAAACCTTTATCGGGAGTTTCAAGCGTTGAAATTTGCAATGAGATTGCATACCTTCTATATGATAGTTGGATCCCGATACCCACTGCGAGTAATTGTTACTCCTGGGAGAGTTTTGCACTTTACAATTAGCCGATCAAGTAGGTGTCTAGAAAGGTGTCAACGGGGTTACGCCTCTGGGAAAGCGAGGTTTACGGTAATTAGGTCCGTGCGAAAGCACGGGGAACCTCCCTCAAAGTACCGACACTGGCCTGGCTGAAAAATTGGCGAACTTGTAGAGTGCAATTAATCCCGGCTAGTCTTACCTTTTAGGGTTTGAAGGAAGTTTTGATAAAAACAGTGGGAGCCATCCTGATTAGATAAAATATATAACCAATCTAATCTTGCAAGAGCGCACGCAGAGTGTTTTCTTCTCTCTCTCTCCAGGTAGCGACCATATCACGCCTTAATCAAGATAATAATACGGATGAATTGACCGAACCCGCTTGTTATACTGAGCTGGGGAACGTTGGTCCCGCTCCAACTTATAATTGTTATAAGATTGAGCAGGAAATAAGGGAAATACCAGAATTCCTATGCCACCCAAACGAAGAAAGTGCATGCTGATGCATCATTTTCGGGTGTGTTCATTATAAAGAACTGTTTCTCAGTATCCTCTGAATCCTGGGTATTTGATACCGGATCAGGATCCCAGATATGTAATATGTTACATAGGGCTACAAAAAGGTAGAAAACTGAGAACGGGTGATAAGTTTCATGAGGCAGAAAACGGGGTAAGTGTTGCAGCCAGGTCTGTTGGTCACTGTCACCCTGTATTGTAATACATTGATTCTGAATGAATATTATTAGATACCGAACCTGATATACAAAATCATATCAGTCTCTTTATTAGTAAAGAAATGGTAAAATTTTGTATTGTTGGATAATGTTTTGAACATTTCCTATATCAAAAGTTGATCGGTTCAGGCACGTTATCTAAAAGCATTAATGTTCTAAATCAAACTACAGTTCTTAGTATACGGAACACACACAAGAGGAAAAGTTCAGAAATGAACGGATCCTTCTTGAGGTATTGTAGACTAGGTCATATCAATGCGACCCGACTAGCTAAAGTTACATTTAGATGCATATTTAAATCAGTTTGAATTTACATCTTATGAAACTTGCCAGTCATGTCACAGAGATAAGATGACCATAGCTCCGTTTACTGGAAACAGAGAAAGAGTTAGTGAACTCTTGGGACTGATACATGATGATGTATGTAAGGTCTCCTGTCTACACATGCCAGGACCGGTTCTTTGTACTTCATTACATTCTCTGATGATCTCTCAAGATTCGGACCCGTGTTCCTGATGAAACATAAGTCCGAACTTTTTGAGATATTCACAGAATATAAGTTAGAAGTAGAGAACCAGAATACGGATATAAGTATTATGTCCTATGATGAGATCAAGGAGGAGAATACTTGAGCACGGAATTCCTGGACTATTCTAAAGGAGAATGAGATTCTCTCTCAGGATTACTCCTCCGTATACACCATAGCACGATGGTATATCGGGGCGGAGCAAACACACCCTATATGATAAGGTGCGCTCTATGATGAGTACTACTGAGTTACATTTTTCCTTTTGGGAGTTATGCACTTATGAAGTTGCATACCTATTGAATAGGGTTCAAATCAAATCAGTTGCCTACCACTCCATATGAGATATGGAAAGGGAAGAGCCCATGTCTTAAGCTAGTTAAGATTTGGGGTTGTCCGGCCTATGTCTAAAAGCAAAATCCGGACAAGCTCGAGGCAATGTCAGTTATGTAGAACTGGAAGTGTTCCAGCTATATAAACTGCAGCTGATGATTTGACCGAACCAAAGGATTCAATAGTAACCTACGAACCTCAGCCTCTCCGCCGATCTAGTAGGGTTCCTCACCCACCTGAGAGATACTTTGGTTTCTCTATGACAGTGGGTGCGAGGAATGCATCATGTTATGATGACCCAACTAGTTTCGAGCTGGCCATCAAGTGTGAGACTCTGTAAGAATGGCTGGATGTTTTTCGATCTGAGATGGAATCCTTATACACCAACAAAGTATGGACTTTGGTTGCAATATCTGAAGGGTTAAATCCCCATCAGGAGCAAGTATATCTTGAGAAGATTACTTGGTGTAGATGGAAAAGCTGAGACTTTCAAAGCTAGACTAGTTAAAGGTTTTCGTCATCGACCAGGCGTGGATAATGATGAAACCTTTTTCCAGTGGCTATGCTTAAGTCCATCCAGATCCTACTTGCCACGGCTACATACCATGCCTACGATATCTGGCCGTTGGGTGCCATGACTGCTTTTCTAGATGGTGTTTTAGAAGAGTACGTCTGTAAGTACACAGCCAGTGGGCTTCGTAGACAGTAGGAGCAGCGGAAATGTGTACAAGATGCTTTATAGGATAAAGCAGGCATCGCGGAGTTGGAACATCTGTTTTGATGTATTAGTCAAAAAGTTTGACTTCATCAAAATGGTAGATGAACCTTGTTTGAACAAAAAGGTAGTAGAGAGAATGGTAATGATCCTCGTAGAGTACGTGGATAACATACTCTTGATAGGAAAATAGTTTCCTATGCTACGATCGGTCGATCTCCTCTTATCACATAGATTCTCCAATAGGATCAAAGTGATACCTCCTAAATTCTGAGTTTTCATCTATGAGATAGATGTAATTGGATGCTAGGATTCTTACTAGATATAGTGAGATGGTATCAATCGATCCTGGGGAGAATTACTGGAAGGGTTCCAGGGTGATAAAGACGACTGAATGTCAGTCGCAGGCATTGTCTTTACCCTCAGTAAAGGGACGGTATGTTGGAAGAGTTCCAAGCTAGATACCGTGGCAAACTAGACGATAAAGGCTGGTAACATCGCTATTTATGATGTTACCAAAGAGGTAGTTTGGGTGTATATTGGTTCATAAGATGAACTAGGTTCCCACCATTGTGTGACAATGGAAGTGTGGCTTTGGCCCTGGAACCCTGTTCCATCAGTGACCCAGACAAATTCTGAGGCAGCATCACCTGATCATGGAGATAGTTGATCTCCAGGTTGATCAAGGTTAGGAGAGTAGACTCAGAGGACAATACGGCGGATCCACTCACGAAGGCCTTTTTCCAAAGAGAGATTTTTTTTGGGGATGGTTGAGTATTAGATACTACAACCACTGCTACAGATGGTCCTAGTGCAAGTGGGAGATTGTTAGTTATATGTATGCCCTAGAGGCCATTACTGTACATTGGATGTATATTGTAGTGGATGCTGGGACATATATAGGTAGGACTTTCTTGCTCGACATGATAGCACGCTATCTGGTTGCTCTTTATCTTAACATGTATACTTTTTGTCTCTCTGTTACATGTTGATAAAGCCCTTAGGATGTGTACTCGACTTCCAGGACTATGATGCAGATCATACTAGTGGGGCCTGGGTAGTCCATGAGTACATCCTTCAATGTTTCTAGTCGTGGGAATATCGAGACGGGGCATCGATATTCCAGAGTAGACTAGCGTATATCTTCTCGACCCATGTGATGGGCGATGGATGATCCCATATCCATTGGTGTTTGACATCGGAGATGGTATGCGGGTGCTCAGTGGAGACTGGGTACACTGAACGGACTCGCCGAGAACTCCCAGATGGTATTATACCTCACGTCAGATGGCAGTTCTCTGGTGACACTGGTACAGCTTAGTCTGTAGACCCGAGATCGTCATAGAGTCTTGTGTGTCTCCTACTGTGCTTTGATTTCCACCCTACCACGGCTCTACTGAGTCGTACAAACAGGTGGTTTTTGGGCACAGTCCCGATTCACATGGAGGCAATGAGCGATAGGAGGGGATTCGTCTCTCCCGGTATTGGGGGTTGATGTTGCGCTATGCTCGACTGGCTATAACAGGAAATCCCTGTAACACTTTGAATTTCTGTTTGATTGTTTCGGTGGTAATTAGTAATCGTACATGTTTGTATATAGGTGTTCATAGGGTTATTAGTTATTTGGTAGTGTTTGCATATTGGGATAGGTCTTGTGCTTGTGTACACCTTGCATACTTAGACTTTTTGGGATTTAGGATTTTGTTAACTTGTTAACCATTTTCTTGTGTGCATGGTTGCAATTTATCTTTTCCCCACCATTTTATTCATATCTTAACCCCATTTGATAATTCCAAACTCCTAATAAACAAATAGGTATGGTGTTAGGTGAGGCCTTGACTTTCCTTGACTTTTTCTTCTCTCTTCTCTCTCTCCCAATCATTTCTGCACCTCCTGCAGAAAATCATCAGAAACCACACTTCTTTCTTCCTCTCTTCTCTCTCTTTTCATTCCTCTTTGAATCCTACACCAAAAACCCTACACAATCAACTCTTTTCTTCACTAAACCTTAGGAAAAATGAAGTTTTTGAGGTGTTGGGGAGCTAATCTGCACAACTGAGGGTAAAGCTGGAACCCTTGGTGTTTTAAGGTCATTTAAAGGTATAAAATCTTAATCCTAGCACCCAATTTTCATAACTTGCATGTTTAGCTTAGAAATATCACGTTTTTGTACCATTTTAGTGCTTTTGAAGGGGGTTTAGTGTTAAAATGTTAAAATTTATGTTGTGGTGGCTTGATTAGCTTGTTAATGAGTTATTAGTGTGGGATTAGACCTAGACTTGTTTCAGATTTCATCAAAATACCATAAAGTTCCAGTTTTGTGCAAAATGTGTGATTTGAACTGATTTTAGGCACTGTAGGAAATCTGCTACTACCCGAGACTTTTCAGAACAAAACTAGTGATTACTGTAGCATGTATGTATGGTGTAGAGTGCACAAACCAAACCTGGAGACCCAATTCCCAAGTCTGGCCGCCGAAATGGGCATTCTGGCCGCAAATTGCGGCCAGATCGGGGAGATTTGGGTTGGGGTTTGGGGTGTGGGTCTCTGCTTGTATGTGGGTTATTTTGGTATATATAGTTTTGCTATATATTTCCTGTATAAAAATCTGGAGCTGAATACCTAATTTCCCGTATTTTCAACCTTTCGCGACACGCGTGATACGTGTGTGTGGGTTTTGGGTTTCTACGTATCGCGACGCGTCGGAGTGATTTCAGACGCGTAACCACACGTTTTAGCGTATCGCGCACACGCGCGCTTGGTTCGCGACACGAGTTACTAGTTCGGCTTTAATGTCGCGTTTGTGTGATTTCGAGCTTACATATGATATATTCTGTAATTCTAGGTTCGCAGGCGAGTACGGCGGACGCAGCGAAGAAAGGGAAGCAGGTTGTTGGCTACACCTAGCGAGAGACTACGGTGAGTAGATTTCACATCTACGGGGATATCGCCCGCATGGCGTTCTACGTCAGGGCTGATGGGACCTTATAGTGTTCCATATATATATTGCATGTTCATGGTTACTATTTTGTGCGTATTGCATTCCCTACTACACAGATATAAATTAGAATTGATAAAACACCGCACCATTACTAACGGTCCATGTGCACGAGCACTATCCTGTATGTTACACACACACCGTTAGTAATTGCCATGACACGTAGGAATCACATATCACATCGGATCATTGCATTGTAGCTCATTATATGTGACATGACTTGATATTCATACCTGCTACACATATCACATCGGATCATTGCATTGTAGCTCATTATATGTGACATGACTTGATATTCATACCTGCTACACATATCACATCGGATCATTGCATTGTAGCTCATTATATGTGACATGACTTGATATTCATACCTGCTACACATATCACATCGGATCATTGCATTGTAGCTCATTATATGTGACATGACTTGATATTCATACCTGCTACACATATCACATCGGATCATTGCATTGTAGCTCATTATATGTGACATGACTTGATATTCATACCTGCTACACATATCACATCGGATCATTGCATTATAGCTCATTATATATGACATGACTTGATATTCATACCTGCTACACATATCACATCGGATCATTGCATTGTAGCTCATTATATGTGACATGATTGATATTCATACCTGATGCACATATCACATCGGGTTATTATCTTGTAGCTTATCTATATGTAACTTGACTGGATATTTACATTTTGACGCACATATCATATCGGATCATTGGCTTGTATTTTGTGTGGATTATATGTGATTTCTGGATTTGGGAACCGTGGCCATTTCAAATGTGAAATCATTTAAAAACCCGGTTCCCTTGATATGATATTTCGGTGCGTCCACCATGTGTTTTCTCGGTGCTAGAGTGATATATGGAAACCCGAATCGAGGAGGCGGTTGAGGCCGATTACGGGTACATGGTGGACCCGGTATGGTACCCCGGGACGAGAACGGTTTCGCTGTGCAGTAGACGGTGAGCCTGGCAGAGGGACCACTACCTACCGGTGATTGGTTGGACCTGACAGTTATCCGGAGTGTACTGATCAGAGTCTATAGATGGATGTGGGGTGATCCGTACTGCCGTGGCCGAGGGTCGATACCGCAGACGGAGCCCGTGGGCTGACCCGGACTGACGGGGCCCGATGGATGAGGATTTGCGTGTCGATGCTGGACACGAGTATTTATGATATTTGGGTGCCGATGTTGGGCACTCGGGATTCTCAGAGATGTACAGGATTTGAGGGCCGATGAGAGTGCCGGCGCATGAGCTATTTTTGGGAGATCTGGGTGCATTGAGAAACCGATTATATATATTCCACGTTGACATTCCGTGTAGATATTATATTGCCCCTGCTCAGCATTACATTTGTACCTCATCCTGTAGATGCATTACCTGATAGAGCATTTGTACCTCATCCAGTAGTACAGCACCTGATAGAGAACTTGCATGATTATTGCACATACTGCTCATCACATATTGATATCCTCTGTTGGCATATGATAGAGTAGCGTAGTACGTGCATGCTCGCGATTACCTTTATATGTTATCTCTATTCACGAGTTGGCAACTCACCCCCGTTGTGCCACAGTGTTTGCAGGTTGCCCTTCGGAGTAGTCGCGGCAGGCTGCGGTTGCATCTTTTGACACAGATACCCCCATAGTTGGTGTACTAGCTCTTTTGCTGATAGGTGGGTTTTGTGCGGTATCTGTTTATCTTTCTGTATGTACATTGTTGTATCTAGTATTCTCCATCTACCATGTATGTATTTGACTTAGAGACAGTGTGAGGACGATGTTGTACTTTATTTGTATTCTGGTGTCGTGCTCGTTGTGAGCCGACTTTTCTTATGCAGTTTTATTCTATCTGTGATGTTCCCACTTGTGGATCTTGAGCTTCGCTACGGCGTCGTATATTGTTATCTTGGAGATTGTTTACTTAGATTTCTTATCATGTTAGTTGGTGCTTTCATTTAATTCTTACCACACTCTATACTTTCACTGGTTTGATTTCTGGGTTTCCGGTTCCCTTAGTCACGTTACGCCTGTAGACGTTACGTGGTTAAGTGCCGGTCACGGGCCAAACTTCGGGTCGTGACAAAGTTGGTATCAGAGCGTAGGTTTTACCTTTCGGAGTGTAGGATGACCCTGGTATGATGGAGTAGGTAGCTGCGGCAGGGTAGCGTAGCGTGTGTATGTTCCGCGGCATACTCACGACACGGTACTCCGCCTACGCGACCTTAGGACTTGTTGATATAAATTTCCTTCTTGAGTATTTACATTCTCGCGATTCGATTTCCGTATCCTTATCGAATCCTATTGTTCCTTTCAGCCAATATGCCGCCAAAGACTACGAGGGCGCAGAGAGCGGCCGCGAGGGCCGAGATTCGAGTTGACTCGTCTGAGACGAGGACTGATCCGGGTAGTACACCGGTTGTGCCCGAGCAGGCTGTTCCTGCCGTGACAGATCAGATTGCTATGTTAGGGGCTGGTGTGCAGGAGATACGCCAGACGATGGGGTCCAGTATGCAGGAGATGCGCCAGATGATGGGATCTCTAGTCGAGACACTTCGAGCGCAGCGACCAGAGATAGTCCCACCCGTTGCGGAGACCGCGGTGGTACCCACAGTTCAGGCAGTTGCACCTGCGACTACAGAGGTTATTACAGTATCGCTGTCAGAATTTATGAGGCTGAAGCCTCCGGTCTTCACAGGCACCGATGTGGCCGAGGATCCACAGTCTTTCATTGATCGGATGGCGCGGATATGTCGTTCACTCAGATGCGCAGATTCGAGATGGGTTGAGTTCGCGAGCTTTCGCCTGGAAGGTCTTGCGCAGAAATGGTGCGAATCAGTCGAGAAGGGTAGAGCAGCAGGTCTTCCTCCTATGACCTGGACAGAGTTCGTGGCGCTATTCCTTGCCCGCTTTCTTCCCCTGAGTGTCAGAGATGCTAGAGCACGCAGATTCGAGTCCTTACGCCAGACGCCAGGGATGTCAGTGGCAGAGTACGATGTGTTGTTCACCGAGCTATCCGTTTATGCTCCGTATCTAGTGGCTACTGAGGAGTTGCGAGTCAAGAGATTTGTCCGAGGCTTGCTTACACCACTATTCCTTGCTATCAGCGCACAGCATTACGAGACCTACGCAGCAGCAGTAGATGCAGCGTTATTAGTTGAGGAGCGCCTTGCTGAGACTTCGGCAGTTCCAGGGCCGAAGAGAGTTCGTGCAGATACGTCAGTGCAGAGACGGCCGTTCCGGCGTCGTGACAGGCACCTTGCAAGTGGCAGAGATTCGAGACGAGGCCGATTGTTTAGCTCCTATTCCCAGGAGGGCCAGAGACCGTCATCGGGATGTTACCGCTGCGGGAGTTCTTATCATCGTGTGCGAGATTGTCCTGAGGTACCCCGGAGTGGGGCGGCAGCACCGCATGTTACATTACCACCTTCGCCACCCCAGACGGCATTGCCGATAGTACCTACTGTTACCCCGCATCAGACGCATGCACAGAGAGGTCGTGGTCGCGGAGGATTTGTTCGTAGAGGACGAGGGGGCTGAGGTAGAGGACAGCCAGCGGCCGGCAGGGGACAGTTAGTTGCAGGTGGAGGACAGGCGCGAGTTTTTGCTTTGACGCATCAGGACGCACAGGCGTCCAATGCGGTGGTCTCAGGTATCCTTTCTGTATGTTCGGTTGATTCACATGTGTTATTCGATCCCGGATCCAGGCACTCGTACGTATCTACACACTTTGTGCCGAGTTTGGGTAGAGAGTCCAGTTTGCTTGGCCAGCCGCTTGTTGTGACTACTCCTGTGGGAGAGTCATTTGTTGCTAGGCACGTGTTCCGATCCTGTACCATCCGTATCGGCGATAGAGAGTTGCCGGTCGATTTGATCCTTCTTGAGATGTTGGACTTCGACGTCCTTTTGGGCATGGATTGGTTAGCCACGTGCTATGCTTCTGTTGACTGCCGCGAGAAGACAGTTCGATTTTGTTTTCCCGGCGAGTCGGTTGTTGTTGTGTTGGGGGACCGTAGTGCCACCCCTCACTGTGTGATTTCTTCTGTTCGCGCTGGACAGCTTTTGCGGAAGGGATGTCAGGGATTTCTCGCATATGTTTGCGATACTAGAGCTATAGAGGTTCCTCTGGACCAGGTTCCGGTGGTTAGCGAGTTCCCTGATGTGTTCCCTGACGAGCTTCCTGGGCTACCGCCCGAGCGTGATATTTCTTTCTGCATTGATTTGGTTCCTGGCACGGGGCCTATTTCAGTACCGCCTTATCGGATGGCCCCGGCGGAACTTAGAGAGTTGAAGGGTCAGTTGCAGGACTTGCTGGATAAGGGACTTATTCGACCCAGTGTTTCTCCTTAGGGTGCTCCAGTCCTGTTCGTCAAGAAGAAGGACGGCAGCATGCGTTTGTGTATTGACTACCGCCAGCTGAACAAGGTGACAGTGCGGAACAGATATCCTTTGCCACGCATCGACGATTTGTTCGACCAGCTTCAGGGGGCAGGATACTTTTCGAGGATCGATTTGCGATCAGGCTACCATCAGCTGCGGGTTCGACATGAGGACATTCCTAGGACAGCTTTCCGCACACGTTACGGCCATTATGAGTTTTTGGTGATGTCGTTCGGACTCACCAACGCGCCAGCAGTATTTATGGACATGATGAACCGTATTTTCCGGCCGTATCTTGATCGGTTCATTATAGTGTTTATTGACGATATCTTGGTGTATTCTCGGAGTAGAGAGGAGCACGAGCAGCACCTGCGGATTTCACTGCAGACCTTGAGGGAGCATCAGCTTTTCGCCAAATTCTCCAAGTGTGCCTTCTGGCTAGACAGCGTAGACTTCTTGGGCCACTTGATTACACGAGATGGTGTATGTGTCGACCCGAGAAAGATAGAGGCAGTTCGGAGTTGGCCTAGACCCACGTCAGTGACGGAGGTTCGCAGTTTTCTAGGGCTGGCAGGTTATTACAGGCGATTTGTGCAGGACTTCTCTCGCATTGCTACACCGTTGACCGGGTTGACCCGGAAGGGAGTTCACTTTGATTGGACGGAGGAGTGTGAGCACAGTTTCCAGCGGTTACGGGCTCTACTGACTACGACACCAGTGCTATCATTGCCTTCGGGATCAGGCGGATTTGCGGTCTACTGCGATGCTTCACGAGTGGGGCTGGGATGCGTTTTGATGCAGCATGACAGGGTGATTGCGTATGCTTCACGGCAATTAAAGAAACATGAACAGAATTACCCTACTCATGATCTGGAGATGGCTGCAGTGGTCTTTACACTCAAGATCTGGCGACATTATCTGTATGGAGAGTCATGCCAGATATTCACCGACCACAAGAGCTTAAAGTACATATTTCAGTAGCGAGACCTGAACCTTAGACAGCGCCGATGGATGGAGTTAGTGAAAGACTACGATTGTGAGATCTTGTATCACCCGGGCAAGGCGAATGTAGTGGCAGATGCGTTGAGCAGGAGGCCCGGGGGTAGTCTATCTTGTTTGAGCGCAGTGCAGAGGCAGTCGTCGGCAGATTGGCAGATCTTATGCAACAGCCGGGTACAGTTTGAGTTTACGCCGCTCGGGGGACAGATGGAGCATGTTCGTGCACGCCCACAGTTGCTTGACCGTATATACGAGGCACAGCACGGTGATGACCGCTGTTCAGAGATCGGGACACAGATGGGACAGGGCAGATTTTCCGAGTTCGTGATCGACGATCAGGGGATACTACGATTTGGAGCTAGACTGTGCGTACCAGATGCTGAGGGATTGCGGCGCGAAATTCTTGAGGAAGCACATCGGTCGGTATATAGTATTCACCCCGGTTCCACCAAGATGTACCACGATATGAGAAATGTTTACTGGTGGGACGGTATGAAGAGAGATATTGCAGATTTTGTGTCGAGATGCCTGACTTGTCAGCAAGTCAAGGCTGAGCACCAGAGGCCCGCAGGAGAGCTACAGCCGTTGCCCATTCCGGAGTGGAAATGGGAACAGATATCTATGGACTTCATTGTGGGTCTACCCAGGACTAGTCGAGGGTATGACTCCATCTGGGTGATCATGGATCGTTTGACTAAAGCGGCTCACTTCCTACCGGTGAAGACGAATTTCGGATTTACTCAGTATGCCAAGGTTTACATTGATCAGATTGTGCGACTGCACGGAGTTCCGACATGCATCGTGTCCGATAGAGGCACCCAGTTTACCAGCCGGCTATGGCAGAGGCTTCAGGAGGCTTTGGGCACTCGCTTGAGTTTCAGCACAGCATTCCATCCGCAGACCGACGGACAGTCAGAGCGGACTATTCAGACTCTCGAGGACATGCTCAGAGCATGCGTTTTAGACTTCGAAGGTAGCTGGGATCATCATTTGCCCTTAGTAGAGTTCTCCTACAACAACAGCTACCAGGAGACCATTCAGATGGCACCGTTTGAGGCTCTTTATGGGAGAAAATGCAGGTCGCCTACTTGTTGGACAGAGCTCAGTGAGAGCAGTATTTTAGGGCCACAGATCGTTGAGGAGACGACAGCGAAGATTCAGTTGATTCGCGATAGAATGAGAGCAGCCCAGAGTAGGCAGAAATCTTATGCGGACCGTCGTCGACGCAGACTTGAGTTTTCTGTTGGTGATCATGTTTTCTTGAGGGTCTCCCCAATGAAGGGCGTGATGAGATTTGGAAGGAAGGGGAAGCTTAGTCCCAGATACGTAGGCCCCTTCGAGATCCTTGAGCGTATTGGTGCAGTTGCGTATCGATTAGCCCTTCCGCTCAGTTTTCCAGACGTGCACCCCGTATTTCACGTTTCGATGCTCCGCCGATATCTTCATGATCCTTCGCATGCGATTCATCACCCGACGATCCAGCTTGAGCGCGATCTTTCCTATGCAGAGCAGCCAGTGATGATCTTGGACCGACAAGTGAAGAAATTGAGGTCGAAAGAGATACCGTCCGTCAAGGTACTTTGGCGTGGCCAGAGCAGGGAAGACGTCACTAGGGAGACCGAGAGCGAGATGAGGAAGAGGTATCCCCATCTTTTTGAAGGTGCGTATAGTTAGATTTTTAAATTCGGGGACCGAATTTCCTTAAGGGGGGTAGATTGTAACACTTTGAATTTCTGTTTTATTGTTTCGGTGGTAATTAGTAATCGTACATGTTTGTATATAGGTGTTCATAGGGTTATTAGTTATTTGGTAGTGTTTGCATATTGGGATAGGTCTTGTGCTTGTGTACACCTTGCATACTTAGACTTTTTGGGATTTAGGATTTTGTTAACTTGTTAACCATTTTCTTGTGTGCATGGTTGCAATTTATCTTTTCCCCACCATTTTATTCATATCTTAACCCCATTTGATAATTCCAAACTCCTGATAAACAAATAGGTATGGTGTTAGGTGAGGCCTTGACTTTCCTTGACTTTTTCTTCTCTCTTCTCTCTCTCCCAATCATTTCTGCACCTCCTGCAGAAAATCATCAGAAACCACACTTCTTTCTTCCTCTCTTCTCTCTCTTTTCATTCCTCTTTGAATCCTACACCAAAAACCCTACACAATCAACTCTTTTCTTCACTAAACCTTAGGAAAAATGAAGTTTTTGAGGTGTTGGGGAGCTAATCTGCACAACTGAGGGTAAAGATGGAACCCTTGGTGTTTTAAGGTCATTTAAAGGTATAAAATCTTAATCCTAGCACCCAATTTTCATAACTTGCATGTTTAGCTTAGAAATATCACGTTTTTGTACCATTTTAGTGCTTTTGAAGGGGGTTTAGTGTTAAAATGTTAAAATTTATGTTGTGGTGGCTTGATTAGCTTGTTAATGAGTTATTAGTGTGGGATTAGACCTAGACTTGTTTCAGATTTCATCAAAATACCATAAAGTTCCAGTTTTGTGCAAAATGTGTGATTTGAACTGATTTTAGGCACTGTAGGAAATCTGCTACTACCCGAGACTTTTCAGAACAAAACTAGTGATTATTGTAGCATGTATGTATGGTGTAGAGTGCACAAACCAAACCTCGGGACCCAATTCCCAAGTCTGGCCGCCGAAATGGGCATTCTGGCCGCAAATTGCGGCCAGATCGGGGAGATTTGGGTTGGGGTTTGGGGTGTGGGTCTCTGCTTATATGTGGGTTATTTTGGTATATATAGTTTTGCTATATATTTCCTGTATAAAAATCTGGAGCTGAATACCTAATTTCCCGTATTTTCAACCTTTCGTGACACGCGTGATACGTGTGTGTGGGTTTTGGGTTTCTACGTATCGCGACGCGTCGGAGTGATTTCAGACGCGTAACCACACGTTTTAGCGTATCGCGCACACGCGCGCTTGGTTCGCGACACGAGTTACTAGTTCGGCTTTAATGTCGCGTTTGTGTGATTTCGAGCTTACATATGATATATTCTGTAATTCTAGGTTCGCAGGCGAGTACGGCGGACGCAGCGAAGAAAGGGAAGCAGGTTGTTGGCTACACCTAGCGAGAGACTACGGTGAGTAGATTTCACATCTACGGGGATATCGCCCGCATGGCGTTCTACGTCAGGGCTGATGGGACCTTATAGTGTTCCATATATATATTGCATGTTCATGGTTACTATTTTATGCGTATTGCATTCCCTACTACACAGATATAAATTAGAATTGATAGAACACCGCACCATTACTAACGGTCCATGTGCACGAGCACTATCCTGTATGTTACACACACACCGTTAGTAATTGCCATGACACGTAGGAATCACATATCACATCGGATCATTGCATTGTAGCTCATTATATGTGACATGACTTGATATTCATACCTGCTACACATATCACATTGGATCATTGCATTGTAGCTCATTATATGTGACATGACTTGATATTCATACCTGCTACACATATCACATCGGATCATTGCATTGTAGCTCATTATATGTGACATGACTTGATATTCATACCTGCTACACATATCACATCGGATCATTGCATTGTAGCTCATTATATGTGACATGACTTGATATTCATACCTGCTACACATATCACATCGGATCATTGCATTGTAGCTCATTATATGTGACATGACTTGATATTCATACCTGCTACACATATCACATCGGATCATTGCATTGTAGCTCATTATATGTGACATGACTTGATATTCATACCTGCTACACATATCACATCGGATCATTGCATTGTAGCTCATTATATGTGACATGATTGATATTCATACCTGATGCACATATCACATCGGGTTATTATCTTGTAGCTTATCTATATGTAACTTGACTGGATATTTACATTTTGACGCACATATCATATCGGATCATTGGCTTGTATTTTGTGTGGATTATATGTGATTTCTGGATTTGGGAACCGTGGCCATTTCAAATGTGAAATCATTTAAAAACCCGGTTCCCTTGATATGATATTTCGGTGCGTCCACCATGTGTTTTCTCGGTGCTAGAGTGATATATGGAAACCCGAATCGAGGAGGCGGTTGAGGCCGATTACGGGTACATGGTGGACCCGGTATGGTACCCCGGGGCGAGAACGGTTTCGCTGTGCAGTAGACGGTGAGCCTGGCAGAGGGACCACTACCTACCGGTGATTGGTTGGACCTGACAGTTATCCGGAGTGTACTGATCAGAGTCTATAGATGGATGTGGGGTGATCCGTACTGTCGTGGCCGAGGGCCGATACCGCAGACGGAGCCCGTGGGCTGACCCGGACTGACGGGGCCCGATGGATGAGGATTTGCGTGTCGATGCTGGACACGAGTATTTATGATATTTGGGTGCCGATGTTGGGCACTCGGGATTCTCAGAGATGTACAGGATTTGAGGGCCGATGAGAGTGCCGGCGCATGAGCTATTTTTGGGAGATCTGGGTGCATTGAGAAACCGATTATATATATTCCACGTTGACATTCCGTGTAGATATTATATTGCCCCTGCTCAGCATTACATTTGTACCTCATCCTGTAGATGCATTACCTGATAGAGCATTTGTACCTCATCCAGTAGTACAGCACCTGATAGAGAACTTGCATGATTATTGCACATACTGCTCATCACATATTGATATCCTCTGTTGGCATATGATAGAGTAGCGTAGTACGTGCATGCTCGCGATTACCTTTATATGTTATCTCTATTCACGAGTTGGCAACTCACCCCCGTTGTGCCACAGTGTTTGCAGGTTGCCCTTCGGAGTAGTCGCGGCAGGCTGCGGTTGCATCTTTTGACACAGATACCCCCATAGTTGGTGTACTAGCTCTTTTGCTGATAGGTGGGTTTTGTGCGGTATCTGTTTATCTTTCTGTATGTACATTGTTGTATCTAGTATTCTCCATCTACCATGTATGTATTTGACTTAGAGACAGTGTGAGGACGATGTTGTACTTTATTTGTATTCTGGTGTCGTGCTCATTGTGAGCCGACTTTTCTTATGCAGTTTTATTCTATCTGTGATGTTCCCACTTGTGGATCTTGAGCTTCGCTACGGCGTCGTATATTGTTATCTTGGAGATTGTTTACTTAGATTTCTTATCATGTTAGTTGGTGCTTTCATTTAATTCTTACCACACTCTATACTTTCACTGGTTTGATTTCTGGGTTTCCGGTTCCCTTAGTCACGTTACGCCTGTAGACGTTACGTGGTTAAGTGCCGGTCACGGGCCAAACTTCGGGTCGTGACAATCCCTGGCCAGGGTTGCAGTGACCTACTGGTAAGTGTTATCAGTAGTTTCACACATGTCATGGACTTCACGTCGGCATGACTTATTGAGCTACTGGGGTCTGACGTTTACCACCCCTAGGCGAGATATGCGACATATCAGACGAACAGACCGGACTGTACGGTAAGTGTTATTGGTTGGATTCACAGGAGTGTGAGCGGGCTTGCTCGTCGATCTTCTGATCGCTCAATACCCGGGTGGCCGTTACGTTTAGCAGACTGCTTGCGGCTTGTGGGTGTTTGATATGATCATCATCTGCTGCCGGCGTATTGACGAGTCTTTAGAGTCCTACACAGAGGTTTCCTGGCTCAAGCGAAATGAAATAGGAGCGCATATGAGATATGTGCGGGACCGAGAATAATGCGTGTATGTGATACCGTATTCTATTCTCGCGATGAATGTATCGATTGGTATATGCGATATAACCTAGTTATCGAATCAAGGATTGATTCGATAAGTCGATACATTGGATACTAGTCGGTTATATGCGACATGACCGGGTCATTGAATCAAGTGTTGATTTGATGATTTAATGTATAATTATATATTTGATATATTACTTTGCATTAACTAGTATTGGTTCACTTTAAAAGGATTTTCTCACTTGATGTACACAAATTGTATATGTGATATACTTTTGTGCACAAGATTGTATCATGTTTGATGATACATGCTTGTTTGGGTGTATGTTTGGTTTAAACCATGGTTGGTCAATGGTTAGGGTTTCACTTGATTTATTTCACTTATTCTTTTATCTATTTATTTTGGTTGAAAAGAAAAGAAAAGAAAAGCTAAATGGTTGCTTTCATGCTAGAAGATTCTTGTAGTTTCTTGCATCTTTGACCAAAGCAACCATTTTGTCTTCATCTCCTAACCCTAACCATTCAACAAACCATGGTCTATTCTCTACACCTAATCATGGTTGCCATATGATAAGTATTGATATGATTTTTTTTTAAATAACTTATCATATATTTCTTTCTTCTTCTTCTTCTTCATCTTCAACATGAAGAAAGCTTGCACCATCAATGGCAAAATGATCAAATGAGTGAGAAATCCAAATCTAAAGTCTACCCACTTCCTATTTCTTCATCTTCTACTACTTGCCATATAGTAGAGTGTGTTGTCTTCACAAGTTTCTTGACTTGGCGAAGGCGGAGCTCGAGTTTGAGTTGCCTCGACGTAGATCATCTTCGGCATCGAAGCCGACGACCAAGCCTGCCCATTTCTTCGATGAAGCCGATACTAGAGTCCAAGATATGATTTGGACAGCGAGGGGACTTCATCACGGAGCCTAGGAGGTGGAGGACCGGATCTACAAAGGTTGTAGCTTCTTTCCTTTTAGTTAAATTCGTTTACATGCTTGCATCGCCTATATATCTAGTTAACGATCTGTATTAGGGTTTGTAGGCACCCGTAAAATTTGAATTAGCCATGTTTGATGCCTTGTGAGACTTCATTAGTGTGCCTAGGAACCCTACATCACAAATGTTTAAGTTGATCTTAGTCTCAAATGATATTAACGATCCTTAAACCCAACCCAAAACTAAATCTAAGAAAATACGGATTTGGACTAATCCATGCCTTATGGGCGACAACATAAATTAGTCTCCGTATACAATCCACGGGCAACCAAAAATAAAACAAATATACACGACACGAAGTGACCATCTGGAGAAGGAGAAAATGGTTACCGCGATGCGGTAGCGTAATTAACTGCAGGGGTTTGCGCCTTCAGGGAAGAGCGTCCCCACAATCAAAAACCCATCACAATAGGGGGAATCTAACGAAGTCTGCTATATCGGCCACATCCGTCTAAACCTTCGATACACGGTGCCATAAATCAACTTGGCATCTTCGGAGAGGTGGACGGATAAAACCAAATAGCATCTGCCCCAAATTCTGGAAAGACGACCTACGCGGTTCCGTCTCTGTTTTTCGGTGGCAAACAAATTCTGGATTGTGGAGGTGAACAGATTACTGTCCCTCTCACCGAGTAGTAGGCTATCCAATCGAAAATTGCTTCATTTTCAAAAGCTGGATTGAGGACCAATACCAACAGGGCAAATTCATACTGTCCGAGAATTGGAAAGTAAGCCCGCCCCAGCCGCACGCTCTTAAAAAGGTTGACACACCAGGGGCATCATGCTCTTTTGTAGCAGAAGCTCCATGGGAGGTCTTTCTTTCAGCCAAAACGAAAAGAATGCTGAAAGATCTCCAAACATGCCTGGCGATCAGGTGGAAAAGTCTGCTGGAACCCGTGGTCATTGAGGGAATGCTGAAGTCGCGCCCGACGCCAAGAATTGGTAGCGATAGTCAAAACGCTTATGCCCTGCCGTCAAAGTCTTCAAAGAAGAAGAAGAAGACTAAAAAGCCCATGAAGCCTGATGACAAGCGCACAGACCTGCAAAAACATATTGACGCACTAGAGGAGTACGGCCAAAAGGCGTGGACCCCGGTCATGCTCCATGAGTTTCTCAACCACATCCTTGAGGACGGAGATGATGACAATGATGGAGGAGAAGACTTTTCAGAAGAGTCCGGGGATTATGTGGTAAGCCGCCACATGATCTCTCACTCATCAATAAATGGCAAAGAAGCTCCCGATGCAGAGAAACTAGGGGCAGATCCAGAACCGGAATAAAAATCCCTAGAGCCATCGGATGAATTGATTGACAGACTGCTGAGCGTAGCTCTTCAAAAAAGCAAATTTGACCGAGAGCGTGAAATGGCCATTTATAAAAGGGCCAAGCGTCGGCGTCACGTTGAAGAAGCTCCGGCATTGAGAAGCCATAGAGTACTCCAACCAGATGGAAGCACTTCTGCCGCCAGCAAAAGCAGGTTTAAGAGAAGGAAGCGGTTTGCTAAAGCCTTGTCGATGGGAATGAAGCTGCCACCTCTCAAAGAAGACACTTCAGAAAATACGTTCCCCGACGAACTAGATGCACATCCAAACTACTACTTATACCATCGGAGGATCACACACCCTACCAAAGAATGCATGGACTTCAAGAATTGGTGGCAGGGATACGTTGCTCATCGGCAGCATTTCAAGCGGATGAAGCGCAAAACGCGTCGAGAGTGGAAGAGCATGACAGATGAGCGCAAAAGAACTGCCGGCAATTGTCACATGGTTGATTCTGGGGAATCGTAAGTTCTCACCTTCGGGAGAGATTCTGATGAAGAAATATCCCTCGGCCTTCTCTTCAAGGAATCCATCTCCGAAACAGAAGAGATAAAGACCCGCGAGAACATTCAGCTGCGTAATCGCATGTTACCCAAAAAGAATCTCGAACCCACAAACAAGGGGTCGAGTAAAAAAGATAAAGGGAAGGAAAAAGTCCTTGAAGATATCGCTCTCGATGATCAAGTCGTCAAAGAGCTGACAGCCAAGGACCCGCCAAAGAAAAACAAGGTGGATTACAATGTTCTGGTACACCTGAGGAAGATACCCTCACAGCTAAGCATTCTCGATGCCTTTCTGCTATCTAAAGAGACGAGAGATTATTTGATCAAGGCACTACAAGCGCCCGAGCAGTTCCAAGCTTTCCTTGCCGAAGAAAAGATGAAGGACGAGATGGAAGAAGTGCACACTGCTGATGTCACTTTCGGCGATGAAGATCTCCTCCTCGGAACACGCGAGCACAACCGTCCCTTATAGGTCACCGGATACTGCCATGACATCAAGATAGGGAAGATCCTAGTTGATAACGGGTCCTCTGTCAACCTCTTAAATGTGAGGGTGTTAAAAGAAATCTGCATGAGCGTTCAACACCTCGCTCGGGATAAAATCACTATCTTCGGATTCGACTCCCAATCATCACGGACGCTCGGGTCTGTAATTCCGACGTTACGATTTGGGCTGCTCGTCACTGACATCAAGTTTCACGTCATTGACGCCAAGACTTGCTACAACGCTTTGCTTGGCAGGCCTTGGTTACACGAGTACAACATCATCCCTTCTACACAATATCGGTGTATGAAGTATTTCAAGGATGGTCTTGAGTATACCGTGATAGGGGAGTTGAACCCATTCTCTATGAATGAAGTCCGAAAGTACGAAGATGCAAAGTATTTCTTACCAGACTTTGAAGACACGGAAAGATGCCATAAGCCGGAGAATAAGCAGAAAGCTATCACCACTATTCCGGTCTTTGGGAGCGATACTGAGGAGGAGGAAGAGATAGTCTATTCAGGACTGCCCCAATACAACAAACCGGGACCGTCTACCCCTATTCTGGTCTTTAGTAGTGACTCTGAAGACGAGGTCAACGCAGTATTCTCGGTCCGTCCATCAATGCAGACCTTCACTGGCGATGAACGGAGTTTGCAAATCGCCATGGTTCCGCAAAAGCCTTACAAAGAGCTCGATGCACTTGATACCTATAGTGTGCAAGAACTGCAGACGTTCTACGTCCATCATAGGCGGAAAGATGAAAAGGCGATCCTTTTTTATCGATCCGTGGAAACCAAAGTGGAGAAAGAAAGCTGGCATGGTTCCGATTCTATGCTTGACAGGCTCCAGCCCATCCATCTGTCCAGATACTATACAGAAGGATTAAAAAAGCTGTTGAGGCGCCAAAGCGTACCTTTCAAACAGACTGCTTGACAAGCTCAGTTCTATAACAGGATCTGGAATGTCCCCAGAACTCAGAGAAAATTGCCCAACGGGAGAATGGAAATGATCGGGCTTGGATATGTTCAATCCAAGAAACGAGAGCGATTCCATGGCTGCTACGTTATACATGACTTCGATGAAGAAGGAGATGTTCTGTTAGAAGATGCTAACCCTGAACCAAAACGAGGTCCCGCCATGAAAGTGCTAAGTCCGTCGTTCGAAGAACAGATGGACAAGCTAATAAGGGAAGCGGGTCAAAAGGTCCGGGATGACCATAGCCGCAAAATGTACATTTACGAGAAAGCCAGGACGCAACGCCTCCTTCAGCAGACCACGAAGGATGACGATGTCCTTCACCATCAGCTCGCCATGCATTCCCAAGATAAGAAAAAGGCCCGATGTGAACGCAAAAACGAGTTAAAGAATGGAGAAAACGTTCGACCATGGCGAAACGGGTCCAAGAATCCTCGCGATCGAGAAAAAGCCGGCCGGAATCCATCGCTGATGAAGAAGATGGATCGGGAATATTTCTTCCCTCAAGACAAGTCAAGGAAGATATTCGACCTCGCCGTGAAACATCAAATGATTACGCTCCCGGAGTCCAAACACCCCGAACAAGTAGACGAGGTCTCTCACCCGGATTATTGCTCCTATCATCGAGCGATAGGACATCCTCTCGAAGACTGCTTCACATTCAAAGACTGGGTAGAAGACCAATATCAGCAAGGCAGGTTTGCTCTATCCAGCAGTTGGAGGGTAACCCCACCATAGAAGCATGAACCGAAAGCCACGTATGTAGCTAGAGTAGAACCAGATCAACATCGGTCGCGGAAACGATCTCGTACCCGCTACATGATTACGTTGTTAGAAGAGGGAGTACACGAGAATATGGATGATCTCTCCTGGTGCTTCAAAAACGAGGATGAAGAGGAATTGATCTCAGAATTTCCACCGGCGCCAAAGGAGTTGGAAGATGGGATACATACTATTGCAGATAACCTCAGAAAAATCGACTTGAGGACGGAAAACGACCTACGACCGACATTCGTTAGTGAGCTGTTGTCTGAAGAAAATGTGGCTACGCTCAAGGACGTGCTCATGCAGTATAAAGATTTCTTCGCATGAAACTATTCCGAGATGCTGGGATTAGATCCAGAAATAGCCGTCCACAAATTGGCAATATCTCCGGATATCAATCCAGTCAAACAAGCGCCGAGAAGAATGCGTCTCGAACTTGAGATGAGCATCAACGCCGAGGTCAAGAAACTAATCGATTCTGGTTTCATCCAAGAAGTGCAATACCCCGACTAGATTGCCAACATCGTCCCAGTGATGAAGAAGAATGGGACGGTACGCATCTGCGTGGACTTTCGGGACCTTAACAAAGCCTGTCCGAAAGACGATTTTCCCATACCAGTCACCGAGTTGATGATAGACAACACGTCCACTCACGAAGTCTTCTCCTTCATGGACGGCTCATCAGGGTATAATCAAATAAAGATGCATCCCGAAGACCAGAACCATACCGCTTTTCGGACCCCTTTGGGCATATTCTGCTACAAAGTGATGCCTTTCGGTCTGAAGAACGCTGGCGCCACCTATCAGAGGGCCATGACGAAGATTTTCGATGACCTCATACACAAAATCGTCGAGTTCTATATTGACGACCTCGTGGTAAAAAGCAAATCGCATGAGGAGCATTGGGAGCATCTGAAGATAGTGTTCCAACGTCTTCAGAAATACAATCTGAAGATGAACCCTCTCAAATACGCGTTTGGAATTTCCTCCAGCAAATTCCTAGGATTCATCGTACGACATCGGGGCATCGAAATAGACCCGTCAAAGATCAAGGCGATTATGGAAATGCCTCCCCCAAGGACTCTGAAAAAACTGCGGTCTCTCCAAGGAAAGCTCGCGTATATCCGACGGTTCATAGCTAACCTCTCCGGAAAATGCCGATCCTATAGTCACCTAATGAAGAAGGGGAACTTGTTCCTCTGGGATCGTAAATGCCAGAGTGCACTCGATGAAATTAAGCAATACCTGAAAAATCCGCCGGTGCTGACCGCTCCGATTAAGGGAAAGCCTCTCATCCTATACACAACAGCCCTTGAAGGTTCTTTAGGCGCGCTATGGGCACAGGAGAACGACCAAGGGAAGGAGAGAGCCCTCTACTATTTGAGTCGAGTTCTCCTGGGGGCAGAAAACAACTACTCCCCCATTGAAAAACACTGCCTGGCGTTAATCTTCGCGATAACGAAGCTCAGACACTATGCTCTGGCACATGAGGTTCATCTTATATCAAAAGTGGATCCTCTCAAATATTTGATGTCAAGAGCCATACTAACGGGACGGATCGTTAAATAAGCCCTCCTCTTGATGGAGTTCTCGATAACTTATCGTCCCCTCAAGACAGTGAAAGGCCAGGCCATCGCCGACTTTCTCGCTGAGCATCTGATACCTGCCGATTCACCCCTAAATTGCGAATTGCCAGACGAGCACGCGTTTGACATGATCGAAAGGGAAAGAGGAGAGGGTGATATCCGATGGGAACTCTATTTTGATGGGGCATCTTCCATGAAGAAGCAAAAGCACAGCTCCCTCATAATCAAATTTAGGGTAGGCCTTATCTTCATGACTCCACAAGGAGGGATAATGCGCTTTGCCTTTTCCCTAACAGAGCTGAGGACAAACAATGAAGCTGAATATGAAGCTTTGATAGCAGGTCTTGAGTCGCTGTCGACATGGGAATCGAAAACCTCCTCATTTACGGAGACTCCCAACTGGTCGTTAGTCAAGTAAACGTCGATTATCAAACGTGCAAACCAGAGTTGGTAAGGTAGGTGAGAGAGTGCAACAATTGTTGACTCAAATCCCTGCCTACGCCCTGGAAAGCATACCGCGTGCAGAAAATAGCAAAGCAGATGCGTTAGCCAAACTCGCTAAAGAATTGGCTGACGAAAACCTTGATGACGTAAGGATCGTGGTACAAAGCCGTCGGATTCTTGCGCCAGCAAAAATATCTCCCGAGTCATCCGAAGAAAAGGAAGCGACCAAGCAAACGGACTTCCAAATAAAAGAACAGGAAGAGGCTAAGGATTGGAGATGAGTCTTTATAGACTACTTCAAATACCGTTGAACGCCTGAAGATGCATCCTTAAGACATCAGCTCGTGAAACGAGCTCTGTCTTTTGCCTTTGTCGACGATACTTTGTATAAGAGATCATTCGACTCTCTATGGCTAAGATGCTTAGGACCGGAAGAAGCAAAGAAAGTTGTCCAAGAAACTCACGACGGACTCTGTGGTTCTCATCAAGCCGGACCAAAGATGAAGCTGAAGATCAAAAGGATGGGCTACTATTGGCCTACGATGATCCAAGACTGTCTTGAATACGCGAAGCAGTGCCACTCGTGCCAAATTCACGGGGACTTTATCCACCAGCATCCGAATGCGCTACACCCAACGGTGGCTAGCTGGCCGTTCGAAATGTGGGGAACTGATATAATCGGGCCCATCAAACCAGCATCGTCCAGAGGACATCGGTTCATATTGGCGACAACCGATTACTTCTCTAGGTGGGAAGAAACCATACCGCTAAGAGAAGTGAAGACGGAGAATATTCTCCATTTCTTCAAGACATACATCATCTATCGGTTCGGCACTCCGCGACGAATTATCTCCGATAACGGGCCAGCCTACAGAAGCCACAAGATCAGTCGCTTCGCACAGCAGCATAACATAGATTGGAGATACTTTTCGGTCTATAATCCCCGAGCTAACGGTTTGGCTGGGGCTTTCAACAAGACCTTGACGAAGATCATAAAGAAGACGGTGTCCAAAAACAAAAAGGACTGGCACGAGAGATTGCATGCAGCTCTTTGGGCGTATCGAACTACGTTCAAAATGGCCACAAATACAACGCCGTATGCTTTGGTATTCGGCGCAGAAGTGGTACTCCCCTTGGAGATAGAGCTACCCTCTCTATGAGTGGCGGTTCATTACGAGCTAACAGATGAAGAGAATGCTCATCTTCGGCTTGAGGAGCTCGACGCCCTTGACGAAACCCGGCTCATGGCGCAGCAAAACCTGGAGGCTTACAAAGCAAGGATGACACGCTCGTACGAAAGATTGACTAGGCTGAGAACATTCCGCCAAGGTGAACTCGTGCTAGTCGTAAAAAGACCTATGATCCCTAATCGTACCAAATGGGGGGAATTCGAGCCAAACTATGAGGGCCCATATATCATAGACAAGGTCTACCAAGGTGGGATTTACTTGCTCATCAATATGCATGGCGAAAGACCCTTTAGGCCAATAAATGGCCGGTTCTTGAAAAAATACTACGCCTGACCGAAACGTCTGTAAACTACTATGAACCGCAGCATCCTAAGGCTGACGCAAAAAAAAGGAAAAGAAAAGAAGAAAAAAACGGTACGTCCATAAGCAAAATGGGCATGGATGAAAACCCGAAAGGGCTCCGTGAGAAAAAACAGTAGGGCTAGCGGCGAGTTTGTGAAAACCCGAAAGGGCGCAATCTCGTTAAAAGACGTTTGCAAGGTCCTCTCGACCTTGCAAGGAGAAAATACCTGCATGAGATCCTTACGACTCACAAAGGAACAACACACTTAGGGATCCCCATGATTCCTGAGAAGAAATTACACTTATGAGATCCTTACGACTCGTAAGGAGAATTCCATTATGAGACCCTTACGGCTCATAGGATTCAAAAGGCTTAAGCTAAAAGGATCTGAACCTGTTCTTAAGCTGTCATACACCACAGACTGCCCTACAAGTGGTTTAATACTAGCCCTTGTATACAATCCACGGGCACAAATAATCGTCTCCCCAACTAAGTTCCCGCCAATGGCGCGAAATTTCCCTGTTTGGTGAACAACACTTGCAAGTCCTCTCGACTTATAAAAAGAAAACACTCTTGTAAGATCCTTACGACTTACAAAAGAAAACGCACTTAGGATTCCTCAAGACCCCTAAGGAGAAAACGCACCTACAAGATCCTCATGACTTGTAGGGAGAAATACCTTCATGAGACCCTTACGGCTCATGAAGTTAAAAGCCTTAGTTGATAGGATCTTAACTCGGTCTACTAAGCCAACTTTGTTCAAATCGACAAAGGTAAATGATGGTTCTCTCCTGGCAATATCCCAGTTGTAGCGATACTGATACCTAAATCGGTATTAGAGCCCAAGTCCCATACAACGGCAAGAAATCAGCAAGCCAAAAATGCATATGAAATAGACGAAATGATGGGGCAACTTGCAACAAAATCAGCAAGTAAAATATATGCATACAAAATAGCCGAAATGACTGGGCACCGCGAAAAATAGTTGAGATGATTGGGCAATCGCGACTTTCGAGATATAAAAAGCTGAAATGATAGAGTATCGTGGAAAGAAAACAAAAAATAGATATGAAATGAAACTTTTGCCCTACAGACGAGTCCATACCGACCCCTGTATACAATCCATGGGCATAAACGAAAAGGGAACCACATGTCCCAACAAACCCTGTCAAAGGAAGAGTCAATATCTGCATCCCAGAAGACCCGCAACGGCGCTCCTCCTCATGCCAGTAGGACACGGACGCGACACCACCAATTGGGGCTATGGCAAAGTCCCTAGTTCCAAAACTCCATGGTTCATAGACAACCTAAAGTCGATCCCGACACCGTAGAAAACGGAGAAAGTCGATTCCTGACACCGTAGAAAATGGAGAAAGTCGATCCTCGACATCGTAGAAAACGGAGAAAGCCGATCCCCGACACCATAGAAAACGGAAAAAGTCGATCCCTACACCGTAGAAAACAGAGAAAGTCAACCCCCGACACCATAGAAAACGGAGAAAGTCGATCCCGACACCGTAAAAAATGGAGAAAGTTGATCCCCGACACCGTAGAAAATGGAGAAAGTCGATCCCCCACACCGTAGAAAACGGAGAAAGTCAACCCCCCACACCGTAGAAAACGGAGAAAGTCAACCCCCGACACCGTAGAAAATGGAGAAAGTCGATCCCTAACACCGTAGAAAACGGAGAAAGTCGATCCCCGACACCGTAGAAAATGGAGAAAGTCGATCCCGACACCGTAGAAAACAAAGAAAGTCAACCCCCGACACCGTAGAAAATGGAGAAAGTCGATCCCCGACACCGTAGAAAACGGAGAAAGTCAATCCCGACACCGTAGAAAACGGAGAAAGTCAATCCTGACAAAACAGAGAAAGTCAATCCCGACACCGTAGAAAACGGAGAAAGTCAATCCTGACACCGTAAAAAACGGAGAAAGTCAACCCTCAACCTCCCCGTCGAAGCAACACTTCGACTCGGGAACACGTCAACTCTTCAACCACTTACGAGTCCTCTTGACTTGCAAGGGAGAAAATTCTCTTGCGAGATCCTTACGACTCTCAAGAGAAAGCACACTTAGGAATTCTCACGATTCCTAAGGAGAAAATACCCCTACGAGATCCTCTCGACTTGTAGTGAGAAAAGTCTTTATGAGACCCTCATGGCTCATAAAGTTGAAAAGTCTTAGGCAGCAGACTCGAACCTGCTTCCCAAGCCATCGCTAACCTACAAAGAGGCTAAGATGGACTGTTATCTACTATCAACAGGCCAAATTTGCTAAAATCACATGACAACAAAGCAAAGCAAAGAAGGCGATAACACAAGATAGAAAAGAAATGTGTCCTTTATTCATAAATTCAATTGGATACAAGTTACATCATATGAAAATGAATGGAATAAAAAAAATGAAATGAATACATGTTATTCATAAGTTACAAATGTACAATTGATACAAAGGCAGCTACTGAGAATGAGGCGTTTTCAATAAATCAGCCAGTTGCTTGCGCACTCCTCTCAACTCCTTTTCATGGTCAGCCGCTGCGGCCAGCTCCGCTTCGACTCGAGCCCATTGCTGCATGCAAGACGAAAGTTTCTCATCGATCTCCCATTGAGCAACTTCGCGATTCTGCGTAACCCGCTCTAGGAAGTCGAGCTTCTGCCTTAGCGCTAGCCCGTCCGAATGCATCGTTGCAAATTGTCGAAGATGGATCTCAGTTGTGCAGCGTTTGCTTCAACCTGGGCGCACAGCTGGGCGGATTCACCTGAAGCCTCATCGCGTTCCTTCCGCCTGAAGGTCGCATCTTGTTCAAAATGGCGGAGGAAGGGAACGCTCCGCTCAACCCATGCAGCCCATTGGGAGTTCAAAGCCAACATTTCCGGAGCGGGACACCTAAGCTCAATCTTATGTAGACAGGCCTCGATCTTCGTACAGTAGTTAACCTAAGACTCGACGACGCCTTCGCTATGGAAGTGCATAAGCGTCACCAACATCGGATTAACCTCAGCAGCGAGTGCAGGGGCCTCCGCGTCAAGCTCCTCGATGGATTCACTCAACATGCGTAGGCTGGTCACAGCGCCCTTGGAAGATGGATGTCTGGAATAGGGCCCTGCCGGCATTAAGACGTGAGACTCGAAGGGAGCTGGAGTCGGCGCGATTGCTGCAAAACAAATCATAGTCAGACGTTGGCTCAAGAGATAAAGAAAATGCATGAGCAATGGAGTCTACTATACTGGACGCGACATGGGGCAGAGTTGGGAGTATTGGTGGCGCGACGATTCCCTCATCCCCTCCTTCAATTTATAGTGCTGCAATCAATTTAAAATTAACAACGGCAGGGTCGCCCGTCAAAGAAAGGAAAGGACGTCAGTTAAAAACTATACTCTCCGGCACCAGCAGGCAAAGTGACTTCCGGCTGGAAGGAGAAATGCGGGTTCAACACTTGATACAGATGATCAAAGAGAACTCCTGCAAGGTTGCGATGATACATGGTCAGTATAAGAAAGACAGTGGTCATAGTTCAATTAAATGGATCACAAGTCTATACCTTCTAGCATCTTGGAGGATATAGGAGAAGGCGAGGGAGCAACCGTCATGGTAGCGACCGCAAATGTTTCAGATGAAACAATCTCAATGTTCGCTACACCTACAAATAAAATACCGTCAGAAAAAGCTGAAAAGGATTGCGAAATAGAAAATAAACAGCGACCTGAAACCCACCTGATGGGTCATCAGCCAAAATTGCAACGGAAGCATCACTCGGCGTTGCGGTTTCTTCGCTCTCCTTCAGTGGAATGGTTTCAGCGCCAGTGGCTTCATTCCCTGATTCTATAAGAGCCGTCGTGACACTCACAATGCCAGGCGATGGCGGGGAACCGCAGAACGAAAGAGCGGCTGTTTGGACAGTCCTGGACTCCCGAGAGAGAGTAGTCGCTTCAGGCTCAGTGGTTGCCGTCATCTCACCTACCGCCTCATCGCCAGGACTTGGCCCTGCAGGATATGATATATGAGAATTTGAAGATCAAATTCTAATAAAAAGACCCAGTATTACATTACCTTGGGGCGGATTTTCAATTGCCTCCCGAGCCACATGCATAACCTGTTTAAGGACGGTAGACAGGGCAGCTGGAGCATCTTTGGAAGAAATAGCGATGGATGGAATAGCGCTTGAACCTGCACTCACAGCCAAGCTGACATCACGTTCCCTCGCCGCACGCTTTCTGCGCTTCTTGTCAGCCTTGGCAATGAGAAAAGACCTCCTCAAGACCTCCGTCAAAGTGACGTCATCGTCCGAGCCAGGAGCTGCCTCTGGAGACGTTACGGCGTCCGTCATCGGCTGCTTAAGCGAAGCTTCTTTTGGTAATACTGGGGGAGCTGGGACTTCAGCAGCCAGCCCTGGAAGCGTCGCCGCGCCACCCTGCGGGGTCGGCACTGCACTCGGGATAACCTGAGTCGAGATAGTCTCTGCAATATGATGAAAAAGAAGGGTCAGACTACCCAGGAAGAAAAAAGGAACGAAAGAACAATGAGCCGAAATATAACGAGGCCCAAGGAAACGCGAAGCCTCTCTTCCTCTTCAAAAGTCTTGAGGAAAGCCGCGAGTGCCTCTTCGGCGGAGATACCTGTTGAAGAAGAAAGCATTAGTTAAAGCATAATAATTAAAATAGCCATGGAAAGATATGACCGAAGGATACCTGATTGTGCGATGGTGATTAGTGCTGCTTCATCGCGAGCTAGTTGCTCTGAAACCGGATAGCAGCCTCCAGATCGGTATCATCCGGCGCCATAAATAGACCCTCATTGGTCCCGTGCTCGGATAAACCTTTGCTTAAGGAGTATGAGGCTCCTGACCGAATGCAATGTCCGCAGAAAACATCGACTTCTTTTTCTTCTGTGAGCGGCCGCCGGCAGCCGGCAACAAGAGCTTGCGCTTGGCGGGAAACTTCAGGTGGCGAGTCCCGATCTCAGTACCCACGCCAGACTCGGGAGACACCACAGCTACCGCTTCTATAAGAGCACAGGGTAGGGGTAGCTCAGGCATAACACGTGGTACCACAGCCGCAATAGCTTCTCTCAAGGGAGGACGGACGATGGTCCGTCGCTTTAAAGGAACGGTTGGATTACCAGCGGGGGCGGTGCCCTTGCGATCAAGAAGTAATTGCTTTTCTTCCATAATAACGACGCCCATTGAATGCTGATACTGTAGGGTTAGCGTAGCACCTTAGTAAGGTTTTGGCAAGCATCAATCAGGCTACTTTCAAATTTTGGGGGTGCTAAACCAACCCGCCAAGTAATCGAACTAGAGGATTAAGGGTTAGACAAGATATGTAAACTCTTTACATCTAAGTGAACAAGGAATACAGCCTTTGTAGACCGGTCCTTCACTTCAAAAGCTCCGTGTAATAGTCCCCTTCGCTGCGATCGTAAACTCCAGACTCTAGAGAGGCTTTATGAAGAAACGAACGTGCTTGCTTCGATGACTTTAAGGCCGAAGATGAACTACGTCGAGGAGACACTAACTCAAGCTATTCCTTCACTAGGTCATGAACTTTGTGAAGAGAACACACTCTACTACATGGCAAGTGGTAGAGGATGAAGAAGTAGGAAGTGGGCTCACTTTAGAATTGATTTTCTCACATTATTTCTCATACCTCCATTGAAGCTAGCAAGCTTTTCATGGAGCTTGGAGATGAAGAAGAAGAACTCATGAATAATTAATCCAAATGAATTATTGCACCCATGATTGAGTTAAAACTATCATGCTTAACTCATGTAGAGAATAAACTCAAGGCTATGGTTAAGGGTTGGGTTTGATAAATATCTTAAACTAGACAAAAGGGCTGACTTTGTTAAAGCTTATCCAAAAGCTTTTGTGCAAGCTTTACCATGACAAAATTCAATCTCTTTTGAATTAGCATAACATAAATAGAAACCCTAACTTAACCCTAGCATGATATTAATCTCATACACCCATCAAGTATGTATCATCAAACATGACACAATACATGTACACAAATATATATATCATACACACACACACACACAATGTGTACATCAAGTGAGAAAAGAAATCATTAGTGAGCTAAATATTAGTTAATGTAATATAATATATCAAATATATAATTATACATTAAATTATCAAATAAACTCTTGATTTAATAATCCGGCTATATCACATATAACCGACTAATATCAAATGCAACATCTTATCGAATCAACGCTTGATCCGATAACTCGGCTATATCACATATAACCAATCATGTCACACATCGCGAGAATAGAATGCGATATCACATACCCGCATTAATCTCGGTCCCGCACATATTACATATGCGCTCCTACTCCGTTTTGCTTAAGCCAGAAAACCTCTGTGTAGGACTTTAAAGACTCGTCAATACGTCGGTAGTAGGTGATGATCATATCAAACACCTACAAGCCACAAGCGGTTTGCTAAATATAACGGCCACCCGGGTATTGAGCGATCAGAAGATCAATAAGCAAGCCTGTTCGTACTCCTGTGAATCCAATCAGCAATACTACCGTACAGTCCGGTCTCTTCGTCTGATATGTCGCATATCTAGTCTAGGGGTGGTAAACGTCAGACCCCAGTAACCGATAGGTCGTGTCGATATGAGGTTCATAACAGTTCGAGAAACTACTGATAACACTTACCAGTAAATCTCAGCAACCCTGGACAGGGATTTCCAGTTATAGCCAATCGAAAACAGCGCAACATCAACTCTCTATACCGGGAGAGATGAAACCCCTCCTATCACTCATTGCCTCCATGTGATTCGGGACTATACCCATAATTCACCATTTTGCACGCCCTCTTGGACGTGGTAAGGTAGAAATCAAAGTACAGTGAGAATCACACAAGTCTCTATGACGATCTCGGGTCTACAGACTAACCTGTACCAGTGTTACCAGAGAACTGCCATATGACGTGAGGTATAATACTATCTGGGAGTTCTCGGCGAGTCCGTCCAGTGTACCCAGTCTCCACTAAGCACCCGTATACCTTCTCTGATGTCAAACACCAATGGATATGGGATAATCCATCGCCCATCATATGGGTCGAGAAGCTATACGCTAGTCAACTCTGGTATTTCGATGCCCTGTCTCGATACACCTACGACTTGGAATATTTGAAGAATGTACTTAGCGACTACACTGTCCCCACTAGTATGATCTATATCATAGTCCTGGTAGTCAAGTACTCATCCTAAGGGCTTTATCAACATGTAACATAGAGACAATCAGAGTACATGTTAAGATAAAGAGCAACCAGATAGCATACTATCATGTCGAGCAAGAAAGTCCTCCCTATATATGTCCAAGCATCCACTACAATATACATCGTATGTATAGTAATGGCCTCTAGGCATACATATTACTAACAATCTCCTACTTGCACTAGGGCTATCTGTTGTAGTATATACCCAACAAACAACAGTGGTTGAAATATCTCATAATCAACCATCCCATAAGAGTCTCTCCTGGGAATAGGCCTTTGTGATTGGATCCGCCGTGTTGTCCTCTGTTGCTACTCTCCTAAACCCGGATCTCCCAGGCGATCAAGCATCTCCATGATCAGGTGATACTGCTTAAAATATGTCTAGATCACAGATGGGACAGGGGTTAGGCCTAAGATACAACTCCATTGTCACACAATGGTAGGAACGAAGTTCATCTCATGAACTTTATGCATCCAGACTACTTCTTTGGTAGCATCCTTGGTAGCAATGTACCCAGCCTTTATCGTCTAGTATGTCACGGTATCTAGCTTGGAACTCTTCCAACATACCGTCCCTCCACTGAGGCTAAAGACAATGCCTATGACTGACATTCAGTCGTCCTTATCACCCTGGAACCTTTCCAGTGATTCTCCCCAGGATCGATTGATACCATCTCACTATAGCTATTGAGAATCCTAACATCCAATTAGATCTATCTCATAGATCCATAACCCAGGATTTAGGAGGTATCACTTTGATCCTATATAGAGAATTCTTGTGATAAGAGGAGATTGACTGAGCGTAGCATAGAAAACTCCTTCTCTATCAAGAGTATGTCATCCACGTGCAATACGGGGATCATCACCATACTCCCTACTACCTTTTTGTTTATATAAGGTTCATCTACCATTTTGATGAAGTCAAACACTTTGACTACCACATCAAAACAGATGTTCCAACTCCGCGATGCTTACTTTAACTCATAAAGCAACTTGTACACGTTTTCGCTGCTCCCATTTTCTACGAAGCCCTCTGGCTGTGTACTTATAGACGCTCTCTTCTAAATCACTATTTAGAAAAGTAGTCATGACACCCAACCGCCAGATATCGTAGTCATGGTATATAGCAATGGCAAGTAGGATCTGGATGGACTTAAGCATAGCTTTGAAAGTCTCAACTTTCCCATGTACACCAAGTAATCTTCTCAAGATTTACTTGCTTCTTATGGGGATTTAACCCTTCAGATGAAGCAACCAAAGTCCATACTTTGTTGGTGTATATGGATTCCATCTCAGATCGCTTAACATCCATCAATTCTCACAGAGTTCTCACTCCTGATGGCCTGCTCGAAACTAGTTGGGTCATCATCTTATGATGCAATCCTCGCTCCCACTATCATAGAGAAAACCGAAGTATCTCTCAGGTGGATGAGGAATCCTACTAGATCGGCGGAGAGGCTGAGGTTCGTTGGGAACTATTGAATCCTCTGGGTCTACCAAATCATTAGCTGTAGTTTTTTATAGCTGGAACTCCTTCCAGTTCTACAGAACTGACCTTACCTCGAGCTTGTCCGGATTTTAGTTTTAGAAATAGGCCAGACAACCCAAATCTTAATATCCTTAAGAGATGGGCTCTTTCCATACCATATCACATATGAAGTGGTAGGCACCTGATTTGGTTGGAACCCAATTCAATAGGTATGCAGCTTCTCAAGTGCATAACTCCTAAGAGGAAATAGGCAACTCAGTAGTACTCATCATAGAGCACACCATATCACATAGGGCGCGATTGCTCCGCCCTGATACACCGACGTGCTATGGTGTATACGGAGGAGTAATTCTGAGAGAGAATCTCATTCTCCTTTAGAATAGTATAGGAATTCCGTGCTCAAGTATTCTCCTCCCTGATCTCATCATAGGATATAATACTTATACCTGTTTTTGGTTCTCTACTTCCAACTTATATTCTTTGAATTTCTCAAAAGCTTCAGACTTGTGTTTCAACAGGAACACATGTGCGAATCTTGAGAGACAATCAGTGAATATAATAAAGTACAAAGAACCAGTCCTGGCATGTGTAGACAGGGGACTTTCATACATCATCATGTATCAATCTTAAGAGTTCAATAACTCTTTCTCTGTTTCCAATAAACGGAGCTATGGTCATTCTATCTTTGTGACATGACTGGCAAGTTTTATAAGATGTAAATTCAAACAGATTTAAATATGCATCTATATGTAACTTCAGCTAGTCTGGTCGCATTGATATGACCTAGTTTATAATGCCTCAAGAAGGATTCGTTCATTTCTGAACTCTTCCTCTTGTGTATGTTCTGTATATTAAGAACTGTAGTTTGATTTAGAACGTATATGGTTTTAGATAGCGTGCCTGAACCGATCAACTCTTGATATAGGAAATGTTCAAAACATTATCCAACAATACAAAATTATATCCTTCTTTACAAAAATAAAGAGACTGATATGATATTGTATATCAGGTTCGGTATCTAATAACATTCGTTCGGAATCAATGTATTTAGTAATACAGGATGATAACTGCCAACTGCTTGGTTTGCAACAATTGCACCATTTCCAACTCTTGAAACTTATCACTGTTTCCTGATTTAAAATCAGGAAAGCTTCTGGGAAAAGCTTCAAAAGAGGCCACGTGCTTACACGTGACAGCAGTCACGTGTTGACACGTGACCTATAAAATACAGAAAAGCGCACTTTGATTCGCTGATCAAGTCAAGGAAAAGAGCTTCAGAAGAGGTCACGTGCTCCCACGTGACCAGGGTCACGTGTCGACACGTGACGTTCAAAGCAGCAAACTCGCTCTCCAATTGAACCAGAGAAAGAAGTGCCAGACAGGGGTCACGTGCTCACACGTGACCAGGGGTCACGTGGTAACACGTGATGGCTAAAACAGCAACCGGAAGATAGCGCAGAAAGAAAGAGGGTTCTTCATTCCAAAGAGGGTCACGTGTCTGCACGTGACCATGGGTCACGTGGTCACACGTGACCGACTTTCAAAGCCCATTTTTGACGACAGAATTAAATTCTGAAGGAAATTCGAATCTTTCCAAAGGAAAGTAATTATTTGGGAACAATCAAATTAAAGATCCAGAGATGATTAAATATCATCTATTTATGGAAAATCTCGGGTGTGGAAAGATTTCCCCCTTAAATCTAACCAAAATAACAAAGGAGAATCTCTGGATTTAAGATCCAATGGTGAATAAAATTCACCTAATAATCCGAAGGCCCAAAATGAATGATGGACGCAAATCAAATCTCTCAATGAAGATTCACAAAAGACTGATTGATTCGGCTGCTTCTCCTATAAATAGGAGCCAAGGGACACAAAAAAGAGATATACATACGCAGAGAAGAAAAGAGAAAAGGAGAAGAGCTTTGATACTTGAAAAAGACTCAGATCTTCTGCAAAAAACCTAGGTAAGAAAGGGAAAGGCGTTTGAAAGAAGGAGAATTTAATTCTCAACAGAGTTTAACTCTGATAATATAAAAACAAAGAACATATTTCTTCTCTCTTTGATAGAGGACCTGCAAAGTGCACATCTCCCCTTAAGGTTGAGAATTTAATTCTCAATGGGTCGAGATCCTACCATGCAGATCCAAAACATAGAGAAGGAATGCAAGCATGAGAATTTAACTCTCATAGAACTATAGGAATTTAATTCCTCCAAAATAAAGTTAGGGTTCGACCCTGTATCATGGGAATTTAATTCCTTCAAAACAAAAAGAAACAGGGTTGAACCCTAATTAAGAACATAGTTCTGTCGAAACAGTGGGAATTTAATTCCTTTAATCATAATCCTCAGAAAAGGGGAGTTTAATTCCTTAAAAGCTTTTGTTAGGGTTTAACCCTATTCGGTTCTTCGCATAAACAAGGAATTTAATTCCCACAGAAAACCCAGATTTAAACTCTATTCCAGAATATAAGCCTTCAAAAGGAATTAGGAATTTAATTCCTCTGAAATTAAAAGTTCGAGGAATTTAATTCCTGAAAGAGGAGTAACAGATCCTCCAAAAAAAAAAAAAAAAAAACAACATTGAGGCAGGGTCACGTGTCACAACGTGACCCCCCAAAAGCCCTACAGAAAGCCCCTTTGAGGCAGCACCCCACGTGACCCACGTGACTTTCAGCAGAAGCCTTAACACATAGGCATTTGAATGCCCGTCACGTGCTGACACGTGATGCTATCAAAGGCACAGTAATCTCGGCAGAATCATTGAAGGGAAGGCACTCCCACGTGGGGCCACGTGACCGTTCTTGCTGTAGTGTTTAACACTAAGTTAAAACCCTCGAATCCAATATTGAAATGCTATCGGGCCTTAGTGTTCAACACTAATTAAAGAATTTTGTTCGTAGTGTTCAATACTAATTGTTTTAATATTCGGCACTAATTTGAGATCCCCATTGCCAGTGTTCAACACTGAGCTGTTTTAGTGCTTATGATCATTTCAAGGCCTTGTTGCTGGTGTTTAACACCAATTATTCTTCTAGTGTTAAACACTAACTTGTCAAACTCATTCCCAGTGTTCAACATTGATTGCTTTGAAGTGTTTAACACTAGTCTATAGCCCAATTGGCTAAAGGGATAGAGGCAAAGCTTCTCCCTCGATGGACTCACAAGGAGTCAATATTCCAGACATGATGGGACTTAGCCCAAGCTGGCCATAAGTCCTCAATTCGTGATTAATTGGGCCAATGGGCTCATAACATAATTAATCAGTCCTGACCTCAAATTGGGCCAGGGACTGCTCAAGCCACTCCGGTTCTAGGGTACATCTCTTCACTCCTTTGATACTCGGCATTGTAATCCCTCAATGTCTTCAAAGAGGTGACGGGTCCCGACGACCACCCATGATATGGACTGTGGGGTCCTTAAACTCATACAAATTCCTGGTCACGCGGAACGTGGATAACGTCACTCTTTGACCCCACGGAAAACGTCCAGAGCGGAGCCTGGTCCTCGCTAAGCACGGCAGTGAACCCGTGTGAAGCATCCAGAGCACATACCGGACTGTGGGGTCCTTAAACCCATGGACTACGACGTCCTTAACCTTGACCGAGATGTCTTAAAACTAACAACGGACCGCAATGTCCTGAAACTACCCACGGACCGCAATGTCCTTAAACTACCCACGGACCGCAACGTCCCTAAACTAGAACAATAGAGCCCTTTCATATGCTCTTTTGTTGGACCTAAACGGTCCCGTTTAAGTTGATCTTAGCCTCAAAGATGGCTAACGCGTCCTTAAACCCTCAAACATACTGGACTACGAATCCCCCAAATTAACTCCGGCTCAAGGGTACAGCTCTGAACTCCTCTGACATCTGTCGTTGTAATCCTTCAACGTCGTCAGAGAGGTGATGGGTCCCGACAGCCATACAGACGATGGACCACTATGTCCCTAAACTGGAACATTAGAGTCCAAACACTCTTTTGTCGGATCTAAACGATCCCGTTAAGTTGATCTTAGTCACAAAGTTAGACTAACGTATCCTTAACAAACGTTTGAGTTGATCTTAGCCTCGAGTAGGGCAAACCAAACCCCCCCAAACCCAAATTTAAGATAATGCGGATTTGGACTAGCCCACGCCCTACGGGCGACGACATAACTCAGTCTCCGTAAACAATCCACGGGCAATAAAACAAACACCCACGACACGAAGTGACCATCTGGAGAAGGAGAAAGTTGTTACCGCAATGCGGTAGCGTAATTAACTGCAGGGGCTTGCGCCTGCAGGGAAGAGCGTCCCCACAATCAAAAACCCCTCAAACGAGGGGGAATCTGACGAAGTCTGCTACATCGGTCGCATCCGTTTAAACCTTCGAAATATGGTGCCATAAATCAACTTGGCATCTTCGGAGAGGTGGACGGATAGCACCAATTAGCATCTGCCCCGAACCTAACGCCTCAGACGTCCCAACGTCCCGGCCGCCGTTCGGAGGGGAACAGATTCTGGCACGCCCGGTGGGACCTTTTCCTCTTTCCACTCCACACTTCGTGTGTCGTGATTCGCGAACCAATCGCGGTTCGCTAATAGTTGCCCTCGGGTTTCAAGGTACTGAGAATTGGCATCTCGCTTATTGCAGAAAGCAAAGGATCGATGGCTTCCACCCCTGCGAAATCCTCCAACTGCTCAGACGGCAATTGCAGCCGACGCTCTGCCTCGCCAGGAGGTATAGCCTATGGACCCCAAGCTGCTTCGCTATTCACAATGCCAGTGGAACAGGTCACTCGCGCCACCACAGGATTGTTCTTTGGGACTATGATCCCGCCGACAAACTTTACCGCTCCAGTGCTGACGAAGAAAACTCTCGGGAAGTCGGTCTTTGATCGTCTTACCCCTGCCGCGGCTCCTCTCAACGAGTCGCCCAACGTCGATGCCTCGGTCTTCTCTAGATTGGGCCAGGAATCCTGCGAGCTCATTACGGGGCCTACAATCTCAGAGAAGGCTGCTTCCAAGAAAGTGGCTGCTCCTGCTCCCGAAATCGCCAAGGCGACCTCTCCAGCCAAAAGGTCAGTCTTTACAAGATTGACGGCTCCGGCCTTTGCTCCCGCTTCCCAGAGGACATCGGTCTTCGATAGGCTAACGCCAACAACAACCCCCCATCCACACAGGGGGCAAGAAGGAACCATTCTTACTGCTGACCCAACGCCGCCCGCTCGACGCGCTCGACGTCGCCATTGGCGCCGAGTAAGGAAGGCTGGGGGCAACTCTCCCTCCGGGTTGACTCCAGCGGCCCCGGTGGCAGAGGTCAATGCTGCTGTTCCAACTGGGAACAGCTTTGAAATGCTAAATAAGGTGCGAAGGAATTCCCCCACGGCAGTACTGAAGAGGTCTCCTCCCTCATTGAAAAAGGTTGTGGAAACAAAACCCGAACAGCCCCGATCTCCTCAACGGCTGTCTTCCAAAATCTATAAGGCTTGGCGGCAGGCCCGAGACTCGATCATCGATCCAAACTTCTCCCGCCAGCACAAGAAGCTGAAAATCCAACCTGAAGCCGGTCACCAGGCTAAACCCCAAAAAGCTGGTGATCAACTGACTCACAAAAGGAGGAGGCCAGAGAGGACCTCACAGCATGCAGCGACGACTGAAAGCACTAAGCCCAGGCGCCCTAAGTCTGGGGGCATGGTGGTGCACACTGTTTACATGGCCTTTGGGAAAGAGGAAAGCCGCACTTCTACGGGCCACCGACCCCTAACCCGATCCGTGACGAAAGCCCAGGAGCAGCAACAAAAGCTTCAAGAAATGATGAATGCTATGGCCGCGCTCACCGGACCAAAAGAAAACCCAGAAACGTCCTCAGATGCACGCCGGGAGGAAGAAACAGACGCTGAATTCCTTCGCCGAACACTGGAGAGAAGGGACAAAGAGGCTGCTGAACAAGCATCCAACATACAACGGATGGGCCTTCTCTTTCAAGACGTGATAGGAATGATGATCCAGCAGGACTCATCCGCCGAGGATCCCCCGATCGTTCTTGAAGACGACCGAGGAGAAACGTCAAATCCACCACCAGCCCTCTCAACGGCCAAGGAGGATGCAATCTCTAAGGCTGACTTGGCTGACTACATAGCCCAGCAAATCCGGGTTCACCACGCGACTGAGGCAGCTGGTCAAGTCGTGAAAACGGGGCGGCCGTATCCGAGCTGGTACGATCAAATCAAATACCCGCAAGGCTATACGATACCGAAATTCCACGTGTATAAGGAGACCGGCAATCCCCATCAACATGTTGCCCAGTTCCGGGCCCTCTGCGGTAACACCGGCGGGTGACGATAAATTGTTGCTTCGCCAGTTCGTGGGCAGCTTATCAGAAACAGCGTTTGAATGGTATTCAGAACTCCCGAACGATTCCATCAAAACGTTCGCTGAAATGGAGTTGTTGTTCACTCAGCGATTTGCAAGTGCCAGCGAACGCACTCCAATAACCGCACTTATTAACGCCAGGGTAAAAACCGGGCGAAACCTGGGTCCAGTACGCTATACGCTGGCGGAACTTGTGGTCGAGATGTGAGCAACGCATCGAGGAAGCACCTGCGGTGGGCATGTTCGTGGGAACCTTAGACCCCCACGCAACTATCTCCCAGTTTATGATGTTCTTTAAGCCAACCACATTCCAGGCTTTAATCGACAAGTTGGCTCAGATGGACCAGATGGGTCATAGACCACCTACACCGAAGTCGGAACCTCGGAATGACAAGGGTAAAGGGAGGGCAACCTTTGTTGCGAATGCCCAACAGCAACCTAACGCCCCGAAACCGGCAGATCAACTGGAGGAAAGGCGTCGGTATTATAATGAGAAAATGAAGCGTCCCTACTCGTTCCCACGAGACAAGACGAAGCGGTTATTCGAGCTGGCGATACGCAACAGGCTTATAAACCTACCAAATCCAAGGCGACCGCCGCAACCCACCGAGGTGAATGACTCCAACTACTGCCCTTACCATCAAACGGTAGGCCATCCGATTGAAGATTGCTTCGTCTTCAAAGGATGGATTGAAGACCAATACCTCCAGGGGAAGTTTGTACTGTCCGAAAAGTGGAAAGTGAACCCACCACAGCCGCATGCTCCGAGGAAAGCGGATGCACCGGGGGCAACATGTTCTTTTATTGAAGAAGCTCCATGGGAGGTCGTGCTATCAACTAAAACCAAAAGAATGCTGAGAGACCTTCATGCGTGCCCTGCGATCGAATGGAAGGACCCTCTTGAACCTCAAATTATCAAAGGAATGTTGAAGCCCCGCCCAACTACGAAGACTCGCGATAATGGCCCAAATACTCACGCCCAATCGTCAAAATCTTCGAAGAAAAAGAAGAAGAAATCCAAGAGGTCCGTGAAGCCTGGAAAAGAGCACACGCACTTGCAGAAGCAAATCGACGCGTTGGAAGAGTACAACCAAAAGGCGCGAACTCCTGTCACACTGCAAGAGTTTCTCAACCACATCTTTCAAGAGGAAGATGATGGAAAGAGCTCGTCAGATGAATCCGAAGAATATGTGGCGAGTTGTAACGTGATCTCCCACTCGTTTACTGATGATGGAAAACTCATGGCACTAAAAAGCTGGAGGCAGAGCCTGTACCAGAGCATGCATGGCCGACAGATGAAATGATCGACGCTTTTCTAGACGAGATTCGTCTAAAATGTAAAGCGGACCAGGAGCGTGAGATGGCCACATCGGAAGGAGCCAAATGCGGGCAACCGAACGAAAGAGTTGAACTACCCCTGCCGGAACATAAGGCATCCGAAGCAGACAAGAAGATATTCAAGACGAAAAAAAGGTTTGCCAAAGCCATGTCACTGGGAATGAAGCTACCGCCCTCGGAAGGAAACACACACGATGGGGTAGAGACGCACCCTGACTATTGCACATATCATCGGAAAATCTCACATCCCACGGAGGAGTGCGACGCCTTTAAGATATGGCGGCAAGGATATGTTGCTCATCGGCAACATTTTAAGCGCACGAAATGCAAGAGCCGTCGGGAGCGAAGAAGTACTGTCGGAGGGCACAACAAGACTACTGGCAGCTGTTACAATGGCTGACGCCAGAGGGTCACAAGTTCTCACCTTCGGGAGCGACTCTGATGAAGAAATGGCTCTGGGCCCTCTCTTTACAGAATCCGTTCTAGGGAAAGAGGAGGAATCGGAGGCCTGCGAGAACATTCAGCTGCGCAATCGCACACTCCCAGAAAAGAATCTCGGGCCCGTCGGCCGAAAAGATAAGGGAAAGGAAAAGGTCATTGAAGATATCACTTTAGATGACCAGGTCACAAAGAGTTAACTACCAAAGACCCTCCCAAAAAGGGTAAGGTGGACTATAACATCCTCGCGCACTTAAGGAAGCTACCCTCTCAGCTTAGCATTCTTGATGCCCTTCTATTATCAAAGGAAGCACGAGACTCACTAGTTAAGGCGTTGCAAGAGCCTGAACAATTCCAAGCCTTTCTCGCCACTGAAAGGATGAAGGATGAACTGCAGGAAGTGCACACGGTCGATGTCACTTTCGGTGATGAAGACCTCCTTCTCGGGACGTGCGACACAACCGCTCCCTATATGTCTCTGGATACTGCCATGACATCAAGATAGGTAAGATCCTGGTGGATAATGGATCCTCCGTCAACCTCCTTAATGTTCGGGTGTTGAAGGAAATCTGCATGAGTGTGCAACACCTCGCTCGTGACAAAATTACTATCTCCGGTTTCGACTCTCAATCGTCACGGACTCTCGGATCTGTAATACTGACGTTACGCTTCGGACTTCTCGTCACAGACATCAAGTTCCATGTCATTGACGCCAAGACCTGCTACAACGCCTTGCTCGGTCGTCCTTGGCTACACGAGTACACCATCATCCCTTCTACGCAACATCAGTGTATGAAGTACTTCAAGGATGGTTTCGAGTACACCGTAACAGGCGAGTTGAACCAGTTTTCTGTAAACGAAGTTCGCAAATACGAAGACGCGAAATACTTTTTGCCAGATTTCGAAGATACAGAAAGGTGTCGCGACCCAGAGGACAAAGCCGCCGCCACCATTCCCCGTTTTTGGGAGCGATACCGAAGAAGAGGAGGAAATAGTGTATACAGGGCCATCCCAACGCAACAACCTGGGGGCGCCCAACCCCCATACCGGTCTTCGGGAGTGATTCGGAGGACGAGGTTAACGCCGTATTCTCCAGTCGGGCTGTCAATACAGGCACCCCTTTGCGAGGACCATAGTCTGCAAATCACCATGGTACCGCAAGAACACTATTAAGGATCTCGACGCGCTTCAAGCTTACAGCGTGCAAGACCTGCAAACATTTTACGTCCCTCCCAGGCGAAGGGGTGAGAAGGTGATCCTATTCTACCAATCCTCAGAGTCGAAGGTGGAGAAAGAGATCTGGCACGGCGCGGATGTTACACTTGACAGGCTCCAACCCATCCGTCTGCCTAGATACTATACAAATGGATTGAAGAAGTTATTGAAGCGCCAAGGAGTACCCTTAAAACAGACGGTGCGGCAGGCTCGGTTCTACAACAGGATTTGGGATGTCCCCGGACTCAGCGCAAATTGCCCAATGGGAAAATGGAAACACTTGGGCTTGGGTACGCGAGAACCGGAAAACGGGAGCGAGCCCACGGCAGCTACGCCATATATACCTCTGATGAAGAAGAAGGCGCTCTGTCAGGAGAGGCCAATCCCTCATCAAAACTAAACCCCGCGATCGAAGCGCCAAGTCCGTCGTTTGAAGAACGAATGGGCAAGCCTATCAGGAAAGTGGATCAGAAGTTCGGGAAGACCACAACCGCGAAATGGCCATCTATGAGAGGGCCAGGACGCAACGTCTATTCCAACAGGCTACAAAAGATAAAGATGTTCATCCTTGTCAACCCGTCACACGAAAGGCCCGAGGCGGAGACGGAAATAAGTCAAGAAGCGAAAAGAAGAGCCGACAACAACGACGCAGGATTAGAGGGCTACGGGTGCTGCACAGCTCGGATTCGTCCTTCATAGAAAAGATGAGCCGAGCGTACTCCTTCCCCCGAGACAAGACGGAAAGGTTACTCAAGCTCGCCCTAAAATATCAGATGATCACGCTTCCAGAGTCTAGACACCCTGAGCAAGCTAGCAAGGTCTCTCATCCGAGTTATTGCTCTTATCACCAAGCCATAGGACATCCTACCGGAGACTGCTTCACCTTCAAGAACTGGGTCGAGGACCAGTACCGACGGGGTAGATTCGCTTTATCCGACGGTTGGAAAGTAACGCCACCGCAAAAGCACGAGCCCAAAACCACAAGAGCAGAACCGGATCCGCCTCAGTCTTGGGAGCGAGTTCACACCTGTTATATGATTACGATATTAAAAGAAGAGCCCGAGAACGAAGATGACCTTCCCCGGTGCTTCGAGAACAGCGATGATGAGTTGATCTCGGAATTCCCCGCCCGCTCCGAAAGAACTGGAAGACGGTATACATACTACCGCAGATAACCTCAAGAAGATCGAGCTGGGATCGGCAGACGACCCGCGACCGACATTTGTCAGCGAGCTGTTATCCGAGGAAAAGGTGGCCGCGTTAAAGAACGTGCTCCTACGGCATAAAGACTGCTTCGCGTGGAACTACTCCGAGATGCCAGGATTGGATCCGGAGATTGCGGTGCATAGATTAGCAATATCCCCAGATATCAAGCCAGTCAAGCAGGCGCCAAGGAGGATGCGACTTGAGCTGGAGATGAGCATCAACGCCGAAGTCAAGAAGTTGATCGATTCCGGATTTATCCAGGAAGTCCAATATCCCGACTGGATTGCCAACATCGTCCCGGTAATGAAGAAGAATGGAACGGTGCACATATGCGTGGATTTCAGGGATCTCAATAAAGCATGCCCAAAGGACGATTTCCCGGTGCCGGTAACCGAGCTAATGATAGATAACACATCCACTCACGAGGTCTTCTCCTTTATGGATGGTTCATCAGGATACAATCAGATAAAGATGCATCCCGAAGACCAGAAGCACACCGCTTTCCGGACTCCTTTGGGCATATTCTGCTACAGGGTTATGCCCTTTGGCCTAAAGAACGCTGGCGCCACCTATCAAAGGGCCATGACAAAAATCTTTGACGATCTCATACACGACATCGTCGAATGCTATATCGATGACCTCGTAGTGAAGAGCATGTCATACGAAGAGCATTTAAAGCATCTCGAAACCGTATTTCAACGCCTTCGGCAATACAATTTGAAAATGAATCCCCTCAAGTGCGCGTTTGGAGTCTCCTCGGGTAAATTCCTGGGATTCATCGTTCGACACCGAGGTATTGAAATAGATCCGTCAAAGATTAAAGCGATTATGGAAATGCCTCCGCCAAGAACCCTCAAGCAGTTGCGGTCTCTCCAAGGGAAGCTCGCATACATCCGGCGGTTTATCGCTAATCTTTCGGGCAAATGCCGTCCTTACAGCCACCTGATGAAAAAGGGAACCCCGTTCGTTTGGAATCACAAATGTCAAGGTGCACTAGACGAGATCAAACAATACTTGCAAAATCCTCCGGTGTTGGCTGCCCCAGTGAAAGGAAAGCCTCTCATTCTTTACACGGCCGCCCTTGAAGGTTCTTTGGGCGCATTATGGGCGCAGGAGAACGATCAGGGGAAAGAAAGAGCACTTTACTACTTAAGTCGAGTGCTGCTGGGGGCAGAAAGCAATTACTCGCCCATCGAAAAACATTGCTTGGCATTAATCTTTGCAATAACGAAGCTCAGGCACTATGCGTTGGCGCATGAAGTCCGTCTCATTTCGAAGGTGGACCCCCTTAAATACCTGATGTCAAAGGCTATACTGACGGGACGACTCGCTAAATGGGCCTTGCTCTTGATGGAGTTCTCGATAACATATCAACCCCTCAAGGCAGTGAAAGGCCAGGCCATTGCCGACTTCCTCGCTGAACACCCGATACCGGCCGACTCTCCTTTGAACTGTGATTTGCCGGACGAGCATGCATTTGACGCAATTGGCGGTGGAAGCACACGATGGGAACTCTATTTCGATGGAGCGTCCTCCATAAAGAAGCAGAAACAGGGTAGCCCGATCATCAAATCGGGGATAGGCCTTATCTTTGCAACTCCACAAGGAGGGATAATGCGCTTCGCCTTCTCCTTAACAGAGTCAAGGACAAACAATGAAGCCGAATACGAAGCTCTGATAGCAGGCCTCGAAATCGCCATCAACATGGGAATTGAAGACCTCCTCATATACGGGGATTCTCAGCTGGTCGTTAGCCAAGTAAATGGTGACTACCAAACGTGCAAACCAGAATTGGTGAAGTACGGCGAAAAGGTGCAACAACTGTTGGCCCAGATCCCCTCCTATATTCTAGAGAACATACCGCGCGCAGAAAACAGCAAAGCAGACGCGTTAGCCAAACTCGCTAAAGAACTGGCCGACGAGAACCTCGATGACGTCAGAATCATAGTACAAAGCCGTCGAGTGCTCGCCCCGGCAGAAATACCTCCGGAATTATATAAGGAAAAGGGAGCGATTGAGCAAGCGACCCTACAAATAAAAGACCGTGAGAAGGCTGAGGACTGGAGGGAAGTCTTCATAGACTACTTCAAGTCCCACCGAATGCCCGAAGAAGCGTCCTCAAGACATCAGCTTATGAAACGAGCTCTATCCTTCGCTTTCGTCAACGATACCCTGTACAAGAGATCGTTTGATTTTCTATGGCTGAGATGCTTGGGACCTGACGAAGCAGAAAGAGTCGTTCAAGAAGTTCACGACGGGCTTTGCGGTTCTCATCAAGCGGGCCCAAAGATGAAGTTAAAAATTAAACGGATGGGTTACTACTGGCCCACGATGATCCAGGACTGCCTCGAGTATGCGAAGCAATGCCACTCATGCCAGATCCATGGAGACTTCATCCACCAACATCCGAATCCACTACACCCAACGGTGGCCAGCTGGCCATTCGAAATGTGGGGGACTGACATAGTCGGCCCTATTGAGCCAGCATCATCCCGGGGACACCGCTTTATCCTGGCGACAACTGATTACTTCTCCAAATGGGCAGAAGCAGTACCACTGAAGGAAGTGAAGACGGAGAATATCCTCCATTTTTTCAAGACGCACGTCATCTATCGGTTCGGAACTCCACGACGGATTATCTCTGATAATAGGCCGGCCTACCGAAGCCATAAGATTAGCCGCTTCGCACAGCAGCACAATATAGACTGGAGATATTCTTCAGTTTACAACCCACGAACTAACGGTCTAGCCGAGGCTTTCAATAAGACCTTGACGAAGATCATAAAAAAGACCGTCTCCAGGAATAAGAGGGACTGGCACGAAAGACTGCAAGAAGCCCTTTGGGCTTATCGAACTACATTCAAGACGGCCACGAACACAACGCCGTACGCGTTGGTATTTGGGACGGAAGCAGTTCTCCTCCTCGAGATAGAGTTACCCTCTCTACGAGTAGCAGTCCACCACGAGCTGACGAACGAAGAAAATGCTCACCTTCGGCTTGAGGAGCTTGATGCCCTCGACGAAACCCGGCTCATAGCGCAACAACATCTAGAGGCCTACAAAGCAAAGATGACGCGCTCGTACGAAAGATTGACCAGGCCGAGGACATTCCGCCAAGGCGAACTCGTACTAGTGGTCAAAAGACCTATGATCCCCAATCGCGCCAAGCGAGGAAAATTTGAGCCAAACTATGAAGGCCCGTACATCATAGACAAGGTCTACCAGGGTGGGGCCTATCTACTCATGGACATGCACGGTGAAAGGCCTTTCAGGCCAGTAAACGGCCGCTTCTTGAAGAAATACCATGCTTAATAAGCTGCAGCCTAGGTCAATGATAGATGACGACGACTGTGTCCGCTCGCTATCTTCCCAGGCTCAGACTTTACAAGCAGCAGCCGGCCTTCCTATAACGACGGACCGAAACGTCCTTAAACTAGCGACGGACCGAAACGTCCTTAAACTATCTACGGACCGAAACGTCCTTAAACTAACAACGGACCGAAACGTCCTTAAACTAACGGCGGACCGAAACGTCCTTAAACTAACGACGGACCGAAACGTCCCTAAAACTACTACCGCAGCATCTTTAGGCTGACAACAAAAAAAAAAAAAAAAAAAAAAAAAAAGAGAAAAAAAAAATATATGAAAAAGAATAAAAAAAAAGACGGTATGTCCATAAGCAAAATGGGCACGGACGGAAAACCCGAAAGGGCTCCGTGAGTAAAAACAGCAGGGCTGCCGGCAAGTGTTCGTGAAAACCCGAAAGGGCGCGACCTTGTAAAAAAAAAAGTGAAAAAGAATAAAAAAAAACGGTATGTCCATAAGCAAAATGGGCACGGATGAAAACCCGAAAGGGCTCCGTGAGTAAGAACAGCAGGACTACCGGCGAGTGTTTGTGAAAACCCGAAAGGGCGCAACCTCGTTAAAGGACACTTACAGAGTCCTCTCGACCTTGTAAGGAGAAACCACCTGCGTGAGATCCTCACGACTCACAAAGGAGCAGCACACTTAGGGATCCTCACGATTCCTAAGGAGAAAATACACTTACGAGATCCTCACGACTCGTAAGGGGAATTCTCTTATAGGACCCTCCCGGCTCATAAGATTTGAAAGTCTTAAGTTACAGAAACCTGAACCTGTTCTTAAGCAAAATCCTCCACAACCTCCAATACTGCCCTACAAGCGGCTCCATACTGACCCTTGTATACAATCCACGGGCGCGAATAAACATTTCCCCAACAAAGTCTAACCCTTATAGGTCCTCTCGACCCATAATGAGAAAGTCCTCTTGTAGGATCCTTACGACTTACAGAGGAGCACACACTTAGGAATCCTCACGATCCCTAAGGAGAAAACACACCTACGAGATCCTCACGACTCGCGGGGAGAAATACCTTTGTGAGACCCTTACGGCTCATGAAGTCAAAAGCCTTGGTCGACAGGACCCTTAACCCTGTTTGCTGAGCCACCTTTGTTCGTCATCGACAAAAGCAAATGATGATTCGCTCCTGGCAACGTTCCAGTTGTAGCGGTGCTGATGCCAAAATCGATGCCTAAAACCCAGGCTTGTAACGAAAAGCTAGCAAGCCACACATGCCTACAAAATAGCCGAAATGATGGGGCAACTTGCAATAAAAAGCAGCAAGTAAAAATGAAGGCATGAAAAATAGCCGAAATGATGGGGCAACTCGCAATAAAAAGCAGCGAGCAGAAAATAAATAAATAGCCGAAATGATTGGGCACCGCGAAAAATAGCCGAAATGATTGGGCAATCGCGATTTTCGCGATATAAAAGCTGAAATGATAGAGCATCGCGGAAAAAGAAATAAAATAAAAATAAAATTTATGCCCTACAGGTGATATTCCATCACACCCTGTACACAATCCAAGGGCGTAAACAAAAAAGGGATCATACTTCTCCCCCAGGTTTCATCAGAAAAAGAAGCCAGGTCTCGACGGGCCACAAGCGACCTAGAGATCATCCAAACACTCGTCTCGTAACAACGGACATGACTTCAAACAAAGCAGAGCAGCGGCAGCTCCCAGTTCCATGGCTCGGTGGTATACATATCGCCAACAGTCAAGCCTCCATCCCGCGAAATGCGGATACGATCAGTGCAAACTTCCTGGTCACGTGGAACGCGGATAACGTCACTCCTTGACCCCGTGGAAAACGTCCAGAGCGGATCCTGGTCCTCGCAGAGCATGGTAGTGAACCCGTGCGAAGCATCCAGAGCGGAGCCTAGTCCTCGCCTAACGCGGCAGTGAACCCGTGTGAAGCATCTAGTGCAAACTTCCTGGTCACGTGGAACGCGGATAACGTCACTCTTTGACCCCGTGGAAAACGTCCAGAGCGGATCCTGGTCCTCGCAGAGCATGGCAGTGAACCCGTGCGAAGCATCCAGAGCGGAGCCTAGTCCTCGCCTAACGCGGCAGTGAACCCGTGTGAAGCATCTAGTGCAAACTTCCTGGTCACGTGGAACGCGGATAACGTCACTCTTTGACCCCGTGGAAAACGTCCAGAGCGGATCCTGGTCCTCACAGAGCATGGCAGTGAACCCGTGCGAAGCATCCAGAGCGGAGCCTAGTCCTCGCCTAACGCGGCAGTGAACCCGTGTGAAGCATCTAGTGCAAACTTCCTGGTCACGTGGAACGCGGATAACGTCACTCTTTGACCCCGTGGAAAACGTCCAGAGCGGATCCTGGTCCTCGCAGAGCATGGCAGTGAACCCGTGCGAAGCATCCAGAGCGGAGCCTAGTCCTCGCCTAACGCGGCAGTGAACCCGTGTGAAGCATCTAGTGCAAACTTCCTGGTCACGTGGAACGCGGATAACGTCACTCTTTGACCCCGTGGAAAACGTCCAGAGCGGATCCTGGTCCTCACAGAGCATGGCAGTGAACCCGTGCGAAGCATCCAGAGCAGAGCCTAGTCCTCGCCTAACGCGGCAGTGAACCCGTGTGAAGCATCTAGTGCAAAATTCCTGGCTACGTGGAACGCGGATAACGTCACTATTTGACCCCGTGGAAAACGTCCAGAGCGGATCCTGGTCCTCGCAGAGCATGGCAGTGAACCCGTGCGAAGCATCCAGAGCGGAGCCTAGTCCTCGCCTAACGCGGCAGTGAACCCGTGTGAAGCATCTAGTGCAAACTTCCTGGTCACGTGGAACGCGGATAACGTCACTCTTTGACCCCGTGGAAAACGTCCAGAGCGGATCCTGGTCCTCGCAGAGCATGGCAGTGAACCCGTGCGAAGCATCCAGAGCGGAGCCTAGTCCTCGCCTAACGCGGCAGTGAACCCGTGTGAAGCATCTAGTGCAAACTTCCTGGTCACGTGGAACGCGGATAACGTCACTCTTTGACCCCGTGGAAAACGTCCAGAGCGGATCCTGGTCCTCGCAGAGCATGGCAGTGAACCCGTGCGAAGCATCCAGAGCGGAGCCTAGTCCTCGCCTAACGCGGCAGTGAACCCATGTGAAGCATCTAGTGCAAACTTCCTGGTCACGTGGAACGCGGATAACGTCACTCCTTGACCCCGTGGAAAACGTCCAGAGCGGATCCTGGTCCTCGCAGAGCATGGCAGTGAACCCGTGCGAAGCATCCAGAGCGGAGCCTAGTCCTCGCCTAACGCGGCAGTGAACCCGTGTGAAGCATCTAGTGCAAACTTCCTGGTTACGTGGAACACGGATAACGTCACTCTTTGACCCCGTGGAAAACATCCAGAGCGGAGCCTGGTCCTCGCCAAGCACGGCAGTGAACCCGTGTGAAGCATCCAGAGCACATACCGGACTGTGGAGTCCTTAAAATCCACGGACTATGACGTCCTTAACCTCGACCGTGATGTCTTAAAACTAACGATCAACCCCCCCGATTCCCTACGGATTTCGCCTTGGTTTAAGGGTACATCTCTTCACTCCTTTGATACCTGGCGTTGTAATTCCTCAACGTCTTCAAAGAGGTGGCGGGTCCCTGCAACCAAACACCGGACTGTGGAGTCCCTAAATCCATGGACTATGAGGTCCTTAACCTTGACCGTGATGTCTTAAAACTAACATCGGACTGTGGAGTCCTTAAATCCACGGACTATGAGGTCCTTAACCTTGACCGCGACGTCTTTAAACTACGATACCTTGAGAGATCCCTAACCCCGTGAAACACGGAAAAAGGTGATCACACCCGGCACTTGCAGGCCCTCGCCACCTGTAAGGAAGAAAAACTCTCTTGTGAGATCCTTACGACTCTCAAGGGAAAACCCGCTTAAGGATCCTCACGATCTTTAAGAAGAACTCACACCTATGGGATCCTCTCGACCTATAGGGAGAAAGACTCCTTATGAGACCCTCGTGGCTCATAAGATGCAAAGGCCTCAGGAAACAGATCCTAACCCTGAATCCTAAGCCACGGCCGTCCTGCAAGAAGATTAAGATAGAATATCCGCAGAATGCATTCAATGAAAAGGGGACACATCACTGAGAGGAAAATTGTATCTTTTATTCATAAACCAAAATGGATGCAAAATACAATTCAAAACAAAAAAGGGCAGATACTCTTATTCATGAGTATGTACAAAAAAAAAGGGGGTTCTACACTAACGAAAAAGATCACCAAACACAGGATCAACGGCACAGGGGTTGATGAAGCAAAGGACAAGATTCTCCATCTCTCTCTCCGCTTTCTCCAGCACATCGAAGCGACGATTCTCGCGAGGAGTCGCTCCCCATCGGTTGGTGCCGTGTTCGTCCGCGAAAGCAAACATAATGGCTCGCCGGGCCCTTATCTCGCTCAACAGACGAATTGAGCAGGCCTTCAAGGCCTGGGTAATCAGGCACGCTTCATGAAAGCCCTCGAGCTTTTCTTCCGCCGCATCAAGCATTGCCAGGGTCATCTCCGCTGGGTGAGGAGGAATGTCGGCAAGCACGATCGTGAGAATCATCCGGAGCCAAAAGGAACCCATCGGGAGGGGAGATCCCCTACGGATCGAGAGTTCATGCACGGCTGAGTCGCATTCGTCGTCAGTAAGGAGTGGATCCACTAGCCGAGCGGCAAAGCGGGGGATCATCTCCTCGATGGGCACTTCCCATGGCTGCCGACGAGCGTGTGGACGGTTGCAGGCCATAACGCTCAGATACTCCTCAAATTAAATCACGTCGATATGGGAATGAATTTCTCTGTGAGGAGAAAATAGGCTATGGCCTCAAGAATATAAAGAGGTGCATTAAGTGCCATGCGCGAAAAATCTTGCATGCGAAAGATGTTTCCAAGGCCCAAAAAGGAAAGGCATCGAAAATCAAGGAGAAATAACTATTTCCAAGGCTCTTTTTTATGCATCTGATACTGCGCGCTAAAAATGCGGCATGGAAAATTTTGTGAACAGTCCCATCAAATGGTCCCACGTGCGGAACGTGTGAGACCCAAATTTGACGTGCACTAGAAAATAGAATAGCACCATGCATATTAAAGGCATCAGCAACAACAATAGTGAAATGATAAAATTCTAGGAAAAAGGCGTGCAAACATGGGAGAACATAATAAAACTCGCCGCTCATACTTCAAGAAATTCATACAAAATATAGAGGACACATTTACAATGGAAACACTTCAGATGCGGGGCATGGGTTGAGAAACTCAAAATTAACTTTATTCAAAACCTTCCAAACGCTGCGAACCTCCCGAGTATGCTTTCGCTCACGGTCACAAGCATCGGGATCCCCGCGGATGTCCTCTACCCTCCGATAGGCGCCCAGTATGGCTGATTGTTGAAAAAGCTGATGAAGGAGATCAATGAGATCATCCCGCCTCCTCTTTGAGATCAAGCCCATAAGGTACACCGAATGCACCTTATCCTCGGCAGCGTCTAAGTCCCCGAGTGGTATGCCGGCGCAAAAGAGAGGAAGGGCCTCCCGGATCGCCAGCACGATCAGCCTCAGAAGAGAAGAGCGACGGGGAAGTAGTCGATGGTTGTACTCATCAAAGCGGCTCATGATCTCGGCGCACTGAGCATCGGTGAACTCCTGGTTCTGACTGCGGCCCAGCGCACGAATGTTCCCATAGGAAATGATCTCGTCAAGACGATACAGATGGGCGTCCATGATACCTAAAATAAAGTCACTAGCATCATTACAAAATCCCCATCGCATTAATTACAGAAGAACAGCCTCGGGCCAAGAGACCCCAAGGAGCCTCTGTGTGAAGAGATTGAGTTCTTCATAGGAATTAAATTCCTTACTAGAAAAAAGGGAATTAAATTCCCAGAAATAATTTTGATGGAATTAAAGTCCATGGAGTTGAAATGTTGTCATCATCTCCCCAAGGGTCACCTAAAACCTAAGAGATCTACAGTTCGAAGGATCCCTGTTCTTATGGAGAAACGTGAAGAAAAATGGGTTCTTTGCGAAACCCTTAATATAGATTTGAAATCCAAAGAGTTCTTTTAAAGACGAAGGCTCTTTGGCCGTTCAACATTCTTACCTGAGGGAAAGGATTCGTCAACAGAGTTAAACTCTGGGAAATGATCAAGACAGAGAACTAAGCTCTGAAAGTGAGAATTAAATTCTCAAAGGGGAAATTCTCGGAGGAAGAAGATGAATGAGCAAAGTGAAGGCTCCTATGAAGAGACAGCAGTATTTATAGAAAACAATGGAAACGTTTCATCTCCCCAGATCCCTAAAGGAATCCAATGGTCGCGAGAGATGACAGCTTTGCACTCACGTGCTGACACGTGAGAACAACGCTGTGGGGGCATTTGTTTCCTGATTTAAAATCAGGAAAGCTTCTGGGAAAAGCTTCAAAAGAGGCCACGTGCTTACACGTGACAGCAGTCACGTGTTGACACGTGACCTATAAAATACAGAAAAAGCGCACTTTGATTC